>OX645060.1:144429157-146929157 GCA_951905685.1 Eumerus sabulonum | reverse complement strand
TAAATGTTTCCAGCGAAACGTCAAGTGCTTCCAACAAAATGTCAACCGTTAAAGTTAAATATGATAAAAATGAAAAAAATATGGATAGTTGATGAATGTGATCATGAAAAAATCAATCATTTTGTCTGCAAGCTAAATTTTCACGCCATTATCTACAGACCACCACTATCAAATTCTTGTTTACAATGACTGAGATTGCTGAACGTAAACGATAGTGTAATCTAAACTTATATCAATGTATTGTAGAAAAAGATTAATGCTAATAAATGATTATCGGATATTTGACTGCAATCAATCTGCGATACTAATAGCACTAATGAACCATTGTTGTTACGTGAAAGCTGTAGCACTCTACTATACGTGTAGTGTATGAAGCACTCTACTATAAACCTGACCTGTTTGATGTAAGATTAAAGATTACCCAAAAGTTATCAGTACTAGCTTGTTTACGTAACCAGGAAGGAAATTAAATTTGACTGGTTTTAGTTTTTAACTCTTTGACAAACTAAATTATTCTCAAAAATTCTTTTCAAACCCCTCAATATTCTAAGTGGAGATTGATACAACCCCCTCATAAACAGGTTAGCTATTAAGTGATCATGAGTACTTGTAGCTCAACACTCACAGAATTGATACCATATATAGCTGCGAGATAGTTTTATCCTAAATTAGGATTGAGAGCACGTTTCAAAAATTTTGCGATCGACATGTTTTCGCGACACGACATGCAGCATACAAAAATAAAATTTTGGTTAGAAAAATATATCAAGTGGACTCTCGTAATCGACCAACACGACATACGAGCTCGGATCGAAGAGACAAATTTTATTTTGTATAAACGCTAGTGGACTCTCGTGATCGACCAACACGACATACGAGTTCGAATCGAAGAGAAAATTTTATATAAACGCTAGCAGACTCTCGTGATCGACCAACACGACATACGAGCTCGGATCGAAGAGAAAATTTTATATAAACGCTAGCAGACTCTCGTGATCGACCAACACGACATACGAGCTCGGATCGAAGAGAAAATTTTATATAAACGCTAGCAGACTCTCGTGATCGACCAACACGACATACGAGCTCGGATCGAAGAGAAAATTTTATATAAACGCTAGCAGACTCTCGTGATCGACCAACACGACATACGAGCTCGGATCGAAGAGAAAATTTTATCTACAATTTCTTTGCGTTGAACTCTACGGAACTTCAAAATTTTTGAAACATGCTCTCAATCCTAATTTAGGATATGGTCGTCAGAGTCGGGACGAGACTCTGTGCGGCTTTTTTTTTTTTTTATAAGGTCTTCAGAATAACCAAGCCCTTTTACATTTTTTTTTTACATTTTAAAAGCATTTAATTAATTTTTTTCCAAACAACTTATTCTAGGTAAAAACGCTTAAACCTATCTTAAATATCTTACCTATTTATAGTAGTATACTGGACCTGACCGCGCACTCCAAGCTATACGGTATATTTTTAATTTTGTCTTGTGACGTCTATTCTATTGTGGAATTCGGTAGATTAGTTTATTAGAACTAAGGCTAAGAAAAATTAGTTAAAAAAACTTAGCATATTATCCTTAAAACTGACTAAAACTACATGACCTAGTAATCCTAATTTAGCCTACCCTATTTTATATATATATACATAACTTACAACTAACTACCTAACCTAATTAACTTAGAGTCGCCTGATCACTGCGGCCACGAAGGGGCCTATTATGATGTCCCCCACTTACAGTTCACTCAAGAATCCTGAGTTAGTGATAAAACTTAGTATGCTTTTGAGTGAGCTAGCAGCGATTTCTTCTGCTTCAAGATAATACTTGCCTAAGTGACGATGACGTGTACTGACAAGGCAGTTACAGTGGCACAGTATGTGCTCTTCTGTTTCTTCGTCTTCATTACACATTCTGCAAGTGTCATCTTGTATAATGCCCATCGTTTTGAGGTGTTTGTTGACTGGGCAGTGTCCAGTAAGGAAACCCGTGATTAAGCGAATCTGACTCCTCGAAACTTGGCTTGTCTGCTACCTTTCGTTTGTAACCAGTAGTCTGCCGTCGTGTTCCTTAACCAATTGTTTATGCAGCATTTGGTGGTGCTGATGGGTATGTCGCAGAAAGGCCGTGGCATCATAAATGGTGATGCAGAGCCTTTCTTTGCTAGTAGGTCCGCCTTTTCGTTGCCTGTATGGCCGCTGTGTTCAGGTACCCAAATGAGATGAACTCTGTTTGTGCTGGTCAGCTGGTGAAGTAGCTGCAGGCAGTCCCATACCAGTTTGGAGGTGATTTCATATCTCTTTAGGGCCAGAAGTGCAGCCTTGCTGTCAGAGAGAATATATATGTTTTTGTTAAATATATTTCTGTTTATATTTTCTCTGAGGCAGAGTTCTATAGCAAATATCTCTGCTTGAAAAACGGAGTTATATCTGTCCATGCTGACGTAGATGCATGTGCCTGGCTCCCAACACCTTCGTTCGTTTTGGAGCCATCTGTGTACCACACGTAGGATCCACGATTGAAGGAGGATCTATCTGCTGTTCTCAGATTTGTCGGTTGGGGAATGTGACCTTGCAGTTTTGGCTGAAGTTGTATCTGGGGAGACAGTTGTCTGCGAGAGATATCTTTGGGATATCATGCCTGTTTATCTCGATAAGGATATCAGGGTGAAAGAGCCTACGGTTAGAGTCATCCTCCACGATCAGTCTATAGGCCAAGACCATTGCTTCCTTCTTCAGTTGGAGATGAAGAGGGGCACTTCTAATGCTGCTGTGCTGTTTACAGCGCCGCACGCCCAGTTGGTTAAGGTCTCCTTTCACCTGCGTGCGCCACCGTTGATGTGGCCGTCCTCTGCCGCGCTTTCCTTCCGGGGTGGATTCGAAGCCACCTTAGACGCTGTATCCGTAAACGTCGTACCAGGCCGATGTCGCTATACAACCCGCACAGTTCTTCGTTATATCTTCTCCTCCATACACCGTTTGAACAAATTTTCCTCTGGAAACGACCAAGGGCATCTTCATCCGCTTTTGTTAAGGTCCAAGTCTCTGCGCCGTAAAGGAGGACTGGGATGATTAAGGTCTTATATAGTGTCAACTTGGTTTTCCGAGAGAGGGCTCTACTCCTCAGTTGCCTCGCGAGCCCAAAGAAACAGCGGTTGGCAAGAGTGATTCTGCGTTTTATCTCAGCACTGGTGTTGT
Source organism: Eumerus sabulonum (assembly GCA_951905685.1). Lineage (NCBI taxonomy): Eukaryota > Metazoa > Arthropoda > Insecta > Diptera > Syrphidae > Eumerus > Eumerus sabulonum. The sequence continues at coordinate 146,925,956 of OX645060.1, read as the reverse complement.
TGTCGCCGGTCATCAGTGAGCCAAGGTATACGAATTCCTTGACCACTTCAAAGTTATATCCGCCCATGGTGACGTTCTGGCCAATATGTCGGTTTTGTCCGTCTCTTTTAGATGAAAGCAGATATTTGGTTTCATCCTCATTAACCTTGAGACCCATCTTAGCCGCTTCTACCTCAATGCTTACAAAGGCCTCATTGAGGTCTCGCTGTGTCCGTCCAATCACATCAATATCGTCGGCGTACGCAAGCAATTGCGTAGACTTGAAATAAATCGTACCTCTTGTGTTGGCCAGTGACTCTTGCACGATCTTTTCAAGCACGATGTTGAAAAAGTTGCATGACAGCGCGTCACCTTGCCTAAATCCTTTTTTATCATCATAGGTCTCGGTTTGCTCATTACCGACCTTAATGGAGCAGCGACAATTCTCCATTGTCATCCTGCACAGTCAGACGAGTTTGGCAGGGATGTAAAAACTAGACATGGCTTTGTATAGCTCATCTCTATACACGCTGTCATATGCAGCCTTGAAATCGACGAAGAGGTGGTGAGTGTCGATTTGGTATTCCTGGGTCTTCTCCAAGATCTGCCGTAGCGTAAATATTTGGTCTATTGTGGATTTACCTGGCCTGAAACCACACTGATAAGAGCCGATCAGGTTATCCACAAACGGTTTCAGGCGTCCACACAATACGGGAGAGAGGTTCTTATATGCGATGTTAAGGAGACTTATTGCCCTATAGTTGGTGTAGTTATAGGGGTCTCCTTTCTTATGGACCGGGCAAACGAAGCTGAGATTCGTCGGGCATGCTTTCCTCCGACCATACCTTGCAAATGAAACGGTGCATGCACCTTACGAGCTCATCTCCAGCCGCCTTAAGAAGTTCAGCAGACAGGCCGTTTGCGCCCGCGGGCTTATTAGAGGTAAGTCTTGGTATCGCTATTTTGACTTCGTCTAGGTCGGGTGGACTGAATTCTATTACATCTTCGTCCATTACGAATGGCTCGTTCTGCCTGACAGAGGTATCTTGTCTATCATCGCCGTTATACGGTCTGCAGAAGGGGGGCGTCTTTACTACCAGTTCTCCATTTTCATCCCTGCAGGCCGCCGCTCTGGCTTTGTAGCCATGGCATGTTCGTTTTGCCTTATTGTAAAATTTACGGGCGTCATTGCTGCGGAAGCGTCTCTCCATCTCCTCGATCTCTCGCTTTCCGTGCTCTCTGTCCTTTCTTCTGAAAAGCTCTTCTCTTCTGCTCATAGATTTCGCGAGCAGCTCTCGTCCGCCGTTGCAGCATGGCTTTATATGCGTCTTGTTTTGCTGCATGGGCTTGTTCGCATTGTTCATCGAACCAGGGGTTTCTAGGTGGTGGTAGTTTGAAACCCAGCACCTCTGAGGCAGCGTCTCTGACGGCGCTCTGGCAATGTGCCCATTCCTGCTCTATTGTTTGTGCTGCTGTAGGCGTATTTTGAGAGAGCTTGGAGGAGACACGATCGGCAAAGATTCTGGCAGTCTGTTGCGATTGTAGCTTTCCGACGTCAGACTTACGGAATCCTACTCGACTCCTAAGCATTCTTGATATCCCCATTCGTACCTTGGCTACATCAAGGTAGTGGTCCGAGTCGATGTTGGCCCCTCGGAAGGTTCGTACGTCGAGAATACAGGATTAGTGTCTGGCGTCGATCGCAATGTGATCAATCTGGTTGGTGGTCGATTGATCAAAGACCGCCAGGTACCCTTGTGGCTGTTGAGATGGGTGAATCGCGTGCTTGCTACAAGGAGGTTACGCCCCGCTAGGAAATCGATTAGCCTAAGTCCGTTGTCGTATGTGGTGTTATGGAGGCTATCCTTTCCTATGATCGACTCAAATATGTCCTCTTTGCCCAGTTTTACATTAAAACCTCCTAGGACTATTTTTGTGTCGTAGCTGGGGCATTGGGCATATGTTCTGTCGAGGAGATCGTAGAATTCTTCTTTTAGTCGATCGTCCTTTTCTTCCGTTGGGGCGTGAGCGCATATTAAGCTAATGTTTCCAAATTTAGCTTTGATGCGGATTGTTATGAGGCGTTCGCTTATATCTCGGAAGCTTAAGACTTTTTGTCAGAGTCTTCCTCGAATAACGAATCCGCACCCGAATAGACGCTGTTTGTTCTCCTTGTCGCAGTTTTTCATTCGTCTTTTGCCTGGTCCATTCCATCGCACTTTTTGGTATGCGGTTATATCTGTTGAGGGTTTGCTCCAATTGATCGCCTACACCCGGTCTGTTCAGGGACCTCACATTCCAGGTGCAGACTCTCAAGTCCGTTAGTCGTTTGCAGGGGTCGTCAGCTTTGTATCCGTCCATGTCGTTTCGGAACAAGTAGTTTTTTACGTGATAGGGATGTTACCCCTAAGCACAACCCCCAACCTGGAGGGCCAGGTTCCTCTTTACCCAGGAACAAGGGGTTGGGTCGATGCACACATTGGTTCACTACCTGGCGGGCGCCAAGGTAGCTATCCAGGGGGGACTGTGTGTTAACTTGGATAGAGCAGGTACAGAGATCTCTGTAGCGCTAGATTAAATTGCGAGCATTTCCTTTCCTATTTGTAAAATTCTCCAACTGCTTAACTATTTAAGCAGTATTTATGTATTTACATAAATAGTGCAAACAAAGGGCCATGGTGCACATCTACGGCATAGGTAGAATGATATTAGCTTCACTCCACTCCTTTTATCATAAATACCAAAAAAAAAAAAAAAACGTACGACAAGTTACGCATTAATAACGAGTATGTACGTTAGTACATGTAAGGAAGTTCGAGTAATATGTTGACATTTTGACTTAACCATTTTTTGCTGAAAAAAAAATTAAAACAATTCTTTCAGTGATAAATACGACGAATACGAGTGATTCAAAAAACACATTCGATAATCGTAAAAAAAAAAACAATCTTTCCTCCTCTCCAACTTACTCATAACTTGCGTCCCATTTTCTGATTAACATATGTACATACTTAAGTACATAGTTCGCGACAATTTTCATTTTCCCCTACAGAACCTCTAGTGTCTAGTTCATGGGAATTTCACGAGTTTGCTCACACGAGCACCGTATGATATCATCCGCGGCACTTACGGTCATACCAACCAAAAAATCAATATTCAGATAAGCTGCATTGACAGTTCGTTTTTAGTTATATTTGGATTTAGTTGTGATTAACAATCTTGTATCTGTGTATCTAGAATTGAAAAAATAAAACCAATTTATCACATCTTCTGTTTAGTGTTCTTACCGGAGTACTACTAGCAACAGTTTGTTCAGCCCGTACTGTACCAAATCGTTCAGGAGACACGGTTCAAGCGAGCAGCATATTACCTAGTCCAGGAGATAAGCCCACATCGGGAAGAAGAATAATGCATCCAGCATTTGCAAATGCCGGTGGAACACCCGGGCTGGAGATTTGGCGAATCGAGGTGAGTTGGTTTAGATACATGCGTTTTTGAGTGTTTCAAAAATGCATAGCGATACGGCTTTGTGTTTGCGAGTGGTTTGAGGTTGTTTTTATCTTTTCTTTGAAATTTATAAATAAACTCATGTGAAGCGCGTGCGATAAACAGCATGTGTTAACGCGGCGAGTGGTTTATGGTTTCTGTACATTTCCATCTGTTGAGTTCAATAAGAGAGTGACGAACAAAATATTTTGTTTATTTGTGATGAATCATTGGAATTAAAAATTGTAATCCTTTTTCGTAATGAAAATAATTGCGCGTGATTTGAAGCTATTGAACTACCTACATCGTATACTCCTGTGGTTGCGTTAGCTTGCCTTTTGTGGAGGTTTTACAGTCTTTTTTTTTTCGATATGCTTGACTAGAAATACCTACATATGTATATGAATTCCCAGTGCTTGTTTATGTATTTATTGCCATTTTGTAATACCCAATTAAGCTCCCAACTAATCCGACGAGTTAAACTGATTAAAAATCATCGGTTGAGTGGTTATTGACAATGAAATTGTAATGCGGGGCATTATATGGTCAATGCGATATATCTATTATTGCAACCTTTTGGATCGCTATGAAATTAAAGTTTATTTGTTGTTTAATGCAAGCAAATGTCTGATGTTACAGTTTATTTAAGGGAGTAGCTGTGCACCTCTTGTATTCAGACCTAGTTAGATCGTATTTTTCCGATAAAAAAAAAGAGTAATCAACTAATGGCATTCAACCATTTAGGCCAAACCACAGAGATCCATAATAGTCTTAGTTAAGTTGTTTGTTCTATGACTTGATAAACTGATTTATTGAAAAAGCTCTGAAACAAGTAGGACACCTTTTTTACTTGAGCCATCATTAGTATTTCCTGGCAAACCCTTTCTGCTTCAATACTGCTAGACATCGCTTAGTCATTGAGCTGATTAAACTTTGGCATCTTTCGACTGGGATGGATTCCCATGCTGCCTTTATTTTTTTCATAGAGCTCGAAAAAGTTGGCAATATTTTGCGCGCTAACAACTTTCTTCACATCGCCCCACAAATGCTTTTTCAGGCTGATCGCATTCAAGTCTGCACTACACGATGGCCAATCAAGCACTGTAACTGAGTTGTCTTCGAAAAACTTTTTTGTGCGCTTTGCGGTATGTTTGGTGTCATTGTTTTCTTGAAACCTCCAAGCAACAGGTAAATTTTCTTCTGCCAAGGTAACATAACATTTTGCAGAATGTCGACATACTTCTCTTTTGTTAGCAACTAGCAAACCATTAATACGGTGAATTGGCCCAACTCCTTTCCAAGCAAAACATCCCTACACATTAATCGATCCCCCGCCGTGCTTGACAACCGTAGTGCTACCATTAGCAATACGGCACTGCGACCTTTGCAGATCTATTGTGCCTGCTAGCCGATTAGCCGAGGAGCCTCTCCACATCTATAATGAAGTTGAGAATGCTTTTCGTAGGAGCCAAGGTGGTCTCCTCAGGAGTCATAACTTCACTGAGAAGGATACGCTTCCTATGATGGCAGAGAGCAGCACACTCACATAGTATGTGTTCCGCCGTCTCTTCGTCCTCGAGACAGAGCCGACACTCAGTTTCGGACGAGAGGCTAATTTTGTTTAGATGATATCCCAGACCGCACTGTCCTGTTATGTAGCTGACTCGTCTTCTGATATCCACCCTATTGAGTTTGAGTATGTCACTAGAGTGTTTGTTCAGGGGTCGTATAAGTCGTTTAGATTGACGGGGTCCCCGAACACTATTCTCAAAGGACAGGAGTTGCAATTGTTCCCACTTTTCTAAGAAGAAATTTATCTAAAACCCGGGAATGCCGCAGAATAATTCCGGACCTAAATATTTATCGCTGGAAACTTTCCTGGCAAGTTGGTCGGCAATTTCATTGCCCTTGATACTTTTATGTCCTGGCACCCACCAAAGTTTAACATTGTTTCTTCTGGCGAGGTCTTGTAGGGCGTCATGGCATTCCTTGACGGCTTTTGAGTTCGTACTGTTCGAACCCAGCGCTTTAAGCGCTGCTTGGGTATCAGTGAGTATGTTGATGGTTACTCCTCTAATGCCAGTCTCGAGATTTAGATTGGCGCATGTTAGGATGGCATGCAGCTCTGCTTGGAAGATGCTGGGACATATTCCCAGGGCAAGATCTCCAGCGTTTTGGTCCAAAGATGCCGGCGCCAACGCCGGAAGCCATCTTGAAGCCATCCGTGTACCACCTAAGGCCTTTGATACTAAGCAGGGGATCACTGTTTTCCCATGCTGTGCGATTTGGGATCAGTATCTCAAATCTCTTGTCAAAGGTGAAGGTGTGCGGCAATCCGTCCGAGACCGTAGTAATCATATTCAGCTCGGGAAGGTGTTGTTATATGTACGTGTGGCCTACGGGTCTTACTTACTTACTTACTTACTTTGATGGCGCTACAGCTCGGGGTGAACCAGGGCCTCAACCAACAAGCCTCTCCAGCCGGCCCGATCTTCGGTCAGCTGCTTCCAGTGCCGCACGCCCAGTTGGTTGAGGTCCCCTTCCACCTGTGCGCGCCACCATAAATGCGGTCGTCCTCTGCTGCGTCGTCCCTCGGGGTTGGAGTCGAAGACTCTTCGGGCCGGAGCGTTGATGTCCATTCGCTCTATATGGCCTAGCCATCTTAGACGTTGGATCCGAAGACGTCTAACCAGGCCGATGTCGCTGTACAGCCCGTACAGTTCTTGGTTGAATCTCCTCCTCCATTCTCCGTTTACATAAACGGGACCAAAGATTGCACGCAGAATTATCCTCTCGAAACGCCCAAGAGCCTCTTCATCCGCTTTTGATAACGTTCAAGCCTCAGTGCCGTAGAGGAGGACCGGGATGATTAAGGTTTTAAAGAGGGATACCTTAGTTTTTCGAGAGAGGGCTCTACTACTCAATTGCCTCTTGAGCCCGAAGAAGCAGCGGTTGGCAAAAGTTATTGTGCGTTTTATCTCAACGTTGGTGTCGTTGCTGCTTGTCACTACCGAGCCAAGAGAAGAGAGAGAGAAGACGAAGTCCTTGACTACTTCAAAAATAAAGCTGCCGAAGGTGACGTTCTGACCAAGACGTCGATGTTGCGCGTCTTTCTTGGATGACAGCATATTTATGGTCTTGTCCCCATTTACCCTTAGACCCACTTTAGCCACTTTTGCTTCAATGCTCGCGAACGCCTCATTGACGTCTCGCTTTCTCCGTCCAATAACGTCAATGTCATTTGCGTAGGCAAGCAATTGTGTGGACTTGAAGTAGATCTTAACTCTTGCATTGGCTGCAGAGTCCCACACGATCTTTTCAAGAATATTTTTAAAGAAATCACATGACAGTGCGTCACCCTGTCTAAAACCTTTTTTAACATCAAAGGGGTCGGTTCGTTCACCTCCGACCTTAATGGAGCAGCGAGAGTTCTCCATAGTCATCCTGCACGGTTTGACGAGTTTGGCAGGAATGTTAAAACATGACATGGCTCTGTAAAGCTCTTCTCTATAAACACTATCATACGCGGCTTTAAAGTCAACAAAAAGATGGTGCGTGTCGACCTGGAATTCATGGGTCTTCTCCAAGATCTGCCGTAGTGTAAATAGTTGGTCTATAGTGGATTTTCCTGGAATGAATCCACACTGGTCGGAACCTATCATATTGTCCACGAACGGTTTCAGGCACTTACATAGTACCGCAGAGAGGATCTTGTACGCGATGTTTAGGAGGCTAATCCCTCTGTAATTAGCGCAGTCATAGGGGTCTCCTTTCTTATGGACCGGGCAAACGATACTGAAATTCCATTGATCGGGCATGCGTTCTTCTTGCAGATGAGTTGGTGCATGTTCCTGACCAGCTCATCGCCAGCTAGTTTAAACAGTTCCGCGGGGAGTCCTTCTGCTCCAGCAGCTTTATAAGACTTAAGTTTCGGGCGGACGGGATTCTCCTTCATCTTCGTCCATTGTGAATGGTTCGCTCTGCCCGACGGCGGCATTTTGACTATCATCGCCGTTATACAGTCTGCAGCAGTGGTCCTTCCACAATCTCAGCATCGACTGTGATTCCACTACTAGTTGTCCGTGCTCATCCCTGCAGGCTTCTGATCTGGCATTATAGCCTTGGCATGTTCGTTTCACTTTCTGGTAAAATTTAACATCTCTCCATCTCTTCGATCTCGCGCTTCTCGTGCTCCTTCTTTTTTCTTCTCAGAAGCGCATGCTCCTCCCTCCTTTTCTGTTCATAGAGCTCACGGGCAACTGTCGTCCGTCGATGCAATGTGGCCATGTATGCATTCTGTTTCTCTACATAGGCCTGTCTGCACTCATCATCAAACAAATCCGCATCCGAATAAGCGTTGTTTATTTTCTCTGTAGTATTTTCCGTAGTATATGTCACAGTTTTTCATTCGCTTTTTGCCTGGCCCATATCATTGGATCGCGGTTATGTCTGCCTTATAGCAGTCCAAAGAGTTGACCAGTTGTTCGGCTGCACCTGGTCTGTCGAGGGACCTAACGTTCCAGGTGCGGATCTGAAATTCGTTTCCTTTTTGACGTTTGCGGGAGTTGTCAACATGTAATCCGTCCAGCTATTGGTTGTTTCTGAACAAGTTTTTGTTTTACGCGATAGGGATGGTAACCCAAAGCGCAACCCCCAACCTGGGACGCCAGGTTCCTCTTTCCCCAGGAACAAGGGTCGGGTCGCTGCACACATTGGTTCACTACCTAGCGGGTGCCAGTATAGCTATCCAGGGGAGGCCACGCGGAGGCTGTGTATCAACTTGCATTGAGCAAGGACAGAGATCGAAGCTGGCGTTTGCCAAGTTAAACGCGATCAACTTCGTTGCTCTGTTTGCTCGCTACCTTCTCCCCCAACAGATTTTTACCGTTAAAACACAAAAATTTGAAAACAGACCAATGCAAGGGTTTTTTTCGTCCATGGGTGTATTTTTCACACAGGGGAAAGGAACCTACAGTTTGATGCCGATTCCGAACGGGCGTGGGGTCGCAAAGTTTTTTCATGGCAAGTGTCCAGCGTATTGTGTGAACGTCTAAAACCATTTTGCACCGCACTAATCGGTAGCTACCAGTGCGGCTTCCGGCCCGGCAAATCAACTATAGATCAAATTTTCACACTTCGACAAATCCTGGAAAAGACCAACGAGTTTCAAATCGATACACACCATCTTTTCATCGATTTCAAAGCCGCATACGACAGCATTCATCGTGAAGCACTGTTTGGGGCGATGGCCGAATTCGGGATCCCGGTAAAACTGATCCAGTTGTGTCGCGCCACGCTAGAAAGCACGCGATGCACCGTGCAGCTCGGTTCTAGGACCTCGGAACCATTCGAAACATGCACCGGATTTCGGCAAGGAGATGCGCTGTCATGTGACTTCTTCAACCTGGTGCTGGAGCAGATAGTGCGACGGGCAGGCGTCAACAGGGAAGGCACTATCTTTTACAAGTCCATCCAGCTGCTAGGATACGCGGATGATATCGACATCATCGCGTGTTCTCGCCGTGGCATTGTGGAAGCATTCACGGCGATTGAAGAACAGGCGAAACGAATTGGCCTTAAGATCAATGAGGACAAAACGAAATACATGCTGTCAAGCAAAAACCAATCCGTCGCTCACCACCTGGGACAAAACATAACAATTGACAGCTACAATTTCGAGGTAGTTAAGGAGTTTGTCTACCTCGGGGCAAACGTAAATTCCACAAATGACACCACAGTGGAGATCCGGCGTAGAATCGCCCTTGGCAACCGCTGCTACTTCGGCTTGTCCAAACAACTGGGGTCAAAACTCCTCACTCGAAAGACCAAAGTCATGCTTTACAAAACGCTCATTCTGCCAGTCTTGCTGTACGGAGCCGAAAGCTGGACGATAAGCAGGACAGCGGAGCTGATTTTGGGTTCTTTCGAAAGAAAAATTCTGCTCCGGATATTTGGTCCTGTCTGTGAGGAAGGTGAATGGAGAAGGAGACACAACCGCGAACTCTACGAGCTGTACCAAGATGTGGATGTAGTCCGGAAGGCAAGGAGCCGTCGACTACACTGGCTCGGCCACATCGAGCGCATGGACATCAACGCTCCAGCTAAGAGGGTCTTCGACTCCGAGCCTCCTGGTTCGAGAAGAAGAGGAAGACCGAACCTCCGGTATAAAGACCAAGTAATCGCGGATGTAAGACATCTTGGTCTTGACAACTGGAAGCAGCGTGCCCGGGACCGTCAAGGATGGAAGGCAGCTATAGCTCAGGCTCAGATCCTCCATATGTGTACACTATTAGTTATATGAGGTGGTGTTGTGGCCAGAAAGCTGGTAAATTTTAATTGCATTGTGCACATGTCCGCGACAGTACGAGTACCATTTTAATTACTAAAATCGGATTTATTAAAATCGGTTGAATATCGTGGCCACCAAGTGTATGACAATTTTTGTCTTCACGTATTAGTTTTAAGATATATGTATAACTTGTAAAAAATGACTATTGATATTGTAAGAACTAAGGGCACTGGGTTAAAGCTCATAAAATGTACACTTTTCAATTTCTGCCAACGATAGTTTCGTAGTATTTCGATTTTGTTACAAAAATACCGAAATACCGCATGTGGAGTCCATGTGTTCACATCGTATTTTCCGTTGGAATAACCAACAATTTTTAAACTCGTAAATTCTTCGTTATTACTAACGCTTGAAATGAATGGACATGATGATGGATTTATGAACATGCTAGATATCGACGCTCTAAAAATTAATGATATTTTTATGTTTCTTTTTTCGCTTTCGAAATTCGTCTCGAAATGTTTGTATTAGCTTTCAGTGTTGACAAACCAAGCAAAAATCCAATTTTTTTTTAATCCGAAAACAACAGCTGGCTAGATCTTTTTGACATATTTTCTGTTTCGAATTAACTTTGATTAGGTTTTTTTATTTTATCTTTGTTCATTTTTTTTGCAACATCTTGTGATAAAAAAAGAGAAATTATGGGTATAATAAAAAGTAATAAATAAAACGCTAAAAAAAACATTGTGTGTTGTCTATTTATGGACAATAAATCTGCCTGAGATATGTTGAGAAAAAATATTTCTGTTCACACGCGCCAAGTGTCGTTATTTCGTATCTGGGTGGGCGCAGACGGGCTGTCTGCCAAGCTATTTAAAGCAGCTGGAGATGATCTGGTAGGGCGCATGCACCAGTTCTTCTGTAAAATATGGTCGGAGGAAAGCATGCCCGACAAATGGAATCTCAGCAACGTTTGCCCAGTCCACAAGAAAGGAAACATCTATAACTGCGCCAACTTCTTCTTCTTCTTAATGGGCGCTACAGTTCGGGGTGAACCTGGGCCTCAACCAACATGCCCCTCCAACTAGCACGATCTTTTGCTAGCCTTTTCCATTGCCGCACACCCAGTTGGCTGAGGTCCCCTTCCACCTGTGTGCGCCATCTTAAGTGCGGCCGTCCTCTGCTTCTTCGTCCCTCGGGGTTAGATTCAAAGACTCTCCGGGCTGGAGCTGTGGTATCCATTCGCTCTACATGGCCCAGCCATCTTAGGCGTTGAATCCGTAGACGCCTGACTAGACACATGTCGCTATATAGCCCCTAAAGTTCGTCGTTGAATCTTTTCCTCCATCCCCCGTCTGCGTTTGTAGGCCCGAAAATCACGCGCAAAATCTTCCTCTTGAACCGACCAAGGGCCTCCTCATCCGCTTTTGATAGTGTTGATGCTTCTGCACCGTATAACAGGACCGGGATGTTGAGGGTCTTATATAGTTGCCTCCTGAGCCCAAAGAAACAGCGATTGGCAAGAGTGATTCTGCGTTTGATTTCGGAAATGATGTCGTTATTCCAGGTCACTGCGGAGCCAAGGTAGACGAAGTCCTTAACTACCTCGAACTTATATCTGCCAATACAAACGTTCTGGCCAAGACGTCGGTGGTGAACGTCCTTTTTTGATGACAGGACATATTTAGTTTTGCCCTCGTTTACTGCCAAACCAATTTTCGCCGACTCGCAAACGTCTCATTGACATCTCGCTGTGATCTACCTATTATGTCAATATCGTCGGCGTATGCAAGGAGTTGCGAGGATTTGAAATAGATTATGCCTTTTGTATTGGCCAGTGATTTTTGCACAATCATTTCCAATATGATGTTGAAGAAATCACATGACAGCGCATCGCCCTGCCTAAATCCTTTTTTGACATCAAAACCATCGGTAAGGTGTTCACCGATTCGGGTGGAGCAGCGAGCATTCTCCAAAGTCATTCTGCATAGTCTGCCGAGTTTAGCAGGTGTGTCAAAGGTAGACATAACGCTGTATGCTCGTCTCTAATTACGCTGTGGTATGCGGCTTTGAAGTGGATAAACAGGTGGTGAGTGTCGACTTGAAATCCATTGGTTTTTTTCAGTATCTGTCGTAGTGTGAAGATTTGGTCGATCGTGGACTTCCCTGGCCTGAATCCGCACTGATAAGGACCTATCAGCTTACTTACAAAAGACTTCAGACGTTCACACAAAACGGCAGAGAAGATTTTGTAGGCGATGTAAAGAAGACTTATTCCTCTATAGTTGGCGCAATCAGAGGGGTCTCCTTTCTTGTGGATCGGGCATACGATGCTGAGACTCCATTCCTCGGGCATGCTTTCCTCTGACCATATCTTACAGATGAGCTGGTGCATGCTCCTAACCAGGTCATCCGCAGCTATCTTGAAGAGCTCAGCAGACAGTCAATCTGCTCCAGCAGCTTTATTCGACTTGAGCTTCGATATGGCGATCTTAACTTCGTCGAGGTCAGGGGGACAAAATTCTCTGCAGTCTTCGTCGATTAGAAATGGATCATTCTGCCTGACAGCGGTATATTGACTAACATCGCCGTCATACAGTCTGCAGAAGTGGTTTTTCCATATTCTCAGCATCGACTGCGATTCCACTACTAGGTGTCCGTTCTCATCCCTGCAGGCTTCCGTTCTGGCTTTATAACCTTTGCATGTTCGCTTTATCTGTTGATAATCTTCAATCGCGCGCTTCTCGTGCTCTTTCTTCTTTCTTCTAAGAAGTTTATGCTCCTCCCTTCTTTTTAACTCATAGAGCTCACGAGCTGCTCTTGTTCTTCCTTAATGCAGCGAGGCCTTTTATGCATCCTGCTTCGCTGTGTGAATCCTCCTGCACTCGTCATCGAACCAGGTGTTTCTTCGTGGTGGAGCCTTGAAACCCAAAACTTCGGATGCAGAGCTTTTGAGGGCTAGTTTGCAAAGGCTCCACTGCTGTCGTATTGATAGCGTGGAGGATTGAGGTGTATTGGAGAGGTTAAGGGAGACGCGATCGGTAAAAGTACGAGCGGCTTCTGGCGATAGTAGCTTTCCGATGTCATAACTTTGTATTCTTACTTTACTCCGCTGCCTTCGTGATATCCATAAGCGCATCTTGGCTACTACAATATAGTGGTCCGAGTCGATGAATGCGCCTCGAAAAGTTCGAACATCAAGAATAGTGGAGGAGTGTCTGACGTCGATCGCGATGTGATCAATCTAGTTGGTAGTCGATTGATCAAAAGACCGCCATGTGCCTTTGTGTATATCGGGGTGCAGGAAGCACGTACTGGCTAGAAGGGATATCGCCCCGTAGCAAGACCAATCAGCCTGTGTCCGTTATCGGAGGTGGTGTCGTGTAGGCAATGCTTGCCGATGACTCGTTCAAGGATGCTTTCCTTACCCAGCTTAGCATTGAAGTCTCCTAGTACAATTTTGATATCATAGCTGGGACATTGGGCATACGTTCTGTCTAGGAGATCGTATAACTCTTCTTTGGCGGAGTCATGCTGGTCTTCCGTGATGGCGTGGACGCAGATCAAGCTGACGTTAAGAAATTTGGCCTTAATACGGATCGTTAAGAGGCGTTCGCTAACATGCCGAAAGTTTAGGACTTTTTGCCTAAGTCCACCTCGGACAACAAATCCGCATCAGAACAATCGTTGTCCTTTCTCCCTATAGCAGTCGCCGTAGTATATATCGCAGTTTTTTATCCGCTTTATACCTGGTCCATTTCATCGCAATTCCTGGATGGCGGTTATGTCCGCTTTATAGCGGTCTAGGGGGTCCGCAAGTTGTTTGGCTGCACGTGACCTGCTTAGTGACCTAACATTCCACGTACAAAGCTGAAGATCATTGTCGTCTGTTCCTTTTTTACAAGGGTCGTCAACATAAATCCGGTCTGTTATATCCAAGCTTGTGGTTGTTTCGGAGTTTGTGTTTTTTTTACTGTAACGGCTTACTAGGCCGTAGCCCAACCGACTAATCCTGTTTTTTGGCGTAGGAGGCTCGCCATTCGCCCTTCCCCGTCTGCAATTTCCATAGGAAATCTCCAAATGGCACCACGAGGAGGTGGGAATGAGACTTGCTAACAGTGCCGCAAGATGTTCGACTGCGGTGGCTCTTCTCGCTTTTTAGCAGGCCAGCATCCGTCGGATAGATGCTACCCCTACGAGGCCTTTGTTAGTCCTTTGCCATCCAAATTGCGCCAACTACAGGGGAATAAGTCTCCTTAACATCGCATACAAGATCTTCTCTGCCATACTGTGTGAACGCCTGAAACCCTTTGTCGATAATCTGATTCGTATCAGTGTAATTTCAGGGCAGATAAATTCACAATAGACCAAATAGACACAAATCAACACCTATCACTTTTTCGATGATTTCAAAGCCGCGCATGACAGTGTGCAGAGAGACCAACTATATGGAGCCATGTCTAGTTTTAAGGACAACAACGGAGAACTCTTGCTGCCCCGTTAAGGTCGATTGTGATCAAAATTCTGATGAAGGCATTAGACTCACATTATAGGGTCATTTCAAATTCATACTCTGTGTGTGCAGTTCTAATATAACACCATAATGGCATGGAACATTTGCTGAGAACTACAACCAACGTGAAAATTCAGTCGAGTTCTTCTCGAATCCTATCTAGGACAACCACCCCTGGAGAGTAATGGGCGACCATCTACGATCCAAGCCATCTGCACTCCACCCAGGAGGACCTTGGTCGTTTCGAGAGGAAAATTCTGCGTCCAATCTATGGTCCCGTTTGTATAAACGGGGAGTGAAGTAGAAGATAAGGGCGTCATGGCGCAGTGGTTAGTGTGTTGGACTCTGACGCACGATGACCGAGATCGGATCCTGATAACACCAACGCCATCGAATGTTTATTTCGCGGCGTCCCCCCTCGGCGGGGTACTGGCAAAACCCCCCGTAGTATGCTTGCCATGAAAAGTTTCTCGACTCACGCCGTTCGGAATCGGCATTAAACTGTAGGTCCCTTTCACCTGTGTGAAAAATAAATGACACACGACATGGGTGATTGAGAGAAGCTTGGGTTTGGTCCTTCATGAGCTGTAACGCCAGCAAAGAAGAAGAAGAAGAAGAAGAAGATACAACAACGAACTATACCGGCTGTACAGCGACATAGGGCTAATACGAAGTCTACGGATCCAACGTCTAGGATAGCTAGGCCATGTGGAGAGAATTGATAACACAGCTCCGGCCAGGAGAGTCTTCGGGTCCAACCCCGACTGACGACACAGCAGAGGACGACCGAATCATTGGGGCCGCACACAGGTGGAAGGGGGTCTTAACCAACTGGGAGTGGGTCGCTGGAAACAGCTGGCAAAATACCGTGCCAACTGCAAAAGTTTGTTGGTTGAGGCCCAGGTTCACATCGGGCTGTAGCACACCTAAGTTAAGTATCTGTGTAGATTTGGAACGTTTTTTTTTTGCTGATTAAAAAGGTCATTCCGACAACTTCTTTATCAAATGATTTTGAGCACCTACACCACATGATATTGTACTAAACAACGAAACGTGGACCAGAACGTTTTCACCTCTACAAATGCGTACGTTCACCTGTGAGAAATGTTTTAAAAGTGCAATATAATTTCATTAGCATTACATGTTATGTACCTTTCCTTTGAATTAAAAACAGATCAAACTGACAGCTTGTTGGGCATTCAGTAATATTCAATCAAAATGGAAAACAGACAATTTTGTGAGATAAACAAAAATCTCGCACAATAACTCTTAGCCTATCACATAAATTAATAATCCGTAAAATGACGATTGTATTAAATTTTCAATTCATTGGTGTTCCTTTTTTAATGGTCTACCATCAATTTGAAACGTGATGTGCTACTTCATGCAGTAATGTGTAAGAGCAGAACCAAAAATCGTAGGCGAAAAAATCGTCCAAAATGTATTACATTTAACACATCGTAAACACAAAACGGTCGGAACCAAAACCACCAGTAATCCATCAGATAAAGCCCTATCCATGAACCAAATGCTATCTGTAGTGCCATAGATTTCAAAATACAACGTCCACTTCGAATGAGAATTGAAACAAAAACAAAAAAAATACATCCGGTTAATATATGTCTATTTGATTTCGATTAAAATGAATACGACGAACAATATTTTAGTGTTGGGGCAATTATTGCAGTTGTCAGCTAACTGCTGGTCTATCCGTATATCCGCAGTACCGAAAGGCACAGGATATACAATTTATGACTCGCAACTGCATCGTTTTTGGTGGACGGAAATGGGAAGGGCTGTTGGGAGAAGATGGGTTAATACTGGTGTTCAGCAAATATCCCATAATCTTATGGATTCCAATGGGATTTCAATCAGTCGAATACATGCAAGTAAAGTTGGTTTAAACGAATCATTCATTCACCATCAGTCATATGTCCTTAATTAGACCTTGTAAACTAAGGAAATGCAAGAACAATACGAAAATAGTTCAGGACTAAAAACCCAAAGCAAAATCAATGACGATCGTCTGTGAATGCATACTGTTTGTAGTGATATTTAAAGCAGATAGAAAGTTGTGTTAAGGCTCCCGGAGCCTATTACTACTTACTTACTTACATAGGTGGCGCTACAGTCCGTGGTGAACCTGGGCCTCAACCAACAAGCGTCTCCAGCCGGCACGGTCTTTGGCCAGCTGTTTCCAGTGCCGCACGCCCAGTTGGTTGAGGTCCCTTTCCACCTGCGTGCACCACCGCTGAGGCGGCCGTCCTCTGCCGCGCCTTCCTTCCGGAGTGGATTCGAAGACTTTTCGGGTCGGAGCTGTATCTTCCATGCGCTCTACATGGCCTAGCCACCTTAGACGCTGTATCCGTAGACGTCGTACCAGGCCGATGTCGCTGTACAACCCGTACAGTTCTTCGTTATATCTTCTCCTCCATACACCGCTTGAACAAACGGGACCGTAGATAGTGCGCAGAATTTTCCTCTCGAAACGACCAAGGGCATCTTCATCCGCTTTTGTTAAGGTCCAAGCCTCTGCGCCGTAAAGGAGGACTGGGATGATCAAGGTCTTATATAGCGTCACCTTGGTTTTCCGAGAGAGGGCTCTACTTCTCAATTGCCTCTTGAGCCCAAAGAAACAGCGGTTGGCAAGAGTGATTCTGCGTTTTATCTCAGCGCTGGTGTTGTTGTCGCTGGTAATCAGTGAGCCAAGGTAGACGAATTCCTTGACCACTTCAAAGTTATATCCGCCCATGGTGACGTTCTGGCCAATACGTCGGTGTTGTCCGTCTCTTTTAGATGAGAGCAGATATTTGGTTTTACCCTCATTAACCTTGAGACCCATCTTAGCCGCTTCTACCTCAATGCTCACAAAAGCCTCATTGACGTCTTGCTGTTTTCGTCCAATTACGTCAATATCGTCGGCGTACGCAAGCAATTGCGTAGACTTGAAATAGACGATGTTGAAAAAGTTGCACGACAGCGCGTCGCCTAAATCCTTTTTTAACATCAAAGATCTCGGTATGCTCATTACCGACCTTAATGGAGCAACGAGAATTCTCCATTGGCACACTGCACAGTCGGACGAGTTTGACAGGGATGTTAAAACTGTTGTGGATGTGGATGTTTGTGTACAGCTCGTCTCTATATACGCTGTCATACGCGGCCTTGAAATCGACGAAGAGATGGTGAGTGTCGATTTGGTATTCCTGGGTCTTCTCCAAGATCTGCCGTAGCGTAAATATTTGGTCTATTGTGGATTTACCTGGCCTGAAACCACACTGATAAGAGCCGATCAGGTTATCCACAAACGGTTTCAGGCGTTCACACAGTACGGCAGAGAAGATCTTATATGCGATCTTAAGGAGACTTATTCCCCTATAGTTGGCGCAGTTATAGGGGTCTCCTTTCTTATGGACCGGGCAAACGATGCTGAGATTCCATTCGTCGGGCATGCTTTCCTCCGACCATACCTTGCAGATGAGATGGTGCATGCACCTTACCAGCTCATCTCCAGCCGCCTTAAAAAGCTCAGCAGACAGGCCGTCTGCGCCAGCGGCTTTATTAGACTTAAGTCTTGATATCGCTATTTTGACATCGTCTAGATCGGGTGGACCGAATTCTGTTACTTCGTGGTCCATTGCGAATGGCTCGTTCTGCCTGACAGCGGTATCTTGTCTATCATCGCCGTTATACAGTCTGCAGAAGTGGTCTTTCCAAATCCTCAGCATCGACTGCGACTCTACTACCAGTTCTCCATTTTCATCCCTGCAGGCCGCCACTCTGGCTTTGTAGCCATGGCATGTTCGTTTTACCTTGTTGTAAAATTTACGGGCGTCATTCCTGCAGAAGCATCTCTCCATCTCCTCGATCTCACGCTTTCCGTGCTCTCTCTTCTTTCTTCTGAAAAACATGTGTTCCTCTCTTCTCTTCTGCTCATAGATTTCGCGAGCAGCTCTCGTCCGTCGTTGCAGCACGGCCTTATATGCCTCTTGTTTTGCTGCATGGGCTTGTTCGCATTGTTCATCGAACCAGGGGTTTCTAGGTGGTGGCTGTTTGAAACCCAGCACCTCTGAGGCAGCATCTCTGACGGCGCTCTGGCAATGAGCCCATTCCTGCTCTATTGTTTGTGCTGCTCTGGGCGGATTTTGAGAGAGCTTTGAGGAGACACGATCGGCAAAGATTTTGGCAGTCTCTTGCGATTGTAGCTTTCCAACGTCAAAGTTACGTTGTCCTACTCGACTCCTAAGCATTCTTGATATCCTCATTCGTACCTTGGCTACAACAAGGTAGTGGTGCGAGTCGATGTTGGCCCCTCGGAATGTTCGTACGTCGAGAATACAGGAGGAGTGTCTGGCGTCGATCGCAATATGATCAATCTGGTTGGTAGTCGATTGATCACAAGACCGCCAGGTACCCTTGTGGATGTTGATATGGGGGAATCGCGTGCCTGCTACAAGGAAGTTACGCCCCGCTAGGAAATCGATTAGCCTTAATCCGTTGTCGGATGTGGTGTTATGGAGGCTATGCTTTCCTATGATCGACTCAAATATGTCCTCCTTGCCCAGTTTTGCATTAAAATCTCCTAGGACTATTTTTGTGTCGTAGCTGGGACATTGGGCATATGTTCTGTCTAGGAGATCGTAGAATTCTTCTTTGAGTCGATCGTCCTTTTCTTCCGTTGGGGCGTGAGCGCATATTAAGCTAATGTTTCCAAATTTAGCTTTGATGCGGATTGTTATGAGGCGTTCGCTTACATCTCGGAAGCTTAAGACTTTTTGTCGGAGTCTTCCTCTAATAACGAATCCGCACCCGAATAGGCGCTGTTTGTTCTCCTTGTAGCAGTTCCCGTAGTAGATGTCGCAGTTTTTCATCCGTTTTTTGCCTGGTCCATCCCATCGCACTTCTTGGAGTGCGGTTATATCTGCTTTATAGCAGTTGAGGGTTTGCTCCAATTGATCGCCTGCACCCGGTCTGTTAAGGGACCTCACATTCCAGGTGCAGACTCTCAAGTCCGTTAGTCGTTTGCAGGGGTCGTCAGCTTTGTATCCGTCCGTATCCGAGGCTTGTTGTCGTTTCGGAACAAGTGGGTTTTTACGTGATAGGGATGTTACCCCTAAGCACAACCCCCAACCTGGAGGGCCTGGTTCCTCTTTCCCCAGGAACAAGGGTTGGGTCGCTGCACACATTGGTTAACTACCTGGCGGGTGCCAGGGTAGCTATCCAGGGGGCCACGCGGGGGCTGTGTGTCAACTTGGATTGAACAGGGACAGAGATCGAAGTTGGCGTTTGCCATGTTTAACGCGATCAACTTCTTTGCTCTGTTTGCTCGCTCCCTCCCTCCCTATTACTATAGCCTATTACTACGCCAACTATAATATGAATGCCCATGGACGGGAGCTTCGGGGCGTATCTTAGCAAAGGCGTCAAATCTGGATCTGACTATAAAATATAGGTTGTCATACGATGATGGTCCAGGATTTCTTGTCTACCAGTACTCTCTAGAGCTAAGGCAATTGCGAAGAAGAGCATGAGTCAAATACGAGCAATTCTTATCGGGCGCTAAAGTTCGGTGTGAACCTGGACCTCAACAACATGCCCTTCCAACTAGCACGATCTTTTGTTAGCCTTTTCCATTGTCGCAAGCCCAGTAGGATGAAGTCCCCTTCCGCCTCTGTGCGCCATCTTAGGTTAGGGAGTCCTCTGTTTCTTCGTACCTCGGGGTTGGATTCAAAGACTGTCCGGGCTGGAGCTGTGGGGTCCATGGGCTCTTCGAGGCGTTGAATCCGTAGACGCCTGACTAGACTCATTTCGGAATGTTTTCCGTTCCCCGTCTACGGTTATAGGACCGAAAATGACACGCACAACCTTTCTCTCGAAACGATCAAAGACCTCCTCATTCGCTTTTGATAGTGTCCATGCTTCTGCGACGTAGAGCAGGTACGCAAAGATAAGGGTCTTGTATAGAGTCAACTTTGTCGTTCGGAAGATGGCTCTATTACTCAATTGCTTTCTGGGCTCAAAGAAACAGCGATTGGCAAGAGTGATTCTGCGTTTGATTTCGGAACTGATGTCGTTGTTCCAGGTAACTGCGGAGCCAAGGTAGACGAAGTCCTTAACTACGTCGAACTTATATCTGTCAATACAAACGTTCTGGCCAAGACGTCGGTGGTGAGCGTTTTGGCGCCATTTACTGCCAAACCAATTTTCGCCGCCTCCGCCCCACTACTCATAAACGCCTCATTGATATCACGCTGTGTTCTTGTGAGTTGTGAGGATTTGAAATAAATTGTGCCTCTTGTGTGGCCCAGTAATTTTTGCACAATAATTTCTAATACTATGTTGAAGAAATCACACGACAGCACACCGCATTAAACTAGCGGTTAGGTCTTCACCGATTTGGATGAAGCAGCGAGCAGTCTCCATAGTCATCCTGCATATTCTGTCGAGTTTGGCAGGGATTTCAAAGGTAAACATGGCAATGTACAACTCGTCCTAAATTACGCTGTCATATGCGGCTTTAAAGTCGACAAATAGCTGGTGAGCGTCGACTTGAAATTCATTGTTTTTTTTCCAGGATTTGACGTGGTGTGAAGATTTGGCCGATGGTGCACTTCCCTGGCCTGAATCCGCACTGATAGGGACTTATCAGCTTATTTACACAAGGCTTCAGACGTTCACAGAAAACGGCAGATAAGCATTTATAGGCGACTTTTTTAAGGAGACTTTTTTCTCTGTAGTTGGCGTAATTAAAGGGGTCTCCTTTCTTGTGGATCGGGCATACTATGCTGAGACTCCATCGAAGAGCTCAGCAGAAAGTCCGCCTGTGCCAGCAGTTTTATTTGACTTGAGTTTCGATATGGCGATCTTAGCTTCGTTGAGGTCAGGAGACGGAATTCTCTGCGATTTTCGTCGTTAAGAAATTAATAATTCTAATTGCCAGCGGTATATTTAACATCGCCGTTATAAAGTCTGAAGAAGTGGTTTTTCCATATTCTCAGCATCGACTGCGATTCTAATACCAGGTGTCCGTTCTCACGGGTACAGGCTTCCGTTCTAGCTTTGTAATCTTGGCATGAGCTTATGCTCCTCCCTTCTTTTCAACTCATAGAGCTCACGAGCTGCTCTTGTTTTTCTATGCAACGAGGCTTTATATGCCTCCCTTTTCACTGTGTGAATTCTCATGCACTCGTCATCAAATCAGGTGTTTCTTCGTGGTGGAGACTTGAAGCCCAAAGCCCAAAAGATGTGTGAGAGAGCTTAAGGGAGACGCGATCGATAAAAAGCACGGGTGGTTTCTGGCGATAGTAGCTTTCCGACGCCATAACTTTGTATTCTTACTCTACTCCGCTGCGTTCGTGATATCCGTAGGCGCACCTTAGCTACTACAAGATAGTGGTCCGGGTCGATGTTAGTTCCTCGGGAAGTTTGAACATCAAGAATAGTGGATGAATGTTTGACGTTCAAAGATGCTTTCCTTACCCAGCTTAGCATTGAGGTCTCCTAGTACACTTATGATGTTATAGCTGGTACGATGGGCATACGTTTTCTAGGAGATCGTATAACTCATCTTTGGTGGAGTCATCTTTGTCCGTTAGCCTTGATACTGATCGTTATGAGGCATTCGCTCACATGCCGAAAGTTTAGGTTTGTTTGCCTTAGTTCACCTCGAACTACAAATCCGCATTAGAACAATTTTTGTCTTTTCTCCCAATAGCAGTCGTCGTACTGCGACATCTAGCAGTTTTTCATCCGCTTTATACAGGATCCATTTCATTGCATTTCCTGGAAGACGGGTATGTCCGCTTTATAGCGGTCTAGGGCGTCCGCAAGTTATTCGGCTGCACGTGGGACCTAACATTCCACGTAGAGATCCAAAGATCATTTCCTTTTTTCACTTTTTGCAAGGGTCGTTCAGCATTAATCCGGTCCGTTTTGTCCGAGGCTTGTGATTGTTTCTGAGCAATTGTGGGTTTTCTGGTTACGGTTTGCTAGACCATAGCTCAGCCGACATTCATCCTGTTTTGTGGTGCAGGATACTCGCCATTCGTCCTCTTCCGTTAGTAATGTGCATGGTCAGAAAATTCCCAGATGGTGCCACAAGGAGGTGCAAGATTTTCGGCTGCAGATACTCCTACTCGCTTTTTTTTAGGGAACCAGCACCCGTCGGCAGGTGCTACTCCTGGTAGCATCCTGTTGTGAAAGAAGACAGTAATAAGTGTAATTATGGGAAAATATTCCTAGAAGCTAAGTGTGCTTGTTCCAACCCAATTGTGTCCCAATTGATTATTTATTTTGTGTGAATTGAGTGTCGGACTTATATGTATACATATATATATGTATGTATATCAAATAACGGGTGGCAAGCCTGCATGGATACTGCAAAATGGCCAAACACCCACTCATATTGAATGTCATACTGATTGAGTTTCATTTTTATCAAGGCTTGTAACGCCATACAAAAATGAATATCCACTGAAAGCAATCCAAAAGCCGGTATTTTTCATGATCAGATTTACTATACATTAATTCCTCAATTCAACTGGGCGTATACTCGAATGTATTTTCCAAAAACTTTAAAATTGCATTCGGGACTTAAGGTTTCAGATGTAATGAGGCATCCTGCGGCCTTGCCTTTGTCTATCAAACATATTCATGGCAGAAAATTAATTCGTTTACCACATTGACCAACTTTTTAAGTACTTCCTTCCACTTTCACAGCATTATCCATCCACTCTTTGCATCCATATTCCTCCGTTCAATGTGAACTTTCCTCCATGGACTTGATAATAAATATCTCACATCCGTTAATTAAAATGTAAATGCTTACAGATTTTATTTTTAAATTATTTATCTGAAACTTCCCTATTTTCCGTAATTTTATATTTTCCACGAACTGGGAAATTGGATGCTTAAACGTGCCCGCCCACAAAGAATAAATAAGGACGAATGAAAAACAAAATAAAAAAACAACTCACGCACAAGTGTGCATGCAGAGGACGAGGATAAAAAACTTAATTAAAGGCAACGCGCGGTACGCATTCATTGACTTGTCGCAGACGTATGGAACCTTTTGTATTTTAGTTTTTTTTTTTTTAATTAAATATTTACTAAACTAAAGTTTATGATGCACAACTTGGTCATCAACGGGTGTCTTTCAAAATACAAACACGTCCGTAATCTCTTGACTACCTGCCGAACATATTGTCGTTTAGACCCATGCATCTCCTCTGAGGGGGATTCCATGCGGGCTGGATGTGTGACATGTGAATGTATGGTAGGATGGTAGGACGACTCGTAAATTAAATCGAAAAAGCTGCTATACTTCGCACAGTCGTAAGCCCTCCAACTGTTCAGTATTCAGTCCTGATTGGAACTCGCAAAACTCACTGGTGTACGAATGTACGAACGCATGAATACGTCCGACACAACGACGCTTCCCATGAGGGTTGACTTACTGTAATAAAGTAACAATTAGCGATGCACATTTTTGTTTTAAGGGTAATTAAATATAGAGCATATGTAATTACTCTTGCAAAGCTGGCCACGTTGTGGACTTTATCCATACAATGAATAATGCATCCTTTGGGCGCCATAAAAGTTGGCCAGGAACGTTTAACATGTTAACTGGGACTGTGTTCTTCAAGCTCAAGCGGATCAAAGCCCTTTTTGCCTTTCGTATCTTTAATTTTGACAAATGCCGATAACAGCGGGGTTCACGCTGTACGATTTGCTTGATGACTAGTGTTTGAAATGCCAATCGTCAGTGTGAATGCTCCATACTGCAAGTCGATACGATTTGTAGTATGAAGTTCAACGTTTTCGACTTTTTGCCTTACTTGTGTGGGTGGCCGTGTATGTGAGAACGTTTGACATTTTACTTCCGTACGTTCTTCAATTTATTTGAGATTTCGAGGAGTGAACATGAGCGGTCAAAAGAAGATATGACGACGAATTTAAGGACCAGTCGTGGCATTGGAGGGATTGCTGTCTACGTCCGAACTTCGGATATACATATGTATGTAGCTAGGTTTCCCTTCCTTAAAAAATTGTAAACGTGTAAATTGCTAGAACAATATCCGTGGTCTTTCAGGGCTTAAATTGATAGTGGTCAGCAAAACTCTAAATTTTGTAAATATAATTCCTATACGGAAAAAAGTATGCAACACAGTTGTGAATGGAAAGCGACCAAACGTTTTGCTGCAAGCATAACACTCACAGTATATTCCTTACTACTTTGATGGCGCTACAGTTCGGGGTGAACCAGGACCTCAACCAACAAGCCTCTCCAGCCGGCCCGATCTTTGGCCAGCCGCTTCCCGTGCCGCACGCCCTGTGCGCGCCAACTTAAATGCGGTCGTCCTCTGCTGCATCGTCCCTTGGGGTCGAAGACTCTTCGGGCCGGAGCATTGATGTCCATTGGCTCTACATGGCCTAGCCATCTTAGACGTTGGATCCGAAGATGTCTAACTAGGCCCATGTCGCTATTCAGCCCATACAGTTCTTGGTTGGATCCCCTCCTCCACTCTCCGTTTACACAAACGCGACCAAAGATTGCACGCAGAACGATCCTCTCGAAACGCCCAAGAGCCTCTTCATCCACTTTTGATAACGTCCTAGCCTCAGTGCCGTAGAGGAGGACCGGGATGATTTAGGTTTTTTAGAGGGATACCTTAGTTTTTCGAGAGAGGGCTCTATTACTCAATTGCCTCTTGAGCCCGAAGAAGCAGCGGTTGGCAAGAGTTATTATGCGTTTTATTTCAGCGTTGGTGTCGTTGCTGCTTGTCATTATAGAGCCAAGAGAAGAGAGAGAGAAGACGAAGTCCTTGACTACTTCAAAAATATAGCTGCCGAAGGTGACGCTCTGACCAAGACGACGGTGTTGCGCGTCTTTCTTGGATGACAGCATATATTTGGTATTGTCCCCATTTACCCTTAGACCCACTTTAGCCACTTCTGCTTCAATGCTTGCGAACGCCTCATAACGTCAATGTCATTGGCGTAGGCAAGCAATTGTGTGGACTTGCAATAGATCGTAACTCTTGCATTGGCTGCAGAGTCCCACACGATCTTTTCCAGAATAATGTTAAAGAAATCACATGACAGTGCGTCACACTGTCTAAAACCTTTTTTTACCATCAAAGGGGTCGGTTAGTTCACCTCCGACCTTAATGGAGCAGCGAGGGTTTTCCATAGGCATCCTGCACGGTCTGACGAGTTTGGCAGGAATGTTAAAACATGACATGGCTCTTTATAGCTCTTCTCTATAAACACTATCATACGCGGCTTTAAGGTCAACAAAAAGATGGTGCGTGTCGACCTGGAATTCATGGGTCTTCTCCAAGATCTGCCGTATTGTAAATAGTTGGTCTATCGTGGATTTTCCTGGAATGAAACCACACTGGTCGGAACCTATCAGATTGTCCACGAACGGTTTCAGGCACTTACATAGCACCGCAGAGAGGATCTTGTACGATGTTCAGGAGGCTTATTCCTCTGTAATTGGCGCAGACATAGGGTCTCCTTTCCTGTGGATCGGACAAACGATACTGAGATTTCATTGATCGGGCATGCGTTCTTCTTGCAGATGAGTTGGTGCATGTTCCTGACCAGCTCATCGCCAGCTGCTCTAAACAGTTCCGCGGGGAGTCCGTGGAACTAGGATTAATACATCAAAGACACAAAAGGGATCAAAGCTTGGAAGTTTGCTACTGGTTGTGGGATATTGTCGACTAGCCTTAGGTCAGTATGTGACCAAGGGGATGTTTTGGATGAAAATTATGTCTGTTGTATGGGAGCCCCCCTTAAATATTCGTTTAATCTTTTTTAGTATTTGCCGTTATAGCGGCAACAGAAATATATCATCTGTGAAAATTTCAACTGTCTAACTATCACGGTTCGTGAGATACAGCCTGGTGACAGACGGACGGACAGCAAAGCCTTATTAAAAGGGTTCCGTTTTACCTTTGGGTACGGAACCCTAAAAAAGCAGCCCAGACACGCGCCGCCATGTTCACAACCAGAGGTAGTGAAGTTCACAACACACATTCTCTCTCACAAATGAAGTCTATTAAACATGCAGTATGGTGTGAACGCTACTTACTTTTGGTTCTCAAGAAAATCGTACAGACAAATCGTACAGTGTGAACCCTGCTAATCACATGAAGAGAAATTATTCTCAATGGTTGAGGAATTGAATTAAGCAGTATATTTAATGAGGAAGTACATGAATTGATATCCTGTCTTAGAACGTTCTTATTGTGTTGTATTGAAGCATATGCTTGTCTAGTCAAATATCATATGATACCCTCTGAACGTATAGATTAGGGGGACACAGGATAGCAAAATCTCTTTCCTAAAAATCCAAGGAGATTGACCTACTCATCGTCTATGTATATCGTTATGCGAAATTTTCATGTTTCTCATACGTTTTCCACTGCGATTTTTAGGCTCATTTTTATGGCTACAGCCCGGTGTGAACCTGGGCCTCAACCACCAAAATTCTCCAGCTGGCACGATCTTTTGCCAGCTGTTTCTAGCGACGCACTCCCAGTTGGTTAAGGTCCCTTTCCACCTGTGTGCGACACCTTAGATTCGGTCGTCCTCTGCTGTGTCGTCCCTCGGGGTTGGACTCGAAGTCTCTTCCCTCCGGAGCTGAGTTTTCCATTCACTCTACATGGCCTAGCCATCTTAGACATTGGATCCGCGATCAGGCCGATATCGCTGTACGGCCCGTATAGTTCGTCGTTGTATCTTCTCCTGCACTCCCCGTTTATACAATATATAGGGCTAGTGCTATCAATAGCAATGCGCCACTGCGACCTTTGCAGATCTATTGTGCCGTTTATACAAACGTTACCATATATTGAACGCAGAATTTTCCTCTCGAAACACGACCAAGGGCCTATTCATCCGCTTTCGTTAAAGTCGAGGCCTCTGCGCCTAGAGGACCGGGATAATTAAGGTTTTGTACAGCGCAACTTTGGTCTTTCGAAAGAGAGCTCTTCTTCTCAATTGCCTCTTGAGCCCAAAAAAGCAGTGGTTGGCAAGAGTAATTCTGCATTTGATCCCAGCACTGGTGTTATTGTCGCTGACCAGTCATTTTGATTGGCTTTACTGATTAATTTATTTTATTATGCGTATACATATATTCCAAATAAAAAAATGTGGTCTAACTTCCCAGTGGGAAAAACGAACGGCGCATAAAGAGGGGTGTTATAGGTTTGAGGTGTCTGCGTGTCTGCCTGCGGCATCGTAGCTTCTAAGCGAATGGACCGATTATGATGCCTTTTTCGTTTTTTTTAAGCTAGCCTGATCGAAATGGTTTTTAGCTTGTGAAGATCTGTTCAGGTGTTTCAGGGTCATTGGCTCCTTTTGTTAGCTGCGGAAGAATTCTTAGACCAATAATGTATCGGTTGGGGTGGCCGTGGTGCA
This sequence comes from Eumerus sabulonum, assembly GCA_951905685.1. Taxonomy (NCBI): domain Eukaryota; kingdom Metazoa; phylum Arthropoda; class Insecta; order Diptera; family Syrphidae; genus Eumerus; species Eumerus sabulonum. The sequence continues at coordinate 146,898,258 of OX645060.1, read as the reverse complement.
GTGGTTAACATCATCGACCGCCGAGCGGAAGGTTTATGGTTCAAATTCGCTTCATAGCCAAGAAAAAGTAATTCCTATACGGACAAAAAGTATGCAACGCAGCTGTGAATGTAAAGTGACCAGATGTACTGCTGCAGGCATAACACTCACAGTATATGGTCAACCGAAATTCATCCTCTACGTATGCAATACCAAAGTGCTTGAACGAATTACTACGGACTATAAACAACGCGGAATTTGATCGGCTCTCGTCCTATCTAGGTCTAGGACAACCACCCCCGAGAGTAGTGAACGAACATCAACGACCCCAACCACTGCACTCCGTTCAGGTTGTGTGTGTCAACACATCATAAGAGAATATCAAAACTCTTGAACCTGCGCGAGTCTCTAAAAAAAAAAAAAAATGTATCGGTTCTCGTCGGATCACTGCAATTAACTAGCATCGAGCGCCGTCAGTACTTAGATGAGGAACCGCTTGGGACCAGCGTGTGTTGTTGTCATCAAACCGCCTTTTTGCTGTCGCTCCATGTAATCCAAGGTAAGGAAACGCACACTCATGTGCGCACACTAAGCAATCTATTGCTCATATACAGATCATGTGCGTGTGCAATTTCGATTTCTGAAATTTTCTAATCTAGGCTTACTAGAAAATGAGGCCATCTTAGAGTAAAATATCATAAAAATGGAAAATAAAAAAAGAATGTTCAGGTGAAATGTTTCCATGTTTTATCGTTCTGGAAACAACTCCCGACCAGTAAATCAATTCTTTTTGGGTCACGAACGCGAATGACTGCATTTATAGAAACGCACTCCAGAACTCACCCTACAGAGTGCAGTTGCATATGCATGCGTTCTCTTTAATACATATACATATGAAGTGCGCACAGGACAAACACTCGTGTTCGTGAGCGAAAACAAAAATGTTCACAGCCAATTACTCATGTGCGTTTCCTTACCCAACCACGACACTGTCCGAGCAATCTCACATGTTTCGGTTGTCGTCCGATCACCGCAATCAACCAGCGTCGGGCGCTGTCAGTAGATGGGAGACCGCTTGGGAACACCGTGTGTTGTAAATTTTTGCCAATTTTTTAGTTATTTAATTCCTAACAAAAAACGGCTGGACCGATTTTGCTGAACACTTACGCAGTTCTAAGTAGCGTATTTACGCGGGGAATAAACCCATCCCATGTCTCGAGATAATCGAGACGAAAATTCCGCACGCACATACGCACATACACACACACATGCATATCTATAAAAAACCTTGGATTTGGATTCTGGTGACCTTGGAACGTGGAGATATGTCAAAATTTGGAATTCCCAAAATCGCATGACAATAATTTCCCACCGGGGAGTTAAAAAAAAAAATATCTAGCCTTCAACTAAAAGCCGCAATGTTCGTTTTTAATTACAGAACTTCGAACCAGTAGCCCTGCCGAAGAATAATTTTGGGAAATTCTACAGTGGAGACTCATATATCGTTCTCAATGTAAGCTACCATCCCTCTTAGACCAGCACTTTCACTTATTATTTTGCTCAATTTAAAGACCAAGCAGTCAAAGAACAAACGTTTATTCTGGGACGTTCACTTCTGGCTAGGTGCCGATACATCAATCGATGAAGCTGGTGCCGCTGCCATTCTGACCGTCCAGCTCGATGATATTCTCAATGGAGATCCAGTTCAACATCGTGAGGTTCAGGACCATGAATCACAAATGTTCTTAAGTTATTTCAAGAATGGTAGGCATGCACATTCCACTCAAATATGTGCACACACATCCACCCTTATTCGTTAGATATAATTACAATTTTCTGTTTACGTCATCCATTTAGGTGTGCGCTATGAGCAAGGAGGTGTCGGTAGTGGTTTCAAGCACGTACAAACCAATGCACAAGGTGAAAAGCGACTTTTCCAAGTGAAAGGCAAACGCAACGTTCGTGTTCGTCAAGTGAATCTGTCCATATCGTCGATGAACAAAGGCGATTGTTTTATCCTGGACGCTGGCAATGATATCTATGTGTATGTCGGCATGCAAGCAAAACGTGTTGAAAAGCTAAAAGCCATTAGTGCTGCTAATCAAATCAGAGATCAGGATCACAACGGACGTGCTAGAGTTAATATTGTTGGTAAGTAGAACAAGCAAAAGAGAGTAAGAACTAATTATGTTACAACTATCACACTGAACTTACAGATGAATATAGTCCTGAAATCGATAAGGAGAACTTTTTCAAAATTCTGGGATCAGGATCACCGGCTGAAGTGCCTGACGAGTCAACTGCAGAAGAGGATGGTGCATTCGAAACTGCCGACGAGAGGTCCGTCACATTGTACAAGGTTACGGATGCTAGTGGCAAGTTGAAAATCGATCCGGTTGCATCGAAACCCCTACGACAGGAGCAGTTGGATGCAAATGATTGCTTCATCTTGGACACTGGTTCTGGAATCTACGTTTGGGTTGGTAGGGGAGCAACACAAAAGGAGAAGTCTGAAGCGATGAATAAGGCCACCGAGTTTTTGAGAACCAAAAAGTATCCTGCATGGACCGCGGTGCACCGTATTGTGCAGGGTGCCGAGTCGGCTCCTTTTAAGCAATACTTTGCCACATGGAGGGATTCTGGAGCATCACACACTCGTCTCATTCGTTCGGCCTTAGGATACAGCACAGACGACTCGGATGTTGAGTTCGATGATGGATTTATTGAAACTTTGAAGAAGAGTGGTGGAAGCGCTTTAGGTTTCATGCCAGACAAGGCTGAAGGCGAAATTGTTAGGCTTATCCAATTCATTAAGCTACCCGACTCGGAAGAGATTCGGCGCAGTGAAATTCAATTGCCTTTACCGCAGCAGATCCTTTTAGGGTTTGGATCTTACGTAATTCAGTATGACTACGTGAAGGCAGATGGTGAGAAAGCTTCAATTGTTTACGTATGGAAAGGAACCAAGAGCGATGAATCAGTGCAAGAAGAGAGCCTAAAAGTCGGCTTGGAATTCGGTGACGAATTGAATGGGATCGTTGTTTCTACTGTGCAGGGTCATGAGCCAAGACATTTCTTGAAACTGTTCAAGGGTCAGTTGATATCCACGTATACAGGGGCACCAAGTGAACCATTATTGTTCCGTATCAGCGGCACTGATACAACGGATGTTCGTGCAAATGAGGTGAAAACTGATTCGTCGTCATTGGCATCTGACGATGTCTTTGCTCTAGTCAGGGTTCCACACAAAAAAGTATACATTTGGATTGGATTGGTATGAACAGGACAATTATATGGTTATTTGGTTATTATCATATGTGGTTTCTTTGAAAGGGTGCTTCCGACTTTGAGAAGAGTATGGCAGAGAGCCGAATTGGCCAGTTTTGGCCATCATTCGAGATTGAAGTTGTCGAGGAAGGTGCTGAGCCCGATGATTTCTGGGATGATCTGAACGGGGAGGGTATCTATGATCGTGCTATGTCGAAGGGCGGTGCTCCGATCTTGGATCCACGTCTATTCCACTGTAGAATTTTGATCAATGGACGAATCAAGCTCGAGGAGATATCTGACTTTGAACAAAACGTAAGTTTCTATTAAATTTTGTATGTATGTAAAAAAATGTTTTACTCAGGATCTCGATGTTGATGATGTGATGTTGCTTGATGGTGGCGATGAGATCTACCTTTGGGTAGGATCCGGCACTACTGACGAGGAGCAAAGCGGCATTATCGAAATGGCAAAGGTGTGGTCATGTCTTTTTCATTGTTTAACTTTATATATATGTTTTTATATTTCTTCCTAGAAATATATCAAGTCAGAGCCATCGACAAGGAAAGTTGAAACCGCGACTATAATTAGGATTAGGCAAGGCCAAGAACCAAAGAGTTTTAAACGACTATTCCCCGATTGGGATGATGATGCATGGAAGGTCAGTAGCTAAAAGGATTTCTGGTAGAAGGGGCACTTTTCTGCTTTTTTGTCCTTTAACAATTTTTTTGTTAACTGTCAGAAAACAATAATTGGAAGGCAGTCTATTAATTCGTGTATAGTATATGTGTTGATTTTTTCTAATCATTTCTTTTAAATACACTCGTAAACTAATTTTTTTGTGCTTTTTTTTCCTTAATTTTAAATAAAACTGGTGAGTTGGTTGCATTTCCTTTCCCTGCCAATTTTCCATTATCCTTTATATTCCTTTTCTTTCTCATTACTTTTGTATATCATTGAAAGCTTTCTCTTCAACATAATTTTTGTGGCATTTTGTTGTGGAATAGTCCAAATCACATATTCACATTATCAACTTACGACCTTGTGCCTTAGGCTCCTAAAAGGTACGACTTTCCGTTATTCGTGGAAACCGTCAGTCTCAAGGGAGTGACCATAGCGTAGCAATGAAGCGATACTAGCACGAGTGTTACTAAACCCAAAAAACAAAGTCTTAAATCAAAGTGCGCCATTGACATTTCTTTAGGAAAAAGAAAAAAACTCCCGGATATCGTGCAAACACCGGGGCCTATATTCGATTGCCCTATTTAGGACAGTACCAAAGTCGCAGTTAACCGGAATATGTAATCGATTAACCGAGCAGGCCTACCCGATTCGTTGCTCTAAAATTTGGAATGGGAGTGTTGAGGAACAAAATACCATTTTTGAGGAATTTTCGGCATGTCGTATAACGGTATACATTAGAGGCGGACGTTTTTTATTATATGATGCGATTTTAAATGGCTTCGACTCGTGATGCTATAATCGGTTTCCATCAAAATGGCTTACTTACTTACTTAACGGGCGCTACAGTTCGGGGTGAACCTGGGCCTCAACCAACATGCCTCTCCACCTAGCATGATCTTTCGCTAGTGTTTTCCAATGCCGCACGCCCAGTTGGTTGAGGTCCCCTTCCACCTGTGCGCGCCACCTCAGGTGCGACCGTCCTCTATTTCTTCGTCCCTCGGGGTTGGATTCAAAGACTCTACGGGCTGGAGCTGTGGTGTCCATTCGCTCTACATGGCCTAGCCATCTTAGGCGTTGGATCCGTAGACGCCTGACCAGACTCATGTCGCTGTACAACCCGTACAGTTCGTGATTGAATCTTCTCCTCCAACCCTCCTCTGTGTTTATGGGACCCAAAATCGAACGCAGAATCTTTCTCTCGAAACGACCAAGGATTTCCTCATCCGCTTTAGATAAAGTCCATGTTTCTGCGCCGTATAACAGGACCGGGATAATTAAGGTCTTATATAAGGTCAACTTGGTCGTACGAGAGAGGGCTCTACTTCTCAGTTGCCTCTTGAGCCCAAAGAAGCAGCGGTTTTTTTTTTTGTTTTTTTTTTTTAGAAACTCGCGCAGGTTCAAGAGTTTTTTTTTTTTTTTTTATATTCTCTTATGATGTGATAGACACACAACCTGAACGGAGTACAGTGGTTTGGTTCGTTGATGTTCGTTAACTCTCAGGGGTGGTTGTCCTAGATAGGACGAGAGCCGACCGAATTCCGCGTTTTTGGTTGTAGTCCGTACTAATTCGTTCAAGCACTTCTTAGTATTGCATACGCACAGGATGAATTCCAGTTGACCATATACTGTGAGTGTTATGCCTGCAGCAGTACATCTGGTAACTTTCCATTCACAACTGCGTTGCATACTTTTGTCCGTTGAGGAATTACTTTTTTCTTGGCTATGAAGCGAATTGAACTATAGACCTTCCGCTCGGCGGTCGATGATGTTAACCACTGCACCACGGCCACCCCAAGAGTTGGCAAGAGTAATTCTGCGCTTGATATCGAAACTGGTGTCGTTGTTCCAAGTCACCGCGGAGCCGAGGTATATGAAGTCCTTTACTACCTCGAACTTCTATCTGCCAATATGCACGTTCTGTCCAAGACGTCGGTGGTAAATGTCCCTTTTCGATGACAGCAGATATTTAGTCTTGCTCCAGCAGGGATGTCAAAAGTAAACATGGCATTATATAGTTCGTCTCTAATTACGCTGTCGTATGCGGCCTTGAAGTCGACGAATAGATGGTGTGTATCGACTTGAAATTCATTGGTTTTCTCCAGGATCTGCCGTAGTGTGAAGATTTGATCGATGGTGGACTTCCCTGGCCTGAAGCCACACTGATAAGGACCTATCAGCTTGTTTACGAATGGCTTCAGGCGTTCACACAAAACGGCAGCGAAGATCTTGTATGCGACATTAAGGAGACTTATTCCTCTATAGTTGGCGCAGTCCAAGGGATCTCCTTTTTTGTGGATCGGGCAAACAATGCTGAGACTCCATTCCTCGGGCATGCTTTCCTCTGACCATATCTTACAGATGAGCCGGTGCATGCTCCTAACCAGCCCACCGCCAGCCGCCTTGAAGAGCTCAGCAGACAGTCCATCTGCGCCAGCAGCTTTATTCGACTTGAGTTTCGATATGGCAATCTCAACTTCGTCGAGGTCAGGGAGACGGAATTCTCTGTGATCTTCGTCGTTAAAAAATGGATCATTCTGCCTGATGGCGGTATGTTGGCTGTCATCGCCGTTATACAGTCTGCAGAAGTGGTTTTTCCAAATTCTCAGCATCGACTGCGATTCTACTACTAGGTGTCCGTTCTCATCCTTACAGGCCTCCGTTCGGGCTTTATAGCCTTGAGATATTCGTTTTATCCGCTGATAAAATCTTCGAACGTCGTGCCTGCAATAGCACCTCTCCAAGTTTTCAATCGCCCGCTTCTCGTGCTCTTTCTTTTTTCTCTTGAGAAGCTTATGTTCCTCCCTTCTCTTAAGCTCGTAGAGCTCACGAGCCGCTCTTGTTTTTTTGTGTAGTGAGGCTTTGTATGCCTCCTGCTTTTCCGCATGAATCCTTCTACACTCGTCATCGAACCAGGTGTTTCGTCGTGGTGGAGCTTTAAGGCCCATCACTTCCGTTGCTGTGCTCTTCAGCGCTTGTTTGCACAGGCTCCATTGTTGCTCTACTGACTGAGTGGAGGATTGAGGTGTATCGGAGAGCTTAAGCGGTTGGCAAAAGCACTGGCGATCTCCGGCGATAGTAGCTTTCCGACGTCATAGCTTGGTGTTCTAACTCTACTCCGCGGTGTTCGTGTTATGCGCTGACGTATCTTGGCTACTACAAGATAGTGGTCTGAATTGATGTTCGCTCCTCGGAAAGTGCGAACATCAAGAATAGTGGAGGAGTGTTTGACGTCAATCGCGATGTGGTCAATCTGGTTGGTGACTGATTGATCTGGCGACCGCCAGGTGCCTTTGTGTATATCGAGGTGGGAAAATCATGTGATGGCTACAAGAAGATTTCGCCCCGTTTCAAGGTCGATCAGCCTATGTCCGTTATCGGAGGTGGTGTCATGTAGGCTGTGTTTGCCGATGACCCATCAAAATGGCACTCATTCATATAAACCACCAATCCACCAATTTACTTACCATTTTTCTTTCAAAAATTGCAAATTGCAGATTTTTGAAAATTGAGGATTATGTTTTGAAAACAGGTAAACTGATAACCTCTAAATTAAAAAACCAAAAAAAAAAAAAAATATTTTTTTTTCTTACTCGGCGGGTAAAGGTACATTACTTATGTAATGTTTTGTAATGTATATGCGTTTTTAAAATACCCTTCGCCTCTCTTACCTTGTGATACTGTTTTTAAAATATTATTGTAAGAATATAAATAACAACCCCGAACCAATACTACGAGAAGCTCAACGAATCACTTATTGCTAGAGACGTTTTAAATATCTAGAAGCACATTATAAGGTGGTACTTCTAGATGTCAAAAAACGTCGGAAGCCGATGATTTCTTCTTCAACGTTGGCTTTTGAGACCGGTCAGGTCTGCAAAATACCCGAGTATTTTAACATGTCCCAAAGGAGAAAGTCTGATACCATCGGATCTGATAACCTGGTCGGGCAGTTCAAATTTTTAAAACTGGAGACCAAATAGCCCAAAAATTGGAACCAAATATTCTCCGAGCTGTTGGAACCAAGATTGCTCGAGATATGTTTAATATCTCATATTCCTATTTTGGGAATAAAGACCACTTTCACAGTGCGCCAAGGAATGGGTATGTGAGCAAGTGTTAGACTAGCAGTGAAAATTCTTTTCAAAGTAGGAAGCAACTGCCTTATACCTTTTTGCAGCATAACAGGATATATCCCGTCGGTACCCGGCGATTTGAAGCCATCGAAGGATGTCACAGCAAATTCAATAGCTTCAGTCGTAACCACGTGCAACGCAATATACCAGCTACACCGAGTTGTTTTCATCTTTTCAGTTGCAGTTTCCCTTGAAGGAGTGTGCAACGAGCCGATGTCGATCTGATTTCCCGGAAAATGAGTCTCAAATAGTAAACTAAGAGTTTCCACTCTAGACTCAGTAAAGGTACCATCAGATTTTCTGAGTGCATCCAGGTTTGTCGGAGAACACCGTGGCGCAGTGGGTAGTGTATTGGCCTCTGACGCCGATTACACGGGATCGAATCCCGACACAGCCATGTCATCGAACGTGTTTTCACGGTGTTTCTCCTTAGCGGGGTTCTGACAAAGCCCTGTAGTAAAATTGTCCCTAAAAACTTCTCGAAATTCGCCGTTTGGAACCGGCAACAAACTGTAGGTCCCTTTCACCTATGGGAAAATTAAATCACACACAACATTGAGAGAAGCTCGGCTCTGGTCCTTCATGGACTGTAACGCCAACATACATACACACATACATCCAGGTTTGTCGGTTTTCCCCGTTTGAGGACTTTAACCAACTTGCTAGTCACACTCAGAGACTTGATCTCTTCGCAGAAGGACCTATAATAATCGTTCTTCGATTTACGAATAAGTTTCTTATATTCTTTCTGCTTCGACCGATACTTGTTCCAGTCATCTTCCGAATTCGATTTGAGCGACGTATTCAGAAGACTTGTGGCTTCCCTGCGAAGACTTTGGAGCCCGGCATTCCAGTAGGGGACCAATTTCCTGCAGGGAGGTTTGCTGACAGGACATGCGAGTTCAAAACAACTGGTGATGACGCTATTCAGGTTATGAACAGCGTTCGCTACCAATTGTTTCGTTCTGAGTTTAGGTAGAACCTGAGTGGATTTCTCAAGCTCCTCTCTAAACCGTACCAAGTCCGTCCTTCTCGAAATCAGTTGGCAAGACTCGCCAGTTAGTGATGTCCCTCACATATCTGTTGGATAGGGTCAGGTCAATCACCTCCTGTCGTCTTGTCGTAATAAACGTTGGTTGAGAGCCAACAATGTTGATGGTAAGGTCAGACGAGAGAATGAATTCTAAAAGACGGTCCCCTCTTGTGTAACACTTGCTGCTGCCCCAAGCAGTGTCTTGGGCATTAGCATCGCAACACAAGATGAGCCCAATCTTTTTGGCTTCACAAAACTCTACGAGCTCAGAAACTACCTTCGATGGTGGAGGTAGTGTCGAGTCGTAGGGAAAGTAGGCAGACGCAACGTAGAAGTGTTCTATAACTCCGTGCGTTTTGTAGCTTACTCTAGCAGCCACCAGATCTTGCTCACAAAAGTGCCCAAGTTTGGATGCCGATAGTGAGTTCGATGTGATTAGGCCGACCCTATGCCTTTCGGATCGCTCATCATAAAGAATCGTAGCATCACGTATACCACCAAGGCCACATAGGCGTTTATTCCACACCCACGGTTCTTGAATGGATACAACGTGATGATTTGCACAACTGCATGCAATACTACAACTTAAAAGAGGAGTAGCGGCCTTGCAATGCTGTAGATTGATCTGGATAAAAACTGTCCTGACATTTTCAGAGGTGATGCCCGCCTCCTTATAAGAGAGCTGCTTCTCTCGACTCCTTACGGTCGTTTGGATCTCCTTCTGGGAGGAAGGGGTTTGTTTTGTGATGTCCCCTCCTCCGAGGAGCGGTTCTTCGCCTTCCGGCCTATGCTTTAATAGTATTCCGTCTTAGGTACACCATATAAATTTATTATTCCTATCCATGCTGTCAAAAGCGCGACCGCTCGAACGCGACATTGTGATTCGGCCATCATTGTCTCGTCGATATTCGTGGACTTTCTCGGAATTCCTCGGCCACATTAGTTGTATTCAGTCCCGTGAACCATATGGGCGGCATCTCCATTGGACCCAGTTTGCATGACATGCTCAGTCAAATGCTTATTTGCTCGTTCCGTTCACATTGTGCGTGAGACGAGGAAATCGATGACGAAACTTACGACACGTTTTAACGTATAATAACCAGGAAATTGGTAAAATAAGCAGTAACCATAACTCCTTGATTTTCGAATGTAAATCGCTCCATCGTTTACTGTCCATGCGCTTCTACAAACAATCTGAACTATTAAAAAGTCATTGGCAAAGGTACATCAACAAGTTTTAAAAGTCCTGATCTGAACGTCATAGTCAGGGATAAACAATGCGATACCAATCTTTCGTACGTCTGCCCGTTGATCCCCGCAGGGGTTGGTTGTTGCTTTTGTAATACACACCGATACTATACGTGTTATTCTCCGTTTAAGAACGACGCTTTTGACTAACACAATGACAGTCTCAAGCGTTGATGTGTAGAGTCAAGACGTGGCAAAATGGTCGCAACAAGGCAGAATGACATAGTCAAGACGCCGTCAAACCGCTACGCGTTTATAGGTACAAACTGTCAAAGCCAATAGATCGGTATCTCATTCTTTATCCCTGGTCATAGTGCTGACTGAGAGCTGTGTTGGTGGAGTAAATCTCACTATCGTAAGTACATAACATCTACCGCAGTTTACTTCTTGCAATACTGGCGTTGAAGCTTTACTTCACGGTTGGATTAGTCGGTGTTACATATTATTGGTATGTATGTTTCGTGTGTTTTTTTTTTTTTTGACGAGTGATTTCGGTGTTCAATTTTGTAATACGCGTAATTTGCGAGCCGAGCTCCGACCATCAGGGAATAGGGGAAGCTACTGTATTTGAGGAGGCAACCACACTTTTCGCAACATTACTTAGAAGTGGAATCGCTCGCATTGGATATATCGAAAGGATTTGATAGGGTTAGGCACGAAGCCCTTTTGTCGAAAATTCGTGTTCTTGGGATCGATGGGTCTCTACTTCGATGGGTTAGAAACTACCTTTTGAATTGTTCAACTCAATTTGTTTTGGACGAATTCAAGGCTGACATCTACTTTTCAAATTATGGTGTACTATAGGGCTCCATTTTGTCTCCGACACTTTTTCTCATTTTTATAAATTACCTTCTGTCTGTCACTTCTTTTACTGACAACGGTACTCTCAGCTTTACATATTCGTTCACTATCTTACGACCCTGTTGTGCTTAACATATGTTAAGCACAATAAATTCCGACGTCGGCAGAATAATTTTATGGGAAAAAAGGAATAGAGCTCTCTACCGAACAGCTTTGCATCCTGAATATGTTTGTTATTGGCAATCTTGGTTTGAAAGATGACATATTTGGTGTCGAGAAAAATGCTACGAGTAGCTCTGGTTTCTTATACAGATGCAAGAAATATGTTTAGCCCTTGGCTGTAGCCAAAATCTATAGGGCGTCAGGGCCATGTCTCGTCTTATGCATCTAAGACCTCATTGCACCTGTATGTATGTATGTATGTTGGCGTTACAGTCCATGAAGGACCTGAGTCGAGCTTCTCTCAATCACCCATGTTGTGTGTGATTTCATTTTCCCATAGGTGAAAGGGACCTACAGTTTATTGCCGGTTCCGAACGGCAAATTTCGAGAAGCTTTTCAGGACGATTTTACTACAGGGGGTTCTGTCAGAACCCCGCTGAGGGGAAGCACCGTGAAAAACACGATCGATGACATGGCTGTGTTGGGATTCGATCCCGTGTCATCGGCGTCAGAGGCCAACACACTACCCACTGCGCCACGGTGCTCTCTCATTGCACCTGCTAGACAGTATTCAAAGGCACATAATAAAATTGAAAGGAGACCCCAGCGTAATAAAATCATAAGATTTCCTGGAACATCGCGGACAGTTTTTTGGCTTTCCTTGTTTTATCTATACTTTCACAGAAAATTCTCTGAAGAAATGACCAGTTGCTTTCCTGTCCTCCTTTAACACACCTCTCTCTAGGAATACTTACCAATATACCCTAAAGCATATACTAGGCGGAGAGAAGATTCTACTACTCAATTGCCTCTTGAGCCCAAATAAACAGCGGTAGGCAGTTATTCTGCGTCTAGTCTCATGTTTACGATTAGCTAAGGTAGGGCGCCGTGACGAAATACTAAACTTGTAAGTGCGCCGCGGGCTGAAAAAGATTGGGAACCACTGGATTAACTTCTTACCGACCTTAACGAAGCAACGAGGATTCTCCATTGTCATTCTGCACAACCTGACGAATTTGGCAGAGATTTCAAAACATAACACAGTTCTATATATCTCGTCCCTATAAGCACTATCATATGCGGTAGTGTGTGACCTGAAATGCACGAGTCTTCTCCAAGATCTTCGGCCGTCCTTGCTGCGATAACATATTTCCATCTCCTCGATCGCGTGCTTCTCGTTCTCTTTTTTTTACCTTCTGAAAAGCGCATGCTCCTCCCTTCTTTTCCGCCTGCACTCGTCATCAAGGGTTTCTCCTTTGTGGTCTAGGGGGTGGCTGAAAACCTAATAAGTCAGATGCAGCACCCCTGAAGGCGCTTTGTCAACGTCTCCTATGGTTTGTGCAATTTTCATCGGCACTTGAGAGAGCTTGAAGGAGACAAGATCGGCAAAGTTCCTGGCGGTCTCTTGCGACTGCGGCTTTCCGACGTCAAATTTCGCTGGTCCTATTCGATTCCGCAATGTTCTCGATATCCGCGTTCGTACCTTGGCTGCATCGAGGTAGTGATCCGAGTCAACATTGGCTCCTCGGAAGGTTCGGACATCCAAGATGCTGAAGGAGTGTCTGGAGTCTATCGCAAAATGATCGATTTGATTAACAGATAATTGATCAGGAGATCAATTGGGTTTTTTTTACGGTTAGGGATTATTAGGCGGTAGCCCAAACGACTAAACGCAGAAAACTCGCCATTCGTTTTACCCCGTCTGTAATTTCCAGACCAAGAGTCTCCAGATGGCACCACAAACAGATGGGGATAGCACTTACAAACATTCCCGCAAAGGTGTTCGTTTGCGGTGGCTCTTCTCGCTTTCTAGAAGGCAAGCATCCGTAGGATAGATGTTACTCCTTCTGGGCCTGTGTTAGTCCTTTGTCATCCCTCAGATCAACATACAGGCATTTAAGAACAACGTCCATCGTTATCTCCTCTATTCTTCTTCCTCTTTACGAGTACTTTCTGCCCGCACTGTGTCGTCGACGTAATAAGGTGGTAAACCTTGATCTGTATAGTAAAATCGAATATACCCGAAAAGATTGGTAGAACTTCGTTGCGACTTGTGGTGTTTCTAGTTCTATTAGAACAAGTCCAGGGATCAATAGATTCCATGCCATGTTAATGCGGCATAAGGTGGAAGCACAACTTCTTCTTCTTTTTATCGAGCTATACAGCTCGGGGTGAATCTAGAATCTTTTCCTCCATTCCCCGTCTGCGTTTATACGACCGAAAATCACACGCAAAATCGCAGTCGAACATCTTACGGCACTGTTAGTAAGTCCCATCCCCACCTCCTCGTAGTGCCATCTGGAGATTTCCTATGGAAATTACAGACGGGGAAGGGCGAATGGCGAGACTTCCGCGCCAAAAAAACAGGATTAGTCGGTTGGGCTACGGTCTAGTAAGCTGTAACCGTAAAAAACCACATACTCCGAAACAACCACAAGCCTCTGATATAACGGACCGGATTAATGTTGACGACCCTTGCAAAAAACGAAAAAAGGACAATGATCTTCGGCTCTGTACGTGGAATGTTAGGTCTCTAAACACGCCACTTGCAGCGGAACAACTTGCGAATGCCCTAGACCGCTATGAGGCGGACATAACCGCCATCCAGGAAATGAGATGGAATAGCCCGGTAAAAAGCGGATGAAAAATTGCGACGTTTACTATGGTGACTGCTATAGGGAGAGATGACAGAGACTATTTGGATGCGGATTTGTTGTTAGAGCTGGACTAAGACATAAAGTCCTAAGTTTCCAGTATGTGAGTGAACGCCTCATAACGATCCGCATCAAGGCAAACTTCTGTAACATCAGCCTCATATGCATCCATGCCCCCACGGAAGACAAGGAAGACTCATCAAAATGATTTCGTTAATCTCCTAGACAGAACATATACCAAACGCCCCAGCTATGATACCAAAATCATACTAGGAGATTTTAACGCTAAGCTGGGTAAAGAAACCACCTTTGAACCAGTCAACGGCAAACACAGCCTACATGACACCACATCCGATAACGGACACAGGCTGATCGACAGATTGATCACATCGCGATCGACGTCAGACACTCCTCCAATATTCTTGATGTTCGAACATTCCGAGAGGCTAACATCGACTCGCTATCTTGTAGTAGCCAAGATACGTCAACGGATATCATGAACGCTGCGGAGTAGAGAAGAATACAAAGTTATAACGTCGGAAAGATATAAGTTTGAGGTAGTTAAGGACTTCATATACCTCGGCTCCGCAGTGACCTGAAACAACGACACCAGTTTCGAAATCAAGCGCAGAATTACTCTTGCCAACCGCTGCTTCTTTGGGCTCAAGAGGCAACTGAGAAGTAGAGCCGTCTCTCGTACGACCAAGTTGACCTTATATAAGACCTTGATGATCCCGGTCCTGTTATACGGCGCAGAAACATGGACTTTATGTAAAGCGGATGAGGAAAATACGAACCAGGGATAATGATATAATGATATCATTATCCCTGGTTCGAACATCAAGAATAGTGGAGGAGTATCTAAAGTCGATCGCTCTGTTAGTAGTAATTGATTGATCTGGTGACCACCAGGTGCCTTTTTATATATCGAGGTGCGGGAAGCGCGTACTGGCTAGAAAAAGATTTCGCCCCGTAGCAAGATCAATCAGCCTGTGTTCGTTATCTGATGTGGTGTCGTGTAGACTATATTTCCCGATGACTCGTTCAAAGATGCTTTTCTTACCCAGATTAGCATTTCAGTCTACTAGTACAATTTTGATGTCATAGCTGGAACATTGGGCATATCTATCTATCTAGGAGATCGTAAGAATTCATCTTTTGTGGAGTCATCCTTGTCTTCCGCGGGGGAGTGGGCGCAGATCAGACTGATGATAGAAAATGTAGCCTGCTACGGATCGTCATGAGGCATTCGCTCACATGCTGAAAGCTTAGGTTTTTTTGCCTTAGTCCACCTCGAACGACAAATCCGCATCCGAACAATCTTTGTCGTCTCTCCTAATAGCAGTCGTCGTAGTAGATGTCACAGTTTTTCATCCGCGTTGTAGCTGGTCCATTCCATCACATATCCTCGATGGCGGTTAAGTCCGCTTTATAGCGGTCTAGGGCGTCCGCAAGTTGTTCGGCTGCACGTGGTCTGTTTAGGGACCTAACATTTCACATACAGAGCCGAAGATCGTTGTTCTATTTTTCGTTTTTTGCAAGGGTCGTCAACATTAATCCGGTCGGTTTGATCTGAGGATTGTGGTTGTTTCGGAGTTTGTAGCCTTTTTACGGTTACCGCTTACTAGGTTTTTTTTTTTTTTTTGCGCAGGGAGATCGCCATTCGCCCTTCCACGTCTGTAATTTCCATAGAAAATCTCCAGGTGGTACCACGACTAGGTTGGGATGGAGGCGGTGGCTCTTCTCGCTTTAAACATTTTCTTTTATTTATTCATAAAGGCGAGAAAAAATCAAATGAGTATCTAAATGAGTTTGCCAATGAATATTTGTAACATTTTTGTTGTTATATATTGACTTTTAATCTTTCCGTTTTGATATTTTTCCTCATTTGATAGTGATCGTTTACATTTACATTGCAGTGAAAAAGCGATCATCTCACCATCACCTTTTTTCACTGCCTCTTTTTAGGGTTTCGTACCCAAAGGGCAAAACGGGACCATATTACTAAGACTCCGCTGTCCGTCCGTCCGTCTGTCACCAGGCTGTATTCATGAACCGTGATAGGTAGACAGTTGAAATCTTCACAGATGATATATTTCTGTTGCCGCTATATCGAGCACTAAAAGCAGAATAAAATAAATATTTAAGTGGGGCTCCCATACAACATACGGAACCCCTCGTGTGCGAGTCCGACTCGCACTTGGCCGTTTTTTTTTAAACATACATATCTCATGTTTCTTTCTTTGTGTTGTGCCCCCGCTTTTAGGGAATGATTTTATATGAACGTAGGGCTCGTCAAAAGTCTAACATGTCCATGAAAATGTGAACCCAGTATAATTTAAATCTGATCCCGTGAATGATAAGGAATGTCACTCGTTTAGAGTTTTTGAAAGGATTTTTTTCTTTTTTAATGAAATGCTTTGATTTGTGTAAGTCTGAACTACTATGCTACACACATTTGCAAACATGGCCTAGTTAAAAACTCAGTACGCCGCTGAGAAGTCGAGTTGTCAACTTACATGGATATTAATTAACGGATATGTGTCATACAGTGTTCTTCAAACAGGTATATTAGCAACTAGGAGAATCTGTATTATCATTCCAATTTAAAAACTATACGAACTTGTCTACTTGTCTTTTAAAGTGGGCAGTAATAATAATATCCAAAAGCCAAACTATCGCAAACAGTTTAATCAAATAATAAGGGTAACTACAGGAACTCCCCCACATGCCAACTCAGAGCACTCGAAAAAAGAAAAATTAATAATGCAAAGTGTGTGCTTAAAAAGGATACCTTTCCGGCTTTCAGCGCATTACAATAATTAAGGCGCTGTATTCCATCCAATTACATTTAATGGGCAAAACAAAATCACTTGAACTTAAATAAAAAATCAAATTAAACAATAACAAGAAGTAAAAAAATCTGTGTATAATTTACATACCTTTGTTTACGTAGGTATACAAAAATATTATGTATTAATTCCATGGAATATATTCAATTACCTTAATCATCCTTCGTTTGTGTTTAATTAACCGCTTGGTCTGCATGCATTAAGGGAATCACGAAAAATAGCAACAATGAAAACCAGAAAGAACAGAAATAACAATGCGAAGAGGTGATTCTGTAAGAGCTACATACGTGTAGCAGTATTATTGCAATTGTAATCCCATTTATACATACTGCTTCATACGTGCCCATACTATGAGTATCCTTCCAACAAAACAGTCATGCAAGTGAAAGAACTTCGTAATTATTTTAATTTTCCCCTTAGTTCTGGTTTTATGTGAATACTAGCACCTTTCCTGTTTCCGGTTGTACTCATTGAATGTTAATAGTTGATGTTAAATAACTTATTATTAATTCTATTAAAATCCTTACAGTCAAGACCGACGTATGAGGACGTGCTGCAAGAGACACTGGAGCAGAACCTTCGACTTGCGGACAATGATGTTTAGTGTACCGAATTGCTTGAACTTTCCAATTTTGTATTTTTGTCGAGTATGGATATCCGGATATCTTTTATGTATTTAACGAAATAATACATTTTTATTTATTTATAACGAAATAATAAATTTTATTTATCGTTATGTATTTAACGAAATAATATTTTTCTTTAACTGTAAGCGCATTTTTTTAATAAATACGGTAAGTATGAGATAGATAAAGCCAAGTATATTTCTGTTGTAATACATACATACCTATGTTACTTACTTACTTTGATGGCGCTACAGTTCGGGGTGAACCTGGGCCTAAACCAACATGCCCCTCCAACTAGTACGATCTCGTCCCTCGGGGTTGGATTCAAAGACTCTTCGTGCTGGAGCTGTAGTGTCCATTTGCTCTACATGACCCAGCCATATTAGGCATTGAATCCGTAGACGCCTGGCTAGACTCATGTACAGCCCGTAAAGTTCGTGGTTGAACCTTTTCCTCCATCCTTCGCAAAATCTTTCTCTCGAACCGACCAAGGGCCTCCTCATCCGCTTTCGATAGCGTCCATGCTTCTGCGCCGTACAATAAGACCGGGATGATAAGGGTCTCATATAGAGCCAACTTTGTCGTTCGGGAGAGGACTCTATTACTCAGGTGCCTCCTGAGCCCAAAGAAACAGCGATTGGCAAGAGTGATTCTACGTTTGATTTCGGAACTGATGTCGTTGTTCCAGGTCACTGCGGAGCCAAGGTAGAAGAAGTCCTTAACTACCTCGAACTCATATCTGCTAATACAAGCGTTCTGGCCAAGACGTCGGTGGTGAGCGTCCTTTTTTGATGACAGCATATATTTAGTTTTGCCCTCGTTTACTGCCAAACCAATTTTCGCCTCCTCCATCTCAATACTCGCAAACGCCTCATTGACATCTCGCTGTGATCTACCCATTATGTCAATATCATCGGCGTATGCAAGGAGTTGCGAGAATTCGAAATAGATTGTGCTTCTTGTATTGGTCCGTGATTTTTGCGCAATCATTTCTAATATGATGTTGAAAAAATTACACGACGGTGCATCGCTCTGCCTAAATCCTTTTTTGACATCAAAACTATCGGTAAGGTGTTCACCGATTCGGATGGAGCAGCGAGCATTCTCCAAAGTCATCCTGCATAGTCTGACGAGATTAGCAGGTGTGCCAAAGGTAGATATAGCGTTGTAAGCTCGTCTCTAATTACGCTGTCGTATCCGGCTTTGAAGTGGCAAAATAGGTGGTGAGCGTCGACTTGAAATTCATTGGGTTTTTCCAGGATCTGCCGTAGTGTGAAGATTTGGTCGATGGTGGACTTCCGCATCCGCATCCGAACAATCGTTGTCCTCTCTCCCTATATCAGTCGCCGTATTATATAACGCAGTTTTTCATCTGCTTTATACCTGGTCCATTCCATCGCATTTCCTGGATGGCGGTTATGTCCGCTTTATAGCGGTCTAGGGCGTCCGCAAGTTGTTCGGCTGCACGTGGCCTGTTTAGGGAGCTAACATCCCACGTACAATGCCGAAGATCATTGTCCTTTTTTCGTTTTTTGCAAGGGTCGTCAACATTAATCTGGTTCGTTATATCAGAGGCTTGTGGTTGTTTCGGAGTTTGTAGCTTTCTTAAGGTTACTCGCCATCCGCCCTTCCCCGTCTGTAATTTCCATAGGAAATCTCCAGATGGCACCACGAGGAGGTGGGGACTTACTAACAGTGCCGCAAGATGTTCGACTGCGGTGGCTTTTCTCGCTTTTTAGCAGGCCAGCATCCGTCGGATAGATGCTACCCCTACGAAGCCTTTGTTAGTCCTTTGCCATCCGATTGCATCGAAAACTCTCCGAAAATAAAGGTAGAGGTCGAAATTTCTTATTGATGGCGACTTTGATGCTAAAAACAGCTTTTATATATTTTATATATAAAGTGAGACAAAATGCTTTACGAAGCTAGTATGGAATGCGGTTGCAACCTTTATTTCTTTATTGCTAAGGGTATTTCTGATTGTTACGTCAAAGTCGAAGAAAGATCTGTCGTCAGGCCACTCACGATGCTTAACGATGAGTGATACTCCTAGGAAAAGTCTGGTCCACCTAGATTTACTAGTAAAAGAACAAACTGGAAAGGTTTTAAGAATTAGGCTAAGGAGGCCATTTAACTTAGAGTACCTCTAAGAGTACCTTATGAACTAGAAGCCGGACTCGACCGATTCGTTGAAGTCATACAGTAAGCAGTATGGAATAACACTCCCTACCAAAAAAGAGTGCCGGCTAATTTCGCAGTAAATTATCCACCTGAAGTTAGAGATCTAGTTAAGGAGAAGCGGAAAGCACGTAAACGTTGGTAACAAGGTCGAGCGCCGCAGCATAAAACTCACCTAAATCGATTATGCCTTGTACTCAAACAATCGATCAAAGATTTAAAAAAACAAATTCTAGGCTCGTATCTAGAACGGGACGACGGGAAGAGAGTCAAACTACTCTCTATGGAAAGCTGTCAAAGGTCTCAAAAAGCCCCAAATTCAAGCACCACTATTGAGAAAATGTCAAAATGAATGGGCGAAGGTATATAAGGAAAGGCAGAAGGTTTCGCTAAATATCTTGAGGAAACTTTTAAGCCGTCCATAGGTCAACCGCTTACGGAATTTGTTCATTGGACGGCTGATACAGCGGATTATAAAATAACACGATCCACGTTCGCTGAACCAAAGGTTATTGATGAATCGCCTAAAGTAAACAAGGCTCCTGGCTATGATCTAATTACAGGAGAAGCTCTCAGTGATCTACCAAGAAAGGCTTTTCTAAAACTCCTGTTTCTTATAAATGCCGCAATTAAGTTAGAATATGTGCCGAGACAGGGGAAAGTCCCAGAAGTTGTAATGGTTCCAAAACCGGATGAAGCACTAACACACAAGAAATCGTATCGTCATCATCGTGTCTCAAGACGAAATGTGGCACGAAGACTTAATGTTTGAACTAAGACAAATCTTACCAGAGAAGCTAACCAATATTTTAAGTACATACCTTGCGAATAGATTATTTCGAGTTTAATACGGAAGTGCGTACTTGACTTAAAAGTAATTTCGGCTGGTATTCCTCAAGGAATACTCAGGAAAAAAGTCTTAAGCTTGCAGTATGTAAGCGGGCGCCTCATAACTATCCGCATCAAGGCCAATCTCGGCAATATAAGCTTATTATGTGTCCACACTCCCACAGAGGGGTGAAAGGGGAGAAAGATGACCCACATAAAGACGACTTCTATGATCTCCTAGGCAGAACGTATGCGCAATACCCCAGCTATGACACCAAAATTGTTCTAGGAGATTTCAATGAGAAGCTGGGTAAGGAAGCTGTCATTGAGCGGGAGCGGGAGCGGAAAGCACAGGCTACACAACACCACGTCAGAAAATGGACTAAGGCTAGTGGACTTTATGGCGGGACATAATCTGCTAGTAGCAAGTACACGATTCCCACACCTCAACATCCATAAGGGGACCTGGCGGTCTTTCGATCAATCGACAACTAACCAAATTGATGATATTGCGATCGACGGCAGATACTCCTCCAGCATCCTAGATGTCCGAACCTTTCGAGGAGCCAATATCGGCTCGGATCATTACCTTGTTGCAGCCAATGTACGTATGCGAATTTCTCGGAATCAACCGAGTCGAGTAAGAATACCAAAATTTAACGTTGGGACCTCTCTCAAGTCCCGATACAATCTGCAGAAACCACAGAACAGCAATGGAGTCGTTGTCATAACGCCATTAGAGAGGCCGCCTCAAATTTACTCGGTTTCGAGCCACCACCTTCGAGAAACCCATGGTTTGATGATGAGTGCAGACAGGCCCATGTAAAAAAACAGAATGCATACATGGCCACATTGCATCGACGGACGAGAGCTGCCCGCGAGCTCTATGAACAGAAAAGGAGGGAGGAGTATGCGCTTCTGAGAAGGAAAAAGAAGGAGCACGAGAAGCAAGAGATCGAGAAGATGGAGAGATATTACTGCAGGAACGACGTTCGAAAATTTTACCAGAAAGTAAACCGAACATGCCAAGGCTATAAGCCAGAGCAGAAGCCTGCAGGGATGAGCACGGACAACTAGTAGTGGAGTCACACTCGATGCTGAGATTGTGGAAGGGCCACTTCTGCAGACTGTATAACGGCGAGGAAAATTGTGCGTGCAATCTTTGGTCCCGAATGTGTAAACGGAGAGTGGAAGAGGAGATTCAACCAAGAACTGTACGGGCTGTACAGCGACATCGGACTAGTTAGACGCCTTCAGATCCAACGTCTAAGATGGCTAGGCCATGTAGAGCAAACGGACATCACCGCTCCGGCCAGAAGAGTCTTCGACTCCAACCCCGAGGGACGACGCAGCAGAGGACGACCGCATTTAAGGTGGCGCGCACAGATGTTAAGGGACCTCAACCAACTGGGCGTGCGGCACTGGAAGCGGCTGGGCCAAGATCGGGCCGGCTAGAGAGGCCTGTTGTTTGAGGCCGTGGTACACCCCAAACTGTATGTGTATATTGGCGTTACAGTCCATGAAGGACCTGAGCCGAGCTTCTCTCAATCACCCATGTTGTGGGTGATTTCATTTTCCCATAGGTGAAAGGGACCTACAGTTTATTGCCGGTTCCGAACGGCGAATTTCGAGAAGCTTTTCATGACAATTTTACTGCAGGGGGTTTTGTTAGAACCCCGCTGAGGAGAAACACCGTGTAAAACACGTTCGATGACATGACTGTGTCAGGATTCGATCCCGTGTCATCGGCGTCAGAGGCCAACACACTACCCACTGCGCCACGGTGGTTTCTCTCATCCCAAACTGTAGCGCCATCAAAGTAAGTAAGTAAGCATCTACTTTTCACTGGCGATATACCACAAACGGAAGAGTCAATCCTAGTTACGTTCGCCGACGATACAGCTATTCATGTAACGGGCAAATTGGCTGATGAATCAACTATGAAACTGCAACATGCCTTTGACCGTATAAATGGCTGGACAAAAACTTGGTGAATAGCACCTAATGACACTAGATCTGTCCATGTTAATTTTACATACAGAAAAACGGGTAGGCTTCCAGTTTTTGTTAACGAAACGAGAATTCCGTTCGCGAATGATGCCAAATATCTCCGGATGACTCTCGACGCGAAATTAAAATGGAAGGCTCACGTAAAGGAGAAACTTAACGAGCTTGAATGTAAATACAAAGAAATTGTACTGGTTACTAGGAAAGTATTCTAAGCTCAGTAATGAAAACAACCTGTTTATATCTATACAAGCAAGTGCTAAAACCAGTTTGGACTTACGGTATACAACTTTAAGTTATGGTATGCACCTATACTGCGAAAGCGTCGCAACCAAAACTGCGCTAAGACTACAGGAATCCGGTCTCTGGAAAAAGAGTCCTCACGGACATGCATCAGTCTTGGATCGATGGGCCGTCTCGAGATTCAGAACCTTAACGGACTATGTCACCCGACTTCCTTCCTGGGAGAGGCGATTCTCTTTTAGAATTCCTTCCAGGGAGAAACGGACCGGTGATTCGGTACGCACGGAAGGTGAACTGGCATTCTACACCGACGGATCCAAAATGGATGTTGGCACAGGTGCCGAAGTTTACTTTGAGTCTCGGTATATGCATCGCTCCTATAGGCTCGATGATGGATGCAGTGTCTTCCAAGCTGAGGTCTTCGCTATCAAGCAGGCGGCGGACCTGATCAGCAAAGAGAATATCTCAACAAAAAGTATCAACATCTATGTTGACAGCCAGGCAGCTATTAAGGCTCTGCAGGCAGCATTGATAAGATCCAAACTCGTCAAACTCTGCAAGGAGAAGTTAGAAGAGATATCCAATGCAAATGAGGTGACCCTTTGCTGGGTACTTGGTCATATGAATATCTCTAGAAACGAGAGGGCGGACGAGCTGGCTAGGGTGGGATCAAGTGCTAACATTGCGCAGATCTCAGCTGAGGCCATAGCACCACCCAGTGCGCTCTACAGGGAGATAGAGACGGAGATATAAGTGAAAGCCAATAAGCGATGGCGTCACTTAGATACAAGTTCATTTTTTTTAAATTAAAACAAAAAGAGAATTTTTCTCGTTCTGGTACTGCACTTTATTTGAACATGCGCAACTTAGAGCTAGCTTACATTTTACAAACCCCACTCAAACCAAGCTTGGAATACAGGAACATGAGGAAATGCATCCATTGGAAGGGGCGCTCATTCAATCCCAAGTACCACCTCTCTCCTCTCTGCTTATTCGGCCACGGCGCGTGATAATTCCGGTGTTCCGATGATGGCTTCCAAACTCGGGTGATGGTGATAAGCCCATCATTGCAGGTGCTGCGTTGGTGTAAATGTTCATGTTTGCATGATGTTGGGTGTTGGAGTGGGTAAATGTATTTTTTGTTAATTTACGTGCGCAACGGCGAGATCGACTTGGCCCGTCTATGATAAGAAAATAACGGAAAATCTGCTCAAGTTCAATAGTGGGAATATTAGACTGGCAATCGGTGCCCCCACCGGGCACTGCATGCTAACCTACCATGCAGCTCGACTAGGCCAGCCCTACAATGACTTCTGCAGAAGCTGCAGGGACGAAGAGCAAATTGAATCTATTCGTCACCTGCGGGGCGAATGTCCGGCGCTAGCCCAAAAAAGGAATACACTCCTAGGAAGATACTTCCTTTCGGGACTAGAAGAGGTAGGTAATATTGGGCTGAACAGAATACTGGGATTTTTATCGTCGTCTGGTTGCTTCAGCTCAACGGTATTTTTTTGGTATCAACGGGTTAAATAAAACAATTGGGCACAATGGACTCAACGTAGCCTACGTGAACCTCGACTTTTCGTCAATAGGGCACCCATGTACCTCACCTTACCTACGGTATGCACCAAGAAAAGTAAGTCATACAGACGTTTCAAAATAAGGTACTACGAGCGGTCGCCAAAGCACTGTGGTATATTAGAAACTGTGGAAAATGAACCAAAATGAAACAAAGAGACATAAACGTCGACTTGAAGAGCACGGTACGGAATGTTTTGCGCCGTCGACAGGACCTCTTTACTTAGCGCGATAAACTTTAACCGCACGAACATAGCGGAAATTGCAGGAACCTTAATTTGAATGTCGCCTGCCGAATGCAAAACACATCGAGACCGGAATATTGCTACATATGTAGATAAGTGGAATGACTAAGTTGCAGTATAAATTCGTTTCGAAGGGAGATGTATTTAGTGAGTAGAAATCTCACACTATTATGGGCACGCGCTAACGATCATCCTGGTAGTGTCTTTAGGAGATTTTCACCTACCCGTAGAAACAAAGAAAAAAGCGACTTCACCATATAGCTACATATACTGTCGTTTATCCTTAATTAATGGCCATCGTTCAGTGAACAGTAAAACGTAAATAACAAATACCATGTTCGCATTCATATGGAGTCTATTAAGGCCGTAGTTACTAATGAATAATAAATCCTAGCATACTCTCGAGTTTCAATTCTTTTGAAAGAATTCCAGTCTTATTTTACGAGAAGTGTCTTTTCCTACTTACTACAGCCAAGTTGTGCATAATTAAATACTTTCAGGATCTTGCTCGGCTTTTGGAAACACATTAGGCAACCCCGTAGGTATTAATAATTTACTGTTTTTTTTTTTTCTTCCTTCTTTAAATATTATAATGTTCGACAAAGTTGACGAAGAGATTTCACAGAATACGGTATTCCCATAGGTGATTGATCCGGCTGTAGATATGTATGTATCTCCGATGTAAGGCAGGAATGTCTCGAATAATATACATACATTTCTCCATGGTATTATAAAACATTTCTTCGTTTCTTTAAAAAAATCACTTTGAGTTCCATGATTTGAAGTTAGGAGTAACGGCTAAAGTCCTGCGCTTTTTTCCGAAAAGACTTTATTATGCTCCTTAATATAAATGTATTGAACTTCCAGCTTTAATTGGCTTTACTTCCATAATCGAAATTTAATTATTTCTCCTTACCACTCCTGTGGTGTGGTACTATTAAAAGCGAATTCACCAAAGCTATCTGCGTTACGAGCACCTCTCATCACATATGTCGAGATAAACTTTTAAAAACTGTCGTATTTAGCCCCTCTTTCAAATTCTTGTAATGAGCCTATGAACAAGCGCTATTGTGCCCCAAAAGTACCGTGACATTTGAATTTAAACTGCGCGCGCAAATGGAACTGGGGAATTATTTTTATTTCTGGTTTAGGTTAGGTTACGGTTAGGTTAGGTTTAGATATGTTGAATCTGATGCACAATGAGCGAGTTCAGTACCCGATAACACCAACGCCATGTTTACGAATGTTTACTTCCCCCCGTAGTATACTTGCCACGGAAAAGCTCGAAATTGGCATTAAACAGTAGGTCCCTTTCATTTACTTACTTAGCGGGCGCTACAGTTCTGGGTGCTGAATCTTGGTCTCAACCAACATGCTTCTCCACCTAGCACGATCTTTTGCTAGTCTTTTCCAGTGCCGCATGCTCAGTTGATTAAGGTCCCTTTCCACTTCTGCGCGCCACCTCAGGTGCGGCCGTCTTCTCTTTCTTCGTCCCTTGGGGTTGGATTCAAAGACAATCTGTAGCGTTCGTACACAGCGAAAGAAAAACAGAAAAACCTTGGATTGCGTCGACTCCAGTCCAAACTACCGACGAATCCTTTAGTGAGAACACCGAAGGTCAACGACCTATGTAATACCAAAAAAAAATACTTGACTTTATTTCCAGCTGATCAGTCAGCTGATCCGTTTATTGTTTTTTTCTCTTTTCGTTTTTGTTTATGGGACAGTCAGTTGGGGGTTTTATACAAAAAAAAAACGACCGTCTCTCGGTGCTGTTGGTGTTTTGTCCCCGTATGCGTGCGCTGCAATTCAGCTATAAACTTCTGCAGGCAAACCTTTGCAGCCGTGATGTGGGAGGCGCCTTCTTCGTTGGTGTTGATAGGACGGTTGTTGGATTTTGATTGCTGTACTGCCGACGGCAAATTACTGTCGGTTAGGAATTGGTTTGCCGACGGCATTTTATCCCGTGATAAGCGAATTTTACAGTTTCTTTAATTCTCGCTGAACAGTTCTGCTATGAAGACAAGCATGTTGCATCACATGCAACATTCTGCCGGGCCAGGGGATGTGAATTCACCGTTTAATATACGGTGACAGGTTGTCTTGTAGTGATGTAGGTTCACTATGATGTTGTTGTTGGGGTTTGAGTTGTCAGTTTATCGCCTTCCTATGTAATGATGTTCGTCATCAAGTTGTTGCTCAGGTACATGAATAAGGGAAAAGGGAGTGCATAGAATTGTGTGTGGCAATAATGAATTATTGGGTGTTAGTACATATTGTATTTTACTAAATTATCAGGTGTTTGTTTTTTTTTTTTATTATAACAAGGGGTTGTTTTATGAAGTGATTGTGGACGTGGATTGTAATTCATCCCCTTTAATTGTCATGGGAAGAAGGCCAATTTCGGCGATGGGGCGTTTCAGTTTAGTTGTCGCTGTCTTCAACGTGACGACTCGAACTCTTCCATCTTTTCCTGGGTGTAATTCTTCAATTCTACCGAGATGCCACCGTGTTGAAGGTGTTTGCTCATCTAAAAGGAGCACTAGTTGTCCTACCTTTAAATCTTGGTTGGTTAAAAGCCATTTTGGTCGTTGTTGAAGTCGACTCAATTATTCCGCTTTCCAGCCCTTCCAAAAATCTTGCTGAATCCTTTGCATCAACTGCCATCGATCTAGGAATTGACCTTCATTTCGGATAGATCACTTTCAGGTGGGTTATTTAGTGCTGAACCAATAAGAAAGTGTCCGGGTGTTAAGCATGATAAACCATCAGGATCACTGGTGATAGGACAAAGTGGTCGACTGTTGAGACAAGCTTCTACTTGAGCCAGCACCGTCGCGTATTCCTCAAACGTAAGGGTGTGGTGTCCGATGACTCGTCAAAGATGATGTTTCATGGATTTGACTCCGGCCTCCCATAATCCACCAAAGTGCGGTGCAGCAGGCGGATTAAATTTCCATGTGGTTCCATCTCGTTGCAGTTGGGATGTCACTACTGCATTCCAGTGCGTTGACATGTGGTTTGCTTCCGAATCTAGATATTTCGCCGCTCTTTGGAAAATGGTTCCGCAATCACTGTACAGTGTGTGGCAGATGCCGCGTCGAGCTGTAAAGCGTTTGAAAGCGGCTATGAAGGCAGAGTTACTATAGTCACTCACCAACTCTATATGAACTGCCTTTGTGTAAAAACAGACAAAAATTGCAATGTATGCTTTTGTTATCTTGTTGCAGCGACCCTTCCACGCCTTCAATTGTACTGGTCCAGCGTAATCAACACCGGATGTATAAAATGGACGAGCTGGATTGACTCATTGAGCTGGTAAATCAGCCATTCTTTCTTGCATCTGCTTCGCTCGATGTCTAAAACATTTTAAACATTTACTGATGCAGCTCTTTACCTGTGATTTAATGTTTAAAATCCAAAATTGTTGTTTTAGGGTTGCCATCATTAGCTGTTGGCCTCCATGCAGCATACGATTATGCGTGTCGTGAAACTGTCACCTGATGGGAGTATAATTGGGTGTCGTTGCGAGTGTGGTAGATTAGCATTCTCTAACCTGCCACCCACTCGAAGCACGCCTTCCGCATCCATGATAGGTTATCACCTATCACCTATCCTATCACCTATCGTGCGATCTTGCTCCCCTTTGGAACTGATTCCCCGCTAGACACCCTTGAGTATTCTTCAACGAGGGTTCTTCGTTGAATTACCATGATTAAGCGAGTACGAACTGCGGCAAGTTCGGGTTGTGTAAAAGCTCCTAGTCGTTTATCATGTCCCTTATGCCTTTGGGCATTGTAGTAAAAACGAAGGCAAAGGGCTGCTATGCACAGCAGCCGTTCCAAAGACGTATACATCTTTAATAAGTCATTTAGTCGTGGAGAGCGGTAACATGCATGCAAGATGAGAAAAAGGATGAACTTGAGGCATCAGGTGCAACGATTTTTGTGTTACCTCTCGAAGATTCAGATGCCCTTAGTTCTGATTCGGTGGGTTTGATCGGATGGTAGCTGAATTTTTGTTCATCAAATGATTGCATAAATTCTGGACCGTCCACCAATGCTGGTGCGTAGCTCGGTCCGAGGGAGACGAACCTCGTGATGCCAAGTCAGCTGGAATGTTCTTGGATGCGACATAATTCCACTGGCTTGGGCTTGTAAGTTCTTGTCTTTCGGCTACCCGGTTGGCAACAAACGTTGTTCTCACGTATGGCGGTGTCTTGATCCAGGCAAGTCTGATCTGAGAATCACACCAAGCATACACTTTTGAGTCTTGAAACTCCATGGTTTCGATTGTGTGGGTTAGAAGTTGAGTTAGCATTAATGCTCCGCATAACTCTATCCGCGCGAGCGGTTTCTTTTTCAATGGTGCCACTCTGGGTTTAGCTACCAAAAGATGCGATGTCCATCTGTTTTCATAGTATGAGCGGGCATACACTACAGCTGCGTATGCTTTTTCAGATGCATCACAGAACCCATGCAATTCAACTTGAGAGCCATTCTTGAATGATGTCCATCGTGGAATCTCAATATTGCTCAGTGCAGTGAGTTCTGATATTACGTTGCACCACAATGTTGTTATTGATGCCGGAAGATCATCGTTCCAAGAGATTTGCTGCTTCCAAATCTCCTGTAAAGGGAGTTTCCCCCTGACGACACATGGTTAAATCCAGCCCATTGGGTCATACAACCGAGCGATGTCAGATAAGATAGCTCGCTTGGTTTCCTTGGCTGTTTCCGGGAAATCGCAATCGAATTTGAACATGTCTGTAGCGGGATTCCACTGAATACCCAATGTTTTTATTGAATTTCCCTGGTCGAACGACAGAGGGACCTGCACTTCCCGGTCTTCCTTGGGCATCACTGCTAGTAATTTCTCACTATTACGTACCCATTTACGAAGATGGAAGCCTCCACTTCTAAGCATTGTGGTGAGTTGACGTTGCATCTGTATGGCTTTTTCTTCAGAATCCGCACCGTGCAAGACATCATCCACGTAGAAATTTTTGTCGCTATTTGGGACGCGATGGGGCAGTTACTTCTTTCGTCGAATGCTAATTGTTGTAACGTGCGAACTGCTAGATATGGAGCAGATGCGGTTCCAAAGGTGACCGTGTTTAAGCGATAGGTATTTATCTCTTCATGAGCCTTATCCCTCCATAATATCAGTTGATACCTTGTTTCTTCCTCGGAGAGGCAAATTTGTCTATACATTTGTTTGGTT
The DNA here is from genome assembly GCA_951905685.1 of Eumerus sabulonum. Lineage (NCBI taxonomy): Eukaryota > Metazoa > Arthropoda > Insecta > Diptera > Syrphidae > Eumerus > Eumerus sabulonum. The sequence goes on along the minus strand of OX645060.1, from coordinate 146,868,517 downwards.
ATGTCCACTGTAAAGACAAATTGGTGTTTCCGAAATCGAGCGATATGGTTTATAATATCATCTTGCAGGCGTAGACCGATGAGCAGATGGTCGTTTAAGGAAGTTCCGATTGACGTTTTGCATGAAGCGTCAAACACAATGCGTAGTTTGGTGGTCGTACTTGCTTCCTTTATGACCGCGTGATGTGGAATGCAATAGTGATCGGCAGTGTGTTCTTCCCCTTATACTTCCGACATTTATCCAAGCTCTCGGTAGTCTTCAACCACATGTTTGTATTCTTCATGGAACTTGGAAGTCAATCTAAACCTTCGCTCCAGCTGCAGATATCGTGCAAGGGCGCAGACTCGGAGGGGTTTCTTTCTTAAATGGGTGCTTAACCATGAATCTGCCGTTAGGTAATCTTTGGTGAGTCTGAACAAAATGCATTTTACACAACTTCTTCCTTGGAACTTCTTCCAATTCCCAAAATTTCGTTAGGATTTTCTCTAATCAGAGCGATTTTGTTTGATGTGTAAGGAATTGATGGATTTTTGGATGTGGGATCCAATGCATCCTGACAACACCCAGCCAAACTCTGTTCTTAGGGCAATCGGAGTGCCCCGTTCACCTCGGGCTACCCCGCCGAGAAGAATCGATGAGTACGTGTCACTACCCAACAGAATGTCTAATCTGCCGGCTTTGTTAAATGTTGGGCTTGCGAGTTCAAGATTTTTTATGTGACTCCAGTTGGTGGTTCTAATATTTCGAGGGGAAAGAAGGGTCGTTAGTTTTGGCAAGACGAAGGCATTTAAATATAATTCGAAAGTTGGGTTTGTGTTTGAGCAGAGCATGAGTGAGACCTTGTGCTTGGATGCGCATGTCCTTGACTCTCCCACCCCCTGAATATTCACCGAACACCTGTCTCTTTTAAGATGAAGTAGTTGAACTACTCCTTCGGAAATGAAGGACGCTTCTGACACCGGATCTATGAGGGCCCTTAATATTATAGGAATACCTGTATTTGTGTATGCCTTTACCAAGGCAGTGGCTAACAGCACTGTTTGAGCATTCTCATCTTCTATAAGGTGGGTGTTATGTACTGCCCTCTTACTGCAGCTTGGACAATGTTTTGAAAAGGGGGGGATGGTTTTTGTTGAACGGCTAGTGATGGTGATGCTGCTTCCTTAGCCACAGCTTGAATCGCATCATTATCGAGTAGGGTGTGTTGCCTTTGATGACAATTGGCACAAGTGACTGAACTCCCACAATGTTGCGTGAAGTATGCGTTTGATAAACAATTGAAGCACAATTTATTCGTTCGGGCGACTTCTTGCCGTCGTTTGACACTTAGTGCCTTAAACTTTTGACAGTTCCTAATCGAATGTGTCCCTTGGCACATGGAACATACTGAGATCCTTGATTTGTGGGAACACATTGTTCCTGCTACAATTCCTTTAGTCCTGGTTTGACTGGAACTCGATGAGGATTGATCTAAGATGCTTAAGGTACTTGACCTCATGAGCAAGAAATCCTCCAAAACACTATAAGCTGGATATTTTACGTAAGCTGCAATGTGGGATTCCTACTGACTCCGAGTAGTTCGTGGAAGTTTTTGTACCGTGTGGAATATGAGAACATCTTCCCATGAATTCACGGGTACTCCCAGGTTGTGGAGCGATTGTTTGACTTCGTTGGTGGTATCCAACAGACGCTTGAGCTCATCGGATGATTTATGTGTTATCCGTCGTTGCTCAAACAGCAGCTTGAATTGGTTGTCCTTTAGCCAGCGTAGATTTTGGTAGCGTTAAACTAGAAGCGTCCATGCCGATTCGAAGTTTCCTTCTACGGACGTGTTTCGGAATAATCTGGCGGCTTCACAACTTACATTTGTCTTTAAGTAATGCAATTTGTGGCATTCGGGAATAGCCGTATTTTTGTTGACCAGACTTTCAAAAAGGGCCTTGAACTCTGGCCACGTGTCGAATGAGCCCGCGAACGTAGGAATTTCGATGGGTGGTAATTTTAGTTCCACGTTTGGCGCCTTGCTAGCGATCGTGCTATTATGCAGGCTAGATGCATGACCAGAATTTGTTATCGGCTCTCTAGGCTCTGAGAAATATGTATAATACAATTCTTTCAGATTATGAAAAGCCAGTGACTCGACGTACTTGACCTTCACATCATCATTAGGAGCTGCCATGATCTTTCGATGCACGTCCCGTGCCTCATCAAAATACCTTACCAGGTTGGTCAAGCGTGACTCGTTCATATGGACTGATTTGTTCGTGTCCTCCAGTGCGGAATACGCCTTATCTTCTGCATCCACCTAAGCCAAGATATTCAGAACTGACTCAACCCAAGACGAAGTTTTGACCTTACTTATTTTGGATACGTAATCGCGCTATCACTCAAATTAATACGTATTGTTTATCAAACAAGAATTGTTATATAAAAAAATGCCACACACCTGATGACGTGCGTTGCTCCCACGTCGCACCCCGTGTTGTCCGTCACCTCTTGAAAGCATTGATGATGCACTGCCTGGCTGTGGTATTTTCTGTATGCCACCTCACTTAATCACTGGACATTGAATCGTCTGTGTGCGCACTGCAAATCTTTGAGCACTGATTTATGATTAGCCCCTGTGGGTTTATTTCACCAGCCGCGAATGTTCACGCCGCAGTTTGGGTTGATTGCACACTGCAATGTTCGTCCCGCACTACAAATTCTTGAATTGCGCACTGTGACCCTTTGTTTGTTTGCGCACTGCAAATGTTTGGGCACGGACTTACGATTAGCCCCTATGGGTTTAATTCACGAGCCGCGAATGTTCACGCCGCAGTTTGGCGTGCATACTGCAATGTTCGTCCCGCACTACAAATGCTTGAATCGCGCACTGTGAACCTTTGTTTGTTTGGGCACGGACATACGATTAGCCCCTGTGGGTTTAATTCACGAGCCACGAATGTTAACGCCGCAGTTTGGGTTGATTACACACTGCAATGTTCGTCCCGCACTACAAATACTTGAATCGCGCACTGTGGACCTTTGTTTGTTTGCGCACTGCAAATGTAGTTTTAGTTTTAGTTTAGTTTATTTCATTTCAATTCAATTTTACAATAATTATATAATGTTCTTTAATTCTGAAATTAATCTAAATATTGTATAACAATAATATAAATATAGTACACATTAATAAAGTTTACATTAAATATTATAATTAACAGCGAAAGGCAAAAGAACAATTAAAAGAAAAAAAGGGTATATCTTGAACTAAGAATTGAACTGAGATGCACTTTGTGGTTAAGAAACCAGTATCAAGTGCATTAGCTACATTTGAAATACAAATATGAAAGAAAGCCGTGAAGAGAAAGACGAGAAGTGTACAGAAAGGAGAAATTGTGTATTTAGAATAAATATGTTAAAATTCATGAATAAAAGAAAAATCAAGAAACCGTATGTTAACAAGTGACGTGCGTCAGTAAGGTAGCGAGAGATAGTTGGAATGCTACTAAGCTATAACTTGAAGTAGTGATTCCACTTTCGATCTTGACATTAGCCATTCTTTTAGTTTTTTTAGAAATATATTGCCAAAAGTGACCATACTGCGTAGTTCGACAGGTAGTTTGTTGAATATATAGGGTGCAATGTTAATAAGGAACCGTCTACTGTGCTCTTTTTTAACAGGTGGGACCGTAACTTTGAAGTTATATCTCAAGGAGCGTTGTATTTCATATCTTCGAAAGATGACGTTTCCGCTTCTGACAAAGAAGATTTTTAGGGCCTTGTATATATAAATGTATCTTAGGGGAAGTATATTCATAGATTGGAAAAGTGGTAGGAATGGTTCTAGTCTATTTTTATGCGAAATAACTCTTACCATTTTTTTCTGCGCTACTATGATAGGCAGTAGGTTACTTATGTATGCACTACCCCAGGCACCTATACCATATTCCAATCTAGAATTTACCAGTGCATAGTATATGTTGATAAGCAGCTTGTTTGGAACTAATTTTCGTAAATAATAAATCTTATTTAACGAACTGTAGAAAAATTTCTTTACCTGAAATAATTGAGGTTTCCAGTCTAGTTTATTGTCTATTATAACACCAAGATATTTTAATGTTTGGGCACGGACTTACGATTAGCCCCTGTGGGTTTAATTCACGAGCCGCGAATGTTCCCACTGCAAGATTTTTCACTTCCACTACGCGTCACAATCCGGCTCGAAGGACCAATTTGTGTAGCGTTCGTACACAGCGAAAGAAAAACAAAACTACCGACGAATCCTTTAGTGAGAACACCGAAGGTCAACGACCTATGTAATACCAAAAAAAATACTTGAGTTTATTGTTTTTTCTCTTTTCGTTTTAGTTTATGGGACAGTCAGTTGGGGGTTTTATACAAAAAAAAAAAAAACGATAGTCTCTCGGTGCTGTGGGTGTTTTGTCCCCGTATGCGTGCGCTGCAATTCAGCTATAAACTTCTGCAGGCAAACCATTACAACCGTGATGTGGGAGGCGCCTTCTTCTTTGGTGTTGATGAGACAGTTGTTGAATTTTGATTGCTGTACTGCCGACGGCAAATTACTGTCGGTTAGGAATTGGTTTGCCGACGGCATTTTATCCCGTGATAAGTGAATTTTACAGCTTCTTAGATTTTTGCTGTACAGTTGTGCTATGAAGACAAGCATGTTGCATCACATGCAAATTAAAAAAACACTTGTTGTTGTGTTTTTTTTTTTTTTAAATATATTATGTACTCAGCTTACTACTAACTTATTTCAAACTATAAATAGACGACGAACAGACAAAGAACACAACTGCACAACGAATAGACAACTCGACAACAGATAGACAACTCACGGACTGCTCGCTGGAATGGTTTATATCTCAGTACGTTGGTGTCCCATCACTTGGTTTCCTATCGTGGGGTCGCGTTGTTTGTCGATCCCTTTTTATCTTCATTGTACCCTCCTTATCTTTGGTCTTTGGAATCGTTCGACACAAGGGTAGTTTGCGTTATCTCTTTAACGCGCTGATCGCGTTTTATGACCGTCGATCCTTTTTCTATTCAAATGGTCGACGTGATGTGTTAACTTACAAGAGGTACGATCTACCTCAAGTCTACAATGCTTGCCTACGCAGATGACATTGACATTATTGGACGGATAAAGCGAGGCGTCAACGAGGCGTTCGCAAGCATTGAAGTAGAAGCGGCTAAAGTGGGTCTAAGGGTAAATGGGGACAAGACCAAATATATGCTGTCATCAAAGAAAGACACAAAACACCGACGTCTTGTTCAGTACGTCACGTTCGGCAGCTATATTTTTGAAGTAGTCAAGGACTTCGTCTAGCTTGGTTCAATAGTGACAAGCAGCAACGACACCAGCGCTGAGATAAAACGCAGAATAACTCTTGCCAACCGCTGCTTCTTTGGGCTCAAGGGGCAATTGAGCCTCTCGAAAAACTAAGGTATACCTCTACAAAACCTTAATCATTCCGGTCCTCCTCTACGGCGCTGAGACTTGGACGTTATCAAGAGCGGATGAAGAGGCTCTTGGGCGATTCGAGCGGAAAATTCTGCGTGCAATCTTTGGTCCCGTTTGTGTAAACGGAGAGTGGAGGAAGAGATTCAACCAAGAACTGTACGGGCTGTACAGCGACATCGGCTTAGTTAGACGTCTTCGGATCCAACGTCTAAGATGGCTAGGCCATGTATAGCGAATGGACATCACCGCTCCGGTTTTCGACATCAACCTCGAGGGACGATGTAGCAGAGGACGACCGCATTTAAGGTGGCGCGTACGGGTGGAAAGGGACCTCAACCAACTGGGCGTGCAGCACTGGAAGTGGCTGGACAAAGATCGTGCTGGCTGGAGGGGCTTGTGGGTTGAGGCCCTGGTTCACCCCGAACTGTAGCGCCATCAAAGTAAGTAAGTAGAATAACCGGATATTCACTGATCCTAAATGGAATTCATCTTGATTCGATTAGTATCATTTGATTCATTGCTTAAACAAACATTCTTCCAATCCAGGTAATTGCAGTATTAATTAGAGGTTATCGTCATCATCAATCGTCGTGTGCAACCACTTTTAGGTTACCGTCATTCAACCCTTGACACGTATACATTGCACTTTGGTTACAGAAACGTCAACATCGTTATATGTGCGTCCAGAATGCCGATTCCTAAATGCCCGTTGTAATCGTCCAAGTACAATGAGACCAATGAAACCCAATCAATTAAGCTAACAAGCTCCAAGGCCATGATACCCAAAACCACTACGACGATGATGACGGGACCAAAGGCCGTGCGGCAGTATGCACCAAAATGTACATTATCCACTTTATGGTCGGGATAATGAAATTTCGCCGCACTTATTGGCAGCGATTAAATACCGCTTTACGCATCGACAAGCAGCACTATAAAAGTATTGTTGTTGCAGTACTCTGCCCCAAGCTAGTGATGAGGAAGATTTCGTTCGACCTGCAATACCCACACGATGGACACTGTTCACACTGATGGGAAAATGGACGAATATGGGAGAGCAGGATAACAAGATAGCAGAAAAGCAGGAAGTCACCAAACGGAATTCAGACGGAGGAGCAACCCATTAAATCAATGCAGTGAGAGTTAATGAATTGAAAATTTACTTAATATGTGGCAACGCCTCTAGCGTGATATTGTTATTGCACAACTTGATTATCGATGTGCAACATGCAGTGCTGTACTGTATATTACTGGGATTCTGCAGGCCTATCCGGCTCGATTGCAGATTGAGGATGACGCCAGTCTACTTCGTAGCAAGCTGTTAACTTGTGAAAATCTGTGATTAGATGAAGTCTGGCGACTATTAGGGATGAATTTTCCACTCGCATTTGTCCAGATTTACTTCAAGGACGCTTGCTTGTATGCGAATTAAGGACGGTCTGAAGATGGGTCTGAAAAATGATAAATAATAGGCAGTTGGTTGGTTCTGTAAAGATTTCAAAGGAAGAGCAAGTGGTTAACTGCAGATGCCAGGCATTTTACACTTTGGAAAATACAGTGACGCCAAGTTAAATCCGCTTAATAGGTAGGAAAGCAAATGGTTCAATGTTGCTGCTATCAGTATACGTGCGGTGCTCTCTCGAAATTAGAATTAAGGATTCGTTGTTTATGATAATTGGTTTACATGTGAGTATAGTCCAAATTTTATCAAAGCGAACCGAAGGTGAGCTTTCTTTGTGCTAACTCAGACTCAAAACGTTGTTCGCCTTTTTGGACCACGTCCTGACATTTTAGAGAGATGGTATTTTGTACACTATTAGTTGACCATATAAATCGGGCCATGACGAAGCCGGAATTTTGAATTTCGATTCAGTTTAATTGTGAAAAATTAAAACCAAATTGAATCTAAAAAAAATTAAAACATTCGAAAAAAAAATTGCGCGCGCAATTATTTAAATTTGAACAAAAATTCCATTTTTGATGCTTTCCGCCCCCAAGTTACGTGATTTTTCTTAAAGTATTTAGCATGACTGAATACGGCCATATTCATCATCAAAACTGAATATACATACATTACTTACTTACTTATCAGGCCTGCGATCCATGGAGGATCTGAGCCTGAGCTATAGCTGCCTTCCATCCTTGACGGTCCCGGGCACGCTGCTTCCAGTTGTCAAGACCAAGATGTCTTACATCCGCGATTACTTGGTCTTTATACCGGAGGTTTGGTCTTCCTCTTCTACTCGAACCAGGAGGCTCGGAGTCGAAGACCCTCTTAGCTGGAGCGTTGATGTCCATGCGCTCGATGTGGCCGAGCCAGTGTAGTCGACGGGTCCTTGCCTTCCGGACTACATCCACATCTTGGTACAGCTCGTAGAGTTCGCGGTTGTGTCTTCTTCTCCATTCACCTTCCTCACAGATAGGACCAAATATCCGGCGCAGAATTTTTCTTTCGAAAGAACCCAAAATCAGCTCCGCTGTCCTGCTTATCGTCCAGCTTTCGGCTCCGTACAGCAAGACTGGCAGAATGAGCGTTTTGTAAAGCATGACTTTGGTCTTTCGAGTGAGGAGTTTTGACCCCAGTTGATTGGACAAGCCGAAGTAGCAGCGGTTGCCAAGGGCGATTCTACGCCGGATCTCCACTGTGGTGTCATTTGTGGAATTTACGTTTGCCCCGAGGTAGACAAACTCCTTAACTACCTCGAAATTGTAGCTGTCAATTGTTATGTTTTGTCCCAGGTGGTGAGCGACGGATTGGTTTTTGCTTGACAGCATGTATTTCGTTTTATCCTCATTGATCTTAAGACCAACTCGTTTCGCCTGTTCTTCAATCGCCGTGAATGCTTCCACAATGCCACGGCGAGAACACGCGATGATGTCGATATCATCCGCGTATCCTAGCAGCTGAATGGACTTGTAAAAGATAGTGCCTTCCCTGTTGACGCCTGCCCGTCGCACTATCTGCTCCAGCACCAGGTTGAAGAAGTCACATGACAGCGCATCTCCTTGCCGAAATCCGGTGCATGTTTCGAATGGTTCCGAGGTCCTAGAACCGAGTTGCACGGTGCATCGCGTGTTTTTTAGCGTGGCGCGACACAACTGGATCAGTTTTACCGGGATCCCGTATTCGGCCATCGCCCCAAACAGTGCTTCACGATGAATGCTGTAGTATGCGGCTTTGAAATCGATGAAAAGATGGTGTGTATCGATTTGAAACTCGTTGGTCTTTTCCAGGATTTGTCGAAGTGTGAAAATTTGGTCTATAGTTGATTTGCCGGGCTGGAAGCCGCACTGGTAGCTGCCGATTAGTGCGGTGCAAAATGGTTTTAGACGTTCACACAATACGCTGGACAGGATCTTGTATGCGACATTGAGCAGGGATACACCTCTATAGTTCTTGCAAGAGGTAGGATCGCCTTTTTTGTGGATGGGGCATATAGAGCTGGTATTCCAGTCGTCGGGCATGCTCTCATCTTCCCAAATTCTGCAGATGATCTGGTGCATGCTCCCTACCAGAACATCGCCGCCAGCCTTGAAGAGCTCTGATGGCAAGCCATCTGAGGCTGCGGCCTTGTTGTTCTTCAGCTTCTGAATAGCTGTGCCGACTTCTTCTATGCTCGGTGGGAGGACTACTTCAGCGGCTGGAGTTGGGATTTCCTCGGTCCCTACCACGCTCTCTTGGTCATGCTCGTTAAGCAGCTGCTGGAAGTGCTGCTTAAATACATCCACTATTCCCTGCGGGTCGGTGACAAGATTACCCTCGCAGTTTCGAAGAGCCAGGGTGCCCTTTTTGAAGCCTCCTGCAAGGCCTTTGGCTTTCTTGTAAAAGGCTCGTATTTTATGTTTATCCTTAGACTCCTCGATATCCTTGAGCTGGGAGGCTGCGAAGATTCTTTTCTTTTGTCGCAGTAGTTTCTTCTCCTCCCTTCTTCTGGCTCGGTACTCTTCTCGCGCTGCCCTGGTTTTCCTCTGCAGCGCCTTTTGGTACGCCTCGTCGGTTGCTGCCTTTTTCTGCTCACACTCGCCATCATACCACGGGTTTCTTGTCGGGAATATACATACATACGTGAAGCAAAACTACTGATAAAAACAGAAAATTAAAAGAAATAGGCATAAAAAAGAAAATAAGTTTGATATGCCACTTCCTCCTAAACGATCCCGGAACTTAGCACGATCGACCAGAGACGCAGCCAGACTGAGGAACGTTCGGCACCACATTATCGACGACCCTCTTCGAAACTCAAACATAAAAACAACACATTTTGGAGATACTGAATTTATCAGAACATTCTCCCAGAATCTCGACAAGCACGTGTTCAGACTCTGCGACAACTACTCACGGCTACAATTCAGCCACCATGAAGTCATCTGCCATTACTGCTCAAAACAATATGCATCCAGGGAATGTTCATCCCGTTCTCAGCGTCTATCAGCTCCGCAGTCAAGGTGTCAATGGTCAATTTCGTTACAAAGGAAACGTGCTGAACGTCGAGCAAGATCTCCAACCGATTGCAAACGAGTTGCCTAGAGTTCCTAATACAGTCAACATCTTGCTGGTTAGGAAGCAGGGAGCCCAAGGTTACAAAGACTTCAGGGTCAGACGACAGTTCACGATGGTACACGATGTTCTGGGGTTTCTAAAGCAACAGAATCGCCAATATGTCCGCCTTGACGGCACTACAAGAAGACGGAAGCGTTCAAGATCAACTTAGACATTTCGACGGAAGTATTGCCCGATGTTGCTGAAGACAGTGACGATGTGGTTATTAATGCGCTTCCCGTGTCAAGTGGTTTGAGACAAACCGAGGTTGTTCGTGATGTAATAGACTGGCCCGCAGCTTCAGCAAATCCGGTCAACGAATTCACGATTTTTGGATACATCGTCAAAGCTTTTCCTCATCTGTTCCCTTTTGGTGCTGCTGACTTCAATGATAATACACATTCTAGAGAAAATCAACCCACATTTCAGGAATGGGGTCGGTATTAGGTGAGTTACCATGACAAGAGGTTTGCGCAAGACCCGAGGTATCCATTCTTCTGCCTCAACACGATGCAACGCCACGAAGCAATTAGCAAAGGCTTAATCTACGCCAACATGACAAATTTCAACGGATCCCCGGAGTATATACAACAATAAGCCAGAGAGAATCCGGTGCTGATGAACCGTTTTCTCTACTTTGCTTCAAATATCAGAGGCACAATGACTTACTGGTATCAGATGCGTTTAGAATTTGAAAGTATGGTCAGCCAACTTGGTGTTTTAACATTTTTCTTGACGTTAAGCGCGGCAGATCTCTGGTGGCCATGCCTAACGAAACATTTTGGATACAATCCAACTGGAAAGTCTGAAGCTCAGGTTGCAAGGGACATGCAATCATTGCTCTCAAAAAACCCGTCAGTTGCAGATAGTTACTTTGACAAGAGAGTGGAACTGTTTGTGGAAGTATTGCAGAAGAAGTATCTGATCATAGACTATTGGTACCGTTTCGAGTATCAACATAGAGAAAGCCCACATGTTCATGGCGTATTTAGGCTGTCTGCCTGCACCCCAGTAGAATGAGAGCAACAGACCTCGAACTCACTGACGAAAACATAGCCAAAGTTGTGAACAGATTTCAAAGACACACGGTTTGCTCGAAGTCGTATTGTCTGCGAACAATCAATGAACATGAGCAATGCCGGTTTGGATTTCCAAAACCACTACTCATTGAATCGAAGCTTGCGAAAGACGAACGAGGAGTTTTCTGTTATACACCTGCTCGGAACGGTGGACTACTCATCCCATTCAACGAGTTTCTTTCATTCGCGTGGCGAGCAAACACAGACATCTCCATTATCGCTTCTGAATATGCAGTGACATCTTACATCACTAAGTACGCCTCAAAAGGTCAACCAACGTCTGAAAATTTCAAACAAACGCTGAGGGCCCTTCTAGAGAGTAGTATCGGTACTGAGTCCTCCCTTCTTCCGGCGCCTTGTCGTGGCGGGAGGCTTAAGAGGTCGAATTAAGACTCGAAGACCCAAAAATGAATGGACAAACCAAAGGAATTGTGTACTCTAGATGGTACTCGCAGCAGCGGAAATCCACCCGCGACCTCTTTGATCGCGGCCGGGGCAAGGATTCTGGAGGCCACAACATTCATTTTTAACCCTACGGCAGCCCGGAACGACACCGGCCCCTGCGGCTCACTGTCTGACCACCTGGTCCGACTGAGCATGAGCGGTGTATCCAGCGGAGGCGACACCAAAGATGGCGCGGCACGGGAGACCGCAAAGGTGGAACGCGCCCCAGAATTGGGACGTACTGCTGAATGCACTGCTAAGTGCCCAAAAAGTAGAGGTAAAAGAGGCTGACAAAGCCGAAGGCACAATGGTCGAGGCTAAACCTCTGGAGGAGCCAGTTAAGAGAGTTAGGTCGACGGAGGTATCTCGTACCGGAATCGATCCGACACTCCTTCCTGAGCTCCACCCCTCTCTCGAAGGTGCGCAGCGCGGTAAACGTCGGCGATTGGGAAAGGCTGCTGAAGGAGGCATAAGCATGTCTGCACTTTCGGCATGCGCCTCCAACTCTCTTCCTCTTACTGGGAAGGTTCAACTACTCAGTAAGAGCGTGATCAGTTCCCGTAATGACGGAGCCGGAAGCTGTCAGGTTTCTGCTATGGCGGGCGCTGCCGCCGAAAAAGGTGGCGGGGCTGACAGGCAGACTACGAACGCAGAAGGTGAAGTCGTTACGGGTCCTAGCAATCCTCGAACTGGTAAGGCTGTCCCGAACCGTCGTCTGAAGGGAGCAGGTGCCTTAACCGAAAAAGGTAAAGACTCCCGCAAACGGAAGACCGCCGCTAAGGATAGCCTGGTTAGGGAGAGAGTGTGCGATGCCTCCCTCTCCGGTGGGGCGGTGGAAAATCGGAGTCCAATGGCAAATGTGGCGGCCCAGAAGGATAAAAGCATAGGCCAGAAGGCGAAGATAGTCAAAAACCACTCCTCGGAGGCGGACACATCAAACAACAAAACGCCTTCCTCCCAGAAGGAAATCCAAATGACCGTAAGGAGTCGAGAGAAGCAGCTCTCTTATAGAGGGGCGGCCATCTCCTCTGAAAAGGTCAGGATAGTTTTTATCCAGATCAATCTACAGTGGGTGTGGAATAAACGCCTATGTGGCCTTGTTGGTACATGTGATGCCACGATTCTTTATGATGAGCGATCCGAAAGGCCTAGGGTCGCCCTCATCATATCGAATTCACTATCGGCAACCAAACTTGGGCACTTTTGTGGACAAGATCTAGTGGCTGCTAAAGTAAGCTACAAAACGCACGGAGCAATAGAACACTTCGTCGTTGCGTCTGCCTACTTTCCCTACGATTCGTTACTACCTCCACCACCGAAGGAAGTCTCTGAACTCGTAGGGTATTGTGAAGCCAAAAAGACTTCATTCTCTCGTCTGACCTTACCATCAACAATGTTGGCTCTCAACCAACATTTGTTACGATAAGACGACAGGAGGTGATTGACCTGACCCTATCCAACAGATATGTGAAGGACATCAATAACTGGCAAATCTTGCCTGATGCTACGCTGTCGGACCATAAATATATCGAATTCCGATTAGGTTGCGTGATCTCTTGCAACTTAGATGGAATCCGAGAAGGACGGACTGGGTATGGTTTAGAGAGGAGCTTGAGAAATCCACTCAGGCCCTGTCTAAACTTAGAACGAAACAATTGGTAGAGAACGCTGTTCATAACCTGAATAGCGTCATCACCAGTTGTTTTGAACTCGCATGTCCTGTCAGCAAACCTCCCTGCAATAAATTGGTCCCCTGATGGAATGCGGAGTGGAATTCTTCGCAGGGAAGCCAGATTTCTCTGAAATAAGTATCGGTCGAGGCAGAATGAATATAAGAAACTTATTCGTAAGTCGAAGAACGATTCTTATAGGACCTTCTACGAAGAGATCAAGTCTCTGAGCGCGACTAGCAAGTTGATTAAAATCCTCGAACGGGGAAAACCGACAAAGCTAGATGCACTCAGAAAATCTGATGGTACCTTTACTGCGTCTAAAGCGTGTCACGATGGCCTTTCGTTCACTTTACTCTCAAAAGGAAAAAACCGTCCGTGTCGATTCAAAGAACAACAACGAATGCTTTATTTAAGTTTGGCATGTGTATCTATACATTGTTTGGTTGGCTGCCCTTACGTTGGGCTATGTTCGTCTGGTGACAGCTCGGCCAATCCTGACATTGGAGACGTCCTCGGCTCCACAGGGTCGTCCTCCTCATCGTCATCCTCGCTTTCGATCTCCGGTCCCAGAATGCACCAAGGCTTGATCTTATCGCTGGTCATAACTGTTGTGAATTTGCGGCGTTTCTTAGATAAGTTTACTTCTTCCAAGAGATAGCGGTCGTAGCGCAGACACCTTTTAACGATATATGGACCTTTGTACCGCGGTTCCAGTTTATGTGATTCTCCGCTCGGTTTTGGCACTGTCTCCACGAGCACTAGTGCGCCTTCGCAATATGTTGTGGGTGGCTTATGCTTCTTATCGAATCGTAGTTTCCACTCCTCACGTTTCTTAGAAATTCGTTCAGCTGCAAGCTCTCGTTTTGCAGCAATGGGTTGACCATCATCGACATCATGAACCGCTTGAATGAATTGGTTAGTAATGATGTCGTTCAATTTAAAATCAAATACGAGTTCAGCTGGACAGAAGCCCGTCGTTGTGTTGCACTGTGTGTTAATCACCCATTGAACGTTTCTTATCTCTAAGTCCCAATTACGCTCGTCTTTGTTTGAGGTTCGCAGGAACTGAAGAATCGTCTGGTTAATGCGTTCGATTTGTCCGTTCGCTCTGGGAGTCCGTACTGCCGTTTTTATATGGCGAATTTGATTTCTTCCGCAGTAATCCTCAAATTCTCTGGATGTGAACGCCGTACCACGGTCGCTTATTAAAATATCTGGCAGACCAAAGAAAGAAGTAAGTTCATTGAGTGTTTCAATTACCGGATTTGTCTTCGTGTTCCGCACTGCCTTTACTACCACGTATTTGCTGAACGCATCAGCGATTCCCAGAACATGAGTTTTCCCTCGACGACTTCTCGGAAACGGCCCGAGATGATCGATGTGGAGCGTCCGGAAAGGGATGGGGTTAACATCGTATACATGCATCTTCCCTTCGGATGTTCCTGGCGATCGCTTGTTGTAACAACATTGTACACACGCAGCTATGTATGACTTGACGTAATTTCTCATTCGTCGAAACCAAAGTGTGTTGCTGATACGCTGTATGACCTTGTCGACGCTATGATGGCCCATGTCATCATGAAAGTGCTTGACTACTCGCCAACGTACCCCTGATGGCACCACCAGTTTAGGCCCATCTCCAGTTTTCTTGAATAGTCGCCCATCCTTCAGAACAAAGTCCTTTTTAAAGGTTTGTTCGTCGCTTTGCAATGCATTCATCATTTCAACCAGTCTGCAATCTTGACGTTGCATACAACAGATCCAATCGTCGCGCTGAATCTCAACTCTCAACACGTTTGCAGCCACGGTCGAAACCTCACAGGCGGACTCAACCGGTGCACGGCTAAGGGCATCGACGTGTATCATACGGCTTGCGTTGCGATGAACCACTGCAAAGTCGAACTCTTGCAGACGCAACCACCATCTGGCTATTCTCGGTATAAGTGACTTGGACTCCTTCACTGCGCTGATAGCTGAGCAGTCGGTAACCACTGTAAATCTTCTGCCCAGTAAGTACATTCTAAATCGCTCGAGCGTTGCGACTATAGCGAGCACCTCTAGCTCGTAACTTGCGTATTTCGATTCCGCTAACGTGCACGTCTTGCTGAAGTAGAACACGGGTTTCCATTCGTTTTCGTTGTCCGTTGATTGGAATAATATTCCAGCAAGTCCCACGGAGCTTGCATCTGTGTGCACCTCATGTTGTCTGTTGATATCGAACACTTCCAACACAGGTTCGTTGCACAAGATTTCCTTCAACTTGTTGAATGCCGTCGTTTGTGGTTGGTCCCAACGGAAAGGAGAATTTTGCCGGTCCTTTTTAAGCAGCTCTGTTAATGGTTTGGCGATTATAGAAAAGTGTTGGACGAATTTCCGAAAGAAGCTCGCGAGTCCGATGAATCTTCTCAACTCATTGACATTCGTTGGCTGAGGAAAATCTCCAATCGCCGCCGTCTTCTTCTCGCCTGGTTTGAGACCATCCTCGGTGAGACGATGTCCCAAGAAAGAAACTTGGTTTGTGAGAAACACACATTTACTCAATCGTAATGTCATACCTGCGTGTCTTACGTGTTGCAAGAAATCTGAGAGGATTGCTATCCCTTCCTCCGGTGAGCTGGATGGTATGATCACCTCGTCCACATAGCTAAAGACTTTCCCCTCCAGTGGCTTTACTAATTTAGCGATTGCTTCATGGAAGACACAAGGGGCGTTCACGAGTCCAAACGGCATGCGATTAAATTCATACTGCCCACTGTTTGTTATGAACGCCGTGAACTTTTTACACCTTTCCTCTATTGGAATTTGGTAATACCCCGTCATAAAGTCTAGCACAGTAAAAAGCCTTTTGCCTGCTGCTGAAATGATGATATCTTCTACCGTGGGCATTGGGTATGGTATCTTGATAGTTATGGAGTTTAGTGCTCGGAAGTCGATGCACATGCGATCCTCACCAGATGGTTTTTTGACGAGAACTATTGGCGAAGAATACGGTGATTCGCTTGGTCGTATGACTCCACAGTCGAGTAGTTCTGCGACAATTTTGCTGACGACTTCCCTCTTGGCGAGAGGTATGCGGTACGGATTTCTAGAGACTGGTGTCTCTGACGTAAGAGTAATGTTCATCGTTGTTGTGGTGCATTCTCCTAGCCTATTGAGAGTTTCTCCGAAACAATCTGCGAACGTGTTGACCATTTCCAAGATACTATTCCGCGTGTGAGCTTCCAGATTGCTGCCGAGTTTGATGGCGTCATCCGTGGATGCCTCAAGATGACATGCTTCCTTTCTGACAACGAGTTGAAAACTGTTGTCATTCAAAATGTCGTTTCCCAGTATGATGGTATACGGGAGTACGTCGTCATCGACAACGAACAGACGATGTTCGAATTGTCTGTTATCTATGGAAATTTGTGCGTGGATGCAGCTGTTTCCAGTCCATGTGCCGCCACCAAATCCGTTGAGTTTGAACTTGTCGCAACGAATGATTGTTCCAATATCACTTGCAGCACGCCGTTGGATGAGAGACTTGTCGCTGCCTGTGTCGATGAAGGCAATGACGTTGTGACCGTTGACCTGGATGTTTTTCGTTCTGTTGTCGCCTAATTCTGTATTTGATGTCATGCAGAGGATGCTATTCTTCGCAGCGTTGGATGTCGTTTTGTTCCTTTCGGGGCAAAAACTGTCGGCGTGCCCGGTTCGGCGGCAAATCGTACAACGTTGTTTGCGTTGGGGTTGTGGGCAATTGATCGAGATATGCCCTGTCTGATCACAATTAAAACATTTTACTAATCTTGCGTTGCTTGTTGACGTTGGGGTTCGTTGAGGTTCTGTCGCATAACCTTTGAACGTTGAGGTTGACGTTGGACGATTAGTAACGAACCTATCGATGGCGTTTCGGAGTTCGTTTAGCGTGGTGAAGTTTAAACTCGCCAAAGCAGACTGCAGTTCCATGTTCTTCATCCCCTTTCGTATGTATGTGACAATTGCCGAGTCGGACAGTCCGTGCTTCTGTCCCAATGCTCTCATTCTGAAGAAATAGTCGGTTGGTGATTCGTAAGGGTTTCGTGTACTTTCGACCATTGAAAAATGAATGTCTGCTTCACTCAATGTCTTTCCGAAATCTTCTACCAAGCGGGTGGTGAATTCGTTCCACGTTTTCATGGAACCCAGAAGTGCTTCTGACCACAATTTCGCCGCACCTCTCATCTTGGATTGGCAAACAAACAAAACGCTGCGCTCATCCCAGCCATAACCAGCAGTTAGTGCATTGACTCGTTGCACGTATTGTTCGGCAGTCGGGGAGAGCTGATCGGACGGGTCATATTCTGGTATTAGCGAATGGATCTCGTGGACATTAGACAATGTCGGCTGTGGATGATGCAACACAGATGGCAAAGATGGCGTTGAGATAGCGGTTGTCGCTGTTGCCTGTGACGTTGGTATTGGCGATGGCGTCGGCGTCGGGTGCGTTTCTCTAGAATTTAAAGCAGTAGCCAAAGAGGATAATTGCAATTGCAAACCTTGTACCAAAGTCGTTAGATTGATGATATCGCTCCGTACTGTCGTCATCTCCTCTTCTTCATCGTCGCTGAGAAGATGTTCGTTAGGGATTTCATCGCTTCCCAGAACGTTATGCACGCGTTCAATCAACTCCATTCGTTTACCGGTAATTGGTTGCTTGTTTCGTCTTAAAATTGCTTTTAGCTCTTTCACGCGTAATTCTTCAACTTTTGTTGTAGACATCATCGATTTCATCAAATAGATCTCGTTCTTAAAACTATCGATCCCACTTCTGAATTTCTGTCACGATGGCCTTTCGTTCACTTTACTCTCAAAAGGAAAAAACCGTCCGTGTCGATTCAAAGAACAACAACGAATGCTTTATTTAAGTTTGGCATGTGTATCTATACATTGTTTGGTTGGCTGCCCTTACGTTGGGCTATGTTCGTCTGGTGACAAGCGGAAACTCTTGGTTTACTGTTTGGGACTCATTTTCCGGGAAACCAGATCGATATCGGCTCGTTGCACACTCCTTCAAGGGAAACTGCAACTGAAACGATGAAAACAACTCGGCGTAGCTGGTATGTTGCGTCGCGCGTGGTTACGACTGAAGCTATTGAATTTGATGTGGCATCTTTCGATGGCTTCAGCTGCAGGCAGCTGCTTCCTACTCTGAAAATAACTTTCACTGCTAGTCTAGCACTTGCTCAAATACCCATGCAGGCCTCGACAAGTATGTCAAATCCGGTGTAAACAGGGGCTGCCCGCAAGGTGGCGTCCTGTCTCCGCTGTTCTGGTGCATGGTGGTCGATTTTCTGCTTGATGCTCTCAATGCCTCTGGAATCTATGCCCAGGCCTATTTAGGCGCGGCGCTAAATGTGATCGATGACTGGCTTACTAGAAATGGGCTGTCAGTCAATCCTCTTAAAACCGACGTCGTTCTCTTTACGAGAAGGAGGAAAAATACTGACATGACTCAGCTGGCACTAAAAGGCACTTCCATCCCGATATCCAAAGAGGCTAAGTATCCAGGAATCATCTTAAATAGCGAGCTTCTTTGGTTAAAGCATGTTGAGTCAAAAACCACCAAAGCGTTGTCAGCTTTCTGGCAATGCAAGGGAGCTTTTGGCAAAACATGGGGTTTATGACCGGCAAAGGCCCTCTGGATCTACACGGCAATGGTAAGACCTATAATCTCATATGCATCGGTTATCTGGTGGAACAGACTAAAACGCAAACACGTCGTGGCCTCATTCACCAAACTCCAAGGAACGGTTTGTCTCAGCTGCCTTCCCCAGCAGCGCCCGGCGTGCTGCTCTAGATGCTATGCTTTCACCTCTTGATATATTTATCAGAGGGTGTGCTCTAAAAGCCATGTCTCGTCTGAAGAGAGATGGCTTTTGGTATAGCTCGCATAGGAATAGCGGCGTGCTTGCGCAAGAATTGTCCTGCGACCCCTGTCTCATGGAAATGCCTTCTGACGCACTGACGCCCGTTATTCTACTGCGCCGTAATTTCACAGTACATGGCGTCAGTATTGGCTATGGCTGGATACTGAACCTGAAAGGATAGTTTTCGCATTTTCACGGATGGCTCCAGATCTGGGCGGGGGTCCGGCGCTGGGGTCTTCTTTGAGCGCGAAAACATCCGACTGCACTTCTCCGTAGGAAAATATGCGTCTGTCTTCCAATCAGAGATATACGCAATCCTAACGGCCATGCACTACGTTGTGAAGCACAGCTGGAAGGGGGAAATCATATGCGTCTGTAGTGACAGCCAAGCTGCACTAAAAGCTGTGTGTAACCCCTTAACTAGCTCCAAATTAGTGCTTGAACTCAAGTCCTTCTTGAACAGAGTGGCAGACTAAATTCGGCTTGTATGGGTTCCAGGCCACTCTGGGATCCCAGGGAATGAAATCTCTGATGAACTCGCCAGAATGGGCTGAGAAGAGAGCTTCTCAGGACCTGAACCCGCTCTAGGTCTACCTGCGTCCACGGTAAATTCCTACATTAACGATTGTGTATTTAATACACACAACTTATGCCAAGCATCTCTACGTGCTCAGCATCAGTGAGACGCCTACCTGTGCTGCATGTGGCGAAGAGGAGGATGATACTGCAGAGCATTTCCTCTGTGATTGTCCCGCCTTTGCTCGCGCACAGTGGTGCACCCTTGGAGCCGACGTGGTGTGTGCCGAGTCCATTAGCTCTACATCACTGAAGCTCCTTCAAATTTTTCTACGGAAAACGGAGAAAATACAGAAATGTAAGGTGTTTGTCTGGAGTACAATGGACCAGTGTTTGCGTCTGAGTGCTCCAGCGGATAGCAGAAGCATTCAACTGAGTCAAGACAAGGAACTTTGACGAAGTTCCTCATGAAGGTTATTGGCAGCCGAAATATATCTGGGTGAGAAGTGTCCAAGCTTCTTCTTGCAGAACCTTTGATGAAAGCCACTCGTCAGTTCGTGAAGCTGTACATCTCCACGCAGGAAAGTGTTTTGATAAAGAGACGAGGCATGAGAGATGATGAAAACGGCAGTTCTGATGCTCCGCGAATAATTTAAACATATGCGTACAGAGCAGCAAATTTGAACGACTTGACATTCATGGACTTTGCCCGAAAACACATTGTTGCTGCTGGAAAACCAAGTTTTCAATCGGTGAACCTTCCTTCTACGTTGAGGACCGCTGCCCGCCCAGTGATGACAGTTCCCGTTTACAAGACGCAACCTGCTAGAAAAGGAAGAGTTGTTCAAGTCATTCCTAAAGTCGTGATAGGTAAATCCCGTGAAAACGACGAAATCTACTACAAACAGAAACTGGTACTTCACACATTATGGAGATTCGATATGACAACTTTGCTGACGCACACAACATGGGAAGAGTCATACAAGGCACATGGCGTCGCTGTTTGGGCGATAAAAATAGATATGGCGGGACGTTGTCGCAGGGAATGACGAGCCAGAAACTCCCATATATGAGCCACACGATTGGATGGCTGGTGCCGCAGCACATCCGAATCAAACACCTGCAGATGTCGAACTTGGATTCCGAGAAGTCGATCGGGCAGCTTGGACTGTCTTTCAGCAAATATCCAAGAGTAGAAAACGAGCTCATGCAGCAATGGCTTCCTACGAAATACCAGAATCAACTTCTGCAAGCTGCTTCACA
The DNA here is from genome assembly GCA_951905685.1 of Eumerus sabulonum. NCBI lineage: Eukaryota > Metazoa > Arthropoda > Insecta > Diptera > Syrphidae > Eumerus > Eumerus sabulonum. The sequence continues at coordinate 146,847,644 of OX645060.1, read as the reverse complement.
TTGAACATCGAGCAACAAGCCGTGATAGAGCGACAAACGGTGAACCGACGGACAAAATGGCAATAGATATGGGAGCTGCTGGAACCGGCAAGTCGTTAGTCATCAACGAAGTTGTTAAAAGTTTCGGCTAATGGCTCCAACCGGCGTGACTGCAAACAATATCGGTGACCAAACTCTGCATTCCGGACTGCACATTGCCACATCAGCCAGAGTTACGCCCCTAACTGGAAAGACCCAAAGAGAATTTCAGGAGCATTTCAGTAATATGAATGTGATATTGATAGACGAATTTAGCATGATTGGGTTGCGTATGCTGGGCAAGATAGATGGCCGGCTTAGAGAAGCTAACCCTGAGAAGCAGCGCGAACGTTGTGGAGGATTTGTTATTGTATTCTTTGTCGATTTCAATCAGCTACAGCCAGTTTTGGACAAGCCCTGTATGGCGTACCTAAAGAGTCGGATGAGTTTTCTCTGCGAGGCAAAGCAGCTTATTTGCAGATACGGAAGACGTTTATTCTCAAGCAGATCATGCGACAGACTGGCGATGAACAGAAACAATTTTGAGAAGCACTTCATACCCTAGCCCTAGGCGAGAACAACCTCTCGCACTATGAATTCTGGTCACAACGCTTTGTCGACAATAATCCAGGTTCGACACGAGATTTCAAGGACGCGACACGATTGATGGCGACCAACAAAAACATCAAAGCTTATATGTAACAGGAACGCCTTACGATCGCTTGGATGCCCAGTGACTCGAATAAATGCCTCAAACAATAATGCAACAGCCGCTCAAGCGTCAGATGGCGAAGCTCAAGGACTGAGCGCAGAACTGTTACTCTGCATTGGCGGTAAAGTGATGTTACGCCAGAACCTGTGGACCTCTTGCGGACTGTGCAATGGCTCGATGGGCACAGTCATTGACATTATTTACGGTTAGACCGAAAAAAGGAGCAGTCAATGGCACGAGGAAGCAATTTTCGTTATCGCTGACTTACGGCATTAGTATTCACAGGTGGCAAGGAATTACATTGGACACAGCAGTTGTGGACTTAGGGCTAAGTGAATTTAGTGCCGGGTTGGCCTACGTTGCGTGTTCGAGGGTCAAGAAAATTGATGAAATCCTCTTCGATCCAAGTTTTCCATCCAAAAGGTTGTTGGGAATCAACTCCAAACCAGCGTTCTTACTACAGCGGGCTGAACTCGAAAGACTGAATAGTATGCAATAGATGTGTGTGATTTTCTACAAATATAACATTTGATACATTTTATATCATCAAAATCGCAAAATTTTAGGAGAAATTAATTTTTCAATTTAATTCCGCCCGCGGCATAAAAAATAAAAATAAAAATTCTTGGTAAGGCGTAGGCCCTTACTACGGCATTGTGAGTCATGCCTGTGAGACGTTCACGTTGCTCTACTTGAGACCGATTTGTGCGCTAGTGTCTTGCTATAGATAATGGCACGGAACCCTTTGTGCGCGAGTCCGACTCGCACTTGCTCGGTTTTTTTTTTTTTTTTTGTCATAGACAGGCCATGTTAGCCTTGCCGTAGCGCATGCATCTAATTGACACCATCGCTTGTTGGCCTTTCCTAGTAGTTCCACCCCTATTTCTCTAAATAGTGTGCTGAGTGGCCTTCTCATTTCCGGAAATATTCACATGCCCTGGTACCCAGCAGATGGTTACCACATTGACATCCGATATTTCTTCTAGTTTCTCTTTACAGAGTTTTACGAGCTTGGATCTTATCCATGTTGCTTGCAGAGCCTTAATGGCTGCCTGACTGTCAACATAGATTTTGATTCTCTTACCTGAGAAATTCTCCCTAAGAATCAGATCCGCGCCTTTTTTGATTGCGAAGATCTCAGCCTGGACGCTACAGACGCGTGTCTGAAGGAGTGACACGCTTCCTGAGATTCGAAGTAGACTCCGGTCCCTGTACCGGTATCCGTTTTGGATCCGTCGGTACAGATAGCCAGTTCCTCTTCCGTGTTTACCATACCACTGGCCCATTCCTCCCTGGAGGGAATCCTAATAGAGAATCTCCTCTCACAGCAAGAAAGTGGGGGTGGTATAGTCCGTTTAGGTTGCGGAAATCAGGATAGCCCATTGATCCAGGATTGATGCGTGGCCATAAGGACCTCTTTTCCAAATACTGGATTCCTGCATCCTTAGCGCAGCCCTGGCTGCAATGCTTTCACAATACATGTGAATACAAGGGCCGTCGTTTGGTGTGGATTTCATAGATCCGGTCACCGCCAGACAGCCAGCCCTCTGAATCCTTGTAAGACTTTGAAGGTCGCATTTCTTCTCAAGTGCTTTCCACCAGACAATTGATCCATAGACTAAAATAAGTCTTACCACCGCGGTGTATAGCCAGTATATCACCATTGGTTTAAAACCCCATGTACTTTCGAAAGCTACCCTGCACGAGTATAGTGCCACGTAGGCTTTTTTGGTTATTTCATTTATGTTGTCCTTCCAGCTAAGCTTGGAATCTAGGATTCCCCAGCGGGACTATCCACCTTGCCGTGGTGCTCGGGCTTACACTGGCCAGGGAAGCTTTGTCAACGACATGGTCTCCGGGCCGGGAACCAAGAGATAGTCAACCCTATTCCAGTGGTGGTGTGAGCTTTTTAAAACCGTGCCGAAGGATGAAAGGTTGGAGGGTTTATTTCCAACCGCTAACGAGCTCCCTTAGGTGCACAGGCGAGGCCTAAGGTATTCAAATGCCTTACTCCGATACTCGGCGGCTCTGTCGGAGTGGACCCATATTTCCGGCCGTACTCGTGGGTACACAATTTCTAATAGTAATATAAAAAAATCAAAAAAAGGAAGCAAAGAGGAAGAGCTCTCTCTCGAGTCGGTGGCAGACGCACTACTTGCCGTGGCCAGTGGCAGAGAGGAAGAAGCCAAACCAAGGGGATCCAGCGTGTTAGACGAAGTCATCTCCAAGGAATTAGAGGAGGAATTACTCGCTGATTCTGAAGAGACAGCCCAAGAAGGTTTAACACGGAAAAAGGATGCCAAGAAACCCAGGAAATTAACTCAAGGAAAGCTGAGGCTTAAGGAGTACAAAAAAGCTGTATACCTTAAGCGCTTGCTTGAGGAAAAGGGCATACCCCTGCTCTCCGATATGGAGAAGGAGAAGCTCGCTTGGGCAGGAGAGGTGATTGCCAAGGATGTCCTAACAAGACCAAGGGCTGACAAGGGCACATCCGGCAAAAAAGCCAGGGGGATAAAAATACCAAAAATCCCTCCAAGAAAAGGGAGCGGAGGGCTGGGCCAGGTGGAACCGAAGCCGATAAGGTTCTAGCTGCACCCAGACCCTAGGCGAAGGTGAGAACCTGAAAACCAAGGGCACGGGAAGGACTGTAGCCGCTAAGGCTACTAAGGTAGCCCCTAACGCGGTCGATAAGACTGGTAAAGGCAAACCAGAAACCGTGCCAGCTCCCAAGAGAAGAGAGGATTTCAAGGCGAAGAGGGTAAGATCCCAAGAGGAAGCAGGAAATCCATCAAAAAGAGTGAAGGTCAACACGGCAGTGCAGTTCGGAGGGGCTGCTCGGAATGCTTTACAGCTAGCTGTGATAGATTCCGGCAGGCCGAGTGGCCAGTATACCTTCGAACAGGGGAAGATGATCGAGAAGGCACGGCTAGAGCGATCTTCGACCACATTCGGGGGAATGCTGGGAAAACTGCGCCAACGATTGGTCTCACTAACTGGAGGCGAGGTGTGAGTAGGATGGACTGCAAGGACCAGCTGTCGCATGACTTTGCGAAGAAGGTTGTACCCACCTTCAAGCTGTGGGAGGGCGCTGCACTAAAGGCAGTCCCCTTGGACGAGGTACCAGAGAGGCCTAAAGCCAAGATGAGCGTACCGGAAATGGAATTCGAGAAAAGCGAGATCCTCGGCCTTCTAAAGGCACAAAACCCAGCGGTCCCTATGGATGACTGGGAAGTAGTCGCAATTGAGAGCAACGAAGATGGCACAAAGAGCATAATCTTTGTTATCGAGGATCCGCCGGAAACGATGAAAAAAGAGAGGCATATGCGCCTATTCTTCGCGGCTGGTGAGTTTCCTGTGAGACTCACGAAGAAGGCGCAGCCTGGCGGTACGGCAGCTGTGGTGAAGGACAGTGCTACTGAAAATGAAAGTAGTGCAAATAAACCTATATCACAGTAAGGCCGCATCAGCCAACCTCATGCTAATGAACAAGGAGCAGCTTGATGTGGCCCTGATCCAAGAACCATGGATCCTCCATAATCGGGTTAAGGGGTTAGGGTCATCGAAATACAGCCTCTTTTATAACAGCAGCGAAGGCAAAGTTAGAACTTGTATCGTTGCTAGCAAAGATCTCCACGTACTAATGTTAACTAATTTCAGCTCGGGTGACCAGACGGTGGTGGAGGTTACGGGAAAGGAGGGTGCACTAACGATGGCTTCGGTTTACCTACCGTACGACGAAGGCACGGAAGTCCCCACTAGGGAAATAAGGTCATTGATCGCAATGGCCGAACAAGGTAAGAAGAACTTAGTCATAGGGTGTGATGCTAACGCCCATCACACTACTTGGGGTAGCTCTAATACCAATAGTAGGGGTGAGGCTTTGTTCAGTTTTGTCCTTAGTACTAACCTAGTTATATGTAATCGGGGTGATTCACCAACACTTGTTACTAGTAACAGAAGGGAAGTCCTAGACATAGCGCTTATAAATGATAACGGTACTGCGGAGATCTCAAACTGGAGAGTATCTGACAAAGCATCACTTTCTGATCACTGTTGGATCCTCTTCGACTTGAATGTCCGTAGGCCGGATAGGAAAGTATTTCGGAATCCCCGTAAGGCGAACTGGCAGAGGTTTAACGCGGAGCTGGGTGGGACCCTTAACCGACCTCCGGATGGGAACCCCGACTCCACGGAAGACTTCGATGAGATGGTACTAAACCTTACCAGCAAGCTTAATCGGTCATTTGAGAAGGCATATCCTACCAGACGACCCAGTAAAAGAAACCACCCACCATGGTGGAATGCTAAAATAGCGGAGCGGCTTCGTATCTCTAGGCTCAGTTGGAACCTGGCAAAATAGGGGGCCATTGAATGGTCAACCTATAGAGATAGTGTTAAGCGACTCAAAAAAGAAATTAGATTCGCCAAGAAGGACTCTTGGAGAAGCTTCTGCGGCTCTATTGAATCATGTACGGGTGCAGCTCGTCTGAGGAAGGTCCTTGCAAAAGCTTCCACGCAGATGTCCTCTATAAAGAGGTCTGATGGTAGCTGGACAGACTCAATCGAGAGCGTGCTTGATTCACTACTGAAATGTAATTTCTCTGGCTGCGAGGATGCAGGAATCTTCAATTCGGCGGACACGTTGCCAAGGGAATGTATTGAACATGAGACAGTCGATAAGATTGTTACGGAGAATAAGATCCTGTGGGCAATCAAATCTTTTGACCCCTACAAGGCACCGGGAATGGATGGGATTTTTCCGATCATGTTGCAGGAGTCATGCGAAGTCATTCTTCTATGGCTGAAGCGCATCTACTCCTGGTGCCTCAGGATGGGTTATGTTCCTCAAGCGTGGAGGGAAGTTAGGGTGGTTTTCATACCCAAGTCGGGTAAAGTCAACCATACTACTGCAAAGGACTTTAGGCCTATCAGTCTGTCGTCCTTCCTGATGAAAACGCTGGAACGAATAATAGATTTGTACGTAAGGGAAGAGATTGGGGACGGTTATCTGTCACAATCACATAATGCGTACATAAGGGGAAAATCGGTGGATACTGCTCTGCATAGGGTATGCTCTACGATAGAAAAATCGCTCAGTATCAAGGAATTCACTCTAGGTGCCTTCCTGGACATTGAGGGTGCCTTTAATAACGTTAGTACAGGGGCAATAGTGTCCAGCCTTCATATGGCCCAAATAAACCCGGGTGTATGCAGTTAGATTGGGCAAATGCTGGGTACTCGTATAGTAAATTCGACGATAGGGAGAGCATGTGGAAGGGTGAGGGTAAATAAAGGTACACCACAAGGTGGCGTTCTGTCACCCCTCCTATGGCTCCTTGTGGTCGACGGAATGGCCAAGATTCTGGAGACGGATGGTTTTTATGTTACGGCCTACGCCGATGACATTGCCATTTTAGTCTCTGGAAAATTTACGCAGGTCCTCAGCGATAGACTAAGCTATGCACTGATGTTAGTGCATAGCTGGGTCAAGGAGCGAGGTCTGGGAGTAAATCCGGCGAAAACAGAGGTACTACTCTTTACAAAGAAAAGATCTGTACCAAGATACACCTTCCCCCGTATGAATTGTATAGATCTGATCCCTGGAAAATCTGCCAAATATCTGGGCATAATCCTGGACTCCAAACTTAGTTGGAGAGAAAATATTGAGGAAAGAATCAAAAAGGCCTATGTGGCACTATATTCGTGCAAGGTAGCCTTTGGAAAGACATGGGGCCTCAAACCGAGGTTAGTACATTGGTTGTACACTGCGGTAGTAAGACCTATCCTAGTCTATGGTTCGGTTGTCTGGTGGAAGGCGCTTGAGAAAAAGTGTCATCTTCAGAGTGTGTCAAAGGTTCAAAGGGCAGGCTGTCTAGCGGTGACGTAATGCTGAACCTCCCACCCCTGGTCTTATACTGCGAGAGCGCCGCAACGAGAACTGCGCTAAGATTGCAGGAATCAGGTCTCTGGAAAAGGAGTCCTCACGGACATGCATCAGTCTTGGATCGATGGGCCGTCTCGAGATTCAGAACCGTAACGGACTATGTCACCCGACTTCCTTCCTGGGAGAGGAGATTCTCTATTAGAATTCCCTCCAGGGAAGAATGGACCGGTGATTTGGTACGCACGGAAAGTGAACTGGCACTCTACACCGACGGATCCAAAATGGATGTTGGCACAGGTGCCGGAGTCTACTTTGAGTCTCGGGATATGCATCGCTCCTACAGGCTTGATGATGGATGCAATGTCTTCCAAGCTGAGGTCTTCGCTATCAAGCAGGCGGCGGACCTGATCAGCAAAGAGAATATTACAGGAAAAAGGATCAGCATCTATGTTGACAGCCAGGCAGCCATTAAGGCTCTGCAGGCAGCATGGATACGATCCAAACTCGTCAAACTCTGCAAGGAGAAGTTAGAAGAGATATCCAATGTAAATGAGGTGAGCCTTTGCTGAGTACCTGGTCACATGAATATCTCCGGAAACGAGAGGGCGGACGAGTTGGCTAGGGTGGGATCAGGTGCTAACATTGCGCAGATCTCATCTGAGGCCAAAGCAACACTCAGTGCGCTCTACAGGGAGATACAGACGGAGCTATTGGTGAAAGCCAATAAGCGATGGTGTCGCTTAGATACATGCGCAACGGCGAAATCGACTTGGCCCGTCTATGATAAGAAAAGAACGGAAAATCTGCTGAAGTTCAATGGTGGGAAAATTCGACTGGCAGTCGGTGCCCTCACCGGGCACTGTATGCTATCCTATCATGCAGCTCAACTAGGCCAGCCCTACAATGACTTCTGCAGAAGCTGCAGGGACGAAGAGGAAATTGAGTCCGTTCGTCACCTGCTGTGCGAATGCCCGGCGCTAGCCCAAAAAAAGAATATTTTCCTGGGAAGATACTTCCTTTCGGGACTAGAAGAGGTAGGTAATATCGGGCTGAACAGAATACTGGGATTTTTATCCTCGTCTGGCTGGTTCAGCTCGACGGTAGGTATCAACGGGTTAAACAAAACAGGTGGGCACAATGGACTCAACGTAGTCTAGTTCTTCGGAATCAGGTCGAAACTATTTATACGTGGATATGTATAATTAGGTATTGATATTTTTCGTGTGAAGAGGACAATCTCAGTTTTAGTTGGATCTACCCCTAGGCCCCGTTCCTTGACCCAGTTATTCACCAATAGCTGCGCATAACTTAGTCTTTCACTGAGGACCTGAGGAAATGTCCCAGGCACCAGGATGGTAATGTCATCTGCATAGGCAGTGACGTTAACACCCTGTGTCTCTAGGAGCTTTAGGAATTCGTCGACTACGAGGAGCCACAGGAGATGCGATAGAACACCCCCTGTGGTGTGCCACGGCTGACTCTCACCCTTCCATTTGCTCCTCCTATCGACGAGTTTACTATACGAGTACTTAGCATTTGTTCAGCCCATCTACAGATTTCCGAATTTATGTGGGCCATCCGTAGGCTGGATATTATTGCCGCGGTACTTACGCTATTGAAGGCACCCTCAACATCTAGAAAGGCCCCCAGGGAATATTCCTTAGCATTGAGTGCCTTTTCTATCATATAGACCACCCTGTGAAGAGCGGTATCTACTGATCTACCTTTTATGTATGCGTTGTGTGATTGTGATAAGTAGCTATCACCAATCTCATCTCTTATGTAATTGTCGATTAGTCGTTCCAGCGTTTTCATAAGGAAGGAGCATAGGCTGATAGGTCTATACTCCCTTGCCGTGGCATGGTTGACCTTCCCTGACTTGGGTATAAACACCACCCTAACCTCCCTCCATGCTTGTGGGACATAACCCATCCTGAGGCACCAGCAGTATATGCGTTCTAGCCAGGGGATAATAAGTTCCCCTGGTTCTTGCAGCATTTTCGGATATATACCGTCTATTCCTGGCGCCTTGTAGGGTTCGAATGATTTTACCGCCCACAGGATTTTTCCTTGGTAACGATCTTATCGATTATTTCAGGCCCAGTCTGTTCCCTTACCAGTGCAATTGCCGTCTCGAATGTTCCCGCGTTTACACAGTTAGGGAAGTGACACTTTAGTAGGGCGTCAAGCATGCTTCCGAGTCTGTCCAGCTACCATCAGATTTCCTGATTGAAGAAACCTGCGTAGGAGCCTTGGCAAGGATAGACCCGCAGAAATTTCTCCACGAGCTCTTTTTTGCGAATCTAATTTAATTTTTGAGTCGCTTAACATTATCTCTGTAAGTTGACCATTCGATGAAACCCTCTTTAGCGAGGTTCCAACTATGTCTGGAAATACGTAGCCGCTCTGCTATTATTGCGTTCCACCACGATGGGTGGTTCTTTTTGCTTGGTTTTTTGATGGGGCAAGATCTCTCGAAGGACCGGTTCAGCTTATCGGTTAGGTTCAGTATCATCTTATCGATGTCTTTTGTGGAGTTGGGATTTCCATAGACCCGCAGAAATTTCTCCACGAGCTCTTTTTTGCGAATCTAATTTAATTTTTGAGTCGCTTAACATTATCTCTGTAAGTTGACCATTCGATGAAACCCTCTTTAGCGAGGTTCCAACTATGTCTGGAAATACGTAGCCGCTCTGCTATTATTGCGTTCCACCACGATGGGTGGTTCTTTTTGCTTGGTTTTTTGATGGGGCAAGATCTCTCGAAGGACCGGTTCAGCTTATCGGTTAGGTTCAGTATCATCTTATCGATGTCTTTTGTGGAGTTGGGATTTCCATTCGGAGGCCGAACTAGGGTTTTTCCCAATTCCGTGTTGAACTTTCGCCAATTCGCCTTCCGCGGATTCCGAAAGACATTGCCATCCGTTACACAAGATTCAGATCAAAGAGTATCCAGCAATGGTCAGAAGGTGACGCTTTGTTGGACACTCTCCAGTCCGAGACCTTTGCGTTACCATTTCCATTTACTAAAGTAACGTCTATAACCTCCCTTCTATTTTTAGTGATAAAAGTTGGTGAATTACCACGGTCACATATAGTTAAGTAAGTATTAAGGACATAACCGAACAGAGCCTCACCTCTAGTATTTGTGTTAGTGCTACCCCAAATGGTATGATGGGCGTTAGCTTCACACCCTAAGACTAAGTTCTTCTTACCTTGTTTGGTCATTGAGACCAGTTTCCTTACTCTTTCCGAGGGAACGTCCGTGCCTTCATCATATGATAGGTAAACCAACGCCATCGTGAAGGTGCCGTTTTTTCCTTTGACTTCCACAACCGTCTGATCACCTAGCATTAGTTTGTGCATTAGTTTGTGGAGTTCTTTCCTGGCAACAATACAAGTCCTTACCTTGCCTTCGTTACCGTTATAAATTATTTTGTATTTTGATGACCCTAGCCCCTTTACCCGATTGTGGAGAATCCATGGTTCCTGGTTCCTTGTTGAGGAACAGCATGAGGCTTACCGAGGCGGCTTTACTGTGCTGGAGGTTTATTTGTACTACCTTCATTATCTGTAGTATCCTTTTCCACCTCCACCGGCGCCACCTCACCTTCTTCGTGAGTCTCAATAAAAACTCACCAGCTCCGAAGAACAAACGCATAGCCTTTTTTTCCCTCAGAATTTTCGGTGGATTCTCTATAACGAAGATGATACTTTTCGTATCATTTCCGTTGTTTTTCAAAGCCACAACCTCCCAGTCATCCATAGGGACCGCTGGGTCTTGTGCTTTTAAAAAACCGAGAACCTCCTCTTTCTTCATCCCCATATCCGGTACATTCATTTTGGCACTAGAGCTCTCCGGTATCTTGTCCAGGGGGACCGCCTTTAGTGCAGCTCTGCAGACTGGGCACGACTTTTGAGGCGAAGTCATGCGAGAGCTGGTCTTTGCAGTCTAGTCCGCTTATGCACCGCTTCCAGTTCGTGAGGCCAAACGTTGGCGCAGGTTTCCCAGCATTCCCCCGAATGTGGTCGAAGATCGCTTTAGCCAGAGCCTTTTCGATCATCTTCCGCTGTTCAAAGGTATACTCGGCTTGCCGTAATCCACTACAGCATTCTGTAGAGCATTACGGATAGCCCCGCTAAACTGCGCCGCACTACTGACCTTCGCTCTCTTCGCTGGGTTGTTGGCCTCTTCCTGGGATCTCACCCTATTTGCCATGAACCCTTCCCGTTTCCTGCTAGCGGTCTTGCCAATTGCATCGATCGCCGTGGAAGTTGCCTCATCTAGACCCGTGTTAGCGATTTCGGTCTTTGGTGGACTCTATCCACCCTTACGTCGAGCCTGGGTGCCACTGGAGCCCGCCTTATCGGCTTCGGCTTCAGTTGCCCCGGTTAGTCGCTTTCCTTTTGCTGGGGGCTTTTCAGGATCTTTTCCATCTTTGCCCGTTTTTCCACCATTGTCCGGTGCCCCTTTGCCACTCTTTGGCTTTGTCAGGGCATCTTTGGCAATGGTTTCCTCAGCCCATCTGAGTTTTCCCTTCTCCAAATCGGAGAGCAGAGGAATACCCTTTTCTGCCAATATACGCTTAAGGTGTACAGCTTTCCTGTACTCCCTAAGCCTTTGCTTTCCCTGGGAAAGTGTTTCCTTCCTTTTGGCAGTCTTGCCTTTTCCTTCGCTCTCCTGGACTGTCTCTTCGGGATCGGCGAGTAATTTCTCCTCCGATTCCCTCGAGATGTCCTCATCCTGGTTAGTAGCTACGTCGTTTAGCGCGTCTGCCACTGACTCAAGAGAGATCTCTCCTTTCTCTTCATCCTTTTTTTTTCTTTTTTGTTTTTCAAAATTTTGTTCCCACGAGCTCGGACGGAAGTATGGGGTCCACTCCGACAGAGCCGCCGATTATCGGAGTAAGGCATTTGATACCTTAGGCCTCGCCTGGTCACCTAACGGAGCTCGTTAACGGTTGGAAATAAGCCCTCCAACCTTTCATCCTTGGGCACGGTTTCAATAAGCTCACACCACCACTGGAATAGGGCTGACTACCTCTTAGTCACTAGCATTGAGCACATGTTGATTCAACATGGTATCCCAGGCTAGTTTAAGCTCCAGCACCGCGTCGAGGTGGATAGTCACGCTGAGGTACATTAGCATTAATTTTAATCTACAAAAATAAGTAAAGCTCATAAGACTTAAGCTTATTTAAAACATCAAAGATTTTTAATATTGATATGGTCACTACAAGATGTTGTTAGGTTAGCTAATTACGTGATAACTTAAGGCAGAAGGTCCCTTAAGTAGGGATTGAATAAATTAACCGACTTGGTATTACATAGTGTTGAGAAATAGCGCGCTGGGATCCGAAAGAAAAACAAATGCCGCCAATTCGATGCAATTCATTCGTTGATGTTAGCTTGGTGAAGTCCACTAGTAGAGTGCTCGAAGTGTTCACTCAGCAGTAACAACCAACCTCTATGTTTAAAATACTCAACTCAAACTCTATAAAATACTTAAGGGATGCTATCTGAGCGCGGTTTATAATAAGGCATATTCCATTGCATGCAAGAACAACAAGTTGTACGAAAGTTAAGGAGGAGAGCGCGATAATAGTTGTACTAGGGGAGCTGATAGCTGCTGCTGAGTGACTCTCGGTACAGGGTGTTACAATTAAATTTTATGTACATAGTAAGCAATATAATTTACTATAATCTCAAACAATAAGATAATCTCAATGCAATCAAGATAATTTAATGTAATCTCAAACATCCCGCACCCCTGAACGAGTTCAGGAAACTGGTAGGACTGCTAACTTTGTGATGGGTCGAGTGAAGATTCCTGCTGCTGTTTTGACGTCCGCTACTCGGTCCTTGCCGTCCAGCCCCGGTTTCACATTGATGATACGGCCCATGATCCATTTAGTGGGGGGTAGATTTGGTTCCTTTACGACTACTAGGTCCCCAGGCTTGATGTTGGTGCTCGATTTTTGCCATTTCGGTCCTTCTTGAAGGGTCGTCAGATATTCCAAATGCCACCTCTTCCAGAAACCTTGAACCATTGCTTGGAGGCTGCGAAAATGTTCCAAACGTGTGGCCGGAATCTGAACACAGTTCGGATCTGCTACTGCAGTCAACGGCTCTCCTATTAAGAAATGAGCTGGAGTTAGTGGATTTAGGTCTGAGGTTGACATAGAACATAAAGGACGAGAATGAACGACTGCTTCAATTTGACAAAGTACAGTACTTAATTTCTCAAAGGTGGGGATGGATAAACCCAAGACTCGGCGGAGGTGATGTTTTACCGACGTTACCCCCGCCTCCCATAGCCCACCAAAGTGACGAGCAGAAGGTGGAGAAAAATGCCAAGAAATGCCATCCCTAGCGAGAGCAGTGGCAACGAGCTCGTTGTGTGATTGAGACAATACCAAATGATGTAGTTTGGTTAGTACCCGTCGTGCCCCCTGAAAATTCGTCCCATTGTCTGTGTAGATGTGACTGCACTTCCCTCGACGGGCCACGAAACGGCGTAGAGCAAGAAGAAAGTTCCAAGTGCATCGCCTTCGTGGCCATACAAATAAATAAGGCTAGCTTGAGTTTCCGAGCGCGAGAGAGTTTTATTGTTATCGGACCGGCATAATCACATCCTGAGCGAGCAAAGGGACGGATCGGTTGCGTCCTGTACGATGGTACATCACCCATTAACTGCTCACTAGTTTGTTTGCGCTGTAAAAAACATGGTTTACACCGAAAAACATCATTTTTGAGGAGGTTGCGGCAGCCTAAGACCCAAAACTGCTGCCTGACGAGGGCGAAGGTTGTCGATAGTCCTGGATGCAAATGTTGATTGTGTATTTCCCGGATAATAAGTCTAGAGATCGGGTGCTTGCTGCAGAGGAGAATCGGATGTTTGATGTTAAAGGAAACTGGCGCATGTCTTATCCTTCCTCCTACCCAGAGTATTCCATCCTTGTCAATGAATGGGGAGTATTTTGTTAATTTGGACTTGGTTGATAAAATGAAAAATGTTGTATTAATAACAAGGTTGTTTTGCCGACTTGAATTTCTTCCGACGTAAGAAAGGAGGTGAGACGGTTCGGTTTTGTGGTACTACAATTAACAACAAACCGTAGACACCATGCCATTACGCGTTGCATAGTGTACCACTAAGAAATGTGTTTCATTAGTAAGTCTAACAGATCATTGTTACAGGTTGTGACTAACACTTGAGACCGCGACATCCTTTCCTCCAGGTCACTTAACGCGATGTAACGCCAGGGATACTTGCAAAAAAGTGTATTCAATTGGCGGGCTTCACCGCATAAAAAACCGCACCAATAAAACTAAAAAAATGTCAAAATCATTTACAATTGTTTATTATCACTTAACTACAATCTTTGCTAACGACGTTGCAGTCGTTAGGACAATTATATTTAGTTTAACGACGTAGGCAGTCGTACGAAAAAACCGAATGAGATCCTAAGTCGATTTCCAGCCGTCTTAAATAAAATAAACTACCCACCGTAAGTCCTCCACAATAGGTGTTATGCGTACGGCTTCCACCCAAAACAGCTGATCGTCACCGTTGGGGGTCATTCACCCCAAATTGTGGAAGCCAACTCGGTCACACACGTACTGTGAGCATACATATGTGCGAGTGGGAGGGTTCAATAATCCCTGCGCTTTTGCGCTCACCCATGTGGAACTTGTGGATTTTGTTCCACTTCTGTCCTCCCAGAATTCAATGATTTGTGTCTTGCCGTCGGCCTTTGACTCTTTTGCACTTAATGCAAATTGCCGACGGCGATTGCACCTTCGGTGAATTACATATGTATGTTGTTCTGCAACAGAATCGAATTTGGATTTTGGCCAACAAGAGCTATCGGATGAGAGCCAGGGCGGCCCCTTCCACCAGAGGCCATGATGAAGCAGTGTCGACGGCGTTATGCCCCTAGAAGTACAGTCGGCTGGATTGAATTCTGACGCAATGTGATGGCACGAGTTTTGAGGGGGACTTTCGAGTATAGTTGCTACACGGTTGGCTACAAAGATTGTCCAAGGACTAGGGGGACCAGTGCAGTACGATCTCCGAGTCACACCAAGCGAATACCTTAACCGACGAAATTGATATTGAAGAAGTTATCAGGGCGAGTAGCCGGGCCAGAAGTAAGGCGCCATACAGTTCTAGGCGAGGGATTAAGACCGGCTTCAAGGGCGCTACTCTAATTTTGGACGCGACTATTTGAACCTTGAATTCTCCATATCTAGATCAGTACCTACCTGCTGTACACAACGGGCGAATGAGCTGCTATTGATGCATCGCAAAAACCATGGAGCTCAATTTTATCCAACGAGGTTGAAATTATTCTGGGAACAGAAATGTTTTCGCAATGACACAATTCCTCTCGGTAAGTTGTCCATCGTTGAACAATTGAAGAGGGCAGTGGATCGTCCCATCCTACATTCAAGCTGACTGACCATAGCTCTTGAAAGAGAATTTTAAATAAGATTACCGATGGTGCCAAAAGTCTTAACCCTTTGTTTACAGCATGAAACCACCAAATCAAACAATTTTCTCTTGTGTCTCAGTGGTTTTATTGCGAAACCACCGCATGAACTGTTATTATATCAGTTTGTAGAACAACGGGAATTTTTTTTTTTTGTGCAACAAATTTGGTTTTTCGAATATGTGGAGGTCATTGTTAGTTCAATTTCAGAAGTGGAAGGTACGTGAAAGCTCGAATTAGAAAATATAATAATTATTATACTGAAATAAAATGTTTGGTAAGTTGAGAAATATATTGATTCGTTTGAATGTTTTTTCGTAACTTCTGTTTGTTGTGTAATAAATAAACACATTTTTGTGGATTTCCTGTACTTTTTGTATGTGGTTTCTCTATGAAACCACCGGGACATAACGGTTGTTAATTTGTTTTGTGTGCATTTTTTTCTTAGCTTCAACGCGGAAAGGTGATTCACGGCAATTGACAGATGATGATATTGTTGCTTTTTTGGAAGATATTCCATCGGATCTCGAGTCTGATATTGGAGATATTGACGATGATGAGGATCAAGATGAAGTTATGTTGTTGCAAAATGCAACCGAATTCATAGCACCCCCTTCCGATGCTCCGTACGTCTCTATGCACTCTGATTGGGAATCTGAAGATGAAGTTCCCCTAAGCCTAATCAGAGCTAGACAGCAAGAAGATGTAACAGTATGGACAAAGGATAATACCTTCATGGATGCTCATATGAAAGATTTTGTGGAGGAGACTGGACCAAATATTCCATTTGATATGGAAACACCAGTTGACATTTTTTTGCAAATGTATTCACAGGAATTCATAGATTTGCTTGTTTTTCAAACAAATTTATACGCAATCCAAAAAGCGGGTGGAAGTCTTGCGTCTCATACACCGACCAATAGTCAAGAGATCAAAACCTTTCTGGCAATAAATCTTATTATGGGTATAAAACACCTGCCAAGTTATCGAGACTATTGGTCAAGTAATCTGGAGTTGCGTGACCAGTTTGTAAGCTCCCTTATGAGCAGAAATAGATTTATATGGCTTCTGAGAAACTTTCATCTAAACGACAACACTAAACAACCTGCTAGAAGCAGCATACATTTTGACAAGCTGTTCAAAATTCGTCCGATGCTGGAAATGCTATCAAGAACATATCTTTCTTCGTATAAGCCATCGAAAAATCAATCAGTGGATGAATCGATGATTAAGTTCAAAGGGCGTAGCAGTTTTCGGCAATACATGCCAATGAAGCCTATCAAGCGAGGTTATAAAGTGTGGATCCGTGCTAATGAGTCTGGATATATTTCAGAATTTCAGATTTACACTGGCCGAGTATCCAATGCTGCGGAACAGAATTTAGGAGCGCGTGTTGTCAAGGACCTAACGCGAAGCTTAGCAGGGAAAGGGCATCATGTGTACTTTGACAATTATTTCAATTCTGTTCAGCTGCAAAAGGATTTGAGAAAACAATTCATTTACTCTTGTGGTACTGTGCGCGTCAATAGAAAACATCTTCCAATTGACCTAATTGACGAAAAAAAGATGGAGAAAGGCACATCGGACTGGCGTGTCAGCAAAGATGGACTGGCGTTTGTGAAGTGGAAAGACACTAAAGCTGTTCACCTACTTGGAAACTTCATAGATCCTTCGAAAATGTCATCAACGTTGCGTAAGCAAAAAGACGGGACTTCATCTACATTCACTTGCCCGGAAATGGTAGTGGAATATAACAAAAACATGGGTTTTGTCGATAAAGCCGATATGTTGAAGTCCTGCTACGAAATTGATCGCAAGTCTAAAAAGTGGTGGCATCGAATATTCTGGCACTTTCTTGATGTTTCTGTCGTAAATGCATTCATAATTTTTAAAAGCAGATCGACAGAGAACGACAAGTCCTTATCTTTGAAAGAATTTAGGATTGCAGTGACATCAGGGCTAGTTGGATCAGGGCATGTAAATGACACCCGCAGAGGCCGTCCTTCGACCTCAGCTTCTGTAAAAATGAATCACTTCAAACCAAATGTTTCATTTGAGAAGAGGTATGACCAATGCGCACACTTGCCAACATACGGCTCTTCCAGACGATGTGCCTTCTGTAGTACCAAAAATGATCCTCATCGGTCAAAATGGTGCTGCTCAGTTTGCCAAGTGGCATTATGTTTATCAAAAGAGAAAAACTGCTTTGTTAAATATCACACAAAATAAAAATAACTATTTATACTGTGTTGTTTTATTACAATTTTATTCGAAAAAAAAGGGCTAAGTGCCTGGTGGTCACTCTGGGAAACCACCAACAAAATGTTAATAATAGTGGAAAATGTTAACATATAAATTTTTTTTCACGTTAGTTCAATATAATCAAAGTATCACGCATTATATTTTAGTGTTTGTTGGTAAAAACAGAAACTGAATAATAATTCGGGCGTCAAAGGGTTAATGGGTCGAAGATACGAGACACTTCCGACAGAAGCGTCCGTCGAGTTGGAACAGACGAAATTTCTTGTTTGGACATCCGAAATGACAAGTCGTCACGGAGTGGGCTCCAGTACATTCCTTATACCTTGATTATAGAAGATGATCGTTCGATTTCTACGGCTGAGTAGTCGCAATCCTCCTTGGTCAGCATCGATAACAAACGACGACAGTTCGACGTCCACTTTCGAAGTTGTAATCCTGCCTGCGATAACAAACTCACCAGTTCCGATTATAAGGTAATAATACCTTCTTCTGAGTTGGACCCTGTCATTACATCATCGACGTTAACATCTTTAATCAAGACCCTTGAGGCGTTCGGAAACTGAGCCTCGTAATGCTCAGCCAGCTGTCTGAGTACACGAACGGATAAAAAAGGGACGGAAGCTGTACAGTACGTCACGGTGCGTAGTCGAAAGTATTGTATCTCGTCCGTCGGATTTTCTCTCTTAACTATTCTCTGGAAATCGGTGTGATTCTCGTCAACCCAAATTTAACGAAACATTTTGACGACATCAGCAGTGAATACGAATCTGAGTTGTCGAAAGCGCAAAGATACCTTGCTCAACTCTCGCTGCATGGGTGGGCCAATAAGCAGTTGACTATTTAAAGATACTCCACGAGAATCTTTTGCTGATCCATCGAACACGACGCGGAGTTTTGTAGTGGAGCTGCCCAGCCGGACCACATGATGCGGCAAGTAAAAATATTTATCTGAAGAGGTTGACAGTTCATCTAGGGCAATACCAGACATGTGGTTCAGTTCCAGGTACTCTTTCATGAATGTTGAGTACATCCGACGTAGATCAGGGTTATATCGGAAGCGACGTTCCATCGAATGTAAGCGCGATATGGCCGAAGAGAGTGTTTCTCCAAAGGTGGGACACGGGGATTTGAAAGGGAGTAAAACGACATATTTTCCATCGGGAGCACGACTAAATATTTCACGGAAATGTAATTCTGCCGGATCCTGGGGTCAAAATTCCCCCTTAGAGGGAACAGCATGTTCGATTTCTCAAAAACGTCGAAGTATTCCGTCGATATCGATGGTAGAATGGAACGAAGAAAGTGCATTATCGAGTGAATCATTTCAAGATATTTCTGCAGTAATAGTATTTAAAGCGAATGGTGCTCCACTGGAACCGCGTATTTGTCCTCCATTAAATATTCTCCATAGTGTATCAGCACCCATGAGTATATCAATAGGCCCAGTGACATTGAATGTTGGATCGGCTAATTGTAGGCCATCTAAATGGATTGGAATCCGAGCATGAGAACAGGCCTAGCCAAGTTTTTGAACAAGCGAATCGAGAATGAAGGAGGACTGTGAGCCCGAATCCAATAGAGCTCGACAGACTACAGAATTTCCTTGGATGTTCTTGATCATCGCCAGTATGGTTGGGAGTATAGTCTGCTTCCGAGTAGGTTTAGTAGATAGATTGTTCAGCAATGGCGAAGAAGACATATTCGAAGGAACCGATACCGGCGATGAAGGCGTAGTTAGAATGGGTGTTAGTGATGACCCTTGGGACAGAACCGGGGGATCATCTCGTCTCATGCAAGCACTCTCAATTTCAATGCAAATCTACTAATCATGTAAACAAATAAAAGAGTTAAAATACAGTTGTATTGTAACATGTCGCAACAAGATCGCTCTTTGTCGTTCGTGTTCGTCGGTGGTTAATCGTTACCGTTACGTTACCGATGGTAGTCCGAAAAACCTCCGTTGTGATTATATCGAAACCGGAACCGGATTCGGAGGTGCAATTTAAACCGGAGGTTCTGACATATCGGATTCGGAGTCGAAGATCCGTATCATCCTTAGCAAATATGGCACCGAAATGTGGACCGACAATTGTTAGAAATATGTCCACCTCGAAGGCAATAAAAACATAACGACTTCCCTTTCACGAATTCACGACACGAGTTAGTGTTCAAAGAGACAAACTGTGGACACTGCGATAAGGTGTGCGAGCTTTGGCATAGCCCCGCGAACCGCACTGCCTAGAAGTAGGTATTTATCATTAAGCGAGCAAAACAACGACCACAATTCATCGAGTTTCAAGAGGCAATGTTTCAACAGTTCGAGTTGTGTGGAAAAACTTGTCCTTTAACCGTACCGCGTCGAATTTTAACACTTTCCATAATTATAGGTAGTTATAAAAATATAAAATAATCCTAACAAATTAGAGAAGATATATACGACCTTAAATCCTGGATCCGGCTCGAAGGACCACTTTTAATGTTGAGAAATAGCACGCTGGGATCCACAAGAAAAACGAATGCCGCCAATTCGGTGGAATTTATTGGTTGATGTTAGCTTGGTGAAGCCCACTAGTAGAGTGCTTGAAGTGTTCACTCAGCAGCAACAATCAACTTCCGACCTCTATGTTTAAAATACTCAACTCAAACTCTATAAAATACTTAATAGTAGGGGAGCCCGGGATGCTAAATTTGCAGTTACTAGAGCGTCATGGGAACCTATTGGATTGTGAAGATTAGGTTCTCAAACCAAAAATTTTATGTCAAGTTTTCCATTTTAGTGGGGAAAGGAGCGTGCAAACATTTTTAAAAATGTAAAAAAAAAACGGTCACATGGAAATACTCGAGCGCGTCAGATATTAATACAGTATACTCGCTTCGTCGAAAGCACCACGAAAGCACCGTGGCGCAGTGGGTAGTGTGTTGGCCTCTGACGCCGATGACACGGGATCGAATCCCGCACAGCCATGTCATCGAACGTGTTTTTCACGGTGTTTCTCCTCAGCGGGGTTCTGACAAAACCCCCTGTAGTATAATTGTCAAGAAAAGCTTCTCGAATTTCGCCGTTCGGAACCGGCAATAAACTGTAGGTCCCTTTCACCTATGGGAAAATAAAATCACACACAACATGGGTGATTGAGAGAAGCTCGGCTCAGGTCCTTCATGGACTGTAACGCCAACATACATACATACATACTCGCTTCGTCATTCTGATAACCGTTAGATATTAATCTGACGATTAGATAGCGGTGGGCGGCTGAGAAGAGCGGTAAAAAAGCAAAGCAAAAAAAAAGTTATTCGAGCGTGTCAGATATTGAAAGGGGACGTTTAGTGAACTCAAAACAGTGTTCGGTTTAAATTACTGACGATTTGGACGTGGCCTACACTCATGACTGATTTTTGAAAATGTTAAAAAAAATCGTTAACTTGAAATACTCGAGCGCGTCAGATTTTTCTACTGTTGGTTCAACTCTATGTCAGAGTCACCCTAAATGATAATCTGACAATTATGTAGAGGAGTATTGTTAATCTGACAATTTAAAAAACTTTGCATGTGAAACACTGGGAAAGAGGGAGAAGGAACGAGAGGCGTGGAGTGGGCAATACATGGATATCAGCATCTGTACGCTCATACTTTATCGATGGTTTTAGCTATATCGCCCCATGAAAACCGTCAGATTATATGTTTTTCGTAATCGTGATAGAATTCCCTTCAAAATAAAAAAAAAAATTAATCGCGCTCGAGTATTTCGAGGTGACGTGTTTTTTTTTTACAACTTTGCGACTCCCCCATTTCCTTATGCCACGCTCAAATTGTCAGATTATTGAAATATACACTTTTCAGGATGAACTTAACTTACATGTTCTTAATCTGACGCGCTCGAGTTTTTCCGAGGATCGATTTTTTTTTACTAATCTGACGGGCTGCCCTCAACGCACTCCCCTATATTAAGGGTTCATATTTGGTAGGGGTACATTACAGGATGCAAGGTTTCTCCCCATATGATTTTCTGACGCGCTCGAGTAACGCGCGAAATCCCCGCTTGGGCTCCCCTACTATAAGGGATGCTCTCTGAGCGCGAGGTTTATAATAAGGCATATTCCATTGCATGCAAGAACAACAAGTTTTACGAAAGTTAAGGAGGAGAGCGCGATAATAGTTGTACTAGAAGAGCTGATAGCTGCTGCTGAGTGACTCTCGGTACATGGTGTTACAGCTAAATTTTATGTAGGTACATAGTAAGCAATATAAATTACTATAATATCAAACAATAAGATAATCTCAATGCAATCAAGATAATTTAATATAATCTCAAACAGATGGATCCCACAACTTTTTACGGTAGAAGAACTGAGTTGCGAGACTTGGTTTTTTTTTACAAGTTATGTTTTTGATGGCATCGACTTTACACTACTACAAATCTCTACATTTACATGTGAGTTGAATATTCGTTTCGGTATTGGGTGAAAATGGAATCATTCATTGATGATCAATATCAGAACTGTCTGTTCGTCATTGAATTGTTGCACGTCTATCGCCGTTTTCAGGAGATCGACGTCTGTAAAACGGATATCCGCCTTCACCTCTTACAGTTTCTATTGTGAACGATTTCAGACATATTTTTCATGCAATGTGACTGTGAATTATGGGCAACACATGGAGCGTTGACCATGTGCTTTTTTACGATTTCAAATAATTCCGGATCTTCTTCATTATCAGGCAATTCATCAATTTGCTCTGCTGCTTTTTCTGTTTCTAACCATATCAAAATATGAGCATAAGGCAAACCACGATATTGCTATTCACCACTGTACATGTAACAATGTAAAGTACCAACAATGTTTTTTTTTAACTAATAGATCCATCATTTTGTTCAATTTTTGTTTAAATACTCGTGTCGATCAGAAATTATCTGTACAGGAAAAATTTAATTTGTATTTTCATCCCATTTAGAATTAGTTGTAAATGTTGTAAATAGATCAGGATGGCCATATCTTCTTACATAGCAGAATGTATCTTGCCTACGTTCATGCATTTACCGAGGACCTCCTACAAAAGATGATTGACAGCGTCTCGCAAGTAAATATTATTTTCAACTTTCAGCTTCTTCTGGTTAGAACGTATAAAGATATGTCTTTTTGTTTAAATTGTTGCATACACATCGACAATAATTGTTTGTAGTAACTCAAATGATAGGATGTGTTTTTTCTAATCATTAATCGGTATTCGCTTCATATAAAAAGAAGATTCCATTTTAAAAACATCCCCTAGGTCACATACTAATCTAAGGTTAGTCGACAATATCCCACAACCAGTAGCAAACTTCCGAGTTTGACCCCTATTGTGTCCTTGTTGTATTAATCTCAGCTGCAAGCCCTTTTTCTTCAGCATGAAACTCGAGCCTTTTACAAGAAAGCCAAAGGCCTTGCAGGAGGCTTCAAAAAAGGCACTCAGGCTCTTCGAAGCTCTGAGGGTAATCTTGTCACCGATCCGCACGGAATAGTGGAATAGTGGATGCAGCATTTTCAGCAGCTGCTTAACGAGCATGACCAAGAGAGACTGGTGGGGACCGAGGAAATCCCAACTCCAGCCGCTGAAGTAGTCCTCCCACCCAGCATCGAAGAAGTCGGCACATCTATTCAGAAGCAGAAGAATAACAAGGCTCTTCAAGGCTGGCAGCGATGTTCTGGTAGGGAGAACGCACCAGATCATCTGCAGACTTTGGGAAGATGAAAGCATGCCCGACGACTGAAATACCAGCTCTATTTGCCCCATCCACAAAAAAGGCGAACCTACCCCTTGCAAATACTATAGAGGTATATCCCTGCTCAATGTCGCACACAAGATCCTGTCCAGCGTATTGTGTGAACTTCTAAAGCCATTTTGCACCGCACTAATCGGGAGCTACCAGTGCAGCTTCCGGCCCGGCAAATCGACTATAGACCAAATTTTCACACTTCGACCAATACTGGAAAAGACCAACAAGTTTCGAATCTATGCACACCATTTTTCATCGATTTCAAAGCCGCGTACGACAGCATTCATCGCGAATGAATGTTTGGTGCGATGGCCCAATTCGGGATCTCGGGAAAACTGATCTAGTTGTGTCGCGGCACGCTAAAAAAATACGCGATGCACCGTGCAACTCGGTTCCAGGACTACGGAACCGTTTGAAACATGCACCAGATTTCTGCAGGGAGATGCGCTGTCATGTGACTTCTTCAACCTGGTGCTGGAGCTGATAGTGCGACGGGCAGGCGTCAACAGGGAAGGCACTATCTTCTACAAGTCCGTCCATCTGCTAGGATACGCGGATGATATCGACATCATCGCGTGTTCTCGTCATGGCATTGTAGAAGCATTCACGGCGATTGAAGAACTGGCGAAACGAGTTGGTCTTAAGGTCTATGAGGACAAGACGAAGTATATGCTGTCAAACCAAAACCAATCCGTCGCTCATCACCTGGGACAAAATATAACGATTGACAGCTACAATTTCGAGGTAGTTATGGAGTTTGTCTGCTTCGGGGCAAACGTACATTCCACAAATGACACCACAGTGGAGATCCGGCATAGAATCGCCCTTGGCAACCGCTGCTACTTCGGCTTGTCCAAACAACTGGGGTCAAAACTCCTCACCCGAAAGATCGAAGTCATGCCCTTCAAAACCCTTATACTGCCAGTCTTGCTGTACGGCGCCGAAAGCTGGACGACAAGCAGGACAG
The DNA here is from genome assembly GCA_951905685.1 of Eumerus sabulonum. Taxonomy (NCBI): domain Eukaryota; kingdom Metazoa; phylum Arthropoda; class Insecta; order Diptera; family Syrphidae; genus Eumerus; species Eumerus sabulonum. The sequence continues at coordinate 146,823,551 of OX645060.1, read as the reverse complement.
CGGAGCTGATTTTGAGTTCTTTCGAAAGAAAAATTCTGCGCCGGATATTTGGTCCTGTCTGTGAGGAAGGTGAATGGAGAAGAAGACACTACCGCGAACTCTACGAGCTGTACAAAGATGTGGATGTAGTCCGGAAAACAAAGGTCGACTACACTGGCTCGGACCAAGTAGTCGCGGATGTAAGACACCGTCGGATCCTAAATGGATCGCTGGCCTGATAAGTAAGTAAGTAAGTAAACCTTTTTTCTATAATTCACCTTTTCACCTCTTTGCTGTCAAGTAAGATAATTGATAGGTATATTATTGTTATTCCGCTCCTTTTCCTTGCTGATAGGTTAGGACATCAAATGTCATAGCTGCAAACCTTTTATCTATAACTATTGTTATTCACCTTTTCACCTCCTTGCTTTCAAGTGAGATAATTGATTTGAATTCAATGGACACTTTGATGATCAACTATCTCATAATCAGGATTTTTTATCATCAAATTAATAAGCCTAAGACCTGCCTGCCGTGGCGCAGTGGTTAGTGCAGTGGTCGTGCTCTGACGCACGATGAGCGAGTTCGGATCCCGATAACACCAACGCCATCGAATGTTTATTTCCCTCCTCGGCGGGTACTGGCAAAACCCCCCGTAGTATACTTGCCATGATAAAAGCTTCTCGATTCACGCCGTTCGGAATCGGTATTAAACTGCAGGTCCCTTTCACCTGTGGGAAAAATAAATCACACACAACATGGGTGATTGAGAGAAGCTTAACTCTGGCCCTTCATGGGCTGTAACGCCACCAAAGAAGAAGAAGATAACATGCCTGCAACCAAGATCTATCATCGTGCAAAAAATCATTTCAAACGGATTAGCCGTTTTAATATGATGAGGTAACATACAACGTCTCTTTAATTTTTATATCTACAGATTGCTTACTACGTCTTGTTCATTAATTAGCTTATCACAATCCTAAAATATACTGTATCTCAATGAGTAAGCTTTCGCAATATACGAAATAAATAAGTAAATAAAAAATGTGGTACAGGTGCGACCCGCAAGGCCAACACGACTAATTTCCCAGTGGGAACAATGAAAATACCAAAACGAGGCGTGTTATAAGTTTGAGGTGTCTGTGTGTCTGTCGGTGGCATCGTAACTTCTGAAGGAATGGATCGATTAGGATGTCTTGTTTTTCTAAGAAGCTAACATGATTGAAATGGTTCTTAGCTACAATTGAAGATCTGTTCAGGTGTTTCAAGGTCATCACCTCTTTTTGTTAGCGACGGTAGGATTCTTAGACGAATAATGGGTAATGTATCGGTTCTCATCCGATCACCGCAATTAACCAGTATTGGGCGCGGTCAGTACTTAGATGGGGAACCGTTTGGAAACACCGCGTGTTTTTGTCGTGGTTGAATCTCCTCCTCCATTCCAGGTCTGCATTTATAGACCCGAAAATCACGCGCAAGATCTTTCTCTTGAACCGACCAAGGGCCTCCTTATCCGCTTTTGATAATGTCCATGTTTCTGTGCCGTACAGCAGGACCGGGATGATAAGGGTCTTATATAGAGTCAACTATGTCGTTCGGGAGATGGCTCTATTACTCAATTGCTTCCTGAGCCTAAACAAACAGGGATTGGCAAAAGTGATTCTGCGTTTGATTTCGTTGTTCCAGGTCACTGCGGAACCAAGGTAGACGCACTCCTTAACTATCTCGAACTTATATCTGACAACACAAACGTTTTGGCCAAGACGTCGGTGGTGAGCGTCCTTTTTTGATGACAGCATATATGACGCCGATGACACGGGATCGAATCCCGACACAGCCATGTCACCGGACGTGTTTTTCTCGGTGTTTCTCCTCAGCGGGGTTCTGACAAAACCCCCTGTAGTAAAATTGTCATGAAAAGCTTCTCGAAATTCACCGTTCGGAACCGGCAATAAACTGTAGGTCCCTTTCACCTATGGGAAAATGAAATCACACACAACATGGGTGATTGAGAGGAGCTGGGCTCAGGTTCTTCATGACCTGTAACGCTAACATACATACATATATGTATTTAGTTTTGCCCTCGTTTACTGCCAAACCAATTTTGCCATTAAACAACTCATAAACTGCTCACGTGGGTGTGCAATTTCGATTGCTTGAAGTTTCTTATTTAGACTTCATAGAAAATGATGCCATATCAGACTATAATATTATAAAAATGGAAAATAAAAAAGAATGTTCAAAAGAAATGTTTCCATGTTTTATCATTCTACAAACAACTCCCGAGCAGTAAATCAACTCAATTTAGCTCAGGAGCGCGAATGTGTGCATTTATCGAAACTCACCCCATGTGCGCACTCCACATGTGCGTTAAACAGAACCCACCCTACAGAGTGCATATAGGTGTGCGTTCTCTTTAACGAACACTTGAAGTGCGCACAGGTGTGTGTTTCCATAAATGCATACACACTCGTGTTCGTGAGCGAAAATAATGCTCACAGCCAATTATCATGAGCGCGTGCGTTTAATAAATGCTCGTTGGGTAGTGCACACTCGCGAGCAGCACATGAGTGTGCGTTTACTTACCCAACCACAACACTGTCTGAGCAATCTCTATCGGTTCTCGTCCGATCACCGCAATCAACTAGCCTCGGGTGCGATTAGTACTTAGATGGAGGACCGCTTGAGAACACCGCGTGTTGTTCTTTTTTTTTTTGCCTATTGTTTAGTTATTTAATTTCTAACAAAAAACGGCTGGACCGATTTTGCTGAAAACTTACACAGTTGCGTAATTACGCGTGGAATGAACCTGATCTCATGTCAATATCATCTTTGGTTCTCGATATAATCGAAAGTTCCTTGGATTTGGATCCTGGTGTCCTTGAAACGTGGAAATATGTCAAAATTTGGAATTCGCAAAATCGGCCCCATTATAATAACTTCCCACTCGGAAGTTAATAAATAAAAAAGTTTGGGATCTACAGCTACCTAAATCGTTGCAAAACCGCTGCCATAAACGTTGAACTTGCTAAACACGTCGGTTTGATCCCGGCTTAATACAGTCATATTGGAGAGGAAAAACTCTACCTCACTGAGTGTAAAATCATATCTCTACATACCCTCGAGACACTTGAAAGATTAGAGGAATCGCTGATACGTCCTGCATCAAACCGCGGCTATCATAATGAAAGAATGCTAGTGGCTAGGTCGTTTAAACGTACTCTCTCGTGATATAGTTCATTAGTATAACTAGCCAGATCTTAGATTATTGGTCCAAGTCTAATTAGGTTGGTTAGAACTCCTCAATTCTTATATTTTTGTTTTTATTATATAGGACCCCATTGGGAAAGAATTTTGTATATTCGGACCCTGGTGCTATCAAGAATGGTCCTCAGACAATGTCTCAAAAACACCCAAATCCTTTCCACGAAGCTAACACACATGTTGTGATTAATCTTCGCCCTACTGTACAATTGGCTGCCGGCTGAAAGTATTTGCTTCTTATTACATAGGTTCTCCGCCTAGCAGTAAAATAGCTCACGGAAAAGAATATCTATTCATCCGAATCCACTCTTACAATTTAATATCCCATCTGCATCTACTGGAGTTGAGGTTTATTTGAAATCAAACCCATAAGTGCCATACCTAAAGCACACCGAAGTCCCTCCAAGCCATCTGTTGCGGGGGACTAAATTTATGGCCACCAAATGACTAAAAGGCAATCATTTAGCGGTTGATTCATACGTGCTATTCCATTTCAGTACGACCACAGAAATAACTCACTTCCCACATGAGCACAATATTGCCCCAGTACCTTACTCCTTCATATACAACAGACTGGGTGACCGATAATTTCAAAACCATTTCACCCCCACGCCACAGCGATGATAATAACAAAACCAAAGTAAATTTATGAGTGGACAAATATTGCCACTCTCGGTTTGACGCCATCGCCCCGTTGCCACCATTACATCCCCCAAGATATGAATGAACCAATTTTCGAGAGGCTGAAAAAATTACGGAAGCTGTCCTTGGACCACTTTACAACAAGGGTGTTAACAACGGTAATAGCGACAACATAAACAGTCCCAAGAGAACAGGAGAGAAAAAAAAATGGGAAACAGTAACAGCCGCAATGAATCCCAGGCCACAAAACCAAATATTGTCACAGTTTAAGGGCTTTTAACTGCATTTAACTCGACGCCTTGGCTACTAGTCAGTTGGTTACACGTTGCGAGAGCATAGATTCTTTTAAGCAGTCCCAGTGGTAGGCATTTGGGCGGTTGAAGTTGCTCGTCAATGCTTTCATAGTGACTTTTATGCTGCCGGGTTTCCCGGTTTTTCGTTTTGTTTCTAGTTAGGGCGAACATACGAGTATTCGATGTGGTTAGGTTGTGCATATGTGTATCGTAGATGAAGGCGCAAGCAGAGGGTGGCTTATTTAAATGACCCATAAGATGAGCATTTAAGGGTAATGATTATGAAGGCTTATGGAGACACAACGGGATACGGTCTCGTGCATAGTAAATGTGCGTTCTACTATGTGTGGAATGTATTTACTGGTTTTTGTTGTTTGATTATGAGGAACGGATAGATGCTTGCTTCGCAGCGGGAACGACTTTTTTATCAGAGTCGCACTTGTAGTAGAATATGCGGAAGCATTCCCGGGTCATTATGATCCTCAAGTTTAATGGTACTGTAATGTAAGTTGGCTCTTGTGACTCTTTCACTGAATATGCTGTTCTTGCATGAGAAGTGATATGTGTTTCTCAGTAGGAGGAAAATGAGAGTTTCCAAACAGATGGAATTGGATCCGTTTTTATTTTTAAGAAAAGTTTCTATTTACATATCCCCTGGCTACTAACCACAGTTTGCGGTCATTTTCCTGATTTCTTACGTACATTTTACGATTGCTTATTGCAGATAGAACTAAGAAGATACTCAACTTACTTCTCCGATTAGTGTAGTTTTTTTTACATGTTCTATCCACAGCAGTCGACTTCTAACAGCTTTGATAAAGACCGCGAGACTGTTTCTGAGCTTGTAAAGTGCTTTGGAGGTCGACTGACATTAATATATCTTACGATTATACTACTAAAGCCATAGTTTGCATTCGTAGATGCAAATTTCTTCAATATAGTTCCTTTATCTGGCGTCACTATTAACTGCGTTTAAGCTTAACACTGGTTCGAAATTTGAAAAGGAAGCTGGCCAATCAGATCACGAATGCTTTGCGCAATTCAAATTCATTTGAAAGTGCTGAGATTACCTCCGAAACTCAGCAGACATTCTAATCTAATTGCGATGGAGAATCAACCTAAGATCACACTTATAACCTAACGGGCGACTGGATAATTCCACTCAAAACCTACAGGGCGTTACAACCAATGACATTGACCTGGCTTTGCGTCAATTAACGAAACGTCCGTTTAAGAAATCCGTAATATGGTGAAAGGTCAAGTGCAAAATGTTGGCAAGGAAGCTGGAATTATTCTGAATTTTGAATAAATTTGGAACAGGGATTGATTGAATCAAACGGATTGTAACCAAACTAAATCGTATACACGATTCAAATGCGAGCATGTGACGGACGCTAGTTTCTATTTCTACTCCCACTCCCACTCCCGTTTAAAACCTTGTGATTCCAACTTCCGAAGTTGATTCATCTAGGAAAATGGTTACAGGTCCTTTGATCCCTTCCCTACACCGTCAAGATGAGTTGCCATGAGGTGTGACTTCATCTTGGGTAATAAAAAGAAGTCGCAGGGGACAATACTGGGTCTATAGGGTGAATGCGACAACATTGGAATACTTTTTCACCAGAAATTCTTGCACAATCCATGAGAAATGGACCGGCGCCTGGTTATGGTGCAAGATCAAACCCTTCTTGGCGTGTTTAGGTCGCACACGCAAAACACGTGATCACAGATTCTTCGGGACACAAACGTAGAACTGTGCAGTTACTGTCTGGTCGGTAGGAACATGTTCACGAATAATACAACAAAGACACAATAGGGATCAAAGCTCGGAAGTTTGCTACTGGTTGTGGGATATTTTCGACTAACCTTAAGTCAGTATGTGACCAAGGGGATTTTAGAAAATGAAAATCATGTCTGCTGTATCGGAGCCCGCCTTAAACATTTATTTTATTCTATTTTTAGTATCGTCTGTTAAAATTTTAACTGTCTAACTATCAAAGTTCATGAGATATAGCCTGGTGGGTACGGAACCCTAAAAACGATCAACATTTCCTTCAGTCGCGACTTTGACATCCTCGTTTCAGTTAAATTGCATTCCGACATAGACGAGGTTAAAAGCACATATGTATATGGTGGTTAGGTTGGTTTGTAGTGGTTGGCATATGTCACACGTATGCCGAAATCGGCCCATTGTGATGCTACATGGATCATATTAACTAGATCTGACACCGGAAAACCAATCAGTGCTGCTGATAAAGCGATAAATTTGAGCTATCTTTTTATCTGCTAGCTCACTTAAGTTGTCGTAGAAGGGCGCGCCGAGGTAGATCCTCCTGCTGTTCGAAAAGGAGGGACAGGAGCAGAGGAGGTGGTGAATTGACTCCTCTTCCTCCCCATTCATACAACCGCGACATAAGTCATTGGCAGGTAGCAATGACCTGTAATGACACCCATTACATTGATTGCCACAAGGTCCCTGGTCTATCCTAAGTTTAGCTTAGGCCAGATTTGTTTAGTGCTACAACCGATATTACTTTCGTTCCATCGAAGGTTGGTAGCCTCTACGTTTCATGTGCTTTGCCGAGCTTATTGGTGTTTTTAAATTTCGGAGGGTTGGAAGACAGTTTCTTGAAATATCCCTATGCCCAGAAGCCCACAGTAGTTTTATATTGAACTGTTTAGCCATCTCACCTAAAGATAGGCGGCAATTAAGAGATGTCTTTGATTTGTGGGCTGCCGCTGCCAGGGACTTTATCGCAGATTGGCTATCCGTGCAAATGAAAATATCCTTTACGGATTTTATATTGATACTAAGTCATGCAAGGGCTTCCTAACGGAAGTCGTAACGACTGTTATTTCCGCTTGGTACACAATGCAGTGGTTTGGAAGTCTAATTGATATGTTGAGGTTAAGTTCCTAGGAGCAGGCTCAACTACCTACACCTGTCTCCATCTTGGAGCCATCGGTATAAATCGGTATCGAGTCCTTCGGTATGACTTTTTCTTCAGCCCATTCCTTCCGGGATAGAAAGATAACTTCGAAGTTCTTGGTGAACACGTTTTGCGGGGTGGTGTAGCCCGTATTGAAAGCGTTGGTATGACCTTTGTGTAGTGTGGGCCACTATGCTCCTGGTCCGTAGGCCCGCGCAGGCAGCAACTTGTTTGTAGCAGAATGTTTACGTCCTCCGTGACTCTAATTGCGAGCTTAGAAACAAAACACAATTCCCTTTTTTTCCTCTTGATTTGAATTAAATTTTTTAGTACGTCTGCTTGTCCCCAACGACTCACTCGAACTGACCAACTAACTGATCTAAACTATACCCAATATCGTAGGCGTGACTTGAGCCTGCGGTTGTATCTTGAGTATGTACATTGTCGTAATACTGTACCTTCTCTTATTAATAAAAATGGCTTGTAAACAAGCCCAATTAATGTGTTTACAAGCACATAACTCATGGGGGACGATCTAATCGCACCATTGATACAAATGCTGACCGATCTTTGCACTTTCCTTATAAGGTTTCGAAAGACCGCCAAACTACGATGTCCTAGAGAAGGACATGTTTTACTCGTATGACTGCTGTATAGAGCCAGTGCATAATGCTGGGTTGGAGAATGCAGTTTTTGCCCACCACTTTCTTGCAACTGTTCAGTTAAGTTCAGTTCTTGACTCGATCAAGAATGTTGGGAGAGGGATAATTATATAGCATTTGCTGAGGATGTAATACTATACGGTAGTAGCTCGAAAATCGATGACATACAAATCGATCTTCAAACGAAATTCGACGAGCTGCATCATCATCCATTATGGCAGGGAAACTCCAATCTGACAACTGGGCAGCAACGGCCTTCACATCGAATCAAAACCAATAGCTAAATATCAGGGTGTCCATCTGGATACACTTTTGTACTTTAACGAATAAATAAATACAAAACTGGAAAAGTCAAGAGTGGCATTTATGACTCTGGAAAGCTACGATCTTTCGATCCGTTGTAAAGATCATCTGCTAGCAAGCCTTCATCCTCCCTATTCTGACATGTGTGAGTGCAGTGTGGTGGATCATTACCCCATTGTATATGGAAAAACTACGACTATTCGAAAGAAAATGTCATCGATCCTACTTGCACATGTATAGAAGCAAACTGTATATTGGAAGCTACCAATGTGTCCTGAATAGGCAATGTAATTCTGGTTCTTGTGAGGAATCAATCTGCACGTTTAGCCATCGTAACAAAGAACATTCATGCTTTGGGCTCGTTTTCTTTGGATTCATTCCACCTGAAACCTTCTTGTATTTAGAAGCACACGCGTACTTGATAACGTGGGATGAACTTAGATTAACATCATTTCCGCTAAGGAAATCCGCAGGATACCAAAGGCATTTATCTGGCTTCCCCGGATGATTATACACTTCGGAAAGGTTCCATGTCTCAAGTTGTAGATCCCCAACATCGCCACAGAAGACTGGCTTATCATCAAGGTCGAAGAATCCCAAAATAACACCCAAACTTATTTGTTCTCCATCAACGAAAAGTGCCTGAAAGCATTAAAGGAAGCAGACTTAACATTGAGATTCGGCGTAAGACACGACAAACTTAAAACCCTTCGTTCGACAGGCCCAGACGACGATCTAGTTGAGATCCACCTAGCCGACAAGTTGTTGGAGGGTCTACCAATAGCCAAACACAGTAAAAAAACGTTCCCACCGTGGTGGAATGAGGACATCTCTGACATCTTTAATGTCTGCCACGGATGCAAATTCTGGAAACCCTTTAAACACTGCTTTAAACTCAACAAAAATGTTATCAGTAAGGCCAAGTCGCAAGCCTGGGTAGAGTACTGCAAGTCTATTAAAACCCTAAAGAATGCCTTTACTTATCTGAGCCTGAGCTATAGCTGCCTTCCATCCTTGACGGTCCCGGGCACGCTGCTTCCAGTTGTCAAGACCAAGATATCTTACATCCGCGATTACTTGGTCTTTATACCGATGGTTCGGTCTTCCTCTTCTTCTCGAACCAGGAGGCTCGGAGTCGAAGACCCTCTTAGCTGGAGCGTTGATGTCCATGCGCTCAATGTGGCCGAGCCAGTGTAGTCGACGGATCCTTGCCTTCCGGACTACATCTACATCTTGGTACAGCTCGTAGAGTTCGCGGTTGTGTCTTCTTCTCCATTTACCTTCCTCACAGACAGGACCAATTATCCGGCGCAGAATTTTAATTTCGAAAGAACCCAAAATCAGCTCCGCTGTCCTGCTTATCGTCCAGCTTTCGACTCCGTACAGCAAGACAGGCAGAATGAGCGTTTTGTAAAGCATGACTTTGGTCTTTCGAGTGAGGAGTTTTGACCCCCGTTGTTTGGACAAGCCGAAGTAGCAGCGGTTGCCAAGGGCGATTCTATGCCGGATCTCCACTGTGGTGTCATTTGTGGAATTTACGTTTGCCCCGTCGTAGACAAACTCCTTAACTACCTCGAAATTGTAGCTGTCAATTGTTATATTTTGTCCCAGGTGGTGAGCGACGAATTGGTTTTTGCTTGACAGCATGTACTTCGTCTTGTACCCATTGACCTTAAGACCAACTCGTTTCGCCTGTTCTTCAATCGCCGTGAACGCTTCTACTATGCCATGACGAGAACACGCGATGATGTCGATATCATACGCGTATCCTAGCTGCTGGATATACTTGTAAAAGATAGTGCCAGCACCAGGTTGAAGAAGTCACATGACAGCGCATCTGCTTGCCGAAATCTGGCGCATGTTTCGAATGGTTCCGAGGTCCTAGAACCGAATTGCACGGTGCATCGCGTGTTTTTTAGCGTAGCGCGATACAACTGGATCAGTTTTACCGGGATCCCGAATTCGGCCATCGCACCAAACAGTTCTTCACGATGAATGCTGTCGTATGCGCCTTTGAAATCGATGAAAAGATGGTGTGTATCGATTCGAAACTCGTTGGTCTTTTCCAGGATTTGTCTTGTGAAAATTTGGTCTATAGTTGATTTGCCGGGCTGGAAGCCGCACTGGTAGCTGCCGATTAGTGCGGTGCAAAATGGTTTTAGACGTTCACACAATACGCTGGACAGGATCTTGTATGCGACATTGAGCAGGGATATACCTCGATAGTTCTTGCAAGAGGTAGGATCGCCTTTTTTGTGGATGGGGCATATAGAGCTGCTATTCCAGTCGTCGGGCATGCTTTCATCTTCCCAAATTCTGCAGATGATCTGGCGCATTCTCCCTACCAGAACATCGCTGCCAGCCTTGAAGAGCTCTGATGGCAAGCCATCAGCCATCATCAGCCTTGTTATTCTTCAGCTTCTGAATAGCTGTGCCGACTTCTTCGATGCTGGGTAGGAGGACTACTTCAGCGGCTGGAGTTGGGATTTCGTCGGTCCCTACCACTCTCTCTTGGTCATGCTCGTTAAGCAGCTGCTGGAAATGCTGCTTAAATACATCCACTATTCCCTGCGGGTCAGTGACAACATTACCCTCGCAGTTTCGAAGAGCCTGGGTGCCCTTTTTGAAGCCTCCTGCCAGACCTTTGGCTTTCTTGTAAAAGGCTCGTGTTTTATGTTTATCCCTAGACTCCTCGATATTCTTGAGCTAGGAGACTGCGATGATTCTTTTCCTTTGTCGCAGTAGTTTTTTCTCCTCCCTTCTACTGGCTCGGTACTCTTCTTGCGCTGCCCTGGTTTTCGTCTGCAGCGCCTTTTGGTACGCCTCGTCGGTTGCTGCCTTTTTCTGCTCACACTCGCCATCATACTACGAGTTTCGGGGGTGGTAGGTATCCTAAGGTGGTTTCGGCTACTTCCTGAATGGCTGAGCGGCAATGCATTTGTGTTCGACGTAGGCATACCGTAGAGTCTTTCGCTCAGCTGCTCCCTGTAGACTCTGACAACCTCCGGTGTGCTCAGGCGCCCCATGTCGAACCTCCTCCTGATGGGCTGGTGCAGCTTTCTGATATTGGACAGTCGAGCTCTGAATCTTGCTGCTACGAGGAAGTGGTCAGAGTCGGCATTTGCCCCTCTGAATGTTCGCACATCTAGGATGTTTGACGAGTGCCTTGCGTCAATGAGCACATGGTCGATTTGGTTGGCGGTTCGACCGTCCGGAGATCGCCAGGTTGCTGTGTGGATTCGCCGTTATCTGTTGTTGTATCGTGGAGGCTGTGCTTTCCGATCACTCCGCCAAGGGTGTTCTCCTTACCGATTTTGGCGTTGAAGTCGCCGGGCACGGTTTTTACATCGTACTCCGGACAAGCTCCGTAGGCGTTGTCCAGGAGGTCATAGAAGTCCTCCTTGATAGGGTCTTCAGCCTCGTCGGTAGGGGCGTGTGCACATATAAGGCTGATGTTATAAAATCTGCCTCTGATGCGGATCACAGGCAGGCGATCACTTTAAGGTTTAAAGTCGATGACCTTCGAGCTTAACCGCTTTCCCACGACAAATCCGCATCCCAGTAAGTGCAGCCTTTTGTGACAGCTGTAATAAATGTCGCAATTTTTCTTCCTTATCATACCGTTTCCTATCCAGCGTATTTCCTGGACCGCAGTAATATCCGCCTTGTACTGCGTGAGGATTCCTTCTAGTTTATGAGCAGCTCCGGGAGTGTACAGGGTCCTGACATTCCAGGAGCATACTCGCAAATCGTGTTCCTTTTTCGTGCGTTGTCGTCGTCGAGTGTCCGTCCGTGTATCCGAGGCATCTTGCTCATTCATAACTTATCTTTTTTTACGTGGGGCGGATTGTTAGCCCGCCGCACAACCGCCATTCTGGTCGGGGTTTTGTCGCTGAATACGTTTGTTCACCTCGCAACGGTTGTTGAAGAGGCTATCCAGAGGGCGCCGCGAGGAAGCCGTATGTCAACTTGACCCGAGCATTTAATCAGGGATCGTTGCTGGCATCTCGCCAGGTTGAGAGCGATCAACAACTTTACCCTGTATGTCCGAGCCCATGCCCATGCCAATGCCTTTAGGCTTTTTTTTTTTTTTGGTTTGAGATATTAGCACTAACATATAGCCTGCTAGATGGTCAGACGTCGAGTTTATCCACTTTCTAATAAAGTTATGAACGTCTCTCGTAGTACCTGAGATGATCCGTTCAGGAGTCATAATTCCATTGAGAAGGATACGCTTCCTAAGATGGCAAAGAGCAGCACACTTACATAATATGTGCTCTGCTGTTCCTCCGTCCCCAAGACAGGGTCGACACTCAATTTCAGATGAGGGGTTAATTTTTTTTAAGATGATATTCCATACCACAGTGTCCCATAAGGTAGCTGACCACTCTTCTGATATCTTCTCAGCTAGGCCTAGCAAAATCATGTCTAAACAACATTCCAAGCCGTACATTACTAAATGGAATGACGGTGTATGGGCTGATTCCACAGAAGAATCCTTGGAACTCCTCATGAGCACCCACTTCCTGGATGTAAAGAATGTCGTGCAAGCGTACAAGTTCTACATCCAACGCAACTTACACCATGGGTCGACATTAAGACATCACAAATGAAAATATCTCCTGGGCCAGTTGCAGCTTCTTCCGTCTATGGCTCATGGTTATAGAGAAAATCGTGAAAGAGTTTGAGAGAAACGGAAATGAGAAGTAAAATGGAACTGATACTGTTTACCACTAAGTATAAGATGTACAGTTGTATATACATGTGTTGGCGTTACAGTCCATTAAGGACCAAAGCCGAGCTTCTCTCAATCACCTATGTTGTGTGTGATTCTATTTTCCCATAGGTGAGAGGGACCTATAGTTTATTGCCGGTTCCGAACGGCGAAATCCGAGAAGCTTTTCTTGAATACTATACTACAGTGGGTTTTGTCCGTCACTTGCTGAGGAGGAGCATCGTGAAAAACACGTTCGATGATATGGCTGTTGGCGTCAGAGGCGCCACGCCAGCGCCACGGCGCTCTCACAAAGTTTTTTTTTTTGTTTTTTGAGGATTCTTCAAATTAATCTCCACCACTCAATTGTGGCCTCGCCCGCCTTAATGCTCCGCCTCACCAAAAGCGGAGAAGATGTAGTTCTGAAAGAACCACATAATGGACATGGACTCGGAACACTTGTATACAAGCTCACCTACGTGCGCAATGCAGGTATGCCTAGAGCTTGTATCTTAACTACAAATAAAAACCCTTCTACTCTCATCCTACAGTCACCAGGACATCACGTCTATTAGTGTCGAGGGCAGCTCCGACAAGATCTGGATTGCCTCGGCCTATTTAGCCCACGATCAACCAAGTCCTCCCCCTCCGGCCAACTTGGTGAATCCGGTCAGGGATGCGGAGCAAACAAATGCCGGACTTATAATAGGGTGCGATGCGAATGCGCACCACACGATTTGGGGACGCAGCAACATAAACGAGCGAAGTGAGTCTTTGTTTAATTATTTATTACATACTAACCTCACCGTTTGTAATAACGGCTGTGAACCAACTTACATCATCAAAAACAGACAGGAGGTTCTGGATGTAACTTTTGCATCGCAGGAAATTGTCGACAAAGTCAGGGAATGGATAGTCCTAAAAGAGCACTTCCTCTCTACATTCAATTCAGCATAGTCAGCCACGTCAGTGCCCCAGCTCCTTTCAGGAACTACAGGAAAACTGACTGGCAAAAATATAGAACCTATGTTGAAACCCATCTAGGGACAAGACACCCTACCGATCCGCTCAACTCCGCGGAATTAGACAACTTACTAAATAAGCTGACAGAAACACTTAACAGAGTACTGTCTAAGTCTTGTGCGATCAGCAAACTCCAGAGCAGAAAGCACTTTAACAAAGCTAAATGTATCCGCTTGCAAGAGGCTTGGGATCTCTACAAAGGGGCACTTAAATCTTTTAATGCAGCGACCAGAAAGGCCAAAAGACAATCCTGGAGGAACTACTGCGACAATATCAAGGCGGTCTCCGAATCCTCAAAAATAAGGAAGATCCTGGTTTCGGTCCCGTATAAACCAAGCCACCTGATGCGTAATGATGGTTCCTGGAACTTCTTCTAAGCGCACACTTCCCAGGCAGTAGTGACTCGGCTATGATACCTCCTCGGGTCTTTCAGCCGACGTCACCCTCCTTCGAGCGTGCTCCCAACCTGGTCAACTACAACAATGTCCTTTGGGCAATAAAAAGCTTTGAACCATACAAGGCCCCAGGACCGGATGGGATTATACCAGCTGAGCTCCAGCAGGTAGCAGATATCATCCTCCCCTGGCTTGTGGTCATATACAACAGCTGCCTCTCCCTATTCCAGCAAGTGGAAGGTAACCAAAGTTATTTTCATACCCAAGGCAGGCAAAAGCTCCCACACGTATGCAAATGACTTGAGGCTTATTAGTCTTACTTCTTTTCTATTGAAAACTCTAGAGAAGATCTTAGGCGCACACATTCGGTACAGCTGCATCTCAGGAAGGCTGTCGGATAACCAACATGCCTACAGCAAAGGCAAATCGGTGGAAACAGCACTCCACTCACTGGTCTGTAAGATAGAAACGTCACTAGAATGCAAGGAATATACTCTAGTCGCCTTTCTCGACATCGAGGGCGGTTATCAAAGCGCTTTCTGATCTGGGTTTTATGGGATCAGTGATAGAACTGGTACGACAACTGCTAACACAAAGAGTCGCCAAAGCCAACTTCGCTGGTGCCGTCTCAACTAGAATGGTCAGCAGGGGTACACCACAGGGTGGAGTACTCTCCCCTCTCCTCTGGAACGTGGTGGTCAACAAACTACTGCGGATGCTTGAACAGGAAGGGTACGCTGTGACCACCATGAGAACCTGAACCCTGAGAAGACCGATCTAGTACTGTTAACTAACAAATATAAAATTACGCCTCTCAACCAACCGAGGCTGGGTCTAGTCCTTGACAGGAGGCTGAGTTGGAAACCCAACATTCTTGATCGCTTCAAGAAAGCAACAACTGCCCTCTACAGCTGTAAGA
Source organism: Eumerus sabulonum (assembly GCA_951905685.1). Classification (NCBI taxonomy): domain Eukaryota; kingdom Metazoa; phylum Arthropoda; class Insecta; order Diptera; family Syrphidae; genus Eumerus; species Eumerus sabulonum. Next base: position 146,808,427 of record OX645060.1, on the reverse strand, counting down.
AAGTAGTGGGCAAGAAGTCGGGCCTCCAACCAAGCATTATGCACTGGCTCTAGATAGCAGTCATAAGGCCCATCCTCCTGTATGGCATTGTAGTCTGGTGCACTGCTCTTTTGGGGAAGGTACAAAGATCGGCTAGCTTATACATAAGCGGAGCGATCAGATCAACCCCCACGGAGGCTCTAAACATTCTATTGCATCTTTCACCATTGAACCTTTTCAGCAAGCAGGTTACTGCCTGCGCGGCCCTAAGGATGAGGAGCTTAAAAAAATGGCCCACAAAAAAGGCCATACTACCATTCTAAACCACTTTAAAGTACCAATGGACACGGGCTACATCATCCCGCAGAATGTGTTCACTAGGAACTTCGAAGTTGTCTTTCCATCAAGGGAGAAATGGGCTGAAGGGACTCGATCTCCCTCTATACCGATAGCTCTAAGATGGAGTCGGGTGTAGGGAAGGTGGGGTCTTCCCCAAGGAACTTAACCTCAACCTATCTTTCAGACTCCCAAATCACTGCAGTGTATATCGGGCAGAAATAACAGCGATAACACAGGCCCTTGCGGGCCGCTAAGGATATTATCATTTGCACGGACAGCCAAGCTGCGATAAAGTCCCTGGCAGCGGTAACCCACAAATCAAAGATATCTATTAACTGTCGCATATCTCTAGATGAGATGGCTGAACAGTTCAACATTAAAATACTGTGGGTTCCCGGGCATAGGGATATTCCAGGAAACTGGAAACTTTGCGAACTCGCAAAGTTAGGGTCAAGCACACTCAGCCTACCTACCCTCGGGTACCTAGATACACCAATAAGTATGGTAAAGCACATGATGAAACTTCAAACCATAGAGGAGACAAACCTCCAAAAGAATGAGAGCAATATCGGCCTTAACACCAAACAATTGTGGCCTAAGCTAAACTTAGGACGTACCAGGGACCATGTGGCAACCTAAAGGGCAACCCTAAGCACTTTAGTGGGTGTCACATAGGTCACTGCATCATTGGAAAACACGCCGCCAGATTAGGGCTACCCTACGATGACTTTTTTCGCGGCTGCATGCACGAGGAGGAGGTGGAATCAATACACCACCTCCTCTGCTCATGTCCCTCTTTTGCGAATCGCAGGAGGATCTACCTCGGCGCGCCCTTCTTTGACAATCTAAGTGAGCTAGCAGACCAAAAGATAGCTCAACTCCATCGCTTTATTAGAAGCACCGGTTGGTTCTCAGGTAGCGGATCAGGGTAACTTGATCCAGGTGGTATCACAATGGGCCGACTTCGGCCTACGTGTGGCTTATGCATACCACGTTAACCTAACCTAACCCTTATAGCTGTTCAAATCCGAATCTGCTTGACAGACGAATATATCTTATCGACTAAACTTTTCTATGTGCTCAGGTGTTTTTCTGGCATACATGATTAGACTACTTCGTACATGTGATCGTCGCGTTGCTGTTGCTTCTTAAAATTTGATTTTGAGGCCGAATTTAGGACAGACGCTGTATCATCGTAATTGGACAATAGCATTCAGTCATATAATTAATTTTATCGTGGGAAAGTTACGTCTAACTCTAACTGAGATTAGTTAGAGGACAACAACCATTAATTGACAAATACCTCCAAACATAGCATTTCAAACAATATTGGAAACAACATATCAGAGTACAGGTCTAAGCAAAAGGACATAAAGTAATTTACATAACTATTCCGATATGGAAAACGTTAACTCCCGAGTCGTTTGAAATCCCATCATGTGGCCAGATTGTTTCGCCCTTATTCAATTTCATACATAATTTGCAACATTCCGTAGAGTTCCACAGATAGGCGTGTTCTGAGAATAATTCAATTTACTCCAAATGGTCACTATGGAAGTTATTCTGTGACTTTCTCAATTGGTTGCGGAGGTAGCAACAAACATCATCAGCTGTACAATTCATTCTTACTCTGTTGAGTCCCCTGCCTTGCACACAGGCATCTGTCATTCGCATTTCGCCATCAGGAGCAACTTTTAATTTTTAAAATTGCAATTTGACTTGTTTGCAAATTAAATTACATTTTACCCAAATGAAACGTGACCCTTTGTGTGTGACAAAATAAAAGGGGCCACTCAAGGGACTATCCACACTCCCAACCCTTAGCTTGATTTTACCTAGGTTTTTCGATATATTTATATGTTCGTGTAGTGAACAAACGTGTTAACTGGTACCGTGCGCATAGTCACGTGTTCCTTGGCCATAAATAAAACTCCAACTTATGAACATTTAGCATATTTACTCAAGAGGGCAGATCCTTGCGTTCCGTGCCCCATCGAAATCGGTTTGGTACTCGGCCATCATCACAAATCGTGACCGTTATCGATGTCACCGTCGTGATGACTGTATGACCACATTGGCGTCGTCAACAATAGGAGCACAGGTAGCCGGAATAGCACCCCGAAGTACATCAGAGACGGATTTTTCCCCCACTCCGTTTAGTCCTTTTTGTAACATTTGTTCAATCAACTTCACCTTCCACTTATTAGAGGCATGGTTAGCGGTGTAGCGTGTAACGAATATGGGCCAAAGCAAACAAATGCAACGGGATACTCGTACGTGTATCCCTTCGGGGTGCAACGAGCTAGGTCCGTGAACAGGCTTGCATGTTCTAGTAGCATTATTGCACCTTTTATTTATGTTTAACAAACCAAATATGGCAACAATGTGGAAAGGTAGATATGTATGTAGCAAGAGAGGTGGTCCTATGTGGCTGGACGGCAACCACTAATTAGAAGTCCAGTGGTATTGTTGGTTAGTGATGGACTTTGTGATGGACAATGTCGGCGGTGTAACAGTGGTGTCCCGACGGTTTAGTTCCGTGTCAATATTTGTTCAACATATGGTTGAAGTTGATTCCAAAAATTGATTTGTCAATGTGATTTTGTGAGTAACCTTTCTGGACAGACGACAGGAGGTTGAGAAATGAGTAGATTGGATTCAGTTGATTATAGGTTGCGCTATGAAAAAAAAAAAAAAGTTTGTAAATGGCCAACGGCCTTGATAGCCCCTTGCTGGTTCCACTGAATACAAGTCGCACAGCGTCACATGGCGGATCGAGAGCTAAGTAAACTCAGTTTGATAACAATAACCGCGACGCCGACGTTGGAAATGGGTGGTCTCCGATGGATAAGTCAAAGAAATTGAAACGGCCAGCTGAAGAACGTGTGGCACATGAATATTCAAATACAACGGGCTCCATTGCAAATGTAGGTGCGGTTAGCAAGAAAGGACCGCACCCCATACATGTGCATACATATGTATGTCTGTACATGTGCATCCATCTGGCTTGTGCTTTTCCCAACTCCGCTTGGTTGACAGCACACGATGAATTTATTCTTTATTAAATTACAAAGCTTCTAGCAACTATGTGCGCCGTCAATGGCAGCTGACAGAGTCGGGTGGGAAGCATGCCTCCACCAATGCAATATAATCGCCAGGATAGGGTTAATTGAGAAAATTCCTTACAGGTGAAGTGATGACGGTTAACCACAAGTCCTCTATTCCCGGCGGATAGGTGATCGGGTCGTGGGTAGTGTCATGGTTCCGGTGGCATTTCGAGAAGACTTACATGCAAACAGCGGTTATTGAGGTGCTTTACAGATTATTACCCATTTATGTATGTTCGTGGCAATGAGTAGAGGGCGTCAACAAAGGCGCATTATGCAAAACCACTACTCGCCACAGCCGCAGCAACCAACATCAGCAACCTACAACCACCTACGTACACATTTATACAGTTAGTAAGCCTGGGCATTATTTATTACATTTTAATCTTAAGGGATGCATAATTGCATAATTATCATGACACGGTACCAGTTGAAAAGGAGTGGAATGGTCGTAATTGCTGATTGGGCTAAGGTATGGTATTGTTGTTGCATCCGGAGTGCGTGATATTTCATTAAACTAAACTGTAATTAAAGTTGGCTTTATTCGGATCGGTGAGCTCCACCTTCGCATACTCTTCTCCAATACTTCGAGAACAAATGAACATATGGACTATGGACGAATTTTATTCGGCACATTTTCTCGTAATAAAGACCTACGGCACATTTTACCTTTTTTTTGGCGTTACAATAAAAACAATTCGAGAAGGTATAAAGGCTGGCGTGTATGTGCATCATCGGGGCCCTAAGGTTCACCCCAATGCATTGGGCCATTGCAATGGCAGCGCTAAACATGACACTTCACCTTACACCACTCGATATAATTGGCAAGCAAATTGCCACATACAGATACGGCAATAAGACTAAAAGTCACTCCTCCATCCTGAACAACACGATATCCATGGCAGAAAACTTGGACCACATAGAGCCCGCCACAGTCCTTGAGAAGCAATTCAAGATAACATACCCGGACAGACGGAACTGGTCCCACCAAACGCAACCTTGCAGGAGCTGCGTGGACTTCTACCCTGACGGGTCAAAAACCAAAGACCGGGTGGGTAGTGGAGGTCGAATCCAATCATCACCTACTCTGCCCCTGCCCGGCTTTCTGCGCAAATCCGCGGATCCTACTTCCTAAACGACCTGACAGATCTTCAGCAAGTAAGGATAACTGACCTTCTTATTTTTTAAAGAAGCACTAAGTGGTTCCAGGGGGAGGGAGCGAGCAAACAGAGCAAAGAAGTTGATCGCTTTTAACATGCCAAGCGCCAACTTCGATCTCTGTCCCTGCTCAATCCAAGTTGACACACACCCCACGTGGCCCCCCCTGGATAGCTACCCTAGCACCCGCCAGGTAGTGAACCAATGTGTGCAGCGACCCAACCCCTTGTTCCTGGAGAAAGAGGAACCTGGCCCTCCAGGTTGGGGCTTGTGGGTTGGGCTTAGGGGTAACATCCCTATCACGTAAAAAACTACTTGTTAAGAAACGACAACAAGCCTCAGATACGGACGGATACAAAACTGACGACCTCTGCAAGGAGAGCAAACAGCACCTATTCGGGTGCGGATTCATTATTCGAGGAAGACTTCGACAAAAAGTCTTAAGCTTCCGAGATATAAGCGAACGCCTCTTAACAATCCGCATCAAAGCTATATTTGGAAACATTAGCTTAACGCCCCAACGGAAGAAAAGACGATAGACTCAAAGAAGAATTCTACGATCTCCCAGACAGAACATATGCTCAATGCCCCAGCTACGACACAAAAATAGTCCTAGGAGATTTTAATGCAAAACTGGGCAAAGAGGACATATTTGAGTCGATAATAGGAAACATAGCCTCCATAACACCACATCCGACAACGGACTTAGGCTAATCGATTTCCTAGCGGGGCGTAACCTCCGTGTAGCAAGCACGCGATTCCGCCATCTCAACATCCACAGGGGTACCTGGCGGCCTTTGATCAATCGACCACCAACCAGACTGATCACATTGCGATCGACGCCAAACACTAATCCTGTACTAGTCCTCGACGTACGAACCTTCCGAGGGGCCAACATCGACTCGGACCACTACCTTGTTGTAGCCAAGGTACGAATGGGGATATCAAGAATGCTTAGGAGTCGAGTAGGACTAAGTAAGTATGACGTCGGAAGCTACAATCACAAGAGACTGCCAGAATCTTTGCCGATCGTGTCTGCTCCAAGCTCTCTCAAAATCCGCCCACAGCAGCACAAACAATAGAGCAGGAATTGGCGCATTGCTAGAGCGCCGTCAGAGACGCTGCCTCAGAGGTGATGGGTTTCAAACCGCCACCACCTAGAAACCCCTGGTTCGATGAACAATGCAAACAAGCCCATGCAGCAAAACAAGAGGCATGTAAAGTCATGCTGCAAAGAGAGCTGCTCGCGAAATCTACGAGCAGAAGGGAAGAGAGGTAGGCACGCTTTTGAGTAGGAAAAAGAGAGAGCACGGGATGCTTCCGCAGGAATGACGCCAATGACAATAAGGCAAAAGGAACGTGCCATGGCTACAAAGCCAGAGCGGCGGCCTGCAGGGATGAAAATGGAGAACTGGTAGTAGAGTCGCAGTCGATGCTGAGGATTTGGAAAGACCACTTCTGCAGACTGTATAACGGCGATGATAGACAAGATACCGCTGTCAGGCAGAACGAGCCATTCGTAATGGACGACGATGTAGGAGAATTTCGTCCACCCGACCTAGAAGAAATCAAAACAGCGATATCAAGACTTAAGTCTAATAAAGCCCCGGGCGCAGACGGCCTGTCTGCTGAGCTTCTTAAGGCGGCTGGAGATGAGCTGGTTAGGTGCGTGCACCATCTCAATTGCAAGGTATGGTCGGAGGAAAGAATCGACACTCACCATCTCTTGGTCGATTTCAAGGTTGCATATAACAGCTATACAATGCCATGTCTAGTTTTAACATCCCTGCCTAACTAGTCCAATGTTAGCATTTCTTGCTTTTGCACTTTTTTGAAGTTGCCGGTATTGGTGTTTTGTAAGTTTTAAATCGGTTATAAGAGCTAGAGCTTCTTTAGATGTATAAGGTGTAAGGCGCGCCGTGGCGCAGTGGGTAATGTGTTGGCCTCTGACGCCGATGACACGGAATCGAATCCCGACAACCGTCATGTCATCGCACGTGTTACCCCCTGTAGTATAATTGTCTTGAATAGTTTCTCGAAATTCGCCGTTCGGAACCGGCAATAAACTGTAAGTTCCTTTTACCTATGGAAAAATGAAATCACACACAACATAGGTGATTGAGAGGAGCTCGGCTTTGGTCCTTCATGGACTGTAACGCCAACATACATATGTATGTATGTACGCAATGAAAATACCTGGGTTTTTTCGAGCAGTAGCTTTCAGGGCTTTGTTGGGGATTTCATCGGGGCCCGGCGCTGTTCAGTCTCATATTTTTGTTAGTGCTCTCTGAAATTTGTCAAGTGTGACAGCTGGGATATTACCTTGGTCTATTTCCTGCATGTCTGTCGGCATGGTATTTGGCCTTTTAGGAAATAAGTGTATCCCAAAAGCATTCGAGGTCTGGCAATTAAGTTCCGGGAATTCGTAAACAAAAAACAAGCAAATTAAATCTCTCGCAAAATTTCTTTATCGACTTTTACAATAGTCCCGCTCAATTTCTACACAACAATTTCAACGTTGAACCCATGATTCGAAGCAACCTTGATAATCCTCCGAAGTTAACTCGTTCAAAACCATGGTTACAAACTCTTTGACTTGCCTTGTTTTAGCTTAACTGACATTCTACAATGATATAATATTTCAATTCAAAAACATAGCATCACCCTGCGTTATTGATTATTCAGCATATCCAAATCTGTAAGTGTGTATAACAATGTTCCCATTTCCATTAAATTGGATGGTAGATATCTTCTATTGCAAAAGTTATACTTATACCTTTCATAATATATCGTTCCCTTGATGTTGAAAACTATTAATTGGTGTTTTCTTCTCTTATGTTCTCAAGGAATCAGATGCATATACGACTCAATACCGTCGTAGCATCGCCATTACCCATGTATCTCGAGCACGAATCTTACATAACATTCCTGATTTCCCAATTACACGTTATTTACTCAGTTTGGCATTGGTATCCGTTCTCGAGTAATTTCGTAAATGAACTTAATTAATAGATGTGCATCCCGAAATAAATTAGAATCCTTCGGCAATTCCATTTAAAAACCAACACGGGATTAACACCATTTAAATGGGATTTCATTCGTTATAATGTCAGATGAATGTAAATCTATAGAATACATACCGTTGCTTGTACATGTACATTCCGACTACAGAGCAATTTATATTTCATGCAGGTGGAAACTCATTAGATGGCTATATGTATAACACACAGCCGTGAAGATTGAAGGTAAACTGCTCTGATGCTATTATTGGTATGACAAGTACCAAGGCCCGTAAGAGGTGGCAGTTTATTTTACCCTTCGCCAATTTTGCCATCTGACGAATTTAATTTAGTTTCATGTTGATGTCGTTTTTGATGGTCTATAAGTATCTAATGGCTTTGGAAATAAGGAGGCTTGAAATATCGATGGTGGTTAATTTAAAGGAGCTTCGATCCATGTATATATAGAGCACACGTTCATAATTAGTTTTTATATTTTTATACTCGGTAATGGAAAATTAGCCACAAAGTGGACCATGCATGATAACTACTTACTTACTTATCAGGTCAGCGATCCATGGAGGATCTGAGCCTGAGCTATAGCTGCCTTCCATCCTTGACAGTCCCGGGCACGCTGCTTCCAGTTATCAAGACCAAGATGTCTTACATCCGCGATTACTTGGCCTTTATACCGGTCTACCGGTTCTTGGTTCGGTCTACCTCTTCTTCTCGAACCAGGAGGCTCGGAGTCGAAGACCCTCTTAGCTGGAGCGTTGATGTCCATGCGCTCGATGTGGCCGAGCCAGTGTAGTCGACGGATATTTGCCTTCCGGACTACATCCACATCTTTGTACAGCTCGTAGAGTTCGCGATTGTGTCTTCTTCTTCATTCACCTTCCTCACAGACAGGACCAAATATCCAGATATCTTTCTCTCGAAAGAACCCAAAACCAGCTCCGCTGTCCTGCTTTTCGTCCAGCTTTCGGCTCCGTACAGAAAGGCTGGCAGTATGAGCTTTTTGTAAAGCATGTCTTTCGAGTGAGGAGTTTTGACCGCAGTTGTTTGGACAAGCCGAAGTAGCAGCGGTTGCCAAGGGCGATTCTATGCCGGATCTCCACTGTGGTGTTATTTGTGGAATTTACGTTTGCCCCGAGGTAGACAAACTCCTTAACTACCTCGGAATTGTAGCTGTCAATTGTCCCCGGTGGTGAGCGACGAATTGGTTTTTGCTTGACAGCATGTACTTCGTCTTGTCCCCATTGACCTTAAGACCAACTCGTTTCGCCTGTTCTTCACTATGACATGGCGAGAACACGCGATGACATCGATATCATCCGCGTGTCCTAGCAGCTGGCCCGTCGCACTATCTGCTCCAGCACCGGGTTGAAGAAGTCACATGACAGTGCATCTCCTTGCCTAAATCCGGTGCATGTTTCAAACGGTTCCGAAGTCCTAGAACCGAGTTGCACGGTGCATCGCGTATTTTTTACCGTGGCGCGACACAACTGGATTAGTTTTTCCGGGATCCTGAATTCGGCCATCGCACCAAACAGTCCTTCACGATGAATGCTGTCGTATGCGGATTTGAAATCGACGAAAAGATGGTGTGTATCGATTCGAAACTCGTTGGTCTTTTCCAGGATTTGTCGAAGTGTGAAAATTTGGCCTATAGTCGATTTACCGGGCCGGAAGCCACACTAGTAGCTGCCGAATAGTGCGGTGCTTAGCTTTAGACGTTCACCCAATACGCTGGAAAGGATGTTGTATGCGACATTGAGCAGGGATATACCTCTATAGTTCTTGCAAGAGGTAGGATCGTCTTTTTTGTGGATGGGGCAAACAGAGCTAGTATTCCAGTCGACGTGCATGCTTTTGTCTTCCTAAATTCTGGTGATGATCTGGTGCATGCTCCCTACCAGAACATGGCAAGCCATCTGAGCTTGCGGCCTTGTTATTCTTCAGCTTCTGAATAGCTGTGCCGACTTCTTCGATGCTGGGTAGGAGGACTACTTCAGCGGCTGGAGTTGGGATTTCCTCGGTCTCTACCTCTCTCTTGGTCATGCTCGTTAAGCAGCAGTTGGAAATGCTGCTTAAATACATCCACTATTCCCTGCGGGTCGGTGACAAGATTACCCTCGCAGTTTCGAAGAGCCTGGGTGCTCTTTTTGAAGCCTCCTGCAAGGCCTTTGGCTTTCTTGTAAAAGGCTCGTATTTTTTGCTTATCCCTAGACTCCTCGATATCCTTGAGCTGGGAGGCGGCGTAGATTCTTTTCTTTTGTCGCAGTAGTTTTTTCTCCTCCCTTCTTTTGGCTCAGTACTCTTCTTGCGCTGCCCTGGTTTTCCTCTGCAGCGCCTTTTGGTACGCCTCGTCGGTTGCTGCTTTTTTCTGCTTACACTCGCGTTCATACCAAGGGTTTCTTGTCGGGGGTGGTAGGTACCCTAAGGTGGTTTCGGCTATTTCCTGATCGGCTGAGCGGCAATGCAGCTACATATTATTGGCATTTGTGTACGGTAGAGTCTTTCGTTCAGCTGCTCCATGTATGATTGCCTATTATAATTATAGCCTGCGGATTGGTTTATTGCATAGGAGCCCACCACGATTTCATGAATCACGAGAAGGTCTACTTTTTTAATACGAAATTAGGTGGTAACCTTAAGCTTAATGAGGTTCATGATACCCGTATTCTTAGTTGGACCAGTTACCTTAAAAAGCTGGTCCTGGGAGCATTTTCAATATCGTTAAGCAACATTTTTCCCGAAATGAACGTGATCATATACATATGTATGTAGGCCTCAAGACAATACCTTTAAAATGTCCGGTTCACTTTGGCTAGCTTGATATTTGATGTGAAATCGGTGAAAACTTTTACACGGAGCTTTTCAAAATCCCCTCCAACACCTTAACAAACACTTTTTAAACGAAAAAGTCGTATAAGCCATAATGAAGTTCATAAAAGTAGTTTTGCTATAAATATTAATCATCAATGAAGAAACTTCCAATAGATAACTTATTGACTACGTCGGGAATACTTACTTACTTACTGGCGCTACAGTCCGTGGTAAACCTAGGCCTCAACCAACAAGCGTCTCCAGCTGGCACAGTCTTTGGCCAACTGTTTTCACCGCCACACGCTTAGTTGGTTAAGGTCCCCTTCCACCTGCGTGCGCCACCGTAGATGCAGCCGTCCTCTGCCGCGCCGTCCTTAAGGGGTGGACTCGAAGACTCTTCGGGTCGGAGCTCTACATGGCCTAGCCATCTTAAACGCTGTATCCGTAGACGTCGTACCAGCCCGATGTCGCTGTACAACCCGTACAGCTCTTCATTAAATCGTCTCCTCCATACTCCGCTTTAACATACGGGACCGTAGATAGAGCGCAGAATTTACCTCTCGAAATAACCAAGGACCCTTGGACCCTAACAAAAGCGGATGATGCCCGCTTTTGTTAGGGTCCAAGCCTCAGCGCCGTAAAGGAGCACTGGGATGATCAAGGTCTTTTATAGTATCACCTTGGTTTTCCGAGAGAGGGCTCTATTTTTCAATTGCCTCTTGAGCCCAAAGAGGCAGCGGTTGGCAAGAGTGATTGTGTGTTTTATCTGAGCGCTGGTGTTGTCGTCGTCGGTCATCAGTGACCCAAGGTAGACGAATTCCTTGACCGCTTTAAAGTTATATCTGCCCATTTTGACGTTCTCGCCAACCGTCGGTGATGCCCGTCTCTTTTGGAAGAAAGTAGATACTTGGCCACTTGGCCACAAGTTATATCCGCCCATTTTGATGTTCTGGCCAACCGTCGGTGATGCCCGTCTCTTTTGGAAGAAAGTAGATACTTGGCCACTTCTTAGCCACTTCTACCTCAATGCGTACAAAGGCCTCATTGACGTCCCGCTGTGTCCGTCCAATCACGTCAATGTCGTCGGCGTACGCAAGTAATTGCGTAGACTTGAAATAGAACGTGTTGGCCAGCGACTGTTGTACCGTTTTTTCAAGCACGATGTTGAAAAAATTGCATGACAGCGCGTCACCTTATCTAAATCGTTTTTTTGACTCAACCGACCTTAATGGAGCAGCGGGAATTCTCCACTGTCGTGCTACACAATCGGTCGAGTTTGGCAGGGATGTTGAAACTAGACATGGTTTTGTATGTATACCTCGTCTCTATACACGCTGTCATACGTCTCTATGCACGCTGTCATACCTTGAAATCGACGAAACGGTGGTGAGTGGCGATTTGGTATTCTCCAAGATCCGTAGTGTAGCCCTAGTGTAAATATTTTGTCTATTGTGGATCTACCTGGCCTGAAACCACACTGATAAGAGCCGATCTGGTTATCCACAAACGGTTTCAGGCGTTCACACAATACGGCAGAGAAGATCTTGTATGCGATGTTAAATAGACTCATTCCCCTGTAGTTGGCGCAGTTATAGGGGTCTCCTTTCTCATGCTAATCGTCAGGCATGCCTTTCTTCGACCATATCTTGCAAATGAGGTGGTGCATGCACCTTACCAACTCATCTCCAGCCGCCTTAAAAAGCTCAGCAAACAGGCCGTCCGCGCCCGTGGATTTATTAGACTTAAGTCTTGGTATCGCTATTTTGACTTCGCCTAGGTCGGGTGGGCGGAATTCTCTTATGTCATCGTCCATTACGAATGGATCATTCTGCCTGAGAGCGGTACCTTGTCTGTCATTGCCGTTATACAGTCTGCAGAAATGGTCTTGCCAAATCCTTAGCATCGACTGTGATTCCACTACCAGCTCCCCATTTTCATTTCTGCAAGCGTCCGCTCTGGCCGTGTAGCCATGGCATGTTCGTTTCATCTTGTTGTAAAACTTCCGGGCGTCATTCCTGCGAAAGCATCTCCATCTCCTCGATCTCACGGTTTCCGTATTCCCTTTTCTTTCTTCTGAGAAGAGTGTGTTCCTCTCTTGTCTTCTGCTCATAGATCTCGCGAGCAGCTCTCGTCCGTCGTTGCACCGTGGCTTCGCATTGTTCATCGAACCAGGGGTTTCTAGGTGGTGGAGGTTTGAAACCCAGCCCCTCAGAGGCAGCGTCTCTGATGGTACTCTGGCAACGCACCCATTCCTGCCCATTGTTTGTGCCGCTGTGGTCGGATTTTGAGAGAGCTTGAAGGAGACACGATCGGCAAAGATTCTGGCAGTCTCTTGCGATTGCAGCTTTCCGACGTCAAACTTACGTTGTCCTACTCGACTCCTAAGCATTCTTGATATCCTCATTCGTACCTTGGCTACAACAAGGTAGTGGTCTGAGTCGATGTTAGCACCTCGGAAGGTTTGTACGTCGAGAATGCTGGAGAAATGTCTGGCGTCGATCGCAGTGTGATCAATCTGGTTGGTGGTCGATTGATCAGGAGACCCTTGTGAACCAATGTGTGCAGCGACCAGACTCCTTGTTCCTGGGGAAAGAGGATCCTGGCCATCCAAGTCGGGGGTTTTGCTTAGGGGTAACATCCCTAACACGGAAAAAACGAATGGTTCCGAAACAACCACAAGCATCGGATACGGACGCACACAAAGCTGACGACCCCTGCAAACGATTAAATGACTTGCGAATCTGCACCTGGAATGTGAGGTTCCTTAACAGACCGGGTGCAGATAATCAATTGAAGCAAGCCCTCAGCTGCTATAAGGCATAAATAACCGCACTCCAAGAAGTGCGATGAGATGGACCAGGCAAGAGACGGGTTAATAATTGCAACATCTAATACGGGAAGACCGCTTATTTGGATGCGGATTCGTTATATGGAGAAGACTCTGACAAAAGTCTTTAGTTTCAGGCATGCAAACGAACGCACACTCCGCGTCAAAGCTAAATTCGGGAACATTAGCTTAATATTCATTCACGTTCAGCCGAAGAAAAAAGACGATCGACTTAAAGATGACTTCTACGATCTCTTACACAGAGGCTATGCCGATATCCCGGCTATGTTACAAAAATAGTATCAGGAGATTTCAATGCGAAACTGGGCAAAGGGGTCATATTTGAGTTGATCACAGGGAAGTAGAACCTACACTATTTCGGAAAACGGATACCGGCTACTTCACTTTCTGCCGGTCGTAATCTCCACAAAGGAACCTGGCGATCACCTAACCAGTCGACCGTTAACCAAATTTATCATGTTGCGATCGACGCCAGACATTCCTTCAGCACCTAGATATAGGGACCTTGCGAAGAGCCAATCAACTCGGATGTCTACCCTGTTGTAGTCAAGGTAGGAACAAGGATATCAATAATATACGGAGTCTGACGTCAGAGGGTTACAATCCCAAGAGACCGATCGAGTTTCCATCAACCTCTCGCAAGATTTGATGATACCGGCATAAGCAACAGAAACACAGTGGGAGCATTGACAGCGCGCCATCACAGACGCTGTCTCCAATGTGCTGGGTTTCAAACCGCCGCCAGTTAGAAACCTCTGGTTTGATGAGCGTTGCGAACATCACATGTAGCAAACCGAACCGCCTACAAAGCCTTGCTATTGACATAGACGGACCAGAGTCGCTCGTGAATACTACGAGCAGAAAAGGAAAGAGGAACACACGCTTTTAAGGAGTAAAAAAAGAGAGCACGAAGAGCATGAAAAGCAGGTTCTAAGAAAAAGTAAAACGAACATGCCAGGATTTAAAGCCCCAGAGCAGAAGCCTGTATGGATATGGATGAAGACGCACAACATCGCATATAAGATCTTATCTGCCGTACTGTGTGAACGCCTGAAGCCCTTGGGGGATAATCTGATAAGTCCTTATCAGTGCGCTTTCGGGCCAGGTTAATCCACAATAGACTAAATATAAACGCTGCGACAGATCACCATCACCTAATCGTCGATTTCAAAGTCGCGTATGACAGTGTGCATACAGGCGAGCTAGACGTTGCCATGTATAGTGTTAACATCCCTGCCAAACTCGTCATATTGTGCAGGAAGACAATGGAGAATTCTCGCTCCTCCAATAGGGTCGAAAGTGACTTAACCGAGACCTTTAATGTCAAAAAAGGTTTTAGACATTAAATGGAACGTGCAAGAATTCACTGGTCAATGCGAGGAGCACGATTTTATAAATGTCCGTACAACTGCTGGCATATGCAATAACATTAACGTAATTGGACTAATTCAATGAGGCCTTTACGAGCATCGAGACGGAAGCGGCTAAAATGAGCCTGGCAGTAAACGAGGGCAAAACAAAATATTAGGCGTCATCCAAAAAAGACGCGCAACATCGACATCTTGGCCAGAACGTCACAATTGTATGTATGTTGGCGTTACAGTCCATGAAGAACCTGAGCCGAGCTTCTCTCAATCACCCATGTTGTGTGTGATTTCATTTTCACATAGGTGAAAGGGACCTACAGTTTATTGCCGGTTCCGAACGGCGAATTTCGAGAAGCTTTTCATGACAATTTTACTACAGGGGGTTTGTCAGAACCCCGCTGAGGAGAAACACCGTGAAAAACGCGTTCGGTGAGATGGCTGTGTCGGGATTCGATCCCGAGTCATCGGCGTCAGAGGCCAACACGCTATCCACTGCGCCACGGTGCTCTCGACAATTGGCAGCTACAAATTCGAAGTGACTAAGCACTTCGTCTTCCTTGGCTGACTAGTGACTAGCGATAACAGCATTAGCGCTAAGATCAAACGCACAATCAATCTTACTAACCGCTTCTTCTTTGGGCTCCAGAGGCAAGATCTCTTGAAAGACCAAGGTTGTGCTATACAAAACCTTAATCATTCCGGTCTTCCCCTATGGCGCAAAGGACTGGACTTTAAAAAAAACGGATGAGGAGGTAATTGGTCGTTTTGAGAGGAAAATTCTGCGTTCAGTCTATGGCCACGTTTGTGTAGGAAAAGATACAACGATGGACTGAACGGGCTGTACAGCGACATCGGCCTAGTACCATCCAACGTCTCTGATGGCTAGTCCATGTAGAGCGAATGGAATGCCCAATCATAACATCGTCGGTGTTCACGAGCAGTTATGCGGACTTGAAAAACATAGTGGCTCTTCTGTTGACCAGATACCTTATCAGCGACTTTATCAGTGTTTTTTACGGATCGCGAACTCAGACCTTATACAGCCATACTCACAGATTGCTTGTTCTTCTTTTTCTTCTTTAGTGTCATTACAGCCCATGAAGGACAAGAGCGAAGCTTCTTTGAATCATCCATGTTGTGTGTGATTAACTTTTTACACAGGTGAAACGGACCTACATTTTAATGCCGATTTCAAACGGCGTGAGTCGAGAATCTTTTTCATGGCAAGTAAGCTACGGGGGGTTTTGCCAATACCCCGCAGAGAAGGGACGCCTCGAAGTAAACATTCGATTGCGTTGATGTTATCGGGATCCGAACTAGCTCATCGTGCCTAAGAGCCCAACACACTAACCACTGTGCCACGGCGTCCTCGCAACTCTACTAATAGCTGTCCATATTCTGTTCTGGTTTTACGAGTACAATATCACTTCTCTATCTCTTCAAATAGGAGGGCTAGGCCAACATTTAATCCATCTGCGAAGAGTGAGTTGAGGTTGTGAGAGCTGTCATTGGCCCTAGGGTCGTGATATATCCGTGGAATTCCCTTCAGACTTAGCTGAGAATCTATTTATGTCCCATCAAGTGGCCCACATTACAATGGGGGTCCTTTCTTTCAGTCTTCATCCAAAGTCGACAGCAAGTTTTGTTTGTGTGTCATGCGTACTTAAAAAACAAAAAAAAAACATTTTTAGTGGCGTCGTGTAAATATGAGTGAGTCTCATTACGAGCAACGTGCTGTGATACAATTTGTGAAAAATAGTCGAAAATTCTCCGGACATTGCAGCTCGTGTCACCCCGTACGTCTACATAAAATTAGGAATATTTGCTCGACACCTGAATCGACCATTCTTAACATCGTCATGAAAAAGTTAGTTTTACTCATATCGACGCTCGCTACCAATCCGACAATCTCAATATGCGCTCATATGTATATATGGCAAACTAATCTCGAAATAATTGATAGGCGCGATGTTATTTCTATAGTTCTAAGGGCATCTTAGTCGGGTTAAGTTATACGAAGCTCTAAGCTTGAGGGAATGTATCTGCTGCTAGCCTAAAATAGAATGCAACCGTGGATTTCAAGAAAATTATATTCATTTTCATTTCTCACTTATCAGGCCAGCAACCCATGGAGGATCTGGGCCTCAGCCACAGCTGCCTTCCATCCTTGACAGTCCCGAGCACGCTGCTTCCAGTTATCAAGACCAAATTGTCCTACATCCGCGATTACTTGGTGTTTATACCGGAGGTTTGGTCTTCCTCTTCTTTTCGCTCGATGTGGCCGAGCACTGGATTTTTCTTTCGAAAGAACCCAGCTTTCGGCTCCGTACATAAGCGTTTTGTAAGGCATGACTTTGATTCTTCGACTGGGGAGTTTTGACCCAAGTTGTTTGGACAAATCGAAGTAGCAGCGGTTGCCCAAGGCGATTCTATGTCAGATCTCCACTCTAGTGTCGTTTGTGGAGTTTATGATTCCCCGAGGTAGGCAAACTCCTTATCCACCTCGAAATTATACCTGTCAATTGGTATTTTGACCAAGGTGATGAGCGAGGGATCGGTTTCTGCTTGGCAGCATGTACTTTGTCTTATCGTCGTTGACTTTAAGACCAACTCGTTTCGCCTGTTCCTCAATCGCCGTGAAAGCTTCTACAACGACACGCTGAGACCGTGCGATGATGTCAATATCATCCGCGCATCCTGTTGACGCCTGCCCGTCCACTATCTGCTCCAGCACCAAATTGAAGAAGTCATACGATAGCGCATCTCCTTGCCGACATACGGAACATGTTTCAAACGGCTCAGAGGTCCTAGAACCGAACTGCACGGTGCATCGCGTATTTTTTAGCGTGGCTTGACACAGCCGGATCAGTTTTCCTGGGATCCCGAATTCGGCTATTGTGACAAACAAACAATTCTTTGCGATGAATGCTATCGTAAGCGGCGTTAAAATCGATAAAGATATGGTGTGTGGTGTGCCAGGATTTGTTGAAATGTGAATATTTGGTCTACTGTCGATTTGCCGGGCAGGAAACCGCACTGGTAGCTATCAATTAGGGCGGTGCAAAATGGCTTAGGCGTTCACGCGGTACGCTGGGCAGTATCCTGTATGCTACATTGACCTCTATAGTTCTTGCAAGAGGTAGGATTGCCTTTTTTGTGGATGGAGCAAATAGGGCTGCTATTCCAGTCGTCGGCCATGAGTTAAGACTAGTTACTTACTTATCAGGCCAGCGATCCATGGAGGATCTGAGCCTGAGCTGTAGCTGCCTTCCATCCTTGACGGTCATCAAGACCAAGATGTCTTACATCCGCAATTACTTGGTCTTTATACCGGAGGTTCGGTCTTCCTCTTTTTCTCGAACCAGGAGGCTCGGAATCGAAGACCCTCTTAGCTGGAGCGTTGATGTCCATGCGCTCGAAGTGGCCGAGCCAGTGTAGTCGACGGATCTTTGCCTTCCGGACTACATCCACATCTTTGTACAGCTCGTAGAGTTCGCGGTTGTGTCTTCTTCTCCATTCACCTTCCTCACAGACAGGACCAAATATCCGGCGCAGAATTTTTCTCTCGAAAGAACCCAAAATCAGCTCCGCTGTCTTGCTTATCGTCCAGCTTTCGGCTCCGTACAGCAAGACTGGCAGTATGAGCGTTTTGTAAAGCATGACTTTGGTCTTTCGAGAGAGGAGTTTTGACCCCAATTGTTTGGAAAAGCCGAAGTAACAGCGGTTGCCAAGGGCGATTCTATGCCGGATCTCCACTGTGGTGTCATTTGTGGAATTTACGTTTGCCCCGAGGTAGACAACCTCCTCAACTACCTCGAAATTGTAGCTGTCAATCGTTATATTTTGTCCAAGGTGGTGAGCGACGGATTGGTTTTTGCTTGACAGCATATACTTCGTCTTGTCCTCATTGACCTTAAGACCAACCCGTTTCGCCTGTTCTTCAATCGCCGTGAATGCTTCCACAATGCCACGGCGAGAACACGCTATGATATCGATATCATCCGCGTATCCTAGCAGCTGGACGGACTTGTAGAAGATAGTGCCTTCCCTGTTGACGCCTGCCCGTCGCACTATCTGCTCCAGTACCAGATTGAAGAAGTCACATGACAGCGCATCTCCTTGCCGATATCCGGTGCATGTTTCAAACGGTTCCGAAGTCCTAGAACCGAGTTGCACGGTGCATCGCGTATTTTTTACCGTGGCGCGACACAACTGGATCAGTTTTTCCGGGATCCCGAATTCGGCCGTCGCACCAAACAGTCCTTCACGATGAATGCTGTCGTATGCGGCTTTGAAATCGATGAAAAGATGGTGTGTATCGATTCGAAACTCGTTGGTCTTTTCCAGGATTTGTCGAAGTGTTGAAATTTGGCCTATAGTCGATTTGCCGGGCCGGAAGCCACACTAGTAGCTGCCGATTAGTGCGGTGCTTGGCCTTAGACGTTCACACAATACGCTAGGATCTTGTATGCGATATTGAGCAGGGATATACCTCTATAGTTCTTGCAAGAGGTAGGATCGCCTTTTTTGTGGATGGGGCAAACAGAGCTGGTATTCCAGTCGACGTGCATGCTTTCATCTTCCCAAATTCCACAGATAATCTGGTGCATGCTCCCTACCAGAACATCGCCGCCAGCATTGAAGACCTCTGATGGCTAATCATCTGAGCCTGACGGAGTTGGGATTTCCTCAGTCCCTACCACTCTCTCATGGTCATGCCCGTTAAGCAGTTGCGGGTCGGTGACAAGATTACCCTCGGAATTTCGAAGAGCCTGAGTGCCTTTCTTGAAGCCTCCTGTAAAACTTCTTGCTTTCTTATAAAAGGCCCGTATTTTATGCTTGAAAATAATACGCCAAGCATAATCAACTACTGTGCCCATGGCAAACATTTCATAACTCATTGACGTAGTCATGTAAATCGGGGGTCGTAGAGTACTAACATATGTATACGTACATATGTAGGTTTAGGAGCAGGATTGAATTACAACCTTCAACCACTCAAGACTCAATCCACAAAAGTTCCTTTCTACCATGCAGCTCCTCTCAGTTAATGCGAAATTCGATTATCCGTTTCGTTCTGTGAACCCTTTTCTAACCTCATTAATCTACCAATGCCCTGGACCTGACCCAACATCATTTGTTTACCCCCCTCAGTTCGAAAACAAGTGTCATGCACATACACTCAAACACCCAAGCGGTAACAACAAAATATTCTTTTCGCCTGCCCCTCAACATTTCATAACAAATAACGTGCAGCAGCGAATCTTTATTTCCATTCTCCCTTTGTGCCATTAGCAATCTCCAGCACCCAACCTCGCTTCCAGCATAGGGCAAAGAACGCTACACACAAATAAAATTTGAATAGAGAAACATTTCCCCTACACCGCCACCCTTTCAATGTAATATAGTATCCATCAGTTGCACAGGACATGGAGTCGTTTCAGCGTGAAGTACAATACAAAGGTCGTCCTGTCGGTTCTATCGTTGCGCGGTGCTCTTTAAGGGACATCGCAATACTGTTTCTTAGTCAGCCGTTTTCATTTCGGTCCTCGTTCACGTTTTGTCTCTGCTCTAGCTGTTTCCTTTTGAATTTATTATTGGCAGCGTGTTTTCATTTTTCATTCTCGTGAAATTCATTTTGGTTGTCTCTGCTTTTTCTTTTTAATATTCATTCAATCAATTATCCTTGCTGCATGAGTAGGTGTCGTGAAAACTGATTCAACTACGAGAACTCGCTGTCAGTACTACATATGCATAAACAAGTATACGGATGAGTATGGGATGCGCGTAGTTCTCGTATTGTATAGAGTTAACTTGACAAAAGATCTGAACTTATTATCCAGCGTGGGTGCGTTCCTCCCCTCATTCAATGCAAAGCCAATGATTCAGGGTTCTCCTTGTGTGCATATGCATGTGTCCCTCGAAAAGGAAAAAATAATTCGAATCAACAGTGGAATCAACACACATCAAGGATATTCACGTGACACGTACGTATGAACACTCGTACATACAAACATACATACATATGCTTGGGGAGATCGAATGGCAGAGCCTTGAGTTCAAAAGTCCCAATTAGGGGGGGTTGCGTTACTCCGCAACCAGAGCAGTCAGTACTTAATGCTTTCCACTTTACAAAAGAGGTTACTTACCCGCACTTTGTATGCAAAATTAAGGAATAACAAGAGTGTACATGTGACTTTTCCTTATTTTCTTTTATGTTTTAATAAAGGAGGGAGGAGAAGAAAGGATTATCGCCTGGTTACCGCATGTGAATCGTATTTTATTGGAAATTGTGGTGAACAGGACCGTTGAATGGAATGATGTTCTTTAGCTGAGTAATACAGAAAATCCCAAGGTGTGGATGAATGGTTGAAGAGGACCTTGTTAATTACGAAAGCTATTAACGAAGGCTAAAGTGTGTTACCTACATGTGTATGGACACTACCAAGAGGAGTGCTTTTAATATATAACAGTCTAGAATTGGCATTCTGATGGTGTAGAGGGAAACTGCATTAACGAACAATCGGTAATTAGAACGTACTCGAATCTAGCAGGGTTTAAGTAAATACTTCAGCAGAAATGCAATGGGTCTTGCCGAGAACTCTGGATTTAGCTCGTTGTTTGGAACAGCAACTAAAAAGTCAGTGTGCAAAAGGAAAACATGCCTAAGAAAAAACATTGTGTGGTTTTAGGTAACCATGAAGCAAGTGAAACTTTTTTAGGCATTAATCTTAATTTTAGCTTAATAATTATTGCTTACTTGCTTTGGTGGCGTTACAGCCCATGAAGGACCAGAGCCATCTCCTCTCAATCACCCATGTTGTGTAGGATTTATTTTTCACACAGGTGAAAAATACAGTTTAATGCCGATTCCGAATGGCTTGAGTCAAGATGCTTTTTCATGGCAAGTATACTACGGAGGGCTTTGTACCCCGTCGAAGAGGAACGCCGCGAGGTAAACATTCGATGGCATTGGTGTAATCGGCATCTGAACTCGCTCATCGTGCGTCAGAGTCCAACACACTAACTACTGCGCCACGGCGCACTTTCCAACACACAAATCTAATGCAGAATTTAAATTTTTCTCTACTTTACATTTTAAAATAGTAATGCTAACTTATTCAATAGCTTTTTTCAATGATAACGCAAAAAAATTAATTGGCATTGAATTATTCAATGCTAATGAATTTGGCTTTTCATTGGCATTACTTTATTAAATGCTAATGAAATTTCTAATTTTATTGAGAAAGTAATGCATTACTCCCGTCTCCGTATACAACGAGAGAGTTGGGCATATTTGTCGCAAAATTGCACTGCACGATAAAGGCGGACTTTTGAAATGAGTTTCGAACCATAGTCTATCACAAACAATGCACGCAAAACCAAATCGATTATTCTCATATAGGTTTTCGAATAGATTATGAGCTCCATTATGTACATACAACGTATAGATTGATGACGGATCTTATTCTGCTCGTGTTCTTCGTGCATTGTGCCTTTCTCGGTACCGACGACAGTATACGCCCACAGGTGTGCTGGAATTTGCGTCGACAGTTGTATTTTCAGGAGCTTGCGATAAAGATTCCGCATTGGAAAAATCTTGATTGCGATTTGACGAATTTTGTAACTCCTCTGCATCAACAACTAATCCTGGCCTTGTGCTTGTATCTCGACTCGTGCTTGTATCTCGACTCGTACTCGTATCACTGTCGCTCGTGTCTATATTAGCACTGGCGCTCGATTTTAGCCGCTTGCATTTTTGACGATACCTGCGGCATCCTTCTGCATTTAGTCGCTTTTGATGCAGATTTTTTTCTGCAACAATATTTTCGGATATAGCCTTACCACTTTGAATGATAAACGTATTATATTCAGGACTCGGAGAAATTCTTAAAGTATTGCCGAAGAGAGCACTTCTTAAACTTCGTTTTCAAGTGAATGCGGCACTTAGATTAGAACATGTACCAAGCCAATGGAAAGTCGCAGAAGTTATCATGGTTCCGAAACCCGGGAAACCGCCGACTGAAGTTACGTCGTATTGACCGATTTCTCTTCTACCGATCATCTCCAAAGTATTCGAGAGAATTCTACTTAATCGACTTAAGCCAATTACTGAAGGTCTCTTACCGAATCATCAGTTTGGTTTCAGAAGCAAGCATCCTACCATAGATCAAGTACATCGAATAACTGATGTAATTGAAAAAGCGCTAGAACAAAAGTTAATTTGTTCAATCGTTTTTCTTGACATCTCACAAGCCTTTGATAAAGTATGCCACAAAGGCTTGGAGTACAAACTACTACCTGTTCTACCAAAACAGCTATATAATATTCTAAGATCCGATCCTACCTATACACAGACTCTTCCGTGTTAAACACGGAAATGAATATTCCGAGCTGAAGACGATAACGGCCGTTGTATAGCAGGGTAGTGTTTTAGGCCCGCTATTATACTTACTTTAAATTCGTGGTATACCACAGACAGAAGGCACTGTGTTAGCGACGTTTGCCGATGACACTGCCATCCTGGCAACAGGTAAAACGGTTGAAGAATCAAATGTCAAACTACAGTATGGATCTACAGTGGATCGTGTAAGTAATTAGACAATGAAGAGTACATCAATTAGCTAAGTTTATTTACCTTTTGAAGTTGATGGTATCTCAATCTGGACTGTACCTGGCAGAGGAACGGGAGGGCTGACACACATCTTAGGAACATCTTATGTTCGTCTAACAGCTTCTACAAAGTCAAGTGTAAAGGATGGTGTTGGTTCTTGTTGAGGGACTGCAATAGGTGTGGCTGCATGTTCTGGTGAACTAGTTGACCAGACTTTGCATAGTTGGTTACAAATAGCTTGTTCCTTTACGCAGAAAGCATCAAATTTGGTCGGGTCAAATGGGAAAATTCCGGTTGATTTAAATCCAGATACAATGTTTGCAGATGTAAGATTATTTTCCCAAATTGGTTTCAGAAGTGAAGCAAATTCACTTTTAGGAAGCCGGCAACTTCCTTGTCCCATCATCTTTTTGCCATAATTGACAAGTGATTTGTCCCATGCTGTTTTAACTGGACCAAAAACACATTTGTCGAGTGGTTGTAATTTATCATTTAAATGAATTGGAAAACGAATTAGTTGAATATAATTTTTAAGAGCTTCTTCAACGATCCTAACACTGATATGGCTAGAGTGACCATCGTAGAGAAGAATAGCAGTTTGGTCCTAACTACATTTTTCAATGAGAACTTTTTGGACGTGAGGAATGAGTCCGTTTGTAATCCAATGATAAAATTGAGGCTCTTCCATCCAACCTTCCTTCGAAGCAGCACAAAGAGTTCCTGGGAAATAATCTATTGAAGTCCATCGTGCCTGAACAGCGTCGCCTTTGAAAACAATTGTGGTGGTAGCTTATCTCCATTAGCAGATACACAAGCCAAGACCGTTGTTGTTTCTCTGCCAGAACCACCAGAAACGCAGCTTAAGGGTACACCTTTTTCTCCAATGGCTCTCAAGCGACTTGAATCACTCCCGAAACCACTTTCATCCGCGTTCAAAATAAAAGCTGACTTGTCGGGGCTTAGCAAATTAAAATCATCGTAAACTTTGGTAAGTTTTTCATAAACGTCAAAAATTATGTCAGTTTTCGAGCATCTTGGCGCGATTTTGCAGGTGTTCTGGTTTTTTCAGTGAGAGGTTTGGATATCTTGACATAAAACTACGGTACCAGTCATCTCCTGGCTTCCCGCTATTGAAGGAGGTAGCCAAGTTCTTAATTTTTACGTAGGAGCCCACTAAATTAAGGAGATCCTCCTTATTGCAAGGGTAACCAGCCCGGGATCTTGAAATTAGGCACCTTGCGATGGTGTTTTCCACATTTGACGAGAGTGCAGGCTTTCTTCCTCGTGATACAATGCCAGGAGTTTTTTTCCTACCACCAATTTGATTAAAAAGAGGGCGCCGTGGCGCAGTAGTTAGTGTGTTGGACTCTGACGCACGATGAGCGAGTTCGGATCCCGATAACATCAACGCCATCGAATGTTTATTTCGCGACGTCCCTCCTCGGCGGGGTACTGGCAAAACCCTCCGTAGTATAACTTGCCTAGAAAAAGCTTCTCGGTAGGTCCCTTTCACCTGTGCGAAAAATAAGTCACACACAACATGGGTGATTGAAGGGAAGCTTGGCTCAGGTCCTTCATGGGCTGTAACGCCACCAAAGAAGAAGAATTCGATTAAAAATAACTGACTCTGTTTCTTCGGCTTGTCGATATGTCTTGTTTTTCTTGTTGACGTCTTCTGCTGCATGTAAGATATCTTCGGATGTATAAGATGGAAATGTCGTTTTTCCTTTATAAATACGTGACATCTTCTTAATTAAAGTTATACTAGATCAGCGCTTAGTTCATTTAAAACGTGCGTTTACAATTACCCCAAACTGTTTACGTTTACCCCATTTCGATGTTCACATTTACCCATGATGTGAAAAAAAGGGGTAATTGTAAACAGCAAATGCCTTTTATAATTTGTTGTAAAGTATCAACAAACACATCATATTCATTAACACTTATATATAACATAATTATAAATAACACAGTTACTTAATTTGATAACTTATTTTATGTTTTAAAACAATTTTACTCAACACCAAATAACTTGAAAACACAGAAAAATGAGTAAATCACGGCAACGATCAAACTGCAACTAACCCATTTACAGATTGCTTTTGGTACGTGTCAGCATAACGAGAATATATCGTATTTTCAAATAATGTCATGACATGCCACGATGGGCAAACGGTTTTTGGAGAATTAAGTGCGTTTACAATTACCCCTGTTCACAATTACCCCCCGTGACCCTATCGGGAATTGTACTGGCTATTTGGAAAGTATTCCAAGCTCAATATTTATAACAAACTGCTTATATATGTATAAGCAAGTGCTAAAATCTATATGGACTTATAGTGTACAACTATGGGGTTGTACTAAAAAGAGTAATGCAGACTTGTGGGCCACTAAAGCGGAGAGCAAAATTAAAACAGTGTTTCTACAGCGAGATCTTTATTCCGACTGGCTCAGCATGACACTTTTCGTACAATAAGTGGTTTACATATTACATGCATTACCGTAACATGAATCGTTCGATTGTACAGCAATGAACATTTGGGCTATACGTATTGTAACTTATCTGTTAAAATACAGTGTAGTCGAAAAATGAGTAACATTTATTGGTCGAATAATACCTACAGACTTTTCAAAACAAAGTATTACGGGCAATTGTTAATGCGCCGTGGTATCTGCGAAATGAGGATGCAGCCAATGCAGCTAGAGATTTCGCTCGTAGACACAAATGAAGACTAGAGGAACACGCTAATAACGCTATACTTCCAATTTTAGATGAAGATAATCTATTACGCCGTCTACAAAGAACCAAACCGTTCGATTTAGTGCGATAATAAATAAATAATTACTCGTGTGAACTGGCGAGCTCTGCAGGAACTATCGCTGGAAGGTGACCTGCCCATTTTAACTTATGTATAGTTTTTTTTTTCTTCTTTTCTCCTCTGATGTGAATAAAAAACTACTGGATGAGTTCAAGAGCTCAGTTGTAGTCTAACACTAAAAATACGTTTGAAGGGAGATGTTTTTTAGTGTCTTTTGAAGATTTTCACCTGCCCTCGCAAAAAAAAAAAAAATGAAAAAAATATTCAGGACTCGACGCTGGACCTCTACTAGCACTCGGCATGGCATCTTTTATCAGTCTACTATTTTTCTCCAGCGCCTCAGAGTGTAGTTCGGCTTGTCAAGATCACTGAAGGCCTAAATAAAATGAAACACATTAAATTGACAGGATAAAAATTAAAATAATTCATCAAATATTCATATCAAATGTATGTATGTATGTTGGCATTACAGTCCATGAAGGACCAAAGCCGAGCTTCTCTCCATCATGTGAAAGGGACCTACAGTTTATTGCCGGTTCCGAACGGCGAGATTCGAGAAGCTTTTCTTGACAATTATATTGCTGAGAAGAAGCACCGTGAAAAACACGTTCGATGAAATGTCTGTTGTCGGGATTCGATCCCGTGTAATCGGCACTACCTATTGCGCCCCGCCGCTCTCATTCATATCAAATGAGTTAAAATAAATGCATGCACTCAAAATTAAAATTTATTGACTGGCAACATATCATAGTGAAATATTTATTTGGGGCTAAAAAATAGTCTCTAATAATTAATTTGTTAACTATTTGCAATATTCTTAAATACTAACAAATATTTCTGTTAGTGCATAACAAATAATATGCACCGGCAGAAAGTTAAACTAACTCACCAATAACCTTTTTCCTTTCCCTATAAGAAGGAACTCACTCAACTTTCTATTTCTTAAAATCAATTCATCGTCGGATATTTTCGCACTATCCTTGGTTTTTCCCTCGTTGACTGGTTTATTTGACTCACTAGCTGTATCGTTAATCCATCACGATCAAGTGAATAAGAACATTTACAATAATGTATGTATGTTGGCGTTACAGTCCACGAATGACCAGAGCCGAGCTTCTCTCAATCACCCATGTTGTGTGTGATTTAATTTTCCCATAGGTGAAAGGGACCTACAGTTTATTGCCGGTTCCGAACGGCGAATTTCGAGAAGCTTTTCATGATAATTTTACTACAGTGGGTTTTGTCAGAGCCCCGCTGTGGAGAAACACCGTGAAAACACGTTCGATGACATGGCTGTGTCGGGATTCGATCCCGTGTCATCGGCGTCAGAGGCCAACACACTACCCACTGCGCCACGGTGCTTACAATAATACACTGATCAAAATACACAAAAACCGCGGTGGACTTGCACGAATAAAGCGGCCCACAGCACGCTACGGATTGGATGGATCTGTTTGAAGTCATTTCGCGATACACTTGTGGATCGGTATACATTCTTCATTTCACGCTGTTCGTCGTCGAGTAAAGCGGAACACAGACACGCTACCGATCGTCAATTCGTAGAATAACATCAAATCAAACGTATTTGATAACTTTGCGATCTGTAGCAAACTGCCCCACACGCACACACACGACGATCTGTTTGAATCGCAACCGCAATCCGTAGCGTCTCTGTGTGCCGCTTAAGTGAGAATGTAAATGCTTCACGGTCAGCTGATGCGAGCTATGAGCCCCACCGCTCTGCCGAGCGCCTTTCACTCTCTCACCACTCCGCGGCCTGCTGTAATGCGACATGCGACAGATAGACGAAAAAATTTGAGACGATCGAAAACAAGTTTCACTTTAAAAACGACATCCCAATTAACAAGTTTATCATAGAGGAAGAAGTAAAGGGCTCACGCCAATAACATTAAGCCAAAACGGGAAAATGGAGGCGGACAATTTATAGTAAAGCAACAATCGGTGCTGTAAAATTAACATTGTTGACGAAGGTCTAGGTGTTCACGGCAGCTCACGCGTGATATGTATGTGACATACGTACGGACCAAACGTGGCTAACGAAACGCAAACCCCCATGATGACGAAGAGAGAGCAGCCTCGGAAATTGCCTACCCTGGTGTGCCAGGGCCCCATTCGGAGCCAGGCCTAAATGGTGGCAGTATGCGAGCGTCTGGTGGCCGATTTGTCCCGCTCGGCAGCCGTTCGGGCTTAGCCCGAAAAAGTCACGAGCAACCCGGCAGTGGCCTCGTGAGCCATTACGGTGGTGGGGGGTTATCACGCCATGCACTAACCAGTGCGTGCGGGGAGTAAAGGGCAACAGACAACAGCATCGACTTAGGATGGGCACGTGGAACGTCTCATTGCTCACAGGGTGCTCACGAGCTGGTTGAGGAAGCTGCCAGGTATCGGTTAGATATCGTAGGTATCTCTTCGACAAAGCACGGAGGATATAAAACTGTGGACCTTTCGGACGGGTGGAAACTCTTCCTGTCGGGAGTTGCACCTCAAATGTCTGCACAGGCGGGGGTGGGGATACTCATAAGTCCCAGGCTGGCAGACAGGGTATTGGAGTGAATACCATTAGGAGGGAGAGTCGCGATCTTAAAACTCAAATTTGAAAGATCAACTTTAGCTCTGGTGCAGGTGTATGCACCGAATCTAGAGTCTGAGTATGCGACTTTCCTGGATGAAATTGATGCGGCCCTTGATAGGGTGGTTGAGATGGATTCCTATATCCTGATGGGTGACTTTAACGCCCACGCGGGTGTGGATGTAACCACACGAGGGAGTGTGATTGGGAGGAGCGGTGATCCTCATCAAAACGCGAACGGAGAGAGGTTGTTGGATTTTTGCTGTTCAAATGGCATGTCCATTATGAAAACACCTTCTTTCCGCACAAAGGCATTCATAAATATACGTGGTATCGTGGGAGTCTTTAACAGAAACCGTTGATAGATTTCTTTATGGTACCATCGTGTGTGAAACGGATGGTTTGAACTGTCAACTGATCATTACCTGGTGTTGTGTAAGCTGTATCTTTCTGATAGAGTACCTCGTCTGCCAAGGCGGAAACCAAGAGTAGTTACACGCATACGGTGGGAGAAACTACAGAGCAGTGAGGTGCGGCAACACTTCTCACGACACATATCCGAAAGGTTTGAGAAAATTCCAACTGTTCCATCGCATGTAGAGGAAGAATGGCGACTATTTTCAATAGCTGTCATTGCCTCTGCATGTGATGTTTGTGGAGATAAGCGGCTTGGTGTGGCGGCTGATGGTGAGAAAAGAACTGCGTGGTTTAAAAGACCCGGAGTTCAAGAAGCCATCAGAGAGAAGAAGAAGGCCTACAGAGACTGGATTCTCTTGGGGGACTCCGCTTCTTGTGACCGATACACTGTGGCGCGAAGAACTTGCAAATTGCTGTGCGAGCAGCGAAAGAGCAGTCCTGGAAGGAGTTCGGCGAGAAGTTGGAAGCCGACCATAGATATGCGAAAAAGGTGTTCTGGCAAACCATTCGCCGGCTCAGAGGAAGGAAATTCAACATCATCGAAGGAGTTAAATCCAAAGATGGTGTGTTCCTTTCCAATGAGATGGACATATTACGCAGATGGAGCGAGCACTTTTCGGAGCTGCTCAATCCCGAACAGGCACGGAGGGGGACAGACAGGGAGACACGCAAGAGCGTGTGGCGGAGAATAGTCCAACGGTGGAGGAAGTCATTTTAGCGATTGAATCGCTAAAAGTTGGCAAATCCGCCGGTGTGGATGAAATTCGGCCAGAAATACTTAAGGCAATGGGTAAAGAGGGAGTATTATGGCTCTCTCGTGTCATTAAGGTGGCCTGGGAATGCGGTGAGACACCTAGCGATTGGCAAACTGGGGTGATTGTTCCTCTTTTAAAAAAGGAGGATAAAAAAGAGTGTTGCAACTATAGGGGTACATCTCTTTTAAGTGTCCCCGGTAAGGTCTACGCTAAGGTATTGGAGGCGCGTTCTAGAGCTATGGTCGAATCCAGGATAGGGGATGAACAGTGCGGGTTTCGTCACGGCAGAAGTACAACCGACCAGATTTTCACTCTAAGAATGGTACTCGAGAAGGCTTGGGAGTACGCCAAACCAATCTACAGCTGCTTTGTAGATTTGGAAAAGGCGTATAACCGAGTTCCTCAAGGTAAACGCTGCAGTGTTCTGCAGGAGTATGGGATTGGTGGTCATCTGTTGAGGGCCATTCAGTCTCTATACACAAACTGTAGCAGCTGCATCCGGGTTAACGGTAGTAAATCAACACCTTTCACCGTGGGCATTGGACTTCGCCAAGGGTGCGTCTTGTCACCTCTCCTTTTCATTATATATATGGAATGGATGTTGCAGCGCAATCGGGGCGAGGAGTGTTTTACATTGGGAGAGTTGAGGATAAGTCGTCTTCTTTTCGCGGATGACTTAGTTGTCCTCACATCCTTCTAGATGGAACTTCAGCGCGCGCTGGATAGGTTTGTGCCCGTATGTGCTGATGCTGAAATGAGGGTTAACGTGGGCAAATCCGAGGATATGGTTATTTCCAGAACACCTGTCCAATGCACTCTACATGTTAGTGGAGTCCCATTGAAGCAGGTGTAGAAGTTTAAGTATCTCGGGGTCTTCTTCACGAGTGATAGGACGAGCAATACTGAGCTTTCCTGCAGGATTGGCCAAGCTGGGTCAATTTTAGAACAGCTTGGAAGATCTGTAATCAGGAAGACCGAGCTTGGTATCAAAGCCAAGTTAGCGGCTTTTAAGTCAGTATTTGTTCCAACTCTCACCTACTTACTTACTTACTTAGGTGGCGCTACAGTCCGTGGTGAACCTGGGCCTCAACCAACAAGCATCTCCAGCTGGCGCGGTCTTTGGCCAGCTGTTTCCAGCGCCGCACGCCCATTTGGTTATGGTCCCCTTCCACCTGCGTGCGCCACCGATGATGCGGCCGTCCTCTGCCGCGCCTTCCTTCCGGGGTGGATTCGAAGACACTTCGGGTCGGAGCTGTATTTTCCATGCGCTCTACATGGCCTAGCCACCTTAGACGCTGTATCCGTAGGCGTCGTACCAGGTCGATGTCGCTGTACAACTCGTACAGTTCTTCGTTATGTCTTCTCCTCCATACACCGTTTGAACACACGGGACCGTAGATAGTACGCAGAATTTTTCTCTCCAAACGACCAAGGGCACCTTCATCTGCTTTTGTTAAGACCCAAGCCTCTGCGCCGTAAGAGAGGACTGGGATGATTAAGGTCTTGTATAGTGTCACCATGGTTTTCCGAGAGAGGGCTCTACTTCTCAATTGTCTCTTGAGCCCAAAGAAACAGCGGTCGGCAGGAGTGATTCTGCGTTTTATCTCAGCGCTGGTGTTTTTGTCGCTGGTCATCAGTGAGCCAAGGTAGACGAATTCCTTGACCACTTCACAGTTATATCCGCCCATTGTGACGTTCTGGCCAATACGTCGATGTTGTCCGTCCGTCTCTTTTAGATGAAAGCAGATATTTGGTTTGACCCTCATTAACCTTGAGACCCATCCTAGCCGCTTCTACCTCAATGCTTACAAAGGGCTCATTGACGTCTCGCTGTGTCCGTCCAATCACGTCAATGTCGTCGGCATACGCAAGCAATTGAATAGACTTGAAATAAACCGTACCTCTTGTGTTGGCCAGTGACTCTTGCACGATCTTCTCAAGCACGATGTTGAAAAAGTTGCATGACAGCGCGTCACCTTGCCTAAATCCTTTTTTAACATCAAAGGTCTCATTACCGACCTTAATGGAGCAGTGAGAATTCTCCATTGTCATCCTGGACTGCCGGACGAGTTTGGCAGGGATGTTAAAACTAGACATGGCTTTGTATAGCTCATCTCTATACACACTGTCATATGCAGCCTTGAAATCGACGAAGAGGTGGTGAGTGTCTGCCGTAGCGTAAATATTTGGTCTATTGTGGATTTACCTGGCCTGAAACCACACTGATAAGAGCCGATCAGGTTATCCACAAACGGTTTCAGGCGTTCACACAATACGGCAGAGAACATCTAATATGCGATGTTAAGGAGACTTATTCCCCTATAGTTGGCGCAGTTATAGGGGTCTCCTTTCTTATGGATCGGGCAAACGATGCTAGGATTCCATTCGTTGAGCATGCTTTCCTCCGACCATACCTTGCAAATGCAAGTGCATGCACCTTACCAGTGCATGCACCTTACCAGTCGCCTTAAGAAGCTCAGCAGACAGGCCGTCTGCGCCCGAGGCTTTATTAGACTTAAGTCTTGATATTGCTATTTTGATTTCGTCTAGGTCGGGTGGACTGATTTCTGTTTCATTGTCGTCCATTACGAATGGCTCGTTCTGCCTGACAGCGGTGTCTTGTCTGTCATCGCCGTTATACAGTCTGCAGAAGTGATCTTTCCAAATCCTCAGCATCGACTGCGACACTACTACCAGTTCTCCATTTTCATCACTGCAGGCCGCTGCTCTGGCTTTGTTCGTTTTACCTTATTGTAAAGCTTACGGGCGTCATTCCTGCGGAAGCATCTCTCCATATCCTCGATCTCACGCTTTCCGTGCTCTCTCTTCTTTATTCTGAAAAGCGTGTGTTCCTCTTTTCTTTTCTGCTCAAAGATTTTGCGAGCCGCTCTCGTCCGTCGTTGCAGCTTGGCTTTATATGCCTCTTGTTTTGCTGCATGGGCTTGTTCGCATTGTTTATCGAACCAGGGGTTTCTAGGTGGTGGCGGTTTGAAACCCAGCACCTCTGAGGCAGCGTCTCTGACGGCGCTCTGGCAATGCGCCCATTCCTGCTCTATTGTTTGTGCTACAGTGGGCGGGTTTTGAGAGAGCTTGGAGGAGACACGATCGGCAAAGATTCTGGCAGTCTCTTGCGATTGTAGCTTTCCGACGTCAAATTACGTTGTGCTACTCGACTCCTAAGCATTCTTGATATCCTCATTCGTACCTTGGCTACAACAAAGTAGTGGTCCGAGTCGATGATGGCCCCTCGGAAGGTATAAGGTATAAGTATGCCCGACGAACGGAATCTCAGCATAGTTTGCCCGGTCCATAAGAAAGGAGACCCCTATAACTGCGCCAACTATAGGGGTATAAGTCTCCTTAACATCGCATATAAGATCTTCTCTTCCGTATTGTGTGAACGCCTGAAACCGTTGGTGGATAACCTGATCGGCTCTTATCAGTGTGGTTTCAGGCCAGGTAAATCCACAATAGACCAAACATTAACGCTACGGCAGATCTTGGAGAAGACCCAGGAATATCAAATCGACCCTCACCACCTCTTCGTCGATTTCAAGGCTGCATATGAGAGCGTGTATAGAGATGAGCTATACAAAGCCATGTCTAATTTTAACATCCCTGCCAAACTCGTCCGACTGTGCAGGATGACAATGGAGAATTCGCGCTGCTCCATTAAGGTCGGTAATGAGCAAACCGAGACCTTTGATGTTAAAAAAGGATTTAGACAAGGTGTCGAGCTGTCATGCAACTTTTTCAACATCGTGCTTCAAAATATCGTGCAAGAGTCACTGGCCAACACAAGAGGTACGATTTATTTCAAGTCTACGCAATTGCTTGCGTCCGCCAACGATAGTGGACGTGATTGAGGTAGAAGCGGCTAAGATGGGTCTCAAGGTTTATGAGGGTAAAACCAAATAAAAGACAACACCGACGTATTGGCCAGAAAAACTCCATGGGCGGATATAACTTTGGAGTCTTCTTCTTCTTTGGTGGCGTTACAGCCCATGAAGGACCAGAGCCAAGCTTCCCTTCAATCACCCATGTTGTGTGTGATTCTATTTTTCACACAGGTGAAAGGGACCTACAGTTTAATGCCGATTCCGAACGGCGTGAGCGGAGAAGCTTTTTCTAGGCAAGTTATACTACGGGGGGTTTTGCCAGTACCCCGCCGAGGAGGGACGCTGCGAAATAATCATTCGAAGGCGTTGGTGTTATCGGGATCCGAACTCGCTCATCAGAGTCCAACACACTAACTACTGCGCCACGGCGCCCTTAACTTTGGAGTGGTCAAGGAATTCGTGTACCTTGGCTCACTGATGACCGGCGACAACAACACCAGCGCTGAGATAAAACGCAGAATCACTCTTGCTGGGCGTGCGGCGCTGGAAACAGCTGGCCAAAGACCGTGCCAGCTGGAGACGCTTGTTGGTTGAGGCCCAGGTTCACCACGGACTGCAGCGCCACCTAAGTAAGTTAGCATCATCTGTGCACCCGCCCCTACCGACGTGGCTGAAGAACCCATCAAAGAGGATTTCTGCGACCTCTTGGACGACGTCTATGGATCTTTTCCGGAGTACATCAGAATCTTATGCAATGTGAAATCGGCAAGGAGGATATCATTGGCTGAGAATCGTGGGGAAAGCACAGCCTCCTCGATACAAAAACATACAACGGCTTTCGGATTTCCTCGTAAGAAGATCTACACAGCAACCTGGCGGTCACCATGTGCTCATAGAAGCGCGACAAGCGACAATCATTCTGGATGTTAGAACGTCCAGAGGGGCAGACGTCGGCTTTGACCATTTCCTAGTGGTAGCAAGATTCAGAGCTCGACTTTCCAATGTTAGAAAGCTGCATCAGCCCACCAAAAGGAGGTTCAACATTGGAAGCCTAAGTACCTTAGAGATCGCCAGAAACTACAGAGAGCAGCTGAGTTGACGACTGGCAAGTATGCCTACGTGGGACACAAACGCCAACAATATGGGGCTCCAGTGCCGCTCAGCCATCAAGGAAGCAGGTGAAACTACAATAGGCTGCGCCATCATATCACGGGCTTCAATAAGCCCGTGATATAATGGCGAATGTGAGTAGAAAAACGACGAGACGTACCAAATGGTGCTGCAAAAGAGAACACGAGCATCGCGCGGGAAATACCGAGAAGGAGGACGGAACAAAAACGCTGGGGCGAAAGAAGAGAATTTTCTCAGCTATCCAGCTCAAGGATATCGAAGAGTCCAGGGATAAAAACGCATTAGGAGCCTTTTACAAGAAAGCAAAAGGCTTCGCAGCGGGCTTTAGAGACGGCACCCAGGCTTTTGGGAATTTGCGAGAACAATTATGTTACCGACCTGCAGGGAATAGTGGATATTTTCAAGCAGCATTTCCAGCGGGTGCTTAATGAGTATGGAGAAGACAGAGTGGTAGTGGGCGAAGAGATCCCGCCTCCAGTCGACGAAGTTGTCCTCCCTTCCAGCATCGAAGAAATAGGCATAGACATTTAAAAACATGAAGAGCAACAAGGCTGCAGGCTCGGATGGATTACCATTAGGTCTCTTCAAACTGATGTCGATGTCCTGGTAGGGAGCATGCACCAGATCAGCTGTAGAATTTGAGAGGACGAATGCATGACCGACTACTGGAATACCAGCTCTATATGTCCCATCCACAAAAATGCGATCCTTGCTCAATGCCGCTTACAAGATCCTATACAGTGTATTGTATGAATGTCTAATGACGTTTTGCACCTAACTAATCGGCACATACCAGTGCGGCTTCCGGCCAGGCAGATCGACTATGGACAAAATATTTACGCTGAGGTAAGTCCTGATGAAGACCAGCGAGCTTAAAATCGATAACCATCTACCATCACATAACTGGATCCCGAGAAAACTGACCATCTTCATATCAATGCGGAGAATCAAAGAAGCGGTCCATCACCCATTGCCTCTTCTTCTTTTTATCGGGCGCTATAGTTCAGGGTGAGCCTGGACCTCAACCAACATGTCCCTCCAACTAGCATGATCTTTTACAAACCTTTTCCACTGTTCCCCCGTCCCCCGGATGAGGGCTCGGGAAGGGCTCGATTCGCAAGAGTAATTCTTCTTTACGAGAAGGAGGAAAAATACTGGCATGACTCAGCTAGTACTGTCCATCCCGATATCCAAGGAGGCTAAGTGTCTAGGAGTCATCTTAAATAGCAAGTTTCTCTGGTCAAAGCATGTTGAGTCAAAAACCACCAAAGCGTTGTCAGCTCTCTGGCAATGCAGAGGAGCTTTTGGCAAAACATGGGGTTTATCGCCGGCAAAGTTCCTCTGGCTCTACACGGCAATGATAGGACCTTTAATCTCTTATGGGGGGCCTTCCCCAGCAGGCCGGGCGCTGCTCTGGATGCTATGATGAACATTCCACCACGTGATTTATTTATCAGAGGGTGTGCTCTGAAAGCCATGTCTCGTCGGAAGAGAAATGGCTTTTGGTATAACTCGTATACGAATAACGCAAGAATTGTCCTGCGACCCCTGTCTCATGGACATCTTCACAGTCGAGTTTTCATGGCGTCAAGATTGGCTATGGCTGGATAATGAACCTGGAAACGATAGTCTTCGCATTTTCACGGATGGCTATGTCTAGGCTATGATGGGTATGTCTTCCAATCAGAGATATACGCAATCCTAATGGCCATGCATTATGTTGTGAAGCACAGGTGGAGGTGGAAAGGCGTATACATTTGTAGTGGCAGCCAAGCTGCACTAAAAGCTGTGCGTAACCCCTTAACTAGCTCCAAATTGGTCCTTGAACTCAAGTCCTTCTTGAAGACAGTCGAAAGACTAAATTCATTAGGGCTTGTATGGGTTCCAGGCCACTCTGGGATTCCAGGTAATGAGATCTCTGATAACCTCACCGGAATGGGTTCAGAGGAGAGCTTCTCAGGACCTGGACCTGTTCTAGGTCTACCTGCATCCACGGTAAATTCCTACATTAACGATTGTGCGTTTAACATACACAACCGTAGATGGAAGGATTGTCCAAGCTGCAGGATGACTAAGCGCGTATGCCCTGATGTCTGCAAGAAATCCGCAGCATTCCTCCTGTCTTTAAGGAGAATCGATTGCAGAAGGCCTGTGGGAGTCATCAGGGGCCATTACAGTTTTGCCAAGCATCTCTACGTGCTTGGCATGAGTGAGACGCCTACCTGTGCTGCATGTTGCGAGGAGGATGACACTGCAGAGCATTGCATGATTGCTTTAACTTTCAAAAAGATGTACATACATTTTTCGAATGGTGTGTATAAGTTAAACGACCGTTTCTGTCGGGAGTTTACTATGAACTGATTTATTATTTCATTTCAGCTTACATCTAATCTATGCTACTTAACATTAAGTTCTTATTATCTAGAGGCATATCGTGCCTGTGCCACTTGATATCGCCTTGGATTTGTGTTACGGGAAAAATAAATAAATATTATCAGCATCGACTGCGATTGTACTACTAGATGTCCGTTCTC
Organism: Eumerus sabulonum; assembly: GCA_951905685.1. Lineage (NCBI taxonomy): Eukaryota > Metazoa > Arthropoda > Insecta > Diptera > Syrphidae > Eumerus > Eumerus sabulonum. Next base: position 146,771,102 of record OX645060.1, on the reverse strand, counting down.
ATCCCTGCAAGCTTTCGTTCCAGCCTTATAACCTTGGCATGTTCGCTTTATCTGTTGGTAAAACTTTCGAACGTCACGCCTGCAGTAATCCCTCTTCAAATCCTCAATCGCGCGCTTCTCGTACTCTTTCTTCTGAGAAGCTTATGCTCCTCCCCTCTTTTTAACTCGTAGAGCTCACGAGCTGCTCATGTTCTTCTATGCAGCGAGGCTTAATATATACATCCTGCTTCGCTGTGTGAATCCTCCTGCACTCGTCGTTGAACCAGGTGTTTCTTCGTGGTGGAGCCTTGAAGCCCAAAACTTTAGAAGCAATTTAAATTTAAAGTGGTTAGGGAGGTTACATACTTCGGGGCAAACATAAACAATACGAATGAGACCATAGTGGAGATCCGTCGCAGAATTACCCTTTGGCAGCCGCGGCTACTTCCGCTGCTACTTGTCCCGAAGAACCAAGGTGGTGCTTTACAAGACTCTTATCTTGCCAGTCCTGCTATACGGAGCCGAAAGCTGGACTAAGATCTGATAACCTTATTATGTCGGCGAGACAATGCGGGCAGAAGGTAGAAAGGAAGGGAGATGGAGGAGATGCCGATAGACATTAAATGCTTGCATGTTGTATTGAGCTGGAAAGACCGAATCCGGCAGGATAGTAGACCTGATTCTTGGCTCCTTCGAACAAAGAATTCTGCGACGGATATCCGGTCCCGTCTGCAAGGAAGGCAAATGGAGGAGAAGACATAACCGCGAACTCTACGAGCTGTACAAAGATGTGGATATAGTTCGGAAGGCGAAAAATCCGTCGACTACAATTCCTCGGATACATCGAGCCCATGGACACCAACCCGCCTGCAGCTAAGAGGGTCTTCGAATCCGAGCCTCCTGATTTAAGAAGAGGGGAGAGACCGAACCTCCGATATAAGGACCAAGTGTTCACGGACGCAAGACAATTTGGTTCGGTAGCGTGCCCAGAACCGCCAAGGATGTAGGGCTCTATTAATTCAGGCTCAGATCCTCCATGGGTTGCTGCCCTGAAAAGTAAGTAGGTTAGTAAATATTTTACTCATTGCAGGGCATAGTGAACAATTCCGTCAATGGATCGGACACTACTGAAATTTGTTGTCTGATAAATAAGGAACAGCTATTGAAGGTGCAGCTACCTTAGGAAAATGCTTGTATTTTGCGCACTTAAAGAATGCCCTATTCAGTTTTGGTTGTCATTTGCTTAATTGCTATATTTAGTTTGTTCGGGTTGGATGTAGGATATTATTAACTGCTACTAGAATAGTATTAATTGTAATACAATGCCTACGAAATATCAATAAAAATACAGTCAAAGCATATTTTTCTTTTGTTACTTAAAAAGAGGTCTTGCACAGCACTGTATATGTGCCCTTCACATGGTATTACTTAAGCGTGCGGAAAAAACGTATTCAGAATAAGGTTTTGAATTTTTATTTGAAACGATGGATATCATTTGATTCCATATCTTTCCGCCGACTTGAAGAATGTCGCTTTAAGAGACACCATCGCCTCCACTTCTAAAAACGGAACCCAATTCTCTTAAATAAACAATAATGTTGCACACGCTTCACTCTACTTTTAGGACATTTTCACAGCATTGGGGAAAGCAATACTTAAGAGCTACACTAAGGATATATAAAGAGTAACCACCACTCTAACTTTCACATTCGCTTCTCTCTTTTGTGGACTATATTTTCCGTACTTCCCCTTTATCGTTGTTTTCCACAACCACCCCATGTTTTCATCGTTGCACTCGGTACGTCCTGCGTAAAAAGTATTCACTTCCCCTTTCCGTCATCCCAATCGCTGATGGGAAGGAAAACTCGTCGCAATGCTCAATCGACACTGAATCAACGAGTGGTTTTTCCGAAAAAAGTCTTCAGTCAACGCGGACGCTTTCCCCCAATCGGTTGTGCGATCTCCCGTAAAAAAAATCGCTGCGATATCAAATACATCCATTCCTTGTGTGGTGTGATATTTTATGGGCAGACAAGGCATTAGTGATTAGACGGTTTACGACAAACATTTTTGTCGGCAATTACAACCGAATACGCGATACGACGACGGCATCTGTCAACACTACGAGTGTTAATCACTCATCGGTGAGATTGATATTCGATTTGATGCCATTTGAACGGATTAACTCATTTACTATCTGTTTGTCGATAGTGACGGGAACGGTCTCGACTTTATCTAACTAGTGAATTTCAAAAGTTTGAATATAATTTTCGGGTTTTTTTTTTGTGGATTTTTAAAATACGATATATTTACGTGATTTTCTATGTGGATTTTTGTTGTGTGGTTTCGAATTCTACTTATACTAGTATGTAGTACTACAGAAAAAGGAATTGTCTTCGGATAAATGTAACAAGTGTACAATCCCACACCGTGTATATGTAAGTCTTACAGCCGCTCTTCCACTCAGATATTGCTTAACAAGATTAGTGACAAGTGTTTTTGTCAGCTTGAGTTTATGAAACGTTCCAATTATTTGCAATAAGTGAGTGCAATTAATTAAGAAAAATAAAATGAATTATTAACAAGTGGCTATTAGCGAATTAAAATCAATTAAAAACGAATTTCAAAGTCCGAATATAAATATTTGCAGCCGAAAGAAAACCTATGGTAGTGCTTATGTACATGTATATGAATACTTCGGAGTGATTAAATGCGTTTTGAAAGAATTTATTGTCGATGCCTTTGTACATACGTTGTGCTTGAGTAAAATAATTAAAAAAATTGTCAGAAAGGAAGAAAAAGTATATATTTTATATTTACCTCATCGTTGTTGTAGGAAAGGAAGCGATAAATGGGATTACCGTGATTTGATACAGATTATCATTATCTCATTGTAAGCTGTTTGCCTTGTCGGAGATTTGAGAAAGGTGAGTCCCTCGTTCAAGGATAAGAAACTTAAGACTTTGCCAAGTACATAATTTGAGATATTATGCATACATACGTATGTACGTATAAACTTTTTTCTTTCCTTTCCTCTTCCCTCCTGTCCCTTTCAGTCTTGCATTTGTGCTCCAGTGAAAGTTCTTCCGTGTCAACAGTACGTGCTTAATTTATTGTCTTTGCCGATTTTGTTGCGTAGGCATTTTTTGCCTATGTACCTATGAAGGTATGAAAATGGGTCGGATGTTGTCAATGCAAGCGTGTGTTATGCTTTGGATGTGTCTTATTTTTACTTTTGCCGAGAGCCGCACCAGTACCATGATTGCAAGGGCTCATTAAAAAATTCTGAACATGATTTTTTTTTTTTTTTCGTTGTTTTGCGCTCGTGTTCTTTACGTGCACGAGGAGATAGGAAAAAGTTAGGCGATGAAAATTGAAAGAAGGTCGGGGTTAAGAAAGGCAAATAGTCCTTGAATTTGCTGTTTTTTTTTTGTACGTTTTCCTTAGCTTTTTGTTAGCAAATTAAATTTTATTTATTTTTCGTTGGATTGAAATTAGAGGAGAGTTGTTCTGTTGTTCTCCTTTTCCTGATCAACTTTGGGGAAATAATGATAGTCTTTAACGGTATGTTCACTGCTTAACTGAGTTCAATGAGCAGATACCGTACTACTCAGCTGTGGTCATTTTGGGGTATCTCAATTGAGTTAAACAAACATACATATGTATGGTACCCCAATACAGCATCCAATTCTTTCAGGTGGTGCTGGATTTGTTGGCATAAACGAACAACTAACAAAAATATCGTAATTAAAATGAATACTTAAAATCACCTTGTTATTACCACTAGTCATTTACATCAAGACATTGATGTAGTGCATACATTTGAATTATCAGAATAGCGTTCGTTCCCTAATTTAGTTTTGCCTCTTGTCGAAAATCCCCACCAATCAGCGACATGTCACGGATGCATCCTATCAACAATCAATCAAATTTAAAATTGCCTTTTTGCATTAAGCCGAGTCTAGCATATTTTCGATTACATATTAATTCGACACTATTGAATAATATCTTCCCAAATGATTCCGATTAAATTTTCAATAAAATCTTACGGATCGTTGGCAACAAATTATCTCACAAATGGCACCCAATTCTAAGTTTATGCGAATTTTTCCTTACTGTGTTTGCAAGTTCTCGTTCTGTGTTCTCACGATCTAAATTCGATTTCAGTAGTTCATTTTTTCTTTTTTACATTTCTTGTTAAATATGGTAAATTGTTAAAACGAAATAAAAAACGTAACGGCACCGAATATCGGCCGGCTACCTAAATCCGGTCATTTACTTATTAATTTAATATCTATAGCAACACTATAGATTAATAAAATGATATTTAAAGTACTTCTTATACCTACTTGCAATTAGTTGAAAAAAAAATGTAAAATTATTTATTATTGAGTTAGTTAGTTATTGAAAGTTAGATTTTACTTAAATAGATCGATGAAATCCTAAGAATCGATACTTTAAGAATTAAGGATTTTCTGTACAATTTCGATAATTACTTATAATGTTAGTAATTATTTTGGACTCATATATTCCATAGTAATATTATAATCTCATAGATTATTGGAAATATCACTTTTTGGGTGCGAACAATTTTAAAATATTGTGGCCGGAATTAGGGACAGTAAAACTTACAATGAGTGCTAGCATCGGCCGGTGGTCGGTATTGGGATATTTGTACTGGAGAATATGATCCTAATTCCGGCCAGGCAGATGATTATAAACATAGTCTGAGACGTTACATAGATTTATTTTATTGCTTTCATTCTTTTTTCCACACAAACTACGGAACTTCCTTGGTGCGTTGATCTTTCCTGTACAATATACATATACATAGTAATTTTATTATGTTAACCAATAGAATTGCATATTCAATGTGATAAATTTGCTTCATCTAATCGATAGAGTGATTTTAAGGAATGTTGTGAATTATTTGAAGTGAGACTGCTTGTTTTTTACTAATTTACCAACAATTGTGAGCTTTACGAATACAGCGGATTTCCTGAGGCTGCGCTGTTAACTAGGGAAAGGTAAACGTGTATACTTTGAACTTTTAACTAAGCCGTCACCGAGTGGTCTACTTTTTGTGATTTTATAGTTGAGAAACGAGAAAATGAGTGATAAAAAACCATGTCTTATACAAGTGAGTTATTACACAATGCTCCGAAATCAATTAATGATGGATTTATTTGTTTATTTATTTATTTATTTTTATCTAAAATCACTTACGTGCTAACAGATAATAGAATATCATATATTTTTATGTATATGTGTATATTGGCGTTACAGTCCATGAAGGACCTGAGCCGAGCTTCTCTCAATCACCCATGTTGTGTGTGATTTCATTTTCCCATAGGTGAAAGGGACCTACAGTTTATTGCCGGATCCGAACGGCGAATTTCGAGAAGCCTTTCATGACAATTTTACTACAGGGGGTCTTGTCAGAACGCCGCTGAGGAGAAACACCGTGAAAAACCCGTTCGATGACATTGCTTTTGTCGAGATTCGATCCCGTGTCATCGGCGTCAGAGGCCAACACACTACCCACTGCGCCCTCATGTCCATCTACAAAATATATTATTGGCAGTGGAATATTATTATGTATAAACCAAGGGTAAAAAACGTTTGCTACATACATAATCGTAAAACACCTGACTTGTCATCTACCCGGATTCAGATCTACCGATACCCCAGTCTTTTTGATACCTCGAACAAATATTGCTTGGTATGCTTTGTTTATATGGATACAATACCATTGGATGCTGTACAAGCCCATCTGCACTCACTGTTACTAATGAAATTTATCTTTTGGAGTTAATTAAAATCCACTTTCATCACTGTTGAAAACACGCCTCGAGTCTTCCATAACATTGAGTAGTTCATTTTCCGTGAGATAAGTGCGAACACGGTTAAAACAGTTCTGAATACTTTCCTCACTCACATCGGCTCTCGACATTGTTAAAGGCTGTGCAATTCTACAACTTATAATTGAATGTCATTTTAAAATGATTTTACCAATTTTTTTTCGAGTACACCACTTTTAAATAGATTTGGCTGGTCTAATTTTTGTGCTAATTTAGCAACTGACGAGATCAGTTGCTCTTCATTGTAGGAATACTGTATATGCCTCTACTGTTTATTAATTTTGGTACAGGTATTTTGCAAGTAATATCCTCTATTGTATAATCATATATATCTCCTATTTCGCGCCACCTCCAATTATTACGGCTCATTGGCATGGTATTCACTTCCACAATTGCACCTTTATATTGTATTTAATTAAGGTTTTTTAGTGGCCTTTCCTTCAAATATGAGCTAAGGTGATACATTATCTAAATGATTGTATATGTTTTAGTAGTAAGGTACCTAAAACCAAATCTCTGTAAAATCCAATTTTAATTAAATAAAATTTGTGCCACAATAAATACTAATTACAATACAAAATACCTTCATATTGCGCAATTATATAATCTCCTTGCCAGCATTTTATATTTTCCACGTTAATATTTATGGTTTCCTCAGTCACTATTCGATTTTTTGTTTAATCGTTCTGTTTTTCTTCCCCATTTTTGTTTTTTTGGTGATGTTGAGTTAATTCTGCGTTGAGGGCAACCACAGGAGTAATATTTCTTCTTTTTGATTGTCCGTCCTGTAGGTTGACTTTTATTTTTTTCATAGCTTGTTTCGGGCCAATATAGTGCTTCTTTAAATAGTTCTGTATAATAATGTTTATGTCTATTTTTCTTGTGTTTTTTGTAATGGATCCAAAGAAGATCTATCAATAGCGTTGACTATTCCATCGAGTTCAGCTTCATTTAATAAAGTTTCATTAATTACTGTATATGCCAATCTTTTTCATAACTAAAAGAGGCTAAGGTGGCATGGATTGCCTTCCCATTCATTATCTGTTTTTTTTACATTTCAAAACTAACGATAGATCCATTTTGTTTTCCAAATCTGATAAACTCAGCATCGCTTACTCCCATGTGCGCCTTGGACATTCATATTAGCGTATTCTTGATTGCCTTCTTCACTTCCTGATTCTTTATTTTGCACATCGAGTTGTTTTAAAAGATCTCTGGTAATTAATATAATTCTCATTAAAAGGAAATAATCCACAAATGCGGAATTCTTTTTGAATGAGTTCTGATGTTACTGATTTGTCAATCGATGATTTTAAAATTGGTGCAAAATCTTCTCATTAAAATTTTTTGGCCACGATTTTCCATTTGCCAACTCTGTACTTGATTTTTAGGGTTCCGTGCGTCCGAAAAAAAAAACGGAACCCTTATAGGATCACTTGTGTGTCCGTCTGTCCGTCGCTCACAGTCAATTATCTCCGAATTTACTGGATTACTTAAATGTATTTTTTTTGTAATTTTCAAATAAATAGTTTCCAAGTTATACACGAAAATAGACGAAAATTGACCACTCCCCCTCTTATCACCGAAACTACTTAATCCAAAATTTTGAAAAAAAATACAGAAATTAGTTGTCTACTTATGGATTACAGGAAAACCTATAAGGAGTCCATGATATAAAATTAACATGGTAAATCACCCAATATTGTGCTACCAATTTACATTTGCAGGTGGAATGTGTAGATGAATATTTAGTGAAAAAATAAGCCCACAATGAACATTCTACGGCCAATATTTTAGGAGATATTAATTTTTCGACTTAATTCCGCTCGCGGCATAAAAAATAAAAATTCTTAGTAAGGCGTAGGGCCTTACTACGGCATTGTGAGTCATGCTTGTGAGACGTTCACGTTGCTCTACTTTAGACCGATTTGTGCGCTAGTGTCTTGTTATATATAATGGCACGGAACCCTTTGTGCGCGAGTCCGACTCGCACTTGCCCAGTTTTTTCCATGTATTTTTAAGTGAATGAAATACACCAACATCAAGGGGCTGTAAAATATGAGTAGCGTTAGGATGAAATGCCGTCAAGATTATGCCCTTTTCTTTGCAAAATTAAAATTCTAAGACATGAATATTTTGATACGATGCATGTCTATCTCTTTTTTTTTTTTTTTTTTGTTTTCTTTGTTGGCATTACAGTCCCTGAAGGACCAAAGCTGAGCTTCTCTCAATCACCCATGTTGTGTGTGATTTCATTTTCCCACATCCACAAAGTGCATTAAGGTGCGGTTAAGGTTAAGGTTAAGGTTTTAAGACGGCGCATCTGGTTTTGTCCCTCTATTATTTCAAGAGCCGCATTATTGATATGACTTTCCAGTCGATCTCTGTGTTTTTGGGTGTAAATTCAGCTTAATCTTCGACGTTTTCGATGTTCGGCGCGTTAAAAACGGCTCGCAGTACTTTATTTTGAAACGTTTGTGTAATAGAAGAAGGACTCTTCTTGGTACGTACAACCCCAGAGTTGTATACCGTATGCACAAATATATTTAAGCACTTGCTTGTAGAGAGGCAGATTGTTTTCAGTACTAAGCGGGGAATGATTTTCGAGTAGCTAGTGCATTTCCCTATATATAAAATCGAGCTCTTCATGTTTTTTCTTTACATGCGCTTTCCATTTTAGTTTCGCGTCGAGAGTTATGCATATATATTTTGCCACGTTTACGAATGAATTCCGAGAGTCATTTATAAAAACAGGTAGAGCACTTCCATTTCTATAAGTGAAATGTACGTGGACAGATTTGGTTTGATTAAGCGCGATCAGTCAAGTCTTTGTCCAGTCGTTTATACGGTTCAGGGCATATTGCAATTTAGTCGTTGATTTTTCGACTGATTTTCGTTTGGCAGTATTATCGGCTAATGTTGCCAGCATAGTGCCATCCGTTTGTGGTAGGTCTCTAGCATACAGCAGGTGAAGCAGCGGACCAAGTACGCTTCACTAAGGAACGCCAGGCGTAATCGCGCTAAAATTTGAGTATTCGCTTCCGTGTTTAACACTAAAGAATTTATTAGACGGGCTTTACGAGCTCTTTAATTTCTGGTGAATAATTTATAAAAAAATTCACAAAGATGGTGGCAAAGGTCAGCACACTCACATAGTATGTGACCTGCAGTTTCTTCGAGTCAGACAGAGTCGACACTCAATTTCAGACGAGAGGTTAATTTTATTGAGATGACACAATGTTCACAGTGTCCCATAAGATAGCTGACCAGTCTACTGATATCTACTCCATTAAGTTTGAGGATATTAATAGAGTGTTTGATAAGCGGACGTATGAATCCTTTCGATTGACGAAGTCCTTAAACGCTGTTCGAAAAGGACAGGTGTTGCGATTTTTCTCACTTGTCTAAGAGGAAGTTAATCATAGACTTGGGAATGCTGCATAAAGGTTCGGCAACTATGCACCTTTCATTGAAACCTTTTCAAAATCGTTGATTTTTTTTTTAGAGACTTTTATATTCTCTTATGATGTGTTTACACACACAACCTGAACGGAATGCAGTGGTTTGGGTCGTTGATATTCGTTCACTGCTCTCAGGGGTGGTTGTCCTAGATAGGACGAGAGCTGACCTAATTTCGCGTTGGTTATAGTCCGTAGTAATTCGTTCGAACACTTTAGTATTGCATATGCAGAGGATGAATTTCAGTTGATCGGCGATTTCATTGCAAAGGCATTGGCCTTTGTGCCATGGCACCCACAAGAATTTGGCTTTATTTCTTTGGGCAAGATCGTGGAGGGCATCATGGCATTTGTTAACGGATTTTGAGTTCGTTCTAATGAACTTAGCACTTTGAGCACTGCTTGCCTATCAGAGAGTCTCTAAGCATAAGTTGATGCACATTAGGATGGCATATAATTCGGCTTGGAAGATACTAGGACTTATTCTTAGAGTCTTCAAGATCTTCTGATTTGTTCCAAAGATACCGGCGCCAACACCAGAAACCATCTTGGACCCATCAGTGTACCACCCAAAGCCTTTGACATTAAGGAAGGGAGCACTGATTTTCACAGCTGTGCGGCTTTCGTTCAATGTCTCAAATATTTTGTCAAAAGTGAGAGTGTGTGGTTATGCGTCACAGACCGTGTGGTAATCATATCCAGCTCTGGAAGATGTTGCAGGATGGACATTTGACCTATTGGTCTACATGGTAGGCCAATGCACTGCATAATGCGACCTTTTTAATAAAAAAAAGTGCGTTCGAGTAAGTAATACGTTGTTGCTTAGTCCCAGCTGAAAAAGTTGCAGGGATCTAAATTAAATCGGGTTTACTTATAGAAAAGCCAGTTGGTTGAGTCCCATATAGAATACATACAACGTCATAGAACCAAATCTAATATATTGATTTTTATCAATACACGCAATGAACAATTCAGGAATGAATACTTAAGTCCTAGGCATTTAGTTTTTAATTATTTTATTAATGCCGGGAGTATAGCTGGTGATAATTTTTTTAATATTTATTGATCAAGCCATAACGCAATTATGAAAGATAGAAATATGGATGTATAAGAAGGCATAACTCTCACTTTGCTAGCTGCATTGCAAATGACAAATGAAATACGTAATACTGAGTACTCGGTTTCCTATCCTTAATTGCTTGTAACATTGAAACGAGTTAATCAGTAAACATTTTCCCAGCAGGTGCTTCAACGGGTTCTTTTAATCAAAGATTCCATGAATTACTACCACGAACTAGAATACAATAGCTACGTGTCGCTCAAAGTGATTATTTTCTTGACGGAAATAAGTTCTCTTTCATTTTGTTTTTTATTCCTCGTTCCCGGCACATTTAACGACCAAAACTGAATTTATTGAGCTATTTGTCACGACACTTTATGATACCAGAATGAACCTTCAAGGGCGTTTGATTTAATGGTGTTTACAAATATTTCATCGACTGGTCAGTGTTATAAATTAGAAAACGAACAAACTATCGACTGTCATCCCGTATTTATTGTACAGCTATTTATGGGTTGCTACAAATGCCCTAAGTGACCTACAGGGTCATGTAATTATCGATACCATCTTACACTTCTCGATTACGGTGGGAGCTTTAATCCTACAGTGTGCTGATTTGTTTTTACTTTCGATGGAATTACATTTACTTATTTGTTTTACTTGTACATAAGTAACTTGGGCTAATCATAAAATAATTGCTTTCATCAAATGACTTTGAAGTCTGACTAATATGTATGTTGCAAGGTATATGCGTTCTGTTCCGCCTTTGACAATATCGCAAAGTAAGGCAACATTTGAATTTCGGTTTTTAACACTTAGATCTAGATCTTAAGTGAAAGAAAACTTTATTAATCAAAATAACAATCGTTGTAATCAACACACTTTTGCCAACGGGAAGAAAATTTCTTTATTCGTTCAGCTTCAAACTCTGAAGATTTGGGGGCTATGAACTCGTTGAAGGCAGTCTTGGCGTTGGAGCATTTCTGACGCAGGAAATTGTCGAGATCTTTGAGCAAATGGTTGTCGGCTGAAGAAAGGACCGGCGAGTATGATGGATGGGTAAGGTTTCGTAGACCAGCTCGTTCGACTTCTATAAGGTCGGGTATGCGACGCATGGTCGGGCATTGTAATGGAAAAGGAATGGTCCTTTTCTGCTAACCAAATCCGGGCGCATATATTCGGGTTATTCGGAATGATGATGGTTTCGCCAGGATTCAGAAAGCTGTGATCAATCAAAGCCGCTGCAGACCGTCTAACTTCTTCTTCTTAGCGGGCGCTACAGTTCGGGGTGAACCTGGGCCTCAGCCAACATGCCCCTCCATCTAGCACGATCTTTTGCTAGCCTTTTCCCTTGCCGCACACCCAGTTGGCTAAGGTCCTCTTCCAACTGTGTGCGCCATCTTAAATGCGGCCGTTCTCTGCTTCTTCATCCCTCGGGGTTGGATTCAAAGACTCTCCGGGCTGAAGCTGTGGTGTCCATTCACTCTACTTCACTCTACATGGCCCAGCCATCCTAGGCGTTGAATCCGAAGACGCCTGCCTAGGCTCATGTCGCTTTACAGCCCGCAAAGTTCGTGGTTGAATCTTTTCCTCCATCCTCCGTCTGCGTTTATAGGCCCGAAAACCACGCACAAAATCTTTCTCTCGAACCGACCAAGAGCCTCCTCATTCGCATGTCAAAGGTAGACATAGCGTTGTATAGCTCGTCTCTAATTATGCTGTCGTATGCGGCTTTGAAGTCGACAAGTAGGTACTAAGTGTCGACTTGAAATTCGTCGGTTTTCCCTGGACCTGCCGTAGTGTGAAGATTTGGTCGATGGTTGACTTTTCTGGCCTGAATCCGCACTGATAAGGACCTATCAGCTTATTTCCAAACCGTCAAACAGTTACCATTATTTTCTTTCGCTGCAATGTCGGCTTTGGGAAGTATCGTGATACTTCATCTTGATCCAACCATTGAGCCAAGCGACGCCGGTTGTCGTAGAGGATCCATTTTTCATCGCACGTCACAATCCGATCGGACAAAGGATCATTGTTTTCGCGCAAGATATGCCGATTTTGTTTTTCTTTTTTTTTTTTGCGTCTAGTTTCATTCGTGTGGAACCCATCTGTCGAATTTCTGCAGGTGTATTAAAACCATTCAAATTGCCATGTCTAGATCTCCTGTAAGTTCTCTTACTGCTGTATGTGGATATTCCTTCACCAGAACCTTTAATTGTCGATGAGTGTATATTTATATGAGTATCATAAGAACCGACATTATTTTCTCAGCAACCAAATAGATTTGGGAAAATGCCTTAATTTTTAAGTTCTTAAAACTGGCTTTGACATCTGTGCTAAAACCCACACCAAAATATTTATAAGTGTTTCAGATACGATACCTTTTGTGAGCTGCTACAAGTGCATTTTTGGACTTTCATATTTTTTATATTGTCCAAACTATTGAACTAACTTCCTGCTGCTGACTTGTGGAGGATGGCGCAGACAGACTTTGGTGATGAGACTTTGTCGGAAAGAAAGATATATAGGGTGGGCCAAATACAAGTTTCTTTTTTAAAAATGCAATACAATGAATAACATTTTTTCATGTATTATGGCCTTATTAGTAAGAACAAACATTCTCATTAATTATGAAATACAATGTCGTTCAAGTGGCTGCCTCGGCTGGCTTCGCAGTAGCGCAATCTGTCAACGCAATTTTCCAAGATCTGGCGGCCAATTGACATTGAAATCGCCAAGATAGTTGATAAGACGATTTGGGAATTCGGCATGGGCTGTGTGGCATGGTACGCCACCTTGCATGAACCAAAGGGCGTCCAAATCCATGTCTTCAATTTAAAAAAAAAAGAAAAGAAAAACTAACATCCATTTCTGATCATTCGGCTGATCTCCTTACGTTGAGTGATGAAATTATCCATAAAGATGGGGGACCTACATTAACTAACAAACGCACTGATTGGGAAAGTTTTAAAAATACTATAAATGACAGAATTGTCCTAAGCGCAGCTCTATACAATATCGAGCAACTGGAAAAGGAAGTCGAACATTTTGTTGTGGATATACAACAAACAGCGTGGGAAAATACACCGGAAATAAGAAAGAAAACTAAAGGAAACACTTATCCCTGGGAAATTATACAACTCATTTCGGAAAGAAGACGAGCAAGAAAAGTATGGCAGCAGACCCGAGCTCCCGAAAACAAAACAAAGCTGAACAAACTCTCCCAATAGTTGAAACGGAAAATTAAGATGTCTAAGGATGCTTCGAAAGATTTCCTCAAAGGATTGCCCAATGACAAATCAAAGAAATATTCCCTATGGAAAATCACTAAAAATATTAAACGACCAGCTGTACATATACCCCTATTAGAACAAGTGAGGGAAAATAGGCTAGAAGTGATGAAGACAAGGCTAGAACATTGGCAGAATATTTGAGAAATGTGTTCCAACCACAGAAAGAGCAAGAAGTTGTCATACCTTTAGAAATAAATGAAAATGAATATGAAGAAAACATAAGTCTAACTACATATAATGAAGTAAAATATGAGATAAAAAATAGCATAAACTCAGAAAAGGCTCCTGGTTTTGACCTCATTACCGGAGATATTCTGAAGCAACTACCAAAAAAAGCTGTTGTTAAACTCTCGAAACTGTTTAACGCTTGTTTCAAAATGAAATACGTTCCGAGTTTCTGGAAGGTGGCTTAAGTAATAATGATTCCAAAACCCGGAAACCCACCAAAATAGCTTCATCTTACAGGCCAATTTCACTGCTGCCAGTAATACATATCTAATCTATTCGAAATACTACGCGCTAGAAGACTAAATGATATTATTAATAGAAGAAACCACATTCCACACCACCAATTTAGGTTCAGGAGGCTTCATTCAACTATAGACCAAGTTCACAGAATAACAAATATTATCGAAAAGGCATTAGAGGAGAAAATGATTTTCTCTGCGATATTTCTTGATATTGCACAGGATTTTGACAAAGTTTGGCATGAAGGACTGAATTATAAATTAAGACCTCTTTTACCAAAACAATTTGCTGCTATTCTGCCATCATATTTAGAGGAAAGATTCTTAAGAATAAAACAAGAAGCCTCTTACTCAGAGCTTACGAAAATCAAGGCCGGTGTTCCACAAGGGAGCGTATCAGGTCCTATTCTTTATCTCTTATTTACGAGTGATCTCCCTAAACTAGGAAAAAGCATGTTGGCGGCATTTGCAGATGATACTGCAATATTAGCCGTAGTGGAAGACAATGAGATTTCAACGCAGAAGCTTCAAGCAGACGTTAAGTAAATTCTTAATGGGACTGTCAAATGGCGAATAAAATTAAATTAAACCAAATCAGCACACATAAACTTCACCAATTCTATTCCAGTCATTATAAATCAGAATGCAATACCTTACGCAAATACAGGAATATCTGGGAATGACCCTGGTCGCCAAATTAAAATGGAAAGAGCATGTGAAGAAGAAAAAAGCAGAAGTGGAACTGAAATACAGACAAATGTATTGGCTGATAGGAAGAAACTCCCAACTATCAACTAATAACAAGATTCTGCTGTATAAGCAATCGCTAAAGCCAATATGGACATATGGTATTCAGTTATGGGGCTGTACCGAAAAAAGCAGTGCTGACATTATTCAAAGATTCCCGAACAAGGTGTTAAGAAACATCGTCAACGCACCGTGGTACGTTAGAAATTCAGATCTCCACAAAGATTTAGGGGTGGAAAGCGTAGCCCAAGAAATAAAGATAAATGCAGGCAGGCATGAGTTAAGGCTTCAACAGCACATAAATGCTGAGGCAAGAAAAATTTTAGACAATATGAATACTGTACGAAGACTTAAAAGAACGAAACCACACGAACTAGTTTAGATATTAGGAGTTAAATTACTACTCGATAGATTATTGATTATATACAGGGTGCCCCACGAGCAGTGTGCCAAAAAGCTAGAGCGTGTAGGTCTGGTCAAGGCAAGAAAAAAATCATATGGGAAGGGGGTCAATTCCTCTCTGTTTAGGCGGGAGGGGCAGTTTTCTAGAAAATTTACTTAATTTGGAAAAAAATATTAAAAATCAACGGTTATATTCACAATGCCGTGATATACTTTTTTGTAAAGTCAGAAACTTCTTCTTTCATTTTGTTTCTAAGCGAAGCTGTTTTAAGGATTCGTTTTTGACAAATGAATTTTCAAATTTTCTCTTATCAGCTTTAAGTTGAAAACAGAAAACCGGATGCAAAAATGTCTTGTAGATTTTGAGAAATAAAAAAGAAAAACCCAAACCACTTTTTTCTTAGAAAAACCTTTTTTTTTGGTTTTAACGCGGCTGGGCTTGTAGGCAAATTAATGTATGAAACACTGAACTGGTGTAAAGTAGTACGGGTGTAACTTTTCGGTATGAAGCATTCTCCATACTCTAGATTTGGGCACTCTAAACATAATAGCTATCCTCCTTGTGCTAAGGGAGGGATTACGTCGGACCTAAACCCAAAATCTTTCATCTAAGATTGCTGATCCATCTGTAACTGATCTTTCGCTTCTTCGATGATCTAGCACTCCGTGCTCTCGCAGACGTAGGTGGATTCTTGAAAACATACTACGATTGGAACACCTCCGATTGGGACATCCTTCAGCGTAGAGCCTTTCGGCTTCACGATCTAGACCATTAGCTAAACCGCAGCAGAAGTGCATGTTAATTTTTCTCGAGCGTATAAGTTTGCCACCGTAATGTGTTGATGAGTTAACATCCAATTTGGAAATGTTTTTTTTTATTAAAAACGCGATGTTTTTATTTACATTTGGGCTGCAAATATTTTGTTTTTCAATAAAGAAAAATTGCGGTTTTATTGTAGCGGGTAGAACCCATCGGCAGCGGACGGACCCAGACGAAATTGGCAGGTCAGTTTTCAGGCGTTATCAATGAAAAAAAAAAATTAATCAAGGGCTACTCCAATACTGTGTCCACTTTATTGTATCCTCATAAAACTCAGATTTTTTTTAAAAATAATAAAAAAGAGGTAAATGTGTCATACATTAATTTGCCTACAAGTCCAGCCACGTTAAAACCAAAAAAAATGTTTTTCTTAGAAAAAAGTGGTTTGGGTTTTTTTTATATTTCTCAAAATCTGCAAGACATTTCTGCATCCGGTTTTCTGTTTTTAACTGAAAACCAATAAGAGAACGGAATTCATGAAAAAGGATTAGTACTCAATTACATACAATTTTGAAAAAAATTAGTTCGAAATTTTTTTTTTTATTTTTTTTTTTTTCGAAATTTTGAGTTTGAAAATTTATTTCTCAAAAACTGTTCCTTAAAAAAAGCTTCATTTAAAAACCAGATGAAAGAAGAGGTTTCTGGCTTTACAAAAAAATATATCGCGGCGTTGTGGATGTAACCGTTGATTTTTAATTTTTTTTCCAAATTAAGCCAATTTTTTGGAAAATTGCCCCTCCCGCCTAAACGGAGGGGAATAGAGCCCCCCTCCCGTGCGATTTTTTTCTTATCTTGACCAGACCTACATGCTCTAGCTTTTTGGCACACTGCTCGTGGGGCACCCTGTATAATAGGTAGATTACTACACGCTAGAGAATGTGTGTAGGGGTATAAGGGAACACCAACAAATTTATCCCCCAACGGTCCTGAGTGGATTAAGTCCCACTTATGTTCCATGCGCCCTTTACTTACATTTACAGACACTATTTTCTATTTAGGGACGCCAATAGGCAGAACTTTTATAAAAGAGAACGTAGTAAGTTAGGTTAGAATAAAATTGCTAATTGGTCTAGGAGACTAGATGGCATTACATGCGATGGAGGTGTTTTTAGTGGTGTTGGAGTCCCACACTACTCCGCAACACCAGCCGTACTCCATACATACGGTGCTTCTTCTTGGCGGAGTACTGGCAAAAAACGCCGGTAGTATAACCTTTGAAATTCAACATTCGGAATCGGCAGGAAACTGTAGGTTTCTTTCACCAATGGGGAAATAAAATCATACACGGTGATGGAGAGAAGCTGGACTTAGTTATCGATGAGCTGTATCGCCACATACACACATATATGTATACATAAGGTGCGTCCCAAAATGATAGAGCCATCGAAAATCTTGGAAATACAAACAATAAATCAAAATTATTAATAAAATTATAAATTCTAATGTCTAGTGTAATCGTTTTGATGTCCCAAAATGAGAGTGCCACTGGTTGTATTTGTATTTTGCGCACAATTAACGTCCGATTAATCTTCCTTCTTTTGGAAATTGTATCATAGACCCAGCTTAGCATTAGGCTTACTAATTATAGGATTGCTTCTTTTTAATTTTTTGCCAATTGTCCATAACTGCGCTCATAACCTCAAGAGTATTGTTAAATTGCCGTCCGCCAGCATGCACCACTCCCTCAAACATGCACTATAAATCTTCGATTGGGTTCAAGTCTGGCGAACGTGCTGGCCATGACATAATTGGAATATTTATGTCGAAAAAACACTTTTTAAAAGAAGCCGCCAAGTGAATTGCAGCACTATCCTGTTAAAATTCCATGAAATTTTGATCCAGTTTTTCAAGAAATGGTATAAGGGTTTCCCCCTACATGTCTTGGTACCCCTCCGTATTCATCCTTTTAGGAACAATTGCTAAACGGGAAGTTCCATACCAACCACAGGCACCTCATACCCATACCAAAACCGATGATCGTGGTCTTGTGCATTTCGAGTTCCCTTCGTCGGGTCAACAAAATGTATTATATGAGCCCTATATGTCATTTGCGTGAAGCTTAACGAGACCGGAATTATGGCGGGACAGTAGGAGCTGACAAAAAGTATTTGGATTACACTAATAGTTTTTTATCGTTATGAATATGAGATTAAATGAACGTGTTGTTCCTCAAGTATGTGAGTGATTGAATTTCATAATTGATTTGGCTAAGTCTTAAGGTCAAGCAAAACATTTTCAATTCACCTATAAATAATTTATATACATATGTATGTATATTGAATTTTATTGATACGTACGTGATCAGTTATTGGAGAAAATTCCATTTTATCATTAGAGTTTTAAAGTGTCACATTCTCTCTTTCCACTAGAAGTTTTATGTCTCTTTAAATATCTTTTCCGAAACCTCTCAACGACTAACACTGTTCAAATGTAAAAAAAAACAGAAAAACATTATAATCTTCCTCCTTATGACCTACATTTTCTAAGACCTCTTACAACCACTCAAAAGCCAACAATAATCCACAACCCAATCGACTAACCAAATAAGCCCCAGGCACTCCTTACTACAAGTATTTGGTAGTCGTTAGATGAAAACGTGTTAACTGACGCATAACTTACTTGCGATAGTCAATTCTTGAATGGCGGGCTACAAAAAGGATAACCAACAAAACCGCTGAGCGTAAGAGTACTCCAAACTATTACAATAGCTTAAGAGACTATTTTAACTTAAGGCTCGTAATTGTTAAACTTTTCATATTAAGGACCGAATGCAGACAACATTACGTCCTCCTCCTAGCTCTGTACACTGTTTGCCAAAGTTTTTCGTTCGGAACCTGAATCTCGAGCTTAGTGTTTGAATCATTTTCAAAGTACGAAAACTATGTGCAATGTGCACATGCGAAACGACCTTGATGTGAGGAAGAAGCTGAAGCTGATCCAGCTACACAGGAACCAATAAATAGTATTATTTCACTCGTAATTCTCGTGTGTTTGCAAGGTGTTTACACTCATACATATGTGAAAATGTTTCGCATATCCTGTATCCTGTGAGGGTGTCTTTGGTTATCCAAACTTAGCGGTGTCATGCGGCTGGTGAAGTTTGTCGTGTTTCAATCTGTTGTAGGTCTAAGGGGCTCAGAAATCGTTGTTTCAATTCTGTTTTCGTCCTTCTTGGACTTGGCCCTTCATTCCTACGGTACGGCGTCGTTTCTTTTTTAATAAAAGTTAATGATTTTCTTTGTGAAGAATGGCAAATAGGATGAGGATACAGACGAAAATGAAAACGTGAATGGTGAGGAAATCTTTGGAGGTAATAATAGCATGCGAGAAATGTATCTAATATAAAGGACAACAAAAGGATCGTTTGAAAATCCTTTGATGGAAATTATTTATTGTTATGAAAAGGCAAAATGTTAGTCGAACGGTTGACTGGTGGTATTTCTTGCCTGATGGCAAGTGGCTGTCTTTTTTCTTTTCTGGGCCGTCCGGGTGCTTAGAGGAATGGGCGGAAGGAAGATACCATGGAAAATGAATGGATTCTATAACAATTATGTGATGGTGGAGGCGGACATTGGGTGGATGTGAAATGTTAGTAGCAACGCAGTCCCTCTTTTTGGGATGGGTGTTGCGCAGGCATATTTATATATTTTCGAAAAGGCTTTCTGTCTGTTGTTGTCGTTTTTATCCTGCTGCTCGACATCGGTCTGAGTAATGGAAATCAAATTTTCCCTTTAAAGTTATGTGGAGCTTTCTGACGCGGCCAAATTGCGTCATGTTGGCTAATGGTGGCCCTTTTGCCTGCTAGGTTGTTGGATTGCTTGGTATTAAAAAAAGGCCAAGAACGGTAAAGGAGGAGAGCTTATTGTTCTGGTCATACGTCTACTTAAATTAAATATTTGAAAGAGGTGGATGTTGGGGGCTCTCTTTTTGGAAGTATGGTACAATGTTGTTGAGAATATTATTATGCTTTTTTTTTAATTTGCAAATTCTAATATTTTATAAAGTTTTAAGAAGTCGTTCAAGGTTTTTTTTCTTGTTTTTGTTGATTCTCTGTTTTATTTGGCTTGACCCTTTTATTTTACTTTCGGTGGCGATATAAAAAAGACGGAGCTAGACTGATTGTCTGTTTTAATAATGTTCCTTTTCTTAATTAGAATTCGCACATCAACAAAATGTGGCAAACTACTTGTCTAATATTAATACAAGAATGCATAATCGATAATAGTAAGCCGATTGCTGTACAGATATACAGTTCAGTAAAACATTCTTTTGGAGTCGTTTTGAATAAATAAAATAAATTTATTTTTGTATTTATTTATTTTATATTTATTTTACATGATTTCTTATAACGAGCTATAAAACACTTACAATTTAGGTAATTTTTTTACAAAATAGGATAACCATAATGAAATAGTTAGGTACATCCGGTTGCCATAAGTACAAGAGTTGGAATTACCGCATAGAGTTATAATCAATTAAATCAAGCATTATTGACGGGGAGCCATTCGAAAGTGTAACATGAATTCAATTTAAATTAAACAGAAATATAAAACATGTGCAAAAAATTCAAAAATTATTTTAAAAAAATTTAAGTAATCTTGAATTCAGTAAGCTAATTACATCAAAGTTCAATGAAAATAACAGATTCTTAATATTTTTTAAATAGGGAGACTTACCTGTATCACAACGAATTCTTTCTGGAAGGTTATTAAAAAGACCAGTAGCAGTTACTTCGTAGAAGTGGGAAAAGAGAGATTTCTCAATATAAGGTACAATAACTGAGTTATTATTATTGACTCGCAAATTGTGAGATCTGTATAACCTAACGGACGCCGTAACGCAGTAGTTAGTGTGTTTGACTCTGTGTGTGTTTGAAGGATGATAGACAGATAGGCCTTAGATCCTTGGGGGAAGTGTGAGAATTCCTGCCGGCTTCGGGGACGAACATTACCTTTGCGCACTTCCACTTTTCTGGAATGTGACTCCAAGCTAGGCATCCTTTAAAGATTATCTCTAGCCATGGTATAGTCCATTCCATAGTTTGTGTTTGTTCGATGGGGTAAGTTTCATCTGGACCCGGCGATTTATAGGGCTTGAAGCTTTTTAATGCTCACATAATTTTCACTCTGGAGATAATGTGTTCGTACTGCCCTTCTATCGCAGAGGAGATATGAGTCCCTCGCGAGTGCACTGAGTCTTGCGATTCAGAGCAGCCAGGGAAGTGCGTGTTGAGGATAAGATTTAGAGTTTCTTCCTCGCCATTTAGATTTAGAGTTTTATCGCCAGATAAAGCGAACATGCCAAGGTTATAAAGCCAGAACGGAAGCCTGCAGGGATGGGAACGGACACCTAGTAGTAGAATCACAATCGATGCTGAGAATATGGAAAAACCACTTCTGCAGACTGTAGAACGGCGATGTTAGTCAATTTACCGCTGTCAGGCAGAATGATCGATTTCTGGTTAGGAGCATGCACCAGCTCATCTGTAAGATATGGTCAGAGGAAAGCATGCCCGAGGAATGTAGTCTCCGCATCGTATGCTTCTCTGCCGTTTTGTGTGAACGCCTGAAGCCTTTTGTAAATAAGCTGATAGGTCCTTATCAGTGCGGATTCAGACCAGGGCAGTCCACCATCGACCAAATCTTCACACTACGGCAGATCCTGAACAAAACCAATGAATTTCGGCACTCAAGTCGACACTCACCACCTATTTCTCAAGTCGACACTCACTACCTATTTCTCGACTTTAAAGTCGCATACGACAGCGTTATTAGAGACGAGCTATACAGCGCTATGTCTACCTTTGACATACCTGCTAAACTCGTCAGACTATGCAGGATGACTTTGGAGACTGCTCGCTGCTCCATCCGAATCGGTGAACACTCTCGAGTGATTTCTTCAACATCGTATTAGAAGAGATTGTGCAAGAATCACTGACCAATACAAGATGCACAGTCTATTTCAAATCCTCGCAATTCCTTGCATACGCTGACGATATTGACATAATAGTCAGATCACAGCGAGATGTCAATGAGGCGTTCTGCGAGTATTGAGATGGAGGCGGCGAAAATTGGTTGGGCATTAAACGAGGGCAAAACTAAATATATGCTGTCATCAAAAAAGGACGCTTACCACCGACGACGTCTTGGCCAGAACGTTTGTATTGGCAGATATAAGTTCGAGATAGTTAAGGACTTCGTCTACCTTGGCTCCGCAGTCACCTGGAACAACGACATCAGTTCCGAAATCAAACGCAGTATAACTCATACCAATCGCTGTTTCTTTGGGCTCAGGAGGCCATTGAGTAATAGAGCCCTCTCCCGAACGACAAAGGTGACTCTATATAAGACCCTTATGATCCCGATCCTGTTGTACGGCGCAGAGGCATGGACACTATCAAAAGCGAATGAGGAGGCCCTTGATCGATTCGAGAGAAAGATTTTGCGCGTGATTTACGGGCCTATAAACGCAGACGGGGGATGGGGGAAAAGATTCAACCACGAACTTTGCGGGCTGTACAACGACATGAGCCCAGTCAGGCGTCTACGGATTCAACGCCTAAGATGGTTTGGCCATGTAGAGCGAATGGACACCAGAGCTCCAGCCCGGAGAGTCTTTGAATCCAATCCCGAGGGACGAAGAAGCAGAGGACGGCCGCACTTAAGGTGACGCACACAGGTGGAAGGGGACCTCAGCCAACTGGGTGTGCGGCAATGAGGAAGGCCAGCAAAAGATGGTGCTAGTTGGAGGGGCATGTTGGTTGAGGCCCAGTTTTCCCCCCAACTGTAGCGCCCGTTAAGAAGAAGAAGAAGAATGAGAATTCGAAATACTAGGTAAACACATACTTCCCTCTTTCCAGATGCAAAAAATTAATGTTTTCCTTTCTTCGGTTAATATTATGCTACGGGGCAACAATATTTATTTAATTGCACATTCGTATTTTGATAGCTATCCGTGTGATTTATTATTTTAGTCATTAAGGCTGACTTCCGATGCTGTTTACTTTTGTATCAGTAAATATTTTTAAATCACATGTCCGCTCCAACGACTTTATTAATTGCGTTGGCTTCGAACACAGTTACGATTTTTTCGTTTATATATTTTGATTTTATTTTTAGATCCTTTATGGCGATGTCATGTACATAATTTGAAATCGTTTGTTACCTATAAGTAAGCAGTAAAAGTAATAAATAAAAAACTGAATGCCCTTTATCCCGATGGGTGATAAATTGGTTAATAAAATTAAATTCAATTCAAATAGGAATATAATTGACACACGTCCACATGGCTCAGTACATCGATACACACTCATTATGACCGCTATGGTGGCTTAGAAATATCGTTAATAAAT
Source organism: Eumerus sabulonum (assembly GCA_951905685.1). NCBI lineage: Eukaryota > Metazoa > Arthropoda > Insecta > Diptera > Syrphidae > Eumerus > Eumerus sabulonum. Next base: position 146,747,664 of record OX645060.1, on the reverse strand, counting down.
TGGTTGGCGCAGGCCTTAGGTCATAACATTATCGGAAACGCGCAACTAAATGCCGAATTAACTTTTGTACCCTGCCGACCAAAATGGCGGACAATTCAATTTTAAAATTAAATAAAGCGATGGGCGATTTTTTTGTAAATACATAATTGCCTCCATTCGTGGAGCAAATGAATGCAAACATTTGGATTAATAAAATCAGGAACAATTGCACGCTAATGCTTATATTTTGTTTTTACAAAAGTCGCTTGTGCTTTTGTTACGTAAAATAAGCCATTTTAATTAAATCCTATTTATGAATATTGTGTGTTAAAAAATTATACTGGCGTTAACCAGTAGTATGATACGCGTACTTGTGTGCTCTGCAATCAAAGCGTTTTGTTTCATTGGCGTCCAGTTGATGTCGAGTAAACGGCATTTCTATGGGACATTTCACAATAATATTAAACACATTGTCAAAAGGAAAGATAATTAAATTTAATCCTGTTAGTATTGACATATCAAATGGGAGGTACATATTGTACATATTAATTAGTTATTTGCACGGGAATTGCCATATAGGAGTGGTTTTTCAATTAGCGATACACACGATCGTGTGACCGACATTGTATAAGTATAAGTGACCAACATCTGTCGGAGTCACTATTTGTCCCATGTAACTCTGCCATCGAATTTGATGTCATTCTAATGGTAAAGGGGGCATACTCTTATACACTTTGAGGTACAAGTAACCTTGTTTTTATTTCTGTTTTTTCACTTTCAGTTAGCAGTTGCTAAATGCTTTGTTAAATACCATTTTTTAGTATGGGGGGTCCTCTCTCCTCTTCTCTAGAACGTAGTCGCAAACGAACTACATACTAACTAAACTAGAGAAAGAAGGCCCCGAAGTTATTGCCTACGCTGATGATGTGGCAATAGCAACATTCCAGGACAATATCTGCCAACGCTGAATGACCGCATGCGTTCAGCATTCTCCACATTGTGCAGGTGGGTACAAAATAATGGACTCGGGATAAACCCCCGGAAAGCGGGACTTCACTAGAAGGCACAAAATTCCGGACACGTGCCAAATCACTCTACTCGATACCAGGCTAATCTATTCATCTAATGCCAAATATCTTGGCGTCATACAGGACAGAAAATTAACCTGGAAAGAAAATATTACCGAGCGAGCAACGAAGGAAACCATAGCGCTATACACTTGCAAGAAAGCCTTAAGGAAAAGATGGGCCTTCAGCCTAAGGTTGTACATCACAGTCGTTACACCTAATCTTTTGTACGGTTTTTTAGTCTGGTGGACTGCATTAGACAAAACAACATACCACAAGCAAATCGCGAGAGGTACAAGCTTAGCAGGTATATGCATCACAGTGGCCCTAATGTCTACTCCAACGGCGGCAATCAATATGCTTACTTACTTACTTACTTATCAGGCCTGCGATCCATGGAGGATCTGAGCCTGAGCTATAGCTGCCTTCCATCCTTGACGGTCCCGGGCACGCTGCTTCCAGTTGTCAAGACCAAGATGTCTTACATCCGCGATTACTTGGTCTTTATACCGGAGGTTCGGTCTTCCTCTTCTTCTCGAACCAGGAGGCTCGGAGTCGAAGACCCTCTTAGCTGGAGCGTTGATGTCCATGCGCTCGATGTGGCCGAGCCAGTGCAGTCGACGGGTCCTTGCCTTCCGGACTACATCCACATCTTGGTACAGCTCGTAGAGTTCGCGGTTGTGTCTTCTTCTCCATTCACCTTCCTCACAGACAGGACCAAATATCCGGCGCAGAATTTTTCTTTCGAAAGAACCCAAAATCAGCTCCGCTGTCCTGCTTATCGTCCAGCTTTCGGCTCCGTACAGCAAGACTGGCAGAATGAGCGTTTTGTAAAGCATGACTTTGGTCTTTCGAGTGAGGAGTTTTGACCCCAGTTGTTTGGACAAGCCGAAGTAGCAGCGGTTGCCAAGGGCGATTCTACGCCGGATCTCCACTGTGGTGTCATTTGTGGAGTTTACGTTTGCCCCGAGGTAGACAAACTCCTTAACTACCTCGAAATTGTAGCTGTCAATTGTTATGTTTTGTCCCAGGTGGTGAGCGACGGATTGGTTTTTGCTTGACAGCATGTATTTCGTTTTGTCCTCATTGATCTTAAGACCAATTCGTTTCGCCTGTTCTTCAATCGCCGTGAATGCTTCCACAATGCCACGGCGAGAACACGCGATGATGTCGATATCATCCGCGTATCCTAGCAGCTGGATAGACTTGTAAAAGGTAGTGCCTTCCCTGTTGACGCCTGCCCGTCGCACTATCTGCTCCAGCACCAGGTTGAAGAAGTCACATGACAGCGCATCTCCTTGCCGAAATCCGGTGCATGTTTCGAATGGTTCCGAGGTCCTAGAACCGAGTTGCACGGTGCATCGCGTGTTTTTTAGCGTGGCGCGACACAACTGGATCAGTTTTACCGGGATCCCGAATTCGGCCATCGCCCCAAACAGTGCTTCACGATGAATGCTGTCGTATGCGGCTTTGAAATCGATGAAAAGATGGTGTGTATCGATTTGAAACTCGTTGGTCTTTTCCAGGATCTGTCGAAGTGTGAAAATTTGGTCTATAGTTGATTTGCCGGGCCGGAAGCCGCACTGGTAGCTGCCGATTAGTGCGGTGCAAAATGGTTTTAGACGTTCACACAATACGCTGGACAGGATCTTGTATGCGACATTGAGCAGGGATATACCTCTATAGTTCTTGCAAGAGGTAGGATCGCCTTTTTTGTGGATGGGGCATATAGAGCTGGTATTCCAGTCGTCGGGCATGCTCTCATCTTCCCAAATTCTGCAGATGATCTGGTGCATGCTCCCTACCAGAACATCGCCGCCAGCCTTGAAGAGCTCTGATGGCAAGCCATCTGAGCCTGCGGCCTTGTTGTTCTTCAGCTTCTGAATAGCTGTGCCGACTTCTTCTATGCTGGGTGGGAGGACTACTTCAGCGGCTGGAGTTGGGATTTCCTCGGTCCCTACCACTCTCTCTTGGTCATGCTCGTTAAGCAGCTGCTGGAAGTGCTGCTTAAATACATCCACTATTCCCTGCGGGTCGGTGACAAGATTACCTCGCAGTTTCCGCCCTTTTTGAAGCCTCCTGCAAGGCCTTTGGCTTTCTTGTAAAAGGCTCGTATTTTATGTTTATCCCTAGACTCCTCGATATCCTTGAGCTGGGAGGCTGCGAAGATTCTTTTCTTTTGTCGCAGTAGTTTCTTCTCCTCCCTTCTTCTGGCTCGGTACTCTTCTCGCGCTGCCCTGGTTTTCCTCTGCAGCGCCTTTTGGTACGCCTCGTCGGTTGCTGCCTTTTTCTGCTCACACTCGCCATCATACCACGGGTTTCTTGTCGGGGGTGGTAGGTATCCTAAGGTGGTTTCGGCTACTTCCTGAATGGCTGAGCGGCAATGCAGCCACATATTATTAGCATTTGTGTTCGACGTAGGCATACCGTAGAGTCTTTCGCTCAGCTGCTCCCTGTAGACTCTGGCAACCTCCGGTGTGCTCAGGCGCCCAATGTCGAACCTCCTCCTGATGGGCTGGTGCAGCTTCCTGACATTGGACAGTCGAGCTCTGAATCTTGCTGCTACGAGGAAGTGGTCAGAGTCGACATTTGCCCCTCTGAATGTTCGCACATCCAGGATGTTTGACGCGTGCCTTGCGTCAATGAGCACATGGTCGATTTGGTTGGCGGTTCGACCGTCCGGAGATCGCCAGGTTGCTGTGTGGATTCGCTTGCGAGGAAATCTTGTGCTACTTATCACCGCATTACGAGCTGTCGCAAAGTCAGCGAGTCGGAAGCCGTTATCTGTTGTTGTATCGTGGAGGCTGTGCTTTCCGATCACTCCGCCAAGGGTGTTTTCCTTTCCGATTTTGGCGTTGAAGTCCCCGAGCACGATTTTTACATCGTACTCCGGACAAGCTCCGTAGGCGTTGTCCAGGAGGTCATAGAAGTCCTCCTTGATAGGGTCTTCAGCCTCGTCGGTAGGGGCGTGTGCACATATAAGGCTGATGTTATAAAATCTGCCTCTGATGCGGATCACAGCCAGGCGATCACTTATAGGTTTAAAGTCGATGACCTTCGACCTTAACCGCTTTCCCACGACAAATCCGCATCCCAGTAAGTGCAACCTTTTGTGACAGCTGTAATAAATGTCGCAATTTTTCTTCCTAATCATACCGTTTCCTATCCAGCGTATTTCCTGGACCGCAGTAATATCCGCCTTGTACTGCGTGAGGATTCCTTCTAGTTTATGAGCAGCTCCGGGAGTGTACAGGGTTCTGACATTCCAGGAGCATACTCGCAAATCGTGTTCCTTTTTCGTGCGTTGTCGTCGTCGAGTATCCGTCCGTGTATCCGAGGCATCTTGCTCATTCATAACTTTATGTTTTTTTTACGTGGGCGGATTGTTAGCCCGCCGCACAACCGCCATTCTGGTCGGGGTTTTTTTCGCTGCATACGTTTGTTCACCTCCCAACGGTTGTTGAAGAGGCTATCCAGAGGGCGCCGCGAGGAGGCCGTATGTCAACTTGACCCGGGCATTTAAACAGGGATCGTTGCTGGCATCTCGCCAGGTTGAGAGCAATCAACAACTTTACCCTGTATGTCCGAGCCCATGCCCGCAATCAATATGCTACTCCACCTAAATCCACCCGGTATCCACGGTAAGCAGCTAGCCACATACATATACGGCTGCGAGATTAAAGGCGAGCTCTATAATGCTGGCCACGCTTCTATCCTGAACGACATAACAACTTCGGCAGAGAACTCCGACCACATTGAGCCCACCACGGTCTTTGATAAAAAGTTCAAAATAACTTACCCAGAAAGGAAAAAGTGGTCCCGACAAGCGCGACCCCTTAGGGGCTGCGTGGACTTTTACACATATGGGTCAAAAAACAAAGACGGTGTGGGTAGCGGAGTCTTTTGCAAACAATTAAAACTGAATCTGGCCTTAAAACTACCAGACCATTGTAGCGTCTTCCAGGCGGAGGTGCTAGCAATAAAAAAAGTTCTGTCTTGGCTAAGGTTAAACGTGATATCTGTCACAGAAATTACTGGAGCCTTGTGCCTACACATCCAAGGCAAGCCTTGACTGCCGCCAGTCCTTTAATAAGATGGTTGAACAGTTTATCATTCACCTCTTATGGGTACCAGGACACAGCAACATTTCAGGAAATGCGAGAGCTGACATGATCGGCAAACAAGGAACGACGCAACGAAATAACATGGCATACGCTGGTACACCACATTCAATTAGAGCAAATGAATCATGTCATGGCTGAGATGAACCTATAATGGACCCAAGGGCATATCTGCCTAACCACCAGGAAAATCAAGCCACGACTTGACCGACAGCGAACTACGGGACCAATTTCCCTAAAACGAACCGACATCAGCATAATTGTTGGTCACTGTCTTACTGGCAGTCATGTACCAAGCCAAGGGCAAGTTTCGTGTGACTTCTACAGGATCTGTGAAGACGTAGAGGAGGTTGAGTCCATTCAACTCCTGCTCTGTGCCTATCCGATAAGTATAACTGATCTTCTTAATTACGTGAAAATGGGGTCGACCCCCGTCGTAGCAACGTGTGTACGTGTTGGCTTATCGTTTACTGAATGAATGGATGAATGGCTGCCAACAGTATGGCCGCTATAAACTGTCGAAGTTCGGAAGTCCTTATTGGAAGACCCTATAGTTCATTGAATGTACACCATTCATCCATACCATACTATACCATAACCGGGTTTTGTACTACTATTTATATTTGTGAGTGTGCTCATAACGTTATCAATCCTGACAGTTATTGGATGGAATGGGTTCAGATTTCGACATCACTTCCCTGAAGATATACAAGTTGACTTATAAAATAGAATTCGGATACTCAGGATTGCAGAAGTTCTCTGAATTTCAATGTACATATGTATGTCCATGTACATTTAATATGCAAGAAAATATATACACGTAGTGTTCAGTTAGTATTTATTTAAAATACTTCAATAGTTTAATAGTCTAATAGAAAATGTATCAATTTAAATCTTTAGTACAATTTAATAGGACAATTTGATATAAGAATATGTAGTTATTTCGTGTAGTTTTCATATAATATTCATTTAAGATAATTCAATAGTTTATAAGTAAATTAATCAATTCAAATCTTTAGAATAATTTAATAGGATAATTTAATATAAGAATATGTAGTTAATCTGTATTTTAGAGCAGCTTAATGGAACGATTTAATATAAACTGTAGATAAAATCTGGGTGTACGACGGAGTTACCCACGGCCACGTTTTCCTTCGCCAAGCCCAAGATGAAAAGAAAGAGAAAGTTTTTATTACTTCCTTCCTTTTATAGGCTGGAAGATGACGCGAACTTATCCATTGGTAAAGCTTGGGGTAAGGTAGTGGGAACTCTTTGAGGATGTGTTCGGTAACAAGCTTAGATCCCACTCGGCCGTCCTGAGATATCTTCCTCCCCGGAAGATAGCTCTTCTTCGCTGTATATAGAGCATTGATCATTGACGCTTGTGCTAGGCCACGGTTTCATTTTGTCTGCGCTGGTTTCAGTCTTGATAGGTCCCTCATGTTCGCCTTCTTTCTGAACCTGATAACGATCAAATCCCTTGATGTTGACGATGCGATATGGTCCCATAAATTTTGGTCGGATTTTTTGACCAACGCCAAACTGAACCTTTTCAATTGCCACCAAATCTCCTAGATCGTATTTTACTGCTTCTTTTCTTCGTTTATCAAAACTATGCTTGTTCTCAGCTTGTATTTTCCTGATCTCTTCTTTAGCTTGTTGTCGTCGTTGTTCTCTACTTTCTTCGAACTGCCGGATATACTCATCTTCGATGACCTCCATAATCTTTAAGTCCCTCTGCGTTTTCATTTCAATACCTACAAATAGTTGAAAAGGCGTGGTTTTAATGGCTCGTTGATAAGTTGAATTTAACATTTGTTGCAATGGCTTGACATATTGATACCACTTATCTTCATCGTCAATAGTTAGCTTTGTTAAGGTTGCAATAATCGTTGAGTGGAGACGTTCGATTTGTCCATTCCCCCTCGGGACCCATACGGTAATAAAATGTAAGTTAATGTTACGTTCCTTACAGTAATCCTTGAAACAGTTTGCCGTGAATGCTCCTCCTTTATCTGCCACAATTCTTTTAGGATCCCCGAAAGTTTCACTTATGACCTGCAGTTTTTGAACCGCTTCTTCGCTTGATAAGGTTTTCGTAGGAAACAACCAACAAAATTTCGTAAATGCATCGATAACTGAGAAGATATATCTGTACTTCTTCCTCGTAGCCTGCATAGGACCTAAATGATCGATGTGCAATGTCTCCAGCGGTTGCTCTCCCTTGGGAATCGACTGTAACAGACACTCTTGTTTTCCGGCTTTCCTTTCTGCCAGAATACAGTGTACGCAATTTGATATATGTTTTGAAATCCTAGTTCGCAGCCCCGGTATGAAAAACTCCTTTTCAATGATTTCTAGCATTTTCTTGTGATGGAAATGACCTCTATCGTGGACTTCTTTTATTATGTTATTTATCATATTATCTGGAACGACAAAAACAGTGTTATTATTTAGATTCCTGCAAAGTATATTATTGCACATAAGGTAGTCTTTATACGGTTTATCTTTTAAAATTTCTATTATAGAGTTTAAACGATCATCTTTGCGCTGAGATTCAGATAGTTTCCGAAGGAAGTTACTATTTGTAGAACTGTCGATGCAGAGCACTACTGGATTACGACTTAAGCTGTCAACATGTCTCATCCTTGCACCCGACCTATGCTCAATCAAATAATCGAACTCTTCCAAGAGTAGTGCCCATCTTGCAACTCTAGTTGTTAAGTCCTTCTTCTGCATTGTACATTGAAATGCCTTACAGTCTGTGATTAGTTTAAATCTCTGTCCTAGAAGATACACCCTGAATTTCTTTAGCGCTTCGACTATAGCCAAAACTTCGAGCTCGTATGAACTGTAGTTTTGCTCAGCGGGTGACGTTTTCTTGCTCATGTAGTATGTTGGATGCAGGTTGTTGTCTTCCGAATCACGTTGTAAAAGCACTGCTCCATACCCATCCCTTGACGCGTCCGTATGTAATTCCGTGGCTGCTCCATATTTAAAAATCCTTAGAACCGGTTCAGTTACCAGAGCCCTTTTCAGATCGTTAATCGCATCCATCTGTGGGATATCCATTTTAAAACGTACGCCCTTCTTCAACATATCGGACAATGGACGAGCCCTACGAGCAAAATCTGGAATAAATTTTCGGAAATAATTAGCAAGACCGAGAAAACTTTGTAGTTGCTTAGCTGTTGATGGAATAGGAAAATTTATAACTGCCTTAGATTTAGATGGAGACGGTGAAATACTGCCGTTTCTTATCCGATGCCCAAGATATTCAATATCGCTTTGAAGGAATTTACACTTCTTCCATTTGATTTTTAGGCCGTTGTTCGAAGCTACACTTAGCACTTCCTCTAGCCTCATAATTCCATCTTCAATCGTTTGCGATGGAATGATGACATCGTCAATATAGACGATTACAACTTCCCGGTTTATTAGATCTTTGAGTATGGAATTGATATACTTTTGAAATACGTGTGGCGAGTTACAAAGCCCAAAAGGCACTTTACAAAACTCGAACTGTCCGCAATGAGTGACGAACGACGTGAATTTTCTGCTTGACACATCTATCGGGACATGGAAAAACCCATTTTCCAAATCCAGCGTTGTAAAATACCTCGCAGCTTGCAATTTATCGAGTTGTTCTTCAATATTAGGAAGGGGATACCTTTCCTTTATAATTTTCTTGTTTACTCCTCGGAAGTCGATACAAAGTCTGTGAGACCCATCTTTCTTTTTTACCAGCACTACCTGGCTTGCGTAATCCGAAGAACTCTCTGTTATGACACCATCGTTCATCCACTCTTTTATTTGCGCCTCAACTATTTTCTGTTCCAAAGGTGGAAATCTCCTAGGAGGTCTGTAAAACGGTTCATCGTCCATTGTGACAATTTTCATTGTTACTGGTGATTTTTCTGGAATTTGAGGAGAATAATTTTTAATAAGAACAAGTACCTTTTCAGCTTCTTCTGCTTTAACATTTTCCAATCCCGTTATGTTTAGCTTACTTTCGGTTTCTGTGTCTATATTTATGCTTGCCAAAAAGCATGTCGACCCCTTTACTTGCGTTATTTCTTTTTCTCCCGAGATGCACTTCTCCCCGCCATTCCGTTTTACAATTGTTATTTTACCCGCTTCTATTTTAACATCAGCCCACTGCAACAAGTTCATGCCAATTATCATATCGCATTTTAAACAATCGTCATCAATTGCATGAATTTCAATGTTATGAAAGATTTCATCCCCGATTTCCACAGACGTTCTACCTGAACCTTTAGTAGCAACATTAGATCCCAAACCAGATATTATGATAGGGGGATTCCTAAAATTGAATTTTGGAAAAATGAGTTTCATATAGCATTCTTTTATAACACATATTTCGCTCCCTGTATCAATCAAGCACTCCCAGTTTATGCCGTTTATCTTAGCGTCTATGTACATACTTTTCCGATTGTCTGTACTTACTACCTGAGGATTATTTTTCGAATCATTACTGGTACTTACATTCTCCTCTTTCTTCAAGGTCATCAATTTTGGTTTGGACGGTGGAATATCTTCTTTGCAATCAGGTTTTTTATGTCCATACTTGTTGCATCTAAAACATTTCGGACCCTTATCCTTTTGTGGACAATTATGATGCTCGTGTTCATTTGATCCGCAATTGAAGCAATACCGCTGATCACTAATAATTCGTCTTTTGACTGATGGAATTTGCGTCTGATGGTTTTTCTTCTCCGTTCCGTGTTTCGTTTCTTCGTTCTTCTTGATTTTTTCATACACCAGTAGTTTTTCTTTGAATTCCTTAATGTCTTTGGCGCTTGATAATTTTACTTGAAACTCACCCAATAATTGCTGCTTTAAATCGAGGTAATTTAATGGTTTGGATTCAAAGTCGATAAATAATTTAGCCGTTCCCTGTAGAGATCTTTTGCAAAATACAAACTTCTGAAGGTCATTCCATTGAAACACGTCTGCGTATTGTTCGAAGTCGTTAATCCACTTTTTCACGCTCTCTGTTTCGCTGCCGCTAAATTTTCCCACGATATGCTCCACATCGGAAAAATTAATTTTTACTGCACTAGCACAATCGTCAATAGGGGAAATGCCACTTGTTGAAGCCATGCCGCTATCAAAGTGGGAATTTCTTTGTAGCCTTTTCTGTTTTCTAGACATACCGTTCGATTAGTTTGAAGTGTGTGTTTTTCTCCCTCGTTTCGTTACCGTCGTCCACGTTGCTTTATTAACACACACACACGTCCACGTTACCGATGACAGGTGCTATGTTTTATACTGTAATTCAATTACATATGTTGGCGTTCATCCCGGTTGAGCCCCCATGTAGTGTTCAGTTAGTATTTATTTAAAATACTTCAATAGTTTAATAGTTTAATAGAAAATGTATCAATTTAAATCTTTAGTACAATTTAATAGGACAATTTGATATAAGAATATGTAGTTATTTCGTGTAGTTTTCATATAATATTTATTTAAGATAATTCAATAGTTTATAAGTAAATTAATCAATTCAAATCTTTAGAATAATTTAATAGGATAATTTAATATAAGAATATGTAGTTAATCTGTATTTTAGAGCAGCTTAATGGAACGATTTAATATAAACTGTAGATAAAATCTGGGTGTACGACGGAGTTACCCACGGCCACGTTTTCCTTCGCCAAGCCCAAGATGAAAAGAAAGAGAAAGTTTTTATTACTTCCTTCCTTTTATAGGCTGGAAGATGACGCGAACTTATCCATTGGTAAAGCTTGGGGTAAGGTAGTGGGAACTCTTTGAGGATGTGTTCGGTAACAAGCTTAGATCCCACTTACATACATACATATGTACGTGCACGTACTCGGACAATTATTAGAAAAGACTTGTATGTACATATATTAATTGGAGCAGTCAGATTAATAAAGATGAATATATATATATATATAGGTACATTGTTACGGAAATCAGATAATGCCTTTGTACATATCTATCATTATAACAACAACTTATTGTTATTGTTGTTGTACTATGTATGTATGTATGTTGGCGTTACAGCCCACGAAGGGCCAGAGCCAAGCATTTCTCAGTCCCCCATGTTGTATTTGATTTATTTTTTTGCACTGGTGAAAGGGACCTACAGTTTAATGCCGGGATCCGAACCCGCTCAACGCGCGTCAGAGTTCAATACACTAACCACTGCGCCCTCCAGCCAAGTGCATATTGGCCATTATAATCTAATTATGACCTTTTGCCATTTTTCGGGCAGCTTTTGAATGCCATTGGTTAATCGACGTAAAACTTGGTCAAGTGATTTTCAGAGGATGTTCGGCCGATCTGGGGATTACGGTGGAGGCATTAATATTTCTCAACTAAGTTCTGATAATTTGTTCCGAGACATCAAAAATGTGTGAGGCATCGCAATGTCAAAATGGAACACAAGTCCTTTGCTGTTGAACAATTCTGGTTACTCTCTCTTGTTTGCTTTTTTCAAGTGAACAAGTTGCGCACAGAATAGGACCGAATTGGCCATTTCGCAAGGCTGAAGTAGTTTGTAGCGGACGAATCTCCCCCAACCCCACAAAAAACTCTTAGCGCCACCTCGGCCTCGTGCCTTAAATGGTGATCGCTAGCGTTTCATATTTTCGGATTTAATTCCGTAATAATTCGCTTAGTTCGATTTCGTTGCGTTTCAGCAGCGTTTCGCTAATATTTAATTCATTTTCTTTGCGTTCATTCATATGGCACTCAAACATCGAGCTTCCTTGGGCTGATTTGAGATGATTTCAAGCTATCATGTGCTGTCTTCCGACAGCTTGCGTGCTATTCCTACTCCAACAGCTGCAACATTTCAAGGAATTCTTTGAGTGATTTACCGACCAGAGCGGGTTGCATTTTTGAGAATGAAATTTCCGGAACGGAATCGAGCAAACCATTTCTGTGTTTAGTCTTCTCACCGTACACTCCATATTTTTTTCAGTATGTTTTACATTTTCGTAGTAGAAAAGCATCACACGCCCTACTTCTTCATATATTTCAATCACTTTTACAAAACTGTATAGGTATGTACCTCCAAAATATAGTCTGGATCAAGTTTCAAGCGTACTGCCCAATATACTGTTAAGGACATGGACCGACGATTGTATTCTAATTTCGCTGTCAAAGTTTGGAATGCTCTGTTGTAACTTAAATGGAAATGATGGCAACCCTCATAGGCATACTGCTGAATGTCGATTCCAGGCATTCTAGAGACTTTTGAAGGGTGACGGTGAACAGTCGAGAGATCGGACCGAGAGCTATATAAGTAACGGGTGATCAGTCGGTATTCAGTGTGAAAGTAATTAGCCACTAGTGAGATGTAGAGACAAACTATGTATTAAAGGTGTGTGTAAGCAATAAAGTGTAAAGTGTGTAAAAGCTTGTAATAAAGTTGAAACAAATTGTATGTATTGGAAAAAAAAGGTGGTTTATCGCAATGCAGTGATCGAACCCTATTCTGAACGAACTATTAATGTTGGTAACAATATGGACATGAAAAAAAAACAACCCCGGAGCCTTAATATGACCCAATGCTTTTCAAAATACAGCGTACAACCGAAGCCGAACGATGTGCAACACCGACGAATTTTCGATAAGTGAACCTTTGAAGAGCCGGAAGAAGATCCGTTTTATATCAAAATGCACTGTTTGGCTCGGCGGAATAATTGGCCCGTATTTCTCCTTGGGCAACAATGAGAACAACGGCATCTGCTATCGTTCAAAGATTTCAAACTTTTGCTTGCGCAAAATCCAAGAGCTAAACCTGACCGACAAGTGGTTCCAGCACGACCCTAAATACGCGACCCGGTGGACCAATTGAAGAACGAGTTCGATGAGCAATTTTCCTCTCGCCCGGACAGATCGCGCAACTTGACATTCTTAGGTTATTGCTTATGAGAATAAGTCAAATCACTCGTCTGAAACAAGGTTTTCTCCATTTTTCCTTTATTTTTATTGAAATTATCGCTGGGATTGAACAAATTACAGGAAAACCAGACAGTCATTTTGGAAGCGCAACTTCCAATAAATGTATTGTAGAAGACAGTCTTGATCAATTTGGATAAGATTAACTTACTTACTTACTAAGATGGTGCCGTGGTGAACCTGGGCCTCAACCAACAAGCGTCTCCAGCTGGCACGGTCTTTGGCCAGCTGCTTCCAGCGCCGCACGCCTAGTTGGCTTCGGTCCCCTTTTCCTCCTGCATGCGCCACCGTTGATGCGGCCATCCTCTGCCGCGCCTTCCTTCCGGGGTGGATTCAAAGACTCTTTGAGTCGGAGCTGTATTTTCCGTACGCTCGACATGGCCTAGCAACCTTAGACGCTGTATCCGTAGTCGTCGTACCAGGCCGATGTCGCTGTACAACCCGTACAGTTCTTCATTATATCTTCTACTAAATACACCGTTTGGAAAACGGTACCGTAGATAGTGCGCAGAATTTTCCTCTCGAAATGACCAAGGTCATCTTCATCCGCTTTTGTTAAGGTCCAAGCCTCTGCGCCGTAAAGGAGGACTGGGATGATCAAGGTCTTATATAGTGTCACCTTGGTTTTCCGGGAGAGGGCTCTACTACTCAATTGCCTTTTGAGCCCAAACAAACAGCGGTTGGCAAGAGTGATTCTGCATTTTATCTCAGCGCTGGTGCTGTTGTCGCCGGTCATCAGTGAGCCCAGGTAGACGAATTCCTCGACCACTTCAAAGTTATATCCGCCCATGATGATGTTCTGGCCAATACGTCGGTGTTGCTTGCCTCTTTTAGATAAAAGCAGATATTTGGTTTTACCCTCATTAACCTTGAGACCCATCTTATCCGCTTCTATCTCAATGCTTAAAAAGGCCTCATTGACGTCTCGCTGTGTCCAAGCAAGCAATTGCGTAGACTTGAAATAAATCGTACCTCCTGTGTTGGCCAGTGACTCTTGCACGATCTTTTCAAGCAGGCTTTTGAAAAAGTTGCATGACAGCGTGTCACCTTGCCTAAATCATTTTTAACATCAAAGATCTTGGTTTGTTCATATGCAGCCTTGGAATCGACGAAGAGGTGGTGAGTGTCGATTTGATATTCCTGGGTCTTCTCCAAGATCTGCTGCAGCGTAAACATTTGGTCTATTGTGGATTTACCTGGCCTGAAACCACACTGATAAGAGGCGATCAGGTTATCCACAAACGATGTTAAGGAGACTTATTTCCCTATAGTTGGCGCAGTTCTAGGGGTCTCCTTTCTTACGGACCGGGCAAACGATGTTGAGATTCCATTCGTCGGGCATGCTTTCCTCCGACCATACTTTGCAAATGAGAGATCTAATATTCTGGTCATTGATTTCGCGAGCAGCTCTCGTCCGTCGTTGCAGCATGGCTTTATATGCCTCTTGTTTTGCCTCATGTGCTTGTTCGCATTGTTCATCGAACCAGGGTTTTCTAGGTGGTGGTGGTTTGAAACCCAGCTCCTCTGAGGCAGCGTCTCTGATGGCGCTCTGGCAATGCGCCCATTCCTGCTGTATTGTTTGTGCTGCTGTGGGCGGATTTTGAGAGAGCTTGGAAGAGACACGATCGGCACGATTCTGGCACTCTCTGCGATTGCAGCTTTCCGACGTCAAACTTACGTAGTTCTACTCGACTCCTAAGCATTCTTGATATCCTCATGTGTACCTTGGCTACAACAAGGTAGTGGTCCGAGTCGATGTTGGCCCCTCGGAAGGTTCGTACGTCGAGAATACAGGAGGAGTGTCTGGCATCGATCACAATGTGATCTATCTGGTTGGTGGTCGATTGATCAAAAGACCCCGAGGTCCCCTTGTGGATGTTGAGATGGGGGAATCGCATGCTTGCTACAAGGAGGTTACGCGCCGTTAAGAAATCGATTAGGATAAGATTAACACTCATCATTAAAATATGATTGAATCAAATGTTCCTAACCCTAGAAGTAAGGTAACAGCTTTCTCTTCAACGCAATTTGTATTTCCTCCATCGACTCAAAACGATGTTTCCGGAGCGGTCTCTTCAGCTTGTTGAATAGCCAAAAGTCCCAAATCAGGTGTAAAAACCCATATTTGTCACGATTCCGGCCTCTTTAGGCTAATGGTTTCACGCAAACGACGCACAACGCTCAAATATAATTCTTTGTTGACAGTTTTACCCGGCGGAAGAAACGCAAAATGCACAACATCACAATAATCGAAGAAAACAGTGAACATTGCCTTGATTTTTGAGCGACTTTGGCGCTCTAATTGTTAACCGATGGTTTGCAAGTAACAAATCTCTGATTTTCTGAACGTGAGCTTCGTCGTTGAGGTTAATTGTCGTTCGGAACTCTGTTCGTCTACGACATGTTCTCGGTCTTCTCGGACCTCTTTTTACCACTTGTAGACATTTTTTTTCGAAAAATTCACTTTAAGCGTACGTAAAAACAAAGCGTACATCAGACACTAGTGAATATTTTAATT
The DNA here is from genome assembly GCA_951905685.1 of Eumerus sabulonum. Classification (NCBI taxonomy): domain Eukaryota; kingdom Metazoa; phylum Arthropoda; class Insecta; order Diptera; family Syrphidae; genus Eumerus; species Eumerus sabulonum. Next base: position 146,732,023 of record OX645060.1, on the reverse strand, counting down.
TGAAACTTGGCACGAATGCGAAAGAGAGTCCTACCAACCTAAAAATATAAGCATTTCCCCAAATCCATTCGCGCTTGCGACTCAATGTCACCAACGTCAGAGTGTCACCTTAGTTTTTGCGAAGCGTAGTATATCAAGTTTTTATTACTTTATAGAATACTTGGTAGATGCTGTCTTTTTTTCATCAATATCCCAGTTTATATGTATAAACTGGCGAAAAAGCGATAAAAGATGAGGAACTCGGGAAAGATAAAAAAACATAAAATGAATCAGGCAAAATTGAATCTAATGATATACTGCTGGCATTAATATAGTGAAAACATTGACTTAATGTCATTGGAACGCGTCTAGTCCAGGGCCTATGTATAAGTATGTTATGTACATACATACATATATTGATCCATTAAACAATACTGTATAGCGTGTTAGCAATTGCCCGGCAAGGTACCCTTTGCCCAGTCTACGTTCGTATTGCATGTTTGTTTAATTAAATAACGCCGCACGGCCACCGGACGATGTCCTTTTAATTTATCCCGACTAATATAATTGACACGAACTAATTATCATCCCCCGAATCCACAACCCCTGTTTTCCACCAAAAAGTCAATAGAATTAATTGTGGACAATTGCAGGGTGTGCATGTATCGTACATTTGTAGATACGCACATATGTATATATGTTCGTATCGACTTTGTACTTCAACTAGTGGTTTTTTTTTTTTTTTTTTTTAATGTGGGGCTAGTGCTATCAAATAGCATAGATCTTTTGTGCATGCTAGCCGAGTAGCCGAGCAGCTTCTTCACTTCCAAAATGAAGTTGAGAATGCTTCCCCTAGGAGCCGAAGTGATCCCCTCAGGAGTCATAACTTCACTGAGAAGGATAAGCTTCCTTAGATGACAAGGAGCAACACACTCAGACAATATGTGTTCTGCCGTCAGAGTCGACACTCAGTTTCTGACGAAAGGCTGATTTTGTTAAGATGATATCTCAGACCGCAGTGTCCCGTCAGGTAGCTGACTAGTCTTCTGATACCCACCCTGTTAAGTTTGAGTATATTAATATAGTGTTTGTTCAGGGGCCGTATAAGTAATTTCGATTGGCGAAGGCCCCAAACGCTGTTCCAAAAGGACAAGGTGGTGCGATTTTTCCCACTTGTCTAAGAGGAAATTGATTTTAGATTTGGAAGTGCCGCAGAATGGTTCTGGACCTATATATTTATCGGTGGAACGTTTCCTGGCAAGTTGATCGGCAATTTCATTGCCTCTAATACCTTTGTGCCCTGGCACCCACCAGAGTTTGACATTATTTCTTTTGGAGAGGTTTTGTGGGGCATCATAGCATTCCTTGACGGTTTTTGAGTTCGTGCTGTACGAACTCAGCTCTTTGAGCGCTGCTTGGCTATCAGAGAGTATGTTGATGGTTACTCCTCTCATGCCAGTCATCAGATTTAGATTGACGCGTGTTAGGATGGCATGCAATTGACGCATGTTAGGATGGCATGCAATTCTGCTTGAAAAATGGTAGGACTCATTCCCAGAGCCTTCTGGATTTTCCGATTTGGTCCAAAAATACCGGCGCCAGCGCCAGAAGCCATCTTCGAGCCATCAGTATACCACCTAAGGCCTTTGACATTAAACAAGGGATCACTGGTTTCCCATGTTGAGCGATTTGGGAACCATATCTCAAATCCCTTATCAAAGTGAAGGTGTGTGACAATGCGTCGAGACCGTGGTAATCATATCCAGCACGGGAAGGGTTGTAAGATGGCAGTTTTTTCTGATCATACTGCATAATGCCACCTTTTTGATAAAAAGGTGCGATGGAGTGAATCCAATGAGTGTTTCTTGGGCCGCCGTGGGGCAGATTGGCATGCCGCCTGTAATGCCGAGACACGCTATTCTCTGAACGCGTTGAAGCTTAACAATTATTGCTTTTTTGCGCAATTTTTCTCCACCCTACGGTGGAACTAAAGGGGACGATTGGTCTTACTATCGCGGTGTATAACCAGTCGACTACCTTAGGTTTAAGTCCCCTTGTTTTACCGTAAGTGCGTCGACAGGCCCACAGTGGAGTTCCAGTTGAGTCTGCGATCTAGGTAATACCTAGATATTGTATTTCCTCTGAAAATCCTATGTTTGGGCCCTTTAGAAAGACTGAGCAGGGTTGTACCTTTCTCCTCTTTGTAAACGGGGCTAACATTGTCTGATTTGGGTTAATCGATAAACCTTCTCTGCCACACCAGTCAGATATAATCTGAAGCGTAAGCTGCGTGCCCTCACAGGCAGCAGTTTCACACTTGGCCGTAACAGTGACTACTAGGTCATCAGCATATCCGATGACCTCGTAGCCCCGAGTGGTTAGCTTGCGTAGTAGGTCATCGATGACTATCGGTCAGAGAAGGGGTGAAAGGACTCCCCCTTGTGGACATCCTCTAGCCGCCGATACTGTCACTGAGACCTCTCCGCATGTGGCTGATGTAATACGGCTTTTTAGCATCGTCCAAATCTAGTGATTAGTGGGACGGTCTACACCCCTGTAAGATTAAGCAGTGGTGATCGAATCATAGCCAGTATTACCAAAGGCCCCCTCTATATCGATGAAGGCGCAAATTGCGATCTCTTTGTGTGTAAAACTGTCTTCCATGCGCGTCACCAGGTGGTGCAGCGCATTCTCAGTATTTCGTTTTTGCGTATGCATACTGATTTGGATGCGGTGGTATCTGATTCTCCAGGAGACCTCTAATATGGAGCTCTATTAGTTTTTCCATTGTTTTTAAATGGAACGATGTCAAACTGATAGGGCGATTGGATTTAGGTTGTTCACTTGGCCTTCCAATCTTGGGGATGAAGACAAGAGTGACCTCCCTCCAGATTTGGGCTATATATCCAAGGTTGAAACAAGACCTAAAAAGAACTATCAGTGGTGATAAAATGGTGTTCAGGCCTTTCTGTAAGATAGGAAAAACACCGTCCTTGCCTGGGGCATTATATGGCTTAAATGAACGAATTGCCCATTTAACCCCATTATCTGGAGTACAATGGATCAGTGATTGCGTCTGAGTGTTCCAGCGGATAGCAGAAGCCTTCAACCAAAAATAAAAAGTCTGCCAGAGAGGCTAGTAGGGCTTGGATAAGAGCCCAGTTTGTTCGTTTGGGCTGATATCCAGGCTCAGCCTCCTTAACCTCACTGGAGATCTTGAATCTGATGTGTTGGTGCTCAGATAGTGAGGCTTCATTGGAGACATGCCACTCCCCACATGCGTTTAGGGTAAATGGGTTAGAGATAGTGAGGTCAAGCAGCTCTTCTCTAACGGCAACGGTGAGATTATTACTAACCAAGAATTCAAAAAGTACCTAACTCACATCGTTTATTAGTGTTGCTGCTGCCCCATTCCATGTGGTTTCACCACCAATAACACTATGAAAAGGAAAGCAAACGAATATGACACAAAACTTGGAAACCTAGTTACATATGTATGTATATGTAGGTGTTACATAAGAGACAATGTCGGTTCGTTGCTGTAAGGATTAAGAAAATGCTACAGCCAATAGTACTTAACACGAGAAGACAGAGATAATTAGTAGAGAAGGCTATGTAACAGCAAAGAGTAAAACAGATACTTAATGAGCTTAAGTAAGCAATCCAAGAAAGATGAATTTAAATTAAAGTTTTAACGTAAGCAATTACATATGTATGTACACATATTGTTGGAATTTTTTTTTAATAATCTGTGCGCCCTAAAGACTTAATAAATTTATTATTTCGGTGGCACAATGCGGGCAGAAGGAAAAAAGGAAGAGAGATAGAGAAGATCTTAAATACTTGCATGTTGCAGTTAGGGGGGAACACCGAATCCGGCAGGGAATTCCAGATTCGGGTGGTTCGGTTAAAGAAGGAAAAGGGGATTCAGGGTACATTGGCGTGCATTCCTAGACAGACGTGTGTTGCGGGGGAAATATTGAAAGGGCGGAATGCAACTGGCAATTTCATCAGAGCATTTTTGGTGGAAGTAGCCATAAAACAGGGAGAGGTAAGAAACTGTCCTGCGATGTTCCAGCAAGTCTAATGTTTTGGTAATGCTGCAGTAAGCTATCAGTTTTAAGCGCGTTTTTGTATTATAGCTAGTAGGTGCAATGAGGTCTTGGAAGCACCGGACCAGACATAAGCGTTAAACTCTAATTTAGGGTGAATGAACGCCTTATAGATTTTAGTCAGATCTATGGGTGAGAAATATTTCTTGCATCTGTATAAGAAGCCTAGGCATTTCGCAGCATTCTTAGCGACATTCATTATGTGGTCGCTCTAATTAAGATTGTGAGCAACACACATACCCAGGATAGAAAGACTTACAGTTTCTGAGACGCAAGTGCCATTCATGGATAATGGCTACGCATTAACGACAGAAGACAGTATTGTGTTTTGGATGCATTAAATTACACTCTATTGTTCTTACCCCATTAGATAATTATGTCGATATTGAAATTTAATGAGCTTAACATACGCTACCACTCACTATCTACAGCCGAAGTGCAGGGCACTGTTGTCAGCTAAGCAGTGAATTAGATTAGAAGTGGCAGACAAGATATCATTAATAAAAATTAAAAAGGGTGTTGGAGACAAGACTGAGCACTGGGAAACACCAGCATTTAAGAAATGGATGTCAAAATTGAACACCTCTTCAGAACTATTGGGGCAATACCATCTGGACCAGCGGATTTGTGTATGTCGAGGTCCTTAAGAACCCTTGCGACTGTACGAGTACGGAAGCGGATTAGTCCCGTGGTGGAATTGATGCACTCTAGTACAGGCGGAGACACCATGACGCAGTGGTTAGTGTATTGTTAGTGTGTTAGTGGCATCGAGTATTTATTTCGCGGCGTCCCTCCTTGGCGGAGTATTTGCAAAACCCCCCGTAGTAGCCGTTCGGATTCGGCATTAAAACCGAAGGTGCCTTTCACCTATGTGACAAATAAATCACACCCAACATGGGTGATTGAAGAGAAGCTTGGCTCTGGTCCTTCATGGGCTGTAAGGCCACCAAAAGAAGTACAGGCGGAGACAAAGTACAAGCTGGAACTTGAAAACTGGCTTCGAAGTGGGCTAGCATTGTCTAAGGGGATGAAATCTGGAATGGCATTGTTGATGAGCGTCGGTATAGACGGCGTAGTTGGTGGGTGTTGCAATCATTTTTGGCCGTTCGTACCTAATTTTTGTCAGTTTTTCTCAGATTTGAATGCCTTATAGGCTTAGCTTCCTGAGCCTAATAGCCATTTTGCACCTCAAGTCAATCCACGTCTTATCATAGCTAGGAATAAAATTTGCCACACCGATTCGGATAATATTTGCGATACGGCGTCCACGTCGTTGTCGAGAAAGCACAATGACCAGTTAAAGATCAGAAAGAAGCTGATAAGGGCGCATCATTGAAGAATTTAAGTTAATCTAAATTAAATATGTATGTAGGTACATATGATGATTGATATAAATTTCCTTTCCATATAACAACATGTAACAGCGGCTAATTTTCTAGTTAGGCTAACATACATATATTTATTCTAGTACCCTCTATCGAGAAACAAATGAAAAACAAATTCTACTAAAATTTGATTCCTAGGAACACTTCATCTCATCTGGGAAAAAATTTCACACATCATTCAGTGTTGTTCTTGATAAATCGCTTTATTTCCCCTCGGAACAATTAAGTGTGCGATATTTATCACTTTCAACAATATTTTTCCTCTAGGAAAAAAGTCTTTCCATTATGACCAACAAAACCAAAAAAGTCGTTATTCTTCAAAGAACGAGATACGAGATACAATCGATCATTCGTTATGTTGTGGTTGGAGAGGAAAAAATCATCACTAAATACTCGTTAAGTGGTATCCACGTGTTGCGCCATGCCAAACTTATGTGCGAATCAGAAAATAAGTCTAGATATTATCTTTCAATAATATTGGATTTATGTTCTGCGTAACATCTAAGAACTTAATTGATAATTATATAAACTTTATTTACATTTGTATGTACATATGTAGGCAGATTGTGGTTATTTTTGTATTTTCTGCTAGGCAAACATGTGTGTATGAGTGTGCCTTGATAAGTATCTACACTAAGGGTGTATATGCATAATCGAACTGCCATATATGTACATATGTATGTAAATGTATGTAAGTAAATTTGGCTGAGATTGTTTTGATAGAAATTGCACATTGCTCACTAGTGAGTTATTGATTAGATGCCCTTATTTGATTATGCCGGTTTAAAGGACCTACGGCTATTGTGTTTTATGGAATCAGGCATAATGAAAAAATTTCTATGACTTTTGGTTCCTGTAACGCAATATCACTAGTCAGATCGAGCGCCAGAAGCAAATTCGTTGCACGCATCGACATAAGTATATATGTATGTATGTAAGTGAAGAACCCCCGGCCCTTACTGTGCGCAAGTTGGCTACTCACGGTCTCCACTGCCGTATGGTACACTTACTTAGGTAGCGCTACAGTCACGTGTGAATCTGAGCCTCAACCAACAAACTTCTCCAGCTGGCACGGTCTTTTGCGATATGTTTCCAGGAACACACTCCCAGTTGGTTGGTCCATTTCCACCTATGTGCGCCACCATAGTTTCCGTCGTCCGCTGCTGTATCGTTCCTCAGGTGTGGACTCGAAGACTTTTCGAGCCGGGGCTGTGTTATCTATTCGCTCCACATGGCCTAGCCATCTAAGACGTTCGATTCGTAGACGTAGACTAGAATGTTTAAATTGTTCTAGTTATTCAAACCAGAAATATATATCTGTCACTGATATCAACGGTAACTTAACATCTCACGTAACATTAGGCATTTTGAAAATTTTGCACAAAAATCTTCGATTAAACCCTTACAAAATCCAATTGGGTAAGCGACCATCAGTTTCTCTGTTTGGTTGTTCTAATAGCTGAAATTGGCCAAACAATTTTTTGGCGAAGAAAATGTTCATGTCGGCGACTGCGTACGTATATTACCAAACAAAATAACCGCATCTTAAAAGCCGGTGCGCGATTGTTGATAAGAAAAATGGATTCGCAGAATGACAGCTTTCTGCAGATTTTGGAATGATAACATTATTGATATATTTTATTCCTTAAATGATGCCTTAAAAATCGTTTCAACAGCGGTGATCTTCTGCAAATGTTTTTTGGTCAAAACATTTGACTTCGGTAGACTCCCAGTGAAGAATTCGTTCTCTAAACATATTTAAATATGAAATAAGTCCCACGATTGGCACCAAATAAGGGCCTTTTACAAAAAACAACAAAAGCCTTGCAATAAGTTATAGGAAAGGCACCCAAGTTCTGCGCATTCGCGAGTGAAATCGTATTACTGACGCACAGGGAACGGAGGATGTGTTTACGCAACACTTTCGAATGCTGTTTGGCGGCCAAAGAATAGAGAGAATCGTCAAAACCGCAGGCTCTTCAAGGTTGGCGGTAATGTTTTGGTAGGGAGCATTCACCAGATCGTCGGGGCCAACGTGAACTCTACCAACGATCCTACGGATCACCCTTGGTAATCGTTGCTTTAAAGGTCTGTCAAAACAGCTCAAATCGCTCAACTCCTAACTTGAAGGACCAAAATGATACCCTTCAAATCCTTTTTCTGCCAGTCTTGCTTTTAGAACCGACAGCTGGACGGTTAGCTGAATGAGCTGTACATGAATGTTACATCCACATCCATATTTACAAAAAGTAAAGAACCACCAACTACACTGGCTGGGTCACACACACGTTTTTACTTGTAAAAACCAAGTAATTGCGGATTTGGTCTTGATAACTGGAAGCAGCGTGACCGGTACCATCAAGGATAGAAGGAGGCCTTAACTCAGACTCAGACCCTCCATGGGTCGCTAGTCTGAGAATAAGGTAAGTAAGTAACTACTGAATAAAACCCACAAATGAACATTGTTGCAGATCTTAGGTACCTATTTCTAGCAACGAGGTGAATCGCTATTTGTCCGGCTTAACCACAGATCCCCCTACAAAACCACCTCCGATACAGAAATTAAAATATACTTATGTACATATTAGAGCGCTGGGGCGCAGTGGGTTGTGTGTTGTCCGCCAATGTCACGGTGCTTCTCCTCAGCGGGATTCTGAAAAAATCTCCTGTAGTGAATAAGCTTCTCGAAATTCACTGTTCGGAATCGTCCCTGTACGTCCCTTCCACCTATGGGAAAATAAAATCACACACAACATGGGCGATTGAAATAAGCTCGACTTTGGTCCTTCATGGGCTGTAACGCCAACATACAAGTTAAGAACTTATTCTATCTCCTCGGATAATCACGTCCCCGACGCATGCTGCGACACATTGGACTGGTCGCATAACACCCAGCATCCGGTCCCACGATCATTCCAGCTTCACTGATGTCCATCTTACACCTTACACCTACACATTTCGCAAGCACACCATAATGCACCAGCGCATGTCACTATTCATCTGATAAGCATTTGCTTCTTCTCGGTACGAAGTTTCGTGTGCAGACCCTTGTCAACTGAGATATGTATTTGTTTTACCCAATCCCATTCGCAGCTTAGTAATTAGTTCTTAAGTGATCGCAAAAGAGGACGGTTGTCCCACTGAATAAAAAATAAACATTTTTTTAATAAAGAAATTTAAAAGTCTTTAATTTATGTACATACGATCGATGTTCTAGTACGTGAATATGCGTAAATCTCGAGCCAAATTCGAAAGATTCTATTGAAGACCTTCCAGCTTAGAAAAAGGAGCAATATGTATGGTACTTTGTGCCATGAATCAGCTGTCATTTAATACCTAGAACTAAAACGTCCGCTTTTTAAGTAGTCTATTTTAAAATTGAAATGCTAATGATCCCCCCGATATATCGATAGCTCATTTCACAAGCCATACTTGAACGGTGAACGATTCCACTCTGCCTACCCAAGGCCCAAACCACAAAGAACTCATAATGTTGGTTCGAACTGTTTGCCACATCGTTCCTCCAGCGCATAAATAACAAATACTTAGCAATAAACTGTGAACAAAATAGGTTGCCACTCTTCCTGTTCGAGTAACCACCCACTTTCCTCTAGAACCATTGACTAACGACGAAAACCACTCATTACTACCTTCGTTAAAACAATAGACGACTAAGCTTTCCCACTAACCCATTTGTCATTCGCGTTTTACCTTTTGTCCATACGCATGTAGGTATAACCGCAGGTGTACGAGAGTGCTTTCTACCATAGACACCCAACCACACCTACTGGACTAGTCTCCGCTGTCGGTTTAACTATTCTGACTAAATGTATCCGCATCCAAACTATGAATGCCAATAAAAGTGCAACAATAACAAAATAAGAAATAAAAGAAAAAGAAACCAAATGACCTAAAGGAAGAAATGTAAAGTGGCACTTAGTCGGTTTTTACTGATTGACATTATCGATAGTTGAAGTTGAAATATTATGGCAATTTTCGACATCGACACCTCCTTCCTTGTAATTACTATCCTTGCAGTCTTTGTCTGGCCAATTTGTTCAATTTGCGTGCGTGTTTCACGAGGTCGCGCGGGCAATTGTATACACTGTTATGCACATCTCCCATGGAACGGGTTTGATGTATGTATGTATGTGCAGCTTAACGTATTTAAATGCGGTCTAACCAAACTGTTCGTCGCGTCGTTGCTAACAACTGACCTCGTTTTTACACGAGGGATTATGGGACAACGGCAACCGTTAACCGGAACCAGTAACCGCTAAATGTTCAATATGATTGCAACTTTAACTCGTTTCCGCGAGCAACATCGAGGTCGACGTCGACAGCGAGTGACAGTGAGTGTGGGGTTTATCAACTGATGAATGAAAGAAAGAAGCGTACATTTGCATGGGTAACACATATACATTGGCAAATTAAGTGCACATGTGTATTTCGTGACAAATTTTAATTGGTCCCTAACAGTGAAATTATAGCTCTGCAGTTCAACGTTGGGCAGCCGCGTGCGAAACTAGTTATATCCGTAAAGACCACTGACACCTAAATCTAAAGTAGCCTTGCATGGCGTGTGTGTGTGATAAACTGTTTCGTTTATTTCTACCTACGAATATCCTGATCAAGTGTGAATGCATGTAGATTTCACGTACGAATAAATCGTGCTGCGAGTGCCGCATCATAATCAACGTGAATGCGAATGAGGTGAACAACACTTTTGCTGGACTTCTGCTTTGCGATGTGATTTTATTTAAAATTTAATTAAGGTCACAAGCATGATACAGGATACGGACTATACGTATGTATATAACTATGTATAACTATGTAAACACATTCTTTGTGTACATATGTATGTACATATTATATGTACGAAACACGTGTGGTTGGTACTTGTGTGGCTGATTGACAGGGTGGTGTTGCTCCGTTGTCATTGCCAACGCTTTGAGATTTACGTGTAAATTAGTGCGATAAATTAATTATGCAATGCGAGTAACACGTATTACATTAAATCCTTTATGTATACCCGATACACTCGCCTACGCACTCTGTTCCGGAGGTAGCTTATTAGTAGTAACGCTCTACGCGCTGCTACGATGCTATTGGAATTATAAGATAACTGCGTTGGAGCATGGGTGTTAATCCAGCAAAAGAGAATAAGATAGTGGCCTCGGACCGAAATAAACATTGTGAAACTTAAGGGTGCTTTGTTTTGTTTTCGCTTCCCCTTTTTTTTCTGGGTTCAAAGTGTGTATTTAATCCTAAGCAAACCACAACGAACCTCAGCTTTTGGACACGGTGATCCTGAACCTGAGAGGTTTTATTATATCCGCGCACAGGTTCCTTTATCCAAAGGCATTCATAAGGTGTTGGGGATATCCTTACTGTTGACAGATAGAGTTGCGTATGAGATAAGGAAGTACGTTGGTAAGTTATTGAGCGACTAAAACTGAGATAGGTACGTTATAGACCCGGATTATATATGTATGCCTGGCAACATTATGGGGTGGAAAAAACCAAAATTCTGTTATTGTCATTACCCTAAGTACATACATACATACATGTAAAGTATGGCACTATGACCGTTTATTATTAAAAATACAAAGAATGCAAGGAATACAAAGAATACAAAAAAAATACGAAAATACAAGGATCGAGAAACAACTGAATACGACTGCGCGCGGCTACTTCCCAGGGATAAAGAATGAGATACCAATCTTTTGGCTTTGACAGGCATTTTGACAACTAGCCCCTACAAACGCGTTGCGATTTGACGGCGTCTTGACTATGTCATTCTGCCTTGTTCCGACGTCTTGACCCTTAAGTCAAAAGCATCGTTTTTAAAGCGGCCTCTAGACGCTAAATATTATTGTGCAAAATATTGCACAATTTTATTGGCTTGCTGCCCCAGACGGTTCAATATTTTTCCCAATAATTTAGTTGACCGCTCATATATTCTTTATCCCTGCTACTTCCTATGAACGACTGCTGTATTGAACCCTTTCCTTTGATCAACCATCCACGACTCTTTTTCTCTCTCACTCTCTCTCTGGCTCTCGTACGTTGGTATTGATTGACGCCACCGCCATTCGTTACCATCTCACATACATACATATGTACATATAATCACGGTAATCGACTGAGGATATGGAAATACCACTTCTTATCAAGACTTAAGTCTAATAAAGCCGCGGGTGCAGACGGTCTGTCTGCTGAGCTTCTGGCGGCTGGAGATGAGCTGGTAAGGTACATGCACCATCTCATTTTTCCATTTTAAATTCATTTTTATTGAGATACTTATAACTATCTTACGTGCTAGACAAAATGACTAAAACTAGCTTATATCATAACTACATTAGATGTCTTACTGACCCTCTGCGGGCACTCTAAAACAAACACTATCTATATACTTAACCTATGTCTTTCGACTACTTAATATCTACAGTGATTAATTACTTTTATTATTGTATTTTGCCAAGAAAAATGCTTACAAAAAACTTAACGTACTATCGGGACATGCATCATCTCCTTTGCAAGGTATGGTCGGAGAAAAGCATACCCGACGAATGGAATCTCAGCATTGTTTGCCCGGTCCATAAGAAAGGAGACTCCTATAACTGCGCCAACTATAGGGGAATAAGTCTCCTTAACATCGCATATTCTGCCGTTATGTGAACGCCTGAAACCGTTTGTGGATAACCTGATCGGCTCTTATCAGTGTGGTTTCAGGCCAGGTAAGTCCACAAATCCTGGATCTTGGAGAAGACCCAGGAATACCAAATCGACACTCACCACCTCTTCGTCGATTTCAAGGCTGCATATGACAGCGTGTATAGAGATGAGCTATACAAAGCCATGTCTAGTTTTAACATCCCTGCCAAACTCGTCCGACTGTGCAGGATAACAATGGAGAATTCTCGCTGCACCATTAAGGTCGGTAATTGGCAAACCGAGACCTTTGATGTTAAATGGCAAGGTGACGCGCTGTCATGCATTTTTTTCAACATCGTGCTTGAAAAGATCGTGTAAGAGTCACTGGCCAACACAAGAGGTACGATTTATTTCAAATCTAGCGGCTAAGATGGGTCTCAAGTTTAATGAGGGTAAGACCAAATATCTGCTTTCATCTGAAAGAGATGGACAACACCGACGTATTGGCCAGAACGTCACCATGGGCGGATACAACTTTGAAGTGGTCAAGGAATTCGTCTACCTTGGCTCACTGATGACCAGCGACAGCAAAACCAGCGCTGAGATAAAACGCAGAATCACTCTTGCCAACCGCTGTTTCTTTGGGCTCAAGAGGCAGTTAAGAAGTAGAGTCCTCTCTCGTAAAACCAAGGTGACACTATATAAGACTTTAATCATTCCAGTTCTCCTTTACGGCGCAGAGGCTTGAATCTTAACAAAAGCGGATGAAGATGCGCTTGGTCGTTTCGAAAGAAAAATTCTGCGCACTATCTACGGTCCCGTTTGTTCAAATGGTGTATGGAGGAGAAGATATAACGAAGAACTGTACGGGTTGTACAGCGACATCGGCTTGGTACGACGTCTAAGGATACAGCATCTGAGGTGGCTAGGCCATGTAGAGCGAGTGGAAAATACAGTTCCGATCCGAAAAGTCTTCGAATCTACCTCGGAAGAAAGGCGCGGCAGAGGACGGCCGCATCAAGGGTGGCGCACGCAGGTGGAAGGGGACCTTAACCAATTGGGCGTGCGGCGTGGTTGAGGCTCAGGATCACCACGGACTGTAGCGCCACCTAAGTGCATTCTTGTCACATCTGAAAGGATAGATCCTGTGAAATTTGCTGAACGTTTTTCATATTAATAGCATAGCATAAGAACGATTTTTGTCACATAAGTTCATCAGCGTAAGGTTGCCTTTGTAGAGATGTTGCGAGCAGATCACTTTTACAAGTTTTAGTAAAAGAGAGTGAACATTGCATTAAGACTGTAGTAAGGCACAAAGCAACGAATGAGGACACGATTTTACGAAGAACTGAGTGTAACAAATATTGAAATTTAGATTTCCTTGATGCTAGCAGGTTCAGATGCAGAACTTAAGCACGATACGGGGGGTTGTTTTTGTTGGAGATAAAACAGTTTGATATATAAATAGGACAATACAGTGCGTGACACGGGTCAATATCCACGTGTATTTCCAAAAATATTTATTCGTTTTTCTGAAAATCTTTCAAATAGCCTTTTGGACAAAACGATCAACAAGTTGTGTTCACAACAAAATAGGTGAAACAAAAAATGGAAAAAGGATTTAAAATTTGACAGCTGTTATCTGTTATCTTTTGGAAAAAAATGAATACCTCCGCAAACCGGTCTAACGATCAGCGGAAAAGAGGACACAATTTAATGTTGGTTTTCGAGAAATCTTGGTATGAGGATTGATAAATCTCGTTGTGGTCATGGAATTTTCTATATAAAACTGTCGAAAATCGCATGTTCCCTCGTGTAGAAAGATTTTTTTCGGAATCAAACCCACGATTTTCATGATATATACTGGTTTTAGTTTCCATCTTACTATAGGGTATACGCATGCATTTTCGTACAAATCGATTTTGCGTTTGCGAGAAGGAAGCATTAAGAATTACTATTCAATCAAAAGTTCTGCACTTAAAATATACCATCATTCGTTATGCTAACAATTTAACGAAAATGCGTCTATTTAACACCACTCATATTACCATGGTTTGACACCACAACCGCTTTATACCGATTTTCAGAATATGTAGTCAGTCCAGGTATTGAGCTACAATTTTCTTTTTTTTTTTTTCTGGTTAACGGTTTTGAAAATATGCCATCCGAGTGATACTATTATTATTATAGATAAAAATCCAAAATGATCACAGACTGATAGGTCTCGAACACCACACCTTTATTCCCACTCTTGTCGAAATCCACCTAGACGTGCAAAAGTTACATCAGAAAACGTGCTTTTCACTTTGTACTTACTTTCTTTTCGACAGAAAGTTTTAAAATTGGTTTATGAAAGTGCAGATACCCCTTTGTCGCGACGTTAACTTCAAATTACCTAAGCAATTTACAGTGAGCCTTTCCAAGTATATAATGAGTCTTGCGAATTTCGCATCGACAGGTCCAAACAGTATTTGGAAATAGTATGCTGCTTCGTCTCACGTCTACGTCTTTTTCTATCTCACATACTCTAGTTTGGCCATCTCCAAGAAATGGGTCATCAAATAGGGACTTCTGAACTTTGAAAGTTGACAAGAACAAGAGCCAAGTTTCTCTCTATCACCCCTGTTGTATGGGATTTATTTTTGACACAGGTGAAAACGACCTACAATTTTAACGCCGATTTCGAACGGCGTTAATCGAGAAGCTTTTTTATATTACATTTCGCGTCGCTCACAAGAACTCATCCTTTCGCAGACTGCAACTTGGCCTGCATCCATACTAAATCCAACTGATCCAGAAGCTGAATGTAAACGACAATAGACAAGGATGTGTGTTCGCTGAATGGGATCTGGAGCAGTTGGAAACTGATCCTAATTTCCATCGAAAAATCATCTTCAGTGATGAGGTCCATTTCTAGATGAATGGGTACGTCAGCAAACAAAATTGTCGAATTGGGGTCGATACCAACCCACATGAGACCCAAGAGCGCTCAATGTATCCCGAAAAAGTCACCTTTGTTGTGAATTTCGAGCTGGCGGCGTAAACGGTCCATATTTCTTCGAGAACGACGTTGGCTAGGCCATCACCGTCAACGGCGAGCGCTATAGGTCGATGATTACCTACTTCTTTTGGCCTGAATTGGATGATATGGACACCAACGATGTGTGGTTTTAACAGGATGGCGCTACGTGCCACACAGCTGGCGCTACATTGGAAATTCTGCACGAGGGATTCGAGTGCTGGTCATCTCACGTGGAGATAATGTGAACTGGCCACCGAGATCGTGCGATTTGACCTTGTTTGACCTTTTCTTGTGAGGTTTTCTGACGTCGCAGGTCTATAAATAATCCACAGAGAAGCGGATATCTGAACGATGTTATATTCCATACATAATGACGCCGATAGGCCTTTCAAATGAGCAAAAAATTTCGAAGATATCTCACACTTTGTTTTATTTAAAGATAGGAAGCGCTTAATACAGGTAGGTAGGTACATAGGTAGGTTCGTAGCCTCCCCAGAATGGGAAGAATACACGTAGGCCAGAGGGACCCGTTGTATTGTCATAGAACCACATAGTACTCCTTAAAAGAGGTCAATTATCCTTACTCGCTGAACATCTGTCAGGTCGTTTAGGAACCAGGAGGCTCGAAGTCGAAGACTCTTTTAGCTGGAGCATTGGTGTTCGTGCGCTGGATGGGGCCGAGCCAATGTAGGCGACGGATCTCTTCCTTGCAGACTGTATCCACATCCTTGTACAGCTCGCAGAGTTCACGGTTAAATTTTCACATTCATGGACCTTCCTCATAGACAGGACCATATATCCGGTACAGCATTTTTTTTTTCGGAAGAACGCTCCGCCGTTCTGCTTATCGTCTACCTTTCGGCTCCGTACAGCAAGACTGGCAGTATAAGGGTTTTGTAAAGCATGACTTTGGTTCTTCGAGTGAGGAGTTTGGACCCAAGTTGTTTTTCTCAGGCAGATCTTCACTGTGGTGTCTTTTGTGGAGTTTGCGTTTGCTCCGAGGTAGACAAAGAGGTAGGCAAGAGGTAGGATCGCCTTTTTTGTGGATGGGACAAATAGAGATGATGTTCCAATCGTCGGGCATGCTATCATATCCCCAGATTCTACAGATGTTCTGGTGCATGCTCCCTCGCTGCCAGCTTTGAAAAGCTCTGGTCGCAAGCCATGTGAGCCTGCGGCCTTTTTTTTTTTTTTTTTTTTTTAGAGACTCGCGCAGGTTCAAGAGTTTTTATATTCTCTTATGATGTGTTGACACACACAACCTGAACGGAGTGCAGTGGTTGGGGTCATTGATGTTCGTTCACTACCCTCAGGGGTGGTTGTCCTAGACCTAGATAGGACGAGAGCCGACCAAATTCCGCGATGGTTATAGTCTATAGTAATTCGTTCAAGCACTTTGGTATTGCATACGCAGAGGATGAATTTCGGTTGACCATATACTGTGAGTATTATGCCTGCAGCAGTACGTCTGGTCACTTTACATTCACAACTGCGTTGCATACTTATTGTCCGTACAGGAATTACTTTTTCTTGGCTATGAAGCGAATTTGAACCATAAACCTTTCGCTCGGCGGTCGATGATGTTAACCACTGCACCACGGCCACCCCCACGGCCTTGTTGCTGTTAAGCTTCTGAATAGCTTAAATACATACACTATTCCCTGCGGGTCGGTGACAACATTATTCTCCAAATTTCGAAGAGCCTAGGTGCCTTTCTTGAAGCCTGCTGCAAGGCTTTTAGCTTTCCAAAAAAGGGCTCGTATTTTATGTTAGCCTTAGACTCCTCGATATCATTGGACTGGAAGGCCGCGAAGATTCTTTTCTTTAGTCGCAGCAGTTTTTTCTCCTCCCTTCTTCTGGCTCGGTACTCCTCTCGCCATCATGCCACGGGTTTCTTATCGGGGGCCGCATATTGTTGACATTTGTGCTCAACGAGGGCATCCCGGAGAGCTTTTAGCTCAGCTGCTTCCTGTAGACTCTGGTAGCTCCCGGTGTGCTCAGGCGTCCAATGTCGAACCTCCTCATGGTGAGCTGGTGCAGCTTTCTGACATTGGACAGTCAAATTCTGAATCTTGCTGCTACAAGGAAATGGTCAGAGTCGACGTTTGCCCCCCTGAATGTTTGCACATCCAGGATGTTTGTTTGAAGATCGCCAGGTTGCTGTGTGGATTCACTAGCGGGGAAATCTTGTGCAACCTATGACCGCCTGACAAGCTGTCGCAAAGTCCGTGAGTCGGAAGCCGTTATCCGTTGTTGTATCGTGGAGGCTGTGCTTTCTCATCTGTCCTTACCGATTTTGCCATTGAAGTCCCCGAGTACGATTTTAACGTCTTTCTCCGGACAAGCTCCGTAGGCGTTGTCCACGAGACCATAGAAGACAACGATATCGAGGTAGTTTTATCTGAGTGATTAAAGGTACCTATGTATGTATATGACAATGTTGTACATATATTAAAAATATCTCAATCGCTCTTCATAGTAAACTCGATACTGTAGAAGAATCAATTATTGGGAAGTAATTGATAAAATAAATCGATGATTTGTGACAGAAAGTAGTTATGTATGTTCCCTGGGGTAATTATGTTCCCTGGGTTTAACCACCAGTACCGATATCATTTGAATATATCAATTGATGTTGATTGCCAAATGCCCTTCAGTACATAATGTCATAAGCCGAATAGGTTAACCCCTTTTTCCTTATGTATTTATATGCTGTAGAGTCTTGTAATAAATTCATGCAACTTGAAAATGCCTCTTCAAAGCGATCTGATAGTATAATTGCTTCTGCCATCTTCTTTCCCATTACGTACTGTACGCTAACCCGCTGTTGATCTCTGCTTTCAAACGAAATAAGTTCACACCTGCTTGGTCGACTATAACCACTCCCATTTGTTGATTTGCATATCTCCCGCATTTATCAGTTCACCTCATTTCCTTCGCTATCAAACTCCCTTCGCGGGAATAAAATGCCATACTACGATAGGCCACCCCATTATAGCTCTACGCACTAGACGGAATCTGCGCCACCACAATGTTTACCGTCGATTCAACAATCCAGATTAAATGTGGCCTATCAATAGATTAATAGCTCAACAACTGTCGCCCGTATCACTGGAACGTAAGTCAAAGCGTATGTCTCGACCTAATCGAAGGCGAGAATACATCGAAAGCTAACCGAAGGGTGAGTGAAACCAGATGACGGCCGCAAACCCAGCACGTCACTGCCCGCGCACAACTTGTGACCCGGGTTCCCCTTTTTCATTCCATTAGGTTAATTTTATTCACGCAACCTTACCAAGGTAGTACAGTTAGCAAGGTAAGCACGATGTCATTTATGTACCTTACATTCTATGCTCCCTGTTCAGGTAGCCTTTTACCGGCCCACCTGCCCGAACACTTTGGCAAAAGAGCAAAAATAAGGAAGTGGGTCATATTAACCAGAAACAAAACCACCACCACGTGCCGTTGTCCTTGGTATTGTCCACGTTCACCGTGGTTCTCCCCAGAGAGAACTAAATTGACGGGCAACGTTCTATTAAGCACATTACCCTGCGATGGTAATGTGCACGCAGTCATGCCACCCCTAAATGAAGTAAGGCCAATATGGGTTACAGTATTGTAATGTGTCCAAAGGATAATCGATTAACACGTACATAGGTAAGCGGCTGTATCCTTTTCATGATGTTATGCGGTGACACAGGATGGACAACGAGGGCCATCGTCGACGACAGCATGTCCGAAGACCAACATAAAATAAAATACCATTATCCTTAGGGACTATTGTACAATGAACAAAGATGCTCCATACAGGACTACATAGATAATATGTTATCAGTCACACACCACTTATTGATATACGAAAGCAAAAACACGACACAGAAGTAAAACTTTGAATCTTTGGGGACACTGTGAATAAGAAGGAAAAGTTGGAAGAAAAGAAATTTATCTGACATCAGTCGGTTCTCGCACCCTGTAGGAGGGCAAAGCTGTGAACAATCATCGTGGCATTTCGGCCGGTAAAATTGCGAGATTACATGTGAAACTGATGCTCGATATGGTCACTTGCCACCTACGGTCCTACGGCAGATCCTTTTCTATTGTATGTTGTTAACGATTTATTCGCGCTGCCAAGTAATGCATAGATATGTGGGCAAGCGGTACGAAGGTTGTTGGACACTTACTAAAAGGAGAAAGTTTAGGCATAAAGGACAATGGGCAACAATGGAGTTCCCGAGCGACAGGGCTCTTGGGGCGAACAAATTTCGTACGACGAGAAAAAACGTTCAATGTCCTCTGCACGACGACAACAATGTTTTTGTATCCTTTTGGGTTTATTCTTTTTTTTTTTTTTTTTTTTTTTTCTACGATAGAGTTTTGCTTGTTCTTGGTATTCTTTCTGATCGCTGATTCGCTTGGCTTAATGAAGGTACCAAGTTGGCAGGGTGTCCGGATACATTCAAGGATTTGTGTATTGACATACAAACAAATTACTTAGATCGATTGGTTGTTCTCGTTATATGGGATACTTCAGAAAGTGTAAGTAAAGATCATGGTAAAATGTTCTACACGTAGTAATACTAAAACAATGGATACATGTTAATATCGCTTACTGTTGAATATTTTCCCTTCAGGGGAAAACAAAAACGAAACCAATGAGCCCATGTTTATCCTTCACTTGTTCTACTGGTACTACTACTAAATCTTGTACCATCACAGCTACGGATTCGAAGCCTTATCAGTTCGCCTCTCTTTCCCCCAACTTAATTCGAAGATAAAGTGCTGTATTAGCACTATTGCCACACCACATGTCGTCGTCTATGTCGTCTTCGTTGTCTTCAGATATATTCCACATGTTGTAGTTAAGGCGTTAAGTTGCGATGTTTATTACACTTTGGCTTAGAGGTAATGCTGACGGAAAGGTCCTTAGTATATGGCACAATTCGTGGAACATCCGGTCAAACAATTCGCACGGACAAATCCCTACGCTGCTGTTGGCTTCCGACAGGCCTTAATACCACTACAAGCATCACACTGTATGCCTGAGAATATGTATTCCTAGCATTAGTGACGGCGATTGACTGCGTATATACAATCGGTAGATTCCATTAGTTTTCCTCGCTTCCATTCACGTTCCTTATGGTTTTTTTCGCTTTTCGCTCCTATGTCTGTTTATTGCCCCCGGGGATAATGGAAGTAGAGCAAACAATTGTGTTCACACACGAAATCTAGTTTAATGCTATGCAATTTTGTCCTTATTATCCTTCTTTGCTGCTTCTTATTCGTGTGCTGTCTTAGACAAGTGGAACGATATACCCATACGAGTAGGCAGAATAGTGATGGCGGGGAGTTGCGTACTTGTTCGCCTTGATGTCCTAATCCAATTGCGTAGGTTTTGTTGTCCTGTGTGTTGCATGCACAATGGAGAGCTTATGGTAAAATGGTATTAAGGACGAAAAGTGATTCAAACCAGGAATGTCGCTGTAGAGAAGAACGACTTCCATTAAATTGGTCACACTCTCGTTTTTAGGCTAAGTGCGTTAGGCGCTCTGCTGATATGGAAAAGTTTGATCTGTTAATAATAAAGGAAATTACCGTGATTGAGGATTCGTCCGTAATTTCGATAATATTGAGTTTCCGAACGAATCGACGAGGAAATGATCGCTTTGAGCTAGAGTGGGGTTGAGATAATGTTAGTTAGATTTCTTTGATAAAGATGGGCATGTGCTTAATAAGGATGATGTAATGTAAAAATTATTCTCGAGCGTTTCTTTTTCTTTGATTGTGCAAATTTTCTTTGCTTTGTTGGATTCATATCGCTAGTAAGGGTATTCGAAATTACTAAAACTGATTTGCAATGAATGACCGATGGTTGATTTTCTTGGGCAGAGACTTGAGTTATTCTCTTGATTTATTCGGTGCTAAAAGTCTTGTCATTCCATGGATATCACAGAATCCTGTTTTTGTTACGTTGAAGTACTCATAAACAACTACAAGTCCGTAGCGCTACCATGCGAAAAACGCGCTACATATGTACATATGTAGATGTACCATGTTTACACATTCAGTGGCAGGACTTGGATAAAGTCGAGATTTAAGCCCGTTGTCATCGGCGTCATAGAATAGGGCACTACTAACCTCTGACTCATGGCGGCGGTTTCCTCATTTCAAGAAACCCATACATATGTACTTCAAAAACGCGTTGCTAGCAAAGGACAACGGAAACGAGGCCTGTATTTGCTAAGTGTGCGTGATCAGTTTTTCTCACACAGTATACTCAACATATTTCAGTACATTAGTATACATATTGTCCGAACCTTTCGAGGAGCCAACATCGATTCGGATCATTACCTTGTTGCAGCCAAGGTACGGATGCGAATCTCTCGGAATCAACAGAGTCGAGTAAGAACACCAAAATTTAACGTCAGAAAGCTGCAATCGCAGGAGACCGCCAGGACCTTCGCCGATCAAGTCTCCCTCAAGCTCTCTCAAGTCCCGTTGTCAGAACGCCATTAGAGAGGCCGTCTCAGTTGTACGCTGCTGGAGCAGACGGACTCCCCCCGGAACTGTTTAAAGCAGCTGGCGATGAGCTGGTCAGGAACATGCACCAACCCATCTGCAAGATATGGTCGGAAGAACGCATGCCCCATGAATGGAAACTGAGTCTCCCTTGCCCGGTCCATAAGAAAGGAGACCCATATGACTGCGCCAATTTCAGAGGGATAAGCCTCCTGAACATCGCGTACAAGATCCTCTCTGCCGTACTGTGTAAGCGCGCGCCCGAAACAGTTCGTGGACATTCTGATAGGTTCCTACCAGTGTGATTTCAGGCCAGAAAAATCCACGATAGACCAAATATTTACACTACGGCAGATCTTGGAGAAGAACCATGAATCCCAGGTCGACACACACCATCATTTTGTCCACTTTAAAGCCGCGTATGACAGTGTTTATAGAGACGAGCTATACAGAGCCATGTCATGTTTTAACATTCCTGCCAAACTCGTCAGACTGTGCAGCAAGACTATGGAGAACTCTCGCTGCTCCATTAAGGTAGGAGGTGAACTAACCGACCGCTTTGATGTTAAAAAAGGTTTTAGACAGGGTGACGCACTGTCATGTGATTTCTTTAACATTATTCTTGAAAATATCGTGCGGGACTCTGCGGCCAATACAAGAGGTACGATCTACTTCAAGTCCACACAACTGCTTGCCTACGAAGATGACATTGACGTTATTGGACAGAAAAAGGTAGGCGTAAATGAGGCGTTCGCAAGCATTGAAGCTGAAGCGGCTAAAGTTGGTCTAAGGGTAAACGGGGACAAGACCAAATATATGCTGTCATCAAAGAAAGACGCGCAACACCGACATCTTGGTCAGAACGTCACCTTCGGCAGCTATATTTTTGAAGGAGTCAAGGACTTCGTCTACCTTGGCTCGATAGTGACAAGCAGCAACGACACCAACACTGAGATAAAACGCAGAATAACTCTTGCCAACCGTTGCTTCTTCGGGCTCAAGAGGCAAATGAGTAGTAGAGCCCTATCTCGAAAAACTAAGATATCCCTCTACAAAACCTTAGTAATCTCGGTCCTCCTCTACGGATGAAGAGGCTCTTGGGCATTTTGAGAGGAAAGTCCTGCGTGCAATCTTTGGTCCCATTTGTGTAAACGGAGAGTGGAGGAGGCGATTAAACCAAGAACTGTACGGGCTGTACAGCGACATCGGCCTAGTTAGACGCCTTCGGATCCAACGTCTAAGATGGCTAGGCCATGTAGAGCGACCGAGGGACCACGCAGCAGAGAACGACCGTATTTAAGGTGGCGCGCAGCTCAACCAACTGGGCGTGCGGCACTGCAAGCGGCTGGCCAAAGATCGGGCCGGCTGGAGAGGCTTGTTGGCTGAGGCCCTGGTTCACCCCCAACTGTAGCGCCATCAAAGTAAATAAGTAAGTTTATTGAAAAGCCAACGCCTGCAACTGCTTCCTCCAGAGCATAGCTGAAGAGATTTGGTTATGAGCTTTACGCTTCCTTCGTACCATTCTTATACTGAAAGAGTTTATTTTATCCCTATTGAAACAAAATGCTCTTCGTCGGTCTAATGTCTCACATTGCGTTAAAGTTATGAAATATCCTCCTAACCCTTAAAAAAAAATAAGCTTCTTTCTGTGAGACTGAACAGTCATCAATCTGCTGATCAGCTGATCACATAATATTGAACTTTTCCTTCACAGCATCAAAGAAATGCTTGAGTAATCTGCTTAAGATGGTCATTGTACTATCAAGGATTTGACTAGTCCAACAGGGCTGAATTCGTATCTTCTAACCCAGTGAAAGGTTCCTATGAAGATTGATTCACAAAAATGTGGACATTTTTGTAGAAAATCCGATCGCTTAGGGCTTTATTTTCCCTTTCTTTCTCTTAACTTCAGATATGATAAATAACGTAATGGTTCGCATATTCTAAAATAGTCGCGTATATCTACAGAAGGGCAAAAATAAATCTATTAATATTAACTCAATAGTACCGGTAACAATATACTGCTGGATTTGTTTTTCGTGTTTACTTTTTTTTAGTCCACGCGTGCTTCAAAAAAACAGGGAAATGTATATAAAAGGTGTCTAGTGGAAAAATTTCAAGTTTGAAATAAAATAAATAATATACTATTATATTTTAATAATACTTTATTGTGAGAAAATGTAGAGTCATGTTGCGGATTTTCTAAATTACGCCCGTTTCTTACCAGACACTCTTGCAGCCGGACCCTCTTGCTTACTTATGTAGGTGGCGTTACAGTTCGGGGTGAACCTGGATTCAACCAACAAGCCTTTCCAGCCCGCACGATCTTTTGCTAGCTGTTTCCAGTGTCGCACGCCCAGTTGGTTAAGGTGTGCGCCACCGTAGATGCGGCCGTCCTTCTGGGTTGGAGTCAAAGCCTCCTCGGGCCGGAGCTGTGCTGTCCATCCGCTCTACATGTCCTAGCCATCTAAGGCGTTGGATCCGTACACTTCGTACTAGGCCGATTTCGCTGTGCAGTCCGTACAGTTCGTGGTTGAATCTTCTCCTCCACTCTCCGTC
Organism: Eumerus sabulonum; assembly: GCA_951905685.1. Classification (NCBI taxonomy): domain Eukaryota; kingdom Metazoa; phylum Arthropoda; class Insecta; order Diptera; family Syrphidae; genus Eumerus; species Eumerus sabulonum. The sequence continues at coordinate 146,707,793 of OX645060.1, read as the reverse complement.
CACCCAAACGGGACCGAAGATTTTCGCGAAATTTTTCTCTCGAAACGACCCCTGCATCCACTTTTAGCAAAGTCCAAGCGCCGTAGAGGAGGACCGGATTGATTAGGGTTTTATAGAGGGTCACCTTAGTTTTCCGAAAGAGGGCTCTACTACTCAATTGTTGAGCCCGAAGAAACAGCGGTTGGCAAGAGTTATTCTGCGCCTAATCTCAGTGCTGGTATCTTTACCGTTTGTTACCAGTGAGCAAAGGTAGACGAAATCCTTGACAACATCAAAGTTATAACTGCCAATAGTGACGTTCAGGCCTAGGTGTCGGTGTTGTGCGTCTTTCTTTGACGACAGCATATATTTGATTTTTCCCTCGTTTAATTTCAGACCCACTTTGGCCGCTTCTGCTTCAATGCTCACAAAAGCTTCATTGACGTCTCGCTGCGTTCTCCCAATTCAGTCAATGACACCAGCGAGTGCGAGCAATTGAGCAAACTTGAAAAAGATCGTGCCCCTTATATTGGCCCCTGAATCCCACATGATCCTTGTAAGGATGATGTTTAAAAAATCACACTGTCGTGCGTCGCCCTGTCTGAATCCTTTTTTGAAATTGAGGGTCTCGGTTAATTCCTTACCGATCTTAATGGAGCAGCGTGAATTCTCCATTTTCATCCTGCACATGCTGACGATCTTGGCAGGGATGTCAAAACATAACAGGGCCTTATATATGCGATCATCCACTTAAAATTGCCATCTCCATCAACTCCAAAGTATCGATATACATATGTATTGTATCAATATGGTCCATGTAGACCATCCCACTAAGCACTGCGCAAGGGCGATTCTAAATAGCCGTATTTTATCAGTCACATCCGGTAAGGTCTCCGTGACACTGTCGGCGACTAAGGGGTGTCCACAAGGAGGAGTCCTTTCATCCCTTCCTTGGCTGATAGTTATTGACGACCTACTCCACAAATTAACCAGTAAGGGCTACGAGGTCACCGGAAAAGACGATGACCTAGTAGTTTTCTTAAGGGCAGGTGCGAAATTTGTTCCTGTGTGGCAGACAGATTTTATCGATAAACCCAAGTAAAACTACCTTAATCCGTTTCTCTAAATGGTACAAACATGGCAATTTTCAAATGAAGTTAAGTAACTGGAATTCCAACATTATAAACAAACTTACAAAGTCAACTAAGGCCTTGTCGGCCTGTCGACGCACTTACGTTAATACCTAAGTTAATCTATTGGTTATGTACCGCGATAGTAAGACATATCATCACCTATGCGTCCGCGGAATAGTGGACAAAAATTGAGCAAGTTGAGACTAGGGTGTCTCCGCATTACAGGCACTATGCCAACCTGCCCCACGGCAGCTCAGGAAGCACTAATTGGACTTACTCCTCTGCACCTTTTTATTAAAAAAGTTGTATTACGCAGTGCAATCAAAATTCTTCGCTCGGGAACAGGACACATGTCCATCTTACAACATATTCCTGAGCTGGATATGATTAACAGTGGAGAAAATATGAGTCTCCCCACTACACCCTCCCTTGCTCAACTTGCTCAACTTCAATGGCCCCAGGTGGTACACTGATAGCTTCAAGATGGTTTCTCGCACTGGCGGCGGCCTAGGAATGGGTCCTTGTATCTTCCAAGCTGATGATATGCCATTCTTTGAGAGGTCGGTTGACGTTGATATAAGAATATATGTGATAGTCATATTTCATTTTCTCTAAAACTTCTCGAAATATAAACACATTTTTCTTCCGCACACCAAGTTGTCTCTAATTATCCTCTCATTGAAATCAACTTATTCTCATTGAAGTTTACAAAACTACCTGCCAACTCACTAACGATTTAATTTTTAATCGGATTATCTACGGTTAGTTTAGTTAATTTTTTATATCCTCGCCCCCAACCATTGCTCCTGGAACTAGATACCATTGCTAGTATTACCATAACGATTACGCTCGTCATCATCGTTGGCACATAATTCATCTCTAGTCTCTATCGAACAATGTTGGAAAATTAAACCCTTAGGACTCAACGGTATATCACTCAATAATATCTATCTCGATTCGAGGAAAAACAACACGGCGGATACTAGTCGGATTTCACCCAAGGGGGTGATTAAAAAATAATAAATTTACCACCGTCGGTGGTCAGAATAACGAAAGTATGGCAAAGACAAAAACAACGTGAAAAAAAACCATATTCAGCCCTCGTAAATTGCCAAATTGTGTTCGCCAACTTGCTCCTTACTATCGCTCCGCATTATTTATGGTCATTTGAGTTGTGCCACGGAAGCCACTCACTCGACCGTGCAAACACTTACAAGAGCCGACCTCGAATTCATGTGACTTTTTTCGAGTGAATGATTCAAATGACCCAACACTTGACTTTTATTGCTCCGTCATTAATCGGGGGAAATCAAAGATGAACAGGAAAAAGGAAAACGGAGAAAAAAGCATGAAATGAAAATTATAGCCTCACTTGGTTTCATATCGCACGCTGCTCTTCGGAAAGTGTCTACATTGATCCTTCACCGTTGAGAAACGATTCACGAAAAGGATATAAAATAAAGAAAATAAAAAAATTAAACTGGTACATAGGACTCATGCTGCACGATTTTGAATCGGAATAAATTGGCCACTCACCGATCAGACCGTACGCATCTCTAACCAAAAGTCCGGGGAGCGTGCTACTGTCAACTCCTGTGAAACGACCTGAAAGCCCAAGAGTCAAAAGTCGACTTAAAAAGCAATAAATCGGTGTCGTCTGTATGCATGCAGTAGCGCACGAGTACAATATACGAAAAAGGGAATTTATGACCTAGCCATGTCGGATCACTATGCGAATCCTTCTTAACCAATGTTGCGCATTCAGAGGGGCACAATCGAATAGTCGAACGCTGCACGATGCGGTCGACGACAAAGATGTATTTACTGTCGATGTGCCTTTATAACTTTGCGAACGAAAATCGAACTCACAGCGTGTTCGTATTTACTCGCAGGACATTCGCATACGACCGGTAACTACCGAATCGAGGACACAAAAGAAAAACACATGCAAGGAAGGAAGAAAACCAGACATGCCCCCGGATTGGGATTCTCGGCCTGATTGACATGCCACGTATTGAATTTGTGGCAAACTAATTGACTTGATTCGGGGTGCTCTTTTCTCTGCTGCCAAAACTACGCCACGAACAGATATTGAAAAATGGGTGGGTTACCTCTACCTGTATCTGCATGCCTACCTTATATGTTCCTCTGAACGGACGTCGTTGAAGTGTTTACATACATACGTTGGTACTTATAGAAGGTTGCCATTTATGAAACACACGTTGGGTGCAATCAGTGCTCCACTTGGGGCATACCTGAACATACGTAGTACGAGGAGCTATCGACATACTCTCGCATTACACAACCCATTGAGGACAGGCATGTGCTGGTTCGGCAGACATTTATACACGTGCGTATGTTTGATATCATTGTGTGTTAAGCTTCTTTGGAGACGAACAGATAGAGCTTGGAGGAGGCATTTTATGCCGGTAAATCTGACGCTGTCAATTGCTTTCTGTTCAAGCGATGGATGACGACGACGGAGACGACGACGACGAGCAAGTACATAGGTAAGCTGTGGCCTGTCGCTGTATTTCATGCAAAGTGGATTTTTCTTTTGACAACTTGATGCTTTTATAATGGCGTCGAAGTTAAAGGCTACGGACGAGGAAACTGAAAATGAAGGAGAGGAAAGCAATATAATGTTGATGACATTGTTCTATCGAAGTGCTTTCTGATATGTAACCTGTTTCTTGTATCAAGTGCCCTTTTCGTGTTTGTATCATTATAATTGCGAGGTTAAGAACAGTTGGATAATACTGATAAAATTTTCATTCAATTTACACCTTTGGGTGACAAAAACTGAATGCGTCTTGCTCTATCCGCTATGTAGACATATAATTTCCTTCGTATTCCTTGCACTTCAATACAGAGTTTACAGTGGTCATCATTAGTCATTAAAACTAGCGTTATTACGATATGAACTACCACAAACCGTCAGCTGAGGTTTGATCAATAATCCTTAGCTGTTGTGTCAAATGATACAGTTACAATATGTGCCCTCTAAAACACTAGCATTCCTAGTGTGGTTCCCCAACTAATTTGGAGGCTGAACTCAATTTTTGTTGACAGATTTCGTACTTTCATTCCTGTCCTAAGCAACATTATATAAGCTTAACTCGATTCAACCGAGGATCGTTGTTTTCCTCACTCTTACAGTCAATCTATTACGTACCATTTCAATCAGTACGGTGAATACAGCGCTCACACGGTGAACCAAGTATCCTTTTCTAATGAGTCCTACTCAATCCTACATCGCTATTTAAATGAATTTTGAACAGCTTTTTAGGATCCTTCATGGCTTCCAAAATAATTACTCGTTCGCTAACACTTAATCATAGTTTTCGTATTTGGAAGTTTTGAGATAATCTAATTCTCAATCAACCACTTGTTGGAGTTGATCCATCTCAATATTGCTTTAAGACTGAGATGATAAATTATTATCAATCTTTAAATGTAGTGTAGGTTTGTTACACACATTTTATCTTCTCTGAAAGGTTAATATATGCGTTTCGTTTCTTAATCCAGCCAGGATTCTGGTTATCCATTTACGGAGATCCACTGGTTGTGGATGCAATCGACTCTCTACTTGAGAACCTAACGTCACCCTACGATTCATTATGCTTTGTCACTTAGTTTTCGGCAAGCTATGAGGTGCGACAATTAGGTTAATTTGTTAATAAAAAACAAGCAAATAAAGTTTGTCGTAACATTTTATTATCGACATTCACAATAGCGCCCCTCTGATTCCACACAATGATTCTGACGTTGATCCCGCGATTCGAAGCACTAATGATAATCCTCCAAAGTTTACTCGTTTAGAACCATAGTTACAGTCCCTTCGACCTTATCTATGCCCCCGTAATGAATTGCACAGCACACACACAGAACGTGTTGTCGCTTTAACCATGGATAAAAACTGAAAGAATGGGCCTCCCTGCAGTGGTAAACATCATCGACCGTCGAGCCAAAGGTCTGTAGTTCAAATCCGTTTCATAGCCAAGAAAAAACAATTCCTATACGGAAAAAAAAAAATGCAACACGGCTATTGTGGATGAGAAATGATCGAACATACTATGATAACACCCACAGTATATGGTCACTTTAAATTCATACTCTGTGTGTGCATTTCTAATACGATACCATAAGTGTATGGAAAAAGTTGCTGAGAACTACAACCAACGTCAAAATTCGGTGAGTTCCTCTCCTCATATCTAGGACAACCACCCCTGGAGAGTAGTGAACGAACATTTACAATTCAAACCACCGAACTCCGTTCAGGTTGTGAGATAAACATTATAGGAGTATGCAACTCCTGAACCTGCGCGACTCTTTAAAAAAAGAAAGAAAAAAGGCAGAAGTTGGCGTAAGACGTAGTGGATCTTAATTGTCACATCTCATAAATGTCGGATTGATATGACGATTGATTGATTATACGAGGGTACTACTGGACTCTTATGTAGCAGTTTTTTATGAAGAAGTACAAAACATCATCGCATGAACCGCGGGTTTACATAGGGTCAGGAGTTCCAAAGGCCTGAGTTGGTCTTATTAAATCGACAACCAAACACGGACAAATTTGTGGCCAAGGTTTGGGTGTTGCTAAAGCGCACAAAGATATAAAAAACTTATATAAGGTAAACTTGGTCGTACGAGAGAGGGCTCTACTTCTCAATTGCCTCTTGATCCCAAAGAAGCAGCGGTGGCAGGAGTAATTCTGCGCTTGATTACGAAACTGGTGTCGTTGTTCCATGCCACTGCGGCGCCGAGGTAAATTAAGTCCTTAACTAGCTCAAACTTATATGTGCCAATATGCACGTTCTGTCCAAGACGTCGGTGGTAAATATCCTTTTTCGATGACAGCAGATATTTAGCCGTGCCCTCATTAACTGCCAAACCAATTTTTGCCGCCTCCATCTCAATACTTGCAAACGCATCATTGACATCTCTGCATCACTACCTATTATGTCAATGTCGTCGGCGTATGCAAGGAGTTGCGAGGATTTGAAATAGATTGTGCCTCTTGTATTAGACAGTGATTTTTGCACAATCATTTCTAATATGATGTTAAAAAAACCAAACGAGAGCGCATCGCCCTGTCTAAATCCTTTCTTGACTTCAAAACTATCGGTCAGTTCTGCACCGATTCGGATAGAGCAGCGAGCGTTCTCCAGAGTCATCCTGCAAAGTCTGATGAGCTTAGCAGGAATGTCAAAAGTAAACATGGCGTTATATAGCTCGTCTCTAATTACGCTGTCGTATGCGGCCTTGAAGTCAACGAATAGATGGTGGGTGTCGACTTGAAATTCATTGGTTTTCTCCAGTATCTGCCGTAGTGTGAAGATTTGGTCGATGGTGGACTTCCCTGGCCTGAAGCCACACTGATAAGGACCTATCAGCTTATTTACGAACGGCTTCAGACGTTCACACAAAACGGCAGCAAAAATCTTATATGCGACATTAAGGAGACTTATTCCTCTGTAGTTGGCGCAGTCAAAGGGGTCTCCTTTGTTTTGGATCGGGCAAACAATGCTGATACTCCATTCCTTGGACATGCTTTCCTCTGACCATGATGAGCCGGTGCATACTCCTAACCAGCTCACCACCAGCTGCTTTGAAGAGCTCAGCAGGCAATCCATCTGCGCCAGCAGCTTTATCCGACTTGAGTTTCGACATGGCAATCCCAACTTCGTCGAGGTCAGGAGGACGGAATTCTCCGCGATTTGCGTCATTGAGAAATGGGTCATTCTGCCTGACGGCGGTATGTTGGCTGTCATCGCCGTTATACAGTCTGCAGAAGTGGTTTTTCCAAATTCTCAGCATCGACTGCGATTCTACTACTAGGTGCTCGTTCTCATCCTTACAAGCCTCCGTTCGGGCTTTATAGCCCTGAGACATTCGTTTTATCTGTTGATAAAATCCTCTAACGTCGTGCCTGCATTAGCACCTCTTCAAGTTTTTAATCGCACGCTTCTCGTGCTCCTTATTTTTTTTCTTGAGAAGCTTATGTTCCACCCTTCTTTTGAGCTCGTAGAGTTCACGAGCCGCTCTTGTTTTTTTTTGTGTAGTGAGGCTTTGTATGCCTCCTGCTTTTTTGCATGTATCCTTTTACATTCGTCATAGAACCAGGTGTTTCGTCGTTGTGGAGTTTAAAAGCCCAATACTTCCGTTGCTGTTCACTTCAGGGCTTGTTTGCACTGGCTCCATTGCTGCTCTACTGACTGAGTGTATCGGAGAGCTTGAGGGAGTCGCGGTTGGCAAAAGGCACTGGCGATCTCCGGCGATAGTAGCTTTCCGACGTCATAGCTTGGTGTTCTAACTCTACTCCGCGGTGTTCGTGTTACCCGTTGACGTATCTTGTCTACTACAATATAGTGGTCTGAGTCGATGTACGCTCCTCGAGAAGTACGAACATCAAGAATAGTAGAGGAGTGTCCGACGTCGATCGCGATGTGATCAATCTGGTTGGTAGTCGATTGATCAAAAGACCGCCAGGTACCTTTGTGTATATCGAGGTGCGGGAAGCGCGTACTGACTAGAAGGAGATGAATCAAGATGAATCAGCCTGTGTCCGTTACCAGAGGTGGTGTCGTGTAGGCTATGTTTGCCGATGACTCGTTCAAAGTTGCTTTCCTTACCCAGCTTAGCATTGAAGTCCCCTAGTACAATTTTGATGTCATATCTGGGACATTGGGCATACGTTCGTAGAACTCATCTTCGGCGGAGTTATCCTTGTCTTCCGTGGGGGCGTGGACGCAGATCAGGCTAATTTTAAAAAATGTTGCCTTGATACGGATTGTTATGAGGCGTTCGGAATTTAATAAGGGTAAAAAGGGGTACAATTATAAATTATATTAATTTTGAAAACATATTTAATGTAATAAACAAATTTATGGAATCAAAACAAGATGTAATGAATTTGCAAACTTAACTATATGTAATAGAAATAGTATCCTAGATATGAGTAACACTTCGTGTCTGTCAAGGCTTCTCAACAATTCAGCACCATCGTGCATAAACCATCCAAATTGATGACGAGTGGATGAACCTAACCGGATCCTTCATAATACAATTCCAAAACGCAACCATAGCAACATATTTCATTCGACAGAGGTCTCAAATATGCAATCGATTACAGCACTGTTACAGCCATCGTCGTCAATAATTAGCATCGAAGAGGAGCTTTCCTTGGAAATGGCTAAAGAAATCAACCTCTCCAACAGGGAATGCGGTCAGGAGCTTCGCGCCTTTTTAGGTGATTTTCGAGGGACCTAAAGTGCTAATTTATTTATTGGCGTAAAAGAGCAGAAAAAAAAGGTGTGTGGGGGCATGTCTACCGCTCACCGCCTGCGGTCTTGGCAAACTCGATGGGATTTATCTTCTTTTTTTTTGTCATCATCAAAAATCTTTTCAAACTGGTAATTCAGTTATCCTAGTTTGTTTACTTATTTAACTCCTCCGTGTACTCATCGCCACTGAGTTGTTTTATTTTGGTTTTATTGATGTACGAGGATATTATGTAATCAGTGATTGAAGTAGACGAGGGATAAACGAAGGATCAATAGGGTGAAATGGCAGACGATAACAACGTCGATGTATAAGACTCTAATTTATCATAGCCAAACGATGATTGCAGGCAAATGTCGTTTAGTCGTTTAGATCATAGAATTTAATTATCCTTTGATCAATAAGGGAAAAGTTTGAGGTAAACCATTCAATAAGACAGAAACCGAAACGAAACTCTCGGATGTCTGGGGCAAGGTTGGTTTGGCTTTTTCTTCTTCGCTCTGCAAAGTTTTTCTTTCTTTTTCTCTGTATCTTGACAGCATTTCGAGGAGATTCTAAAAGGGTATTCGTTGCGCACCGCTGGTTTTCGCTCTGACATTTCGCTTACGTTATTCGACGATATACCGGTGTTTCTACATATGGTACTGTTTTTTTTTTTTTTACTTGAAAAGGGAAAATGTCAGGAATCCTTATGGGAAATGTTTTTATTCACCTGCTTTTCAAAGCAATTATTTACTCTTGGGGCAGAATTTATGGCGAGCTAACAGTAAATATAGAGAAGGGTTAGAGGAGGCTACTTGCACCTTTGGGATATGAAAGCCACGAAAAGCTGCTGCTGTTCTTTGACGTCGATTTAGTGAGGTAACGGTTCAGTAAGTCTTGTAAATACTCACATACTCGTGTGTGCCAGGGTCACCTTCACTTCGTACTCGTAGAGTTGAAATCAAGGCGGAACGAAAGCTGGACTAAAATTAATTGCGTGCAACTACATTTACTTAAGTACGAGTAGATACGATGAAATGGTCAAGGTTTTCTAGTCTAAAGCCCTTAATAATCACATTTGCGAAATAAAACCTTGAAGAGAGGAAACCCTATTCAATTGCTTCCCTTAGGCTTGGATAACTCGCCAACGTTTGAATGTGCCAATCCAACAATTTTTTAGATTTTTTTTAGATTAGGCTGCGGCCACGCAGTGAGCGACTGAGCGATTGAGCGACGAGCGATGAGCGATTGAGCGACGATTCTGAGCGACGGGTGGCCATGTACTGAGCGACATCGCTGAGCGATTAAAAAAAGACAAACATGTACATCTATAGGTTTTAACGTGCGAGAGGATGAGATAGATGACATTATACAGTGTTTCATATATTTGTGATCTCTTCTTTATACTGTACTTTGTACCCTCTCCAATGTCTACCAAGACATAGTGGAGGTACGTGCCGTGTCAGGATCTACATTGTGCGCCTGCGTAATACAAACTTGGGTGGAGGCGCCATAACAACACGTGTATCGTTCACATAAACATTTCATCATTTTTATATGAACATTTTTCAACTATGCCATAAGACTGGACGACTTTGAACAGCAGAAATCAAAATTTCCGTGCTGATTTTTTCCATTTTTGAATTCGTCGCTCAGCGAAAATCGCAAAAATTAAAACAAATTTGATTTCAGAGCGACGTCGCTCGGTCGCTCCGGAAAATCGCTCGTCGCTCAGGGCCTACGTGGCCACCTCCATACAATTAGATACATTTTATTTTTTTTTTTTGTCGCTCAGTAGCTCATCGCTCGTCGCTCAATCGCTCAGTAGTTGACTGCGTGGCCGCCGCCTTAGATAGATTCATTTTTTCTCAAATAATACAGTTACAGTATTATTAAAATTACAATTATAAAGTGGAACAATTGAGAAAAAGAAAATTTAGTGACATTTTGTATTTTAATATGTGTTTGAGTTGTTTTTTGAACGTAGCAGGTAATGTAAGGGTCCTGATCGACTGAGGAAGCTTATTAAACAAACGAGATGCAGCCACAGTAAACGAATTTCTAAAGGCTGTAGTGCGAAAATTGGGTACAGAGACAAGATACATAAGGTTACCGCACTCTGAAATTTATGTGTCCTGATCTTAAAAAAAATATGCGTAAAGCCTTAACCCTTCGTCGATTCGACGAACATAAATTTCATTTTTTTAGTTTTCTCCTTAGTCCTCTTACTGATCCTCTTTTCGTGTAACCCTAGCCATCTCTAAGTGTTTTTAGTGTGTGGACGTACTCTAGTGTACCTGCGTGGGTAAGTGCGTTTTTTATTGAAAAACAGCGCAAGTGTTCGTCGAAACGACGAAGGTTACCTTTTATGTAACTTTTAGGGCGTGATCAGATTCTTGATATGCAAGTTAACACCATCAGTGGTGACGGCCTTCCGGATCGCCGTTTATGTGCAACATTGCGTTGATAATGCAATATCCTGCACATTGTGTTTCTTCGAGCTGGCTTACTATGCGAAACTGGCAGTAGAGTTAGGACTATTCTTTAGTATTTAGGTTCATTCGCAATTCGAACGGCACCGAAACAAAGCGAATGTATTTCCGTAAATAAAATAGAGGGAAAACTCGTAGTACCATGGATGAAGAAACGATTAGAAGCACCAACTTTACCCACTAATATTAGATCTTGTATTGAAAAAATATCCTCGAGAATAAAGAACCGTTAAGGGAGCACAACGTTAGAAGAAAAATTTCCAACTATTGTCCGTACACACAAGGACTAAGTCAACGTGCAATAAATGTGATACAAGCAAATGTGGAGAGCATAAAGTTGAACTCTGCAGTAAATGCTCGAAATAATTTTGTTTATTTTTGACTTTTATTATGTTTTGTTATACCAATTATCTGTTTTTTATTAAAAAAAATATATTTATAATAACAAAAAAAAAAAAAAAAAAACGAGCCATCTCAAAAATGCAAGCTCATGTGAAGAGCATAAAGTTGACCTTTGCAACAAATGACCAAATACTTTATTTCCTTATTATATGTTTTTGCAACAAAAATAGAGGCTCAATTTTGTTAAAATACGTCCCTCCCCAGCAACTGGTTCCATATTGTATTTTTTTTTTGTTTCTTTTTTTAAAGGGTTAGTAGAGCATATATTGCGTAAATAGAAAAAGTTTCTGAGAATGGCACGAAAATATTGTCTCAAAAAATATTGTGCTTTGAAAAGGACATTTTTGAGTCAATGGTAAGTTCCAAATATTTGAAATCTTTAACTATCTCAATGTCGAAGCATTTGTCGCTACAGTTAATGTCATTACAATAGGTAATCAAAGGAGAGCTGTAATTACAAGAGCAGCTCGACATTTTAAACCTCTGGCACTCCGGTGCATGGTAGACAAAGTTGGTATCAAAACTGTTTTGTGATGACAAATTAAAGAACATAATTTTGGTTTTGGAACTTATGATTAAATTATGCTCTGCAAACCAGATTCTTAACAGATTTAAGTCAAAATTTATGTCAGAAACTGGATTTAAACTACTATCCGAAGCATAAGCGCAGCCCACATCATCTGCAAAAGCAGTAGGAAGTAGAAGAAGAAGCAGTAAGTGAATTTATGTATATTAAGAACAGTATAGGTCCCAGAACAGAACCTTGAGGTACTCCAAGATTAATATACTTTTCCCACTCCTAATCGTATCAATATTGACTCTTTGAGACCTATTGCACAAGTAAGAACTAAACCAATTGAACATAAATCCACGAAAACCTGCTTTCTCAAGCTTCCTTAAAAAATTGCATGGTTGACCACATCAAAGGCTTTCATAATATCGATAAATAATCCAGCGGTATACTTTTAGTGTCTAGGTTAACAAAAATTTGTGAGCAAAAGTTTAAGAGGGCCTCCTCTGTTGATTTGCCTTTACGAAAACCAAATTGGACTGAACTGAAAAATTTAGTGTTGTTTAAAAAACGAAAAATTCTATTTTTAACTGCTTTTTCAAAAATGTTGCTAATAGTTGGAAGAAGTGAAATGGGTCTCTAATTACTAATCTCATCAGCTGCTCCTTTTTTAAAGAGTGGCATAATATCCGCACACTTGAGAGCTTCTTGAAAAACTCCAGAGTAAATACTTTTGTTGAAGATATGTGTTAGGACGTCCAGAATAAAATAAGCAATTTTCTTTAGCGTTTGATTTGCTATGCCATCAAGACCTCGAGAGTTTGAATTTTTCAAAGTGCCAATCATTTCCAAGAGCTCGAAAGCAGTTGAGGTTCAAAGAAAAGTTAATTTTCCTGACAAGATTCAGCGGGATTATCCAGATAACGACCCCTCCATATCGGCAAATTAGAATTTGGCTTAAGGGATTCAGAAATCGTAGCAAAATATTTGTTGAAAAGGTCTGCTATAACTTTTTTGTAAGTGACTAGACTACCTACTAAGGTAGGTAGCTACTAGAGCTACCTACCTATACCAAGCTTTTAGGGAATGATTTTGTGGACGTAAAGCACATTTAACTCTGATCTTATTCTTTTTGATTATTTTTTGTAATATGGAGCTAGTAATCCATGGCCTAAGCCTTTTTAAAGGTTTATTATAGCTTACCGTGTAACTACAATTATGGAGATGTTTGGAAAGAGATTCAGAGAATATATTATAAGCTACAGAAGGATTGTCTAAATATACTTCCTGCCATGACTCAAAACACAGAGATGGTTTTAGCATAGTGAAATCCATGCTAGTTAACACGTCACTTAAATTAGACTCCACTCTTTTATTACTTTTAGTAGTATTAACTAATGAGAGCATCGTGGCGCAGTGGGTAGTGTGTTGGCCTCTGACGCCGATGACACGGGATCGAATCCCGACACAGCCATGTCATCGAACGCGTTTTTTACGGTGTTTCTCCTCAGCGGGGTTCTGACAAAACTGTAGTAAAATTGTCATGAAAAGTTTCTCGAAATTCGCCGTTCGGAACCGGCAATAAAGTGTAGGTCCCTTTCACATATGGGAAAATGAAATCACACCCAACATGGGTGATTGAGAGAAGCTCGGCTGAGGTCCTTCACGGACTGTAACGCCAACACACATACATACAGTATTAACTAATATACCAGTCATGGAGTGGTCAGTAATTTGTAAGTCGAAGACACATTTTTCACAAGAATCTAATGAGGCATTATAAAAACGAGCATAAATATGGTCCAGACAATGTGGCAAAGAAGAGCACCTGCAAAACTCCACTTGTACCAATCCCTTCATTCATCTCAAAATCATACCTCACATCATTACAGTAACTCACCTTTTCTATAGACGCAGATACATACATGTGTATTATAGATACATATATGTGTCTGAAAAGTTCTTCGACCTGTTGCCTCCACACTCCATTAGGAATCCTAGTTCCCTCCGCCACCATTGCTACAAACATGTTTGCATGACAAGTTTGTTTTTGTCCTCAACGCTAGTTCGGGGTGGCAGTCGAGACGGCATCAGGAGTCACATATGTAGATATGACTTTCGTGTACAAATGGCGTACGACCAAATGTGATAATACGTCACATGATATGCTGTTATCGTATCTTTGTTTCCTCTGCTGCTTTCATTGCTGTCAACAGTCACCAGTCGTGCTAGGAGAGGTTTGGTGTCATTTTAATGGATTATATTGTAATCCTTCGCATCACGCTTTCTCTGGCCTTTGTCTTTGCTCGTTCGCCGTGTAATGTGATATGTAGAAGAATCTATTTTCAATCAGGATTTGCTTAAAAGATTTAATGCGTGCGGGACGCGCAGGCTTTACGCTGTCTACAAGATTGTGATTATCGAGTTGTGGCACGTTATCGAAATTTCACTTCAAGTTTTCTGTCGACAGGGATGTGTTATGTAGGACACGGACGGCTGGAGCGGGATGAGGTCGTTATTATTTATGATTATTTTGACAGCTGTGATTGTATATGTATATGGCATTTTGGGCGTTTTTTTACATGCGTTTGCGATTTTATCAAAATTTATTTCTATGAAAATGGGGAATCTGAAATATGCTAATTGACACGTACGTATATAATTGCAAAGGCGAGAGGCAGTGTGTGTGACCTGTTTTTTTGATATACATATGTATAGAAAAAGGATCACGAGTTTCATATTCATATCGAATGGCGTAAACAACTCTAAGATAAAAAATGTTCAGATATTAGTTATGCGTATCTGATAGGAAAAGGTTACCATCGCGACTAAGAGACGACACAAAAATCTGGGTTAAAGGGAAAGAATTATATTGTGCCTTTCTGATAATAAATTAGATGGAAAAATATAGTGAGATAACAAAATTACCGTACAAATCGGGAAATGAAATTCTACAGAGTTACTGAATAGATTTTGTAGGAGGTCTGGTTAGGTCATCACAGTGCTCTGAATTGGAGAGTTATTAGTGAACTACCGGCCAATACGCTTTAAAACGTAACTGAAAATCGGACTATCTAAAAATTAGACGTGGTTTACATTTACACGAATTTAAAAAAAAAAATGTCAAACGTCCATTGGTCCGTTCCACTTACATGCACTATCTTACGGGAAGTCGCGCTTTTTATCGTTGTTCCTCAATGTTAGACTGGAAGACTTTTCAGATTGGATCGGATTTATTTTATATTCTTACATCGCCTGGCCAGCTAAACACCTAATCACGTCGACACACTGCCGAATCTGTTCTATCTCCCATTTTTCTAAAATGAGACTAAAGACTAAAAATTTCTTTATACGCCAATGAAATTTTCCACGTTCGTTCAAAATCACCTTGGTGTTTTGACTGCAGGCTGTTGTTTTTGCGCGCGTGTAAGGGTTAAGAAAACCCTTATATGTCTTAGTTAAAACACATGTCTTCGTCCCTCGGGGTTAGATTGAAGGACCTCCTCGTTCACTCTACATGGCCTAGCCATATTAAGCGTTGAATCCGTAGGCGCCTGACTTGACTCATGTTCCCATACAGCCCGTAAAGCTGGTAGTTGAATCTTTTTCTCTATTCCCCGTCTGCGTTTATAGGACGTTAACACATTACTGTGGATGCATTGGCTACTCGATAATAACGTGCGGGTTTTTCGGGTTTGTTAACGTAGCCGCCGAGATGAAAACGCGCTTCGTCAGAAAAGATGGTTTTCGCCCAAAATCGGTATCGAATTCAAGCTGCTCTAAGGCCCAAACTGCGAAGCGGAGACGAAGTGGATAGTCGCGCGCCTTATATTGCTAAGTTAACTGTAAGCGAATAATCCAAGATCATTATACAGAATTCTCCTCAGGCTGGTGCGTGAAATGTTGAGCTGTTAAGATCGATGGTGAGTTGATGTTCGTGAATTGAGTCTCACACTCTCCGCCACAGCAGCCACATTCTCATCTGTGCGCACCGTACGACGACGGGAACCATGAGTGCTGTCCACTAGCATACCAGTCTCACGAACTCATTGCACAAACTTGCGTACAGTAGTCGCGGTGGGTGCTTCATTTCGGCCAAAACTTCCTTTCAAAAAACGCACTGTTTGGGCTACACAGCACTCACTTTGGAAATAAGTTTTCAATATTTCCCAACGTTGTTCAAGCATAAAGAGACTCATTTCGTTCCGCGGAGGTATGATACATACTTTCAAAGTAACCTATGATTAAAAAAAAAACACTAGATGGTCCACCATATATTCGGTTACTGCGCGACGGGCAAGAACTATATCGAGTGCCAACACCTCAACAACTAATAAAACGCATACTTTTTAAAGGTTGAAGCATCGTGTCGATATAGTACATTTCATTTTTGGTGGCGTTACAGCCCATGAAGGACCAGAGCCAAGCTTCTCTCAATCACCCATGTTGTGTGTGATTTATTTTTCACACAGGTGAAAGGGACCTACAGTTTAATGCCGATTCCGAACGGCGTGAGTCGAGAAGCTTTTTCATGGCAAGTTTACTACGGGGGCTTTTGCCAGTACCCTGCCGAGGAGGAACGTCGCGAAATAAACATACGATGGCGTAAACATCGAACTTGATTCACATAAACCAGCCAATCCCAGTACGAGTATATTGAAATCCCATTTGACCTCCAATACGAACCGTCGTTGGTCGGCGGGGATTTCATCCATTAAACGAAACTAAAACAATCGATCGTTCAACACACTTCAATAATTTCAAAGAGAGAAAAGGATTGTTTTAATTGTTCTTTGTGAAAAGGAAACTTCAATTCAAAGCTAATTGCCGTACCAAAGGCATAATCAGTTCAGTGCTTGAAAAATCATTCAATCAAAATTCAGGGAAAATTTGTCCGTTTGTTAAAAGCAATCAAAAATATTTCGCAAGTTTATTTGGGAAACTTAAAGCATTTCAGATGCATTCGTAGATACACATACACATATTTACATATGTATGATCCCGATAACACCAACGCCATCGAATGTTTATTTTGCGGCGTCCCTCCTCGGCGGGGTACTGGCAAAACCCCCCCGTAGTATACTTGCCAAAAAAAAAGCTTCTCGACTCAAGCCGTTCGGAATCGGTATTAAACTGTAGGTCCCTTTCACCTGTGTAAAAAAAAAAAAACAAATTAATCACACACAACATGGGAGATTGAGAGAAGCTTGGATCCGGCCCTTCATGGGCTGTAACGGCGCCAAAGCAAGCATGTATCTTCTGTAGTAATGTTGTAAAATCCTCTATTCGACAAATGTGAACTTCACATGTCCAAGGAGACACATAAGAAATGATTCGGTGGGTGGATGCTTTTTATGATTTATTGTTTTGTTTTGTTTTTTTTTTTTTAGAACCACACAAGTTAAGGCACATACTAGAAGTTCCAATCTTGAATAAGCTGGTGCACGTGTATGGTATGCTCTTTGTTTACTGCTGTGCATACACTCCTTTATGTATGTAAACACATAGGAATTATGGAAATATTTACTCAATTCATTAGCATAATATGCTCTTTAATCAAAACTCGGGAGTGCGGGAATTGGGATTGTTTTAGTTAGATATGGGCGTTTTATGGAATGTGTTTGTGGAATCTTGAGATTATGTAGTCAAAATGCCTGATATTCGCTTCCTAATCAAAGTTGGAATAATATGCATTGAAACATATCGGTATGTATGGTATATTTGATGAATCGATATTGAAATTAACAGATAGCTAATCAAGAAAGCTGTGGTCTCTCATTTTATCAAAAAATGTTTCGAGTTATGTGAGATGGATTCTCTTAGAAACCCGTCCTTTAGGCTTTACTGGTGGAAGGGGATTGAAACGAATAGTAACCATAAAAGCTTGCCTCAGAACTGCTCATAAATTTAACTTAGTCTCTTATTATAAACTTGGAAAGATAGCACAACTGGCTCACAGTTATTTTGCACGCCGATAAGTATCCAACGAATGGTAGAGAGTGTTGAAAACGAACTAATTTGATTACTTATTGTTTTTTTTTTTTTTTTCTTTAAGCATTGGTGAAAATCTTCAAAAGACACTATGTATGAGATCGACGGTGCGTGATCATAGTAGTGTGAGATTTGACTCACCACCCTTCGAGGTTCAGTTTATTTTGTTTTTTACTACAACTAAGTCAATTTAGCAGGTAGCTTTCCAATGAAAATTCCTGTAACCTGCAGAGTGCGTGCGATTAAGGTTCGTCGCGCTGAATCAAATCGCTCTTTCCTTTGAAGTAAGCGTAACAGGTTTTGTTCCTCTATTATTTCAAGAATCTCATTATTGATATGACCTTCCAGGCGACATTTTCAAAGTTTAAATCCCGATGAATGTCGTCGTTCCAAATATACCACGGCTCGTCCACAAAGTCTCGCAATACTTTATTTTGGAACGGTTGAATAATAGAATAATTAAGCCCACCTAAAGCCCAAATAAGTCTGGCTTATAGAGCAGCAGCTTGTTTTCAGTACTACGCTTGGAGCCAGTACGAGTACGATAATTCTAGCGCCAAAAATTGATAACGGTTTTTTGTGGAGAGAACAAAAACAAGCATTTTTTACTATGGAAGGGGGAGGGGGTCTATCTCCCCCGTTTTGGAAGAAGGGACAAATAAAAAAAAAATAGGTAAAATGAAGACAAAATATTAAAAAACAACGGCAATACCTACAATGAAGTACTGTAGCAAATTTGAAAGCCAGGAACTTGTTCTTTATTACAAAATTTCAATTAAATTACTTATGTTAACAGTTTTGAAAAACTCACATGCTCAAAATTGCTCAAAATTTTGATAAAAAAAAACTAAAAAAAAAAGTTTAAACCAATTTTCTCAAAATTTTGAAATGAAGTGCTAAATTGGGATTTTGTGGTCAATGCCTACATATGTATATTAATACCGAATGGTTTAATGTGTTTGACAAAACCGAAAATGACTGTTTTTGTTTTGTTTTTTGGCGCTTACATGGTCTTCTTTTGAGGTAAGTGGAGAGAGTACGATTTCCGTGGCACCGCGAGCTGACGATGGATTTAGCTATATTGACTCAAAATAAATCGAAAATGGGGAACACGATTTTTCGATATCTCGCTTCGTGCTCGAGATATCGATATTTGAAATTATTTTGGTATGAAGCCCTTATAGTCCTTATCTCACCTCTTTTATAAGTAAGTTGCAGTGAAATATGTATGGCGGGGGCTGCTGCCCCCTGAAACCCCCCTGTTGGGTTCACTGTAGGATTTGGAGTGAGTCCAATATTTTGTGTTGGGTATATACAAAATATAAGCGCCCAAGCTTGATGAATGCCACATCTAAAGAAATAAATAAATAAATCAGAGATGAGGACTACTAGGAACTTTATCCAAAAAAAAAATTCAAATGTCAATATCTCGAAAACGAAGCGAGATATCGAAAAATTTTATACCTCATTTTCGATTCATTTTGGGTCGATGTGGCTAAGTCCATCGTCAGATCGCGGTGCCACGGAAATCGTACTCTTCTCATTTACCTAGAACTAAGCCCAAGTAAATGCCAAAAAAACGAAAACAGTAATTTAATTTTTTTTCAAAAACTGGAAGGCATAAAACCATTAAGTTTTTGTGTGCATTTTCCCTTACCGCACACTCAGTTGGCTGTGTGCACCATCTTAAGATACGGCCGTCCTTTGTTTTTTTTTTTTTTGTCCATCGAGGTTGGATTCAAAGACTCTTCGGGCTAAAGTTGTGGTGTCTATATGGCTTAGCCATCTTAGGCATTGAATCCGGAGACGCGTGACTAAACTCATGTCGCTGTACAGCCCTTTTGCGTTTATAGGACCGAAAATCACACCCAACATATTTCTCTCGAACCAACCAAGGACCTCCTCATCCGCTTTTGATAGTGTCCATGCTTCTGGGCTGTACAGCAGGACCTGGATATTAAGGGTATTGTACAGAGTCAATTTTGTCTTTCGGGGGAGGCCCCTATTACTCAATTGCCTCTTGAGCCAAAAGAAACATCGATTGGTAAGAATGATTCTGCGTTTGATTTCGGAACTGATGTAGTTGTCTTAAATTAAACAATACAGCTGATCTGGATGTTGTTAGCAATATTTTTCTCAAGCAGCTACCTAAAATTGCCATCAGATATATTAGGTTCATCATAAACGCTTGCCTTATATTTAGCTACTTTTCTAATATATGGAAGTCTGGTAAAGTACCTGATATAGTTGATAGTTACCGGCCCGTAAGCCTTCTTAGTAGTATAAGTAAAATTTGCGAACAAGTTGTAAAAGAGAAACTTGTCGAAAAACTGCATAGTAGCAACATAATTCCAAACGAACAATTTGGTTTTCTGAAATCGCATAGCACTACCCACCAGGTTCTAAGAATATGCAATTATGCTAAAGATCAACCGTCTCTTAATAAGTCGACAGGCATGATTCTGCTTGATATTAAAAAAGCCTTTGACTCTGTGTGGCACAATGGTCTGGTCTTTTAATCGCATGAACTCGGTCCCATTATTGAAATGAATTTGAACGACGCTTTGAAAATATTAAGTAAGTATTACACGAAATGGAAGATAAAATTTAACAGTGAGAAAATTCAAACCATCTTTTTCACTCGAAAAAGAAAAACTTTCTATTTGCCCTGAAATCAATTGAAGCTCGATAATGTTTCGATTAATTGGGTTTCCTGTGTAAAATACTTAGGCATTCACTTGGACTCAAAAATCCTGTTCAATCATCTTATTACAAATATTCTAACAAAGTCAACATCGGCATCAGACTCTTGTACCCTTTCATTAATAGAAAATCCCTACTTTCACATCAAAATAAAATTATAATCCACAAGGTAATATTTCAAGCAATCATTTTATATGGCTGTCAGATTTGGATGAAATGTGCTAGATATCATCTATTAAAATTGCAAACTATCAAAAACAAAATTTTGAAGATGATGCGTAATCTTCCATTCTACAAGTGATGTACACCAACGAACAAGTGTTGAATTGATCTCTGAAAGAATTATTAAACTCAACTCCAAATTGAGAGATGCATCTTTGCACGATCATCCATTAATCAATAGCCTAGCTTAGTCAGGCATGTTGCTTCTGAGGCATTGAGAACATTAGATAAAAAATGTATCATTATGCACTACAGTGCCGGAGACAGAGTTCCCCTCCTATCCTTTTTGTAGAAAACAGCTATTTCGTATTGGTTGAGGCCCGCGTCTGCAGTCAGTGTCCTGTGCACCTGTGTTGTTTTGATCTAACATACGTATACTAGTGCCTCGTTCATGCTATGCAGCCTCATACTGGTGCACCTACTGCCAAAAGTTGCGTCGCCGTACACTCTTTCTTGTTAAGTGCTTATTTTATCCTCCTAACACGATTTTAACGCGATATTCTGTAGAAATCTGCTCGTTGATAATCACGGTACACCTCAGAAGGAAGGTACAGTTTCCAGCTTTCTAGCACTAAAGGTGTTAGACTAATAGGTTGGAAACTCTTTACCAGCGAGTAGTCTTAAAAAAGCATTTGCTTTTATACCTAAAATTGTTTTCGGCGTCAGAAGCCTTTTTTAGGGTTTACCGCATCAGTGTCTGACGATTTAAAGGCGAATATTTGCTTACGAGCGCATCGTGGCGCAGTGGTTAGTGTGTTGGACTCTGGCGCACGATAAGCGAGTTCGGATCCCGATAACACCAACGCCATCGAATGTTTATTTCGCGGCGTCCCTCCTCGGCGGGGTACTGGCAAAACCCCCCGTAGTTTACTTGCCGAGAAAAATCTTCTCGACTCAAACCGTTCGGAATCCGCATTAAACTGTAGGTCCCTTCCACCTCTGTAAAACATAAATCACACACAACATGGGTGATTGAAAATAGCTTGGCTCTGGCCCTTAACGGGCTGTAACGCCACCAAAGCAAGTAAGCATTTGCTTACGTGGCATAACAGTAAGATATGATCTTCTTCTTCTCTTTCGGCGCTACAGTTCATGGTGAACCTGGGCCCCCTTAAAAAAGCCTCTCTAACTGGCACGGTCCCTCGACAACAGTCTCCAGTGCGGCACGCACAGTTGGTTAAGGTCCTCTTCCACTTGGTTGCGCCACCTTAAATTTGGCCGTCCTCTATCGCGTCGCCCTTCGGGGTTGGATTCAAATGCCTTCCGGGCCAGAGCTGTGATTTTCATGCGTTCTACATGACCTAGCCATCTTAGGCATTAGTTCATGTCGATGTACAGCCCGTACAGTTCACTATTAAGTCTTCTCCTCCACTCCCCATTTATGCAGGTCGGGCCGAAAATCGTACGCAGAATTTTTCTTTCAAAACGACCAAGGGCCTCCTCATCCACTTTTGATATGGTCCAGGTCTCTGCGCCATAAAGTATTACCGGGATGATAAAGGTCTTGTATATGGTCATCTTGGTTTTCTGAAAGAGCCCTCTACTTCTCAACTGCCTCCCAAGCCTCGGCACTGATGTCATTGCGGAACCTACCTAACCTAGATGAAGTCCTTGACTACCTCGAAATTATACCGGACAATATGTGCGCCCTGGCCAAGACGCCAATGGTTCGTGTCCTTTTTCGACGACAGCATATATTTCGGCTTGCCCTCATTTACCGACTTACTTACCGTGAAGGCCTTAATGACATATCGCTGCCTCCGTCCGTTTATGTACGGACTTGAAAAAGATGGTTCTCCTCGTATTGACCAGTGAGTTTCGCACGACCCTTTCAAGAATGATGTTGAAATAGTCACACGATAGCGTGTCACCCTGTCTAAAACCGTTTTTGAGATAAAAGGTATCGGTCAAGTCTGACGAGTAGACATTGCGTTGTACAGCTCGTCTCTATTTATGCTATCGTATGCAGCCTTAAATTTGACAAACAGATGGTGGGTATCGATCTGGAACTCGTTGATTTTTTCCAGGATCTGCCGCAGTGTGAATAATTGATGACGGTTTGATTATGCACGGTTTCAGGCGTTCACACAGTGCAGCAGAGATAACTTTATAAGCGATATTCAGGTGACTTATACCTCTGTAATTGGCGTCATCGCCGTTATATAGTCTGCAGAAGTAGTCTTTCCAGATTCTTAGTACCGACTGTGAATCCCCTACTAGGCTTCCGTTTTCGTCCCTGCAGTCTTCCGTTCTGTCCTTATATCCCTGGCATGTTTGTTTTATTCGTTGATGAAACCTGCAAACGTCATTCCTGCAATGGCATCTCTCCATCTCTACAATCGCGAGCTTCTCGTGCTCTCTTATTTTTGTTTCGAGCTTATGCTCCTCCCTTTTCATCTGCTCATAATGTTCATGAGCAGCCCTTGCTGTTTGCTGTGTGGCTGCGTGTACCCACTTACACTCGTTATCAAACCATGGGCTTCTTGTTGGTGGCGTTGTGAAGCCCAGTTCCTCAGAAGCAGCACTCTCTAAGGCTCGTTGACAACGGGTCCATTGGTGTTGTACGGTCTGAGCAGGTGTTGGCGGGTTTTCCAAGAGCTTGAGGGAGACACGACTGGCATAGGCTCTAGCGGGCTCTTGCGATTGTAGCATTGTGACGTTGTATGCCGCTGGCCTTACTCGATTTTTCTGGGCCAGGCATATTCGTAGTTGTAACCTGGCTGCCACAGGATAGTGGTCCGAGTCGATGTTGGCTCCTCTAAAAGTTCGTAAATCCAGAATATCGGATGCGGGTCATCATTCTCAATTTGGTTAATCTAGTTGATGGATTGGGGCGAGGGAGCGAGCAAACAGAGCAAAGAAGTTGATCGCTGGCAAACGCCAGCTTCGATCTCTGTCCCCGCTCAATTCAAGTTGACACACGCCTCCGCGTGGCCAGGTAGTGGACCAATGTGTTCAGCGACCCAACCCCTTGTTCCTGGGGAAAGAGGAACCTGGCCCTCCAGGTTGGGGGTTGTGCTTAGGGGTATCACGTAAAAATTTACTTGTTCCGAAACGACAATAAGCCTCGGATGGGAGTCTGCATCTGGAATGTGTGGTCCCTTAACAGACCGGGTGCAGGCGATCAATAGGAGCAAACCCTCAACTGCTATAAAGCAGATATACCTGCACTCCAAGAAGTGCGATGGGATGGACCAGGTAAATGACGGATGAAAAACTGCGACATCTACTACGGGAACTGCTACAGGGAGAACAAACAGCGCCTATTCGGGTGCTTGTAGCAAGCACGCGATTCCCCCATCTCAACATCCACAAGGGTACCTGGCGGTCCTTTGATCGATCGACCACCAACCAGATTGATCACATTGCGATCGACGCCAGACACTCCTCCTGTATTCTCGACGTACGAACCTTCCGAGGGGCCAACATCGACTCGGACCACTACCCTGTTGTAGCCAATGTACGAATGAGGATATCAAAAGTGCTAAGGAGGCGAGTAGGACTACGTAAGCTTGACGTCGGAAAGCTACAATCGCAAGAGACTGCCAGAATCTCCTCCAAGCTCTCTCAAAATTCGCCCACAGCAGCACAAGCAATAGAGCAAGAATGGGCGCATTGCCAGAGCGCGGTCAGAGACGCTACCTCAGAGGTGCTGGGTTTCAAACCGCTACCATTAGAAAAACCTGGTTCGATGAACAATGCGAACAAGTAATGGACGACGAAGTAACAGAATTCAGTCCAACCGACCTAGACGAAGTCAAAATAGCGATATCAAGACTTAAGTCTAATAAAGCCACGGGCGCAGACGCCCTGTCTGCTGAGCTTTTTAAGGCGGCTGGAGATGAGCCGGTAAGGTGCATGCACCATCTCATTTGCAAGGAATGGTCGGAGGAAAGCATGCCCGACGACTGGAATCTCAGCCTCATTTGCCCGGTCCATAAGAAAGAAGACCCCCATAACTGCGCCAACTATAGGGGAATAGTCTCCTTAACATCGCATATAAGATCTTCTCTGCCGTATTGTGTGAACGCCTGAAACCGTTTGTGGATAGCCTGATCGGCTCTTATCAGTGTGGTTTCAGGCCAGGTAAATCCACAATTAACCAAATATTTACGCTACGGCAGATCTTGGAGAAGAAATACCAAATCGACACTCACAACCTCTTCGTCGATTTCAAGGCTGCATATGATAGCGTGTATAGAGATGAACTATACAAAGCCATGTCTTGTTTTAACATCCCTGCCAAACTCGTCCGACTGTGCAGGATGACAATGGGGAATTCTCGCTGCTCCATTGAGGTCGGCAATGAGCATTTTGGCAAGGTGACGCGCTGTCATGCAACTTTTTCAACATCGTGCTTGAAAAGATCGTACAAGAGTCACTGGCCAACACAAGAGGTACGATTTATTTATTTCAAGTCTACGCAATTGCTTGCGTACGCCGACGACATTGACGTGATTGGATGGACACAGCGAGACGTCAATGAGGCCTCCGACCCAAAGAGTCTTCGAATCCACCCCGGAAGGAAGGCGCAGCAGAGGACGGCCGCATCAACTGTGGCGCACGCAGGTGGAAGGGGACCTTAACCAACTGGGCGTGCGGCGTTGGAAACAGCTGGCCAAGGACCGTGCCGGCTGGAGACGCTTGTTCGTTGAGGCTTAGGTTCACCACGAACTGTAGCGCCACCTAAGTAAATAAGTAAATAAATTAATTAATCCGGAGGTCGTCAAGTCCGCTTGTGGGTGGTGAGATGTGGGGAACGTGTGCTAGTAACTAGAAGATTTCGCCCCGTTGCGACGTCTATCCGCCTATCCAATAACCCTGTCAAAAGCGACTTCCTTGTCCTGTTTCGCGTTAAATTCTCCCAGTACGATTTTAACATCGTAACTGGGACATTAAGCATATGTCCTATCTAGGAGGTCGTAGAAGTCGTCATCCTTGTCCTCGGTAGGGGCGTGAGCGCAAATTAGGCTGATGTTTGCGAATTTAGCTTTGATGCGGACTTCGCACTTCTTAATTTGCGGTAATATCTGCCTTTTAACAGTCTAGAGCCTCCGCAAGTTGTTCGGCTGCACGTGGTCTGTTGATAGGGACCTTACGATTCACGTATAAAGCCGAATATTATTTTTTTCCTTTTGTTGTTTGCTAGCTCGTCAACGGTTAATCCGCCGGTTTTTTTTAAATCCGAGGCTTTTTTTGATTTTTTGAGGTGTTCGTTTTTTTTTTTTTTTTTTTTCAGGTATGGCTTGCCGGGCCATAGCCTAACCGACACTTATCCTTTGTGACGCAGGAAACTCGTTATTCGCCCTTTTCCGTTGGCCATTCCACGAGGAAGTGAAAATAGGACTTACTAACAGAGCTGCTAGGCGTTCGGCCAGCGCATGTCGGATACGCTATCGTATGGGTAGCGTTAGTCGTTTACCACTTAGATCTTAGAGATTTCGAATTAGCAACATCCACAGCAAGTAGCAGGTAGGTTGCAGTCTAAGCTGGGCGGAGAGTCGTATTTTTCTTGTGCGTCAAACTATGCGTTCTCATCCCGATATCGCTCTTTGTTAAGTTATTTTTTATTATACATGTATGGAAAACTATTTGGCGCTAGTGTATATGTACAAGAATCTATCCAATTCTATAGTCTCGCTCGTTCTGCATCGTTTGGGAGAGGAATGGTCAAAGGCAGGCTAATCTTATGCCACAGGGTTTCCTTATAAGGACATATGCATATGAATTTACATACTAACATGTTAAGCTTTTTTCATATATTCGTATTTTTTTTTTTTCAAATTCGTTTTCATATTTTTTATTTATTCATATTAATGAATATTTAACGAATATTTTAAGAATCCGCAAAGCCTTGGGGGCTTGTCTGCAGAAGACTAATTAGGAAGTTTTTATACAAGTTTATATGGTGTACATACAATTCAATTAGAGACAGAAATTCGTAACAGGGGCAACAATGACAAGACGCTCATGATCACTATTTACAAATATATACAATCATTGAGAGTTGCAATATAGTTCTTTGACATTTCTAGCAGTCTCTTTGGAATTACGACTTTATATCTTCTTCGGCCATACTCGTTCCAGGATCTTGGGATGTCATAACGCCCTTGTTGTCTTCGTCGCGTGTTGAAGATTTGTTGAGTCGGTGCTTAGTAGATACTGTCATTCCAAAAGCTAGAGATGACTTCAAGTTTATGGAGATGTGATACGCTCAGCATCTTTATGCCATTTGCAATCTGCCGTTGTTGGTACTGGTTTCCATACTGCACCTTATATATTATCCTCTGAATCGTTTGCCTTGTCGATTCGTGTTGAGCCATTTGCGATGCCTTACCCCATGCTAAGATACCATATCTCAGATGGGATTCATCCTAGCCAAGATAACATTGGTGTAGAACTGATGCTGGGCAAAAGTTGCTCAGGTGGTAGAGAGCATATGCTGATTGTCGCAGTTTCTTCGTCATCGCTTCAATGTGGTAGCTCCATTTGAGATTGTAATCTACAATGATGTCCAAATATTTGTAGACCGATACGTTATCTATCATTTCGCTACATTTGTCATTATCTTGCAGCTGCGAATGACACTCAACATCATGAAGGCATCTTCGATCGTGCATTTTCAGAAGAATTTTGGTTTTAGGAATATGCGGTGGACGTATGTGCATTACCTTCGTTTTTTTAACGTTTATAACAAGACCGTGATCGTGACCCCACGCGCTGATTGCATTAAAATCTTTTTGCATCATTTTTGTTGCCTATTCCACGTGCTTATGGCTTGCAATGATGGCCGTGTCGTCCGCGTAGGCGTAGCCAGTACTTTGTTGAAGGACTGACAGCATATCGTTGACATTCATGATGAATATGAGCTTGACATATATGATGAATTGACCCTTGCGGGACTCCATGTTTGACACTTTCTTCCTCACTATACGCGTCCCCGATTTTCACTTTGAAGTGCCTATTTCTCAGATAGCTCACGAACCAAGATAAAATACTCCCACGAACACCGATTTTCTTAAGCTGCTTTTAAATATTTGTGTGGCATAAGGTATCAAAAGCCTTAATTAAATCAATGAATAGGACAATGGAGCTGTAATTTTTATCGAGGCTACTATATAACCTGTTCGCAAAGTCTCCTACCAATCGGCTTGTACTTTTGTTTTTTTCTGAAACCAAATTGTTTGTCATGAAGGATGTTATGTTTCTCGATGTAGTTGTACAGTCTCTTGGTCAGAACTTCTTTCAGCACTTTATCGACAGCTGAGAGTATAGAAATGGGCCTGCAGTTCCTTACATCATTTCTCTTTCCACTCTTGTAGATCGGTCGGACGATAGATATTCTTAAGAGAGTTGGGACCGTGGATTGGTCTAGGCTCATATTAACCAGTTTAGTCATGACAGGTGCTAGTGTTATTGCGTTCATTTTCATGTCTCTTGGTCTAACTATGTCTATGCCAGGTCACTCTTTCAGAGCTCTGAGAATGTTTTCTATTTCTACGACAGATACTTCTTCTAGAAACATTGATCCTTGTACGTTGCCTGTTGTTCGGCTCAACGTTCTGCGGCCGCATCTGTGAACTATGTTATTGACTTCCGAAGAGAGCACACATGCAAATCTGTTAGCTAAATCCTTCGTATTGTTTTCGCACGCGAAATTTAACTCGAGAGTCTCATCAAGGTTGTTGGCCCTCTTACCCAAAATTGTGTTGACTAGCTTCCAGGTTTCTTTAGGATTGGCTCTGGGCTTCTGGAACTGTTGCTTGAAAAATTGAGTTTTTGTGTGGAAGATTCTTTTGTTGAGCTCGTTTCGATACTTCTTGCACTCTTTTTCATATTCTTCATTTCTTCGGTTGTTTTCATACCTTCTCTACAATCTGTCTTTTTCTTTACAAGCGTTCCTTATTTCGTTCGTCATCCACTTGTGCTCATTGTTTCTCTGTCTGTGTTGACGCTCTACGGTTTATGACTGCAAAATAGTATGAAGCGTGTTCTTGAACCCTTCGCAGAAATCGTTGACATTGTTGTATTAATACACCATTGCCGTCATTATTTTGTAACTGTTACTCCAACTTATACTACCTCTACTGTCCAATCTGTCCCACAAATAAAAGTCAGAAAAATTCCAATTGTTAATGAGACCTCCAATCCCATTGTTATATAAATATGTAAATCAAGACTACGCATTTCATATATTTTAAGTCACATTCCACATATCAGAACACTCCGGTTAAATAGTTTCCTTTTGCATGAAGTACCTATTAGGGTCTAATATGAGCTAATTTCCGTACGTGCTTAAATGCCATAAAGATTATGTGCGTGGATACATATTGAAAGAGTCTTCTATAAAAGCGGCATAGGACTTATACGATTTGTTGACTTTCCTCCCCTTCGAATCCTTATTTCACATTTCCTTTATTCTCCTTTTCATGATTTCTTGATTAATTTCTCACATTCCATTTGTATTTTCAGATCATGCGACACACAGAAACCATATTGTGGTGAGTTAATTAATATTTTCAATTTCGGGGGGCTAGATGAAAATTTATTGTTGACATTAGTCAAATACGACCATAATTAGGGGGCTTAGGGTTTTCAGCTGCGTGTTAGAAACGTGAATGGGGGTTCGATAGATTATGAATAAGAATTTCCGGATTGAGGACGAAGAAATTCAGATGTTTGTGGTAGCCCTAATTACAAGTACAAAGAAGGAAGGTTTTTTCCATACATATAATGTATATATGTGTAAGTAGTTGCTTACAGTACCGTCTGTTACACATAATTAAGACCAGAAATGTGATCGACTGATAGACAGGTAAATGCATTACCATCCATTCGTAGTACCACTTGCCCTACCTGTAGCCGTCATTCAATCAAGATCAAAAAGGTTTTCCGATACATTTTCTCTTATCTTAATTGAAAATTTAATCAATCAAATGAAAGCCACTTGCTTTTAATTGAATTCAGCTTTTCTTTACTCAACCTCTCTCTCTTTCTCTCTTAAAAAAAGAAAAACAAAAATTAATTTCATCTCAAGAGTGAAACCTATTTGGATATTTATCAAGATTTTGACCGGTCACCGGGTAAATTGAATCACTTTAACTCGCTTTTCTCCATAAGTCAGTTGTGGTCCTTACGGAACGTCGGCGTCGCGGTGACCAGGTACCGGTCAAAGACCAACAAACAAAAATCAGTGACTATCGATTCGGACATTCGACTAATGCAAATTATGATCCGTTTCCGTTCCCTTTATCCCTTTTTAGGTAATTTACCTACTTATATTTCATTAATCAAATTAGTTTACTTGCCTATGCGACAGAGTGTCGTAAATAATTGAGTATGCAACTCACACTTACACCCATTTTGGTCCGGCTAGGTTGAAAATCATGTGACAGAAATCAGGATAATTCTATTCCTCCCTCGCAGTTACAAGCTGTATAATTAGGAACACTCATAGTACCTACACACGTATAACTAGTGTGATAATACGAATTTACTGCTCCGAAGGTGGAAGCGATCATTTCTTCAGCATGCCTTAGGTATATGCCTATGGTTGGGTTTTCCGAGATTAGTATGAAGAGAGTAGTTTTTGGGCCATGTACAATACATACAAGAAACAGGTACCTTGTTACCTGAAGTGACCTTGACATTTTTTCAAAGTTGACTTTTCACAACCGGTATTTGTTGTTGCAACTGTTGGCTAGTACATATTAGCATGCACTTGAACAGATAGTGTATTGCCCTTTGGTGCGTGTTAGGATCCACATAAAATTTGAGCTAAGGGCGGATGTGTGTACATGCAAAAATATATGTACATAGGAGCGTTGAGTGCACCTGATAAATTGTGCACTCTGTTGTTTGTAAAGTACTACTCGAGCACATGACACTTTAGATTAGATGGTAGAGCAGCACGTCCAACATAGGCCACTAAGAGATCTATCCAAAAAATCACTACACATGGAAGCAATCGAGGTGAGAAATGTGATTTGCTCTCGATTGTCGAAGAAGAACGGGTCGCAAGAGAAGTGCAGAAACAAAGAAAATAGTAGATCAATTCTTTTTCTGAACTGTCCAGCAGCTTCTGCAAAAACCGTTCACAGGTACATAGTTCGAGCATTTCGGTATGCACCATAAGATATTTTGTCCAGTGTCCATAACTTAGTTTATAGACCGCCTGACTGACAAGAGCGCGACATTCGTGCTTGAGATTAAAGGAGAAATGACAGCTTTACAGCAGCACTTACCTCCTTTTTTTTTGTTTTTTGGGGCTCGTCCTACTATGCAGGATGACTTTGGAGAATGCTCGCTGCTTCATCCGAATCGGTGAACACCTTACCGATAGATTTGTCAAAAAAGGATTTAGGCAGGGCGATGCGCTGTCGTGTGATTTCTTCAACATCATATTAGAAATGATTGTGCAATAATCACTGACCAATACAAGAGGCATAATCTATTTCAAATCCTCGCAACTTAATGCATACGCCGACGATATTGACATAATAGGTAGATCACAGCGACATGTTAATGAGGCGTTTGCGAGTATTGAAATGGGGGCGGCGAAAATTGGTTTGGCGGTAAACGAGGGCAAAACTAAATATATGCTTTCATCAAAAAATAACGCTCACCATCGACGTCTTGGCCAGAACGTTTGTATTGCTCACTTACTTACTTACTTATCAGGCCAGCGATCCATGGAGGATCTGAGCCTGAGCTATAGCTGCCTTTCATACTTGACGGTCCCGGGCACGTTGCTTCCAGTTGTCAAGACCAAGATGTCTTACATCTGCGATTACTTGGTCTTTATACCGGAGGTTCGGTCATCCTCTTCTTCTCGAACCAGGAGGCTCGGACTCGAAGACCTTCTTAGCTTAAGCGTTGATGTCCATGCGCTCGATGTGGCCGAGCCAGTGTAGTCCACGGATCCTTGCCTTCCGGACTACATCCACATCTTGGTACAGCTCGTAGAGTTCGCGGTTGTGTCTTCTTCTCCATTCACCTTCCTCACAGACAGGACCAAATATCCGGCGCAGAATTTTTCTTTCGAAACAACCCAAAATCAGCTCCGCTGTTCTGCTTATCGTCCAGCTTTCGGCTCCGTACAGCAAGACTGGCAGTATGAGCGTTTTGTAAAGCATGACTTTGGTCTTTCGAGTGAGGAGTTTTGACCCCAGTTGTTTTGACAAGCCGAAGTAGCAACGGTTGCCAAAGGCGATTCTATGCCGGATCTCCACTGTGGTGTCATTTGTAGAATTTACGTTTGCCCCGAGGTAGACAAACTCCTTAACTACCTCGAAATTGTAGCTGTCAATTGTTATATTTTGTCCCAGGTGGTGAGCGACGGATTGGTTTTTGCTTGACAGCATGTATTTCGTTTTGTCCTCATTGATCTTAAGACCAACTCGTTTCGCCTGTTCTTCAATCGCCGTGAATGCTTCCACAATGCCACGGCGGGAACACGCGATGATGTCGATATCATCCGCGTATCCTAGCAGCTGGATGGACTTGTAAAAGATAGTGCCTTCCCTGTTGACGCCTGCCCGTCGCACTATCTGCTCCAGCACCAGGTTGAAGAAGTCACATGACAGCGCATCTCCTTGCCGAAATCCGGTGCATGTTTCAAATGGTTTCGAGGTCCTAGAACCGAGCACGGTGCATCGCGTGTTTTTTAGCGTGGCGCGACACAACTGGATCAGTTTTACCGGGATCCCGAATTCGGCCAATGCACCAAACAGTTCTTCACGATGAATGCTGTCGTATGCGGCTTTGAAATCGGTGAAAAGATGGTGTGTATCGATTCGAAACTCGTTGGTCTTTTCCAGGATTTGTCGAAGTGTGAAAATTTGGTCTATAGTTGAAGCCGCACTGCTCCCTGCCGATTAGTGCGGTGCAAAATGGTTTTAGACGTTCACACAATACACTGGACAGGATCTTGTATGCGACATTGAGCATGGATATACCTCTATAGTTCTTGCAAGAGGTAGGATCGCCTTTTTGTGGACGGGGCATATAGAGCTGGTATTTTAGTCGCCGGGCATGCTTTCATCTTCCCAAATTCTGCAGATGATCTGGTGCATGCTCCCTACCAGAACATCGCCGCCAGCATTGAAGAGCTCTGATGGCAAGCCATCTGAGCCTGCGGCCTTGTTGGTCTTCAGCTTCTGAATAGCTGTGCCGACTTCTTCGATGCTCGGTGGAGGACTACTTCAGCGGCTGGAGTTGGGATTTCCTCGGTCCCTACCACTCTCTCTTGGTCATGCTCATTAAGCAGCTGCTAGAAATGCTGCTTAAATACATCCACTATTCCCTGCGGGTCGGTGACAAGATTACCCTCGCAATTTCGAAGAGCCTGGCTGCCCTTTTTGAAGCCTCCTGCAAGGCCTTTGGCTTTCTTGTAAAAGGCTAGTGTTTTATGTTTATCTCTAGACTCCTCGATATCCTTGAGCTGCGAAGATTCTTTTCTTTTGTCGCAGTAGTTTTTTCTCCTCCCTTCTTCTGGCTCGGTACTCTTCTTGCGCTGCCCTGGTTTTCCTCTACAGCGCCTTTTGGTACGCCTCGTCGGTTGCTGCCTTTTTCTGCTCACACTCACCATCATACCACGGATTTCTTGTCGGGGGTGGTAGGTATCCTAAGGTGGTTTCGGCTACTTCCTGAATGGCTGAGCGGCAATGTAGCCACATATTATTGGCATTTGTGTTCGACGTAGGCGTACCGTGGAGGCTTTCGCTCAGCTGCTCCCTGTAGACTCTGGCAACCTCCGGTGTGCTCAGGCGCCCAATGTCGAACCTCCTCCTGATGGGCTGGTGCAGCTTTCTGACATTGGACAGTAGAGCTCTGAATCTTGCTGCTACCAGGAAGTGGTCAGAGTCGACATTTGCCCCTCGGAATGTTCGCACATCCAAGATGTTTGACGAGTGCCTTGTGTCAATGAGCACATGGTCGATTTGGTTGGCGGTTCGACCGTCCGGAGATCGCCAGGTTGCTGCCAGGCGCAAAGTCAGCGAGTCGGAAGCCGTTATCTGTTGTTGTATCGTGGAGGCTGTGCTTTCCAATCACTCCGCCAAGGGTGTTCTCCTTACCGATTTTGGCGTTGAAGTCCTCGAGCACGATTTTTACATCGTACTCCGGACAAGGTCCGTAGGCGTTGTCCAGGAGGTCATAGAAGTCCTCCTTGATAGGGTCTTCAGCCTCGTCGGTAGGGGCGTATGCACATATAAGGCTGATGTTATAAAATCTGCCTCTGATGCGGATCACAGCCAGGCGATCACTTATAGGTTTGAAGTCGATGACCTTCGACCTTAACCGCTTTCCCACGACAAATCCGCATACCAGTAAGTGCAACCTTTTGTGACAGCTGTAATAAATGTCGCAATTTTTCTTCCTAATCATACCGTTCCCTATCCAGCGTATTTCCTGGACCGCAGTAATATCCGCCTTGCACTGCGTGAGGATTCCTTCTAGTTTATGAGCAGCTCCGGGAGTGTACAGGGTTCTGACATTCCAGGAGCATATTTGCAAATCGTGTTCCTTTTTCGTGCGTTGTCGTCGTCGAGTATCCGTCCGTGTATCCGAGGCATCTTGCTCATTCATAACTTTTAGGTTTTTTACGTGGGCGGATTGTTAGCCCGCCGCACAACCGCCATTCTGGTCGGGGTCTTTTGTTGCTGCATACGTTTGTTCACCTCCCAACGGTTGTTGAAGAGGCTATCCAGAGGGCGCCGCGAGGAGGCCGTAAGTCAACTTGACCCGGGCATTTAAACAGGGATCGTTGCTGGCATCTCGCCAGGTTGAGAGCTATCAACAACCCTGTATTTTGTGCCCTGTATGTCCGAGCCCATGCCCTCCAGGACGTTTGTATTGGCAGATATAAAATCGAGGTAGTTAAGGACTGCGTCTACCTTCGCTCCGCAGTGACCTGGAACAACGACATCAGTTCCGAAATCAAACGCAGAATCACTGTTGCCAATCGCTGTTTCTTTGGGCTCAGGAGGCAATTGAGTAAAAGAGCCCTCTCCCGAACGACGAAATTGACTCTATATAATACCCTTATCATCCCGGTCCTGTTGTACGGCGCAGAAGCATGGACACTATTTAAAGCGGATCAGGAGGCCCTTTGGTCGGTTCAAGAGAAAAATGTTGCGCGTGATTTTCGGGCCTATAAACGCAGACGGGGGGGTGGAGGAAAAGATTTAACCACTAACTTTACGGGCTGCACAGCAACATGAGTCTAGTCAGGCGTCTATGGATTCAATGCGTAAGATAGCTGGGCCATGTAGTGCGAATGGACACTACAGCTCCAGCCCGGAGAGTCTTTGAATCCAACCCCGAGGGACGAAGAAGCAGAGGACTGCCGCTTTTAAGATGTCCAACACAGGTGGAAGGGGACCTCAGCCAACTGGGTGTGCGGCAATGGAAAAGGCTAGCAAATGATCGTGTTGGTTGGAGGGGCATGTTGTTTGAGGCCCAGGTTCACCCCGAACTGTAGCGCCCGTCAAGAAGATGAGGAAGTCCTACTATTAGCATTGGCGATGTTTGCAGATCTACTGTGCATGCTAGCCGATTAGCCGAGGAGCCTCTCCACTTCCATAATGAAGTGAAACTGCTTCTCGTAGGAGCCGAGGTAATCCCCTTAGGAGTCATAACTTTGCTGAGAAGGACACGCTTCCTAAGATGGCAGAGAACAGAACACTCACACAGTATGTGTTCCGCCGTCTCTTCGTCCTCGAGACAGAGTCGACACTCAGTTTCAGACGAGAGGCTAATTTTGTTAAGATGATATCTCAGACCGCACCCATGTTGTGTCTGATGTCATTTTCCCATAGGTGAAAGGGACGTACAGTTTATTGCCGGCTCCGAACGGCGAATTTCGAGAAACTTTTGATGGCAATTTTACTACAGAACCCCGCTGAGGAGAAACACAGTGAAAACCACGTTCGATGGCATGGCTGTGTCCGGATTCGATTCCGTGTCATCGGCGTCAGAGGCCAACACACTACCCACTGCGCCACGGTGCTCTCCCTTGAAGTAGAAATCCAAAATCATGGCAGTGATTAGACTAGTTTTGTCACATTTATTTACGCTTAGTCTTTTGATAACCCTTAGGGGATCTTCGATTGTTAGAACTTAATCACAGTGTCAACATATTAAAACTTGTTTGACATATTCCTATTAGTCTCATCCTTTCTTCTAGTTTACTATTCACTTGCCTACGGATAGATTATTCCAAACTCATTTCTATGCAACATCTTCAGTCGCCTCTTATATTGTAATCAATTAGATAAAACGAACAATTCCATATCCTGACAGCCAGTGAGTAAAAGGATCCTTGAACAAGCTTGACTCAACACATTCAAAGTTCACACTGCGAATTGATCTATTTTAAACATTTAAATTCATCTGGCCAAGAATTCATTATTCAGTGAGGACATTGAACTCGCCATCGTCACATCCGTATATTTGGGACTGAAATAAGGATACCTCCACTCTTCACAACTTCAGCACTGCTTGACATCGTGCCCAGAATTTATTTATGGAAATTCCATTTCATTATGTTGGACATTCTGCAATAAATATCTGCAAATCAAAGTGTGGTCCGGAAAAGTTTTTCGCTCACAATTCATTAATCTTATCAAAGAAAGTGTATTATGGATATGCTCCAAATTCTGAGCTTCCTTCTCAGTTTTCTTCTGTTTGAGTTGCCATTTGTAAGAGTCCTGCGGTGAGGATATCGCACACATTCATGTGCTTGTATGTAACTAAAGCAAGGAGATTGTGGAGTACAAAAGTCTTAACGTAGTTTTAAGTGGTTAAAGTTTGCAAAGAAATTATGTTAATCCAAAATATTATTACATCACTTTAGCAATTATTATTACTTTATCCTCATGTGGTAGTATTACCGAGTGCACAGCAATTAAATTGAAGATGACAGGCCCCAACTTAGATTCAAAGAGGATGGGCGAAACTATGGATATTATCGTAATGAGCGGGGAATTACTATATTATATAACTTTTATTGGATTAACACATTTGAGTATTAAATAGAATGAGTTTGTAAAACGATTTTATTTATTTAAAAATGCTTTCAAATAATAGTTCGTAGTTGTAAAATTCCTAGTATGACCAAAGATATGGGAAAAAGATAAGGTTATTGTATAATAGTTGAACAACACAGTTGAAAAGCTGTTTCTTTGTGTAGTTAACCGGAGTTACTTACTTACTTAGGTATCGCTACTGTCCGTGGTGAACCTGGGCCTCAACCGAGCCTCTCCGGCTGTCACGGTCATTGGCCAGTTGTTTCCAGCGCCGCACGCCCAGTTGATTAAGGTCCCCTTCCACCTGCGTGCGCCATCGTAGATACGGCCGTTCTCTGCCGCGCCTTCCTCTGTATTTTCCATGCGCTATACATGGCCTAGCCACCATAGACGCTGTATCCGTAGACGTCGTACCAGGCCGATGTCACTGTTCAACCCGTACAGTTCTTCGTTATATCTTCTCCTCCATACACCGTTTGAACAAACGGGACCGTGGATAGTGCGCAGAATTTTCCTCTCGAAACGACCAAGGGCATCTTCATCCGCTTTTGTTTAGGTCCAAGCCTCTGCGCCGTAAAGGTGGACTGGGATGATTAAGGTCTTATCTAGTGTCACCTTGGTTTTCCGAGAGAGGGTTCTACTTCTCTATTGCCTCTTGAGCCCAAAGAAACAGCGGTTGGCAAGAGTGACTCTGCGTTTTATCTCAGCGCTGGTGTTGTTGTCGCTGGTCATCAGTGAGCCAAGGTAGACGAATTCCATGACCACTTCAAAGTTATATCCGCCCATGGTGACGTTCTGACCAATACATCGGTGTTGTCCGTCTCTTTTAGATGAAAGCAGATATTTGGTCTTACCAGTTGGGGTGGCCGTGGTGCAGTGGTTAACATCATCGACCGCCGATCGGAAGGTCTGTAGTTCAAATTCGCTTCATAGCCAAGTAAAAGTAATTCCTAAACGGATGATAAAAAGTATGCAACGCAGTTGTGAATGGACTGTGACCAGACGTACTGCCTGCAGGCATAACACTCACAGGACATGGTCAACCGAAATTCATCCTCTGCGTATGCAATACTAAAGTGCTTGAACGAAGTACTACGGACTATAACCAACGCGGAATTTGGTCGGCTCTCGTCCTATCTAGGCCTAGGACAACCAGTATGTCCAGTATGATGTTCGTAGTGAACGAACATCAACGACCCCAACCACTGCACTCCGTTCAGGTTGTGTGTGTCAACACATCATAAGAGAATAGGAAAAACTCTTGAACCTGCGCGAGTCTCTAAAAAAAAAAGAAAAAAAAAAAAAAAAACCCTCATTAACCTTGAGACCCATCTTAGCCGCTTCTACTCAATGCTTACAAAAGCCTCATTGACGTCTCGCTGTGTCCGTCCAATCACGTCAATGTCGTCGGCGTACGCCAGCAATTGCGTTGATTTGAAATAAATCGTACCTCTTGGGTTGGCCAGTGACTCTTGCACGATCTTTTCAAGAACAATATTGGAAACATCAAAGGTTTCGGTTTGTTTGTTGCCGACCTTAATGGATCAAAGAGAATTCTCCATCGTCATCCTGCACAGTCGGACGAGTTTGGCAGGGATGTTAAAACTAGACACGGCTTTGTATAGCTCATCTCTATACACGCTGTCATATGCAGCCTTGAAATCGACGAAGAGGTGATGAGTATCGATTTGGTATTCCTGGGTCTTCTCCAAGATCTACCGTAGCGTATATATTTGGTCTATTGTGGATTTATATGGCCTGAAACCACACTGATAAGAGCCGATTAGGTTATCCACAAACGGTTTCAGGCGTTCACACAATACGGCAGACAAGTCTTATATGCGATGTTAAGGAGACTTATTCCCCTATAGTTGGCGCAGTTATAGTTTTTATGGATCGGGCAAACGATGCTGAGATTCCATACGTCGGGCATGCTTTCCTCCGACCATACCTTGCAAATGAGATGCTGCATGCACCTTACCAGCCCAACTCCAGCCGCCCCAAGAAGCTCAGCAGACAGACCGTCTGCGCCCGCGGCTTTATGAGACTTAAGTCTTGATATCGCTCTTTTGACTTCGTCTAGGTCGGGTGGACTGAATTCTGTTACATCGTCGTCCGTTACGGATGGCCCCATCTGCCTGACAGCGGTATCTTGTCTGTCATCGCCGTAATACAGTCTGCAGGAGTGGTTTTTCCAAATCCTCAGCATCGACTGCGACTTTACTACCAGTTCTCCATATTCATCCCTGCAGGCCGCCGCTCTGGCTTTGTAGCCGTGACATGTTCGTTTTACCTTATTGTAAAACTTACGGGCGCCATTCCTGCGGAAGCATCTCTCCATCTCCTCGATCTCACGCTTTCCGTGCTCTCTCTTCTTTCTTCTGAAAAGCGCGTGTTCCTCTCTTCTCTTCTGCTAATAGATTTTTTTTTGTTTTTTTCTTTATTTCAGTTCAAAAACTTAAGGCTAATATAAAATCATGGATAGTTATACATTACTACAATTCATATTTTTTTAAGCTTCGAATGAAATAGTGTGATACAATCTGTTGCCCATCCAGGACAAGTGACGAATGTATCGATCATTACAAATTTAAGTAATAAAATAGAATAAAACTAATGATGGGGGGGTTTAATTCAAAGTTAAAAATTATAAAAAAAAAAAAAAACAAGCGAGCAGCTCTCGTTCGTCGTTGCACATGGTTTTATATGCCTCTTGTTTTGCTGCATGGGCTTGTTCGCATTGTTCACCGAACCAGGGGTTTCTAAGTGGTAGTGGTTTGAAACTCAGCACTTCTGAAGCAGCGCTCTGGCAATGCGCCCATTCCTGCTCTATTGTTTATACTGCTGTGGGCGGATTTTGAGAGAGCTTCGAAGAGACTCGATCGGCAAAGATTCTGTCAGAGTCTTTCCGACGTCAAACTTACGTAGTCCTACTCGACTCCTAAGCATTCTTGATATCCTCATTCGTACCTTGGCTACAACAAGGTAGTGGTCCGAGTCGATATTGGCCCCTCGGAAGGTTCGTACGTCGAGAATACAGGAGAAGTGTCTGGCGTCGATCGCAATGTGATCAATCTGGTTGGTGGTCGATTGATCAAAAGACCGCCAGGTACCCTTGTGGGTGTTGAGATGGGGGAATCGCGTGCTTGCTACAAGGAGGTTACGCCCCGCTAGAAAATCAATTAGCCTAAGTCCGTTGCCGGATGTGCTGTTGTGGAGGCTATGCTTTCCTATGATCGACTCAAATATGTCCTCTTTGCCCAGTTTTGCATTAAAATCTCCTAGGACTATTGTTGTGTCGTAGCTGGGACGACATAACTGTTTGGGCATATGTTCTGCCTAGGAGATCGTAGAATTCTTCTTTGAGTCTATCGTCTTTTTCTTCCGTTGGGGCATGAGCGCATATTAAGCTAATTTTTTCAAATTTAGCTTTGATGCGGATTGTTATGAGGTGTTCGCTTATGTCCCGGAAGCTTAAGACATGTTGTCGGAGTCTTTCTCTAATAACGAATCCGGACCCGATTAGGCGCTGTTTGTTCTCCTTGTAGCAGTTCCCGTTGTAGATGTCGCAGTTTTTCATCCGTTTTTTGCCTGGTCCATCCCATCGTACTTCTTGGAGTGTGGGTTTGTTCCAATTGATCGCCTGCACCCGGTCTGTTAAGGGACCTACATTCCAAGTGCAGACTCTCAAGTCCGTAAATCGTTTGCAGGGGTCGTCAGCTTTGTATCCGCCCGTATCCGAGGCTTGTTGTTGTTTCGGAACAAGTAGGTTTTTACGTGATAGGGATGTTCCTCTTTCCCCAGGAACAAGGGGTTGGGTCGCTGCACACATTGGTTCACTACCTAGCGGATGCCAGGGTAGCTATCCAGGGGGGGCCACGCGGAGGCTGTGTGTCAACATGGATTGAGCAGGGACAGAGATCGAAGCTGGCGTTTGCCATGTTAAACGCGATCAACCGGAGTTAACTTTGACATATTTTGTATGATTTTTTTCGGCGGCACATTCTTATCATTATAAAGTTCCATAGTACATATGTGCTTTCTGGCTCAAAACTATTAACCGTACTAGCTCGCTTGCAATAAAGCGGTGCAATGTGAGGCTTGGGACGCTTTTCAGGAACAGTTGTAATTACTACAAACGAAATCTTTTTGTGCATATTTTTTCTTCTTATGTGCCGCTGCAGTCCGGGATGGACCTGGGCCTCAACTAACAAACCACTCCAGCCAACATGTTCTTTTGTGCTGCCTCCAGTTGCGCACACTAATGTAACTGAGGTCGCCCTCCACCTGTGCGCGCTATCTCAGTCGAAAACGTTCTCTGTTGCGTTGTCCACATAGCTCAGATACGAAGTCCCTTTGGGACTTAGCTGTATTGTTCATAAGCTCTATATGGCCTAGCTATCTTAAGCTTTGTGTCCGTAAAATGTTAAAAAAGTCACATGACAGCGCGTTACTTTGCTTAGAAACAATAATTGGCAAAAAAGGTCTCGGTGAGTTCGTTACCAACCTTGATGGAGCAGCGAGAATTCAAGACATGGAACTGTATAGCTTGTCTCTATGCACGCTGTCATATGCGGCCTATGTAGGTGGTAAGTCGTGAGTGTTTTTTGTCAGAATCCGCGGCAATGTGAAGATCTAGCCACACTGAGATGGACCTATCACGGTTTAGGTTTAGGAGACTGATCCCTCGGTAGTTGGATGCTTCAGCACTTGGCGCAGTCGAAGGGGTCCCCTTTCGTGCGGACCGGACAAAGGATAATGAGATTCCACTCTTCGGTCATGCTTTCCTTCGAATATTTCTGACAGCTGCTTTAAACAGTTATGCGGACTTTAGTCCATCGTCGTCCAAAGTGAATGTACCGTTCTGCCTGACAGCGGTATTTGGGTCGTCATCGTCGTTTAACAGTAAACAGAAATTATATTTCCAGATTCCCAGCAGCCACTGCGACTCCACTACTCCCGGCAAGCTTCGATCTGTAGCTTGTATCCACTGGATAGCTGTTTTACCTTTTGCTAAAACTTTCGGACGTCATTCCTGCCATAACGCCTCTCCGTTTTCTCGTCTGTGTCCTTCTCATGCTCTTTTTTTTTTTTCTAGGGAGTATGTCCTCTTCCCTTCTTCTCTGTTTGCAGAGTTCACGAACAGCTCTCGTCGTTCGATGCAGCATTGCCTTGTTGGCCTCCTGTTTGGCTGGCCATGGGTTTTTTTCTTGATGGTGTCGTAAAACCCAGCACAACCCGTCTTTGATGGCTTCTTGACAACGCCATTCGGCTATTCTTCTTCGATTTTGATTGCTGGCGGCGTCGAACTTACAGAGAGTTTCTAGGAGACTCGGTCGGCAAAGTTCGTAGCGTTCTGTGCCGATCGTAGCCTTCCAACTCTAAACCATGGCGTCTTTCTCGACTCCGTCCTTCTCTTGATAACCGGGTTCTTACCTTGGCACCACAGAAGGTTCGGATATCGAGGAGTGCCTACGTTGATCGGAAGTGATAAATATGGTTGACAGTTGATTAATCAGGGGACTGCCAGGTCCCTTTATGAATGTAGAGATGGGGAAACCGCGTGTTATTAACAGAGGTGTTCAGTCCCGAGAAGAAATCCACCAGCTTGAGTCCGTTTCCGGATGTGTTGTCATGCAGGCTGTGTCATCCAATAACGCTGGCAAAGATTTCTTCCTTTCCCAGCTGTGCATTGAAGTCTCCTAGAACGATGTCCTTTCTAGGAGATCGTAAAATTCATCCATGCTGTCATCCTTCACCTGTTTCGGGACGTGACCGCAAATCAGGGTAATGTTGCCGAATTTAGCCTTGGCGCGAATTGTTCTGAGACGCGCGCTTATGTATGTATGTACTTAGAGCCTAAGACTTTTCGCCTTAGTCTGCCTCGAACATCAAATCCACATCGAAATAAGTGCTGCCTTCCCTATGGCAATTGCCGTAGTAGAGAACACGGCTTCTCATCCTCTTCTTGCCCAATCCATCCCATCGCACCTCCTGGATTGCGGTAATTACCGCTTGGTAGTGTCTAGAGTCTAGGGTCATTCGGCTGCACGTAGCCTGTTTAGGGACCTCATATTTCTTGTACAGATCTGAAATTCATTGTCTGAATTCATTCTGTTTGCTGG
This sequence comes from Eumerus sabulonum, assembly GCA_951905685.1. Taxonomy (NCBI): domain Eukaryota; kingdom Metazoa; phylum Arthropoda; class Insecta; order Diptera; family Syrphidae; genus Eumerus; species Eumerus sabulonum. The sequence continues at coordinate 146,664,938 of OX645060.1, read as the reverse complement.
GGTCGTAAATACTGTATCTGTCCGTATGTGTTGGGGAGGGTTAGCCTCAACTGGGAGGCCAGCCCCATTTGATTGTAACCCTCGACCGGAGGTCGATCGCGTCGCAAGGAGACTTGCGTACTAGCAAGGATTATGCTACGAACATTTTGCACCCGTATCTTAGGACAATTGTGGAAAATTGCCGTTACTAAGACGAAATATGGCTTTAAATGAACAGAATAGTCTTATGTCAGGGAATATGGCTTAAAAAGGGTTGTAGGGTTAAGGTTAAAACTCAAAAACTGTACTTATTCATTACGCTCATGGCAAATAATCGACGAAATGAAAAGGAAAGTTGGAGCTTCCATGGCTGGTACAGTTGAGTTGCCTACATTTGAGTACCATGTCAATCTTATACTCCAACTCGGGTAGAGTAAGACGTATCTGACTCTTATCTCATGGACCCATGTGACCTGAATGAGATCTCAAAGACTCTTGCGTTCTTAAATTGCCCACCCCGGTAAAGTATCTAGGAAATAAGGCACCACAACCGGTTTTGGACGACCTTCGCGAAACTCGTCCTGTTGCGAAGTGTGACCACTATAGAATTCGGAAAACCAGCGAAAAATCATAGTTCGACATGGTGTTTCACTAACAAAACCACAAATGTTGGTGGTTTAATCTTCACCGTAATTCATAGATATCGTCGAATGAAATTGTTCATGGTTTAATTACATGTTTGATGTGAGATTCAAATGCGTGTTAACAGCACAAACGGCACTCGTAAAACAAAAGGTTTTGAGTTCGATTACGATTAAAAAAGCAAACTTTAAGAATACAAGGTCAAATTTGACCTTTATATTGGTGTTGTCATAACTCAAAACTAAAGTATATATAGAAATCCATTCTTTTTGCGTGAAATTGAAAATCTTCTTTAATAAAGTTAGAGTGAATCGATTTAGGCCGAGCTTCTTCGTCTTTGGTGGCGTTACATACATAGCCCATAGTACAAAGATTATTCCCTGTCAATGCTGGCTCACCGCGATTCGACCATGACCGTTTTCGCTTAGGGTTATCATAAGTGATCCCAATTTCATCACCATGACCCCGCCTACTCTGCATTCATTATAATGTTCGTCCTTATACTACGGTCCTTAAAATTGTGTAAGTAACATTAGCCGATGCCGTGCCAAGACTCCCTGTTCCCAGTTCTGATAACTAAATGTGTAGTTCCTAATTTAATGTAGATTTACTTAAAAAGAAAACGTATCAGTCTGAAAAACTATCGACAGACGGATATTAAGTTTTTGGAACTCTTCAATTTAGCTTCGAGCATACTGACGAAAGTGTTTCCCCAAACAAGACTAGTGTTCAAATGCACGCATTTGACGAGAAATAGCTAAGACGCTCATGGTATACGAATATAGTTACCAGGATATTTGGGTAGCTCTATACGCTAAAGTTTCGCTTATGTAGTTAATGCACCAAACATGAGCATCCAAGGCATACATCCGCCCTAAATGCCAACACAAATCACTTTTTCACTAAAACGAACACTCCTTCGTACCACTCTGTTTTCTCTCGGTAAGAAGAATTCTGTCGTCGTCAATGGTCGGAGGCTATGGTAATGCATAAAAACTGAAGCAGTATCCGCTATTGCTTATTCGAAATCCTTCTACGCGTAGTTTAGCAAGAATAAAAGGAAGAGACTTTCAGGATACAGCAGGAAGAGAGGGAAGCTCCTTGCAAGAGGCAATACCCAGTGCGATGGAAATCTTTTGCAACACAGCTGCTGAGTGGGACTTTCATTTATTTTGCTTACGCTCCAGGACCATGACAGCGAATTTGTTGCAATTCCATTCTCAAGAACTCGAACATATAAGTACGTGTCCTCCTGCTGCTACTGTTGGCTGTATTTCGAGAGGATTTCTATTTCTTGACTCGAACTACCACTGGCTTGGTGCTCTGCTCCTTATTATGCTCTCTATTTCAGAGGAACTTTTATTACAATGTGGCTATATATCAAAATTTTAAATAACTGTAAAGGATTGCCAACACAATCTCCAGCTTTCGCGTGTGTAATGTTCAATGTGTAATGTGCATGCATTCGAAATGCTTATTTTGTCGGGAGCCTTTTTTCTTTTCCTGTTTTCTCGTATCAGTGTTCAGTGTTCTCATGTTCCACGACTGTGAGAGCAAATCCGACTTCAAGGACCCGCAACTTTTTCACTACTTTTCTTCGCTTTCTACGGTTAGATATTAGACGGTTAGACATGCTGTTGGCAGTCCCACATTTAGGGTGTGTATAAGGCGGGTTTGTTTACCACGTAACAAGTTAAAATGTAAAAACAAATGCCATTGTTCGGTGTTTGTGTTTCATCTATACTGGTGCGCGCTGTTGATGGCTCTTCTCCTACAACCGCCATAAATCCAGTTTTCGTACTTCGAATTGTAGTTGGCTGCATGTTACGCCTGTTGCCTGCCATCTTTTACATCGGTGCAGTTCAGTATACTCATAGTTGTGTTCTGTCCTTTACGAGTTCGGGCAAATTTAAATAAATTTCCACTCAGAATTTTCCCAAAGCAAACTCACATGACACCCACCCATGCGACCAGGAAGGATGTTTGAAGGGGCGCCTGTTAGTGAGTGGAGTGAAGTGGCAAGGTGGCAAGATATAAATCAAATAAAATTGCAATGTTCCTCTATTATGTAGAGAGTTTGTGCTTTGTGGGGTGTGTGCCTGTCCCCATTCCTCGTCCCTTGCCATGCATGTGTCCTTAATGTTCTATTTTTTTTTCTCTGTTATTGTGTTCCTTGCGAGGAAATGCGCAATTTTGAGGCTGGGACGCTTTGGGAAATTTGTACGTACGGGTGGCACTTGATTCGCCCTTCTTGAGCACAAGTTTGTTTGATTTTCTGTTGTTTTGCTTAGAAATGCCGTTGGGGTCGCTGGTACTAGTATAAATGAATGTCTAACGAAGTGTTGTATGCGTAGCTCTGCTTATGCAATTCGCTGGGCCGCGAGCCATTCTAAATTTCTCTATACAGTTAATTGAGAAAGAAATTACTTTTTAAAGTTGGAACTTTCCACATGAAGATTAGGTCTGGAAATTTATAGCAGTTACTATCGTAAATCACAGAAGCTTTGGAAGTTAAGGATATGTACCTGCCTTCTTGGAAGCAAGTGTTGCAGTTAAGATTGAGCATAAATTAAAGCGTGTTTGGTAACTATAGGGAGATGAATTTGAGGGAAATAGTAGGGATGTATGGAATCAGGGCAAATAAACACCTCAAATCATAACATTCAGGAAACCTCTAATACAACAATCATATGACTGAAAAAAAACACAACGACATACCTATGTAGGTAAGACTTTAAACTGCAAATTAAACATCCTTAGCAACAATTTGGATTTTATGAAGCAACTCTGAACTGTTTCAGTATACAGTGCGGTGCGAAACAACAACAACTATTTGAATTGCCAGAAAAAACATATTTTTTAATTTCAGGGTGAACCTGGGTCTCAACCAACATGCCCCTCCAACTAGCACGATCTTTTGCTAGCCTTTTCCATTGCCGCACACTTAGTTGGCTGAGGTCCCCTTCCACCTGTGTGCGCCACAGTGCGACCGTCCTCCGCTTCTTCATCCCTCGGGGATGGATTCAAAGACCACCGGGCCGGAGCTGCAGTGTCCATTCGCTCTACATGGCCCAGTAATTTTAGGCGTTGAATCCGTAGACGTCTGACTGATTCATGTCATTGTACAGCCCGTAAATTTCGTTGTTGGATCTTTTCCTCCATTCCCCGTCTGCGTTTATAGGCCCGAATATCACGCGAAAGATCTTTCTCTTGAACCGACTAAGGGCCTCCTCGTCCGCTTTTGATAGTGTCCATGCTTCTGCGCCGTATAGCAGGACCGGGATGATAAGGGTCTTATATAGAGTCAACTTTGTCGTTCGGGAGAGGGCTCTATTACTTAATTGCCTCCTCAGCCCAAAGAAACAGCTATTGGTAAGAGTGATTCTGCGTTTGATTTCGGAACTGATGTCGTTGTTCCGGGTGACTGTGGAGCCAAGGTAGACGAAGTCCTTAACTACCTCGAACTTATATCTGCCAATACAAATGATCTGTCCAAGACGTCGGTGGTAAATATCCTTTTTCGATGACAGCAGATATTTAGTCTTGCCCTCATTAACTGCCAAACCAATTTTCGCCGCCTCCATCTCAATACTCGCAAACGCCTCATCGACATCTCGCTGTGATTTACCTATTATGTTAATATCGTCGGCGTATGCAAGGAGTTGCGAGGATTTGAAATAGATTATGCCTCTTGTGTTGGCCAGTGATTTTTGCACAATCATTTGCATCGCCCTGCCAAAATCCTTTTTTGACATCAAAACTATTGGTAAGGTGTCCACCAATTCGGATAGAGCAGCGAGCATTCTCCATCCTGCATAGTCTGACGACTTTAACAGGTATATCAAAAGTAGACATTGCGTTGTATAGGTCGTCTTTAATGACGCTGTCGTATGCTGTCGTCGACAATTAGGTGGTGAGTGTCGACTTGAAATTTATTGGTTTTTTACAGGATCTGCCGTAGTGTGAAGTTTTGGTCGATGGTAGACTTCCCTTGCCTGAAACCGTCCTAATAAGAACCTACCAGCTTAATTACAAAAGGCTTCAGGCGTTCATACCAAACGGCAGAGAAGATTTTGTAGGCGATGCTAAAAAGACTTATTCCTCTGTAATTGGGGCAGCCAGAGGGGTCTCCTTTCTTGTGGATCGGGCATATGATGCTGGGACTCCATTCCTCGGACATGCTTTCCTCTGACCATATCTTACAGATGAGCTGGTGCTTGTTCCTAACCAGGTCATCCCCAGCTGCCTTGAAGAGCTGAGCAGACAGTCCGTCTGCGCCAGCAGCTTTATTCGACTTGAGTTTCGATATGGCAATCTTAACTTCGTCGAGGTCAGGGGACGGAATTCTCTGCGGTCGTCGTCGATTAGAAATGGATCATTCTGCCTGACAGCGGTATATTGACTAACATCGCCGGTATACAATCAGCAGAAGTGATTTTTCCATATTCTCAGCATCGACTGCGATTCTACTACTAGGTGCCCGTTCTCATCCGTGCAGGCCTCGGTTCTGGCTTTATAACCTTGTCATGTTCGCTTTATCTGTTGATAAAACTTTCGAACGTCACGCCCGCTGTAACACCTCTCCAAATCCTCAATCGCGCGCTTCTCGTGCTCTTTCTTCTGAGAAGCTTATGCTCTCCCTTTTTTTTAACTCGTAGAGCTCACGAGCTGGTCTTGTTTTTTTATGCAGCGAGGCTTTATCTGCATCCTGCTTCGCTGTGTGGATCCTAATGCACTCGTCATCGAACCGGGGGTTTCTTCGTGGTGGAGCCTTGAAGCCTAAAAGTTCGGTTGCAGAGCTTTTCAGGGCTTGTTTGCAAAGGTTCCACTGCTGTTCTATTGATATCGTGGATGGTTGAGATGTATTGGAAAGCTTAAGGGAGACTCGATCGGTATAAGCACGACCGGTTTCTGGCGACATTAGCTTTCCGACGTCATAACTTTGTATTCTTACTCTACTATGCTGCGTTCGTGATGTCCGTAGGCGCATCTTGGCTACTACAAGATAGCGGTCCGAGTCGATGTTAGCGCCTCGGAAAGTTCGAACATCAAGAATAGTAGAGGAATGTCTGACGTCGATCGCGATGTGATCAATCTGGTTGGTGGTCGATTGATCAAAAGTTCGCCAGGTGCCTTTGTGTATATCGAGGTGCGGGAAGCGCGTACTAGCTAGAAGAAAATCATTCAGCCTGTATCCGTTGCCGGATTTGGTGTCGTTTAGGCTATGTTTGCCGATGACTCGTTCTAAGATGCTTTCCTTACCCAGCTTAGCATTGAAGTCTCCTAGTACAATTATGATGTCATAGCTGGGACATTTGGCATACGTTCTGTCTAGGAGATCGTAGAACTCGTCTTTGGCAGAGTCATCCTTGTCTTCCGTGGGGGCGTGGGCGCAGATCAGGCTGATGGTAAACAATTCAGCCTTGATACGGATCGTTATGAGGCGTTCGCTGACATGCCGAAAGCTTCGTACTTTTTGCCTTAGTACCTCCCTATAGCAGTCGGCGTAGTAAATATCGCAGTTTTTCATCCGCTTTATATCCGGTCCATTCCATCGCCTTTCTTGGATAGCGGTTATGTCCGCTTTATAGCGGTCTAGGGCGTCCGCAAGTTGTTCGGCTGCACGTGGCCTGTTTAGGGACCTAACATTCCAGAGCCGAAGATCATGGTGCTTTTTTCGTTTTTTGCGAGGGTCGTCAATATTAATCCATTCCGTTATACCCGAGGCTTGTGGTTGTTTCGGAGTTTGTGATTTTTTCTTTTTACGGTTACGACTTACTAGACTGTAGCCCAACCGACTAATCCTGCTTTTGCGCAGGAGGCTCGCAATTCGCCCTTCTCCGTCTGCTATTTTCATAGGAAAACTTCAGATGGCACCACGAGGAGGTGGGGATAGGACTTACTAACAGTGCCGCAAGATGTTCGACCGCGGTGGCTCTTCTCGCTTTTTAGCAGGCCAGCATCCGTCGGATAGATGCTACCCCTACGAAGCCTTTGTTAGGCCTCTGCCATCTAGTAAAATCAGAACGTTCTGCATAACTTATATCAAATTGGTCATTGGAATGCCCAATTCAAGTTGGAATGCCCAATTCAAGTGATCGACCTGTTGTATTGTAGTTTAATTTGAATTGTCTTTCACAATTTGCTTCACAACATTGACATTAGCCGGTATTCGATTGGTTTGGTAACATCGAATTTATGTACCTGTGTACCATATGATCTATGTAGTTTTATTTGGGCGGTTATGACAATCGAAATATTCACGTAGTACGCGGAACCTCTTTCTACTTTTCATCATTTTTGCAGTTCGCTTCCTTTATTTCGGTTCTTTTCAACTTTTAACTGTTTGTGATTGTGTACGTATTTATGTGCGTGCGGTATTTTCGATTATCTCGAGAACCAAAAATGATATTCACATAAGACTGGGTTCATTGGGCCTGTATACACGAGAATATCGCTAGCAGCAGGAAGACCGGTGTGATGCTCTACACTGAATCATACACGGGATTCATTTTTCTAGAAGAAAAAATTGTATATGTGAACCTTGTTCAATTGTGTTAGTGTTTCTGCCTTTTTGACATTTCATTTGAAAGAGACATTTCCTTTGACAGAGATATTAAGTGCAACCACGCACTAAAATGTCCCTTTGTTTTTTTCCGATGTTTACTGCTTGAAAGACCAATCACGATTGAAGCGCAACACCAGGCGGACTCGAAAACTGAAGAGTTGTATATGTATTAGTTTTCCACTTCTGTTCACCCACTAAATTTGCGAAAGAAAATTGTATTCCGTTTCGTACCGCAACCTTCAGCTCCCTCTTCCACAAAACCGGTTTTTTTTGGATGACATATTCTCGTGTATACAGCCTCATTCCACTTGTAATTACGCAACTTAGAACTGAAACTGATGAAATTTTCAGCAAAATCGGTTCCGCTGTTTTTCGTTAGAAATTAAATAAAAATAGGCGAAAAAAATGAACAACACGCGATGTCCTCAAGTGGTCCGCCATCTAAGTACTGACCGCGCCCGACGCTGGTTGATTGCGGTGATCGGAAGACAACCAATACATTTCCCATTATCCGTCTAAGAATCCTACTGCAGCTAACAAGAGCTAATGGCCTTGAAACACCAGAACAGATCTTCGAAAATTGTAGCTAAGAACCGCCTCGACCACGTTAGCTTTCAAAAACAAAAAAGCATTATAATCGGTCCATACCTTCAGGAGCTACGATGCCACAGACAGACATACAGACAACTCAAATTTACAACTTATAACACTCCTCTTTTTGCGTCGGAGGTTAACAACAAAAAAATATGAAATTGAAAGGGTGTTTTAAATTTTCCCACTGGGAAGTTAGTCGCGTGGGCCTTGCGACTAGTCCATATTTTTTTTTTGTTTTTGTTTTTATAATATATGTAAATCATTTCTTTCAAAATTTTCGCTTCTTTTGAAGTCGTATGTAGACTTTTGTGACATGGTGTAGATTACATCGTTTTCAGGGTTCCGCACCCAAAGGTAAAACGGAACCCTATTACTAAGACTTCGCTGTCCGTCCGTCCGTCTGTCACCAGGCTGTATCTCATGAACCGTAATAGTTAGACAGTTGAAATTTTCACAGGTGATGTATTTCTGTTGCCGCTACGACAGACAAATACTAAAAACAGAACAAAATGAATATTTAAGGGGGCTCCCATACAACAGACATGATTTTCATTCAAAAAATCCCCTTGGTCACATACTGAACTAAGGTTAGTCGACAATATTTCTTGTGTCTTTGATGAATTAATCCTAGCTGCAAACCTTTTCCCCATATTTATTGTTATTCACCTTTTCACATCGTTGCTGTCAAGTAAGATAATTGATTTGAATTCAATTGTGATTATCGAAGTAATATGCCGATAACCTGCCTGCAACCAAGATCTGTCATCATACAAAAAATGTGATTTAATGTGATGACTGATGAGGTAACATACATACATAGTCTCTTTCATATTTATATGTATATACAGATGGTACGGAACCCTTCGTCCGCGAGTCCGACTCGCACTTGGCCGGTTTTTTCACAATTACTATTCGAGTTTGTTTGGCAGCATTGTGGCTTTCCTATATTCCCCTTACCAAGATAGTTACACGTTTTTGAGGCAGCGGTGTGGTATAAATCCCTTCAGATGTAATTATCTTTGTTCTTGACCAACACTGTTAAATAGGTTTTTACTTATTCGACTGCATAAGAATAAAAAAGGATGATGGTTAATAACACAAAAAGGTACAAACGAGACTGTGACAAAAAAGAAAACCGAACTAGTGTGAATACAGAGTTCCCAGTACCTCGAATGTGTCTACCGAATATCAGAAAATGGAGCTCCATCTTATCGAACATATTGTACCTACACGCTTTCCAACTGTACTGACAGGTGTTTAATTAACCACAAAACTGAAAAAAATCGAATGAAGGAAATTCCGCCTGCTCGTTCGCACCTATACGTACATACAAAGATACGTACTTCATTGTTCACTTAGGGTTGGTGCAGTAGTTAAGGCGATCAAGGCCATTAATTTACTATAGATCTCCTTATAGTGAACCGTTTGAGAGTTGTATGCATGTACATATGTATATCTTATAGGTCTGAAGCTACGTTAATAACTCGGCGCATTGTGTACCCCAAGTACATACATATATCTATAGGTACTTACGCATATCCACTTCATTATTTCAACTGAAGTGAGATGGGTTTCCTTTTTGCATTATGCAAATGATATGCTTCGAATGTGCAGCGCTTGTAACCGGTTTTCAGGTTTTTTTCTTCTCCTTCAATCTCATCCTTGCAACGAACTGTAGAATTCCATGCCAATTTTATCCTTTGACTATATCCCGCAGATACTCAAGCCAGCCCGATACGCCGAACAACGAAATATCAGTAGCCGGTAATATATCCTCGCCTCAGTGTGGAGTTTCCTACAATAATCTCAGTGGCAATGGCATACAAGAACACGAGAACTTAAACGCAAAATTCAGGCACCATGGTGTGCCAATATACGGGTATTCACATGGATGTATTGCAGCATGTAAGTGGCAAGTAGTGGAAGTGCAATCCTTGCCACTCATCGAAGGTAATCTGTGCAATAGAGTAGCGACGAAGTGCTCGTTGTTGTACTAGGATTACAACGGATTCCGTATCGTTTTGAGCTGTCAGGGCGTTGTCATTTAGAATTTCACTAGCACGGTGCTGGTGCCAGTACACAAATCTGAGTAACTCGGTTGACGATAGTTGTGTGCGTTGACTCCTTAAGGGATTCTATACTTACATACGTACGCGCAGCTACATATTATTGCGGCTTCAAAACATCACCACTTTCGTTCGAGGGTTCAATTGCAGTTCCACCGTACTTGCAGGAAGTAAGAGCCCTTATTTCAAGGATCACAACAAGTCGCACAAATACTCGTCTGTTTATGTGACTTCAATTGCATTCCGCTTGCACGGATGACATGATATCGTTAAGTACTTAGAAAATACGCTACCTGCATATTGGAGCATACCGCAACTAGTCATTGTATACTTGTAAAATTTTGAGCTAATCATGTACAGCGGTGTTTTGCTAGTGATTCAAATAACGGTTCAGTTGGTGAGTTGATTTTTGAACGCGATTCAACGTACAATGTAGAGGCAGTTAAAGATTTCTTCAGTTAATACGTTTTGAATATGTTTGGTTGATAGAGCTGAAACGTTTGCTACATTGCTACAGGTCGTTGAAAATTGATTTCTTTTCACGCCCGCTAGAATTTTTCCACTTTTTAATGGTCATCACTAGTATTAACAGAAAACAAGAAAGGAACTTTCTAAGGAAAATAAATTAAATAACTAAGCAGTCAACTCGGACATATGTATGTCTATCGTTCTTGCGCGCCGATGTTGAACTCAACAACCTCAAACGGCCCACTCATATGCCCGAGCGACCATATTTCCATTTCCTAGCACTACTTAGTACTAGTACAGTAGAGTACATTCGGCCATCCGACATTACACTGTCCTCAGTGTGTAGTTTATCCCTGTGTGTGCCGCATTATGCATATCTACTGTTAACACTCCGAACCTTTGACGGTCTTCTCATGTTTTCCAAAAAAAAAAAAATCATCTTCACCCCGGAAGAAAACGTTCCATCTTCGTTTCGAAGGTGTTATCAGTATCCTACTTAAACTTATCTTCACCACGGAAGGAGTCGTTTCATCATCTTCTCGAAAGTATCCGCATATTTTATTCACCACGGAAGGAATCATTTTATCTTCTTATCGAAGGTATTCTCAATATCCTACCTAAACCATATTCCAAGTTAACATAGGTATTTTTTCACCTAAGTATATGAACATACATACATACATACATAGTATATACATATGTATATATGTATTCTTTTCTTCCGAAATTAACTCATTCGGAACCATGGTTGCGGCCTCTTTAACCGTCTCTACACCGCCATGATGAGTTCCGTTGAGGTGTGACTTCTTGTTGGGTCGGCGCATTGGCGTGGTACAAGATCCAGCCCTCCTTGGCAAGTTCGGGTTGCACATGGAAGACACGTGATTGCAGCCTCTTCGGGACACCAACATAGAACTGTGCAGTCCTTGTCTAACCGGTAGGAACATATTCATGATGAATGATGCCTTGGATATTGAAAAAAACGATAAACATTTCCTTCAGTCGTGACTTTGTCATTCTCGCTTCCGTTGGCCGTTCCCCACCTTTTCCCGCCCACTACTGACTTTGTCTGTGAGTACCGGGATCATATGCAAACATTCGGGTCTCATGTCCAGTAACTACCCGACTCATCCAGTCTTTGACGTCTCGATTTTTCGCATTTGCTTTTGTTACTGAATGAGAAACTGTTGGCACCATTCTGCGCAAATCTTTTTCGTGTCCAAGTCCTTTTGTAACATCTTGCCGACGATTTTTTTTTTTTTGGTATTTAACTCGTCAGATAACGTGCGAATGCATGCCCATGCCCAGTCAGAAGTGATCAGCACGGGCAGACGTTTGACATTTTCATCGGAACTAGAGGTGACGTGGAGGTGCACGTGGATCGTCTTTTACTAATCCTTCTTGAACCGCCTTGCTCATGTGTTTCTACATGCTCGTAGACAAGTCTTCATGGTGTCTTCATACACCACCTGCACTTTTCAGGGTGTCTCAGCAGATTTCACGAAAAAATAAATCACAACACATTGCTACTAATGTGAGTCACTCATTTTTACGACGCCACTAATACAGTTTTTTTTTTCTCCATTTCTATATAGAGGTTGATGAACGACGCAGTGTTGCCAGCTTCTGAGTTATGATTAAATTCCCATACGTCGTATGTATGTTTTTATTTTCTTTCGCCTTGCCTTTCAGAGCTTAAATTGAAAGCATTTTATGACGTGCAGGATTTCAATTCTCAATACCATAAATGAGAACCTGGAGATCGTAAGTTGAAACGCGATCAGTCTTTCGACATGATTCTTGTGAGCGACCCTTAAGGAGATGGCATGGCTTATTTTCATTAGTAGACATATGTATGTATCTTTGAGAATTAAAAAAAAAAAAGACGTTAGCCAGAAAGTTTCTAGGGGTGACGTTCTGATATTAAACTGGCTGCATTCTAGTCACACTACCACTTTATATATATGTACTCCTATGCCCTTCTCAGTTGCTTTTGACTCATATGGCTTAAAACTTCGTCCCTTCTACCACAAATGAGACTGAATTTCGTCTTCATCCAAGAGTAGACTTTTTTCCACGGCCTTCATAGGTCATATTACATTGTATGAACTCTTCTACATTTAACATTTTGTTCTATGGAGTTGATAGGCAAATATAGGCTTAAAAAGGCCTGGCGATTAAAAGCACTAACGGTTCCATGCAACTGGAGTTTTTGACGTTTTACTCCGTAACCGGGCTACTACGATCCAAACTATCGCTGAGGCACAATAGATCCACACAGGTTGCAGTGCCCCATGATATGCTAGCACTAGCCCCTCAAAAAAAGGAACAAAAGAAATAACTCACCCTGGGATATTGAAAAAAAAAAATTGCCGGATATCTAAGAATGAAATTGGCGACAACATCTTTATGAATTCTGGGAAGCATGTAGATCATGACATAGTTATTCTTCATGATATTGCATTAATACGAACAGGTCAAAATTCCTTACCTACCCGGAGACCACTATAACTGCGCCAACTATAGGGGAATAAGCCTCTCTATCTCGCGTATAAGAACTTTTCTGCCGTGCTGTGTGAGCGCCTGAAACCATTCGTGGACAATTTGATAGGTTCCTATAAATGTGGCTTCAGGCCATAGAAAATCCACGATGGACTAAATATTCACATCGTGGCAGATCTTGGAGAAGAGCTTTTAGTCGGTTTTAAGGCCGCATATTACAGTGTCTATAGCCACGAACTACGAATATATAGAGCCATGATATGTTTTGACATCCCTGCCAAACTCATCAGGTTGTGCAGGTTGAAAATGGAGAAACGAGACCCTCGATGTAAAAAAGGATTTAGGCGGGGCCACGCAGTGCCATGGGAGTTTTTTGACATCATCCTCGAAAAGATCGTGCGGAATTCACTGGCCAATACAAGAGACCCTGCACAATCGCTCGCATGAGATGATGAAATTGGCGTAATTGGGAGAAGGCAGCGGGACGTCAATGAAAATTTTGTGAGCATAGAAGCAGAGGGGGTTAAAGTGAGCCTTAAGGTGTACGAGGGCAAAACTAAATATATTCTGTAGTCAAAAAAAGACGCACAACACCGACGTCTTGGCCAGAACGTCACTAGTGGCAGCTATAACATTGATGTAGTCATGGATTTCGCCTGCCTTGGCTCACTGGTAGGAAGCGGCAACGTAAACGAGAGCAACACTAATTATATGCTGTCGTCAAAAAAAGACGCAAAACACCGACGTCTTGGCCAGAACCTCACTACTGGCAGCTATAACTTTGATTTTGTCAAGGATTTCGTCTACCTTGGCTCACTGGTAATAAACGGCAAAGACATCAGAGTGGAGATTAGACCCAGAATAACTTTTGCTAACCGCTGTTTCTTCGGGCTTAAATGGCAATTGAGTAGTAGGGCCCTCTTTCGGAAATCTGAGGTGACCCGCTATAAAACCTTTATTACCCCTATGGCGCAGAGCCTTGGACCTTGTCAAAAATGGATAAAGATGCCCTTAGTCGTTTCAAAAGGAAAATTCTACATACAATCTTCGGTCCCGTTTGTGTTGACGGAGAACGGAGGAGAAAATTCAACCACGAACTGTACGGGCGATACAACGCCATCGACCTAGTATGACATCTGCGGATCCAACGTCTAACATAGCTACGCTAAGTTGAGCGAATGGGCAACACAGCTCCGGCCCAAAGAGTCTTCGACTCTAACCTGGAAGGACGACGTTGCAGATGACGGCGTATTCTAAGGTGGCGTACACAGGTGGAAACAGACCTAGCAAAAGATCGTGCTAGCTGGAACGGCTTGTTCACCCCCTAAGTAAGTAAGGTAAGTAAGTAAGGTCTATAGTTCAAATTCGTTTCATAGCCTAGAAAAAGCAATTTCCATACGGAAAAAAGTATGCAACACAGTTGTGTATGGAAAGTGACCAAACATACTGCTGCAGGCATAACACTTACAGTATATGGTCAACTGAATTCGTCCTCTGGGTATGCAATATTAACACCAAAACGAATTACTGTGAATTATAACCAACGCGAAATTTGGTCGGCTCTCGTCCTATCTAGGACAAACCACACCTGAGAGTAGTAAGCGAACATCTTCGACCCAAGACCACTGCACTCCGTTCAAGTTGTGTGTGAACCCTCTCTCTCTCTCCCTGTTACGTTCGCTCACAAAACGTTTACGTTATAAGGCCTTAGCCCTGAGTGCGGGTGTAACTATAAAACAAAAAAAAAAAAGTACCCGTAGCTTAAAATTCTGCTCTTGTGTCGCTCGTTTGTTCTGTGCAGCAAGGCGTAGCACCTCCCCGTGAGATTGTTGTTTAGAAATTTAAAATTCCGATCGAAAAAAAAAAATGGTTCTGTAAGACAAAAGTTGTTAGGTCGCAATTTCAGTTTTCCACGGCGGATGCTCTTCCTCATATGCTTGTTTATCCACTGTTTGATTCACCCAAAGAAATATCGAGTAGACAAGAGAAGGTCACCTTTTCAGGAATTCCATACACTCCTTGCTTGCTTATCATTGTCTACAGTGTTGGCTGTTTAACAGATACCGCCCAAAATAGAAGACGGTTAAAGCAATAGAAGACGGTAAAGCAGGCCATTTAAATTACAGTTCCATCTATATAACATTTTATCAACAATTAAAGTAGCTTAAATCAGTTGAATAAAAGCAGCAGAAAAGTTATCAGCGGTACATACTATTCTCAACTAACAGAGTTACTAGCTATTCAGTACTGACAATGACTGATACACCTTTTAAAAAGCCTGAACCACCTAGGCTTACGAATAGAAGGACAAACTGGGAAGGTTTTAGGAATGAAATTCAAGAAGTATTAGTCTAAGAGTACCACTTAGGACGCCGTACGAATTAGAATTTAAATACGACCGATTGATTGAAGATATTCAACATGCAGCGTGGAATAATTCTCCTTTCCGAAAAAAAGTGCCGAACAATTTTTTCATAAATAATCCAACAGAATTTAAAAAGCTGATAAAGGGGAAACCAAAAGCCCGTAAACGATGGCAAAAAGACGATCGCCGCAGCTTAAAACATATTTAAACCTGTTATATAACCTACTGCGGAAAAGTTTCAGAGAATACAAAAAACCCGGGTTCGTTCATACTTAGAAAGCCTAACCACTGACAAGGAATCAAACTACTAAATTACAGGCGCCGCGAACAAGGAAAAATCAAAATGAAGGGGCAAAAGGCGACCAAGAAAAGGCTGAAGTTTTCGCTGAATATCTGCTAAAACGTTCAAGACATTCAAACGACAACCGCTACCTGAAAAAAGCAATACTCTGGAAATGACAGGGAAATACAGGGAGACGCAAGCCACGTTTTCCGAACTGAAAAATATCATTAAATCCCTCAAGGCAAATAAAGCACCAGGCTACGACTTATTTACAGGAGATGTCCTTAAAAATTTGCCGAGAAAATCTCTGCTCTGCATCAAATAACAGATGTGGTCGAAAAAGCAATCGAACATAAGCTAACATGTTCGAGCGCATTTCCTGACGTCTCCCGAGCCTTTAACAAAGTGTGCACGAAGGTTTTGGATGCAAACTGAGACAACTTTTCCCCGAACAACTATCAAACGTTCTGGGAAGCTACTTATATAATAGACTCTTCCGTGTCAAGCACGGGAGCGAATAGTTAAATTTTATACCAATTACAGCTGGCGTTCCACAGGGAGGCGTACTTGGTCAGTAACTTTTACTGCTGCATACGAGAGACATACCACAAACGAATGGCACTGTGCTGGCCAGATTCGCTGATGATACTACAATTTTGGCCACAGGAAAATCAGTCGAAGAATCCCTGACTAAATTGCAATATGCCCTGAATGGAATAAGCGGCTGAATAAAGCCTTGGCGGATCGCGCTCAACGAAAACAAATCTTTCCGCGTAAATTTTACTTATAGAAAAGTAAGTGCACTACCTCTCTTTGTAAATTAAGTTCGGATTCCATTCCCAAACGAGGCGAAATACCTAGGCATAACACTCGATGCCAAACTCAAACGGAAAAGGCATGTAAAGAAAAATGTGAAGAGCTCAAATTAAGATGTGAAACACAGGTTGATGAAAAGTCAGATCTTTCGGATTTTAGTCTTCCTGGATATAGCTTAGTGCCATTATTCGTTTCTCATCGCGGTCTCGCCATCTATGTTCGTAGTGATATCGCTTACCAGCTGCTTTCGCAGTATAGCCAAACATCCACCTCGGAATTTAATATCTTATGGCTTAAACTCACTCTTCGTAAGCACACAATTCACTGCTGTTTTCTTTATTAAAGCCCAATCCTGGACAGAGGTATCACGTTCTACAATTCTAAAGAATTGTTTCCCTGTCTCCTCGCACTGAACTCGTTATAGCGGGCGATTTCAATGTTCACAATTCTCAGTGGCTTCGACATTCTGGACAGAAAACATCCGAAGGAAGGTATCTCGAAATTTTCGCTGAGTTGAACCAATTAACTCGGTTTGTGAATGAGCCATCCCGTGTCCCGGATGTTGCCAGTCATTCCGCCAACACCCCGGACTTGTTTCTTACCTCTCAACCTGATAAATACACTTTGGATGTATTTTCTCCTATAGGCTCGTCTGATCACTGTGTCATATCAGCTTAATTCCCATGCTCAATCCACTCAGTTAAAGAAAAAGTTCCCAAAAGAATAATATGGGAATATAAGAAAGCTAATTGGTGCGGCCTTAACAACTTTTTTCGGAGCTTTAACTGGTCGTTGTGCTTCCTCGACAACGACGTGGACGCCGCCGCTGATATGATTACAAACATTATCAACACTGCCATAAGCAATTTTATCCCTAATAGGGTAAAAAGTCTAAAGCCGGTGGATAATGCGTGGTTTGACTGGAGCTGCAATGAGGTTATCAGGTTGAGAGAGATAAGTTTTTGGAATTACAAGACAATCACCACTGAGGAAAACCGAAAAAGATATGTACAAGCCAGAAATGACTGTAACTCCTACATTCAACTAGCCAAATTTTTACATGTCCAAGAAATGAGGCGTAAAATCCTACAATGTCCCAAGGGTAGCAGAAGTTTTTGGTCGTCTATACCCACGCTCATTCACAATGACATTCCAGCTGGCAAACCCTTAAACAAGGCTAATCTGCTTGCTGCCCACTTCGCAGCGAACTTGCAGCTCCCCAAATCATCTTTGTCACCGCCTGTTCTGGAGTACGTTAATTCCACCATGGTACAAATTCACTTCCGTACTCGTGCGGTTGGAAGGGTTCTTAAAGAACTTGACATACGCAAATCCGCTGGTCCAGATGGTATTTCCCCAATAATTCTAAGGAGGTGTTCTTCTACGCTGACAAAACCACTGCGTAAGCTTTTTCACCTTTTATACTCTTCTGGGCTCTACCAGAGCTCTACCATTCCAAAAAAAGCGAATCTTCTTCTCCCTCCAATTACCGACCCATTGCACTAACGTCCCTTCTTTCTCGAGTCGCAAAAACTCCTCAATGACCTGGTGATTTGATGGTATATCTTACCGAGAAGTGGAATCATTCGCTCCACCAAGCGGGTGAGAACAAAGTAGTTGCACTTGATATTTCGAAAGCATTTGACAGAGTTTGGCATGAAGCTCTTTTGTCGAAAATGCGTGCATTCGGGATCAGCGACTATCTTCTTCTATGTATTAGAAGCTACCTTTCGAATCGTTCAATTCAAGTTGTCTTGGACGCATTCAAGTCTGACACTCATTTTGTAAATGCTGGTGTTCCCCAGGGCTCCGTTTTGTCTCCGACACTCTTTCTCATTTTTATAAATGATCTTTTGTCTGTTACTTCTAATCCAATTCATTCCTTCGCTGACGACAGTACCGTCATCATCGTTCACTTCTTTACGAACCTGCACTTCGGCTGTAAATAGTGAGCGGCAGCGTATGTTAAGCTCATTAAATTCCGACATCGACAGTATCTTCCAATGGGGTAAAAGCAATAGAGTGGAATTTAATGCTTC
Source organism: Eumerus sabulonum (assembly GCA_951905685.1). Taxonomy (NCBI): domain Eukaryota; kingdom Metazoa; phylum Arthropoda; class Insecta; order Diptera; family Syrphidae; genus Eumerus; species Eumerus sabulonum. Next base: position 146,646,616 of record OX645060.1, on the reverse strand, counting down.
CAAAACACAATGCTATCTTCTTTCGTTAAAGCGTAACACTGACCCAATGCCATTATCCATGACACTTGTATCTCGGAAATCGAAAAGCTTTCTATCCTGGGTATGTGCATCAGTGACAACCTTTGTTGGAGAATTCACATATTTAGTGTCGCTAAGAATGCCGCGAAATGCCTAGGTTTCCTATACAGATGCAAGAAATTCTTCACACCCACCGATCTGGCTACAATTTATAAGGCGTTCATTCGTCCTAAGTTGGAGTTCAACGCTCATGTCTGGTCTGGTGCATCTAAGACCTGGCTGCACCTAATAAATAGAATACAAAAACGCGCGATAAAACTGTTAGGTGACCCCAGCATTACCAAATCACTAGACTCGTTGGAACATCGCACGAATGTATCCTGCCTTTCATTGTTTTATCGTTACTTTCATCATAAATGCTCTGATAAAATAGCCAGTTGCATTACGCCCCTTCATAACTTCTCCCGCCATACACGCCTCTCCTGGAATGCTCATGAATTCACTTTGAAGCCCGTTTTCGGTCGTACTGTCAAATATAGAAATTCTTTCCTCAACCGAGCCACACGAATGTGGAACGCGCTACCTCGTTCGGTGTTCCCCCGTCAATACAATATGCAGATATTATGACCAATGTCAATAGGCAGCTCCTCACCCTCTCCCTGTTACCATCTGGTCGCACAACTTCCGTCATTAAAGGCCTTAGCCTTGAGTGCGCGTGTGACTCTAACAAAAAAAAAAGAAAAAAAAAAAATATAGGGACATGTACTGGCTACTCGAAAAACATTCCCAGCTTTTTACTGAAAACAATCTGCTACTCTATAAGCAAGTGCTTATCTTAAACCTATTTTGGCTTACGGTATATAACTCTGGGGATGTACTATAAAGACTCATTATTCTATTGTACAAACGTTTTAAAATAAAGTATTGCGAGCCGTTATTAACGCGCCGTGTTATATTCGAAATGAAACCTCGAAAATGAAGCTTAACTTTCCGTTCGAAAATACAGAGATCGACAATTCCGCTCTTAAATAATAGGGGAACGAAACCTGCTGCGCAGTCTTCAAAGAACAAAGCCCCGGGAAATAGCGCGACAAACCAAAATCGCACGCACTTTGCGGATTGCAGGCACTATGACTGAAAACTGCCGGCTAACTGTGATTACCTCGGGAACGAAAAACTGCTGGATAAATCGATTGACTTACATACATCTTCATCTTCATATTGGGCGCTACAGTTCGGGGTGAACCTGGGTCTCAACCAACATGCCCCTCCATATAGCACGATCTTTCGCTAGCCTTTTCCATTTCCACACACCCAGTTGGCTGAGGTCCCCTTCCACCTGTGTGCATCATCTTAAGTGCGGCCGTCCTTTGCTCCTTCGTCCCTCGGGGTTGGATTCAAAGACTCTCCGGGCTGGAGCTGTGTTGTCCATTCGCTCTACATGGCCCAGCCATCTTCGGCAAAATCTTTCTCTCGAACCGACCAAGGGCCGCCTCATCCGCTTTCGATAGTGTCCACTTTGTCGTTCGGGAGAGGGCTCTTTTACTCAGTTGCCTCCTGAGCACAAAGAAACAGCGATTGGCAAGAGTGATTCTGCGTTTGATTTTGGAACTGATGCCGTTGTTCCAGGTCACTGCGGAGCCAAGGTGGATGCAGTCCTTAACTACCTCAAACTTATAACTGTCAATACGAACGTTCTGGCCAAGACGTCGGTGGTGAGCATATACTTAGTTTACCGTTTACCGCCAGACCAATTTTCGCTGCCTCCATCTCAATACTCACAAACGCCTCATTGACATCTCGCTGTGATCTACCTATTATGTCAATATCGTCGGGGTATGCAAGGAGTTGCGAGGATTTGAAATAGATTGTGCCTCTTGTATTGGCCAGTGATTTTTGCACAATCATTTCCAATATGATGTTAAAGAAATCACACGACAGCGTATCGCCCTGCCTAAATCCTTTTTTGACATCGAAACTATCGGCTCTACTACTAGGTGTCCGTTCTCATCCCCGCAGGCTTCCGTTCTGACCTTACAACCTTGGCATGTTCGCTTTATCTCTTGATAAAACTTTTGAACGTCACGCCTGCAGTAACACCTCTCCAAATCCTCAATCGCGCGCTTTTCGTGCTCTTTCTTCTTTCTTCTAAGGAGCTTATGCTCCTCCCTTCTTTTGAACTCGTAGAGCTCACGAGCTGCTCTTGTTATTTTATGCACCGAGGCCTTATATGCATCCCGCTTCGCTGTATGAATCCTCCTGCACTGGTCATCGAACCAGGTGTTTCTTCTTGGTGGAGCCTTGAAACCCAAAACTTCGGATGTGGAGCTTTTCAGGGCTTGTTTGCAAAGGCTCCACTGCTGTTCTGTTGATAGTGTGGAGGATTGAGGGTTATTGGAGAGCTTAAGGGAGACGCGATCGATAAAAGCAAGAGCGGTGTTTGGCGATAGTAGCTTTCCGACGTCATAGCTTTGTGTTCTTACTCTACTCCGTTGCGTTCGTGATATCCGTAAGCGCATCTTGGCTACTACAAGATAGTGGTCCGAGTCGATGACAGCCCCTCGGAAAGTTCAAGCATCAAGAATAGTGGAGGAGTGTCTGACGTCGATGGCGATGTGATCAATATGGTTGGTAGTCGATTGATCAAAAGACCGCCAGGTGCCTTTGTGTATATCGAAGTGCGGCAAGCGCGTACTGGCTAGAAGGAGATTTCGCCCCGTAGCAAGATCAATTAGCCTATCATGTAGGCTATGTTTGCCGATGACTCGTTCAAAGATGCTTTCCTTACCCAGCTTAGCATTGAAGTCTCCTAGTACAATTTTGATGTCATAGCTGGGATATTGAGAGCACTGTGGCGCAGTGGGTAGTGTGTTGGCCTCTGACGCCGATGACACGGGATCGAATCCAGATACAGCCATGTCATCGAACGTGTTTTTCACGGTGTTTCTCCTCAGCGGAGCTCTGACAAAACCCCCTGTAGTAAAATTGTCATGAAAAGCTTCTTGAAATTCGCCGTTTGGAACCGGCAATAAACTGTAGGTCCCTTTCACCTATGGGAAAGGGACCTCGAATGCGATTGAGAGAGAAGCTCGGCTCAGGTCCTTCATGGACTGTAACGCCAACATACATACAGCTGGGACATTGGGCATACGTTCTGTCTGGGAAATCGTAGAACTCATCTTTGGCGGAGTCATCCTTGTCTTCCGTGGGGGCGTGGACGCAGATCAGGCTGATGTTAAAAATCTAGCCTTGATACGGATTGTTATGAGGCGTTCGCTCACATGCCGAAAGCTTAGGACTTTTTGCCTTAGTCCACCTCGAACAACAAATCCGCATCCAAGCATTCATTGCCCTTTCTCCCTATAGCAGTCGTCGTAGTACATATCGCAGATTTTCATCCGCTTTATACCCGGTCCATTCCATCGCATTTCCTGGATGGCGGTGATGTCCGCTTTATAGCGGTCTAGAGCGTCGGCAAGTTGTTCGGCTGCACGTGGCCTGTTTAGGGACCTAACATTCCACGTACAAAGCCGAAGATCATTGTCCTTTTTTTCGTTTTTTGCAAGGATCGTCAACATAAATCCGGTCCGTTATATCCGAGGCTTGTGGTTGTTTCGGAGTTTGTGTTTTTTTTTACGGTTACGGCATACTAGGCCGTAGCCCAACCGACTAACCCTGTTTTTTGGCGCAATTTCCATAGGAAATCTCCAGATGGCACCAGGACAGGGGATAAGACTTACTAACAGTGTCGCAAGATTTTCGACTGCGGTGGCTCTTCTCGCTTTTTAGCAGGCCAGCATCTGTTGGATAGATGCTACCATACATAGTTGTAGTAAAACAATAAACAATTAACTCGAAGTGTGGTGTTTTTAGTGAGTCACTACTAAACTACTAGGAGCAAGCGTTGTCCTCATATAGTGTCTTTTGAAGATTTTCGAAAAAAAAATTGAGTGATAATGTAAAAGTCAACACTCACCACTTATTTGTCGACTTCAAAGCCGCATACGACAGCGTAATTAGAGACGAGCTTACCACGCTATATCTACCTTTGCCATACCTGCTAAACTCATCAGACTATGCAGGATGACTTTGAAGAATGGTCGCTGCTCCATCCGAATCGGTGAATACCTTACCGATAGTTTTGATGTCAAAAAAGGATTTAGGCAGGGCGATGCGCTGTCGTGTGATTTCTTCAACATCATATTGGAAATGACTGTGCAAAAATCACTGGCCAATACAAGAGGCACAATTTATTTCATATCCTCGCAACTCCTTGCATACGCCGACGATATTGACATAATAGGTAGATCACAGCGAGATGTCAATGAGGCGTTTGCGAGTATTGAGATGGGGGCGGCGAAAATTGGTTTGGCGGTAAACGATATATGCTGTCATGCTGTCAAATGCAGAATCACTCTTGCTAATCGCTGTTTCTTTGGGCTCTGGAGGCAATTGAGTAATAGAGCCCTCTCCAGAACGACAAAGCTGACTCTATATAAGACCCTTATCATCCCGGTTGTATGGCGCAGAAGCATGGACACTATCAAAAGCGGACGAGGAGGCCCTTGGTCGGTTCGAGAGAAAGATTTTGCGAGTGATTTTTGGGCCTATAAACGCAGACGGGGGATGGAGGAAAAAATTCAACCACGAACTTTACGGGCTGTACAGCGACATGACCCAAGCCTAGGGCGTTTGTAAATTCTAAATTTTGACTAAAGTCCTTTAAATAACTCTATTATGAAGTTGTTGACTGCTTTTGTGAAATTTTGCGGAATTATTTGAAATTTTCATAATTTCCACTGAATTAGAATAGATGAATTTACTTCAAAATGTTTTCTTCATTTATTCACTTCCCCTCTTTCCCTGCGGATTCCTATTTTACATTCAAATTAAACTGAAACCTGACATGACCGATTGACACCTGCTGCCATTTCTAGTTTCCAATTTACCAAAATACGCGATATGCGTTTGCATTAGTTATTTTTGGCCACAGTTAAATTTAAAAAAGGTTTTGCACTCAAATATTTTCACATCATATATGTAGGTACATACACAATACGTCAATCCAGTTTGATTAAACCCCAAACCATGGCTGCAAGTTTTCTATAATTAGAAGTGCTTATCTAATCAGCCTACTTCCGGTCCGCTATTTCCGGTCGAATTTATTTCAACCTACCCCGCTACGCCATCCATCACAACTAATCTCGCGCAACATGTCTGATCGAACTGCAGTGTCAACCAAGTGCGTGCACATTGAGGTTGAGATTCAATGGAAAAAATCTTTTCACATTTATTTCTGGATTTTAATTAATTAGTTATCAGATATCAACTAAAATTAATGAAGTCGCACCATACAAGCGAGTAATTCCGCTTCAGGTCCACAGGGCTATCGTGTACATAGTAGTTTGTTGATATCGATGTGGCTCATTAATCAAGTAACACCGCCATAATTGGACTGAATGTAACTCGCTCGGAGCTTGGTACTTATCAAAATTAAATTGTATTAAGTCGCTAATGTTACCCTAAAAACAACCCATGTGTTCGTTAAACAGAGGCTTGCTTACCGTGGTAGGTTAGACTAACCCATTAAAAAGGAAATTCTTCCCTTGGCTATCAAAATGGCTAAGACAAGTGTTCCCATGGCAAAAAGCAGTCTTCTCCAATGCGATACATTATTTGAATATTTTATAATCAATCAAAGGACACATAAGTAAGATCTGGTCATCATTCTATCCAAATAGGTCAATATTTGCTTGTTCAAGTGATTTATGCATCCAGTGTATAGGGGCATGCTAGATGGTGCCCAAGAGATACGTTTATAATATTTATTCTTGCTTCTATGGATCACTAGGTTATGATAGGCTAAAGTGCTATTTTCTTGTTTAATGAACATGAATGATATGAATTGTCTGCAACGCCTGCGAGTTAATAGCAAGCTCCCTGTGTCAAGGGGAAGGTGTTATTAAATATTTTTTGTCATCTCCTCCCAACATCAGACAAACTATGACAAACTATAATAGACCGCATCATTATAGGGATCTCTTTTCCTATGAATTTGGCAAATTGTTTTTTCTCCCCAGAGTGGTAAAAGTGATATTTCCATATTGTCAGTATTTTTCGATGTAGATGTTCATGCCCCCTCTTTCTTCGTCTCAAAAGTACATACTCCTTTCTTCTTTTCTTTTGAAACAGTTCGTAGTTAACTTTCGCGGGTCACTTTAATCTACATATATGTATGTATTGAGCAATAAAGAAAGTTAGGGACTGAGGAAACCCCAACTCTCGCCGCTGAAGTAGTCCTCCCACCCGGCGTCAAAGAAGTCTGCATAGCTTCTCAAAAGCTGAAGAACAAGAAAGCTGCAGGTTCAGAGGGCTTGCCATGAGGGCTCTTCAAGGCTGGCGGCGGTATTATGGTAGGGGACATGCCCAGATCATCAGTAGAATTTGGGAAGGCGAAAGCATGCCCGACGATTGGAATATCAGATCTATTTTGCCCATCCACAAAAGGCTATCTCATGCAAGAACTATGGAGGTATATCCCTGACCAACGTAGCATACAATATCCTATCCAGCGTACTGCGTAAACGTCTAAAGCCTTATAGACCAAATACTCACACTTCGACAAATCCTGGAAAAGGCCACCATCTCTTCATGGATTTTAAAGCCGCTTGTGGCAGCACTCATTGCAAAGAATTGTTTGATGCAATGGCCGAATTCGGGATCCCAGGAAAACTAATCCGGCTGCATACCAGAAAATACGCTATGCACCTTGCAGTTCGGTTCTAGGACTTCTGAACCGTTTGAAACTTGCACCGGATTTTGGCAAGGAGATGCACTGTCGTGTGACTTTTTCAATTTGGTGCTGGAGAAGATAGTGCGGCGGGCAGGCGTCAAGAGGGAAGGCACTATCTTCTGCAAGTTTGTCCAGCTGCTGGGATACGCGGATGATATTGATATCATCGCGCGGTCTCAGCACGATGTTGTGGGAGTTTTCATGGCGATGGAAGAACTCGAGGAAACAAAGTCATTTTGTAAAAAAAGCTTATACTGCCAGTCTTGCTGTAGGGAGCTGAAAGCTGGACGGCGGAGCTGATTTCGGATATTTAGTCCTGTCCATAAGAAATTTGAATGGAGGAGAAGACACAACAGCGAACTTTACGAGCTGTGCAAAGATGTGGATATAATCCGGAAGGCAAAGATCCGTCGACTACATTGGCTCGGCCACATCGAGCGCATGAACACCAACGCTCCAGCTAAGAGGGTTTTCGACTCCGAGCCTCCTGGTTTGAGAAAAAGATGAAGACCGAACCTCCGGTATAAATTTCAAGTAATCGCGGATATAAGACAACTTGGTCTTGATAACTGGAAGCAGCGTGCCCGGTACCGTCAAGAATGGAAAGCAAGATTAGCTCAAGCTCAGATCCTCCATGGATTGCTGGCCCGATAAGTAAGTAAACATGTGTGTACATATTCTCTGTGTTTCTCTTCATAAAATCGTCTGATTCGTCACCCAACTAAGAGATTCATAATGATGTTCAACGAGAACAGTAGAGCTCATACATATATCCTTGTGTCGAGTCTTCGACGGATCTCTTTAGCGGTCCCAGGGTTCCCTTTTCTCGTTTTCAGGTAGCAAATTTTATTCCGTATGCACCATCGGTGACAGTTCTTCTGCTGCAATTCCAGGAGAGTAGAAGCTTGGTATAAACTTGGATTTTTAGACTTACAGAAGAAGAATAAATATTCATAGACACACCATCTTTTTGTGGCCTCCTGGGCATAATGCCGTTACCTAAAAATCAAATGAATATGTACTAGTGACTGATGTTTACCCTCCTATTTAACCAGCAATCTACTTCTAAAACGTAAACTGATTATACGAATTTTTGGAACAATTCTCGTAAAACGATTTCATAAATTCAAAGTATTCGAATGTATGCGCCTGCAGCTGTTGAATGGTCCTACCGGACTATTGCCTTTACTGTTCTTTTCTATAATCCAAAAGTTTTAAATTATATCCTACTATTTACCCACGTACATATATTTGTAATTGTATTGTAAATAGTCAAATTGCAAACATCTGATTCTTATTAAAATAGTTTTCTTAGAAAATATTTGCAGAAAGGTATTTTAACCGCACATAGGTTACTTTGATATTTCAGAAAACCATAAACCATAAAACCATAAGGTATTTTAACCGCACATAGGTTACTTTGATATTTCAGAAAACCATAAGCTAGTTTCCACTCACTTTCAGAACCTATGTTTCATTTCTAAAACCTTGGCTCCGTAGTTTGCCTTAATCCTTTTATCAGTTATTTGCAGCTTACCCACATGGAATCATATATATCTCGTGGGTAAACCAAAACTTAGCCCAATTAATATTAAAATCCCTACATGATTCTTAATGTCCAACATGAGGCCATCATGTGGAGCCATAAAAATGGCATAGCTTTCCTCATCATACCCATAGGTTTACTCACTTCCCGAGCTTAACAAAGACAGAGAAAAAAAAAAAAACACTCGAGCCCCGCACAATAAATGTGCCCTAGGGGTGCGAACTCAGGTTTTAATTTTAGTCCTTTACACTGTTTTATGGTCACTCGGGAAAATAAAATTCATTAATTTACGACGCACACTCGGTTGGGGTCAATTAATTCACCATCTTACGACAGGAAACATTGTGAAGAAACAGGATGACACATTGGAATGAAGAAAGGGATATTCGAAACGTGCAATGGTTAGGTTAGTGTGCGTCGGTGTTTTAATTTCACCCAATCCGCCGTAATTGTTAGGACTTCATCATTGAGTGTTTACCCAATTGTTTTCGGCCGTCTCCCTTGTTGTTTTTGCTTTTTAATAAACTTAGTGAAATGCTAGTTTCCTTTGGTTGACTCCTTTGCCGGTTGCGCTCTGTGTTCGTGATGATTTTTTAATTTAACTCTAAGCTCTCATGTCATCAGGTAATTATCCTAAAAGGTTTCATTGTTTTTTCCTGTCCATCCTCTTCTATTGCCTTCCTTACTCTTCTTCTTTTTTTATTACTATTATTATCGCTAGACCAAGCCACTTCATCAAATTTGTGCTTTCAATCCTTGAAATAATGAAATTACCGCAATCTACTAAGGGATTCTAACAGAATGGCCTACCGCCTTCCGGATACTCGAGGGAAAATACCCTTTAATCCTTTTTTTTTTTAGGCTATTCCTACATGAAATTATGCCGTACTCCTACATACAAGTGACACCCGAAACTCGCTTGGAGAGTACATCGCAGAGCTACTCTTTCGTACAATACTCGTACACTATGACCCACAGAATGAGGGAAAAAGGATGTAAACAACAACACAAACGAAAGTAACAAAAAATGCTCACTATATAGCAAACCGACGATAATAATGACAATAATGCGGATTAAAACCCATCACGACGGAGGCCGAGACTAAAGACATGACAGGAGACACCCGGTGCCGGTGGCAGTGGTTGTGACCGTTGTTGGTGCTTCTGGTATTAACAGTCGTCGCTCTTGGGTCAATACTCGTATTGTATACATCTAACTTTTTTCTTTCGTTTCGCTTGGGTTCTTTCAATCTAATTTCATCTGCTTAAGTTTTCTGAATTCCTCGTCATTCTGCAAATGTTGTTCCTTTTTTCCTGTTTACTTTGCTGCTCATCCCTTCTGGTTAAAAATAAACGAAAAGGATATAATTCTAATCCTTGCGTTTGCCTCGTTCGTGGAGAAGGGTTGGGAAATACTCGTAATTAAATTTGTTTCTTGTGGATTTAATCTCAAAAGTTAACGATTTCAATCATGCACTAATCGATTACATTACTGAGTGATTAATCGCATCCCGGCTATACCTCATGTCCGTTCTAGAGGGCTGAGAGATGCTTGGCATGCAAAAGGGTTAGTTGTACATTTTTATGGTTTTTGCAATTTTCAAGATCTCACAAGTGCTAGAGAGATTTGGAGAGGATTTGAGTTGGGTTACGACAATTCTCAAACTACCCACCCTCATGCTTAATGTAACAAAGTGACTTTGCTCTACCTGTTTAACTAGAAATAGCTAAAAATTAAGGGAAAAAACTGGTAGTTTTTCTTCCTAAGGGAGAATGAAAGCGGAGCAATTACTATTATCCTTTTTCAAAATTAATTAAGTACATTTAATAAGTGCTGTAAGAACATTCTATTTCAAATATTAAGATGGTCATGGCCTATTTGCCTCATATTTAATTGGAGCGAAGCGAGTGAAGCTCCTAACACCACAAACTGTATTTCGTTGAAAGAATACTCCTCCTAAACGGATTTTGACCAGATTAAACATGTCAATAAAAGGCATCGAGAGGAGGGTTTTAAAAAAATAAAATCAAAAATCGCACACACCATCGAGAAATAATCACCGAAAACGTGTCCTATAGACTTAACATTAGAAATCATGCTAATCCACATTTCGATAATAAAACAACGCAGAAGGCTTTTAACCAAATTTGGGCCTACGCTAGCTGGTGATTATCGAAAACAGACCATCGGCATATGTTTAAAATTTTAAACATTTCAAATCTGTTTTCGATGACTATCAGCTAGCGTAGGCCCAATGGACGAATTAACGTAGAACCACAATTCTTTTTACAATCGATATAGTAACTCAGTTACCTTCTTTTAAGGGTCCGCTAAACATCTAAGTTTTTGTAATGCATTACTGTCACCGTATTCGTATCAGAAGATACTACTTTGCTTAGATTATGATTGCTCACGCGCACTGATAAAATAATAAATGGATCGCTTCACTCCAACTTGGATGTCGCAGGGCATCTATATTACCTCAAAGAGCGCCGTGGCGCAGTGGGTAGTGTGTTGGCCCTGACGCCGATGCAACGGGATCGAATCCCGAAACCATTCATGTCGTCGAAAGTGTTTTTCAAGGTGCTGACAAAACTCCGTGTAGTATAATTGTCAAGAAAAGCTTCTCGAATTTCGCCGTTCGGAGAGTGGTGCAGTGATTAACATCATTGACCGTCGAGCGGAAGGTCTATAGTTCAAATTCGTTTCATAGCCAAGAAAAAGCAATTCCTATACGGAAAAAAGTATGCAACACAGTCATGAATGGAAAGCGACCAAACGTACTGCTGCAGGCATAATACTCACAGTATATGGTCAATACTAAAGTGCTCGAACGAATTACTACGGACTATAACCAACGCGGAATTTGGTCGGCACTCGTCCTATCTAGGACAACCACCCCTGAGAGTAGTGAACGAACATCAAAACGACCCAAGCCACTGCACTCCGTTCAGGTTGTGTGCCAAACATCACAAGAGTATAACTCTTGATCCTGCGCGAACTTGGAAAAAAAAAATAATAATAATTGAAGTTCATCCTCTGCGTATGCAATATAGTAGTGAACGAACATCTACGACCCAAAAAACCACTGCAGTATAACGATACTGCATACGTTTTCTATCGGCTTCATATTATTTTGCGTTAACTTACATCACAACTGGTGGTGATTTTCTTAGAAATTGAATCAAACAAACGAATATTTCTTCCTAGGACTTCATATCCTACCAAATATACTTTCTTTGCTCTAGCATCTCATTTCTTGCGATTTACTTGAGGAATATGAACGTAGCCAATTGTGCCAAAAACCTTTAAATTATGTTTTATTTTTTATTTTCCCATTCGTCACACTCGTCACAAAACAACTTGCTTATATCAGAAAAATCGATTCTACCAATCAAATCGTTCTTGACCATGGATTTTATAGTGTCTACATTGTTGTGTCTACATTGATGTGTCTACATTGATGTGTCTACATTGATGTGTCTACATTGATTTGTCTACATTGATGTGTCTACATTGATGTGTCTACATTGATGTGTCTACATTGATGTGTCTACATTGATGTGTCTACATTGAGAGCACCGTGGCTCAGTGGGTAGTGTGTTGGCCTCTTACGCCAATGACACAGGATCGAATCCCGACACAGCCATGTCATCGAACGTGTTTTTCACGGTGTTTCTCCTCAGCGGAGTTCTGACAAAACCCCCTGTAGTAAAATTGTCATGAAAAGCTTATCGAAATTCGCCGTTCGGAACCGGCAATAAAGTGTAGGTCCCTTTCACATATGGGAAAATGAAATCACACACAACATGGGGGATTGAGAGAAGCTCGGCTCAGGTTCTACATGGACTGTAACTCCAACATACATACATACATACATTGATGTGCGATGCCATGGCTGATGTGAATTTACGAACCATGTTCTTTGCGGCCAAGAACGCTTCTTCAATTGCGTTTCTACTTTCTGCTACAACGAAAAAGCACTGGACATATGTATGTTTATGTAGATTACAATCATCCTTCACACCAGAAACGGCAACTTCATTGCATTCATTGGTTACTGAGAACTTGTTTTTCTTTGAAATGTACATACATCAAAGCCCCTTTATATGACTTGACCAATTGAGATCAAATATATAGTGGCTTTAGGTGCATATCGCACATTTTCCAGGCGCTGTTTCTTCCGTTGTCCATTGTCCCAAGGCTCAACTTCTATAGTGCCAGTTCTCTCGACGTCCAGAATTTCATCCTTTCCCAGCTTTACAGTCAGCTATCCACAGGTGCTCGTATTTCGCCACTTTTTCTTCTCTTCTGCCGAATTATCCGCAGCAGGTTCTGCAACACCACTAACAACATCCACCAAAAATGTTCGGAAATGACTACCATCCAATCGATGTGAAATGAATAACTACTCGATCGCTGTATTTGCTATTGAAAAAAAAAGTGAAAAGGCCAAGGGCTTCTTTAGCCGCCTTTGACATGGTCCATGTTTCAGCGCCATAGAACAGGACCGGTATGATAAGGCTCTTATACATATGTATAAAGGTATTTTGTTTTTTGCGAGGCGGACTCTAATACGCAATTGCTTCTTAAGCCCAAAGAAGAACGACTGGGAAGAGTATTTCTGGGTTTGAATTCTACACTGGTGTCGCGCTTACATATTATCCAAGAGCAAGGGTACACGAAATCTTTGACGATATATCCGAGATTAAATATAAAAACGTTTGGTTCAATCACACACACAAATTGTGTTGGAATAGTATACAATGTGAGTTATTGGCATTGCAAGGATTTCACATCGTACTCGTGAAAGATAAGCATTAACGTATCAACGTATTATACCTCTAGAATCATTTACTCCTAATTTTGAGAATTATTAGCTACATTAGGCCCATCGCAGACTGGAAAGTTTTACCAGGAACCACCTGATCAGTACCACCTTATCAACCGAAGTGAGAAGAATCAAGGGTTAAAGGCACCCTGATTAGCAAAACCCTCCATGGCAACGGGATCTCCAGGCTGAATGCCAAACTCAAAATATTAGGTAGGAAATGGAAGACCATTGACAGACAGCCAGTTGGCTGAGGTTCACTTCCACCTGTGTGCGCCATCTTAAATGCGGCCGTCCTCTGCTTTTTCATCCCTCGGGGTTGGATACTCTCCGAATTGGAGCTGTGGTGTCCATTCGCACTACATGGCCCAGCCATGTTAGGCGTTGAATCCGTACACGCCTGACTAGACTCATGTCGCTGTACACCCCGTAAAGCTCGTTGTTGGAATCTTTCCTCCATTCCCCGTCTGCGTTTATAGACCCGAACATCACGTGCAAAATCTTTCTCTCGAACCGACCAAGGGTCTCCTCATCCGCTTTTGATAGTGTCTATGCTTCTGCGCCGTACAACAAGACCGGGATAATAAGGGTCTTATATAGAGTCAACTTTGTCGTTCAAGAGAGGGCTCTATTACTGCGGAGCCAAGTTAGACGAAGTCCTTAACTCCCTCGAACCTATATCTGCCTATACAAACGTTCTGGCCAAAACGTCGGTGGTGAGCGTCCTTTTTTGATGACAGCATATATTCAGTTTTACCCTCGTTTACCGCCAAACCAATTGTCGCCGCCTCCATCTCAATACTCGCAAACGCCTCATTGACATCTCGCTGTGATCTACCTATTATGTCAATATCGTCGGCGTATGCAAGGAGTTGCGAGGATTTGAAATAGATTGTGCCTCTTCTATTGGCCAGTGATTTTTGCACAATCATTTCCAATATGATGTTGAAGAAATCACACGACAGCGCATCGCCCTGCCTAAATCCTTTTTTGACATCAAAACTATCGGTAAGGTGTTCACCGATTCGGATAGAGCAGCGAGCATTCTCCAAAGTCATCCTGCATAGTCTGACGGGTTTAGCAGGTATGTCTCTAGTTACGCTGTCGTATGCGGCTTTGAAGTCGACAAATATGTAGGTGGTGAGTGTCGACTTGAAGTTCATTGTTTTTTTCCAGGATCTGCCATAGTGTGAAGATTTGGTCAATGGTGGACTTCCCTGGGCTGAATCCGCACTGGTAAGGACCTATCAGCTTATTTACAAAGGCTTCAGGCGTTCACACAAAACGGCAGAGAAGATTTTGTAGGCGATGTTAAGGTGACTTATTCCTCTGTAGTTGGCGCAATCAGAGGGGTCTCCTTTCTTGTGGATCGGGCATACGATGTTGATGCTTTCCTCTTACTAATCCTAACAGATGAGCTGGTGCATGCTCCTAACCAGGTCATCCCCAGGTGCCTTGAAGAGCTCAGCAGACAGTCCGTCTGCACCAGCAGCTTTATTCGACTTGAGTTTCGATGTGGCAATCTTAACTTCGTCGAGGTCAGGGGGACGGAATTATCCGCGCTCTTCGTCGATTAGAAATGGATCATTCTACCTGACAGCGGTATATTGACTAACATCGCCGTTATACAGTCTGCAGAAGTGGTTTTTCCATATTCTCAGCATCGAATGCGATTCTACTAGTAGGTGTCCGTTCTCATCCTTGCAGGCTTCCGTTCTGGCTTTATAACCTTGGCATGTTCGCTTTATCTGTTGATAAAACTTTCGAACGTCACGCCTGCAGTAACACTTCTCTTGCTCTTTCTTCTTTCTTCTGAGAAGCTTATGCTCCTCCCGAGTACGACATTGGTTGTACTATATATTGTATACTGGTCTGGCGTAATGCGCGTTATTGGCTTTCTGGCAATACATAGTTGTTTTTGGCATAAATTGCTTCATATTTTGGATCTACACCTCCACCTCATATTTACACATACATATGTAGATGTTTTGTGGAACATGCTATCACACAAACACTTTAGAAATTCTCTTACCAAACTCCAAAGAACGGTGTGATGATTATTGATGTAGCTAAGGCCGGACAATGAAATTAATAAAGTATCAATAAACAAAAAAAACAACAGAAACAAAACAATCTCAAACTGTAACTCGGACACACAAATGAACCCAATCAAAAAATAAACTTTGATACAAGCAATCGCTTTAATTTCACCTTTCTCGGAATAATTCAAAAGAGAATACCAGAACGGTCTCTAGTGTCAGGATGTATCCACTAAAAACAAGCTTCACCCAAACGAGATTTATATCAGATTTATCTTTTGACAATATTTCAAAACAAACAGGATGTACATAAATATTCAGTTGGGGTTATGCCATTGAATCTCCTATTTGCACTTGGTAAATGTTAACCTCCAAAAGTAAGCTCCCACTTTTGGCGCGCACAAAAAAAATATTTGTTTTCCAACTCGCACCATTTGTTTCATTTTTTCCCTTAGCTGTTTTCATTGTTGGTTAGAATTTTGTTATTGCAACCACTCTGGCACCACAGATGGGTTGCATTTATGATGTCAAAAGAACAACTAACTATGGAACTCGTGACGCATCATTCACCATTGATCGTCATAAACATCGATGAAGCAAGTACATGGCTTCCGCGTTCGTTGCATTGTTTCCAATATCTGAAAATCCCATATGAGGAAAAATAGAAATTAGATACTTCGCCTATAATAACAATAGAAGATTGGATTTTATTCTTCTGAGTAGATACGAGTATGCACATGAAAAGCTTGACAAGAATTCAAAGATATTTTTTGTATGGCGGAAATTGCATTTACGCGTATTGTCCTGATATGTGTGGGTTCAACTAGAAAGCAAAAGATAGGAGCTGCTGAGTGGAATTTACGGACGACTATATACTTTTTGTTTTTTTTTTTTTTGTTCTAGAACGTTTTATTTCGTTTTTGTTTTGCATCCTCCGGAAGTTGTTTTTCGCTTATGAAATAAAAACAATTTGAAAGCTTTAGTTTCATGGTAACCAGATTTTTGTTCATGGTTAAACACAATAAGTACATGTGGTTACGATATGGTATGGAACTTTTATTTTTTGGGGTGCAAAAATATTGTCCTTTCACGGGGTGCATCGAAAAATAACAATAACAACAACATTATTTATGCTTAACCTGTTTTCGCAAATACAACAAGGATATTTCCGACGGTATGATATTGCGAGCCATTAACAGCAATGTTCTTCGCTTGCGTGCAATATCCGAATGCAAATGAAGCAATGTGATGATAACTCACGCTTAATATGAAAAGAGATTAAAATATGTCCTCTTGTGACGTACAGAGCGATGTAAAACAAAAACATACTGAGAGCATATGGCACTAGTTGATTTAATGGATAAAAGCGAAGATCAGAATGACACTGACTTTTGTTATTTTTTTTAAAGGAAGAAATATATTTTCAGATGGCGGTTTTAACAATGTCCAATTTTGTGTTCTCAAAAATGTGTTAAAAATAACAGTAAATAATTTCCAATGCTGAATTATCTGAATATCTCTGCCCTCAGAACGAGACATAGAATACTCTATTCAGGACCCAATGTTGCGCTGCTCATTTACGAATACCTTCTGCCTTTCTGGTAGATATCGAGAAGGCCTTCGACACGGTGTGGATCAATGGATTAATTTATTAACTGATAAAACAAAAAAACCAACCAACTAATAGATAATTTTATGGCATATGCTGCGGATGTAATTCTGTACGCCAGTGGCCCACAAATAGAAGAAATACGAATCGTAAGCTGCAGATATACTGTTCGAATTGGAAACCAAATATGAATTATGCAAAATGTGAAACCATTCTGTTCCACCATCTAGTAAATCGGGGGAATCCCGATCTGAGGTGCATGTGGGGAAACTTCATTTGGGGGTGGCTGTGGTGCAGTGGTTAACATCATCGACCGCCGAGCGGAAGGTCTATAGTTCAAATTCGCTTCGTAGCCAAGAAGAAGAAATTCCTATACAGACAAAAAGTATGCAACGCAGTTGTGAATGGAAAGTGACCAGACCTACTGCTGCAGGCATAACCCTCACAGCATATGGTCAACTGAAATTCATCCTCTGCGTATGCAATACTAAAGTGCTCGAACGAATTGCTACGGACTATAACCAACCCGGAATTGGTCGCCTCTCGTCCTATCTAGGACAACCACCCCTGGAGTAGTGAACGAACATCAACGACCCAAACCACTGCACTCCGTTCAAGTTGTATGTCTAAAATACATCATAAGAGAATATAAGAACTCTTGAATCTGTGCGAGTCTCTAAAAAAAAAACTATGGAGCGGCAACGATTTTCACATCGAATCAAAAACTATCATTAAATATCTACCTAGCCGACATACTCGCTCAGCAAGGAACGACGCTACAATCAATCGTGGCTTGTGAGGGAGTAGTCTTTACAACCATTAAACTTAATCTTACAAATCTCGCCAGGGCCGAGACGAACCGGAGATGGACTCAGGGACATACCTACTTCATCACCAGGCAAATCTGGCCCCGGCTCGACAGTCAACGGACTTGGAGTATTATCTCCCTAAAAAGAACTGACATCTACAAAGTCATCGGTGTCATTACTGGACACTGCCTTATTGGCAGTCACGCGCAAACACGAGGTATAACTCCGAATGATTTTTGCAGAAGCTGTCTAGACGAGGAGGAGGTCGAATCCATTCATAACCTTCTCTGCGCCTGCCCGGCATTCTGCACAATCAAGAAACGATACCTGGGATTTTACTTCCATAACGATCTGACGGAAGTTCAGCAAGTAGGGATATCTTCTTCTTCTTTGGTGGCGTTACAGCCCACGAAGGACCAGAGCCAAGCTTCTTAAGAAGCACAAAATGGTTCCATGAATAGGGGGCTAAACTCCCTCGTAGCTGCGTTCTACGTCCCTGTGTTCTTCTCATTTCGTGGAAGGCTACGGTCCTACCTACTTACCTACCTAGGTGCCCATATTTATAAATTGTTGTGCTTTAACAAAGACGTAAATTCATCTTCCAGTTGAGTGTTGGGCGTGGGGCTTACTCCCTCACCGGTTAAAAAAAATAAAGGTTCAAAAACAACCACGAGCCTCCAAAAAGGACGGATTTGCTCTTGATGATCCCAGCAAACCAAAAAAGTACCACGAATTTCGTTTCGGATACAAAATCCTTTCTGTTGTTTTGTGTGAACGCCTGAAACCGTCCGTATGGCCAGGGAAGACCATAATATACCAAAGTTGCATACTGCGGCAGATCCTGGAAAAGACCCAAGAAATGTAGATCGACACTCACCACCTATTTGTCGATTTCAATGCCACATATGTTAGCGTGCATAGAGATGAGCTGTACAGAGCCATCTCTAGTTTTGTCTTGCCTACCAAACTTCTCGCTGCTTCATCAGGGTCGGTAATGAACTTACAGAGACTTTCCCAGTC
Organism: Eumerus sabulonum; assembly: GCA_951905685.1. Taxonomy (NCBI): domain Eukaryota; kingdom Metazoa; phylum Arthropoda; class Insecta; order Diptera; family Syrphidae; genus Eumerus; species Eumerus sabulonum. Next base: position 146,627,950 of record OX645060.1, on the reverse strand, counting down.
AAAAGAGGTTTTGGACAAGGGGACGCGCTATAAATTAATTTTTTTAATATCATGCTTGAGAAGACCGTGCGAAACTTACAAGTCAACATTAGGAGCACGATCTTCCAAAAGTCCGTTCAACTGTCCGTTCAATTGATCGAACACAGCGGCCCGTCAATGAGGTGCTTACTGCCATTGAAGCGGAAACAGCTAAAATGGGCCTGGCGGTAAATGAGGGCAAAACGAAGTATATATATGCCGTCTAGAGACGGAGGGTTTTCATGTCACGGCCTACGCCGATGACATTGCCATTTTAGTCTCTGGAAAATTTCCGCAAGTCCTCAGCCATAGACTAAGCTATGCACTGATGTTAGTGGATAACCGGATCAATGGGGCGAGGTCTGGGAGTAAATCCAGCGAAAACAGAGGTAGTATACTTTACAAGAAAAAGATCTGTATCAAGATACACCTACCCCCGTATGAATGGTATAGATCTGATCCCTGGAAAATCTGTCAAATATCTTGGCATAATCTTGGACTCCAAGCTTAGTTGGAGAAAGAATATTGAGGAAAGAATCAAAAAGGCCTACGTGGCACTATATTCGTGTAAGGTAGCCTTTGGAAAAACATGGGGCTTCAAACCGCGGTTAGTACATTGGTTGTACATTGCGGTGGTAAGACCTATTCTCCTCTATGGCTCGGTTGTCTGGTGGAAAGCGCTCGAGGAAAAATGTCATCTTCAGAGTATGTCAAAGGTTCAAAGGGCAGACTGTCTGGCGGTGACGGGATCAATGAAGTCCACACCAACGGCGGCTCTTGAAGTCATGTTGAACCTCCCACCCCTGGACATATATACTGCGAGAGCGTAGCAACCAAAACTGCGCTAAGACTACAGAAATCCGGTCTCTGGAAAAAGAGTCCTCACGGACATGCATCAGTCTTGGATCAGGGGCGATCTCGAGATTCAGAACCGTAACGGACTACTTCATCCGACTTGATTCCTGGGAGAGGAGATTCTCTATTAGAATTCCCTCCAGGGAAGAATGGACCGGTGATTTGGTCCGCACGGAAAGTGAACTGGCATTCTACACCGACGGATCCAAAATGGATGCTGGCACAGTTGCCGGAGTCTACTTTGAGTCTCGGGATATGCATCGCTCCTATTGGCTCGATGATGGATGCAGTGTCTTCCAAGCTGAGCTGAGGACCTGATCAGGAAAGAGAATATCTCAGGAAAAAGGATCAGCATCTATGTTGACAGCTAGGCAGCCATTAAGGCTCTGCAGGCAGCATGGATAAGATATAAACTCGTCAAACTCTGCAAGGAGAACTTAGAAGAGATATCCAATATAAATGAGGTGATCCTTTGCTGGGTACTTGGTCATATGAATATCTCTATACTTGGCCCGTCTATGATAAGAAAATAACGGAAAATCTGCTGAAGTTCAATCGTGGGAATATTCGACTGGCAGTCGGTGCCCTCACCGTTCACTGCATGCTATCCTTCCATGCAGCTCGACTAGGCCAGCCCTACAATGACTTCTGCAGAAGCTGCAGGGACGAAGAGGAAATGGAATCCATTCGTCACCTGCTGTGTGAATGTCCGGCGCTAGCCCAAATAAAGAATATATTCCTAAGAAGATACTTCCTTTCGGGACTAGAAGAGGTAGGTAATATAGGGCTGAACAGAATATTGGGATTTTTATCCTCGTCTGGTTGGTTCAGCTCAACGGTAAATGTCTAGATATCAACGGGTTAAATAAAATAATTGGGCACAATGGACTCAACGTAGTCTACGTGAGCCTTGACTTTTCGTCAATGAGGCCCCCATGTACCTTACTTACTTACTTTGATGGCGCTACAGTTCGGGGTGAACCAAGGCCTCAACCAACAAGCCTCTCCAGCCGGCCCGATCTTTGGCCAGCCGCTTCCAGTGCCACACGCCCAGTTGGTTGAGGTCCCGTTCCACCTGTGTGCGCCACTTTAAATGCGGTCGTCCTCTGCTGCATCGTCCCTCGGGCCGGAACGTTGATGTCCATTCGCTCTACATGGCCTAGCCATCTTAGACGTTGTATCTGAAGACGTCTAACCAAGCCGATGTGGCTGTACAGCCCATACAGTTCTTGGTTGAATTCCCTCCTCCAATCTCCGTTTATACAACCGGGACCAAAGATTGCACGCAGAATTTCCCTCTCGAAACGCCCAAGAGCCTCGTCATCCACTTTTGAAAACGTCCAAGCCTCAGCGCCGTAGAGGAGGACCGGGATGATTAAGGTTTTGTAGAGGGATACCTTAGTTTTTCGAGAGAGGGCCCTACTACTCAATTGCCTCTTGAGCCGAAGAAGCGGCGGTTGGCAAGAACTATTCTGCGTTTTACCTCAGCGCTGGTGTCGTTGCTGCTTGTCACTATCGAGCCAAGGTAGACGAAGTCCTTGACTACTTCAAAAATATAGCTGCCGAAGGTGACGTCCTGACCAAGACGTCGGTGTTGCGCGTCTTTCTTGGATGACAGCATATATTTGGTTTTATCCCTATTTACCCTTAGACCCACTTTAGCCGCTCCTACTTCAATGCTTGCGAACGCCTCATTGATGTCTCGCTTTGTCCGTCCAATAACATCAATGTCATCTGCGTAGGCAAGCAATTGTGTGGACCTGAAGTAGATCGTACCTCTTCTATTGGCCGCAGAGGCCCGCACGATATTTTCAAGTACGATGTCAAAGAAATCACATGACAGTGCGTCACACTGTCTAAAACCTTTGTTAACATCAAATGGGTCGGTTAGTTCACCTCCGACCTTAATGGAGCAGCGAGAGTTCTCCATAGTCATCCTGCACAGTCTGACGAGTTTGACAGGAAAGTTAAAACATGACATGGCTCTGTATAGCTCGTCTCTATAAACACTGTCATACGTGGCCTTAAAGTCGACGAAAGGATGGTGCGTGTCGACCTGGCATCATGGGTCTTCTCCAAGGTCTGCCGTAGTGTAAATATTTGGCCTATCGTGGATTTTCCTGGCCTGAAACCACACTGGTAGGAACCTATCAGATTGTCCACGAACGGCTTCAGGCACTTACACAGTATGGCAGAGAGGATCTTGTACGCGATGTTCAGGAGGCATATCCCTCTGTAATTGGCGCAGTCATAAGGGTCTCCTTTCTTATGGACCGGGCAAACGATACTGAGATTTCATTCATCGGGCATGCGTTATTCCGACCATATTTTGTAGATGAGTTGGTGCACGTTTCTGTCCAGCTCATCGCTAGCGGGGAGTCCGTCTGCTCCAGCAGCTTTATACTCATGAACCTAACCTGACAATATATGTGCTGTCATCACGAAAGGACGAACAACATCGATATCGCGGACAGAGCGTCACAATGGGCAGCAAGACTTTTGAGATAGTCAAGGCCTTCGTGCGATCTTTGATCCTGTTAGCAAGTATGTATAGCTTTCATTGAAAAAGCTTCTCGCACGCCGTTCAGAATCCCTATTAAACTGTAGATCCCTTTCACCTGTGTGAAAAATAAATCACAGACAACATGAGTGATTGAAAAGAATCTTGGCTCTGGTCCTTCATGGACAACCAAAAGAAAAGAAAATGATTTCCAATGCTAAGTTATCAGAATATCTCTGCACTCAAAACGAGCCATAGAATACCCTATTCAGGACCCAATGTTGCGCTGCTCTTTTTCGAATACCCCGCTCGCTGTCCCTTGTTGCAAGATGAGCTTGGGGAAAAAATGCAATTCCCCAGACCGTACTGTTCCAGTTAAGCATAAAATTATGTTTCAGCATGGCTGCACAGGATCCACCTTGTGCACAATATCCTTCCATCCCACATATGTACGTATATAGATATGTACATTTTGTTCAATTGTTTCTCTGAATTGAACGGACTCTTTTCCGACCATAAATAAAACGTTGTGCATTCTTCATTATTCAACTTTTTTTTGCCACAAAGGCATGACGACGAATTGCAGAGAATGTTTGGTAAATTTTTAAATCGAAAGTAATTCAATTGCTCCTTGAACGCCAAACTTCCATGTATGATACTTATGTATATATGAATGATTTAAGTTCGCGTGGTAGGAAATGGATGTACACGAATTTTGTGAGTAAATTAAATTTTGGAATTTGTAATTAAATTTTAACGTCACCGACGACGCCACGAATACTTGTTTATGTAGTGTCAGCTTCGTTTGATATGCTTGCGGCTGGCTTTAATAAATTTGGAAACGAAGAACAAAATCGCGTTAAATGTGAGACGGATGCAGATAAGTTAATTGAATTTGATTATATTAAACGAGCAATTTTGTGGCAAGAACTTGGGACCAATCATGGGATCGCTTGTATGAGATAATGATTTAATGTTTGTGTTAAAAAAAAATAATAATTTTACATATTTGTGGTCATTAATGCATCTTGATTAAATATTACCTCCCACCCCCAAATAATGCCACTTACTATAGCAGAAGGCTCTTCTCTTGAAAGTCGATTTAGTTACTGCGTAATGATTTTGTTAGAAATTGATGAATTTCTTTATTCTTTATTCTTTATTATTACAATCAATCAAATGAGTACATTAGCTGTCCTCGTTAGAATAATGGTCATAGAATGAAGGAAAATATCGGGGATATATGGGCAAAGGGCCCAGATGACTACCCTGGGGTACGCCGGAAGTAGCATAGATTGGCGACGAGAGCATGTCGTTAATGCGGACATACTGAATACGACCAGTAAGATATGATAATATCCACTTTATGACGTTAGTATGAAGATCAAATTTAACTAGCTTGCTGATTCGTATGCCATGATTAACCCGGTCGAAAGCTTTGGAAAAGTCAGTAAGGGACCCGTAAGGCCCTCACGACTAACTTCTCAGTGGGAAAAATTGAAACACCCATTTCATTTAATTATTTTTTTATTTTTAACCGCCCGACGCAAAAGAGGGGTGTTATAAGTTTGAGGTGTCCTTGTGTCTGTCTGTGGCATCGTAACTCCTGAACAAATGGACCGATTATAATGTCTTTTTGTTTTTCTTAGACGCATAATAAGTAATGTATCGGTTCTCGTCCTATCACCACAATCAACCAGCATCCGCTTGGGAACACCGCGTGTTGTTCATTTTGTTTGCCTATTTTTTAGTTATTTAATTTCTAACAAAAAAAAAACAGCTGCACCGATTTCGCTGAAAACTTATTCAATACTATGTTGCGTAATTACGCGTGGAATGAACCCAATCTTATGTCAATACCATTTTTGGTTCTCGAGATAATCGAGCGGGAAATTCCGAAACGCACACGCGCAAATAGGTAAATACACACACATACACACATCTCTATAAAAACCTTGGATTCGGATTCTGGTGACCTTGAAACGTGGAGATATGTCAAAATTTGGAATTCGCAAAATCGGCCCCTTTACAATAACTTCTCGCTGGGAAGTTAAAAATGAGATAGAGTGTCGGAGACAAGACGGAGCCATGGGGACCACCAGCATTTAAGAAATGGAATATATGAACGATTCAAAATGTAGTTTCTAATCCATTGAAGAAAAGATTCATCGATCCTGAAAGCGCGCATTTTCGGTTTCATGCCAAGCTCCGTCAAATGCTTTCGAAATATCCAGTGCAACCATTTTGCTTTCAGCTGCTTGGTGAAGCGTGCAATTCTGCTTTTCGGTAAGAGATGCCATCCAATACCCAGTGGATCTGTTGCCACGAAAACCATTTGTTGATCATTGAGGAGTTTCCGTGATTCCTGATATACCCAAGATTTTGGTTATAGGCCAACTCGGAAAAGGCCCAGAAGAGTAGAAAAGGTAAACAAGCTTACGCAGTGGTTTTGTCAGTGTAGAAGAACACCCCTTCAGAACTATTGGGGCAATACCATCTGCAGAAGCCGATTTGTGTACGTCGGGGCCTTTGAGAACCCATGCGACTGTACGAGTGCGGAAGTGGGTTTGTCCCATGGTGGAACTGACGCACTCTAGTACAGGCGGAGACAAAGTACTACCTGGCAGCTGTGAACCGGTTAGCTTTGTCTAAGGGGGTGACAGCTGGATGTCATTGTGGAAGGGCGTTGGTTGAGCTTTTTATATTTTTTTTTACAAAAAATCAGTCTTTACATGGGTAAAATACTTAAGATCATTTTAAAGAAGTAAATTTTATCCGAATGCAACAGAAAGGGGATAATACCGCGAAACCAGTTTTGACGCGCGACAGTGCGCGCTGTTACTAATTTGACTGGAGATATCAAGTGAAATCTAAACGCCAAACGGTTCACAGGTGCTTGTCTGGTGGATATCGAGAAGGCCTTCGACACGGCTTGGATAGATAGATTAATTTACAAACTGGTAAAATACGAAAATCCTTACCAAATAATAGAAGCGATTGCTTCTAAAAGTTTTTAAAATCATTGGGGTGGCCTAGGTCTAGTGGTTAACATCATCGACCGCCGAGCTGAAGGTCTATAGTTCAAATTCATTTCATAGCCAAGAAAAAGTAATTCCTATACGGACAAAAAGTATGCAAAGCAGAGTTGAATGGAGAGTGACCAGACGTACTGCTGCAGATATAACACTCACAGTATGTACTTACTTACTTAGGTGGCGCTACAGTCCGTGGTGAACCTGGGCCTCAACCAACAAGCGTCTCCAGCCGGCACGGTCTTTGGCCAGCTGTTTCCAGTGCCGCACGCCCAGTTGGTTGAGGTCCCTTTCCACCTGCGTGCACCACCGCTGAGGCGGCCGTCCTCTGCCGCGCCTTCCTTCCGGAGTGGATTTGAAGACTTTTCGGGTCGGAGCTGTATCTTCCATGCGCTCTACATGGCCTAGCCACCTTAGACGCTGTATCCGTAGACGTCGTACCAGGCCGATGTCGCTGTACAACCCGTACAGTTCTTCGTTATATCTTCTCCTCCATACACCGTTTGAACAAACGGGACCGTAGATAGTGCGCAGAATTTTCCTCTCGAAACGACCAAGGGCATCTTCATCCGCTTTTGTTAAGGTCCAAGCCTCTGCGCCGTAAAGGAGGACTGGAATGATCAAGGTCTTATATAGTGTCACCTTGGTTTTCCGAGAGAGGGCTCTACTTCTCAATTGCCTCTTGAGCCCAAAGAAACAGCGGTTGGCAAGAGTGATTCTGCGTTTTATCTCAGCGCTGGTGTTGTTGTCGCTGGTAATCAGTGAGCCAAGGTAGACGAATTCCTTGACCACTTCAAAGTTATATCCGCCCATGGTGACGTTCTGGCCAATACGTCGGTGTTGTCCGTCTCTTTTAGATGAGAGCAGATATTTGGTTTTACCCTCATTAACCTTGAGACCCATCTTAGCCGCTTCTACCTCAATGCTCACAAAAGCCTCATTGACGTCTTGCTGTTTTCGTCCAATTACGTCAATATCGTCGGCGTACGCAAGCAATTGCGTAGACTTGAAATAGATCGTACCTCTTGTGTTGGCCAGTGACTCTTGCACAATCTTTTCAAGCACGATGTTGAAAAAGTTGCACGACAGCGCGTCGCCCTGCCTAAATCCTTTTTTAACATCAAAGGTCTCGGTATGCTCATTACCGACCTTAATGGAGCAACGAGAATTCTCCATTGTCATCCTGCACAGTCGGACGAGTTTGACAGGGATGTTAAAACTAGACATGGCTTTGTACAGCTCGTCTCTATATACGCTGTCATACGCGGCCTTGAAATCGACGAAGAGGTGGTGAGTGACGATTTGGTATTCCTGGGTCTTCTCCAAGATCTGCCGTAGCGTAAATATTTGGTCTATTGTGGATTTACCTGGCCTGAAACCACACTGATAAGAGCCGATCAGGTTATCCACAAACGGTTTCAGGCGTTCACACAATACGGCAGAGAAGATCTTATATGCGATGTTAATGAGACTTATTCCCCTATAGTTGGCGCAGTTATAGGGGTCTCCTTTCTTATGGACCGGGCAAACGATGCTGAGATTCCATTCGTCGGGCATGCTTTCCTCCGACCATACCTTGCAGATGAGATGGTGCATGCACCTTACCAGCTCATCTCCAGCCGCCTTAAAAAGCTCAGCAGACAGGCCGTCTGCGCCAGCGGCTTTATTAGACTTAAGTCTTGATATCGCTATTTTGACTTCGTCTAGGTCGGGTGGACCGAATTCTGTTACTTCGTGGTCCATTGCGAATGGCTCGTTCTGCCTGACAGCGGTATCTTGTCTATCATCGCCGTTATACAGTCTGCAGAAGTGGTCTTTCCAAATCCTCAGCATCGACTGCGACTCTACTACCAGTTCTCCATTTTCATCCCTGCAGGCCGCCACTCTGGCTTTGTAGCCATGGCATGTTCGTTTTACCTTGTTGTAAAATTTACGGGCGTCATTCCTGCGGAAGTATCTCTCCATCTCCTCGATCTCACGCTTTCCGTGCTCTCTCTTCTTTCTTCTGAAAAGCGTGTGTTCCTCTCTTCTCTTCTGCTCATAGATTTCGCGAGCAGCTCTCGTCCGTCGTTGCAGCGCGACCTTATATGCCTCTTGTTTTGCTGCATGGGCTTGTTCGCATTGTTCATCGAACCAGGGGTTTCTAGGTGGTGGCTGTTTGAAACCCAGCACCTCTGAGGCAGCATCTCTGACGGCGCTCTGGCAATGAGCCCATTCCTGCTCTATTGTTTGTGCTGCTCTGGGCGGATTTTGAGAGAGCTTTGAGAAGACACGATCGGCAAAGATTCTGGCAGTCTCTTGCGATTGTAGCTTTCCAACGTCAAACTTACGTTGTCCTACTCGACTCCTAAGCATTCTTGATATCCTCATTCGTACCTTGGCTACAACAAGGTAGTGGTCCGAGTCGATGTTGGCCCCTCGGAAGGTTCGTACGTCGAGAATACAGGAGGAGTGTCTGGCGTCGATCGCAATATGATCAATCTGGTTGGTGGTCGATTGATCACAAGACCGCCAGGTACCCTTGTGGATGTTGAGATGGGGGAATCGCGTGCTTGCTACAAGGAGGTTACGCCCCGCTAGGAAATCGATTAGCCTTAATCCGTTGTCGGATGTGGTGTTATGGAGGCTATGCTTTCCTATGATCGACTCAAATATGTCCTCCTTGCCCAGTTTTGCATTAAAATCTCCTAGGACTATTTTTGTGTCGTAGCTGGGACATTGGGCATATGTTCTGTCTAGGAGATCGTAGAATTCTTCTTTGAGTCGATCGTCCTTTTCTTCCGTTGGGGCGTGAGCGCATATTAAGCTAATGTTTCCAAATTTAGCTTTGATGCGGATTGTTATGAGGCGTTCGCTTACATCTCGGAAGCTTAAGACTTTTTGTCGGAGTCTTCCTCTAATAACGAATCCGCACCCGAATAGGCGCTGTTTGTTCTCCTTGTAGCAGTTCCCGTAGTAGATGTCGCAGTTTTTCATCCGTTTTTTGCCTGGTCCATCCCATCGCACTTCTTGGAGTGCGGTTATATCTGCTTTATAGCAGTTGAGGGTTTGCTCCAATTGATCGCCTGCACCCGGTCTGTTAAGGGACCTCACATTCCAGGTGCAGACTCTCAAGTCCGTTAGTCGTTTGCAGGGGTCGTCAGCTTTGTATCCGTCCGTATCCGAGGCTTGTTGTCGTTTCGGAACAAGTGGGTTTTTACGTGATAGGGATGTTACCCCTAAGCACAACCCCCAACCTGGAGGGCCAGGTTCCTCTTTCCCCAGGAACAAGGGTTGGGTCGCTGCACACATTGGTTCACTACCTGGCGGGTGCCAGGGTAGCTATCCAGGGGGGCCACGCGGAGGCTGTGTGTCAACTTGGATTGAACAGGGACAGAGATCGAAGCTGGCGTTTGCCATGTTAAACGCGATCAACTTCTTTGCTCTGGTTGCTCGCTCCCTCCCTCCCACTCACAGTATGTGGTCAACTGAAAATTCACACTCTGCGTATGCAATACTAAAGTGCTCTAACGAATTACTACGGACTATAACCAATGCGGAATTTGGTCGGTTCTCGTCCTATCTAGGACAACCACCCCTGTGAGTAGCAAACGGAACATCAACGACCCAAACCACTGCACCCCGTTCAGGTTGTGTGTGTATCACATCATAAGGGAATATAAAAAACTCTTGAACCTGCGCGAGTCTCTAAAAAAAAAAAAAAAAAAAACATCGCTAATGGTATTCCATAAGGTACAGTTAATGTATCTGAAATGTTTAGGTACGAGGATAATTTTATAGCATTTGTTGATGATGTAATTCTATACGCTAGTGGCCCGAAAATAGAAGAAATACAAGTCGTAAGCCCCAGACATACTGTTCGAATTGGAAACCAAATATTAATTATGCAGAATGTGAAACCATACCGTTCCACCATCCAGTAAAGCGGAGGAACCCCGATCTGAAGCGTATTTAGGAAAACTTCAGCATATAGAGCTTTCACATGGAATCAAAAACAATCATTAAATAGATAAATTTTTATGCTTTAGCGAAGGCGTAAGTTCTTCGCCCAGTTGAGGGTTGTACGTGGGGCTTACGCGAGCCTCGGAAAAGGACCTCAGCAAATGGAAAAAGGACAATGAATTTCGACTATGCATATTGAATGTGAGGTCCCTTAACAGATCACGTGCAGCCCATAAACACGCGAAGGTCCTTAACTGCTACAAAGCAGATATTGCCGCAATGGTGGATTTCGCCTCGGGGCGGAACCTCTCTGTAGTGAGTACGCGGTTCCCACACCTCAACATCCATAAAGGTACCTTGCGGTCCCCTGATCAGTCCACCCATTGATCCCATTGCTATCGACGTCAGACACTCCTCCAATATTCTCGATGTCGGAACCTTCCCAGGAGCCAACATCGACTCGGATAATTTCTTTGTTATGGCCAAGGTAAGAACACGGATACAAAAACCGCAGCGGCCCGTCAGTGAGGCGTTTGCTGGCATTGAAGCGGAGGCGGCTAAAGTGGGTCTGGCGGTAAATGAGGGCAAAGCGAAGTATATACATGCTGTCATCAAGAAACGGCGCACAACATCGACTCGGACAGAGCGTCACAATGGGCAGCAAGAACTTTGAGGTAGTCAAGGACTTCGTCTACCTTGGATCCACAGTAACAAATACGAACAACATCAGTGCCGAGATTAAACGCAGAATAACTCTTGCCAATCGCTGATTTCTGGACTCAAAAGGCAATTGAGACAGAGACATCTGTCGAAAAACCAAGCTGGCTTTATACGTTTATAATAGGTACCCTAAAAAAATGTTCACTGCTAGCCTAGAGCTTGTTCATATACCCAATCCGCGCACGGTGAAAGTAGTCTTTATTCCAAGGATAGGAAAACAGGACTACTCACTCTCCATGAGTTTTAGACCAATTAGTCTACCGTCTAACGTCCTTCCTGCCGAAAAGCATGGAGAGACTGCACACGTGCGCAAAGTTGCCATTCGAATACATCCTCTTTTGGAGATGCAACATGCTTATCAGCCCGGAAAATCCTGCGAGACTGCGCTTAAAAACCTAGTTGGGAAAATCGTATTCGCGCTCGAAAGGAAACAGTACGCGCTGGGCATTTTTATCGACATCGATAACGCAACTTTCGACAGCATGTGCAATGCTGCCAAATGTCCTGTCGTAGATGAAACACTGGACTTGTGGATCAAAGCAATGCTTGTGCAGAGGACATTGACCGCTGATGCAGGCCCCAACCAGTGTGTCAAATCCGGCGTAAACAGGGGCTGCTCGCAAGGTGGCGTCCTGTCTCCTGGTCTCAGGACCTGAACCCGCTCTAAGTCTACCTGCGTCCACGGTAAATTCCTACATCAACGACTGTGCATTTAATACACACAACCGTAGATGGAGGGATTATCCAGGTTTGAGGATGACTACGCCCTGATATCTGCAAAACTCTGCAGCATTACTCCTGTTTTTAAGGAGAATCGACTGCAGAAGAATTGTTGGAGTCATTACGGCCATTACACCTTTGCTAAGTATCTCTGCGTGCTTGGCATAAGTGAGATGCCTATATGTGCTGCATGTTGCGAGGAGGATGACACTGCAGACTATTTTCTCTGTGACTGGCCCGCCTTTGCTCGTGCATGATGGCGTAACACTGGGGCCTACGTGGTGTGTGCCGAATCTCTTAGCTCTACATCACTGAAGCTGCGCCTCATTTTTCTCCGGAGATCTGGGAAAATGCAGCAATGTAAAGTGTCTGTCTGAGAGCACCGTGGCGCAGTGGGTAGTGTGTTGGCCTCTGACGCCGATGACACGGGATCGAATCCCGACACAGCCATGTCATCGAATGTGTTTTCACGGTGTTTCTCCTCAGCGGGGTTCTGACAAAACCCCCTGTAGTAAAATTGTCATGAAAAGCTTCTCGAAATTCGCCGTTCGGAACCGGCAATAAAAATGTAGGTCCCTTTCACCTACGGGAAAATTAAATCACACACAACATGGGTGATTGAGAGAAGCTCGCCTCTGGTCTTTCATTGGCTGTAACGCTAACCATACTTACAAAGTGTCTGTCTGGAGTACAATGGACCAGTATTTGCATCTGAGTGCTTCTACAAATAGCAGAAGCCTCCAACAAAAAAAAATAAAAATAAAAAAAAAATAAAATACCCTGATTATCTCTGTCCTGCTGAGTGGTGCAGAGGCATGGACGCTCTTATTCATTTTGAGTGAATGATCTTTGGTCCTGTTGGCGTTGACGGCATCTGTATGTATGTATGTATGTATGGTATGGTAGCGTTACAGTCCATAAAGAACCAAAGCCGAGCTTCTCTCAATCACCCATGTTGTGTGAGATTTTATTTTCCCATAGGTGAAAGGACCTACAGTTTTTATTGTCGGTTCCGAACGGCGAGATTCGAGAAGCTTTTCTTGACAATTATACTACAGGGGGTTTTTTCAGTACACCGTTGAGGAGAAGCACCGTGAGAAACACGTTCGATGACATGGCTGTTGTCGGAATTCGATCCCGTGTCGTCGGCATCAGAGATCAACACACTACCACGGCGCCCTCGTTGATGGTATCTGAAGGAGAATATTCAACCAAGAACTCTACGGCTGTAGAACATTAACTCACCATAGATGGAAAAACTGCGACTATTCGACAGAAAATTTCTTCGAGCCTGTTCAGAATAGATACTATAATTCTAGATCTTGTATGGAATCACTCTGTATGTTAAGCCACCGAATATTTCTACTTCGGCCCCATTAGATTAAATCCAGGAAGCGGCCCTAACACTTGTGCTGTCGAAGTTCATGAGTTTCGAGAATCCAATAGCCAAGTGTCAAGGTATAACCAGCATGTTAATAAGTAGCGTTAAGTTAGATTGAGTAGAAAAAAAACGTAAGGCAACAGAGATTCAATAACGTCTAAGGTATACGCTAGCAAGTCCACAACTGTCAATCCTGCCTGTATTTTTCAGGCCTTTTTACCACACATAAATATTTTATATTTCATCTGTTACGGTGAAGCGACTTTTGGTTCTGCCCCCAATTACCAGTCATATTTAATTTATGAAGTAATTATTTATATTCTTAATGTTTCAGACAGGCTGCCAGTTTGGTTTCCGGTCTCCCAAAATTCATTTCTACGACCGAAGCGAATTATTGATTATGTCTCCGAATTTGTGGCCTTTACTTAGAAGTAAAATATTGTATCCACATCCTCTTTTACTTCTTAAAAAATCACACGCAATACATAAGTACATCGAGAGGAGAATGTTTTTATCTAAATTTGAGTAAATTAATTCCCGCATTCATATAATCACAGCACAGTTTGCCTTGGGCACATGTTCCACGTTCTTATCCCATATCATGATAAGCACACAAAAAAGTATTTTTCTATATACACACCCTATATACCCGGCGAAAAAAAGAAAAAAATCCGCATCCTTGAATTATGGAACGAAGATTCAACAAACTAATTCACGATGCTACGGGTATATCACTCAAGTGTTTTCCCCAGATACATCAAACTAAAAAAAGAGGAACACAGCAGTAAGAAACGTTTCAAAGACAAAATAAAAAAACGAAAACGCGGAAACAATGAGAGTGAAAGCTGCACAAGTGGAAAAGGTGCTCTTCTTGTGGCTAACAACAACTCTGGAAGTCAACATGAAGTGAGAACCCCATCGTACAACCGCACGCACCGGTAAAAACATCCATGCAACTTTAAACGATCAGATTTCGGAAAAGGATTCAACAAAAGAAAGTAAAATATAAAAAAACAAAGTCGCGTGGTGAAGGACAACAAGGACCAAAGCTAAAAGGGAAAATACATTTTTGAGGGCTAATTTTTTTCAATTGGTTGAAGGCGTGACAACGGTCCAGCATGTCAATGTAGCCTGCTCGGTCAACCTTACCGAACAATAAATCGCATTACTCTACTACCCCGCCACTATATACCCACTTAGTCCATTTTAGGATAAATGTAATGAAACGGAGTTTTTAATTAAATTTTTAAGGAAAATGGAAATTAACTTATGTATGCCGTGAATATTGCGTTTGAAGTTTGCCACTTGGTCTGGACTTGAAACGTACAAGGTCGCAGAAATTGTAATTATCCGAAAGCCACCAGAACTTAATGGAGGTTGTGAGAATTTTTATTGTTAGTATCTAGGAAGAAATTCAAACAGAAACTAAATTAAAGAAAGTACTGGTTAACTTGTGGTCTCTAAAGACACACAACATGAAAATGTGGAAGAGTGTAAGAACGTCCTCTTTCTAAAAAGTTTTTAGACAAATAAAGCCAATGGTGCACAGAGATGTGACCTTTCCCAAGAATGTATAAATATTCACAGTGGAGACGCATTCACGGCTTGTACGAGTTTTGTCATACTCTTGATCCCACTGACAATAAAATGATGTTGGGTTTTTGTTAAATTGATGTACTGACGTTGTGAGTGGAAATATTGTAATTCTTTGACGATTGTATTCTGTAAATGTTTCATCATATCGAAATTGCATTGATGGCCAAGCTTGCGGTGGATACCAAATATAAAAGAAATTTTGAAGTTCAGGGAGGCGGTTCGGTCGATGGCCTAACAGTCCCATCATGTTGCCGGGACTCACGAACAAGCGTGGATATTGCTCTAATTGTTGAAATTGTGGCTGTAGTAAAAATACAAAGTTATGACGTCGGAAAGCTACTATCGCCAGAAACCACTCGTGCTTTTACCGATCGCGTCTCCCTTAAGCTCTCCAATACACCTCAATCCTCCACGCTATCAACAGAACAGCAGTGGAGCCTTTGCAAACAAGCCCTAAAAAGCTCTGCATCCGAAGTTTTGGGTTTCAAGGCTCCACCACGAGAAAACACCTGGTTCGATGACGAGTGCAGGAGGATTCACACAGCGAAGCAGAGCAGCTCGTGAGCTCTACGAGTTAAAAAGAAGGGAGGAGCATAAGCTTCTTAGAAGAAAAAAGAAAGAGCACGAGAAGCGCGCGATAGAGGATTTGGAGAGGTGTTACCGCAGGCGTGACGTTCGAAAGTTTTATCAACAGATAAAGCGAACATGCCAAGGTTATAAAGCGAGAACGGAAGCCTGCTGGGATGAGAACGGACACCTAGAAGCAGAATCGCAGTCGATGCTGAGAATATGAAAAAACCACTTCTGCAGACTGTATAACGACGATCTTAGTCAATATACCGCTGTCAGGCAGATATATTAGTTTTACGAGGGTAAAACTAAGTATATGCTGTCATCAAAGTTCGAGGTAGTGAAGGACTTCGTCTACCTTGGCTCCGCAGTGATCTGGAATAGCAACATCAGTTCCGAAATCAACCGCAAAATCACTCTTGCCAATGGCTGTTTCTTTGGGCTCAGGAGACAACTGAGTAATAGAGCCCTCTCCGAACGACAAAGTTGACCCTATATGATCCCGGTTCTGTTGTACGGCGCAGAAGCATGGACACTATCAAAAGCGGATGAGGAGCCCTTGGTCGGTTCAAGAGAAAGAGTTTGCGTGTGATTTTCGGGCCTATAAACGCAGACGGGGAATGGAGGAAAAGATTCAACCACGAACTTTACGGGTTGTACAGTGACATGAGTCTAGTCAGGCGTCTACGGATTCAACGCCTAAGATGGCTGGGCCATGTAGAGCGAATGGACACCACAGCTCCAGCCCGGAGAGTCTTTGAATCCAACCCCGAGGGACGAAGAGGACGGCCGCACTTAACTGGGTGTGCGGCAACGGAAAAGGCTAGCAAAAGATCGTGTGGTTGAGGTCCAGGTTCACCCCGAACTGTAGCGCCCATTAAGAAGAAGAAGTTGGTTTTTTTTGCGGCCTCAACTTGAAGAATTTTGCCAAAGAACTTGGTTCGTCATACGACCGCTGATTGGGACCTGCAGTAGTTTGAATCGAATTTATATACATATATGTATGTAGCGACGAATTCCATTCGATGCATTTTTTAATTTTTTTTTGGAGACTTCTGCTATCTGTTGAAGTACTTAGACGCAAATATTGTACTCAAGATAGACACAAAACATTTATGTATTTGCTCCATTTCCCGGAGAAAAAGGAGAAGGAGCTTCAGTGATGTAGAGTTAAAAGATTCGGCACACACCACGTCGGCCCCAAGGGTGAGCCACCGTCCGCGAGTAAAGGCAGGAATGTCACAGAGAAAATGTTCTGCTGTGTCATACTACCCGCAACATGCAACACAAGTAGGCACCTCACTGATGCCAATCACCCAGAAACGCTTAGCAAAAGGGTAAGGGCCAGTAATGACTCGCACAAGTTTTCTTTAGCCCATTCTCCTTAATAACATGAAGAATGCTGAGGATTTCTTGCAGACATCATTGCCGTGTGCGCGTACGCCAAAATCCTTTTTTAACATCAAAGGTCTCGGTTTGCTCATTGCCGACCTTAATGGAGCAGCGAGAGTTCTCCATTGTCATCCTGCACAGTCGGACGAGTTTGGCAGGGATGTTAAAACTAGACATGGCTTTGTATAGCTCATCTCTATACACGCGGTCATATGCAGCCTTAAAATCGTGGTGAGTGTCGATTAGGTTTTCTCCAAGATATGCCGTAGCGTAAATATCTGGTCTATTGTGGATTTACCTGGCCTGAAACCACACTGACAAGAGCCGATCAGGTTATCCACAAACGGTTTCAGGCGTTCACACAATACGGCAGAGAAGATCTTATATGCGATGTTAAGGAGACTTATTCCCCTATAGTTGGCGCAGTTATAGGGTTCTCCTTTCTTATGGACCGCGCAAACGATGCTGAGATTCCATTCGTCGGGCATGCTTTCCTCCGACCATACCTTGCAAATGAGATGGTGCATGCACCTCACCAGCTCATCTCCAGCCGCCTTAAAAAGCTCAGCAGACGGCCGTGTGCGCCCGCGGCTTTATTAAACTTAAGTCTTTTTATCGTTATTTTGACTTCGTCTAGGTCGGGTGGACTGAATTCTGCTACTTCGTCGTCCACTACGAATGGCTCGTTCTGCTTGATAGCGGTATCTTGTCTATCATCGCCGTTATACAGTCTGCAGAAGTGGTCTTTCCAAATCCTCAGCATCGACTGCGACTCCACTATCAGTTCTCCATTTTCATCCCTGCAGGCTGCCGCTCTGGCTTTGTAGCCATGGCATGTTTGTTTTACTTTATTGTAAAACTTACGGGCGTCATTCCTGCGGAAGCATCTCTCGATCTCACGCTTTCCGTGCTCTCTGTTCTTCCTTCTGAAAAACAGAAGTTCCTCTCTCTCCTCCTCCCTCTCCTCCCTCCGTTCCTCTCTTCTCTTCTGCTCATAGATTTCGTGAGCAGCTCTCGTCCGTCGTTGCCGCATGGCTTTATATGCCTCTTGTTTTGCTGCATGGGCTTGTTCGCATTGTCCATCGAACCAGAAGTTTCTAGGTGGTAGTGGTTTGAAACTCAGCACCTCTGAGGCAGCGTCTCTGACGACGCTCTGGAAATGCGGCAGTTCCTGCTCTATTGTTTGTGCTGCTGTGGGCGAATTTTGAGAGAGCTTGGAGGAGACACGACCGGCAAAGATTCTGGCAGTCTCTTGCGATTGTAGCTTTTCGACGTCAAACTTACGTAGTCCTACTCGACTCCTAAGCATTCTTGATATCCTCATTCGTACCTTGGCTACAACAAGGTAGTGGTCCGAGTCGATGTTGGCCTCTCGGAAGGTTCGTACGTCGAGAGTACAGGAGGAGTGTCTGGCGTCGATCGCAATGTGATCAATCTGGTTTGGTGGTCGATTGATCAAAGGTCCGCCAGGTACCCTTGTAGATGTTGAGATGGGAGAATCGCGTGCTTGCTACAAGGAGGTTACGCCCCGCTAGGAAATCGATTAGCCTAAGTCCGTTGTTGGATGTGGTGTTATGGAGGCTATGCTTTCCTATGATCGACTCAAATATGTCCTCTTTGCCCAGTTTTGCGTTAAAATCTCCTAGGACTATTTTTCTGTCGTAGGTGGGACATTGGGCATATGTTCTGTCTAGGTGATCGTAGAATTTTTCTTTGAGTCGATCGTCCTTTTCTTCCGTTGGGACATGAGCGCATATTAAGCTAATGTTTCCAAATTTAGCTTTGATGCGGATTGTTATGAGGCGTTCGCTTATATCCCGGAAGCTTAAGACTTTCTGTCGGAGTCTTCCTCGAATAACGAATCCGCACCCGTATATCTGTGTTATAGCAGTTGAGGGTTTGCTCCAATTGATCGCCTGCACCCGGTCTGTTAAGGGACCTCTCATTGCAGGTGCAGACTCTCAAGTCCGTTAGTCGTTTGCAGGGGTCGTCAGCATTGTATCCGTTCGTATCCGAGGCTTGTTGTCGTTTCGGAACAAGTAGGTTTTTACGTGATAGGAATGTTACCACAACCCCCAACCTGGAGGACCAGGTTCCTCTTTCCCCTGGAACAAGGGGACCTCGTGAGAGTTAATTATGTGCCACATCAACCTGATGTCATTGCTAACTGCACGTTTTATAATTGTAACCACCTTATTTCTACCTGTCCTATACTATCGGAATTGCGTTTACCTTATTACTCCAAAGAGTTTCTCAAACTTGAAGAAACAAAAAATGCTCTAAATGGAGGTTTGGAACCGGCTTCTTCGATTTTGTACTCATGCCTTGAATTATTTATTGCGGCGCTGCTCTTCTACATACATATCCTGTAATATAGCTTTTTACTTTAGTGCTGTAAAGTTTCTATATATGTATTAAAGTAACGTCAACTTAAAACAGACGGCATTTTTCCATGTTAACCTTTCTTTTGTGCAAACATTATTGTAATAATATAGCAACCAATAAAGAATGTTTAATAATAATAGTATTAATAGTATTTACATTTTTTTGCACTTTCAATTAATCTTATTCAACTGCTTTTTATAACTACCTTACACAAGACAAGTATGCTTTAAGTTCGCTTAGTTAACTTAATCAACTTAAACTAAGTTATTGGCCTAAATCGGACACTCATATCTCTTTTCTTAAATTTAAATATTTTTGTTATATAAATGTTGGTGTACCTGAAGGTTCTGTGCTTGTCCCGATTCTGTATCTAATTCATATTATTTCATTGCTTGTACAACCATTTGTCGAGAATTTTAAATCTCTTGCCGATGACCATGCTATTCGATACAATACCGTTAATCATTTAAATATATAGTTATATTGGTAATAAAAGACGATTGCTTTACAAAAAGAGACATTTATTTAACCCGGTAAAAAACACATATTTATTTGAACACCGTTCGGTACAGTCCACAGCCGGCCTCGTCTTAAGGTTTTCTGCTCATTCTCTCCACAGCATCTTCGTCTATATCTCCGAAAGGAGGGCACATTGGAGAGATTGAGCGGTTTAAAAATCGAACGTACACTTAGTGTTTGCATAGATCAAACACTAAGTGTCGCCCAAACAATTATACGTACTTGCGGGGGTGCAAGGGCAGACGTAAGGGATACGCATGTGGGAGAGGTCGGAGATCATACGTAACAATACAGACTTCTTGTAAGGGGACTGACTGATTCTCAAACTCTCTCATTCATCTGGCTGTTTAACATTTGCTTTGTTTCATAACGATTTTCTAAGACTTAGTCCCCAACCTCCCTTTAACGCTAATGTATCTTGTACTGAGGATTGTTATAAAATTGAAACCATAAAATATTACAAGTACTTAGGAGTTACGTTATACCAACATTTTAAATGGAGCGAGCATATTTTGGATCAGAAGCAGTGTTCTCTTTCAACTATTCGATATTAGTACTGTTGTTGTTTTTGTTGTTTAGTTCCAAAAGTTTATTGCTAACTGTATACCATGCGTTATTTCATTCGATGTTAAAATATTGTTACGGAAATTAATACCCACTTCGTATAGGGTTCCTATCACTGGACTGCGATAAACTACAATTGTTCATTGTTTTTATTCGAATTAAAACACACACTTTTCTTATTTCTCCTCAGATCAACTATCTGAGTACGTCATCACTTTTATTTATTTTTACACTTTATTACACACGTAAACCTTTTCTGAAAGCTTTTTTTTTTAGACTGGCTTATCGACCGAACACACTGTATACCGACTTGTCGCGCTCTATTCACTTCCGTAAACTGAATGAATCCGAGGGCGAGTGTTCGCGCTTATATATGTAGCTCTCGGTCCTCCTTCTCGAATGTTCGCCGTCAGAAGTCCTCCCTGCCGCTAGTTGCCGGTAGTACCCCGCCGAACTTCAAGTCCGATGGAAGTCGAAGATCAGTTCCAAAAATGGCTTCAGCTGGTGTTATTGCAGTTGAATTGTGCCGTGCCGAACGGTACGCCATTATGAAAAGGGGAAGATGTTCGTCCCAGTCCTTCTGATCTTCAACGATGACTTTTCTCAAGTATTCCTCCATCGTCCGGTTGAAACTTTCGACCATGCCATCAGATTGTGGGTGTAATGGTCTTGTCCGTGTCCTTGTCCTTGTCCTAGCATTTCGCAGAGTTTTTTGAACACCGACGACTCGAAGTTTCTTCCTTAGTATAAGTGCAGTTCCATTGGTATTCCATAACGCGCAACCCAGTTGTTCACGAACGCATCCGAAATGGTTTTGGCTTCCTGGTTCGGGCTGCAAAACACCTCAGGCCACTTGCTGAAGTAATCGATCACCACCAGCGCGTATTTGTTTCCAGCGCTGCTCATTGGGAATGGACCTGCGATGTTCATGGCGATACGTTGGAACGGTGCTCCAACATTGTACTGCTACATATTTCCTCGAGTTTTCCTAAGCGGCCCCTTTGCCTTCGCACACTTTTCACACCTGCGAATGAAACGCGTGACCGATTCATGGCATCCTACCCAGTAGAATCGTCTCTTGATCTTTTCTACAGTCTTGTTAACACCAAGATAACCCCCAGTTGGTCCCTCGTGGTATTCTTGGATGACCTCGTCGACTTATCCCTTTGGAATTACGAGCAGATCGTTTACAAAGTCCCCGTTCTCACTTTCCCAACTGTGGTAGAGGCAATCGTTCCTCAGCTTCAAACTTTGCCATTGACCCCGGTAAGCTTTTACGATTGGGTTTTCACTGGATAATTGCTGCCAAGTTGGCCGACAACCTCGTTCTTGGTAGTCGATGATTACTGCCAGATCGGCATCTTCTCGCTTCTTTCCTCTGACCTTCTCAGCAGTCCAGACATCTTCTGGCAGCACATGGAAACGACGGATGTCGGTTTCGGCACCATAATGCATCCGCATTTTCATGACTGCTTCCCTTACGGTATTCGCGTGTTCTCACTTGCTCTCCTATTGGCGAATCAAACCTCGGACGCCTTTTTCGCAGACGGCAATTTCTCGCCATGTGTCCCTGTTGGTCGCAGATGTAGCATCTACACGGGAACGAGCGACTCCTACTCACTGTTGTTGCTCTGGAATTACGCCGCGATTTGCTGGAGGAATGATTTCTCCGCAGACGGCAGTTTCTCGCAATGTGCCCCTGCTGTTCGCAGATGTAGCATCTGCCTGGTAACGAACCACTTCTACTCGCCGTTGTTGTTCTGGGTCTATCCTGGTCTTCAGATATGCGCCGTAATTTGATGGAGGGACGGCATATCAAGAGCGATGTTTCACATGCGAGAGCGCTGGCAACTGTCTCCTTGAAAGATGTCTTCGGCAGGAGGATCAGGCTTCATTCCGTATCGGAGTTCCTTAGTCCTTGGATGAAGGAATCCGTTTTCAGTTTTTCCACCACATCAACCAGAATATCCGCGTAGGCAAGATGGGTCAGCCTCTCGATGTCGGCAGCATACTGCTGGATGGTCTTGTTTCCACGCTGCTTACGCCCTTTAAGCTCCAACTTGTGCATTTCCTGCATGTGCTCATTGCCGTATCTTCGATGAAGAGCTTCCCATATGGCTGTGTAGTTCTTTCTCAGGGTCTCCGGGATGGTTTGTAGATCATCAGCTGCTTCACCTTTAAGGGAAATTACTAGAGCGGCCACACGATCTTCTTCTCCCCATTGATTCCGTTCCGCTGTTGTCTCGAACTGAAGCTTGTTAAAAGCGCTCGTCCCATCGAAGTTGGGAGCTGTGAATTTCGATGATGCAGTCGGTACGACGATTCCTTGATGCTGAACGTTCTGGACAGTTTTCTCGAGTTCCAGAACCTTCTTATAGAACCTCGACTCCAGTGTCTCGATTCTCTTTTCTTGATTATTCTCGAGATCTAGAACCTTCTTATCGAACCTCGATTTTAATGTCGCGATTCCCTCTTCGACGTCCTGGAATCGATCGTTGACTGTCTGCTGGATGTTTCTTAGGCTTTCTCGATTGTTCTCTAGCATCCCTTATTACGTCTCCAGCTTCTGGCTCAGGGAAGTGAAATTTTCCTCCAATTTTTGATGGACGGTCGCCTCCAGTTTCTGGCTTATGGAAGTTGAATTTTCCTCCAACTTTTGATGTACCGTCGCCTCCAGTTTCTGGCTTATGGAAGTTGAATTTTCCTCCAACTTTCTACTTACGGCAACGGAATTTTCCTCCAGCTTTTGTTGTATTGTCGCCTCTAGTTTCTGACTTATGGAAACCGAATTTTACTCCAGCTTCTGGCTCATAGCATTCATAGCGGCGATAATTTTCTGCATATCGAATGCTGGCTCAGTGGATGTCGACGGCTTCTCCACTCCGAATTCATGATTCTCCCAGTCAACACCTTCTTCCTCCTGAGCTGATCGCAGTCTCTCCACCAGGTTGGCTTTTATCATTCATTAATGATTGAGAGCAGGTCTGAAGAAAAATTCGTACAACGTCACGTTTTGAGCTCCCATGTCTCGCGTATAACGTCACGTTTTTTTTTTTATATATTAAATATTTGGTCGAGGTGGCGCGTACAACGTCACGCGATTGAATTTTGGTCGAGGTGTCGCGTACAACGTTACGATCAAAATTTTCTTAAGGACAACATTCATTTTGTATATTAAATGCGATGTCAAGGGTACAACGTCACGGTTAGCAATTCAGATATATAATGTCATTTAATCCGGGACGAAGTAAGGCTGCATTAGGTGCTCGTGCATATAGGGAAAGAAAACGAAAGGAAAATAAACCATATGATATCAATAATACCGAACGATTTAACAGATATAAAAACAAACAATATCAAAAGCTGAACGATTACGTCGGTATAGACAACAAAAGAAATTGCGAAAGTTACAAGATGTTCAAAATAAATCTACATCTCTATACGATGAAAACTATTACTCTGCTGATGTAAAATTCAATAAAGATTTCTGTGAGAATCCATTTGGCCATACATGCACTGTTTGCGATCGATTATGGTTTCTGAAAGATTTGAAACCTGCACCAATGAACTCCTTACCATTGCTTAGAATTGAATTTCCTAATGAACCAGTTTTAGAATTTAAAGTTTGTAGTGCGTGTTATGGATCACCCGTTGGACGAATTTTTCTCCAGACCTGCGCCCAATCATTAATGAATGATCTGCCTGCAGACACCTCTGGTCTGCCGCTCTTTTTTTTCAACTGTTCGATGGTCAGTTTTTCTAATTTTACCATTTTCTTACTCTTTCGATAATTCACTTTTAATAGTTTACTTCACAATTCGAATAAACATTTCACTCGTTTACTCGCAATACCACTTCTGACACCAAATTTTATGGTTATGTTATATGCTCGTATAGGGTTCGTATCACTGGATTGCGATAAACTACAATTGTCCAGTTTTTGTTCGAATTAAAACACACACTTTTCTTATTTCTCCTCAGATCAACTATCTGAGTACCATCACTTTTATTTATTGGTACACGCAAACCTTTTCTTAAAGCTTTTATTTTCACACTGGTTTATCGACACAGCATATACCGACTTGTCACGCTCTGTTCACTTCCGTAAACTGAATGAACTCGAGGGCGAGTGTTCGCGCTTATATAGCTCTCGGTCCTCCTTCTCGAATGTTCGCCGTTAGATGTTCCCCTTCGAAAGTCTCTGGAAAGCTCTGGCATTCAGTATTATGCCGCTGAAAGTGACGATCATTTCAATTTCCCGTTTACCAGAGCATTCGAACTTCGACCGCGAAATTTGAACATAGACGTCGGTTTGTGTCTCCGCAACAATATGATATTTGTAGTTGCGGTGGTGCTTGCCGTAACAAATTTCAACAATTGGCTATCCTACATAATTATGCCTTGAGAAAAGTTTCAATTTCTACCCCGCTAGCTCATTCAATGCAACTATTTCACTAAACAAAGATTCTGCCAGTTAGTCAATTATTTTACTAAAGATCTTTAAAAAGCTTCCTTATACGTTGTGGCTATAATTTAAGACGTAATACTGGTAATATCTCATATGTACCTTCTCGTACTACCCTCTTTAGGAACTCTTACTTTATCGTAGCGAAACATTAGAAATCCTTCCATGTTTTTTTACAGAATTAAGTATTGGCTCCTTATTTACGACAGAAATGATATCGACATTTTTCTGCACTATATACCTATATGTATGTCGTTTCACCGTTTAATCGTCTTTTATTATGTATAATTTTAAGTTATATACAACTATTGCTTTCCTAATGTCCACCTCATTATCTCTATTCCTTGTATTAACATTAATGCCATTTACTATTTTCATAAATTAAAGTTTTTGCGAATATTGCATAGATACTGTTTTAATGGATTATATTAATGGGAATAATAAATACTACAACGCATATCCTTTTCACCTCAGCCTACGCTATCCTACAGCCCGTCACTTGCAATCGGCACGTTGCACCATGGAAAGTGGATGAAGTTCGTTCCAGCCCCAAAAGCGTTGATGCTGTCGAACACAGAAATTTAGCAGTGCATATTCGGATTCAACCCACTTTGTTCTAAATTCTAAATGCCTCTTGGCATTAATTTCATTTCAATGCTTAGGATGTAGAAAAGGCTATCAGTGTATCGCATGAAATAGCAAATAGCCTCCACGAGTACCACTATTGTTCACAATAGACAAGTCCATACGGCTGTTGATTTCAAAAACTTATTCAGACTTGTTTAAATGAAACCCGTAAGAGTTTTTGAATCGAATAATCATTACGCATGAATCAAAAATTCATAAAAATTTTTCATAGACCAAGAACATGTGAAAATGACAGATTTCCTCGAAACGAATCTGAAGTTCAATGCGTCCCCATCAGCTGGAACGGTTTTGGAAAAGGAATATTGATTAAAGGAAACTTACCTCCTTATTTTGACGAAATTAGGCGAAATTGTATGAACTGCGCTACGAGTTGCTCTCATACCCATGTATTTGCCTGAGCAGAACTTCTTGAATGAGTGTGGTTTGTAGACTATGTAGCGTTG
The DNA here is from genome assembly GCA_951905685.1 of Eumerus sabulonum. NCBI lineage: Eukaryota > Metazoa > Arthropoda > Insecta > Diptera > Syrphidae > Eumerus > Eumerus sabulonum. The sequence goes on along the minus strand of OX645060.1, from coordinate 146,602,200 downwards.
GAATTAGGGCTAAAGGAACCCGACATCTACCGTACTTCAAGATAATTTGTTTTATTTAAAACAAGTATTCATTAAAAGACGTTATCATGGTAGTTACATGTTACATGTTTATGGTTAATTACACTAAATTATTCAGTTAATCATACACAGACTAATGAAGTAGACAGAAGTGTTTCGACTTAGTAGAAAGTATAAACTGAAGAAGAATGGTTTAGCAGTTCGGTGGAGTGTTCGGACATGGAGGTAGAAATCAGGAGCTTAAGTGCGCGGATATGCAAATGGAGTTAGGTATCCTGAGTTCGATACCCGATCGGAAAAAGAAAATTTCTCCATACTTCGATGGAGAAGCTGCCAGTAGAATCAAAGAAAGGAGCGCTATCAACATCGAAAGCAGCTCGATGGAGCAACAACATCAAAAGTCAAATGGCCGCGTTGAAGTGAACTTTGCCAACCTAATTTCATCAACAAAATGACGGCAATCAAAGCTGAAGCGGCAGAAGTTGAAACAACAACAACAGCTGCATACAACGAAGCTGTCGCAACAGATACTGCAACAACACGGTCGCAACAAAATTGGCGGCAACCGCAACACTAAGAATAGCAGCCTTAACTGCAGAACCAACAACAACAGTGACAGCACAACAGAAGCAGCAACAACAATAGCGGCAGCAAAAGAAGCAGCAGCAACAGCGCCGCAAAAACAGCAACAGAAGCAACAACACCGTTTCACAGAAAAGGTACCTTCCGTCATGATGCACGCAAGCATTTAGGGCAGACCATCTGCCTGTGTAAGTACGCTGTCAAGTTTGTGGGGGTCAAGGCCTCCACTATGGTATAATCCATATGGCAGAGGTGGGAACTATCTTTCTTCCTGGCTTACCCAACAGTCGTTTGAAGAATCTAAGGAAAATCCCCACTATAGATTCCCAGGTCGTACGAAGGGACAAATTATTAAGGCGCGGGGACATAATTTATGTATGAGCTGCCAAAGGTTTAAGCACACCATAAGGCATCATCGATACCTTAAGTGTACACCAAACCACAAGTATGATAAATGCGGCCTAGCCCCAACTAGGTTGTAGACAAAGAGCATCCATCGGGGGTTTCCCACATTCTAACAAGGTAGGAAAGTCAAAATCGATCGGCAGAAAGCTAAGAGATTACTTCCCTCGGAACGTTTTCAAATTCCAGCTGTCACACCCCGATTGGCCTACACCCAGATAAAGGCAGCTCAGGGAAAAGCGTTGCAAATGCCAAAGGTTGTTCTTCAAGCCCTAAGGCACCGGAGGCTACTCGTGCAAGCGAAACGAGTGGACAGGATCAATTTGCTTCTGCTGAACTTCGCGCCTCCATAGTCGTAATGGTTACGCCGCGCCGGTAGAAAGTTTCTTGAAGATACTAGCTATGTATGTAATTACCCTGACGAGGATCTATTTAAATGGTTGCAGGAACAAAGCCCTGATGTATTTCTGGCTAGAGAAAGCAGAGATCCAAATCCGGCACAACTCATACAAAGCGCTCCAGGTGCTAGAGGCATGTGTTGTGTGTATTTTGCTTCGGAACGGAAGAAAAGATGTATGAACAATATATAAACTTGAAGCAGCACAACCCAATATCCTCATTGCAAAGCTTGAAACACTTTCACGATTTTCGCCCTTAAACTCTGCAGAAAACTTGTATGTTTTTGGCCGGAGGTCTAACTGGTAAAAAGTGTGACTTGGGGATAATGTGCTTATTACACGGAGAACCCACTAAGCCATTGATCTGCTTGACTTGTGACCAAGATTGGCTGAGACGAACAAATGGTCTGCAAATCGTTTACGGGCCATCGAATACGATAGTGACCTTTGCAGACTTGGTGACGGGAACCAAATACCCGAAGAGCTTGCGGAAATGGCAAATGATGTTCACCTTACTCTCCCATATGATTTTAGAAGGGCAAGTTGGCCACACTTTCCCAACAGCTTGACGAAAGCGCTCACTTCGAGCGGATTCTGTTCTGCGATCAACTGGAACCTGTAAAATAAGGAGATCGACAGGAACCTTACATAAACGGACGAAATAACTACCCATACCTCTACCGTGCTAACAGCATCACGATACCGCTAATTTGTATCGAAGCACGACAATAAATCCACTTCAAGTCTACAAGGTGTAATAGCATTCGCGACGAAGGGCGAAGGGCGACGTGGCGCAGAAGTTAGTGTGTTGGACTCTGACGCACGATGAGCGAGTTCGGATCCCGATAACACCAACACCATCGAATATTTATTTCGCGGCGTCCCTCCTCGGCGGGGCTCTGGCAAAACCCCCCGTAGTATAACTTGCCTTGAAAAAGCTCCTCGACTCACGCCGTTCGGAACCGGCATTAAACTATACGTCCATTTCACCTGTGTGAAAAAAAAATAAATAAATCACACACAACATGGGTGATTGAAGAGAAGCTTGGCTCTGGTCCTTCATGGGCTGTAGCGCCACGAAAAGAATAGCATTCGCTTGAACCACAAATTGAAGAAAAGAGCCCTACTTTACCACTTCTACCTTGAAATTATATTGAACATTATCCTTGGTTTCATCAAAGCTGATCCAACGATCAACGTCATTGTTACCCCTTTGATACATTGATTGTTACCCCATTCGATACAACTCCGCAGTACTATGTATGATGACTGGAAGTTGAAAATCAACCTCCAGATATCAGAATGGCTGTGCTTAGGGCCTCCAGCGAGATTAGAAAACACTAGCTTCATCCTCTGCGTATGCAATATTGAAGTGCGCGAACGAATCAGTACGGACTATAGCCAACCCGGAATTTAGTCCGCTCTCGTCCTATCTAGGACAACCAATCCTGAGAGTTGTGAACGAACATCAACGACCCAACCACTGCACTCCGTTCAGGTTGTGTGTCTATCTATAGGCACATCATAAGAGAATATAAAATCCTGAACCTGCGCGAGTTTCTAAAAACAAAAAAAAAAAAAAACCAGCGAAAATTCGCAATCCTTGGACCGGACGGGCCTATGGATGTCCTGTTTGGCTTGCGTTACGTCTTATCCCAGTCCCAGTACATGGATTCCCAGTGAGTTTTCTAATAAAATTGATCGGAAGAAACATTGCAAGGGCATTTACTTCGGTCAATAACTGTGAAACTGAACGGCTTTGTCCCCCCAAAAGCACTCCTCTATTCGAATCACTGTGGACTGATTCAAGATAGTTTGGCGGTACAGCTAATACTCTATTTGGCTAGTAATACCGTGCAGCAGAATATACATAAATAATATACATATATATCAGTTAAGATAGGTTTAAGTAAACCACGATCTGGTGCTAACTTTTTGTGACAAAGAAAACCTTTTGCATATATTAAATTGAAATATAACGAAAGACATAAGTTAGATGTAGACTTTGTTCGCTGAGGCTCTTCATTTCTGCTAGTGGACAAGTCGATCCTTTATCTTATGCATTTCTGCTACTTGCTAGTGTCCCTTCCTTTTTTTGTAACATCATTTCATTCATACATATTTACATATTTTACCATGTTTTGTTACTTGAATGTGCGGTATCCACCTATCGGTAGTATTCCCAAGTACAGAGTCCTTGACTAAATAAAATGAGTTAAGGTAAAATCCCACAATTATAGTCATAGGCGAGTACATTTATGGTAAGGAGGTGCTGACCTGTCAAAGAAGAAAAGTCATCTGGTAAGTGGCGAGAAGTCATTGTCCAATGCTACTACTCGTATAACTTATGCTAAGAGTGTATATTTCTAGCTAGCTCTGCTAGTCGCAGGATGTTTGAAAGACAAAACGAAGACCAAAGAAATAACTAACAACGCCTGGCCATAAAAAAGGATACAAAATGAAAAGAAATTATAATTCGAAGCGATTTGAGGAACGAAAAGGATAAATGAATGAATGCATGGATAGCTAGATGACGGATGGACAGACGGTTGGTTAGGCGGCGGATGAACGGATGAAAAGACGGAACGATAAATGGAAAGTGCGGCAGAGGAAAGCAAATATTGGGGTTGCTTTCCCGTTCCTTTTGATGACGATGAAAATCCGTATTTTCAAAAGAATTTCGGAATTTAATTTCATTTTAAATCAAGTGGAAGTTTTTCTTGGGCCCAATTTCATCCGTATGCCCACCTCTTAACCGCCTGCCGCCTAACAAAGTTGTGTAAAAAATGTTCCTTCCCAACTCTTTCTCCATCTCGTACTTGATCTATTTTTATCATTTACCGTTCACCAAAACTCATCCTTGACGGTTTCGTCTTCATCAGTCTAAGGGGTTTAGGAATTTCATAAAACGTATTCCTTATGTTGCTTCTCTCTGTACTTGTAATACTTTTTGAAGTTTTCTTCTTGTTTTTCATTTTCGTACCCTTCGCCCGGGCTCCTAAAAAATAGGGAAAGGACCAAAACAGAGTGTAAGGAAAATAAAAATGTGTACTTTGCGGTTGGGTATTTTTTTTCTCTGCTCCTCTCGGAGTTGCTGCTAAATTAAAAGAAACTCATAATTTGAACTGTTACACCGTTCTGCACTACTGCGCTTATTTTATGTTTTTGCTTTTAAACATAATTATTTCGTCGATTCTTTCATCCGAGCTGGCCTTTTAGAGCGCGGAATGCTCCTAATGTGATCGTAATTGAATTCTTTACTGAAATGAGTGTGAGTTAGTAAAATTAGTGAAGTTCAAACTTCTGAACAAATGGTATCGAAAAGGGGAACGCCGGATTTATTTGCAATCTTTCTTTACAGATGTATGTATACGAAAAAAAAAAAAAAAAAAAACGGTCCCTAGTGTAACCGGTTAATGATGCATAAAAAAAGTCTGGTCTTTCTTCATACTTGTTTTCATTGTAAGTGAGGGAATATTTTTTATTATAGACTTATTTGTAAACCGTACTATGAACGGCACATTCAGGTTTCCCCTTGAACTTTTATAAAATTGCATCTAAGCTGGCACGGATAATCTAGACGAAATTCATGAAGATGCATTGCACCCTCCGAAAGAGCTAGGGGCTTGCGAGTGCTATAAATAAATCACGTGATCACCTATTTCGGCGATTTGAACCAGCCAGGGAGCGACCGAACAGAGCAAAGAAGTTGATCGCGTTTAACTTGGCAAACGCCAGCTTCGATCTCTGTCCCTGGTCAATCCAAGTTGACACACAGCATCCGCGTGGCGTCCCCTGGATAGCTATACTTGCACCCGCCAGGTAGTGAACCAACCTTTGCAGCGGACCGACCCCATGTTCCTGGGGAAAGAGAACCTGGCCCTCCAGGTTGAGGGTTGCGCTTAGGGTTAACATCCCTATCGCGTTAAACAATAACTAGTTCAGGAACAACCAATAGCCGCGGATACGGACGGATTACATGTTGACGACCCCCGCAAACTTCAAAAAGAAAACAAATTTCGGATCTGCACCTGGATCGTTAGTCCCTCAACAGACCAGGTGCAGCCGAACAACTGGTCAACTCTTTGGACTGCTATAAGGCAGACATTATCGCGCTCCAAGAATTGCGATGGGATGGGCCAGGCAAAAAGCGGATGAAAAACTGTGATATATACTGCTACAGAGAAAATAAACAACGCTTATTCGGATGCGGATTTGTTGTTCGAGGCAGACACAGGTAAAAAGTCTTAAGCTTCCCTTATATAAGCGAACGCCTCATGACTATCCGCATCATGACCAATCTCGGCAATATAAGCACAGCCTATACAACACCACGTCAGAAAACGGACTAAGGCTAGTGGTTTTTATGGCAGGACATAATCTGGTAGTAGGTAGTACACGATTCCCACACCTCAACATCTATGAGTGGACCTGGCGGTCTTTCGATCAATCGACAACCAACCAAATTGATCATATTTCGATCGACGGCAGACACTCTTCCAGCATCCCAGATGTCCGAACCTTTCGAGGAGCCAACATCGACTCGGATCATTACATTGTTGCAGCCAAGGTACGGATGCGAATTTCTCGGAATCAACGGAGTCGAGTAAGAACACCAAAATTTAACGTCGGAAAGATGCAATCGCAGGAGACCGCCAGGACCTTCGCCGATCAAGTCTCCCTCAAGCTCTCTCGAGTCCCGATGCAATCTGCAGAAACCGTAGAACAGCAATGGAGTCGTTGTCAGAGCGCCACTAGAAGGGCGGCCTCAGATGTACTCGGTTTCGAGCCACCACCGTCATCACCTGGTTTGATGATGAGTGCAGATAGGCACATGTAAAGAAACAGAATGCATACATGGTCACATTGCATCGACGGACGAGAGCTGCCCGCGAGCTCTTTGAACAGAAAAGGAGGAAGGAGCATACGCTTCTGAGAAGGAAAAGGAAGGAGCGCGAGATCGAGGAGTAAAGTAAAACGAACATGCCGAAGCTATAAAGCCAGAGCAGAAGCCTGCAGGGATGAGCACGGACAACTAGTAGTGGAGTCAAAGTCGATGCTGAGATTGTGGAAGGACCACTTCTGCAGACTGTATAACGGCGTTGATAGTCAAAATGCCGCCTTCAGGCAGAGCGAACCATTCTCAACGGACGAAGACGAAGGAGAATCCCGTCCACCCGACCTAGACGATGTTAAAATAGCGATAACGAAACTTAAGTCTTATAAAGCTGCTGGAGCAGACGGACTCCCCGCGGAACTGTTTAAAGCAGCGTCAGGAGCATGCACCAACTTATCTGTAAGATATGGTCGGAAGAACGCATGCCCGGTGAATGGAATTCCAGTATCGTTTGCCCGGTCCATAAGGAAGGAGACCCCTATGACTGCGCCAATTACAGAGGGATAGGCCTCCTGAACATCGCGTACAAGATCCTCTTTGCCGTACTGTGGAAGCGTCTGACTGGTTCGTGTCCTATCAGTTCCTTTCAGTGTGGTTTCAGGCCAGGAAAATCCACTATAGACAAAATATTTACACTACGGCAGATCTTGGAGAAGACCAGGTTGAATTCCAGGTTGACACGCGCCATCTTTTCTTCGACTTTAAAACCGCGTATGACAGTGTTTATAGAGACGAGCTTTACAGAGTCATGCATGTTTTAACGTTCCTGCCAAACTCGTGAGACTGTGCAGGATGACTATGGAGAACTCTCGCTGCTGCATTAAGTTCGGAGGTGAACTAACCGACCCCTTAGATGTTAAAAATGGTTTTAGATAGGGTGACGCACTGTCATGTAATTTCTTTAACATTATTCTTGAAAATATCGTGCAGGACTCTGCGGCCAATACAAGAGGTACGATCTACTTCAAGTCCACGCAATTGCTAGCCTATCCAGATGACATTGACGTTATTGGACGGACAGAGCGAGACGTCAATGAGGCGTTCGCAAGCATTGAAGTAGGAGCGGCTAAAGTGGGTCTAAGGGTAAATGGGGACAAGACCAAATATATGCTGTTATCAAAGAAAGACGCGCAACGCCGACTACATTTTTGAAGTAGTCAAGGACTTCGTCTACCTTGGCTCGATAGTGACAAGCAGCAACGACACCAGCGCTGAGATAAAACGCAGAATAACTCTTACCAACCGCTGCTTCTTCGGGCTCAAGAGGCAATTGAGTATTAGAGCCCTCTCTCGAAAAATGAAGGTATCCCTCTACAAAACATTAAACATCCCGGTTATCAAAATCGGATGAAGAGGCTCTTGGGCGTTTCGAGGGGAAAATTCTGCGTGCAATCTTTGGTTCCGTTTATGTAAACGGAGAGTGGAGGAGGAGCTTCAACCAAGGACTGTACGGGCTGTACAGCGACATCGGTCTAGTTAGAAGTCTTCGGATCCAACGTGAAAGATGGTTAGTCTATGTAGAGCGAATGGACATCAACGCTCCGGCCCGAAGAGTCTTCGACTCCAACTCCGAGGGACGACGCAGCAGAGGACGACCGCATTTAAGGTGGTGCGCACAGGTGGAAAGGGACCTCAACAAACTGGGCGTGCGGCACTGGAAGCGGCTGGCCAAAGATCGGGCCAGCTGGAGAGGCTTGTAGGTTAAGGCCCTGGTTCACCCTGAACTGTAGCGCTATCAAAGTAGGTAAGTAAGTTGCATCATCAGGTCAGACGGCACCAGACTCCATCTTCTGAGACTTTTTGAAATATCGCATTTAACACAAGTCTTGAAAGCTTACATTAAAGAAGAAATCTCTAGTTTCAAACCAAGTTTTTTACGAGCAGCAATTCAAAATGCCGACATACGAGCCCAAATCTGCTTCTACGAGGTATGGCAATTCAGTTCCGGGAATATGTAAACAAAAAACAAGCAAATCAAAGTTGCTTCAAAATTTTATTATCGACCTTCCTCGTCTCGTCTCGTTCTAACTCTACACGATTCCAACGTTGCTCGCACTATTTGAAGCACCCTTGATAATTATCCAAAGTAAACTCGTTCAGAACCATGGTTACGGCTTCTTTAATTTTCTCTACAACGAAAAGATGAGCTCCCTTGGGGTGTGACTTCCTCTAGGCGGTAGATGCGGCATTGTTGGAATGTTTTTTTTCGTTAAAAAAAACTCTTGCACAATCAGCGAGGAACGGTTCGGCGCACACACGAAAAACATGTGCTCGCAGGCTGCTTTAGGACGACAACATGCACGTTTTGAAGTTCAGGATGTATTTCAAACAGAGGCTTTACGAATCTTGTATGGAATGCGGTTGCAACATTAATTCCACTGGAAAACCGACGTAGTCAAAGAGAGTTTTGACCTTTCCCCAGACCTCTCACCTATTCTATTAATGATGAGTGAAATTCCTATAAAAAAGCCTGACCCACCTAGGCTTACTAATAGAAGAACAAACTGAGAAGGTTTTAAGAATGAGGTTGGAGAAGGTATTTAACTCAGAGTACCACTAGGGACACCTTATGAAAAGGAAGTCGAAGTCGACCTATTCGTTGAAGTCATACAGTACGCAACCTGGATCAACAGTCCACTTTACTGCTAATTTCGCAGTAAATTATTCACCTGAAATTAGAGATATAGTTAAGGAGAAGCGGAAAGCGCGTAAAAGTTGGCCACAAAGTCGGGCGCCGCAGGATAAAACTCATCCAAATCGATTATGTAATGTACTTAAAAAATCTATCGGAGATTTTAAAAACCAAATTCTAGGCTCGTATTTAGAAAATTTGACGGCGGGAAGAGAATCAAACTAATCTCTATGACAAGCTGTCAAATGTCTCAAAAGCCCCAAATTCAAGCAGAACAAATAAGAAAAAGTCGAAATGCATGGGCGAAAGGAGACAAGAAAGTTTCTTGACGAAACTTTTCAGCCTTCCATAGGTGAACTGCTTACAGAATTTGTTTATCGGACGAATGATACACCGGAATCTGTAATAACACGATTCACGTACGCTGAATTGAAGGCTATTGTTGAATCGCTTAAAAGAAACGAAGTCGTGTCTTTAATCTAATTACAGGAGAAGTTCTCATGGCTCTTCCAGGAGAGGCTTGACTAAAACTCTGCCGAGCCAGTGGAAAGTCGCAGAAGTTATATGGTTCCAAAGCCGGGTAAAGCACTAACTGACAAGAAATCCTATCCTCCGATTTCACTCTTGCCCATATTTTCGAAAAAAATTCGTATACTTAATTGTATACTATTCAGTCTTTCGAGTTCAGCCCGCTTTAGTAAGAACGCTGCTTTGGAGTTGATTCCCAACAATCTTTCGGATGGAAAACTTGGATCGAAGAGGATTCCATCAATTTTCTTGACCCTCGAACACGCAACGTAGGCCAACCCGGCACTAAATTCACTTATCCCTAAGTCCACAATTGCTTTGTCCAACGTAATTCCTTGCAACCTGTGAATACTAATGCCGTAAGACAGCGATAACGGAAATTGCTTCCTCGTGCCATTGACTGCGCCTGAAGCGAAAGTCGGTCCCGTGTAAGTTTCAAACTTGACCACGATGAAGATAGGAGCTTCGTTTGGTATGGAGTTCTCGACTCTGTTTTCGGTCGGACCGTAAATAATGTCGTCGATCCTGGATTATTGTCGACAAAGCGTTGTGACCAGAATTCATAGTACGAGAGGTTGTTCTCGCCTAGGGCTAGAGCATGAAGTGCTTCTCGAAATTGTTTCTGTTCAGCCAGTCTGTCGCATGATCTGCTTGAGAATAAACGTCTTCCGTATCTGCAAATAAGCTGCTTTGCCTCGCAGAGAAAACTCATCCAACTCTTTGGGGTATGCCATACATAGGCCAAAGAATACAACAACAAATCTTCCACAACATTCGGGCTACTTCTCAAGGTTAGCTTCTCTAAGCCGGCCATCTATCTTGCCCAGCATACGCAACCCAATCATACTGAATTCGTCTATCAATATCGCCTTGATATTACTGAAATGCTGCTGAAACTCCCTTTGGGTCTTTCCAGTTAGGGGCGTAACCTTGGCTGATGTGGCAACGTGCAGTCCGGAATGCAAAGTTTGGCCACCAATATTGTTTGCAGCCACGCCGGTTGGACCCATTAGCTGGACGTGCTCCAAGCCGAAACTTTTAACAACATCGTTGATGAGAAACGGCTTGCCGGTTCCAGCAGCTCAAATGACTATTGCCATTTTGTCTGTCGTTTCTCTGCTTGTCGCTCTTGTGATGAAGTCTATCACGGCTTGTTGCTCGATGTTCTACGTAAAGCAGCTTGCTGCCGCCTCAACTTTTGGTATTTCATAGGAAGCCATTGCCGCATCAATGAACCTGAGCTCCTTTTCTACTCCTGGATATTTGCTGAAAGACAGTGAGTTCGAGGTCTGTTGCTCTCATTCTACTGGGGTGCCTGGGGGGTCTGATCTTGCCGAATGGTTGGGACACCCGGTTGTCGCAATAATGGTTGGCTTTTGTCAGCTCTTCAATATTCATTGACTCAAAGTTTCTAACGTCCAGATAGCCAAAATACGCCATGGACATGTGGGATGTGGGTACCAAATAGTCTATGATCGGATACTCCTTCTCCAATAGAAACAGTTCCCCTCTCTTGCCAAAGTAATTGTCTGCAACTGACGGGTTTTTTGAGAGCAATGATTGCATGTCCCTTGCAACCTGAGCTTCAGACTTCCCAGTTGAATAGTATCCAAAATGTTTCGTTATTCTGGGCCACCAGAGATCTGCCGCGCTTAACGTCAAGAAAAATGTTGGAACACCAAGTTGGCTGACCATACTTTCAAGTTCTAAACGCTTCTGATACCAGTAAGACATTGTGCCTCTGATATTTGAAGCAAAGTAGAGAAAATGGTTCATCAGCGCCGGATTCTCTCTGGCTTGTTGTTGTAGATACTTCGGCGATCCATTGAAATCTGTCATGTTGGCGTAGGTTAAGCCTTTGCTAATTGCATCGTGGCGTTGCAACGTGTTAAGGCAGAAGAATGGAAACCTCGGGTCTTGCGCAAATCTCTTGTCATGGTAACTCATCAAATACCGAGCCCATTCCTGAAATGTGGGTTGATTTTCTCTAGAACGTGTATTACCATTGGAGTCAGCAGCACCAGAAGGGAACAGATGAGGAAAAGCTTTGACGATGTATCCAACAATCGTGAATTCGTTGACCGGATTTGCTGAACCTGCGGGCCAGTCGATTACATCACGAACAACCTCGGTTTGTCTCATACCACTTGACACGGGAAGCGAATTAATAACCACATCGTCAATGTCTTCAGCAACATCGGGCGTTGGCAACCCTTCCGTCGACATGTCTAAGTTGACCTTGAACGCTTCCGTCTTCTGGTAGTGCCGCCAAGGCGGACATATTGACTCGCAAGTCAGCATAGAAGCGATTCTGTTGCTTTAGAAACACCAGAACATCGTGTACCACCTGTCGTCTGACCCTGAAGTCTTTGTAACCTTGGGCTCCCTGCTTCCTAACCAGCAAGATGTTGACTGTATTAGGAACTCTAGGCAACTCGTTTGCAATCGGTTGGAGATCTTGCTCGACGTTCACCACGTTTCCTTTGTAACCGAATTGACCATTGACACCTTGACTGCGGAGCTGATAGACGCTGAGAACTGGTTGAATCCGTGCTACCAACATCTGCTCGACCACTGACAATGTCTTCTTAACCTCTGGAATATCTCCTGGATCCATATTGTTTTCAGCAGTGTACTTGACAGGGTTTTTAGTGCAGTCACGGCAGATGACTTCATGGTGGCTGAGTTGTAGCCGTGAGCAGTTGTCGCAGAGTCTGAACACGTGCTTGTCGAGATTCTAGGTGAATGTTCTCATCAATTCAATATCTCCAAAGTGTGTTGTTTCTATGTTTGAGTTTCGAAGAGGGTCGTCGATAATGTTTTGGCGAACGTTCCTCATTCTGGCTGTGTCTCTGGTCGATCGTGCTAAGTTCCGGGATCGTTTAGGAGGAAGTGGCATATTGTCTCAAACTGTTTTTTCGTAGACTTCATATATGAGATTTATTGTCTTTTTTTGTTATTTTCCATTTTATACCTATAGAGCACCGTGGCGCAGAGGGTAGGTTGTGGGACTACCCACAGTCCATGAAGAACCTGAGCCGAGCTTCTCTCAATCACCCATGTTGTGTGTGATTTCATTTTCCCATAGATGAAAGGGACCTGCAGTTTATTGCCGGTCCCGAACGACGAATTTCGAGAAGCTTTTCATGACAATTTTACTACAGGGTGTTTTGTCAGAACCCCGCTGAGGAGAAACACCGTGAAAAACACGTTCGATGGCATGGCTGTGTCGGGATTCGATCCCGTGTCATCGGCGTCAGAGGCCAACACACGTCCCACTGCGCCACGGTGCTCTCACGGTACTCGCGTTGGTGACTGCATAAAAACATCGTGAAGACTGAACAAAAAAAATATTGAAAAAGTTGAATCGAGGTGCTTAAAAGGATCGTAATAAGTGACGAATCCTGCATCTATGCATATAAACCTGAAATCAAACAACAGTCGACTGCCTTGTTCGTTAAAATAACACATTTTGGTGGTACCTCAAGGGCGGTGGAAAAGGTGCTCCGAAAATTGGTTCAGAAGCTTACAATAAAACCATTTCCGAAGATAAATTTCTACTTATTTATCTCAAAGCTGCGCCGTAGCGCAGTGGGTAGTGTATTGGCCTCGGTTCTTAAAAAACACCAGTAGTATAGGAAAAGCTTCTCAAAATTCGCCGTTCGGAACCGGCAATAAACTGTAGGTGCCTTTCACCTATGGGAAAATGAAAATCACACCCAACATCTGTGATTAAGACAACTTCGGCTTTGATCTTACATAAACTGTAACGCCAACATATACGTATATATGCATGTATATTTATATATCTCTAAACTTAAGCATATCTCAAGACGTATGGATCATCCTATGTACGTGTTGTTAAAAATCACCCTCCTTAGTTGAAATTCCATTGGAGAAATTCCATGCGTTTTTTAACTATTCAGTCAAGCGTTGGTTTTTTACATTGCCTCGAAATGAATGTCCATTTCAGCGCTTTCATGTTAAGATTCTTTCCTACATTACCATGTCATAGTTACTAAACTTTACGTACATCTTGTGTTATGCTCCCTAAATTTTTTCCTCATGGCTTTAATGCTACATACTATTACGAATTGCAATATTTTGCTTCACTAAGCTGATTTGCTATTTTCTATATATCTTCTCTAATCAGTATCAGAATATCTAAATAAACCAGATGTTAGTTATGAACTAAATGGTTCTGCAAGACATTCACTGTTTATTGTTATTTTATACACTAAGCGTTTCGGAAAATGGACGTATACTTGAACACACTTGTTCGTCTTATCTTCTATTGAGCATATCCCATGCACCCCAGTAATACATATGGATTTGGAAATAATCCTATCATTGGTATTATAATGATATGTCCAAACATGCTGGTTCATTAAGATATTTTGATAGTATCTCGCCCAGGCAATCAACCTAATTGGATAAACAGTATGGTGCTTTGCTTCTTCCAAACCGCTTCATGCCTTCAAAAGATTCAATGCATATTGCATAGCACACTAACCTATAAACAATACTACTAAACAGAATAACCCATGAAACGATACTTTAAAATGTAAAGTATTAACTATCTGTCAGCGGAAATAAATTAATCTTGTATCGCATCCGGACATTTTAATTCGCCCTTTTGATTAACGTATGGGTGTGGAATTGCATATAAATTAAATGAATTATATCAACGTCGTTCATGTCACACTTGGATGGGATTTTACGAGTCCTGCCCCAGCTTTGAGGTTCATCATTCTCGTTTTTATTCTATTTTGTTTGCTATTTAGCTGGTTTATCCGCTTTTCCTTGCATACGCATCTCATTAGTGGGGTTTATAGTTGAGCTTGACGTGGTGTTAAGTCTTCTTTCAACTGAAGCGAATCGCTGGTTTATTGCTTCATTTAATTTGGAACACTTACTAGGGCTATTGAGACCTGGACTTATCGATAATATTGATTATTTTATGAAAAATTGGTTTAACTCGACTAATGACTAAATACAAATTATATCTAAATAGACGTCCTTCTCTGAACAAGTAGCATTTTTTTTACAGCCCATGAAGAACCAGAGCCAAGCTTATCTCAATCACCCATGTTGTGTGTGATTTATTTTTCGCATAGGTGAAGGGGACCTAATGCCGATTCCGAACGGCGTTAGTCGAGAAGCTTTTTCAAGGCAAGTATACTACGGGGGGTTTGGCCAGTACCCCGCCGAGGAGGAACGCCGCGAAATAAACATTCGATGGCGTTGGTGGTATCAGTATCCGAACTCGCTCATCGTGCGTCAGAGTCCAACACACTAACCACTGCGCCACGGCGCCCTCAAACAATCAGCATAGGAGTACATATTTCAGGGAATTGTTAAGGGGTTCATGGCTGATAGTGTTCAACGAAACTTGATTACTAAATAGCACCGTGCTGCACGATCGACCTCTAAAAATTCTGGCGACGAATATAAGGTGACATGTAAGGCATGAATATCAAAGCCATGCCAAGTTTCACATTTTTTTTTTTTGTTTTTTAGAGTTTTTAGATTCTCTTATGATGTGTTTACACACACAACCTGGGGTCGTTGATGTTCGTTCACTCCTCTCAGAGGTGGTCGTCCTAGACCTAGATAGGACGAGAGCCGACCATATTCATTACGGTTTGTGATACGCTTCGTTTGGTGAGCTGCTATGTTGTTTCGTTGAGGATGGCACAAAAAGCCTCTAATGATAAGGCCAGGACAAGATAAAACCCATTATCACATTACAGGAGATGAGACGTGGACTTATGCTTTGGATACGGAAATTCAATTAATTAGTTGAATATTGTACTAAATGTGAAGCAAGACAAACATAAAAAAAACAAAATACGTAGTCGTTCAAAAATCAAGGTCATGTTGACGATTTTGTGCATTTCGAGCTCCTTTCGCTGGGTCAAAACGTCAACAAAGAATATTATTTGAGCAACTTACGTCGTTTGCATAAAGCTATTCTTCTAAATAGGCCGAAATCGTGGCGAGATAATAGTTGGTTTTTGCACTACGGTAACGCACCGTCCCACACTGGATTGATTTTCTGTCACTATTTCGCTAAAAACTCGACGCATATCGTTCCCCAACAACCCTATTCACTTGGTTTGGCACCGCGCGACCGTCTGTTTAACAAATTCCGAAAACTGTTCCAGCTTGAGTCGATAGAGGAGATAAAAGTCGCATCAAAGAGAGAGCTGAAAACCATCTTGGAAATCGACTTTAACAACGGTTTTTAAGGTTAGAAGGCGGTGAAATTGATTTTTAGGAACAAATAAAGAATTCATCAAAATAAACCCTTAAAACTTACTCCATGGACATTAACTACTATGTCATGAACAATGGAGTGGTCGAAGGCACATATTATGCTTATTTATAAGACTTTCGATTGAAGAAGCAATTCTGTGTAAGAGCAGAGCTCGAGATGTTTCTTTGTTTTCAGCTTCTGTGATTGAGAATCCATAGTAATGTAACAGACCTTCTGACGATATTTTTTTTTCGAATGTATGTATGTTGGCGTTACAGTCCATGAAGGACCAAAGCCAAGCTTCTCTCAATCACCCATGTTGTGTGTGATTTATTTTTCACACAGGTGAAAGGGACCTACAGTTTAATGCCGATTCCGAACGGCGTGAGTCGAGAAGCTTTATCATGGCAAGTTTACTACGGGAGGTTTTGCCAGTACCCCGCCGAGGAGAAACGTCGCGAAATAAACATTCGATGGCAGCACACTCACACAGTATGTGTTCTGCCGTTTCCTCGTCCTCAAGACAGAGCCAACACTCAGTTTCAGAGGACAGGCTAATTTTGTTTAGATGATATCTCAGACCGTAGTGTCCCGTTAGATAGCTGACTAGTCTTCTGATATCCACCCTATTGAGTTTGAGTATGTCAATAGCGTGTTTGTTCAGGGGTCGTATAAGTCGTTTAGATTGACGGAGTCCCTCAACGCTGTTCCAAAGGGACAGGTGTTGCAATTTTTCCCACTTGTCTAGGAAGTAATTCATGCTGACAAGTTGGTCGGCAATTTCATTGCCCTTGATACCTTTATGTCCTGGCACCTACCAAGGTTTAACATTGTTTCTTTTGGCGAGGTCTTGTAGGACGTCATGGCATTCCGTGACGGTTTTTCAGTTCGTGCTGTTCGACCCCAGCGCTTTAAGCGCTGCTTGGCTATCAGAGAGTATGTTGATGGTCACTCCTCTGATGCCAGTCTCGAGATTTAGATTGACGCATGTTAGGATGGCATGCAGCTCTGCTTGGATACCTTCGAGATCTTGCGTTTTGGTCCAAAGATGCCGGCGCCAACACCGGAAGCCATCTTGGAGCCATCCGTGTACCACCTAGGGCCTTTGACATTTAGTAGGGGATCACTGTTTTCCCATGCTGAGCGGTTTGGGATCAGTATCTCAAATCTCTTGTCAAAGTTGAATGTGTGTGGCAATGCGTCCGAGAACAGTCTCCAACTCGGTAATCATATCCAACTCGGGAATTTGTTGTAATATGGACATGTGGCCTACGTGGCATATTTGTTCCCGAGCAGAGAATTCTGATTGCACTGCGTAATGCCACCTTTTTGATAAAAAGGTGCAATGGATTGAGTCCAATGAGTGCTTCTTGAGCTGCCGAGGGGCAGCTTGGCATAGCGCCTGTGATGCCGAGGCACGCTAGTCTTTGAAGGCGTTGAAGCTTAACAATTGTAGTTATTTGTTCAACTTTTGTCCACCGTACGGTGGACCCGTAGGTGACGATAGGTCTTACTATCGCGGTGTATAGCCAGTGGACTACCTTAGGTTTAAGTCTCCAGGTTTTACCGTAGGTGCGTCCACAGGCCCACATGGCCTTAGTCGCTTTCATGAGTTTATTTCTCATATTCGAGTTCCAGTTGAGTCTACGGTCTAGGTCAATACCTAGATACTTTACTTCCTCTGAAAATCCTATGCGTGTGCCATTTAGTAGGAATGAGCAGGGTTGTACCTTTCTGCTCTTTGTAAATGGGACAAAGATTGTCTTATTTGGGTTAATAGATAAACCCTCTCTGCCACACCAGTCACAGATAAGTTGGAGTGCAAGCTGCATGCGCTCACAGGTAGTGATCTCGCACTTGCCGTAACAATGACTACAAGGTCATCAGCATATCCGATAACCTCGTAGCCCCAAGTGGTTAGATTGCGTAGTAGATCGTCGATGACTATCGACCAAAGCAGTGATGAGAGGACTCCCCCTTGTGGGCATCCTTTAACCGCCGATACTGTCACTGAGACCTCTCCGCATGTGGCTGATGTAATACGGCTATTTAGCATCGCCCTAATCCAGTGCTTAGTGGGATGGTCCACACCGCTGCAGGATAGTGCAGTGGTGATCGAATCATAGCCAGTATTATCGAAGGCTCCCTCTATATCGAGGAAGGTGCAGATTGCGATCGCCTTTTGTGTGAAACTATTTTCAATGCGCGTCACCAAGTGGTGTAGTGCATTCTCGGTAGATCGTTCTTTGCGATATGCATACTGGTTAGAGTTGGGTAGTTCCGGACATGTATAGTTCACGGAACTATGTCCTCTCTCGGACACATGTCCTCTCGTTCCGCAAATTGAACGAAAATAGTTCCATAGTTCCATTCAACCCTTATTCATCAATCACATATGTACAAGACGAAAAAAAAAAACATAAATGCAACGAACATGCTTCTCATACGGTATGAGTTATACCCCGTAGTTTTCACGAAACCCAAAAGTATGTCCCTTATTCCACGGCGCTTTTTTAGTACAGCTTGAAAAGTGTGATTTCCTTTTGGACTGACATTCCGAGCAGCAATACTTATTCCATGGACCTTTTTTTCATTTCGCAGCAGTGTGCGTCTTTTTGACATTTCGTTTCACATATCATTACCGTCAGCCTGTGGTGAAATTTGAAAAGTAAGAATGGTATCCATACGTACAGTTTCAAATCTGAAACAGGAGTGAAGCGACATCGCAAAACAAAGAAAAGGAGATAAGGAAATGTCAAAGAGACGCACGAAGTAGCTACCCGCGCGTGACTGTGCCAATGTATTTCTGTTTCACTGACCATCTCTTGCGCACTTATTTCAAGCTGTACTAAAAAAACGCCGTGTAATAAGGGACTATGGAGATGTGGCGATAAAGCTCGAACAGTTGGTGTACACTGTACATCACACTGGAACTGAAATGAAGAAAAGAAATGGAAGAATATAATGCCCGCACCGCATTTCGTGAACGAATGTCATACATGTATGGATGCATTCAGGTCCGGACATGGACATGGTTTGCTAGTTCAATATCGGTGCGAGTACGCATACAGGTTCGGACATGGACATGGTTTGCTAGTTCCATATCGGTGCGATAATACATTTAGTTCCGGACATGGACATGTTTTTGATAGTTCCGATAGGTCCGAGTATACACTTAGTTCCGGACATGGACATGTTATTGCTAGTTCCATATCGGTCCGAGTATACATTTAGTTCCCGACACGGGCATGTTTTTGCTAGTTCCATATCGGTGCGAGTAATGAGTATGCATTCAGGTCCGGACATGGACATGGTTTGCTAGTTCCATATCGGTGCGAGTATGCATGCATGATTTATGTACATTATTTTATTTGTTATTTTCTCAGTTTCTGAAACAAATAAATAAAATGAATAAATGAAATAAACTAAACTAATTTTTTATGGTTGCTTTTGGTTTGAAATGATAATAAAACATGTTTTTAAAAAATCTATCGTAACTTTTCATTTTGCCATTGAATTCAGTAACAAAAAAGCTAAATACATATGTACATACATATGTATTGTAGTTCCGATCAGGAAAAGAACGGTTCCATGTTCGTTCCGCGGTTGGAACTATTTTGCGCATCTCTAATACTGGTTGCGATGCAGATGTATCTGGGGGCACGGCAGTGCCCCTGCCAAGTCGAGCAAAAAAGCGGCACGGCCGTACCATCCTTTTCTCGTAACATAATAGGCCATTTTCGACCCCCTATAACTTCGTTGTGGATAGAACTAGAAGTCTGAATTTTCAGTAACCAAGCAAGCATTGCATAGACACGGTATGTTTCAAATTTCATTCAATTTGAACCAGCGGTTTAAGAAATATAACTAGTCAAAGTTTCTTAATTTTGTCACTCACTGACTGACTCACTGACTGACTGACCGATCATCAAAAGTCTAAGGCACTTCTAGCAGACGTAGAAGCTTCAAATTTGGAACACAACTAGTGTTAAGTGTATAAACCAAGGAAAAACTAAAATATTTTGCAATTTCGGTTCAGTTTTCTAGATATACCAATTTTAAGTTTTCTAGATACACCAACTGCATAAATAATCTCATAAACGTGTATACATAGTACATCAGTGAATGAATCTGTTTGCCTGGATACATATACATAAACAATGGAATAATAAGGGTAGGTAGGCTTACTGTATTCGGTATCGGCGAGTATATACATACATATGTATGTATTTACGCATCAGAAAGATTTGGTTTTACTTCAAGCATATAACCCATCTATACGTGGTGTGATTTGTTCACTAATACACTTGCACGTGCATTGCATGAATTTGAACAGTGTAAGTATATCTGGCATAGGCATTGGTATCAGCGAAATTATGCCTGCGCTGAAGAAATACATATGTATGTAGGTACATACATAACTGTATGAGGGATACATAGGACGGGTTAGAAATGGGAGATTAGACAAATTTAAAGCAGAAGGTTAACTTTATCACCCAAAATAAATAAATATAAATATAATAAAAAGTAAAAAAAGTAATAAAAAGTTTCTTTGGTTTCTTTATGTGTATGTAGTTTCTACCTTCTAGTAAAAAGAAAGTAACTCAGTTTTAAAGAAAAGATAAAAATAACGATCCTCGATATATTATACATACATATGTAAGTAAAGAAAGAAGTGAGAGCACCGTGGCGCAGTAGGTAGTGTGTTGGTCTCTGACCCCGATATGACACGGGATGGAATCCCGACAAAGTCATGTCATCGAACGTGTTTTCACGGTGTTTCTCCTCAGCGGGGTTCTAACAAAATCCTCTGTAGTAAAATTGTCATGAAAAGCTTCTCGAAATTCGCCGTTCGGAACCGGCAATAAACTGTAGGTCCCTTTCACCTATGGGAAAATGAAATCACACACAACATGGGTGATTGAGAGAAGCTCGGCTTAGGTCCTTCATGGACTGTAACGCCAACATACATACAAACATACATACATCTACAAAAAGGAATGAGATGCCATGAAAAACATACATAACTTGTAAAAAAACCAAGTCTCGCAACTCAGATCTTCTACCGTAAGAAGTTGTAAGATCAATGTATTACCAAGTCAGTTAATTTATTCAGTCCCTACTTAAGGGACCTTCTGCCTTGATTGATTACGTAATTAGCTAACCTAACAACATCTTATAGTGACCATACCAATATCAAAATCTTTTATGTTTTAAGTAAATAGATTGACTTGGAAATCGCACTAAATAATCTAATTTAATGTAATATGTATTACTTGTGAGATATATTGTGTTTTCATGCGATGGCCAGGTCAATCTATTTACTTAAAACATAAAAGATTTTGATATTGGTATGGTCACTATAAGATGTTGTTAGGTTAGCTAATTACGTAATCAATCAAGGCAGAAGGTCCCTTAAGTAGGGACTGAATAAATTAACTGACTTGGTAATACATTGATCTTACAACTTTTTACGGTAGAAGATCTGAGTTGCGAGACTTGGTTTTTTTACAAGTTATGTTTTTCATGGCATCTAATTTTCCAGGATATGGAAATATGGAGCTCTTTCAGTTTCTCCATTGTTTTTAGAAAGAACGAAGTCAAACTGATAGGGCGGTAGGATTTAGGTTGCTCACTTTGTTTCCCAATCTTAGGGATTAAGACAAGATTGACCTCTCTCCAAGCTTGGGGTATGAAGCAAGACCTAAAAAGAACTATCAGTGATGGTAGAATTGTATTCAAGCCTTTCTGTAAGATCGCAGGAAAGACACCGTCTTTGCCTGGAGCCTTGTAGGGTTTGAACGAACCAATTGCCCATTTGACCCTGTCAGGGCTGAAGAGTTTACCAGAGAGGCTATTTGCTCTACTGTCGATGTTTTCTATGACGTTAATTTGATCCTCAGAGGACATCGAGTAAAGAGTAGAACCAGGGAAGTGCACCGCGAGCAAAGTATCCAGGGTTTCCCTGCGATTGACGGTAAAGGTGCCGTCTGATTTGCGAAGCAGCCCGAGCCCATTTGTGTGCTCTCGAGATAGTGCTTTGTGGAGTCGGGCCGCAGTTGGAAGCGAGTCTATGTTCTCGCAAGGTTTCCTCCGAGACGTTCTCTTGGATTTCCTCAATTCGAGGTTGTATTTAGTTAGAGCAGATCTATAATCAGTCCAACTAGTATGCCTTTTAGCTCCGTTAAACAGCGATCTCACCTCCTTTCTTAGGGTCTCAAGCTGAGTATTCCACCAGGGCACACACCGTTTGTGTGTAATTGACCTGGGTGTACAGCTGTCTCTAAAGGATGAGATGAGTGCTGCATTGAGCTGGTAAGCCGCTTCGTCGATATCGTCTGTCGATTCAATCGACTTAAGAAGCATATACTCTTTAGCGGCGAGTTGAGCATGGAACCGAGCCCAATTCGTTCGTTTGGGCTGATATCCGGGCTCAGCCTCTTTAACCTCACCGGAGATGTTGAATCTAATATACTGGTGATCAGACAGGGAGGCTTCATTGGAGACATGCCAGTCCCCAATCACATTAGAGATAAATTGGCTAGTGATGGTGAGGTCAAGCACCTCTTCTCTAACCGCGTTTATAAATGTGGGTTTGTTGCCTCTATTGGCAAAGGTGAGTGTATTAATTATTAAAAATTCAAAGATTGACTCACCTCGCTTATTTGTATTTCTGCTACCCCATTCCGTATGGTGAGCGTTAGCATCGCATCCAATTACCAGGTGATGTTTTTTCTGGTCACAATACCTGACCAGATCCTGCACTTCGATGGGAGGGATTTGCTGACCGTCTCCAGGGAAGTAGGCGTAGGCGCATACAACCTCCTTACTCCTCCTCGGTGGGGATTTCCACTATGACTGCTGTCAGGTCCCTTGTGATGAATTCTGGAATGGGGACAAAATTTGTAATAGTGCCGATCACACATGCGACCATAAGAGAAAAACCTCCTGTAGCGTAGACTAGTTTACGCGACCTGTTTTGCAGGCCCATAATCTTACCTTTATGGACCCATGGTCTTGGATTAGCCCAATCCTGTCACGGTAGAGTCTTAGGCTAAAGGTGTCCGAGGCACATTTGACATGGTGCAGGTTGCCCTGCAGCACACGCGACGGTAGGCCGGGTCCTTCATCGGGTATGGCTTGTTGTTACCACGCCTAGAGTTTCCGGCCCGATGGAAGTGATCCTCTGATCTACTTCCCATCGACGATTCCCCTTGTTTGGTTTGGCGACGTTTTGTTCTTAGCGTTACTACTACAGCAGTAGGTGCAACCACCATACTGCTGGCTGTAGGTTTATCTGCTGGATTTGGTGGGGTAGTGTCAGCTTAACGATCACGTTTCAGTTCCGGACCTTTGGTAGTAGGGGTAGATTTTACATAAGCTAGAGCTTCTTCTCTAGTTTTGCCCTGCATTATAGCAGCTTGAAAACGTAGCTGCTCCGACGATTTGAGTTAAGCGAAGCCACCAGGTGGTACAGGCTTTTCCTCTACGTGCCTGATGGTTTCGTTCCTTCTTACACTTGGGTGTTCATCCGAGAGCATACTCACAGAATCTCCGCCAAGTGTGGTGTCGGAATCGGAGAGTGAAGACACATCTTCAGCTTTCCGTTCGGCTGCAATGTTAGCAAAAGATGCCAAGAGGTGTTATTCTTCTATTATACAAACGTTTCAAAATTAAGTATTGCGAGCCGTTGTCAACGCGCCGAAGTACATTCGAAACGACGATATTCATCGTGATTTAAACATTGAAAATGTCGAAAATTAAGCTAATGTTTCGTCCCAAAACATAGAGATTGATTGGAAGGTCACATCAATAACGCGGCTCTTTAAATAATAGGGGAACGATATCGGAACTCTCACTGGAAAGCTGCCTGCTAAATGTGAGTATCTCGAGAACAAAAAACTGCTAGATAAGTCAAATGACTTAGTTGTAGTCGAAAAACAAAAATAATTAACTCGAAGGGCGGTGTTTTTAGTGAGTCAAATCTCACACTATTACGAGCACCCGCAGTCGGTCCTCATAGTGTCTTTTGAACATTTTCACAAACCCTCGCACAAAAAACGAAAAAAGGGTTAATTGATGTATCCACGTTTTTCTCTACTCTAGCCTCATCTGTACAATATTTATAAGGCTACATTTATCTAATTTGTCCTCATTGAGCATCAATTGTATTCCATAAAGTATCTTAATCGAGTGTGTGTACCTTAATGCATATGTATGCATATCGTTACCGATAACTGACACATTCTATGGGCACAGAAAATGGTTTGCCTAAAACATGTTCCCAACTACAACAAAATCCATTGAGTGCCCCTATGAACTACACTTTCGAGACTACTTAATTAAATCTCACACATTGCATTACGTAGCCCTTATTTCAACCTCAACCCTTTCGCTTGTATTATGTACGCAATTCAGCTCTAACAACTTACTAAAATGCTACGTAGGATGCCCTCAGCGGAAGCTGACCAAACCCCAAACTACCTTCACTTGGATTTCACAGTCGTCCTCTTTCTGTTTAGCATATTATGCTCAATCCCAGAAAAGATTTGGTCGAAATTTAAATTGAATACTCGTATATTTTAAGTCACTCTCAACTAGCTTACCACCCCCTACTTAGGGTTTAGGGGATGAAGAGCAAAAAAAAAAGGTTCTCTACGTGAGGGGTTAAGTAGAGGTGGCAGTGGCAATGGCAATGGCAGTGGTTGAATTGGCTATGAAGGCAATGGTATGGTCGGTGATTTCCATCATCCGTAGAAGAACGTCGTCGTCGTATTTGTTTTCGTCATTTATATTCATCCTTCGTCGTTTTGCTGTACACATCCTTAATTAGGTTTTCATTCGGAAGCTGTGAACACAAAGCAATGAGTAAAGCTAACTTTGTTTCTAGTCATCCGTGTGGCGTACGGCGGGGGCTGAAAAGCAACACGGATAAGATGAGGTGAACAACGAACCATACCATTTTCATCGCTCTTCCAAACTTGATGTAACTTCCACACACAGAGGTTTAAGGGTAAGAGGCAAGGTTAAACTTATTCGAAAATAAGTAAGATTGAAGGTGGAAAACAGTTGAAACATTGCCGTTTATGTTGACAGGAAATTGCCACCACTTAGGCGGAGCCTTCAGTGATTTGGCGAGTGTGAATATCTCAGGGCCGAATGCAGGTCGTACGTGTAAGGAACAAAGCCGATGCGATCCGCTCGCACGGCTTGTATTTAGCTATGCCAGTCGTCTTCGTTTTCGTTGTCAAGTTGATATTTATTTATCTTTGCTCCGTTTCAAGTGATTTTATTGTTATTCTTGTCGCGACTTTTGCAAGTTGTGCCTTGACGCTCTTCGTTTCTCTTCGTCCTATCATATAAACACACACAAACAATTCTAATCAATGTTTATGTAATCCCAGTGACGATGTAATCCTCGCAATTAATTGCCAAGCACAAAAATTCACGCAGAACGACTTAGGAATAAAAAATAAAGGAGAAAAGGAGAAAAAAATGGTTCGCTCAATTTGTAGATGGAGAAATTTCCGTTCCATGGACATTACCGGGGTAAATGTAAGCAGAGCCTACCAATCGAATAAGAGTGGACCATTAAACACATAATGTAATCCGTAATTTAGCAGATGCTAATTGCAAGTCCGACAGTGGTTGGTGGTAGTAGCTGTTCGGGTTTTCGGTGGCTCGCGGTTAAATATGTTGCTCGGCTCGCGGATTGGGGACAATGAAATGCTTAAGACTATTTTCGGCGGTAATTATTGTTTAATTTATGCATTTGGGCGTAGGATCTTTAGAGTAGAAGGGCTCAGTTAGATTTTTTCTTCGTCTGGAGAATATGGCCTAGTAATGCTGCGAATGCAATTTAATCGACAAATTGTTGGAGACTTACTGGAAGACCTTTATCTTAAGGGCTTAGTTAGTCTCCATAGAGCTCGTACGGGATGAAAGGCTTATACCGGGCTCATTTATGTGCTACTATTCCTTAAAAATACTGTCATGGGACATTTACAAAAAGTTGACGACATTTTTTTATATGTTCTTATAATGCGGCAGCCTTATTAGTATCGCTAAAATATGGAGACTGATGGATAAGTAATTGTTGAATCGGCAAATTCTGCAATCAATGTTTAAAAATGGGACAAAGAAAGATTAGAGTAAGACGAGATAACGTTAGACAGCATTAACGAGCGCAGTGAAATACTGAAAAAGGTGTTGATTTGATTGGAATGGATCATACAATTACCCTTAACCGAAAAGTTACCATTAGACCTTTAAGACAATAAGATATACATTCAAATCACTTAAAGACATAAAAGAACGCATTTAGGCACTTACAATAAATATCATGCGAATAGGCTAGCTCACATTTTTTTTTTTGTTTTTGTTTTAGAAACTCGCGCAGGTTCAAGAGCTTTTTTTTAAATTCTGTTACGATGTGTTATATACAGACAACCTGAACGGAGCATTGGTTTGGGTCGTTGATGTTCGTAAACTCTCAGGGGTGGTTGTCTCAGATAGGACGAGAGCCGACCAAATTCCGCGTTGGTTATAATCCGTAGTACTTCGTTCAAGCCCTTTTAATATTGCATACGCCGAAGATGAATTTCAGTTGACCTTATACATACATACTGTGAGTGTTACGTACGTTATGTACGTTTGGTCACTTTCCATTCACAACTGCGTTGCACACTTTTGTCCGTATAGGAATTACTTTTTCTTGGCTATGAAGCGAATATGAACTAAAGACCTCCCGCTCGGTGGTCGATGATGTTATCCACTGCACCACGGCCACCCCTATCATATGGTTATCTCTTCAACGTTAAGGAAAAATTGCTTTCTTTATTTTGTAATTTCTTTGATTTTCATTTTAGAAATCGCTGCAACATTCACAATTTGCCAAACTCCGTACAAAATACAGAACCATATTACCCTCTTCACTTCTAACGATTTTATCACTCATCAAAGTGACTGCTTACACTACTTACTTATTTTCGGCCTTTACTTATGGCAAATGTCTGGTCATCCACGCTGTGCATTTCAAGCGATCGCTGGCAAGGAACCCGTTTTTTTGATTTTGATTTTACATTTTATTTTATCAGTTAATTAGTCAGAAAAAAATATTGTTCCAGACTCCTTTCGAACTCACACTTTACTTGCTTGCCCAGCTTTTTTTTTTTTTTTTTGTTGAAGGCTTCTGCTATCCGCTGGAGCACTCAGACGCAATCACTGGTATGGTATTTTCTCCGTTTTCCGGAGAAAAATTTGAAGGAGCTTCAGTGATGTAGAGCTAAGGGATTCGGCACACACCACGTCGGCTCCAAGGGTGCGCCACCGTATGCGAGCAAAGGCGGGACAATAACAGGAAATGCTCTGCAGTATCATCCTCCTCTTCGCCACATGCAGCACAGGTAGGCGTCTCACTGATGCCGAGCACGTAAAGATGCTTGGCAAAAGTGTAAAGGCCCGTGATAACTCCCACAAGCCTTCTGCAGTCGATTCTCCTTAAAGACAGGAGGAATGCTGCAGATTTTTTGCAGACATCAGGGCATACGCGCTTAGTTATCCTGCAACCCGGACAATCCCTCCATCTACGGTTGTGTGTGTCAAATACACAATCGTTAATGTAGGAATTTACTGGGCAATTATCGTTAATTGCCCAGCTTGGTTGAAAGTTATTTGCGCGACGAGACGTAAGACCACTTCAAATTAGTCTGGGAATATCGAAAATTGTGACTTTTTTTAAATTAAGGGGCAAGTGCTATCAGAGCACGAGGAACTGCGACCCTTACAGATCTATTGTGCCTGCTAGCTGATTAGCCGAGGACCCTCTTCATTTCCTTAATGAAGTTGAGAATCCTTCTCGTAGGATCCGAGATGTTCCCCTCAGGAATCATCATTTCACTGAGAAGGATACTCTTCCTGAGATGGCAGAGAGCAGCACACTCACACAATATGTGCTCTGCCGTCTCTTCGTCCTCAAGACAGAGTTGACACTCAGTTTCAGACGAAAGGTTAATTTTGGTGAGATGTCTTCTGATATCTACTCTATTAAGTTTGGGTGAGTTAACAGAGTGTTTGTTCAGGGGCGTATAAATCGTTTCGATTGGCGAAGTCCCTGAACGCTGTTCCAAAATGATAAGTGTTGCAATTTTTCCCACTGGTCTGAGAAGAAATTGATCTTAGACTTGGGAGTGCCGCAAAAAGGTTCAGGACTTATTTGTCTTCGCTGGAACCTTTCCCGGCGAGCTTATCCGCGATTTCATTGCCCTTAATACCTTTGTGCGCTGGCATCCACCAGAGTTTGACCTTATTCCTGTTGCCGAGGTCTTGTAGGTCATTATGGCATTCCTTAACGGTTTTTGAGTTCATATAGCACGTAGAGCTTTAAGCGCTGCTTAGCATGTCGTAAGATGGACATGTGTCCTCGTAGTCATGGGTTAGCTTGCGTAGTAGGTCGTCGATAACTATCGACCGGAGAAAAGGTGTCTTTGTGGACACCCTTTAGCCGCCGATACTTTCACCGAGACCTTTCCAGATGTGGCCGATATAATATGGCTATTTAGCATCGCTCTCCCACTCCGTGATTAGTGGGATGGTCTACACCTCTGCAGGATAGTGCAGTGGTGATCGAGTCATAGCCGGTATTGTCTAAAGCACCGAGTATGATTTTGACGTCGTACTCCGGACAGGCTCCATAGGCGTCATCCAGTAGGTCGTAGAAATACTCTTTGATGAGTTCTTCCGCCTCGTTGGTAGGGGCGTGCGCACAGATGAGGCAGATGTGAAATCTGCCTTGGATGCGGATCTCAGGTAGTTGATCTCATATTGCCTTCACATCGATGATTTTCGACCTTAGCCTTTTCTCATGAAGAATCCGCATCCCAATAAGTGCAGCCATTTGTGGCAATTGTAATAAATGTCGCACGTCATCTTCCTTACCATTCCTTGTTCTATCCAGCGTTCTTCCTGGATCGCAGTAATATTCACCTTATCCGGCTTGAGTGTCCTTTCCAGTTGATGAGTAGCTGCTGACCAAATTCACATCTTTTTTCAAATCATTCCTTGCTCCAAATAATTTTTTTGTTTCTTTGAATCCTTTTTTTGTTTTTTTTTTTTCATTGTCAAAGCAAGGATAAGCAGTATCCGCCATTTTTCCGATCCGACGTCGCCGAAATGATACAAACTAATGTCTGCGCAGATTGTCTGCACCGTGTATGGCGAAGGGATGTTTGCACAGACTTAAGGTTTGCAAGGACATGTCTGTGTCGTGCATAGGCCCCATTTTACGCCTATAACCTGCCTGCAACCAAGATCTGTCGCCATGCAAAAAATAATTTTAAACGGATTAGCCGTTTTAATGTGATAACTGATGAGATAACATACAACGACTCTTTCATTTTTATACACACAGAGACGGACAAAAGTTTTCACACACGGCCCTCTCTTGAATGAAACAAGTATTAAAACAAAATCTAAAGAAAATATAGGTTGCGTTCTTTTGGGAAATGAATTACTCAACTTTAAGCTTTTAAATATGATAATAATAAAATTAATAAAATAACACCCTATTCTGGAAAACAACAACGGCCTAGTAATCCGTAACCGTAAAATCCACAGACTCCGAAACAACCACAAGCCTCGGATATAACGTTGTCTTGCAAAAAATGGAAAAAGGACAACAAGGCTTTGTACGTGGAAGGTTAGGTCTTTAAACAGGCCACGTGCAGCCGAACAACTTGCGGATGCCCTAGACTGCTATAAAGCGGACATACCCGCCTTCCAAAAAATGCCATGGAATGTACCGGGGATAAAGCGGATGAAAAACTGCGAAATTTACTACGGCGACTACTATAAGGAGAGAGAACAACGATTGTTGGGATGCGGATATGTTGTTCTAGGTGGACCAAGGCAAAAAGTCCTAAGCTTTCGGCATGTGAGCCTCATAACGATCTGTGTCGAGGCTAATTTTTTAACATCAGCCTGATCTGCGTCCACGCCCACGGAAGACAAGGATGACTCCGTCAAAGATGAGTTCGACTATCTCCTGGACATAACGTATGCCCAATGTCCCAGCTATGACATTAAAATTGTACTAGGAGCCTTCATTGCTAAGCTGGGTAAGGAAAGCATCTTTGAACGAGTCATCGGCAAACATAGCCTACACGACACCACCTCCGATAACGGACACAGGCTGATTGCTCTTGCTACGGGGCGAAATCTCCTTCTAGCCAGTACGCGCTTCCCGCACCTCGATATACACAAAGGCACATGGCGGCCTTTTGATCAATCGACTACCAACCAGATCGATCACATCGCGATCGACGTCAGACACTCCTCCACTATTCTTGATGTTCGTACTTTCCGAGGGGCTAACATCGACTCGGACCACTATCTTGTAGTAGCCAAGATGCGATTACGGATATCACGAACGCGACGGAGTAGAGTAAGAATACAAAGTTATGACGTCGGAAAGCTACTATCGCCAGAAACCGCTCGTGCTTTTACCGATCGCGTCTCCCTTAAGCTCTCCAATACACCTGAATCCTCCACACTATCAACAGAACAGCAGTGGAGCCTTTGCAAAGAAGCCCTGAAAAGCTCTGCAGGAGGTTCGATGACGAGTGCAGGAGGATTAATACAGCGAAGCAGGATGCATATAAGGCCCCGCTGCATAAAAGAACAAGAGCAGCTCGTGAGCTCTACGAGTTAAAAAGAAGGGAGGAGCATAAGCTTCTTAGAAGAAAGAGCACGAGAAGCGCGATTGAGGATTTGGAGAGGTGTTACTGCAGGCGTGACGTTCGAAAGGTTTATCAACAGATAAAGCGAACATGCCAAGGTTATAAAGCCAGAACGGAAGCCTGCAGGGATGGGAACGGACACCTAGTAGTAGAACCGCAGTCGATGCTGAGAATATGAAAAAACCACTTCTGCAGACTGTATAACGGCGATGTTAGTCAGTATACCGCTGTCAGGCAGAATGATCCATTTCTAATCGACGGAGACCGCAGAGAATTCTGTCCCTCTGACCTCGACGAAGTTAAGATTCCCATATCGAAGCTCAAGTCGAATAAAGCTGCTGACGCAGACGGACTGTCTGCTGAGCTCTTCAAGGCAGCGTGGGATGACCTGGTTGGGAGCATGCACCAGCTCATCCGTAAGATATGGTTAGAGAAAAGCATGCCCGAGGAACGGAGTCTCAGCATCGTATGCCTGATCCACAAGAAGGGAGACCCCTCTGAATGCGCCAACTATAGAGGAATAAGTCTCCTTAACATCGCCTACAAAATCTTCTCTGCCGTTTTGTATGAACGCCTAAAGCCTTTTGTAAATAAGCTGATAGGTCCTTATCAGTGCGGATTCAGGCCAGGGAAGTCCACCATCGACCAAATCTTCACACTACGGCAGATCCTGGAAAAAACCAATGCATTTCAAGTCGATACTCACCACCTATTTGTCGACTTCAAAGCCGCATACGACAGCGTAATTAGAGACGAGCTATACAACGCTATGTCTACCTTTGACATACCTGTTAAACTCGTTAGACTATGCAGGATGACTTTCGAGAATGCTCGCTGCTCCATCCGAATCGGTGAACACCTTACCGATAATTTTGATGTCAAAAAAGGATTTAGGCAGGGCGATGCGCTGTCGTGTGATTTCTTCAACATCATATTGGAAATGATTGTGGAAAAATCACTGGCCAATACAAGAGGCACAATCTATTTCAAATCCTCGCAACTCCTTGCATGCGCCGACGATATTGACATAATAGGTAGATCACAGCAAGATGTCAATGAGGCGTTTGCGAGTATTGAGATGGAGGCGGCGAAAATTGGTTTGACGGTAAACGAGGGCAAAACTAAATATATGCTGTCATCGAAAAAGGACGCTCACCACCGACGTCTTGGCCAGAACGTTTGTATAGGCATATATAAGTTCCAGGTAGTTAAGGACTTCGTCTACCTTGGCTCCGCAGTGACCTGGAACAACGACTTCAGTTCCGAAATCAAACGCAGGAGCACTCTTGCGAATCGCTGTTTCTTTGGGCTCAGGAGGCAACTGATTAATAGAACGACAAAGTTGACTCTATGTAAGACCCTTATCATCCCGGTCCTGTTGTACGGCGCAGAAGCATGGGCGCTATCAAAAGCGAATGAGGAGGCCCTTGGTCGGTTCGAGAGAAAGATTTTGCGCGTGATTTTTGGGCCTATAAACGCAGACGGGGGATGGAGGAGAAGAATCAACCATGAACTTTACGCGCTGTACAGCGACATGAGCCTAGTCAGGCGTCTACGGATTCAACGCCTTAGATGGCTGGGCCATGTAGAGCGAATGGACACCACAGTCTTTGAATCCAACCCCGAGGGACGAAGAAGCAGAGGACGGCCGCACTTAAGATGGCGCACACAGGTGGAAGGGGACCTCAGCCAACTGGGAGTGCGGCAATGGAAAAGGCTAGCGAAAGATCGTGCTAGATGGAGGGGTATGTTGGTTGAGGCCCAGGTTCACCACGAACTGTAGCGCCCACTCAGAAGAAGAAGATAAGCCCAAATAAAGTGTTTTCATCTTATCTGCGCTTCCTCCCTTATAGTTAGTTTTCGTGGGCGCTCATATCGCAGTGAACTTTCGAATTCTTAGTCGTTTTTATAACGTTTTACAATGCTGCATATGATAAAACGATTTCTGCCCACTATACCTACTTTGCGCAAGATTTATTTTGTTTAAATATGTAAGTTCAAAATTATTTTGCGTTCTTCTTGAGTAGTTTCATTCTGCCTAGGAGCCATAATGACCACTTTAAACACCTTACAATAAACCATGAACGCAAATACGTTTTACCTTCTGTCAAATATTTTATAGAACCTCTCCATTATATTATCAAAATCAGTCTTATAACTTATGTGAAAACTTTCGTCCGGGCAAAAAAGTGTAATTTTAAATATTTTCCTGTTTTGCAGAATAGGGTGTTATTTTATTAATTTTATTATTATGACATTTAATAGCTTAAGGTTGAGTAAATCTTTTCCCTGTGGCTGTGGCTGTGGTGCAGCGGTTAACATAATCGACCGCCGAGCAGAAGGCCTATAGTTCAAATTCGCTTTTTAGCGAAGAAAAAGTAACTCCTATACTGACAAAAAAGTATGCAACGCAGTTGTGAATGGAAAGTGACCAGACGTACTGCTGCAGGCATAACACTCACAATATATGGTCAAATGAAGTTCATCCTCTGCGTATGCAATACTAAGGTGCTCGAACGAATTACTACGGACCATAACCAATGCGGAATTTGGTCGGCTCTCGTCCTATCTGGGACAACCACCCCTGTAAGTAGTGAGTAGTGATCAACGACCCAAACCACTGCACTCCGTTCAGGTTGTGTGTCTAAAATACATCATAAGAGAATTTAAAAACCCTTGAACCTGCGCGAATCTCTAAAAAAAAAACAAAGAATGCAACCAATATTCTGGATTTGTTTTAAAACTTGTTTTATTCAACAAAGGGCTGTAAGTGAAAACTTTTGTCCATCACGGTATATGCAGATGGTACGGAACCCTTCGTGCGCGAGTCCGACTCGTACTTGGCCGGTTTTTATCTTTCTATGTCGTCGGTGGGCGCCGTCGCGCAGTGGTTAGTGTGTTTGACTCTGGCGCACGATGAGCGAGTTCGGATCCCGATAACACCAACGTCATCGAATGGTTATTTCGCGACGTTCCTCCTCGGCGGAGTACTGGCAAAACCCCCCGTAGTAAACTTACCATGAAAAAGCTTCTCGACTCACGCCGTTCGGAATCGGCATAAAACTGTAGGTTCCTTTCACCTGTGTGAAAAATAAATCACACACAACATGGGTGATTGAGAGAAGCTTGGCTCTGGTCCTTCATGGGCTGTAACGCCACCAAAGAAGAAGATGTCGTCGTTGGGTATCCATCCTTGTATCGGAGGGCATATTCCTATTCAAAACAAGTTTTCCTTCTACATGGGCTAACAGCCTTCCGCATAACCGCCATCTTGGTCGGGTTGGACCCTCTTGCTTAGGGCGGTAGCAGCGTGCATCAGTTAACATCTCAGCGGGTGTTGAGGAGTCTATCCAGAGGGTGCATTTGTATGAATGTATGTACGTGAAAAAGTAGTGCAGTCCTGAAATATGTTATTTTATAATTTCTTATCAGCCCAAGGGAAAGGCAAAAGGGGTCCACGCTTTACAGGTTACCTCTGTGTCTCATTCCTTCACTTAAATTATGGAGAGGACAGTTTGCATATTTTTGCATACTTTTATGGTGCATAGCAACTTAATTTCCTTAAGCAAACTTTTGTCTGCTATTAAATTATACTTTGTAAGCTATTCAATTACTATGGGTTATGTACTCATTGGTTTTCATTGATCACTCATTCATTTCATCTCATCTCAGGCTTTCTTCTGTACATACAATCGAAGCATAGATGTAATTTTTATATGAATACTTATGTTCTCTCATTATTTCTAACAAAAAAAAAAAAACAGAAAATTATATTTATTCTCAAAACAATAACATGCGTATCCCTTCTTTCCAGGTAAGTCATGTTGATTCATTGGCGAAATTTAGTAAGTAACCAAAACCAAAACAAAAAAAGAAAGACTCAAACATTTAAAAAGTAAAAATTTAGTTACACACGAGTGCTTATAAAACTATACAATTAATCGCGCATCGTCGTGCAGAAACCATTCGTATCACAAATTAACTTTGAAAACAAAGCCAGCTGGCAACTATTCAAATGGATTAATGCCCGACTGTAAGAGTCAGCTTATTCAATGATGGCATTGATATTCGGAACGAAAGAAAAAAAGGCAACTGCCCATTCTGTGTTCTTTTTTGAATATTGAAAAAAAAAAAAAAAACAACACAAACATAATTATAAATAAAAGACAACAATACGGTCCAAAGACACAAGAGCAAAATTAAATTAAATGCAATATGATAAGCATGAGATATAATTCCACACCTTTTCCAGTGCCACCAGAGCATCGGACTATCAGATGGCTAGTCAATTTATCATCCTGTCACATTATGTGCACTGTTGCATAATATTTGGGACTTTTTTCCCCAGTCACCTATCCTTCATCCTATGACATTGCACTCGAGTGTGCTTTATGTCTGTATACATGGTATTTGCGAATACTCCGCAAGTCCAATGCATAGTCTTTGCTGCATTTTCCACATGACCCCAGATAAAGGATTTGCTGCACGGCCTTCCTTTACCAAAAAAAAAAAAAAGTTGCAGGTGGCGTTATTTTAACCAAATATGCCGCACTGTTTTGACGGGATTGTACAACTACTAGGGCGACCGATGACTCGTCTATTAGTGTGTGTACGTTGATTTTTTCCATTATTTTTTTTCTATGTTTGATTTAAAAAGTTTGCGTCTGCTGAAATGGAGGCATCTGAGCAAACAGATAAAAAAAAAAAAAAAAAAATACAACAATACGTGTGTATAATGCTTAAGGCCAAAATCTGCGTGGACTCCATGAAAATGTGGCTTTGATATGCCCAGTCGCGAATTCATTTGTTTACTTTTCTGAGGATTTTTGTAGTTTTTTTTTGGGTGTTGATGATAGGCGAACGACCGTATTTTTGATTGTTACCTTTAAAGAATGTCTTGTAGTGAAACTAACTACGAGACTATCAATTTCAGAAACATTCTTTAGTCTACTTGGTAAATACTGATCTTACGCCTCTTTTTAAGTTTACATATATACAGGGCGCCCCAAGAGCAGTGTGCCAAAAAGGTAGAGCGTGTAGGTCTGGTCAAGACAAGAACAAAATCGTATGGGACGGTGGCCTAAACTATTTTTTTTTTCAAAATTGTATGTAATTAAGTACTATTTTTTCAAGATTTAAATTTTCTTATTAGTTTTTAGTTAAAAACAGAAAACTAGATGCAAAAATGTCTTGTAGTTTTTGAGAAATTAAAAAAAAAAACCCAAACCACTTTTTTCTAAGAGAAACCTTTTTTTGGTTCTAACGCGATGGACTTGTAGGCAAATTAATGTGTGAAACATTGAACTGGTGTAAAATGGTACGGGAGTAACTTTTCGGTATGAAGCACTCTCCATACTCTAGATTTAGGCACTCCAAGCCAAATTGCTATCCTCCTTGTACTAAGGGAGGGATTACGTCGGACCAAAACCAAAATTCTTTCATCTAAGATTGCTAATCCATCTGTAATTGATCTTTTGCTTCTTCGATGCTCTAGCACTCCGTGCTCTCGCAGACGTGAATGGATTCTTGAAAACACCTCCGATTGGGATATCTTTCAGCGTAAAGTCTTTCGGCTTCACGATCTCGACCATTAGCTCAACCATAGCAGTGCATGTCCGTCAATTCTTTTCGAGAGTATGAGTTTGACAACGTAATGTGTTGATGAGTTAACATCCAATTTGGAAGAGGTATTTTATTAAAAATGTGATGCCTTTTATATACATTTGGGTAGCAAATATTTTGTTTTTCAATAAAGAAAAATTGCGGTTTTATTGTCTTAAGGTCCTAGTGGGTAGAACCCATCGACGGTGGGCGGACCCAGACGAAATTGGCAGGTCAGTTTTCAGGCGTTATCAATGAGAAAAATGGATTAATCCAGGACTACTCCAATACTGTGTCACTTTATTGTATCCCCATAAAACTCCGATTTTTTGTAAAAATAATGAAAAAGAGGTCAATGTTTCCCTACAAGTCTAGCCGCGTTAAAACAAAAAAAAAAAAGGTTTTTCTTAGAAAAAGGTGGGTTGGGTTTTTTTTTTTTATTTCTCAAAAACTACAGGACATACTTGCACCTGGTTTTCTGGTTGTAACTACAAACTAATAAGAGAATTCAATTCTTGAAAAAAAAATGGTATTTAATTGCATACAATTTTGCAAAAAAATGGCTCGAACTTTTTTTTTTCATTTTTTTTTTTGAAATTTTGAGTTTGCAAATTAATATCTCAAAAACTATTCCCTAAAACTGCTCTGGTTAAAGACAAGATGAAAGAGAGGCTTCTGGCTTTACAAAAAAGTATATCACGGCATTGAGGATGGAACCGTTGATTTTTAATATTTTTTTTCAAAATTAAGTCAACTTTTTAGAAAATTGCCCCTCCCATCTAAACGGGAGGGAATAGGCCCCCCCCCATATCCCATACGATTTTTTCTTGTCTTGGCCAGACCCACACGCTCTAGCTTTTTGGCACACTGCTCGTGGGGCACCCTGTTTATCCACAAAGAGTCATGAAAATACATAAATACGTTCTTATTAGGTGTCATATTTACGTGTAATAAATTTTGAGAAGCATTTGAAAATCACATTACCGTGCGTCGCCCTGTATGAATCCTTTTTTGACGTCGAAGGTCTCGGTGAACTCTTTATCGACTTTAATGGAGCAGCGAGAATTCT
This sequence comes from Eumerus sabulonum, assembly GCA_951905685.1. Classification (NCBI taxonomy): domain Eukaryota; kingdom Metazoa; phylum Arthropoda; class Insecta; order Diptera; family Syrphidae; genus Eumerus; species Eumerus sabulonum. Next base: position 146,565,079 of record OX645060.1, on the reverse strand, counting down.
CCATTGTCATCCTGCACAATCTGACGAGTTTGGCAGGGATGTCGAAACATAACATGGCTTGTCCCTATAGACACCGTCATATGCGGCCTTAAAATTGCCGAAAAGGTGGTGTGTGTTGACCTGAAATTCATGGGTCTTCTCCAAGATGTGCCGCAGTGTGAATATTTGGGCTATCGTGGACTTTCGTTACCTTAGTGGTTTTAGGGGTTTTCACAGCAAGGCAGAAGAGATCTTATATGCTATGTTAAGAAGACTTATAGTTGGCGCAGTACAGAGGTCTCCCTTTTTATGAACCGGGCAAATGATGGTGAGATTCCATATTCATTGGTAGTGGCTGGAAACCTGTGGCGCAGTGGGTAGTGTGTTGGCCTCTGACGCCGATGACACGGGATCGAATCCCGACACAGCCATGTCATCGAGGATGTTTTTCACGGTGTTTCTCCTCAGCGGGGTTCTGACAAAACCCCCTGTAGTAATATTGTCATGAAAAGTTTCTCGAAATTCGCCGTTCGGAACCGGCAATAAACTGTAGGTCTCTTTCACCTATGTGGAAATGAAATTACACACAACATAGGTGATTTAGAGAAGCTCGGCTCAGGTTCTTGATGGACTGTAACGCCAACATACATACATACAGTGGCTGGAAACCCAATACTTCAGGGGAAGCATCCCTGATGGCGCTTTGACAACAACTCCATGGCTGTTATATGGTTTGTGCAGTTTGCATCGGTTCTTCAGAGAGCTGGAAGGATGCACTATCGACGAAATTCATGGCGGTCTCTTGCGGTAAAATGTTGATGGTCCTACTCGACTCCGCAGTGTTCGCGATATCCACATACGAACATTGGCTGCAACAAGGTAATGATCCGTGTCTACATTGAATTCTTGGAAAGTTCGGACAGCCAAGATGGAGGAATATCGGGTGGCGCAATGTGATCGATTTGATTAACAGATAATTTATCAGGAGATCGCAAGGTTCCCTTATGGATATTGAGATGTGGAAATCGTGAACTAGCTACTAGAAAATTACACCCCGTCATATAGTCTATTAGCCTGAACCCGTATTCGGACCTGGTGTTGTGTAGTCTGTACCTTCCTAAGATTCGTTCAAAGATATCCTCCTTACCTAGTTTCGCGTTGAAATCTCCTAGAACAATCTTGGTGTCATAGCTGGGACATTGAGCGTATGTTTTATCTAGAAGGCCATAGAAGTCATCTTTGACTCTGTCGTCTTTCTTTTTCTTCTGTGAACGCATATCAAGCTGATGGTACCGAAAATAGCTTTGATGCAAATTGTTATGGGGCGTTCGCTTACACGCTGATAGCCTAAGACTTGTCGCTTTATTCCACCTCGAACAACAAATCCGGATCCAAATAGGGGTTGATGTTTCTCCTTATAGCTCATCACCTACAGACCATGAAGGACCAGAGCCAAGCTTCTCTCAATCACCCATGTTGTGTGTGATATATTTTTCACACAAGTGAAAGAGACCTACAGTTTAATGCCGGTTCCGAACGGCGTGAGTCGAGAAGCTTTTTCAAGGCAAGTATACTACGGGGCGAAATAAATATTCGATGGCGTTGATGTTATCGGGATCCAAATTCGCTCATCGTGCGTCAGGGTCCAATACACTAACCACTGCGCTACGGCGGCCTCATAGTTTACGTATTAGTATATGTCTTAGTTTTTCATCCTCTTTTTACCCGGTCCATTCCTACGCAGTTCTTGGAGTGCAGTAATGTTTTCTTTATAACAGTTTAGGGCGTTTTCTAACTGTTCGGCCGCACCCGGTCTGTTAAGGGACCTAACATTCCAGGTGCAGAACCGATACTCCTGTCCTTTTATACGTTTGCGGGGGTCGTCAATATGTATGTAGTCCGTCCGTTAAATCCGAGGCTTGTGGTTGTCTCTGAGTTTTTAAATTTTTTTACGGTTACGGCTAGTAAGCCGTCATAGCCCAACCGACTGAACCTGTTTTTCGGGGCAGGAAACTTACCATTCGCCCTTCCCCCTCCTTTCCAGAGAAAATCTCCAGATGGCACCACGAGGGGGATGGGGATAGGACTTACTAACAGTGCAGCAAAGTGTTCGTCTGCTTTTTCTCGCTTTTTTTTGCAGACCAGCATCCGTCGGTAGATGAGGCCTTTGTTGGTCTTTTGCTATCTCAAATTATGAGGACCTGCCCATAGATCGGAAATGACATACTCGTAGCTCTGACTGTAGTACCTGAAAATGAATATCAATTAGCCCGTGAGCATACAGCTCCATACGTCTCATCATTTCCAGCCTTCAGGTTACGAGGTCAAAAATTCCCTTTGGATATATACACTTTTATAACACCTCGTTGGAATATTTACGTATTTTCCCAGGGACGTTAGCTTTAAGAAAAATCAATCAATTAAAATGTAGCTCTTTTTTCACCTCTCCAACATCATTCTACAATCAGTCACTTCATCTGCCGATGCATTAAGTTTAATGACTCTACCCGCTTGACCATTCAACGGCTTTATCGACTTCGGCAACGAATAAAAAAAGCATATATATGTATTTTTAGCCGTAAGATATCGATAACATGATTTGAAAATATAATTTACCACCGTCTTTTTTTCCATTTTGATTGTCCACAGCAACCCCTAAGGCTTATGGCCCACTTTAGCGTTGACGATTATGGCGCTCCTCGTTGCTTCGGTATCGCTATATCTGTAAATTCGGATAAAAAAATGTATTTCCACCGGACCCTTTGGGATGGTGTGATATGGAAAAATGTTAAACCAATTCCCCGGACCCCTTCTTGACAGTTTCTTTTTAATTTATCACATTGTCGCCGCTTAAAGCACCTTGCGACAATCCTTACTTACTTTCAAGTCCTTTTACCTTCTCCATCGTTCTTAATACTTTTGTATTCTCCATCAAGTGCCACCTTAATTCCTCACACGTAAAATTGTAAAGTGTTATTCGCCCCTTGTCTCAATGGGCTAGGGTGAACATGTAAATAATGAAGAGGACAACAAGAAAAAAACATCATTCAAAGGACGACAGGTATATATCGCGCACATATACATATGTATATGAATATGTACATATATTATCACAATGCTCCCTCATATCTGTTGAAGGTGGCCTTCGCGTATACGATTAAGGAAATGTGATTTTGAATAAATTGTATATGGTAGGTATCCGATGACGACTGTCAAAACTGACTAGCGCTTTTTATGTTCACTCCAAAATGGAAAAAAAATGTTAAGGTACATGCACATCATTCACTTAATCTCGATTATAGCTTCGTTTTCCCATTTTCCGAATGAAGAGCCTGCATGAGCGTCAATGGAACATCATTAAAATAAATATAGGAAACAACAAAAAAAAAAAAGGAAAAACAACTCGGATGTATTCCAATTGAATGCGATTTTAATTAAACAAGATGCCTTTTTTCTCGGTGAAGAAACACGAAATTACGAAATTATTGAGCGTGTTTTACATAAACGGATACAAGGGTAATATTAATTTGCTTCTACGCGGATAGTGAAGGAGTATTGTCGTTTTGTGTCGAGGAGATGTACATATACATATACAATGTTTCACTTAATTAGACACACTGTTGAGAATTTAATTTGTACGCGTGTACATATTGCGAATTATGCGCGGTCATTTCTGATTTACCCTAATAAGTTTGTTTACCTGTATTGTATTTTAGCTCCTAAGCGTTCTTAATGCTTAATTCGATTAGTTTTGCCCCCTTTCTCGGGAGAAACAGTAAACAGAAAACAAGCAAATTAACTTTGCCGCAAAATGTTATTATCGACTTTCACAATAGTCCCCCTCGAATTCTACGCAACGATTTCAACGTGGCTTTTACGAATTCGAAGCACCCTCCGAAGTTACCTCGTTGAGAACCATGGTTTCAACCTCTTTGACCTTCTCTACACCGCAAAACTCTTGCACAATCAACGAGAAATGGGCCAGCGCATTGTTGTGGTACAAGATCCAGCCCCTGCTCGCACACTCTTCAGGATGCTAACAGTCCCTGTCTGGTCGGTAGGAACATACCCCCGATGAAGGATGCCGTGGTTCAAGAGGTGAGGGGAACTCCTCCGTGGATCATTTTCTATTGATTTGCCCTTCTTGTGTCACTCGCATTACAAGTATATGGTATTGTAATAAAAAAATACGCACAAAACAAGTTATGATAACCAGTCATACTAGTGCTAAATGCACCATTATGTACGAAGGCAACACACTTGGTGAACACCCTGCGGAAACGACTGTCCAGAAAAGTAAATGCAGCAGGCGCAAGAACAAACATTAAGCGACCCCACGCCAACCGAGCGTGGGTGGAATTCTCCGGAAAGCGAAGAAGTACAGACGTGTAAAAGGCCTCCTCAAATTTAAGTAAGTTTAAATACTTACTTACTTAGGTGGCGCTACAGTCCGTGGTGAACTCGGGTCTCAATGAACAAGCGTCTCCAGCTGGCACGATTTTTGGCCAGCTGTTTCCAATGCCGCACGCCCAGTTGGTTAAGGCCCGCTTCAACCTGCGTGCACCACCATTGATGCGGCCGTCCTCTGCCGCGCCTTCCTTCCGGGGTTGACTTGAAGACTCTTTGGGTCGGAGCTCTATTTTCCATGCGCTCTACATGGCCTAGCCACCTTAGACGCTGTATCCGAAAACGTCGTACCAGGCCGATGTCGCTGTAAACCCGTACAGTTCTTCGTTATATCTTCTCCTTCATACACCGTTTGAATAAACGGGACCGTAGATAGTGCGCAGAATTTTCCTCTCGAAACGACCAAAGGGCATATTCATTCACTTTTGTTAAGGTCCAAGCCTCTGCGTCGTAAAGGAGGACTGGGATGATTAAGGTCTTATATAGTGTAACCTTGGTTTTCCGAGAGAGGGCTCTATTTCTCAATTGCCTCTCGAGCCCAAAGAAACAGCGGTTGGCAAGAGTTATTCTGCGTTTAATCTCAGCACTGGTGTTGTTGTGAGTGAGCCAAGGTAGACGAATTCCTTGACCACTTCAAAGTTATATCCGCCCATGGTGACGTTCTGACCAATACGTCGGTGTTGTCCGTCTCTTTTAGATGAAAGCAGATATTTGGTTTTACCCTCATTAACCTTGATACCCATCTTAGCTGCTTCTACCTCAATGCTTACAAAGGCCTCATTCACGTCTCGCTGTGTCCCTCCAATCACGTCAACGTCGTCGGTGTAGCGAGATTTCTCTATTTCCTGCAGAGTCGGACGAGTTTGGCAGGGATGTTAAAATTAGACATGGCTTTGTATAGCTCATCTCTATACACGCTGTCATATGCAGCCTTGAAATCGACGAAGAGGTGGTGAGTGTTGATTTGAAACCACACACTGATAAGAGCCGATCAGGTTATCCACAGACGTTCACACACTACGGCAGAGAAGATCTTATATGCGACGTTAGAGAGACTTATTCCCCTATAGTTGGCGCCGTTATAGGAGTCTCCTTTCTTATAGACCGGGCAAACGATGCTGAAATTCCATTCGTCGGGCATGCTTTCCTCGGACCATACCTTGCAAATGAGATGGTGCGTGCACCTTACCAGCTCATCTCCAGACGCCTTAAGAAGCCGACAGGCCGTCTGCGCCCGTGGCTTTATTAAACATAAGTCTTGATATCGCTATTTTATCGCGTCGCGTCGGGTGGACTAAATTCTTTAAATAAAAAGGAAAAATAAACAAATTGGATATAAAATGAAATATAAGTTTCCTTTAATTTACACAAACAAAACGTGTGTCTACTTTAGCCTTGAATAAAAATTGAGAGAAAGTGTCCCCCTTTCTAGATTAAATGTCCAGAACGTAATTGTCACACCTCGTACGCAGCTCTATGTACTATATCTAAGGTTGTTCTGCTAGGGAACTCTGGTAACCATGGATTTAATATATGGAGATTGTTCTAAAATTGTAGAGTTCCACCTCAGAGCTTACTAGAATAGTTAGAGGTCTGACGACATTGCCATAACTTTCATGTTTTAAATTGGCATTGTAGGGTAATGTCTTCTGCGCCTGAGCCCATCCAAATCGGTATCTGCTCAAATTAAACTTAAATTTTCTTCCACCACTGCACATTCAATTTCAATATTTTGTAAGTTTTTACTAAGCAACCTCATTTCTAATGCAATGCTCTAACAAGTCCCTACGATAATGCTGCTATCCCAATTTCTCAACCTCTTTCCATGTATATACATATGTATGTATCTGTACTCATGCTCGTATTTTTTTGTGGCTTCTATCTTCTACCGTATCGTCCCCAATTACAGAGTGAAATTGAATTTTTTTTTCGAGTGCGGATCAAGTGCTGGTTTGGTGGTATTTCCTTTTTTATTATCATTTATATTTATTCTCGGTCTTCGTCTCCAGTTACGATACAGTTGCTAACTCTTATGACTTCTTCTTCTTCTTCCTCTCCATGCTCTATATTACTCGTATTTTTCGGCTTAAATACCTTCTGCCCAATAAGGACAGCAAAAATGGCGAAAACAAAAAAAAAAAAATAAAATTGGGAAAAAAGTAAAAAAATAAAAATACGAAAGGAAATTGAAAATTTAAAAGTGTCCTGCCAAAGGAAGTGAAACCGTATATTCCAAACAAACGGACGATGGTCAGCCGCTCGTTCGTTAGACGCATATAAACCAACGAATATTGGCCTTACGATAACTGTCCTCGATGGGAGACGACAACGACGACCATGAGCACGTTGTCTATGGACCAAAAAAGCATTAGAGAGTTTTGGTCTTGAAGCATCATAGATATAGTACCCATTACATATATAGAACTTCTGTCGTTTCATAGATATTTTCACACAATATACATATTCTTACACCAATGTTGCTGACGTGAGCTTTAGCAAAAAAAAAGAAAACTGAAGGAATGCAACCAAAGAAATGGAAATTGTCTGCCGAACGGTGTTATGGCTTGTTTGTTGGAAAAACTGATTCGAATATTTGCGACCGTTGGAGACCCTCCTGTGTGGCAGGAGTATTGCGCTCTAAACATGAGGACTGAACGCAAATTATAACAGAACAATGAATCCAGATATGTACTCGTACGTCTCTAGCAAGCACAACACAATCCGTCGGAAAATACATAAACAGAATGGACTCTATTTGCAATTGGCGAATTTCCCGTGCATATCTTTCATTTACTAAGAGACTTTGTTGTACAGTATATTATTTCCCTTTGCAGCGAAACCCCAATTTTTGTGTAATTTATTTTCCCATCGATGAAAGGGACATACAATTTATTGCCGATTCCAGACGGCGAATTTCGAGAAGCTTTCCTAGACAATTGGCAAAAGCAATTGCCACGACGCCAAATTCTCAACAATTGCTCAAAATGCCTCGGTTCCGTTAAAAATCTTGGTATCACTGGCAGATCCCGCCGATCTGCACACGAGTGCCCACTTGCCATATCTAAAACTTGACGTTCGTCTAAAGTTGAATTTTTCAGAAGTACGAATATGACGAATAAAGAAAGGTAATTGTAAGAAACTCTTTTTCGAGTAGAAATCAAACCCTCCATGAACCTAATTCAAAGCGATTTATTGCACTAATCTTCGAGGCATCTGCGCCAATATCCAAACATTTTTTTAAAGCTCTCAATTTGAGTTTCGAGAATTCTTGGTATGAGGTCCGTTCCTGTATCCATTTTCGTAAAGATCCTAGAAAGAGATATTTAGTAACGCAGTATCTTCTCTTCTTCTTCTTCTTCTTATGGGCGCTACAGTTCGGGGTGAATCTGGGCCTCAACCAACATGCCCCTCCAACTAGCACGATCTTTTGCTAGCCTTTTCCATTGCCGCACACCCAGTTGGCTGAGATCCCCTTCCACCTGTGTGCGCCATCTTAAGTGCGGCCGTCCTCAGCTTCTTCGTCCCTCGGGGTTGGATTCAAAGACTCTCCGGGTTGGAGCTGTGGTGTCCATTCGCTCTACATGGCCCAGTCATCTTAGGCGTTGAATCCGTAGACGCCTGACTAGACTCATATCGCTGTACAGCCCGTAAAGTTCGAGGTTGAATCTTTTTCTCCGCTCCCCGTCTGCGTTTATAGACCCGAACAGCACGCGGAAAATCTTTCTGTCGAACTGACCAATGGCCTTCTCATCTGCTTTTGATAGTGTCCATGCTTCTGCGCCGTACAACAGGACCGGAATGATGAGGGCCTTATATAGAGTCAACTTTGTCCTTCGGGAGAGGGCTCTATTACTCAGTTGCCTCCTGAGCCCAAAGAAACAGCGATTGGCAAGAATGATTCTGCGTTTGATTTCGGAACTGATGTCGTTGTTCCAGGTCACTGCGGAGCCAAGGTAGAAGAAGTCCTTAACTACCTCGAACTTATAACTGCCAATACGAATGTTCTGGCCAAGACGTCGGTGGTGAGCATCCTTTTTTGATGACAGCATATATTTAGTTTACCGTTTACTGCCAGACCAATTTTCGCCGCCTCCATCTCAATACTCGCAAATGCCTCATTGACATCTCCCTGTGATCTACCTATTATGTCAATATCGTCGGCGTATGCAAGGAGATTGTGCCTCTTGTATTGGCCAGTGGCCAGCAGAGGAGGTGATGTATTGATTCCTCTTCCTCCTCGTCCATGCAGCCGCGACAGAAGTCGTTGGAGGGTAGTCCTAGTCTGGCGGCGTGTTTCCCACTGATGCAGTGACCTGTAATGACACCCACCAGAGTACTTGAGGTTGCCCTTTCGGTTGCCACTAAGTCCCTGGTTCGTCCTAGGTTTAATTTAGGCAAGAGATGTTTGGAGGTTGGTCGCCTGAATGGTTTGGAGTTTTATCAGTGCTTTACCGTACTTATTGGTGTTTCTAGGTACCGGAGGGTAGGTGGGTTGAGTGTGCTACACCCCAACTTTGCGAGCTCGTCGTCCGCGCAGTTTCCTGGAATATTCCTATGCTCGGGAACCCACAATCCTTTAATGTTTAACTGCTCAGCCATCTCATCTAGATAACCGACAGTTAAGAGATGTCTTCGATTTGTGGGTTACCGCTGCCGGGGATTTTATCGCAGATTGGCAGTCCGTGCAAATGATAATATCCTTGGCGGATATTACATTGATCCTGAGCCATGCAAGGGCCTCCGTTATCGCTGTTATTTGAGCCTGTTACACACTGCAGTAATTTGGGAGTCTAAAGAATAGGCTGAGGTTAAGCTCCTTGGAGAAGACTCCACTACTTACACCCAACTTCATCTTAGAGCCATCGGTATAGAAGGAGATCGAGTCCGTTGTTATTACTTTCCCTTCAGCCCATTCCTCCCTGGATAGAAAGACAACTTCGAAGTTTCTAGTGAACACATTCTGTGGGATGATGTAGTCCGTGTCCATGGGTACTTTGAAGTGGTTTAGAATGGTAGTATGGCCTTTTCGAGATGTGGGCCAATTTTATTATGCTCCTCATCCTCAGGGCTGCGCAGGCAGCAATTTGTTTGCTGAAAAGGTTCAATGGTAGGATGGTGTAGCAGAATGTTTAGGGCCTCCGTGGTGGTTGATCTGATCGCTCCGCTTATGTATAAGCTGGCCGATCTTTGTACTTTCCCCAGAAGGTTTCGATTACCTGCTTTGTCCAGAGCAGTCCACCAGATTACGACGCCATACAGGAGGATGGGCCTTATGACCGCCGTGTAGAGCCAGTGCATAATGCTTGGTTGGAGACCCACTTCCTGCCCACCACATTTTTGCAGCTGTAGAGGGCAACAGTTGCCCTCTACAGCTTTGATTATTAGTTGGGTTCCACCCAGCCTCAGTGGGTTGAGGGGCGGAATTTTATATTTGTTATTAAACAGTACAAAGTCGGTCTTCTTAGGGTTTACCCACAGTCTACAGTACTGCGTCCATGTTTCTACTGTATGTAATGCACACTGTATAAGGTCGCATAGAGTGCTGGGAAATTTTCCTGTGGTTGCAATGGCAATGTCATCTGCATAGGCGGTCACAGCGTACCCTTCCTGCTCAAGCAACAGCAGTAGCTCGTTGACCACCAAGTTCCACAGGAGAGGGGAGAGTACTCCACTCTGTGGTGTACCTCTCCTAACCATTCTGGTTGAGACGGCACCAGCGAAATTGGCTTTGACAACTCTTTGTGTTAGCAGTTGTCGTACCAGTTCTATCACTGATCCCGTAACACCAGATCAGTCAGCGCTTTGGTGACGGCCCATGGTTCAACAATGTTAAGAGCACCCTCAATGTCGAGAAAGGCGACTAGAGTATATTCCTTACGTTCCAGTGACCTTCCTACTTTGCTGACCAGTGAGTGGCGTGCTGTTTCCGACGATTTGCCTTTGATGTAGGCATGTTGATTATCCGACAGCCTTCCTGAGAGTCAGCTGTAACGAATGTGTGCGTCTAGAATCTTCCCTAAAGTTTTTAATAGAAAAGAAGTAAGACTAATAGGCCTCAGGTCATTTGCATAGGTACGTGCGAAATCTTTTGCCTGCCTTGGGTATGAAAATGACTTGGTTACCTTCCACTTGCTAGGGATGTATGATAGGGAGAGGCAACTCTTGTATATGACTACAAGCCAGGAGAGGATAATATCTGCTACCTGGTGGAGCTCAGCTGGTCCGGTCCTGGGGACTTGTAGGGTTCACAGTTTTTTATGGCCCATAGGACATTGTTGTTGGCGACCATGTTGGGAGCACGCTCGAATGAGGATGTCGTCGGCTGGATGACCTGAGGAGGTGTCACAGCCGAGTCACTACTGCCTGGAAAGAGTGCGCTTAAAGAAATTCCAGGGCTTCCGTTCTGGAGGTCGTCCAGGAACCATCATTTCGCATCAGGTGGCTCGGGTTGTACGGGGCCGAGGCCAGAATCTTCCTTATTCTTGAAGCTTCGGAGACCGTATTCAATTTGTCGCAGGATTGTCTTTTGGCCCTCCTGGTCGCTGCTTTGAAAAATGTGTGCCTCTTTGTTGAGATCCCAATCCTCTTGCAAGCGGGAACATTTGGCTTTGTTGAAGAGCTTTCTGCTCTCTTTCCTAAGGAAGACTGTCTTTTTATTCCACCAGGAGGCTTAGGTTTGCCTCTGGAGGTGCTAACCGCACAAGATTTAGACAGCGCTCTGTTAAGGGTTTCAGTCAGCTCATTTACTAACCTGTCCGCAGGGTTACGCGGGTAGTTAGGGTATTTTGTCCCTAGGTGAGGTTCACCATAGGTTCCATATTTTTGCCAGTCAGTTTTCCTGTTGTTCCTCAAGGGAGCTAGGGCACTGACGTGGCTGAATATGCTGAAGTGTATATAGCGATGGTCAGAGAGGGAGTGCTCTTTTAGGACTTTCCATTCCTTGCCTTTTCGACAACGTTCTGCGATGCAAAGGCTACATCCAGAACCTCCTGTCTGTTTTTGGTGATGAAAGTTGGTTCACAGCCGTTATTACAAACGGTGAGGTTAGTATGTAATAAATAATCAAACAAAGAATCACCTCGCTCGTTGCTGCTGCCCCAAATCGTGTGGTGTGTGTTCGCATCACACCCTATAACTAGTCCGGCATTTGTTTGCTCCGCATCCTTGACCAGATTCACCAATTTGGCCGGAGGGGGAGCCAATGTAATCGACGGATCTTTGCCTTCCGGACTATATCCACAGCTTTGTACAGCTCGTAGAGTTCGCGGTTATGTCTTCTCCTCCATTCAGGCAGGATCAAATATCCGGCGCAAATTTTTTCTTTCGAAAGAACACAGATTTTCAGCGTTCGGCTCCGTACAACAAGACTGACAGTATAAGCGTTTCTTAAAACTTGACTTTGGTTCTTCGAGTGAAGAGTTTTGACCCAAGCTGTTTGAACAAACAACCACATCGATTTTATGCCGGATCTCAACTGTGGTGTCGTTTGTGGAGTTTACATTTGCCCACGTTTGTCCTTAACCACCTCGAAATCGAGTTTGCTTGACAGCATGCACTTTGTCTTATCCTCATTGACTTTAAGACCATCTCAAGCTGAGACCGTTCGATGATATCAATATTATCCGCGTATCCTTGCAGCTGAACACCTGCCTCTCGTATATACATATCTGCTCCAGCATCAAATTGAAGAAGTCACCCGACAGCGCATCTCCTTGCCGAAATCCGGTGCATGCTTCAAACTGTTAAGAGGTGATAGAACCGAGTTGCAGGGTGCATCGCGTATTTTTTAACATGGCGCGACACAGCCGCATCAGAGTTCCCGGGATCCCAAATTCGGCCGTCGCATCAAACAATTCTTTGCGATAAATGCTGTCGTATGCGGCTTTAAAATCGATATGGAGATGGTGTGAATCGATTTGAAATTCTTTTCCAGGATTTATCGAAGTGTGAATGTTTGGTCTATAGGTATAGTCGATTTTCCGAGCCGGGAGCCGCACTGGTAGCTGCTGGTTAGTGTGGCGCACTAGATGTTCACACAGTAGGCTGGACAGGATATTGTATGTGACATTGAGCAGAGATATACCTCTATAGTTCTTACAAGAGGTAAGATAGATCTTTTTGTAAATGGGGCGAATAGAACTGATATTCCACTCTTCGGGCATGCTTTTATCCAAATTCTACAGATGATCTGGTGCAAGCTCCCTACCAGCACATCGTCGCGAGCCACTCGATTCGAGGTGGGATTTTCTCAGTCCCTACCACTCTCACTCGGTCATGCTCATTAAGCACCTGCTGAAAATGCTGCTTAAATACATCCACTACTCTCTGCGTGTCGGTAACACGATTACCCTCGAAATGTTAGCTTTCCTAGAGAAGGCCCATATTTTATGTTTGTCGCTAGACTCCTCGATATACGTGAGCTGGGGGGCCTCGAAGCAGCAGTTTTTCCTCCTCCTTTCTTCTGGATCAGTACTCCTCTCGCTCTGCCCTGGTTTTTCGGTACAGCGCCTTTTGGTACGCCTCGTCGGTTGCTGTCTTCTTCTGCTCACACTCGCCATTATACCACGGGTTTCTAGTCGGGGGTGGTAGGTAGCCTAAGGTGTTCTCTGCTTCTTCCTAAATTGCTAAGTGGCAATGCAGCCACATACTGTTGACAGTTGTGCTGGACATAGATACACCTGAGAGCCTTTTACTCAGTTGCTCCCTGTAGACTCTGGTAATCTCCGATGTGCTCAGGCCCCCAATGTCGAACCTCTTCATGGTGGGCTGGTGCAGCTTTCTGAAATTCGCTGCTACGAGGAAATGATCACAGTCGACGTTTGCCCCCTGAATGTTCGCACATCCAGGCGTTGCAATACTAATAAAGAGATCAATTCAACATAAAGTTTTGCCATGCATCCGACTAAATTCATTGAAAATATAGGAATTGAACTAACCTTATCCAATCAAAGAAAAATTTAAATCCTGTGTGTTTACTTCCCGGGTAGAATAGCAGACCTGGTACGTGAACAAAAAAGAATTGCTTTTAAAAATGATTTAAGAAAACTTTTATCCACAAGTGGTGCATTCATTATAGGAGGTGACTTAAACTCTAGACATAGGGACTGGGGCTGCGATAGCGCAAATTCTAGGGGAAACGTCCTGTCCCGTAACTATTTTGTTTCCGCTGTGTCCGTCATATGTTCCAGCTAGTTATATTGGCAATCCATCTGTTCTCGACTTCTTTATAACAAACGTTTCTAGTCCAATGTCACAACCTGTCGCTGTAAATGAGTTAAGCTCAGACCCCAACCCTGTTTATGTAAAATTCAATGGTCGGGTCGAGAAAATGTGCAATATAGTTTGGATTTGAAAAGAGCTAACTGGGCAAATTATCGAAACGAGCAAAACACAGATACTATGAATCATGATTCAATAAATAGCAACGAGGATGTTGATTTGGCTATTCAGCATTCTTAACGCTGCAAATAACAACATACCTAAAGTTAGGAAACAAAGTTATTATTTGAAACTACCTGCTGACATACTTGAACTGGTAAGGATAAGAAACATGTACCGAAGGATTTGGCAAAGATATAGATTATAACATATGGGTTTGTTAGTCAAACAATTCAATAAGACTACTCAACTTAGAATTCAAGAATTCCGCAGTAGTAAGTGGAACTCTAAACTACAATCCCTGGATAAGGGTTCGAAGCCCTTCCGGAATATTGCTAGAATTATTAAAAACAAACACAAACAAGTTGCTTGTTTTAAAAATGGTCCAGTTGTGTACCACACAGACAACGAAAAAGCAAATGCATTTACGGAAATTTTTGCCAAAAATTATACTGTGTCCCAGTATTTAGGGAATACTCATACAAATGCTATTGTAGAACATACTTTGAGCAGCTTTAATCTCTCTGCTCATACTACTCCACCAAATGAATTCATCACGGAGAGTGATGTTATCTTTTTTGTTAAAAAACTCAATGTTCGTAAAACGAATGGATTAAACAATATAAAGCATATTTATCTAAGACAACTCCCGAAAGAGGGAATGCAATTCCTAACTTTTGCCATACATTCGTGTTTAAGACTGCAATACTTTCCAGAAGCCTGGAAATTAGCCAAGGTCATAGCAATACCTAAACCAGGTAAGTCGATTGATAGTGCTGAAAACTACAGACCAATTAGTTTACTAAGTTCAGTGAGCAAAATCTATGAGTAAATAATCAAAGAAAAGCTTGTTAACATAATTGAAGATAAAAAGCTCTATCCTGCTGAACAATTCGGACTTCGACGTGGCCATGGTACCTCACATCAAGTTTTGAGAGTTGTAACATTATTAAAAATAATCGTGCCATTGGCAAATCTACAGGTATACTGTTACTAGGAATCGAAAAAGCCTTTGATTCAGTATGGCATAACGGCCTTATATACCAAATGCTAATCCTTAATTTTCCCTCTTTCTTGTGCAGTATTGTTAAAAGCTTTGTGTCTAATCGCTGTTTCAGGTTATTTGTCAATAATCATGTTTCCAGTCTCGTCAACTTTTATTCTGGGGTACGACAGGGTTTCGTCCTTGGCCCAATTTTATATAATACATACACGTCCGATATTCCAGAACTACCATTCTGTGATATTGCAATATATGCAAACGATACAGCAATAATATGTTCTCATGAGTTCCGTTCCGTTGTTGAATCGAACTTAAGTAATGCAGCAGTGTTATTGGAAGAATATTATTCTAAATGGAAAATAAAAGTAAACGCCGATAAGATCCAACCCATCTTTTTTAAAAGAAAAAGAAAGTCTTATTTCTTACCGGTAAACGACTTAAATATCTTAGATAACGTCATACCATGGCAAACATCCGTCAGATATCTTGGCATACATTTAGACCCAAAACTAACTTTTAAGGAACATCACACTCAAACCCTAAAAAAATCAATCTTGCAATTAAAATACTTTATCCTTTTATCATATATGTATGTATAAAACAATGTCTCAAGCAATTATTTTGTACGGATGTCGAGTTTGGAGTAATTGTGCTAAATGCCACATAGCCAAACTACAAATATGCCAAAATAAGGTATCGAAGTTAATGTTTAATTTACCATGGTTGCTATCCACTTTGGATTTACATAGCAGAGCAAATGTTGAATTGGTCTGCAACAGAGTGCAAAAATTATCCGAATCATCCAGAATTAGATACGAAATCTCTGAAAACCACCTAATAAAAGAATTAAGTCGAAACCACTACACATGAGTTAGTTATTCTTGCAATATATTTATTTATGATTTCACTAATTATTTATAATTTGTTATTTACTTATACTTAATTATTTAGGCACGGTCCTTGGCCAGTTGTTTCCAGCGCCGCACGCCTAGTTGGATAAGGTCCCCTTCCACCTGCGTGCGCCACCGTTGATGCGGATGTCTTCTGCCGCGCCTTCCGGGGTGGATTCGAAGACTCTTCGGGACGGAGCTGTATTTTCCATGCGCTCTACATGGCCTAGCCACCTTGTACGCTGTATCCGTAGACGTCGTACCAGGCCGATATCGCTGTACGTACAGTTCTTCGTTATATCTTCTCTACACCGTTTGAACAAACGCGACCGAAGATAGTGCGCAGAATTTTCCTCTCGAAACGACCAAGGGCATTATCATCCGCTTTTGTTAAGGTCCAAGCCTCTGCCCCGTAAAAGATGACTGGGATGATTAAGATGATTAAGATTAAGGTTTTCCGAGAGAGAGCTCTACTTCTCAATTGCCTTTTGAGCCCAAACAAACAACGGTTGGCAAGAGTGATTCTGCGTTTTATCTCAGCGCTGGTGTTGTTGTCGCCGGTCATCAGTGAGCCAAGGTAGACGAATTCCTTGACCACTTCAAAGTTGTATCCGCCCATGGTGACGTTGTGGCCAATACGTCGGTGTTGCCCGTTTCTTTTAGATGAAAGCAGATATTTGGTTTTACCCTCATTAACCTTGAGACCCATCTTAGCCGCTTCTACCTCAATACTTACAAAGGCCTCCTTGCGTCTCGCTGTGTCCGTCCAATCACGTCAACGTCATCGGCGTACGCAAGCAATTGCGTAGACTTGAAATAAATCGTACCTCTTGTGTTGGCCAGTGACTCTTGTACCATCTTTTCAAGCACGATGTTGAAAAAGTTGCATGACAGCGCGTCACCTTGCCTAAATCCTTTTTTAACATCAAAGGTCTCGGTTTGCTCATTACCGACCTTAATGGAGCAGCGAGAATTCACCATTGTCATCTTGCCCAGTCGGACGAGTTTGGCAGGGATGTTAAAACTAGACATGGCTTTATATAGCTCATCTCTATAAACGCTGTCATATGCAGCTTTGAAATCGACGAAAAGGTGGTGAACGTCGATTTGATATTCCTGGGTCTTCTCCAAGATCTGCCGTAGCGTAAATATTTGGTCTATTGTGGATCTACCTGGCCTGAAACCACACTGGTAAGAGCCGATCAGGTTATCCACAAACAGTTTCAGGCGTTCACACAATACGGCAGAGAAGATCTCTGCCGCAGTTATAGGGGTCTCCTTTCTTATGGACCGGGCAAACGATGCTGAGATTCCATCCGCAGGGCATGCTTTCCTCCGACCACTTCTTGCAAATGAGATGGTGCATGCACCTTACCAGCTCATCTCCAGCCACCTTAAGAAGCTCAGCAGACAGCCCGTCTGCGCCCGCGGCTTTATTAGACTTAAGTCTTGATATCGCTGTTTTGATTTCGTCTAGGTCGGGTGGATGGAATTCTCCTACATCGTCGTCCATTACGAATGGCTCATTCTGCCTGACAGCGGTGTCTTGTCTATCATCGCCGTTATACAGTCTGCAGAAGTGGTCTTTCCAAATCCTCAGCATCGACTGCGACTCTACTACCAGTTCTCCATTTTCATCCCTGCAGGCCACCGCTCTGGCTTTGTAGCCATGGAATGTTCGTTTTACCTTATTGTAAAACTTAGGGGCGTCATTCCTGCGGAAGCATCTCTCCATCTCCTCGATCTCATGTTTTTCGTGCTCTCTCTTCTTTCTTCTGAAAAGCGTGTGTTCCTCTCTTCTCTTCTAGTCTTAGATTTCGCGAGCAGCTCTCGTCCGTCGTTGCAGCATGGCTTTATATGCCTCTTGTTTTGCGGCATGGACTTGTTCGCATTGTTCGTCGAACCCAGCACCTCTGAGGCAGCGTTTCTGACGGCGCTCTGGTAATGCGCCCATTCCTGCTCTATTGTTTGTGCTGCTGTGGGCGGACTTTGAAAGGGCTTGGAGGAGACACGATCGGCAAAGATTCTGGCAGTCTCTTGCGATTGTAGCTTTCCGTCGTCAAACTTACGTAGTCGACTTACTCGACTCCTAAGCATTCTTGATATCCTCATTCGTACCTTGGCTACAACAAGGTAGTGGTCCGAGTCGATGTTAGCCCCTCGGAAGGTTCGTATGTTGAGGATACTGGAGGAGTGTCTGGCGTCGATCGTAATGTGATCAATCTGGTTGGTGGCCGATTGAGAAAAAGATCGCCAGGTACCCTTGTAGATGTTGAGATGGGGGAATCTCAAGGAGGTTACGCCCCGTTAGGAAATCGATTAGCCTAAGTCCGTGGGCGGATATGGTGTTATGGAGGCTATGCTTTCCTATGGTCGACTCTTTGCCCAGTTTTACATTAAAATCTCCTAGAACTATTTTTGTGTCGTAGCTGGGACATTGGGCATATGTTCCGTCTAGGAGAACGTAGAGTTCTTCTTTGAGTCGATCGTCCTTTTCTTCCGTTGGGGCGTGAGCGCACATTAAGCTAATGTTTCAAAATTTAGCTTTGATGCGGATTTTATGAGGCGTTCGCTTATATCTCGGAAGCTTAAGACGTTTTGTCGGAGTCTTCCTCTAATAACGAATCCGCAACCGAATAGGCGCTGTTTCTTCTCCTTGTAGCAGTTCCCGTAGTAGATGTCACAGTCTTTCATCCGTCTTTTGCCTGTCCATCCCATCGCACTTCTTGACGCTACATGTATATATATATTTCTAATTTATTTTTATTTTATTTTATTTATTTTTTATTTTTTATTTTATTTTATTTATTTTTTATTTTTTATTTTTTTTTTTGTCTGATTTGGATTTTCCTTTGTCATATCACAGAAGTCTTCTTTGATGTGTGCACATATGAGGTTTTGAGCGTTTGCATATATGGGTATGGGGCTGATATTGTAAAATCTGCCTTTGATGCGGATCACAACCAGGCGATCACTTATAGGGTTAAAGTCGATGACCTTCGACCTTAACCGCTTTCCTACGACAAATCCGCACCCCAACATCTGCAATATTTTGTGACAACTGTAATAGATGTCGCATTTCCTGGATCGTAGTAATATCCGCCTTGTACTGCGTGAAGAGTCTTTCCAGTTTATGAGCAGGTCCAAGAGTGTACAGAGTTCTGACCATTCAGGAGCATACTCACAAATTGCCGGGTATTGTAGCGCCCTCCTGCCTAGAGCGATAGCTGCATACATTTGTTCACCTCTCAACGGTGAGGCCGCGAGGGGGATGTATGTCGACTTGACCTGGGGGTTGAAACATCGACCCCTCGCCCCTCGGTTTCCAAACAAGTGATTACTTGGTAGTACGAGTCCGAACTAAATAGCGGAATGGTTTTAAGATTCTTCCTTGGGGTACTACAGTTTTAATTGGCTGAATTGTAGAGCTTTTGTTGATAGCTTTAATATAGGATGTTATTGTTCCAAATAACTTTTGAAGAGTAGGCAGTAGTCTTTGAGGACGACATTACCGAGCTTAGCCAATAGTCCCTTGTGCCAAATTGTACCAAAAACTTTCACCACGTCCAGGTATACTGTTACGCATAAATGTTTATTATTAGTAATCTGATCGATCTGTAGAATGTTGTCACTATTGCTTCTTTTCTTAGTTTAGATTTGGCATTTTTTTCTGCTACTTGCCATAATTTTAGAAAGTCTTTGGGGAGGCTACATGCGGGAGTTTTTTTTTAACAATATATCAGTCAGAATGTCGTGACCAGGTGCTTTCTCACTTTTTGTTTTCTTTCTAATGCAAGTTTCTGTTTTCAATAACAGAGTAAGGAATAATTTATCGCAAATTTGTCAGTCTTTTAATATAAGATTTCTTTCTTTAACAAGCATGGTGATCTTATTCAGGTTCTCCTTGTCGGTGTGTGCTCTTATCAACTCCCTTTTTTCTTACTTTTCTTTTCATCTGTACGACTTTTTAATCCAGGGAGCTGATGAAGCATTGCATGATCGATCCTCTAGAGAGAGCACTGCTCTATATGCACCTTAGGTAGTCATAGTGCTTAAGGTGAGTGCCTGTTTCAAGGAACGTTTTTATGTATGTATTTTTCTTTTCATTTTCATTCATTCATTTTATTCGTATTAACGAAATGTATCCCAGAGAATTAAAGGGGTTTTTCTCTGCCTAAAAGTCTAGCTTTGTCCTATCATTAAGAAGGAAAAGAGTAGTACAATAACATAAACTGTAAAGACTGATCAGCAAGTCGCATCAGCAATGAACACTGCATTGAACTCTATAAACGCTAATGCTGAAAAATCACAATATGTAGGAGCCTTATAAGAAAACCCTTTTTCTACGTACAATATCGCACAAGGCACCGCCTTAAAAAGATGTCGTATGCCTGGATCCTCTTAAACCACCTTATGCTTTCACGCATTTTACAAAACTCAAAGCACACCCTTTGGCTCAATAAAAAAAAGCTCTAAGGATAAATCCTAAATTGTACTTGCATTGGCATTGCACCGTCAAAGGTTCTTTTACTTGCAGCCTATACTTCGTATATGCCAATCATTTTATCTGTGTCCTTGTACCTTGCTCTTTAGTCGTGACTCACTTTGTGAACAAACGTTTGATGGTTCACTTTCCCATATCGCGCTGGGTAGGCGAAATGATGAGTTAGTGTATTTACACTCGTACATCGTTACTGGAAGGATCACAGAATGTTAATAAAAAACAGAAAACAAGAACCGTATATACTTGTATATACATACATTCAACCCGAAAACAATGTGTCAAGCGGTACACGGAAAAGGACATTCGGCACGAGTATCACGTGTAAGCTTTTCAATTTTCCATTGAAGGGGACAATAAAAGGAAAAGAGGTAAATGTGAAAAAAAAAAAACGAACAGAATATTGAGAAGTGAAACGTGCGAAGACGAGGAGGGTGTGGATTGTAAAATAATATTCCGGATGGTTCCTTGTATCCCATATCCACAACTTCATTCTGTTGGCTGTTGTCGTGCTAAGCTTGCTTCGGTGCATTCTGTACGATAGAGGTTGGACGGAAGGAAAGGATTGTTATTATTTATGAAGAGGATAGATACAAATATGTCAACAGTTGACATACATGGGTACATTCACCGAAGAACTCTGTTGCGCAGAGGGTAAATGAAAAGAGCTTGTTCTCATAGAGCGTACATTCAGATGCTCGTAAGTGAAGTGAGTATATGTACGTACTTAAGAGTCTTAAAAATTAATTTGAAATGACACGGAGAATAGCATGAGTGTGGGAGAATTTTATGAGCCACAAGCTTGGCATATTATTTATCGCCTGCACTTACTGATCGTTTGTGATGCGATTTGGAGGCAATTTGTTGCTTCATTCCTTTCAAGAACAATCTGGAGTATGTACATACATATGTATGTTCTATTTTGGCAAGTGATGTATCCACACCACTTTGTGATAAACTTGATTCTTGTTAGCGCCATTTCCCTTGGGCATGGTAATACAAGCGCCTCTGAACAATCAATCAATAGAGAATTAAGGGGTTGATTGATGTGAGAGTTACAATGGGCTTTTAAGTGTATGTACATAAAAACATAAGTATGTATTGTTTCGGACACGAACCGAGGATTGTGTTCGAACTTCGCTGTCAAAGTTTGGAATCCTCTGTTGCAACTAAAATGGAAATGATGGTAACTTTCAACGGCATACTGCTGAATGTCAGGACATTCTACAGATTTAAGAAGGGGGCACATCTGACGGTGAACATTCGAGAAAGTGGACCGTGAGCTACATATATAAGCGCGATCGCTCGCCCTCAGGAGCATTCAGTTCACGGAATTCAATAACGAGTGATCAGTCGGTATTTAGTGGGAAAGTAAAAAAGCCACCTACATATGTAGTGAGTTGTAGAGACAAAGTGTGTAACAAAGTGTAGAGTGTGCGAATGCATGTAATAAAGGTATGTATTACCAATAAAGGGGAGAAGGGAGCGAGCAAACAGAGCAAAGAAGTAGATCGCGTTTAACTTGGCAAACGCCAGCTTCGATCTCTGTCCCTGTTCATTCCAAGTTGACACACAGCCTCCGCGTGGCCTCCCCTATACTGGCATCCGCCAGGTAGTGAACCAATGTGTGCAGCGAACCGACCCCTTGTTCCTGGGGAAAGAGGGACCTGGCCCTCCAGGTTGGAGGTTGCGCTTAGGGTTAACATCCCTATCGCATAAAACCAAAGCTTGTTCAGAGACAACTAACAGCCTCGGATACGGACGGATTACATATTGACGACGATCGCTCCAGTGCGATGGGATGGGCCAGGCAAAAAGCGGATGAAAAACTGTGATATACTACGGAAACTGCTACAGAGAAAATAAACAACGCTTATTCGGCTGCGGATTTGTTCTTCGAGGCAGACTCAGGAAAAAAGTCTTAAGCTTCCAGTATGTAAGCGAACGCCTCATAACCATACACATCAAAGCCAATCTAGGCAATATTAGCTTATTAGCTTATTAGAGAGGCCGCCTCGGATGTACTCGGTTTCGAGCTACCACCGTCGAGAAACCCCTGGTTTGATGATGAGTGCAGACAGGCCCATGTAGAGAAACAGAATGCATACATGGCCACATTGCATCGACGGACGAGAGCTGCCAGCGAGCTCTATGAACAGGAAAGGAGAGAGGAGCATGCGCTTCTGAGAAGGAAAAAAGAAGGAGCACGAGAAGGGCGAGTTCGAGGAGATGGAGAGATGTTACTGCGGAAACGACGTTCGAAAATTTTACCAGAAAGTAAAACGAACATGCCAAGGCTATTAAGCCAGAGCAGAAGCAACAAGTAGTAGAGCAACAGTCGATGCTGAGATTGTGGAGGGACAATATCTGCAGACTGTATAACGGCAGTGATAGTCAAAATGTCGCCGTCAGGCAGAGCGAACCCTTCACAATAGATGAAGGCGAAGGAGAATCCCGTCCACCCGACCTAGACGATTTTAAGTTAGCGATATCGAAACTCACTCACCGCGGAACTGTTTAAAGCAGCTGGCGATGAGCTGGTCAGGAACATGCACCATCTCATCTGCAAGATATCAGTATCGTTTGCCCGGTCCATAAGAAAAGAGACCCCTATAACTGCGTCAATTACAGAGGGATAAGCCTCCTGAACATCGCGTACAAAATCCCCTCTGCCGTACTGTGTAAGCGCTTGAAACCGTTCGTGGACAATCTGATAGGTTCCTACTAGTTTGGTTTCAGGCCAGGAAAATCCACGATAGACCAAATACTTACGCTACGGCAGATCTTGGAGAAGACCCATGAATTCCAGGTCGACACGCACCATCTTTTTGTCGACTTTAAAGCCGCGTATGACGGTGTATATAGAGACGAGTTATACAGAGCTATGATATGTTTCAACATTCCTGCCAAACCCGTCAGACTGTGCAGGATGAATATGGAGAACTCTCGCTGCTCCATTAAGGTCGGAGGTGAGCTAACCGACCCTTTGATCTTAAAAAAGGTATTAGACAGGGTGACGCACTGTCATGTGATTTCTTTAACATCATACTTGAAAATATCGTGCGGGACTCTGCGGCCAATACAAGAGGTACGATCTACTTCAAGTCCACACAATTGCTTGCTTACGCAGATGACATTGACGTTATTGGACGGACAAAGCGAGACGTCAATCACGCGTTTGAAAGAATTGTAGCAGAAGCGGGTAAAGTGGGTCTAAGGGTGAATGGGGACAAGACCAAATATATGCTGTCGTCCAAGAAAGACGTGCAACACAGACGTCTTGGTCAGAACGCCACCTTCGGCAGCTATATTATTGGACTTCGTCTACCTTGGCTCGATAGTGACAAGCAGCATCGACACCAGCGCTGAGATAAAACGCAGAATAACTCTTGCCAACCGCTGTTTCTTCGGGCTAAAGAGACAATTGAGTATTGGAGCCCTCTCTCGAAAAATTAAGGTATCCCTCTACAAAACCTTAATCATCCCGGTTATCAAAATCGGATGAAGAGGCTGTTAGGCGTTTCGAAAGGAAAAATCTGCGTGCAGCCTTTGGTCCCGTTTGTGTAAACGGAGAGTGGAGGAGGAGATTCAACCAAGAACTGTACGGGCTGTACAGCAACATCGGCCTAGTTAGACGTCTTCGGATCCAACGTTTAAGATGGCTAGGCCATGTAGAGCGAATGGACATCACCGCTCCGGCCCGAAGAGTCTTCGATTCCAGCCCCGAGGGACGACGCAGCAGAGGACGACCGCCTTTAAAGTGGCGCGCACAGGTGGAAAGGGACCTCAACCAACTGGGCGTGCGGCACTGGAAGCGGCTGGCCCGAGATTGGGCCGGCTGGAGAGGCTTTTTGGTTGAGGCCCTGGTTCACCCCGAACTGTAGCGCCATCAAAATAAGTAAGTAACCAATAAAGTGCAAAATGCGTAAAAGCTTGTTATAAAGGTGAAGCACCCAGATAATTGATCTGAGGTTGTAATAATAAATAAAATGTGTGTATTTGTTAAACTAGTAAAAGTGTTGTAATTTATCGCAATCCAGTGATCGAACCTTATTTTTCTACAATTAATTTCCGTAACAATATTTAGAACTTGCGCCGCGTCTTGACGCTTATTTGCTTATACAAAAGGCTCAAGAGAAATAGGAAGTTGCATATACTATGTATATAAAACATATACGCGTGTATAAGGTAACGTTCAAGTTCGCCTTTCGTACAGAAAATATTGTGGAAAACTAAATTTAACCTCGTCAACTTTGAATTGAGATTTTTAGGAACACCGAATTTATAAATCATGTTAAAAACTCTGGTTGTCATTCGACTCCCTTCTAGGCGTCCACAACTACCAGCAACCGCCAACTGTACGCTACTTACGCTTTGTAAAGCGATGTTGAGCATTCAGGAATCCCATGCAGGGAGAATAAAGACAAACCATGCGTATCACATGCATATTTTTTCTGTATTAATTGAAACATGAAAACAGATGATTTTTCCATTTTATGCACATCTATGGCACAGTACATTTCGCATAATTTCCGTTTCATCCCCCTCTTTCCGTGAAAAATATGCGCTAAGACATCGTACGACAACCGATGTTAACGTATACGACTTTCTGCTGCTTCGAATGGCGAATTTTGAATACGTTTGTCTTTTATCAGTAGCCCGCACTGCGGTAGCTGGAATTCAATCACGCATTTGTCGGCATCAGCTACTGCTAACTCAGGATCAAACAATTCCTGAATGGCACTGCTGGTGACCAGGCAATAACAAATCACCTGCTCGATATGATAATCCAAAGTTATTTGCACAAGTGCAATGCAAGATTGCAAGATATGAATGTAGTAGATATGGAGTTTCAGTAAGAAACAATACAATATCTGCAATTTTCCGCATTGTCAGTTAGAACAGGTCGCCTCGACCCTGAATTTTATTAGGCCTTAGGTCTACGCTATATCACAACTTTAAAGAGCCGGTCTTCTTCATTTTAACGGGCGCTACAGTTCGGAGAGAACCTTGGACTCAACCAACATGCCCCTCAACTACCACCATATTTTGCCGCACTCCCAGTTGGTTGAGGTCCCCTTCCACCTGTGCGCGCCATCTTAAGGGCGGCGGTCCTCTATTTCTTTGTCGCTCGGGGTTGGATTCAAAGACTCTCCGGGCTGGTGTCCATTCGTTCTACATGGCCTAGCCATCTTAGGCCTTGAAGCCTCCGTCTGCGTTTATAGGCCTGAAAACCAAGCGCAAAATCATTCACCAAAACCGAACAAGGGCCTCCTCATCCGCTTTTGATAGTGTCCACGCATCTGCGCCGTACAGCAGGACCAGGATGATAACGGCGATTGGCAAGGGTTATTCTGCGTTTGATTTCAGAATTGATGTCGTTGTTCCAGGTCACCGCGGAGCCAAGGTAGACGAAGTCCTTAACTACCTCAAACTTATATCTGCCAATACAAACAATCTTCGTGACCAAGACGTCGGTGGTGAGCGTGCTTTTTTGATAATAGCATATCATCTTTTATTGAATACAATCGAATTCGTTTGATTGGAACATATTTGTATAAAAAAAAAAGAAGAATAAAACTGACGTTTTTCGACATCGTAGTAAAAAAAAAAAACATTACGTGTTCTATTGCAGATATACTCTGTCATGACACACATTCGCCTCACCCCTTCCGAATATTTTACGAATGACTTGCGAATTCTGAAAGCTGTGTTCACGCTATTTCCACAATCAATTCCATCAAATTTGCTATTTGTATTAATCTTCTGCCTCGGGATGTACATCGTGCATACAATTCAAAGCGCTGTCTACCGCAACACAAGAATCCATCAATAACCATCACGAACCATCTTTCACTAACCCGAACCATTTTGCGCATTCGACATACACGCGAGTAAGAGTACTCTGAAAAGCCCCTTAGCGATCGAACAGATGAATAATTGTCAATAAGCAGATTCCTCGTTTTGTAAATCCCTTTCAATGTGAATAAATGATTATTATTATTATTATGAAAATGTTGAGTCATAGCCAGGATGACAAATTTATTTCAGCATAACTGCCACGCCACATTTCCCACACCCTTCAATTGCGGTGGGCAGGGTTGTTTTAATGACAGTCACCCGCAGGAGTCCTATTGGGTAAGAGGGTGAAAATCGAAACCATTATTGTCCCATTAATTCAATGAGTAATACTGATATTACCGGCTGCAATGTCGGCTATCGGTGACTGAAGGGTGGTTAGTATCGATTGACCCACACAAATGGACAAGTTATCTTAATTTCTTTTAAGATCATAAAAAGGCTACCTCGTCCTATTAATTTCGATTGTAACCCCATTCCATCGAATTCGGAGCACGAGGACAGGGAGCCCTAATTTATGTAGGCCTGGTCGTATTGTAACATATGGCATAGGACTCTCACAGTACATAGTGTCCTCGTCCATTGAAATCGCATTAATAAAATGAGATGTCGCAAAGGAGATCAAACAATTTGTGCCCTTTTTCCCTACTTAATCGAAATGATCGGTATGAGCAGTGAGTCGATAGTTGTACATACGAACGTCTCGTCAGAATCTTAAATGATATCTGTATAGCGACCAAGCATAGAGCCAAACAGTTTGCATTAGATACCACCAGATGGGAGAAACTATCCTAGTTACTAGATAAATACTTTCATTTGTGGTAAGATCCCATCTCAAGGCAAGAATGGGTGTATAATATATATGTATATAAAATATGATGGAGTATCTACATTATATTATATAAAGTTCGTGTTTATAGAGTGACATCTGTGCGAGGCAATATGATGCCAGATGAATTCATTGTGGACGAGATATCTTAGATGGAATGTGTAATTTGCATACGAAGGACCCCTTTTTGCACATCTCATGATTTGAATAACACATTCTGGGACGTACATACTCGTACATACGATGACTACATCCGAGTGTACGAATAGTTTTGTGTTATCTGGTGCTGCGGGGGGTAAAACATAGGAAAAACATATGAACATATGTACATACATAATGTATGTATGTATGACAAGGAGTTCTGGACGTTGTTGCCCTTGACGGCTATTGCGCAATATCCTGCGGTGTATAAGACATTTTTCATACTATACACGTCCTATGCCCTTGTACTCTTTTAGCCATAGGTATGTAGAATATCATTTCTTAAATTGACAGAAATATATCACTTCTAGGATTCGACTCAACATTTAGTTGGTGGTACTGAAATTGAACTCGTCCGCCAACTCAATCGATGTTCAACGTTCAACAGTATACCGATGAACATAGTACATACATGTAAACATATGTGTACGATTATACGACTCCAACCACGAAACTCTACTATCCGTCAGTTTAATATTTTTATTTTCGATGTATGTATCTGTTATCTGTATTAATAAGAAATAAGAAATAAAACTCGCATAAAACAAGAATTTCCAACCGAATTTGATTGGTTACTACCAAATATAAGATTCAAATTGCGAAATATAATAGCATAATCGAATACATTGCGATTCATATTTTCGGATTGTTGAATTTTATATTCCATTTTGTGGATTTTCATTAATTTTAGCTGGAAAGTTCATTTTTATGGCTGATTGGATGTGAAGCGTTAAACAAATATGATTTTAATGAATACGAAATGGTTTTATTGTTACGCACCGATAAGCTCAGTGAGAAATAAACTAGATACATTACTGAAACGAGGTTTTGGATTTATTTTATGGTTTAATGTATAGTTTCGATCAACTCGACAGGTTGAGGTATTATCCAAAAATCGCAATTGAAGAAAAAACAACCCAAACTGTGACAGAATTGAAGTCCTACCAAAATTTATAACTTCTTTTCTATGTATTTAAGATTCTTCAGATACACGACCAGTTGGCTAAGACCCCTTTCCACATTTGTGCGCCACCTTAGATGCGGCCGTCCTCTGCATAGTCGTCATTCCGGATTGGATTCGAAGACTCTTCGGGCCGGAGATTTGCTCTCCATTCGCTCTACATGGCCTATCCAGCTTAGACGTTGGGCCGTAGGTGTCGTTCTAGGCCGATATTGCTAAACAACCCCTACAGTTAGTGGATGAATAATTTCCTCCACTCTCCGTGAACACAAACGGAACCGAAGATTGTACGCACAATTTTCCTCTCGAAACGATCAAGGTCCTCATAATCCATTTTTGGTAAGGCCCAAGCCTCTGCACCGTGGAGGAGGATCAGAATGATTAAGGTCTTATAGAGGGTCACATTAATTTTCCGAGAGAGGGCTTTACTACTCAATTGCCTCTGAGCCCAAAGAAATAGCGGTTGGTAAGAGTAATTCTGCGTCTAGTCTCAGCGCGAAATTCCTGACTACATTAAAGTAGCCAAAGTAGACGAAATTCCCGACTACATCAAAGTAATAGCGACATTCTGACCAATACGTCGGTATTGTGAGTCTCTGTTTGATGACAGCACATATTTAGTTTTGCCTTCTTTTACCTTCAGACCCACTTTAGCCGTATCTGCTTCAATGCCCACAAAAGCTTCATTGACGACTCTGTGCAATCTCCTAATCTCATCAACGTTTCCAAGCAATTGTGCAGACTTGAAGTAGACCGTGCCTCTTGTATTGACCAGTGAATCCCGCACAATCTTTTCGAGGATGATGTCAGTGCGTCGCCCCTTCTAATTCCTTTTTTGACATCGAAGGTCTCGGTTAAATTCTTACCGACCTAAATGGAGCAGCAAGAATTCTCCATTGTCACCCCGCACAAACTGACGAATTTGGTGGGGATTTCAAAGCATAGCATGGCTCCATATTGTTGGTCCGTATAGATACTGTCATATGCGGTCTTAAAATCGACGAAGAGGTGGTGTGTGTCGACCTGCAGCTTTATTAGACTTCAGTTTTGACGGAATTGGACGGAATTCTCTATCCTCTTAGTCCAGTGTGAATGATGAGTTCTACCTGACAGCGACATCTTGACTGCCTTCACGTCGTTATAATGAAGTAGTTTTTCCACCATTCAGCATCAATTGTGATTCAACAACGAGGTGTCCATGTTCATCCCTGCAGGCTTCCGCTCTGGCTTTATAACCTTGGCATGTTCGTTTTACTTTTTGGTAGAACCTTCGAACTTCTGCGATGACATCTCTCCGCCTCCTCGATCGCGTGCTTCTCGTGCTCTTTATTTGTACTTCTAAAAAGCGTATGCTCTTCAAATCTTTTCCGCTCATGGAGCTCATGAGCAGCTCTCGTACGTCGATTCAACGTTTTTATGCATGTACCTATCTGCATTCGTCAAACCAAGGGTATCTCCTAGATGGCGGCTGGGAACCTAATACATCAGAGGCAGCATCCCAGATGGCGTTTTAACAACGTCTCCATTGCTGTTCTGTGAGTTGTGCAGATTGCATCGGCTCTTGAGAGAGCTGGAGGGAGACACAATCAGCGAAGTTCCCGGCGGTCTCTTGCGATTGCAGCTTCCCGACTTCAAATTTTAATGATCCTCCTCGACTCCGCAGAGTTCGCAATATCCGCATACGTACCTTGGCTGAAACAAGGTAATGATCCGAGTCCAAATTGGCTTCTCGGAAAGTTTGGACATCCAAGATGCCGGAGTAATGTCTAGCGTCGATCCCAACATGATCGACTTGATTAACAGATATCCCCTTATGGATATTGAGGATAAAACATCAGTTTTCGGACGTGGTGTCGTGTAGGCTGTGCTTTCCTACGACGCGTTCCACGCTGGGACAATGAGCGTATGTTCTATCTAGGAGGTCATAGAAGCTATCTCGGACTCTGTTGTCGTCTTCTTCTGTGGGCGATTGAACGCGTACCAAATTGATGTTCCCGAAGGTAGCGTTGATGAGGATTGTTTTGATACGTTCGCTCACATGCCGGAAGCTTAGGACTTTTTGCCTAAGTCCACCAAGAACAACAAACCCGCATACAAATAGGCGTTGTTTGTTCTCTTTGTAGCAGTTTCCTTAGTAAAAGTCACAGTTTTTCATCCTTTTTTTATTCGGCCCATCGCACTTTTGGGAGTACGGAAATGTCTGCTTTATAGCAGCTTAGGACTTTTCCTAACTGTTCGGCAGCACCCGGTCTGTTACGGGACCTAACATTCCAGGTGTAGAACCGATACTCCTGTCTTTTTATATGTTTGCGGGGGTCTTCATCATGTAGTCCGTCTGCTATTTACGGGGCTAGTGGCTATCTCTGAATTTCCACATTTTTTTACGGTTACGGCTTACTAGGCCGTAGCCCAACCGACAAAAATTGTCGTTTTAGCACAGGAAACTCGAAATTCACCCTTCCAACGGAAATCTTCAGATGGCATGAGGAGGAGGTAGTGATGGGACTTACTGACAGTTCCGCGGTGACTCTTCTCGCTTTTTAGCAGGCCAGTATCCGTAGGATAAATGCTACCTACACGAGACTTTTGCTAGTCCTTTGCCATCCATATGTACATCTATTTTATATGGTACTGGGCTTTGTTCGAAGGTTCACCTTTCCATTAATTAAAAACGAGTACACAAGTGCATATACTTTTTCGTGTTTTCTTTTTGTGAATAGGTATACATATATTAGCTCCATAACCCCATAGGTCAGGCTAGGCTGGCGTGAACGAAATCAATGGGGAGAAGAAGACTGTTTATTGTATATATTAATAAATGCCATAAAAAAAAATTCGTTACTATTACGCCAATGTAAATGTACCCTTAAAAAATAATTACTTTGACATTTAGTTTTTTATGCGTGCGTACGTCATGTCAAGCTTGTAAGAAGAACAATAAAGGAGTCTTAACGCAACCGCAGATTAAACAACACGTGTTTACATTCGTTTTCTTTCTTTTGTCTTTGGCTTTCGGTACAGTTGCCTTTGAATTCGATTAGACGGGGTTCTCTTCAGCACTTTACGCGACAAACAAAATTGGTCCTTCGAGTCGAATAGTTTTAATTAAATTAATCGGGGCATAATATAGTGAATTCGGTAATTGGATTGCTTTGTGCTTACGATGGAAGCGCTGAAGAGACAACGTGCGGCACTGAAAGGCCAAGTAACTCGTATCTCAACATTTTGCGAAGCACCGGGTGCTCCTTTGGCCCAGTGCAAAGTCCGACAGATGAAATTAGAACAATACATGCGGGATTTCGAGCGGATTCAGTGTGAAATTGAAGCGTTATGTATCAGCGATAGTGATATGAACGAAGAAGTAATTTATCGCGCCGACTTCGAATCCACGTTTTACGGTACGCACGCGAAGTTATCGGAAATGCTGGTCGGTACCAGCGACGCGGATATTGAAGGTGATTTGAATAAGACATTGAAAGCACTTGTCGAAAATCAATGCTCCTTGAATGATATGGTGAAATCAGTGATGGAGAAGCCACAGAGAGCGATTACGATCTCAAAAAAAGAGGCTTTCTCAAGGCTGCCCGAAGTAAAATTACCGGAATTTTCCGGTAGATTCGATGAATGGGTTCGGTTTCGGGATTTATTTCAAGCAATCGTCGCTGCAAAAGACACGTTAACCGGTGTTGAAAAACTCGAATACCTTCAGACGCATCTGCAAGGGGAGGCGGCTTCGGTAGTGAAACACCTGCCGCTCAGTAATGAAAATTTTAATGTTGCGTGGGATCTATTAACGGCCCATTATGATAAACCGCAGTTTATCATGATTGCACACTTAGATAACATCTTCGAGCAACCGGTAATAAAGCAGGGTTCACTAACGGAACTCAAACGGTTGTTCTCTACTACAATGGAAAACACCAACGCTCTAAGTGCATTAGATCTTCCTGTCAGTTCGTGGGACACACTGCTCATTTATTTCTTATCGAAAAAACTAGACAGTGAAAGCAGAATATTGTGGATTCGTAAAATCAAAAGTAACAGCAAACCCTCCTTCTCTGATTTTACTGAGTTTCTAAGAGAGCGAATAAATGAACTCGAAAGTCTACAAGTGTCGCAAGTCGGTCGCGCAGATACGGTAAATCGGTTTGGCGGTAAAAGAGCGGAAAAACGGGTTCTTAACGCTACCGTACCTTCTTGTCCGAAATGTAATCAAGCCCATCTATTGTATCAGTGTTCGCAATTCCGGGACCTCGCAGTGCAGGCTAGGGAAAAATTCGTAAAAACCAACGGCATATGTCCTAATTGTTTACGATCAAAGCACAAAATTAGTGAGTGCAAGTTCTCTCATTGCAAGATGTGTAACCTAAAACATAACACGTTACTACATTTTGATACCGGATTGTCGAGCTTGCCTTCTACCTCGAACGATATTTCTCGTGGTTTCAACGTGAATTCGGCTCAGTTGTGTCGTGATAGATATTCGTTATTGCCCACAGCCATTGTACTCATTAAAGATTCGCAAAACAAGTTACAACAATGTAGGGCACTTTTAGATTCGGGTTCACAAGCCACCTTAATATCTGAGGCATGTGTTCAGAGGTTAGGTTTGAAACGAAGTCACGCGAAAATCCCTATTGTCGGACTTGGTCAGGGAGAAAATACTCAAGGTACGCGCGGTAAGGTTAAACTTGAGATCGTTTCTAAAATCAGCAAATCAGCGGCGCTGACAGTGAACGCATTCATTTTGTCTTCGCTAACCAACGAACTGCCACACGCATCGTTCTATTGTGCAAATATATCCTATTTCAATCACTTGCCTCTTGCAGATGCTCTTTGTTTCCGGCCTAGTAAGGTCGACGTTTTACTGGGCGCAGACATATTCTTTGAAATCTTATCGGAAGGTAAAGTTGTTCATCCGTCGGGTGCACCAATTGCGCAAAATACGATTTTTGGTTGGGTTCTCGCCGGCAATATCTCCGTGAATTCGGAAGCAGCGGTGAGTGTCCTTCATTCAACTGTAGATCTCGACGTACTTTTGAGACAATTTTTCGAACATGAGGATGTTCGCGATGCATCTCGACTCAATCATGATTCGGATTCGGTTATTGAAAATCATTTCGTTTCCACTCACACCATTAACTCGGAAGGGCGCTACGTTGTCAGGTTACCGTTTAATAAATCTCCGGTAGAATTTGGTGACTCTCGTAACACGGCTCTAAAGCTGTTAAACAGTATGGAACGGCGTTTTGCTAAGGATTCGACCCTTAAGGAAGAATACGTGAGCTTTATACGTGAGTATGAGCGTTTGGGTCATATGGCTCCGGTGTTACCATGTGACATGAAGCGTACAGCCTTTTATCTTCCCCACCATGCAGTACTTAAACCTAGTAGTGCGACCACCAAGCTAAGGGTAGTGTTTAACGCGTCAGCTAAGTCAACGAATGGTTTTTCCCTTAATGATTATTTGCTTGTTGGACCCGTTATACAAAATGATTTATTCACCTGTGTCATTAAATTCCGCATTCGGAAGATCGCGATAAAGGCTGACATCGCGAAGATGTATCGGCAAATCCTCGTTCACTCAGAGGACACCCACTTCCAAGTGATCGTTTGGAGGGAGGAAGTTTCCCAAGAACCCCGCGATTATGTTCTGAAAACCGTCACTTACGGAACAGCATCCGCGTCCTTTCTCGCAACAAGGGTTCTAAAACAAATCGGTGTTAACAATAAGACGAATTTTCCAAGGGCTTCGGAAAGCCTCGTTGAGGACTTTTACGTCGACGATTTTGCTTCAACGTTCGATAGCGTTGAAGAAGCATTGCTGGTCAAAAACGAGTTGTGTGTCATTCTAGAAAACGCGGGAATGGACCTCCGCAAGTGGTCTTCAAATTCGCCTGAGTTCTTGAATACAATCGATATCGATCGCCGCGAACCGGCAACCGAGTTGTCTATCAGTACGGCGGGAGTGAAGACACTGGGTCTCCTTTGGGACACAGAACGCGATTGTTTCAAATTTTCATGCGCCATACGAGCCATTGGTCCATACGTCACGAAAAGAGAAGTCTTATCCGACATCGCTAGAATCTTCGACCCCCTAGGCTGGCTTTCGCCACTCGTCGTAAAAATGAAGATCTTTATCAAACGATTATGGATAAAGAGAATATCGTGGGATGAGCATATTCCCTCGGAATTCTACCAGGAATGGTCGGAATTCTTATCGGAATTAAGTACAATACGGATAATCAAGATTCCCCGGTGGCTCCAGTCGCGAAAGAGTCAGTTAGTCGAATTACACGGTTTCTCCGACGCTTCGGAATCCGCGTATGCTGCCGCAATATACCTTCGCGTGGTTAGTGGCGGCGATGTTCAGTCAAATCTCGTTTGCGCGAAAACTCGAATCGCTCCGGTCAAACCTGCGTTAACAATCCCGCGCCTTGAGCTATGTGGTTCATTATTATTAGTCAAACTGCTTACAAAGGTCAAGAACGCCATTGGCCAAAGTGATATAGATTGTTTCGCATACACTGACTCTACCACCGTTCTACACTGGATAATGGGAGAGCCGCGATCGCGAAATGTGTTCGTAGATAATCGAGTATCGCAAATCAAATCACAGTTTCCGGTTTCCGTATGGCGGTATGTGCGATCGGCTGAAAATCCTGCTGATCATGGCACTCGCGGTTTAATGCCAAGGCACTTACCAAACCTGACCCTTTGGTGGCACGGCCCCACCTTTCTACGCGACGCGATTATATCGTTCACTGATTTTCCGGGTATAGAAAGACATCGTCGGGATGGCGAAAATGTAGTGTGCTTAACAAATTCCGCAAACATGGGCGAATGGGACATTTTTGAACGTTTTTCAAACCTTAATAGACTCTATCGCGTAGTTGCACGATGTATTCGGTTATTCAAGCGTCGTAAAGCCTCGGGTGGCTCCTACCCCTCTAATTTCTTGACACCCTCCGAGATAGGTGACGCAAGAACTGCCTTGATTAAACTTGCGCAGAAACAGTTCCTACAAGAAGAAATTAAATACGTGTCAGCAGGTAATGCTTTACCTCGTAAAAATAGGTATGCTGCATTGAATCCATTCATCGATGAGGACGGCGTACTTCGCGTAGGAGGGCGATTGGAAGGGTCTACTATCCCCTTTGACCAAAAGCATCCTATCATCCTGCCCAAGGATCATCATTTAACGATGTTAATTGTTCGCGACTGTCACAACAACAATCTACATGCCGGGAGGCGTCAGATGACGTATCTTTTAAGCCTTTATTATTTTATAATTGGTATCCATCACATTATTAAACGCTCTATTTTCCAGTGTGTGACCTGCATGCGCCAACGTGCAATACCATATCAACAGCAGATGGCAAGTCTGCCTCTACAACGACTTGAGGCAGGAGTAACTTTCGGCAATACTGGCGTCGACTACTGTGGACCGTTTCTTGTTCGACCTTGGAAGGGACGAGGTGCCAAACGATACAAGGTGTACGTAGCTCTCTTTGTGTGCATGGCTACGAAGGCTTTACACCTTGAGCTTGTCACCGATCTTTCATCAGCCGCCTTCATTGCAGCCCTGCGTCGCTTCATCGCTCGTCGTGGTATGTGTCACACCTTGTATAGCGACAATGGTACCAATTTCGTCGGTGCCAATCAACAACTACGTGAATGGTTTATGCTGCTGAAATCGGATCAGTTTCAAAACGACGTTGCGGATGCGCTGTGTTTACGTGGCATTACTTGGCATTTCTCTCCTCCGCATGCTCCGCATTTTGGAGGGCTGTGGGAGGCAGGCGTCAAAACCGTCAAGTTCCATATGCGAAGAATTCTCGGCGAAGCATGTCTAACATACGAAGAACTTTCAACGCTGCTTTGCCAAATTGAAGCGTGCGCCAATTCCAGACCTCTTTGTATCCGCTTCGAAGGCGATGTGGACCCGCTGACTCCTGCTCATTTCCTTGTCGCCCGTCCCTTAGTAAACGTTCCAGAACCGGAGCTACTCTCGACTCGTGCTTCATTACTAAATCGATGGCAGTATCTGCAGCGTTTACTTCAACTATTTTGGCAGCGCTGGTCCCAAGAATATTTGTCCCAGCTTAGAAGGCGTCCGAAGTGGCTGAATCAGCACCAAAACCTAAAACTCAACGACATTGTTGTTCTCCAAGAGGAAGATCAACCTCCATGTAAATGGCTCATCGGGAGAATCACTAAGACATATCCAGGCCGTGATGGTTTAATTCGAGTCGTTTCCCTGTCTACGAAGAGGGGCGAGTTTAAACGCCCCATCTGTAAACTCTGCCCATTACCTGTTAGTAGTAGTTGAAAGTAACTTTCAACGGCGGGAGTATGTTTATTGTATATATTAATAAATGCCATAAAAAAAAATTCGTTACTATTACGCCAATGTAAATGTACCCTTAAAAAATAATTACTTTGACATTTAGTTTTTTATGCGTGCGTACGTCATGTCAAGCTTGTAAGAAGAACAATAAAGGAGTCTTAACGCAACCGCAGATTAAACAACACGTGTTTACATTCGTTTTCTTTCTTTTGTCTTTGGCTTTCGGTACAGTTGCCTTTGAATTCGATTAGACGGGGTTCTCTTCAGCACTTTACGCGACAAACAAAGACCGTGTGGCCACTCTAGTAATTTCACTTAAGGGTGAAGCAGCTGACGCTCTACAGACCATCTCGGAGACCCAGAGAAGGAACTACACAGCCATATGGGATGCTCTTCATCGAAGATACGGCAGTGAACACTTGCAGGAGATGCACAAGCTGGAGCTTAAAGGACGCAAGCAGCGTGGAAACGAGACCATCCAGCAGTACGCTGCCGACATCGAGAGGCTGTCCCATCTTGCCTACGCGGATGATGTAGTGGAGAAACTAAAAACGGATTCTTTCATCCAAGGGCTAAGGGACCCCGATACGCAACGAAGCCTGATTCTCCTGCCGAAGACATCTTTCAAGGAGACAGTTGCCAGCGCTCTCGCATGCGAAACATCGCTCTTGATATGCCGACCTACCATCAAACTACGGCGCATATCTCAAGACCAGGATGGTTCCAGAACACCAGCGGCAAGTAGGAGTGGCTCATTCCCGGGTAGATGCCACATCTGCGATCAGCAGGGGCACATTGCGAGAAACTGCCGCCTGCGAAGAAAGCTTTCGAGGTCTAGTTCGCCAAAAAGAGACCAAGGGAGTGACCGCGAACGTGGAAGTGCAAAAGGTGCACCTAACAATCCGTTAAACTAAAACGAGTCAGCGCAGAGGGGCATGCGCTGGCTCTCACATTGGAGTGCCCCAGCATCCTCGTATCCCGAATCTGTAGGGGTGCAACCAGCTTGGTCATCGAGGGAACGATGGACGGGCGACGATATCTGCTGACGTTGGACACGGGCGCAACTCATTCAGTCACCGAAGCGGATTGGTTTCTGACATCGAACCATTTTCCGAGGTAAGGCTTCATACAGTAACTGGTGAGAAGGCGAAAGTTAAGGGAAAGGTCCAGATAAGAATTACGATGGGTACCGTCGAGTTTCAGCATGATTTCATCTTTGCGGACATTACGGATGATATCATAATCGGCGTCGACTTCATAATTAGGCATGGCTTCACATTGGAACTCAACCAAAACGTGATGAAGTATGGCAACTTGGAGTTCCCATTAACAGTAGATTATGGACAGGGTAACAATGTCAGGCGAATAGTCGTGCAAGCGTGCGAAATAGTTCCCCCGAATGCAGAAGCTGTGGTCTTGGCAAAGAAAGGATGCGGGGACAAGCCGAATGTGGGTGTTTGAACCCGACAAAAGAAAACGATCCAGCGATATTGTTGTTGGAAGGGCTCTCGTGGAACCCCGACAAGACCAATTGGTTCCAGTACGAGTCCTTAATCCTGCCAGGACACCTAGGAGAATACAAAAAGGAACAACAATCGCTCAATGCCAAGAAGCTGCCGCTATCATGAACTGCGAAGAAAAGGAACACCGGGAAATCCAGACCAACAAAACGTTCTTGAAAACAATGGCCAGAGAGTGGACGCAACATCTAGTGGAGAAGCAGAAAAGTAAAGCACTCTCCCTGCTTCGTAAATATTGGACAGTTTTCGCAAATGGTAAGAACTGTGGAAGAACATCAATTGTGAGGCACAGAATAGACACAGGGGACTCTAGACCGATCCGGCAACAACCGAGGAGGGTACCTTTGGCGAAAGAAGGAGGGGTGATCAAACTAATCGACGAGATGGAAAAGGAGGGGAAAAAAGGGAAAAGGAGTGATCGAACCATCTGCAAGCCCATGGAGTTCGCCAGTAGTGCTAGTTAAGAAGAAGGATGGAAGCACCCGATTCTGCGTGGACTATACGAAGCTGAACAACGTCACGAAGAAGGACAGCTATCCTTTACCGAGAATCGACGACACCTTGGACACACTATTTGGTGCAAAGTGGTTCTCGACGCTGGACTTGCAAAGTGGATACTGGCAAATAGAGCTTGACCAGCAGGACAAGGAAAAGACCGCGTTCACCGCCGGGGGAGAGTTGTGGCAATTCTCGGTGATGCCCTTCGGTCTTTGCAATGCGCCAGCCACACTCCAAAGATTTATGAACCGGGTGCTAAGAGGACTTCACTGGAGGACTTGCCTTGTCTATCTGGATGACATAATTGTCATGGGCAAAGATTTCGACGATCACCTTAAGAAGCTTGAAGAGGTACTGGAACGTATTCAAGCAGCCGGGCTGAAATTGAGTCCGAAGAAATGTTCGCTCTTCCAGAACGAGGTGAAGTATTTGGGACATGTGGTGACTGCAGAAAGGGGTCCACACAGATGAAGGGAAAGTCTCGGCGGTTAAGGAATGGCCGCGGCCAAAGAATCTTCATGAGTTTAGGTCATTCCTGGGACTTTGCACGTATTACAGGCGATTCATCCCAGGATTTACAAACGTTGCCAGCAGTTTGCACGAGCTCACCAAAAAGAATCGGCCATTCAAGTGGGAGAAGCCGCAGGAGGAAGCGTTCATTCACCTGAAGGAATTGCTCTGCAGTGCGCAGAGTCTTGCATATCCTTTCCCGGGAGAAAAGTTTATTTTGGACACCGATGCGAGCGGACATGGATTCGGAGGAGTACACTCTCAAATAATTGACGGGCGAGAACGGGTCATCGCTTACTACAGTAGGATCCTATCGAAGCCGTAGAGGAACTACTGTGTAACTAGGAGGGAGCTTTTAGCAGTGGTTGAATGTGTCAAGCATTTTCTCAAATATCTCTATGGCCAAGCTTTTCATCTTAGGACGGACCACGCAGCGTTGAGGTGGCTGCTGCAGTTCAAAAACCCGGAAGTCCAGCTTGTTAGATGGATAGAGAAAGTCCAGAGTTATGACTTCAGTATCGAACACCGGAAGGGAAGCAGTCATGGAAATGCGGATGCATTATCGAGGCGACCGTGCGATGTAGAACGCAAACATTGTTCACGTGCCGAAACCAAGGAACAGGTCACCGACATCCGTCGTTTCCATGTGCTGCCAGAAGATTCCTGGACTATTGAAAAAGTCGGAAGGAAGCAGCGAGAAGATGCCGATCTGGCAGTCATCATCGTCTACCAAGAACAAGGTTTTCGACCAACTTGAAAGCTCAATCGTGAAAGCTTACTGGGCTCAATGGCAGAGTTTGAAGTTGAAGAACGGTTGCCTCTACCGCAGTTGGGAAAGTGAGGACGGTAGCATTGTAAACGAACTGCTGGTAATTCCAAAAGGACAAATCGACGAGGTCATCCGAGAATGCCACGAGGGACCAAGCGGGGGTCATCTTGGTGTTAACAAGACTGTAGAAAAGATCAAGAGACGTTTCTACTGGGTAGGATGCCATGAGTCGGTCACAAATTTCATTCGCAGGTGTGAAAAGTGTGCGAACGCGAAGGGTCCAGTTAGGAAAACTCGAGGAAATATGCAGCAGTACAATGTTGGAGTACCGTTCGAACGTATCGCCATGGACATCGCAGGCCCATTCCCAACGAGCAACGCTAGAAACAAATATGCGCTGGTGGTGATCGACTACTTCAGCAAGTGGCCTGAGGTGTTTTGCATCCCGAACCAGGAAGCCAAAACCATTTCGGATGCATTCGTAAATAATTGGGTTGCGCGTTATGGAGTACCAATTGAACTGCACTCAGACCAAGGAAGGAACTTCGAGTCGTCGGTGTTCAAAGAACTCTGCAACATGCTAGGTATCAGAAAGACGCGGACAACACCATTACACCCACAATCTGATGGCATGGTCGAAAGGTTCAACCCAACGATGGAGGAATACTTGAGAAAAGTCGTCGTCGGAGATCAGAAGGACTGGGATGAAAATCTTCCCCTTTTCTTAATGGCGTACCGGTCTGCTGCAGCTGAACTCCATCCATCAGTTCATCCGGGAGCGACTGAACTTAGTCAGCGATAAAATGAAGGCGTGATACGACTTGAGGGCGAATACTTCTGGATTCGAGACGGGCCAATTGGTATTGCTGTATAACCCACAACGAAAAAAAGGCTTGTGCACCAAATTGCAATCAGCCTGGGATGGGCCGTATGAGGTCATCAAGAAGCTCAATGACGTGGTATACCGAATACAGCAGACGGGAAACAGAAGGGCGAAGTATAAGATTGTTCACGTAGACCGGTTAGCGCCATATTACGGAGAAAGATCCAATCGCTTGTTCGAGGACGAACAAGTTTAGGAGGAGGGCAGTGTTGCGGAGACACAAACCGACGGTTAAGTTCGAATTTCGCTGTCGAAGTTCGAAAGCTCTCTTGAAGCGGAGATTGCAATGATGTCAGATGTCAACGGCGTAACGCTAATTGTCAAAGCATTCTAGATACTTCTGTAGGGGAACTTCCGACGGCGAACATTCGAGAAGGTGGACCGACAGCTATATAAGCGTGAACGCTCGCCCTCGGCATTCATTCAGTTTGTGGAATGGAACAGCGCTTGACAAGTCGGTGTGATCAATCGATAAAACAGTGGCAAAATAAAAGCTTTCAATAAAGGTGTGTGTGTGTAATAAAGTTTAAAGTGATCAATAGGTTTTGGATAATAAATAAAAGTGGTGAAGCTGCACAGATGATTGATCTGTGGTGAAACAATAAAAGTGTGTGTGTGTTTTAATTCGGATAAAAAGGACAACTCTGGTTTATCGCAATCTAGTGGTGCGAACCCTATTCGGTGTGGGATTGAATATTTCGTAACAATATCAAAAGCAAAAACACTTTAATGCTAGAACAGTTTGAAATGAACCGTGAATTTGTTGAAAATTTGCATTAGAGTATTATCTACTATGGTTTGAGACGGTTTTCAAAAGACATTTCTATCTCTCAACTCAGCCCATCATATTTCAAGTGATATTTCATGACCTCCTCAAGCCAAATCCATATAAGTATATAGTTGTAAGAAAGTCTGCCCAGTCGCCTTGAAAATCCTTAGTCAGGTTGGACAAGAACCACCGTTTAGTGCCGCTAAGTGAGAATATTCAATCAAGCCTCTTCTTACCTTGGACTAGACTTGGCACTAGCCAGCATTGAATGTACCTATGACCAAGAAATATTGACTGCTTGAAACCAGAAAGACTTTTTGCATCTGAGAAAGTAGACGTTCATGAAGGAATTCATAGCTATATCGAAGTGCAGCCTCCTTACGCAAAATAGTGGACTTGGCACCAGCAATACACAGAAGTAGAATGTGTATATTTGTACTTTAAACAAGTTGAATCATAAAATATATCTGATGGTATAGGGTGGAACAAAATATAAAAAACCGGCCAAGTGCGAGTCGGACTCGCGCACAAAGGGTTCCGTACCATCTGTATGTATAAAAATAATATTTATGTTACCTCATCAGTCATCACATTAAATCACATTTTTTGTATGATGACAGATCTTGGTTGCAGACAGGTTATAGTCATATTACTTTAATATTCAAAAATCTGCATGATGAGATAGTTGATCATAAAAGTGCCCATTGAATTCAATTCAATTATTTTACTTGACAGCAAGGATGTGAAAAGGTGAATAACAATGATGGGAAATATGGGAAAAAGGTTTGCAGCTAGGAGTAATATATCGAGGACACAATAGGGATCAATGCTTGGAAGTGTTTTATTGGTTGTGGGATATGATCGAAAGTAAATTTCACAACAATTGAATTTTTTTGCAACATTTGATATCTTAACCTATCAGGATGGAAAAGGAGGGGATAAGCAATTGTACGAAAGGGTTTGCAGCAAGGATTATCTTAGCAGTGACACAATAGGGATCATCAAGGTTTAAAGGGTATTTATTATTGGTTGTTCGTAATTATAGAAAAAAGGGTTGCAGCTACGATTAATACATCAATAACAGAATAGGGATCAAAGCTCGGAAGTTTGCTACTGGTTGTGGGATTTTGTCGACTAACCTTAGGTCAGTATGTGACCAAGGGGATTTTTTGGATGAAAATCATGTCTGTTGTATGGGAGTCCCATTAAATATTCATTTTATTCTGTTTTTAGTATTTGTCGTTATAGCGGCAACAGAAATACATCATCTGTCTAACATGAGATACAGCCTGGCGACAGACGGACGAACCGATGGACGGACGGACGGACAGCGAAGTCTTAGTAATATGGTCCCTTTTTACCTTTGGGTACGGAACCCTAAAAACGCTTATAAAATATTAAATAAAAACTTAAAAGCTGTATATAAACAGTGTAAGGTCTATATACATAGCTAGTTTGATCTTGCACCAAAATAAAAAACAATCCATTCATTCCAAAACCAATATGCACCAC
Organism: Eumerus sabulonum; assembly: GCA_951905685.1. Classification (NCBI taxonomy): domain Eukaryota; kingdom Metazoa; phylum Arthropoda; class Insecta; order Diptera; family Syrphidae; genus Eumerus; species Eumerus sabulonum. The sequence continues at coordinate 146,522,260 of OX645060.1, read as the reverse complement.
TGGAAACCAATTTTTTCATTATTTCATTTCTCGAGCAAATATGTATGTTGCCTGAGTGGTGGTGGTTTGATGCACATATAATAGATTGACGAAGCGCGTATCGTGAAACACACAATAGCCACCGGCCACACGCCAAAAATGCAACAATTCAACGAAAAAAAGAGAAAAAAGTAAAACCTGTATCAACTCTACCGTTGACCAAATTAAACTTCCTCATGCAACGTTTCCAACTTTCTGATAGAGGTGTACCAAAAATGTTTACCCAACTGAACGAACTGAATAAAGAGGAGCGGATTTCGCTTGTAGGTTAAAAATTCTAAAAAAAAAGGATCGTGACGACCCGTAAAATATTCATCGGATCAAAATCCCGCTGAGTACAATTTCGCTACGTTATCTAAAAATTTATTGTTCGTTGGGGACGGCAAATCCTGGCAACGTGCGTATGTAGTACAGACGTACATCTGTAAATACAGGGATATGCATGCCGATATGTAACAGTGTACTTACATCTGGAAGAGTGAAATATACGTGAAGAGCAATTGGACACATCTGTTGCGTTCTGTTTCATCCTCGTATCAAACATTGAGGCTGTATACACGAGAATATATCACCCAAAAAAAACCGGTTTTGTGGGAGAGGGAGCTGAAGGTTGCGGTACGAAACGGAGTACCATTTTCCTCCGCAAATTTAGTGGGTGAACAGAAGTGGAAAACTAATACATATACAACTCTTCAGTTTCCGAGTCCGCACTATTTTTGCCTGGTGTTGCGCTTCAATCGTCATTGGTCTTTCAAGCAGTGAACATCGGAAAAAACAAAGGGACATTTTAGTGCGTGGTCACACTTAATATCTCTGTCAAAGGAAATATCTCTTTCAAATGAAATGTCAAAAAGACAGGAACACTAACACAATTGAACAAGGTTCACATATACAATTTTTTCCTCTAGAAAAATGAATCCCGTGTATGCTTCAATGTAGAGCATAAAACCGGTCTTCCTGCTGCTAGCGATAATCTCGTGTATACAGGCCCATTGATAGCAAATTTTCTTCAAATGCTGTTTTGTGTCTATTTTCGAGGTTTAATGTACAGTGGCTCAAAGTAAAAATGGAATAAGGCGAAAAGAGAGAATAAATGAAAGATAATAGTTTATATGTATATGTATGTACTAGAGTAAAAATATGAATTAATTTATTTAAAGATTTAATAATTAAGACTAAATAAATAAACGTAGGAATTCAATTTGAAATCTAAATTATATAAAATATGAACAATAGTATCAAAAAAAGCAATAAAGCGATCTCAAAGTTATAATGGAACAAAAAAAAAAGACATTGTAATTATAAGTAATTATAACCTATTTTGCAAAAATTAAGATTTAGTTGGCAACACTTTTTGTTTTTTCCTACTGCTAAGCGAGCTGGTATAGATTCCACAAGTTTTCGATAGTAGGAATCAATAATTGTCCGACATAGGACGCCATAGCATCACAGAGCCACCACCATTTTTTACTAATGGCCGCAAGCTCCTTTGCCTAAGCTCCTTTGCCTAAGCTCCTTATTGGTACTTCCCCACACGTATGACATACCATCTGATCCAAACACCTTAAATTTGCTCTCATCGGCAAAAATAAAATGGTTATAGAACGAAAAATCCTTGTTCTTCTGTTTCTTAAATTTGCTAATAAGATAGGCTAGAATAGGCTACTATGCCATTAAACTTGTGCTTTCTTAGGACCGTTCTCACAGTTTCTGAGTTTGCTCTTTCACCAAGATGCTTTTCGGCTAGTACACTAAGTTTTGGAGCACTAATATGGGAATTTGTTTTCAGTTGGCGTAATAACCAACGCTCATCTGCTTCCGTAAATATTTCCCCGAAAATTTGGTTTAGGTTCAATGCTATACTCTGTAAATTCTTTGTAACGCTTTACAATGTTAAATACTTTTGTTGAAACTCCATTTATAATGTCTGTAATTTCACCCAAAGTTTGTGGCGCCATACTCATATTTACCCATCTTTTCCTCAAGAACGCAAGACAATTCAAATCTAACTGCTAACTGGGGATCTCCTACGTCATTTGAAATGGATTGCAATAGAAAAGCATAGTAAATCGCAGTTCCCTGAAAAGTGACACAAACTTTGTAGGTGTGTTCCATTGCAGCTTTGAGATCGCTTTATTGGTTTTTTTGATATTATTGTTCGTATTTTATAAATTTGGCTTCAATTCTTATGTTTATTTTTTAATCTTAATTATTCAATCTTTAAATAAATTAATTCATTTTTTTACTCCAGCATACAAATAAATTATATAAATGCATAAGAAAGGAGACCCCTATGACTGCACCAATTACAGAGGGATAAGCTACCTGAACATCGCGTACAAGATCCTCTTTGCCGTATTGTGTAAGTGCCTGAAACCGTTCGTGGACAATCTGATAGGTTCCTACCAGCGTGGTTTCATGCCAGGAAAATCCACGATATACCAAATATTTACACTCCGGCAGATCTTGGAGAAGACCCATGAATTCGAGGTCGACACGCACCATCTTTTTGTCGACTTTAAAGCCGCGTATGACAGTGTTTATAGAGACGAGCTATACAGACCCATGTCATGTTTTAACATTCCTGCCAAACTCGTCAGACTGTGCAGGATGACTATGGAGAACTCTCGCTGCTCCATTAAGGTCGGAGGTGAACTAACCGACCCGTTTGATGTTAAAAAAGGTTTTAGACAGGGTGACGCACTGTCATGTGATTTCTTTAACATTATTCTTGAAAAGACCGTGCGGGACTCTGCGGCCAATACAAGAGGTACGATATACTTCAAGTCCACACAATTGCTTGCCTACGCAGAGTAGATGACATTGACGTTATTGGACGGAAAAAGCGAGACTTCAATGAGGCGTTCGCAAGCATTGAAGCAGAAGCCGCTAAAGTGGGTCTAAGGGTAAATGGGGACAAGACCAAATATATGCTGTCATGCAAGAAAGACGCGCAACACCGAGGTCTTGGTCAGAACGTCACCTTCGGCAGCTATATTTTTGAAGTAGTCAAGGACTTCGTCTACCTTGGCTCGATAGTGACAAGCAGCAGCGACACCATAACTCTTGCCAACCGCTGCGTCTTCGGGCTCAAGAGGTAATTGAGTAGTAGAGCCCTCTCTCGAAAAACTAAGGTATCACACTACAAAACCTTTCGAGGGGAAAATTCTGCGTGCAATCTTTGGTCCCGTTTGTGTAAATGGAGAGTGGAGGAAGAGATTAAATTAAGAACTGTACGGGCTGTACAGCGACATAGGCCTAGTTAGACGTCTTCGGATCCAACGTCTAAGATGGCTGGGCCATGTAGAGCGAATGGACATTTCCGCTCCGGCCCGAAGAGTCTTCGACTCCAGGCCCGAGGGACGACGCAGCAGAGGACGACCGCATTTAAGGTGGCCCGCACAGGTGGAAAGGGACCTCAACCAACTGGGCGGGCGGCACTGGAAGCGGCTGGCCAAAGATCGGGCTTGTTGGTTGAGGCCCTGGTTCACACCGAACTGTAGCGCCATCAAAGTAAGTAAGTAAGTAATACATTCATTTATTCTTTCTTTTCGCCTTGTTCAATTTCAACTTTGAGCCACTGTATGTATGTATAGCTGACGAACATGTACACCTCATGTGGACTTGTGTTATTTGGCGAGGAACTGGGGCACATACAAAAGTACAAAAACACTAAATATTGGTACAATACAACGAGAGTGTATTTAGACCACGGATTAAGATGGATATGTTCAAAACACGATAAAATATTTCTTAGAATTGCATCAGAACTTCTGCGAGGACTCAAATACCAAAAACTTTCTCTATTCTTCTTTTTATCAAGGATGACCCACATTTTCAAAGTGATGCAGTAGCAAGGCATTACTTAGGAAAACTTCGTTTCCTCTAAATTCATTAAAATCTTTCCGTTTCAACGGATTAAACAGCAGGAACTACTCATATGCAAACAAATGAGTGAAACGTAGTGAAAATATTTAAGCTTGATTTGATGTAAAAAAAAAATAGAAATTGATACGACTTCTTGGAATAACCCGCCAATACTGGTCTGTGAGACCGGGTGTGGTCAAAAGTGTGAATAAGTTTGATCGCCGTTACTGATTTTTGTTGCAATTTCGAGTAGCTGAACCATCGTTTACACCGAAACTGCTTAGCGAGCACAAGTTATGCATTTTTGCATCAATCCGGTTCCTGAGATCGTGCAGCACCGAATATGTAAGTAAAATACTCAAATTAGCAAACGCCTAAGGGCCATGTGACCCCGACCAGAACGGCGGTTGTGCGGCGGGCTAAAAATCCGCCCACGTAGAAAAACACAAGTTATGAATGAGCAAGATGCCTCGGATACACGGACGGATACTCGACTATGACAACGCACGAAAAAGGAACACGACTTCAACGCTAAAATCGGTGAGGATAACACCCTTGGCGGAGTGATCGGAAGGCACAGCCTCCACGATACAACAACAGGTAACGGCTTCCGACTCACGGACTTTGCGACAGCTCGTAATGCGGTGATGAGTAGCTCAAGATTCCCTCGTAAGCGAATTCACACAGCAACCTGGCGATCTCCGCACGGTGGAACCGCCAACCAAATAGACCATGTGCACATTGACGCAAGGCACTCATCAAACATCCTGGATGTGCGAACATTCAGAGGGGCAATGTCGACTCTGAACACTTAGCAGCAAGATTAAGAGCTCGACTGTCCAATGTCACAAAGATTCACCAGCCCATCAGGAGGAGGTTCGACATTCGGCGTCTGAGCACACCAGAGGTTGCCAGAGTCTACAGGGAGCAGCTGAGCAAGAAGAGTACTGAGCCAGAAGAAGGGAGGAGAAAAAAGGCCTTGCAGGAGGCTTCAAAAAGGGCACCCAGGCTCTTCGAAACTGCTAGGGTAATCTTGTCGCCGACCCGCAGGGAATAGTGGATTTATTTAGCAGCATTTCCAGCAGCTGCTTAAAGATCCTGACCAAGAGAGAGTGGTAGGGACCGAGGAAATCCCAACTCCAGCCGCTGAAGTAGTCCTCCCCCCAACATCGAAGAATTCGGCACAGCTATTCAGAAGGTGAAAAATAATAAGGCCGCTGGCTCAGATGGTTTGCCATCTTTGCCCACTGGCTTGGCCACATCGAGCGAATGGACATCAACGCTCCAGCTAAAAGGGTCTTCGACTCCTAGCCTCCTGGTTCGAGAAGAAGAGGAAGACCGAACCTCCGGAATAAAGACAAAGTAATCGCGGATATAAGACAGCTTGGTCGTTATAACTGGAAGCAGCGTGCCCGGGACCGTCAAGGATAGAAGGCAGCTATAGCTCAGGCTCAGATCCTCCATGGATCGCTGGCCTGATAAGTAAGTAAGTAAGTAATGGTCATGTGAGAAGGCGCGTCTCTCTCTTCAAATTTTGAACGGTACGCACGTTGTATTTTCACAATTGAGAAATTGTTTTGAATGTAAAGCTGCACAGTAACAGCGCGTTTTTGAAGCATGTACTGTTCCATAGTAAAAATTCGCAAAGACTAACGCTCTGAATGCGGGCTGTCACAATCCACTCGGCCAACCGGTGTCAAAGTTATTGGGTTGCTTGATGCTTTTTTTATTTATACGTAGTAAAAGCGAAGAACAAACCAACAAACAACAAAACTTCAATTTGATTGTGATCGAAACCAAGAAGCCAATCTTTGACTTTGTTTGGGAAAGAGGTTCGTGTTCTAATTGCGCGAATCGGGATAGGTAGACGATTAAATAGCTTACGACTAACCATTGTATAAAAGCCTCTAAAATGGGTGGTTCGGAATAAAGGTAGGTTCACCAGGAACTCGAGGGTGCTGCGCAGGCTGCGGATGTCAGAGATTGGACCTCGCAAATAACCACTTCTCATAAAAAAAAATATTTGACGTCTTGTTTTCTAAAAAGCTGCATGGAATCGCTAAGACGAGGAGCACGGCTAATCGTTCTAATAGCGCATTTTTGCAATACAAGCAGAGGCTGAATTTTTGTGCAGTATCATTTGAACAGTATTTACGAAGATGGAACAATCCATGGATTGAAGAACGAAGATACTGTTTGAAGTTTGTAGTATGATCGGACCAATTCATGTTTTGATTAACGATAACTCCTAGGTAATTGAAATTTCTAACGATGTTAACTCTAAAACAGTTAGTGGGACATGCTGCATCCTGGCTGAACACAGATCTGGGTGATGTGTCGTAACAAGTGCAAGCCGACAATTTGAAGCGATTACAATCGGCGGCATGGAAAATGAAATCAAGATCCGGAGCATCTTGCAATCTAAGGCTGAAAAACATTAGTTTAGTCTTGTTAGTGGCGATAAGTTTATGATGGGCGAACCGTGATCTCAGTAGGTGCATGTCAAAGTTTATATCAGCAACTTACTGAAGGTGGCTGGTGGAGTTGTATGCGATGGCAAGATCGTCGGCAAAGGCGGTAAGTTTTCCAGCGAATGGTTGAAGGAACAAGGAGTTAATGTAAACAAGGAAGAGAGTAGGGCCCAAGGCAGACCCCTGGGGAACATCTAGTTCTATAATGCTATTAACTTAACACTGACGCAGTCTCCAATTTTAGCTATTTGTTTTCTATCTTTGAGATACATTACCAGCCATCTGTAAATGAAACCTCGAAAGACCGATGCAATTTATTTAAGAGGATGCTATGGTTTACTACCTTTGTTATGTCAGCAAACAGACTGGCACAGCTTTTTTTCGAGTCTAGGCCTTTGTTTATGAGCGAGCAGAAGTCCACAAGTGCATCTTCAGTAGATAGTCCTGCCCCAAGCCATATTGCAGCGGACTGAGAAAGTTGATTCTCTTCAAGAACGCCGGAATTATACGCTTCATCGCTTTTTTAAAAACTTTTGATATAGCGGAAAGTAGTGAGATAGGCCTGTAGTTATTTTTATCTCTCTTGTTTCCTTTTTTAAAGACTTGTAGAACGTTTGCACATTTTAACCTGTCGGGAAAGATTCCAGTAGCAACACTTAGGTTAAAAAGAAATGCAAAGACGTCTGCTATATTCAAAGCAATACGCTTAAGTATGTAGTTAGACAGACTATCATCACCACAGGAAGCCGAACGGTTGAGTGAGTTAATCAGCGACTAAACTCCAGACCCAGTGATTGACTCAAAGAAGAAACTGTCCCCACAAACCGGGTCCCAAACCAAATTCCCTGCTGCACAATTAGAGCAATATACAGAACTAGGACTGGAGGCGGGCATCTCCACATACAAGCCAATGACAGGAAACCATCTCTGTGTCAGGCCGGGAATTTATCCTCGAATTGTATCTGTATCTATTCAATTTTATTCAATTTTGTTTGCTCTGCACTTTGCATACATTTACATCTTTTTTTTTGTAACCGCTCAATCATTTTTGATCACGTCCAACTGCCATGGCGATTGCGAACACTGAAAAACCGTAATTTAAATTAATTAAACCAGGTCTTCATCTGGCAATGGTTGTTTTGCACTTATGTGTGTACATACATAAATAACAGGGATAGGTAGATAGTCTCACATACATATGAACATACATGCACAGTGTGAGAAAAGATAGATTATTCAATTATGTTCGTACATGGTGCTGACATAATAGGCGTATCATGTGGCACAATTATGATATCTTCTTAACCTGCGCACCATAAAAAAGTCAACAACAGTTGGACTTTGCATGTCCACTCAATGAGGAATCATTCCTTAGATTGTTTACATTTCCTTGCAAAAAAAGCAAATCTCATACAAGGTCTTGGGAATACATCAGGCTTAGCAGATTTTCATTTTGCATAACCATTACTTTATTTGCAAGTGTATCCACATTTCCAAAGAGATGAACTTCAAAGCAACTTAACCAAAATTCCTGCGGTGCGCACATTTATTCGGCAATCTCAAACATACAAACATACATATGTAGATACATATATGGGTAGTGTATGCACGTGAATTGTGTAAAGAGAGGTACTAGAATATATGTATGTATTTAGATACATACATACATAAGTACATATGTATGTATCTAGGGCTTCGGATTCCTTTTAAGATAATTGCTGCAATTCTCCGGTGGATACTCAAGCAATAACGTACTCGTGTAAACGCTGCATGGAGATGCGTGTGGGAGTAGATTGAAAATGAAATTCATAAATTTCCAGGATGAATCTCAGTACCATGTCCTTTTTTCTTCCGTTCTTACCTTTCGTTTATTTTGCCCTTTTCCTTTGTTGTAATGGAGAAATCCACTTTTAAATTATTTTTAATGGATTTCTTCTACCACCACGGACGCACGGAAGAAAACCTATTTCTCTGTCCTTCAGACAGTGCACAAACGGTGAATATACGAAAAAAGAAGAAGAGTGAAACGATTTGAAGAATGATTTGATAGATGCACTAAAGATGAATTGCAAACCTTGTTACACAATGCACCCGGACAGGATGTGCACCTTTAGCGCAATTTTGTTTTTAATTTAAATAAAGTGAAAAGAGTTTTTTTTTGCTTTCATTCTCCCTCCCTTCCGACGACCGTTAACAGTTTTTATTGTACTTGTAGTTTGTAACATTTTCTTGTTCCCACAGCATGGCCTTGCTTAGTCAGACCTTTTATCCTGTATTTTTTCCTTTTGCAGATAAATCCCTTTAGGCAAACATTCATTTGATTATGCTTCAGACATGACTTCCATTTTTTGTTCTCATAGTATGGACTCATAGTCCATTTGGTTGTGATGGAAAAGACGGGAAGAGTGCTTACTATTCACTAGGAAATGCGAAGATTGTCGAAATGAAATGGACTCTCGTAGACATCTTTCTCGATGAAAGGATTCCATTTCTTCTCTTTACTTCACGTTAAATGTCGAGTCTAAAAAATTAAGAAGTTTTAGGATATTTGAAGTTTTAGGACTAGCGGCTTACATTCCTAAATCCATGTATGGAGGTACATACTGTGGATAATTATCAAATCGGTATAACAGCGTTATTACTATCCTGGATTCTTTTCCTTTGACTCCCTTTTCCGTAGGCAATAAAACCTCGTCCGTTTCGAAGGTTACTTAAAATGAATTAATAAAAAGCCGGACCCCACCATAACATCCAGTGTGCGTCTGGCACACAAATGGACTACTTACCTTAATAAAACGTTTGCTATAAATTTAATTTTTTTGTTGGTCCCATTTGCCTTCACTCTTATCGACATTCGTCCTTCCTCTAAGCGAAGACTCCAAATTGCAAGAAATTAAATAAATTGCTACACCAAGGCAATAAAAGCAACACAGGCCACTCGAGTCGTGTCGGACAAGGCTGCAAATCCTCAGCATGCCCTTTATAGGAAGATTGACTACGAACAGATATTGAAACAAGTTAGCAGGGGACTAATGAAAAATGTTTTCACATTTAAAAAGATGATTCCTAATCAATTGATAGTCAATCATCAATTACAAATCCATGTACTATGTGTCTGAGAGTCACCCAGAATGACAGAGATTCTCCTGCCTTCTTTTTATGCTGCCGTATCTACAAAACAAAAAAAAAAAAACACGCGAAACTACGAGAGTCCAAATTGTTGTTGACGTTGTTTTATTTTGTTTTTTATTGTGTCTCAAAAGCGAGGCAAAATTTAAATAAAGCCGATTTTAGTAAATGAGTTCACATTAACAAAAACTGTCAATTAAGGGCGAAAATCATTTATCTTCATAAGGTGAAGAGCTCATACTGCCAAACGCACGCGGTGGCTTGTAAAAAAAAAGTCCCACTCACAAGCTCACATAAACGTCGCGGAAACGGGGAGGCTTGGTAAACAAAAAACGAATATTTGTATGTATTTTGCAGATACTCATATATAAAGATGCTGTGAAGGATATTAATCACTTGTTTAGCTGGTATATTGATCCCCATTCGATGGCCCCCTTTGTAGTGATGGGGGAAATATAAAAAGGAAAGGGGAACAGCATGGTACAAGGGAAGATAGACAAGCAATAGAAGTATCAAGAGCATGAAAAAATGGGATAATGTAATTTATTTCGGGTTAATCGAGTATCGGTTAGGTTTACGGTGATAATAAAGGAAGGAGACTTAAAGCCTTGATGTTGGCCGAAATAAAATTTTAGTACGCCTGGATTTATCTCTAGGCGATTTTAAATGGAAATTAATTGATTGCAGTTAATTATAATTTTGGCGGGCTTCTATTTGCACCCCTTCTGCTAGGTTTATGTGGCTAAGTGTGAATGTAGGTGTTTGTTTAGGGCGAAAAATGGGGAAGCGGTAGAATGAGCGCACTGAAATTGATTAATCATATTTCAGTTTAATTTTGGATCCAATTAAATATGGAAGAATATTGAAAATAATGTGCTTCGTGTCAACTCTGAAACCGGCATCTTATATTCACAGCCTTGTAAGTACTTATAAATTGTACAAATTAGTAGACTTGTGTATCAGAGGTCGACACTTAGCCATATGCATCACCCTATTTAGTCTTTTTCATCTATATGTTCATATCCAAATACTCAGATCTATCCTGAGCTTCAAAGCTCCAGCTGGAATTGCTTAATTAAGAGCGTGATATCTGAGTCTTTTGTATGTAAGTATGTATTTTGGCGTTACAGTCCAAGAAAGACCAAAGCCGAGCATCTCTCAATCACCCATGTTGGGTGTGATTTCATTTTCCCATAGAAAATGGGGGTGGCCGTGGTGCAGTGGTTAACATCATCGACCGCCGATCGGAAGGTCTATAGTTCGAATTCGCTTCATAGCCAAGTAAAAGTAATTCCTAAACGGATGATAAAAAGTATGCAACGCAGTTGTGAATTGAAATTGACCAGACGTACTGCCTGCAGGCATAACACTCACAGTATGTGGTCAACCGAAATTCATCCTCTGCGTATGCAATACTAAAGTGCTTGAACGAATTACTTCGGACTATAACAAACGCGGAATTTGGTCGGCTCTCGTCCTATCTAGGCCCCCACCCCTGAGAGTAGTGAACGAACATCAACCACCCCAACCACTGCACTCCGTTCAGGTTGTGTGTGTCAACACATCATAAGAGAATATGAAAAACTTTTGAACCTGCGCGAGTCTCTAAAAAGTCTACAGTTTATTGCCGATTCCGAATGGCGAATTTCACGAAGCTTTTCATGAAAATTTTGCTACAGGTGGTTTTGTCAGAACCCCGCTGAGGAGAAACACCGTGGAAACAGGTTCGATGACAAGGCTGTGTCGGGATTCGATCCCGTGTCATCGGCGTCGGATGCCAATACACTACCCACTGCGCCATGGCGATCTGAGAATTTTACCAGGTTTATATTGGGTGATTTTCTTGCTGTTTAGTTTCTTAACATTCTATTTTTGTCAGTCTGCATTTGATTTTCGAGATGTTTTAATCCCAGACCTAATCAGTAAGTATTGCCATTTTGTTGTGAAGGCTTATATCCAAGCAATGCTGACAAATCATTAAATTGTATGTCTAAAATCCTTTTCGTGAATCGGTCTTTTATGGTTATCATATTCAACCTACTGAGCAAGCAATTCGAGCCAAAGTAATTAAAGTTCGCACGAATCTCACGCTACTAGACATCGGCTCCCCTACATGAGTTTCGCATGTGTAGAATGCGTACATAGGAAAATGTTGCTGCTGGTCGACATGTGGTTCAATAAGACAGCCCTACATGCCGTGTATTACGTCAATCGATTTGTTAGGTGAGAAATAAATCATGTGAACAATCTATCTCTCGTTTGGGACCGGTGGATTGGCCTTATAGATCGTGCGATTTGATGCCTAAGTTATTTCTTAAGTATATACGTCAAATAACTCGTCTATGCCGATAAACAAATCGTCCAATGCAGCCTTGACAGACAACATTACACGAAGTTTTAGTGAAATGTTAGGCAATGTGCTCGAAAAATTACTTAAACTCCAGCTTTCAGTATATACCAAATAAAATATTTTATACCTTTTGGGAGTTCAAAATCAAACGTTTAAAAAATCACACGATGTAATAGAAGCCTAAGTACAAGGTACAATCATTCGTCGGCCTACTACACTCGACACATGTTGGCTATGCACAATATATTTAATTTTCTCTTTTTATATCTTGTGACAAGGTCGGAAAAAATACCTAAACAGATATGCTATCGATACTTGCGCAGCACATGACTGCAACAGGAGTGGCCGTGCTGCAGTGGTTAACATCATCGGCCGTCGAGCGAAAGGTCTATAGTTCAAATTCGTTTCATAGCCAAGAAAAAAACAATTCCTATACGGAAAAATGTATGCAACACAGTTGTGAATGGAAAGCGACCACTCACAGTATATGATCAATTGAAATTCATCCTCTGCGTATGCAATATTAACACCAAAAGTGCATGAACGACTTACTGTGAACTATAACCAAACCGAAAAATCTGGTCGGCTCTCGTCCTATCTACGACAAACCACCCCTGAGAGTAGTGAACGAATAGCTACGACCCAAAACCACTGCACTCTGTTCAGGTTGTGTGTAAACCTGAGCGAAACTCTCCCCCTCCCTGTTGCCTTCGCTCGCACAACGTTCAAACGTGATTAGGCCTTAGCCTTGAGTGCGGGTGTAACTTTGCAGAAAAAAAAAAAAAAACAGAGTGTCCCCTTCCTTTCCTATATTTCTTTACGTGAACCATTTTACCCCTATTTTTATACACCATATTGTTGTAAACTTTCCTTGTTCCTCAAGTGGGTGGCCTCGGGAAATTACTCGAAAATAAAACGTAGAGACTTCTTCAATATAAAAAAAGATTCTTTATTCTGCCCGCTTATTCTAACCAACAAAAACGGAAGAAACTTGCACGGGTTATTAAATTTCTACTACTAAAAAAAAGGTGACAGTTGTTATATTTTAGAACAAGCATGGCTAATTACGTGGGACGTGTCCAGTCAGCCGTAACATATTTGTTACACTCTCCCCTCCTTGGACTAAAGCGCCTCTATCAGACGACTTTGTTAGCAGTCCCCACGCTTGAACATTATTTCCTCGGTACTCGGCAAGGCGATCAATGTGCACAATCCTTGGCTTGGCTCTCGGCTTCTTTTGAATTTTGAAAGTCACATCGGTGATTACATCCAGAACGCGATAAGGGCCTTCCCAATCAGACTGAAGTTTCGGAGACACACGGACCTTTCTTCTGGGGTTATGAAACCAGACAAAATCTCCTGGCCTAAAGCGGGGAACATTAGAAGTAATATCGTATCGGGTTTTCATCCATTTTGCTGCTCGATGCATTTCGTGCCTGGCTCGCTCGTGCACCTCTTGTAATTGTTCTTGCAGCTGCTTTGCATAACCGCATAATGAAACCTCGCCGGGCGGCGTTCCGAACAACAAATCTGAAGGCAATCTCATTTCCCTGCCAAAAAGCATGGTAAAAGGTGCCTGCTTAATTGACTCCTGTTGCGACGCTCGATATGCCATTACAAACAAAGGCAAAAAGTCATCCCAATCATCCTGTTGATCGCTAACGAACTTAGAAAGATAGTGCAATACAGTCCTATTCATTCGTTCAACAAGGCCGTCAGATTGAGGATGCAACGGCGTAGTTCTTGTTTTGTGAATACCCATAAGCTCCATCACGTTTTGGAAGGTTTCCGCTTCGAAATTACGGCCCTGGTCCGAATGCAGCTCCATTGGCGTTCCAAATCTACAAAAGACTTCCTTCACTAGCGTCTGAGCAACAGTATCCGCTGTCTGGTCCACGAGTGGCAATAACTCGACCCACTTGGTGAAATAATCCATAAAGACCATCACATATTTATTTCCCCGTTTGGTAGATGGTAGTGGACCAAGAATGTCAACTGCTACTCGTTGAAAGGGCTCACCAGATAGATAGACTTGAAGTTCACCCTTAGTTCTCGTCTTCGGACCTCTTTTTGATGCACAGATATCGCATTCAGCACAGTACTGCTCAACGTCTTTTCTGGCTCCGACCCAGTAAAATCGTGATCTGATTTTCTCGAACGGAGTGTCATGAAATATTCTAATTACATAGCTAGTCAATGATTTTGGGACGATGGGCAACATTCGTTCTGGCTGCGTAAATGATGTAGGTACCCACTTTTTGCAAAGCATTTGGTTTACTAGACATAAAGCGGCAAACGGAGCCCAATATGCTTTCAACAGATTGCTGCCTCCGGAGACCTTGTTCCAAGTAGGGCGCATGCCCGCTTCGACCCACTGAATAACGAGTTTCAAAATACTGTCGTTTTTCTGCGCTTGCTTCAGCTTGTCGGATGTCAGTTCGCCATCAACTTGGAGAAGAACATTTACTGGATGCTTTTCAACGACATTGTAATTCGCTTCCTTGGACTCACAATGGTGATACACTTGATCAGCGCATGGTCGGCGCGAAAGGGCATCAGCATTGAGATGTGCTTTGCCGGCACGATGCTGTATTTTAAAGTGGTACTGTTGGATGCGTTCTAGCCAAAGCGCAAGTTGACCCTCAGGATTCTTAAAGGACAGCAACCAGTTAAGAGCAGCATGGTCGGTACGGACCAAGAATTCTCGCCCAAAAAGGTAAACGTGGAAATGTTCTATCGCCTTAATCATAGCCAACAATTCCTTGCGGGTGGTGCAGTAATTGCGCTCGGGTTTGCTGAGGGCTCTACTATAGTATGCGATAACTTTCTCCTCTCCATCATGTATCTGGGACAATACTGCTCCTATCCCATGGTCGCAAGCGTCGGTGTCCAGCACAAAATCAGCGTCGGGACGAACATGACCCAAAGTCGGAGGTGTTATAAGGCATTTTTTTAGTAAATTATATGCAGCGTCACATTCAGCAGACCAACTAAATGCAATATTTTTTTCTGTTAATCGGTGCAGGGGCCGAGCTATTTCAGCGAATCGGGTTACAAACTGGCGGTAGTACGTACATAGTCCAATAAAGCTTCTGAGTTCTGTTACGTTTTTTGGTATCGGCCAAGTCCGCACCGTTTCAATTTTAGCAGGATCGGGTGACACTCCTGCCTCACTTACGACATGTGCCAGAAAACAGACCTCTTTTTGGAACAGATTGCATTTGGTGGGATTTATTTTTAGTCCAGCTTCTCTCAAACGACTGAAAACAGAACGCAAGTTAGAGAGCATGTCTTCAAAACTCTTACCATGAATCAGGATATCATCCAAATACACAAGACAAGTATCCAGGGGTAGTCCTCTCAGAACAGTTGACATTAATCGTTCGAATGTCGCAGGTGCATTAGTTAAACCGAAGCTCATAACCTTGAATTGCCACAAACCATCTCTTGCCACAAACGCTGTTTTCTCCCGGTCACCTGGATACATTTCTACCTGCCAGTAGCCAGACTGACAATCAACCGTACTAAACCATACCGAGCCAGCGACTGCGCTTAATGTGTCGTCGATTCGGGGCAAGGGGAAGGAGTCCTTTATGGTTACATTGTTCAGTTTGCGGCAATCCACACAGAAGCGCGTGGAGCCAACTTTTTTTTTCACCATTACAATGGGCGATGCCCATGGGCTGGTAGATGGTTCAATGATATCGCCTTCCAACATCTTTTCAATTATTTCCCGTGACTCTTCCTGCTTTGCCAGCGGCAACCTACGTGGCGGTTGTTTAATAGGCTTCGCTGTACCCACATCGATTTTATGCTGCGCTACACTGGTTCTACCCAGATCATTCGGACCACTGGAGAAAATGTCGCAAAAGTCATTAAGCAAGCACCGCGCCAATTCAATTTGTGTTGGCTGAAGATGCACTTGAGACCTGAATAGCAGATCATCCTAATGAGACGGCAATGCACAATTTTCTGACGTTAACTCTTCGGTGCCCACAGCTTCTTCGAACGTAGCTACTGGAGTATTACGGGGAAGAGTAACAGCATGATCGGCGAAGTTGACGACTCGTACTAAAACAGACCCATTCTGGTTACAGGTCATAGTCTTTCCAACTAAAATTCCTTTCGGTAAATCATCCCCAAAGGGAGAAACAAGGCCTTCGATTGGTCCTGCACTGGAAGTGTTTGTTGAAATGAATGTTTCTTTTCTGGGAGGTATCAAGAATGAGTCTGCTGTTCGAAGGAATACAGCTCGAACGGATTGCTTATCTGGTTCAACAGGTGGCTTTCCTAAAGGTGTACTGAATTCATTGTTCAAAGCAATCCTGTTACTTCCTATACATATAACGTTGCATGAAAAGTCTAAGATGCTCTTGGCAGCTTTCAAAACATCCACTCCAAGAATACCTTGGCTGTTGGCGGGAAGGGGAAGATCGACCACCAAGACTTTTATTCGACGTTTGAACTTTCCAATTTGAATCAACGTACGCCACTCTTGCGAAACATTAAAGATGTTTCCGCATAAAGTTTGGATTACGGACTTAAGTTGAACATTCGAAGGTATAACGTCCCGGCGCACCAACGTGACCGAAGATCCAGTATCAACGAGCATCTGACAGGGAACACAACCAAGAACTACTGGGATGGTATATCCACCAGTTTGACTATCACAATGGACATTGTAAATTTGGGGGCATTTGGACTTCGTCAGCGTTAGCCCCTCCGCACTGACGGCTGAGCGTTTCCCGACTCCGGAGACATATTTGCAAATTGATTTGAACCCTCGTAATTAGCGACGTTTTGGTTTCCTCGTGATCGTTGATTGCGGTAGTGGCTACGCGGATGAGGCACATCGGTTGCAACCTCAACGGATCGAGTTAGATAACTGTTTTGAGTGGCGAGATGGGCTGCCTCTGCGGAAATAGCTTTATTCACTGCATCGATCATAGTTCTTGGGTCTCCCATTCGAACAGCAGCCTGAATTGAACGGTCGGAAATTCCATCGACGAACTGCATTACCGAAATACGTTCCTGAGCTTCAGGTGGGCAGTCGCCGAACACTATCCGAGTAAGTCGCTGAATATCGCTGGCAAATGCACCAAGTTCTTCTCGTTGCCTTTGGCGCCTGGAACGAAATGTCGAATGAGAAATCTGTTTTTGTTGGGAAATAAACCTTAGCTGCAAAGCCGACGTAAGTTTGTCATAGTCCGCACGATCCTCAGTGCTTAAATTTCCCAGAATCGATACAGCTTCCCCGCGAAGTAAAGATGCAAGTACTTGTGCTTTCTGCTTACTAGTCCAGCCATTCGCTTCGGCGACGATGTCGAATTAAATTTTATATTCACGCCAGTCAGTTATTTGACTGTCAAAAGGTTGGGGATCAATTCTAATAGGACAGCTGCTACTGGGAGAGTCCGATTGACCAACGCAGGCAACCGCACTTTGTTGAGAAGTAATCACGGGGGTTATCTCCGCGGGTGCGTCATCTTGGGCGGTTACTGTCTTTTCCATGGCGTTGTCTACATGTGGAGTTGAGCAGTGAAATACTTTCTCAGCGAAGGTGCTGCTTCCCATGGTACGCAATTCTTCCATTTGCTGTTGTTGATTTTTTTTTAATTTGGCGATTTCACAATTTTGACGTTCCACACTTTCGCTTAGTAAACTTAATTGTGTGAGAACTGTCTCAAATCTTTGAGTAATCTCCTCCGACATATCAACTCGAGGATCCCACTTCTGACACCAATGTTGTAAACTTTCCTTGTTCCTCAAGTGGGTGGCCTCGGGAAATTACTCGAAAATAAAACGTAGAGACTTCTTCAATATAAAAAAAGATTCTTTATTCTGCCCGCTAATTCTAACCAACAAAAACGGAAGAAACTTGCACGGGTTATTCAATTTCTACTACTAAAAAAAAAGGTGACAGTTGTTATATTTTAGAACAAGCATGGCTAATTACGTGGGACGTGTCCAGTCAGCCGTAACATATTTGTTACAATATTAAATTCATATTGAGGGCGCCGTGGCGCAGTAGTTAGTGTGTTGGACTCTGACGCACGATGCGCGAGTTCAGACCCCGATAACACCAACGCCATCGAATGTTTATTCCGCGGCGGCCCTCCTCGGCGGGGTACTGGCAAAACCCCCCGTAGTATAACTTGCTTGGAAAAAGCTTCTCGACTCACGCCGTTCGGAATCGGCATTAAACTGTAGGTCCCTTTCACCTGTGGGAAAAATAAATCACACACACCATGGGTGATTGAAGAGAAACTTGGCTCTGGTCCTTCGTGGGCTGTAACGACACCAAAAGAAAAGAAGATATTAAAATCTCATATAGTAAATAGAATTGTTTTTAAATTACATACATAGTGAACGAATAACAACGACCCAATCCACTGCACTCCGTTCAGGTTGTGTATCTAAAACGCATCATAAGAGAATATAAAAACTCTTGAACCTGCGCGAGTCTCTAATTACACATCCAGTGGAGCATTCAGTGGTAGTTATTTCCTCCCATGACGAGTAGTGCTTCCGAAATCGTTGTTGTGGTCTTCCTCTCTGTGGCCACTTACTTACTTACTTAAGTAGCGCTACAGTTCGGGGTGAACCTGGACCTCAACCAACAATCTTCTGCTAACTGTTTCTAGGGTCGCACGCCCAGTTGACTTAGAACCCTTTCCACCTGTGTGCACTACCTTGGATGCAGTCGTCCTCTGCAACGTCGTCCTTCGGAGTTATACTCGAAGACTCCTCGAGCCGGAACGGTGCTGTCCATTCCCTCTACATGGCCTAGCTATCTCATACTTTGGATCCATAGACCTCGTAGCTGTACAGCCAGTACAGTTCTTTGTTGATTCTTCTCCTCCATTCTTCGCCCATTTTTGATAAGGTCCAAGTCTCATTGCCATACAGGAGGACCGGGATGATAAAGGTTTTATAAAGGGTCACCTTAGTTTTCTACTACTCAATTGCTTCTTAAGCTCGAAGAAACAGCGGTTGGCAAGAGTTATTCTGCGTCTAATCTCAGCGCTGATTTAAATGCCGCTTGTTACCAATGAGCCAAGGTAGATGAAATCCTTGACTAAATCAAAGTTATAGTGACATTCTAGCCAAGACATGGGTGTTGTGTGTCCTTCTTTGACGACAGCTTATATTTGGTTTTGACCTTGTTTATCTTCAGATCTACTCTATCCGCGTCTGCACTACGTCTCGTTCTCCCAATTGCATCAATGTCATCAGCGTATGCGAGCAATTGTGCAAACTGGAATTAGATAGTGCCTCTTGTATCGGCCAGTGAATCCCGCACAATCAATGCGTCAATGCGACAATGTGTCGCCTTGTCTGAATACTTTTTTGACATCGAAGGTTCCGGTTAACTCATTACAGACCTTTATAGAGCAGTGAGAATTCTCCATTGTCATCCTACACAACCTGATGAGTTTGGCAGGGATGTCAAAACATAACATGGCTCTATAGGAACCTATCAAATTGTCCACGAATAGTTTCAGGCATTCACACAGCACGAAAGAAAAAATCTTATACGCGATGTTAAGGAGACTTATTCGCTATAGCGAATAAGGCGTATTCGCTACGCTATAGGCGTAGTTATATCCTTTCTTTCGACCATATCTTACAGATGAGCTGATGCATGTTCACAATCAACTCACCTCCAACTGTATTAAATAGCTCAGCAGGCAGACCGTTTGTGCAAGCAGCTTTATTAGACTTCAGTTTTGATATCGCTGTCTTAACCTCGTCTAAGTCGGGTAGACGGAATTCTCTCTCAACTTCCTTCGTCCAGTGTGAATTTAGCGATCTGCCTAATAGCGGCACGACCATATTTGTCGTTATACAGTCCGCAGAAATAGTCTTAACACATTCTCAGCACCGACTGCGTTTCAGTTACGAGATGTCCCTGTTTATCTCTTCTTCCGATCTGGCTTTATAACCTTGGCATGTCCGTTTTACTCTTTGATAAAACTTTCGAATGTCTTTCCTGCGATAACATCTCTCCGTCTCCTCGATCGTGCGCTTCCCGTACTCTTTATTTTTCCTACAACATGCAGGATGCATTCTGTTTTTCTGCATGTAACTGTCTGCACTCGTCATCAAAGGAAGGGCTTGTCCTAGGGGCGGCCTGGAAACCTAACATATCAGAGGCAGCATCCCTAATGGCGCTTTGACAACCTCTCCGGTCACCTCTTGTAATGCGGCATCGTTCATCGTGAATATGTTCCTACCGACCAGACAGAGACTGGACAGTTCTATGGTGGTATCCTAGAGAGGCTGCGAACGCGTGTTTTCCGTGCGCGACTCGAACTCGCTAAGAAGGGCTTGGTATTGCACCACGATAATGTGCTGGCCTATTGTTCAAGAATTTTTATCGAAGAAAAAACAAAAAAAAAAAAACGTTGCAACATTGCCGCACTCACCCTATAGCCTCAATATTGCTCCCTGCAACTATTCATCTGTGAAGTCACACATCAAACCAACTCATTATGGCGATATCAAAAAGGTTGTAACTGTGGCTCTGAACGATTTAACTTCAGAGGATTATCAAGGGTGCTTCGAATCACAGCACAAATTTCTGGTTTTTTTTTTCTACACCTCGTAACTTACGTTAGGTTTATTACCGCAGATTTTATTACAGGAATTTGATAATATTATCGCTCCACTAAGTTGATGCTTATAAAAGAAATACAAGGATAACGAAGGAATATAAGATAGAAACCATCTATGTAGGTAGCTACTTAGTTTTGTCATTATGTCAAATATGATGATAGCATCGGAAAGTCTGACGTGTCTAATAGTAATTGCTCTTTTTAGTGGTAGAAGACTCGTGTCGAGTGGTGTAAAGAATTACTGAAAAAATTCAATCGCAGTGCTTAGAATCAAAGACTTGAGCACATGAACGCAAAACTAACAACAATCGACTGTATCGTTCAAATCACATGTTTTGGAGGTACCTCAATCGAGGTGGAAATAGTACTTCGTATCTGCGGAATGCTAGTTATTAAAGCAACGGATATTGTTTTGATATTTGCATTCAGTGTCACCAATCCAAGTTCACTATCCGTGCAGATTCATCATATTAAGCGATCTTTCTGTACTTACTCACATAATTGATTATCCCACGTGGCACTAATATAAATAGGCGTTGTTAATATTTATTTAATATCCGTATTTTTTCTCGAATATTGTACAAGGCTCACACAATTATCTATTTGTGAAGTAAACTAATATGTTTATCAAATCGTTGACATAATTTTTTGCAAGTCTCTAGAGCGAATAAAATGCGCTCTTAATTAATAACGCCCGGTGTTTGCATATGAACCATTTAACAAAGCCGTATATTAAATTCAAATACTTCTAGTACCATTGACTCGATAGGGTGCATTGAGCACGTTTTTATTAACTCAGGTATCCTGAGATCAAGCGCATGGCCCGTGTAAAAAGCCCCTGTACAGTAGTTTAGTAACGTGGATTTGTTCCTATTATGGACTGTTCTATAATATATGTTTTAGTATTTTTGTTTGCTAGCACTAATGGATAAGGATTTACATAGGCAGTTGAATAATTTGTCTCTAAAAAAGTAAACTAAATACAAATCTAGGAAGAGGATTATGTCCCAGTGAACCTTCTGTGGCTCGAGTGCCCGAGCATTGCTCTAAATTAACTTCACTTTTCTTATTTTGTTGTAATCTTCCCATTCAATAGTCAAACGTGTTATTTTTTGGCACTCTATGGGTTAGAATTAGGGCTTTTTGTTATTGCTTCCGCTATTTGAGTTTTATTTACAGAAAGACTTAATTCCCAAAAAATATACGCTCAAGGTCAGTAGCTTACATTTTATTTTATGTGGCTGATTGATCTAAGGATACTTTAGGTAAACTAGTATAGATTAGTGTCATTTCCGTTTAGGACTAAGTGCAATACCCTGTAACTTTGAATGCAGTGTGTGATACATGTGTTTAAACCAATATCCCCTCTCACACAGCCTGTCAGATATAGAGTGTTTAAACGCGACAACTACGATATGTTGGAGTTGATTAATACTTTATATATCAGCTGGAACTCTACACCACTGAATTAGTGGTAATGTTAGTTGTTTAAGTCTTCTAAGGTACGTTTTGGTTATCCATACATATTACATAGAGTTGAAGCCCTGGTAGATTGTTATGAAGATGAATATACATACATCGGTTTTAGTGGAGCAGAGTGCTTAGATTTATAGTAGGAATAAATCTGAGTGCCCTATCTATGCACAGGAAGGTTATCATAATTTCTGTGGCGGTGTCAACAAAAATAGCCAAAATCAATTTGGGGGTTTTGAAATATGTCCCCTTTATGGGCATATTCCGGGCTCGCCTTCCAACCAGCAAAATTTTCTTTAATGTTTTGAATCCATTCAAAAAGGGTGTCACGGTGTAGTACTTTGAGTTTCGGAAATATGAAAAAAGTCATAGAATGCCACATTTGGGGAGCATAGCACGATGGTATTGGAGCCTTCAGCCTTTCTCTCCGATGCATCTTGTATCTCTTCTACCGATTCAAAACGATGTCCGCAATTTTTCAAGTTTGTTGAATAGCCAGAAGTTGCACGATGCCAAAATATGTAGGTGTATGCGGTGCTTGTGAAATGTTTTTGTTTTTGGCGAAATGATTACGAAGAACCAATGTAAGACAGTGTATTATGGTGGTATAAAAACCAAGAGTTTTTTCGCCACAATCCGGCCTCTTTCGGCGAATAGTTTCAGCAAACGCAACGTAAAGCTCAGATATAATACTTTGTTGACAGTTTGACCCGGCGGAAGAAGCTCAAAATGCTCAACACTACGATAATCGAAGAAAACAGTCAACATGACTTTGATTTTTAAACAACTTTGACGCGCCTCACTTTTATTAGAATATGTAAATCATTGACCGACTCTTTCCAGATCGTTAGCATATATGTCTCTAAGCCTTATCTTCCATAATAATGGGTTCTTATACTCAGAAAGTATAATTTCACACACTTCAATACGATGTTGTTTTTCCACAAAATTCAACGTATTCGAGATTTGACGTGTCTTTGGCCCAAAACATCCTTTACATTGGTACTGATCGATCCTTTTAGATTCTCCCGTCATCAGCAAGATCTGTAATTGTCAACCGATGGTTTGCAAATATCTAATCTCTGATTTTTTGGACGCGAGTTTCGTCGGTTCAGGTTGATGGTCTGATTGGTCCGACGCTCTTCGTCCTCGACACGTTTCCGAACTTTGTGGAACTCTTTATATTTGTAAACTGTTTTTTTTTTTTACCGAGCATCTTTTCAAAAAAGCTTTCTTCACCATCCTCAGCCAGCAGCGCGAAATTCATTCGCAAATAACATTCAATTTTTAAATGTTTAAATTTACACAGACAAATCGAAAAATTCACTTTTAACAGCTCACAAGATGATGCATATCTTAAACTTTATAGTCAATATATTGATGTAAAACCAGGTACAGATGCCAACGACAATCCTACCAATCTAAAAATAACTGAGTTTCCCCAAATCCATAATTAATTTTAATTCTGGTCGAAATGACATCATCGGGAATTAATGCAGATCCTATGAGGGAAACAATGCAAGGTTTGTCTCAAAACTTGTAACAAAAGAAGACTTCCAACTGCTTTACGCCGACTTGTCTGCTCTTAAAGCGAAGCAAGAAGAGACATCTGCGAAGGTTGATTTCTTAGAAAAACAAAACAAGCTATTGGAGGCGCAAATCGAACGACTCACGCAAAAAAGCGTTGAAGATAATGTGGTAGTACGCATGCCATCTAATCTCCACAACGACCCCGTCGAGATGGCCAAAAATGTTTGTGCCGGTTTGCTCGATGTAAATGAATCGTGCGCCGTCATTGAATCTGCTCACAGAGTAAATGTCCAAAACGCTCCCAATGCAATAGTAATAGCGAAATTAAAGTCCAAAACTCCATTGAAATCACAGTTGCCGAGAGTTTTTTCAGCAAAATCTAAATAGTCAGATAAATATGTGGATAGCATCGGAAACTCCAGGTAACTCGGACTTGGACACGCTAGTAAACTTCATTAAAAGTGCAGCCCCTCAAAAGACGCCGAGAAGAAAAGTCACTCAAAATAAGCAAAAATGGTTCGATAATGAATGTCTGGTAGTACGAAATCTATCTTTTGCATACTTGAAATTATTCAGAACGTCTGACAACATAAATTTCAAAGTCCTCTACACATCAGCAAACAAAAACTACAAAGAGCTTTGTAAGTTAAAAAAACGAAATTTCGATCTAAGGAATATAAAAATAATAAATAAAGCCAAAAACTCGATGGATTTTTGGAAAGCAGTTAAACATGTGAGCGGAGAAACTAATTCAACCTCTTCAGTTCTGCATATTGGTCATCTTAAAGCCCATTTTTCGAGTCTTCTCAACACAGTGCAAATATCGCCTCTGATCCAGTATGCAGCCCCGTTAACAGTAGATGAAATTCTCGATGTCCCAATTTCTCAATCCGAAGTGGAAATGGTTATAGAAAACGCACATAATGGCAAAGCCCCTGGGGAGGACAGAATACCTTTCGAATTTTTTAAAAACCTTACACCTGCATTTCTTCGACTCCTTTAACAGGATTTTCGAGACAGCTGACGCTCCCGAGAGCGTCATAATATATAAAAAAGGAAATCCTGAAGATCCAACAAACTATAGGGGCATATCATTATTAAACACTGCGACAAAGCTTTTTAGCTCAGTACTGTATACTAGACTCTGCGACTGGATTGAACTCAAAGGGATTTTGGACGAATACCAAGCAGGGTTCAGGAAAAATTACTCGACAGCCGATCAAATCTTTTCTTTAATGAACATTGCCGAAATATACAAGAAGAATGGAAATAAGGTGTATGCATTCTTTGTTGACTTTCGAGCGGCGTTCGACTCCATTCTACGGGAAGCTCTTTTTTATAAACTTTACAAATATTGTATTTCAACAAAAATCATAGCAGTCATTAGAGCAATGTATAAAGAAAATGTTGCAAGAGTGTGGGATGGAAAACTACCTTCGGATGAGTTTCATACTTCCGTGGGAGTTAAGCAAGGATGCGTCCTAAGCACTCTTCTCTTCATATTATACATAAATGACATCACTGATTCAGTGAAGGGTGGTATAATGTTGAGTGGAAAAGCTCTCCCAGGCCTCATGTATGCAGAGGATATAGTCTTCCTTGCCGAATCTATAGACGGGATGCAGCTGATGAGGAATAGACTTGAACGCTATTGTAAAACCTGCAAGTTATTGGTTAACCTTTCCAAGTCAAAAATGATGATATTTATAAGTGGTGGAGGCAGATACTCTAGAATGGAAAAGTGGACGTTCCATGAGGAAGCAGTGGAAATAGTTAAGGAGTATAAATATCTGGGAGTCTTGATTACCTCGAACTTGAATTTAGATAAGCACTTTCGAACAAAAGTAGCGGGAGCTAAACGTTCTATGTGTTCTGTCTGGAGAAGCTGCTATTTAAAGCATAATGTTTCCCATATAGCGAAATACAAAGTTTTCCGGGCAACCGCAATCGCAATTTTATTCTACGGAGCACAAGTGTGGGGATATCTTTTGCACGATGCGGTAAAAAAGTTCCTCCGTTTCTTCATCAAAAGCACTTTTAGGCTGCCAAGTACGTCGCCCAACTATATGCTGCACCTTGAAACAGGACTAGGACCTCTTTTCTTGGATGCACTTAAATTACATCTAAATTATGTGACAAGAGTTATGGCGATGGAAGAAAATAGGATTCCGAGGTTAGTGTTATCTCAAATCATAAATTCTAGAGGAGCGTGCGTAAGATACAACCGATTGCTCATAAACCTTGACAATATCAGCTGAAGAAAACCTTGCATCCCTCAACACAAAATTTTATGTTTTGTTGAAGAAAATCGGGAAAAGAATGTACGAAAAGTTTATTGAGGAGCTGAATCGTCAATATACAGGGCTTACTACAGTAAACTAAACCACTTCTTAGACCAAAAGCCCTACTTCGTGGTCGACAACACCACAGAAAAAATAAATTTTACATTTAAAGTTAGAGGCGAACTCATCGGCTTAAAGTTCATTCCACACCGTCCAGATCTTCCTACTTTGTGTGATTTATGCAATCGCAAAGAACGTGAAGACGTATTCCATTTTTTGGGAATCTGCCCAATCTTCAAAGAATTTCGTATACGATACCTTGGCGCGGAATTTCTTAATTTGGAGGAGGTTATAAACATACTTTATGACTTTAAGCCTATCAATGATCGCCTGGCTGTGATCCGCATCAGAGGCAGATTTTATAACATCAGCCTTATTTGTGCACACGCCCCTACCGACGAGGCTGAAGACTCTATCAAGGAGGACTTCTATGACCTTCTGGACAACGCCTACGGAACTTGCCCGGAGTACGATGTTAAAATCGTGCTCGGGAACTTCAACGCCAAAATCGGTAAGGAGAACACCTTTGGCGGAGAGATCGGAAAGCACAGCCTCCACGATACAACAACAGATAACGGCTTCCGACTCACGGACTTTGCGACAGCTCGTAATGCGGTGATAAGTAGCACAAGATTCCCTCGGAAGCGAACCCACACAGCAACCTGGCGATCTCCGGACGGTCGAACCGCCAACCAAATCGACCATGTGCTCATTGACGCAATGCACTCGTCAAACATCCTGGATGTGCGAACATTCAGAGGGGCAAATGTCGACTCTGACCACTTCCTCATAGCAGCAAGATTCAGAGCTCGACTGTCCAATGTCAGAAAGCTGCACCAGCCCACCAGGAGGACGTCCGACATTCGGCGCCTGAGCACACCGGAGGTTACCAGAGTCTACAGGGATCAGCTGAGCGAAAGACTTTACGGTATGCCTGCGTCGAACACAAATGCCAATAACATGTGGCTGCATTGCCGCTCAGCCATTCAGGAAGTAGCCGAAACCACCCTAGGATACCTACCACCCGCGACAAGCAACCCGTGGTATGATGGCGAGTGTGAGCAGAAAAAGGCAGGAACCGACGAGGCGTACCAAATGGCGCTGCAGAGGAGAACCACGGCAGCGCAAGAAGAGTACCGAGCCAAAAGAAGGGAGGAGAAAAAACTACTGCGACAGCCTCCCAGCTCAAAGACATCGAGGAGTCTAGGGATAAGCATAAAACACGAGCCTTTTACAAGAAAGCCAAAGGCCTTGCAGGAGGCTTTTTTAAAGAGGGCACACAAACTCTTCGAAACTGCGAGGGTGATCTTGTCACCGACCCGCAGGGAATAGTGAAGCAGCATTTCCAGCAGCTTCTTAACGAGTATGACCAAGAGAAAGTGATAGGAACCGAGGAAATCCCAACTCCAGCCGCTGAAGTAGTCCTCCATCCTAGCATCGAAGAAGTCGGCACAGCTATTCAGAAGCTGAAGAATAACAAGGTCACAGGCTCAGATGGCTTGCCATCAGAGCCCTTCAAGGCTGGGGGCGATGTTCTGTGTGGAACAATGTTCATGTTCATGTATGCTCAATGTCCTGTCTAGCGTATTGTGTGAAGGTCTAAAGCCGTTTTGCACAGCGCTAATCGGCAGCTACCAGTGCGGCTTCCGGCCCGGATTTCGGCAAGGAGATGCGCTGTCATGTGACTTCTTCAACCTTTTGCTGGAGCAGATAGTAGCAGATAGCTACAATTTCGGGGTAGTTAAGGAGTTTGTCAACCTGGGGGCAAACGTAAATTGAACAAATGACACCAGAGTGGAGATCCGGCGTAGAATCGCCCTTGGCAACCGTTGCTACTTCGGCCTGTCCAAACAACTCGGGTCCAAACCCCTGACTCGAAAGACCAAAGTCATGCTTTATAAAACGCTCATACTGCCGGTCTTGCTGTACGGAGCCGAAAGCTGGACGATAAGCAGGACAGCGGAGCTGATTTTGGGTTCTTTCGAAAGAAAAATTCTGCGCCGGATATTTGGACCTGTCTGTGAGGAAGGTGGATAGAGAAGAAGACACAACCGCGAACTGTACAAAGATGTGGATGTAGTCCGGAAGGCAAAGATCCGTCGACTACTCTAGATCGGCCACATGGAGCGCATGGACATCAACGCTCCAGCTAAGAGGGTCTTCGACTCCGAGCCTCCTGGTTCGAGAAGAAGACGAAGACCGAACCTCCGATATAAAGGCCAAGTAATCGCGGATGTAAGACGTCTTGGTCTTGATAGCTGGAAGCAGCGTGGCCGAGACCGCCAAGGATGGAAGGCAGCTATAGCTCAGGCTCAGATCCTCCATGGATCGCTGGCCTGATTAGTAAGTATGTAGTATTCTCTTTAACCAGGTCCAATTTTCGTTTATTTTACCCCCTAATATGTACTTGTATAGTGTTCTGTGATAAAACTAGTTGTAGTACTACTCATGAGTCACTTCATTAGTCCTGCTTCTGTTCATTATTTTTCTTTCGAACATTCGGAGAAATGTTTGCAAGTGAAATTTTCATCAATTTTTTTATTCTACATATTGTCGAAGAAGAAATCACAAAACCGCTGATCCATGTCTTCATGTCTTCTGCTGTGTCCACGCGAAACCCAGGAAAAGGGAACGGTGAGAACACTTGTTTATTAGACGATTAAGCTCAACTGCTGACCATTTAATCCATTAGTCGAAAGAACAAGTAAGTGCTCACTCATCGAAGTACTGCAGTCCTTCAACAAGAATACTCGTACACTTAATTGGCCAAGCAAGTAGGTTAAACCATCGCCATGTACATCAACCAACAAGTCATCAGAAACAGAACCACCAGGTCAGCAAGCCCAGACACTATACAAAACAGTAAACCAACTCAAACGTGTTAATTAATTACTCAGACTTAATCGACTATTCAACTACTGAATTCGAATGAATACAAATACTACGAATGACTTCACGTCCCCAATCTCCAAAGGGATGGAATACGATGCAGTAGCAAAATTAGAATCTTCTTTTTAATCAAACACTTAGGCAATGGAAAATGCTTGTTCCCTAATCAAACACAGATGATAGTATTACCTAAGCCAACGCTTGGCTTTGGATATTTCCAAGAACTTAACCTTTTTGCGTGAGGCACAAGCACACTCCCCATATGGACACGAGAAGAGGGGTAAAGTGTTCAAGAGAAAACGATACAAGCTTATGAACTTCGACTCGGATGCCCATAGCAGAAACATGGCCAATAACCGATTTGTTCTGGTCAAAGACGAGCAGGCGGTACTTAAGGACTCAGCATGGATATGAAATTAAGGGTCTGTGCTGAACGTGAAAATCACTCGGGGTTATGACTGTGAGTCCATGCTAACTGGCTCTTCATTTTGTACGACTACAACCAGAACGCAGTCAGAACTTCATGACTAATTCACTTTTATTGCAGATGATTAAGGAAAAATCTCTTGGCATTTTACTCCTGTTGCCTTTTGCAAATAGAGAAATCAATTCGATAGAAATACTGAATATATGCAGGTAAAAGAAGAGGATGGCCTGGAGAAAGAACGATATGCTGGGGTCTATGAGGTAGTGAAGCCCACTATGCCGATCTGGAGCTTAGTTCATAACCATGATGAAAAGCAAAAAACGTGTAAACTTTAAATTGAATTAGTCTAAGACTTTAAACGTACCCATGCTCTCCTGCTCTTATTATTTTTAGTTGCTATCCTTGCAATCGTTATTGGCACCGTTATTGCCATAGCTCCACTCGTCCTTCTTAGATATATTGCCTGTTGGTTGGTCCGTAGAGCTTTTCAGTTAAAGTTAATATTAAATAAGAGCAAAGGCCTACAGATATGGTTGCTTTCTCAATGGAATTGAATATCCGTAGGCCAGGCATAAGGGCTATACAGAGGTAAGAGTTAGGCTCTTTAATAAAGTCTTTTCAACAAGGGTGAGCAATTATGAATTGACAAAAATTTAAATAGAGAGACAAAAAGGTAAAACACCTGCTCTGGTTCAATTGGATTGTCGGCCATATAGGCGAAGCAAAATATTATTTCACTACTACTTTTTGGAAACTGATGATGAGATACATACATACTCGTATATACTCATTCGGTGATAAATTTGGGCTTGATAATTGATAATTAGCACAACTGGATCAGTTTTCCCGGGATCCCGGATTCGGTCATCGCACCAAACAGTCCTTCACGATGAATGCTGTCGTATGCGGCTTTGAAATCGATGAAAAGATGGTGTGTATCGATTCTAAACTCCTTGGTCTTTTCCAGGATTTGTCGAAGTGTGAAAACGTGGTCTGTAGTCGATTTGCCGGGCCGTAAGCCGCACTGGTAGATGCAGATTAGTGCGGTGCAAAATGGCTTTAGACGTTCACACAATATGCTGGACAGGATCTTGTATGCGACATAGAGCAGGGGTATACCTCTATAGTTCTTGCAAGAGGTAGGATCGCCTTTTTTTGTGGATGGGGCAAATAGAGCTGGTATTCCAGTCGTCGGGCATACTTCCATATTCCCAAATTCTGCATGCTCCCTACCAGAACATCGCCGTCAGCCCTGAAGAGCTCTGATGGCAAGCCATCTGAGCCTGCGGCCTCGTTGTTCTTCAGTTTCTGAATGGTTGTGCCGACTTCTTCGATGCTGGGTGGGAGGACTACTTCAGCAGCTGGACTTGGCATTTCCTCGGTCCCTACCACTCTCTCTTGGTCATGCTCGTTAAGCAGCTGCTGGAAATGCTGCTTAAATACATCCACAATTCCCTGCGGGTCGGTGACAAGATTACCCTCGCAGTTTCGGAGAGCCTGGTGCCCTTTTTTGAGCCTCCTGCAAGGCCTTTGGCTTTCTTGTAAAAGGCTCGTGTCTTATGCTTTTCCCTGGACTCCTCGATATCCCTGAGCTGGGAGGCTGCGAAGATTCTCTTCTTTTGTCGCAGTAGTTTTTTCTCCTCCCTTCTTCTGGCTCGGTACTCTTCTTGCGCTGCCCTGGTTTTCCTCTGCAGCGCCTTTTGGTACGCCTCGTCGGTTGCTGCCTTTTTCTGCTCACACTCGCCATCATACCTCGGGTTTCTTGTCGGGGGTGGTAGGTACCCTAAGGTGGTTCCGGCTACTTCCTGAATGGCTGAGCGGCAATGCAGCCACATATTATTGGCATTTGTGTTCGACTTAGGCATACCGTAGAGTCTTTCGCTCAGCTGCTCCCTGTAGACTCTGGTAACCTCCGGTGTGCTCAGGCGCCCAATGTCGAACATCCTCCTGATGGGCTGGTGCAGCTTTCTGACATTGGACAGTCGAGCTCTGAATCTTGCTGTCAGAGTCGACATTTGCCCCTCTGAATGTTCGCACATCCAGGATGTTTGACGAGTGCCTTGCGTCAATCAGCACATGGTCGATTTGGTTGTTGGTTCGACCGTCCGGAGATCGCCAGGTTGCTGTGTGGACTCGCTTACGAATCTGGTGCTACTTATCCCCGCATTACAAGCTGTCGCAAAGTCCGTGAGTTGGGAAGCCGTTATCTGTTGTTGTATCTTGGAGGCTGTGCTTTCCGACCACTCCGCCAAGGGTGTTCTCCTTGCCGATTTTGGTGTTGAAGTCCCCGAGCACGATTTTTACATCGTACTCCGGACAAGCTCCGTAGGCGTTGTCCAGGAGGTCATAGAAGTCCTCCCTGATAGGGTCTTTAGCCTCGTCGGTAGGGGCGTGTGCACATATAAGGCTGATGTTATAAAATCTGCCTCTGATGCGGATCACAGCCAGGCGATCATTTATAGGCTTAAAGTGGAAAGTAAATGGAAGTAAATGGAAAGTTACCAGATGTACTGCTGCAGGCATAACACTCACAGTATATGGTCAACTGGAATTCATCCTATGCGTATGCAATATTAAAAAGTGCTTGAACGAATTAGTACGGACTACAACCAAAAACGCGGAATTTGGTCGGCTCTCGTCCTATCTAGGACAACCACCACTGAGAGTTAACGAACATCAACGACCCAAACCACTGCACTCCATTCAGGTTGTGTGTATATGACACATTATAAGAAAATATAAAACTCTTGAACCTGCGCGAGTTTCTAAAAAAAAAAAAAAAAAAAGTGGATGACCGATGACCTTCGACCTTAACGGCTTTCCCACGACAAACCCGCATACAGGTAAGTGCAATCTGTTGTGACAGCTGTAATAAATGTCGCAATTTTTCTTCCTCATCATACCGTTTCCTATCCAGCGTGTTCCTTTTTCGTACGTTGGCGTCGTCGGGTATCCGTCCGCGTATCCGAGGCATCTTCTTCATTCATAACTTTTGTTTACGTGGGCGGATTGTCAGCCCGCCGCACAACCGCCATACTAGTCGGGGGTTTGTCGCTGCATACGTTTGTTCACCTCCCAACGGCTGTTGAAGAGGCTATCCAGAGGGCGCCACGAGGAGGCCGTATGTCAACTTTACCCGGGCATTTAAACAGGGATCAATTTGATTCTACGAGTATTAAAACAGAAAAAAAAAATACGTCACAATCGCTCAAAAGTAAAATTTTTGGGACTGAAGGTAACATACTCACGTATCTGCTAATTTCCCCTTGAACAGCGAGTAAGATCGAGATTAGGTACACTACAGATGTCGGTGCCTGAAGGATCGGTACTACGGCTATCATATGATGACTTCTATGGCCTCCTAGAAAGAACATAAGTCAAATGTCCCGACTCCGACACCAGAATTGCTCCAGGAGATTTTAACGCGAAGCTGGGTAAGGAGGATATCTATAAACAAGTCGTAGGAAAGCACAGGTTAATCAAATCAATCATATTGTGTTCCACGCCAGACCTTCCTCCAGCATCTTGAATGTCCGAACGTTCCCAGAAGCCAATGTGGATTCGTATCATTACCTTGTTGCAGCCAAGGTACGTATGCGCATATCGCGAATAGTGCGGAGTCGAGTAGGACTTCGTCGGGAAACAGCAATCACGAGGGACTACCTCAAGTTCTCTCAGGAGCCGATGCCAACTGCACAAACCAAAGAATAGCAACAAAGACGTTGCCAAAGCGCCCTCAGGGATGCTGCCTTTGATGTGTTAGGTCTGCAGCCGCTACATAGGAGAAACCTTTGGTTTGGTGCCGTGAGCAGAATGCATACAGAATGCCACGTTGCATCAACGAACGAGGACGGCTCGTGAGCTCTACGAGCGTATAAGAAGGGAGGCACATGCGCTTATCAGAAGAAAAAATAAAGAACACGAGAAACGGGAGATCGAAAAGATGGAGAGACGTTATCGCAGGAACGACGCTCGAAAGTATTACCAAAAAGTAAATTGAATATGCCAAGGCTGTTTAGCTAGAGCGGAAGCCTCGCAGTTGAATCACAGTCGATGCTGAGAATATAGAAAGACTATTTCTGCGGACTGTATAAGGGCGAAGAAGGTCAAAATACCGCTGTTAGGCAGAATGAACCGTTCACACTGGACGAAGCTGAGAGAGAATTGCGTCACCCGACATAGACGAGATTGATATTGAAAGTGAAATCTAATGAAACTGCTGGCCAAGCGGCCTGCCTGATCAGCTCTTTAAAGCAGCTGGAGATGAATTGGTTGGGAGCGTGCACCAATTAATCTGTATGATATGATCGAATGAAAGCTTGCCTAATGAATAGAATCTCAGCATCGTTTGCCCGGTTCGTGAAAACTGAGACCCCGATAACTGCGTATAAGATCTTTTCTGCCTTGCTATGTGAACGCCCGAAAATCCACGATAGCCCAAATATTCACACTGCACAGATCTTGGAGAAGAACCATGAATTACAGGCCGACATACATCACCTTTCAGTCGATTTTAAGGCTACATATGACAGTGACGAGCTATATAGAGGTATATCGTGTTTCGACATCACTGCTAAACTCGTCAGATTGTGCAGGATGACAATGGAGAAGGCCGGTAACAAGTTAACTGAGACCTTTACCGCACAATGACTCTTGTCAACCTCTGTTTCTTCGGGCTCAAGAGGCAATTGAGAAGTTGGGCCCTCCCTCGGAAAACTAGATCCTCTTCTATTGCGTCGAAGCTTGGACCTTATCAAACACGGATGAAAAGGCCCTTGGTCGGTTCGAGAGAAGGATTTTGCGGGTGATTTTCGGGCCTATGAACGCAGACGGGGGATGGAGAAAAAGATTCAACCACGAACTTTATGGGCTGTACAGAGACATGAGTCTAGTCAGGCGTCTACGGATTCAATGCCTAAGGTGACTGGGCCATGTAGAGCGAATGGACACCACAGCTCCAGCCCGGAGAGTCTTTGAATCCAACCCCGAGGGACGAAGAAGCAGAAGGGGACCTCAGCCAACTGGGTGTGCGGCAATGGAAAAGGCTAGCAAAAGATCGTGCTAGTTGGAGGGGCATGTTGGTTGAGGCCCAGGTTCACCCCGAACTGTAGCGCCCATTAAGAAGAAAAAGAGGTATATGTCCTGGGAAAGCACCGTGGCGCAGTGGGTAGTGTGTTGGCCTCTGACGCCGATAACACGGGATCGAATCCCGCACAGCCACAGACACACATCGAACGTGTTTTTCACGGTGTTTCTCCTCTGCGGGCTTTTCGCAAGGCCCCCTGTAGTAAAATTGACATGAAAAGCTTCTCGAAATTCGCCGTTCGGAACTGGCAATAAACTGTAGATCCCTTTCACCTATGGGAAAATGAAATCACGCACAACATGGGTGATTGAGAGAAGCTCAGCTTAGGTCCTTCATGGACTGTAACGCCAACATATGTACATGCATACACATATCTCCTGGAGATAGCAGTAATTTTGGTTTTACTTTGACCGACTTAAGGACACAGTCGTTAAAACCTAATCAAGTGCATTATGTGTTCACATTAAAAATGTGTGCGAAATAAAATAACGAATTTGATTGCAAATGATCTCGCTGGCTTTTTGCATAAAAGACGTATATATTACATACATGATATGTATATACATATGTATGTATGGATGTATGTATGTGTACAGTGACCTAATTCCAAATTTGCCAAACCCATTGGCTCTCGTCCACAATCTCCCCGATTTTTGATTTTGTTTTTTACTTGGTATGAAAATTACAATCAATGTTTCCAATGACTCACAGCAAAACAGGTGTCGCTTTAAAGGCACGCTGATCACCTTAAAAAACAAAGTCAGAGTCAAAAGAAAACAAACGCATTGTCGCCCTCAACACTATGTATGTACATATGTATGAGCTGTTACATCTACTATCCTGCCTCCCTATACATCGAGCCCCTTCAGTTAATTTATGTTTACCCTCCAAGTACCTACTTGTCGTTCATTGTGTTTGTATGCGCCGTGTGCATACGCTTGAATTCAACCACTTGTATGCATGCAACCCGCCCAAGCAGGGGCTAAAGGACCTTATTTGTTTTATGACATAGAAGGAAAGTGCCGCCTGCAGGGCTCCACACTGATTGTGGAAAAGCGTGCTACCAAAGAAATTAAATATAAAAATGTCACATGAGTGGCGTGAGGCATGTGTATGTTTGGTTTTGCTTTTCCTGTTTCAGGACCTTTTTGTGCGATACCGTTGTCAACGCCAGTATCAAACAGTGGCTTGGTTACGTACATATGTATGAGAATATGTACATACTCGTATATGGTTGCATAAGGACAGAGTAGTAGTCGACTTGAACAAACACCTAATTGCAATGTCGCTGCAGGATGTGCTTATCCATAGTGCCACTTCAGACAATTCTCATTATTGTTACTTTATCCTTAGATACGTACTTTCTTCGTTTTGTTGTTGTTTTTTTTTTCATGTTTCTGTCCTTCATTGGAGAATGACAGAAATCTGTTGCAGTGTCGCTTTCCACAGAACATTGTGTATGAGATGGGTTAAATGGGATAATAGTTCCTCTCCTTTCGCATTCTTTACTTTTTCTTACTTCTTCCCTGCCATCGTTTTGATACCATATTTCTTGAGAACCTTTTTACTCAGTTTCGGCATGTTACCAGTTAACAAGGAACTGTGGAGCCACATGATTCATAGAGTCTCAATAACCCAAGGTAAGTGGCCACGCTGAAGGTTTTCTTGCGTGTTGTGACTGAATAGGTTGCTTGCTTTAGAGTTAGTCACGTTATACAACAGGCTAGCCTTGGAAGTAAGTCTGTTTTAAATGTGTTGATGTTTACTATGGCCGACAGTGAAACGTGATGCAACAAAACCCAAGGTGTTTTTATTTACACAAGTGTAGGTACTGACGCTATGTAGTTTGTTTTTGTAATAGCTTTGGCAACTATTGATTATAGGTATTTTGATCATAGTGATCTGAAAACTTAAATATATACATACTTGTTTGGTCAGCTACATATGTACTTATATGTATTAGGTTAACTGTTAATAGTTTCTTGTCAAAACCCAAGTTATTTGTATCCCTAACGAATCCTGGTATTAGACATTATAACCTGGTAATTTCTGGAACCAAGGATGGTAACTTTGCCTTGGGGCTTTAAAGAAAAATACTACTGCCCTCAGTCCCAATAATAAAGTCACGCGCACCTTTTGTGAAAATAGTGGCCATGTACATAAGCATGGTGTCCACTGGCGAGCTCAAACATCGGAAAATGTTTTTTCTTAATTCATAGCGTAGATTCCCGGAACTTATCGTCTTTAGAGGTATACTTAGAACAGCCGATCAAGACAAAAACTGACATTCTAAAGCTGAGGTGGAAAATAGGGCATTATTACCCATTTACCACATAAACTTACCAAAAATTACTTACATACTTACTTAGGTGGCGCTACAGTCCATGGTGAACCTGGGCCTCACCAAACAAGCGTCTCCAGCTGGCACGGTCGGTGGCCAGATGTTTCCAGCGCCGCACGCCCGGTTGGTTAAGGTCCCCTTCCACCTGCTTGCGCCACCGTAGATGCGGCCGTCCTCTGCCGCGCCTTCCTTCCGGGGTGGATTCGAAGACTCTTCGGGTCGGAGCTGTATTTTCCCTGCGTTCTACGTGGCCTAGCCACCTTAGACGCTGTATCCGTAGACGTCGTACCAGGCCGATGTCGCAGTACAACCCGTACAGTTCTTTCGCTATATCTTCTCCTCCATATACTGTTTGAACAAACGGGTGCGCAGAATTTTCCTCTCGAAACGACCAAGGGCATCTTCATCCGCTTTTGTTAAGGTCCAAGCCTCTGCGCCGTAAAGGAAGACTGGGATGATTAACGTCTTATATAGTGTCACCTTGGTTTTCCGAGCGAGGGCTCTACTTATCAATTGCCTCTTGAGCCCAAAGAAACAGCGGTTGGCAAGAGTGATTCTGCGTTTCATCTCAGCGCTGGTGTTGTTGTCGCCAGTCATCAGTGAGCCAATGTAGACGAATTCCTTGACCACTTCAAAGTTATATCCGCCCATGGTGACGTTCTGGCCAATACGTCGACATTGTCCTCATTGACGCCTCGCTGGGTCCGTCCAATTACGTCAATGTCGTCGGCGTACGCAAGCAATTGCGTGAACTTGAAATAAATCATACCTCTTGTATTGGCCAGTGAGTCTTGCACGACCTTTTCAAGCACGATGTTGAAAAATTTGCATGACAGCGCGTCACTTTGCCTGAATTCTTTTTTAACATCAAAGGTCTCGGTTTGCTCATTACCTACCTTAATGGAGCAGCGAGAATTCTCACAGTCGGACGAGTTTGGCAGGGATGTTAAAACTAGACATGGCATTGTATAGCCCATTGTGGATTTACCTGGCCTGAAACCACACTGGTAAGAGCTGATCAGGTTATCCACAAACGGTTTCAGGCGTTCACACAATACGGCAGATAAGATCTTTTATGCGATGTTAAGGAGATTTATTCCCCTACAGTTGGCGCAGTTATAGGGGTCTCCTTTCTTATGGACCGGGAAAACGACGATGATCGGCATGCTTTCCTCCGATCACACATTGCAAATAAGATGGTGCATGCACCTTACCAGCTCATCTCCAGCCGCCTTAAGAATCTCAGCAGACATGCCGTCTGCGCCCGCGGCTTTATTAGACTTAAGTCTCGATATCGCTATTTTGACTTCGTCCAGGTCGGTTGGACGGAATCCTCTTACATCGTCATCCATTACGAACGGATCGTTCTGCCTGACAGCGGTATCTTGTCTGTCATCGCCGTTATACAGTCTGCAGAAGTGGTCTTTCTAAATCCTCAGCATCGACTGTGATTCTACTACCAGTTCTCCATTTTCATCCCTACAGGCCGCCGCTCTAGCTTTGCAGTCATGGCATGTTTATTTTACCTTATTGTAAAACTTCCGGGCGTTATTCCTGCGGAAGCATCTCTCCATCTCCATCTCTCTGAGAAGCGTGTGCTCCACTCTTCTCTTCTGCTCATAGATTTCGCGAGCAGCTCTCGTCCGTCGTTGGAGCATGGCTTTATATGCCTCTTGTTTTGCTGCATGGGCTTGTTCGCATTGTTTATCAAACCAAGGGTCTAGGTGGTGGCGGTTTGAAACCCAGCACCTCTGAGGCAGCGTCTCTGACGGCGCTCTGACAATGCGCCCATTCCTGCTCTATTATTTATGCTGATGCGGGCGGAGCTTGGAGGAGACGCGTTCGGCAAAGATTCTGGCAGTCTTTTGCGATTGTAGCTTTCCGACGTCAAACTTACGTTGTCCTACTCGACTCCTAAGCATTCTTGATATCCTCATTCGTACCTTGGCTACAACAAGGTAGTGGTCCGAGTCGATGTTGGCCCCTCGGAAGGTTCGTACGTCGAGAATACAGGAGGAGTGTCTGGC
Source organism: Eumerus sabulonum (assembly GCA_951905685.1). NCBI lineage: Eukaryota > Metazoa > Arthropoda > Insecta > Diptera > Syrphidae > Eumerus > Eumerus sabulonum. Next base: position 146,483,671 of record OX645060.1, on the reverse strand, counting down.
GTCGATCGCAATGTGATCAATCTGGTTGGGGGTCGATTGATCAAAAGACCGCCAAGTACCCTTGTGGATGTTGAGATGGGGGAATCGCGTGCTTGCTACAAGGAGGTTACGCCCGCTAGGAAATCGATTAGCTTAAGTTCGGTGTCGGATGTGGTGTTATGGAGGCTACGCTCTCGTATGATCGGCTCAAATATGTCCTCCTTACCCAGTTTTGCATTAAAATCTCCTAGGACTATTTTTGTGTCGTAGCTGGGGCATTGGGCATATATTCTGTCTAGGAGATCGTAGAATTCTTCTTTGAGTCGATCGTTCTTTTCTTCCGTTGGGGCGTGAGCATATAAAGCTAATGCAGAATTTAGCTTTGATGCGGATTGTTATGAGGCGTTCGCATACATCCCGGAAGCTTAAGACTTTTTGTTGGAGTCTTCCTCGAATAACGAATCTGCACCCGAATAGGCGCTGTTTGTTCTTCTTGTAGCAGTTCCCGTAGAAGATGTCGCAGTTTTACATCCGTCTTTTGCCTGGGCCATCCCATCGTACTTCTTGGAGTGCGGTTATATCTGCTTTATAGCAGTTGAGGGTTTGCTCCAATTGATCGCCTGCACCCGGTCTGTTAAGGGACCTAACATTCCAGATGCAGACTCTCAATTCCGTTAGTCGTTTGCAGGGGTCGTCAGTTTTGTATCCGTCCGTATCCGGGGCTTGTTGTCGGCTTGTAGGTTCTTACGTGATAGGGATGTTACCCCTAAGCATTACCCCCAACCTGGAGGGCCAGGTTCCTCTTTCCCCAGGAACAAGGGGTTGAGTCGCTGCACACATTGGTTCACTACCTGGCGGGAGCCAGTATAGCTATCCAGGGGAGGCCACGCGGAGGCTGTGTGTCAACTTGGATTGAGTAGGGACAGAGATCAAAGCTTGCGTTTGCCATGTTAAACGCGATCAACTTCTTTGCTCTGTTTGCTCGCTCCCTCCCCCCTTTACCAAAAATTATACTTATAAATTACTAGCTTTTGCCCGCGGCTTCGCTCGTGTCAAATTCCCGTTAACACGGTTCCCCTTTCCTGATTTAGAACACAGAAGAGAACTCGGAACAGAATGTTATTTTAATACGCTACTGTAGACGATATTATATGTATGTCTTTCCATTTGGGGATAGAATGTAAAGATTCTGGGCATTGAACACACGCGAACATGCTACATACAATTGTCCATGGGAAAAACACGGCTTTTCTAAGTTCACCCCGGCCACCTTTAATGTTTGACCTTGCGCTTTGTTAATGGTCATAGCGAAGCTAAGCTTTAGAGGAAATTGTAGCCTTTTAAACTGGAACGGGAGATCTGTGGGAATTATTGGGATTCGTGGGATTATTACATTTTCACCCTTTCCTACGCCGGTTAAGATAGTGGCGCTAATGACATTGCGGCCAAGTTGTGTGACACGAAGTCTCGTCCCATTACATAATCTCGGGGCATCTACATTTCGTATAAGCATGACTGGGACGCTTAGTAGTCAAATAACAGAGTATAGGTACCGTATGCACTATAGTGTGAAGCGCGGCCCGATGCCCGCACTTAAGTACAGATAGAGAGCACACAACGTTAGCACGTTTCAGAAACATATCAGCGCCATCTATCGTAATTCAAGAGTAACACTTATTTATGCTTCGAATGTTGATTGTTTTCTCAAAAGCTGATTGATTTATGGTTGTTTTAATTCAATTATTTTATTATTCGTTTGTATCATAGAACCTATACTAATTTTGCGGAGAGTCTCACACAAATTTCCATCCCCTACTGATTTTTTTTTTTGCTGCATAGAAACTTAACGGGGGCTAAAAAGAAACAAAAAGTAGCCTACGTCACTCTCCATCCCTTCAACTATCTGCACTTAATAAATCACGTCAATTCGTCGCTCCGTTTTGCCGTGAAAGACGGACAAACAGATACACACACTTTCACATTTATAATATTAGTATAGATACAACTTCGAAGATCATTCCATCCAACTTTGTTAACGATTGGCTCTTTGTTCCTTACGTCATTCTTATATGCAACTATAACGAGACTTTTGTTTTAGCTGAAACGTTTTGTTAATTTAAAATTTTTAGCATAAATGCTCTAAATTACTAATTTTTAGGTTAAAGCCATCATTTCACATTATCACTCTTCTTCTTCTTCTTCGTGGCGCTACAGACCGATGTGGTCTTGGGGACCAACCAACAAACGACTCCAGCCAGCACGATCTCTTGCCAACCGTCGCAGTCATGTACATCAAGTTTGTTGAGGTCCTTCCACAGTTGTGTGCGCCATTTGAGTCCAGGACGTCCTTTGTTGCATTGTCCCAATGGATCGGATACGAAGATTTTTCAGGCAGGAGTAATGTTGTCCATAAGCTCTACATGGCCTAGTCATCTTAAGCGTTACATCCGTAGACGCTTAACCGTTCACATGTCGCCCTACATCCCGTACAGTTTGAATCTTCTTCTCCAGATGCCATCAACGCAAACAGAACTAAAGATCACACGCTGAACTTTTCTCCCGAAAAGACCTAGAGCTTCCTCATACGCTTTCAATAGCGTCTATGTCTCTCCACCATAAAGCAGAACTAGTATAATCTGGATGTTATGTAAAGGAGGGCATGGGCTCGGACATACAGGGTAAAGGTGTTGATCGCTCTCAACCTCTCCCTGTTTAAATGCCCGGGTCAAGTTGACATACGGCCTCCTCGCCTCGAACAACCGTTGGGAGGTGAACTAACGTATGCAGCGGCAAAACCCCGACCAGAATGGCGGTTGTGCGGCGGGCTAACGATCCGCCCACGTAAAAAAAAAACGAAATTATGAATGAGCCAGATGCCTCGGATACACGGACGGATACTCGACGACGACAACGCACGAAAAAGGAACACGATTTGCGAGTATGCTCCTGGAATGTCAGAACCCTGTACACTCCCGGAGCTGCTCATAAACTAGAAGGGATCCTCAAGCAGTACAAGGCGGACATTACTGCAGTCCAGGAAATACGCTGGATAGGAAACGGTATGATTAGGAAGAAAAACTGCGACATTTATTACAGCTGTCACAAAAAATTGCACTTACTTGTATGCGGGTTTGTCGTGGGAAAGCGGTTAAGGTCGAAGGTCATCGACTTTAAAACTATAAGTGATCACCTATAAGTGACCTATAAGCCTTATATGTGCACACGCCCCTACCGACGAGGCTGAAGACCCTATCAAGGAGGACTTCTATGACCTCCTGGACGACGCCTACGGAGCTTGTCCGGAGTACGATGTAAAAATCGTGCTCGGGGACTTCAACACCAAAATCGGCAAGGAGAACACCCTTGGCGGAGTGATCGGAAAGCACAGCCTCCACGATAGAACAACAGATAACGGTCCGACTTTGCGACAGCTTGTAATGCGGTGATAAGTAGCACAGGATTCGTAAGCGAGTCCACACAGCAACCTGGCGATCTCCGGACGGTCGAACCAACAACCAAATCGATCATGTGCTCATTGACGCAAGGCACTCGTCAAACATCCTGGATGCGCGAACATTCAGAGGGGCAAATGTCGACTCTGACCACTTCCTCGTAGCAGCAAGATTCAGAGCTCGACTGTCCAATGTCAGAAAGCTGCACCAGCCCATCAGGAGGAGGTTCTACATTGGGCGCCTGAGCACACCGGAGGTTGTATGAGTCGACAGGGAGCAGTTAAGCGAATGACTCTACGGTATGCCTACGTCGAACACAAATGCCAATAATATGTGGCTGCATTGCCGCTCAGCCATTCAGGAAGTAACCGAAACCACCTTAGGATACCTACCACCCCCGACAAGAAACCCGTGGTATGATGGCAAGTGTGAGCAGAAAAAGGCAGCAACCGACGAGGCGTACCAAAAGGCGCTGCAGAGGAAAACCAGGGCATCGCAAGAAGAGTACCGAACCAGAAAAAGGGAGGAGTAAAAACTACTGCGACAAAAGAAAAGAACCTTCGCAGCCTCCCAGCTCAAGGATATCGAGGTGTCTAGGGATAAACATAAAACACGAGCCTTTTACAAGAAAGCCAAAGGCCTTGCAGGAGGCTTCGAAAAGGGCACCCAGGCTCTTCGAAACCAACCCGCAGGGAATAGTGGAACAGCTTGGCTTGTCTACTACCTTTCGTTTGTAACCAGTAGTGATCCGTCGTATTCCTTAACCAATTGTTTATACAGCATTTGGTGGTGCTAATGGTTATGCCGCAGAAAGGCCGTGGCATCATAAATGGTGATGCAGAGCCTTTCCTTGCTGGTAGGTCCGCCTTTTCGTTGCCTGTATGGGCGCTGTGTCCAGGTATCCAAATGAGATGAACTCTGTTTGTACTGGCCTAAATTCTGCAGATGATCTGGTGCATGCTCCCTACCAGAACATCGCCGCCAGCCTTGAAGAGCTCTGATGGCAAGCCATCTGAGCCTGCGGCCTTGTTGTTCTTCAGCTTCTGAATAGCTGTGCCGACTTCTTCGATGCTGGGTGGGAGGACTACTTCAGCGGCTGGAGTTGGGATCTCCTCGAACCCTACCACTCTCTCTTGGTCATGCTCGTTAAGCAGCTGCTGGAAATGCTGCTTAAATACGTCCACTATTCCCTGCGGGTCGGTGACAAGATTACCCTCGCAGTTTCGAAGAGCCTGGGTGCCCTTTTCCAAGCCTCCTGCAAGGCCTTTGGCTTTCTTGTAAAAGGCTCGTGTTTTATGTTTATCCCTAGACTCCTCGATATCCTTGAACTGGGAGGCTGCGAAGATTCTTTTCTTTTGTCGCAGCAGTTTTTTCTCCTCCCTTTTTCTGGCTCGGTACTCTTCTTGCGCTGCCCTGGTTTTCCTCTGCAGCGCCTTTTGGTACGCCTCGTCGGTTGCTGCCTTTTTCTGCTCACACTCGCCATCATACCACGGGTTTCTTGTCGGGGGTGGTAGGTATCCTTAGGTGATTTCGGCTACTTCCTGAATGGCTGAGCGGCAATGCAGCCACATATTATTGGCATTTGTGTTCGACGTAGGCATACCGTAGAGCCTTTCGCTCAACTGCTCCCTGTAGACTCTGGCAACCTCCGGTGTGCTCAGGCGCCCAATGTCGAACCTCCTCCTGATGGGCTGGTGCAGCTTTCTGACATTGGACAGTAGAGCTCTGAATCTTGCTGCTACCAGGAAGTGGTCAGAGTCGACATTTGCCCCTCTGAATGTTCGCACATCCAGGATGTTTGACGAGTGCCTTGCGTCAATGAGCACATGGTCGATTTGGTTGGCGGTTCGACCGTCCGGAGATCGCCAGGTTGCTGTGTGGATTCACTTGCGAGGAAATCTTGTGCTACTTATAACCGCATTACGAGCTGTCGCAAAGTCAGCGAGTCGGAAGCCGTTATCTGTTGTTGTATCGTGGAGGCTGGGCTTTTCGATCACTCCGCCAAGGGTGTTCTCCTTACCGATTTTGGCGTTGAAGTCCCCGAGCACGATTTTTACATCGTACTACGGACAAGCTCCGTAGGCGTTGTCCAGTAGGTCATAGAAGTCCTCCTTGATAGGGTCTTCAGCCTCGTCGATAGGGGCGTGTGCACATATAAGGCTGATGTTATAAAATCTGCCTGTGATGCGGATGACAGCCAGGCAATCACTTATAGGTTTAAAGTCGATGACCTTCGACCTTAACCGCTTTCCCACGACAAATCCGCATCCAAGTAAGTGCGATCTTTTGTGACAGCTGTAATATATGTCGCAATTTTTCTTCCTAATGATACCGTTTCCTATCCAGCGTATTTCCTGGACCGCAGGAAAATCCGCCTTGTACTGCGTGAGGATTCCTTCTAGTTTATGAGCGGCTCCGGGAGTGTACAGGGTTCTGACATTCCAGGAGCATACTCGCAAATCGTGTTCCATTTTCGTGCGTTGTCGTCGTCGAGTATCCGTCCGTGTATCCGAGCTATGTTGCTCATTCATAACTTTTCTTTTTTTTACGTGGGCGGATTGTCAGCCCGCCGCACAACCGCCATTCTGGTCGGGGTTTTGTCGCTGCATACGTTTGTTCACCTCCCAACGGTTGTTGAAGAGGCTATCCAGAGGGCGCTGCGAGGAGGCCGTATGTCAACTTGACCCGGGCATTTAAACAGGGATCGTTGCTGGCATCTCGCCAGGTTGAGAGCGATCAACAACTTTACCCTGTACGTCCGAGCCCATGCCCTCCAATTCTGAATTGCTAGAGGGTAATTATTAAGCACAACGGCGGTGTTTATGCCACAATGATCAGATATATTTAATTCAACAACAGCGGATTTGATTTGTTGACACGCGAATGAGACAATGGTCTATTAGTGTTCTGGAGTTTCTGAATACTTCAAGTCTCGTTTCCGACAGTATAGTATTTATAAGTCCTTTTGAAGATAGAAACGTCGCTGAAACTATCCAATACATGTCATGGCCAGAAATATGTTCTTTTCCATTTTTTTTTTTTGCAATAGCTCTTAGCTTGACTGGAAATGACCATAAGAGCAGACCAGGATGTTTGAATCCCAGTTGCGGTTGCCTTAATGCCAGAATTTCACTGGAAATAACATACGCTTTAAAGTGTACCTCGTGTACATTACGTACTTTTTCCATTTGCCTTGCTGTGAATATGCAACGTGTTACCGTAAAGGTCTTAAAAGCAGGCACACAGAAAAAAAAAATGAATGAGCTCCCATACGCAGAAGATGTCACCCGGTAAATAAATATAATGTAATATATGCTTTGAATTTATTTATAACCAACGTGCTATCATAACGTGCTTCCTACCATTTCCGTTTCAACCGTGCAGGACGGCTTGGGGGTTACGTAAAACCATGTGTATGTGTGAATATTCCTGCAGGCTATATGAGCAAGAGGCATTGCTTTTTCGATAACAGATTGCAGGACATTTGTAATGTGCAGAAGGCAGCAGCAGAACAGCCAAAACGCGTTCCTTTCGTGTTTCGTATGCAACGCAAACCGAAACAAATTCGTGTGTTTGTATGTAAAATAAATGAATGAGGCGGAATCCAATGGAGAATGGTAATTTGATGCTAGATGAAAAGGATGTAAGCTCAGGCAGTTAGTTGTGCTCACATGGTCTTCCTTGAATTGGGCCACTGGTTCTGGTTCTCGAGCCGGCCTCAGTACTGTTGTGCTACCTACCTATTAGTATCATATGTATGTGTTTAAAGGATGAGGAACTTGCTTGCCTGGCACGCTTACTTGCTTCGAGAATTTATTTATGTTTTGTTTTTTGTTAGCAGTGAGACAGTGAATACTGCACGTAGCTATTCCGATACCACTTGTATTTAGCCTGCCTGTATTTGGTAGTCGGTAGTCAGTGGCTGCTACTGAAGCTGATGCTGTACTGACTGTACTATTTCTATGACGCTGGTTACAATTGTATAATTTAAACAGAGCACGTAATTTTATTTCGTTTGTTTCCTTCGTGCTCCATATATTCTCCAACTTTGACATATGGATTTAACTGTGTCAGACACGTTTCCTGTTGTTACGTTTCTACCAGTAATATTCAAGGTCTGCAGGTATAAGCCGCTGACGTTGTAGTCGAGGGCAGATGAAAGGCGGATGACTGCAGAGAAATATAACTTTTTAAGAAGTGGAAAAAAATACTTTCTTTCGCTTATTCCCCACCGCAGAGCGTCAGGACTTTGCCTTTTCTTAATTTTCACTTCTGTATTTCATATGTGGGTGGAATGTGAGGGTCTGAGCTTAATAAAGACGCATTCCTCAGTTATTATTCGCATGGTTTGTTGGAAACCAGCAGAGACACTCTGAGGTTTGAGTGATGTTGAAGTGAATTTCTTTTCCGTTTTTTTTTCCTGTTTTTATAAATGCTTTTCGTGAACATATTTCGAATAGAATTTACTAACAATGTGTTTCTTTTTCTTTCTCTTTCATTACAGTTAGGTACATATACATATGTGTCATAAGCACTTGGTGAATGTGAAAAATATCTGCAAATTATGAGTGCACCAAAGGGGGTGGGTATCCATTTGTTATCTCACGTAATATATTTAGTTTGAAGCAGATTGTTTAGCCGAAAAATATTTTTGGTTATGTTAGAGACAATTTGTATAGCTCTTTGTTTCTTTGAAGAAAAGCTGTTTGTTGAATTGCTGTGAAATTTGGTAAAGCCTTCCAAAACCTTGTAGATGACCTTAATCAATGCATCGTGCCGTTTTGATACCCCTAAACTTAGGAAGATAAGAGAAGAAGGCTAGCAAAACAGGTCGATCGGTAGCTCAAGAGCTAATCCGGTCAGGCTATTCGAAAACTTGTCTGACACTACAATGTTGCGTATTTATTAGTTACTTGTTCTTTAAATAAAACTTCTTTTCGTTGTCTCAAAAATCTTTATCACTTTTATTCAACTCGCACTATAAGTCCTCATAGATATTTCTCTGCATATACGTTGAACTATGGAAGAGGGGGAGGTGTCGATCCCAATCCCGGTGGTAGTCAGCCAATACTTTGCAGAGGTGTGCCAAATGCTCCACATCCACTTGTAACTGCTGAAGTGTCCCGCCTTTCATTTGCGTTCTTCGGCGTAACTGGACCCTATATTCTTGTAGCTTCGGATTGGTTCTTGAATATTGGCTATGATGTATGGCTGCATTTCCTTTCTTTTCGGACTTTCAATCCGTAAGATGAAGAAAAAAACCTACTAAAAAAAAAAATTAACTCGGAGGCATACGTCTGCACAATATATCGTTTCTCTCCGCCTACTCAATTTTCCTATTATTTTTCCTACAAATGGTACTTACTCGAACTTTCTGGTCCTTCACATGTTCTAGTTCTTTGGTAAACTTTTCCAACTTCCGTTCAACCTTTCCCTCGGCAGCCGCCACTCTCTGTTCAATGGTTTCCGTTTGTTCGGCGATCTCTTGGAATTTGTTTTCGAGATTGTCTTTGTAATCAAGGAGTTTTGCATCAAGAGAGTTCTTGTCTCTTCTAGTCTCTTACTCTGTTCGTCGAGCTTGTTGTTCTGCTCGTCGAACATGGCGTATAGAGACTTCTTTTGTTTATGGAACTTGTTGCTCTGCATGGTGTACTGCGATCTATGTACATAGATCTTTTGTGCCTGCTAGCTGATCTCAGGACTTCTCTCGTAGGAGGTGAGACGATCCCCTTCGGAGCCATAATTTCAACGAGGAGGATACGTTTTCTAAGGTGGCAACAGATTCCCACAGTATGTGTTCTGCGGTTTCCCCTTCCTCAAAGTAGAGTCGACACTCAATCGAGAGTTTAATTTTGTTGAGATGATAACTCAGACTATATTGTTCCGTAAGGTAGTCGGTATCTTCTGATATTTGGCCGCTGTTCCAAAAGGACAGGCGATGCTATTTGACACTTGTCTAGGAGAAAGTTAATCCTAGACTTGGGAATGCCGCAGAAAAATTCGGCACTTATGTATAATACCTTTCACTGCAGCCTTGCCTAGCGAGTTGGCTAAGTTCAGCACGGCATCATGGCATTTCTTATCGGTATTTAAGTTCGTGCTATACGAGCTCAACGATTTGAGCCCTGCTTGACTTTATGAAAGTATATTGATGGTTACACCTCTTATGCCAGTCTCTAAGTTTAGGTTAACGCACGTCAAGATGCCGTATATTTCGACCTGGGAGATACTAGGACTCATTTCAAAAACCTTCGAGATTTTCTGATTCGAAGCCGTCGCCAATATCAAAATCCATCTTTGAGCCACCTGTGTGGCACCTGAGACCTTTGACATTGAGCAAGAGTTTGCCGCTTTCTCAAGCTGTGTGGCTTGGGTCCAGCATTTCAAATCTTTTTCCAAAAGTGAACATGTGCATCCGAAACTGAAGTTATGATATTCAGCTTAGGAAGGTGATGCAAATAGGACATGTGACCCAGTGATCTACATGGTAGATCTGTTCCTGAGGCAATGAGTCTGATTGGACTGCGTGTTGCAGTGGAGTAAATTCAATCAATACCTAGTCTCTGAAGGCGTTGAATTTTAACAGTTATTGTCTTGTGTTAAATTTTTGTTCACCATACGACAGACGCATGAGTGAATATAGGTCTTACTTCTTTCTTTCTTTTGATAGCGTTACAGCCCATTAAGGACCAGCGCCAAGCTTCTCTTCAATTACCCATGGTGTGTGTGATTTATTTTTCCCACCGGTGAAAGGGTCTCATATGTCTTACTATCGCGGTATAAGCCAGTGGATCAACTTAGGTTTTAATCCCCAGGTTTTACAATGTCTTAGTCATTTTTGTGAGTTCTAGTTAAATAAACCAACAAGGTCAATACCTAGATACTTGGCTACTTCTGAAAATCCTGTGCTTGTTCAGTTTAGAGGGACGCAGGAAGGCTGTATTTTTCTCTTTTTTTCAACGGGACTAAGATTGCCATATTTGGGCTTATCGGTAAATCTTCTCTGCTACACCAGTCAGAGATAGACTGAAGCGCAAATTGCAACCGTTCACAGGAAGAGATTTCGCATCTGCCTGTAACAATAACTACGAGACCAGATTAGTTAATTTGAAAAGTAGGTCGTTAATGATTATCGACCATAGAAGGAGTAAAAAAACTCCACCTGGTGCACACTCTTTAGCTCCCTTTGTTTTTAGCAGGAAGCATATTAGGCTGATAGGGCGATAGGATTTAGGTTGTCCACAAGACTTTCCAATCTTGGGGATGAAGACAAGGTTGACTTCTCTCCAGACTTGAGGAATGTATCCCAAATTGAAACAGGACCAAAAGAAAGTTATGAGTGGTACTAAGATCATGTCTAGGCCTCTCTGGAGAATAGCAGAAAATACGCCGTTTTTACCTGGAGCTTTGTAGGTTTAAATGAACCAATTGCCCACTTCACTCTACCAGAGCTGGAAAGTTCTACTACACAGCAAATGGTAAGTCTGTTGCTATAAAACATCAAAGTGTGTGTTTTTATTGTAGTCAATTTTAATGCAAATTTAAGTGTGTTATGCTGAAAGCACACCACAACATAACAACAACCTAGAATCAGTCAAACTATTTGTTCGTTTTGTTCTGCTGAACAGAGATCTCACCTGTTTCCTCAGAGACTTAAGCTGAGCATTCCACCAAGGTACACACCACAGTACACAGTACGGAATAAAGTTGGGATCACAACGATTTGACACCCAAAAGCGGTGGGCGAATTTTAACAACCTTTAAGCAATTCAAAACAGCTGAAGGTGAGCTGGTTGGTAACAACCGTCAAGTTATCTATGAACATTGTGGGCGAAAAGCGTACTTAAATATTAAAAAACTAAGTAAATATTTTTTGTCCCACCCTAACGAATGAGGATTTCTTAGGATTGCGCTAACTTAACAGTTTTGTTTTTATGGTTTTCCCATGAGGGTAGGATCTTCAAAAATCATCAAAAGACACTATGAGGGTCGTAAGCACGTTCTCATAGTAGTGTTATGTTTCTACTCACTAAAACCGCCTCCCTTCGAAACGATTATATACTGCAACTAAGTTATTCCACTTATCTAGCAGTATTCCGGTAGCAGTATTTGGCAGGCGAGATTCCAGCGAAGGTCTCTACAATTTCCGCTATGTTCGTGCGGTTAAAGTCTATCGCGCTAAGTCCAGAGGTTTTGTCCCTCGAATATGACGCAATTCATTTTGTTGTTCGTCATATAATTGACAAGCAGTTCTGTTTACATGATCCTCGAGTCAACGTTTATGATTCCCTGCCAAATTTTGTGTTTCACTTACGATACTCAGATCTCGGTGGATATCCTCGTTTCTAACATACCACGACGCATTGATGACAGCTCGTAGTACCTTATTTTGAAACGTCTTAATGACGTAAGAATTACGTACTTTGAACTGGTTGAACTGGTATATCGTTTATATAACATTGCGTACAAAATCTCATCTGCCGCAATTTCGGCAAACCAGAAACCGTTTCTAGTGTAGTTTCCATTTAATGTGAAAAAAAATTTGTGTCAAAAAAGCACGCGTTACCGAAGTCTTAGTCACGTTCGTTAGCTTAATGATAGTTGTAGCTTTCACTAATCTCAAACAGTTACGCCTGAAACTGCTAATTTTTCGGCCTCAGGGGGCAATTGAGGAATCACACCTTCTCCCTAAAAGCCCACTCATTTTCCCACCACTCGAATTTTGAAAAAAAAGTTTTACAAATTTGCCTATACAAATTTCACGACCTGGGCTTCTGGGAGGCTAGTTGTTACACTATATATCATACATCTTCTTCTTTTCTGCCCTTTACAGCCCATGAAGATGAAAGAGACCGGCAGTTTAATGCCGATTCCGAAGGGTGTGAGTCGAGAATCTTTTTCAAGGCAATTTACTACAGGTGGTTTTGCCACTTGGCCGCCGATGGACGTCGCGAAATAAACATTCGATGGCGTTGCTGTTTTCGAGATCTGAACCCGCTCATCATGTGTCAGAGTCCAACACACTAACCACTGCGCCACGGCGCTCTCATCATCATACTAAACTTGCATGATAAGCTTAAGGTCCCCGTATACGAGTATGCACCACAATGTGTGTAGAGGTCGGATTAAGAATTCATAAGTAAAACTCACTGGTTGATAAAATCCACTAAATTAAGATATCTGTATTCAGGTCGATTTGGACTACTTGTGAACTAATTACTTTTTTCTTGAAAAGTATATTCAGGAAGTGCTTAAGTAGAAATCAGGTAACTTGCTTCATGAAACAAGAATCCTTTACCAAAGCACATGAAAATCTAACGCCAACTCCTTGAACCTGCATAGGAGAAAGCTCGAGTAAAACGAAAACGAAGGATATGTACATACGTGTATGTGTTCACTCAACCACAGAGTTAATGAAGCTAATAAATTAATTCGGGCGAGAATCCTGCAACTAATTCCGCAATGTTCAATGTCCGCATTTTCATCTTTATCTTCTTGCTTTCCTCGGTACCTCTTCGGATCATACTCGTGCATCGTGCTACATTTTACCGCACTGCTTGGACAGAATCATTGCCTGTATACATACATATAATTGTATGTACAACTACGACACTGATATTAACCATCATCAGGACAGACAGAATAGAGTGAACTGGGAAAGGAAAATAAACTCGTATTCATCCGACCACTACATGATGAAGCGACACTCTTTATCCACTGCAGAAGTCCGAGTACTAGCCAGTCGAATTGCTTCAGTCCGTTCTTCAGCTGGTTGCAATCTTTCGATGGTTCTTAAACCACTTGCCTGTGTACAGTACCAGTATAAGAGGGTTTGGGTTTTTTTTTTTTTGTTCTGTAAAAGAAACCAAACCAATCGAGTCGCGTGTCCTTTGATTAGCAATCCTTTCTGAAATCACAACCGATTTCACATCTACATATATCCTTTATTTCTCTGTTTGAATCCATTCTTTTGTTTTCGTTCTTCCTCTTTGAATGGTGGCAATTAGAGCAGTAGTACGAGTATCCTGGTACGTAAAATTGGATAATTACTTGAATTTCGCAAATCGTTTGTGTGTCTTTTCTCGGTACTGAAATGGAGTGCATCCTTCATCAATCTCAGAGTATGACTTTGCTATAGAATTGCTATACTCATAGTGTCAGGATATTCTTTTCCTGCTTTGCTCTTATTCGTTTTCGTTTTCTTTTTACTGTAATTCATTACTTCCGCATTCCAGCTGAAATTCAAGGACTTCCTGACTTTTCCCCTCATTCTATTCTTCTTAAGGATTGTTCCTATCATTTCGTTTTGTTCGGTCACAAATAAGAACTATAAAAAAAAAATCCATTCCTCTCTAATTCACTTTATCCCGTCGTTGTCGTTGTTGAGCGGTGGCTACTCCTTATCATTCTACATTTGCTTTTTTGATGATCAATGGATGCCCTTACAACGGGCGTACCCGGCAATGAACGATGTCGACATTCTGTTGACCAATTAGTCCTTAATATTTCCGTTTTTCTATTCATTCAATTTACTCTTCTCTATCTATTCATACTTTGTTGCAATACAAATACGTCTGCTCGCTATCCAATTAGTTTGTGTTTTTATTTTTATCGCGTCGCTTTGACATTACTATTGAGGGGAGAGTAAATACGACCGCTAAGTGATACGTATTATTCAGGACGACTCAGAAAAGTGATGGGTAATGGTGAATACGGACTTGTATCCTTTTAATTAATTTACATGAAAACTGGAAGCAAAACAAAATGGAAAGAAAAGCTAGAGTCTGTCGTCGTAGTCATACAATATGTAGTATTGGTTGACTACTGTCAGTTTGTCAGCCAGTAGTGGTTTATTGAGTTTGTGTTTTGCGGAAGTACTTGTCTGCTACCAGCATTTAAAAATAAATAAAAGGAATATTTGTAAAAGAAAGGCGAACAAAAGAAGAAAAATTAATTTAATTAATTATGCATTCGATTTGCCATGGGAGTAACCGTATTTTTTTTTCTGTAAAATTCGACCCGGGTGGGGATAGAATTTCATTTCGATATACATATGTACATACATTTCGGAAGCCAGTAGGATACCGGGAATGCAGGGTATTTGCGCCTTGTTCCTGAAAATAAGAAATTGTAATTATGTATAAGCATTTTTCTTTGAAGGTTTCTTTTATTCTCCATATCAATATAGAATAGATTCGTTTTCTCTTAGTTAATTAAAATGACAAAAAAGATCAAAGCAAAACGATTCGCCAAATGTTACTAAGATACTCGTATATTGGGTGTCCGATGGCACGTTTTTAAAGCACATAAAAGAAAAACTTTGAGACCTGTTGCTCAGTTTATTAACTATAATGCGCATTTTCTGTTTCGATATTTCATCATTCAAATACTGCCATATGTCATGGCAGATATTGTCCTTCAGTTATATCATAAACTCTAGTCGCCTTTCTCGACATTGAGGGTGCCTTTAACAATGTCGAACCATAGGCCGTCACCAAAGCGCTGACTGATCTGGGTGTTTCGGGATCAGTGATATAACTGGTACGACAACTGCTAACACAAAGAGTTGTCAAAGCCAACTTCGCTGGTGCCGTCTCAACTAGAATGGTTAGCAGAGGTACACCACAGGGTGGAGTACTCTCCCCTCTCCTGTGGAATGTGGTGGACAACGAGCTACTGCTGGTGCTTGACCAGGAAGGGTACGCTGTGACCGCCTATGCAGATGACATTGCTATTGCCGCCACAGGAAAATTTCCCAGCACTCTTTATGCGACCTTACACAGTGTGCATTACATACTGTAGAAACATGGACGCAGTACTGTGGACTTTGGGTAAACCCTAAGAAGACCGGCCTAGTACTGATTAATAACAAATAAAAAATTCCGCCCCTCAACCCGCCAAGGCAGGGTGGAACCCAACTAATAATCAAAGAGCAGGCCAAATATGTAGGCCTAATCCTTGATAAGAGGCTAAAATGGAAACCCAACATTCTTGACCGCGTCAAGAAAGCAACTGTTGCCCTCTATAGCTGCAAAAATGTGGTGAGCAGGAGGTGGGCCAGGCATTATGCACTCGATCTACTTGGCGGTCATAAGGCCCATCCTCCTGTATGGCATCGTAGTCTGGTGGACTGCTCTGGACAAAGCAGTCAATCGAAACCTTCTGGGGAAAGTACAAAGATCGGCCAGCTTATACATAAGCGAATCAGATCAATCCCCACGGAGGCCCTAAACATTCTGTTACACCTTTCACCATTGAACCTTTTCAGCAAACAAATTGCTGCCAGCGCAGCCCTGAGGATGAGGACCATAATAGAATGGCCCACATCACAAAAAGACCACACAACCATTCTAAAACACTTCAAATTACCCGTGGACACAGACTATATCATCCCGCAGAACGTGTTCACTAGGAACTTCTAAGTTGTCTTTCCATCTAGGGAGGAATGGGCTGAAGGGAAAGTCATACCAAAAGACTCGATCTCTCTCTATACCGATGGCTCTAAGATGGAGTCGGGTGTAGGCAGTGGAGTCCTCTCCAAGGAACTTAACCCCAGCCTATCCTTTAGACTCCCAAATTACTGCATTGTGTATCAGGCAGAAATAAGAGCGATAACGGCTCAGGATCAATCTGCGATAAAGTCCCTGGCAGCGGTAACCCACAAATCAAAGACATCTCTTAACTGTCGCCTATCTCTAGATGAGCAGTTCAACATTAAAGTATTGTGGGTTCCCGGGCATTGGGATATTCCAGGAAACTGCGCGGCCGACGAACTCGCAAAGTTAGGGTCTAGCACACTCAGCCTACCTGCCCTCGGGTACCTAGAAACACCAATAAGTACTGTAAAACACATGATAAAACTCCAAACCATTGAGGTGACCAACCTCCAATGGGATGAGAGTAATATCGGCTTTATCACCAAACAACTCTGGCCTAAATTAAACCTAGGACGAACCAAAGACCTAGTGGCAACCAAAAGGGCAACCTTAAGTACTCTGGTGGGTGTCATTACAGGTCACTGCATCATTGGAAAACACGCCGCCAGGCTAGGACTACCCTCCAACGACTTCTGTCGCGGCTGCATGGACGAGGAGGAAGAGGAATCAATACATCACCTCCTCTGCTCATGCCCCTCTTTTGCGAATCGCAGGAGGATCTACCTCGGCGCGCCCTTCTATGATAATCTAAGTGGGTTAGCAGACCAAAAAATAGCTCAACTCCATCGCTTCATCAGAAGCACCGGATGGTTCTCTGGTAGCGGATTTGGGTAGCACGATCCATGTGGTATCACAGTGGGCCGACTTCGGCCTATGTGTGGCTTATGCCAACCACATTAACCTTACCTAACCCTATATCAAAAATTACGGGGTATAGGAAACCTAAAGACCTCGAGATCTACAAAACCTCTCCAAAGCGACCATGGGAATGTCCAACACATTTTCTTCTTCTTCTTCTTCTTCTTTATTTAGGATTAGCCGGATGCAAGTTTTGTATTCTCATTTTACTGTCGTATTCATATGTACATATATCTATTTCGTCGTATAGCATTTCTAGGCAGCCGGAGACGGTTAGGTTAGGTTAGTTGCCCTTTGACATGAGCTCAAGGCTCGCTTTGACTACGAGGAGTCCATTGTGCCCAGTTTAAAAGTCCAACCCGACGGGAACGAACCTATTAGATGCCCGCTAAGCTGAAATACCTAGATGCAGTTAAGGATCTTAGCAGTTTGTTGAGTTTAATATCTCTTGCCTCCTCTTAACCCGGAAAGAAGTAACTCCCGAGGAACGTATATCTTTTCCGGGCCACTGCCGTGCATTCCCACAGTAGGTTACGAATGTATTGCATTTACTCTTCGTCCTTACAGCCTAGTCTAGCTGTACGATACGATAATTTCAAATTGTAAAAAGTGGTTGAGATTAGTTCCTATGTTCTGTTGGGTGATTAAAACGTCCACGTGGGTGTGGACGTAACGACATGGAAGTCGTTTTAGCGATTGAATTGCTAAAAGTTGGCAAATCCGCCAGTGTGGATGAAGTCGGGCCAGAAATGCTTAAGGCAATCGGTAAAGGGGGAGTCTTATGGCTCTCTCGTATCATTAAGGTGGCCAGGGTACGCGGTGAGACACCTAAGATTGGCAGACTGGGGTGTTCCTCTTTTCAAAACGGGAGATAAAAGAGAGGGCTTCTCACTCTATGAATTGTACTCGAGAAGACTTGGGAGTACGTTAAACCGACCTACAATTGCTTTGTAGATTTGGGAAATCTCTGTTAACAACAGCAGCAGCTCTGTTCGGGCTAACGGTAGTAAATCAACACCTCTCACCGTGGGCGTTGGACTTCGCCAAGAGTGCGTCTTGTCACCTCTCTTCAGTATACACGGTGCCCCACGAGCAGTGTGCCAAATTGCTAGAGAGTGTAGGTCTTGTCAAGACAAGAAAAAAATCGTATGGGAGGGTAGGGTCGATTCCCCCCCGTTTAGCCGGGAGGGGCATTTTTCTAAAAAATTGACTTAATTTGGAAAAAAAAAATTTAAAAATCAACGGTTACATCTGCAATGCCGCGATATACTTTTTTGTAAAGCCAGGAACCTCTTCTTTTGCTTTGTTTTTAAGCGAAGCTGTTTTAACCAATAGTTTTTGAGAAATGAATTTTCAAACTCAAAATTTTGAAAAAAAAATTAAAAAAAATATTCGAACTGATTGTTTTAAAATTGTATGTAATTAAGGACTAATTTTTTTCAACCGTTAAGTTCTCTTATTAGTTTTTAGTTAGAGACAGAAAACCGGATGTAAACACGTGTTGTAGTTTTTGAGAAATTAAAGAACATCCCAAACAACTTCTTTCTAAGGAAAACCTTTTTTTTTGGTTTGTAGGCAAACGTATGAAACCTTTGGGTACTCTAAGCACCCTGTATTTATGGACTGGATGTGGCAGTGCAATCGAGGCGGGGAATGTTTCACATTGAGAGAGCTGATGGTAAGCCATCCTCCTTTTGAAAATGACTTAGTTGTCCTCACATCCTCCCAGACAGAACTCCAGCGCGCGCTAGATATGTGGGTTTGTAGCGCGTAGGATGTGGGTTAACGTGGACAGATCCGGGGTTATTCAGAACGGATGTCCAATGCACTCTACATATTAGTGGAGTCCCATTGAAGCAGGTGGAGAAGTTTAAGTATCTGAACTTCCCTGCAGAATTGGCCAAGCTGGGTTTTGGTCTATCCAAAAAAAATCATGAGAATGTGGAGAAAGTTGCTAATTACCTTGAAGAGTACACTAGCTATTTTCGGATACTGCTATCTTATTTGCAGATCTCTACTCATAAACCTCCCCTCCGAAACTGAGACCAGGCAGGACAACCAAACATTCCAGTACAAGCAAATATTCGGCGAAAAACTAGTTACTTTGCCATACATTAACGGAAGATAACTAAGATTTCACTAGAAAATTTTACATTTTACCTCAACCACCTTCACTGATGGAGTCGGGTGTAGGTAGTGGGGTCTTCTCCAAGAAACTTAACCTCAACCTATATTTCAGACTCCCAAATCACCGCAGTGTGTATCAGGCAGAAATAACAGCGATAACAGAGGCCCTCTCATGGCTCAGGATCATTGTAATATCCGCTAAGCATATTATTATTTGCACGGACAGCCAATCTGCGATAAAGTCCCTGGCAGCGGTAACCCACAAATCAAAGACATCTCTTAACTGTCGCCTATCTCTAGATGAGATGACTGAGCTGTTCAACATTAAAGTATTATGGGTTCCCGGGCATAGGGATATTCCTGGAAACTGCGCGCGGCCAGGAAACACTCAGCCTATCTACCCTCGGGTATCTAGATACACCAATAAGTACGGTAAAGCACATGATAAAACTTCAAACCATAGAGGAGACCAACCTCCAATGGAATGAGAGCAATATTGGCTTTATCACCAAACAATTGTGGCATAAGTTAAGCCTGGGACGAACCAGGGACTTTCGGGCAACCAAACGGGCAACTTTAAGTACTCTAGTTGGTGTCATTACAGGTCAGTGCAACATCGGAAAACACGCCGCTAGATTAGGGCTACCCTCCAATGACTTCTTTCGTGGCACACCTCATCTGCTCATGTCCCGCTCAACCCAACCTAACCTTCACTGTGTGATGTGCACTGTAGAATACTGGTAAATCACAGTTTGGAGAGTTTGAATGACGAAATCCCTACCAAAAGAGGTCAAGTGATTTTAAATCGTATGGTCTTGCAGGTCAAGTCTCATTTTCACAACAAAAAATTAAGCGCTTTTCGAATAACTCTTGTAGTTCGTCGATATTCTCACAAGTAGTGTGCCAAGGTTGCACCACCCTGTTAAAAACAAACATTTTCCAAGTTGATTCTGAGGCAAAAAATGGTCCGTCATCATTGCATGCTATCGCGTATTATTGACGTAGACGCCTCACAAGACTCATGTTCGTGGTTGAATCTTTTCCTCCATTCCCCGTCTGTGCTTATAGGCCCGAAAATCACGCGCAAAATCTTTCTCTTGAACCGACCAAGGGCCTCCTCATCCGCTTTTGATAGTGTCCACGTTTCTGCGTCATACAGCAGGACCGGGATGATAAGGTTCTTATATAGAGTCAACTTTGTCGTTCGGGAGAGGGCTCTATTACTCAGTTGCCTCCTAAACCCAAAGAAACAGCGATTGGCAAGAGTGATTCTGCGTTTGATTTCCGAACTGATGTCGTTGTTCCAGGTCACTGCGGAGCCAAGTTAGGCGAAGTCCTTAACTACTTCGAACTTATATCTGCCAATACAAACGTTCTGGCAAAGACGTCGGTGGTGAGCGTCCTTTATTTAGTATATTTAGTATTTAGTTTTGTCTGGTTTACCGCCTAACTAATATTTGCCGCCTCCATCTCAATACTCGCAAACGCCTCATTGACATCTCGCTGTGATTTGATTGTGCCTTTTGTATTGGCCAGTGATTTTTGCACAATCATTTCCAATATGATGTTGAAGAAATCACACGACAACGCATCGCCCTGCCTAAATCCTTTTTTGACATCAAAACTATCGGTAAGGTGTTCACCGATTCGGATGGAGCAGCGAGCATTCTCCAAAGTCATCCTGCATAGTCTGAAGAGTTTAGCAGGTATGTCAAAGGAAGACATAGCGTTGTATAGCTCGTCTCTAATTACGCTGTCGTATGGGGCCTTGACCCAGCAGAGGTGGTGAGTGTCGATTTGGAATTTATTGGTTTTTTCCAGGATCTGCCCTAGTGTGAAGATTTGGTCGATCGCGGACTTCTCTGACCTGAATCCGCACTGATAAGGACATATCAGCTTATTTACAAAAGGCTTCAGATGTTCACACAAAACAGCAGAGAAGATTTTGTAGGCGATGTTAAGGAGACTTATTCCTCTATAGTTGGCGCAATCAGAGGGGTCTCCTTTCTTGTGGATCGAGCATACGATGCTGAGACTCCGTTCCTCGGGCATGTTTTCCTCTGATCATATCTTACAGATGAGCTGGTGCATGCACCTAACCAGGTCATCCCCAGCTGCCTTGAAGAGCTCAGCAGACAGTCCGTCTGCGCTAGCAGCTTTATTCGACTTGAGCTTCGATATGGCAATCTTAACTTCGTCGAGGTCAGGGGGACAGAATTCTCTGCGGTCTTCGTCGATTAGAAATAGATCATTCTGCCTGACAGCGGTATATTGACTGACATCGCCGTTATACAGCCTGCAGAAGTGGTTTTTCCATATTCTCAGCATCGGCTGCGATTCTACTACTAGGTGTCCGTTCTCGTCCCTGCAGGCTTCCGTTCTGGCTTTATAAGCTTGGCATGTGCGCTTTATCTATTGATAAAGCTTTCGAACATCACACCTCTCCAAATACTCAATCGCGCTCTTCTCGTGCTCTTTCTTCTTTCTTCTAGGAAGCTTATGCTCCTCCCTTCTTTTTAACTCGTAGAGCTCACGAGCTGCTCCTGTTCCTTTATGCAGCGAGGCCTTATATGCATCCTGTTTCGCTGTGTGAATCCTCCTGCACTCGTCATTGAACCAGGTGTTTCTTCGTGGTGGAGCCTTGAAACCCAAAACTTCGGATGCAGAGCTTTTCAGGGGTTATTTGCAAAGGCTCGACTGCTATTCTATAGGTTAAGGGAGACGCGATCGTTAAAAGCACGAGCGGTTTCTGGCAATAGTAGCTTTCCGACGTCATAACTTTGTATTCTTACTCTACTCCGCTGCGTTCGTGATATCCGTAAGCGCATCTTGGCTACTACAAGATAGTGGTCCGAGTCGATGTTAGCCCGTCGGAAAGTTAGATCATGAAGAATCGGAGGAGTGTCTGACGTCGATCGCGATGTGATCAATCTGGTTGGTAGTCGATTGATCAAAAGACCGCCAGGTGCCTTTGTGTATGTCGAGGTGCGGAAAGCGCGTACTGGCTAGAAGGAGATTTCGCCCCGTAGCAAGATCAATCAGCCTATGTCCGTTATCGGATGTGGTGTCGTGTAGGCTATGTTTACCGATGACTCGTTCAAAGATGCTTTCCTTACCCAGCTTAGCATTGAAGTCCCCTAGTACTAGTTTGATGTCATAGCTGGCACATTGTAGAACTCACCTTGTCTTCCGTGGGGGCGTGGACGCAGATCAGGCTGATGTTTAAAAAATTTAGCCTTGATACGGACTGTTATGAGGCGTTCGCTCACATGTCGAAAGCTTAGGAATTTTTGCCTTAGCCCACCTCGAAAAACAAATCCGCATCCGAACAATCGTTGCCCTCCCTTCCTATAGCAGTCGCCATGTATGTACATATGAATATTTGAATGTCTATAGAATAGAGAGTCAGAAGTAGGATTTGGTTCTCATTGTACTATTCTTTGCAAAATAGTGTCATATTTTCATCGAAATTTTCAAACATCAATATGGATACCCCTACTGAGACAAATATTAGACTTTTGAGTTGTCGAAAAATATGTACATATATATATGTATATAACTAGTTAAGTATGGAGCACCCTTAAGGTCATATACTTTTAAATTACATGTAAATAGTAGTTAATAAAAACGAAGATTAGACTCTCTTTTAGCTTGAGTTTTTCAATGCCTATAGTAAAATATACATTACAAGAGATATGCCCGTGGTTTCAGATTCGCATCAGAAATTCTTAATTTGAGTAACTGTAACTACTCGTAGCTCCTGGTAGTTACCAGTTGGACGCCAGCTGTAGGCTGACAAAGAAAAACAAATAAAAGAATTCCACGGAAACCCCAAAAGATTTAGAGGGCCAAATGACCAACCGAAGTTGTTCAATCCGTCCACTCGCCAAAAAAACAACAATCTTGCTAGTAGTATAGCTCCAAAGAAAGACTTTGTAGTATGCTTACACTGTCTTCGCAAGACTGCCGATCTACTCCTATTCGCGTCGCTCTTTTATACACACAATTGGAACGGTACTTTGTTATTTCTTTATTGACACACGTTCAATTGTGTGCATAAAGAGACATCACGTCACAATTCATTGAAATGCTGCGTTTACATTGGTGGGTTGTTTCCTTTTGTTTTTGTTAATTCAAAGAATATAATAATAAAGAATAATTCAAAGAAATAATAACAAAAAAATAAAAAAATATTGAACAATAATTCAAAGAAAAAAAATAACGAAATAATAAGAAAATAATGAAGTAAACAAAAATAACAAAATGTTGGAAAAAAATAGGATGTCTGCTACATAACTAAGTATTCCCAGGTAAATCATAAATGTAAAAAAACGAAAGATTTGAGGGCAAAATCCTTGCGTACTTTCGCCGAGAAGTGAATATTCTACATGCAAGGACTAAGCTCGTTTGAATAATGAATGAGAAGAGTTCCACGTGAAACCACAAAGCAATCAATTGACCACTAGCAATCGGTGCACACATAATTAATACAATTCTTTTATTGCACCGAACCGGAAATGCACACACCCACACACACACGCGCGTGCAACGAATGACCCAGTGCCTGAAAAGGTCCGAGAATGCCCCAACCTAACTGCAGTGCAAACAATGTACACAGTCGATTTCCGTCCTTTTTCCACCTGAAACTCTGAAAACAAAAGGATCGAGAATAAAGGAAAACGCAAAAAAAATCGTTTAGGTTTCTCTCCACTGGGGTGAGTGAAAACGAAAAAAAAAGGAGAATGCACACACTTCGCTACACCCCGAGGCTAGGAAAGCCAAGTCAAGCACTATGCCATTGTATTATCGTCAGAACGGCCAAGTGATGGAAGTTGAAAAATCTCATATAACTTTCCAAATAGGAACGGCTTATACAAAATTACATCCCGGTGAGACTGAGTTGAAATGTAGGACAAGCTGAAGAATCCAGTCCTCGCGGGAGTAAGTCTCACACACCAGCAAGGCCAGTTTATGCCGCCCCTCGAGTTATCATCACAGCATTTCTTTTACTCTGTCTCATCATATCTTACGACAAAAGATTTGACATTAGTTTCGCATTCAGGTGAGTAATATACGTGAGTCTGTTCCATCCGTCATTTCGAGGAATTGACATATGAAAAAAAATATCTATCTGTCAAGGACCCACATTGTGAGAGGGGTACCTACTAAATTGAATGTCTATCCGTGTCGAAAGAAGCCGCCCACGAAGCTTGAAAGGCACAACAACAGTATATAACTTTAAATTCCCTCCAGTCCAAAAGTTGGTCTCTGCTGCACGAGCCCATTCACATCCGGGAACTTGGCTCGTGTGTACCGGAATTGATATGTGTAGGTATGTATGTAGGTATCGGGTTTGAAATAGGTTTTTCCACTTTCCGTAACATCTTTCTTTCGTATGTTATTGGCTTCGGCTACGATGTCGGCAAAGGATAAATAGTAAAGGACGGATGGGTGGGTGAATGTAGTGCGGCGAGTAATGTCATTGTTGGTGGGCTACACATTCGAACATGAGTGTGCGACGCAAACTGATGGAGATGCGGGACTACGAATACGAAGTTGATTGCCCTGAGGAAATGAATGCCGCATGAACTTTACTTAGCCCAGAATGAGTGGTATTATGTTCGGAAGCCCGTGAGGATCGGCCTCGTGCCCGCGGCCATGTGACTGTATACCAGTAGCAGGCGTTACTAATGCATTGCCGGTTCCTTGTTTGTACTTTAACCCCGCACCGTTATTGATCCTTTTTTTTTTGTTTTTGTTATAACTACGTCTGAGTTTCTACGGTTGCAGTGTAATGGATTTGACGAGAGAGAAGGAGTTTCCAATTAAGGTCATTAGCTGACAAGGAATTGAAAGTTCATGAGAATGACATACGGAGCATTATCATGGGACAATGTGGTGTACAAGTGGTTTAAAACCACATCTGAGGTTTCCAGATGCTAAGATTCGGTAAATTTCGAAATGCAGCAGTCTAAATAAATTATTAGAGACTGGTAACCGATTAACAGGTGACGCTTGAACTGTCTACAGAATATCAAGGGCCGGTGCCATATTAAGATTATTGATAACATCTGAAGGTAGTAAGTTTCCTGAATAAATTATTGTAGACTTTAAAAACTTGCGAATTTGTTCAGTTGTCTCTTAGAACAAGAACATATCTTTTTGAGGGCATTGATTGACTAAATTATCCATTTACTTGCAGTTTTTTTTACCGCATTTCAGTTATTTCGGCGAGATCTTATCGGCTACATATCCGTGCGCTCTTAGTAGATAATGGGTCTTCCAACAGAATCTTTTATCGCGAGTTCAAGAATTTTTATATTCTCTTATGATGTGTTGTTACACACACAACCTGGACGGAGTACAGTGGTTTGGGTCGTTGATGTTCGTTCACTACTCTCTGGGGTGGTTGTCCTAGATAGGATGAGAGCCGACCAAATCCCGCTTTGGTTAAAGTCCGTAATAATTCGTTCGAGCACTTAAAATATTGCATAGGATGAATTTCAGTTGACCACAGTATGTGAGTGTTATGACTCCAGCAGTACGTCTGGTCACTTTCCATTCACAACTGCGTTGCAAAGGTTTTATCCGTATGGGAATTACTTTTCTTGGCTATGAAGCGAATTTTAACTATAGACCTTCCGCTCGGCGGTCGATGATGTTAACCACTGCACCACGGCCAACCCTAATTGAAATTTAAAAGTTGACCGCGGCCATACTATTGAAGCTACATATATCTGTCAAATTGGCTGTCGTTTATTCAGTCTGATAAAATTATTTTATCAAATTGGATGTTATGTTCGGGCAATATTAAGGTCGCCATAATCGTCCTACCGAGAGGACTATTCGCAGTGTGGTGAATAAATTGAAATCCACTGGTTTAGTAAACAATAAACCAACACCCGTACGTCGACGAAACACATGATCTGCCGAAAACGTCGTCGCTGTCCGTGATAGTGTGCAGGAGCAGTTGGAAGTTGACCCTAATTTTCATGGAAAAATCATCTTCAGCGATGAGGCACATTTCAGGATGAATGGGTACGTTAACAACGAAAATTGTTGAATTCCGACGATACCATGAGGGTGGTTAGTGTGATAACACCAACGCCATCGAATGTTTATTTCGCGACGTCCCTCCTCGACAGAATACTGGCAAAAGCCCCCGTGATATACTTGCCATGAAAAAGCTTCTTGACTCAAGCCGTTCGGAATCGGCATTAAACTGCAGGTCCCTTTCACCTGTGTAGAAAATAAATCACACACAGCATGGGTGATTGAGAGAAGCTTGGCTCTGGCCCTTCACGGGCTCTAACGCCATCAAAGCAAAGCAACCAATCCACACGAGATCCAAGAGCGTTCAACGCATCCCGAAATGGTCACTGTTGGGTGAGGATTTTGGGCTGGCGGCGTCATCGGTCCATATATCGTTAAGAACAACATTAGCCAGGCCGTCACCCTCAACGGTGATAATTACCAACTTCTTTCGGCCTGAATTGATAAATACCAACGACATGTAGTTTCAACAGAACGGCGCTATGTGTCACACCGCTTACGCTGCTTTGGAAATTATGCACCAGCGATTTGAGGGCATGGTCATCTCACGTGGAGGTGACTTGAACTGGTCATGCGAATGGACCCCGTTAGACTTTTGCTTGTGGATTTTTCGGAAATTGCAGGTATATACGAATAAGCCAGAAACCACATCGGCCTTCAGGGCCAACATAACGCATGCCATCAGCTATATTCAGCCTGATTCATGGGTCGAAGTCATGGAAAATTGGACATATCGGGTGCGCGCCACCCAGAGAAGCCCAGAGAACATTTCAACCATGTTAATTCCAAACGTTGTACCATCGATGAATAAAAAAATATCGGGCCTCAACCAATAAACTTCTCCAGCTGGCACGGTCTTTAGCAAAGCTGTTTCCAACGACGCACTCCCAGTTGGTTAAGGTCCCCTTCCACCTGTGTGCGCCATTTTAGATTCGATCGTCCTCTGCTGCGTCGTTCCTCGGGGTTGGACTCGGAGACTCTTCGGGTCGGAGCTGTTATATCCATTCGTTCTACATGGCCCAGCCCGCTTAGACGCTGGGTAGCATAGTTCGTCGTTTCGTTTCGTCGTCGTCGTTGTATCTTCTCCTCCACTCTCCGTTTATACAAACGGGACTTTAGATTGAACGCAGAATTTTCCTCTCGAAACGACCAAGGGCCTCTTCATCCGCTTTCGTAAAAATCCAGGCCTCTGCGCCATAGAGGAGGACCGGGATGATTAAGGTATTGTACAGCGACACAATGGTCCTTCGAGAGAGGGCTGTACTTCGCAATTGCCCCTTGACCCCAAAGAAGCAGCGATTGGCAAGAGTAATTCTGCGTTTGATCTCAGCGCTGGTGTTGTTATCGCTGGTCACTAGTGAGCTAAGGTATACGAAGTCCTAGACCACTTCGAATTTGTAGCTGCCAATTGTGACGTTCTGGCCAAGACGTCAGTGTATTTTTTGAATAACAGCATATATTTCGTTTTACCCTCGTTAACCGAAGGACCCAATTTAGCCGCTTCTGCTTCAATACTTTCGAACGCATCATTGACGTCCCGTTGTATTCGTCCAATTATGTCAATGTCATCCGCGTACGCAAGCGGTTGTGCAGACTTGAAACAGTTGTACCTCTTGTGTTGGCACACACACTTTGTTTTATTTACATTTTGAGTTAGCAAGCGCTTAATAAAAGAACCTGTAGATTACGCCCTGACGCTCTACACAACATTTCATACAAATCCAACCAGGAACTGCACGTCTTGGCACTGATTAATGGTGGACTGCCAAAGTGCAATATCAATCATTGATGAAACATACTTATAGCTGTAAAAAGCAAAAATTGGCAAATTTTGAGGCTTTAAAAATCAATCCCACGAAATTGTTCAATAACGACATATATTTACTTACTTACTTAGGTGGCGCTACAGTCCGTGGTGAACCTGAGCCTCAACCAACTAGCGTCTCCAGCTGGCCCGGTCATTGGCCAGCTGTTTCCAGCGCCGCACGCCCAGTTGGTTAAGGTCCCCTTCCACCTGCGTGCGCCACCGTTGATACGGCCGTCTTCTGCCGCGCCTTCCTTCCGGGGTGGATTCGAAGACTCTCCGGGTCGAAACTGTATTTTCCATGCTTTCTACATGGCTTAGCTACCTTAGACGCTGTATCCATGTCGCTGTACAACCCGTACAGTTCTTCGTTATATCTTCTTTACAATACACCGTTTGAACAAACAGGACCGTAGACAGTGCGCAGAATTTTCCTCTCGACACAACCAAGGGCATCTTCATCCGCTTTTGTTAAGGTCCAAGCCTCTGCGCCGTAAAGGAGGACTGGGATGATTAAGGTATTATATAGTGTCACCTTGGTTTTCCGAGAGAGGGCTCTACTTCTCAATTGCCTTTTGAGCCCAAAGGAACAGCGGTTGGCAAGAGTGATTCTGCATTTTATCTCAGCGCTGGTGTTGTTGTCGCTGGTCATCAGTGAGCCAAGGTAGACGAATTCCATGACCACTTCAAAGTTATATCCGCCCATGGTGACGTTCTGGCCAATACGTCGGTGTGGTCCGTCTCTTTTTGATGAAAGCAGATATTTGGTTTTACCCTCATTAACCTTGAGACCCATCTTAGCTGCTTCTACCTCAATGCATACAAATGCTTCATTGACGTCTCGCTGTGTCCGTCCAATCACGTCAATGTCGTCGGCGTAGGCAAGCAATTGCGTAGACTTGAAATAAATCGTACCTCTTGTGTTGGCCAGTGACTCTTGCACGATCTTTTCAAGCACGATGTTCAAAAGTTGCATGACACCGCGTCACCCTGCCTGAATCCTTTTTTAACATCAAAGGTCTCGGTTTGTTCATTACCGACCTTAATGGAGCAGCAAGAATTCTCCATTGTCATCCTTCACAGTTGGACGAGTTTGGCAGGGATGATAAAACTAGACATGACATTGTATAGCTCATCTCTATGCACGCTGTCATATGCAGCCTTGAAATCGACGAAGAGGTGGTGAGTGTGGATTTGGTATTCCCGGAACTTCTCCAAGATCTGCCGTAGCGTATTAATTTGGT
The DNA here is from genome assembly GCA_951905685.1 of Eumerus sabulonum. Classification (NCBI taxonomy): domain Eukaryota; kingdom Metazoa; phylum Arthropoda; class Insecta; order Diptera; family Syrphidae; genus Eumerus; species Eumerus sabulonum. The sequence continues at coordinate 146,454,717 of OX645060.1, read as the reverse complement.
CTATTGTGGACTTACCTGGTCTGAAACCACACTGATAAGAGCCGATCAGGTTATCCACAAAGGGTTTCAGGCGTTCACACACTACGGCAGAGAAGATCTTATATGCGATGTTAAGGAGACTTATTACCCTATAGTTGGCGCAGTTATAAGGGTCTCCTTTCTTTTGGACCGGGCAAACAATGCTGAGATTCCATTCCATTGCAGATGGGTTGGTGCATGTTCCTAACCAGCTCATCGCCAGCTGCTTTAAACAGCTCCGCGGGGAGTCTGTGTGCTCCAGCAGCTTTATAAGACTTAAGTTTCGATATCGCTATCTTAACATCGTCTAGGTCGGGTGGACGGGATTCTCCTTCGTCTTCGTCCATTGTGAATGATTCGCTCTGCCTGACGGCGGCATTTTGACTATCATCGCCGTTATACAGTCTGCAGAAGTGGTCCTTCCACAATCTCAGCATCGACTGTGACTCCACTACTAGTTGTCCGTGCTTATCCCTGCAGGCTTCTGCTCTGGCGTTATAGCCTTGGCATATTCGTTTTACTTTCTGGTAAAATTTTCAAAAGTCGTTCCTGCAGTAACATCTCCCCATCTCCTCGATCTAGCACTTCTCGTGCTCCTTCTTTTTCCTTCTCAGAAGCGCATGCTCCTCCCTCCTTTTCTGTTCATAGAGCTCGCGGGCAGCTCTCGTCCGTCGATGCAATGTGGCCATGTATGCATTCTGTTTCTCTACATGGGCCTGTCTGCACTCATTATCAAACCAGGGGTTTCTCGACGGTGGTGGCTCGAAACCGAATATATCTGAGGTGGCCTCTCTAATGGCTTTCTGACACCGAGATGGTCTGCAGAAATGGTCTTTCCAAATCCTTAACATCGACTGCGATTCTACTACCAGTTCTTCATTTTCATCCCTGCAGGCCGCCGCTCTGGCGGCCCCCCTTTTACCTTATTGTAAAACTTAAGGGCGTCGTTCCTGCGAAAGAATCTCTCCATCTCCTCGACCTTACGCTTTCCGTACTCTCTCTCTTCTTTCTTCTGAAAAGCGTGTGTTCCCCTCTTCTCTTCTGCTCATAGATTTCGCGAGCAGCTCTCGTCCGTCGTTGCAGCATGGCTTTATATGTATGCCTCTTGTTTTGCTGCATGGGCTTGTTCGCATTGTTCGTCGAACCAGGGGTTTCTGGGTGGTGGCGGTTTGAAACCCAGCACCTCTGAGGCAGCGTCTCTGACCGCGCTCTGGCAATGCGCCCCTTCCTGCTCTATTGCTTGTGCTGCTGTGGGCGGATTTTGAGAGATCTTGGAGGAGACACGATCGGCAAAGATTCTGCCAGTCTCTTGCGATTGTAGCTTTCCAACTCAAACTTACGTTGTCCTACTCGACTCCTAAGCATTCTTGATATCCTCATTCGTACCTTGGCTACAACAAGGTAGTGGTCCGGGTCGATGGTGGCCCCTCAGAAGGTTCGTACGTCGAGAATACAGAAGTAGTGTCTGGCGTCGATCGCAATATGATGAATCTGGTTGGTGGTCGATTGATCAAAAGACCGCCAGGTACCCTTGTGGATGTTGAGATGGGGGAATCGCGTGCTTGCTACAAGGAGGTTACGTCCCGCTAGGAAATCGATTAGCCTAAGTCCGTTGTCGGATGTGGTTTTACGGAGGCTATGCTTTCCTATGATCGACTCAAATATGTCCTCTTTGCCCAGTTTTGTATTAAAATCTTCTAGGACTATTTTTGTGTCGTAGCTGGGGCATTGGACACATGTTCTGTCTAGGAGATCGTAGAATTCTTCTTTGAGTCGATCGTCCTTTTCTTCCGTTATTAAGCTAATGTTTTCAAATTTAGCTTTGATGCGGATTATTGTGAGGCGTTCGCTTATATTCTCCTTGTAGAAGTTCCCGTAATAGATATCACAGTTTTTCATCCTACTTTTGCCCGGTCCATCCCATCGCACTTCTTGGAGTGCGGTTATATCTGCTTTATAGCACTTGAGGGCTTGATCGCCTGCACCCGGTCTGTCAAGGGACCTCACATTCCAGGTGCCGACTCTCAAGTCCGTTAGTCGTTTGCAGGGGTCGTCAGCTTTGTATCCGTCCGTATCCGAGGCTTGTTGTCGTTTTGGGAGAAGTAGGTTTTTACGTGATAGGGATGTTACCCCTAAGCACAACCCCTAACCTGGAGGGCCAGGTTCCTCTTTCCGCAGAAACAAGGGGTTGGGTCGCTGCACACATTGGTTCACTACCTGGCGGGTGTCAGGGTAGCTATCCAGGGGGGGCCACGCGGAGGCTGTGTATTAACTTGGATTGAGCAGGGACATGGATCGAAGCTGGCGTTTGCCATGTTAAACGCGATCAACTTCTTTGCTCTGTTTGCTCGCTCCCTCCCCCCTTAACGACATACACAGTACAGTAAATATCCGAGTAATTCGGTTTCTTTTATGTCATGGATTCCGTTCTCGCTTGGATTAAAGCCTTTTTGCAACAACGTCTGTCACTACATTGCTCCTTGATAAAGTGACTTGTGGCCTCTCCAAGGTATTAAAATGCTTGATTGTTCATAGGCACAAAAACATACCCCCAATATATTTCCATTAAACATCGTTCTCCCAAGTAACAATCTTCGACTACAAATTAAAGGTAATGAGACCAACTGCGACACGTGCTTTATGACCAATTTGTTTAATGAAAGTCTTTTAGGGAAAACGCTCTAATAATGATTAATGTAGCCAAAAGTGCTTAAGTGTTCAATTAAAACTAATGGCACCGGGTCGACATTAAACCAACTGGGCAACATGGACAGCATCAACACCAAAGCACCCTTAAAAACATTCCAAACAAATTATTCGTATTTCGAAAACATGTTTTTAATTAGTGGATTTCTCATTTGTCTAACTCGAAAATGAACACGCCAACACCCAGTCCAATCCGAAACATTCTCAACAAACCATTGGCTTTTTCGACTACTCAATCGACCGACCAACCAGGCGACATTCGTTCCATTTCATACGTTAAGTTATTCATTTTCATTTAAACTGCTATTTTGTTATATTCGGTTGTGTTCGTCAACAGTTGCAAATCTGAAGCTTTATCTGAAACTTGTGCATGACTGATATAGTTTTTAATTCAAGCAAAGGGAATGAAAAAAAAGCAATTGAAATACTGAAATCATAGCTAGAAAAAACGGGGAGTAATTCAAGGGTAAAAAACAAATCGGATTTGGTATTAAGCGTAGCGTAGGAGCACGATTTAATTCTGGCTCATCCAAAAATAGCAATCTAAATGCGCGAAATATTGTCTAGAACTAGTGTTTAATTGGATGCTCTGCTCGACATAGGCCAATTGTCCTCATCCATGCACATGAGTACATCTGTGAAAGAGGAAAATAATTTAATTTTTAGTGCAATCAAATTTTTATTGAGTTTCTTTCTTCCCCGTCAGCGAAGGTTGAATTGAAAAATTGAAAGCAGTGCAGTTTTTAGTTGTCGATAAAAATTAAATTCAATTAATCCGCTACAAATGCAATTAGTTTTGACATGAAAGTGTCGCTTTTTTCGATCAAGCAGATGGATGTCGAGTCAGGGATAATAAACTATTTTTGATTTTAGATATACCTATACGTAATCAGATGTGAGCGATATATCAGCTTTCACAAGCGAAAAGAAATTTATATCTGAAATTGATTATTATACTCGTACAACAATACGGACTTATGAACATACATATCAAGCAAAAACGACACGAAAGACTAGAGTTATAGTTCTATTAATTAATTCAGTTAGGCCTAAAATCTGTACTTAATTTTGCGAGTAGTTCAAGCAAACCATAATAAACAAACGATGGTTTGAATTACACATGCAAAATTTCAAACAATAAGGTTATTATAGATAAAGTCATCTCGCCTTTCGTATTAGGCAATGTGGAACTATGAGCCCAAGTTTAGACAGTTTGGACGTGAGAATCTCTCAGTCCGGATGGCCTCTGTACGAAAAACTTCAGAGAAACACTAAAGTATTTGCTCGTGGATCACTTTCCTTGTTGTACTGCTCCATAATCGACAATAAGGACCTTCACACCTTACAAAGTACCAGGCAACGAATATGTATTTTCGGGCCTAATTCAAAACAGCCTGGATATCACCTCAACGCCCTTAATAGCCCTCTCCAACTGGACTTCCCTCCAAGTCGAAGGGAACTTAGGTGATCTTTTCTATCTAAACCTGAAAATCCTAGTGAGTTGTCTGAAATATTCCGTGAAATCAGTTTGAGATATTTATTTCTTAGGTCGATGGAAAAACTCCTCGAGTTTCTAACAGAGGTTAGCATATTATAGAGGAAAAGGAGCGAACAACTTAGCAAACGCCAGCCTCCATCTCTGTCCCTACACATTTCAAGTTGACACAAAGCCTCCGCGAGGCCTCCCCTAGATAGCTGCTCTGCCGTCCGCCAGATAGATAATGATGATCAGTCGATCATCAATCAGATTGATCACATTTCGATCGACGCCAGACACTCCTCCAGTATCCTAGATGTACGAACCTTGCGAGGAGACAACATCGACATCGACGAATGAAGATATGTATCAAGGATTCCACGGAGTCGAGGTTAACGTTGGAGGGCTTCAATCGCAGGTGACCGCTAGGATCTTTGCCGATCGAGTTTCCCTCAACCTCTCGCAAATTCCGATGACACCGGCACAATCCACAGAATAACAATCAGTCAGCGTGCTATCAGAGACACTGCCTTTAAACTACCGCCAGCTAGAAACCCCTTATTTGATGGGCAATGCGGACAAGCTCATGTAGCAAAGCAAAATGCCCATAAAGCCATGTTACATGGATGGACGAGAGGTTCCCGTGAACATTACGAGCAGAAAAGGAGGGAACAGCACACGCTTTTAAGGAAGAAAAAAAGAGAGCCTGAAAGCGTGAGATTGAGGAGATGGACAGCAAGTTTTACGAAAAAGTAAAACATACACGTCAGGGCTATGAAGCCACAGCGGAAGCCAGTAGGGATGAGAACGGACATTTAGTAGCAGAATCGCAGCGATGTTGAGAATATGGAAAAACGACTTCTGCACTTCCCAGTGGGAAGTTTTTGTAATGGGGCCGATTTTGCGAATTCCAAATGTTGACATATCTCCACGTTTCAAGGTCACAAGAATTCAAATCCAAGGCATTTATAGATTATCTCGAGAACATAAGATAAGATAAAATGATATTGACATAAGATTGGGTTCATTCCACGCGTAAGTACGCAACTTAGAACTGAGTAAGTTTTCAGAAAAATCGGGGGTGCCGTTTTTTGTCAAAAATTAAATAACTAAAAAAAACAGGCAAAAAAAAAATTAACAAGCAGTCCTCCATCTAATTACTAACCGCACCCGACGCTGGTTGATTGCGGTGATTGGATGACAAGCGGTACATATGAGATTGCTCGGACAGTGTTGTGGTTGGGTAAGGAAATGCACACTCATCAGCTGCTCGTGAGTGTGCACTTCCCAATGAGCAATTATTAAATGCCCGGGCTCATGAGAAATTGGCTGTGAGCACTTTTATTTTCGTTAACGAATACGAGTGTGTGTGCATTTGTGGAAACTCACCCTGTGCGCACTTCATATGTAAGTATGTTCGCTAAAGAGAACGCACACTTATGTGCACTCTGTAGGGTGGGTTCTGTTTAACGCCCATGTGGAGTGCGTACATAGGGTGAGTTTCTGTAAATGCACATTCGCGTTCATGGACTAAAATGAGTTGAATTACTGCTCGGGTGTTGTACCGCAGCAAACATAAAGAGCTAATGACATTGAAACACCTGAACAGATCTTCACAAATTGTAGCTAGGAACCATCTCGATCACTTAAGCTTTAAAGAAAAGAAAAGGCACCATAATCGGTCCACTCGTTCAGGAGTTAGGATGCCGCAGATAGCCACATAGACACACAGACCCCTCAAACTTATCACACCCCTCTTTTTGCGTGGAGGTTAAAAATGAAAAAAAAAATTATTTAAATGGGTGTTTTAATTTTTCCCGAGTACCGAGCCAGAAGAAGGGAGGAGAAAAAAACTACTCCGACAAAAGAAAAAAATCTTCGCAGCCTCCCAGCTCAAGGATATCGAGGAGTCAAGGGATAAGCATCAAATACGAGCCTTTTACAAGAAAGCCAAAGGTCATGCAGGAGGCTTCAAAAAGGGCACCCAGGTTCTTCGAAACTGCGAGGGTAATCTTGTCACCGACCCGCAGGGAATAGTGGATGTATTTAAGCAGCATTTCCAACAGCTGCTGTTAAGCATGACCAAGAGAGAGTGGTAGGGACCGAGGAAATCACAACTCCAGCCGCTGAAGTAGTCCTCCCCCCAACATCGAAGAAGTCGGCACCGCTAATCAGAAGCTGAAGAATAACAACGCCGCAGGATCAGATGGCTTGCCATCAGAGCCCTTCAAGGCTGGCGGCGATGTTCTGGTAGATCATCTGGTGGATCTGGCATGCACCAGATCATCTGCAGAATCCACATCCACAAAAAAGGCGATCCTACCTCTTGCAAGAACTATAGAGGTATATCCCTGCTCAACGACGCATACAAGATCCTAGCCAGCGTATTTTTGAACGTCTAAAGCCATTTTGCAGCGCACTAATCGGCAGCTACCAGTGCGGCTTCCGGCCCGGTAAATCGACTATAGACCAAATTTTCACACTTCGACAAATCCTGGAAAAGACCAACGAGTTTCGAATCGATACACACCATCTTTTCATCGATTTCAAAGCTGCGTTCGACAGCATTCATCGTATAGGACTGTTTGGTGTGATGGCCGGTTCCAGGACTCCGGAACCGTTTGAAACATGCACGGCAAGGAGATGCGCTGTCATGTGACTTCTTCAACCTGGTGCTGGAGCAGATAGTGCGACGGGCAGTCGTCAACAGGGAAGGCACTATCTTCTACAAGTCCGTCCAGCTGCTAGGATACGCGGATGACATCGATATCATCGCGTGTTCTCGCCGTGGCATTGTGGAAGCATTCACGGCGATCGAAGAACAGGCGAAACAAGTTGGTCTTAAGGTCAATGAGAACAAGACGAAGTACATGCTGTCAAGCAAAAACCTATGCGTCGCTCACCACCTGGGACAAAATATAACAATTGACAGCTACAATTTCGAGGTAGTTAAGGAGTTTGTCTACCTCGGGGCAAACGTAAATTCCACAAACGACACCACAGTGGAGATCGGGCATAGAATCGCCCTTGGCAACCGCTGCTACTTCGGCTTGTCCAAACAACTGGGGTCAAAACTCCTCACTTGGAAGACCAAAGTCAAGCTTTACAAAACGCTCATACTGCCAGTCTTGCTGTATGGAGCCGAAAGCTGGACGATAAGCAGGACAGCTGAGCTGATTTTGGGTTCTTTCGAGAGAAAAATTCTGCGCCAGATATTTGGTCCAGTCGGTGAGGAAGGTGAATGGAGAAGAAGACACAACCGCGAACTCTACGAGCTGTACAAAGATGTGGATGTAGTCCGAAAGGCAAAGATCCGTCGACTACACTGGCTCGGCCACATCGAGCGCATAGACATCACCGCTCCAGCTAAGGGGGTCTTCGACTCCGAGCCTCCTGGTTCGAGAAGAAGAGGAAGACCGAACCTCCGGTATAAAGACCAAGTAATCGAGTATGTATGACATCTTGATCTTGATAACTGGAAGCAGCGTTCCCGGGACAGTCAAAGATGGAAGGCAGCTATAGCCCAGGCTCAGATCCTCCATGGATCGCTGGCCTGATAAGTAAGTAAGTTTAATTTTTCCCACTGGGAAGCTAGTCGTGTGGGCCTTGCGGGTAGCACCTAGATCACATTTTTTTGTTTTTTTTTTTTTTATTTTTTTTTTATTTTTTTTTTAATTTTTTTTTTATTTTTTTTTTATTTTTTTTTTTTTGTTATTTTTTTAAAGTTAGGGCAGGTTCAGGAGTTTTAAACTCTTATAATGTTTATCACACAACCTAAACGGATTGCAGTGGTTTGGATCGTAGTTGTCCTAGATAGGATGAAAGGAACAGTCCCAATTTTCACGTTGGTTGTAGTTCTCAGCATCTTTTCCCATGCAATTATGGTGTTATAAAGTGACCATATGCTGTGATTGTTATGCCTTCATCAGTATGTTTGATAACTCTCATTCACAATTACGACAGCGTAATTAGGGACGAGCTATACAACGCTATGTCTACCTTTGACAAACCTGCTAAACTCGTCAGACTATGCAGGATGACTTTGGAGAATGTTCGCTGCTCCATCCAAATCGATGAACACCTGACCGATAGTTTTGAAGTCAAAAAAGGATGTAGGCAGGGCGATGCGCTATCGTGTTATTTCTTCAACATCGTATTAGAACTGATTGTGCAAAAGTCACTGGCCATACGCGGATGACATTGACATAATCGGAAGAATACAGCGAGATGTCAATGAGGCGTTTACGAGTATTGGGGCGAAAGCGGTGAAAATTGGCTTGGCAGTAAACGAGGGCAAAACTAAACATATGCTGTCATCATAAAAGGATACTCACCACCGACATCTTGGCCGGAACGTTTGTATTGGCAGATATAAGTTTAACGTAGTTAAGGACTTCGTCTACCTTGGCTCCGTAGTGACTTGGAACAACGGCATCAGTTTCGAAATCAAAGGCAGAATCACTCTTGCCAATCGCAAAAGATCGTACTAGTTGGAGGGGCATGTTGGTTGAGGCCCAAGTTCACCCCGAACTGTAGCGCCCAATATCAAGAAGAACAAGGTAATGAGACAGCTGATCAACAAACAACGCAGAGCTAATCAGGAAGGTGCATAGTCGCCAAGCCCTTCGTGATACCCCCAAATCTGGAATCAACATATGTATGTATATGCACCAACTTCAAGGCCCGTGACTTGCCAAAAGAAGTATAAAACCCTTAAACTCTCTCAAAAGAATCACTAGGATTCTTTTCTCCCAAACTGAGCATAAACACTGGGGGTCGACAAAACGTAGGAGCATGTACTCTGCCCATACGCCACACTTCGCCACCTCAGAAAACACATTTTCCTGGCTAGTTCAATCATCAAATTCATTAGAAAAGCTGCGGATCTTGTCGATTATAATCGTCCACAGGAGAATTCCCGTAGTTACTGGGTAATGAAAAAAGTGTAGAAAAACTTCTTGGATATGTGGATAAGTCGTCGTCAGTATTGACTAAGTTGTCAGATAGTAAACAAAGAAATCCGCGCCAGATCAATGAACTGTCAATGAGCTTTAAATGAGTGTTGAGGCTTACAGAACCCAGTTGCTTGCGCTTGATTTTGCGTTCAATTTTTATTGTTTTATTTTATATTAGAACAAGTTGTCTTCGGGTCTTAGGTCTTACTTACTTACTTACTTAGGTGGCGCTACAGTCCGTGGTGAACCTGGGCCTCAACCAACAAGCGTCTCCAGCCGGCACGGTCATTGGCCAGCTGTTTCCGTCCTCTGCCGCGCCTTCCTTCTGGGGTGGATTCGAAGACTCTTCGGGTCGGAGCTGTATTTTCCATGCGCTCTACATGGCCTAGCCACCTCAGACGCTGTATTCGTAGACGTCGTACCAGGCCGATGTCACTGTACAACCCGTACAGTTCTTCGTTATATTTTCTCCTCCATACACCGTGTGAATAAACGGGACCGTAGATAGTGCGCAGAATTTTCCCTTCGAAACGACCAAGGGCACCTTCATCCGCTTTTGTTAAGGTCCAAGCCTCTGCGCCGTAAAGGAGGACTGGGATGATTAAGGTCTTTAATGGTGTCACCTTGGTTTTCCGAGAGAGGGCTCTACTTCTCAATTGCCTCTTGAGCCCAAAGGAACAGCGGTTGGCAAGAGTGATTCTGCATTTTATCTCAGCGCTGGTGTTGTTGTCGCTGGTCATCCAAGCCAAGGTAGACGAATTCCATGACCACTTCAAAGTTATATCCGCCCATGTTGACATTTTGGCCAATACGTCGGTGTTGTCCGTCTCTTTTAGATGAAAGTAGATATTTGGTTTTACCATCATTAACCTTGAGACCTACTTAGCCGCTTCTACCACCTTGCTTACAAAGGCCTCATTGACGTCTCGCTGTGTCCATCCAATCACGTCAATGTCGTCAGCGTACGCAAGTAATTGCGTAGTGACTCTTGCACGATCTTTTCGATCACGATGTTGAAAAAGTTGCATGACAACGCGTCACCTTGCCTATATCCTTTTTTAACATCAAAGGTATCGGTTTGCTCATTACCGACCTTAATGGAGCAGCGAGAATTCTCCATTGTCATCCTGCACAGTCGGACGAGTTTGGCAGGGATCTTAAAACTAGACATGGCTTTGTATAGCTCATCTCTATACACGCTGTCATATGCAGCCTTGAAATCGACGGAGAGGTGGTGAGTGTCGATTTGGTATTCTTCTCCAAGATCTGCCGTAGCGTAAATATTTGGTCTATTGTGAATTTACCTGGACTAAAACCACACTGATAAGAGCCAATCAGGTTATCCACAAACGGTTTCAGGCGTTTACACAATACGGCAGAGAAGATCTTATACGCGATGTTAAGGAGACTTATTCCCTTTTATTAGACTTAAGTCTTGATATCACTATTTTGACTTAGGCCTTAGTCTAGTTTATTTTTTTGTTTTGTCTAAAATGACCAAGGCTGCTCAAGAGACCAGTAGAATGTAAGAATACTCGAGGCTATATAATCATGTTTGACTGTGTATCATAATATTCCTCCGATCCTGCAACAGAGTAGGTTGCCTTTGGTATTATATGTATATACCATTATATCCAATGTGAAATGTTGTAAAAGCCATTTTAATTCAAATTACCTTCACTATACATGGATTATTGGACTCTAAATCGAGTGTCCTAAGTGCAGTTCCTAATGTTTTATCTATTTATGTTCATACCCATAACAACACCCTATATCATTCTGTTACATCAACTAAAACGTATTAGTACCGACTTCTCCTGCGACGATGCCTTCGCTCCGGTCTACAATACATTATGATCATTTTTCTGACCAAAGATACACATGTGTATATCGGGACACGTAGCGAAACAAGCAGAAAACGATATGAAGACGATACATCAGCTAATGAGCAAGATAAAAGCAAGAAAAAAAAAACAAATCCTAACTAGACAAAGAATCCAATCGAATAGGTCCCAAACGAAGCACGAAGAAAAAGTTAACAACATCAGTGGTGAAACAGATGTATCGCTTCAGGAAGTGTTATCCGGACATGTTTCTCTCGAACGACACGTCCTCTTAGTTCCATTCTTCTTATATTCTTACCATCATGTCTCCTCCGGACCACTTTTCTAGTCTTTTGTGAAGTATGAAAAGCCCTTCGGGAGTCACAATGATGAACTGAAGAACAAAGTACAATAGAAAAAAAAAAAAAAACGAAAAAGAAAAACTCAGCAAAAGATAATAATAAGTATAGAATCCCATACAAAAGGACACTAATAAGGATGCCCAACCGACAGCTGTGCACGTTTCCATTACCATCTCTCTTCGTTCACTAATATGTCGGACGGTCGTGTGTATGACTGTGTTCGACTTGTCCCATCTGCGCTTGACTTCGGGTCTTCAATTGATACCTAAACTGAGATGAATTTTTGATATTAATTACAATAAGCGAAAAGTCTACATCCCTACGTACGGTTCAAGGACATTTGGGACAGTAGCTCTTTATCTTTCCTCCCGTCACACTATGCTCATCAGTGCCGTTTGCACGCTCTGGATACTCATATCCGATGACAACGACGAACGATTAATTTTCCTTTTCAAGTCAGTCAAGTGAGTTTTATTCACTGTGCCATCTCATTTAATTGATCGGCCCACTTCCGATGAATCAATTGACAAAGGGGCGGATCGGTTGGTGTCCCAAATACGCCAACAAGAAGCCAGGCTAAAGACAATAAGTGTGCTCCCCTTGGCGCGGAGAATATTGACTTATCATGGCGCAAACTAATGTCGACGTGACGATGGCGACAGAGAATGTATGTACAAGCATACCTAAACCCTCCTAAGGAGATACATTTTTTGCTTCTTCTTCTTCTTTTGTTGATATTTGAAAGACAAGCATCAAACATCCTAGTTAAGCTGATAAAATATTGATCAAGTAATTAAGCGGAGGTCATTAAAATGGGTTCTAGCTAAGCAGCGACGAAGGCAGCTTCGGTCGCGTTGTTGATAGTCGTGGGGATAAGAGGCAATTCTCATCTAATGTTCTTGTTCTATTAATTTCATGGCTCATTGATTGGATTATTTTTGTTAGGAAGAACGAGCAGCCTTGTGAAAGTCGTTGGTAAGTGGAATTCGAGATATTTCCGTTTCCGACAACTTGAAATTCAATTACAATATTGTTGAAAATACCAATGAGGGTAATGCTGGGCGATTTTGTGGTGGTTTATAGAGTGGTAGGGGAGCAATCTGTTATACGTTCGAAATTCGGTGAAGTTGAGGTTAAGATCGACTCACAATACATAAATGAAAATATTCAAACTGGCTACCAGTAGTTCAGAGTGAGGCCCTGAAAAGGCACGTGTCTGAATTCCAATTAACTTTATCTTTCGATTAAATTACAATGAATTAAGGATATTGATTCCATGAATGGTTTTTAAAATTATTTGCATTCGTTCTTCGTAACAAAATGGATTGCGATTAAAGTAGACCGTTTGTGAGGGTTTGTAACCGACTTATGCCGGTGCTGTTACCATCATTGACGTTTGCTCTTAAAACTGCATTTGTATAAGTAACGACAATGTATTATACATACTCGGACCAAATTTGTAAAATCTGTAAAATGCACATCACAAGCTTCAATGCGAACATAAAAATGTGCAAAGACTTGCTCATGCATAACCGAATTATGTTCAATAATTCCGCTTTGATTCTTGTTTATCAGCTGTGAGAATGTTGTTAGCTTATCCTCATGCGATCCCATTTAACTTTTCTAAAAATCCATTTTTTTTTTTACATTTACACTTTTTATTAATTTATTAATAAATTGAAAAAATCACACGACAGTGCGTCTCCTTGCCGAAACCCGGTGCATGTTTGGAAAGGTTCGCAAGTATGGGATCCAAACTACACAGTGCATCGGGAGTCTTCCAGTGTGGCGCGACACATCCGAATCAATTTTTCCGAGATTACAAATCGGTCATCGTCCTGTAGAACGCTTGAGGATGAATGCTGTCATATACTTACTTACTTACTTAGGTGGCGCTTAAGTCCGTGGTGAACATGGGCCACAACCAACAAGCGTCTCCACAGTTGAGGGCGTCCCCTGTTGCGTTGTCCCCATGGCTCAGATTCAAGGACTCTTCGGGTCGGAGCTATGTTGACCATACGCTCTACATAGCCTTGTTTTATCCGTAGACCCTCGACTAGGCATGCCGCTGTTAAATCTTCTTTCCTATATGCCGAGGGCGCCGTAGTTAGTGTGTTGGACTCTGACGCACGATGAGCGAGTTCGGATCCCGATAACACCAACGCCATCGAATGTTTATTTCGCGGCGTCCCTCCTCGGCGGGGTACTGGCAAAACCCCCCGTAGTATACTTGCCTTGAAAAAGCTTCTCAACTCACGCCGTTCGGAATTGGCATTAAACTGTAGGTCCTTTTCACCTGTGTGAAAAATAGAATCTCATACAACATAGGTGATTGAAGAGAAGCTTGGCTCTGGTCCTTCATGGGCTGTAACGCCTCCAAAGAAGATGAAGAAGAAGATATGCCACTAACGCAAGCAGGACTAAAATTCGTACGCAGGACTGTTCTCTCGAAAAGACCAATAGCTCCTTCGTTCGCTATCAATAGCGTCAGGGACAGGGATGATTAAAGTTTTATATAAAGCCAACTTGACCTCTCGAGACAGGGCTCTATTACTCAATTTCTTCATCAGCCCAAAGAAACAACGATTGCAACGAGTAATTCTGCGTTTGATTTCAGTACTGATCTTGTATGTATGTACGTATGTTGGCGTTACAGTCCATGAAGAATCTGAGCCGAGCTTCTCTCGATTTTTCCCATAGGTGACAGGGACCTACAGTTTATTGCCGGTTCCGAACGGCGAATTTCGAGAAGCTTTTCATGACAATTTATCTACAGGGGGTTTTGTCAGAACCCCGCTGAGGAGAAACACCATGAAAAATACGTTCGATGACATGGCTGTGTCGGGATTCGATCCCGTGTCATCGGCGTCAGAGGCCAACACACTACCCACTGCGCCACGGTGCTCTCAGTACTGATCTTATTGTCCCTAGGGACTCCCCCTGCGGGTACGGGGTTAGAATAGTCCCGAGGTAAGGCATGCCTGTCGTAAAAGGCGACTAAAATCCGTCGCCGGAAAAGAAATAAATCTACAATAACGAAGGCGGGAAGGGAGGATGGATCAGTGGAGAGGTACCAATCTCCTCTGTCCCCATACTCCTGGAACGCCGATAAGTTATAAAAAGTAAATAATATTCCGGTCGGAGTGTTCTGAAATCCTAGCACACTTAAAATTGAAAGGAGGTGAGCGAACAGGCTCGAGTTTTTGTGGAAACTTATCTGTTAGTGACCTCGGTTGCGAAGTGAAATATCAAAGTACTTAGAACAAAATTGGTACCACGGGGATTGGGTGCCCCCGGAACATACGGTTACTGTTTAGTAGTAAGTCGTTCGCCGGATGTTCCGGCCCTATCGCATGAGGAAGGATTCGTGGGGGCTGTGGTTATCCCAAATGCGGGAACAACTGGTATCTGGCGTGCAGGTTTGTTTTGCGTCAGATGCAAGTGGTGTAGGTGTCAGACGTCTGTTACTTTCTACGTCAGATACAAGAGGTGGTGATAGACCTCGGTCTTCATCAAGGGCGGTGTTCATGCCACAACATGTTCACTAATTGAACCATCTGTAGTTTACTACATTTGGGGCAACGACCAATGCTTGTCTTGGTCCCGATTGTGGGTAGGCCCACCGCGGAATTAAGCCGTAAAGGCAGGTGTCCGCGTTAAGCATATTCATGATCGATCTGTCCCTAGGGACTCCCCCTGCGGGTACGGGGTTAGAATTGTCCCGAGGTAAGGCATGCCTGTCGTAAAAGGCGACTAAAATCCAATCGAGCGTGCTAAAATCCTGGCACCTCAGGAATTTGACGGAAGGTAAGTTGTCAGGCTTGAGTTTTGGGTGGACTCAACTGAAAGTGACTGGTTTAGTTGCGGCGTGTAAACCAAGGCACTTTAAAATACTTGATACCACGGGGACAGGAAGCCCCCGGAGTGAACTAGGTGAGTGAGTGTGTGAGTGATTAAAAGAAACACAGCCAAGAGGCACTTTGTGCCAATGATGAAAATTAATTGTGATAGTAGCAAATAATATGCACACTCAGTTGCCGAAATTCGCTCCGGTCCTGTCTGTTGAGGTAGGCCCCCTTGTGGGAGCATCGTGGTGGCTGTGGTTATCCCAACATCGCGGGAACGCATGGTATCTGACAAGATCAAGGAAGACTTCGGTCTTCGGTCTAAAAAGTCAGATGCAAGAGGTGTTAGGTAGGCCTCGGCCTTTATCAAGGGCGGTGTTCATGTCCCCAAGCATGACTCCGAATTGAAACCGGCACTATGTCATCTAAGGAAGGGGCGTTGGTGGACACATTATATTCACCCCATGTAGGATGGCCCACCGTGGAATTAAGCCGACAAGGCAGGTGTCCACGTAAAACCCCAAACGGAATCTGTCCCTAGGGACCACCCCCGCGGGTTAGGGGTTAGAGTATACCCGAGGTAAGGCATGCCTGTCGTAAGAGGCGACTAAAATCCGGAGGATGGGTCAGGTAGCAAATGTTGCCTGACTCATAGTGGGAGAAAAGGGACTTGATCCCTAGATATCTAAAGAATTCCCTCGGGCTTTCTTAATCTGTGGTGCATGGTGGTATAGGGAACCCAATTGGTTCCTAGAACCCAAGTGGTTCCTTAAACCTGGTGGTGCATGACGATATGGGCCGGTCTGGCGGCCCATTCAAAAATATCCAGTCGAGCGTGCTAAAATCCTGGCACCTCAGGAATGACGGAAGGTAAGTTTTCAGGCTTGAGTTCTTGGGGGAACTCGACTGAAAGTGACTTGGTTTAGTTGCGGAGTGAAAACCAAGGCACTTTAAAAATAATTGGTACCACGGGGACAGGAAGCCCCCGGAGTGAACTAGGTGGGTGAGTGTGTGAATGAACTAAATACAGTATAAGAGGCACATTGTGCCAATGACGAAAAATCTGATTCATGCCGAGTTTTTAATTAAATTTGTGACAGTAGCAAGTAATGCACACTCACTAACCGAAATTCGCTCCGGTCCTGTCGGTTGAGGTAGGCCCCCTTGTGGGAGCATCGTGGTGGCTGTGGTTATCCCAACATCGCGGGAACGCATGGTATCTGACAAGACTTCGGACTTCGGTCTAAAAAGTCAGATGCAAGAGGTGTTAGGTAGACCTCGGCCTCCATCAAGGGTGGTGAACATGTCCCCAAGCATGTTCACTAATTGTACCAGGGTATTCGTACCCTGGGGCAAAGACCAATGCAGCCTTGGTCCCGATTGTGGGTAGGCCCACCGTGGAATTAAGCCGTAAAGGCAGGTGTCCACGTTAAGCTTATCTATGATCTCTGTCCCTAGGGACCCTGGGTCCCAGGGATCCTGCGCGTGCCCGGTGGCTGTTAGTTTCTACCTTGACTCGGACCTGGTACGTGCGGGAATTCGATTTTAGTTAGTTGATTGGTAGTTAGTTAGCTTTGTTTAAGGTTGATTAAGGTTGATGAGGTACTAGACCTCGAGCTTTGCGGGGCTCATCTGGCAGTGACATTAGTCGCGAAGCTCCACCGGAAGCTGTATTCTGGTACCACGGGAGACAGGAGCCCCCGCAGCCGACTTCAATGTCTGCCCCGGCCTGTCTATGAGGTAGCCCCCCTAGTGGGAGTATCGTGGTGGCTGTAGTTACCCCAAAAACGCGGGAACAAATGGCACCTGGGCGTCCAAACTCCATCTCGGACGCCTCGATGCAAGAGGTGTTAGATAGACCTCGCCCCTCAGCAAGGGTTGTGAATATGCCTCAACATATTCACTAAATTGTACCGGGGAGGTACTTGTACCGCCCTGGGGCGTTGACCAACGCTTTTCTTGGTCCCGACAGTG
The DNA here is from genome assembly GCA_951905685.1 of Eumerus sabulonum. NCBI lineage: Eukaryota > Metazoa > Arthropoda > Insecta > Diptera > Syrphidae > Eumerus > Eumerus sabulonum. Next base: position 146,437,557 of record OX645060.1, on the reverse strand, counting down.
TGGGTAGGCCCACCGTGGAATTAAGCCGTAAAGGCAGGTGTCCACGTTAAGCCATTATTCATTTCTGTCCCTATTTATTGCGGAGCCGAGGTAGACGAAGTTCTTTACTACCTCAAAGTTTTTGCTGCCCATTGTGACGCTCTGTCCGAGACGTCGATGTTAAATGTCATCCTCCCTTGATGAGAGCATATACTTTGTTTTGCCCTCGTTTACCGCCAGACCCATTTTGGCCGCCTCCGCTTCAATGCCAACAAACGCTTCATTGACGGCTCGTTGGGTTCGACCACTCACGTCAATGTCACTTGCATAAGTTAACAGTTGGACGGACTTTTGGAACTTCGTGCCTCTAATGTTAACCTGTAATTTTGCAGGATTCCCTCAAGTAAAATATTGAAAAAGTCACTTAATCTGACGAGTTTGGTAGAAATATCAAAACTTGACTTGACTGTATAGCTCGTCTCTATGCACGCTGTTATGTGGGGCCTTGAAATCGACAAATAGGCGGTGAGTGTCGATTTGCATTTCTTGGGTCTTTTCCACAATCCGCCGCAGAGTGAAGATCAGGTCTATCGTATACTTTTTTGACCTGAAACTACGCTGATGTGGACCTATCAGATTTTTGATGGACATATCAGAGTATATTGTACGCGATGTTAAGGGAATTGATCCCTCGGTAGTTGGCGCAGTCGAAGGGATCTCCTTTTTGCGTTCTAGGTTGGGTAAATATTCTCCTACAATTTCATTCGTTCGATTGGTTTGGTTTGAAAATTTTGTTGATCAAATTGAGTCGCAAGCATTTAACTTCAATAGAAAAAAATTGAGTGTTAAAGAAGTTGTCTACAGGTAGGATAAAGGACTAGGCCCTCTATTCTCGAAGTTGAAAAGAGCCGTGAAAAGGCGGAGATTTGTCACAATTGAGAAGATGAAAAACGTAACGCAATAAAAGTTACTTTATTTTTTTGAACAAAGCACATATGAAAACTGACAACCAGTTTATTTACACAATTTCTTCTCTAGAAAGTGCTGGAAGCATCCCCGACTCTTGTTGTTTTACAACATTCGCTATGTAGTATGGTAGCATCAAGGTAATAAAACCAACAAGCGCAACACATGTACCCAGATTTAAAATCTTCAAAATATCCCGTACAATATTGTTATAGTTTATAAGCATACTGACGAAGATAAACAAAACAGCATATCCCCGAATACATGCCCACGCAATTTCTTCGCACAATAAACAATAATGATGAGTGTACGATGCGAGTATCAAGTTGTTTGCAACTCCTGCGACGCGTAGTCTATAATCCTTGAAGTCCTTACCATGGTGCTTATTGCTTGCATTGGCTTAGTGGCTTTCATCTGAAACTAGTTTCCGCTCGTTGCGGGAAAATTTATGGACATGTAATGTTTTGAAGTGCATACTCTCGCAGTTGAAATTGATGAAGCTGAAAAGTTTTTCATCCTTAGACGAATTGTTTGTGCTTTCTTGCGTTTTCGCTAGTTGCCCTTTGCTATTTCGTCTTTGGCAAGGTCCTTGGAAATGACAAAGAAACTCTAACAACTATGTGGATAAATATTTGCAAAGTTATTGCACTTTATATTTATTTACAACGTAGTTGAGTATTTCTTTATGTTGTGTGACTTTATTTTTTTTTTTCTTTTTTGGCATACGGGTCCTCGTCAGAGTTGTGCACCAAAAGTCATCAATTCTATGTGGACAAGGCTTGAAGTGGCAGCAAAAGTATGTTTTGCACAATATGTCTTTTCGTCCTTTTCTTGTTGTTTCCTTTCTTTCCTGTGCTTAATCTTTTCGGTCGTTTGTCGCAACGATAGAGGAGAGAAATAGATTTATGAACAACGACCGTTCGTAAAGGGACTTCGTCCTTGATATAAAGCGTAATTCATCATTTGGATTCAGCCACTTGGGAATAATTCTCAGTAAGTAGTTTGGATGGGTTTCACATGTGCGTACGATCACTGGACATTTATTTGTCATAAAGCAGCAAAAAATCTAATTAATGCATTCCAGGTTAAAAAAATATTGAAAATTTCCTTCCGACAGGACGAAATACAATGTGATAAAATACTCGCATCGTACAAATACAAATCTCGTAAATATACGATATCGAAGAGAAGCAGAGTTTTTCCTTATGAAGCTTATGAAGTTTTGTTAAGTGCCACCATGAACAGTATGTCGGGCTTACACACAAAAATCAAGAGTCCATATCCATAAAATTATATAAAAAGGATATACTCGTATGCACGGAATATTGGTATATAAATTGAAAATTTTGGTTCAGATTTCATGTGTTATATATTTTTTATGATGGAAGCATAGTAAAAAAGCTGCAAATGTCCTTACACAGTTGTTGATGGTTGACTGAAGTGGGTTGTAAACGAACGAGTTTGCGTGCTTATGTACATATGTATATGGTGATTCGAGTTGCCATGTATAGGAGTAATGAGTTTTATAAGATGTGCTCCATTTCCTTTTAGGCCTTCCACCTCTTCGTACTACGACTGTTGATGGCAGTAAAATGTAAAACTAGTGGAGGTTGAGAGATATACATATACGTATATATTGAAATGAGATTTTGATTTTATTAAAGGTTGCTTTAAGCTGTTGTTGCGAATGCTTCAATTGATTAAAAGAACTTGAACGCTTTACTATGCGCAACATTCTCTTTATGGTATTCAATACTTCCTATTAACTGAAACTAATTTTATTTATGCAAATTGGTCGAAAATTAGTTTACGCTTAAAGGATTCTCTTATTGTTCACTTGGAATGTAATGGTAGTAAGATTCCTTACAGTCATCTCATGAAAAGACTAGCTTGCTCAAAACCGTGCTTAGCTCTTAAACTAACAATGCTCCATAGAATAGCTCTTACTTAATTACTTACTTAAGTGGCGCTACAGTCCGTGGTGAACCTGGGCTTCAACCAACAAGCGTCTCCAGCTGGCACGGTCCTTGGCCAGCTGTTTCCTGTGCCGCACGCCCCGTTGGTTAAGGTCCCCTTCCACCTGCGTGCGCCACCGTTGATGCGGCGGTCCTCAGCCGCGCCTTCCTACCGGGGTGGATTCGAAGACTCTTCGGGTCAGAGCTGTATTTTCCATGCGCTCTGTATGGCCCCTTAGACGCTGAATCCGAAGACGTCGCACCAGGCCGATGTCGCTGTATAACTCGTACAGTTCTTCGTTATATCTTCTCTTCCATACACCGTTTGAACAAACGGGACCGCAGATAGTGCGCAGAATTTTCCTCTCGAAACGACCAAGGGCATCTTCATCCGCTTTTGTTAAGGTCCAAGCCTCTGCGCCGTAAAGGAAGAATGGGATGATTAAGGTCTTATATAGTGTCACCTTGGTTTTCCGAGAGAGGGCTCTACTTCTCAATAGCCCCTTGAGCCCAAAGAAACAGCGGTTGGCAAGAGTGATTCTGCCTTTTATCTCAGCGCTGGTGTTGTTGTGGCCAGTCATCAGTGAGCCAAGGTAGACGAATACCTTGACCACTTCAAAGTTAGATCCGCCCATGTTGACGTTCTGGCTAATACGTCGGTGTTGTCCGTCTCTTTTAGATGAAAGCAGATATTTGGCTTACCCTCATTAACCTTGAGACCCATCTTAGCCGCTTCTACCTCAATACTTACAAGGGCCTCATTAACATCTCGCTGTGTCCATCCAATCACGTCAATGTCGGTGGCGTACGCAAGCAATTGCGTAGACTTGAAATAAATCGTACCTCTTGTGTTGGCCAGTGACTCTTGCACGATCTTTTCAAGCACGATGTGGAAAAAGTTGCATGACAGCGCGTCACTTTGCCTAAATGCTTCTTTAAAATCAAAGGTCTCGGTTTGCTCATTAACGACCTTAATGTAGCAGCGAGAATTCTCCATTATCACCCTGCACAGTCGGACGAGTTTGGCAGGGATGTTAGAACTAGACATGACTTTGTAAAGCTCATCTCTATACACGCTGCAGCCTTGAAATCGATGAAAAGGTGGTGAGTGTCGATTTGATATTCCTCGGTCTTCTTCAGGATCTGCCGTAGCGTAAATATTTGGTCTATTGTGCATTTACCCGGCCTAAAACCACACTGATAAGAGCCGATCAGGTTATCCACAAACGGTTTCAGGCGTTCACACAATACGGCAGAGAAGATCTTATATGCGATGTTAAGGAGACTTTTCCCCTATAGTTGGCGCGCACGCAATATTAACACCAAAAGTGCATGAACGAATTACAGGGAATTACAACCAACGCGAAATTTGGTCTGCTCTCGTCCCATCTACGACAAACCACCCCTGAGAGTAGTGAGCAAACATCTACGACCCAAAACCACTGCATTCCGTTCAGGTTGTGTGTCAAAACATCAACCTGCGCGAAACTCTCCCTCTCCCTTTTACCTTCGCTCCAACAATGTTCAATACGTTATAAAGCCTTAGCCTTGAGTGCGGGTGTGACTATTAAACAGAAAAAAGTTATAGGGGTCTCCTTTCTTATGGACCTGGCAAACGATTCTGAGATTCCATTCGTCGGGCATGCTTTCCTCCGACCATACCTTGCAAATGAGATGATGCATGCACCTTACCAGCTCATCTCCAGCCGCATTAAGAAGCTCAGCAGACAGGCCGCCTTCGCCCGCGGCTTTATTAGACTTAAGTCTTTCAGCATCGACTGCGATTCTACTACCAGTTCTCCATTTTCATCCCTGCAGGCCGCCGCTCAGGCTTTGTAGCCATGGCAAGTTCGTTTTAGCTTTTTGTAAAACTTGCGGGCGTCATTCCTGCGGAAGCATCTCTCCGTCTCCTCGATCTCACGCTTTCCGTGCTCTCTCTCTTCTTTCTTCTGAAAAGCGTGTGTTCCCCTCTTCTCTTCTGCTCATAGATTTCGCGAGCAGCTCTCGTCCGTCGTGGCAGCATGGCTTTATATGTATGCCTCTTGTTTTGCTGCATGGGCTTGTTCGCATTGTTCGTCGAACCAGGGGTTTCTGGGTTGTGGCGGTTTGAAACCCAGCACCTCTGAGGCAGCGTCTCTGACCGCGCTCTGGCAATGCGCCCCTTCCTGCTCTATTGCTTGTGCTGCTGTGGGCGGATTTTGAGAGATCTTGGAGGAGACACGATCGGCAAAGATTCTGGCAGTCTCTTGCGATTGTAGCTTTCCAACTCAAACTTACGTTGTCCTACTCGACTCCTAAGCATTCTTGATATCCTCATTCGTACCTTGGCTACAACAAGGTAGTGGTCCGGGTCGATGGTGGCCCCTCAGAAGGTTCGTACGTCGAGAATACAGAAGTAGTGTCTGGCGTCGATCGCAATATGATGAATCTGGTTGGTGGTCGATTGATCAAAAGACCGCCAGGTACCCTTGTGGATGTTGAGATGGGGGAATCGCGTGCTTGCTACAAGGAGGTTACGCCCGCTAGGAAATCGATTAGCCTAAGTCCGTTGTCGGATGTGGTTTTTCGGAGGCTATGCTTTCCTATGTTCGACTCAAATATGCCCTTTTTGCCCAGTTCTGCATTAAAATCTCCTAGGACTATTTTTGTGTCGTAGCTGGGGCATTGGGCATATGTTCTGTCTAGGAGATCGTAGAATTCTTCTTTGAGTCGATCGTCCTTTTCTGCCGTTGGGGCGTAAGCGCATATTAAGCTAATGTTTCCAAATTTAGCTTTGATGCGGATTGTTTTGAGGCGTTCGCTTATATCTCGGAAGCTTAACACTTTTTGTCGGAGTTTTCCTCGAATAACGAATCCGCACCCGAATAGGCGCTGTTTGTTCTCCTTGTAGGAGTTCCCGTAGTAGACGGCGCAGTTTTTCATCCGTCTGGTCCATCCCATCGCACTTCTTGGAGTGCGGTAATATCTGCTTTATAGCAGTTGAGGGTTTGCTCCAATTGATCGCCTGCACCCGGTCTGTTAAGGGACCTCACATTCCAGGTGCAGACTCTCAAGTCCGTTAGTCGTTTGCAGGGGTCGTCAGCTTTGTATCCGTCCGTATCCGAGGCTTGTTGTCGTTTCGGAACAAGTAGGTTTTTACGTGGTAGGGATGTTACCCCTAAGCACAACCCCCAACCTGGAGGGCCAGGTTCCTCTTTCTCCAGGAACAAGGGGTTGGGTCGCTGCACACATTGGTTCACTACCTGGCGGGTGCCAGGGTTGCTATCCAGGGGGCCACGCGGAGGCTGTGTGTCAACTTGGATTGAGCAGGGACAGAGATCAAAGTTGGCGTTTGCCATGTTAAACGCTATCAACTTCTTTGCTCTGTTTGCTCGCTACCGCCCCCCCATAGAATAGCTCCTAGCTCTTTATTATTGTTGTCTTCCTAATGACGTTATTCATTATGGAACTACCATATTAGTGTGTTCATTAAAAAGGCATTTGTATTAGTTTCTCCGAAAACGCCAAGAATCATTCGTAACCAGGATAGATTGCATGGTGATAATTAACCGCAATGCCATTAAGCAACGCTGTCTAATAACATTTTATTTCCCAAGCCACCCTCGTATTTATTCTACTTACATGAATACTCGTAACACAGTCAACCAATGTCGACGTCATCAAACTAGTTAATTAAATCACATTATGTTTATCAAACCTCCATCAAATTACTCAACCTCACGCTGCGTTACGTGCACCCTTTACGCCCTTAAATGACACACGCAAACCCATTCCGATGCGTTTCTTTCCGACAAATCAGACTCAAACTAAAACAAAGGGAAAAACCTATTTCTGTCATCCATCATATCAACACCCATGTGATGTGTTGGCTGTATTATTTGACGCCAGCCCACCCAGAATTGAGGACAAACACTTGTGGCATATATATACATACATACTCGAGACAAGCTAAATATAATTAGCACCAAAATGACACTATTTGTTTCCAAAGAATGAGATATGTATACCCTTATGGCCACCCCTAGCGCCTTGAAACCAATCGCCGTGGAATCGCAACACATTTCTATTAACGGAAATGTAGTAATGGAAATATCCTTGGCTTCGTGTCCTGTAACAAACTCATAACATTTCAATACAAAGTAATGGCAAAAGTCTCAGGAAATAATGCTTATTAAGTTCACCTTAACATCTGTTGGGTATAATTGAGCTTAAGGTAAGGGAAAGCTGGTGCGGTCGGTAGACTGAATAAATGAAATCCAGAGCAAAAAATCATCTAGATATGTATGTATGAGCGTTACGTAGGCAAACGATTTATGAGTCCAGCTGTTGCCACTCCCACAATGGGTACGAATTCTGTGGGATTCGCCTTCTGCTACTGCCTTGATAGTATTCAATATTCATGTTGAATTTATAAGGGGAGTCGAGACTTTCTGGTCTGTTGCATCGATTTCGTTTCGAGTTAGTCGCTCGATATCAAAGATGGATTCTTGCACATCGCTTTGACTGGAAACATTCAAATTGTCGTTTAGGAGAGGACTGTTTTGAGCTGTTTACAAAGGATCTTTTGATCAAAATTTACATCTGGAGTAAAATGTTTTTATATATCCAAGCACTTATGGAAACATAAGCTTACTCCTGCATAAAGCTAGCTATGATGTCAAAATGGGCAAATGGAAATGCTCTGAGAATCATTACAGACAGAAGTATGTTTACGGTATATCCTCTGGATAGCACTCATTTTTACCGACCCTGCTATATATTAAATTGTTCAAGTCATTCTGTTGCCCAGTTGATTGAGGGCCTTTTTGTTTACCTGTGTGCCACCTTAGATGCTGCAGTCATCTGTTTCGTCGACCCTCGGGGATGGATTCGAAGATTCTTCGGACTGGAGTTGTGGTGGACAGTCTTACAAGGCCGTTGTCGCTGTCCATCGTGGCTTCACTCTCCGTCAACCCAAACTAGACTAATATTACCTGCAAAATTTGCCTCTCGAAGCGTCCAAGTTCCTCCTCATCAAAGTATGTCGAAATGTTCGCTGAACCAAATAACTCAGCTTGTGAATGAGCCATCCCGTATCCGGGATGTTGCCAGTCATACCGCCAACACCCTGGACTTGTTTCTTTCCTCTCAATCTGATGAATACTATTTGGATGTATTATCTCCTGTAGGCTTGTTGTAGAGGGCATGGGCTCGGACATACAGGGTAGAGTTGTTGATCGCTCTCAACCTGGCGAGATGCCAGCAACGATCCCTGTTTAAATGCCCGGGTCAAGTTGACACACGGCCTCCTCGCTGCATCCTCTGGATAGCCTCTTCAACAACCGTAGGGAGGTGAACAAACGTATGCAGCGACAAATCCCCGTCCAGAATGGCGGTTGTGCGGCGGGCTAACAATACGCCCACGTAAAAAAAGACAAGTTATGAATGAGCAATATGGCTCGGATACACAGACGGATACTCGACGACGACAATGCACGAAAAAGGAACACGATTTGCGAGTATGCTCCTGGAATGTCAGAACCCTGTACACTCCCGGAGCTGCTCATAAACTAGAAGGAATCTTCAAGCAGTACAAGGCGGATATTCCTGCGGTCCAGGAAATACGCTGGATAGGAAACGGTATGATTAGGAAGAAAAATTGCTACATATATTACAGCTGTCACAGAAGATCGCACTTACTGGGATGCGGATTTGTCGTGGGAAAGCGGTTAAGGTCGAAGATCATCGACTTTAAATCTATAAGTGATCGCCTGGCTGTGATCCGCATCAGAGGCAGATTTTATAACATCAGCCTTATCGACGAGGCTGAAGACCTTACCAAGGAGGACTTCTATGACCTCCTGGATATCGCCTACGGAGCTTGTCCGGAGTGCGATGTAAAAATCGTGCTCGGGGACTACAACGCTAAAATCGGTAAGGAAAACACCCTTGGCGGAATGATCGGAAAGCACAGCCTCCACGATACAACAACAGATAACGGCTTCCGACTCGCTGACTTTGCGACAGCTCGTAGTGCGGTGATAAGTAGCACAAGATTCCCTCGCAAGCGAATCCACACAGCAACCTGGCGATCTCCGGACGGTCGAACCGCCAACCAAATCGACCATGTGCTCATTGACGCAAGGCACTCGTCAAACATCCTGGATGTGCGAACATTCAGAGGGGCAAATGTCGACTCTGACCACTTCCTCTTAGCAGCAAGATTCAGAGCTCGACTGTCCAATGTCAGAAAGCTGCACCAGCCCATCAGGAGGAGGTTCGACATTGGGCGCCTGAGCACACCGGAGGTTGCCAGAGTCTACAGGGAGCAGCTGAGCGAAAGACTCTACGGTATGCCTACGTCGAACACAAATGCCAATAATATGTGGCTGCATTGCCGCTCAGCCATTCAGGAGGTAGCCAAAACCACCCTAGGATACCTACCACCCCCGACAAGAAACCCGTGGTATGATGACGAGTGTGAGCAGAAAAAGGCAGCAACCGACGAGGCGTACCAAAAGGCGCTGCAGAGGAAAACCAGGGCAGCGCAAGAAGAGTACCGAGCCAGAAGAAGGGAGGAGAAAAAACTACTGCGACAAAAGAAAAGAATCTTCGCAGCCTCCCAGCTCAAGGATATCGAGGAGTCTAGGGATAAACATAAAATACGAGCCTTTTATAAGAAAGCCAAAGGCCTTGCAGGAGGCTTCAAAAAGGGCACCCTGGCTCTTCGAAACTGCGAGGGTAATCTTGTCACCGACCCGCAGGGAATAGTGGATGTACTTAAGCAGCACTTCCAGCAGCTGCTTAACGAGCATGACCAAGAGAGAGTTGTAGGGACCGAGGAAATCGCAACTCCAGCCGCTGAAGTATTCCTCCCACCCAGCATCGAAGAAGTCGGCACAGCTATTCAGAAGCTGAAGAACAACAAGGCCGCAGGCTCAGATGGCTTGCCATCAGAGCTCTTCAAGGCTGGCGGCGATGTTCTGATAGGGAGCTTGCACCAGATCATCTGCAGAATTTTGGAATATGAAAGCATGCCCGACGACTGGAATACCAGCTCTATATGCCCCATCCACAAAAAAGGCGATCCTACCTCTTGCAAGAACTATAGAGGTATATCCCTGCTCAATGTCGCATACAAGATCCTGTCAAGCGTATTGCGTGAACGTCTAAAACCATTTTGTACCGCACTAATCGGCAGCTACCAGTGCGGCTTCCGGCCCGGCAAATCAACTATAGACAAAATTTTCACACTTCGACAAATCCTGGAAAAGACCAACGAGTTTCGAATAGATACACACCATCTTTTCATCGATTTCAATGCCGCATTCGACAGCATTCATCGTGAAGAACTGTTTGGGGCGATGGCCGAATTCGGGATCCCGGTAAAACTGATCCAGTTGTGTCGCGTCACGCTAAAAAATACGCGATGCACCGTGCAACTCGGTTCTAGGACTTCGTAACAGTTTGAAACATGCACCGGATTTCGGCAAGGAGATACGCTGTCATGTGACTTCTTCAACCTGGTGCTGGAGCAGATAGTGCGACGGGCAGGCGTCAACAGGGAAGGCGCTATCTTCTACAATTCCGTCCAGCTGCTAGGATACGAGGATGATATCGATATCATCGCGTGTTCTCGCCGTGACATTGTGGAAGCATTCACTGCGATTGAAGAACAGGCGAAACGAGTTGGTCTTAAGGTTAATGAGGACAAGACGAAGTACATGCTGTCAAGCTAAAACCAATCATTCGCTCACCACCTGGGACAAAATAAATCAATTGACGTCTACAATTTCGAGGTAGTTAAGGAGTTTGTCTACCTCGGGGCAAACGTAAATTCCACAAATGACACCACAGTGGAGATCCGGCATAGAATCGCCCTAGGCAACCGCCGCTGCTTCGGCTTGTCCAAGCAACTGGGGTCAACTGTATGTCAACTTGACCTACACAAATATGCTGGTCCAGATGGTATTTCCACAATAATTGTGGAAAGGCATTCTTCTACGCTGGCAAAACCACAACATTTGTCCAGCCCATTTCCAAAAAAGGCAAATCTTCCTCTCTCTACAATTACCGAACCAGGACCATATGGAAACGCTGATAAATCGTCAGCTAATGAAATACATATCTCCAGTCGCAGAAACTCCTCAATGACGGGCAATATGGTTTCCGCAGCAACAGATCCACTAGTGATTTGATGGCATATCTCACCGAGAAGTGGAATCGTTCGCTCCAACAGGCGATTGAGATCAAAATAGTTGCACTTGATATTTCAAAAGCATTTGACAGAGTTTGGCATGAAGCTTTTTTGTTGAAAATATGTGTATTCGGAATCGATAACTCTCTTCTTCTATGGATTAGAAGCTACCTTTCGAATCGTTCAATTCAAGTTGCCTTGGACGGATTCAAGTCTGATACTCACTTTGTAAATGCTGGTGTTCCCCGGGGCTCCGTTTTGTCTCCGACACTCTTTCATAAATGATCTCCTGTCTGTTACTTCTAATCCAATTCACTGCTTCAGTGACGACAGTACCCTCAGCTTCTCATATTCGTTCACTTCTTTCACTTCTCTTCACTTCACTACACTTCTAGTGACCGGCAGCATATGTTAAGCACATTAGCAGCATCAGCAGCAATGGGGTAAAAACAATAGGGTGGAAGTACAAGCGTAACACTGTCCCGTGAATGGCATTTGATCTCTGAAATCGACAAGTTTTTTATCCTGGGTATGTGTGTAAGCGACAACCTGTCTAGTCTGGCGCATCTAAGAACTCACTGCACTGTTAAACATAGATATCATTTCTTCAACCGAATCACACGAATGTGGAACGCGCTACCTCGTTCGGTCTTCCCCCTCAATACAACATGCAGATATTTAAGACCAGTGTCAATAGGCATCTCGTCTCCCTCTCCCTGCTACTTTCTGCACGCAAAACGTCTCGCTGACGTTAGCCTGCTCGTAAAACTATAAAAAAGAAAATAAAACAATTTGGATAGGGTCCAAGCCTTTTTGCCACAACGGAGTACCGGGATCATTATAATCTTGTACAGGGTCACATTGGTTTATCGAGAAGGGCTTTACTTCTCAATAGCCAAAGAAACAGCGGTTGCCAAGAGTTAATCTGAGTTGGTATTGTTGCCGCTTGTCCTTATTGAGTCAAGGGGGTGGCCGTGGTGCAGTGGTTAACATCATCGACCGCCGAGCGGAAGGTCTATAGTTCAATTCGCTTCATAGCCAAGAAAAAGTAATTCCTATACGGACAAAAGTATGCAACGCAGTTGTGAATGGAAAGTTACCAGATGTACTGCTGCAGGCATAACACTCACAGTATATGGTCAACTGGAATTCATCCTGTGCGTATGCAATATTAAAAAGTGCTTGAACGAATTAGTACGGATTACAGCCAAAAACGCGGAATTCGGTCGGCTCTTGTCCTATCTAGGACAACCACCCCTGAGAGTTAACGAACATCAACGACCCAAAACCACTGCACTCCGTTCAGGTTGTGTGTATATGACACATTATAAGAAAATATAAAACTCTTGAACCTGCGCGAGTTTCTAAAAAAAAAAAAAAGTGGACGAAATTCTTCATTACCTAAAATTCGTAGCGGCCCATAATGACGTTTTGGCCACACATCGTTGTTGTGCGTCTTTCCTTGGTGACAAGTTATGCCCTTGTATATCTCAGACCCAAGTTAGCCACTTTTGCTTCAATGCTTTCAAAAGTTTCACTGATGCCTTGCAGTACTCTCAGAATAACGACAATGTCATTAGCATACATATGTATGTAGGCAATTGTACAGACTTGAAATAGATCGACCCCCTTTTATTGGCCATTGAGCTCCGTACAATCTTTTCAAGAATGATATTGATGAAGTCACATGACAATGCGTCGCTCTACTTGAATCCACTTTTGACATTAAAAGTCTCGGTAACTTTAAGATCAAACTCAACAGCCAAAGCAAAAATTAGTCGAATGGTTGAATATCTTACAACGGGCGAATAAGTCTCATTATAATCAATTCCTATTCTCTGACTGCAACCCTTTGCTACCAATCTTGATTTATACCGCATGAGCTTTCCTTGCTTGTCATGCTTGATATTAAAAACCCATTTCGATTTAATCGCATGCTGGTTTGACGGAAGTTCTACTAAATCCCATGTTTGGTTCTTCATTAGGGATTTGTACTCACTTTGCATGGATTTCATCCACATATCTGCATCTGGGCTAGCCAGAGACTCGCGAACTGAGACTGGATTCGTTTTAAGTAATTCTGCTTTATTTTCAATGAAGTAATTGATTTTTCTTCTTCTTGGCCTCAGCTTCATACTGTATTTGCAAGGACCATCATCTTGAATTGGATCGCCATTGCTTTCATGTTCCAATCCACTTGCATCAGAAATTACAGCCTCATTTTCTTCGTGTCCTTCATTAGCACTCCCACCCAAATCGGCTTTCTTATGTACTGCCTCACTCGAATGACAGTCAGGGGTCCTATATATTTCTTCACCGCGATCTACGAACTCATCTGCAGCAAGCATCTCCATATCGTCCTGTTTTGGTGAACTCTTTTCATTCTTAATAGGATAGATTTCATCAGCTTTCGAATCAAACAAATTATAAACAACATCGTTGTTGCTGGATGGCAATTCAAAAAACTTTACATCGCGACTCTTCAGAATCTTTCTTTGAATAGGTTCATATAACCGATATGCTTTAGATTCCTTGGAATACCCAACCATGTTGCATTCCACACCCATTGCATTAAATTTAGATTTACCTGGCCGTTTATCCAACATAATGGCCTTAGACCCAAATACCTTTAAATGTCCTATATATGGTTTCCGTCCATACCAGACTTCATGGGGTGTTTGATTTTTAAGTAGCTTAGTGGGTGATAAATTACGGATATACACAGCTGCGTTGACCGCCTCAGCCCATAGTGTTTCTGGGAGCTTGGAACTTATCAACATGCATCTGGCCATCTCGACCAGTGTTCTATTTGCGCGCTCAGATACACCATTTTGCTGAGGGGTGTAGTCTACGGTCAGCTGCCTTCTTACTCCATGCTGAGACAGAAACTTTGAAAATTCGACGTTTACGTATTCGCCACCATTGTCGGTTCTTAACATTCTTATTCTGCGACCAGTTTCGCATTCAACCTCAGCTTTAAATTCTTTAAAAGCATTAAATACATCGCTTTTAGCTTTTAGGAAATAAACAAAGATTTTACGACTAAAATCATCAATGAATAATACGAAGTACTTTGCACCTCCCAGTGACTTTACTTTCATTGGCCCACATACGTCGGAATGAACGATTTCTAGAAGACCTTTTGACACTATTTCCTTATTTGTTGCAAAATGGGAGCTACAGATTTTTCCCTTGAAGCAGGTCTCACAATCCAATGTATTTGGGACATTTCTTAGCGTCGCACCTTTAACCATATCTTCATTGAATAGTTTATGGATGGCCTTTACATTTAAGTGGCCTAACCGTGCATGCCATAATAATGCATCATCGTTGCATTTGGTTTTCATGCAGCACAAAATATTTTTGTTTTTATATACAAACAAATCATCAATTTTATTTGCGTGTAGTATTAAATTCTTAGAGCTGTCAACAATTTTAGCCTCCTTCTCCTCAAATTGAACCCAATGGTTATTTGCTACCGCTTTGCTCACTGATAAAAAATTGGTTTTCAATTGAGGGACGTATAAAACATTTACCAGCTTTATAGTACTATAATTGGTACAAATCTGTACAACTCCAATACCTATTGAATTAATAAAATTATTGCCTGCTAATTCAATCTTCTCGATGTGTGGCTGCATGTGTGTAAACAAACTTCTGTCACAACACATATGACAGGTTGATCCGCTGTCAAGCACCCACATACCTTCGTTGAGCTCTCTGGAATAAGTATACGAATTTAACATCGTAAATGATGACGTATTACTTCTTTTCGGTAGGCTTTTCGGAGATCGGCACTCAGAAGCAAAATGCCCTTTCTTTTGGCAGTTATAACACTTGCCTTTAGGTTTAGCATTCTTCAGAGATATTGTATTGAGGGGTTGTATTGAAGTTAATTAGTATTGAATTCTACCTTACAGATCACACCCAAGACATTACTCTGCTTTTTCTTTATTGTATTCAATCACTATCCCAGGTTTCTGAAATGTCAAATATGTATGTATGGAAATATTCAAATTATATTAGTCGCTTGTGAAACTCCAAAAGGAAAACTGTGTGTTTTTATTTCTACCTAACAGAAACCACATTGATAGGAACCTACCAAATTGTCCATGAATGGTTCCAGGCCTTCACACAGCGCGGTAGAGAAGATACGCGACTTATTCCCCTATAGTTGGCGCAGTTATAGGGGTCTGCATCCTTACGGACCGGGCAAACGATGCTGAGATTTCATTCACCGGGCATAATTTCTTCCGACCATATCATACAGATGAATCGGTGCATGCTCCCAATGAACTCATCTGTATGTATGTATGTTGGCGTTACAGTCCATGAAGAACCTGAGCCGAGCTTCTCTCAATCACCCATGTTGTGTGTGATTTCATTTTCACATAGGTGAAAGGGACCTACAGTTTTTTTGCCGGTTCCGAACGGCGAATTTCGAACTCATCTCCAGCTGCTTTAAATAGTCCAGTAGGCAGACCGTCAGCAGCGCCAGCAGCTTTATTAGACTTCAGTTTCATATTCGTCCAAGGTGAATGGTAGCGCCTCTCAATATCTTTCGTTTGCTTTTTGCTTTTTGCAAAGCGAATCTTGTCGATTCGTAGAACTCACGAGTGGCTCTCTTCCGTTGTCGCAACATGGCCTAATACAACAGAGGCAACATCCCTGATGGCGCTTTGGCACCCTATCCATTGATGTTCTATGGTTTGCGCAGCTTGTATCTGATCTTGGGAGAGCTCAAGGCATCGGTGAAAATCCTGGCGATCTATTTCGACTGCAGCTTTCCTACGTCAAATTTTGTTGGTCCTACTCAACTCCGCAATGTCCGCGATATTCGCATCCCTACCTTGGCTGTAATAAGGTGGCCTGCTAAATGTTCGGACATATAATAAGCTGGTGCAGTGACCTTGATCTTGGTCTTCCCCAAGATTTGCCGCAGTGTGAATATTTGGCCTATTATGCATTTACCTGGCCTGAAACCATACTGATGAGAAGCTATCAGATTATCCATAAAGCGTTTTAGGCGTTCACACAGAACAGAGATGATCTTATAAGCGATATTAAGGAGGCTTATTCCTCTGTAGTTGGCGCGGTTATAGGGACCGGGCAAATGATGCTGAGATTCTATTCGTCGGGCATCCTTTCCTCCGAACCTATTTTACAGATTAGCTGGCGCCCTACCAGCTCATCTCCAGTCGCTCAATAGACAGGCCGTCCGCGCCTGCTAGCTTAATTTCATCTACATAGGTCAGGTGGGCGGAATTCTCTTGAATTTTCGTCAGTTGCGAATGGGTCATTCTGCCTGACAGCGGTATCGGACCTATCATCGCCGTTAAACAGTTTATAGGAATGTTCTTTCTGTATTCTCAGCTTCGACTGTGACTCTACTAATAGGCGTCCGTCCTCATCCCTACATGCTTCTGATCTGGCTTTATGGCCCTGACATTTTCGTTTTACTTTTTCGTAAAACTTGCGAGCGTCATTCCTGAACTATGTACATAGCATCTCTCCATCTCCTCGATCTCACGCGTCCCGTGCTCTCTTTTTTTCTTCTTTAAAAGTCTGTATTACTCTCGCCGTTTCTGCTCGTAATGTTCATGAGCGGCGGCTCTCGTCCGTCTATTCAGCATGGCTTTGTGGAAGTTTCACTTTGCTACATGGGCTTGCCCGCACTGTTCAAACCAGGGGTTCCTAGATGCCGGGTGCTTGAAACTCAACATATCAGTGTCATCGGATCTTGCGAGAGATTGAGGGAAACTCGATCGGCAAAGACCCTAGCGCTCTCTGTACTTGTAGCCTTTCGACGTCAAACTTTCGTTATCCAGCTCGACTCCGTGGCATCCTTGATATCCCCATTCGAACATTGGCTACAACAAGGTTATGATCTGAGTCGATGCTGGCTCCTCGGAAGGTTCGTACATCTAAAATGCTGGAGCAGTGTCGACTAATCAGGTGATTGCCAGGTTCCTTTGTGGGAATTGCGATACGGGAATCGTGTGCTAGCTAGAAAGAGATGACGCCCCGCCAGGAAGTCGAGTACCATGTGTCCGTTTTTGGACGTGGTGTCTTGTAGACTATATTCGACTCAAATATTACCTTTTTGCACTAAAATGTCCTAGTACTGCACCCATTGGACCACTACCCGACGGACGCCGGGGCAGCTATCAATGTTAAACGCGATCAGCTTCTTTGCTCTGCTTGCTCGCTCCATTGGTCCGAAAGGATCTTTAATTTCACGCCTCATTTCCAGGACACCTTTGGTTTGACTTCGACCTTAACATAATTTGCAAAAACACTTTTTTGAAAAACATCGCCTTAACTGCCGGAAGTCTTTCGACAACAGTCAAATAATACTTACTTACTTTCTTTGATGGTGCTACAGCCGACCCAATCTTTGGCCAGCCGCTTCCAGTGTTGCACGCCCAGTTGGTTGAGGTCCTTTTCCACCTGTGCGCGCCACCTTAAATGCGGTCGTCCCTCGGGGTTGGAGTCGTCGACTCTTTGGGCCGAAGCGTTGATGTCCATTCGCTCTACATGGCCTAGCCGTCTTAGACGTTAGATCCGAAGACGTCTAACCAGGCCGATGTCGCTGTATAGCCCGTACAGTTCTTGGTTGAATCTCCTCGTCCACTCTCCGTTTACAAAAACGGGACCAAAGATTGCACGCAGAATTTTCTTCTCGAAACGCCCAAGAGCCTCTTCATCCGCTTTTGATAACCTCCAAGCGTCAGCGCCGTAGAGGAAGACCGGGATGATTAAGGTTTTGTAGAGGCATACCTTAGTTTTTCGAGAGAGGGCTCTACTGCTCAATTGCCTCTTGAGTCCGAAGAAGCAACGGTTTTTTTTTTTTTTTTTTTTTAGAGACTCGCGCAGGTTCAAGAGTTTTTTTTTTTTATATTCTCTTATGATATGTTGACACACACAACCTGAACGGAGTGCAGTGGTTGGGGTCGTTGATGTTCGTTCACTACTCTCAGGGGTGGTTGTCCTAGACCTAGATAGGACGAGAGCCGACCAAATTCCGCGTTGGTTATAGTCCGTAGTAATTCGTTCAAGCACTTTGGTATTGCATACGCAGAGGATGAATTTCGGTTGACCACATACTGTGAGTGTTATGCCTGCAGCAGTACTTCTGGCCACTTTACATTCACAACTGCGTTGTATACTTTTTGTCCGTATAGGAATTACTTTTTCTTGGCTATGAAGCGAATTTGAACCATAAACCTTCCGCTCGGCGGTCGATGATGTTAACCACTGCACCACGGCCATCCCCAACGGTTGGCAAGAGTTATTCTGCGTTTTATCTAAACGATGTTGTCGCTGCTGCTTGTCACTACCGAGCCAAGGTAGGCGAAGTCCTTGACTACTTCAAAAATATAGCTGCCGAAGGTGACGTTCTGACCAAGAAGTCGGTGTTGCGCGTCTTTCTTGGATGACAGCATATATTTGGTCTTGTCCCCATTTACCCTAAGACCCACTTTAGCTGCTTCTGCTTCAATGCTTGCGAACGCCTCATTGACATCTCGCTTTGTCCGTCCAATAACGTCAACGTAAGCAAGCGTAAGCAAGCAATTGTGTGGACTTGAAGTATATCGTACCTCTTGTATTGGCCGCAGTGCCTCGCACGATCTTTTCACGTATGATGTTAAAGAAATCACATGACAGTGCATCACCCTGTCTAAAACCTTTTTTAACATCAAAGGGGTCGGTTAGTTAACCTTCGACCTTAATGAAGCAGCGAGAGTTCTCCATAGACATCCTGCACAGTCTGACGAGTTTGGCAGGAATGTTAAATCATAACATGTATTTGTAAACACTGTCATACGCGGCTTAAAAGTCGACAAAAAGGTGGTGCGTTTCGACATGGAGTTCTTCTCCAAGATCTGCCGTAGTGTAATTATTTGGTCTATCGTGGGTTTTCCTGGCCTGAAACTACACTGGTAGGAACTTCAGGTACTTACACAGTACGGCAGAGAGGATCTTGTACGCGATGTTCAGGAGGCTTATCCCTCTGTAATTGGCGCAGTCATAGGGGTCTCCTTTCTCATGGACCGGGCAAACGATACTGAGATTCCATTCATCGGGCATGCGTTCTTCCGACCATATCTTGCTGATGAGTTGGCGCATGTTCCTAACCAGCTCGTCGCCAGCTGCTTTAAACAGCTCCGCCGGGAGTCCGTCTGCTCCAGCAGCTTTATAAGACTTAAATTTCGATATCGCTATCTTAACCTCGTCTAGGTCGGGTGGACGGGATTCTCCTTCGTCTTCGTCCATTGTGAATGGTTTGCTCTGTCTGACGGCGGCATTTTGACCATCATCGCCGTTATACAGTCTGCAGAAGTGGTCCATCCACATTCTCAGCATCGACTGTGACTCCACTACTAGTTGTCCGTGCTCATCCCTGCATGTTTCTGCTCTGGCTTTATAGTCTTGGCATGTTCGTTTTACTTCCTGGTAAAATTTTCGAACGTCGTTCCTGCCGTAACATCTGTCCATCTCCTCGATCTCGCGATTCTCGTGCTCGTTCTTTTTAATTGTATTTATATATTTTGTAGGTCCTTATCACAATCACTTGTGTGAAAAAATAAATCACACACAACATGGGTGATTGAGAGAAGCTTGGCTCTGGTCCTTTATGGGCTGTAACGCCAACATACATACATACATACATGATGTATTTTGTATTTAGTACAGTCTAAAAATACTGTATTAAAATAATCTATGTCAAATGTCATCAATAACATCGGGAGTACTGCTAACAACAGTGTCATCGAATACAAGCAATCATCATTTAAAAAACCGGCCAAGTGCGAGTCGGACTCGCACACAAAGGGTTCCGTACCATCTGTATATAGAAATATGAAAGAGACTATGTATGTTACCTCATCGGTCATCACATTAAATCACATTTTTTGTATGATGACAGATCTTGGTTGCAGGCAGGTTATCGGCATATTACTTTGATAATCAAAAATCTTCATGATGAGGTATAGTTGATCATCAAAGTGTCCATTGAATTCAAATCAATTATCTTACTTGACAGCAACGATGTGAAAAGGTGAATAACAAAATGGGAAATATGGGAAAGAGGTTTGCAGCTAGGATTAATTCATCAAAGATACAAAAGAGATCAAAACTGGAAATTTTGTTACTGGTTGTGGGATATTGTCGACTTACCTTAGTTTAGTATGTGACCAAGGGGATTTTTTGGATGAAAATCATGTCTGTTGTATGGGAGCCCCCCTTAAATATTCATTTTGAAATGAAAATTAAAATTTCATCTGTCTAACTATCACGGTTCATGAGATACAGCCTGGTGACAGACGGACGGACGGACGGACGGAGAGAGAAGTCTTAGTAATAGTGTCCCATTTTACCTTTGGGTAGGGAACCCTAATAACAAAGGTTCACATTTTTGAAACACTCATTCTGGATCCCAGAGTCTATGTAAATGGAATAGCGCGTAACGTGAAATGACCTAATAGGTACAGTTCACAAAACTCTCTCGACTAATTGATCTTATTGGTATTCAGCTTGTTTGATCTCTATACATGTGTGTGCGCCCATATCTCCTTTATTGTTTCAAGGGAAACAGGTATCATAATTAAGTCGTCTTGTCAATGTTATGTGAACATTTTAACTCATTTCCTAATAGCTCGTTAGTGTTGTAATTGGAAATCTAAACAATACCCTATCGACCTTTGAGCGACTTAAAGCTCGCTATTTAGGCAGGTTGGATGGTATGATCCATCTTTGACAAACTAAATTATCATCCCCGGGTGCAGGATACACATTCCATAGAGATCTAAGCGGTCATAAATCAAAGCAGGACATTTGTGTGTTGCAGTCGTCAGCATATTTCATTATTCACCTTTGACAGGTATTGGTGGCAGTCAAACTCATACTCAATTTGTAATTAAATCGATTCAAGTCTAAGATTATACTTCAACAAACACACGGTCATACTAATTCGTTCACAAGCACCCACTCGATTATAATTGAAAGTCCGTACCTGTGCAGGTACATATACTTTCATCGCCAATTTCATGGAATGCCAAAGCCTTTAATTATACAGTGCTCTAGTGAATTATTGCCAGACTAATTAAAGAGTTCGTAAATTTCATTTAACAATACATAGATACAAGTACATTCGCACTGTGCAGGATATATTAAAGGTCAAAGTGATAGTTAAATTTACCATCGAGGCGTCACTTTATGCAGTGGTTGAATAATCTCCCCACACCAAGCATCTCAGTGTTGTCTCCCGCATCTAATCACATAAATTATGGATGGAAAAATGATTCCACTTAAGTGGAAAACGGACGAGCGATACAATAGCATGACGAGGTGATGGAGGAGAAGTCACAGACAGCGAATGCAAAAAGAAACTGAAACCGCTGGGACATGACACAAGGATCTACTAGATACATATATATTCTACATGATGATTGAGGTGCTTGAACTGGAAAATGACTCTTTGCGGTTGGCAGACGTGTCAGGAGTAACCATGTTTGTTCTTTATCATATTTATCCCATTTCAGAAGCATCATACGATTCGTATTTCTTCAAGGATGTGTAAATTGTTTGGTGTTGATGCAGGGCGGATTGTTTGTGCCTTACAAACAGCGAGTCAGTTTAGGACAATGACTTGCTTGGCACTCATGTGCCTGCCATAACACTTGATGGAAGATATATGAGAGTGTGAAAGCACTGGTGTGCTTGTGCTAGTATTCGGGCACATTTATAAATTGCTTTGGGATTTTGGGTGTTGGTAAGCCGGATTGGTGCTACCGCTGTGCATTCGTTAGCTTACTGTCGGGCGTGCAATATGCGAATGTAAGAGCTGCTCCAAGAGATATACATACGTATGTGGTGGCGAAGAGATATGTGAAACAAATCTCTCACCTTTCTTTGGGGAGGTCCACTAGAGATAGTAACTTGACTCACTTCCATTTATTACTGGAGTGCAATCAAAGTGGTTATTTGGTAAAGTGCTGTCTATGCATATTTTCACATCTATATGTATCGTTGTTAATATTTAGTAATATTTTACAGGGGTTGACTAAAACTCAACTCTTTAAAAATAAAGAGAACAGTGGATTTGAGACCTTTTAATTGAGCGTTTGTTTGCACTAAGAGATTTCTTGCGCGCACGCGCAGAATCACCCTCGGCAATCGCTGCTACTTCGGCTTGTCAAGACGGCTAGGGTCCGAACTCCCGTCCCGACGAACCAAGGTTATGCTCAACAAGACTCTTATTCTGCCGGTTCTGCTGTATAGAGCCCAAAGCTGGACTATAAGCAGGACAGTAGAACTGATCCTTGGCTCCTTCGAAAGAAGAATTCTGCGATGGACATTCGGTCCTGTTTGCGAGGAAGGCGAATGAGGTGAAGACATAACCGCGAACTCTATGAGTTATACAAAGATGTGGGTATATGTATGTACATACATATGTAGTTCAGAAGACAAAAATCCCTCAAACACAATGTCTCGACGCTCCAGCTAAGAATGTCTTCGAATCCGAGCCTCCTGTCCCGAGAAGAAGGGGGAGACCGAAATCGGCATTAAACCTTTCACAAATGTGAAAAATAAATCACACACAACACGGGTGAACGAGAGAAGCGTTGTCCTGATCCCTTATCGGCTGTAACGCCCCCAAAGACAAAGATATCGGACGTAAGACTACTTGGTCATTCCGACTGAAAGCCCGGGACCGCCAAGGCTGGAAGGCTGTATCAACTTAAACTCAAACCCTCTATGGGTTGCTGGCCTGAAAAGTAAGTAAGTAAGAGCTTTCTTGAATAGTGCTGGCTAGTCATAGTACTGGAAGAGAAAAATGCCTCGGATAAACGAACGAATTCTTAAAGACGACATGCCGCGAAAAAGGAACACGATTTGCGAGTATGCTCCTGGCAGATTTTACAACATCAGCCTCATATGTGCACACGCCTCTACCGAAGAGGATGAAGACCCCATCCAAGAGAACTCCTATGATCACTTGGACAACGCCTACGGAGCTTGTCCGGAGTACGATATCAAAATCGTACTCGGGGAGTTCAATGCTAAAATCGGTAAGGAGAACACCTTTGGCGGAGTGGTCGGAAAGCATAGCCTCCACGATACAACAACAGCTAACAGCTTCCGACTCACGGACTCTGCGACAGCTCGTAATGCGGTGAAAAGTAGCACAATTTTTCCCCGCAAGGGAATCCAGACAGGAACCAGGCGATCTCCAGATGATCGAACCGCCAACCAAATCGACCAAGTGTTCATTGACGCAAGACACTCATCAAACATCTTGGATGTGCGAATATTCAGGAGGCAAAGAAACTAATCTTCGCAGCCTCCCAGCTCAAGGAGTCTAGGGTCAAACATGAAATACGGGCCTCTTATAAGAGAGCTCAAAGCCTTGCAGAATGCTTTAAGAAAGGCACTCAGGCTCTTCAAAATTACGAAGGCAATCTTGTCACCGACCCGCAGCATTTCCAGCAGCTGCTTAACGAGCATGACCAAGAGAGAGAAGTAGGGACTGGGGAAATCCCAACTCCAGCCGCTGAAGTAGTCCTCCCACTCAGCATCGAAGAAGTCGGCACAGCTATTCAAAAGCTGAAGAACAACAAGGCCGCAGGCTCATATGGGTTCCCATCAGAGCTCTTCAAGGTAAGGGAGCATGCAACGGATCATCTGTAGAATTTCGAAGAATGAAAGCATGCCCGACGAAGACTATTTCCCCATCCACAAAAAAGGCGATCCTACCTTCCGAAAGAACTGTAGAAGTATATCCCTACTTAATGTCGCATACAAGATCCTGTCTAGGGTACTGTGTGAAAAGCGTCTAAAGCCCTTTTGCACCGCACTAATCGGCAGCTACCGGTGCGGCTACCGGCTGGGCAAATCGACTTTAGACCAAATATTTACACTGCGACAAATCCTGGAAAAGGCCAATGATTTCAAGTCGATACATACTATCTCTTTATCGATTTTAAAGCCGCATACGACAGCATTCATCGGAAAGAATTGTTTGATGCGAATTCGGGATCCCAAAAAAACTAATCCGGCTGTGACGCACCACGCTAAAAATACGCGATGCACGGTGCAGTTCGGTTCTAGGACATCTGAACCGTTTGAAACATTCACCGGTTTTCGGTAAGGAGGTGCGCTGTCATGCGACTTCTTCAATTTAGTGCTGGAGCAGATAGCGCGACGGTCAGGCGACAACAGGGAAGGCACTATCTTCTATAAGTCTGTTCAGCTGCAGATGATATAGCCATCATCACGCGGTCTCAGCATGACGTTGTAGAATCTTTTAAGACCACTGAAGAACAGGCGAAAGGAGTTGATCTTAAAGTCAACGAGGATAAGACAAAGTACACGTTGTCAGGCAAAAAACGATGCTGAGACTCCAATCCTCGGGCATGCTTTCCTCTGACCATATCTTACAGATGAGCTTGTGCATGCTCCTAACCAGGTCATCCCCAGCTGCCTTGAAGAGCCCAGCAGCTTTATTCGATTTGAGTTCCAATATGGCAATCTTAACTTCGTCGAGGACAGGGGGACGGAATTCTTTGCGGTCTTCGTCGATTAGAAATGATTCTTTCTGCCTGACAGCGGTATATTGACTAACATCGCCGTTATACAGTCTGCAGAAGGGATTTTTCCATATTCTCAGCATCGACTGCGATTCTACTAATAGGTGTCTGTTCTCATCCCTGCAGGTTTCCGTTCTGGCTTTATATCCTTGGCATGTTCTTTTCTTTATCTTTACCTGTTGATAAAACTTTCGAACGTCACGCCTGCAGTAACACCTCTCCAAATCCGCAATCGCGCGCTACTCATGCTCTTTCTTCCTTCTTCTGAGAAGCCTATGCTCCTCCCTTCTTTTTAACTAGTAGAGTTCACGAGCTGCTCTTGTTCTTTTATGCAGCGAGGCTTTATATGCATCCTGCTTCGCTGTGTGAATCCTCCTGCGCTCCTCATCGAACCAGGTGTTTGTGGTGGAGCCTCGAAGCCCAAAATTTCGGATGCAGAGCTTTTCAGTGCTTGTTTGTAATGGTTCCACTGCTGTTCTATTTATAGCGTGGAGGGTTGCGGTGTACTGGAGAGCTTAAGGGAGACGCGATCGGTGGTAAAAGCACGAGCGGTTTCTGGCGATAGTAGCTTTCCGACGTCATAACTTTTTATTCTTACTTTACTCCGCTGCGCTCGTGATATCCGTAGGCCGTAGGCGCATCTCGGCTACTACAAGTTGGTGGTCCGAGCCGATGTTAACCCCTCGGAAAGTTCGAACATCAAGAATATAGGAGTGTCTGACGTCGATCGCGATGTGATCAATCTGGTTGGTGGTCGATTGATCAAAAGGCCGCCAGGTGCCTTTGTGTATATCGAGGTGCGGGAAGCGCGTACTGGCTAGAAGGAGGTTTCGCCCCGTAGCAAGATAAATTAGCCCGTGCCGAGGCTGTGTGTAAACTTGGATTGAGCAGGGACAGAGATCCAAACTGGCGGTTGCCATGTTAAACGCGATGAACTTCTCTGCGCTGTTTGCTCGCTTCCTCCCCCCGATACCATCCTATAACTCACTTGAATATGTTCTTTTTACATTGACTCTTCTCTATTGAAAAACAGTTTCGGAAGAGTATTTTTGAGTTAAGGATTATCTAGGTTAAGATACATTCCATAACTTATTGACAATGTATACACACATACTATTGAATAGTTTATAACCGCTTATAAACGCTTAAACATATTCTTTTTGTTTTATTGTTACAGCACTAAAATCAATAAGGACCTTTTGCTTGTGGCGCTACCTGCGCGTTTCCCCATCTATTGCCTTTCTGCAGATACATATATGTATGTATCTGTTGTTATAAACCTGTTATATACATACTCCGCCTGTACGTGTGGATTTTCTTCACGTAAGGCAGTATTGCCGTCAGAAAATGGCATGCCTTGTCTTGACATCTCTGTGAAATTCTTTAATGTTGTCTATTATTCCGCAGAAATGGTAATTCCAAGCCCGAAAGCAGCTTTTCCGAAAATGTTTCCTCCACTTTATCCCATAGTAATCGTATGTTGTTTATCGTACCAAACCAACCTGTTATCTACTTGTAGTAAGGTATAACTGAAGATGTTGATGTCGTATATACACACAGTATATACAATAAATAGGATTCGAGTAAGCGAATTCAAATAATTCTATTCAGCCGCCACAGCGACTATGAAGGAAAACGGAAAATAAAAGGATGAAAAAAACCTCATCCGCCTTCTGGTAGAGTTCCTTTCAATTTTCTTCCTTTTAATTTGCAATATCAAAGAAGAGCCTACGAGGAACTCGATTTTCAACACAAATTATATATTATAGATACGAAGCATCAGTGGGTACTTGTTGGAGAAACCTGTGTGCAGATTAACTAGATATGTACAATGTACGTCCTGTAGCTCGTCCTCACCGTGCTCGTACTCCTGCGCGTCTATTTCCACCTTGGCGATGTTAAATGAATAACGTGCCTTGAAGCGCGACAAAGTAAAACGTGTAATACGCCTTCTCATCATCTCCATCATTATCATCATCATCGTCCTGATGATCGTCAAATTGATTAAAACTTAAATTGATTTACGTCTTGTAATCTGCTGATGAAATTCAATTTTACACGAATCGAGTCGCGTATCCTTTAGACTCCTCCATGGATCTGTCTTGAATTTTTTTTTCCTTTCGATTCCATTTGTTCCCTATTAGAATATGTTAGACGTTCGAGGTATATACATACATATGTATGCGTGTAGAAAATGAAATGCCTTAGTGGGATGACACTTAACACGAAGATATAAACAACATAGACGCGAACTCTTGTGAGTTAACACGGGGCCGCAAGTAAACGTTCAGCAGCCTTGGGTTGGAGGATGTTTTAATTAAATCCCTTAATATTCAATAGGTTTAGCTTTTAGGCAAAGTTTTTGCGCCTTGCATCATGAGAACTATCGAGAACAGTGAATCCCTACGGCATAAGAGCGAACTAATTTAATCGAATTCTTTTTTTGTGGGTACCGTGTGCTTGTATACATATAATTGGAATGGCTCAAGTTCTTGAGAGCTTGATGATTTGATGACTGATGGGGAGAGTGGTCCGGCCTTGATGTTCAGCCCATCAGAATTTAATACGAATTCAGACTCGTTTGCGAATCAATCATTGGGACTAATGGACGGAATATGGGACCTTCACCGACTTAGAGTAAAAGGATGTATCTCGTAGTAACGATTTATGCAATCGGAGAGAAAAAAGTTAGTTTGATCGGTTGAATTGAATTCGGGAAAAGTGAACTAAATCCATAAGTCATAGGCAATCAAAGTGAAATGTAGAGTCAATGAGAATTCGAGTATCTATTGGAATAGTTTAGCTGAAGCGCAAAATGGAAAAAGAAAAAAAAAGAAACGAGAGAAGGATTTAAACTGACCCAAGGTTCCTTGTTTCCAATTTCAGTTTTAATTTACAGACAGATTTTTTTATAGATGTTGTGCAGACAATTAGTGGTCTTATATGCATTTCTATTGAATGGGGTTAAATGCTATGCTTAGATTCAAGTATGTACTTACTTATTTACTTAGGTGGCCCTACAGTCCGGTGTGAACCTGGGCCTCGACTAAGAAACTTCTCCAGCTGGCACGATATTTTGCAAGTTGTTTCCAGCGACACACTCCCAGTTGGTTAAGGTCCCCTTCCACCTGTCATCCCTCAGAGTTGGAATCGATGACTATTCGGGCCGAAGCTGTGTTATCAATTCGCTCTACATGGCCATCTTAGACGTTGGATCCGTTGGCACTGATGTCAAAACTACACAGGGCACTGTAAAGCTCGCTATGCGCACTGTCATACGCGGCCTAGAAATCGACGAAAAGGTGATGGGTGTTGAATTGGTATTCTTGGGTCTTCCCCAAGTTCTGCCGCAGTGTGAATAAGTGGTCTATTGTGGATTTACCTGGCCTGAAAACACACTGATACCAATCTTTCAGATTATCCACAAAGGGTTTCAAACGTTCACATAGTGCAGCAGGGAAGATTTTGAATGCGATGTTAAGGAGACTATTCCCCTGTAGTTGGCGTCCTTTCTTGCGGACTGGGTAACAGATGCTGAGATTCCATTCGTCGGGCATGCTTTCCTTCGACCATATTTTACAGATGAGCTGGTGCAAGCGCTCGACCAGGTCATCTCCAGCCACTTTAAACTGCAAATTTCGAGAAGCTTTTCACGACAATTTTACTACAGGGGGTTTTGTCAGAACCCCGCTGAGGAGATACACCGCGAAAAACACGTTCGATGACATGGCTTGTGCGGGATTCGATCCCGTGTCATCGGCGTCAGAGGCCAACACACTACCCACTGCGCCAGGGTGCGCATGGCAAATTTTATTCCTAGCAAGACTAAAAGCACCAGGCCACAGTATAATACGTGGTTTGACTTGAGCTGCAAAGAGGATATTGCGCTCAGGGAGGTAAGCTTTCGGGCCCATAAGGCAATAAGGCAAACAGTTCTGAGGAAAATGGAAAAAAGTACATACGAGCAAGAAATGATTACAACACCCACATTCGACAGGTTAAAGATCTATTGTGCATACTAGCCGATTAGACAAGAAGCTTCTCCATTTAGTCAATGAAGTTGAAAATGCCTCCCGAAGGAACTGAAATGACCCCCCAGGAGTCGTAATTTCACTGAGAAGGATACGCTTCCTGAGATGGGAAAGGGCTACGCACTCACACAGTATGTGCTCCGCCATCTCTTCGTCCTCAAGACAGAGTCGGCACTCAGTTTCAGACGAGAGATTCATTTTTTTGAGGTTATATATTAGACCACCGTGTCCCGTAAGGTAGCTAACTAGTCTTCTGATATCTACTTTAATAAGTTCGGGTATATTAATAGAGTGTTTGTTCAGAGGACGTATAAATCGCTTCGATTGGCGAAGTCCCTGAACCCTGTTCCAAAAGAACAGGTGCTGCGATTTTTCCCACTTGTATAAGAAGAAGTTAGTCTTTGAATTGGGGGTGCCGCAGAAAGGTTCAGGACCTACATATGTACCTTTCGCTGGAACCTTTCCTAGCGAGTTGATCGACAATTTCATGTGCCCTGGAACCCACCAGAGTTTGACTTTGATCCTCAACGGATCTCGAATTCGTGATATACGAAATCAGCGCTTTAAGCGCTGCTTGGCTATTGTTACGATCACCAACACAGCAACACAGCTGTTGTGATTAGGAAGTGATCAAAAATACTGATGAAGGCATAACGCTCACAGTTTATGGTCACTACAAATCCATACTCTGTTTGTGCAGTTCTAATGGAACATTTGCTGTTAACTACAACCAACTTCAAAATTCAGTCGAGTTCCTCTATCCCTATCTGGGACAACCACCCCTGGAGAGTAGTGAACAAACATATACGACCCAAACCATTCGCACTCCGTCCAGGTTGTGTGACAAACGTCAATAGGGTATAACAATTGAACCTGTGTGAACTATGAAAAACAAAAAAAAAAGTGGAGGCGTGTGGTAATGCGTCCGAGACCACAGTAATTATATCCAGTTCAGAAAGATGTTGCAGGATGGACATGTGACCCATAGGTCTGCATGGCACAGCTGTTCCCGAGCGAAGAATTCTGATTGCACTACCTAATGCAACCTTTTGAATAAAAAGGTTCAGTGGAGTAAGTGCAATTAGTGCTTCTTGAGGTGGGCATAGCGCCTGTAATGCCGAGAGACACTTGTCTTTGGAGAAGTTGAAACTTAACGATTATCTTTTTTTGGTCAACTTGTGTCCACTATACCGTGAACGCATAGGTGATGATAAGTCTTACTATCGCGGTATATAGCCAGTGGATTACCTTAGGTTTCAATCCCCAGTGTAGTAGAAAAAAAGATGGAGCAGGATTGCAACCTTCTCCTCTTTGCAAACAGGATTAAGATTGCCTTATCGATAAATACTCTCTGCCACACCAGTCAAATATAAACTTAAGCGCAAGCTGCATGCAGCAATTCCGCACCTGCCCGTAACAATAACTACTAAGTCATCGGCATATCCGATAACCTCGTAGCCGCGAGGTAGTACGTAGTAGGTTGTCGATAACAATCGACCAGAGAAAGGACTTCTCCTTGTGGAACAACTATCGACCAGTAAGGGAAGGAAAGGACTCGTTGTGGACACCCCTTAGCCGCCAATACTATCACCGAGACCTCTCCGGATGCCCCCGATGTAATACGGCAATTTAGCATCGCTCTAATCTAGTGATTAGTGGGATGGTCTACACCTCTGCAGTATAGTGCAGTGGTGACAAAGTCATAGCCAGTATTGTTAAAGGCCACCTCAATATCGCGGAAGGCGCACATTGCCATCTGTTTGCGTGTGAAACTATTTCCAACACGCGCCACTAAGTGATGCAGTTATCAGTAAATCGTTCTTTGCGATATGAATATTGATCTGATCTTCTGGCGCTGCACTGACGTCCCTTCTTTCCAAGGTCATGGAAACGCTTATGAGATATCTTGAATTACGGAAACTCCTCAATGGCCGTCGGTTTCCGCATCAACAGACTCACAGATGACGGCATAAGTATCTCGATATCAGTAAAGGACAGGTGCTCGAAAATGCGTGCTTTCGGGAACGATGAATCTCTTCTACAATGGATTAGAAGCTACTTTTCGAAACGTTCAATTCAAGTTATGTTGGACAGATTCAAGTCTGATACTAACTCTGTAAATGCTGATGTTCCCCAGGGCTCCGTCATGCCTCCAACACTTTTTCTTGTTTTTATGAATTATCCCTTGTCAGCCACTTCTAATCCAATACCCTCCTTCGCCGACGACATCACCTTAGCTTCTAATATTCGTTCACTTCTTTACGACCCTGCACTTCGGCTGTATGTAGTGAGCGGCAGCGTATAGTGAGGTCATAAAATTCCGATATCGACAGCACCTTCCAAAGGGGTAAAAAGAATACAGTGGAATTGAATGCATCCAAAACACAATGCTGTCTCCTGTCGTTAAACCGTATTTATAACTAACCCGGAGCCATTATCCATGAATGGCACTTGCATCATAGAAAACAAAAAGCTTACCATATTGGGTATGGGTGTTGCTCACAATCTTAATTGGAACGACTACATATTCAGTGTCGCCAAGAATGCGGCGAAACGCCCAGGCTTCTTAAACGGGTGTAAGAAAAATTGTTCACAATTAAATCTGGCTTAAATCTATAAGGCGTTAATTCGCCCTAAGTCAGAGCTTAACGCCAACATTAGACTCGCTGGGACATCGCAGGAATGTTTCCTGCCTTTCCCAAAAATGTTCTGATGAAATAGCCAGTTACATTTCACCCCTACAATATTTCTCCTGCAATAGACGTTTCCCCATCTCAACATCCACAAGGGTACCAGGCGGACTTTTGATCAATCGACCACCAACCAGATTGATCACATTGCGATGGACGCCAGGCACTCCTCCTGTATTCTCGACGTACGAACCTTCCAAGGGGCCAACATCGACTCGGACCACTAACTTGTTGTAGCCAAGGTACGAATGAGGATATCAAGAATGCTTAGGAGTCGAGTAGCACAACGTAAGTTTGACGCCGGAAAGCTACAATCGCAAGAGACTGCCAGAATCTTTGCCGATCGTGTCTCCTCCAAGCTCTCCCAAAATCCGCCAACAACAGCACAAACAATAGAGCAGGAATGGGCGCATTGCCAGAGCGCCGGCAGAGACGCCGCCTCAAAGATGCTGGGTCTCAAACCGCCACCACCTAGAAACCTCTGGTTCGATGAACAATGCGAACAAGCCCATGCAGCAAAACAAGAGGCATATAAAGCCATGCTGCAACGACGGACGAGAGCTGCTCGCGAAATCTATGACCAGAAGAGAAGAGAGGAATACACGCTTTTCAGAAGAAAGAAGAGAGAGCACGGAAAGCGTGAGATCGAGGAGATGAAGAGATGCTTCCGCAGGAATGACGCCCGTAAGTTTTACAATAAGGTAGAACGAACATGCCATGGCTACAAAGCCAGAGCGGCGGCCTGCAGGATGAAAATGTATAGAACTGGTAGTAGAGTCGCAGTCGATGCTGAGGATTTGGGGGTGGCCGTGGTGCAGTGGTTAACAACATCGACCGCCGAGCGGAAGATCAATAGTTCAAATTCGCTTCTTAGCCATGAAAAAATAATTCCTATACGGACGAAAAGTATGCAACGCAGTTGTGAATGGAAAGTGACCAGACGTACTGCTTGCAGGCATAACACTCACAGTATATGGTCAACCGAAATTCATCCTCTGCGTATGCAATACTAAAGTGCTTGAACGAATTACTTCGGACTATATCCAACGCGGAATTCGGTCGGCTCTCGTCCTATCTAAGTCTAGGACAACCACCTCAGAGAGTAGTGAACGAACATCAACGACCCCAACCACTGCACTCCGTTCAGGTTGTGTGTGTCAACACATCATAAGAGAATTTAAAAACTCTTGAACCTGCGCGAGTCTCTAAAAAAAAAAAAAAATAAATTTGGAAAGACCACTTCTGCAGACTGTATAACTTCGATGATAGACAAGATACCGCTGTCAGGCAGAACGAGCCATTCGTAGTGAACGACAATGAAACAAAATTCAGTCCACCCGACCTAGACGAAGTCAAAGTACTAATATCAAGACTTAAGTCTAATAAAGCCGCGGGCGCAGACATCCTGTCTGCTGAGCTTCTCAAGGCGGCTGGAGATGAGCTGGTAAGGTGCATGCACCATCTCATTTGCAAGGTATGGTGGGAGGATAGCATGCCCGTCGAATGGAATCTCAGCATCGTTTGCCCGGCCCATAAGAAAGGAGACCCCTATAACTGCGCCAACTATAGGGGAATAAGTCTCCTTAACATCGCATACAAAATCTTATCTGCCGTATTGTGTGAACGCCTGAAACCGTTTGTGGATAACCTGATCGGCTCTTATCAGTGTGGTTTCAGGCCAGGTAAATCCACAATAGACCAAATATTTACGCTACGGCAGATCTTGGAGAAGACCCTGGAATACCAATTCGACATTCACCACCTCCTCGTCGATTTCAATGCTGCATATAACAGCGTGTATAGAGATGAGCTATACAAAGCCATGTCTAGTTTTAACATCCCTGCCAAACTCGTCCGACTGTGCAAGATGACAATGGAGAATTCTCGCTGCTCCATTAAGGCCGGTAATGAGCAAACCGGGACCTTTGATGTTAAAAAGGGATTTAGGCAAGGTGACGCGCTGTCATGCAACTTTTTCAACATCGTGCTTGAAAAGATCGTGCAAGAGTCACTGGCCAACACAAGAGGTACGATTTATTTCAAGTCTACGCAATTGCTTGCGTACGCCGACGACATTGACGTGATTGGACGGACACAGCGAGACGTCAATGTGGCCTTGTAAGCATTGAGGTAGAAGCGGCTAAGATGGGTCTCAAGGTTAATGAGGGTTAAACCAAATATCTGCTTTCATCTAAAAGAGACGGACAACACCGACGTATTGGCCAGAACGTCACCATGGGCGGATATAACTTTAAAGTTGTCAAGGAATTCGTCTACCTTGGCTCACTGATGACCAGCGACAACAACACCAGCGCTGAGATAGAACGCAGAATCACTCTTGCCAACCGCTGTTTCTTTGGGCTCAAGAGGCAATTGAGAAGTAGAGCCCTCTCTCGGAAAACCAAGGTGACACTATATAAGACCTTAATCATCCCAGTCCTCCTTTACGGCGCAGAGGCTTGGATCTTAACAAAAGCGGATGAAGATGCCCTTGGTCGTTTCGAGAGGAAAATTCTGCGTACTTTCTACGGTCCCGTTTGTTCAAACGGCGTATGGAGGAGAAGATATAACGAAGAACTGTACGGGTTGTACAGCGACATCGGCCTGGTACGACGTCTACGGATACAGCGTCTATGGTGGCTAGGCCATGTAGAGCGCATGGAAAATACAGCTCCGACCCGAAGAGTCTTCGAATCCACTCCGGAAGGAAGGCGCGGCAAAGGACCCAGTTGGTTAAGGACGGGACCTTAACCAACTGGGCGTGCGGCACTGGAAACAGCTGGCCAAGGACCGTGCCAGAGACGCTTGTTGGTTGAGGCCCAGGTTCACAACGGACTGTAGCGCCACCTAAGTAAGTAAGTAAGTAATATACGTTTCCCTAGGAATGCTCACCAATATACCCTGAAGCTCGCTTTCAGACGGGCCGTCAAACATATAGAATCTTTCTTTAACCGAAACACACCAATCTGAAATTCCTGCCCGATTCGGTCTTCCCCCCTCAGCACAACATGCAAGCAATTAAGAACGATGTCCATCAGAATCTCCTTTATCCCTCCGCCTAATCACGGCGGCCACGAGTGGGCCTATTGTGATGTCCCCCACTTACAGTTCACTCAAAAATTCTTAGTTCGTGATAAAACTTAGTATGCTCTTGAGTGAGCTAGAAGCGATGTCTTCTGCTTCAAGATAATACTTGCCTAAGTGACGATGAGGTGTACTGACCAGGCAGTTACAGTGGCACAGTATGTGCTCTGCTGTTTCTTCGTCTTCATTACACATTCGGCAAGCGTCATCTTGTATGATGCCCATTGTTTTGAGGTGTTTATTAACTGGGCAGTGTCCAGTAAGGAAACCTGTGATTAAACGAATCTGATTCCTCGAAAGTATGAGAAGTTGTTTCATTCTTTTGAGGGATGTAGTTGGGAGGAACAACTTGGCTTGTCTGCTATCTTTCGTTTGTAACCAGTAGTGATCCGTCGTGTTCCTTAGCCAATTGTTTATGCAGCATTTGGTGGTGCTGATGGGTATGCCGCAGAATGACCGTGGCATCATAAATGGTGATGCAGGGCCTTTCCTTGCTAGTAGGTCCGCCTTTTCGTTGGCTGTATGGCCGCTGTGTCCAGGTATCCAAATGAGATGAACTCTGTTTGTGCTGGCCAGCTGGTGAAGTAGCTGTTGGCAGTCCGATACCAGTTTGGAGGTGATTTCATAGCTCTTTAGGGCTAGAAGTGCAGCCTTGCTGTCAGAGAGAATGTAAATGTTTCTGTTAAGTATATTGCTGTTTATATTTTCCCTGAGGCAGAGTTCTATAGCAAATATCTCTGCTTGAAAAACGGAGTTATATCTGTCCATGCCTACGTAGATGCATGTGTCTGTATTTGCTCCGTATACAACAGCCCCAACGCCATCTGTGTACCACACATAGGATCCACGATTGAAGGAGGGTCTTTCCTGTTCCCAGTTTTGTCGGTTGGGGAATGTGACCTTGTAGTTTTGGCTGAAGTCGTATCTGGAGAGACAGTTGTCTATGACAGATATCTTTAGGATTTCATGCCTGTTTATTTCTAAGTCGTCAGCATAGCCTTGGACCTAAAACCATTGTTGCTGAGTATGTTAATCAGTTCATTTACCACGATTGGCCACACGAGAGGTGACAGAACCCCGCCTTGGAGGCATCCTTTCGCGGCATTTACACTGATTTTATCATTGCCTAGTAAGGTGTTTATTTTCCTACTGCTAAGCATGTGTTGGATCCAATTGCATGTGGTGTTATCCACCCCTGTGCTGAGGATGCAACATTTTATTTGGGTGTAGTCGGTGTTAACGAAAGCACCCTCAATATCGAGTAAGCAACCTATCGCAGTTTTTTTGTCGCTCAGGGATTTGTTGATCCGGGCTGGTAGCTCCTAAAGAGCATGCGTGGTAGATTTCCCAGGCTGGTAGGCATATTGGTTTTTGTGAAGTTGTGATCTTTTCAGTACAACGTCCCTGATATGCCTATCCAGGATCTTTTCCATTGTTTTTAGGAAGAAAGTGGTAATGCTTATCGGTCTGTGGGCAGGTCTGTGGGTCTGCGGCCTATTTCGGGAATGAATTTTACTTTTACCTCTGTCCAGCTTGTTGGTATGTGTCCCCATGCATAGCTGGTTCTAAAGATGTTAATGGGAATGGGGCTGATTTGCGCGCTCCCCTTCTGAAGAAGGGCTGGGAAGATGCCATCCTCCCCCGGGGATTTGTAGGGGTCAAATGAATTGATGGCCCATTTTATGCTTCCCTCGTGAAAGATCGTTCGTGCTCTCTTCCAGTCTTGCCTGTTGGGTCTAGTTGCTCTGATCTGCGGAGGTATGTTAGAGAGATCGGAGGGAATGACGTTGGAGTCTGGAAAGTGCGTACTGGTCAGAGTTTTGAGTACTTCCGTACCATTATCCGCGTAAGTGCCATCTGCTCTCCTCAACAATCCAATTTGGTTAGTTTGCTCTTTGGCGAGAACTCTGTGGATACGAGCGCTGCTCTGAACGTCTGAAAGACTGCTGCAGAACTTTTTCTTTTTGGCTCTTCTAATCTCTTGGTTGTAGTTGGTGAGTGAGGCATGATACTGGGTCCAGTCACCAGTCCGTTTAACTCTGTTGAACAGTTTTCTGGTCAGTGCTCTTAGCTTGGCCAGATTACTGTTCCACCACGGAGTGGTACAGTTGCTTGACTTGACTTTCTCTGGGCAAGCGTTCTAAAAAGCAGATAGGATGGTAGCATTGAGGCTGTCACAGCTAAGTTCAAGGCTGTCTATGTCTTTGATGCGGTTTGGACAGTTTCCGATCGTTTGTGCGATTTCTAGGCTATAAGTGTCCCAGTCTGTCGCTCTCGGTTGTGTATATGTTCTAGTAATTCTATCTCCTGCTTTTATGCCAAAACAGATCTGTCGATGGTCTGACATCGATGTTTCTGTTGAGACATGCCAGTTTAGAATAGAGTTGCTTATGAACGGAGTAGTCAGGGTGAGTTCTAATACCTCTTCAATAATTCTTTTCATAAAGGTGGGATTATTTCCACGGTTTATGATATTGAGGTTGTTCCTGAATATATATTCTAATAGGTACTCACCTCTTTTGTTGATGCCCGAGCTTCCCCATGCTGTGTGGTGGGCGTTGGCGTCACAGCATATGATGATATGTGAGCCTCTCCTTCCAAAGTGGTCCAGAAGATCCTGCAGTGGTGTGAAGCTGAGATCCATGGAGTCGCCCGCGAGATAGGCAGAGCAGATTACGGCTTCAGACCTACCTTCCGGAGTGGAGAGCTGGATGGTGGCAGCCGCCAGGTCCTTATTCGTAAATTCTGGAATGGGAATGGTTTTAATAGTGTTTTTAAACTTTACGCAAGCTCGTCGTCCTTCGATTGTGAATCGTGTACGGTTCCTGGATAATGGCTATATCGAGGTGCTCCTCGTTAAGTCTATGGCTCAGTATCGCGGACGCGGCCTCTGCATGCTGTAGATTTACTTGGATGCACCTTAATCCCACCGTGATGGATTCAGTGAGGTACTGACAGGGCTGCCAGTGTTGGTAATTGACCCAACCATAGAGCTGACCCCTGAAGTCTTAGTGACCCGAGTTGTTTCTTCAGGCAGCCTTGTCGTTTGGGGTGCTTTCATTGTCTCTATGACTGGTGCACTATCGCCAGATGCAATGGTTGTTGCTCTCTGGCTTGGCTTATGCACGCCAAGTTCCTCACTCCCTTTCTTGGGCATGGCCGGTGTACTTTGGGCATGGCACTTCGGATGGGTTTGTACCCTGTCCTTGGTTTAGTTGTCCGCTGTTACCTTCGCCTGCTTGGGAACTCCCTTGATCCTGATTAGGACCTGGGAAAAATTGAGGAAGAGTTTAAACCTTTGCTTCACAATGGCGTCTTTAGAAGCCTCATCAATGGCAAAGGTTACTTGGTCCCCACCGCTTTTTTCCTTGGCAATCCTGAGGACTCTCCATCCTTTAGTGCTTATGTTCGCATTCTGCCTCATTATGCGCATAAGGAAGGTGTCCTTGGTAAGGTCATCGGCTTCGGGGACGAATGTTACGCAGGTGTATAACTTGGGAATGTTGTTACCCTGAGTGGCACACAAATCAGCGTTTTTCCATGGCTTGATGTTTTCTATATGCTCTTTATAAAGGATGATTTTTTGCAATAAACTTTTACTCCTTTTTTCAATAACAATTCTTTTTTCGTATATTTTCAGAAACTAACCGATTGTTGATGCTTCCTACCATCTGAGCTTCAATTGTTCCACGTAAGCGAAATACTGCTTATTAGTAAATAAAACCCGAGAAGCCGCAACTTATTTGGGATACATTTTATATTGGGAAACAGTCCAAAATTCAATCAATTAAAACTACAAAAAGAACGTGATAATATAACGCGTATCGTTATATTATCAAGGGATATTTCAAACCAAGGACATCCATCGATCCACGCAGCACCCTGTGACGTTAAACTTCAAAATTTAACATACATCAACTTTGAGCTAAACTCGTTACAACCCACCCTGAGTCAGACGCTGCAGCAGCAACTATATTCAAGGGGCTCTGAAATAAAACTTTGCCTATAAGCGACATAATAATTTGAATACAAAATTCGATATTTCTTGCTATCTATCCATCCATCCGTGGGTATTTATCTTCCGTTGTTTTGCAATAGTTTGAAACTTTATTGTCTTAATTTGAACGAATCGATTCGTCTGAGGGTGAGCGGAGTGAAGCATAGATTGAGAGGTAGTGTGTAAAACATACCGCACAAAATCATCCCATACACCCTCAGTGTGCTTCGACAAAATGACGAGAAAAGCAAATGATATTATCGGTAGCAAAAAACTTAAGAGGCGAAGTCATCTTCAGCAGCAACAACACTATTCACAACAGCAACAGCAGCAGCGAGCTGCCATCGCTATCGATACGACAGATCCCTTAAGTGAACAGACAAGCAGTATTAATTTTGGAAAACCGAACTGCTGCATCACAAAGTCTTCATCTCGTAGTTGTGGTCCTTGCAAAACTTCACAGCCACTTAAAGGACTTTCACTTCGAATCACTACGAATGCGGCAAATTCTAAAACAGCAGTCGAACAAGAAAACGCCACTGCAATACCACCCTCGTCATCGTCAGATAATTCACAGATATATCCCCGCCGTTTGTTACCGCGGGATCCTGAACAAGCACAAATTATTCGCATACAAAGCGCAACCAACAAGGACGTCACCAATACAAGGATAATTTGTACAGACACTGTCGAATTTAGAAACGGCGGGTTAACAGCAACAACAAAAGCAAACCATCAGCTAAAATTGGGTGTAGAACAGGAGCCCAAATTCAAACCCGAAGGCGAACCTGAAACCGAAGCTCAAGTCAAAGTCGACGAAGACATGGTTCAGCATAAGCAGGACGCAGCAACGTTGTTGCAAGATTTATCCTTCAATTCAAGACGGAAGCCGAAAAGAAAACTTTTACAACCAGCACTCGATTGCTTGATAGTTACTGCAATATTCAGTACAATTTTCCTAATGGTCGGGAATCTTCAAATCGGTAAGTAGTAGTAGTAGCTGTAGTTATTCTGTTTCACCCGCATGAGTCCTATTTGGCTCTATGTGGTGGATGAGTGTGTCTATGTGTTTTATTTTTCCCCCATGTTCCTTGTTCCGGGGTCAATTACATTTTCATTCTCAGAATTCTATTGTCTACGAGGTTTTTGAAGAAACTTGATTTTTCTTCTCATTATTTTCATTTTTCTGCTGGACTAGAGAGATGTACAAGTATGTAGTTATGAAACTTCCGGGACTCGGATTCGAGTTTCGGAAATAGCTTATTATAAATGAATTGTATTGCTCAAACAAAAGCCAGCGTGCACTAATATCTCTAGGTGCACAACTGACCCATCAGAAAAGTATTGTTGTTATTAAGGGGGGTAAGAACGAATCATTCCATTAGCTCCAACATCATGGCTAGATGGTTTATGCACTTGAAATATCCTTCTTACAAGCAACACACTATATGTTCACTAAAAAATCGTTAAAGTGCCGCAACCGAACACCTGGTCGGCAGCAGCGCTGGGCCGTACTCCTACCTGTCCCCTTTCTCCTCTCGTAGCAGTGGTTGCACTCAACACACTCACTGATTGAGTGCTAACGCAACCGACGCGCAGCGGGTCGCGTGTGTTGTTCTTTGCTGGTGGAGCAAATTTTACTATCGTAAGGGCATAACACCTACGATAGTTTGTTTTTTAAAAACCCTGCGATAGAACTTCACTTACGCGTCTCTGCTTTGACGGTTTTGTATCTATACATGTTTTGTAGTTTGCATGATGAGGGGTGTCTGTGTGCAGTTCTGCAATATTCGTGGGCTACGGAAGAATTTCTTGGCCACGTATATCCATCTCTCTCGCCGCAAACCGGCTTTTTTGGCACTTTGTGAATCACAGGTCGATGAAAAGTCTGAACCTTCGGATTTCAGTCTTCCTGGATATAGCTTAGTGCCAATATTCGTTTCTCACCGCGGCCTCGCCATCTATGTCCGTAGTGACATTGCTTACCAGTTACTTCCACAGTATAGCCAAATATCCACCCCGGAATTTAATTTCATATGGCTTAAATTCATATTCCGTTCACTACTGTTTTCTTTATAGAAGCCCCAATCTAGACAGGAATGCAACAGGAATGATTCCATCCAAAGAACTGTTTCCCTGTTCCCTCGCACTGAAATCGTTTTAGCGGGCGATTTCAATGTACACAATTCTCAGTGGCTTCGACATTTTGGACAGACAACACCCGAAGGAAGGTATGTTGAAATTTTTGCTGAGTTAAATACACTAACTCAACTTGTGAATGAGCCATCACGTATCCCCGATGTTGTTGGTCATACCTCCTGCACACTGGACTTGTTTCTTACCTCTCAGCCTGACAAATA
Organism: Eumerus sabulonum; assembly: GCA_951905685.1. NCBI lineage: Eukaryota > Metazoa > Arthropoda > Insecta > Diptera > Syrphidae > Eumerus > Eumerus sabulonum. The sequence continues at coordinate 146,396,727 of OX645060.1, read as the reverse complement.
CACGATCGATGTATTGGCGCCCCTAGGCTCGTCTGACCACTGCGTGATATCAGCAAAATTCTCGAACTCCCATCATCCAGTTAAAGAAAAAGCTTCTAAGAGAGCACCATGGCTTTACGAGAAAGCCAACTGGTGCGGCCTTAACAACTTCTTTCGGATCTTTAACTTGTCGTTGTGATTCCTACACAACGACGTGGACGCCGCAACTGATATTATCGCAAGCATTATCCGAATCGGCATGGCAAATTTTATTCCCAGCAAGATTAAAAGCACCAGACCTAAGGATAATACGTGGTTTGACTTGAGCTGCAAAGAGGCTATTAGGCTCAGGGAGCTAAGTTTTCGGGCCTACAAGGCAAACAGTTCTGAGGAAAACCGAAAAAAGTACATACGAGCCAGAAATGACTGCAACACCCACTTTAGATGGGTTAAATTCCAATCCGACCAAAAATTAAGGCGTAAAATCCTTCAATCTCCCAAAGGTAGCGAAAGTTTCTGGTCGTTTGTAAAAAAAGTAAAAAACTCAACTAAGTCGTCTATACCGACGCTCATCCACAATGACATTCCAGCTGTCATCCCCTTAGACAAAGCTAACCTACTTGCTGCCCATTTCGCAACCAGTTCTCAGCTGCCAGCATGTACTTTGTCTCCGCCTGTACTAGAGTGCGTCAATTCCACCATGGGACTATTCCACTTCCGCACTCGTACAGTCGCAAGGGTTTTTAAGGACCTCGACATACACAAATCCGCTGGTCCAGATGGTATTGCCCCAATAGTTCTGAAGAGGTGTTCTTCTACGCTGGCAAAACCACTGCGTAAGCCTTTTCACCTTTCCTAAACCTCTATTCTTGAGCCCCAGTCAGTATTCTTTGCGTTAAAGTCCCCTCCTGCAATAAATCTTTTTCCTAGAGTACATAGATATTGTTTGTATTGGTCTATTGTTATTATGTGTTTTGGGGGGCAGTAAAGTGCGGATATATTGATTGGTCCATATAAGTCTTCAATTTGAATAGTGGTGGCTTGTATATGGTCGGTTTTGTAATTATGGAGCTCGAGCGATTTAATTTTCTGTTGTATTAGTATTGCTGAGCCCCCATGCGCCTTGTTGTCAGGATGATTTGTCTGGTACGTTTTGAGTTCGGGTATCTGAAAGTAGTTTTTGTCTGTAAAATGTGTTTCTGAGATAAGCAGAATGTCCACAGAGTTGGCTTTAACGAAGTGTTTCAGTTCGTTTGCGTGCTGTTGTAGACCGTTCGCGTTCCGGATAACAATTTTAATTTCGTCCATATTCATGTTTAATTGCTAATTTTTGTTATTAGTACCGTAAGTACAGCACGGTACTGTACTGTAGAGCACCGTGGCACAGTGGGTAGTGTGTTGGCCTCTGACGCCGATGACTCGGGATCGAATCCCAACACAGCCATGTCATCAACGTGTTTTCACGGTGTTTCTCCTCAGCGGGGTTCTGACAAAACCCTCTGTAGTAAAATTGTCATGAAAAGCTTCTCGAAATTCGCCGTTCGGAACCGGCAATAAAACTGTAGGTCCCTTTCACCTATGTGAAAATGAAATCACACACAACATGGGTGATTGAGAGAAGCTCGGCTCAGGTTCTTCATGGACTGTAACGCCAACATACATACATACATACACCGTAAGTACATTCATCATGTTTGCTATTTGTGTCACTAGTTGTTTTATCATTGTCTTCAATTCGAGGAGATCGTTTGAGGCATGTTCTTGTACTGTTTGGGGCACAGGTGGGTTTTGCGGTAAATTTTGGGATGATGGCGGAGTTATGTTTTCAGTTACTGTGGGTGTAAGCACAGTGGACTGAGAGTTGTCTTTTTTCTGTGTTTTGGTTTTTTGTCCAGTCGACTTTGCGGCTTCGGCATATGATTGGATTGTGTTGGTGTCGGTGGGATAAGGCGAATGCGTTGTTATACTCGTAATTGGTTCCGTGTCCGTTGGAATCTGTTTGTTCCTCAAGGGTGGGAACCTCTGTAATTTTAAAGTTTTATATATGTCACAACCCTTGTAGTTGGCTGGATGGTTATTGCCACAAAGGGCACATTTAATGTCATTTTTGTTTTCTTTGGTAGGGCAGTCAATTGCTACGGAAACATAATGTGTGAGTTTGCGACATGAGCTAGTACTTAAATATTTTGACGATATTTAAATAGGTATATATTTTCGTCAGAGATTTTTTTATTTTCATGTAACTTTCAGTCGGAAAGATAGTATTGTCGTCTTTTGATGTGACTTTTACACCCTCCGGTGGACTAAGAAGCAATGTGCCAACATTCAAGCGACACCTGGCCGTGATAATTTTGTATTTTCATTTGTGGAAATAATAATGCACCACTAGCCAGGATTGGTCTCATCTTGTGTTGCAATGCCAATGCCCAAAACACTGTTTTGGGCAGCAGCAAGTGTAACACAAGAGGGGACCGTCTTTAAGACTTCATTCTCTCGTCTGACCTTACCATCAACAATGTTGGCTCTCAACCAACGTTTGTTACGACAAGACGACAGGAGGTGATTGACCTGACCCAACAGATATGTGAAGGACATCACTAACTGGCGAGTCTTGCCTGATGCTACGCTGTCGAGCCATAAATATATCGAATTCCGATTGGGTTGTGGGATCTCTTCCATGCAACCTAGAAGGACATCACTAACTGGCGAGTCTTGCCTGATGCTACGCTGTCGAGCCATAAATATATCGAATTCCGATTGGGTTGTGGGATCTCTTCCATGCAACCTAGAAGGACGGACTGGGTACGGTTTAGAGAGTACCTTGAGAAATCCACTCAGGCCCTACCTAGACTTAGAACGAAACAATTGGTAGGGAACGCTGTTCATAATCTGAATAGCGTCATCACCAGTTGATTTGAACTCACATGTCCTGTAAGCAAACCTCCCTGCAGGAAATTGGTCCCCTGGTGGAATGACGAGCTCCAAAGTCTTTGCAGGGAAGCCAGAATTATTCTGAATAAATCGCTCAAATCGAATTCGGAAGATGGCTGGAACAAGTATCGGTCGAGGCAGAAAGAATATAAGAAACTCATTCGTAAATCGAAGAACGATTCCTATAGGACCTTCTGCTAAAAGATCAAGTCTCTGAGTGCGACTAGCAAGTTGGTTATAGTCCTCAAACGGGGAAAACTCAGAAAATCTGATGGTACCTTTACTGAGTCTAAGCGGAAACTCTTATTTTACTGTTTGGGACTCATTTCCCGGGAAATCAGATCGACATCGCTCGTTGCACACTCCTTCAAGGGAAACTTCAACTGAAACGATGAAAACAACTCGGCGTAGCTGGTATATTGCGTCGCGCGTGGTTACGACTGAAGCTATTGAATTTGCTGTGGCATACTTCGATGGCTTCAAATCGCCGGGAACCGACGGGATATATCCTGTTATGCTGCAAAAAGGTATAAGGCAGCTGCTTCCTACTCTGAAAAGAATTTTCACTGCTAGTCTAGCATTCTGCTCACATACCCACTCCTTGGCGCACAGTGAAAGTGGTCTTCATTCCCAAAATAAGTAAAGAGGACTACTCACTTGCCAAGAGCTTCAGACATCCTTCCTGCTGAAAAGCATGGGAAGACTGGCAGAGTTGCACGTGCGCAAATTTGCCCTTCGAATGCACCCTCTTTCGGAGATGCAACATGCGTACCAGCGCGGAAAATCATACGAGACTGCGCTTCAAAACCTAGTTGGGAGAATTGAATGCGAGCTCAAAAGGAAAGAGTACGCGCGGGGCATTTTCATCGACATTGAGGGAGCTATTGATAACGCAACTTTTGACAGCATGTGCTATGCTGCCAGACATGATGGCGTAGATGAGGCAATGGTTCTATGGATCAAGGCAATACTCATGCACAGGACATTGATCGCTGATACAGGCCTCGACCAGTATGTCAAATCCGGCGTAAACAGGGGCTGCACGCAAGGTCTCCGCCTGTCTCCGATGTTATGGTGCAGGGTGGTCGACTCTCTGCTTGATGCTCTCAATGCCTCTGGAATCTATGCCCAGGCCCATGCGGATAATGCCGCATGTTTAGCGACCGTCCGTCTCAAAGCACTGGCGGCGCTAAATGTGATCGATGATTGGTGTACTAGAAATGGCTTTTGGTATAGCTCGCATTGGAATAACGGCGTGTTTGCGCAAGAATTGTCCTGCGACCCCTGTCTCATGGACTTCGAAGAATTGAATGCGGACTCGAAAGGAAAGAGTACGCGCTGGGCATTTTCGTTGACATTGAGGGAGCTTTTGATAACGCAACTTTCGACAGTATGTATGACGCTGCCAGACTGCATGACGTAGATGAGACACTGGTCTTGTGGATCAAAGCAATGCTTGTGCAAAAAACATTGACCGCCGACACAGGCCACTATGCCGGATCTCCACTGTAGTGTCGTTTGTGGAGTTTACGTTTGCTCCGAGGTAGACAAACTCCCTAACTTCCTCCAAAATTTAGCTGTCAACCGTTATATTTTATCCCAGGTGGTGAGCGACGGATCGGTTTTTGCGTGAGAGTATGTACTTTATCTTATCCTTGTTGACTTCAAGATCAACTTGTCTCGCCTGTTCCCCAATCGGCGTAAAAAATTCTACGTCACGGTGAGACCGCGCAATTATGTCTATATCATCGGCGTATCCAGCAGCGTCCCTGTTGACGCCTGCCCGTCGCACTATCTGCTCTAGCTTCAAATTGAAGAAGTCACACGAGGTTCAGAGGTCCTAGAACCGAACTGCACTATGCATCGCGTATTTTTTAGTGTGGTGCGACACAGCCGGATCAGTTTTCCTGGGATCCCGAAATCCGCCATCACATCAAACAATTCTTTACGATGAATGGTGTCATATGCCAGAGATATTGTGTATCGGTTTGAAAATATTTGATCTATAGTCGATTTGCCGGGCCGGAAACCGCACTGATAGCTACTGATTAGTGCGGTGCAAAAGGGCTTTAGATGTTGTAGCTGGACAGGATCTTGTATGCGACATTGAGCAGGGGTATACCTCTATAGTTCTTCTTTTTTGTGGATGGAGCAAATAGCGCTGATATTCCAGTCGTCGGGCATGCTTTTGTCTTCCCAAATTCTACAAATGATTTGGCGCATGCTCCCTACCAGAATATAGCCGAAAGCCTTGAAGAGATATTATGGCAAGCCATCTGAGCCTGCGGCCGTGTTATTCCTCAGCTTTTGAATAGCTTTGCCGACTTCTTCGATGCTGTTTGGGAAGACCAATTCAGCGGCTAGAGTTGGGATTTCCTCCAACCCCTACCACCCTCTATTGGTCATGCTCGTTACGCAGCTGCTGAAAATGCTGCTTAAATGCACTCACTATTCCCTGCGGGCTTGTAACAAGATTGCCTTAGCATTTTTCGAATAGCCTGGGTGCCTTTCTTGCAGCTTCCTGTAAAGCTTTTCTTATAAAAGGCCCCTATTTTATGTACGTCCCTAGACCCTTGACATCCTTGAGCAGGGAGGCTGCGAAAATTGTTTTCTTTAGTAGCAGCAGTTTTTTCGCCTCCCTTTTTCTGGCTCGGTATTCCACTCGCGCTGCCCTAGTTTTTCGCTGCAACGCCTTTTGGTACGCCTCGTCGGTTGTTGCCATCATACCACGGGTCTCTTATCGGGGGAGGTATGTAGCCGAAGGTGTTCTTGGTTACTTCCTGAATGCCTGACCGGCAATGCAGCTCATGGCGTAGGTATACCGAAGAGCCTTTCGCTCAGTTGCTTCCTACAGACTCTGGTAACCTCCGGTGTGCTCAGTAATTTGTGCAGAATTGTCTTCTCTTCAAGCTTGTGCATGACATGTTGAGCTGTTGTGATCGATGGCGAGTTGATGTTCATGAATTGAGTCTTACACTCTCAGCAACAGTAGCCACATTCTCATCTGTGCGCATCGTACGACGACGGGGACCATGAGTGTGTTCGACTACTGTACCAGGCTCACGAACTTTTTGCACAAACTTGCGTACAGCAGTCGCGGTGGGTGCTTCATTTCGGCCAAAACCTCTTTTCAAAAAAAGCTCTGTTTAGACTACACAGCACTCACTTTGGAAATAAGTTTGCAATATTTCCCAACGTTGTTCAAGCGTAAAGCGACTCATTTCGTTCCGTGGAGGTATGATACTGAGCAGAAGAAGCTGTCAGTGTCAAAATGCTTTGTGATTACAAAAAAAAAAAAAACGCTAGATGGCCCACCCCTTACATGTTCAAGTTTCGGCGAGAAATTCGGGCGACAAGTTATGACGTTGTATATAATAGGACGCGATAAAATAGGACGTTCTTGTCGGCCAGTGTAAATCGTCGCACACGATATAAATACTCAGCCAGTATTTTCCCATTCTAAATTCCTCGGTGCTCAACTAGTCCATACATTGAGGCTCATCAAGCCCGAAATCCTATCTGATGTCTCTTGTCGTGCGAGCTTTGTGCGTAGTTGCACCGACCCGTTTAAACTACGTATCCTTCCTATTCATCTATTTGGAGAAATTAATACACACTGATTAAGATTCTGCTTATCTTGCTAGTATCCGTATACAGCCCGATGCCACCTCCGACCCACCTTACAATGAAATTGAGGGGATGCTGAAGCTCTTTGTGAATGATACGTCAATTCTCAGTATGTTTCTGTCAGATGGAAATGAGTCTCGATGCTCATGGTGGATGGAGGTTCAAGAAAGCATGGACGTAGTTTAGACGCTATTCTTTTCTTTAATGGCGTTACAGCCCATGAAGGACCAGAGCCAAGCTCCTCTCAATCACCCATGTTGTGTGTGAAAGGGACCTACAATTTAATGCCGATTCCGAACGACGTCAGTCGAGAAGCTTTTTCACGGCAAGTATACTACGGGGGGTTTTGCCAGTACCCCGCCGAGGAGGAACGCCGCGAAATAAACATTCGATAACGTCGGTGTTATCGGGATCCGAACACGCTCATCGTGCGTCAGAGTCCAACACACTAACCACTGCTCCACGGCGTCCTTAGACGCTATTAACGTTTTAAAATGAAATAGCTTCAAGTCTTTGATCAAAATGTGCGGCAGGATTGATGTAATAGCAGATCGAGAAATCTGCGCCGAAATTCACGATACGTCAAAAACAGTCACGAGGATTCCATGATCTTCAGGATTTACATACATTGCCTGACGACATGGATTCTGTATTTGTTTACTAGATAAATATTAAAACAAGATAAACAATTATGCATTTGGCTGATTAGTTGATCCCAGCGAGGTTTTAAATTTCCAATTAATGAGAAAATTTTATCAATCTCGCCTTGGGCCATAGTTGTCTTATTCACTGAATTAATCAACTAATCGGAATAGGGCGTTGATTCTTTTGTCATTGACGTCAAAGATGATTGTAACATGAGCATATGGCGGCTTTTCATTAAATGTGCTTTTAAAAGATCTTTCCACTTGACCCGTAATAACATCACTTGACTATCTTCACACGTTGGAATTGAGTTCAGCCACTTTTTTCCCACATTGTCCATGTTGGCAAGGGAGCAATCGCGAGCAACAAAGAACTCAAACAAAATCTTAGGAATGCAAACCCATATAGGCTCTTCGTAATAAACTCCTAATTAGTGCAATTAAGGAATATTCTATCTGGAAAAATCGGCTTTGTCTTAACAACATTGTAGTGCAATCATTTGCGACACCCACTGGGCGCATGTTGCAAGTTGCACCCTCGTTTAAGTTGACGTATAGTGAATATTAATCTAATTACAGAAAACGGAAAGAAATGATCTTTGTATGTTTCGAATTGCAATGAAGTCAAGAAATTCGCATTTTTTATACAAGAGTCAAAGGCATTTTGCCTCCGTCCGCACATCGCCATTGGTAAGAACGACGAAGAAAACCGAAACCGAAAAATCGAAATGCAGAAACCTCCTCGACTTGGTATTAATATTAATGATGATGACGGCTTCAGAAAGCTACAACGACGAGATGGTTGGAAAAAGCAATGATGACCATGTTGGCAATGTTGACGACGTCGCCGGCGACAACTCAAATTCACTCGCAGTGTGTAAATAGCGATGCAATTATTTTTGCATCGCCTAATTAGCATCGTTAGCAGCGACTTAATGAGACTTTGAAGACCATCGAACCGGTTCTGGAGTCATGCGATTCATTTTTTTTTTCAATTTTTATTTTATTTGTTTTTAGGTGGACGATGGTAAACGCGTGCATGCGGGTGGATCTGTTTGTATTCCTTCAGGACGGCGATAAACCGAACGACACCAAAGGGAAAAAAAACCAAAACAACACATTATTGTCTGGCATTTAACGTAATGAAGGGTTAATGGCACGGCTATCTAAAAAATGTATAAAAGAGTCAAATAGTGTAATTAAATGGTTCGCTTTTATAGTGTGTAGCACGATATTTGGACATACATACATATTTTTGCGTTCAACTGCTGTGTGAGACTTTTTTGTAGTTTTGTCAGTAACCTAACGAATCTGTCAGTAATATAACTTAAAACAATGAAAAATGAATGGCATTTAATTCACATCCATGATAACTTAAAGTGAGCACTTTTTTCTACAATTATACAATATTGAATTAAGTAAGAAAACGAAAGTAAGGGAATGTAGACTATGGACTCCAACGTTTATTGGGTAGTTCATATGCGAATACAAATTAAAAAGTGGCCCGATTGGAGCAATCTTTCAAAATCTAATTTAATTTTCTTTTCCTTCTTACTTTGATGTGATTTATTTTTCGTACAGTTGAAAGAGACCTCCGGTTTAATGCCGATTACGAACGAAGTAAAGAGAGAAGCTTTTTCATGGCAAGTATACAACGAGAGGTTTTGTCAGTGACCCGCCCAGGAGAAACGCCGCGAAATAAACATTCGACGACGTTTGTGCTATCGGAACCCGAACTCGCTCATCGTGCGTCAGAGTTCAACACACTGACTCCTGCGGCAAGGCGCACTCGATAATTTCATTTAACCAACCCATTTTACTATTATAATTTGTTCGAATGTCCCCCAAAATCCTTCAACATTTTCGTTTGTCCGAGACTCGTCTTTGACTTGGTGATGAACTCCTCGTTGTTGGTTTGCATATCCGTAAACAAAGAAAACTTGCAGTTAGAGTATGTATGTGTATGTATGTTGGCGTTACAATCCATGAAGAACCTGAGCCGAGCTTCTCTCAATCAACCATGTTGTGTGTGATTTCATTTTCCCATAGGTGAAAGGGACCTACAGTTTACTGCCGGTTCCGAACGGCGAATTTCGAGAAGCTTTTCATGACAATTTTACTACAGGGGGCTTAGTCAGAACCCCGCTGAGGAGAAACACCGTGAAAAACACGTTCGATGACATGGCTGTATCGGGATTCGATCCTGTGTCATCGGCGTCAGAGGCCAACACACTACCAACTGCGCCACGGTGCTCTCTTGCAGTTAGAGTACAACCCGCTAAATCCGTCCTAACTCCCAGTGAGCCTTATTCGACTAACTCATCTCAGATTCTTTTTCAGTCATATCTGCTGAAAATAAACAGCCCGCAATTGTGGATGCATTCCTTCCTCTCTTCATTCAACTCACTTCCAAATTAGTAAAAAAAGATCCCTCCACCTAAAGACCCCGGTGGGCGTTATGCGTTCGTCTGTACTTAGCTTACCTTTATTATAAACCGATTTCCGTCTGTAATAACGACAAAACAACGATCAACAAGAAGGCCTCATTTAAGCGTCTTGCTTATCTCCAAAAAGTTCCCAAGGTTGTTAAAATCGATTTTCGTCCCTTACTCTCGCGTCACAATCCTCTCTGAGAGTATTTTACTTCATATTATCAAAGTGTAAGAAGCTCTGTTTCAAAGTCTAAACGGTCTACCTTAACTCCCAAATGCTTTCCTAAGCTATCTTCGCTTTAACTGAAACTAATCTCAATCCTAGTATTCTTGGCTCCGAAAACGTGGCGTCCTTTTTAGCCATCCATAAGCACGTTGATGCATCCTGTGTCACTATTTATAAAACTACCTCTTTCAAACTTGCTTGCGCCAGTTTCACGATCTGGCGAAGTCCTTGAACGCTGTTATAAAAGGAGAGTTGTGGTGATTGTTCCCACTTGTCTAAGAAAAAGTTAATCTTAGACTTGCGAATACCGCAGAAAGGTTCGGCATCCATGTATCTTTCGCTGGAACCTTTTCTTGCGAGTTGATCGGCGATTTCGTTGCCCTTAATATCTTTGTGCCATGGCACCCACCATAGTTTGGCCTTATTTCTTCTTGATGCCCTACATGGGATTCCTTAACTAATTTTGAGTTCGTGCTGTTATAAATAAGCGTCTTAAACGCTGCTTAGCTATCAGAGATTATATTGATGGTTACTCCTCTTATGCCAGTCTCTATTTTAGATTGACGCATGTCAGGATGGCATATATGTAATTCAGCTTGGAAAATACTAGGACTCATTCCTAGAGCATTCGAGATCTTCTGATTTGGTCCAAAGATGGCGGCCTCAACGCCGGAAACCATTTTGGAGCCATCAGTGTACCATCCATGTCCTTTGACGTTAAGCAAGAGACCATCGTTTTTTCAAGCTGTGCGGTTTGGGGTCAATATCTCAAATCTCTTGTCAAAAATAAAGATGTATGGTAATGCGTCCGAGACCGTGGTAATCATATCCAGCTCAGGAAGGACATGTGACCCATAAGTCTGCATGGTAGGCCTGTTCCTGAGCGGTGAATTCTGATTGCAGTTCATAATGCAACCTTTTTAATATAATGATGCAGTGGAGTAAGACAAAACAGTGCAGTGCAGCGTCGACACATAGGTGATGATAGCCTTTACTATCGCGGTATATAGTCAGTGGATTAACTTGTGGGGCCCACAAGGCCCCAGTCGCCTCCGTCAGTTTTTTTTTTAATGTTGACGTTCCAGTTAAGTCTGTGATTAAGGTCAATACCTATATACTTAACTTCTTCCGAAAATCCTATGTTTGTAGCATTTAGAGAGACGGATCAGGGCTGCAAACTTCCGCTCTTAATAAACTTGACTAATATTGTCTTATTTTGGTTAATCGATAAACCCTCTCTGCCACACAAGTCAGAGAGGAATTTAACCCTTATGTGAGTGACGAGGTACCCGGGTACCTATTGCATTACCAATTTAAAAAATAGTTATATTTTACGCATTATAGATAGCTGTGGCTTTGTGAGAGCTCTTAACTTCTTGTAAACTACGTTTTTTTTATGCTTTGGCCTCGTCAACCCATTCACACTATTTATAGGAAACAAAAACATTTTTTATATCCATAATAGAGTAACAAGGTACCTGGGTACCTCTTTGTGTTTTGTATGAAATTGCAAGAAAATGTTTCTAATTTTGTATTCAAAATACTAAAATCGAATGAAACAATAAGTATTTATCAAAATGTTTTATTTAGATTTTATTTATACAGAATTAGAACAATTCTCGAAGCACCTGTTACTTGTTGGACTGCATGTGACTGCATTGTTACTGCATGTTGATCACAAACTGGTCTTCCGCAGTTGGTGCAAGCTTTTCGCGTTTTTCTTTACATGTTCTTGAGTTCTCTGCGTATGAAGCAACTTCCAACACGTGCAATGCGACCTGTAGAATCTCGTCTTGTTTGATTTGTAGAAGTTGTAAGTCCGGAAGGAATTGAACGTAATTCTTGGCCGAGCACATCCTGAATTGCAGATCTATATTTTCTATATTTTCACTACACAGTTGTAGACTTAACGATTTCAAAAACTTTCTACGTTTGTCACTTGAAATAAATTGTGGATTATGCTCCATGTAAATGATATATGATGCCAAAGCTGCAATGTCAATGATATTGTAGAAAAGTGCTAAAGGCCACCGATTGGTTCTGCGTTTTATCCATGTTATCCACTCCGCATTTGGTTTTATTATAATATGAAATTATTTCTGGCTTAGCAGTATCCGTATTACTCTCAATAACAATAACTACTCAATAACTTTTTGGGTACGTAAGAGCACACAGTTGCTACTTTACTACAGGAAAAGTTTGAAGAATATATCGCCCTGTCCTTGTGTGCTTGCATATTTGTAGGAAGAAACCGTTTATGCATTTTTTCTCACCGTTCTAACAAGTGTCATGTTCGACGAATTCAAGGAATGAGCCAGTTGAAGAGACGTAAAAAAATTATCTGTTGTTACATTCCATCCAGAATTATTATATTTAGACAGGAGACTTAATACAACACATTCTCCGACATTCGTTTGACGATTGCCATCACTTGGTTTTCCAATATATGTTTGTCCATTTAGGGGTAGGAATTATTTGCATCACAAGCCCAGAATATTTTAATGCCATATTTTTCGGGTTTCGATGGCATGTACTGAGTAAAGCGAGTCCTCCCACGGTACCCATATAGCTGTTCGTCAACCGTAATACATTCACGTGCCTTATAATTTCTATTCAAATTTGAAATGAACATTTTCCAAATACATATCTTGTATAGCGGCTGCTTTATCAGCTGACAAACGCTCAGGGCATGTAACATCATTATCAAACCTTACAAAGCGTACCAACAAGTTGAACCGATCATGCGACATGATCTAACTAACTAACCAAAGTAAGTGTAATGTAAAAGCAGGACTTGATTGTTCACATCTCGTATAAACCGTATGGAGGTACCCGGGTACCTCGTCACTCTGATGAAGTTGTTTTTCCTGTCACTCACATAAGGGTTAAGCGCAAGCTGCTTGAGGCAGAAATTTCACACCTGGTCGTAACAATACTTACTAAGTATATCCGATGACCTCTTTGCGATATGCATATTGATTAGTATGCAATGGTATGTGGTTCTTTAGGAGAACTCTAATATGGAATTTTATCAGTTTTTCCATTGTTCTTAATAGGAACGATGTTAGGCTAATAGGGTGATACGATTTAGGTTGTTCACTTGATTTTCCAATTTTGAGGATGAAGACAAGGTTGACTTCTTTTCAGATTTGAGGGATATGGCCTAAGTTGAAACAGGACCTAATAAGAACTATCAGTGGTGATAGAATAATGTTGAGGCCTACACGTCCATAGTTTATCCCCTCGTCTTCTGACCTTACGTCCTCCTAAGTTACGTCTTATTAGTTTTATGTTTATCCGGTTTCTTACGACAGTTTAAATTTAGGTTTTGAGTAGCTTATTACATGCTATCAGTAAATAGCTAAATAAATTGCAGTAAGTCATGCGACGGGATATGGTAGTACTTCGTGTCGAAGTCCAAGCATTTTCTTAGTAAAAATCCTGTAGATCTTGTTTAAGCAGGTCATTCCGCTAAGGACACCACCCCTTTTTTCATCTGATCGCACGTGTTCATACTCTTAAAAGGACCAACTCCTACTAAGAATCAATTTACTTCTTACCATCGTCTGTCGATTTTTCTTTCAACTCCATCGCTAACAACATCGAGCAAGGATATGCAGTACCTTATAGTACAATCCAGAAACCACGATGGCCTTTAATCATTAGAATATTTACCATTTACCCAATCATTCTCCTCTTTCAAGCATTAATTTATCATAACTATTCAAATGGATACAAATTCAAGTCATACAGAAAATCATCATTCCCCAGCTTCATTGTGTAATCTATCATGAAATTGAAAACTTCCTGCTTAGGCTACAAGATGTGGCTACCTTTTTCTGATCCATTCTTTTTGTCTCTGTCACTCTTCGTGTTTATGCACAATCAAGAGTCAGGCAAGCCACTCACATTTCGTGGATCGGAAATCAAGTTTTTCAACAACGAAATGCTCAATGCTACCATCCGCCTTCCGTCAAGAGGGAGGAGACCAAAAGGTAAAGTAGAAAAAAGCAGCTTTGAAACATATTTTCACACCGCTATCATCATCACTCATTGAATGTCGATAGAACCGGAAATGTTTGAAAATCCCTTTCGAACAGCAAATCAAATGTGAATTGTTTATCATTTCCGAACAACCGCACATCTCACCCACGTACCACATCAACTATGGAATTTCAAATACTCCTCCGTTCTCATTGATGTAGGTAGATATGCAAAGACGATAAGCCGCAAGGAGAAGAGTATCTTTAAACCACCTATTACCTATCACATGTCAATTTAAGATATCGGAAGTAGAGAACTTCGTATCTGCTTTCGCGACCCCGATATCACCCTTAGCGTATCGAATCCGTTCTCAATCTATTGTAGGGGTTCTTGTATTGGATATCTGCGGGCACGGTAAGGGGACAGAAACCCCATCATGATGTTCGTTCTACTCATCCGAGATAGCATAATAAAACTATTTTGAATGTGCAAAGTTCCGGCTAAAGAATATGGGGAAGGAGTGAACATGATCTATCGCCCATCGATATGGAGAGAGTTACTTACTGTCAAGCAACCACCACGAGTTGGTCGTGGATCTCGGGTATGAGTACCATGACGGAAATCATCGGCAATATTATGCAAAAAACGTTTCACGACCAAAGACGGTAGCTGGAATATTTAATTTGACAAGTTCGAATGTGAAGGCATGTGTGCATGGTTTGCGGCAGACGATAGGATATTTCAGATAAGCTGTTAGACTGATAGCCCGGTGGATGATGATAGTGGTGGGTAGACGAAGATTGTATAGTTGTTATGAGAGTATAGTTTGTGAATTTAGGTGCTGTGGTGATGATGATAATGGAGGTGTGAGTAGATTTGTAAATGACTGCTCTCGGACGTGTATGCGACTGGGAGGAAATCAACTTCGAAAGTTGTGGTTATCTGTCCCAGTGGCAATTCTCATCTATTTTCATTTGAATTCTGTCACAAACTGTGTGGTATCAATGTGAAATTTTGTTTGCTTTTTCTCAAACGATGCTCCTGATGAAGATTTTTTCTAGCAAGCGAAGTAGCTACCATTGGATTGACAGTTTGGATAAATAAATTGACGGATTAGAATTGGAACATGTTGAATTGTGAATTCATTATTAAATCTATTCAGGACCTGCAGATGCCACTGACATATGTAGCATCCGTTGATATCTAGGATAGCTGTTGACCTGGTGATTGATGTTATTCATAAGGCTTACGATGGGGAGCTGATAGGTCTCATGAATCTTAGTTAGCTTTATTTTTATGATCAAGAATAGACTCAGTCAGGATTATGACAGTGTGCAGTTTTGCTACTTAACCGACTTTAAACAGCTTTAAAAATGCTTTGGCATACTTAGAAATAAGAAAAAAAACGATATTAAGCCAACGTTTTGAATTCTTTTAAAAAATTAATATTTCCTGTGCCATGGCGCCCTTAGTTCTTATTTTTGTGTACTTATTGCCTAAAATGCTCACGCGCCTATGTCTCACAACCTCATTGGGAAGATTTCATAACAGATATTGCTAGAACGCTACGGAAATATATACTACTGCGTCCACAGTTTAAAGCAACATAGCATTTATTTTGAGAAATCTTTATGATCTCTTATGATCTTTTGGATTTTGTTGGTCTTGCCTTTAACACGATATTTACTTGATTGATTGGTCGTTTCCAGATCGTTAGCATAAATCCAAGTCTCGTCTTCCATAATAATGAATTTCAACTTGTCCTGATACAAACTGTTCAATGCGATGAAGTTTTTTTCAGAAACATCAACGTTTTTGGTACCAATCGAGATTTGACGCGTCTGAGGCCTAGAACACCCTTTAAATTGGTATTTACTGGTTCTTTTGAAATGTTAACATAAACAGCAATCGAAGGCTTATAAGCACCAAATCTTTAATCTGTTGGACGCGAGGAAAGCTCTTCGTCTTCGACACGTTTTCGGCCTTCCTCATACCACTTGTAAACATTATTTTCGACAAGGCCGTCACCAAAGGCCACAAGAATTCATTCCGCAAAAAAAAATGAATGCAAATTCTTTGCTCAACAAATTTAATAAAAATCGAAGAATTCACTAAATGTTGGTGTAAAACTTAGCACGGATGTCGAAAAAAGGCATTTTCGATCTATGGGACAAACTACAAAATAGTGCATTGAGAGATGCTAGCCTTAGTTATCCACTATTTGCGCTGGAACATTACAGAAGCTATTGGCT
Source organism: Eumerus sabulonum (assembly GCA_951905685.1). Taxonomy (NCBI): domain Eukaryota; kingdom Metazoa; phylum Arthropoda; class Insecta; order Diptera; family Syrphidae; genus Eumerus; species Eumerus sabulonum. The sequence continues at coordinate 146,380,652 of OX645060.1, read as the reverse complement.
AAGTTGTTTTGTCAATATTTCCATATAGAAATATTGGAGAATGGTCTGCATTCTCCGCAGACCAACACGAAATGCACACAAATATACCCTGAGGTCTGCCTTCGGGGGAAAGGTATAGTGTATAGGCTCATTATTTATTCCTACGACATGAATGTAGAACCCTCGTTATTCATTGGCCGTTACTCGTGGTCGAGTACTGATGCCTAGATTCGCCTCATAATGTCGAACTGGTGATAGCAGTTTAGTTAACATCTAAAAACGGAATATTTGACTATTCATCTAAATGATATTTTCAATCTCACTTAGTTGAGCCTTCTATGAACTAGTTCGGCATGTACAATATGAGCCATCTAGTGTTTTTTTTTAAACCATAAGTTATTTTGACACTGACAGCTGTTTCCCGCTCGAAATCTTGACAAAAAGTCAGTATCATACCTCCGCAGAACGAAATGAGGTGCTTTACGCTTGAACAACATTGGGGAATATATGTATATCGTACGTGCGCATAGATCAGAATGTGGCTGCTGTGGCCGAGAGTGTGACACTCAATTCACGAACATCAACTCGCCATCGATCTCAACAGCTCAACATGTCACGCACTAGCCTGAGGAGAATTCTGCACAAAGATCTCGGATTATTCACTTACACACATGGTAAAATTGACTCAGCAATTGAAGGCGCGGGAAAAAATCATCTTTTTTGATGAGGCGCATTTTCATCTCGGCGGCTACCTTAACAAACAAAATTGTCGCGTCTGAGGCTCGGAAAACCCGCACGTTATCATCGAAAAGCTAATGCATCCGCAAGGAGTGACAGTTTATGCGCACCAAATTCCCAAATCGTGTTATCAGCCGTCTTGGCAATGTCAATTGGCCACCTCGGAGCCTACGGTAATTTGGATCTCCTTCTGGGAGGAAGGGGGTTTGTTGTGTGATGTGCCCGCCTCCGAGGAGTGGTTTTTGGCTATCTTCGCCTTCTGGCCTATGCTTTAATCCTTCTGGGTCGCCACATCTGCCATTGGACTCCGATTTCCCACCGCCCCACCGGCATCGCACATTCTCTCCCTAGCGAGGCTATCCTTAGCGGCGGTCTTCAGTTTGCGGGAGCCTTTACCTTTACCTTCGGACGCCGGTTTGGGATAGCCTTACCAGCTCGAGGACTGCCAGGACCCATAGCGACTTCGCCTTCTGCGTTCAGAGTCTGCCTGTCAGCCCCTCACGCTCTTGCTGGGTGGTTGAACCTTCCCAGTAAGAGGAAGAGAGTTGGAGGCGCATGCCGAAAGTGCAAACATGCCTCCTTCCCAACCGCCGACTCAGGAAGGAGGGTCGGATCGATTTCAGTACGAGATGCCTCCGTCGACCTAACTTTCTTAACGGGTTCCCCCAGAGATTTAGCCTCGACCATTGTGCCTTCGGCTTTGTCAGCTTCTTTGCACAATTTTCGGGCACGCCTCTTACCTCTACTTTTTTGGCACTTAGTAGTGCATTCAGCAGTACGTCCCAATTCTGGGGCGCGTTCCACCTTTGCGCTTTCCCGTGCCGCGTTAGTGTTGCCTCCGCTGGATGCACCGCTCATGCTCAGTCGGACCAGGTGGTCAGAGAGTGAGCCGGAGGGGCCGGTGTCGTTCCGGGCTACCGTAGGGTTAAAACTGAATGTTGGGGCCTCCAGAATCCTTACTCCGACCGCGATCAAAGAGATCGCGGGTGGATTTCCGCTGCTGCGGGTACCACCTGGAGTACACAATTCCTTTGGTTTGTCCATTCATTTTTGGGCCTTCGAGTCTTAGTTCGAGGTCTATGACCTCTTATGCCTCCCGCCACGACAGGGCGCCCGAAGAAGGGAGCCAGTTAAGGCCAATATAATCCAAGCAACCCATGAGCTACAGCCCGAAACCGTCAACAAGGCTTTGGAAAATTGCGGTGGCAGAATGCACTACTGCGAAGCCAGCCGAGGCAGCCACTTGAATGACGTTGTATTTCATAATAAATGGGAATGTTTATTCGAACTAATAAAGCCATAATATGTACATGGAATTGTTAATTCTATTGCATTTTTAAAAAAGAAACGTGCATTTATCCCATCCCGTATATGCATTTTTGACTGTAGAGTAAAATCAAATCAAAGCACACGAGATAACCATTTGGTTACGTCTTGTCTTTTCCCCTTAAACGTCTACCATAAGCTGCTTTTTGTTTTCTAATCTGTAAAACAAAGCATGACCTCGACTCCTAGATTAACCAAAAATATTGTTACATCATCTGAGTTGTTTATCAACTAATGGGGTAAATCTGGTGCTATCACCAGTGGTAATGATCATGTAGTAGGTGCTTATTTATAACCAACTAAATCCCCAACCAACTAAATCGAGGGCGCAGTGTTTAGTGTGTTGGACTCTGGCGCACGATGAGCGAGTTCGGATCCCGATAACACCACTGCCATCGAATGTTTATTTCGCGACGTTCCTCCTCGGCGGGGTACTGGCAAAACCCCCCATAGTAAATTTGGCATGAAAAAGCTTCTCGACTCACGCCGTTCGGAATTGGCATTAAACTGTAGGTCCCTTTCACACGACATGGGTGATTGAGAGAAGCTTGGCTCTGGTCCTTCATGGGCTGTAACGCCACCAAAGAAGAAGAATCCCAAACCTTACCAGGACTACAACAATTCACTTACCCCTCACACCAAAGCTAATTAAAATACTATGTCTTATTTTGTATCTCGGGAACAGTCAACAATAAAGGACGACCCCTTAATCTGGGCATTGCAACATCAAGCCAGGGGGGCAACAATGCGAAATGATCCCCTTTGCTCACTAAATATTTACAAAGTCCGAAATTAAATAAATTAAAAATTTGTTTGAGAGGCCAAGAGATAAAACCGCACTTGACAAATAAAAATCCGTACATCGTATTTCGTATTCTGTATTTCGAGCGTTTGTAGCGAAATGCCATTAAATTCCCATCGCACGTCCCAGTTCTCACATGAAAAACCGCAGTGGCAATGACATGAAATTAAAAGCAGAAAATAAATAAGACGAAAAAAATCGTTACTCAAACGAGGACAGTTCTCGAGTTTATCACATGGGGGATTCGAAAGTTATAATCAGTATCCTGTCTGCGGTGTCGAAAGTACTCATTTCCAGCGCGTTTGCCATCCAACGGGAAATACCTTTTATTACCCATTTCTCTCTCATGTGGTGATGAATTCGGTACTATATGCACACACACGTATTCCACAAACTCGATTATAGCCCAGTCAGAGTAAAAGAATGACTCGTGAAATCCGGCTGCCGTCAGTCAGCGCGGCATATTGTCCCATGATATTCATGAACTCTGTTACTCAAGGTGAACTGCCACCTGACACGAGCAACACCCTCTGCCAAAATATTTACCTTTCATCCAATCTGTCCTTATGCTGCTACTCAGTTTTTCCATTCAAGGGGAAATCGCTATCCGTGATTGTTGGCTATGAAATTCAGAACGAAAATAGCTTTTCAGTTTTTGTTTTGTTTTATTCTTTGGATGATAACTCGTACTGTGCGACTCGTAACTGCTATTCGGATGTAATTGTTTAGAACCACTTTCAGTCGTACCCTCGGCGTTGGCAGGTAGAATGTGCGGGAAAGCCATGCCTATAATGTTAGCATTGTGGCAGGAAGATATTGTATCGCCACATCACTTGAGTAATGATACAATGTAACATAGTCGCGTTTCTAATCCGATCAGGACTATCATTTGTTTTTAATTTATATCTTAGGGGGATATGTATGTGAACGTCACATGCGATAGTATTATGCAATTTCATAAATTTCATTAAATTACGCATTTTCACGGAGGAGGATTGGTTGGCGGTAGGCATACCACGCCTGGGAACGGTCATATACAAATTATCCACAAGATAACGCTCGAGACTTCGTAGTGAGGCGATGCTTAAAGAATTTTTATTGTTTTAATGTTTATGCAGGTAAGTCACGCTCTGCGAGCTTATATGTATAAATCCATATGCTTTTAGGTATTGACCTTCTCTTATGACCCGAACGAGTCTGCTATTGTATGGACTTAAGTGGAGTAGATTTAGTGAATGAGGTGATAATGTTATGTTTTGCATTAAAGGCATAAAGTGAAATAATATGAGAAGAAGACAAATAAATACATATGCGTGAGCAACTGTGAAAGAGATTGGGCTGCTAGTGGAATTATGGTTCGTAGACGTCTTTATCGCTCGAGTGTGAGTAATATAGAAACGATTGCGGCACGTTTAGTTAGGCTCATTTAGATCAGATACTTTTACAAGAGATTCACCATCATTCATTGTAAACTGGATAAAAAATGGAATTGAAGAAACCACGTACATATGTATGTATGTATTGTATGTAGGTTTGTTCAAAAAGCAAAGATCAGTCAATCCATCAATTAACTAAGCGGGAATAAATTCCCCAAAACAAAGCGAACCTCCAAATTCACGAACTAAAATGGTGTGACAACTTTTGGCGCTAGAGTATGAAAATTGTTCATCGATTTCAGCCCGCTTTAGTAAGAACGCTGTTTTGGAGTTGATTCCCAACAACCTTTCGGATGGAAAACTTGGATTGAAGACGCAACGTGTTCCAACCCGGCACTAAATTCACTTATCCCTAAGTCCACAACTGCTTTGTCCAATGTAATTCCATGCGACCTGCGAATACTAATGCCGTGAGACAGCGATAACGGAAGTTGCTTCCTCGTGCCATTGCCTGCTCCTTTTTTGAATGACTTTACGATCTGCGTTATAGGAATAGCGCCTGAAGCGAAAGTCGGTCCCGTGTAAGTTTCAATCTTGACCATGATGCAGATAGGAGCTTCGCTTGCTATGGAGTTCTCGACTCTGTTTTCGGTCGGACCGTAAATAATGTCAATGACTGTGCCTATTGAGCCATTGCACAGTACGAAAGAGCTCCACAGGTTCTGGCGTAACATCACTTCAGCGCCAACGCAGAGTAACAGTTCTGCGCTCAGTCCTTGAGCTACGTCATCTGACGCTTGAGCGGCTGTTGCATTATTGTTTGAGGCATTTATTCGAGTCACTGGGCATCCAAGCGATCGTAAGCCGTTCTTGTTATAAGCTTTGATGTTTTTGTTGGTCGCCATCAATCGTGCCGCGTCCTTGTAATCTCGGGTCAATCCTGGATAATTGTCGACAAAGCGTTTTGACCAGAATTCATAGTGCGAGAGGTTGTTCTCGCCTAGGGCTAGAGCATGAATTGCTTCTCGATACTGTTTCTGTTCGTCGCCAGTCTGTCGCATGATCTGCTTGAGAATAAACGCCTTCCGTATCTGCAAAATATGCTGCTTTGCCTCGCAGGGATAACTCATCCGACTCTTTAGGTACGCCATACAGAGGCTTGTCCAAAACTGGCTGTAGTTGATTGAAGTCGCCAAAGAATACAACAACAAATCCTCCACAACATTCGTGCTGCTTCTCAGGGTTAGCTTCTCTAAGCCGGCCATTTATCTTGCCCAACATACGCAACCAAATCATGCTGAATTCGTCTATCAATATCACATTGATATTACTGAAATGCTCCCGAAACTCTATTTGGGTCTTTCCAGTTAGGGGCGTAACTCTGGCTGATGTGCAATTTGCAATGTGCAGTCCGGAATGCAGAGTTTGGCCACCGATATTGTTTACAGCCACGCCGGTTGGGGCCATTAACTGGACGTGCTCCAAGCCGAAACTTTTAACAACTTCGTTGAGGACTAACGACTTGCCGGTTCCAGCAGCTCCCATGACTATTGCCATTTTGTCCGTCGTTTCTCCGTTTGTCGCTCTTGTGATGAAGTTTATCACGGCTTATTGCTCGATGTTCAATGTAAAACAGCTTGCTGCCGCCTCAACCTCTGATATTTCGTAGGAAGCCATTGCCGTATCAATGAACTTGAGCTCGTTTTCTACTCCTGGATATTTGCTGAAAGACAAATACCAGTCATGCTGCCGTTCGACATCTCGGAATCAAACTTCGACGTCTGCAGGTGTTTGATTTGGAAGCGCTGCGGCAGCAGCCATCCAATCGTGTGGCTCATATGTATATGGGAGTTTCTGGCTCGTCATTCTCTTCGACAACGTCCGCCATATCTATGTTGTCATATCGACTCTCCATGGAGTGTGAAGTACCAGTTGTTGTTTGTAGTAGATTTCGTCGGTTTCACGGGATTTATCTTTCACGACTTTAGGAATGACTTGAACACCTCTTTCTTTTCTAGCAAGATGCGTGTTGTAAACGGTTCACCGATTGAAAACTTGGTTTTCCAGCAACAACAGTGTATTTTCGGGCAAAGTCCATGGATGTCAAGTCGTTCAAATATGCTGCTCAGTACGCATATGCTTGAATTATTTGCGGAGCATCAGAACTGCCGTTTTCATCATCTTTCATGCCTCGTTTTTTTATCAAAACACTATCCTGCGTGGAGATGTACGGTTTCACAAACTGACGAGTGGCTTTCATCAAAGGTTCTCCAAGTAGAAGCCTGGACACTTCACACCCAGATATATCTCTGCTGCCAATAACCTTCATGTGGAACTTCGTCACAGTTCTTTGTCTTGACTCAGTACCGATACTACACTCTAGAAGGGGATAGAATACCGGGTTTTGACCACTAAAATTAAAATTTCAAGGTTAAATTTTGGGATTGGACGGACCCAAATGCTAAATTTGTTATTATCATCAGCGACTTTTCTTCTTTATTTTCAAGAAGTGTATGTAGATTTATTATCGAAATTGCTTTCAAAATCTCGTGAACTCACTCCAATCATTAGGTGAAAAGCATCATACACAAGTCCTCCGTGCACTGCTGGTTGGAGTACAGTGGTCGACAAACTCAGGGATAATGTATTAAAATATATATATATATATATATATACCTACTTATCAGGCCAGCAACCCATGGAGGACTGAGCCTGAGCTATAGCTGCCTTCCATCATTGACGGTCCCGGGCAAGCTGCTTCCAGTTATCCAGACCAAGTTGTTTTACATTCGCGGTTACTTGGTCTTTATACCGGAGGTTCGGTCTTCCCCTTCTTCTCGAACCAGGAGGCTCGGAGTCTAAGACCATCCTAGCAGGAGCGTTGGTGTGGCTGAGCCAATGTAGTCGACCGATCTTTGTCTTCCGGACTATATCCACATCTTTGCACAGCTCGTAGAGTTCGCGGCTCTGCATTCTCCTCCATTCTCTTTCCTTACTGACAGGACCAAATATCCGGCGCAGAATTTATCTTTCGAAAGACCCCAAAATCAGCTGATTATCTTCCAGCTTTCGGTACGGTACGGCAAGACTGGCGTTCTGTTTTGTAAAGCATGACTTTGGTTCTTCGAGTGAGGAGTTTTGCCCCATGTTGTTCGGACAATCCGAAGTAGCAGCGGTTGCCAAGGCCGATTCCATGCCGGATCTCCATTGTCGTGTCGTTAGTAGAGCTTGCGTTTGCTCCAAGGTAGACAGCTCCTTAACCACCTCTTTATAGCTGCCAATCGTTATATTTGCTCCAATGAGGAGCGACAGATCGGTTTTTGCTTGAAAGCATGTACTTTGTCTTATCCCCGTTGACTTTAAATCAGCTCGTTTCGCCTGTTCTTCAATCGCCTTGAAAGCTGCTACAACGCCACGCTGAGACCGCGCGAAGGTTTCAATATTATCCGGGTATCCTAGCAATTGGACACACTACTAAGATAGTGCCTTCCCTGTTGAATTCTGCCACTATCTGCCTCAGCACAAAATTGAAGCAGGCACATGACAGCGCATCTTCTTGCCGAAATCTGGTGCATGTTTCAACCGTTCCAAGGTCCTAGAAACGAACTGCACTATGCATCGCGTATTTTTGAGCGTGGCGCGACACAGCCGCATCAGTTTTCATGGAATCCCAAATTCGGCCGTCACATCAAACAATTCTTCGCGATGAATGCTGTCGTATACGGCTTTGGAATCGATAAAGAAATGGTTTGTGTCGATTTGAAACTCCCTGGTCTTTTCCAGGATTTATCGAAGTATGAATATTCGGTTTCGATTTCGCCGGCCGGAAGTCACACTGGTAGCTGCCGATTAGTGTGGTGCAAAGGGGCCTTGGACGTTCACACAGTACGCTGGACAGCATCTTGTATGCGACATTAAACAGGGATATACCTCTATAGTTTTTGCAAGAGATAGGATCGCCTGTTTTGTGAATGAGATAGAGCTGATATTCCAGTCTTCGGCTATGCTGGTGCATGCTCCCTTCTAGAACATCGCCGCCAGCCTTGAAGAGCTCTGATGGCAAGCCATCTGAACCTGCGGCCTCCTTGTTCTTCAGCTGTTCCGACGACTTCTTGGATGTTGGATGGGAGGACTACATCAGAGGCTGAAGTTGGGATTTCCTCAGTCCCTACCACTCTCTCTTGGTGATGTCCGTTAAGCAGCTGCTGGAAATGCTGATTAAATACATCCAGTATTCCCTGTGGGTCAGTGAAAAGATTACCCTAGAAATTTTGAAGGGTGCCTATCTTGAAGCCTCCTGCAAGGTGGCCGTGGTGCAGTGGTTAATATCACCGACCGTCGAGCGGAAGGTCTATAGTTTAAATTCGTTTCAAAGCCAAGAAAAAGTAATTCCTATACGGAAAAAAGTATGCAACACAATTGTGAATGGAAAGCGACCAAACGTACTGGTGCAGGCATGACACTTGCAGTATATGGTCAATTGAAATTCATCCTCTGCGTATGCAATATTAATACCAAAAGAGCATGAACGAATTACTGTGAATTGTAACCAACGCGAAATTTGGTCCGCTCTCGTCCTGTCTAGGACACACCACCCACTGCACTCCGCTCAGGTTGTGTGTCAAAAACATCAGCCTGCGTGAAACTCTCCCTCTCCCAGGTAACAACGTTCAAACGTTAGTACGCCTCATCGGCTGCTGCCTTTTTCTGCTCACACTCGCCATCATACCACGGGTTTCTTGTCGGTGGTGGTAAGTAGTCTTAGGTGGTCTCAGCTACTACCTGAATGGCCTAGCTGCAATGCAGCCACATATTGTTGACATTTGTGTTCGACATAAACATACCGGAGAGCCTTCCGCTCAGTTGCTCCCTATAGACTTCGTTGCGCTCAGGCGTCCAATGTTGAACCTCCTCGTGGTGGGCTGCTGCAGCTTTTTGACATTGGACAGTCGAGCTATGAATCTTGCTGCCACGAGAAAGTGGTTAGAGTCGACGTTTGCTTCCCCGAATGTTCGCACTTCCAGGATGTTTTACGAGTGTCGGAATCCGTTATTCGTTGTGTTTATCTTGGAGGCTACCCTTTCTGATCACTCCGCCAATGGTGTTGTCCTTGCCGATTTTGGCAATGAAGTCCCCGTGTACGATTATAACATCGTACTCCGCACAAGTTTCGTAGGTGTTGTCCAAGAGGTCATAGAGGCCCGTTGAGCCTTGAGCACGAATGTCGAACATTATTTACATTGCTTTTTATGACGTCATTTTATGGTCTGTTGGCTCCTTTGCATGCCATTCTGATAAACCCTAGTATAGTCACCATTGAAAGTAGGACCCGGGTTGACTCGCTCTTATATGTCTACAGCAATTTGTTGGGGACGATCATTATAGCTCCTTAGAACAAGCGGTGCTTCGGCGAAACGTGTGTGAATATAAGGCAAGTGTTCCCAAAACTGACTGCCTTTTTTTAAATGCCATGCATCACAAGAATGAATTTATTCCCAAGATATTTTACATATATATTTATATACATATTTTCTCAAAGTAAACGTCAATATTCTCTTATTCTTCTTCTTCGGCGTTACAGTTCATGGCGAATCTGGGCCCCCTTTAAAAAAAACCTCTCCAAGTGACACGGTCTTTAGCCCGTAGTTTCCAGTGCCGCACCCCTAATTGGTTGAGGACCTCTTCCAAATGCATGCGCTACTTTAAGTTTGGTCGTCCCTGAATACGTCGCTCTTCAGGGTTGGATTTTAAGACTTTCTGGCCGGAGCTGTGGTTTCCATACGCTCTACGTGACCAAGCCATTTAAGGAGTTGGGTCCGTAGACGCTGTGCTACGTTCATGTGCTGTACAATCCCCTATTAAGTTTCCCCTCCACTTCCCGCTTATGCAGATCCTCATCTGCTTTCGATAAGGTCCATGTTCTTGCCGGGGTCACCTTGGTTTTGCGAGAAAGGGCTCAAATGCCTCCCGAGCGCAAAAAAAGAGCGGTTGACAAGAGTTATTCTGCATTGGATTTCGGCACTGATCTCATTGCGGCATGTCACTGCGAAACCTATGTAGATGAAGTCATTGACTACCTCGAAATTATACCTGCAATATGTGCGCCCTGGCCGGTGGTTCGTGCCCTTTTTCGACGACAGCAGACAGATGTCTTGCCATCATTTACCGCCAGTCCCATTTTAGCCGCTTCCGCCTCAATGCTCAATGATCTCGATGGGCTTATCCAATTATTTCAATATTATCCATCCAATCCAACCTGCTCCAGCAGGTTCGTTGGATTTTAGCTTAGAAAAAGCATAGTCAGGGGGACGAAATTCTCTAGTATCGTCGTCCGTTGTGGATAGGTCATTCTGGCTGACAGCGGAATTTGTTTCGTCATCGCCATAATACAGTCTGCGGAAGTAGTCCGTCCAGGTTTTTATTGAATTGAATTTTTATTGCGAATCATTTAAAAGTTACATTGGTTATCGCACAATTTACATAATTTGTTCAGAGATATGATTTACATGAGAAATCTTACTACTGAGAAATATTTTATACAGTCATTAATATAAAATTTATATGAAGCAAGCATTCTGGGAAAACAACAAGAAAAAACCCAATACAAGAAAAAAAAAGAAAAAAAAAACAAAAACTAAAAATGTAAATAAATAGACTAACATATAAATAAATAAATATGTAAGTAGGTAAATAAATTTATAAATAAATTAATACAATTATGTAAATAAATAAATAATAAGATTATAAATAAATAAATTAACAAAAAATAAATAATAATAGAAATAAAAATAAATATATAAATGTATAAATAAATGGAAAATATAAATAAATAAATAAATTAACAATAAATACACAAATATACAAATCAAAATAAGTACATAAATCTATAAATAAATGGAAGTATACATATAAATAAATAAAGAAATTAACAGATTATAAATAAATAAATAAATAAATAAATATGTAAGTAAATAAATAAGGAATTAAATATAAAAAAAAAAATTAACAAAGTTGTAGGTAGAAAACATAAAAAAAAAAAAAAAAAAAAAAAAAAAAAAAATACAGATGACTTCGCAAGGGTATCGAAATCATGTATCATGGTATTGGCTTAACTCGTTTAACAAAGGGTTGTCAGGGATATCGCATCTGATTCTAAATGTTTCAGATAGTTTACGTATCCTGCAAGAGATCATTTCAACATTGGTTCTGCGATGCAAATCCAAAGTAGAATGAAACCAAGGCAGCTTAAGCATCATTTTTAATATTTTATTTTGCGATATTTGTAACTTCTTTATGTAACACTTGGCACAGTCACCCCAAACTTGGCATCCATACAGAAGAATTGCTTGAAAAATGGTTTTGTGTAAAACAATTTTGTTTGCATTTGAGAGCATAGATTTTCGGTTAATAAATGGGTATAACATTCTAATTGCAACATTTATTTTTTTAAGGGTCTTAGCATGGTGCTCATTAAATATTAATTTTTGATCCAGATATATACCGAGATACCTCACGGATGTTTGCCATGGTACTGAATTACGTAAGATGTTTAGTTGATTAGATGGAAGGAAACAAGACTTTCTTTTTCGAGTAAAAAAGATAGCTTGAATCTTTTCGGCGTTAAGCTTTATTTTCCATTTCTTGTAATAAAGCTCTAATAATAAGGCAGCGTTTCTTAAGTTCGACTCTATGTTGAGACCGAACTCATGCGACGATAATATTGCGGTGTCGTCTGCATACATTGCCACATCACAGGAAGGAAGTATAGGAAAATCAGATAGATATAAATTAAATAAGACTGGACCTAGAAATGAGCCTTGTGGTACTCCAGCATAAAAGTGGATAGAGCCAGAAACACGATTATTAATATACACTTTGAAACTACGGTTTGACACAAAGCTTTTGATAATATTACACAAAAATGGGGGAAAATTGAAATTTAGCATTTTGTATATGAGGCCGTCATGCCATACTGAATCAAATGCTTTTTCGATATCAAGTAGGATCATACCTGTAGATTTGCCTATTGCACGATTTCTCTTGATAAGATTACATATTCTTAAGACCTGATGTGAAGTACCGTGGTTACGTCTAAAGCCGAACTGTTCATTAGGAAATATTTTCTTATCTTCTATTATATTTAATAGCTTTTCTTTAAGAATTCGCTCGTATATCTTACTGACCGAGCTTAATAGGCTAATAGGTCTATAGCTTTCGAGTGCGCCTACGGGTTTACCTGCCTTTGGTATTGGAATTATCTTTGCTAATTTCCAAGTATCTGGAAAATATTGAATTTTAAGGCACGAGTTAATGACAAAAGTAAGAAACTCTATTCCCCTTTTTGGTAATTTGTTTAAGTAAATATTTTTTATACTATCAATTCCACCTGTTTTCCGAACAATTAAGCTTTTAAGAATAGATACAGTGTCATTTACTGTAATAAATTCATTTGACGGAGTTAAGTGACTAGAAAAGTTGAATGTTCTTAAAGCATCATTTACAATTGCATTAGTATTTGCATCCCCCAGGTGATGGGATACCATATGATTTTTGGCAAAATTTTCCGCCAAGGCATTTGCTTTTTCCTTATCTGTGCGATACGCATTCGTACCGCTCTTAAGGCTGGGGATTTCTTTGTGTTTGCTTTTGATAAATTTTACAATATTCCAGAAAGGTTTAGAGCTCTTATCTAGAGAATTCAACTTTATATTCCACACTCTATTACGAAATTCTTGAATTTTAAAGTGTATCGCATTGTTAAGTTGTTTAACTAGAACACCTATGGATGGTTGACGATATCTTTGCCAGTTCCTCCGGTACATGTTTCTTAATCTTATTAGCTCAAGGATAGGTTCAGGCAGTTTCAGGCAGTAACCTTTTTTTCTAACTTTTGGTATGCTGGTACTTACAGAACTAAGAACATAGTTCGAGAATTGGTCCAGGTTTTTAGTCGACTATGAATTTCCATTTTCGTCCCTGTAGGCTTCCGTTCTGGCTTTATATTCCCTGGCATGTTCGTTTTATTCGTTGATAAAACCTCTGAAGGTCATTCGCGATAGCATCTGTCCATTTCTCCGATGGTGAGCTTTTCATGCTCTGTTGTTGTTTTTTTTTTTTTGTTTTGAGAAGGTTATGCTCCCTCCTGCTCTTCTGCACATGATGCTCAGGAGCAGCTCTCGTCCTTCTTTGCAGCGCCGCTTGATTGGCTTGCTGCTTGGCTGCACGTGCCCTCCTACACTCGTCATCCAACCATGGGTTCCTTGTTGGTGGCATTTTGAAACTCAGTACTTCAGAAGCAGAACTCTCTAAGGCTTGTTGACAACGGGTCAATTGGTGATGTATGGTCTGAGCAGCTGTTGGATATGTACATGCTCCGTCTGTCTCTTGCGATTGCAGGATTTTAGGATGATGAGATGTAGGAAATGCAGCTTAGCAACTAGAAGATTTCGCTTAGTTGTGAAGCCTATCAGGGTAAGTCCATTTTCGGATGTGGTATTGTGTAGGCTGTACTCTCCAATGACCCTATCAAAAGCGACTTCCTTGCCCAGTGTCGTAGAAGTCCTCTGTTGTAGCGACATCCCTGTTCTCCGGGAGGACGTGAGCGCAAATTAGGCTGATGTTGGCGAGTTAAGGTTTGATGCGAATTGTTATGATGCAGGAAGCTTAAGACTTTTTGCCTAAGTCTATCTCTAATAACAAATCCGCATCAAAATATTCGTTACCTTATCTCCTTTAGCAGTCGCCTTAATACATACATTGGTATCACAGTTTCTCGTCCGCTTTTTGCCCGGCCCATCGCACTTCTTGGATTGAGGTAATATCTGCCTTATAGCAGCCTAGGGCCCCCGCAAGTTGTTTCGCTGCGCGTGGGCTATTGAGGGACTTAGGCATTTCTTGGTCATCAAACCGATGATGATCGTCCATTTTTTTAAATGTCTGATGATGTTAAGCCTCAATGATTTTTAGTTTTCAATTGCATAATTCTTCTTCTTCTTAGTGGGCGCTACAGTTCGGGGTGAACCTGGGCCTCAACCAACATGCCCCTCCATCTAGCACGATCTTTCGCTAGCCTTTTCCATTGCCGCACACCCAGTTGGCTGAGGTCCCCTTCCACCTGTGTGCGCCATCTTAAGGGCGGCCGTCCTCTGCTTCTTCGTCCCTCGGGGTCGGATTCAAAGACTCTCCGGGCTGGAGCTGTGGTGTCCATTCGCTCTACATGGCCCAGCCGTCTTAGGCGTTGAATCCGTAGACGCCTGACTAGGCTCATGTCGCTGTACAGCCCGTAAAGTTCGTGGTTGAATCTTCTCCACCATCCCCCGTCTGCGTTTTAGGCCCAAAAATCACGCGCAAAATCTTTCTCTCGAACCGACCAAGGGCCTCCTCATCCGCTTTTGATAGTGTCCATGCTTCTGCGCCATACAACAGGACCGGGATGATAAGGGTCTTACATAGAATCAACTTTGTCGTTCGGCAGAGGGCTCTATTACTCAGTTGCCTCCTGAGCCCAAAGAAACAGCGATTGGCCAGAGTGATTCTGCGTTTGATTTCGGAACTGATGTCGTTGTTCCAGGTCACTGCGGAGCCAACGTAGACGTAGCCCTTAACTACCTCGAACTTATAACTGCCAATACGAACGTTCTGCCCAAGACATCGGTGGTGAGCGTCCTTTTTTGATGACAGCATATATTTAATTTTGCCCTCGTTTATCGCCAAACCAATTTTCGCCGCCTCCATCTCAATACTCGCAAACGCCTCATTGACATCTCGCTGTGATCTTCCTATTATGTCAATATCGTCGGCGTATGCGAGGAGTTGCGAGGATTTGAAATAGATCGTGCCTCTTGTATTGGCCAGGGATTTTTGCACAATCATTTCCAATATGATGTTGAAGAAATCACACGACAGCGCATCGCCCTGCCTAAATCCTTTTTTGACATCAAAACTATCGGAAAAGTGTTCACCGATTCGGATGGAGCAGCGAGCATTCTCCAAAGTCATCCTGCATAGTCTGACGAGTTTAGCAGGTATGTCAAAGGTAGACGTAGCGTTGTATAGCTCGTCTCTAATTACGCTGTCGTATGCGGCTTTGAAGTCGACAAATAGGAGGTGAGTGTCGACTTGAAATTCATTGGTTTTCTCCAGTATCTGCCGTAGTGTGAATATTTGGTCGATGGTGGACTTCCCTGGCCTGAATCCGCACTGATAAGGACCTATCAGCTTATTTAGAAATGGCTTCAGGCGTTCACACAAAACGGCAGAGAAGATTTTGTAGGCGATGTTAAAGAGACTTATTCCTCTATAGTTGGCGCAATCGGAGGAGTCTCCTTTCTTGTGGATCGGGCATACGATGCTGAGACTCCATTCCTCGGGCATGCTTTCCTCTAACCATATCTTACGGATGAGCTTGTGCATGCTCCCAACCAGGTCATCCCCAGCTGCCTTGAAGAGCTCAGCAGACAGTCCGTCTGCGCCAGCAGCTTTATTCGACTTGAGCTTCGATATGGCAATCTTAACTTCGTCGAGGTCAGGGGGACAGAATTCTCTGCGGTCTCCGTCGATTAGAAATGGATCATTCTGCCTGACAGCGGTATATTGACTAACATCGCCGTTATACAGTCTGCAGAAGTGTTTTTTCCATATTCTCAGCATCGACTGCGGTTCTACTACTAGGTGTCCGTTCTCATCCCTGCAGGCTTCCGTTCTGGCTTTATAACCTTGGCATGTTCGCTTTATCTGTTGATAAAACTTTCGAACGTCACGCCTGCAGTAACACCTCTCCAAATCCTCAATCGCGCGCTTCTCGTGCTCTTTCTTCCTTCTTCTAAGAAGCTTATGCTCCTCCCTTCTTTTTAACTCGTAGAGCTCACGAGCTGCTCTTGTTCTTTTATGCAGCGAGGCCTTATATGCATCCTGCTTCGCTGTACGAATCCTCCTGCACTCGTAATCGAACCAGGTGTTTCTTCGTGGTGGAGCCTTGAAACCCAAAACTTCGGATGCAGAGCTTTTCAGGGCTTGTTTGCAAAGGCTCCACTGGTGTTCTATTGATAGTGTGGAGGATTCAGGTGTATTGGAGAGCTTAAGGGAGACGCGATGGGTGGTAAAATCACGAGCGGTTTCTGGCTATAGAAGCTTTCCGACGTCATAACTTTTTATTCTTACTTTACTCCGCTACGCTCGTGATATCCGTAGGCCGTAGGCGCATCTTGCCTACTACAAGATAGTGGTCCGAGTCGATGTTAGCCCCTCGGAAAGTTCGAACATCAAGAATGGTGGAGGAGTGTCTGACGTCGATCGCGATGTGACCAATCTGGTTGGTAGTCGATTGATCAAAAGACCGCCAGGTGCCTTTGTGTATATCGAGGTGCGGGAAGCGCGTACTGGCTAGAAGGAGATTTCGCCCCGTAGCAAATTCAATCAGCCTGTGTCCGTTATCGGAGGTGGTGTCGTGTAGGCTATGTTTGCCGATGACTCGTTCAAAGATGCTTTCCTTACCCAGCTTAGCATTGAAGTCTCCTAGTACAATTTTGATGTCATAGCTGGGACATTGGGCATACGTTCTGTCTAGGAGATGGTAGAACTCATCTTTGGCTGAGTCATCCTTGTCTTCCGTGGGGGCGTGGACGCAGATCAGGCTGATCTTAAAAAATTTAGCCTTGATACGGATTGTTATGAGGCGTTCCCTCACATGCCGAAAGCTTAGGACTTTTTGCCTTAGTCCACCTCGGACAACAAATCCGCATCCAAAAAATCGTTGCCCTCTCTCCCTATAGCAGTCGCCGTAGTAAATATCGCAGTTTTTCATCCGCTTTATGCCCGGTCCATTCCATCGCATTTCCTGGATGGCGGTGATGTCCGCTTTATAGCGGTCTAGGGCCTCCGCAAGTTGTTCGGCTGCACGTGGCCTGTTTAGGGACCTAACATTCCACGTACAAAGCCGAAGATCATTGTCCTTTTTCCGTTTTTTGCAAGGGTCGTCAACATAAATCCGGTCCGTTATATCCGAGGCTTGTGGTTGTTTCGGAGTTTGTGTTTTTTTACGGTTACGGCCTACTAGGCCGTAGCCCAACCGACTAATCCTGTTTTTTTTTTGGCGAAGGAGGCTCGCCATTCGCCCTTCCCCGTCTGCAATTTCCATAGGAAATCTCCAGATGGCACCACGAGGAGGTGGGGATAGGACTTACTAACAGTGCCGCAAGATGTTCGACTGCGGTGGCTCTTCTCGCTTTTTGGCAGGCCAGCATCCGTCGGATAGATGCTACCCCTACGAGGCCTTTGTTAGTCCTTTGCCATCCCAATTGCATAATTGTTTCCCAAAAAAAAAAAAAAAAAAAAAAAACTATCTTATGGCTCGTTGAGTAACCCTGACAGTATCTTCCATCTTCTTTGGTGGCGTTACAGCCCATGAAGGACCAAAGCCAAGCTTTTCTCAATCACCCATGTTGTGTGTGATTTATTTTTCACACAGGTGTAAAGGACCTACAGTTTAATGCCGATACCGAACGGCGTGAGTCGAGAAGCTTTTTCATGGCAAGTTTACTAAGGGGGGTTTTGCCAGTACCTCGCCGAGGAGGAACGTCGCGAAAAAAACATTCGATGGCGTTGGTGTTATCGGGATCCGAACTCGCTCATCGTGCGCCAGAGTCCAACACACTAACCACTGTGCCATGGCCGGCGCGCTCACCCTGTCAGTATCGGAAGAACTAAATTACGTTTGTGGTTTCTAGAGTATACTCTTTGCACTATTCTACACAGAAGAAGTTTTCCCAAGATCCGCGCTAACAAGTGGCTCAATCTAAGAACGATAAAAACTGAAATATGTACCACCCGTCGTCCATGCACATACATATGTACATAGATAGTTCGCATTTAACAATTTTTGCACACTAAATTCCAATTTTCCCATCAAATAGTCAAACGCCTTTGAACCGACAAGTGCAGAATAAAGCCCTCTTCAAACGTCATACTATCGATGCCATCACCATCAGGACGATGGAGAATCGAGTAGTGCGGGTCGTTCAGTAATAATGTCAACTCGGTTAAAAATGTACTTCAGTTGAACGATTCTTCGTGAAAATCCGATCACGGAGCACATCTGAAGGTAGGGAAGGAAAAAAAAAAAATAAGAAGAAAAATAGGAAAGAAGAAAAGTGAATGAAAAAATAGCAAATATTTTCTCTCAGTCGACATATTTAAGTGCAATCAAGCGCGTCCTTGGTGTTGTTTCAAATCCTTCTACGAATACTTGAACTTTTTTCCCCTACGTTGAATGGCATACTACTATATTTCTACCAGTTTGGTAAATCGTCACCAGCAGAAGCAATGTGCCATCAGCATGCTAGTACACATTATCCATGTAGTCCTTGCTGTTGGAAAATCATAATGAAAAAAAAAATAGAAATGTGTAGAAGGAGAAGTAAAAGGACAACACCGAACTGCGCGTTCAACAGCATACGACTATAAGTATAAGGATG
Source organism: Eumerus sabulonum (assembly GCA_951905685.1). Classification (NCBI taxonomy): domain Eukaryota; kingdom Metazoa; phylum Arthropoda; class Insecta; order Diptera; family Syrphidae; genus Eumerus; species Eumerus sabulonum. Next base: position 146,361,960 of record OX645060.1, on the reverse strand, counting down.
AGTATTTCCTTCTGTATTGTACCCACGTACCAGATCAGAGGAGGACAAAAGTGACAAGGACGATAAACGACTAGCTATGTATGTATATCTCCACGTTCGGAAATCCTAAAATTCCAACCGTAAGGAGCAATCGAAATTCCTGTCAACGCTCACTATAAGCTACGAATTCCCCACACCATACCACATCAGATAAGCCCTAATATATTTCCTAAAAATCTATTTATGAACGTATATATGTATGTGCATAGGTACTTACCTACCAAAAGCCAAATCGGGGTACTACCAGCTAAGTGAATGCATATACCAGGCAAGATACCCCCTTTATTTATGATGTAGCCATCAGCAAAATGGAGTGGTAATACCAGGACATTCTATTACCATCACCATGCTGAGAGGTGGTTGTCCTTCGTGCCAGTGTCATCATCTAAAGTCCAAAAGGACATTCATACACATATCCAAACCAATATGGGGGGAAGAAATTTAAAAGAAAAACAACAACAAATCAGCAATTGACTGAGAAAGTGGGAACGAATCGAAAAAATAAATAAACGAACCGAATAAACGAGAAGGGCACAAGCGCAACAAATACCCACAATTGAAAATGTCAAAGCGGATAATTAGAAACGCTCTCGGTTGTTTTCAGTACCAATTGTATCTGATTTCCTTGCGGCCCGGCAGGCATCGCCTCTATTCTACTCTATTGTGTTCCGAATTTAGCAGATGGCTTGGGCCCTTTTTGGTACGTGTAAGTGTACGAACGAGTCGAATCTACGTATCCCTCCGTCGATGTACCTATAGCTAGTTTTGTGGGATAATGTCGAACTTATGGTCAATGATTTTTTGATGAGAGAATCGTATGAAGGAATCGGAAGAATTGTCACGTAGCCTGTTGCCAGGGGGTTGAGTTTTTGAATTGAACAGTGGTGGAACAAGTGGAAGGTTATGTGTGTGATCTCATATTTGTCCGAATTATTTTCTCGAGGTACAATCTGCACGAATAGAGAAGTTATCTGACAAAATCTTCAATTGAATTGATTTTAATTAAATTGAAGACAGAAGGATACTCAAATTCAAGCAGCCCTCCTACTCGATGTACAATATTGATGTGTACGGTGTCATCTCAAAAGAAAGCTTCTCTTTAACATTCATTTTATTTAAGGGTGGGACCGGGTGATTTTGTTGTCCGCACTGCTCTATAGAACCCCTCGTTACATAAGAATGTTGCTTGATAGGCTTATATGAAAGACATGCTATCTCAAATTAAAATTACGTAGGCAGCGGCGAATATATGTACGTTTAAATTAGCTTGCCATTTGTGAGACCCAATATGTGAGACACAATAAATCAAACGCTCATTATGAAAATTGAGTTTTTTTTAACTTCCCAGTGGGAAGTTATTGTAATGGGGCCGATTTTGCGAATTCCAAATTTTTACATACAGTTGCTCTCAAAATTGAGCGTACACAACGACAATAAACCTGTTTTACTTCTTTTGATATTCAAAAATTCATTTTTATATTTTTTAATTTTTTTACTTCATATTACACATATTTTTCAATAGTTATAAACAAAAAAACAAAACAAAATTCACATTACACAAATTTTAGAACAAAAAAACTGTTGCCAACCGATTTAATAGACGTTGTCACGTCAAAAACCCAAAAATAATACCTAATTTCATGACACAAAATTGAGCGTACACCACAATCAAAACAGTAAAAAAGTCCAGTATTTAATAAAATTCGTAATTTTAATATTTACTATGGCCACCCTTAGCATGTATCAAAACTTTCAAGCGGCGGGAGCTGGATTCAACCTAGTTTTTGGTGAAAGTTGGAGATACGCTTTCCCAAACATCCTTGATCCTGGTTTTTAGGAACATTTCGTACATTGTGTAATTAGACGACGTACCTTTAGAGCTTTCTCATAACACCTTTCATCGTTGCGTCGTAGGAGGAAGTAGTCCCCTGCTAGGATTCGTCTCTTCACCACTTTATTAAAGCCTTCCGCTCAAGACTTTACCGATTGCGTCTCCCTTAAGCTCTCCAATACACCTCAATCCTCCACGCTGTCAATAGAACAGCAGTGGAGCCTTTGCAGACAAGCCCTGAAAAGCTCTGCATCCGAAGTTTTGGGTTTCAAGACTCCACCACGAAGAAACACCTGGTTTGATGACGAGTGCAGGAGGATTCACACAGCGAAGCAAGATGCATATAAGGCCTCGCTGCATAAAAGAACAAGAGCAGCTCGTGAGCTCTACGAGTTAAAAAGAAGGGAGGAGCATAAGCTTCTTAGAAGAAAGAAGAAAGAGCACGAGAAGCGCGCGATTGAGGATTTGGAGAGGTGTTACTGCAGGCGTGACGTTCGAAAGTTTCATCAACAGATAAAGCGAACATGCCAAGGTTATAAAGCCAGAACGGAAGCCTGCAGGGATGAGAACGGACACCTAGTAGTAGAACCGCAGTCGATGCTGAGAATATGGAAAAACCACTTCTGCAGACTGTATAACGGCGATGTTAGTCAATATACCGCTGTCAGGCAGAATGATCCATTTCTAATCGACGGAGACCGCAGAGAATTCTGTCCCCCTGACCTCGACGAAGTTAAGATTGCCATATCGAAGGTCAAGTCGAATAAAGCTGCTGGCGCAGACGGACTGTCTGCTGAGCTCTTCAAGGCAGCTGGGGATGACCTGGTTGCGAGCATGCACCAGCTCATCCGTAAGATATGGTTAGAGGAAAGCATGTCCGAGGAATGGAGTCTCAGCATCGTATGCCCGATCCACAAGAAAGGATACCCCTCTGATTGCGCCAACTATAGAGGAATAAGTCTCCTTAACATCGCCTACAAAATCTTCTCTGCCATTTTGCGTGAACGCCTGAAGCCTTTTTTAAATAAGCTGATACGTCTTTATCAGTGCGGATTCAGGCCAGGGAAGTCCACCATCGACCAAATCTTCACACTACAGCAGATCCCGGAAAAAAACTAATGAATTTCAAGTCGACACTCACCACCTATTTGTCGACTTCAAAGCCGTATGCGACAGCGTAATTTGAGACGAGCTATACAATGCTATGTCTACCTTTGACATACCTGCTAATCTCATCAGACTATGTAGGATGACTTTGGAGAATGCTCGCTGCTCCATCCGAATCGGCGAACACCTTGCCGATAGTTTTGATGTCAAAAAAGGATTTAGGCAGGGCGAAGCGCTGTCGTGTGATTTCTTCAACATCATATTGGATATGATTGTGCAAAAATCACTGGCAAATACAAGAGGCACAATCTATTTCAAATCCTCGCAACTCCTTGCATACGCCGACGATATTGACATAATAGGTAGATCACAGCGAGATGTCAGTGAGGTGTTTGCGAGTATTGAGATGGAGGCGGCGAAAATTGGTTTGACGGTAAACGAGGGTAAAACTAAATATATGCTGTCATCAAAAAAGGACGCTCACCACCGATGTCTTGGGCAGAACGTTCGTATTGGCAGTTATAAGTTCGAGGTAGTTAAGGGCTACGTCTACCTTGGCTCCACAGTGACCTGGAACAACGACATCAGTTCTGAAATCAAACGCAGAATCACTCTTGCCAATCGCTGTTTCTTTGGGCTCAGGAGGCAACTGAGTAATAGAGCCCTCTCCCGAACGACAAGGTTGACTCTATATAAGACCCTTATCATCCCGGTCCTGTTGTACGGCGCAGAAGCATGGACACTATCAAAAGCGGATGAGAAGGCCCTTGGTCGGTTCGAGAGAAGGATTTTGCGCGTGATTTTTGGGCCTATAAACGCAGACGGGGGATGGAGGAGAAGATTCAACCACGAACTTTACGGGCTGTACAGCGACATGAGCCTAGTCAGGTGTCTACGGATTCAACGCCTAAGATGGCTGGGCCATGTAGAGCAAATGGACAACACAGCTCCAGCCCGGAGAGTCTTTGAATCCAACCCCGAGGGACGAAGAAGCAGAGGACGGCGCACTCAGGTGGAAGAGGACCTCAGCCAACTGAGTGTGCGGCAATGGAAAAGGCTAGCGAAAGATCGTGCTAGTTGGAGGGGCATGTTCGTTGAGGCCCAGGTTCAGCCCGAACTGTAGCTCCCACTAAGAAGAAGAAGAAGGGTGGTCATACTAAATATAAAAATTACGAATTTTATTAAATATTGGACTTTTTTACTATTTTTATTGTAGTGTACGCTCAATTTTGTGTCATGAAATTAGGTATCATTTTTGGGTTTTTTGTTCTAAAATTTGTGTAATGTTAATTTTGTTTTGGTTTTTTTTTTTTGTTTATAACTATTAGAAAAAATTGTATAATATGAATAAAAAAAAAAAAATAAATAATTTAAAAGTGAATTTTTGTAGGTATATCAAAAGAAGTAAAATAGGTTTGTTTTCGTGGTGTGCGCTCAATTTTGATACCAATTGTATGTATCTCCACGTTTCAAGGTCACCAGAATTCAAATCCAAGGTTTTTATAGAGACGTATATGTGTGTGTATGTGCCTATGTGCGCATGTGCGTTTCGGAGTTTCCCGCTCGATTATTCTCGAGCACCAAAAGTGGTATTGACATAAGGTTGGGTTCATTCCACGCGTAATTACGTAACTTAGTACTGAATAAGTTTTCAGCAAAATCGGTGTAGCGGTTTTTTTTTTTAGAAATTAAATAACTGGAAAATAGGCAAAAAGATGAACAATACGCTGTGTTCCCAAGGGGTCTCCCATCTAAGTATTGACCGCACCTGATGCTGGTTGATTGCGGTGATCGGATGACAACCGATACATATGTATGAGATTGCTCGGACAGTGTTGTGATTGGGTGAGAAAACGCACACTCATGAGCTGCTCGTGAGTGTGCACTACCCAACGAGTAATTATTAAACCCACGCGCTCATGAGTAATGGGCTGTGAGCATTTTTATTTTTCATAAAATCGACAACGATTGTTCTTGGTCGTTCTTCTACTTCGGGATGGTGGGCGCATAATGAAAGCAAATTCACTCAACGAACATTGTGGGAGGTTTTCTCCGTTAAATCGGAACCAGCCACCAACGGCCGAGATCTCACACTCAAAATGACACCGACATATGTACATATGTATGTACATATTTGCTTACAAGCAGCTACTTAGAATATTACGCACATTGTTGTAAATTCTTGAGCACGCTGCTTGACCGAACAATACATTGAAATCGTATGCCTGCTATATCAATTCAAAAATCGGTTTTGGACGGAGGTAGGGTTTGAAATGACGTTTTTCATTGTTGGTTTCTGATTGGAACGAAAGAAAACTATACCCGTGCGTATACCAAATTGAAGTTGATATCACGAGTGGTGATGTAAATATGTATGTATGTATACGTAAATGTTTCTCCAGATTACCCATTGTAATGAAAATAATAAAACGCAAATAATCAAAAAAATTGATTGTAGACAATTCCATGGATTTAGACAAATACTTTAATGTTTCTTTAGCCGCTGGTTGATTGCGGTGATCGGACGAGAACCGATACATTACCCATTATTCATCTAAGAAAAACGAAACAGAGAATCTTTCTTATTCTGGAAGCTTCGGAGATCGCCTTGATATTCTCGCAGTAGTTCCTCCAAGATTTCCTTTTGGCCTTCTTGGTCGCTGCTTTGAAGTATTTAAGCGCCTCCTTGTAGAGGTCCCAATCCTCTTGCAAGCGGGTACATTTTGCTTTGTTAAAGAGCTCTCTGCTCTCTTTTCTAAGGGAGACTATCTCTTCATTCCATCAGGGGGGTTTGGGTTTTCCTCTGCGGGTGCTAACCGCACAAGATTTAGACAGTGCTCTGTTGAGGGTTTCTGTCAGCTCATTTACTAAGCTGTCTAATTCCGCAGGGTTGTGCGGATAGGTCGGGTGTTTTGTCCCTAGGTAAGGTTCAACATATGTTCTATAATTTTGCCAATCAGTTCTCCTGTAGTTCCTGAAGGGAGCAGGGGCACTGACGTGGATAACTGTGCTGAATTGAATATAGCGATGGTCAGAGAGGGCTCTTTTAGGACTTTCCATTCCCTGACTTTGTCGACAATGTCCTGTGATGCAAAAGTTACATCTGGAACTTCCTGCCTATTCTTAGTAATAAAAGTTGGTTCGCAGCCGTTATTACAAACGATGAGGTTCGTAAATAATTAAACAAAGACAAGACAAAATAATTAAACAAAGACTCACCCCGATCGTTGATGTTACTGCTGCCCCATATCGTGTGGTATGCGTTGAAGCTAAGCTAGACCAGAGGCACAATTTCTGTGATATAATAAGAAGAGACCGATCCAATGGCACTCAAGGGGGAGTTGTCGCAATCTTCAAAAAAAATATATATATATACATATAGCGGCACTTCGCCGGAGGTTCCAGGTGCTACAGGCACGTTATGTGTGTATCTTCATTCGGAAAGAGGATATACTACATAGTGTCGGCCTCTGCACCTTAAGCACCTCAGCCCAACACCTTCAACACAGAGCTCGAAATTCTCTTTCGATTTCTGCATTTAGACTCGGTAGAAAACTTTTATGCTTTGGCCGGAAATCTAAATGCCAAACATAGTAATTGGGGCAATGATGTACCCAACACTTAGCCATTGGGGGGATAGTCCGTCGTTTCCTAGAAGCGGCGCCTATCTGGATCTAATGTTGCTTGGCTTACGATTGAGACTGCACCGGGGAGACTGGTCTAGGGGAACTGTGGTAGACAAAATCCTTGAGAAATTCAAAAATGTACATTAAGCCCAGGTTGGCAAGTTTTGGTTTTTTTTTTTTTTGATGTTGATTCGCTGCGTGACAAATTTAATTTTTTTTCTGATAACATTAGTAAAATAAGGTATTTATTTATACCACTTAAGGATGTTGCAATGATTATCTTGCAACACGTACCAATTTCGTGTTACGGATACGAGAAATAATACCAAAAATACATACAAAATTAGAAGTGACAAAACGTATATTGGCATTGGAACTTACAAATTCAAAAAACGCGAGCCCATTTAATTCATTGAAAATAATATTTTGAAACATAACAAAATATTTGTAAATCTTATTTATTATAAAACATGTTTGTATGACGACTTTTACGATTGTGGCTTGCTGAACCTTCTCGCATTAAAGACCAACAGTAATTCCCTAACATGGCTGCATTTTTTTATGTCCTTGTAAGTTCTAACAACTTTGCAACTAACATTTCAGAACTGAACATTTCAGACTCGTTGATTTCCTAAAAACCCGATTATTAAAGCTTTCAATGATGTCCCGGCCCCTAGGTCCTTTTTAATTAGTTTAGGATCCAAATTCATATCGTTCATAAGTTTCCGTATTTGCGGTCCAACAAATATCCCCTTTTTAAGTTTAGCTTCACTTAATATACATAGGAAAACTGCTTTTAAGTGTAGCAAGCCTTCACCAGTTTTGTCCATTGCTTTCTTGAAATTAAGCCCAGCTTTATGTGTAAAAGGTGGAAGAAAAACATTTTGTGGATTGTGTCCCACATACACAAAAAGCAGCAATGCTTTGTAAAGCCTCCATGTAATCGTAGTAACAAGGTTATAACCTTTAAGTCAGCATAAACTTTCCAACTTGAGTTTCTATACTTTATTAAGTTTTATATGAATTGCATAGTATCTTTTAAAATGATTGAATATGCTACATGTATGGAGGGATATTCGCTACCATTAGGTAAGAGAACTGCTTTTAAACTCGTTTTAGATCCATCAATAAAGAGACGCCACTCATTTATTCAATAAGCAATCCGTAATTCAACCATCAATCCGTTAATGTCATTGTAATAGCATAAGGATACGTTCTGTGTGAGGAAGGCAGTTAAATATTTCTTCCTTTTCCTTAACAAAGTTATCTTAGTTTCTGTTGATGACAAATCCTATTCTTGTAGTCTAAAATCAGAGATTCAGACTGTCTGATGAATAAATTTAAGTTACGAAACAAATCATTCAACTCTTGCTGCTGAATCATGTGTAGTTCTTTCAATGAACTTCTAGGAGGTACATATTTGTATGTTTAATTTTCTAGCACATCGGTTTCTTCACCGTCATCACCATCACTTGACCTTGGACATGGTTTTGCTGTTCTTCACGCGGGAACAGGAAATTCTTCATTATGAGGTATTGGTATGGACACAGAAGCTACTTTAGGATATTCCACTTTATTTGATTTTTTTTTTTCTTAACCTCTTGATTTAAGTCACACAAATATAGCAGTCGCCATAATGATTTACTTGTTCACGCCAAATCAATGGAATAGCAAACGACATCGACTTCTTTTTACTATATAACCATTCGCTGAGAGTATCGCCCCCAGTTGGTTGAGGTCCCTTTCCACCTGTGTGCGCCACCTTACATGCAACCGTCCTCTGCAACGTCATCATTTGGCGTTAGAGTCCAAGACTCCACGGGCCGGAGCTATGCTAGCCATTCGCTCTACATTGCCTAGCCACCTTAGAAGTTGGATCCGTGGACGTCTTACCAGGCCAATGTCGCTGTACATCCCGTACAGTTTTTGGTTGAATCTTCTCCTCCACACTTCGTCAACACAGACGGGACCAAAGAATGTGCGCAGAATCTTTCTCTCGACACGACCAAGGACCCCTTCATCCATTTTTGATAAGATCCAAGCCTATGCACCGGAGAGGAGGACCGTGATGATTAAGGTCTTAGGATGGTCACCTTAGTTTTCCGATAGTGGGCTCTACTACAAAATTGCCTCTTGAGCCCGAAGAAACAGCGGCTGGCAAGAGTTATTCTGCGTCTTATCTTAGTGATGGTATCATTGCCGCTTGTTACACAATGACTGCATCAAAGTTATAAGTTTAAGCTGCCAATAGTGACGTTCTGGCCAAGACGTCCATGTTGTGCGTCTTTCTTTCACGACAGCATATACATATTTAATTTTGCCCTCGTTTACCTTCAGACCCACTTTAGCCGGTTCTGCATCAATGCTCACTTAGGTGGCGCTACTTAGGTGGCGCTACAGTCCGTGGTGGACCTGGGCCTCAACCAACAAGCGTCTCCAGCTGGCACGGTTTTTGGCCAGCTATTTCCAGCGCCGCACGCCCAGTTGGTTAAGGTCCCCTTCCACCTGCGTGCGCCACCGATGATGCGGCCGTCCTCTGCCGCGCCTTCCTTCCGGAGTGGATTCGAAGACTCTTCGGGTCGGAGCTGTATTTTTCATGCGCTCTACATGGCCCAGCCACCTTAGAGGCTGTACCCGTAGTCGTCGTACCAGGCCGATGTCGCTGTACAACCCGTATAATTCTTCGTTATATCTTCTCCTCCATACACGGTTTGAACAAACGGGACCGTAGATAGTACGCAGAATTTTTCTCTCGAAACGACCAAGGGCATCTTCATCCGCTTTTGTTAAGGTCCAAGCCTCTGCGCCGTAAAGGAGGACTGGGATGATTAAGGTCTTATATAGTGTCACCTTGGTTTTCCGAGAGAGGGCTCTACTTCTCAATTGCCTCTTGAGCCCAAAGAAACAGCGGTTGGCAAGAGTGATTCTGCGTTTTATCTCAGCGTTGTTGTTGTTGTCGCTGGTCATCAGTGAGCCAAGGTAGACGAATTCCTTGACCACTTTAAAGTTATATCCGCCCATGATGAGGTTCTGGCCAATACGTCGGTGTTGTCTGTCTCTTTTAGATGAAAGCAGATATTTGGTTTTACCCTCATTAACCTTGAGACCCATCTTAGCCGCTTCTACCTCAATGCTTACAAAGACCTCATTGACGTCTCGCTGTGTCCGTCCAATCACGTCAATATCGTCAGCGTACGCAAGTAATTGCATAGACTTGAAATAAATCGTACCTCTTGTGTTGGCCAGTGACTCTTGCACGATCTTTTCAAGCACGATGTTGAAAAAGTTGCATGACAGCGCCTCACCTTGCCTAAATCCTTTTTTAACATCAAAGGTCCCGGTTTGCTCATTACCGACCTTAATGGAGCAGCGAGAATTCTCCATTGTCATCCTGCACAGTCGGACGAGTTTGGCAGGGGTGTTAAGACTAGACATGGCTTTGTATAGCTCATCTCTATACACGCTGTCATATGCAGCCTTGAAATCGACGAAGAGGTGGTGAGTGTCAATTTGGTATTCCTGGGTCTTCTCCAGGAAAATACCAAAATACCAATTGACACTCTGCCGTAGCGTAAATATTTGGTCTATTGTGGATTTACCTGGCCTGAAACCACACTGATAAGAGCCGATCAGGTTATCCACAAACGGTTTCAGACGTTCACACAATACGCAGAGAAGATCTTATATGCGATGTTAAGGAGACTTATTCCCCTAAAGTTGGCGCAGTTATAGGGGTCTCCTTTCTTATGAACCAGGCAAACGATGCTGAGATTCCATTCGTCGGGCATGCTTTCCTCCGACCATACCATGCAAATGACATGGTGCATGCACCTTACCAGCTCATCTCCAGCCGCCTTAAGAAGCACAGCAGACAGGCCGTCTGCGCCCGCGGCTTTATTAGACTTAAGTCTTGATATTGCTATTTTGACTTCGTCTAGGTCGGGTGGACTGAATTCTGTTTCATTGTCGTCCATTACGAATGGCTCGTCATATGCGGCATTAAAATCGACGAAAAGGCGGTGTGCCGACCTGAAATTCATGGGTCTTTTCGAAGATCTGCCGCAGTGTGAATATCTGGTCTATCGTGAATTTTCCTGGCCTGAAACCACACTGATATGAACCTATTAGAAACTTATTCCCCTTTAGTTGGCGCAGTTATAGGGGTCTCGTTTCTTGTGGACCAGGCAAACGATGCTAAGATTCCATTCCACTTATGTAGCAATATTCCGTTCCCGATGTGTTGGCATTTGGCAGGCGACATTCCAGCGAAGGTTCCTGGAATGTCCTCTATGTTTTTTCTTTGAAGACGACACAATATATACATTTTGTATTTCGAGTCACTGGAAAGCAGTACTATATACGTGGTTTTCAAGTTGACGTTTATGTTTATGTTACGATACTCAGATCTCGGTGGATATCCTCGTTTCCAATATACCACCGTGCATTAACGAAAGCTGGTAGTACCTTATTTTGAAGCGTCTGTATGACGATAGAATTACTTTTCCTAGTGCGATCCCAGAGTTGTATATCATAAGTCTAAACTCGTTTCAGTACTTGCTTGTATAGGAGCAGCTTGTTTTCAATACTGAGTTTAGAATACTTTCCTAGTAACCAGTACAATTCTTTGTATTTACGTTCAAGCTCGTTACGTTTTTTCTTAACGTGAGTCTTCCATTTTAATTTCGCGTCTAGGGTAATCCCGTGAGATAGAAACGGGAAGCCTATCCGCTTTTCTGTATGTGAAATTAACGTGGACAGATTTAGTGTCATTAAGTGCTATTCGTCAATTTTTTGCCCACTCATTTACACGGTCAAGGGCGCTCAAGAGCTTTCCATAGTTGATTCCTCACCCGATCTGCCCGTTGCAAGAATAGCTGTATCGTCAGCAAACCTAAGCAGAATTGAATCCTGCGTTTGCGGTATAGGGCTAGTGTAAAGTAGATACAAAAGCGGGCCGAGTACACTTCCCTGAGGAACGCCAGCCGAAATCACTTTAAGGTCGGGGTACGCAATTCCACATCTAACGCAAAATAATCTATTCGCAAGATATGCACTTAAGGTATTTAATAGCATCACTGTTATTGGTGGTACCTGAATTTGGGGCATTTTTAGGCATTTGAAAGCTTCTCCTAGTGAGTAATTTGATTCTCTTCTGATTCTCTCCCGTCTTCAAATTTTCTATGAGCATAGAATTTGTTTTTTCGGGCGCCTTGTCGAGGCGGGAGGCATAAGAGGTCATAGACCTCGAGCTAAAACTCGAAGACCCAAAAATGAATGGACAAACCAAAGGAATTGTGTACTCCAGGTGGGCAAGGATTCTAAAGGCACTAACATTATTATTTAACTCACGGCAGCCCGGAACGACACCGGCTGCTGCGGCTCACTGTCTGACTACCTGGTCCGACTGAGCATAAGCGGTGCATCCAGCGGAGGCGACACAAACGATGGCGCGGCACGGAAAACCGCAAAGGCGAATAGGCCCCCAGAATTGGGACGTACTGCTTAATGCACTGCTAAGTGCCAATAACGTAGAGGTAAGACGCGTGCCCGAAAATTGTGCAAAGAGGCTGACAAAGCCGAAGGCACAATGATCGAGGCTAAACCTCTGGGGGAACCAGTTAAGAGTTAGGTGGACGGAGGTATTTCGTACCGAAATCGATCCGACCCACCTCCCTGAGCTCCACCCCTCTCTCGAAGGTGCGCAGCGCGGAAAGCGTCGGCGATTGGGAATGGCTGCAGGAGGCATAAGCATGTCTGCACTTTCGGCATGCGCCTCCAATTCTCCTCCTCTTACTGGGAAGGTTCAACTACCCAGTAAGAGCGTGATCAGTTCCCGTAATGACGGAGCCGGAAGCTTTCGGTGCTGCCGCCGAAAAAGATGGCGGGGCTGACAGGCAGACTCCGAACGCAGAAGGCGAAGTCCTTACGGGTCCTAGCAATCCTCGAACTGGTAAGGCTATCCCAAACCGGCGTCTGAAGGGAGCAGGAGCTTTAAGCGAAAAAGGTAAAAGCTTCTGCAAACGGAAGACCGCCGCTAAGGATAGCTTCCCTAGGAAGAGAGTGTGCGATGCCTCCCTCTCCGGTGGGGCGGTGAAAAATCGGAGTCCAATGGCAGATGTGACGACACAGAAGGATCAAGGCATAGGCCAGAAGGCGGAGATAGCCAAAAACCGCTCCTCGGAGGCGAGAAGGAGATCCAAATGACCATAAGGAGTCGAGAGAAGCAGCCAGCGGCCATCTTCTCTGAAAAGGTCAGGATAGTTTTTATCCAGATCAATCTACTGCATTGCAAGGCTGCTACTGCTCTTTTAAGTAGTAGAATTGCATGCATTAGTACAAATCATCACGTTTTATCCATTCAAGAACCGTGGGTGTAAAATATATGCCTATGTGGCCTTGGTGGTAAACGTGATGCCACGATTCTTTATGATGAGCGGTCCGAAAGGCCTATGGTCGGCCTCATCATATCGAACACACTATCAGCATCCAAACTTAGGCACTTTTGTGGACAAGATCTGGTGGCTGCTATAGTAATCTACAAAACGCACGGAGCAATAGAAGACTTCGTCGTTGCGTCTGCCTACTTTCCTTACGATTCGTTACTACCTCCACCACCGAAGGAAGTCTCTGAACTCCAAGAGTACCATGAAGCCAGAAAGATTGGTCTCACCTTGTGTTGCGATGCTAATGCCCAAAACACTGCTTGGGGCAGCAGCAAGTGTAACACAAGAGGGGACCGTCTTTAAGACTTCATTCTCTCGTTTGTTACGACAAGACGACAGGTGGTGATTGACCTGACCCTATCCAACAGATATGTGAAGGACATCACTAACTGGCGAGTCTTGCTTGATGCTACGCTGTCGGATCATAAATATATCGAATTTCGATTAGCTGGTGGGATCTCTTCCTTGCAACCTAGACGGAATCCGAGCAGGACGTACTGGGCACGGTACGTCCCTACCAGGCCCTACCTAAACTTAGAACGAAACAATTGATAGAGAACGCTGTTCATAACCTGAATAGCGTCATCACCAGTTGTTTTGAACATGTCCTGTCAGCAAACCTCCCTGCAGGAAATTGGTACCCTGGTGGAATGCCGAGCTCCAAAGTTTTCGCAGGGAAGCCAGAAGTCTTCTGAATAGATCGCTCAAATCGAATTCGGAAGAAGACTGGAACAAGTATCGGTCGAAGCAGAAAGAATATTAGAAACTTATTCGTCAATCGAAGAACGATTCTTATAGGACCTTCTGCTAAAAGATCAAGTCTCTGAGTGCGACTAGCAAGTTGGTTAGAGTCCTCAAACAGGGAAAACCGACAAAGCTGGATGCACTCAGAAAATCTGATGGTACCTTTACTGAGTCTAAAGCGGAAACTCTTAGTTCACTGTTTGAGACTCATTTCCCGTGAAATCTGATCGACATCGGCTCGTTGAACACATCTTCAAGGGAAATTGCAACTGAACCAATGAAAACAACGCGGCGTAGCTGGTATATTGCGTCGCGCGTGGATACGACTGAAGCCATTGAATTTGCCAAGGAGGAGGCTAAGTATCTAGGAGTCATCTTAGATAGCAAGCTTCTTTGGTCAAAGCTAGTTGAGTCAAAAACCACCATTGCTTTTTGGCAATGCAAAGGAGCTTTTGGCAAAACATGGGGTTTATCACCGGCAAAGGTCCTCTCTGGATCTACACAGCAAGGATAAGACCTACATATAATCTCATATGCATCGGTTGTCTGGTGGAACAGACTAAAACGCAAACGCGTCGTAGCCTCTTTCACTAAACTCCAAAGAACGGTTTGTCTCAGCTTCACGGGGGCCTTCACCAGCACGTCGGGCGCTACTTTAGATGCTATGATGAGCCTTCCACCTCTTGATATGTTTATCAGAGGGTGTGCTCTTAAAGCCATGTCTCGTCTGAAGAGAAATGGCTTTTGGTGTAACTCGCATAGGAATAACAGCGTGCCTGCGCAACAATTGTCCTGCGACCCCTGTCTCATGGACATGCCATCTGACGCACTGACGCCCGTTATTCGACTGCGCCGTAATTTCACAGTCGAGTTTCCATGGCGTCAGGATTGGCTATGGCTGGATACTGAACCTGGAAAGGATAGTCTTCGCATTTCCATGGATGGCTCCACGTCTGGGCGGGCGTCCCAGCAGTCTTCTTTGAGCGCGAAAACATCCGACTGCACCTCTCGTTAGGAAAATATGCGTCCGTCTTCCAATCAGAGATATACGCAATCCTAATGGCTATGCACAATGTTATGAAGCACAAAGGCTTGTGGTAGTTATCACGGGCCATTACACTTTTGCCAAGCATCTCTACGTGCTTGGCATCAGTGAGACGCCTACCTTTGCTGCATGAGGAGGAGGATGACACTGCAGAGCATTTCCTCTGTGATTGTCACGAGCAAAGGCGCGAGGTGGCAAGGTGGCGCACCCTTGGAGCCGACGATGGTGCCGAATCTCTTAGCTCTACATTACATTTTTTACAACAGTGTCACTCATCTAATAGGTGGTGGTCTGAGGAAGCACCAAAACTATCTTCGATTTTGATGTAGCTAATAAATAGCCATGATACTCCCCGTGCCCTTCCCGATTACGGGTGACAAGCGCGGTAGGCGTAATAGCCCTTGAGTTTAACACGCGATTGCAATGTCAGATGGGTTTCAGAGACTAAGCCCATGTCAATACATTGCTGATTTAGAAATACTTCTTGTTTTTACGCAAGCACATTGGTGTTCCAGGTTAGTATTTTCAGCAGTTCCACCACCCTTTTGCTGATTGCTGAACGGGGTCTGCTTCCCAAAGGTAGCAGACGATCTTCATTATCGAATCGGATTGTATACTCTTACGAGTAATGTGGATGTGTGGTTCTATTGGTGCCACAACTTGGGCATATGCTCCGTTTATATTCTACTTCTTTCGCCTACACCGTTGGCTTTCTAGCGTCAGGGTTCTTTTGAAAATCAATTGTTTTGGTGATTGTACTTTTATTGGCATACATATTTGTCGTAAACCCTTATCAATTTTAGTTTTTTGTTTTGAGATTCGATTATTTTTCCCCGCCGTATTTGTAGTGTTTTAGCTATGTACTTAATAGCCTCGGTAGTTTGCCGAGTGCTTTGCCTTGCAATTTGCGCAAACTGCAGGAGATTCTTTTGAGATGCAGCAAATGTTTGTCAAGTGGGGTCTGGCGCATTTGGCATATCGTGGCTCTTTCTTGCAGTACCTTTATTGTTGTGCGCTGCGGTTCTATTTTGACAACAATATTGAGATCGCCTTAATTTGGTAGATTTTATCCACGTCGTCGCATTTGTCGAATATTGACATGAGCAATGAAGGACCATGCTTTAAAGTTGTTTCCTCAGCACCGTTCACGCGCGAATATATTGACAGCGTCCGTGATTTTGAGTCCCTTATTTTTGAGGCCAGCGTTAACTTTTTTCTTTAACTGAACGTCTATGGTAGACGTTGCTTCGTTTCCTTGTTTCCTTTCCTTGCCTTGTCTAAGTTTTCCTTTATTTTCAAGTGCATGCGATGTACTATCTGCCTATTTTGCATTTTCGAATAAAACTTCGAGCGACAAAATACCTTTACGCTTCGTTCCCGGGCGTTTTTCAGCCCAGTCAGTTCTCGATTCAGCTCTTCTTCGTCGGCATGATCAATTATATCATCCGGACGGTTATGCGCAGAGAAGCTCCATGTCGTGGAGTCGTGCGCGAAGGTCAGAGTCTTCGCTCCCTAGATTTTGTGGTTTTGGAGAAAAGCGCCTTGCGGCGACAGTTTTGCTTTAGGTCTCCCTTCGTAGATCCCGATGGCGGAGATCTTGATACCTTAAAGGCGTCTAAAATTTCGAATTTATTTGAATTTGTTTTTGAATTGTTTCCATTTGTTCCCACGACTAGCGGAGAAATGGTGGTCCGTCTCTAATTCTCTAATCCAGCCCAGATGTTTGTAGAACAAAAGATTAATTTTAGTCGACTCTTACGATAAGCATGCATACTTCTTTGGTGGCGTTACATCCCATGAAGGACCAGAGCCAAGCTTTTCTCAATCACCCATGTTGTGTGTGATATATTTTTCACACAGTTGAAAGGGATCTACAGTTTGATGCCGATTCAGAACGGCGGCGTGAGACGAGGAGCTTTTTCATGGCAGGCATACTAGGAGAGGTTTGCTAGTACCCCGCCGAGGAGAGACGTCGTGAAATAAATATTCGATGGCGTTGATGTTATCGAGATCCGAAGTTGCTCATCGTGCTTCAGAATCCAACACCCTAACAACTGCGCAACGGTGCCCTCCATGCTTTGCCTCGGCTATGTTCTGACCTAAAGGAGTAACTTTACTTGCTGATCCATGGAAGGGTACTCACCAGTGGGACACACATGAATCGAATTTTTAAGTGAGAACTGACCAGGTAGTTTTTGAATAGTGGAGAGAAATAGTGTCCTTAGTATTTTGTCCAGTATGTAGTAAACATCACCGACTGTCGAGCGGTAGGTCTGTAATCCAAGAAATGCAACCCCTCTACGGAAAAATGGTGCAACACAGCTGTTGTAAATGGGAAGTGATCACAAATATTGATGAAGGTTGTGGTGAGTTCTAATATAACACCATAATTGCATGGAACATTTGCTGAAAACTACAACCAACGTGAAAATTCAGTCGAGTTCCTCTTGCGTCCTATATAAGACAACCACCCCTGGAGAGTAGTGAACGAACATCTAATACCCCTCCACTCTGTCCAGGTTGTGTGACAAACATCATAAGAGTATGATTCTGGACCCCGGAAAAAAAATTAATACAATTCACAACAAAATAGACATCCACTAAAGTAAATGGGGAGTATTGACATATCAACACAACTAAAATGAAAGCAGAAAAAACTTGTATGATTGTTTTCAGTTAAATTTAAAATATTTCAGTTCAGAGGCTAGTTTTAGGAGTGTGTTTGTTATCTAAACCATGCATACATACATATATGTATATCAATACGTACATATATTACACACCTAATTAATGAGGACATTATCATATTTATATGCAAATGACAAGGCGTCTAGTATATATTAAGCAAGGACTTATCCCTGTCAATATTGTCAATCCGCTGACATACGTACATATGTCATCACTAACCAAGTAAATGTCATCACATGTCAATTCACCCTTAACTTAGACGACAAATCCTCGGCAGGATTAATTAGCTACCCTCAAAATCCAATAACAATAAATTCATTTAACTATTCAAACAATCCATGCAAAAACACCCCCTTTGCACTTAAAACTATTATGCAATTGTAACTACTTCAACGCACAAAAAAAAAAAATAATGAAACCCTCCAAAACTACTTGCAGCTGAATGGCTGCAATAAAATTCGCACTCGCGCCACTTCTATACGGAGTAAACACAGCACTTAAGCACATAATGGTCGTTTCCACCCCGCAGCAGCATTTCAATTTCAAATTACCGAGCACTCTTACACTCACCCTTGCCAGCCTTCATGAGGGGATCGGGAGTGGTATAAGTCGGACATAAGAGGATGAACACAATAGCGATATTGATAACATTTTTATCAATTCACTATACCCCGCATCACCCTTGTCATAGTACATATATGCAACGAGTACCAAGGGTTAATTGCTCGCCCTCCGTGCACACTATCCGAAAAAGGGACGAAGTTCTACAAAACTGAGGGAGGCAGTTCTGCCGTTCTTACAATAAAAATAAACAAACAAATGGGATATTCAATTGGCCGGAACTTTTTATTGCTATCGCTCTTATCTGTATCGACCGGGAACTGGTGAAGGGTGGAAGGGTAGGGGCATGAACAACAAAAAAAAAAATCAAACATTATCAAAAACCATCACTCACTCATCCGTAAACGCATTTTGGTCATTTTTGGCCGGGAGGGTGAATAATTCGTGACACACACATAGTTGGGTTAACCGAAAATGAATTGATGGTTGGTTGGATGCACAATAAATGCGGTATATATTATCTGATCTGGTGTTTAAATTAATGCGAAATCTGGAATGATACGAGTATTTGATTGGGGTCTAAACTTCCGCTGACTGCTGAAGAGCCTTAAAATAGTGTACTACAGTGTCTATATGCCGATATTAGCGGGAGAATTAGCCAACAAATGTGCGTTCTCAACACTCATACTAGTACTCGTCTCGTATGAGGCAGTCATCCATAATCGTAACGTACCAGTTTAGGAACTAAGCCATAGTCGGGCGAAAATATTCTGCATAATAATTATTACTATAGCATGCCTGAAATGTATTTTAAATCCCTGAAATTACTATATCCAAATTGGTGGAATATATTATTCTATGTGACTCCATTCAACCTAAACAGTTCAATAAACACTCTTGTGCATACATCAGGAATGGTATCCAATCCGTTTATGTTGTGCACATGCATAGAGATTTGATGGTGCTAATTCGTGATAATTATACTGACAGGCACGGATTCAGAGAGTACGACGAGACGATGTGTATGGAACATGGCCTGATTCAATTTTATTTCATCCTCCGGGGGTATGCAGAAGTTCTTCATTTTAATTAAAATGTATGAATAGTAAATTAGTCGGTAGTCTGCATGGAGCGTGTGGTGTGAATATGAAAAATAATTTGCTTAATGCAATTACGTTTGCTGTTTTGACAGGTTGACAGGTGTGTTTGCGAATCCGACTAATTTTTGTAATTCGCCGGTTGAATGTTAGATTATTTGAATAATTGGATTAGTATGACAGCGACCTGTGGGCAGCATTCGGTTAACCTAATGCCTAATACTTAACGCAACTGTTGATTTTTGTTAAATTCCATCACGTTAAATTAAATGCACGTATCTTCTTCTTCTTCTTAATGGGCGCTACAGTTCGGAGTGAACCTGGGCCTCAACCCACATGTCCCTCCAACTAGCACGATCTTTTGCTATCCTTTTCCATTGCCGCACACCCAGTTGGCTGAGGTCCCCTACCACCTGTGTGCGCCATCTTCAGTGCGGCCGTCCTCTGCTTCTTCGTCCCTCGGGGTTGGATTCAAAGACTCTCCGGGCTGGAGCTGTGGTGTCCATTCGCTCTACATGGCCCAGCCATCTTAGGCGTTGAATCCGTAGACGCCTGACTAGACTCATGTCGCTGTACAGCCCGTAAAGTTCGTGGTTGAATCTTTTTCTCCATCCCCCGTCTGCGTTTATAGGACCGAAAATCACGCGCAAAATCTTTCTCTCGAACCGACCAAAGGCCTCCTCATCCGCTTTTAATAGTGCCCATGCTTTTGCGCCATACAACAGGACCGGGATGATAAGGGTCCTTTATAGAGTCAACATTGTCTTTCGGGAGAGGGCTCTATTACTCAGTTGCCTCCTGAGCCCAAACAAACAGCTATTGGCAAGAGTGTTTTTGCGTTTGATTTCGAAACTGATGTCATTGTTTCAGGTCACTGCGGAGCCAAGGTAGACGAATTCCTTAACTACCTCGAACTTATATCTGCCAATACAAACGCCTCATTGACATCTCGCTGTGATCTACCTATTATGTCAATATCGTCGGAATATGCAAGGAGTTGCGAGGATTTGAAATAGATTGTGCCTCTCGTATTGGCCAGTGATTTTTGCACAATCGTTTCCAATATGATGTTGAAGAAATAAGACGACAGCGCATTGCCCTGTTTAAATCCTTTTTTGACATCAAAACTATCGGTAAGATGTTCACCGATACGGATGGCGAAGCGAGCATTCCCCGAAGTCATCCTGCATAGCTTGACGAGTTGAGCAGTTATGTCATTGTATAGCTCGTCTCTAATTACGCTGTCGTATGCGGCTTTGAAGTCGACAAATAGGTGGTGAGTGTCGACTTGAAATTCATTGGTTTTTTCCAGGATCTACCGTAGTATGAAGATTTGGTCGGTGGTGGACTTTTCTGACCTGAATCCGCACTTATAAGGACCTATCAGCTTATTTACAAAAGGCTTCAGGCGTTCACACAAAACGGCAGAAAAGATTTTGTAGGCGATGTTAAGAAACTTATTCCTCTATAGTTGGCGCAATCAGAGGGGTCTCCTTTTTTGTGGATAGGGCATACGATGCTGAGACTCCATTCCTCGGGCATGCGTTCCTCTAACCATATCTTACGGATGACCTGGTGCATGCTCCTAACCAGGTCATCCCCAGCTGCCTTGAAAAGCTCAGAAGACAGTCCGCCTGCGCCAGCAGTAAGCAAGAACGAATTACTATGGACTATAACCAACGCGGAATTTGGTCGGCTCTCGTCCTATCTAGGTCTAGGACAACCACCCCTGGGAGTAGTGAACGAACATCAACGACCCCAACCACTGCACTCCGTTCAGGTTGTGTGTGTCAACACATCATAAGAGAATATAAAAACTCTTGGACCTACGCGAGTCTCTAAAAAAAAAAAAACAAAACTTAATTGGGATTACAGAATAAGGTGAAATAATGAACCCGCTTCTGACCACTTCCCACAATAGAGTAAGAATTGTTAGATCAGAGTATGGGCCAAACTTACATCTTTGTGTAAATCATTAAAGAATGTATAATTATGAATATTCATGTGTAGGAATTTTTCTACGAACCCTTTATTGCAACTGCACTCATGAAAACAATGTAAAGGTTTTTATGCGAGAGTAATCGAGGGCCTATCATCCGATTACCTACTTACTTACTTAGATAGTGCTATAGTCCGGTGTGAACGTGGGCCTCAACCAACAAGTGTCTCCAGCTGGCACGGTCTCTTGACCGCGCGACGCACTCCCAGTTGGTTAAGGTCCCCTTCCACCTGTGGGCGCCATCTTAGATTCGGTCGTCCTCTACTGCGTCGTTCCTCGGGGTTGGACTCGAGGACTCTTCGAGGAGGCCTAGCCACCCTAGACATTGGATCCGTAGAAGCCATACTACCTTCTCCTCCACACTCCATTAATACAAACAGGACCATAGAATGAGCGCAGAATTTTCTTCGCGAAACGACCAAAGGTCTCCTCATCCCCTTTCGTTTGTATAGCGCAGCCTTGGTCTTTCGAGAGAGGGTTTTACTTTTCAATTGCTTCTTGCACCCAAAGAAGCAGCGGTTGGCAAAGGTAATTCTGCATTTGATCTCAGCGCTGGTGTTGCTGTCACTGGTCACTAGAGAGCCAAGGTAGACCAAGTCCTTTACCACTTCGAATTTGTCGCTGTCAATTGTGACGTTTTGGCCGAGACATCGGTGTTGTGCGTCATTTTAGGTTCACAACATATATTTCGTTTTACCCTCGCTAACCGAAAAACCCATTTAAAAAGCTTCTGCTTCAATACTTTCGAACACTTCATTGACGTTCCGCTTTGTTAGTCTCTTTAAAAGCGATGGACGTAAAGGCTGCCTCCCTGTCCGAAACCACCCTGACGGGATTCCCAAACACCCCGCTCTGGAACTCCAATTTTTATATAATCTCCTCACTTTTGGTCGTCCTCACTGGATAGATCCAGACAAACTTCGTGAATGCGTCGCCGATTGTCAGGATAAAGTTATAGCACTTGCTTGTGGATGGTAGTGGTCCCAAATGGTCCACGTGGTACGTGTGGAGCGGGACGTCACTCTTCTCTATAGGGTGCAATTTCCATCCTTCCGGGCCGCTAGGATACGCGCCACGCAATTCAAGAGTACCCTCGTGAAAACGCTCGTCAGCTTCGGGACGTAATAATCCTGCCGGAAGATCGCCTGTACCCTCGCGGCAATGATGTGCCCTTGTTCGTGGATACTTCATAGGACTTCTTTCTGCATGGCCTTGGGCACGACTAGTAGATGGGCCCCTCTTCGAACTTGTAGAGAAGTTCTCTCCTCACCTCATAGTCTCTGTACGCTCCAGTGGCTGCAAGTGTATTCATTATTAACTGGCAATGTTCATCTTTACCTTGAGCTGTCCTGGTCCGGTGCAGGATCCCATCTTCTATCTTGGCTACTGTCGGATACCTACTTAGCGCGTCCACGTGTCGCATCGAGCTGCCAGAGCGGTGTACTACCTTCATTGTGTACTCTTGTATCATTATGGCCCACCTGGCCTCGGATACAGATCCCGTTTCATTATAGTGGCCTGGAAGGCTTTGCAGTCCGTGACGACGATGAACTCCACTCCGAGCAAACACACCCTCAGTTTCTTGAGACACTTTATGATTGCCAACACTTCCAGCTCGTAGCTTGTGCAGTTTCGTGCGTCGTCTTAAGACTCAAGTAAAACGTCGGGTGGAAATGTCCTTCTTCGTGCTTCTGCAACAGCACCCCTCTGTACGCTGGCGTCCGTGTGAAACTCCGTCGGCAGCCTATCACTGAATAATTTCAACACCGTATCCCTAAATAGCCATTTCGTCAGGGTGTTTACCGGCACAATCTTCTTGTCCCCCATGTGGAACCTGGCTCCCTTGCAAACCATATCCGACAGCGGCTTCGCGATCAATGAGTACCCGGTACGAATTTGCGGAAAAAGCAAGTTAGCCCTAAAAAACTCTGTACATGCTCTACATTGGTCGGCATTGGGAACCTCTGCACCGCTCTCAGTTTCTCTTCCGAGGATTAAATGCTCCCGCTCTCTATCGTGTATCCCAGAAACTCCACCGATGTGCATAGGAAATTGCACTTTTCCCAACTGATTACTAAGCCGTACTCCGCTGCTACTCGTAGCACTTAATATTAATATTATATATACATACATCATCAGATATCCTTTCAGTATTAGCTGTCGGAAAACCTGATTGACGAATCGTTGGAATGTGGCTGGCGAATTACACAGCCCAAACGGCACTTTGAGGAACTCGTAATGCCCGTCTTGTGTAACAAATGCGGTATACTTCCGACTACCCTCCGCGATATTTACATGGAAAAAACCGTTCAGGTCCAGCGTGATGAATATTTTTGCATCGGTCAACTTCTCGATAACGTCTTCCATTACCGTCATCGGGTGCCTCTCCTTTGCCATTTTTGCATTCAATGCACGGTAATCGATACATAGCCGTTCTTCACCAGCACGATCGGGCTAGCATAGTCCGACCAGCTGGGCCGTATTACGGCTTCTTTCAACCATTCCTCCACCTGCCAAGCAGGTGCTGCTCTGGTTCTGCTTATCTCCTTGCCGTTCGGTGGACCGGGACATCATCGGGCAACGTGATGTTCATCTGGATACATGATTTTTCTGGTCTCCTAGGTGCTTATAAAATACCCATCTTTTCGATCTGCTCCCTGTACTGCTCAATCCCCACACATAATTTCTCCTCAGCCTCCATAGCCTCTATCGCCATGTGTTCGTTCTCTTTGAATTGGTGCCTGGTCGTGTCTCCACCTTCTTCCGTATCGTTTTTCTTGACGATTTCTACTTTTCCACGCCTTATCCGTGGTTGGTTTCTAAGTCCCCTCACTATCATACCTGGCTGATCAAGCTGCGCCCATCCAACGTTGTTTATAAAGGATTGATGCACCAGCGACACGTCGCTTGCGTTGTCCACAAACGCGTAGTGATGCTTACTTCCGATATCCACCGTAACGTGTCTACCGTCCGCTTCGATGCGCCTCACCTGACCTACGCTGTTTGATGGCGAAACTACTTCGGACCTGACAGGGCAGTTTGGTGAGATGTGTCCGAACTGATCGCATTTGAAACAGCGCGCATCTTTACCTCTGTCCGGACAATTTAGCGCTAGATGCGACAGCCCGCCGCAGTTGTGACACCGTTTCGCAGACGACCCTCTTGCTATTGCGGCTGCTCAAGCCTGGTTTCCACTCACCTCCACTCTCGCCTTCGGCATTTGTCGCTGCATCCTTTTATAGGTCTCTAGTTGCCTGGTTTCCCAACGTGTCCGGAATTCCATTGATTCCATTCGATCAGCGAAGCCTCATCCACGAGTCCTTGATTACTGATCTGTGCCTGGAAAATATACTTACGTTAAAAATTAGCTCCCTACTTAACCTGAGCAGCATAGCTTCTGGTGATGGCGCCACATGAGTGTGATGTTACAGCCCATGGGGAACCTAGTTTAGCTTCTCTTCAACCACACATGTTGTGTACGAATATACATATTTTCCCATTGATGAAAGATACCTACAATTTATTGTCGATCTCGAATGATGAACTTCGTGAAGCTTTTCATGACAATTGTACTGCGGGGGGATTTTGTCAGTACACTGCTAAGATGATCTACTACGCAAGCTAACCACTTGGGGCTACGAGGTCATCGGATATGCTGATGACGTAGTAGTCATTGTTACGGGCAAGTGCGAGATCACTGCCAGTGAGCGCATGCAGCTTGCGCTCCAACTTATCGCTGACTGGTGTGTCAGAGAGGGCTTATCCTTAATAAGACAATCTTAGTCCTATTTACAAAGAGGAGAAAGGTACAACCCTGCTCAATCTTTCTAAATGGCACACACAAAGGATTCTCAGAGGAGGTAAAGTATCTAGGTATTGACCTAGACCGCAGACTAAACTGGAACTCCAATATGAAAAATAAACTCATGGAAGCGACTATGGCCATGTGGGCCTGTCGACGCACCTACGGTAAAACCTGGGGACTTAAATCTAAGGCAGTCCACTGGTTTTACACCGCGATAGTAAGACATACCGTCATTTATGGGTCCACCGTATGATGGACAAAAGATGAGCAAAAAACTGCAAATGTTAAGCTTCAACGCCTTCAGAGACTAGTTTGTCTCGGCATCACAAGCGCTATGCCAACCTGCCCCACGGCAGCCCAAGAAGCACTCATTGGACTCACTCCACTGCACCTTTTTATCAAAAAGGTAGCATTACGCAATGCAATCAGAATCCTCTGCTGGGGAACAAATATGCCATGTAAACCCGTAGGCCACATGTCCATATGTCTACATGTCCTTCCCGAGCTGGATATGCTTACTACGCTCTCGGACGCATTGCCGCACACCTTCACCTTTGACAAGAGATTTGAGATACTGATCCCAGTGATCCCCTGCTATATGTCAAAGACCTTAGGTGGTACACGGATGGCTCCAAAATGGCTTCCGGCGTTGGCGCCAGCATCTTTGGACCAAAGGCCCTGGGAATAAGTCCCAGCATCTTCCAAGCAGAGTTGCATGCCATCCTAACATGCGTCAATCTAAATCTCGAGACTGGCATGAAGGTAGTAACCATCAACATACTCTCTGACAACCATGCAGCGCTCAAAGCGCTGGTTCGTACAGTACGAACTCAAAAACCGTCAAGGAATGCCATGACGCCCTACAAGACCTCGCCAAAAGAAACAATGTTAAACTTTGGTGGGTGCCAGGAGATAAAGGTATCAAGGGCAATAAAATTGTCGACCAACTTGCCAGGAAAGGTTCCAGCGATAAATGTCTCGAGGACGAAGAGACGGCGGAACACATACTATGTGAGTGTGCTTCTCTCTGCCATCTTAGGAATCGTATCCTTCTCAGTGAAGTTATGACTCCTGAGGGGACCACCTTGGCTCCTACGAGAAGCATTCTCAACTTCATTATAGACGTAGAGAGGCTCCTCGGCTAATCGGCTAGCAGGCACAATAGATCTGCAAAAGTCGCAGTGCCGTATATAGCACCAGCCCCATATATAAAAAAAAAAAAATACACTGCTAAGGAGAATTTTTTTTTTTTTTTGGCGTTGCAGCCCACGAAGGACCAGAGTCAAGCTTCTCTTCAATCACCCCACGGTGTGTGTGATTTATTTTCCCACAGGTGAAAGGGACAGTTTAATGCCGATTCCGAACGGCGTGAGTTGAGAAGCTTTTTCCAGGCAAGTTATACTACGGGGGGGTTTGCCAGTACCCCGCCGAGGAGGGACGCCGCGAAATAAACATTCGATGGCGTTGGTGTTATCGGGATCCGAACTCGCTCATCATATGTCAGAGTCCAACACACTAACTACTGCGCCACGGCGCCCTATATATAGAGCTCTGATAATTGATGAAACCCATGTCTAACAACTTATTGAGAATTCCAGGTATCTACTGACTTAGTAAATGTTTTACGTTTTCTACACAAAGCTTAACATCCCAGTTATTTTGATATGGTTAGGAACCAAACTAACTCAGGAATATGCGGGTTTTTTTGTATATCCCGAAATAGTAGTTACACGTACAATACTTACTGCTCATTCAAGATAACAAATAAAGCGATAATTCGCATTCAGTGACGTCTAACCTAATTAAGATAATCAAACTCAAGAACCTTAGAAACTTTTCTACCGGGGAAAACTAAGAATATTAAAAGGCAGATAAACCATTCAAATCGTCCTCTCGCTCTTAATTTACATTACCTAACACCTAGGGTGACGTAGGGTGAAAGAAAAATAAACTTGTTCTAAGTGGAACAAGTGAAGTGAAGTGAAGTAGGTACTTGAATGACTTAATTTTATCCGAAATTAAAGTTTAATATCCAATCTGGTTATTTCACGAGGAAGAGAACAAAACACGATTAACCTGATAGCTAAGGTTCTATCCCACTGTGTAGCGTATCGGCAAAGAGCTTAGTGTAATAGAAAAACTTGAAAACAATATTCAAGTCCCTCAGGCTGTAATGAAATTCAGATTAAGCAGGATGCCTACACTGGCCATCGAGAGCACTGTGAATACTACTGCTCCCCTTTCCTTTCAACCTGTTTGAAAGGAATGATCCCGCCTTTCACCGGTTGGGAAAAGATATTGCTTAGCTTGAACAAACTTATATTCCTAACAAGTGTCCACATCCGACTTTGCTAACGGATAAGTCTGCAAACGGCAAATTACTCTTCCGGTTAAAGTATCCTTCAACTTAAAAACGGAAATTTTTTATTAGCCAGGGACTAGTCGTCGCTTCTGTACCCAGATTAACGTCACGTTTTGTCGCCAACTCGTCCCCTTAAGAAAGCAGAAGCTAAACTCATAGTTTTGCTCTGCTTGCCTTCAGCGAACCGCCACCACCTCTCATGAGGCTTTTCGCTCCAGCTCAAGCTCTTCGATTGTCTCCAGTGTAATGAATTTATAATTAAAAGCAAATAAGAAGAAAAAAGTGTTCCTGTAGCTCCTTTCTCCAATTCTTCTAGACTTGACCACGAAAGCAGAAGAAAGGAATAAAACAAGGAGCTCGGAAAGGAAACACGAGCTGTGTCAGTCTGAATTCGGTATCAAGTTCTGTCTTCCGTTCATCAGGATTTTGACATCATCAGCATTTTCATTCCAAAATAAAAAGAAAAACAAAAAAAAAAAAAAGGAAAATATTATGAAAATGAGCAACGAATAGAGGCTGAAAGACAAATATCAAAAAATTACAATAATACATTGGTCGGGTGGAGATTGCGACATTTCCATTAAGAGTCCCATGCTGAACCAGGGACGGAGATGGGACAGTTGCTGCCCTCTAGAGAAAATTAAAACGGAGACAGAATAAATTCATTTTTATTATTTTAATGAAGAACGTTATTGAGGTATTGTGCGGATGGTGCGGGGTGGTGAATAAAAAGATTCAAATACTCATAGAATCTTTTTATTTCGGTTGCTTTTCCTTGAGTTTAAGGATTTTGAATAACAATCGTGTGGTCGGTTACAGCTGGCGGCTACTATCCAGTGATGCGGCAAACTGAGCAGGATGTAAAAATAGACGTCCTCATTGTGCTTATAATGAGCCGACGTAGAAAGCTTTTCATTAAAAAATTTGGATTAGTCGCCTAAGGACCTACATGGAAAGAGAATCTTGCAATTATGATGGTAAAGAAGTTGCCCCTACACGGCAGTTTTATGGTAATCACAAGATTAGATTACGAGCAAATATGATACCATCGGGGTTGCAATGGGTTCTAGTATTTTTAAGTTTTTAGACTTCAAAAACTTCGAGGGCACGATGAGCAAGTTCGGATCCCGATAACATCATCGCCATCGAATGTTTATTTCGCGACGTTCCTCCTCGGCGGTGTACTGCCTAAACCCCCCGTAGTATAACTTGCCGTCAAAAAGCTTCTCGACTCACGCCGTTCGGAAGCGCCATTAAAACTGTAGGTCCCTCTCACCTATGTGAAAAATAAATCACACACAATATGGGTGATTGAGAGAAGCTCTCAATCTGGCTCTGAAAAAAGACTTCAAATATGAAATCGCAAGTGAGCATTGCTGACAGTACTCTTTGAAGTGCAGAAATCCGATTTATTAAATCAAGGTAGCCCAGGTAAGATAAGCGTTTACCCTGCAGTTGCTCTACAAAGCCGATACAGCCCTCACATTCTACTTCTCTTCTTCTTCTTCTTAGTGGGCGCTACAGTTCGGGGTGAGCCTGGGCCTCAACCAACATGCCCCTCCATCTAGCACGATCTTTCGCTAGCCTTTTCCATTGCCGCACACCCAGTTGGCTGAGGTCCCCTTCCACCTGTGTGCGCCATCTTAAGTGCGGCCGTCCCTTGGATTCTAAGACTCTCCGGGCTGGAGCTGTGGTGTCCATTCGCTCTACATGGCCCAGCCATCTTAGGCGTTGAATCCGTAGACGCCTGACTAGGCTCATGTCGCTGTACAGCCTGTTAAGTTCGTGGTTGAATCATCTCCTCCATTTCCCGTCTGCGTTTAAAAGCCCAAAAATCACGCGCAAAATTTTTCTCTCGAACCGACTAAGGGCCTCCTCATCCGCTTTTGATAGTGTCCATGCTTCTGCGCCGTACAACAGGACCGGGATGATAAGGGTCTTATATAGAGTCAACTTTGTTATTCGGGAGATGGCTCTGTTACTCAGTTGCCTCCTGAGCCCAAATAAACAGCGATTGGCAAGAGTGATTCTGTGTTTGATTTCGGAACTGATGTCGTTGTTCCAGGTCACTGCGGAGCCATGGTAGACGAATTCCCTAACTACTTCGAACTTATATCTGCCTATACAAACGTTCTGGCCGAGACGTCGGTGTTGAGCGTCCTTTTTTGATGACAGCATATATTTAGTTTCGCCCTCGTTAACCGTCAAACCAATTTTCGCCGCCTCCATCTCAATACTCGCAAACGCCTCATTGACATCTCGCTACGATCTACCTATTATGTCAATATCATCGGCATATGCAAGGAGTTGCGAGGAATTGAAATAGATTGTGCCTCTTGTATTGGCCAGTGATTTTTGCACAATCATTTCCCATATGACAATATGACCGCGCTTCGCCCTGCCTAAATCCTTTTTTGACATCAAAACTATCGGTAAGGTATTCACCGATTCGGATCGAGCAGCGAGCATTCTCCAAAGTCATCCTGCATAGTCTGACGAGCTTAGCAGGTATGTCAAAGGTAGACATAGCGTTGTATAGCTCGTCTCTAATTACGCTGTCGTATGCGGCTTTGAAGTCGACAAATAGGTGGTGAGTGTCGACTTGAAATTCATTGGTTTTTTCCAGGATCTGCCGTAGTGTGAAGATTTGGTCGGTGGTGGACTTTTCTGGCCTGAATCCGCACTTATAAGGACCTATCAGCTTATTTACAAAAGGCTTCAGGCGTTCACACAAAACGGCAGAAAAGATTTTGTAGGCGATGTTAAGGAAACTTATTCCTCTATAGTTGGCGCAATCAGAGGGTTCTCCTTTCTTGTGGATCAGGCATAGGATGCTGAGACTCTATTCCTCGGGCATGTTTTTCTCTATCCATATCTTACGGATGAGCTGGTGCATGCTCCCAACCAGGTCATCCCCAGCAGCCAGGAGCTTTATTCGACTTGAGCTTCGATATGGCAATCTTAACTTCGTCGAGGTCAGGGGGACAGAGTTCTCTGCGGTCTCCGTTGATTAGAAATGGATCATGCTGCCTGACAGCGGTATATTGACTAACATCGTCGTTACAGAGTCTGCAGAAGTGGTTTTTCCATATTCTCAGCATCGACTGCGGTCCGCTCTCAACCCTGCAGGCTTCCGTTCTGGCTTTATAACCTTGGCATGTTCGCTTTATCTGTTGATAAAACTTTCGAACGTCACGCCTGCAGTAACACCTCTCTAAATCCTCAATCGCGCGCTTCTCGTGCTCTTTCTTCTTTCTTCTAAGAAGCTTATGCTCCTCCCTTCTTTTTAACTCGTAGAGATCACGAGCTGCTATTGTTCTTTTATGCAGCAAGGCCTTATATGGATCCTGCTTCGCTGTATGAATCCTCCTGCACTCGTCATCGAACCAGGTGTTTCTTCGTGGTGGAGCCTTGAAACCCAAAACTTCGGATGTAGAGTTTTTCAGGGCTTGTTTGCAAAGGCTCCACTGCTGGAGCCGTGTAGGCTATGTTTGCCGATGACTCGTTCAAAGATGCTTTCCTTACCCAGCTTAGCATTGAAGTCTCCTAGTACAATTTTGATGTCATAGCTGGGACATTTGGGCATACGTTCTGTCTAGGAGACCGTAGAACTCATCTTTGGCGGAGTCATCCTTGTCTTCCGTGGGGGCGTGGACGCAGATCAGGCTGATGTTAAAAAATGTAGCCTTGATACGGACTGTTATGAGGCGTTCGCTCACATGCCGAAAGCTTAGGACTTTTTGCCTTAGTCCACCTCGAACAACAAATCCGCATCCAAACAATCGTTGCCCTCTTTCCCTATAGCAGTCGCCGTAGTAAATATCGCAGTTTTCCATCCGCTTTATACCCGGTCCGTTTCCTTGCATTTCCTGGATGACGGTGATGTCCGCTTTATAGCGGCCTAGGGCGTCCGCAAGTTGTTCGGCTGCACGTGGCCTGTTTAGGGACCTAACATTCCACGTACAAAGCCGAAGATCATTGTCCATTTTTCGTTTTTTGCAAGGGTCGTCAACATAAATCCGGCCCGTTATATGCGAGGCTTGCGGTTGATTCGGATTTTGTGTTTTTTTTTTTACGGTTACGGCTTACTAGGCCGTAGCCCAACCGACTAATCCTGTTTTTTGGCGCAGGAGGCTCGCCATTCGCCTTTCCCTGTCTGCAATTTCCGTAGGAAATCTCCAGATGGCACCACGAGGAGGTGGGGATAGGACTTACTAACAGTGCCGCAAGATGTTCGACTGCGGCGGCTCTTCTCGCTTTTTGGCAGGCCAGCATCCGTCGGATAGATGCTACCCCTACGAGGCCTTTGTTAGTCCTTTGCCATCCTACTTCTACCTCTCTGGCTCTCGTATAAAAACTGGAATAAAATGCTTTACACTAGTTATGCATAGTGCATAGTTAACTAGTAAGCTGCAGAAAAAATTATATGCGAGCAAACTATTGCCGATCCGCAAAATGTCCACTATATACTAGGCGGGAAAAACTTCACTAACTAAAATTGTGTGACATCTTTTGGCGCTAAAGTATGACAATTGTGCAGATGTTTTTTCATAGATTATTGCTTCGATTTTGATAAAATAATACGTATCACTGTTATCACGTATCACACATCTAATGCATACTATTCAATCTTTCGAGTTCAGCCCGCTTTAGTAAGAACGCTGGTTTGGAGTTGATTCCCAACAACCTTTCGGTTGGAAAATTTGGATCGAAGAGGATTCCATCGATTTTCTTGTCCCTCGAGTACGCAACGTAAGCAGACCCGGCACTAAATTCACTTATCATAAGTCCACAACTGCTTTGTCACCAATTGAAAACTTGGTTTTCCAGCAGCAATAGTGTATTTTCGGGCTAAGTCCATGAATGTCAAGTCTTTGAAATTTGCTGCTCTGTACGCATATGCTTGAATTATTCGCGAAGCATCAGAACTGCCGTTTTCATCATCTTTCGTGCATAGTCTCTTTATCAAAACACTTTCCTGCGTGGAGATGTACAGCTTCACAAACTGATGATTGGCTTTCATCAAAGGTTCTGCAAGTAGAAGCCTGGACACTTCACACCCAGATATATCTCTGCTGCCAATAAACTTCATGAGGAACTTCGTCACAGTTCTTTGTCTTGACTCAGTATCGATAATACTCTCTAGAAGGGCCCTCAGCGTCTGTTTGAAATTTTCAGACTTGGGTTCACCTTTTGAGGCGTACTTAGCGATGTAAGATGTCACTGCATATTCAGAAGGGATAATGGAGATGTCTGTGTTTGCTCGCTACGCGAAACAAACTTGTTGAATGGGTTGAGTAGTAATCGTTTCGAGCAGGTGTATAACAGAGGAGTTCCTCGTTCGTCTTTCGCAAGCTTCGATTCAATGAGTAGTGGTTTTGGAAAAACAAATCGCCATTGCTCATGTCCATTGATTGTTCGCAGACAGTACGACTTCGAGAAAACCGCGTGTCTTTGAAATCTGTTCACACTTTTGGCTATGTTTTCGTCAGTGAGTTCGAGGTGTGTTTCTCTCATCCTACTGGGGTGCAGGTCTGATCCTGCCGAATGATTGGGTTTGATCGCGGACACCAGGTTGTCGTAGTAATGTCTGGCATTTGTCGGCTCCTCAATATTCATTGACTCAAAGTTTCTAATGTCAGGAGCTCCAGACAGCCAAAATACGCCATGAACATGTGGGCTTCCTCTATGTTGACCTCGAAATGGTACCAATAGTCTATGATCGGATACTTCTTCTCCAATACTTCTACAAACAGTTCCACTCTTTTGCCAAAGTAACTGTCTGCAACTGACGGGTTGTTTGAGAGCAATGATTGCATGTCCATTGCAAGTGCGACCTGAGCTTCAGACTTTTCAGTTGGATCGCATCCAAACTGTTTCAATAGGCATGGCCACCAGAGATCTGCCTCGCTTAACGTTAAGAAAAATGTTGGAACACCAAGTTGGCTGATAATACTTTCAAGTTCTAAACGCTTCTGATACCAGTAAGACAGTACGCCTCTGATATTTGAAGCAAAGTAGAGAAAACGGTTCATCAGCGCCCGATTCTCTCTGGCTTGTTGTTGTTGATACTTCGGATCTTGCGCAAATCTCTTGTCATGGTAACTCATCAAATACCGAGCCTATTCCTGAAATGTGGGTTGATTTTCTCTAGAACGTGTATTATCATTGAAGTCAGCAGCACCAGAAGGGAACAGATGAGGAAAAGCTTTGACGATGTATCAGACAGTCGTGAATTCGTTGACCAGATTTGCTGAAGCTGCGGGCCAAACGATTACATCACGAACAACCACGGTTTGTCTCATACAGCTTGACACGGGAAGCGCATTAATACATCGTCACTGTCTTCAGCAATATCGGGCATTGAGTCGTTGGCAACATTTCCGTCGACATGTCTAAGTTGATGTGGAACGCTTCCGTCTTCTGGTAGTGCCGCCAAGGTGGACACATTGATTCTGTTGCTTTAGAAACACCAGAAGATCGTGTACCAACTGCCGTCTAACCCTGAAGTCTTTGTAACCTTGGGCTCCCTGCTTCCTTACCAGCAGGATGTTGACTGTATTAGGAACTCTAGGTAACTCGGTTGGAGATCTTGCTCGACGTTCAGCACGTTTCCTTTGTAACGGAATTGACCATTGACACCTTGACTGCGGAGCTGATAGACGCTGAGAACGGGTAGAATCCGTGCTACCAACATCTGCTCGACGACTGACAATGTCTTCATAACCTCTGGAACATCTCCTGGATCAATATTGTTTTGAGCAGTGTACTTGACAGGGTTTTTAGTGCAGTAATGGCAAATGACTCCATGGTGGCTGAGTTGTAGCCGTGAGCAGTTGTCGCAGAGTCTGAACACGTGCTTGTCGAAATCCTGGGTGAATGTTCTGATAAATTCAGTGTCTCCAAAATGTGTTGTTTCTATGTTTGAGTTTCGAAGAGGGTCGTCGATAATGATTTGGCGAACGTTTCTCATTCTGGCTGCGTCCCTGGTGGATCCTGCTAAGTTCCGGGATCGTTTAGGGGGAAGTGGCATATTGTCTCAAACTGTTATTTTGTAGACTTCAGTTGATTTATGAGATTTATTGTTGTTTATTATTTTCTCTTTTTATCAGTAGGTTTGGCTTACGTATATTCAGTTTTGATGTTGAATATGGCCGTATTCAGACATGCAAAATTATTTAAGAAAAATGACGACTTGGGGGCGAAAAGCATCAAAAAAGGAATTTTTGTTTAAATTTAAATAATTGTGCGCGCATATTTTTTTTCGAATGTTTTAATTTTTTTCTAGATTTAATTTGGTTCTTAATTTTTTACAATTAAACTACATCGAAATTCAAAATTCCGGCTTTGTCATGACCCGATTTATATGGTCAACTAATAGTGTAAGAAATTTCATCTCTCTTAAATTACAGGAAGTGGTTCAAAAACGCGAACAGCGTTTTGAGTCCGAGTCAGCACAAAGAAAGCTCACCTTCGGTTCGCCTTGACTATTCTACATAATAGTAAATCATCGACTCAACAGCAATATTCTTTCCATGAGCTATGTAACGAGTTCCCTATCGTACAATAAAATCTTCATCAGATAGCAGAAAAGTGATATAAATATCTTAAGAAATCATCATTCATAGCTTGACAGCTGCAATGGCGTTTCTTCACAGTCATACCTCGCTCAACAGCACTTATGGCGGTGCAAGGGTCGAACAACTCCCGTATCTCTCGAAAGAAAACCGGTTATGCTTTTATTCATCTGTTGCAATAACATTTTGCTGCATTCGTTTTTCTTCCTACTTTTCATAAGCAAATCGCCATTAAAGTCAATTTCTTTACCTTCGTGGTAATGTCTTGAGGATACGTAATCTGTAGCAAGCATTTTGCCTTGTGCACGGTAGATTCAATTTAATAAAGTATCCTAAGTGGAAAAAACAGGCAAAAAGGATGCCATAGCTTAAGGGCAGTACTAAATGAACCGCAGCAAAGTTCTTAGAGTGGTCCCTGACCACACAGTCAACTAGTCACATTCTATATTGCTGTATTCTGATGATGGTGAATCGGACTGGATAAATAAAAATTTCAATTTGGGAATTGATATGCGCCACTGGTTTTCATAATCAAAAGCATCGTCCTTGCAGCCTGTTGGTGGTGATCTAAATTGTGGCTCTAGGTTCCACCACTTTGCTTCATAATGGTTCCGTGGTTACGGGCGACAAGCTCGTGGCGGTAGCAGGAGTAATGTCTGGACAAAAGTAATTGAATCCAATTACTTTATTTATTTTCTCCTTTTGTTTTGGAATCTTTTATTCCGTGGAACCTAAGGTTTGCATTTATAGCGCTTTTCATTTCGTTATTTTAATTTATCCTGTTGCTTCTGTTCATTTTTTTTTTACGTGCTTGCTTCATTGCTATTTATCCTGCCAGGTATTGGAGTGTATCAATTTAAAACAACAATTTAAATACATTTTTTTGTTATTTTATTAAGAAAGAAGTAAGCAATTATTTTTATTTTGTCACAAGACATTACTCGAGGCTTTATTTTTAAATTCATAGCAGGGTTCTGTTTTCAGGAAGTACATTTGTACTTTTACGCACAGAGCAGTCATCATTAAAAAAAGCAAATCTTCCAAAAATATCATAGATTCAAAGTAATTTCTCTGAAGAACAAATCGCTATGGGTTTTGTGTCATGTCGTTACTTAGTAAAGTTATGAAACCTTATTTTGTCAAAACATAGCAACGACAGCAATAAATCAATTAAAACTTCCCATACCTGCAAAATGCTGTGTTTTCCCGATCTTATTGGTCCACAAGTCTGTCAAAAGGACAATTTCGATGCCTGTGTATAAATATATAAAGATATAAAGATACGATCTACAGTGTATAAATACAATATTGTAGGAACATGTATCACCAAGTCAATTCCCTCAATCAATCCCCTCCTAAATTTCCTCTGCCGTCCTGTGTTCTAATTAAGACTGACATATGGGATTTTCAAAACCCCTTATGCGCGCACAAGTGGACGGAGTGCAGATGATTTGGGTCGTAGATGTTCGATCACTACTCTCCAGATTTTGAGAGAAACTCGACTGAATTTTAACGTTAGTTGTAGTTCTCAGCAAATATGTTCCACGCCATTATGGTGTTATCTTAGAACTGCACACACAGAGTATGATTTTGAAGTGACCATATACTGTGAGTGTTATGCCCTCATCAGTAGTTTGATCATTTTCCATTCACAACAGCTGTATTGCACAATTTTTCCATATAGGAATTGTATTTGACTAAGAACTGCACACGAACAGTGAATTTTGCACGATCCTTTCAAGGACGATGTTGAAAAGTGACACGATAGCGTGTTGCTCTGTCTAAAACCTTTTTTGACATTAAAGGTATCGTCCTTATTGAAACAGCGAGAATCCCCCAATGCCATCCTGTACAATCTGGTGAGTTTGGCACTGACGTTAAAACTAGGCATGGTTCCGAATAGCTTGTCTCTATGCAGACTGTCATACGCGGCTTTGCAATCGACGAAAAGATGATGGGTGTCGATTTGAAATTCCTGGGCCTACTCCAAGATCTGCCGCAGTATGAATATATGGTCTATTGTAGCTTTACCTGGCCTAAAACCGCACTGATAAAAACCTAACAGATTATCCATAAGGGGTTTCAGGCGTTCACACAATACCGCAGAGAAAATCTTATATGCGATTTTAAGGAGACTTATCCCCCTGTAGTTAGCCCAGCTGTAAGAATCACCTTTCTTGTGAATCGAGTAAACGATGCTGAGATTCCATTCCTCGAGCATGCCTTCCTCCGGCCAAAATTTACAGATGAACTCGTGTATGCGCCGTCTATCAGCTTATTTCCAACCGATTTAAATAACTCAGTAAACAGGCCGTCCGCGCCCACGGACTCATTAGTTTTAAGCCTCGAAATTACTAACTTATTTTGAACTAGGTCGGGTGGACGGAATTCTACTGCGTCTTCATCCATTGCGAATGGAGCACTCTTCCTGGGGACGGTATCCGATCTATTATCGCCGCTAAGCAGTATACGGAAGTGTTCTTTCCATATTCTCATTATTGACTGCAACTCTTCTACTAGTTGGCCACCTTCACCCCTACAGGCTCTGCTTTGCCTTTATAGCCCTGGCATTTTCGTCATAATTGTTGGTAAAACTTGAGAGCGTCATTCATGTGGTAGCATCTCTCCCTCTTCTTTTTTTCCTTAATAGCGTGTGTTCCTCTTTCCTTTTGTGCTCGTAGTATTCACAAGCGGCTTTCGTTTAACTATGTGTGAATTTGTAGGCGGTTTGCTTTGCTACATACTTATGCTCATATAATATTGGGTATTGCGAATCGGTCAAACTAACGTGCGTTTGAAAGGTGACATTTCATACTGCACTTTTTGTTGCAAAAAATGCCGGCAAATGTGTGTAGTGTACGATAAAAATGCTATGAGTAATCACGGGACGTACAAGTCGTTTGCTCGTTGTCATTCTCATTCTGCCTGACGGCGGTATGTTGGATGTCATCGCCGTTATAGAGTCTGCAGAAGTGGTTTTTCCAAATTCTCAGCATCGATTGGGATTCTACTACTAGGTGTCCGTCCTCATCCATACAGGCCTCCGTCTGGGCTCCTAGCGACATTCGTTTTATCCGTTGATAAGATCTTAGAACGTCGTGCCTGCAATGGCACCTCTCCAAGTTTTCAATCGCCCGCTTCTCGTGCTCTGTCTTTTTTCTCTTGATGAGCTTATGTCCCTCACTACTTTTAAGCTCGTATAGCTCTTGTTTTTTTGTGTAGTGAGGCTTTGTATGCCTCCTGCTTTTCTGCATGAATCCTTCTACACTCGTCGTCGAACCAGGTGTTTCGTCGTGGTGAAGCTTTAAGGCCCAGCACTTCCGTTGCTGTGCTCTTCCAAGCTTGTTTGCACTGGCTCCATAGTTGCTCTACTGGCTAATTGGAGGATTGAGCTTAAGGGAGACGCGGTTGGCACCGCTTCACTTAGATGAAGCGGTAAAGAATTGACATCCAAAATAGGTGTTGTGTTCCGTCATGACAAGGCTAGATCACGCACATCTTTGTTGTCTTGGAACACATTGACGGAATTTTGTAAGAAACCGTTGATGCATCCACCATATAGTCCGAACTCTCAATCTCCTGACTACGATTAATTTCGGTTTCTGCAAATTAACTTTGATGATGAAAAATTGGACGACCGAACAGCCGCTAAAAATTACATGGCTAAGTGCTTCGCCGATAAATCCTAGAAATTCTACACCCATGGTAAATGGTCAATCATGTATCAAACTAAGCGTCAGCAGAAAATTACATACATGTATACATACATATGTACTGAAAGCTTCAACGCCTTCAGAGACCAGCGTGCCTAGACATTACAGGTGGTATGGCAACCTGCTCCACGGCAGCCCAAGAAGCACTCATTGGACTCACTCCACTGCACCTTTTTATCAAAACGGTGGCATTACCAAGTGCAATCAGAATTCTTTGTCCGGGAACAATTATGCCATGTTGACCCGAGGGTCACACATCCATATTACAACATCTTTCCGAGCTGGATTTGATTACCACGGTCTCGGACGCATTGCCACACACCTTTACTTTTGACAAGAGAATTGAGATATTGATCCCAAATCGCTCAGCATAGAAAAACAGTGATCCCTTGCTAAATGTCAAAGGTCTTGGGTGGAATACGGATGGCTCCAAGATGGCTTCTGGCGTTGGCGTTGTCATCTTTGGACCAAGTTGCAAGATCTTAAAAGCTCTGGGAACGAGTCCCAACATCTTTGAAGCACAGTTGCATGCCATCCTAACATGCGCCAATCTAAATCTTGCTTACTTACTTACTTACTTATCAGGCCTGCGATCCATGGAGGATCTGAGCCTGAGCTATAGCTGCCTTCCATCCTTGACGGTCCTGGGCACGCTGCTTCCAGTTGTCAAGACCAAGATGTCTTACATCCGCGATTACTTGGTCCTTATACCGGAGGTTCGGTCTTCCTCTTCTTCTCGAACCAGGAGGCTCGGAGTCGAAGACCCTCTTAGCTGGAGCGTTGATGTCCTGCGCTCGATGTGGCCGAGCCAGTGTAGTCGACGGGTCCTTGCTTTCCGGACTACATCCACATCTTGGTACAGCTCGTAGAGTTCGCGGTTGTGTCTTCTTCTCCATTCACCTTCCTCACAGACAGGACCAAATATCCGGCGCAGAATTTTTCTTTCGAAAGAACCCAAAATCAGCTCCGCTGTCCTGCTTATCGTCCAGCTTTCGGCTCCGTACAGCAAGACTGGCAGAATGAGCGTTTTGTAAAGCATGACTTTGGTCTTTCGAGTGAGGAGTTTTGACCCCAGTTGTTTGGACAAGCCGAAGTAGCAGCGGTTGCCAAGGGCGATTCTACCCCGGATCTCCACTGTGGTGTCATTTGTGGAATTTACGTTTGCCCCGAGGTAGACAAACTCCTTAACTACCTCGAAATTGTAGCTGTCAATTGTTATGTTTTGTCCCAGGTGGTGAGCGACGGATTGGTTTTTGCTTGACAGCATGTATTTCGTTTTGTCCTCATTGATCTTAAGGCCAATTCGTTTCGCCTGTTCTTCAATCGCCGTGAATGCTTCCACAATGCCACGGCGAGAACACGCGATGATGTCGATATCATCCGCGTATCCTAGCAGCTGGATGGACTTGTAAAAGATAGTGCCTTCCCTGTTGACGCCTGCCCGTCGCACTATCTGCTCCAGCACCAGGTTGAAGAAGTCACATGACAGCGCATCTCCTTGCCGAAATCCGGTGCATGTTTCGAATGGTTCCGAGGTCCTAGAACCGAGTTGCACGGTGCATCGCGTGTTTTTTAGCGTGGCGCGACACAACTGGATCAGTTTTACCGAGATCCCGAATTCGGCCATCGCCCCAAACAGTGCTTCACGATGAATGCTGTCGTATGCGGCTTTGAAATCGATGAAAAGATGGTGTGTATCGATTTGAAACTCGTTGGTCTTTTCCAGGATTTGTCGAAGTGTGAAAATTTGGTCTATAGTTGATTTGCCGGGCCGGAAGCCGCACTGGTAGCTGCCGATTAGTGCGGTGCAAAATGGTTTTAGACGTTCACACAATACGCTGGACAGGATCTTGTATGCGACATTGAGCAGGGATATACCTCTATAGTTCTTACAAGAGGTAGGATCGCCTTTTTTGTGGATGGGGCATATAGAGCTGGTATTCCAGTCGTCGGGCATGCTCTCATCTTCCCAAATTCTGCAGATGATCTGGTGCATGCTCCCTACCAGAACATCGCCGCCAGCCTTGAAGAGCTCTGATGGCAAGCCATCTGAGCCTGCGGCCTTGTTGTTCTTCAGCTTCTGAATAGCTGTGCCGACTTCTTCTATGCTGGGTGGGAGGACTACTTCAGCGGCTGGAGTTGGGATTTCCTCAGTCCCTACCACTCTCTCTTGGTCATGCTCGTTAAGCAGCTGCTGGAAGTGCTGCTTAAATACATCCACTATTCCCTGCGGGTCGGTGACAAGATTACCCTCGCAGTTTCGAAGAGCCAGGGTGCCCTTTTTGAAGCCTCCTGCAAGGCCTTTGGCTTTCTTGTAAAAGGCTCGTATTTTATGTCTATCCCTAGACTCCTCGATATCCTTGAGCTGGGAGGCTGCGAAGATTCTTTTCTTTTGTCGCAGTAGTTTCTTCTCTTCCCTTCTTCTGGCTCGGTACTCTTCTCGCGCTGCCCTGGTTTTCCTCTGCAGCGCCTTTTGGTACGCCTCGTCGGTTGCTGCCTTTTTCTGCTCACACTCGCCATCATACCACGGGTTTCTTGTCGGGGGTGGTAGGTATCCTAAGGTGGTTTCGGCTACTTCCTGAATGGCTGAGCGGCAATGCAGCCACATATTATTGGCATTTGTGTTCGACGTAGGCATACCGTAGAGTCTTTCGCTCAGCTGCTCCCTGTAGACTCTGGCAACCTCCGGTGTGCTCAGGCGCCCAATGTCGAACCTCCTCCTGATGGGCTGGTGCAGCTTTCTGACATTGGACAGTCGAGCTCTGAATCTTGCTGCTACGAGGAAGTGGTCAGAGTCGACATTTGCCCCTCTGAATGTTCGCACATCCAGGATGTTTGACGCGTGCCTTGCGTCAATGAG
The DNA here is from genome assembly GCA_951905685.1 of Eumerus sabulonum. Classification (NCBI taxonomy): domain Eukaryota; kingdom Metazoa; phylum Arthropoda; class Insecta; order Diptera; family Syrphidae; genus Eumerus; species Eumerus sabulonum. The sequence goes on along the minus strand of OX645060.1, from coordinate 146,320,463 downwards.
CACATGGTCGATTTGGTTGGCGGTTCGACCGTCCGGAGATCGCCAGGTTGCTGTGTGGATTCGCTTGCGAGGGAATCTTGTGCTACTTATCACCGCATTACGAGCTGTCGCAAAGTCGGCGAATGGGAAGCCGTTATCTGTTGTTGTATCGTGGAGGCTGTGCTTTCCGATCACTCCGCCAAGGGCGTTTTCCTTCCCGATTTTGGCGTTGAAGTCCCCGAGCACGATTTTTACATCGTACTCCGGACAAGCTCCGTAGGCGTTGTCCAGGAGGTCATAGAAGTCCTCCTTGATAGGGTCTTCAGCCTCGTCGGTAGGGGCGTGTGCACATATAAGGCTGATGTCATAAAATCTGCCTCTGATGCGGATCACAGCCAGGCGATCACTTATAGGCTTAAAGTCGATGACCTTCGACCTTAACCGCTTTCCCACGACGAATCCGCATCCCAGTAAGTGCAACCTTTTGTGACAGGCGTAATAAATGTCGCAATTTTTCTTCCTAATCATACCGTTTCCTATCCAGCGTATTTCCTGGACCGCAGTAATATCCGCCTTGTACTGCGTGAGGATTCCTTCTAGTTTATGAGCAGCTCCGGGAGTGTACAGGGTTCTGACATTCTAGGAGTTTACTCGCAAATCGTCTTCCTTTTTCGTGCATTGTCGTCGTCGAGTATCCGTCCGTGTATCCGAGGCATCTTGCTCATTCATGACTTTGGGTTTTTTTATGTGGGCGTATTGTTAGCCCGCCGCACAACCGCCATTCTGGTCGGGGTTTTCTTCGCTGCATACGTTTGTTCACCTCCCAACGGTTGTTGAAGAGGCTATCCAGAGGGCGCCGCGAGGAGGCCGTATGTCAACTTGACCCGGGCATTTAAACAGGGATCGTTGCTGGCATCTCGCCAGGTTGAGAGCAATCAACAACTTTACCCTGTATGTCCGAGCCCATGCCCTCCTAATCTAAATCTTGAGACTGGCATAATAGGAGTAACCATCAACATACTCTCTAACATCCAAGCAGCGCTTAAAGCGCTGAGTTCGTACAGCATGGACTCAAAGACCGTCAAGGACTGGCATGATGCCCTACAAGACCTCGCCAAAAGAAACAACGTCAAACTTTAGTGGGTGCCAGGGCACAAAGGTATTAAGGGCAATGAAATTGCCGACCAACTCGCCAGGAAAGGTTCCAGCGATATATATATGGGCCCAGAAACATTCTGCGGCATTCCCAAGTCTAAGATCAATTTTTTCTTAGACAAGTGGGAAAATTCGCAACACCTTTCCTTTTGGAACAGCATTCGGGGACTCCGTCAATCAAAACGACTTATACGATCCCTGAACAAACACTCCAATGACATACTCAAACTCAATAGGGTGGCTTTCAGAAGACTAGTCAGCTTTCTAACAGGACACTGCGATCTGAGATATCATCCTAACAAAATTAGCCTCTCCCCTGAAACTGAGTGTCGACTCTGTCTCGAGGACGAAGAGACGGTGGAACACATACTGTGTGAGTGTGCTGCTCTCTGCCGTCTTAGGAAGCGTATCATGACTCCTGAGGATATCATCTTGGCTCTTACGAGAAGCATTCTCAACTTCATTATGGAAAAGGCGAAGCTCTTTGGCTAATCGGCTAGCAGGCACAATAAATCTGCAAAGGGCGCAATGCCACAATGGCACTTACTCACTTACTTTAATGGCGCTACACTTCGGGGTGAACCAGGGCCTCAACCAGTAAGCCTCTCCAGCCGGCCCGATCTTTGGCCAGCCGCTTCCAGTGCCGCACGCGCAGTTGGTTGAGGTCCCTCTCCACCTGTGCGCGCCACCTTAAATGCGGTCGTCCTCTGCTGCGTCGTCCCTCGGGGTTGGAGTCGAGACTCTTCGGGCCGGAACGTTGATGTCCATTCGCTCTACATGGCCTAGCCATCTTAGACATTGGATCCGAAGACGTCTAACTAGGCCGATGTCGCTGTACAGCCCGTACAATTCTTGGTTGATTCTCCTCCTCCACTCTCCCTTTACACAAACGGGACCAAAGATTGCACGCAGAATTTTCCACTCGAAACGCCCAAGAGCCTCTTAATCCGTTTTTGATAACGTCCAAGCTTCAGCGCCGAAGGGGAGGACCGGGATGATTAAGATTTTGTAGAGGGATACCTTAGCTTTTCGAGAGAGGTCTCTACTACTCAATTGCGTCTTGAGCCCAATGAAGCAGCGGTTGGCAAAAGTTATTCTGCGATTTATTTCAGCGCTGGTGTCGTTACTGCTTGTCACTATAGAGCCAAGATAGACGAAGTCCTTGACTACTTCAAAAATATAGGTGCCGAAGGTGACGTCCTGACCAAGACGTCGGTGTTGCGCGTCTTTCTTGGATGGCAGCATATATTTGGTCTTATCCCCATTTACCCTTAGACCCACTTTTGGCGCTTCTGCTTCAATGCTTGTGAACGCCTCATGGACGTATCGCTTTGTTCGTCCAATAACGTCAATGTCATCTGCGTAGACAAGCAATCGTGTGGACTTGAAGTAGATCGTACCTCTTGTATTAGCCGCAGAATCCCGCACGATGTTTTCAAGAATAATGTTGAAGAAATCACATGACAGTGCGTCACCTTGTCTAAAACCTTTTTTAACATCAAAGGGGTCGGTTAGTTCACCTCCGACCTTAATAGAGCAGCGAGGGTTCTCCATAGTCATCCTGCACAGCCTGACGAGTTTGGCAGGAATGTTAAACCATGACATGGCTCTGTATAGCTCGTCTCTATAAACACTGACATACGCGGCTTTAAAGTCGACAAAAATATGGTGCGAGTCGACCTGGAATTCATGGATCTTCGTAGATTTTCGTGGCCTGAAACCACACTGGTAGGAACATATCAGATTGTACACGAACGGTTTCAAGTACTTACACACTACGGCAGAGAGGATCTTGTACTCGATGTTCAGGAGGCTTACTCCTCTGTAATTGGTGCAGTCATAGGGGTCTCCGTTCTTATGGACCGGGCAAACGATACTGAGATTCCATTCATCGGTCATGCGTTCTTTCGACCATATCTTGCAGATTAGTTGGTGCATCGCCAGCTGCTTTAAACAGTTCCGTGGGGATCCGTCTGCTCCAGCAGCTTTATAAGACTTTAGTTTCGTTATCGCTATCTTAACATCGTCTAGGTCGGGTGGACGGGATTCTCCTTCGTCTTCGTCCATTGTGAATGGTTCGCTCTGCCTGACGGCGGCACTAAGACTATCGCCATTATACAGTCTGCAGAAGTGGTCCTTCCAAAATCTCAGCATCGACTGTGACTCCAATTCTAGTTGTCCGTGCTCATCCCTGCAGGCTTCTGCTCTGGCTTTATAGCCTTGGCATGTTCGTTTTACCTTCTGGTAAAATTTTCGAACGTCGTTCCTGCCGTAACATCTCTCCATCTCCTCGATCTCGCGCTTCTCGTGCTCCTTCTTTTTCCTTCTCAGAAGCGCATGCTCCTCCCTCCTTTTCTGTTCATAGAGCTCGCGGGCAGCTCTCGTCCACCGGTGCAATGTGGCCATGTATGCATTCTGTTTCTCTACATAGGCCTGTCTGCACTCATCATCAAACCAGGGGTTTCTCGACGGTGGTGGCTCGAAATCGAATACATCTGAGGCGGCCTCTCCAATGGCGTTCTGACAACGACTATATTGCTGTTCTATGGTTTCTGCAGATTGCATCGGGACTTGAGAGACCTGGGGACTTGGTCGGCGAAGTTCCTGGCGGCCTCCTGCGATTGCAGCTTTCCGACGTTAAATTTTGCTGTTCTTACTCAACTCCATTGATTTTGAGAAATTCGTATCCGTACCTTGGGTTGCAACAAGGTAACGATCCGAGTCGATGTTGGCTCCTCGAAAGGTTCGGACATCTAGGATGCTGGAGGAGTGTCTGCCGTCGATCGCAATATGATCAATTTGGTTAGGTTAGGTTACGTTAGGTATATGCGTGCCCTATTGACGGAAAGTCAAGGCTCACGTAGACTACGTTGAGTCCATTGTGCCCACTTGTTTTGTTTAACCCGTTGATACCTATACATTTACCGTCGAGCTGAACCAGCCAGACGAGGTTAAAAATCCCAGTGTTCTGTTCAGCCCAATATTGCCTACCTCTTCTAGTCCCGAAAGGAAGTATCCTCCTAGGAATATATTCCTTTTTTTGGGCTAGCGCCGGACATTCGCACAGCAGGCGACGAATGGATTCAATTTCCTCTTCGTCCCTGCAGCTTCTGCAGAACTCGTTGTAGGGCTGGCCTAGTCGAGCTGCATGGTAGGATAGCGTGCAGTGCTCGGTGAGGGCACCGACTGCCAATCGAATATTCCCACGATTGAACTTCAGCAGATTTTCCGTTCTTTTCTTATCACAGACGGGCCAAGTCGATCTCGCCGTTGCGCATGTATCTGAGCGACACCATCGCTTATTGGCTTTCACTATTAGCTCCGCCTGTATCTCCCTGTAGAGCGCACTGAGTGGTGCTTTGGCCTCGGCTGAGATCTGTGCAATGTTAGCACTTGATCCCACCCTAGTCAGCTCGTCCGCCCTCTCGTTTCCGGGGATATTCATATGACCAGGTACCCAGCAAAAGGTCACCTCATTTACATTGGATATCTCTTCTAACTTCTCCTTGCAGAGTTTGACGAGTTTGGATCTTATCCATGCTGCCTGCAGAGCCTTAATGGCTGCCTGGCTGTCAACATAGATGCTGATCCTTTTTCCTGTGATATTCTCTTTGCTGATCGGGTCCGCCGCCTGCTTGATAGCGAAGACCTCAGCTTGGAAGACACTGCATCCGTCATCGAACCTATAGGAGCGATGCATATCCCGAGACTCAAAGTAGATCCCGGCACCTGTGCCAACATCCATTTTGGATCCGTCGGTGTAGAATGCCAGTTCACTTTCCGTGCGTACCGAATCACCGGTCCATTTCACCCTGGAGGGAATTCTAATAGAGAATCTCCTCTCCCAGGAAGGAAATCGGGTGACATAGTCCGTCTCGAGACGGCCCATCGATCCAAGACTGATGCATGTCTGTAAGGACTCCTTTTCCAGAGACCTGATTCCTGTAGTCTTAGCGCAGTTCTGGTTGCGGCGCTCTCGCAGTACATGTCCAGGGATGGGAGGCTCAGCATGACTTCAAGAGCCGCTGTTGGTGTGGACTTCATAGATGCCGTCACCGCCAGACAGCCTGCCCTTTGAACCTTTGACACACTCTGAAGATGACACTTTTTCTCAAGCGCTTTCCACCAGACAACCGAGCCATAGACTAGGATAGGTCTTACCACCGCAGTGTACAACCAATGTACTAACCTCGGTTTGAGGCCCAATGTCTTTCCAAAGGCCATCTTGCACGAATATAGTGCCACGTAGGCCTTTTTGATTCTTTCCTCAATATTTTCTCTCCCACTAAGTTTGGAGTTCAGGATTATGCCAAGATATTTGGCAGATTTTCCAGGGATCAGATCATCGGCGTAGGCCGTGACATTAAGACCATCCGTCTCCAGCATCTTGGCCATTCTGTCGACCACAAGGAGCCGTAGGAGGGGTGACAGAACGCCACCTTGTGGTGTACCTTTATTTACTCTCACCCTTCCGCATGCTCTCCCTATCGTCGAATTTACTATACGAGTACCCAGCATTTGCCCAATCCAACTGCATACACCCGAGTTTATTTGGGCCATATGAAGGCTGGACACTATTGTCTGGGTACTAACGTTATTAAAGGCACCCTCAATGTCCAGGAAGGCACCCAGAGTGAATTCCTTGATACTGAGCGATTTTCGTATAGACTACCCTATGCAGAGCAGTATCCACCGATTTTCCCCCTGTGTACGCATTGTGTGATTGTGACAGATAACCGTCCCCAATCTCTTCCCTAACGTACAAGTCTATTATTCGTTTCAGCGTTTTCATCAGGAAGGACGACAGACTGATAGGCCTAAAGTCCTTTGCAGTAGTATGGTTGACTTTACCCGACTTGGGTATGAAAACCACCCTAACTTGCCTCCACGCTTGAGGAACGTAACCCATCCTGAGGCACCAGGAGTAGATGCGCTTCAGCCATGGAAGAATGACTTCACATGGCTCCTGCAACATGATCGGAAAGATCCCATCCATTTCCGGCGCCTTGTAGGGGTCAAAAGACTTGATTGCCCACAGGATCTTATTCTCCGTAACAATCTTATCGACTGTCTCATGTTCAATACATTCCCTTGGCAGCGTGTCCCCCGAATTGAAGATTCTGCATCCTCACAGCCAGGGAAATGACTTTTCAGTAGAGAATCAAGCGCGCTCTCGTTTGAGTCTGTCCAGCTACTATCAGATCTCTTTATAGAGGACATCTGTGTGGCAGCTTTTGCAAGGACTTTCCTCAGACGAGCTGCACCCGTACATGATTCAATAGAGCCGCGGAAGCTTCTCCAAGAGTCCTTCTTGGCGAATCTAATTTCCTTTTTGAGTCGCTTAACACTTTCTCTATAGAATGACCATTCAATGGCCCCTTCTTTTGCCAGACTCCAACTAAGCCTAGAGATACGAAGCCGCTCCGCTATTTTAGCATTCCACCATGGTGGGTGGTTTCTTTTACTGGGTCGTCTGGTAGGGCATGCCTTCTCAAATGACTGATTTAGCTTGCTGGTAAGGTGTAATACCATCTCATCGATGTCTTCCGTGGAGCCGGAGTTCCTTTCCGGAGGTCGGTTAAGGGTCCCACCCAGCTCCGCGTTAAACCTCTGCCAATTCGCCTTCCGCGGATTCAGAAAGACTTTCCTGTACGGCCTACGGAAATTCAAGTCGAAGAGGATCCAACAGTGATCAAAAAGTGATGCTTTGTCAGATACTCTGCAGTTTGAGATTTCCGCAGTACCGTTACAATTTATAAGCGTTATGTCTAAGACTTCCCTTCTGTTACTAGTAATGAATGTTGGTGAATTACCCCGATTACATATAACTAGGTTAGTACTAAGGACAAAACTGAACAAAGCCTCACCTCTACTATTGGTATTAGAGCTACCCCAAGTAGTGTGATGGGCGGTATTTCGATGACCCTAATCCCTTAACCCGATTATGGAGGATCCATGGTTCTGGATCAGGGCCACATCAAGCTGCTCCCTGTTCATAAGCAGCATAAGGTTGGCTGATGCGGCTTTACTGTGATGGAGGTTTATTTGCACTACTTTCATTTGCAGTAGCACTCTCCTTCACCACAGCTGCCGTACCGCCAGCTTCTTCATGAGTCTCACCAGCTCACCAGCCCCGAAGAATAGGCGCATATGCCTCTCTTTTTTCATTGTTTCCGGCGGATCCTCGATAACGAAGATTATGCTCTTTGTGCCATCTTCGTTACTTTCGATTGCGACTACTTCCCAGTCATCCATAGGGACCGCTGGGCTTTGTGCCTTTAGAAGAAAGCGGAGGATCTCGCTTTTCTCCAATTCCATATCCGGTACGCTCATCTTGGCTTGAAGCCTCCCTGGTACCGCGTTCAAGGGGACTGCCTTTAGTGCAGCTTAAGGCTGCTTAAAGGTGGGTACGACCTTCTTCTCAAAGTCATGCGATAGCTGGTCTTTGCAGTCCAGCCTACTCACACCTTGCCTCCAGGTAGTGAGACCAAACGTTCGCGCAGTTTCCCCAGCATTCAATCGAATGTGGTCGAAGATCGCTCTAGCCAAGGCCTTCTCGATCATCTTCCCCTGTTCGAAGGTATACTGGCCACTCGGCCTGCCGGAATCTATCACAGCTAGCTGTAAAGCATTCCGAGCAGCCCATCCGAACTGCACTGCCGTGTTGACCTTCACTCTTCTTGATGAATTTCCGGCTTCCACTTGGGATCTTACCCTCTTCGCCTTGAAATCCTCTCTTCTCTTGGGAGCTGGCACGGTTTCTGGTTTGCCTTTACCAGTCTTATCGACCGCGTTAGAGGCTACCTTAATAGAACCAGCCTTAGCGGCTACAGTCCTTCTCGTGCCCTTGGTTTTCAGGTACTCACCTTCTCCTAGGGCCTGGGTGCAGCTAGAACCCACCTTATCGGCTTCGGCTCAGACAGAGCCGCCGAATATCGGAGTTAGGCATTTGAATACCTTAGGCCTCGCATGTGCACCTAAGGGAGCTCGTTAGCGGTTGGAAATAAACCATCCAACCTTTCATCCTTCGGCACGGTCTTAAAAAGCTCACACCACCACTGGAATAGGATTGACTATCTCTTGGTTCCCGGCCCGGAGACCATGTTGTTGACAAGGCTTCCCTGGCCAGTGTAAGCCCCAGCACCACGGCAAGGTGAATAGTCCCGCTGGGGACTATAGGACTATGGTTGTCGATTGATCGAAAGACCGCCAGGCCCCCTTATGGATGTTGAGGTGTGGGAATCGTGTACTTGCTACTACCAGATTATGTCCCGCCATAAAGTCCACTAGCGTTAGGCTGTGCTTGCCAATGATCCGTTCAAAGATAGCTTCCTTACCCAGCTTCGCATTGAAATCTCCTAGAACGATTTTGGTGTCATAGCTGGGACATTGCGCAAACCTTCTGCCTAGGAGATCATAGAAGTCGTCTTTATGTCGGTCATCTTTCTCCTAGCACTAGCCCCAAATAAAAAAAAATTAAAAATGTAGTCCGTTTGAATAGCAGTGGGAGATTATTTTCCAATTGCCGAGACCTTCTTTTCAATGTTTTACTTTAATTGTCAACACTAAATATTTTTCTAAAACTTTAATGTTTTAAAAGTAGCATTACGCTGAACCATGTGCATAAATATAATCTAAAGTAATGCGAAGGTATTTTTAAACAAACCTAAATGTACCCTATCCCAGAAAATGTAATTTATTTTCATTTCATCTGTATCCAATATTAGGCCAGCGGATTGAAGATTTTCCCTTTGTGGCTACACATACGGACGAGTTACTGTTTTGAGTTTTAAATGGAAGTGCTTTTCATTAATTCGATCCTAATTTAAATTAAACACTAGCGTGCGGTATTTTCGGTCCAGCGTTTTCATGTCGGTGCATCTGCGAGTTGGGATACACTATATCATTGAATTTGTGCTCGAGTTCGAATGCGGTGTTTTTTGAGTGCCACGGTAGTAGATTAATGTGCTGCGACTAGTACGGATGGCAAACAAGCATCGCCTTAGATAGTTTTGCATAAAAGTGGATTTATTTAAGTAGACGTTTGTTTTTTTTTTTTTTTTTTTTTTTTGTTTTTTTGCTTTGCAATCCATTCCATTGACTCAAATTAAAACACTTTAGGCAATCTAAAATGTAATAATGCAATCAGCACTGATATGCCGTTGAGCGAATGCTGTGTGTTTTTCTCTGTGACGTATAAATTGAAAAAAATAACGAGAACGATCGCCATCATTCGATTATGCCTGCACAATCAATCTACTCCCAGCGCAAATATACTTATAATTACTAAAATTAAAATCTATCTTCTTTTATTTCTCAAAATGTATACGAACGCTTTATATATATTCTCCTATATCATTTTTAGGGTTCCGTATTATCTATTTGTTGTATACTGTTCTTTGAAAGACGATTTCAATGATTTTGCATATCACCAACTATAAAGATTTTTATTTTTATAAATCACAAAATCTTTTACCTCAAAAGGGCTTGCCACGAGGTGTTGAATCTAAGTTCTGAGAATCTGTAAACAAAAAAACAAGCAAATTATCGACCTTCACAACAACACAATGATTTTAACGTTGCTCCTTGGTTCGAAGCACCCTTGACAATCTTGCGAAGTCAACTCGTTCACAACCATGGTTGCAGCCCCTCTGACCTTCTCTATATCGTAATGATGAGTTCCTTTCAGCTGAGACTTCACCTTGTGGAATAAAAAATAGTCGCAGGGGCCAATATCGGGGCTGTAGGTAAAATGCGGCAACGTTGGAATGCTTTTTTACGCCAAAAATGCCTGCACAATAAACTAAGAATGGACACGTGCATTGTCGTGGTGCAAGATCCAGCCCTTTTTGGCGAGTTCGCGTTGCATACGGATAACACGTGCTTGTTGCCTCTTCAGGACGCCAACATAGAACTGACCTGCCGCGGATATCAAAAGATTCAACATTTCCTTCAGTCGCAACATTGACTTAACATCCGAAGGTTTCTCCTCAGAATTCATCAAAACACTTGTAATGTGATTCACTCTTTTTCTTTTTAATACGCGCAACACACAAACAAACCGTGCTGCCGTACATACGAGTATGTACCTTAACCAACAAGTTTCTCCAGCTGGCACGTCCTTTTGCCAGCTGTTTCCACCTGGTCCCCTTCCACTACCATATTAAATTCAGTCGTCCTCTACTGCGTCGTCCCACCGAGCTGGACTCGAAGACTCTTCGGGACGGAGCTGTGTCATCCATTCACCCTACATTGCCTAGCCATCTTAGACGTTGTATCCGAAGACATCGTGATGGGCCGATGTCGCTATAGAGCATGTAAAGTTCATCGTTGTGTCTTCTCCTCCTCATCCACTTTTGTTAAAGTCCAGGCCTCTGCGCCATAGAGGAGGACCGGGGCGATTAAGGTTTTGCATAGCGCAACCTTGATCTTTCGAGAGACGGCTCTAATTCTCATTTACATCTTCAGCACAAAGAAGCAGCAGTTAGCAAGAGCAATTCTGCGTTTGATCTTAGCGCTGGTGTTGTTATCGCTGGCCGAAGTAGATAAAGTCCTTGACCACTTCGAATTTGAAGCTGTCAATTGTGACGTCCTGGCCGAGCTGTGGGTGTTGTGCGTCTTTTTTGGTTGACAGCTTATATTTCATCTGACTCTCATTAACCGAAAGACAGATTTTAGCTGCTTTTGCATCAATGCTTTCGAATGCTTCATTGGCGACCAGCTGTGTTCGTCTATTAACGTTAGTCCCATCCGCGTACGCAAATAGTTGCGCAGACTCAAAATAGATCGGGCCTCTGATGTTGGCCAATGAGTCTCGTATAATCTTCTTAAGTACGATGTTGAAAAAATTACACAACAGCAGTCACCTTGCTCTTCTCAGATAGATCTTACAGAGCATCAAGTTATTTGACGATGGACTTAGAGTTCATACGCTCTGAGCTCAGCATTTTGCTTGGGTTGTAGTGGTTGGCATACGCCAGACGTAGGCCGAAGTCGGCACATTGTGGTACCATATAGATCATGAATCGCTGATAAAGCGATGGGCGCCGAGGTAAATCCTCCTGCGATTCGCAAAAGAGAGATATGAGCAGAGGAGGTGGTGAATTTATCCCTCTTCCTCCTCATTCATACAGCCGCGGCAGAAGTCATTGGCAGGTAGCCCTAGTTTGACGGCATGTTTTCCAATGGTGCAGTGACCTGTAAGGTTTCCCTTTTGGTTGCCACAAGGTCCCTGGTCCGTCCAAAGTTTTGCTTAGGTCAGATTTGTTTAGTGATAAAGCCGATGCTACTTTCATTCCATTGGAGGTTCGTAGTCTCTATGGTTCGAAGTTTCATCATGTGCTTTGCCGAGCTTATTGGTGTTTCTAAATTCTCGAGGTTTGGAAGACTAGTGTGCTGGAATTTAACCATAACATTCATCGGCCGCGAAGTTGCCTGGCATATTCTTATGCCCGGGAACTCACTGTATGTTTATATTGAACTGCCATCTCTTGAGAGCACCGTGGCGCAGGGGGTAGTGTGTTGGCCTCTGACGCCGATGACTCGGGATCGAGTCCCGACACAGCCATGTCATCGAACGCGTTTTTCAGGGTGTTTCTCCTCAGCGAGGTTCTGACAAACCCCCTGTAGTAAAATTGTCATGAAAAGCTTCTCGAAATTCGCCGTTCGGAACCGGCAATAAACTGTAGGTCCCTTTCACCTATGTGAAAATGAAATCACACACAACATGGGTGATTGAGAGAAGCTCGGCTCAGGTTCTTCATGGACTGTAACGCCAACATACATACATACATCTCGTCTAGGGATAGGCGGCAGTTAAAAGATGTCTTTGGTTTGTTGCTTACCGCTGCCGACGATTTTATCGCAGATTGGCTATGAGTGCAAATGATAAAATCCTTAACGTATATTACACTGATCATAAGCCATGCAAGGGCCTCCGCTATCGCTGTTATTTCTGCTTGGTACACACTACAGTGGTCTGGGAGTCTAAATGGTAGGGTGTGGTTAAGCTCCACTACCTTCACCCGTCTCCATCTTGGAGCCATCGGTATAGAGGGATATCGAGTCCTTTGGTATGACTTTCCTTTAAGCCCGTTCCTACCGGGATGGAAAAATTACTTCGACGTTTTTAGTGAACACATTTAGCGGGATGGTGTAGTCCGTGTCCATGGGTACTTCGAAGTGGTTTAGACTGCTAGTAAGGCCTTTGTGTAATGTGGGCCATCTTACAATGCTCCTGATCCGTAGGGCCGCTCAGGCAGCAACTTGTTTGCTGAAGAGGTCCAATGGTGTGAGATGCAGTAGAATGTCTAAGGCCTCCGTGGGGGTCGATCTAATCGCACCACTTATGCAAATGCTGGCCGATCTTTGAACCTTCCCCAGAAGGTTTCGAACTATGATGCCGTAAAGAAGAATGGGTCTTTTGACTGCTGTATAGAGCCAGTGTATGTATAATGCTGGGTTTGAGACCCCACTGTTTGACCACCACTTTTTTGCAACTGAATGTTGGGATTCCTATTTGGTTGACTGTCAAGAACTAGACCTTCCACCCAGCCTCGGTGGGTTGAAGGGCGGAAAATCATATTTATTAGTAAACTACTATTTGTAATGCTCCCTGCATCAGAGCACTTTGCTTAGCTATCGGTAAAATGGGGGTTTGCCAGAACCCCGGTGGGGAGAGTACCTTAAAAAAAACAAGTTCGATGACATACTTGTCGTCGGGATTCGATCCCGTGTCATCGGCGTCAGATGCCAAAGCGCAATGTGTTTCCGCCGATTATAGAAGGCAAATTCTTGAAAACTAAAACGCCGTGCAAACATACGCAAAAACGTGCCACATTTATGCATTTTTGCAATTATGTATTGGGCCTTTAACTTTCAGTAAGCGGATATATTCTAGAGATGCCATATGGTGAATGTAATGAACACTTTAATACTTTTATCAAAGCGAACCGAAGGTGAGCTTTCTTTGTGCTGACTCGGACTCAAAACGTTGTTTGCGTTTTTACATCACTTCCTGACATTTTAGAGAGATGAAATTGTTTACACTATTCTTCTTCTTTGGTGGCGTTACAGCCCATGAAGGACCAGAGCCAAGCTTCTCTCAATCACCCATGTTATGAGTGATTTATTTTTCACACAGGTGAAAGGGACCTACAGTTTAATGCCGATTCCGAACGGCGTGAGTCGAGAAGCTTTTTTCAGGCAAGTCATATTACGGGGGGTTTTGCCAGTACCCCGCCGAGGAGGGACGCCGCGAAAAACAACTACGGGCCTATTTCGTTTTTGTCGGTGTTCTCGAAAATTTTTGAAAAAGCTGTTAAAATAAGAATGGTAAGATTCTTAGAAAAAAAACCGTTTTTTTCAGTGAGTGTCAGTTTGGCGTTCGTTCTGGTTGTTCAACTGAGGATGCCCTTTTAAAATTTTGCACTGAGATATATAACGGTTTCAATAGTAGTAACCTAACCGCAGCGCTCTTCGTTGACATAACTAAAGCCTTTGATACTGTCGATCATGAGATACTTCTGAGTAAACTCTACAAATGTGGTTTTAGGGGAATGATTCATGATTGGTTTCGATCTTACATATCCAATAGAGTACAAAGAGTTAAAATTAATGGTGTCCTTAGTTCCCTGCGTTATGTCTCCGTAGGTGTTCCCCAAGGTTCTGTTCTTGGTCCTGTTCTTTTCCTTATATTTATTAACTCACTATTTTTTACAAAAATATCACAGCAAAGTCACTGCATTTGCAGATGATAGGACGTGTGTTTTCACTAACAACTCACCATTGAATCTTTGTGCTGACATCAATCACGATATTGAAGCACTAAGTCATTTGTTCAAAATACACAAAATGGTTATAAGTGACAAAACATAAATAATGTTTTTTAATCATAGTGGAATAGAAGTAGACTATGGACCTTTCATGTTTCACTGCGGTAGTTGCAATAGATTTAAGCATAGCATGACTATTTGTAATTCTGGCGAAAATTCGCAGACATATTTTGACATAAATTCTTGTTCTGATAAATGTTTTGGTATAGAGAAAGTTAATCAGTTCAAATATCTTGGAGTTCTCCTTGACTGGAAGATGAATTGGTCTGCACATACAACTGCACTTAAGAAGTATCTTATGGCAGCTACGAGACAAATCTATTTTTTAAAGTCTCATTGCTCACATGATCTTCTTAAGCGTATTTATTATGGTTTTGTGCATTCTAAACTGGGATATGGTTTATCTTCGTGGGGCGGAACTCACTATAACAAAATATGTCCTCTTCTTATTACCCAAAAACATGTTTTTCGTCTTATTTGCAACAAAAACCGACGGTATGATAGCCAAGAACTTTTTAGAAACTTGAACATTTTACCTTTCAAACATTTATATTGTTACAAAGTTTTGAAGGTTTTCTTCAAAAGATCTGGCTATTTATTCAATAGACGCTCATCTAACTACCGAATTCGAATAAACGTACAAAATCTCGTCCAAGTACCACATCACAACGTGCAAATCTTTTTTAACTTTTTTACAACAATCGCTCCTAGACTTTTTAACAAGCTGCCTTATAATATAAGACGTATACGTAATGAGACCAGTTTCCTTAAATAAATGAAATCATGGCTTTTAGAGGTAAATTATAAAGATGTCCTCGATCTGCTTTGTGTATTGACTTAGCCAATTTTGTTTTTTACTGTTTTTTTTTTTTGCTCTCGATGTCACATTCTGCTAATCAACATTAATTTTAATTATTTTGTTAGACACTGCTTTTTATGTCAATCTATAATATAATGACCCTACTGACTCAGTCAAATTGTAATTTAATGGTTAATATGTCTATGCTTGTGAATCTGCTATCGCCTCTAGTTCCCTAAGAACTACAGATTGCAGATACTTTTTTTTTTTTTTTTTTTTTATATATACTTAATACATACATGTCTTTCATTTGCATACTTTATTCCCTGTATCGTAGCTTTATAACGTATTTGTAAAAAATCAAATAAAAAATTAAATAATAAAAATAAAAACAAAAAAAAATAAACGTTTGATGGCGTTGGTATTATCGGGATCCGAACTCGCTCATCGTGCGCCAGAGTCCAACACACTAACCACTGCGCCACGGCGCCCTCTATTTTTACACTATTAGTTGACCATATAAATCGGGTAATGACGAAGCCAGAATTTCGAATTTTGATTTAGTTTAATTGTAAAAAATTAAAAACCAAATTAAATCTAGAAAAAAATTAAAATATTCGAAAAAAAACTTTGCGCGCGCAATTATTTAAAATTGAAAAATTCCATTTTTGATGCTTTTCGCCCCCAAGTCACGTAATTTGCCTTAAAGAATTTTGCATTACTGAATACGGCAATATTCATCATCAAAACTGAATATACGTGAAACAAAACTACTGATAAAAACAGAAAATAACAATAAAAAACATTAAATCTCATATCTCAACTGAAGTCTACAAAAAAACAGTTTGAGACAATATGCCACTTCCTCCTAAACGATCCCCGAACTTAGCACGATCGGTCAGAGACGCAGCCAGAATGAGGAACGTTCGCCCAAATATTATCGACGACCCTCTCCGAAACTCAAACATAGACTTACTTACTTAGGTGGCGCTACAGTCCGTGGTGAACCTGGGCCTCAACCAACAAGCGTCTCCAGCCGGCACGGTCTTTGGCCAGCTGTTTCCAGCGCCGTACGCCCAGTTGGTTAAGGTCCCCTTCCAACTGCGTGCGCCACCGATGATGCGGCCGTCCTCTGTCGCGCCTTCCTTCCGGAGTGGATTCGAAGACTCTTCGGGTCGGAGCTGTATTTTCCATGCACTCTACATGGCCTACCCACCTTAGACGCTGTATCCGTAGTCGTCGTACCAGGCCGGTGTCGCTGTATAACCCGTACAGTTCTACGTTATATCTTCTCCTCCATACACCGTTTGAACAAACGGGACCGTAGATAGTACGCAGAATTTTCCTCTCGAAACGACCAAGGGCATCTTCATCCGCTTTTGTTAAGGTTCTACTTCTCAATTGCCTCTTGAGCCCAAAGAAACAGCGGTTGGCAAGAGTGATTTTGCGTTTTATCTCAGCGCTGGTGTTGTTGTCGCTGATCATCATCGAGTCAAGGTAGACGAATTCCTTGACCACTTTAAAGTTATATCCGCCCACGGTGACATTCTGGCCAATACGTCGGTGTTGTCCGACTCTTTTAGATGAAAGCAGATATTTGGTTTTACCCTCATTAACCTTGAGACCCATCTTAGCCGCTTCTATCTCACTGCTTACAAAGGTCTCATTGACGTCTTGCTGTGTCCGTCCAATCACGTCAATGTCGTCGGCATACGCAAGCAATTGCGTAGACTTGAAATAAATCGTGCCACTTGTGTTGGCCAGTGACTCCTGCACGATCTTTTCAAGCACGATGTTGAAAAAGTTGCATGACAGCGCGTCACCTTGCCTAAATCCTTTTTTAACATCAAAGGTCGCGGTTTGCTCATTACCGACCTTAATGGAGCAGCGAGAATTCTCCATTGTCATCCTGCACAGTCGGACGAGTTTGGCAGGCATGTTAAAACTAGACATGGCTTTGTATAGCTCATCTCTATATACGCTGTCATATGCAGCTTTGAAATCGACGAAGAGGTGGTGAGTGTCGATTTGTTATTCCTGGGTCTTCTCCAAGATCTGCCGTAGCGTAAATATATGGTCAATTGTGGATTTACCTGGCCTGAAACCACACTGATAAGAGCCGATCAGGTTATCCACAAACGGTTTCAGGCGTTCACACAATATGGCAGAGAAGATTTTGTATGCGATGCTAAGGAGACTTATTCCCCTATAGTTCGCGCAGTTATAGGGTCTCCTTTCTTATGGACCGGGCAAACGATGCTGAGATTCCATTCGTCAGGCATGCTTTCCTCCGACCATACCTTGCAAATGAGATGGTGCATGCACCTTACCAGCTCATCTCCAGCCGCCTTAGGAAGCTCAGCAGACAGGCCGTCTGCGCCCGCGGCTTTATTAGACTTAAGTCTTGATATCGATAATTTGACTTCGTCTAGGTCGGGTGGACTGAATTCTGGTTCATTGTCGTCCAGTACGAATGGCTCGTTCTGCCTGACAGCGGTTTCTTGTCTACCATCGCCGTTATACAGTCTGCAGAAGTGATCTTTCCAAATCCTCAGCATCGACTGCGACTCCACTACCAGTTCTCCATTTTCATAACTGCAGGCCGCCGCTCTGGCTTTTTAGCCATGGCATGTTCGTTTTACCTTATTGTAAAACTTACGGGCGTCGTTCCTGCGGAAACATCTCTCCATCTCCTCGATCTCACGCTTTCCATGCTCTCTCTTCTTTCTTCTGAAAAGCGTGTGTTCCTCTCTTCTCTTTTGCTCATAGATTTCGCGAGCAGCTCTCGTCCGTCGTTGCAGCATGGCTTTATATGCCACTTGTTTTGCTGCATGGGCTTGTTCGCATTGTTCATCGAACCAGGTGTTACTAGGTGGTGGTGGTTTGCAACCCAGCACCTCTGAGGCAGCGTCTCTGAGGCGCTCTGGCTATACGCCCATTCCTCCTCTATTGTTTGTGCTGCTATGGTCGGATTTTGAGAGAGCTTGGATGAGACACGATCGGCAAAGATTCTGGCAGTCTCTTGCGATTGTAGCTTTCCGACGTCAAACTTACGTTGTGCTACTCGACTCCTAAGCATTCTTGATATCCTTATTCGTACCTTGGCTACAACAAGGTAGTGGTCTGAGTCGATGTGGATGAGTACGTCGAGAATACAGAGGAGTGTCTGCCGTCGATCGCAATGTGATCAATCTAGTTGGTACCCAAGGTACCCTTGTGGATGTTGAGATGGGGGAATCGCGTGCTTGCTACAAGGTAGTTACGCCCCGCTAGGAAATCAATTAGCCTTAGTCCGTTGTCGGATGTGGTGTTATGGAGGCTATGCTTTCCTATGATCGATTCAAATATGTCCCCTTTGCCCAGTTTTGCATTAAAATCTCCTAGGACTAACATGGCAAACGCCAGCTTCGATCTCTGCTCAATCCAAGTTGACACACAGCGTCCCCCCCCCCCCCCCCCCTGTATAGCTACCAGGTAGTGAACCAATGTGTGCAGCGACCCAACCCCTTGTTCCTGGGGAAAGAGGAACCTGGCCCTCCAGGTTGGGGGTTGTGCTTAGGGGTAACATCGCTGTCACGTAAAAACCTACTTGTTCCGAAACAACAACAAGCCTCGGATACGGACGGATACAATGCTGACGACTCCTGTAAACGACTAACGGACTTGAGAGTCTGCACCTGGAATATTAGGTCCCTTAACTGACCGGGTGCAGGCGATCAATTGGAGCAAACCCTCAACTGCTATTAAGCAGATATAACCGCACTCCAAGAAGTGCGATGGGATGGACCGGGCAAAAAACGGATGAAAAACTGCGGCATCTACTACGGGAACTGCCACAAGGAGAACAAACAGCGCCTATTCGGGTGCGGATTCGTTATTCGAGGAAGACTCCAACAAAAAGCCTTAAGCTTCCGAGACGTAAGCGAACGCCTCATAACAATCCGCATCAAAGCTACATTTGGAAGCCTTAGCTTAATATGCGCTCACGCCCCAACGGAAGAAAAGGACAATCAACTCAAACATAGAAACAACACATTTTGGAGACACTGAATTTATCAGAACATTCACCCAGAATCTCGACAAGCACGTGTTCAGACTCTGCGACAACTGCTCAAGGCTACAACTCAGCCACCATGAAGTCATTTGCCATTACTGCACTAAAAACCCTGTCAAGTACACTGCTCAAAACAATATGGATCCAGGAGATGTTGCAGAGGTTATGAAGACATTGCCAGTCGTCGAGCAGATGTTCCAACCCGTTCTCAGCGTCTATCAACTCCGCAGTCAAGGTGGCAATGGTAAATTCCGTTACAAAGGAAACGTGCTGAACGTCGAGCAAGATCTTCAACCGATTGCAAACAAGTTGCCTAGAGTTCCTAATATAGTCAACATCTTGCTGGTTAGGAAGCCGGGAGCCCAATGTTACAAAGACTTCAGGGTCAGACGACAGGTGGTACACGATGTTCTGGTGTTTCTGAAGCAACAGAATCGCTTCAATGCTGACTTGCAAATCAATATGTCCGCCTTGGCGGCACTACCAGAAGGCGGAAGCGTTCAAGATCAACTTAGACATGTGGACGGAAGTGTTACCAACGACTCAATGCCCGATGTTGTTGAAGACATTTTATTTTATCAAAATCGCAGCAATAATCTATGAAAAAACAATTGCACAATTTTCATACTTTAGCGCCAAAAGTTGTCACACCATTTTAATTCGTGAAGTTAGAGGTTGGCTTTGTTTTGGGGAATTTACTCCGGCCTAGTGTGATAACAACTACCCACTTATGTAAAAGGTTCCAATCATTTGCTGCTTCGGTGAATAGTTATTTATCTCGACTTTATTTGTGTCTCATGTCAAAGGTAAAACTTCAAAAGTCATCTTTCAAAAACCTCGCCACCGGAGCACTAAGCATATGACCTCAAACACATTCTATGAATTCGCCTTTCACTAAATCGCTATTTCGATACTCGTGTGTAGATTGCCGTATTGCTCTAGCTTTCTCCTATATCGCATGTATCTCTTTTTTGAAATCCAAGCAGTCGTCGAGGTTAGATTCCTATTGAATTAATTTTACCACAGAAACCTGCTCAAAATCACGACTAACCTCGTAATTCTCTCCATTCATTTGCAACCTAGAATAATAAAAATAAACACGAAATACCGCATCACACCGAAACCTATTTTCTTCTAACCACAACCCGCCACCGGCCGTGTTGCATGTGCAATGTGAAAAACTGAATAGCAACCACGCTTTGATTTGTTTCTCTTGTTTCTCTCACTTCGAAATCGGATACACCTTAAAAGCAATCCATAGTTGATGTTTCAATGGATAGCCATTCGATTCAAGCAAACTCAAGAAACACTGGCCTGGACTGTAAACTCGATGAGCCGTCAAACAATCTTTCATTCTCATTGCAACAGTATTGAAGGCAACGAACCAAATAATATCCAAGGAATCACATAGGTGTATACTACATATACCCCTCGGGGGAAACATTTACCAGTGCGCACATATCCAGCAATCTCAAATAAATGGAATCTCAGGAATAAACAAAAAAAAAAAAAAACGCTTTCGCCATGCTGGTGCAAGTTGGCAGCCGTAACAATGAAAACAATGAGATGCAGCTTTGCGAATGGTTTATACCCCATTTGGGGGTGCTAAACTAAGACTTTTATAACAAAACGTTCGGAAGAACCGCATTCGCTCATTGATATCCAACTATGCTGTCCGTACCTAATTAACTCTTACAATAAACAGTCTGACACCTGGTATACTCGTGGTCACTGTCCATGAGTCCGACTATTCCCTATATCAATACAGAGGATAGCAGATAACCACCTCTTCTGCAATGACCGTACAGCCACAACTTCAGATAGCCCCATCGCTTGTTATTCCAATCGTGAACGTTGAAAACTGTAAAATTTAGAATTCGAATTTAACGACTCCCCAGAGTATGAGGGTCAAGTTGGACGATTCCTCCCCACACAGTAGCTATTCTTATGCAAAAATTCTTGAAATTTGCATTCGTAATGCCAAACTCAAACAGAATCCACAAAATGAAACACCTCCGCTACCCTTATTTACGAGCGCCCGCATATTATGCGATGATTTTGCAGACCGTTCGGGCGTCCTTTCGGCAAATTTGAAACAATTCCTCTAAGTAAACAGGTGCTCAATAGTTGTTTAACCCTTACGAGAGAAATTGTGCTCAGTTTTACAAGCACCGTTCGGTTGAAATTGTTCTTCAATTAGATTGATTTGAATTGCTAGTGGAAGGAGAGGTACACTAGTGGGATGGCAGTCACTGGTGTTACTTTTGAAAGTAAATTTAGCTTGGGAAACCCCACGTTGCATTAACTAGATTAACGAAGATTATTCAGGTTTAGTTAAACACTCCGTCTGATAGTTCGGTTGTTGGTATGAAAATCGGATGAGGGATTAGGGCAAAACGGGTATCAATTAGTAAGAACATTTGCGTATACGTTGTGCGGATTAAGGACAACGAGAATGATGATATTGACGGGAAAATCGGTGATAAACGGGGAGATTCAACTCCAGTCTTACATATGTGCTGTAACGAAGTATTGCCATCTTGATTTAGTTAGTCGTCGACCAAACTGTAGAAGGCAGGCAGGAAAGATATCGTTTGACGGTGGCCGTGGTGCAGTGGTAAACATCACCGATTGTCGAGCGGAAGGTACATATGTATGTAGTTCAGAGTCTGTCCATAGCTAAGAAATACAATCATTATGTGGAAAAATTGTGCACCACAGCTATTCTGAACGGAAATGGTCACTCCAAATACTCTGCGCATACATACATTTTCAGTGGCCCGCATGTTCCACTAAAAGATTCGCGGGGGTAATGCGCCCACGCGGGATCTCCAGGTCACTCGATCCTCTGCCATCGACTCTCACTCTTCAGGAGCTATGCCCAAGCGCATCCAGGCGAGTTTTTGGACTTGGTCCAACCATCTCGTCCTGGGTCTGCCAAGCGGTCGCCTGCCTAATGGTATTGCATTCAAGGCACACTTCGGAAGTCGTGATGGTGGCGACATTCGTCTACGTGACCAAACCATCGACGCTTAGCCCTTTCCGTTCGGAGAAGCAGCTGTTCAATATTGCACTCCCCGCGCACTGCCGTGTTTCTCATCCTATCCCGGCGAGTAACTCCCACAACAGCACGAAGATATCTCATTTCGGCAGCTTGCATTCGCGATCTTATTCTTTCGGTCAATACCCAAATTTCATGACCATAGGTGAGAATTGGAACAAATACTGAGTTAAAAACCGTTAACCAATCTCGGTCTTCCCGATTACAGATCTTCCAAGGTGTTTCGAAATTTACCCAGCTTGGCCAATTCTGCAGGAAAGCTCAGTATTACTCCACCCATCACTCGTGAAGAAGACACCGAGATACTTAAACTTCTCCACCTGCTTCAATGGGACTCCCCTAATATGTAGAGTGCACTGGACAGGTGTTCTTGAAATAACCATAACCTCCGATTTGTCCACGTTAACCCTCATTCCAGCATCAGAACATACGGCCACAAACCTATCTAGCGGGCGCTGGAGTTCCGTCCGGGAGGATGTGAGGACAACTAAGTCATCTACAAAAAGAAGATGGCTTACCCACAGCTCTCCCAATGTGAAACACTCCTCGCCTCGACTGCGCTGCAACATCAAGTCCATATATATAATGAAAAGAAGAGGTGACAAGAAGCACCCTTGACGAATTCCAACGCCCACGATGAAAGGTGTTGATTTACTATCGTTATCCCGAACGCAGCTGCTACAGTTTGTGTATAGAGACTGAATGGCCCTCAACAGAGGACCATCAATCGCATACTCCTGCAGAAGACTCCAAAGATTACCTCGAGGAACTCGGTTATACGCCTTTTCCAAATCTACAAAGCAGCTGTAGATCGGTTTAGCGTACTCCCAAACCTACTCGAACACCATTCTTAGAGTGAAAAGCTGATCGGTTGTACTTCTGCCGTGACGAAACCACACTGTTCGTCGCCTATACTGGATTCGAGCATAGCTCTAGAACGTGCCTCCAACACCTTAGCGTAGACTTTACCGTGGACACTTAAAAAATATTTGCCCCTATAGGTTGAGCACCCTTTTCTATCCCCCTTTTTGAGAAGATGGACAATCATCCCAGTCTGCTAACCGCTAGGTGCCTCACCACATTCCCAGGCCACCTTAGTGACACGAGAGAGCCATAATACTCCCTTTTTACCCATTGCCTTAAGCATTTCTGAGTGAACTTAATCCACGCCCGCGGATTTGTCAACTTTTAGCGATTCAATCTCTAAAATAACTTCCTCCACCGTTGGACTATTTTCCGCCCCACTCAAGACTATAGTTATACCCCCCTCAGAGCCCTGTTCGGGATTAAGCAGCTCCAAAAAGTGCTCGCTCCATCTGTATAAGATGCCCATCTTATTGGAAAGCAACATACCATATTTGGATTTAACTCCTTCGATTATGTTGAATTTCCTTCCTCTGAGCCGGAATGGTTTGCCAGAACACTTTTTTTGCAGATCTATGGTCGCCTTCCAACTTCTAGCCGAACTCCATTCAGGACTACTCTCTAGCTGCTCGCACAGCCAATTTGCAAAGGTTTCCCAACAGAATTCAGTTCCAGATGGCTTCTTGAACTCCGGGTGTTTTAAACCACGCAGTTCTTTTTTTCACCACAAGCCGCCACACCAAGCCGCTTCTCTCCACAAACATCACGTGCAGAAGCAATGACAGCTATTGCAAATAGTCGCCATTCTTCCTCTACCGATGGAACAGTTGGAATATGCTCAAACTTTCCGGATACCTGTCGTGCGAAGTGTTGCGGCACCTCACTGCTTTGTAGTTCCCTGTGCAGACATTTGAGGTTCAACTCCCAACAGGAAGAGTTTCCACCCATCCGAAAGGCCCACAGTTCTATATCCTCTTTGCTTTTTAGAAGAGATACCTACGATATCTAACCGATACTCCCCGCATGCACTGGTTAGTGCATGGCGTGCATCCCCCTCTACCTCTGTAATGGCTAATGAGGACACTGCCGGAAGAAAAACTATAGATGAGTGAATCTTCTTCTTCTTCTAAGCGGGCGCTATAGTTCGCGGTGAACCTGGGCCTCAACCAACATGCCTCTCCACCTAGCACGATCATTCGCTAGTCTTTTCCAATGCCGCACGCCCAGTTGGTTGAGATCCCTTTCCACCTGTGCGCGCCGCCTTAAGTGGGGCCGTCCTCTATTTCTTCGTCCCTCGGGGTTGGATTCAAAGACTCTACGGGCTGGAGCTGTGGTGTCCAATCGCTCTACATGGCCTAGCCATCTTAGGCGTTGGATCCGTAGACGCCTGACTAGACTCATGTCGCTGTACAACCCGTACAGTTCGTGATTAAGTCTTCTCCTCCAACCCTCCTCTTTGTTTATGGGACCGAAAATCGCACGCAGAATCTTTCTCTCGAAACGACCAAGGATTTCCTCATCCGCTTTAGACAAAGTCCATGTTTCTGCGCCGTATAATTACGGTCTTACATAAGGTAAACTTGGTCGTACGAGAGAGGGCTCTACTTCTCAGTTGCCTCTTGAGCCCAAAGAAGCAGCGGCTGGCAAGAGTAATTCTGCGCTTGATTTCGAAACTGGTGTCGTTCTTCCAAGTCACTGCGGACCCGAGGTATGTGAAGTCCTTAACTGCCTTCAACTTATATCTGCCAATATGCACGTTCTGTCCAAGACGTCGGTGGTAAATGTCCATTTTCGATGACAGCAGATATTTAGTCTTGCCCTTATTAACTGCCAAACCAATTTTTGCCGCCTCCATCTCAATACTCGCAAACGCCTCACTGACACCTCGCTGCGATCTACCTATTATGTCAATATCGTCGGCTTATGCAAGGAGTTGCGAGGTTTTGAAATAGATTGTGCCTCTTAAATTGGCTAGTGATTTTTGCACAACCATTTCCAAAATGATGTTGAAGAAATCACACGACAGCGCATCGCCCTGCCTAAATCCTATTTTGACATCAAAACTATCGGTAAGGTGTTCGCGAATCGGATGGAGCAGCGAGCATTCTCCAAAGTCATCCTGCATAGTCTGATGAGTTTAGCAGGTATGTCAAAGGTAGACATAGCATTGTATAGCTCGTCTCTAATTACGCTGTCGCATGCGGCTTTGAAGTTGACAAATAGGTGGTGAGTGTCGACTTGAAATTCATTAGTTTTTTTCCAGGATCTGACGTAGTGTGAAGATTTGGTCGATCGTGGACTTCCCTGGCCTGAATCCGCACTGATAAAGACGTATCAGCTTATTTAAAAAAGGCTTCTGGCGTTCACACAAAATGGCAGAGAAGATTTTGTAGGCGATGTTAAGGAGACTTATTCCTCTATGGTTGGCGGAGTCAGAGGGGTCTCCTTTCTTGTGGATCGGGCATACGATGCTGAGACTCCATCCCTCGGCTTTCCTCTATCCATATCTTACGGATGAGCTGGTGCATGCTCCCAACCAGGTCATCCCCAGCAGCCAGGAGCTTTATTCGACTTGAGCTTCGATATGGCAATCTTAAATTCGTCGAGGTCAGGGGGACAGAATTCTCTCCGTCTCCGTCGATTAGAAATGTATCATTCTGCCTGACAGCGGTATATTGACTAACATTGCCGTTATAGAGTCTGCAGAAGTGGTTTTTCCATATTCTCAGCATCGACAGCGGTTCTACTACTAGGTGTCCGCTCTCATCCCTGCAGGCTTCCGTTCTGGCTTTATAACCTTGGCATGCTCGCTTTATCTGTTGATAAAACTTTCGAACGTCACGCCTGCAGTAACACCTCTCCAAATCCTCAATCGCGCGCTTCTCGTGCTCTTTCTTCTTTCTTCTTGTTCTTTTATGCAGCGAGGCCTTATATGCATCCTGCTCGCTGTATGAATCCTCCTGCACTCGTCATCGAACCAGGTGTTTCTTCGTGGTGGAGCCTTGAAACCCAAAACTTCGGATGCAGAGCTTTTCAGGGCTTGTTTGCAAAGGCTCCACTGCTGTTCTATTGATAGTGTGGAGGATTCAGGTGTATGGGAGAGCTTAAGGGAGACGCGATCGGTAAAAGCGCGAGCGGTTTCTGGCGATAGTAGCTCTCCGACATCATACCTTTGTATTCTTACTCTACTCGGCTGCGTTCGTGATATCCGTAAGCGCATCTTGGCTACTACAAGATAGTGGTCCGAGTCGATGTTAGCCCCTCGGAAAGTTCGAACATCAAGAATAGTGGAGGAGTGTCTGACGTCGATCGCGATGTGATCAATCTGGTTGGTAGTCGATTGATCAAAAGACCGCCAGGTGCCTTTGTGTATATCGAGGTGCGGGAAGCGCGTACTGGCTAGGAAGAGATTTCGCCCCGTTGCAAGATCAATCAGCCTGTGTCCGTTATCGGAGGTGGTGTCGTGTAGGCTATGGTTGCCGATGACTCGTTCAAAGATGCTTTCCTTACCCAGCTTAGCATTGAAGTCTCCTAGTACAATTTTGATGTCATAGCTGGGACATTAGGCATACGTTCTGTCTAGGAGATCATAGAACTCATCTTTGGTGGAGTCATCCTTGATACGGATTGTTATGAGGCGTTCGCTCACATGCCGAAAGATTAGGACTTTTTGCCTTAGTCCACCTCGAACAACAAATTCGCATCCAAACAATCGTTGCCCTCTTTCCCTGTAGCAGTCGCCGTAGTAAATATCGCAGTTTTCCATCCGCTTTATACCCGGTACATTCCCTTGAATTTCCTGGATGGCGGTGATGTCCGCTTTATAGCGGTCTAGGGCGTCCGCAAGTTGTTCGGCTGCACGTGGCCTGTTTTGGGACCTAGCATTCCACGTACAAAGCCGAAGATCATTGTCCTTTTTTCGTTTTTTGCAAGGGTCGTCTACATAAATCTGGTCCGTTATATCCGAGGCTTGCGGTTGATTCGGAGTTCGTGTTTTTTTACGGTTACGGCTTACTAGGCCGTAGCCCAACCGACTAATCCTGTTTTTTGGCGCAGGGGGCTCGCCATTCGCCCTTTCCCGTCTGCAATTTCCATAGGAAATCTCCAGATGGCACCACGAGGTGGTGGGGATGGAACTTACTAACAGTGCCGCAAGATGTTCGACTGCGGTGGCTCTTCTCTCTTTATAGCAGGCCTGCATCCGTCGGATGGATGCTACCCTTACGAGGCTTTTGTTAGTCCTTTGCCATCACTACCTATATGGCTTAAATAAAAAACGACGTTATGTACATGTTTACTAATGCGGTTGCGCAAATATGGTAATATATGTAGGTATATGCTGCGTGTAGATGTAGAGTGAAGGTATTTCAGTAAATTTGCAGATAATGAAAAACTAAATTTTCGGGAAAAGTACCCATTTCTTCCAGGGACGATTCGGCTTGTGCTAGTGGGAGGGAATTTGATATAAATTCCGAATTAATGTTGAATTAAGAGGCAATGATCTATTTAATCTTGAAATGAAAAAGGAAAGGAATTTGTTGACACACTTAAGTGGTTTTCTGGATAGACGGAACCTAATATTATATTTATCTCGAATTATTGATGAAACAATTTCGCTGGAGTCAATCTCATTAGAAAGACGAACACCAATTATAAACAAAGCAACAAACAAATTTCTTTTAAAAACATACAAAATAGCCAAAGAGCAATGGATTTACGAATATTATCCCTCCTGCCTCGTCATTTTTGGTTAGCGAGCATCCTAGATCTTTGCAAACGACAATCGTGCAAGTCATGCAAACGATATTGCATCTCCGGCTGGACAACTTTCTCGTACAATCGAAACTTGATTTCATCGAGCGATTGTACCATGCAATCGGCTGCATCAGTGTTAATCGCCTCACCCTCGGCACACTCCGGACATTGTTGTGTAAGCACGATGTCCGTGAGTTCAGTCGGAGGATCGCATATCTTCTGCAGATTCCTAATCACATACTGTCCCGGTTTGATTCGGTTATCTCTTCTCTGCAAGACGTATATGCGTGCAACTACCTTGTTCAAGCGCGTTTCGAGTAAGTGCAGAAATTCTTTCACATTCATGATAGTAATTTTTGTATGGTCGCCTAAAAGCACTTTAAGTGGCCCTTGCTCTGCCCGGCAAAGGGTAAAGATTTCGTGGAATTCTTCGAAATATCCATTTAAGGTCTTATCGCAGATCCTTTTCCTATCATTTAATTCCTTATTGGCCTGCTTGGCTGCTGCAAGTTTCTCTTCCAATTGTGATATTATTTCTAACTGATGCTCTTGAGTGTATTCGTTATTTCTACGCAATCTTCTTATCAGATTGTACAGATCAGACAATGTAGTGTTTAGCATGGTGATATGGTAGTTCTTCTCATTAACAAAGTTGAAATAAGAGTAGTAAAGGCTCTCTTGCTCCTGGAATTTCTCGATAACCATTTCAAATGAATGTGTATTTGAATGTGCAAGGACTTTTGACAAAACCGTATCATACAGTTTGATCTTCTTCAGGTGTGCCTGCTTAAATAATTGGCGACGCTTATATTCTCGGGGTTCTAGATCGGCCAGTTCACGTCTTTTATCCTTTCTCGCCAGGAATTCAAAGTTGTCATTGTCTTGAGCGGTCTTGCGCGTAATACTTTGCATCTCTACTTTACGCACTTCCCTATCATGGGCTTCCTTCCGATTGATCGCAATAATCTTCTCGTAAACACTGATGCAGTTCTCGAAAGTCAACTGAGCATATTCAATTAAGTCGAGTAGGTACTTGTTATCGCTCTTCAAACGCTGTATCATTTTGGCGTAGATATTGTTGAAGCAGGTTCGGAAGTTAATCCTACCAACAATATCCTCACGCAATTCCTGATTAAGTGCAGTGAAATTACATTCTCGTCTAACACCGACTTCTAATTGATTTTCGAGAATTTCCAACGTTCGCCGGACTTTCTTTACATGCAATTGATGCTGATTGTCCGGTATGGTCTTTCGATTTAACTCATAGATGACCTTGTTTACACGTTTCAGTTGCAATTCCATAACTTGAATTTGTGATTTCAATTTTTTGTTCTCAGCACTTAGCATTTCTTGACACGACACATGGCATCGAATGTTCTTCAGACGATCTTGATTTTGCCGAACATGCGTGGAGCCATTGGCAACCCAAATTTGTGCTCGAACATCATCCTTTTCAGCTTTTAAATGCTCGATGCTTTTAAGGTAACTAGCTTGGCCGATTGATTCCTTGCGATTTTGATATTTGGTACTTATAATTTTCTTGTACCTCCGTTGTTGCCGGATGAGTTCGCGCTGATGCGTCAAATACGACTGCGTGAGTTGTACTCGATTCTCCTTTATTTCCTCAATCATTTTGATAGAGAAAAAATGTGTACTTGAAGCAGAAACGGGAGAATAATTCGACTGACGGATCGCACAGAGGTGATACGAAGCTAAACGGAACTCAAATACTGAGTAGAGCACAGTTTCTTTGTACCGAGTCGAATCGTCTTATACCTATCCATGTTCTCCTCAAAATTGATTGAACGGCAAAATGTCACAATACTACAAGTATTGAATTGAATTGAATTGAATATCATCGCAAACATAACACATCTGAACCCATCACTCATACATATGTATTAGACCCTTCACAGAGACACACGACAGACGTGGTGGACAGACGTCCACCTGAGCGACGTGCACACTCAGTCTAATATAATATGTCTCCTCCGTAATCAGTGACAATCGCTCATAATCACTGTCATAATCCATTTATCATAACAGCACTACCGGATGGATGTCTATGGTAGCTCCTGGTCGAATAATAACTTATCCACCTGTTGCCAGTGAACTCGGCTGGTTTTGTTGTGTACTCGTCTTCTTAAAGCCACCCTAATAGTAAAGTAAAGTCAGATTTGAGATATTCATTTTGAGGGCTTCCGCAAGTGGACAGATCTAATAATTTATTCGTCATTCGTCAATTTCACTCTCAAGCGATTTATTTTTTGTGCAAGTTTTCCGACTCAATTTCATTTGCTGGCAGACCGGTGTCTGTATTATATCTAACATTTAATCGGGGGATCTACTACCTAAAAAGAAAACTGAAAAACTGCTAAAAATGCAAAGCGCTCACATTGGGGTGGAAAATTGAATTCTAAAAGGTATTTTTCGTGGATTCTGATTGTATTACGGATATGTATGTTCATCTAGGTATGTCAGTGACTAAATAGCATTTTGTTCTTTTTTGGTCGTTTTCTTTTCCTGAAAGTTGATGAAGGAGTACCAACATGGCTGATTTTTAGCTTTTGTAGTATTTTGTGCTTTTGTGATAAGATTCGTTTGCGTCTACAGAAGAGTGCAATACTTGGATATGTTTGAATTCCACACATGGAATCGGAAACAAAAGATACATTTGACGATCTTGGCTACGTTCAAAATATCATCATGCAATTTGGCGATATTGCGGAACGCAATCCAATTCATTTCCAGCAAATTCAAAATAATGGAGAATATCTTGATACTTGGGTGACCCAGAATTTTTCGGAATTGTCGGCAATGGAGAGTACAAAGGGAATTCGACAATTATTTTATTTAAATAAATTATGTTCCATTATTATTGACTTTTTTCACATTTTCCGTTTAAATCGTAGTACCATTGATGTGGAATTTTTAACTTCCCAACGGAAAGTTATTGTAATGGAGCCAGTTTTGCGAATACCAAATTTTGACATAATGTTACGAAATTTAATCCCGCACCGAATAGAGTTCGTGTCACTGGATTGCGATAAACTACAATTGTCTACGTTTTATTAAAATTAAAACACACACCTTTCTTATTTCTCCTCAGATCAACTACATATCTGAGTACTTCAGCACTTTTATTTATTGTTACATTTTATTAGGTTAGGTTAGGTACATGGGTGCCCTATTGATGAAAATCAAGGCTCACGTAAACTACGTTGAGTCCATTGTGCCCAATTGTTTTATTTAACCCGTTTATACCTAAACATTTACCGTTGAGCTGAACCAACCAGACGAGGATAAAAATCCCAGTATTCTGTTCAGCCCAATATTACCTATCGCTTCTAGTCCCGAAAGGATGTATCTTTCTGCGCATGTATCTAAGCGATACCATCGCTTATTGGCTTTCACTAATAGCTCCGTCTCTATCTCCCTGTAGAGCGCACTGAATGGTTCTTTGGCCTCAGCTGAGATCTGCGCAATGTTATCACTTGATCCCACCCTAGCCAGCTCGTCCGCCCTCTCGTTTCCAGAAATATTCATATGACCAGGTACCCAGCAAAGGTTCACCTCATTTACATTGGATATCTCCTCTTACTTCTCCTTGCAGAGTTTGACGAGTTTAGATCTTATCCATGCTGACTGCAGAGCCTTAATGGCTGCCTGGCTGTCAATATAGATGCTGCACCTTTTCCTGAGATATTCTCTTTGCTGATCAGGTCCGCCGCCTCAGAGACCTCAGCTTAGAAGACACTGCATCCATCATCGTGCCTATAGGTGCGATGCATATCCCGAGACTCAAAGTAGACTCCGGCACCTGTGCCAACATCCATTTTGGATCCGTCGATGTAGAATGCCAGTTCACTTTCCTTGCGTACCAAATCACCGGTCTATTCCTCCCTGGAGGGAATTCTAATAGAGAACCTCCTCTCCCAAGAAGGAAGTCGGGTGACATAGTCCGTTACGGTTCTGAATCTTGAGACGGCCCATCGATCCAAGACTGATGCATGTCCGTGAGAACTCTTTTTCCAGAGACCAGATTCCTGTAGTCTTAGCGCAGTTCTGGTTGCGACGCTCTCGCAGTACACTTTATTACACACGCAAACCTTTAGCAAATGCTTTTGAGTCTTCGCGCTATGATTGAACTACATTTGTAAAACAATCCAAATCCGTACTTTCTATGGGAAATTTAAACGTTCATGTCTGAAATTAGGAAAGTCTGATCTAATATGTATATATGTATCAAAATTATCAGGACAAAGGCCATTTTAACATATTCGAATTTCATCAAAATCAGTGATTAATGCCTTTCTCCAAATAATTATCGAAATTCTAATTCATCATTCTTGGTTGATGGATGGTATTGATGGAATACATAAGTCCTTGGGTTTTTTTTTATTACTTTCATATTTTCTCTAAAACATAGACTTAGTACATTTTTGCTTTATTATATGTTTATATGTTAGATATGTTTTTTTTTATATGTACGTACTTGTGTTCTTTTATTTGTTTATTTATTTTCCAATTTTTTTTTTCGTTTTGATTGTACTACCAATAAAATAAAAAGTTTGTTTTTCTTAGTACTTATAGAAAATAAGTGGAATAAAAAAGTTAAATTAGAATATAAATATGTATTTATTAGTCGATTTTTTTACTTCGTCTTTCACTTCGTTATTTCTTTAATTGGGACAGCCGCTTAATTGGGACAAAAAACTGTAGCCCGATGTGTCCCAAATAAGCGGAATCCACTGTATCTCCAAATTGATGGTTTCTTGATAACTTGAAGAAGAAAATTTCACTATTCATCAAATATTGTAGTGATTGTAGAAGCAAGTGTTTATATGTAGGTCATTAGTGTTCGGGATTGAGCTTCATTAAACCTTTCCGCATGTGTAAAAATCTTGATTATTTGAAAACAGTATTTCGAAGTTCATCGACATAAACATAAGGCGTATAAAAAACATGCATACATACATTTCCAGTGTATGTTCCACTAAAAGGCCACTCGATCCTTCGCCATCGAGATACTTAAACTTCTCCACCTGCTTCAATGGGACTAACATGTAGAGTGGACAGACGTTCTGGAAATAAACATGACCTCGGATTTGCCCTCGTTAACCCTCAATCGGGCACATAGGGCCACAAACCTATCTAGCGCGCCCTGGAGTTGCATCTGCGAGGATGTGAGGACAAGTAAGTCATCTGCAAAAAAAAGATGGCTTATCCTCAACTCTCCCAATGTGAAACACTCCTCGCCCCGACTACGCTGCAACATCCAGTCGATATATATAATAAAAGGAAGAGGTGACAAGACGCACCCTTGCCGAATTTCAACGCCCACGGTGAAAACAAGATCTCCAACCGATTGCAAACGAGTGCTGGTTAGAAAGCAGGGAGCCCAGGGTTACAAAGACTTCTGGGTCAGACGACAGGTGGTACACGATGTTCTGGTGTTTCTAAAGCAACAGAATCACTTCTATGCTGACTTGCAAATCAATATGTCCGCCTTGGCACTACCAGAAGACGGAATAGTTCAATATCAACTTAGACATGTCGACGGAAGTGTTGCCAACGACTCAATGCCCGATGTTGCTGAAGACAGTGACGATGTGCTTATTAATGCTCTTCCCGTGTCAAGCGTGGCGAAGGTCCTATCAGCATCATGGTCAAGTTTGAAACTTACACGGGACCGACTTTCGCATCAGGTGCCATTCCTATAACGCAAGTCATTGAAAAAAGGAGCAGTCAATGGCACGAGGAAGCAATTTCCTTTAACACTGTCTTACGGCATTAGTATTCTCAGGTCGCAAGGAATTACATTGGACAAAGCAGTTGTCTACCTACGGATTAGTGAATTTAGTGCCGGGTTGGCCTACGTTGCGTGTTCAAAGGTCTAGAAAATTTATGGAATCCTCTTCGATCCAAGTTTTCCATCCGAAAAGTTATTGGGAACCAACTCCAAACCAGTGTTCTTACTAAAGCGCGCTGAACTCAAAAGACTGAATAGTATGCAATAGATGTGTGCGAAACCGCCACCACCTAAAAAACACCTGGTTCGATGAACAATGCGAACAAGCCCATGCAGCAAAACAAGAGGCATATAAAGCCATGCTGCAACGACGGACGGGAGCTGCTCGCGAAATCTATGAGCAGAAGAGAAGAGAGGAACGCTTTTCAGAAGAAAGAAAAGAGAGCACGGAAAGCGTGAGATCGAGGAGATGGAGAGATGCTTCCGCAGGAACGACGCCCGTAAGTTTTACAATAAGGTAAAACGAACATGCCATGGCTACAAAGCCAGAGCGGCGGCCTGCAGGGATGAAAATGGAGAACTGGTAGTAGAGTCGCAGTCGATGCTGAGGATTTGGAAAGACCACTTCTGCAGACTGTATAACGGCGATGATAGACAAGATAACGCTGTTAGGCAGAGCGAGGCATTCGTAATGGACGATGATGAAACGGAATTCAGTCCACCCGACCTAGACGAAGTCAAAATAGCGATATCAAGACGTAAGTCTAATAAAGCCGCGGGCGCAGACGGCCTGTCTGCTGAGCTTCTTAAGGCGGCTGGAAATAGGCTGGTAAGGTGCATGTACCATCTCATTTGCAAGGTATGGTCGGAGGAAAGCATGCCCGACGAATGGCATCGTTTGCCCGGTCCATAAGAAAGGAGACCCCTATAACTGCGCCAAATATAGGGGAATAAGTCTCCCTAACATCGCATATAAAATCTTCTCTGCCGTATTGTGTGAACGCCTGAAACCGTTTGTAGATAACCTGATCGGCTCTTACCAGTGTGGTTTCAGGCCAGGTAAATCCACAATAGACCAAATATTTACACTACGGCAGAACTTGGAGAAGACCAAATCGACACTCACCACCTCTTCGTCGATTTGAAGGCTGCATATGACAGCGTGTATTGAGATGAGCTATTCAAAGCCATATCTAGTTTTAACATCCCTGCCCAATTCGTCCGACTGTGCAGGATGACAATGGAGAATTCTCGCTGCTCCATTAAGTTAGGTAATGGGCAAACCCAGACCTTTGATGTTAAAAACGGATTTAGGCAAGGTGACGCGCTGTTATGCAACTTTTTCAACATCGTGTTTGAAAAGACCATGCAAGAGTCACTGGCCAATACAAGAGGTACGATTTATTACAAGTCTACGCAATTACTTGCGTACACCGACGACATTGACGTGATTGGACGAACACAGCGATACGTCAATGAGGCCTTTGTAAGCATTGAGGTAGAAGCGGCTAAGAAGGTTAATGAGGGTATATCCAAATATCTGCTTTCATCTAAAAGAGACGGACAACACCGACATGTTAGCCAGAACGTCACCATGGGCGGACTTAACTTTGAAGCGGTCAAGGAATTCGTCTACCTTGGCTCACTGATGACCAGCGGTGAGATAAAACGCAGAATCACTCTTGCCAACCGCTGTTTCTTTGGGCTCAAGAGGCAATTGAGAAGTTGCCAAGGTGACACTTAGAGATCATCCCAGTCCTCCTTTACGGCGCAGAGGCTTGGACCTTAACAAAAGCGGATGAAGATGCCCTTGGTCTAGTCTGTTCAAACGCTGTATGGAGGAGACGATATAACGAAGAACTGTTCGGGTTGTACAGCGACATCGGCCTGGTACGACGTCTACGTCTTGGCTGGTCCATGTAGACCGCATGGAAAATACAGCTCCGACCCGAAGAGTCTTCGAATGCACCCCGGAAGGAAGGCGCGGCAGAGGACGGCCGCATCAACGGTGGCGCACGCAGGTGAAAGGGGACCTTAACCAACTGGGCGTGCGGCGCTGGAAACAGCTGGCAAAAGACCGTGCCAGCTGGAGACGCTTGTTGGTTGAGGCCAGGTTCACCACGGACTGTAGCGCATTTTATTTCATCAAGATCGCAGCAATAATTAATCTACGAAAAAACAATTGCACAATTTTCATACTTTAGCGCCAAAAGTTGCCCCACTATTTTAGTTCGTGAAGTTAGAGGTTCGCTTGGTTTTAGGGAATTTATTCCCCCTTAGTTACTTTACTGATTTGTAACATCTATTTTATCTCCTTTGGTATATAAATGTATAAAAATAAGCCTCAGCTTTTATGACAATATTCGAAGACGTTATCAGTTGAATAAAACACGAAATAAATAAACTCTCAACACCATCGTTACAACAAATATTATTGTTCCCTAGATACTTGCACGAAATTTATGATATCGCGAACGATTCTCACGGTATCCATATCATTCGCACTACTGCCCGACACACTATAAAACCGAATACCATCCACATATTTTCCGCTTCTCTTCAACCGCAAACAGGATAAACAACAAAAATAAGTAACTTTCCTCGTCGCATGACCGAAAAAAAAACCAAAAACAAATGAATTTTATTTCATTCACACGTCTGCATGATGCCCGCACAGAGGCACAACCGCCCACACAACAGCTTGCGACAGGACAATTAACACATAATTAATGTCAAAAATGATAAACTACTCTTGCTCCAGATTCTCAAATTCTCGGTGTTGGGGAATGTATGCCACGGCGTGTGATGGATGTTATCGCCCGGTAGTGAAATGTCTCTGATGCTTCAGATCTTAGAACGTTTGAAATACTATGCCGCCATGAGATGTGATGAAATACGCCCTTCCTGGAATTGTTTTCTGTACTTTGCACCATCACGCGCAGATATTAGGAAGGATTTTCGAGATTTTCATTTCAATTGAGTGCCGAGATGGTATCACATTTCGAATGTCTTCAACAACACACCCCCACATACATACATATACTATGTATGCTTGTGTGGGATATATCCATTACAAGGCTAGTATTGTTGACACATTCACGAAGAATATAATGCGAACAAAAGGGAAAGAAGAGCCCGGCAATTAGCTTTTAGGAAATTAGAGCAGGTTCGCCGGCTAATGACTTTAATCTGCTTTTGGTTAAATTACGAATGAGCTTAGGTGTGTATTATTCGGATTAGAACATTTTGCAAACGACGACTTAGATGCTACTGCATGTATGTATCAGCAATATTCAAGCACTCTGCTCGTACAACTCGTACGCTATTCGTGAAAATGGAAATTATTTTTCGGATTAGTGTAGGTAAGGTTTAGGGTTCGTGTAAGTTTACCCTACTTAGGGAAATAAGTGGATTTACGTTGGATCCATGTACATATTATGAAAATACTCTCGATTTTCAACTTGACTTAACTTGAAATATATGTATCAGTTGTTG
Source organism: Eumerus sabulonum (assembly GCA_951905685.1). Lineage (NCBI taxonomy): Eukaryota > Metazoa > Arthropoda > Insecta > Diptera > Syrphidae > Eumerus > Eumerus sabulonum. The sequence goes on along the minus strand of OX645060.1, from coordinate 146,283,716 downwards.
TCTGTGTAGTACTCAAATTAATATCAATTTCACATAATAAAGTACAATCTCCAGGTTGCCCGGGGTTTACACGAAAGTAAAAAAAACAGGAAAGTAAAACCAAAGAGGATGTACATACCCATTATTTCAACATGTTTTATTCGGTCCACTTACCATTTCGGTCATTCTTTAATTTTTCAAACTAAAGGGGACAGCAAAAATCTAACAGAAGGACGAGGAAGAATGAAATTCCCGGTGGAATGGTGGAGAAATAAGATAAGAACCTTTATGTTCCCATTGTATTTCCGACTACACATGTCAAGGATTACTTGTGACCATTAAGAATGTTTCGTTACAAGGTGTGGTTAGACACTGCGAGTGAAAATGTAGAATCATAAGAGATAGTATACAAGTAGAAGAGCGATAATATTGACGAGTGGTCAGAAAAATCCTTGAATGACCGTACATTTTTCGATGACATCTTCATTCACTTTCTGGAATAAATAGTATTTTTTAGAATTGTTTGACCAGAAAATGCAAGATCTTCAAAATTGATGTGTAAAAATGGCCACCAATTAAACTATACTGAACAATTTTATAATTTATTTGGGCAGCAACTATTGCTTGACTTTTTATTTTAACAGAACTTGATCTATCTGGGCTTCGAACCCTTTCAAAAGTCGTCTATTAAAAGCAGTAGATTCATATCAGATACGATGTGTCTTCTGCAGCGGGAATAAAAAAAATACGAACAAGGGATTATCATTTTTTAATTTGGGTCGCCAGAAGTGACGTGCGGGTTCAGTTAAACTGCCGGTCATTCAATGAAAGGACACTGTGATTGGTCAGAGATCCTCCAAAATCTTCGTTTATGGAGAGCGATTTCTATCAAACATTCTGGCATTCGTAGCTGTTGACATATTGTCGTGCAAAAGCGAAGTAAGCAACTGATAGCCATCCGCAATCTTCCAACCCTACTTTTGTAGTCTTGTACAAAAGTAAAATGAAATTAAGTGAAGAACGGCTTACAATCTCAGCTAGCGTCACTTACTTGCTTTGGTGGCGTTACAGCCCATGAAGGGCCAGATCCATGCTTCTCTCAACTGTGTGTGTGATTAATTTTTTACTTACTTTCTTACCAGGACTAAGCTGTAGGTGCCTTCCATCCTTAACGGTTCCGGGCACGCTGCTTCCAGTAATCAAGACCAAGTTGTCTTTCATCCGCGATTACTTGACCTTAATACCGAATGTTCGGTCTTCCCCATCTTCTCGAACCAAAAGGCTCGGAGTCAAAGACCCTGGAGCGTTGCTGTTAATGCGCTCGATGTGGCTCAGCCAATGTAGTCGACGGATCTTTACCTTCCGGACTATATCCACATCTTTGTACAGCTCGTATAGTTCGCGGTTATACCTTCTCCTCTATTCACCTTCCTCATAGACAGGAACAACTATCCGGCGCAAGAACTCAAAATCACCTCCGCCCTCCTGTTAATCGTCCAGCTTTCGGCTCCGTACAGCAAGATTTGCAGTATAAGCGTTTTGTAAAGCATTACTTTGGTTCTTCGGAGATTCGATGAATGTTGTCGTATGCGGCTTTAAAATCAATAAAGAGATGGTGCGTGTCGATGATTTGAAACTCGCTGGTCTTTTCCAAGATTTGTCGAAATGTGAATACTTGGTCTATAGTCGATTTGCCGGGACGAATAATATTACACAGGAGAAAGAAAGGAACATACAGTTGGTGCCAATTCCGAACGGCTTGCGTCGAGAAGCTTTTTGATGGCAAGTTTACTATTGAGGAGGGACGGCGCGAAATAAACATATGATGGCGTTGGTGTTATTGTGATCCGAACTCGCTCATCGTGCGTCAGAGTCAGATTGGTTGTGGACCAATTTTTAATGCAATTTTCAGTTGGGTTTAGAGCTGATCAACAATATTTTATAAATTTGCTGTTTTTCAAACTTTTATTTTTGGTGAATATTGAAACACAGAGTTTTGATTTTAGTGCTGGAATGCTTACCAATTGTATACTGCAGATAGAATCTCTATGATGGAGTTCAACCTTTCTTTTAATTTCGATAACTTCTGCTTTAGAATATGGATGGGTGGGTTAGCCATTTTTGAAATGTCCCAGGCTCACAGTTAACCGAATGAGAGGTCAAAGTCTTTACGCTCTTTCAAATCTAGAACACTTCCTGGAGAAAACACGCTAACCACAACACTGGTATTGATTTTCGCAGAAAAAACAAATCCTTACCATATGTGTTCATCATTCTTTTTTGGTCCCACCATTTTCCCAATTTTTTATTTTATTTTTTTATTTTGTTTCCAATTTCCCCCTTTTTTTAGGTTTGTGGAAATGTATTAAAGGTTGCTTCTTGTAATGACGATATTTTGAAATGTGTAATGTATCCTCCATTGATTGACATATTGATGGCTGGGATAGCGATGCCGGAAATCAATTGATGAAATATTCGAATGACAGTCGAAGATGGAAAAAAGAAAAATCTTTAGGAAAAATTGGGGGCGCAACAATTCTTAAGAGAAACAACACAACCAACCAAATGGTCTTGTGTTTTTATTTTCCTTATCTCGTTTTATTTGTTTTTGTTTTAAGTGAGAAGAAACTCATCAAAAAAGTACGTGTGAAGAGGGTGACCAAGACCAACCCCATGTATGTATGTAGGTCTACTTGGTGAAAAGGAAAAACCTTTATAACTTGATAGTTTTGCTGAATTACCTACTTACTACTTATCAGGCCAGCGATCCATGGAGGATCTGAGCCTGAGCTATAGCTGCCTTCCATCCTTGACGGTCCCGGGCACGCTGCTTCCAGTTATCAAGACCAAGATGTCTTACATCCGCGATTACTTGGTCTTTATAGCGGGGGTTCGGTCTTCCTCTTCTTCTCGAACTAGGAGGCTCGGAGTCGAAGACCCTCTTAGCTGGAGCGTTGATGTCCATGCGCTCGATGTGGCCGAGCCAGTTTAGTCGACGGATCCTTGCCTTCCGGACTACATCCACATCTTGGCACAGCTCGTAGAGTTCGCGGTTGTGTCTTCTTCTCCATTAACCTTCCTCACAGACAGGACCAAATATCCGGCGCAGAATTTTTCTTTCGAAACAACTCAAAATCAGATCCGCTGTCCTGTTTATCGTCAAGCTTTCGGCTCCGTACAGCAAGACTGGCAGAATGGCCGCTTTGTAAAGCGTGACTTTGGTCTTTCGAGTGAGGAGTTTTGACCCCAGTTGTTTGGACAAGCCGAAGTAGCAGCGCTTGCCAAGGGCGATTCTATGCCGGATCTCCACTGTGGTGTTATTTGTGGAATTTACGTTTGCCCCGAGGTAGACAAACTCCTTAACTACCTCGAAATTGTAGCTGTCAATTGTTATGTTTTGTCCCAGGTGGTGAGCGACGGATTGGCTTTTGCTTGACAGCATGTATTTCGTTTTGTCCTTATTGATCTCAAGACCAACTCGTTTCGCCTGTTCTTCAATGCTTCCAATGCCGCATTTCAATGCCGTGAATGCTTCCACAATGCCACGGCGAGAACACGCGATGATGTCGATATCATCCGCGTATCCTAGCAGCTGGATGGACTTGTAAAAGATAGTGCCTTCCCTGTTGACGCCTGCCTGTCGCACTATCTGCTCCAGCACTAGGTTGAAGAAGTCACATGACAGCGCATCTCCTTGCCGAAATCCGGTGCATGTTTCGAATGGTTCCGAGTTCCTAGAACCGAATTGCACGGTGCATCGCGTGTTTTTAGCGTGGCGCGGCAACAATTGGATCAGTTTTACCGGGATCCCGAATTCGGCCATCGCACCAAACAGTTCTTCACGATTACTGCTGTCGTATGCGGCTTTGAAATCGATGAAAAGATGGTGTGTATCGATTCGAAACTCGTTGGTCTTTTCCAGGATTTGTCGAAGTGTGAAAATTTGGTCTATAGTCGATTTGCCAGGCCGGAAGCCGCACTGGTAGCTGCCGATTGGTGCGGTTCAAAATGGCTTTAGACGTTCTGAATTACCTGAATTACCTATGTTCTGAAAATCCATGGTTAATTATATATAACGGAGAAGGGTTGTCTCTGGGCATTTTCCGATCGCGCAGTAGAGCTCGTTTTCGTGTGTTCCGCATCAATCCTTCACCAAAAACCGACTGACTCCGTCCTCTTCAACACATCAATCATCATCTTTCTTCGTCTCTCTTCTTTACCATGTTTTTCGCAGAACACCACCTCACAACGAGACCTACTCGGCAGAGAAGCATGTTCCCTGCCCGCTCTCTTTACATGCTTCTTAAATATGAAACAAAGTGTATTCCAGTTTTATAAAGCTTATTACTTTTAATTCGTGTGCACCACTACACGCTTATAATTCTACATACTTCTACTACATACTCATCTATGGCATACTTATTCATCTACGACACGGCCAATCCTGATAAACACACGTCTCAGTGTGTTTGTTCAAGTCACAACATAGCGTTAGTACCCCGTCTTGCTCAGGATTCAAAAATCATATTCAAGAATTTAAAATTCAGGCTCAATAAAATAGTTCGATAATTCAAAGAAAGAAAAAAAAAAAAATAAATAAAAATCGTACTTGTCATACTAATCCACTTAATCAAATCACATAGCAATACAAGAAACAGTTCCTTCACCGACTGTTCTTTGAGACATTTCACACTGGCCACTCAACAAGCCACCTGGCCACACTTCTTGGTGCCAATTTTGAGACATTTTGCACTGGCCACTCAACAAGCCACCTGGCCACACTTCTTGGTGCCAATTTTGAGACATTTTGCACTGGCCACTCAACAAGCCACCTGGCCACACTTCTTGGTGCCAGTTTTGAGACATTTTACAACAAGCCACCACAAAATCATCTATCGCACCTATTCAACATTTTCTCCCATCATCTCTTCATCATTAAGAAAGTCTCTGTTAATCTCTTCACCTTCAGCAAAAGATAAATAATTTTCAAACGAAACTTCCTTATTCGGCTTTGCTCTCAAAGCATCATGCGCATACTTGTATGTTCTGTTACCAGACGACGACTTCAGTCTGTGACGATCACCGTCTAAAATTTCTATTACTTCAAATGGCCCTTTAAACTTTGGATCCAATTTATTCTGGTGTCGAGCTTCCCCTCTGAGCAAGACGTGGTCCCCAACATTATGTTTTTCAATTTTTGCTTTCCCTTGATCATAACGTTTCTTTTCATAAATCGCATTCTAATCAATTAATATTTTAGCTCGAGATCTAGTCTGTGCCATATCAACTTTCTCTTCATCTATTATTGGCAAGAGATTCATTGGCCTAGCCACTTTTCTTATCAACAATTCTAGGGGAGAAGCTTTTGTTACCCTGTTCGTCGTATTATTCATAGCCAATTGGACATCGCTGAGTGCATCTTGCCAGGAGCGCTGACTCGTTTCTACTGCCGTCAACATACTCTAAAGCGTGCTCATCACGCGCTTTACCTGTCCGTTTGCCCTACTAGCTCCAGTCGCAATTAAATGCAAATCTACACCCTGAGCTATACAAAATTCACGAAAGGCATTACAAGCAAATTTCCTACCCTGATCAGCAGTAATCCGCCGAGGCACACCAAAAATAGAAATTGCCGCTTTCACAGACTTGATACAATTTTCCGCATCCAAATTCAACGTATGATACAAATGAACGAATTTTGTAAAGGCATCAATTTGCACTATTACATATTCCTTCAATTCGTTCTTACCATTGAGCTTTCCGCTAATGTCCATGTGGTTCGTATGCCAAGGTATGTCTACCTTGGGAATAGGATGCAGTTCCATCTGAGGCTTTCCAGTTGCTGGTTTTGAGAGTTTGCATGTGATGCAGTTCTCGACAAATTTTCGGACGTACTTTGATAAATTTTCGAACCAATACTGTTTGTATACTTTGTCCACTGTCTTTTCCCATCCCAGGTGCATAATGGCTTCGTGAACATGGTTGATTACGGATCACCTGAATGCCCTTGGAATAATTGGTAGACATCGGGTTCTACCGTGCCGGTGAAATTTGCGAAATAATATTCCGGTGCGAATCTCGTACGTTCCGGAAATTTCTTCCTTAAGTTCATTTTTGCGCAACTGAGAAACGACCGAACATATTTCTGGATCGCGCTGCTGTCCGGCGAGGAGCCAATTTTCTGTAATTTCAGCAAGGTCAACCCTCATCTCACCAATTTTATCTGATTTTGCCTCACTCAAAATGGGGTTTCGTGACAAACAATCCACATAGCACATCCGATTTCCTTTACGGTATTCTATTGAAAATTCGAAAGTCTGTAGGTAGGTCCACCATCGATACACTCTCGGTGTCAATTCTTTCTTGTGTTGACTGGCTTTGAGCGAGTTACAATCCGTATAAACCACGAACTTTCGATTATGTAAATAATGACGGAAATGCTTCATGGCGTTATATACCGCCAATGTTTTCAACTCGTATGAGTGGTATTTGGATTCGTATGCTGTAGTGCACTTGCTATAATATTCAACTACTCTTGGTTTGCCATCCACTCGGTGCATCAGCATTGCTCCGTAGCCATCGTAACTCGCATCCGTATGAAACTCTATTGGATACTTCGGATCAAAGATTATCAACACTACATCACTTGCTAACGTGTCAATAATGTAATGGCGTATTTCTTCATGCATTGACCTCCAATGAAAATTCGCATTTTTAGAAGTCAAATGATATAATGGTTTCATTTTCTCTGAAAATCGTGGTACAAATTGTCTGAAATATGTTGCCAATCCTATAAACTGCCTCAATTGCGCGACGGATTGTGGTCGTGATTCGAACTGTCCTCCTGGACTTACAAACGCTGTTCGTTCTATGGAGTCCGGATGTATCGGGATCTGTGAGAAACCACTTGCCATATCTAAACTGGAAAAATATCTGCTGTTTCGCATTCTATCAATCTGATTAGAAATAAGTGGTAAAGGGAATCTATCCGAAATTGTGTTTGAATTTAATTCACGGAAATCAATGCATAACCTATCAGTACCATCCTTTTTTTTTAACTAACAACATCGGACTCGCAAACGGAGAACAACTTCTACGTATGACCTGTGCATCTAACATTTTCTGAATTTTATCTCGGACAATTCTTTTCTCTTCATCGCTCAGTTTGTATGGTTTGCGCTGGACCGTTTTGTTTGGATCAGTCAAGCGGATTTCTAATTCACCTGTCGTGACTCGGTTAAGAGGTATGCCATCAATAATATTATCCGCGTATGGTTCTAGAATCTTCATCAATGTAACCCTATCAGACTCATTCAATGTATCATCATTATTCAGATGATCAAGATAATTACAGTTTAATTTGGTTGTAAGAACATTGACTGTCTTAACTTTAAAATTTTTGAAACTGCCAGCGTCCATGGCAACACCCAGTCCCTGGCTCAATATATCACGGCCTATGATTACACTGTATTTCAAGAATTTACTCATTACAATATGAACTAATATTTCTACAGAAAATTGAGGGCATTCAACAATTGATAGAATCTGAACTGTGTTATGCACGGCATCCTGCCCAATGCCCCTCAAAATTACTAAATTGTCAAATCGCCTGCCCTTTAACCTTGTTGCTTGGGTTTCGCTTATTAATGAGCATTCAGCTCCCGAGTCAAATACAAATGGAAAGCTCTCACCCGATTGATAGAATGTTCCGCCCGCCTGCACAATCGTGCACACATCGATTCGCTTCTCGGCGTCTGGCGCAAACGGTTATCAATATGCGCAGCGTGTGCCAGAACAATCGACACGGCAATCTCTTCTTTGTTTATGCCTTCCCATCTATTTAGCAATGATGTTGTCAGTCGATTCGTATAAACCAGTATTGACTCTCCAGCATGCGGTCGACTATTTAGAAGATCAAACACAATAGCCGCTGGCGTCTCGCTGCCGGCAAATTGTTGCAGAAACAATTCCTCGAACTGCTTCCAAGTAAGCTCTCCGTGGCAAATTTGTGACAGCCACTGTAGAGGGTCTCCTTCCAATGACGAGCTCAGTGCCATGATTAGATTGGGGCCTTCCAGGGGATTGCTGGTCAAGATTAGATTCGCAGTCTTGCACCAAGCGACTGCGTCTACACCATTCGCCGGGTCAAACTTAGGTAACTTCACTGTTGCACTTCGCGATACCGAGTTTGTCACTTGCATTGCATTTATCAGACTTTGAAAATTGCGATGTTGTTGGTCTAATATTTCACGTAATGTCATTGTGTCACTATTTTCGTTCGGCGGAGCCGATCCCACTTCTGATAACGGAGAAGGGTTGTCTTTGGACATTTTCCGATCGCGCAGTAGAGCTCGTTTTCGTGTGTTCCGCATCAATCCTTCACCAAAAACCGACTGACTCGGTCCTCTTCAACACATCAATCATCATCTTTCTTCGTCTCTCTTCTTTACCATGTTTTTCGCAGAACACCACCTTACAACGAGACCTACTCGGCATAGAAGCATGTTCTCTGCCCCGCTCTCTTTACATGCCTCTTAAATATGAAACAAAGTGTATTCCAGTTTTATAAAGTTTATTACTTTTAATTCGTGTGCACCACTACACGCTTATAATTCTACATACTTCTACTACATACTCATCTATGGCATACTTATTCATCTACGACATATACATACATATGTACATACGGGAATTCAAGGTTTCCCGATAGGGCATATGCGACAAAGTCTGACTGACCGAAATCTGTTTGCACAATGGATAATATCGCTATGGTGAGCGTGTAAAGATGATGATAGTAATTGAGGCGGAGCATTAGCGAATATCTCTCTCCTCGGCTCAAATGAAAAAGCTGATGTTCGCGCATAACTCCCGAACCTGATGTTCGATCGTCTCGAAAATTTCATCAATTGCACCAATTGCCATCTGCGCTGAATCCGGAGGAAAATGAAAAACCTTCGAGTGTTCATCCGTCTCGGCTGCACTACGGTGACCCGCGCACAAAAGGACCAGTAGGAGTGGCGCAAGTCGCAAACAGACTTCAGCGCCACACGCAGTGCACCAATGTTTGCCTTCGCAATGGAAAGTGCAGGTTCAACTACCCCAAGCAGTGCCAAGCAACTTCGACACTTGAACTGGATAAAGGTCATAGGGTCTACCGCCCAGTGCGCAACGATTCATTACTCAACGATCACAGATCACGATCATGACATCGTGGCGTGCGAACACAGGTTTCAAGGTCATCACTTCCGAACACGCTGTGATCAACTACATTGCCAACTACGCCAGCAAATCGGAGTCCCAGTCAAACGGCCTGAAGCAAATGTTCAAGGATATTGTCGACAACGCTCTCAGTAATGCAAACGCGTCGACTGCATACACGAAGATGATGAACAAACTAATATCCGAACGTGATATCAGCGCCTGCGAAACCCAGCACCTGGCTCTTGTTTTGGACCTCTTCTCGGCATCTAGAAGTTTTGTCATGCTAGTGATCAAATTGGAAGACTACGTGCTTGTGTCCGAAGCGGAAGGCGAGGAGGCAGGTGGCTCGAACCTGATGGACTTCTACACTACGCATCACGTCGGTTGTGATGCACGTATATTTGCGTAAGCACAACAAACGAGCTAAAGGCGGCGCTGCAAACTGCCTTCGAGGAAAAATCTTAAAGGTGTACCCAAACATCGCACTGGGTGGTGCCAACGTCGAGCTGTTCGCGAAACAGTAACTGCTTCTACATGTCCCATGGCGTACTTTCGACGAACTGAAATCGGCAGATCAGACTTGGCTTGATGCATTTCTGGCTCGTGTAGAAGACGGTGCACTTGAAAATGTGTGGCGACTCAAACTGGAAGATGCGGAGTCTGGAAAAGTGTGTCAGCTCCCAGAAGTTGATCTTCGTGACTGGATGCAAGTTGCCGCTGTCGCTCCTGGCGCGCTGCCGGCAGATACGCATTTGGACATGCGTGACACGGGCTTGGCGTTTCCGTGGCGTGAGTCCTATTCGACGTACATGGAGGTCGACCAGTTTGCGAAATTTATCGACGAGGCAAAGGAAAACAGTGTTTCAGTCCAAAGCACAGACAGCTCACAACAATTGCCAGTAAACTCCGAGCAGCAATAAGTGGTGAGCTTTTTGCATCGCCAATTGGACGGGAGAACTGACTCGAAACTCGCATTTGTGTTGGGCTAGGCTGGAACAGACAGGTCCTACCTTATCGCGGAAATGGTCAAGAGAATTCGACTTGCAAACTGCGTTACTTCTGTCTGCTCAAAGGCAAGTGTTATGTCAACTTGCGAATGAAGCGGAACGCAAATTCCAAATGTGAAAACGAGCATTTCGTTATCATTGATGAAATATCAATACTACGCATTATGTACGCGATCGACAAACGTCTGCGTCAAGCGAAGTCCAACACAGACGAAGCGTTCGGTGGCCTTATTGTATACTTCTGCAGTGACTGCTCTCAGGTCGACCCCGTGATAGACACAGCACTCTACGCCAACGCTCATCCCGACAACTCAGAAGCTCTTGCCCCAAGTTCGTCTACACCCAAATAGACACTTGCTCCACACTCCGCGAAATCATGCGTCAGGCTGGAGATGAACAATGTTGCGAAACCCTGCAATGCCCTAGAGCGACTCTCTCGCGGCGAATCTACAAATGAAGACGTCAGCTTATTCCAGCAACGTGTGACCCAAGCCTTCAATATCGGCTTTGAATCTGCCGTTCGCATAATGGCCAACAACGCGGAAGTCAGATCGTGTAATTACAGCCGTCTAGCGGCTTCGCAACAACCAGTGGCATTGATTCAAGCCAAACCCAACAACGCCATGCGATGCACGGCAGGCGACGACGCAGCATCGTTTCCTGCTGAACTACGGCTCTTTAAAGGCTCCGTCGTCGTGCTTCGATCGAATTCGTGGAACGACAAAGGCCTAGTGCAACGGTACGGTGGGGGAAGTAGTGGACATAGTCTACGAACCTAGCGACGAAGTGATCTACTATTCCCGTCTGCCATTGTGCGTTCTGGTAAAGTTCCCGACATATATAGGGCCAACCTGCGCGAATGGCTGCATCGCGATAGACTTTCTGCCTCCTTTCCGTGATTAGACAAAGATACAAAAATAAGATGCTCAAAAAGTACAATCTCATCGACAATTTGTCCTGCTTTTTTACGCAGAACCCGACACGTACACCAAAAGTGCAGGTAGAACATGCAAACGGCGTGCCTAGAGAGCATTAATGTTTAGCAAAAGTTGTCATAAGTTCAAAAACCAGCGTGGGACTCTATAATTTCGCAGTGGCCGCTGGTCATAACTTTATCTGCGCGCGATGTAAGCTAGCAATGCGAGATTATGCGATAAAGGTTGTGAGGTTTCGCAGCTTCGCCTCAGTTTTTGGCATAGGAGTGGATACCTAGCCCCGTGTGTCCACCTAGATATCTATAAAGCGTTGACCACTTGAACTTGGCATTTAAGGGACCAACTTGTTGCGAATCACGGATCAAGATCTAAATTTACACGCATACGAGATTCAGATAGCACAACAGTTCGAGCGAACTGAGCACCATTCACGTCATGTGATTGGACACACATCACTTTTAAGTGAACAAGCAAGCACTTGCTTTGCTTTGATGACGTTACAGCCCATGGAGGGCTAGAGCCAAGCTTCTCTCAATCATCCATGTTGTGTGTGATTTATTTTTTACACAGGTGAAACGGACCTACAGTTGAATGCCGATTCCGAACGGCGTGAGTTGAGAACCTTTTTCATAGCAAGTATACTATGGGGGGTTTTGCCATTACCCCACCGAAGAGGTACGCCGCGAAATAAACATTCGATGGTCTTGGTGTTATCGGGATCCGAACTCGCTCATCGTGCGTCAGAGTCCAGTACACTAACCACTGCTTGGACCAATGAAAATCTACGTGAATATCAAGTGCGGCCGATGATTCTCCACAAAATGCCAATACCGCTTGGTATGCCATCGTCGGATCTTAATTTTCCGAAAATTAAGATGAAGCTCGCAGCTCCCAGCTTGCACTTTGCCTCCGCCTTTAGCAGAGCGAGTCAATTTAACCATAGGACAGGTTTACTTTCGTACCAGTACAGTTGCAAGGACTCTCAAAGATTCAAAGATATCGACATGCACAAATCCGCAAGTCCAGATGGCATTTGCCCAATAGTTCTGAAAAGGGATTCTTCTACGATAGCCTTTCTGGACATTTTCCGAATAGATGGAAAACCATCCAATGAGGACTATCCTCAAAATAAGGAGAATTTCCACCTCCCCACTAGCGTTCCTTTTTTTCCAAGATCATGTAAACGTTGATTAACTGTCAGTCGTCGAAATATCTTGATTCGGGGAAAGTCTTCAATGACCGACAGTATGGTGTTCGTATCAACAGAAAAGTGAAATCGCTCGCTTCACCAAGTAGTCGAAAGCAAAATAGTTGCGCTGAATATTTGAAAAGCATTTGACAGGGTTTGGCACGAAGTCCTTTTGTCAGAAATGTGTGCTTTGCTTTTGGGATCGAGCAGTCTCCTTTTCAATGGATTACAAATCATTCAATTCAAGTTGTTAAACGTAGCGTGCCGAAGGCCAGCGAAGGGTCTTATCCCTCAAACATGTATTTCGCAACAAATCGTACTCCTCCAAGACCACTGGGGCGATCTCGATCAAACCACGGTGATAGTGTGGACATCGCTGAGTGTCGTAAGGGGTGGAATGTCCTGATCGGACTTACCATTGTGCAATAATCATTTTTCCATTGAAACCAATAGGAAAAATCCATCACGCGCGGAATCGAATTTTTCCTATCGACGAAAATTAAAGTCATAGGAAAAAAGATTCCACGGATTGTTCGAGCGGCTACAGACACATTGATTTGGAATATACCTGGAATGATAATGTAACAATTTAGGTTTTTCGAAAAACGCCAAAGAAAATTTTGTCGAGACGCGTGTTGTTTCACGACCAGAGCATATTGAATTAACTCCAGAACAATTGCAAGTTATCAACAATTGAATTCAACAACGGTCGATAAACTAACTATCGTGCAAGGAAAATCTGGCACTGAAAAGTCGTGTATCAATCGCCAAATGATTGGGTTAATTGAAGCAAAATATTGCTCCTACAAGTGTGGCTGCTAATAATATCGGTGGGGAAACAGTACACTCTGCTTTAAACTTAATGGTGACGAGGCATGGAGCACTATCGGATCTGTCTGGACAGCAAAATATCAAACAAGAAAGTTATTATCTGCGAAGAAATGTCCATGGTCGGACTGCGTTTGTTATCCACAATTGATCAGCGTCTCAGGCAAGCTTTCCCAGAAAATCAATTTATTGAGTTTGGAGATGCCATTGTGTATTTCTTCGGTGATTTTAGCCAGTTGCCACCTGTTGGAGATACGTCAATGTTAGGGATTCCAAAACCAAGTAACATGGCTGCAATCCGTGGGAAGATTTTATATCAGAAGTTCACCCGAGTATTTGTATTGCAACAAGTAATGAGGCAAACCGGAATCGAACAAAAACTATTCAAGAAAACGCTCGAAAATATATCCTCTGGCAAAATTACAAACGAAGACTACGAGCTTTTGAAAACTCGATTTCCACAATGTAATCGAGCAAGCATTGGAGGATTCGAAGGCGCAATACGACTTAAAGCTCGGAAAACTGAAATTGCTATCTACAATGCCCAGATGTTACGAAATCTGCGTAAGCCGGTTGCATTGATAAAGGGTATCCATAACAACAATATTGCAAGTCGTGCTTCAGCTGATGACTCCCAAGGATTACAGCCCATCCTCAGCTAGCTAGCAAGTGGTTATTGTGTGATGCTCACGCAAAATATCTGGACGGCAAAAGGATTGCGCAACGGGACGTTTGGCACTGTTGTTGATGCAATTTATGCGCCTTCCGATGCTGAAGATATAACGAATGAGTTCCCGATATGCGTCTCGTTTCGATTTGATGACTCTGAAGGGCCTCCTATACATACATATATTCTACCTAAGACTATAGGATTCAAGAAAGGTACTGGTAACTGTACACGAAAACAATTTCCGCTGGACTATTATGACATATAAATCTCAACGCATCACAGTTGATCGTGCCGTCGGTCGTTGACATAGGAGATGCTGAATTTGGACTTGGTCTATCATACGTTTGCCTTTCGCGTATTCACAAGTTGTCCGGACTACTCATAGAACCAGCCTCTTAAACCAAGGTTACCCTCAATCAACAACCATGCTGGATGGATCGTTAAGCACCCCGAATTTGAAAGGCTCAAAGAGCTATCATTGCAAAATGATTGTACTTCGTAAATTCTACCTATAAGCCTAATGCTAATTAAAGCGAAAACGTTTGAACTTGAAATATATTTGCTGTTGTCCTTTTCTGATTTTATGTGATATCGTGTTTCCATTTTATGTGTGTTTTATGTCAGATTTCATTGCTGCAATTGATGCAGATGCGAAGCCTTACATTTCCCTTACAGCTTATATAGAAAAGTCTGATGTCAAAAACGGTACCAAAAATCGACATGTCTGTTGCGCAGATTTAAATCCTTCGAAGGTCCCGAGACGAGATGTTGGTTATCTCGAATGCGATCGTGCCATTTGCTTGCTATAAAAGAACTCGCTACCCTTTATTTGGGTAGATTGCGAAGCGGATTACCGTCCTTGTTTAAAATGGCTTCAAATGCGACATCCACCTCTTAAATGCTGGTATTCCTCCCCCTTTTTATCTCCGATATTCTTTCTCATATCTATAATTTTCCTTTTATCTGTCACTTCTAAACCAATTCATTCCTTCGCTGACGGCAGCACCCTCAGATTCACATGTTCACTGAACCACACAAATCTGGAATTCTCTTCTGGATTCGGCCTTCCCCTTCAGTACAATATACAAGCTTTTAAGAACGATGTCCTTCGTGACCCTTCTACCTCTTTACTTTCGGCCCGCACTGATATAATAATGGGGTAAACATTGACGCGAGGGCGTCGTGGCGCAGTGGTTAGTGTGTTGGACTCTGACGCACGATGAGCGAGTTCGGATCCCGATAACACCAACGCCATCGAATGTTTATTTCACGGCTTCCCTCCTCGGCGGGGTACTGGCAAAACCCTCCATAGTATAACTTGCCTGGAAAAAGCTTCTCGACTCACGCCGTTCGGAATCGGCATTAAACTGTAGGTCCCTTTTACCTGTGGGAAAAATAAATCACACACACCATGGGTGATTGAAGAGAAGCTTGGCTTTGGTCCTTCATGGGCTGTAACGCCACCAAAAGAAAAAAAAGAAAACCTTGATCGCAAAATTTTCCGTCTTGTAAATGTTAGATCCTGTAAGGTCATTTTTTGAAAGGCAAAGTATACGATGATAGCCACCATTTAAGCCCCGCCGAAATTGAATACCATAGGAACAGGCGTATTGAACATTTTTATTAAAAATATTGACCTCTAGGTCAACATTTGTAAACCCAGTTGTAGTATAAATTGGAAGGATATATTTTTTTTACGGAAGTTCCGTCGATTGGCATTCAACGTTCATCTTGAGTCAAAAGTGAGTTATATCCGAGTCTTTTCCGGCAAATTCCAAAGAACGCCTAGTAACCTTGCCCAGCATAAAGGCCTTCACTCTAAGTACTTTACGAGCATTGTGATATTGGCAGAGATAGAACAAACTTCCTAAGTGTATGGCAATTCTCATCCCCCATTTAATGAATGAATGTCAATGCTAGAAACATCTTGAATTCTAAATGACCTAGTTTTCATCTCACCCCCCACAAAAGTCTTTAGTTCAGTGACACACGTATATGTAGATACACCTTAAGCCATACCGAGAAAAAGTCAAGTCTATCATCTTTTTTGAAATAATTTCTTTAGCACACACTCCAACTATTATGATCATCCAATGCCATTCTGCCAATGGTGAGATGCTTGTACTTAACGCGCTTCAAAGTTTCTGTCACCTTGTTATGTAGCTAATTATGCAGTTGTTTAAATTCCGGAACAGGAATACCAAGAGAACGTGGAAAAAAGCTGTGTTTCCAATTTAAACTTCGTAGCTAGAACGTAATAGTTTGCAGTCATCAAGGATGACATCATATACCATGCTTGCTCAATTCTTGACAGTCTGAAAATAAATTAAATGTTTCCTGCTAGTTCGACATGCAGTCACTCATAAAGGTGTACTGACGTATGTAGTGTGAACTCGTATAGGTAATCTCACTTTAATTTACATAGTTACGGGTAAAGGTGACAAGTTGAAGAACTTTCTTTCACTGAGCCGAATTTATTCAATGCGCTCGTCTGTTCAGGTTGTAAGGTGGCTTCGTGAGAATCTGGAACGTTATTGCTTTGTGTAATATATGTACGAATTATGTTTGGATAGTTAATACAACCGCAAATCACTTACCCATACAGCCCATTCTAGCTAATTTCAATCTCAAACTTTATCCCAACACTAGATCCCGCAGAGATTTTGATGTCAATGGCGGTCAGGGCAACATACCTGGATATACGAGTACCAACGACCTCGAATGTAAAAGCAGTTCAATAACAGCCCCTCAACAAGGGTAGCGTACATAAACTACCGTCAAGCAAAGTGTACTCCTGCTAACTTCCCTTATTAATGGCCTAACCTAAGAATCTGGTACATGAGTTTGCAACCAAAGGATCCACTCATTCATAGTGTTCGCACTTAATACCTGGCTATCAACGAACAACCCCTAATATTTCACCTCCATCCGAACAGAACTTCATTCAAATTCAACCCAAAGTATAATACAAACCAAGCGATTGCGATATTCCTTTGCGTTTAGTTACCTTTTCGAGCTGTCTCCACCCTCGCCTCTTCATTGCTTGAATAGGGAAGACAACGAAGTGCGAAGATGTTAGATGATACACGTACATATGTTTGTATATGACTGTAGAGTAAAATGTATATTCTCTTTCAAGGTACACAGATACGAAGCTATTTTAGAGATTTTTTTTTTTTTTTTTTTTAAGCGAATTCAGCTTATAGGTTCTTATTTCACTTTTTGGGAACCTTTTTTGCCTGGCTCCCACCATCCTTCCCAGATTAGAGAACCCATTTTATTTGCCTTTGGAGACCACCAAAATACAGCAACAGACAGACAAGGATGATGAACGGTTCCTAGCGATTTTTTCGACGTCCTTTTACCCTTGTTTCTGTTCGGAATCTTATCAGATTTACATTTCATGTCCCAAAAGAATCTGTTTCATTCACTTAGAATGTTATCCTCACGGGTTTATACTCTTATCCATCACCTCCACCTACATACATACATATGCCTTGAAGCTGACTGTGGGAGGTATATTACGGAACTGACAACACACTGTACTCGTATTCGGATGTGTTGTCAACAATTGCATGTCATGAAAATTGCGTTGCGTATACTTGTGTGTACGTAAGTAGCTATAGCACTAACGCATAAGTCGAGAAGTTCAAACCGATTTGTTACTTTTTAAGGAGCGCTCCTGACAAATTTCGTGCTGCTGACTTCGCCTTGTCAAATTCAATAAAACATAATAAGTTTGGGTATTCTACCGCTTCGAAGAAGTGATGGTGCGGTATTAAACGACATGTGAGTTAAGTGTTTTTGGTTAAAATGAAAACCGATTTGGTTCGAGGTACTATATACGTGTTGTCACTTTAGAAGAAATTGTGTTTTTTTTTTTTTAATTTTTCCTTTTCCTTTCTAGATTTTTTCTTCACATTGCTTCTAAGATTGGCAAATGGACTTAAGCTGTCATGAGTGTGTACTTAGGCATTAGTAGGTGTTATATTTTAAAGAACGAATTGACTCGAATGTGCTCCATGTCAGGAGGTTTCTTGTTTTTTTTTTAAATGTATCTTATAAAATCTTGAGAAATGACAACAGACATGCGAGTAACGAATCCTTCATCAGTCATCGAAATTGTGGAAAGGCGTATTGGTACCCAATTTTTAAAGAAGTCCCTGTGGTATTGACACTATTATTTTAACGGGGATTTAAGTTATTTGAAATGCGTTGACAAATACATTAAATTTAGCATTGTCAAAATAAGAGATAGACCAACTCCCTAGACTCCCACCTGTGCTCGAAATATGATTTGTTTATATGTATAGGTATGTACATATATGTAAGGTTTGATTGCGGCTTCTGTGCGATGTTGAGCGAACAGTCAGTCACTGGTACTTGGATTCATATTGCTTGTGGGTCACAATGGATGGTGCGGTTAGGACAGTTTTAAATGGACTTGTCTTCAATCACTTATGTTGCGTGTGATTTATTTACCACAGGTGAAAGGGACCTGCAGTTTAATGTCGATTCCGAAGGGTGTGAGTTGGGAAACTTTTTCAAGGCAAGTTATACTACGGGGGGGCTTTGGAAGTACTCCACCGAGGAAGGACGCTGAAAATAAACATTCGATGGAGCCGCAATTTCTGTTCAATTTTTTAAAATAACGGTATATTTTGAAAGCGTATCTTAGGCAATAATATCCTTTCTGTCGTGCTGTGCCAACGCCTGAAAACATTCGTGGACAATTTGATAGGTTCCTATCAATGTGGCTTCAGCCCAGGGATGTTTTGACATCCCTGTCGAACTCGTCAGGTTGTGCAGGATGACAATGGAGAATTCTCGCTGCTCCATTAAAGTCGGTACGAAGTTAACCGAGACCTCCGATGTCAAAAAAGTGTTCAGACAGGGCGACTCGCTCTCATGGGATTTTTTCAACAACATGCCAATACAAATGCCAACAACATGCTAATACAAACGACACGGTCTACTTTAAGTCTGCACAATTGCTCGCATAAGCTGATGACATTGACGTGATTAGAAGATCGCAGTGAGACGTCAATGAAACTTTTGTGGGTCTGAAGTTAAACGAAGGCAAAACTAAATATATGCTGTCATCAAAGAAAGACGCACAACACTGTTGTCTTGGCCAGAACGTCACTACTGGCAGCCATAACTTTGATATACTCAAAGATTTCGTCTAGCTCGGCTCGCTAGTAACAAACGGGAACGACATCAGCGCTAAGATTAGATGCAGACTAACTCTTGCCAACCGCTGTTTCTTCGGGCTCAATAGGCATTGAGCCGTTTCTCGGAGAACTAAGGTTCTCCTCTACGGTGCAGAGGTCATCCTCTACGGTGCAGAGGCTTGAACCTTATCTAAAATAGATAAAGAGGCCCTCGGTTGTTTCGACAGGAAAAATCTGCGTACAATCTACGCAGAATGGAGGAGAACGAACTGTTGGAACTGTACAGCGACATCGGTCTAGTATGGCGTCTACGGTTCCAACGACTAAGATGGCTAGGCCATGTAGAGCGATTGTAAAGCATAGCTCCATCCCGAAGAGCCTTCGACTCCAACCCGGAAGGATGGCGTTGCAGAAGACGGTCGAATCTAAGGTGGAAAGGGACCTTAACCAACTGGGCATGCGACACTGGAAACAGCTAGCAAAAGATCGTGCTAGCTGGAAAAGCTTGTTGATTGAGGCCCAGGTTCACCCCGAACTGTAGCGCCACAATAGTAAGTAAGTAAACATACTAAGCAACGTCATTCTCAGAGATGAATTGATAGATTCTCACCAAAATAGGCCGACTCAAAGCTAACAATTCCATTAATAAAGTTTTTTTCGTGATCGGATATAGCGTAACGAATCTCAATGATACTGTGCGCTCCGATAGAATTCACCTGATTTTTTTTGAAACTCAGTTTTTCATTTATATTTTTTTACTCGGTACTTTTGTAAAAATTCAGATTTGAACCCATTTCATTAAGTCATTTGCCCATGATGTTCACGTGTTTTAAAAAAATCTTTCAATTTTTCCTAAGTTGTCGTGATACAGTTTTTCAAAACATGATACAAAAAATACTGACACATTATCCGTTATGTGTTTAGATCTAAGAACGCTTTTATTCTATTTATTTCTTAAGTAATAGATGCAAACCACTACAAGGGCACAAGGTCACCCCTTACTTCTCAATTCGTAAACGTTCCTTGAGTGCTCCCTTATCGATACTATAATCCGTCTAGCTTATTTTGAGGATAAAATTGTACATGAGGAACTCTGTTTATGTACGAACATACATATGTACCAATGTGCTTAACATAATAACTTGCTCTGTCAGGAATATCTCCTTCACTTGTCAAAATAAATCTCCGAACGACTCCTTTCAACCTCTTTTGAGCATCCATTGCTTCTTTCCATTTTATTTTGGGGCTGCCTTGCGGAATATTTAGCAAAACTCGTATTCACAGGAAAACTTAACACGTCATATGTACATATACAAATAAACGATTTACAGGCATATTTCTTGACTTAAAAGTCGTTTTCCACCATACTCAAACTAAAAATTCTTATTATTATTATTATTACAATGATATCAAATAGCGTTGCGCACTGCGACCTTTACAAATCTATTGCGCCTGCTAACCGAGGAGCTTCTTCACTTCCCTAATGAAGTTGAGAATGCTTCTTGTAGGAGCCGAGATGATCCCTCGAGTCATAACTAAACTGAGAAGGATACGCTTCCTGAGATGGCAGAGAGCAACACACTCTTGGAGCCATCAGTATACCACCTAAGGCCTTTGACATTAAGCAAGGGATCACTAGTTTCCCATGCTGAGCGGCTTGGAATCATTATCTCAAATCTCTTGTCTATGCGTCCGAGACCATGGTAATCATATCTAACTCGGCGAAATGTTTCACGATGGACATGTGACCGACGAATCTACATGGCAGGCTTGTTGATTGCACTGCGTAATGCCACCTATTTAATAAAAGGTTGCATTGGAATTAGTCCAATGAGTGCTTCTAGGACTGCCGTGGCGCAGGTGGCCATAGCGCCTGTAATGCCGAGACATACTAGACTCTGAAGGCGTTTAAAGGCTTAACAATTAAACGAAAAAATAATTATTACTATTAACGCCGACAGTAGATAAGTTCCTGTATCCTTTGTCAAATCGCCGGGTTTGACCATAAAATAATCGGGTCCTGTCGAATCCCTGTTTTTATACTATATTTGTACCAAATTCTCACCAAAATGTTAAACGGAATCTTGGTCAACCTAGGCTTTCTACCGTATTATGTTTTCCGCCTCTACGCTACGGTGCACCCTATGTCGGTGCACCCGCCGGCTGAAGCACGTGTTCGTTGTCTTGACCTAAGTTTAAATCCCCATTATTCGCAATTGCTTCACAATATGATACTGAATGCGATTGATAAGACCCTCTATACTCTCGCACGCAATACATGCCAGATTGTGACAATGATGCAATCGTCGTCTCCTTAATCGATTAAGATCAAAATGTCCTTGTGTGGCAATTAATTTTCAACTTACGTCATACAAACCTGCTCTAATGAAAGAATCTTCACAGTCTCTGCAACCTTATACAAATGTTGTCAAGCTAAAGGTGACAATGACTTTCAGCTCCTGCTCCTGCTCTTGCTCCTGCTTTTCTTCCTTCTCTCCTGGTGCTGCCCAATAACATTCTTCAGCTTACTGCATTTTGGTCCAAAATTAATGGCAGGTATAGCCTGCTTGTAACATATCATTAATTGGACTTTCGTAATTCCATTAATTGCTCTTAGTGAACTTCAATTTAGAAATGCCGGCCCGGTGGGATAACAAAACCAACGTATCTACGATGGTCACTTTCCTGTGATACTCTCGGCTCACGTGCATGTATGATTACTCTCAACCCGCAGAAACCATCTACATATAAACCTTCCCATATATGTATGTATGTACGTATCCAGGAGCGTAAAGTTTTTGTGTAATACGAAAACAATCACTTGTGTAAGCAAGTCGTGTGCAAAATGTTGGCAACGAACTTTCTCTCGTCTTCCGTGGATCGTATATTCACGACGTCCGGATACGAAGTTGTCATCATAGCCGGTAGCGGGCGGTTATCAGAAATTGTGTAACACTCTTAGACTTCCAGCCGAACGAGCGATGGAGAGCTTCACTAGTCTCTGATACCATTTGAATTGCGATAAATCAGTTTGAACTTACGTGGAGAAGTACGTACTCAAGGAGCACGTTTGCCTGTGTCGTGTGCCGTTTGTCGGGGACATCTCAAGGATCTATGTATGCGTTTTGAGGTAAAGAAAAAGACGAAGAACTGAGTAGGGATAGAATTGCAATTTCGAACTGACGACATAAATCCGCAGGTGGTAAACGAGACAAATTAAACGAACATTAACACGTGACTTCGTGTCGTTTCCACCTATATGGCTGCTTTCTGAGATACGAGGTCTCTGCAGATAGGGGGCACAAAACATTGAAGAAAGAAGCTTTTCAAGTTTTTCTTTGTTTTCTTTTGTGTACTTTCGAAGTCCTCTCTTCGACTGAAAACTCAGTTTTCAACAGGCATGTGAACGGAACTATCGTATAAGATGCCGTCATAGGACAAAATGAGAATGATGCATGACTGGGGATGCAAGCATGGTTATTGGTATATGGCCATGAGAAACATGCGTACCTCTGGCAGAAAACATCAAGAATTGAAGGAACTTACATAGAAAAATTTTAAATTTGACGGAATTATACAACCATGAGCTAGCTAAATCGTCTTGATATTGTCAATATTTATCTGTAAACTACTCTAAATTTTTGGAATAATATAGTGATGAAAGCGAAGTTGAGATTTCTGACTCGAAATGCGGGAGTAAGGTTTGAAGACCATCAAACATCGAGCTTCTTTCCTAAAATCTGGCTTCTATCGTAAAACATGACATTAGTTCATTCATGGCTTAAGGTGCATGCGCCTGCAGAAAGGGATGAGGATGGTTTTTCTTAATTGCAAAGAAACTACGCAAGAGCGTTTTAACCTAGAATAAGTTGTTCAGAAAAAAAATTATAAAAATGCTTTAATAATGTAAAGAAAAAAAAAACAGTTTTACAACTATCTATTCAATAAGACAAGGATATCAAAAAATGGTTTTTATTTTATACTCCCCATCGGCCATAACCCTCTGCATTCTCTAGAGCCTAATTCAATATGCAATTTCGAATAGGGCACATCTCGCATATTTTAACAAATACGGTTTTTCGGATGAGTGAATTCTAAATACTTCCCTCTATCCTTTATATTCGAAAGGGAAACATCTATGGTGATTGTTGTACTTTCGACATCATGGAGCGCACAGAAATAATTCCGAAAAGGCCATAATTCTAAGAGATGTGTCCTTTTCGAATTTATTGTAACATAAGACCGTTAACTTCCATAATATGTACGTCCGATTCTTTCGCTCTTACGATTTAAGACAACAAATATATTGCGTCCTTCATCAGTCATTGCGTAGTGTGTTTGCTTCCAGTTATCAAGACCACGTTATCTTACATCCGCGAATACTTGGTCTTTATACCGAAGGTTCGGTCTTCCTCTTCGTCTCGAACCATTAGGCTCGAAGTCGAAGACCCTCTTACATGGAGCGTTGGTGTTCATGCGCTCGATGTGGCCGAGCCAATGTAGTCAACGGATCTTTGCTTTCCGGACTATATCTACATCTTTGTACAGCTCGTAGAGTTCGCGGTTATGTCTTCTCCTCTATTCACCTCCCTCACAGAAAGGACCAAATATCCGGCGCAGAATCCAAAATCAGCTCCGCCGTCCTGCTTATCGTCCAGCTTTCGGCTTTCACCAATTCGGATGGAGCAGCGAGCATTCTCCAAAGTCATCATGCATAGTCTGACTAGTTTAGCACGAACGTCAAAGGTAGATATAGCGTTGTATAGCTCGTCTCTAATTACGCTGTCGTATGCGGCTTTGAAGTCGACAAATAGGTGGTGAGTGTCAACTTAAAATTAATTGGTTTTTTCCAGGATCTGTCTTAGTATGAAGATTTGGATTCATACGTTCAGACAACGCGGTAGAGAAGATTTCGTAGACGATGTTAAGGAGACTTATTCCTCTGTAGTTGGCGCAGTCTTGTGGATCGGGCAAACGATGCTTAGACTCCATTCCTCGGGCATGCTTTCCTCTGACCATATCCTACAGATAAGCTGGTGCATGCCCCTAACCAGATCGTCTTTAGCTGTCGCGGACGCAAAAAACACTGCAGTTTTGCATATGCAACGCTATGCAAGAGAACCAGAAAAGTATTCGGTACTTTTCGAATAATTTTTTATAGATGGTGATCACCATCAAATCATACAGAAATGCTCATTGTTGACAACCCATAAGAAATTAGTGTGCTTATTCAGTTTGTTTTTTTTTTTTTTTTTGGTTGCGCCAAACGGATGTGGAATCTTCAAAAGATACCAGTCCCGGACTACTGGCATGTACGATTCGCAAGCCTGAATAATCGATGCCAGGAATACGCCTACGTACTAAACCACACCCGGCCCCTTTCAACCACTCTCCCCGCGGGACTGCCGTTAGGTATTACTTCGGGGGGCTGGTTTGCATTTTATGCCCTTCTTTCTCTAATTGGTCTTTCCTGTTCCAAGGGACAGACGCCGGAGTTCCTTCATGATTCTCGCTGCGGTTTCTTTCACAGCGTCCCATATTTCGCTCGATGTCAGCATATGCTTTATGATGTTCTCGGGAGTCGGTGTTTCTCCAATTTTATCTTCGAGATATTTATTTTCTGCCTCGAAATGTGAGCAATTAATGTTTATACCATTTACTGGATGTCTAATTTCTAAGACAGTTGTAAATATATCAGGGAACAATAAAAAAAAAAAGAAAAAAAAAAATGTGGGCATTACAAAAATAAGAGTTACGTACAGCAAGACACCAACAATAGTGACTTCGTCAGCAACACCATGCAACAAGTTCAATAGAGGTCATAATCCAGTATTGTCAACAACGGAAACGACTTTATCAGCAACACCTCATAACGAGTTGAACAAAGTTCATCCTCCAACATTTGCTGATGTTGCACCGCCAGCAGAAAGAATGAATAAAAGACAATCACAGAAGTCTTCGAGTCGTTCTTTGATTCTTTGAGTGTGCTTTATTACATCGTATTAAAGACCCAAATAAAAGTGTTTTTTTTTTTAACCCGGAAAGACATTTGAGTTACGCGTTCTGCATCTTCCCTAGCCTCTCCACAGTTTGCACAGATAGGAGATTCATCAAGGCCAAACCTGTAAAGATAGGCTCGGAAGCAGCCATGCCCGGTTATGAACTGGGTGAGATAAAAATCTACTTCTCCATGATGCCGGTTTAGGAAACTTTGTATATCCGGTATAAGTCGATTGGTCCACCATCCCTTTTTTGACTGATTCCATCTCTCCTGCCATATTACCATATTCCAATACTACGCCGTCTCTCTTCCAGTTTAATATCTCTGGCTGAGGCAAGGGTTTCCTGAATTTTGGCGTCGTCGAACCTTTGCAACTCGATGGCCAAGATATCGGCTGGTAGCATTCCAGCAATTACACATATGGCATCATCCGATATCGTCCGAAAAGCGCTGCACACTCTAAGTGCGGATAGTCGGTTGGTGGAGTTTACTCTTCTTGAGTGGGACTTAGTTTTCATCGCCTTTGCCCATATTGGTGCCGCGTACATAATTATTAACTGCACCACTCTTGACAAAACTAGTCTTATTTGCTGCCTGGGTCCTCCGATGTTTGTTTATCGCACTTTATTTCAAGGAGTTCCTTGTAGCTGAGCCTAGCGTCAATCATCACACCTAAGTATCTGATAGACGGTTTCGACGTTATATTTTGATCGCCTACCCTGATGGTGACTGTTTCCCCTTTCTTGCGGCTACTTACAAGTGCTGCTTCTGTTTTGTGATCGGCGAGCTCTAACCCGACTGTTGACATCCAGCGTCTCACTCTTCTGATACATTCGTTCCCTATGTCCTCTATTTCTTCCAGGTGTTTCGCTGCTACTACGATTGCAATATCATCAGCGAAGCCTTTGATTTTTGCCTCATTGGGAATTTCTAGCCTCAGAACTCCGTCATACATAAGGTTCCACAGACCTTGGACCGATCCTAGTGGTACTCCGCCAGATATGTGGCACTGCATTACCCCGTCGTCGGTATCGTAGAAAAGATACCGTCTCTCAAAATAGCTTTCAATTATTTTGCTGAGGAATCCTGGCACCATCTTTTCTCTAAGTGAATGTACAATTTGTCCCCAGTTTGCAGAGTTGAACGCATTTTTGACGTCCAGTGTCATTACGGTACCGTATTTCTTTGCGCCTCCTGCCCATCTCTTGCTCTGAATAGCTTCTTCCAGAACTTTAGTTACCCTCCGTATAGCATCGATTGTAGAACGGGCTTGCTTGAATCCGTATTGTTCGTCTGAAAACCCTCCGGCTTCATTTATTGCCACCTCGACTCTGTTGGCTATCATTTTCTCCAGTATCTTACCCATTGTATCTAAGCAAATCGGACGGTATGACGACGGCTCCTCTGGTTGTTTTTTCCCTTTAGGTAGCAGCACCAAGCGTTGTTACTTCCATTGGTCTGGAAAGACCCTTTCGATTAGGCACTTATTGTACATTTCTAGGAATGGTCCCGTGTTTGTATTAATGGCTAGTTTAAGGGCCTTATTTGGAATGCCATCCAGCCCAGGTGACTTTTTGTCCTCGAAATGTTTGCACACCTTTAGGAGTTCAGTTTCTGTGGTAGCTGTGACTTCCTGTTTATCCTGGGGTGCTTCTATACGCTCTATCGTTCTTTGCGATTGAAATAGTCCCGATACTATTTTTTTCATTGGGAGAGGGCTTGCGGGCGAGGGGGCCCTGGTGGTGCCTTTGAGTTTTGTCATGACAGTCCTGTAAGCGGTACCCCAAGGATTTACGTCTGCTTGCTCGCAGAGCTCCTTAAATTTGTTATTTTTGCTTCTCCTAATGGCCAATTTCAGATCCCTACGTCTATCTCTGTATTGCGCCTGTAGCTTTTGATAAAAGGTCAAACCTCTGGATCGCTTGGACAGTCTTCTCGCTCTATGACACTTGCTGCTTAGCTCTGCTATCTCCTGGTTCCACCAGTATACTGGTGGCC
Source organism: Eumerus sabulonum (assembly GCA_951905685.1). Taxonomy (NCBI): domain Eukaryota; kingdom Metazoa; phylum Arthropoda; class Insecta; order Diptera; family Syrphidae; genus Eumerus; species Eumerus sabulonum. The sequence continues at coordinate 146,256,734 of OX645060.1, read as the reverse complement.
GGCGATTTGATGACGTTTTCCGGACCATGGATGCATCGCAAGCCCAAGTGCAATAAACAAGTGCTTATTAAGTTGAAGCGTTGTGTATGTATGTATGTATGTTGGCTTCACAGTCTATGAAGGGCCAAAGCAGAGCATCTTTCAGTCATCTATGTATGTTGTGTGTGATTCCATTTTCCCATAGGTTAAAGGGACCTACAATTATTGTCGGTACCGAACAGCAAATTTCGAGAAGCTTTTCATGACCATTATACTGCAGGGGGTTTTGTCAGAACCCCGCGAAGGGAAATCACTTGAAAACACGTTCGATGGCGTCAGAGGCCAACACACTACATCATGCATATATACACCCCTCTAAATCACTGAATATGCAAATTTAATTATGTAAGTATTGTAATATAAATATAATAATACGCCATTGCACCATAATGCCATTCATGCCATCAATACAGAATTAAAATAACGGGTGGCCCAATTAAAATGTTATCATCAGGCAACCCAATAACTTTGACACCGGTTGGCAGAACGGATTGGGACAGCCCGCATTCTAAGTTAGTTCTTACGAATTTTTACTATGGAGCAGTACACGCCACAAAAACGCGCTGTTATTCTGCAGCTTTATATTCAAAACAATTTCTCAATTGTGAAAACTCAACGTTCAAATTTGAAGTGACAGACGCGCCTTCTCACATGACCATTAAGCGTCTGCACCAAAAGTTTTTTGACACCGGTAATCTTGGCAATACATCAAGGGAGAGAGCGTACGGGACGGTCCGATGAGAATATTGAGGCTGTACGGGCCTCAGTTAAGACCTCACCCAAACATTGAGTCGCCGCCGATCCATTCAGTTGGGCATCAGTCGCAGCTTATCTCCGTACAAAATTCAACTTACTCCTCAATTATTGCCACCCAATAAGTCACGTCGCTAGGATTATGTGAAGTTCGTCGTAAACTTGGCTCAAACCAATACTGATTTTTGGAAAAAGTCATCATGAGCGATGAGGCTAATTTTTGGTTAAATGGAAGGATCAACAAACAAAATTGTCGGTTTCACGTTGCCAAAAATAGTCAATTAATCTACGAAGAAACTCTTCACGACCAACGCGCGATTGTTTGGGCCGGCATTTGTGCGCATAGTGTCGTTGGACCATTCTTTTTTGAAGACGACGATGGGGTACCCACCACCGTTAATGGCAGGCATTATCGGGCGATGATAACGGATTTTCCGTTGTCATTTTTAACGGGACATGACATGGACAACTTTTTATTCCAACATTATGGCACCACAGCCCACACAGCTCGGGCTACCATCTCTTTATTGCGCCGTTAGTTCGTCGATCTTTTAATCTCCAAAAACGGGGATTTTGACTGGCCATCCATAAAAATGAAATCACACACAACATGGGTGATTGAGAGAAGCTCGGCTTTGGTCCTTCATGAACTGTAACGCCAACATACAAACATTACCGAATAACAGATTTTCAAAAAAAATGGCCATGCATACCCTAAAGCAGACGCAATGCACACCGTGGCCGTAACATAACACCTTTCAAAGGCTTGCACGGAGGCTCCCCTTATCCTTGTTTGTCCAATCAATTAACATCATTTTCACTTCTATACAAATTTATTCAACGTATTGGTTTCCAATTCAACATCTGCCGGCGGCTTACTCTCAAAGCTATCAAGTTTCAAACTTCAACAAAACTTCCAACAGTATTAGGTCTTTAAACAAAAACTGATTATGATCAAGATGCACACAGATATATACGGGTACAAAATCTATTCCCGAAGTGGTTGTCTAACGCAGCTGTGCTCCTTGCAATTGCTATTCACATCCTTCTATGCCGATTAATGTACCATAGTAATGATAGAAACACCACCTTCATCACTTACATTGCAGCGATAACATTCGCCATAGCCAGCGGAATAGCGTGCAACTGAATGACGTTCCCAATTAAGGAATTTATCCTCGGTTAGGAACATAATTACCAAATTGCACCGAAGAAGGATTCCGTCCTAATCAATTTCACTTCTCTTACTCTCTCTCTCTCTCCATGATGCCATCCATAAGACAGCACGCAGTCATACCAGTACAGATAACTGCATGCGGTGCAAGTACCTCCTCCGTCCTTATTGCCAACCGTACATCTTTAATTACGTGCATTCTCACAGATATTCCTCAGCATTTTTCGGGGTTACAAGTGAAGGATGAACTACATTAGACATTGTCTACTCGTTAGGTGACTGTGGAGTCAGAATGTTTGGCCAAAGTTTACTTGAGAATCTTTCCTACGGTTGAAGTCATATTACGTATCTATTATTATTACATGGCTGAGCCATATTCTTCTCGACCTGTCTGCCATATCGTTTCAATACTTTTGTTTCTCGTCCTCGTGCTTTTTCGTCTGGGATGAGGAAAAACTTTTGCGCAAACTACCTCACTACTTCAGGGAACTTTATTCCTTCGAATGAAATAATGTCATTATCGTCGCATAAGAGTTATGAAATATTTCTGCAAAATGAACAAGAACTTTACTGGACGTCGTCGTAGGTACTGCTCTTGGCATACTTATAAATACATATATGTATGATAGTTGGGGATTTTGGGCACAAAATTATTTGACAATTTCAGGTGGAAATTTGTCTTTAAACCCATCATGGGATCAAACATGTTCTCTTATTTGTAGGACGAAGAATAGAAGAAGAAAGTAAAGAAAAAAGTTATTTATATCCTGAAGTTGTGGTTAGAATTGGACAAGCAACTTTTCGGCGAGTTCATCAGGTGAGGCTTTATGAATATTAATAACAATGTTCCATCCATAGGCTCAGAAAGTGACACAACGTTAGAAGTAATTGACCATATAGAATTGATATCAATAGATCAATTGATTCCTTCCTTCAGAAGGAAGATCTTTTTGTAATTTTAAAGAAGTGAAAACGAACATTCAGGTTACCGAAATAAACCGAATGTAAGCGAGGCCACGAAATTTGATTGTGGGTAGATCGTGGAAATGTTGTATCAGTTGGCAGTGAACCTGGACTGCAAGTAAAGGCCCCCTCAATGCGTATTTAGTTAATTGAGGTGCCTCACCTTAACTGCGGTTGTCCACTGGCATTGAAATCGAAATATATATGTTACAAAAGTAAGTACACGAAGAGGAAAATCAAAGGGAAAACTTAATGAAAACATAAACAGAAGTTATAAATGATAATCAAAAATTAGTACTTATTAGAGTACCCTTTTGCCTTGGGGGAGGGAGCGAGCAAACAGAGCAAAGAAGTTGGTCGCGTTTAACATGGCAAACGCCAGCTTCGATCTCTGTCCCTGCTCAATCCAAGTTGACTCACAGCCTCCGCGTGGCCCCCCTGGATAGCTACCCTGGAACCGCCAGGTAGTGAACCAATGTGTGCAGTGACCAACCCCTTGTTCCTGGGAAAGAGGAACCTGGCCCTCCAGGTTGGGGGTTGTGCTTAGGGGTAACATCCCTATCACGTAAAAACCTGCTTGTTCCGAAACGACAACAAGCCTCGGATACGGACGGACGACCCCAAGCCCCAGCTAGAACACAAAAATAGTCCTAGGAGATTTTAATGCTAAACTGGGCAAAGAGGACATATCTGAGTCGATCATAGGAAAGCATAGCCTCCATAGCACCACATCCGACAACGGACTTAGGCTAATCGATTTCCTAGCGGGGCGTAACCTCCTTGTAACAAACACGCGACTCCCCCGTCTCAACATCCACAAGGGTATCTGGCGGTCTTTTGATCAATCGACCACCAACCATATTCATCACATTGCGATCGACGCCAGACACTCCTTCTGTATTCTCGACGTACGAACCTTCTGAGGGGCCAACATCGACCCGGACCACTACCTTGATGTAGCCAAGGTACGAATGAGGATATCAAGAATGCTTAGGAGTCGAGTAGGACTACGTAAGCTTGACGTCGGAAAGCTACAATCGCAAGAGACTGCCAGAATCTTTGCCGATCATATCTCCTCCATAAGACCACATCTGCAGACTGTATAACGGCGATGATAGACAGGATACCGCTGTCAGGCAAAACCAGCCATTCGTAATGGACGACGATGTAACAGAACTCAGTCCACCCGACCTAAACGAAGTCAAAATAGCGATATCATGACTTAAGTCTAATAAAGCCGCGGGCGCAGACGGTCTCTCTCCTGAGCTTCTTGAGGCGTCTGGAGATGAGCTGGTAAGGTACATGCACCATCTCATTTGCAAGGTATGGTCGGAGAAAAGCATGCCCGACGTATGGAATCTCAGCATCGTTTGCCCGGTCCATAGGAAAGGAGACCCTTATAACTGCGCCAACTATAGGGGAATAAGTCTCCATAACATCGCATATACGGTCATCTCTGCCATATTGTGTGAACGCCTGAAACCGCTTGTGGATAACCTGATTGGCTCTTATCAGTGTGGTTTCAGGCCAGGTAAATCCACAATAGACCAAATATTTACGCTACGGCAGATCTTGGGGAAGACAGAGGAATACCAAATCGACACTCACCACCTCTTCGTCGATTTCAAGGCTGCATATGACAGCGCGTATAGAGATGAGCTATACAAAGCCATGTCTAGTTTTAATATCCCTGTCAAACTCGTCCGACTGTGCAGGATGACAATGGAGAATTCTCGCTGCTCCATTAAGGTCGGCAATGAGCAAACCGAGACCTTTGATGTTAAAAAAGGATTTTGGCAAGGTGACGCGCTGTCGTGCAACTTTTATAACATCGTGCTTGAAAAGATCGTACAAGAGTCACTGGCCAACACAAGGGGTACGATTTATTTCAAGTCTACGCAATTGCTTGCGTACGCCGACGACATTGGCGTGATTGGACGGACACAGCGAGACGTCAATGAGGCCTTTGTAAGCATTGAGGTAGAAGCGGCTAAGATGGATCTCAAGGTTAATGAGGGTAAAACCAAACATCTGCTTTCATCTAAAAGAGACGGACGACACCGACGTATTGGCCACCTTGGCTCATTGATGACCAGCGACAATAACACCAGCGCTGAGATAAAACGCAGAATCACTATTGCCAACCGCTGTTTCTTTAGGCTCAAGAGACAATTGAGAAGTAGAGCCCTCTCTCGCAAAACCAAGGTGACACTATATAAGACCTTGATCATCCCAGTCCTCCTTTACGGCGCAGAGGCTTGGAGCTTAACAAAAGTGGACGAAGATGCCCTTGGTCGTTTCCAGAGGAAAATTCTGCGCACTAACTACGGTCGCGTTTTTTCAAACGATGTATGGAGGAGAAGATATAACGAAGAACGGGTTATACAGCGACATCGGCCTGGTACGACGTCTACGGATACAGCGCCTAAGGTGGCTAGGCCATGTAGAGCGCATGGAAAACACAACTACGACCCGTAGAGTCTGTGAATCCACCCCGTAAGGAAGGCGCGGCAGAGGACAGTCGCATCAACGGTAGCGCACGCAGGTGGAAGGGGACCTTAACCAACTAGGCGTGCGGCCCTGAAAACAGATTGCCAAAGACCGTGCCAGCTGGAGACGCTTGTTGGTTGAGGCCCAGGTTCACCACGGACTGTAGCGCCAAATAAGAAAGTAGTAAGTAGTTTGGCCTTGATGACGGCATACATCCTAGAAGGCATTAATTAACATCTGTGCAGGTTTTCGACCATTCCTCCTGCAAAACACCTTCTAGATCATTCTTTGACTTAACGTCATGTTTCCTAGTTTTTCGCTCTAGATGTTCCTAGACTGGCGGTGTTTGCACATTTTCTCGTACGTTGTAAAGCAACCATTCCTTAACCAAGAGCGAAGTGTTCTTAGGGTCGTTATCTTCTTCTTCTTTGGTGGCGTTACAGCCCATGAAGGACCAGAGCCAAGCTTCTCTCAATCACCCATGTTGTGTGTGATTTATTTTTCACACAGGTGAAAGGGACCTACAGTTTAATGCCGATTCCGAACGGCTTGAGTCGCGAAGCTTTTTCCAGGCAAGTTACACTACGGGGGGTTTTGCCAGTACCCCGCCGAGGAGGGAACCCGCGAAATAAACATTCGATGGCGTTGGTGTGATCGGGATCCGAACTCGCTCATCGTGCGCCAGAGTCCAACACACTAACCACTGCGCTACGGCGCCCTCGTGGTCGTTATCTTACTGGAAGATAAATTATCCCTCTAAGCCTAATTTTTCTACGCTCTAGTATATATTGCTCTTTAGAATGTTTAAGTAAATATATTTGACCATCATTTCGTCAACGAAGACTAAATTGCCCACTCCAGAAGCCGCCATACACCCCCAGACCCTGACCGATCCATCGCCGTGTTTGACAGTACCAACCTAATTTTTCGGATCTAGCTTCTCGTTTGCCGTTCTCCAAACTTTGCCACGAATCATATCTAAGATGGTCTTTTGCGAACTGTTCATTATAGTTTTCGTTCATTATAGTTTTTTATAATTAATTCTTAACTTAATCTTGTGAAAGTTGCTTTTCTCGTACTATTTCTTTTCAAATAAGAATTTTTAAATATTTCCAATACCAAACTTAGAAGGAAAGGTAAACTTAAAAAAAAAATCACTCTTTTTGCAATACGTCCTTCTCATTCAAAGTTTTAACTCGGTATGCGACGTCTGTGTAATATGAATTCTCATTTGCTGCTTCTTGGAAATTTTTACATACATATGTACATATCGCTCGCCTAACGGTACTTTTTTTCGTATCCGCCAACTTCACAGATAGTCAATAACAATAAGTGACCATGTGGAGTCTATATAGCGTTACGGCTCCGGAGAACCTACCTGTAAGCCTAGCTTCTCTCAATCACCCATAGGCAAAAAGGTCCTACTGTTTATTGCCTATTCTGAACGGCGAATTTCGGGAAACTTTTCATGACAATTACACCACCGTGAAAAACAGATTCTATCACATGGCTGTTGTCGGGATTCGAACCGGTGTCATCGGTGTCAGAGGTCAACACACTACCCACTGCGCCGCATGAATTCGAAGGACTCGCTCTCCTTAGCAACACATTTTTCTCATCTGTCGATCAAGCATTTTTTATCGCTTTTGAGGCAAACTCGTAGCTCACTGACGAAATCGCTTAGGTCTGGTGAATAAGCGGTACGGGGGTAGCGTCCTCCATTTGGGTGTCTCCATGTACGTTGCCGTACGATGCGTTGCCGCGAACGAAAATCAGCTATCATGCTTTCGTTAGTAACCCCATGGTGGGCATTAACCGCTTCCTTAGGTTTCAATAGCTCCCAGTAGTCCTGCTGATCCCACCAAAGGCATAGCATGGTTTTCCAATCAAAGCGATTTGGCATTGCCGAAGATGTCGATGGTTGGACGGAATCGACAGTGACAATCCGATGAAGTATTGTCTCCCATTCAATTCCCGTGGCTACCATTTTCCAAGCTTCTGAACTTTTGCTATGGCATGCAGATGCATTGAAATGACCAGTTGAGTAAAGTGGCCCTTACACGATCAATCAATCGACTTCATGCATCGTGTCTATGTGGATTGACTCTATCCCTTACACGGCTCAATCGATTAAAGCAAATTTCTAGTGAAATTTAGTGAATTTCTTCGTGTACGGACGTGCGATGAGTGATTCGGACAACTGTATTGCGTACGTTGTTCTGGCTCTTTGTGTAAAGAAGAAGAAGAATAGAATAGCAAAAAAGAAGAGAATTTGGATGAAACAGAGGTAAAAAAAGGAATCAGTTCACTCATGAAAATGTTTTAAGTGAATTAAAAATATCTGCATCTCCCGTTCCTCATCCTCCTTCGATTTAAATTTTCCGCTCCAGACAGACATCACATTCCACGCTCGCGACACCACACCTGGACGACACACAATAAGCTTATTTGGACAATCCAACCCTTACACACATCAATCAGCATGATAATGGTCATGCAATATCAAAAATGTTTTGATTTTTGTCATTCGGTCACCAACGAATGTGTGTGACGCACACAGACGCCTTTTCACAAACACACGTAAATATTTGATGTCATTCGATTGATCGTGTAAGGGTACCTTAACAGTAAGTTACTGAACAAGCGATTTTTGAGATTTGGTATATTTTTGTTTTTTAGCGACTCAGGTTCAAGAGTTTTTATATTCTCTTATGATATGCCTACACACACAACCTGAACGGAGTGCAGTGGCTTGAGTCTTTGCTGTTCGTTCCCTACTCTCAGGGGTGGTTGTCCAAGATAGGACCAGAGCATCTGATTTATAAAAAAAAAAAAACAAAGCAACAGAACTGCCCGCAATTGTGTGTAGATACAATTAACAAAGGAAATATACACGTCGTCAAGTAGGATCCTAGGTAGTGTTTCCTGATTAAGAAGACAGCAGGACAGGCGCAGAGTAGGTGATCAATGGATTCGACTACCTCTTCGTCTAAGCAGCTTCTGCAGAAGTCACTCGAAAATTGCCCTAGTTTTTATGCGTGACTGCCAATGAGACAGTGACCGATGATGACACCAATCATTTTGTAGATGTCAGTTGGTTTTAGGGAGATTAGTTCCTTGGTCCGTTGACTGTCAAGCCGAGGCCAGATTTGCCTGGTGATGAGGAAGGTGTGCCCCTAGGCCCATCTCAGGTTCATCTCAGCCATGGCGAGGTTTGTAAGTTTAAGCTTAATGGCTGCTAGAGATATATCTCAAGGGCGTCGTGGCACATGCCATGTTTGATTGTTGCATCGTTCCTTTTCTGTAAAGTGCGTCGGCTCTTTCATTTCCTAAGATATCGCTGTGCCCTGGTACCCATATGAGATTTATATTAACGCCAACATACATACTACATACATACACTGGGAAATCAAGAAACGTGAAAATCGGTTGGATAGTTTGGAGCAACAACGTGACACGAGAATTTTATATATATAATACATAAATGAACCGGGTGTTTCCATTTTTCCCACTGGGAAGTTAGTGGTGGTGCGGCCCTTACGGGTCGTACCTAGACCACATTTTTCCATATACATATGTACATATAATCGAGAGCGCCTCGATATTTGGCTATATCGCTTTTGGGCTTCGCTCAGCGTCTTAGAGGCGAATGCAGTTGGCTTTTCAACTCCGTCAAGATATGTGTGCGAGATCACAGCACCGATCCCATGTGAGGACGAGTCTGTCGCCAGAGAAAGCAGTAAACCATTTTGAAAATGGACCAATCGAGATACTAGCCGAATGGTCTCCTTAAACTCATCAAAAGCTTTCTGCTGTTGTTGACACCACGTGAACTGCATCTCAATTTGTTAAGGGGAGCCGCTAACTGCGCAAAGTTCTCTATAAATTGGTTGTAGTAGTTTAACCTACCTAGAAAGGCTTCTAGTTCTTTCAGATTCATTGGTCTGGGGAGCTCACGAATGGCCCTTAATCTCGCTTCCGATGGTTCTTTCTCATCAACGACAGCAATTGGCATTTTTCCAGTCGGCATTTTAGCCCATGGTCTTCTAAGCGATGAAGTAACGTCTTCAAATTACGTAGGTGTAGGTATTCAACACCCAGGAATCCAAATCAGCCGTCAGTTGTTCTATGTAACGTTGGAAAATTCCTGTCGAACCCGTCGTCCCGAAAGGAAGCCGCTGATATCAGAATAAACCCATCTCTGTATTAATGACACATAGACGCTTTGATTCATCGTCGAATGGAATTCGCAAGTACACGTCTCAGAGGTCCACCTTTATGAATAACCAGCCACCTTGAAGTTGGCCAAATAACTCTTGTATTCTAGAGACTGGTTGTCAATCGATTTCTAACTCAATTGCCGATAACCATTCAACCCTAGGAGCGAAGTTGTCGCGCTTGTGTCCACTTGAAAAATCGTTTGATGTTTGTTTATTTTCAACGTAACCATCAACTTGCGTTCCTTTCTCTCTGGTTCCCACGTCGTTAAAACGACCACCGGAGTTGCTAACGAATATCTCTCTTTAACCTCTGGAAGCGAATCCCTGTCTTCCAAATAATTGATCGAGTACGCTTTCTCTTTACCTCTATCTCCCTCCTGCTGACTGCCAAATCTACTTCGCTTGCGGCGCCAATTGTCCTTACGCGAAGATCCACCTTCTTCTTGCCGCGTTGACAAACAAACAGGTGAACTACCTTTTTGCATATGTCGCACACAGGTTTGAGGTGCCGACACTGATTTCGGTCATAATGGATGTTACATCCCAGACACGACTCTTGAACCCGAACTTCCTTTGCATTCTTGGAGTTGCGAGAAAATTGTACTACGCTTACCTCAACTGAAGGATTTTTCAGAATGTCCGTTGCCAATCGCGTGGACTCGTATGCAGTAACAATGTCGTCTATTTTACTTAACTTGGGATTCTTTCACTAAGAAGCAGCACTACAAACAGCATCATGGTGAGTGTGAAAAACCAACATATCCTTGATCATCATTTCGGCATATGACTGACCACAATTTTCCCTAGCAAAAACAAATGAAGAATCTCTGGCCAAAACTTTCAGATCAGTAATCCACTCCGCATACGACGGGCTTGGTGACATCTTTGCTAGAAGAATTTCGCATCGAGATGCCAAAACATGTATTTTTGATGATAAATGCCTAGTCAGTTTTTCCGTAAGCTCTTTTAAATGTGTGCGTACTTACGTTTTCCGTTTCAAAAAGATTCCTGAGCGACTCATTAATTGCCGGGCCACATTCTGCCAAAAAATGTGCTTTTCGTAGATTACCATCGTTTAGTAAATTTGCTGCATGATGTTGTTCCAGTTGGAACAGCTAGTTTTCCCAACTCTGCTTCTCTGCGTCGATGGCGATTGGTGCCGTTTCACTAACCGCTGGTGCTCTTAATAACCTCTCCATGAACTCGTTGTTGGAGGCAATGATTTTCTCCATCCATTATCCGAGAGTCCTCGTCGCCACGATGTTAAGTTTAAAAGGGAAACGGCAGTACATATCCTGTACAAAACTTAATTTATAACAACTTAACCTATAAACGTACGGAGTATATATGACACGCGTGTAGGATCTCAGAGACGGGTGTTGGCAGAGTTCCCGATGTCACTTTTCTCCTTTTGCGGTGATGGCATCGCCAATATCTAAAGCAGAGATGCCAACTGTTGCAACACTTAGTCATTCTGGTAGAAAGCCGCAACTCATTATCGTTACTCACATATCACATTGCTTATATTGAGAACACAGGAAGTACTATTCGTTTGAAGCCCAGACGCTGGCGGTGAATCCGTCTTGAGGAGAAAGTTTATTGGGAGCAGTTCAGCACTACCATTTGCCATGTTCTTTTACCAACTCAAAAGGACTGTACAAATAGTGGAGACGGGGGTAAAAGCATTCACCATAATCTGAACGGGTGGATGAATGATTAAAAGCGGGAAAAAGTATGAACGAGCCAGTATTGATTGTAATGACCATCCTCAACGAGGCAATTTCGTATATGACCAAAAATGAGGGCAACGAAAATAATGCAATGTCCCAGGGGCAGTGAAAGTTTTTGGTTTTTAGACTCGAAATCGGCTCCAACATTGCAGCTGTTAGCTATTTACATAAGCTAATTACATAAGTCATACCCACATTCATGAAAATGTCGAATATTCCACTTTCGCCTTCAAGCAGTGCAAAAAGCACTTCAATATGTGAACATCAATAATTTCGCCTCTGCAAATGGAATCCCTGTACTTCTTCAACGGTAGTAAAAGCCTTCCTCTCCTATTACCGCGGACACACAGCACTTACTTCCTTCTTTCCAATATCATGGAAAAGTTAATAAATTATGGAGTCATGAAATATCTCAATACTGCTTAGTGATCGGAGGTATGGTTTTCGTAGCAGCAGGCCTACTATTGATTTGATGGCATATCTCATCGAAAAGTAAAGCCAATTACCAAATAATTCTGACGAAGGGTAGATCGTTGCACTTGGTATTTTAAATGCAATTGCAGAGTGTGGCACGAAGCTCTTTTGTCGAAATTACTTGCTCATGGAAACAAAGAGTTTTAACGTGTATGAATTGGAACAGTTTTAAGTCTCTGTTCTGCCTCCTTCTTTTTATGATCTTCTTCTTTGACCGCGTTACAGCCCATGAAGGACCAGAGCCGAGCTCCTCTCAAGCATCCATGTTGTGTGTGATTTATTTTTCACATAGGCGAAGGGGACTTACAGTCATGCTGATTTCGAACGACGCGAGTCGTAAAGCTACGGCGGTTTTTCTAGTTCCCCGCCGGGGAGGGACAACGCGAAATAAACATTCGATGGCGTTGGTACTATCGGGATTCGAACTCGCTAATCATGCGACAGAGTCCAACACACTAACCAATGCGCTACGGCGCCCTCTTGATATTCAAGACAGAATTTTCAGCCTTCCACATTTGTTGCTAAATTTACAGTCCTGCCCTTCGGCCTTGGAACTGGAATGATTGCGTATATTGGACTCATTCATTTCCGATCTTCAGAGCATCATTAAATAGAAAAGTCCCAGTCGTGTGGAAGTGAAGGCTTCTAAGCCACGATGCTGTCCACTCAGTCATTATCCTTATAGCACTTGAATCACTGAAACTAAAAAACATTCTTTCCTAGGCATGTGTACTAACGAAGACCTTTTTGGACTGGCCATACTTACTTACTTACTTAGGTGGCGCTACAGTCCATGGTGAACTTGGGCCTCAACCAACAAGCGTCTCCAGCTGGCACGGTCTTTGGCCAACTGTTTCCAGTGCCGCACGAATAGTTGGTTAATGTCCCCTTCCACTTGCGTGCGCCACCGTTGAAGCGGCCGTCCGCTGACGCGCCATCCTTCCGGGGTGGATTCGAAGACTCTTCGGGTCGGAGCTATAATTTCCATGCGCCCTACATGGCCTAGCCATCTTAGACGCTGTATCCGTAGACGTCGTACCAGGCCGATGTCGCTGTACAACCCGTTCAGTTCTTCGTTATATCTTCTCCTCCACACACCGTTTGAACAAACGGGACCGTAGATAGTGCGCAGAATTTTCCCCTCGAAACGACCAAGGGCATCTTCATCCGCTTTTGTTAAGGTCCAAGCCTCTGCGCTGTAAAGGAGGACTGGGATGATTAAGGTCTTATATAGTGTCACCATGGTTTTTCGAGAGAGGATAGAGCCCTCTACTTCTCAATTGCCTCTTGATCCCAAAGAAACAGCGGTTGGCAAGAGTGATTCCGCGTCTTATCTCAGCGCTGGTGTTGTTGTCGCTGGTCATCAGTGAGCCAAGGTAGACGATTTCCGTGACCACTTCAAAGTTATATCCGCCCATGGCGACATTCTGGCCAATACGTCGGTGTTGTCCGTCTCTTTAAGATGAAAGCAGATATTTGGTTTTACTCTCATTAACCTACACCTACAAAGGCTTCATTGGCGTCTCGCTGTGTCCGTCCAATCACATTTATGTCGTTGGCGTATACAAGCAATTGCGTAGCCCTGAAATAAATCGTACCTCTTGTGTTGGCCAGCGACTCTTGTACGATCTTTTCAAGCACGATGTTGAAAAAGTTGCATGACAGCGCGTCACCTTGTCTAAAGCTTTTTTTAACATCAAAGGTCTCAGTTTGTTCATAACCGACCTTAATGAAGCACCGAGAGTTTTCCATTGTCATCCTGCACAATCGGACGAGTTTGGCAGGGATGCTAAAATGACATGGTTTTGTATAGCTCGTCTCAATACACGCTATCATACTCGGCCTTGAAGTCGACGAAAAGGTGGTGAGTGCCGATTTGCTATTCCTGGGTCTTCTCCAAGATCTGCCGTAGCACTAATATTTGGTCTACTGTGGATTTACTTGGCCTGAAACCACACTGATAAGAGCCGATCAGGTTATTCACAAACGGTATCAGGCGTTCACACAATACGGCAGAGAAGATCTTATATGTGATGTTAAGGAGACTTATTCCCATATAGTTGATGCAGTTATAAGGGACTCCTTTCTTATTGACCGGGCAAACGATGCTGAGATTCCATTCGTCGGGCATGCTGTCCTCCGACCATACCTCGCAAATAAGCATGCACCTTACCAGCTCATCTCCAGCCGCCTTAAGAAGTCTTGATATCGCTGTTTTGATTTCGTCTATTTCGGGTGGATGGAATTCTCCTACATCGTCGTCCATTAGAATGGCTCATTCTGCCTGACAGCGGTATCTTGTTTATCATAGCCGTTATACAGTCTGCAGATGTGGTCTTTCCAAATCCTCAGCATCGACTACGACTCTACTACCAGTTCTCCATTTTCATCCCTGCAGGCCGCCGCTCTGGCTTTGTAGCCGTGGCATGTACGTGTCATTCCTGTGGAAGCATCTCTCCATCTCCTCGATCTCACGCTTTCCGTGCTCTCTCTTCTTTCTTCTGAAAAGCGTATGTTCCTCTCTTCTCTTCTGCTCATAGATTTCGCGAGCAGCTCTCGTCCGCCGTTGCAGCATGGCTTTATATGCCTCTTGTATTGCTGCATGGGCTTGTTCGCATTGTTCATCGAACCAGGGGTTTCTAGGTGGTGGCGGTATGAAACCCAGCACCTGTAAGGCAGCGTTTCTGACGGCGCTCTGGCAATGCGCCCATTCCTGCTCTACTGTTTGTGCTGCTGTGGGCGGATTGGGCTTGGAGGAGACACGATCGGCAAAGATTCTGGCAGTCTCTTGCGGTTGTTGCTTTCCGACGTCCTACGAATGTATAATGGCCATATACATAGATATTTAATGTCGCCAAAAATGCTATGAAATGTTTATGTTTCGTTAAACGATACAAAAAAAAGTGTGTTTGGTAGGCACTAAACTCACAAAAATGTAAAACCATTTATTGATTGATTAGTTTCTCGTCTTTTCTGCCTCCTAGTCCTGAAAGCCTCATTTTCGACATTTTCAATATTTAAATCGCGTCGAATGCCATCGCTTCGACTATACCACGGCGCGTTAACAATGGCACATAATAATTTATTTTGAAACGTTTGTATAATAGAAGAACTGCTCTTCTTGGTACATCCCCAGAGTTATATACCGTAAGCCCAAATAGGTTTAAGCACTTGCTTGAAGAGAAGCAGCTTGTTGGCAGTACTAAGCTGGAAATTTTTTCCGAGTAGCCAGTACATTTCCCTATATTTCAATCCAAGTTCTTCACGATTTTTCTTTACATGGGCTTTCCACATGAGTTTCGCGTCGAGAGTGATGCCTAGGAATTTTGCCTCGTTT
Source organism: Eumerus sabulonum (assembly GCA_951905685.1). Lineage (NCBI taxonomy): Eukaryota > Metazoa > Arthropoda > Insecta > Diptera > Syrphidae > Eumerus > Eumerus sabulonum. Next base: position 146,241,554 of record OX645060.1, on the reverse strand, counting down.
GCGAATGGAATCCGAACTTCATTTACAAGGAGAGGTAATGCACTTACTTTTCTATAAGTAAAATGTACGTGGACAGATTTGGCTCCATTAAGCGCCATTTGCCAAATCTTTGTCCAGTCGCTTATACGGTTTAGGGCATATTGCGATTTAGTCGTTGATTCTTCGACAGATTTTCCTGTCGCCGAATTTGCAGTATCATCAGCGAATGTGACCAGCACAGTGCCATCCATTTGTGGTATGTCTCTGGTTTACAGCAGTAAAGCAACGGACCAATTACACTTCCCTGAGGAACGCCAGTCCTAATTGCTCCAAAATTTGAGTATTCGCTTCCGTGTTTAACACGATATATTCTATTAGATAAATACTTTTCCAGAACGTTCGATAATTGTTCGGGGCAACACTTGTCTCAGTTTATATCCCAAACCTTCGTCTCACGCTTTGTCAAAGGTTTGGGAGACGTCAAGAAATACATTCGAATATATTAAGAAGCTTATGTTCGAGTGCTTTTTCGACCACATCTGTTATTCGATGCATTTGGTCTAGAGTGGAATGCTTGCTTCTGAAACCAATCTGGTGATCCGGCAAAAGACACCTTTCTTCGACAATCGGCCATAAGCTATAGATTATAATTCTTTCCAAGACTTTCGAAGTTTTCGGCAACAATGATATTTGAACGTAGGATGTCGCTGCTTTCCGAGCTTTAGAACCATATTAACTTCGGCGATCTTCCATTGGCTCGGTACGTGTTCTAAACTAAGCGCTGCGTCAACAGGATATAAAAGTTTGAGCAGAGCATTTCTCGGTAAAGTTTTAAGGATGTATGTATGGTTGGCGTTACAGCCCATGAAGGACCAGAGCCGAGCTTCTCTCAATCACCCATGTTGTGTGTGATTTAATTTTCCCATAGGTGAAAGGGACCTACAGTTTTATTGCCGGTTCCGAACGGCGAATTTCGAGAAGCTTTTCATGACAATTTTACTACAGGGGGTTTTGTCAGAACCCCGCTGAGAAGAAACACCGTGAAAACACGTTCGATGACATGGCTGTGTCGGGATTCGATCCCGTGTCATCGGCGTCAGAGGCCAACACACTACCCACTGCGCCACGGTTTTAAGGATATCTCCTGTAATTAAGTCCCTTGTGCTTTTTTTGGCATGAGGGATTTTATTATATTTTCCAGTTCGGAAAGCGTAGCTCGCGTCATTCTGTATTCCCCGGTCATTTCTAGACTATTGCTATTTTCAGGTAGTGGTTGTCCTTTGAAGGTTTCAGCAAGATATTCAGCAAACATTTCAGCCTTTTCTTCATCGCCCTTCGCCCGTTCATTTTGAATTTTTTATTGGTGGTGCCTATAGTTTAGGCTTTTCAATACTTTTAATATCTTTCCAAATGGAGTAATTTGATACCTTGTCAGCGGTTAGGCTTTCTAATTACGAACGGACCCCATTATTTTTTAATTTTCTAAAAGATTTCCGCAGCAGGTTACACAGTCGGATTAAATATGTTTCATGCTGTGATACTCGACTTTGTTGCCATCGCGGGCTTTTCGTTTCTGCTCACCAAGTTTTCAATTTCTGGTGGATAATTAATGCAAAAATGATTCGATACTTTTTTTTCGGAAAGGAGTATTAATTAACGCTGCGTGCTGAATAGCTTCAATGAATCGGTCGACTTCGAATTCTAATTCGTATGATGTCCTAAGTGGCACTCTTAGACTAATACCTTCTTGATTTTCTTTCCTTAAACCTTCCCACTCTGTCCTTCTATTCGTAAGCCTATGTGGTTCAAGCTTTTTAACAAGAGTTTCACTGATCTGAGGAAAGATCAAAGTTCTCTTCGACATACATATGTACATATAAAAGTATTCACAACCACTTGTGCACGCGCAAATTATAAAAACCAAATCCCACTCTCCTGAACGCTTTAAACAGGATTTTTCTGACTTTAGGTCGATATAACCGAAAAGCTACAAGCTGCTCACCAATAACACTAAAGCCTCTCTACTACGATTTATTACCGGGCGGGAATAAATTTCCCAAAACAAAGCGAACCTCTAACTTCACGAACTAACATGGTGTGACAACTTTTGGCGTTAGAGTATAAAAATTGTGCAATTGTTTTTTCATAGATTATTGCCGCGATATACTTGTAGAAAATCATTTTATTTGAATTGTTCTTTTTCACACACCTCTATTGCATACTATTCAATCTTTCGAGTTCAGACCGCTTTAGTAAGAACGCTGGTTTGGAGTTGATTCCCAGCCTTTCCAGCCTTTCGGATGAAAAACTTGGACCGAAGAGGGTTCCATCAATTTCCTTGACCCTCGAACACGCAAAGCAGGCCAACCCGGCTTATCCCTAAGTCCACAACTGCTTTGTCACCGATTGAAAACATGGTTTTCCAGCAGCAACAGTGTATTTTTTTGAGTGAGCATCAGAACTGCTGTTTTCATCATCTTTCATGCCTCGTCTCTTTATCAAAACACTTTCCGGCGTGGAGATGTACAGCTTCACAAACTGAGGAGTGGCTTTCATCAAAGGTTCTGCAAGTAGAGGCCTGGACACTTCCCACCCAGATATATCTCTGCTGCCAATAACCTTCATGAGGAACTTCGTCACAGTTCTTTGTCTTGACTCAATACCGATACTACTCTCTAGAAGGGCCCTCAGCGTCTGTTTAAAATGTTCAGACTTTGGTTCACCTTTTGAGGCGTACTTAGTAATGGATGATGTCACTGCATATTCAGAAGCGATAAGCAAGCTTCGATTCAATGAGTAGTGCTTTTGGAAATTCAAATCGGCATTGCTCATGTCCATTGATTGTTTGCAGACAGTACGACTTCGAGCAAACCATTTGTCTTTGAAATCTGTTCACACCTTTGGCTATGTTTTCGTCAGTGAGTTCGAGCTCTGTTGCTCTCATTCTACTAGGGAGCATTTCTGATCCTACCGAATGATTGCGGTTGATCGCTGACACCAAGTTGTCGTAATAATGTTTGGCATTTGTCAGCTCTTCAATATTCATTGACTCAAAGTTTCTAACGTCAGGAGCTCCAGACAGCCAAAATACGCCATGAACATGTGGGCTTCCTCTTTGTTGATACTCGAAACGGTACCAATAGTCTTTGATCGGATACTTCTTCTCCAATACTTCCACAAAGAGTTCCACTCTCTTGCCAGGGTAACTGTCTGCAACTGACGGGTTTTTTGATTGCATGTCCCTTGCAACCTAAGCTTCAGACTTCCCAGTTGGATCGTATCCAAAATGTTTCGTTAGGCATGGCCACCAGAGATCTGCCGCGCTTAACGTCAAGAAAAAAGTTGAAACACCAAGTTGGCTGACCATATTTTCAAGTTCTATACGCTTCTGATACCAGTAAGACATTGCGCCTCTGATATTTGAAGCAAAGTAGAGAAAACGGTTCATCAGCGCCGGATTCTCTCTGGCTTGTTGTTGTAGATACTCCGGGGATCCATTGAAATTTGTCATATTGGCGTAGAATAAGCCTAATTGCGTCGTGGCGTTGCATCGTGTTGAGGCAGAAGAATGGAAACCTTGGATCTTGCGCAAATCTCTTGTCATGGTAACTCATCAAATACCGAGCCTATTCCTGAAATGTGGGTTGATTTTCTCTAGAACGGAACAGATGAGGAGAGCTTTGACATTGTATCAAACAGTCGTGAATTCGTTGACCGGATTTGCTGAAGCTGCGGGCCAAACGATTACATCACGAACAACGTCGGTTTGTTTCATACCACTGGACACGGGAAGCGCATTAATAACCAACTCGTCACTGTCTTCAGCAACATCGGGCATTGAATCGTTGGCAACACTTCCGTCGACATGTCTAAGTTGATCTTGATCGCTTCCGTCTTCTGGTAGTACCGCCAAGGGGGACATATTGATTTGTTGCTTTAGAAACACAAGAAGATCGTGTACCACCTGCCGTCTGACCCTGAAGTCTTTGTAACCTTGGGCTCCCTGCTTCCTTACCAGCAAGATGTTGACTGTATTAGGAATTCTAGGTAACTCGGTTGGAGATCTTGCTCGACGTTCAGCACGGAACAGTTCTTGTAACGGAATTGACCATTGACACCTTGACTGCCGAGCTGATAGAAGCTGAGAACGGGTAGAATCCGTGCTACCAACATCTGCTCGACGACTGACAATGTCTTCATAACCTCTGGAACATCTCCTGGATCCATATTGTTTTGAGCAGTGTGCTTGACAGGGTTTTTTGTGCAGTAATGGCAAATGACTTCATGGTGGCTGAGTTGTAGCCGTGAGCAGTTGTCGCAGAGTCTGAACACGTGCTTGTCGAGATTCTGGGTGAATGTTCTGATAAATTCAGTGCCTCCAAAATGTGTTGTTTCTATGTTTGAGTTTCGAAGAGGGTCGTCGATAATGTTTTAGCGAACGTTCCTCATTCTGGCTGCGTCTCTGGTGGATCCTGCTAAGTTCCGGGATCGTTTAGGAGGAAGTGGCATATAGTCTCAAACTGTTTTTTTGTAGACTTCACTTGATATATGAGATTTATTGCTGTTTTTGTAGTAGTTTTGCTTCACGTATATTCAATTTTGAATGTGAATACAGCCCATGAAGGACCAGAGCCAAGCTCATCTCAATCACCCATGTTGTGTGTGATTTATTTTTCACACAGGTGAAAGCGACCTACAGTTTAATGCCGATTCCAAACGGCGTGAGTCGAGAAGCTTTCCTGGCAAGTAAAGAAGCAAGCAAAACGAGAAGCAAGTTTACTACGGTGGGTTTTGCCAGTACCCCGCCGAGGAGGAACGCCGCGAAATAAACATTCTATTGCGTTGGTGTTATCGGGATCCGAAGTCGCTCATCGTGCGCCAGAGTCCAACACACTAACCACTGCGCCACGGCGCCCTCATGGCCGTATTCAGTCATGCAAAATTCTTTAAAAAAAAGTGACGTGACTTGAGAGCGAAACCATCAAAAGAGGAATTTTTGTTTAAATTTAAATAATTGCGCGCGCAAATTTTTTTTCGAATATTTTAATTATTTTTCTAGATTTAATTTGGTTTTTAATTTTTTACAATTAAACTAAAACGAAATTCAAAATTCCGGCTTCGTCATGACCCGACTTATATGGTCAATGCGAATAAATGAATGTATGTAATTTAAAAAAGCAAATTAATTTTATACACCGATTGTTTAGCACTAATTAATTGACTTTTCTCTTTTTATCAACATTTTCAGGTAAGTAATGAACAAAAAATGGCATGTGTTCTTGGTGAGTTCTAGTATAGATGTAGATTAAGGTTTTAGTGAACATCGAATGCATTTATTTAAAAATAGTCATTAATTGTCCATTAGGCATAATGACCCACTTCCCATTACGATAATGGCAAGCGGCAATTTAGCGTTAGTAATCCGCGAGCAATTAAAAATCAGTAAACATTTTTTTGTGTGACCAGTTGCATGACATGATGCCATAGGGATTTATCAAATGCTGAAAAGTGACATGTCCTTCTTTGAATAATGCTTTTTTGTCCAATTATTTTAATTAGAGCTAAGGCAGCGGGTAAAAAGTCTTGATTTGCATACAATTGCGATTCTGCACAACTCATGTTCCCTCCTGCTGCTTATGCTTACACGCCCAAGACATTCGATGCGATGGAAACAAAGAAATGACTGCCCAAGCGAAAATGTAAATGCCATTTCCTGCCGTAAGGAAATCTACGATTCCAATTCGTATGCGATAATCACACTATGAGGGAATTAGTTGGAGCTAGGAGATTAGGAGATTAGTGGGTTACTTCAAATAGTCCGTTTGCCTAGGAAACTCCCATCAAAACGCCTCTCAACTTGATGTGTCTACTGCCAATGCTGCTATAGAAAGAACACATACTCGTTCGTATATCTTTCATTTGTTTTTTTGTCTGTAAACACCCTCGGAACCATCTCAACAGTTTTCTAGCTTTAAGTGCAGAAAGCTCCTTAAATGACTTTCGTCGTTCGCAGAAAAGTGGAATATAATCCCTCTTCCATGATCGCATAATTTTTCAGAAGAACATAAAGGCAAAAGAATGGAGCAAAAAAAGACGAAGTAGTAGTGTCTTCAATAAATTTCCTCTTTCACTTTCTTTCAACATATTGAAGGCAACTTTCCCATCCGTTCGTTGCTCATCCGGTCTAAGGACCCTGTGCTCGTCGTCGACTAAACGCTTAACAATCACACATACATACATACATACATACATACATACATACATACATACATACATACATACATACATACATGTCGAGTGGTCTGATGTATTGTAGTGAAAAGAGGGCAATCCGCTCTGTTGCCCGGTTAACAAAAGAATTATCATACCCGTCTCTTTTGGCTTCCGTAAGTGGTTAAAGCATTAAGTTTGAGCTCCTCTGCCTTGGTCGAGGTCGTATGGCAATGGGAGTGTAGTAGCGCGACAAGCGCGCATAACAAGGCTCCCACTTCGCTTGGGTGGGATAAAATCACCATTTTCAATCTTCTCCTTATCGAACGTTTCAATAGGCATTTAGCACGCAATATGGAAATGAGTAACAACAAAGCAAAGAGAGTTAAAGAAAAAAAAAAAAAAATAGACTTCAAGAGAATTTTGCCTTGGCTTGGGAGTGGGGTTAGAACGTGAAATAGGGAGAATCACTGTCGACACATGTAGCGCCACTAAAGGAGCATGTCATTTTGGAGCAAAGCATCTGTCTTTGAGTGGCCTGTTCACGGGATATTATATGTATGTATATATGTAATAATTCCCACGAACCGTAGATATGTATGTATAAGAAAATAATTTTTTTTGTATGTATCCAGATGGATCTAAGGGAAGCTTATGAATTTTTTTTTCGGAAGTGTGAAGGCGATATACTCTATTTCTTTCCAGTCTTTCGCCTAATATAATGTAACGGAATCTTTATTAGCATGAAAAGTATAACAAAATGCATTCATACATACATACATGTAGGACCGACATATATTTAATTTCGTTTTGTTTTTTTTTTTGCGTTAAACGTTGGTTCACCCTGTACTGTTAACTTTTTTTTAATTGTCAGTCGAAAAGCTATGTCAACCACGTCAAGTCAGTTAAGCACGTCAAGTTAGTTAAGACGGTCAAGTTAAGCACATTAAGTTAGGTCAAGTCGGATCTCTCCTTTTTTTTTCTCTCTTGTTTTTTTGAATCTACTGTTTTGTTTTTTTAATTAAACTTTGAACATAATAAAATTGAATTCGGTCTTATTCCATAATTTTGTTCGGTGTTTTGTTTTTTTTCGCGTTTTTTAACCCCTTTTCCCCTTGCCCTCCCCCTACAAACGGTGTCAGAAGTATTGCTGAAGCAGTGATCGCGTTATAAAACATAAAAAAAAAAGATCTAACTAATTGATAAATACAGTATGTGCTAAGAAAAAAAAACTTATTGGTGCGTGCATGCAACTAAACTAGTGTGAAAAGTGTGTGAATTTGAATAAAAAGAAATTAAAACGCGGATTAAAATTTGATAGTGATTAAGTGTAAAAGAAGAAGAAAACGGATTAAGTACATAAGCCCAAACCGGTGAGATCGTTCGATATTCTATGTATGACTAGTATATAAAGACATCATACGAGTACACATACATACATATTTAAATGAAAGTGTCAAGGAAGCACACGGACTACTACAAGTTTTTGATATTTTCTATGCATGCATTGAGTGGAAACTATGACATTATTATATGATATTATATTGTGGATTATTTTGAATTTAACACCTTTTTATGAATATATTTTATTTTTAATGTGCAAAAGCTTAAGAGTTAATTTGTTGAGGTGAGGTGGGTAAATGGATGAGTTAGATAAGTTAACCACAAAAGAACTGCAACGTTTATTGAAAGAAAGGGGATTACAAATCCGATATAACCATAAAATAGATTTAGTAGAAAGATTATACCAATCGATTTTGAAAAGTAAGGAAGATTCGACAGGAGAAAAAGTAACATCCGAGAAAAGAGATAGCGATTATTTCGAAGAGACAGAAGAAGAAAAGAGTGGATTAGACGTTGTTGTTGTCGAGATGCCAATAAGTACCGAAATGAACGAACAAAAAACAGATGCTGAGGAATCGATAAATCAATTTCCAAGTGATGAAACAATGATGACGGGGCCAAATAATTTTGTCTTTAAAGATGTTGAGGAGTCGTTAGATCGCTTTACAGGCGAATCAGGGAAAAATGTTACTCCATGGCTTAAAGATTTCGAAGATATAGCCAATGTCTGTAAATGGAATTCTATTCAGAGGTATTTATATGCAAGGCGCTTACTAAGAGGAGCTGCGAAATTGGCTGTCGAATCATCAAGCGGGATTTGCAGTTGGGATAGTCTGAAGAAATTTTTGAAAGCCGAGTTTGATGATACCCCTTCGTGCTTTAGTCTTCATAAAACCCTTCAGTCCCGGAAAAAGAAACAAAGTGAAACCTTTCTTGAGTATATGTATAGTATGAAGCAAATAGCAATGAGAGGAAATTTGGATGATGAATCGATAATAGCTTATATTATACAGGGTATAGCAGATAGTCCTACTAATAAAACAGTTCTATATGAAGCTACTACTTTCGCCGAGCTGAAAAAAAAAATGTTAGTCTACGAGAACATCAAAAGTCAGTCTAATTACAATTGCAATCGCAATTTTTACAATTCACAAGTTGGTAGCTCATCTCCATCGTCCTCAGTTAATAACGTAGGCAGCCAGAAACGATGTGCAAACTGTGGCTCACTTTCTCATCATCAAAGTAGTTGCCCGAATAAAAGCAAAGGTGCTAGATGTTTCGCGTGTAGTGAGTTTGGACACATAGCTGCAGATTGTCCTAAAAAAGGTAATAAAAAGCCAAGCAGTAGCCAGGCAAACATAAGACGCATAAATAAATTGGATTATTGTGTAAATGTCATTATTGATGGAGAGCACCATGATGCCTTAGTCGACACCGGAGCGGACGTTTCTTTGATGAAGGAAAGCGCTTGGAGAAAATTTGGGTCTGCGAAAATTGATGGCCCAGGAGAATATTTATTCGGTTTTGGTGGTAAAAAGGCAAACAAGACACATGGATCTTGCATCATTAAAGTCTTGATCGAAAACGATTTACACGAAATCAGATTTCATATTGTTCCGGATAAATGGATGGCAGATACCATAATACTGGGAAATAACTTTTTGAAAAACACCACCATAACTATGAAGAACGGAAATGTTCACATAAGCGCAACTCCTATGAGTGTTAATTTAGAAGAAAATGATGTTGCAAGAATTGATGTTGTACAATTGATAGAAAAGGATGTAATTGATAACGTAAATCGAATTAGTGACCCGAATATTCGAAGCGAGATTACAGAACTAATCCACAACTATAATCCGAAAAAAATTGAAAAGTCTTGCGTAGAAATGCAAATAGTCTTAACAGATGAGCATCCAGTGTATCAAAAGGCTAGGCGGTTGGCGCCGAGGGAAAGAGAAGCCGTGAACGTACAAATTGAAGATTGGTTGCGAGAAGGAATTATTCAGCACAGTAAGTCAGATTTCGCCAGTCCCATAGTCCTGGTCAAGAAGAAGGATGGATCTAACCGTCTATGCATCGATTACCGGAAGCTTAATAGTAAAATCATAAAAGACCGCTACCCACTTCCAGTCATTGAAGATATCTTAGAGGAGTTATATAAAGCACGGATATTCACAACTTTAGACTTCAAAAACGGTTTCTTTCATGTCGGAGTTCACGAAAGCAGTCGTAAATATACTTCCTTTGTAACTCCAGATGGGCAGTATGAGTTCCTAAAAGTGCCATTTGGATTATGTAACTCTCCGTCAGTATTTCAGAGGTATATCAATACCGTTTTTCAGCCGTTAGTTCGAAAAGGATTGCTTTTAGTCTATATGGATGATGTCGTTATACCTGCTACTCACAGTGAAGAAAATCTAGAAAGGCTTAAAATAGTGCTTAAGGTCGCTGCGGAAAATGGTCTTATTATCAAATGGAAAAAATGTAATTTCGTTACTCCATCTATACAGTTCTTGGGGCACGTTATCCAAAATGGCTCTATGAAGCCTTCAGCAGAGAAAATCCAAGCGGTGCAGAAATTCCCTAAACCAGATACGACGAAAAAGATACAGTCATTTTTGGGCCTTACAGGTTTTTTTAGACGATTTATTCCAAACTACGCTGTTATTGCTAAACCACTGTCGGATCTCCTTCGTAATGATACATCGTATTGTTTTGGGCCTGATCAGGATGTAGCTTTCAACACCTTAAAAGAAGCACTTTGTAAGGAACCAGTATTAAAACTATTCAATCCACTGCTATATACAGAATTGCATACGGATGCAAGTAAGTTTGGCTATGGAGGAGTCCTTCTACAAAGGCACGAAGACCACGAACTTCATCCTGTTTTCTACATTAGCTACAAAACATCACCAGCTGAGGCCAATTACACAAGCTACGAGCAGGAAGTTCTCGCTATAATCAGATGTTTAAAAAAACTGAGAATTTATCTTTTGGGTATCAAATTTAAAATTTACACTGACTGCAAAGCATTTACTGCAACCATGAAGAAACGGGATTTATGTACACGCGTTGCAAGGTGGGCATTGTATCTTCAAGACTTCGACTGCGAGGTTCTGCACAGATCTGGTTCATTGATGAAGCATGCGGATGCACTAAGCCGTTTTCCTGAAGTCATGAGGATCGAAGATGGTATACTCCACCGTATCAGGGAAGCACAAAAAAGAGATGAGTTTTGTCAACTGATAAGTACAATAATAAAACACAGGGAGTACGAGAATTTCAGTATCCGAAACGGCATTCTGTACAAGTTTGTTGACGGTGACTACTTACTTGTTGTACCTAAATGCTTACAGAAAGAGGTGTTGCGAAATATTCATGAACATGGTCATATCAACGCTAGAAAAGTTGAAGTTCTGGCAAAGAGGGAGTACTGCATTCCAAATATGTCGGAAAAGATAAAACTAATCGTCTCTAATTGCGTCGCCTGCATCCTTGCAGCGAGGAAAAATGGGAAGCAGGAATGCTTACTGAACCCAATCGAAAAATTCGACACGCCATTGAATACATATCATCTCGATCACCTTGGGCCTCTTCAATCTACTGCTAAGAGTTACAAACATCTATTCATCATTGTCGATGCCTTCACCAAATTTACGTGGATCTACCCTGTCAAGTCTACAGGTGCAGATGAAGTCATTAAAAAAATGTTGTTGCAGAGCGAGGTTTTTGGCGATCCGGGGAGGATCATCACGGATAAGGGGTCTGCGTATACATCAAATGCCTTCAAGGAATATTGCGAAAAACGAAATATCATTCACTCTTTGGTTACTACTGGTGTTGCTCGTGGTAACGGACAAGTTGAACGTATCAACAGAACCATAGTTGAAATATTGTCCAAGTTATCGGTGGAAGCTCCTGATAAATGGTTTAAACATGTCCCAAAACTGCAAAGAATTATGAACTCCACTGTTAACAGAAGCACAAACAGAACCCCTTTCGAACTAATGTTTGGAGTACGCATGAAAAACACAGAATACTATAACATACGTAAAATGATGGAAGATTTGCTAATTAATGAATTTGAGGAGGATCGAAAAGATATGCGAAGTCAAGCGAAGGAGCAGATAGCCAAAGTTCAAGAAGAAAATCGTAAATCGTACAACAAGCGACGAAAAGCAGCTAGAAAATACGAACTTGGGGATCTTGTTGCAATAAAAAAAACCCAGTTTGCACCTGGAACTAAACTATATCCACAGTTCCTAGGACCTTATGAGATCGTGAAGGCGAAGAGGAATGACCGCTACGATGTTCGCAAAGTTGGTAGTCACGAAGGACCAAACACAACTTCATCATCAGCCGATTTTATGAAGCCGTGGCGAGACAAAACAGATAGCGAAGACGACGACTTTGAAGAAGAAGAAAGCTATGTTAATGAAGACGAGTCAATAAGGACCCAAAGCCAGCACAATGAAGATGTTATGCTTATGAGAGGACAACCAGTCGTCTGAGGCAGACGACAAGCAGGATGACCGGGTGTAGGACCGACATATATTTAATTTCGTTTTGTTTTTTTTTTTGCGTTAAACGTTGGTTCACCCTGTACTGTTAACTTTTTTTTAATTGTCAGTCGAAAAGCTATGTCAACCACGTCAAGTCAGTTAAGCACGTCAAGTTAGTTAAGACGGTCAAGTTAAGCACATTAAGTTAGGTCAAGTCGGATCTCTCCTTTTTTTTTCTCTCTTGTTTTTTTGAATCTACTGTTTTTTTTTTTTTAATTAAACTTTGAACATAATAAAATTGAATTCGGTCTTATTCCATAATTTTGTTCGGTGTTTTGTTTTTTTTCGCGTTTTTTAACCCCTTTTCCCCTTGCCCTCCCCCTATGTATGATACCTGAAGGGTTCCTAGATTGAATAATCTGTTATTTTTGAATGGTTTCTGCGACTTGAAAACTATGTATGTACATACATATATACATATACTAACAATCTTTCAAGAGGGAAATAAGTCGCGATTATCGTTCAGATATCAGAGCAGGTAGGACATGCTCGTGATTTTACTAATTTTATTTTTGTCAAAATACATCACCAAAGTAGGACACTACTAGGCGGTAACTTGTAGTTTTGAGCTCACATACAATTTTGTGAGACCAAAGCGAGAACAGTGGGTCAGTGGTAGTATGGTAGTAGATATGTATATTGGCGTGTAACGTAATTTCGGCAACAACTATGACATCCCACAAAATCCTCTGTTGTACTAATTTACTAACTTACTTAGATGGCGCTACACTTCGGGGTGAACCAGGGCCTCAATCAACAAGCCTCTCCAGCAGACACGATCTTTGGCCAGCAGCTTCAAATGCCGCACGCCCCGTTGCTTGAGGATCCTTTCCACCTGTGCCCGCCACCCTAGATGCGGGCGTCCTCTGCTGCGTCGTCCCACGGGGTTGGAGCCGAAGACTTTTCGGGCCGGAGCGGTGATGTCCATTCACTCTATATGGCCCAGCCATCTTAGATGTTGGATCCGAAGACGTTTAACTGGGTCGATGTCGCTATACAGCCCGTACAGTTCTTGATTGAATCTTCTCATCCACTCTTCGTTTACACAAACGGGGCCAAAGATTGTACGTAGAATCTTCCACTTGAAACGCCCAAGAGCCAAGCCCCAGCGCCATAGAAGAGGACCGGGATGATTAAGGTTTTGTAGAAGGATTCCTTCGTTTTTCGAGAGAGGGCTTTACTACTCAGTTGCCTCTTGAGTCCAAAGAAGCAGCGGTTGGCAAGAGTTATCCTGCGTTTTATCTCAGCGCTGGTGTCGTTATTGTTTGTCACTATAGAGCTAAGGTAGACGAAGTCCTTGACTACTTCAAAAATATAGCTTCCGAAGGTGACCTTCTGACCAAAAAGCCGGTGTTGCGCATCTTTCTTTGATGACAGCATATATTTGGTCTTGTCCCCATTTACCCTTAGACCCACTTTAGCCGCTTCTACTTCAATGCTTACGAACGCTTCATTGTAGTCTCGCTTTGTCCGTCCAATGCCATCTGCGTAGGCAAGCAATTGGGGTGGCCGTGCTGCAGTGGTTATCATCATTGACCGTCGAGCGGAAGGTCTATAGTTCAAATTCGTTTCGTAGCCAAGAAAAGGCAATTCCTATACGGAAAAAAGTATGCAACTCATTTGTGAACGGAAAGTGACCAAACGTACTGCTGCAGGCATCACACTCACAGTATATGGTCAACTGAAATTTATTCTCTGCGTATGCAATATTGGCACCAAAAGTGCATGAACGAATTACTGTGAATTATAACCAACGCGAAATTTGGTCGGCTCCCGTCCCATCTAGGACAAACCACCCCTGAGAGTAGTAAACGAACATCTTCAACGCAAAACCACTGCACTCTGTTCAGGTTGTGTGTGAACCTGCGCGAAACTCTCCCTGTCCATGTTACCTTCGCTCACGTTTACGTAATAACGCCTTAACCTTGAGTGCGGGTGTAACTGTAAATAAAATAAAAAACACAAAATTGTGGGGACTTGAAGTAGATCGGACCTTTTGTATTGGCCGCAGGGTCCTGCGCGATCTTTTCAAGTATGATGTAAAAGAAATCACATGACAGTGCATAACCCTGCCTAAAACCTTATTTAATGTCGACGGTCTCGGTTAGCTCACCTCCGACCTTAATGGAGCCGAGGTAATGGCTACCTCTGTGTCTTACTCACTTGTGTCTTACTCACTCGGTACATTCTGAAAAGAAAAGGAATTTAATGTCATTGTCAATTAATATGGCAGCTCTCGGTCAAATTTTGTTTTTGTTTATCCAGGGCTCTTGAGTTTGCCCCAGATTAAACGTATTTTACACATTTCAGCTGATGACGATTTTGCATGTTGGAGGTTTGCTTGGAGGAATTTTATCATCATGCCGTTTTTGAGGACGTTTGATCATCCCCTTCAGCATCTCTGGACGTATCATCAACGTTAAATCAACCTTGCTTTATCTTACAGAGGTTGATTTGGCCAAACCTGAAGCATTTTGTTGTGAGAATTATGTTAGTGTAATCTTCGGCTAGAATAGCCATTTTGATGCCCATACACATCTCCATGCAGGTAACGTCAGGTCTACTTTAGCTTGGCAACTTCCCTCCAGATTCGTCAGTGCGGTGCCTCTTTTTGTTGAATGATTCAGGAGGTGACTTTTTCTCTGAACTCTGCCTTTTTGGAGCCGTTTTAGCAGCTCTGGAGCTCTAGACTTTTTTCAGAAGGTATGAGAGCCTTTTTCTGGCTGCTCCAATCAGCCCTTTTTTGTTTATCCTGGACACTTAATCTATCCTGTTTGTCTATTATGCTCTTATTCCTGTTATCTTGAGCGCAGGTATTAGGTATCTCTAGGCTGATAGATTTACTTCGGACGAAGACTCCTACAGCCTCTTTGTTTTTGAGACTCTTAGAAGTGTCCCCGCGCTTATTTTAATTTAAATTCGAGATTTATTTTCCCACGTGAACCACGAGTCATTCGAGCCAGAGCCAGAGGCATTTATTGAAATGGGATTTCGCCAGGGTATCACGAGTTTGCACTAGTCATTCATTCTTCGGCATATGCTTTTCCACCTTTGATTTGGGAGTCTTATTAAGGAATTGTCCTTCTCCTCGCCCAACTAGATTTAGACAACCGTCCAGCAGAGACATGAGCTAACTAAACAGGTTGTTACCAGCGACCACCACGCGGAGGCAATTGCTGCACTGCATTACTTACTTACTGACTTAGGTGGCGCTACAGTCCGTGGTGAACCTGGGCCTCAACCAACAAGCGCCTCCAGCTGGCACGGTTTTTGGCCAGCTGTTTCCAGCGCCGCACGCCCAGTTGGTTAAGGTCCCCTTCCACCTGCGTGCGCCACCGATGATCCGGCCGTCCTCCGCCGCGCCTGCCTTCCAGAGTGGATTCGAAGACTCTTCGGGTCGGAGCTGTATTTTCCATGCGCTCTACATGGCCTAGCCACCTTAGACGCTGTTTCCGTAGACGTCGTACCAGGCCGATGTCGCTGTACAAACCGTACAAATCTTCGTTATATCTTCTCCTCCATACACCGTTTGAACAAACGGGACCGTAGATAGTACGCAGAATTTTCCTTTCGAAACGACCAAGGGCATCTTCATCCGCTTTTGTTAAGGTCCAAGCCTCTGCGCCGTAGAGGAAGACTGGGATGATTAAGTTCTTATATAGTGTCACCTTCGTTTTCTGAGAGAGGGCTCTACTTCTCAATTGCCTCTTGAGCCCAAAGAAACAGCGGTTGGCAAGAGTGATTCTGCGTTTAATCTCAGCGCTAGTGTTGTTGTCGCTGGTCATCAGTAAGCCAAGGTAGACGAATTCCTTGACCACTTTAAGGTTATATCCGCCCATGTTGACGTTCTGGCCAATACGTCGGTGTTGTCCGTCTCTTTTAGATGAAAACAGATATTTGGTTTTACCCTCGTTAACTTTGAGACCCATCTTAGCCGCTTCTACCTCAATGCTTACAAAGGCCTCATTGACGTCTCGCTGTGTCCGTCCAATCACATCAATGTCGTCGGCATACGCAAGCAATTGCGTAGACTTGAAATAAATCGTACCTCTTGTGTTGGCCAGTGACCCTTGCACGGTCTTTTCAAGTACGATGTTGAAAAAGTTGCATGACAGTGCGTCACCTTGCCTAAATCCTTTTTTAACATCAAAGGTCTCGGTTTGCTCATTACCGACCTTAATGGAGCAGCGAGAATTCTTCATTGTCATCCTGCACAGTCGGACGAGTTCGGCAGGGATGTTTAAACTAGGGTTGGCTTTGTATAGCTCATCTCTATACACGCTGTCATATGCAGCCTTAAAATCGACGAAGAGGTGGTGAGAGTCGATTTGGTATTCCTGGGTCTTCTCCAGGATCGGTCGTAGCGTAAATATTTGGTCTATTGTGGATTTACCTGGCCTGAAACCACACTGATAAGAGTCGATCAGGTTATCCACAAACGGTTTCAGGCGTTCACACAATACGGCAGAGAAGATCTCATATGCGATATTAAGGAAACTTATTCCCCTATAGTTGGCGCAGTTATAGGGGTCTCCTTTCTTATGGACCGGGCAAACGTTGCTGAGATTCCATTCGTCGGGCATGCTTTCCTCCGACCATACCTTGCAAATGAGATGGTGCATGCACCTTACCAGCTCATCTCCAGCCGCCTTAAGAAGCTCAGCAGACAGGCCGTCTGCGCCCGCGGCTTCATTAGACTTAAGTCTTGATATCGCTATATTGACTTCATCTAGGTCGGGTGGACTTAATTCTGTTTCATTGTCGTCTATTACGAATGGCTCGTTCTGCCTGAGAGCGGTATCCTGCCTATCATCGCCGTTATACAGTTTGCAGAAGTGGTCTTTCCAAATCCTCAGCATCGACTGCGACTCTACTAACAGTTCTCCATTTTCATCCCTGTAGGCCGCCGCTCTGGCTTTGTAGCCATGGCATGTCCGTTTTAGCTTATTGTAAAACTTACGGGCGTCATTCCTGCGGAAGTATCTCTCCATCTCCTCGATCTCACGCTTTCCGTGCTCTCTCTTCTTTCTTCTGAAAAGCGTGTGTTCCTCTCTTCTCTTCTGCTCATAGATTTCGCGAGCAGCTTTCGTCCGTCGTTGCAGCATGGTTTTGCATTCCCCTTGTTATGCTGCATGGGCTTGTTCGCATTGTTTATCGAACCAGGGGTTTCTAGGTGGTGGCGGTTTGAAACCCACCACCTCTGAGACAGCGTCTCTGACGGCGCTCTGCCAATGCGCCCATTCCTGCTCTATTGTTTGTGCTGCTGTGGGCGGATTTTGAGAGAGCTTGGAGGAAACATGATCGGCAAAGATTCTGGCAGCCTCTTGCGATTATAGCTTTCCGACGTCAAACTTACGTTGTGCTACTCGACTTCTAAGCATTCTTGATATCCTCATTCGTACCTTGGCTACAACAAGTTTGTGGTCCGAGTCGATGTTGGCCCCTCGGAAGGTTCGTACGTCGAGAATACAGGAGGAGTGTCTGGCGTCGATCGCAATGTGATCAATCTGGTAGATGGTCGATTGATCAAAAGACCGCCAGGTACCCTTGTGGATGTTGAGATGGGGGAATCGCGTGCTTGCTACAAGGAGGTTACGCCCCGCTAGGAAATCAATTAGCCTTAGTCCGCTGTAGGATGTGGTGTTATGGAGGCTATGCTTTCCTATGATCGACTCAAATATGTCCTCTTTGCCCAGTTTTGCATTAAAATCTCCTAGGACTATTTTTGTGTCATAGCTGGGGCATTGGGCATATGTTCTGTCTAGTATATCGTATAATTCTTCTTTGAGTCGATCGTCCTTTTCTTCCGTTGGGGCGTAAGCGCATATTAAGCTAACGTTTCCAAATTTAGCTTAGGACTTTTTTTGGGAGTCTTCCTCGAATAACGAATCCGCACCCGAATAGGCGCTGTTTGTTGTCCTTGTAGCAGCTCCCGTAGTAGATGTCGCAGTTTTTCATCCGTTTTTTGCCTGGTCCATCCCATCGCACTTCTTGGAGTGCGGTTATATCTGCTTTATAGCAGTTGAGGGTTTGCTCCAATTGATCGCCTGAGTTATGAATAGTCCGAAGACTATCCAACAAAAACAATAAAAACACACAAAACGTATTTTTATATATTTATTAGAACACTATATATACTACGACCTAAACAACACGAACTTAACATCGACTAAACATTGACTGACTTTTCTACTTGGTAATTCGCTCCAGCTATATCTTCTTTCGAAGATAGAATCGGAGAGAGAAACCGTAGCAAAGATCAACATTACGTTTGTTGTTTTGCTGAACAAAACACCAAGTATGGAGAAAGTAGGGTGTAGGGGTGTTACAGCATGTAACTCCTGTACCCGGTCTGTTAAGGGACCTAACATTCCAGGTGCAGACTCTCAAGTCCGTTAGTCGTTTGCAGTTGTCGTCAGCCTTGTATCCGTCCATATCCGAAGCTTGTTGTTGTTTCGGAACAAGTAGGTTTTTCCGTGATAGGGATGTTACCCCTAAGCACAACCCCCAACCTGGAGGGCCAGGTTCCTCTTTCCCCAGGAACAAGGGGTTGGGTCGCTGCACACGATAAATGGTTTAAACATGTCCCAAAACTGCAAAGAATTATGAACTCCACTGTTAACAGAAGCACAAACAGAACCCCTTTCGAACTAATGTTTGGAGTACGCATGAAAAACACAGAATACTATAACATACGTAAAATGATGGAAGATTTGCTAATTAATGAATTTGAGGAGGATCGAAAAGATATGCGAAGTCAAGCGAAGGAGCAGATAGCCAAAGTTCAAGAAGAAAATCGTAAATCGTACAACAAGCGACGAAAAGCAGCTAGAAAATACGAACTTGGGGATCTTGTTGCAATAAAAAAAACCCAGTTTGCACCTGGAACTAAACTATATCCACAGTTCCTAGGACCTTATGAGATCGTGAAGGCGAAGAGGAATGACCGCTACGATGTTCGCAAAGTTGGTAGTCACGAAGGACCAAACACAACTTCATCATCAGCCGATTTTATGAAGCCGTGGCGAGACAAAACAGATAGCGAAGACGACGACTTTGAAGAAGAAGAAAGCTATGTTAATGAAGACGAGTCAATAAGGACCCAAAGCCAGCACAATGAAGATGTTATGCTTATGAGAGGACAACCAGTCGTCTGAGGCAGACGACAAGCAGGATGGCCGGGTGTAGGACCGACATATATTTAATTTCGTTTTGTTTTTTTTTTTTTGCGTTAAACGTTGGTTCACCCTGTACTGTTAACTTTTTTTTAATTATCAGTCGAAAAGCTATGTCAACCACGTCAAGTCAGTTAAGCACGTCAAGTTAGTTAAGACGGTCAAGTTAAGCACATAAAGTTAGGTCAAGTCGGATCTCTCCTTTTTTTTTCTCTCTTGTTTTTTTGAATCTACTGTTTTTTTTTTTTTAATTAAACTTTGAACATAATAAAATTGAATTCGGTCTTATTCCATAATTTTGTTCGGTGTTTTGTTTTTTTTCGCGTTTTTTAACCCCTTTTCCCCTTGCCCTCCCCCTATGTATGATACCTGAAGGGTTCCTAGATTGAATAATCTGTTATTTTTGAATGGTTTCTGCGACTTGAAAACTATGTATGTACATACATATATACATATACTAACAATCTTTCAAGAGGGAAATAAGTCGCGATTATCGTTCAGATATCAGAGCAGGTAGGACATGCTCGTGATTTTACTAATTTTATTTTTGTCAAAATACATCACCAAAGTAGGACACTACTAGGCGGTAACTTGTAGTTTTGAGCTCACATACAATTTTGTGAGACCAAAGCGAGAACAGTGGGTCAGTGGTAGTATGGTAGTAGATATGTATATTGGCGTGTAACGTAATTTCGGCAACAACTATGACATCCCACAAAATCCTCTGTTGTACTAATTTACTAACTTACTTAGATGGCGCTACACTTCGGGGTGAACCAGGGCCTCAATCAACAAGCCTCTCCAGCAGACACGATCTTTGGCCAGCAGCTTCAAATGCCGCACGCCCCGTTGCTTGAGGATCCTTTCCACCTGTGCCCGCCACCCTAGATGCGGGCGTCCTCTGCTGCGTCGTCCCACGGGGTTGGAGCCGAAGACTTTTCGGGCCGGAGCGGTGATGTCCATTCACTCTATATGGCCCAGCCATCTTAGATGTTGGATCCGAAGACGTTTAACTGGGTCGATGTCGCTATACAGCCCGTACAGTTCTTGATTGAATCTTCTCATCCACTCTTCGTTTACACAAACGGGGCCAAAGATTGTACGTAGAATTTTCCACTTGAAACGCCCAAGAGCCAAGCCCCAGCGCCATAGAAGAGGACCGGGATGATTAAGGTTTTGTAGAAGGATTCCTTCGTTTTTCGAGAGAGGGCTTTACTACTCAGTTGCCTCTTGAGTCCAAAGAAGCAGCGGTTGGCAAGAGTTATCCTGCGTTTTATCTCAGCGCTGGTGTCGTTATTGTTTGTCACTATAGAGCTAAGGTAGACGAAGTCCTTGACTACTTCAAAAATATAGCTTCCGAAGGTGACCTTCTGACCAAAAAGCCGGTGTTGCGCATCTTTCTTTGATGACAGCATATATTTGGTCTTGTCCCCATTTACCCTTAGACCCACTTTAGCCGCTTCTACTTCAATGCTTACGAACGCTTCATTGTAGTCTCGCTTTGTCCGTCCAATGCCATCTGCGTAGGCAAGCAATTGGGGTGGCCGTGCTGCAGTGGTTATCATCATTGACCGTCGAGCGGAAGGTCTATAGTTCAAATTCGTTTCGTAGCCAAGAAAAGGCAATTCCTATACGGAAAAAAGTATGCAACTCATTTGTGAACGGAAAGTGACCAAACGTACTGCTGCAGGCATCACACTCACAGTATATGGTCAACTGAAATTTATTCTCTGCGTATGCAATATTGGCACCAAAAGTGCATGAACGAATTACTGTGAATTATAACCAACGCGAAATTTGGTCGGCTCCCGTCCCATCTAGGACAAACCACCCCTGAGAGTAGTAAACGAACATCTTCAACGCAAAACCACTGCACTCTGTTCAGGTTGTGTGTGAACCTGCGCGAAACTCTCCCTGTCCATGTTACCTTCGCTCACGTTTACGTAATAACGCCTTAACCTTGAGTGCGGGTGTAACTGTAAATAAAATAAAAAACACAAAATTGTGGGGACTTGAAGTAGATCGGACCTTTTGTATTGGCCGCAGGGTCCTGCGCGATCTTTTCAAGTATGATGTAAAAGAAATCACATGACAGTGCATAACCCTGCCTAAAACCATATTTAATGTCGACGGTCTCGGTTAGCTCACCTCCGACCTTAATGGAGCCGAGGTAATGGCTACCTCTGTGTCTTACTCACTTGTGTCTTACTCACTCGGTACATTCTGAAAAGAAAAGGAATTTAATGTCATTGTCAATTAATATGGCAGCTCTCGGTCAAATTTTGTTTTTGTTTATCCAGGGCTCTTGAGTTTGCCCCAGATTAAACGTATTTTACATATTTCAGCTGATGACGATTTTGCATGTTGGAGGTTTGCTTGGAGGAATTTTATCATCATGCCGTTTTTGAGGACGTTTGATCATCCCCTTCAGCATCTCTGGACGTATCATCAACGTTAAATCAACCTTGCTTTATCTTACAGAGGTTGATTTGGCCAAACCTGAAGCATTTTGTTGTGAGAATTATGTTAGTGTAATCTTCGGCTAGAATAGCCATTTTGATGCCCATACACATCTCCATGCAGGTAACGTCAGGTCTACTTTAGCTTGGCAACTTTCCTCCAGATTCGTCAGTGCGGTGCCTCTTTTTGTTGAATGATTCAGGAGGTGACTTTTTCTCTGAACTCTGCCTTTTTGGAGCCGTTTTAGCAGCTCTGGAGCTCTAGACTTTTTTCAGAAGGTATGAGAGCCTTTTTCTGGCTGCTCCAATCAGCCCTTTTTTGTTTATCCTGGACACTTAATCTATCCTGTTTGTCTATTATGCTCTTATTCCTGTTATCTTGAGCGCAGGTATTAGGTATCTCTAGGCTGATAGATTTACTTCGGACGAAGACTTCTACAGCCTCTTTGTTTTTGAGACTCTTAGAAGTGTCCCCGCGCTTATTTTAATTTAAATTCGAGATTTATTTTCCCACGTGAACCACGAGTCATTCGAGCCAGAGCCAGAGGCATTTATTGAAATGGGATTTCGCCAGGGTATCACGAGTTTGCACTAGTCATTCATTCTTCGGCATATGCTTTTCCACCTTTGATTTGGGAGTCTTATTAAGGAATTGTCCTTCTCCTCGCCCAACTAGATTTAGACAACCGTCCAGCAGAGACATGAGCTAACTAAACAGGTTGTTACCAGCGACCACCACGCGGAGGCAATTGCTGCACTGCATTACTTACTTACTGACTTAGGTGGCGCTACAGTCCGTGGTGAACCTGGGCCTCAACCAACAAGCGCCTCCAGCTGGCACGGTTTTTGGCCAGCTGTTTCCAGCGCCGCACGCCCAGTTGGTTAAGGTCCCCTTCCACCTGCGTGCGCCACCGATGATCCGGCCGTCCTCCGCCGCGCCTGCCTTCCAGAGTGGATTCGAAGACTCTTCGGGTCGGAGCTGTATTTTCCATGCGCTCTACATGGCCTAGCCACCTTAGACGCTGTTTCCGTAGACGTCGTACCAGGCCGATGTCGCTGTACAAACCGTACAAATCTTCGTTATATCTTCTCCTCCATACACCGTTTGAACAAACGGGACCGTAGATAGTACGCAGAATTTTCCTTTCGAAACGACCAAGGGCATCTTCATCCGCTTTTGTTAAGGTCCAAGCCTCTGCGCCGTAGAGGAAGACTGGGATGATTAAGTTCTTATATAGTGTCACCTTCGTTTTCTGAGAGAGGGCTCTACTTCTCAATTACCTCTTGAGCCCAAAGAAACAGCGGTTGGCAAGAGTGATTCTGCGTTTAATCTCAGCGCTAGTGTTGTTGTCGCTGGTCATCAGTAAGCCAAGGTAGACGAATTCCTTGACCACTTTAAGGTTATATCCGCCCATGTTGACGTTCTGGCCAATACGTCGGTGTTGTCCGTCTCTTTTAGATGAAAACAGATATTTGGTTTTACCCTCGTTAACTTTGAGACCCATCTTAGCCGCTTCTACCTCAATGCTTACAAAGGCCTCATTGACGTCTCGCTGTGTCCGTCCAATCACATCAATGTCGTCGGCATACGCAAGCAATTGCGTAGACTTGAAATAAATCGTACCTCTTGTGTTGGCCAGTGACTCTTGCACGGTCTTTTCAAGCACGATGTTGAAAAAGTTGCATGACAGTGCGTCACCTTGCCTAAATCCTTTTTTAACATCAAAGGTCTCGGTTTGCTCATTACCGACCTTAATGGAGCAGCGAGAATTCTTCATTGTCATCCTGCACAGTCGGACGAGTTCGGCAGGGATGTTTAAACTAGGGTTGGCTTTGTATAGCTCATCTCTATACACGCTGTCATATGCAGCCTTAAAATCGACGAAGAGGTGGTGAGAGTCGATTTGGTATTCCTGGGTCTTCTCCAGGATCGGCCGTAGCGTAAATATTTGGTCTATTGTGGATTTACCTGGCCTGAAACCACACTGATAAGAGTCGATCAGGTTATCCACAAACGGTTTCAGGCGTTCACACAATACGGCAGAGAAGATCTCATATGCGATATTAAGGAAACTTATTCCCCTATAGTTGGCGCAGTTATAGGGGTCTCCTTTCTTATGGACCGGGCAAACGTTGCTGAGATTCCATTCGTCGGGCATGCTTTCCTCCGACCATACCTTGCAAATGAGATGGTGCATGCACCTTACCAGCTCATCTCCAGCCGCCTTAAGAAGCTCAGCAGACAGGCCGTCTGCGCCCGCGGCTTCATTAGACTTAAGTCTTGATATCGCTATATTGACTTCATCTAGGTCGGGTGGACTTAATTCTGTTTCATTGTCGTCTATTACGAATGGCTCGTTCTGCCTGAGAGCGGTATCCTGCCTATCATCGCCGTTATACAGTTTGCAGAAGTGGTCTTTCCAAATCCTCAGCATCGACTGCGACTCTACTACCAGTTCTCCATTTTCATCCCTGCAGGCCGCCGCTCTGGCTTTGTAGCCATGGCATGTCCGTTTTAGCTTATTGTAAAACTTACGGGCGTCATTCCTGCGGAAGTATCTCTCCATCTCCTCGATCTCACGCTTTCCGTGCTCTCTCTTCTTTCTTCTGAAAAGCGTGTGTTCTTCTCTTCTCTTCTGCTCATAGATTTCGCGAGCAGCTTTCGTCCGTCGTTGCAGCATGGTTTTGCATTCCCCTTGTTATGCTGCATGGGCTTGTTCGCATTGTTTATCGAACCAGGGGTTTCTAGGTGGTGGCGGTTTGAAACCCACCACCTCTGAGACAGCGTCTCTGACGGCGCTCTGCCAATGCGCCCATTCCTGCTCTATTGTTTGTGCTGCTGTGGGCGGATTTTGAGAGAGCTTGGAGGAAACATGATCGGCAAAGATTCTGGCAGCCTCTTGCGATTATAGCTTTCCGACGTCAAACTTACGTTGTGCTACTCGACTTCTAAGCATTCTTGATATCCTCATTCGTACCTTGGCTACAACAAGTTAGTGGTCCGAGTCGATGTTGGCCCCTCGGAAGGTTCGTACGTCGAGAATACAGGAGGAGTGTCTGGCGTCGATCGCAATGTGATCAATCTGGTAGATGGTCGATTGATCAAAAGACCGCCAGGTACCCTTGTGGATGTTGAGATGGGGGAATCGCGTGCTTGCTACAAGGAGGTTACGCCCCGCTAGGAAATCAATTAGCCTTAGTCCGCTGTAGGATGTGGTGTTATGGAGGCTATGCTTTCCTATGATCGACTCAAATATGTCCTCTTTGCCCAGTTTTGCATTAAAATCTCCTAGGACTATTTTTGTGTCATAGCTGGGGCATTGGGCATATGTTCTGTCTAGTATATCGTATAATTCTTCTTTGAGTCGATCGTCCTTTTCTTCCGTTGGGGCGTAAGCGCATATTAAGCTAACGTTTCCAAATTTAGCTTAGGACTTTTTTTGGGAGTCTTCCTCGAATAACGAATCCGCACCCGAATAGGCGCTGTTTGTTGTCCTTGTAGCAGCTCCCGTAGTAGATGTCGCAGTTTTTCATCCGTTTTTTGCCTGGTCCATCCCATCGCACTTCTTGGAGTGCGGTTATATCTGCTTTATAGCAGTTGAGGGTTTGCTCCAATTGATCGCCTGAGTTATGAATAGTCCGAAGACTATCCAACAAAAACAATAAAAACACACAAAACGTATTTTTATATATTTATTAGAACACTATATATACTACGACCTAAACAACACGAACTTAACATCGACTAAACATTGACTGACTTTTCTACTTGGTAATTCGCTCCAGCTATATCTTCTTTCGAAGATAGAATCGGAGAGAGAAACCGTAGCAAAGATCAACATTACGTTTGTTGTTTTGCTGAACAAAACACCAAGTATGGAGAAAGTAGGGTGTAGGGGTGTTACAGCATGTAACTCCTGTACCCGGTCTGTTAAGGGACCTAACATTCCAGGTGCAGACTCTCAAGTCCGTTAGTCGTTTGCAGTTGTCGTCAGCCTTGTATCCGTCCATATCCGAAGCTTGTTGTTGTTTCGGAACAAGTAGGTTTTTCCGTGATAGGGATGTTACCCCTAAGCACAACCCCCAACCTGGAGGGCCAGGTTCCTCTTTCCCCAGGAACAAGGGGTTGGGTCGCTGCACACATTGGTTCATCCAGGGGGGGCCACGCGGATGCTGTGTGTCAACTTGGATTGAGCAGGGACGGAGATCGAAGCTGGCGTTTGCCATGTTAAACGCGATCAACTCCTTTGCTCTGTTTGCTCGCTCCCTCCCCCCCGCTGCACTGCATTGCCATCATTTAAAGTAGTTATGGCACCTGTTCTCTTCCAGTGTTGCACGCCCAGTTGGTTGAGGTCCCTTTCCACCTGTGCGCGCCACCTTAGATGCGGTCGTCCTCTGTTGCGTCGTCCCTCGGGGTTGGTGAGGAAGACTCTTTGGGCCGGAGCGGTGATGTTCATTCGCTCTACATGGCCGTCTTCGGATCTATGTAGACGTTGGATCCGTAGACGTCTAACTAGGCCGACGTCGCTGTACAGCCCGTACAGTTCTTGGTTGAATCTCCTCCTCCACTCTCCGTTTACACAAACGGGACCACAGATAGCACGCATAATTTTCCTCTCGAAATGCCCAAGAGCCTCATCATTCGCTTTTGATAAAGTCCAAGCATCAGCGCCGTAGAGGAGGACTGGGATTATTAAGGTTTTGTAGAGGGATACCTTAGTTTTTCGAGAGAGGGCTCTACTACTCAGGTGCCTCTTGAGCCCAAAGAAGCAGCGGTTGGCAAGAGTTATTCTGCGTTTTATCTCAGGGCTGGTGTCGTTTCTGCTTGTAACTATCGAGCCAGGGTAGACGAATCCTTGGCTACTTTAAAAATATAGCTGCCAAAGGTGACGTTCTGACCAAAAAGTCGGTGTTGCGCATCTTTCTTTGATGACAGCATATATTTGGTCTTGTCCCTGTTTACCCTTAGACCCACTTAAGCCGCTTCTGTTTCAATGCTTGCGAAAGCCTCATTGACGTCTCGCTTTATCCGTCCAATAACGTCAATGTCATCAGGGCAGGCAAGCAATTGTGTGGACTTGAAGTAGATCGCACCTCTTGTATTGGCCGCAGAGTCCCGCCCGATATATTCAAGAATGATGTTAAAGAAATCACATGACAGTGCGTGACCCTTTGTAAAACCTTTTTTAACATCGAATTTAACCTCCCACCTTAATGGAGCAGCGAGAGTTCTCCGTAGTCATCCTGCACAGTCTGACGAGTTTGGCAGGAACTTTAAAACATGACATGGCTCTGTGTAACTCGTCTCTATAAACAATGTCAAATGCGGTTTTAAAGTCGACAAAAAGATGGTACGCGTCGACCTGGAATTCATGGGTCTTCTCGAAGATCTGCCGTAGTGTAAATATTTGGTCTATGGTGGATTTTCCTGGTCTGAATCCACACTGGTAGGAACCTATCAGATTGTCCACGAACGGTTTCAGGCGCTTACACAAGAGGATCTTGTACGCAATGTTCAGGAGAATTATCCCTCGGTAATTGGCGCAGTCATAGGAGTCTCCTTTCTTTTGGACCGGGCAAACGATGCTGAGATTCCATTCATCGGGCATGTATTCTTCCGACCATATCTTGCAGATGAGTTGATGCATGTTCCTGACCAGCTCATCGCCAGCTGCTTTAAACAGTTCCGCGGGGAATCCGTCTACTCCAGCAGCTTTATAAGAATAAAGTTTCGATACCGCTATCTTAACATCGTCTAAGTCGGGTGGACGGGATTCTCTTTCGTCTTCGTCCAATGCGATTGGTTCGTTCTGCCTGACGGCGGCATTTTGACTATCATCGCCGTTATACAATCTGCAGAAGTGGTCCTTCCACAATCTCAGCATCGACTGTGACTCCACTACTAGTTGTCCGTGCTCATCCCTGCAGGCTTCTGCTCTGGCTTATAGCCTTGGCATGTTCGTTTTACTTTTTGGTAAAATGTTCGAATGCCGTTCCTGCAATAACATCTCTCCGTTTCCTCGATCTCGAGCTTCGCGTGCTCCTTGCAGCTCGCAATAAATGTAAAGTGCTCAGATAATGATCTGTGGCGAAATAATGAAAGTGTGTGTGAACTGAATTCGCTAAAAAGCAGACAGTTGTAGTTTTTATCAATCCAGTGGTTCGAACCCAATTCTGAACGATTGAATTTTCGTAACATTTGGTATCCGCAATGGGATTCATTTCGTAACAGTACTGAAAGGTAGCTACCAATAAGTGATTTCAAATGGATGTAATTATATCCTATTTTTAGGTGCGTATACTTTTGTTTCTATTATTTGTTTCATGACTGTGTGATAGTACTCAGTTCAATCCTGTAGGCGTTCGCCTGCTTTGTGACCACTTCCTAAAACAAATGCTATGAAAGACTCACAAATTATACAACCACAAACCGGTCTTTGTCCGATATA
Source organism: Eumerus sabulonum (assembly GCA_951905685.1). Classification (NCBI taxonomy): domain Eukaryota; kingdom Metazoa; phylum Arthropoda; class Insecta; order Diptera; family Syrphidae; genus Eumerus; species Eumerus sabulonum. The sequence continues at coordinate 146,213,373 of OX645060.1, read as the reverse complement.
TTAGTTTGTGAGTACCAGTGAGACTTGTTATTCACTTTGTCGACAACAAGAACTGTAATAACTATAAATAACACTTATTTGTCCTTGACCCTTACCTTATTGCCATGGTTGATTTCTTGACAGCAATACTTTCAACGACATATTCATCAGCACTCCATACGACCATACGATTTTCGTAATATTTAAACAATGTCAGCAGAAGTAGCACTATCCTCCAGGGCTTGGCACTTAGACCCTGATTCGAAAGGTTAAAGGCTGCTTATATTCTAAAAAGAAGAGAGTCGTTGCTCTGCATACCGTCTAGTATTACTAATGTATGTATATAACCTGAACAGCTTAGCGGTAATATAACAATTTGGTAAAATTAAACATTCATTTTGTTAGATTACGTACGAGCACCAAAGAAACTTACTGAATCCTCGATCCAATTACTCGTATTTTTCATACAACTTGGTGCACAGCCTTGCGACACATATTGATTTCAATCTCACGTCCAAACTCGATAATCATCACTACGCACAACAATACATACTTCACAGTGGCTGAGCAACACAAATCGCTTTCAAAAGGAAATTGCTCATCAACTATCAATGATATGGCTTATGTATCCCAAAAAGAAATTCAGAAAAAGAAATATGATCCGCAAGACTGCAATGGCAATGAGTATCAACAGTGGGCGAAAATAACACAAAGGACTCAATGGAACAACGACCAAAGTCCTTATGTACCTACGATAAAGCAAAATAAGACATTTCACATTTCCAGAAAATTTAATAACTTGCTTGGTTAAACCGAATCTGATTACGTATCACGTCCGCATCATTTTATTTTTCGGGGCAATAAATTCTGCCGCCCGAGTCATCTGCACTCCAGGTACGGATTTCACACAATATTTGTGAATTAGTTATCCTTAAACACTGTCGACGTCTCATTCGTCTTCTCATCAACGTATATGCATGTGTACAAGCGTGGCACGTATCAATGTTGCTTTCAGGGTGTCATCGTTCTCAACAGCACATAGTCCTCTATTCTGGCAGCGAAAAATATGACTCAAGTCTCGCGGAACAGGTTAATATAACTGCGGCCTAACTGAGTGAAATCATAATTCGCGGATGCTTCAGGGGACAGATATCACGTGGGTACGTACAAACGTATCTATGCACACAAGTGTGAACGTATGCTATTCTTGCCAAGAAGTATTGTATTGCGTAGGACGTCAATGTGTGCCGTGTAACGAGGAATGTAGAAGTCATAAATTCGCTTGTAACAAGCACGTGCGCGTCTTTGCGACAGGTAGGTGTTACTATAGTAATTTGGATCTAAATAGGGCTACGACTGGAAATACAATGAGCAGTCGGAGCTCCGTATTGCTGGTTTTGTGGTGATGATTTAGAGATTAAGACTAAGAGAGTCAGTCTTCATATGCTTAAGGAACCGTACAAGACAAATTTTTAAACGATTTTAGGAATAAAGACATTTAGGACCTACATGCTTACTTACTTAGGTGGCGCTACAGTCCGTGGTGAACCTGGGCCTCAACCAACAAGCGTCTCCAGCTGGCACGATCTTTGGCCAGCTGTTTCCAGCGCCGCACGACCAGTTGGTTAAGGTCCCCTTCCACCTGCGTGCGCCACCGTTGATGTGGCCGTCCACTGCCGCGCCTTCCTTCCGGGGTGGATTCGAAGACTCTTCGGGTCGGAACTGGATTTTCCATGCGCTCTACATAGCCTAGCCACCTTAGACGCTGTATCCGTAGACGTCGTACCAGGCCGATGTCGCTGTACAACAAGTATAGTTCTTCGTTATATCTTCTCCTCCATACACCGTTTGAACAAACGGGACCGTAGGTAGTGCGCATAATTTTCCTCTCGAAAGGACCAATGGTATCTTCATCCGCTTTTGTTAAGGTCCAAGCCTCTGCGCCGTAAAGGAGGACTGGAATGATTAAGGTCTTATATAGTGTCACCTTGGTTTTCCGAGAGAGTTTAGAGCCCTCTACTTCTCAATTGCCTCTTGAGCCCAAAGAAACAGCGGTTGGCAAGAGTGATTCAGTGAGCCAAGGTAGACGAATTCCTTGACCACTTCAAAGTTATATCCGCCCATATTGACGTTCTGGCCAATACGTCGGTGTTGTCCGTCTCTTTTAGATGAAAGCAGATATTTGGTTTTACCCTCATTAACCTTGAGACCCATCTTAGCCGCTTCTACCTCAGTGCTTATAAAGGCCCCATTGACGTCTCGCTGTGTCCTCGCTGTGTTATAACTAGACACGGCTTTGTATAGCTCATCTCTATACACGCTGTCATATGCAGCCTTGAAATCGACAAAGAGGTGGTGAGTGTCGATTTGGTCTTCTCCAAGATCTGCCGTAGCGTAAATATTTGGTCTATAGGAGCCGATCAGGTTATCCACCAACGGTTTCAGGCGTTCACACAATACGGCAGAGAAGATCTTATATGCGATATTAAGGAGACTTATTCCTCTATAGTTGGCGCAGTTATAGGGGTCTCCTTTCTTATGGACCGGGCAAACGATGCTGAGATTCCATTCGTCGGGCATGCTTTCCTCCGACCATACCTTGCAAATGAGATGGTGCATGCACCTTACCAGCTCATCTCTAGCCGCCTTAAGAAGCTCAGTAGACTTATTAGACATAAGTCTTGATATCGCTATTTTGACTTCGTCTAGGTCTGGTGGACTGAATTCTGTTACGTCGTCGTCCGTTACGAATGGCTCGTTCTGCCTGAGAGCGGTATCTTGTCTATTATGTTCGTTATACAGTCTGCAGAAGTGGTCTTTCCAAATCCTCAGCATCGACTACGACTCTACTACTAGTTCTCCATTTTCATCCCTGCAGGCCGCCGCTCTGGCTTTGTAGCCATGGCATGTTAGTTTTACCTTATTGTAAGACTTAAGGGCGTCTTTCCTGCGGAAGCATCTCTCCATCTCTCTTTCTTTTGAAAAGCGTGTGTTCCTCTCTTCTCTTCTGCTCATAGATTTCGCGAGCAGATCTCGTCCGTCGTTGCACCATGACTATATATGCCCCTTGTTTTGCTCCATGGGCTTGTTCGCATTGTTCATCGAACCAGGGGTTTCTGAGGCAGCGTCTCTGACGGCGCTCTGGCAATGCGCCGATTCCTGCTCTATTGTTTGTGCTGCTGTGGGCGCATTTTGAGATAGCTTGGAGGGTTCACGGTCGGCAGAGATTCTGGCAGTCTCTTGCAATTGTAGCTTTCCAACGTCAAACTTACGTAGTCCTACTCGACTCCTAAGCATTCTTGATAGCCTCATACGTACCTTGGCTACAACAACGTAGTGGTCTGAGTCGATGTTGGCCCCTCGAAAGGTTCATACGTCGAGAATACTGGAGGAGTGTCTGCGTCGATCGCAATGTGATCAATCTGGTTGGTGGTCGATTGATCAAACGACCGCCAGGTACCCTTGCGGATGTTGAGATGGGGGAATCACGTACTTGCTACAAGGAGGTTACGCCCCGCTAGGACATCGATTAGCCTAATTCCGTTGTCGGATGTGGTGTTATGGAGGCTATGCTTTCCTATGATCGACTCAAATTTGTCCTCTTTGCCCAGTTTTGCATGAAAACCTCCTAGAATTATTTTTGTGCCGTAGCTGGGCATTGGGCATATGTTCTGTCTAGGATATCGTAGAATTATTCTTTGAGTTGGTCGTCCTTTTCTTCCGTTGGGACGGGAGCGCATATTAAGCTAATGTGTCCAAAATTGGCTTTAATGCGGATTGTTATGAAGCGTTCGCTTATATCTCAGAAGCTTAAGACTTTTTGTCGGAGTCTTCCTTGAATAACGAATACGCACCCGAATAGGCGCTGTTTGTTCTCCTTGTAGCAGTTCCCGTAGTAGATGTCGCAGTTTTTCATCCGTCTTTTGCCTGGTCCCCCATATCGCATTTCTAGGAGTGCGGCTATCTGCTTTATAGCAGTTGAGGGTTAGCTCCAATTGATCGCCTGCACCCGGTCTGTTAAGGGACCTCACATCCCAAGTGCAGACTCTCAAGTCCATTAGTCGTTTGCAGGGGGCATCAGTTTTGTATTCGTCCGTAACCGAGGCTTGTTGTTGTTTCGGAACAAGTAGATTTTTACGTGATAGGGATGTTACCCCTAAGCACAACCCCCTAAGAGGGCCAGGTTCCTCTTTCCCCAGGAATAAGGCGTTGGGTCGCTGCGCACATTGGTTTACTACCTGGTGAGTACCAGGGTAGCTATCCAGGGGGTCTACGCGGAGGCTGTGTGTCAACTTGGATTGAGCAGGGACAGAGATCGAAGCTGGCGTTTGCCATGTTAAACGCGATCAACTTCTTTGCTCTGTTTGCTCGCTCCCTCCCCCCTGACATTTAAGACCACTAGAATAAATATTCAGAAAAACACCAATATTTGTATCCAAAACCATTTAAGTTAAGTGTTGCGTTAACACAACACAATACATATAAACAAAAACTAATATTGTAAGCCTCAAAGCAATTAGAATATAAGGGAATTGCATATTTGTCACATACATGAGGTGGCCGTGGTGTAGTGGTTAACATCATCGACCGCAGAGCGGAAGGTCTATGGTTCTATAACCAACGTGGAATTTGGTCGGCTCTCGTCCTATCTAGGTCTAGGATAACCACCCCTGAGAGTAGTGAACGAACATCAACGACCCCAACCACTGCACTCCGTTCAGGTTGTGTGTGTGAACACATCATAAGAGAATATAAAAACTCCTGAACCTGCGCGAGTCTCTAAAAAAAAAAAAAAAAAAAAAATGCATATGTAAATACAGTTGTGCTTAGAAACTCTGCACTGTCTTCTCCATTTTTCACGATGTTTCTCGAAAATGTGGCCACCGTTTTCTAGTGTCCTGTAGTGGATTGCAGAGATGAAGTTGAACCGCGTCCTCGAACAGACTGTGTTTTGCACTTGTTGACACTTATGAGGCTCCGATCTAATTCATACCTAAAGTACAGCAGCGAGATTGGTTTTTCCTTGTACACAATCCTGTGCAGTTTCCGAGCATTCACTATTGCAGAGTCTATCGTATTAATATATGCACAAAGGCCACCACTGGTAGCATTGTTTAAGTCAATATACTTAATTACTTACATATAGGGGAGCAATCCATATAGGATCTGAGCCTGAGCTATAGCTGCCCTCCATCCTTGGCGGGCACGCTGCTTCCAGTTATCAAGACCAAGTTGTCTTATATCCGCGACTTTTTTTTTTAAAGGCTTCTGCTATCTGTTAGAGCACTCAGACGCAAATACTGGTCCATTGTACTATAACCGCGATTACTTGGCCTCTATACCGGAGGTACGGTCTTCCTCTTCTTCTCGAGCCAAGAAGCTCCGACTCGTAGACCCTCTTAGCTGGAGCGTTGGTGTTCATGCGCTCGATGTGGCCGAGCCAATGTACTCGTAGTCAACGGATCTTAGCCTTCCAGATTATATTCACATCTTTGTACAGCTCGTAGAGTTCGCGGTTATGTCTTCTTCTATCGCAGAATTTTTCTTTCGAAAGAATCCAAAATCAGCTCTGCCGTCCTGCTTATCGTCCAGCTTTCGGCTCCGTACATCAAGACTGGCAGTATAAGCGTTTTGTAAACATGACTTTGGTTCTTCGAGGGAGGAGTTTTGATCCAAGTTGTTTGGGCAAACCGAAGTAGAAGTGGACGTTTGCCCCGAGGTAGACAAACTCCTTAATCACCTCGAAATTACAGGTGTCAACCATTTTATTTTGAGAGCACCGTGGCGCAGTGGGTAGTGTGTTGGCCTCTGACGCCGATGACACGGGATCGAATCCCGACACAGCCATGTCATCGAACGTGTTTTTCATGGTGTTTCTCCTCAGCGGGGTTCTGACAAAACCCTCTGTAGTAAAATTGTCATGAAAAGCTTCTCGAAATTCGCCGTTCGGAGCCGGCAACAAACTGTAGGTCCCTTTCACCTATGGGAAAATTAAATCACACACAACATGGGTGATTGAGAGAATCTCGGCTCAGATTCTTCATGGACTGTAACGCCAACATACATACATACAACCATTTTATTTTGTCCCACTTAGTGAACGACTTATCCTCGTTGACTTTAGGACCAACTCGTTTCGCCTGTTCTCAAACCATCTGTTGCGAAAAATGGCATTTTTCACAATTGGAACTCCTTTATCTTCATCAGATGACTAGTAAAATTTTACTTGTTGAAGTGTGATATCTGCTTAGATTCAATATTCCAAGAAAAATTTCGAGGTCACTTTGCTTGAGTAACCTCGTAGTGTGTATTATTTTCTATACTTACCTCATAATTAGAATCCACTATCTCGAAAGTTCCCGCTAAATCGGAAAGCAAATATTCCGTTGCACCTACAACTTCATCATCAATGTTTTCTTCGTTTGTTAGATCCCTCTACTTAGCCTTGATCAGATGCAATTGCTTCTCGTACTTTCCTTCACCATCACTTATTTATTGTGTCCATTGCCATCATATCAATTTTTCAGATATTTTCCGGAAAATAATAAAGAAGTGATCTATCCGCTCCAAAAATTTAAATATAACAAACAAGCCTGAATTACTATGTCTGGCAATTAGGTTCCGGGAATTCGGGAACAAAAATCAAAAGCAAATTAAGTTCTGTCTACTACTATCTACCTTCCCAATAATCCCCCTCTAACTCTACACAATGATTCTAACGTGGCTCTCACGATTCGAAGCGCTCTTGATAGTCCTCCTAAGTTAACTCGTTCCGAACGATGGCAACAGCTCTTTGCCCTTCTCTACACCGCAATGATGAGTTTCCTTGCGATGTGAGTTCGTCTTGGGGAATAAAACAATAGGGGTGGCCGTGGTGCAGTGGTTAACATCATCGACCGCCGAGCGGAAGGTCTGTAGTTCAATTTCGCTTCGTAGCCAAGAAAAAGTAATTCCTATATGGACAAAAAGTATGCAACGCAGTTGTGAATGGAAAGTGACCAGACGTACTGCCTGCAGGCATAACACTCACAGTATACGGTCAACTGAAATTCATCCTCTGCGTATGCAATATTAAAGTGCTCGAACGAATTAGTACGAACTATAACCAACCCGGAACTTGGTCGGCTCTCGTCCTGAGCCGTAGTAGTGAGAGTAGTGAACGAACATCAACGACCCAACCACTGCACTCCGTTCAGGTTGTGTGTCTATAGGCACATCATAAGAGTTTCTAAACAAAAAAAAAAAAAGCCGCAGTGGGCAATATCGGGGCTATAGGGTGGACGCGGATCGAATGCTCGAAGTGCAAGATCCAGCCTATCTTGACGAATTCGGGTCGCATACGGAAAACACGTGCTCAAAGCCTCTTCAGGACACCATCATAGTTTTGTCCAGTCACTATCTGGTCGGTAGGAAGATATTCACTATGACCGATGCGAGCGGTGATAGTGGGCTTCTTCACGCGAATCGTCTTCTACTGATTCACCTCCTTCTTAAACTACTTTGTCCATTCAAACTTCAAACACACATGATTGCAATGTTCAGAGGGTTTCCGTGGTTTTTACCAGATTTTACTAAAAATTTTATCACAGCTCAATGCTTGTATTACTGTCACTAATTTTCACGAAAAATACGCACAACACACCAATAAAACGTGCTGGCGACTTTAGTCTTAGATGAAAACCGAAAGAAAGGCTCCCCTAAACAGATGTTCTCGGGTTATGACGAAATTTCTGGAACCTAATTGCCATACCACGTGTGCCATCTCAAGATTAAGCTAGCACTACCGATTTTTTGGTAGTATGTGTTGGGTAGTCTAGTGGTTTTCACAGCTGGAATAAGGTTTCTCAATAGCTTTATTCTGAAAGGTGGCAGTTTATAGCTCTGACGATTCAGGCGATGATTTTGAAACATGCGATTAGATGCTGAAATCTTGACTTAAAACCCATATTTCTCGATGCTGGGCGAGATTTATTGAAAGACTTGAGCATGCATCCGTTAAAGGGCCCACAGACCTCACACTTGTGTGCACATATGTTTTGGTGTGCGGACATGCGTGCTATCTGTGGGATGGTGCACACACCATTTTCGGTGTCAGACACGGAGCGAGTAAAAATCAAAAGTCTTTGATTTTTGGTGTCGGTGTCTCTATCGGTGTGACGTGTGTGGCGGAATCACACACTGGTGTGGATACACATGTGTGCACACAAGTGTGAGGTCTGTGGGCCCTTTTAAAGATCCAATTAACAAATATTGAAACCCAACGTGTGTATGTACGCTGATGTTGTGTACTGTCCTAGCTAGAAACTCATCCAAATTTGTTGAGAAAATCGTCAGCAGTGATGAAGTACATTTCTGGCCGAGGGGCTTCGGAAAAAGATAAATGACTACATTTGGGACTACATAAATATTAAGAGCCTTTTTTGCATTTAGAGAAACTTACGGTACGGCACCGAATACGCAGACGTTGACTGTCAATAGAAGACGGTATCGAACCATAATAATTAACTTTGGGTGTTTTGGTGACCTGCCGATTCCAGCAAATGAGCATGCAAACACATGCTCTTGAAGAGACCTGCCGATTCCAGCCAAACGAGCATGCAAACACATGCTTAGCAGCGGGTGTATTTGGCTTTGTAGTTAGTCGATCGCGAACAGCGCAGGCGATACCATCGTGACATAATATTATTGTGTTTTGTGAATCAGAGTTCGCGCTGATTTGTTTATTATATGTATTGAAGTATTGAAGAATAGTTAAGTTTGTTTATATGTATATATATTGAAGTGTTTTATTTGAGTGCACCGGTCACTACAGGTGGCCTCATTTGAATGACATGTATCTGAATGACCAACCCGTTGACATAACATACATGTTGTGCGTTACATTTAAGTTCTTGCAAGAAAAGTTCCCAGAACGAAGTATTTCGCGAAAAGCAAGAGCAGAATGACCCGCAAAATGGTGTATTCTAACCCCCTGATCACATGGAGAACAAATTCAATCAAACCAACTCAGCCTGACTAACAGTGCGGTGCAAAAATGAATACATGTTTGTACCTAGTGCACTTATCATTGCATAAGAATGTAAATATTAAAGCAAATTTAAAAACAAAGGTAGATCTTTAATTCACGTTCAATTCTAAACAAAATGGTATACGTACAAATCAAAAATGAAAAGCAACAAATTCTAAGAAAAAAACAAGTAAAACAAAAACAACTCGGATGTACTCAATTTTGCACCTTAAAGTAACTTTAGGTATAGAGCTTGTTTTCTGTACTTCGTATATAGCCCCTTATTACATAAAACATTTTGGACGCGTTTTGGCATACTTTCCACCAATTTTTCTATAATTTCATTTGGAATAACTTGCCATTCCCGCTGTACTCGCTGCCAAAGCTCTTCCAGATTAGTTGGGGTTGATCGGTATTGTCCCAACCGTCATTTCATGATTGACCACAAATTCTTATTCGGATTGAAGTCGGGACTTTGAGCCAGCCACTGCATCAATTGGGAATTTTGTTTGGTAAGCCATTCATTATATTTTGGACGTGTGTTTTGGGTCGCCATCATGTTGAAATATGACTTCCTTTACGCAAATAATTTTCTTTTCTCATTATTCTAACGATTTTCTGCAGTAGTCCAACGTGCCACCATGTGAAACAACCCCACACCATGACACCCCCTCCACCGTGCTTCACTGTTTCTTGAACGTGATGCCTTTGGATGGTCACCCCAAGACGGCGCCAACAATATTCCTTACCGTCGGACTGAAACCGTTTAAATTTGGATTCGTTTGACCACACTACACGATTCTAGTCATCTACTGTCCCATTTCTATGTTCTCTGGCGAACTGCAACCGTGCTTTAACATATTTTGCCGACAATGGGTTTCGTTTCTTGACCGCTGAGATGTAGCCAATGTCGTTGAGAGCTCTACTTGCAGTTCATCGACTATCGGGCTTATTTATTGCTATAGAAGCTTCTTTTGGTGTTAAAAACTTGTCTTTTCTTTTCTACATTTTTTTTTTTTTTTTTTTTTTTAGAAACTCGCGCAGGTTCAAAAGTTTTATATTTTTTTTATAATGTTTCATATACACACAACCTGGACGGAGTGCAGTGGCTTGGGTCGTTGATGTTCGTTAACTCCAGGGTGGTTGTCCTAAATAGGTCGAGAGCCGACCGAATTCCGCGTTTTTGGTTGTAGTCCATACTAATTCGTTCAAGCACTTTTTAATATTGCATACGCACAGGATGAATTCCAGTTGACCATATACTGTGAGTGTTATGCCTGCAGCAGTACATCTGGTAACTTTCCATTCACAAATGCGTTGCATACTTTTGTCCGTATAGGAATTACTTTTTTCTTGGCTATGAAGCGAATTGAACTATAGACCTTCCGCTCGGCGGTCGATGATGTTAACCACTGCCCCACGGCCACCCCCACATCTTATCTACATCATCATTAATCGTGCGTCCGATTCCGTTCATTTTTTTTACGGCCTCTGACTTGTGGCTTAGGTGTTGTTCCTCGCCCTGTGTGCACTTTAATGACCACTGATTGGCTTACACTAAGCTGCCTAGCTATCATTCGCGTCACTCATTGTCATAGCTACAATATTATTATTTGAGAGTTTCTTTGTTATTTTAAAAAGCTGTGAAATTATTGTTATTCTTTAATGTATTGATTAAAATGTACTGGAAAAGGTTCTTACCGCACGCAATGCAACATTTCTCAAACTAAAATACATAACGCACAAATAAATAAACCAAATAAATGCAATTCTAATGGTAAAATTGTACACTTTTGTGGATAGTACATTGAACAACGCTTGAGTGCAAAATTGAGAACGTTCGAGCTGTCTTTGTTTTATTTGTCTTTTTCTCAGAATTATTTGTTTACCGTTTCGATTTATATACCGTTTTGTTCAGAATGGAACATGAATTGAAGATCTACCTTTGTTTTTGAATTTGCTTAAATATTTACATTCTTATGCAATGATAAGTGCACTAGATACAAACATGTACTCATTTGAGCACCCCGCTGTATGTAGCTGAGCTATACAAAGTTTAATTAAATTGAATGTTATCATTTTTATGATATCATGGTATTGAATGTAAACGTTCCTTAGTCAGTAATAAAAAGGTCTATCATATCACAGCTCTCCATAACAGCTTCAGAAAATTTCAGAGAAGTTCGATAAATTGCAATATTGTACATCGCATATTTGGTAGGCAAACTGCCACAAGAATTTCCTGTTCTCCCCTCGATTTTCTGTTTGATCGAGGGTGATATATTAATAACTATGTAGTTGATGTAGTCGGAACCACAAGCAACTACGAGTATTTTGGTCATATAATTAACCATATAGAATATGGAAGATTTTCACCAACCCTAAAAAAAAGCCTTTATGTGTCTTAGAGTTAGAACATCGCGCAATTAGAAGGGAATTAGGAGGGAGTAAAGACGACATATTACAACTCATCTGTTAGATATTGTCGGAAGAAAGCATGCCCGATGAATAGAATCTCAGCATTGTTTGCCCGGTCCATAAAATTGAGACCCATATAACTGCGCCAACTGTAGGGAAATAAATCTCCTCAACATCGCGTATAAGATCTTTTCTGCCGTGCTATGTGAACGTCTGAAACCGTTCGTGAACAATCTGATAGGTTCCTACCAGTGTGGTTTCAGGCCAGGAAAATCCACGATAGACCAAATATTTACACTACGGCAGATCTTGGAGAAGACCCATGAATTCCAGGTCGACACGCACCATCTTTTCATCGACTCTAAAGCCGTGTATGACAGTGTTTATAGAGACGAGCTATACAGAGCCATGTCATGTTTTAACATTCCTGCCAAACTCGTCAGACTATGCAGGATGACTATGGAGAACTCTCGCTGCTCCATTAAGGTCGGAGGTGAACTAACCGACCCCTTTGATGATAAAAAAGGTTTTAGACAGGGTGACGCACTGTCATGTGATTTCTTCAACATTATTCTTGAAAAGATCGTGCGGGACTCTGCGGCCAATAAAAGAGGTACGATCACACAATTGCTTGCCTACGCAGATGAAATTGACGTTGTTGGACGGACAAAGCGAGACGTCAATGAGGCGTTCGCAAGCATTGAAGCAGAAGCGCCTAAAGTGGGTCTCATCTAGGATGGCTTGGCCATATGGAGTGAATGGACATCACCGCTCCGGCCCGAAAACACTTCGAATCCAACCCCGAGGGACGACCAGCAGTGGCAGAGCGCATCTAAAATGGCGCACCCTGGTGGAAACGGACCTCAACCAACTGGCGGTTCGGCACTGGAAGCAGCTGGCCAAAGATTGTGCTGGCTGGAGAGGCTTGTTGGTTGAGGCCTTGGTTCACCCTGAATTGTAGCGCAATCTAAGTAAGTAAGTAATACTCGTAGCTAGTACCCTTAACCTTAAACCTTATAACTATAATGACTTGTTTCGGAAATCATTTTCATTGAATTCGTTTTTGCCAAACGTTCACATGAATAGTAACCGGAATCTAATTCGCTTATTCAAATTGAAAGTGTAACCAAAACTTATTTTGGTAACCTCAGATTCACGAAATACATTACGAGAACCTAATCCTTCTTTGTCATGGTAATGTTAAGTTCACAATTCCCTGGATCACTCCTTCTTTACCACATACGATTTCGTTAACCAAAAACACGTTCATCCATATACATACATATATGTATGTATGGATGATACTCGCATGTGTCATCCATATCTTAACCAAAAATGAGTACAGCGCAAGTTAATAACCTAGTCCCATAGCGCTTTATCGTAATTTTGATATAAAAGCCAAAAGCATTTGTACATAAGTGGTCCGTTAAGAATACACTTTATTGGAAACTTAATAGAGCAAACTAATGAAATTCCAGAGCATTGTAGTCGGTCGCATCCAACCAACGAGTTTCACTCGACCGAATCCAGCTGAAACTATTCATTTCGTAGAGCAGTTCGGGAGTTTTTGCGGTATAGCCTCCACTACCATCCTTCCGCCCAATGGCCGCAAGGAAGGCAAACAGTATTCTGAAAGGGAAGAATGTAAAGCATGCACGAAAGGACAGAACAAATTAATCAATCCATATTTCTGTGTAAGCCCTCACCCCTAGGTTGGCTGGGGGAATCATCTGAGATGAAGCATCCTGCATACTTGAGCACTCAACGCTCGAGTGCTGTTCTGTTGTACGTACGTTCTGCTTGTCGCGTCATTGACAGCAATTGGACTAAGACGGGTTCTTGGCTATTTGACTGTTGGGGATGAGTACGAGTACGTCAGCAGATATGGACTCTTTTGTCGAGTGCTGAATACACAACAAGCATCAGAAGGGACTGACCTTCTTCTCAGTTAAAGTGTTTGTTTTTTTTTTCTTGTTTTCTTGCATTTTTTTTGAGGTTTCTTGTATTTTATATATTATAAGTTTTATGTACACGAAGTCCAGAATAGCATATGCTTATTTAATAACCAACGAATGAAATGTATTCTGAGAGCAAAAGCGATCATCGTTGAGAAGCATTCCAACACACTTGATTGTGAACCAGTTTACCATTTACCTTTCTCGGGTAAATGTTCTGCTAACCTTTAAATTCCATCTTCTTCAGGATTGTGGGATAGGGAGCCAACAAAAATAGATATACCAAAGCAGCTGGGAGGGTGTCATTGAGTGTCACTCATGTCGGGTGAATGTCAAATGGCGTAGAAGATAAAGGTAAACTTGACCGCAGGACTCTAGAAATCTGCTCTTCCGTTCTCTGTCCTTATGAAAATCCCTCCATTTGCCAATGTCTACCGACAATAAATATACTCATATTTGTTATTTACTGATAAATTATAATCCTTCATCCTGTTTAGTCTAACGAAGACGGTCGGACAGATGGCGAGACACACCGGACCATCGAGTCAGGATAAACACTAGAATTGTGTTCTATAAAATAGTTTGCTTATGTCATAACGTATCCCATCTATCCACATACACAAAGTACATACAGTGAATTCTATTGGGCTTAATCGCTTGCCCTCAGAGACTTGGGAATTTCGATAGCCGCAAAAACCAAACCCAAAAAGAAACCTGAATAATAAGCGCAAAAAAAAAGAGTCCAACAGGCTCCCGAGTCGCGTCGGGAATCGTCATCAGTCGTTTATAGTGTCGGCAAATGTTCGTAATAAAAATTTATTACAAAATAAAAAACATTCTAATTTATTGGCATTTAGTACACTGGCGGGTGCGACGCAAAGGAACTTAACTGTTGGGCGAGCGTGTAACCGCAGCAAGGATTCGAGAGGATTTTCGATTATGACGCAGGGTTAAGGCAACAGAAGGGGTATCTGTACCATATTTCTTGTACAAGCCCGGCCAGTGAAATATTCACACAAGGGTGAATGGTGAATGGAATGGGATATGGAAGCAAATGGCTGGTGTCCCTGAATGAAGTTGGTGGATGAACATTATGTTGAGGGTATAATGAGACTCATGGGCATCGTTCGGTGTGCCACTGTACCGAGCAATCGTAAAATGGAAATCGTTGAAACAATGAAAATCCTTTTTTTACATTCGAATACGTGGAAGAAGATTGCCATTTATTTTATACTGTTTCTGTATTTTTTTCCTAAATATCTACATAGTATGTATGTATGTATATGTAGATGATTAGGAAGATCTATAGCTATGTGCGTATATTGTTTTTATTCGTTATGACTGGTCAATCATATAGCCCAAGGGTTGGGTCTAATTGTGCGAGATGGTGAACGGAATAAAATGATGGTGGAATAAATTTTCGGATTTATGCAGGGAGCCAAAAATATCCCATTCAATTATGGACGATGGACTGTGGGTTCAAGTTATTCGTCGAGTGTGTTTTTATGCCACCCAGGAGTACAGCCCTACGGCGAGGTAAAAGAAGACTCTTTCCGCACTGGCGATGTAGGCACAAATCAAATCTTATGCACAAAGTCTTTGAGGGCGGAACTCTCTTTATGATTACTCGCATCGCTGTTGGCGCAGTTTGCTCAATCTAATTTAAAATAAAAGAAAGATTCCCCCATTTTGTCCCAAATATAGATATACACATAGAATAGACTGTCTTTAACCAGTGCTTTAAGAATATTAGATAGAAATTATCATTATTTCGCTCAGTGTATGTGTATGTATATGTCGGAGTAGCCCTATCTTGGGCATCAAAGCCCTTTCCATTTGTTTCAGCCATCGTTATTTTACGAATTATTTACACGAACTGATACACAGATCACACGAAAACTGTTAACAATACAAGATAGACTGTAGGCTCGATAATGAATCCACGATCGACAGCCACCTAGGTTTTTACTTGCCTGATGCTCAAGCAGTATCTCACCTAAGTATCTCAATATGTACCAATATGTAAAGGAAGACTGGGATGATTAAGGTCTTATGTAGTGTCACCTTGGTTTTCCGAGAGAGGGCTCTACTTCTCAATTGCCTCTTGAGCCCAAAGAAACAGCAGTTGGCAAGAGTGATTCTGCGTTGATGTTGTTGTCGCTGGTCATCAGTGAACCAAGGTAGACGAACTCCTTGACCACTTCAAAGTTATATCTGCCCATGATGACGTTCCGGCCACTACGTCGGTGTTGTCCGTCTCTTTTAGATGAAAGCAGATATTTGTTCTTACACCCATTAACCTTGAGACCCATGTCAGCCGCTTGTACCTCAATGCTTACGAAGGCCTCATTGACGTCTCGCTGTGTTTGTCCAATCACGTCAATGTCGTCGGCGTACGCAAGCACTTGCATTGACTTGAAATAAATCGTACTTTTTGTGTTGGCCAGTGACTCTTGCACGATCTTTTCAAGCACGATGTTGAAAAAGTTGCATGACAGCGCGTCACCTTGCCTAAATCCTTTTGAGGGTTCCGCATCCTAAGGTAAAACGGAACCCCATTACTAAGACTTCGCTGTCCGTCCATCCGTCCGTCTGTCACCAGGCTGTATCTCATGAACCGTTATAGTTAGACAGTTGAAATTTTCACAAATGATGTATTTCTGTTGCAGCTACCTCGACAAATACTAAAAACAGAACAAAATGAATATTAAAGGGGCTCCCATACAACAGACATGATTTTCATCCAAAAAATCCCCTTGGTCACATACTGAACTAAGGTTAGTCGACAATATCCCACAACCAGTAGCAAACTTCCCAGTTTTGATCTCTTTTGTGTCTTTGATGAATTAGTCCTAGCTGCAAACATTTTTCCCATATTTCCCATTATTTTTATCCACCTTTTCACATCGTTGCTGTCAAGTAAGATAAGACTGGTCGGCAAAAAAAAGTCGGTAGCAAAAACATTGTTATGTGATTTTAATTGACTTTAGTGTGCTGAATCTAAAACTGTTTACAGATGTATTCTATCACGTCTAGTTTTTGAGCTTTTCTTATTTAAATAAAATACTGATATTGTCATATTAAGTACGTATTTATTATAAAAAAAGTACAGAAATTAATTAAAATCCTAAATTAATTAAATTACTGATGTATGTATGTATGTATGTTGGCGTTACAGTCCATGAAGAACCTGAGCCAAGCTTCTCTCAATCACCCATGTTGTGTGTGATTTCATTTTCACATTGGTGAAAGCGACCTACAGTTTTATTGCCGGTTCCGAACGGCGAATTTTGAGAAGCTTTTCATGACAATTTTACTACAGGGGGATTTGTCAGAACCCCGCTGAGGAGAAACACCGTGAAAAACATGTTCGATGACATGGCTGTGTCAAAAAAAATTCTTTGGTAGACCGCTTTCTTTTATAAGTTTTTTTTCAGTTGTTTCACGATTGATTTCCCAGCAGGAATCAGCTAACATTGCTGAGGACCACTTGCCGTTATGCATATCTTTTTCCATGTGCGCAATATCTTGGTGGAACCTCTCACCATGCTCATCAGACACGGCACCAAGATTTTCTGAAAAAAAAATCTAAATGCGAAAGCAAGAATTGTATTTTTTATGAAGAAGTTCTTGTACCAGTTCTTTGTAATTTGCAGTCCTTATATTTCCAAGAAAACTGTGACATACATATATTTTCGAAAGCTACCCATGCTCTTTTTTCTTTATCAACCAACTAAGATTTAAACAATTGGTCGCTAAAGAATTCTCTAATTTGGGGACCAACAAATATGCCTTCCTTCAATTTGGCCTCACTTATGCGTGGAAATTTGTTTTTCAGGTGTTGAAATGCCTCTCCATCTCTTAAAAATCCACAAGAGACTGAACATCGATTGTCTTAAACGAGTGCTTAAATATTCTAAAAATGCAAGGACTGGGCTTCATATGTATGCATGTTTTGTTATGGAAAATTCCCAATATCCCTATTGTCCTTTTGGGACATTAGTTTTATTACAGACACAGGATTAAACTTATAAATTAATTTTATGATCCTACCACTTCATGTTTTTTTTGGAAAATATACATAGGGTCCAACATTTGTTGTTAAACCAAACAAATAAAACCTAATCAGAACATACTTTAAACTTAGATACTACTCCGGACAGGATCCTTTTATTACTTGGTTAGGGGACGATGGGATGGGAGATAGCCATTGTAACTCGCATGTCAGTTACTTTGTGGTAAGTAATAGATTGCTATCTCTTTCTTACACCCAGATAAATACAGAGCATAGCGAAATTCGTGTCATCAAGGTTCACAAATACCGCTGTCAGTATCGAAATGTAAACAATTTTAATGAAAACAAAAATTGCTTATAGCAGCAAAACTAGACGTGCTAGATAAATTCTGCTTACGTATTAATATTTAGGGCGTCGATGTGTATCGATTCCACATTTACATTGTTTTGCTCTTATTTTGATGCCGACCAGTGTAATTGATTTGAATTCAATGGACACTTTGATGATCAACTATATCTCATCATGAAGATTTTTGATTACCAAAGTAAGATGATTTAATGTGATGACTGATGAGGTAACATACATTGTCTCTTTCATATTTATATATACAGATGGTACGGAACTCTTTGTGGGCGAGTCCGAATCGCACTTGGCCGGTTTTTTTTTTTTTTTTTTTAACATCAAAGGTCTCGATTTGCTCATTACCGACCTTAATGGAGCAGCAAGAATTCTCCATTGTCATCCTGAACAGTCGGACGACATGGCTTTGTATAGCTCATCTCTATATACGCTGTCATTTTCAGCTTTGAAATCGACGAAAAGGTGGGGAGTGTTGATTTGATATTCCTGAGTCTTCTCCTAGACCTGCTGTAGCGTAAATATTTGGTGTATTGTGGATTTACCTGGCCTGAAACCGCACCAATAAGAGCCGATCAGGTTATCCAAAAACGGTTTCAGCCGTTCACACAATACGGCAGAGAAGATCTTTGCGCAGTTATAGGGGTCTCCTTTTCTTATGGACCGGGCAAACGATGCTGGGATTCCATTCGTCTGGCATTCTTTCCTCCGACCATACCTTGCAAATGAGATGGTGCATGCACTTTACCAACTCATCTCCAGCGGCCTTAAGAAGCTCAGCAGACAGGCCGTCTGCGCCCTCGGTTTTTTTAAACTTAAGCCTTGATATCGCTATTTTGACTTCGTCTCGGTCGGGTGAACTGAATTCTGTTACATCGTCGTCCATTACGAATGGCTCGTTCTGCCTGACAGCGGTATCTTGTCTATCATCGCCGGCATACAGTCTGCAGAAGTGGTATTTCCAAATCCTCTGCATCGACTGCGACTCAATTACCAGTTCTCCGTTTTCATCCATGCAGGCCGCCGCTCTGGCTTTGTAGCCATGGCATGTTCGTTTTACCTTATTGCAAAACTTCCGGGCGTCATTCCTCACTCTTTCCGTGCTCTCTCTTCTTTCTTCTGAAAAGCGTGTGTTCCTCTCTTCTCTTCTGCTTATAGATTTCACGAGCAGCTCTCGTCCGTCGTTGCAGCAAGGCTTCATATGCCTTGGAGGCTGTGTGTCAACCTGGATTTTTTTTTTCATTATAGTTACACTCGCACTCAAGGCTAAGACCTTATAACGTTTTTTGAACGTTGTGCGATCGAAGGTAACAGGGAGAGGGAGAATTTCGCGCAGGTTCACATACACAACCTGGAGGGAGTGCAGTGGTTTTGGGTTGTAGATGTTCGTTGACTACTCTCTGGGGTGGTTTGTCCTAGGACGAGGGCCGACCAAATTTCGCGTTGCTTATAATTCCCAGTAATTCGTTCATGCACTTATGGTGTTAATATTGCATACACAGAGGATGAATTTAATTTGACCGTATACTGTGAGTGTTATGCCTGCAGGAGTACGTTTGGTTGCTTTCCATTCACAACTGTGTTGCATACTTTTTGCCGTATAGGAATTGCTTTTTCTTGGCTATGAAACGAATTTGAACTATAGACCTTCCGCTCGACGGTCGATGATGTTAACCACTGCACCACGGCCACCCCAAACAGCAAAGACGTTTGCTGTTTGCTCGCAAACAGAGCAAAGACGTTGATCGCGTTTAACATGGTAAACGTTAGCTTCGATTTCTGTCCCTGCTCAATGGGGTGGCCGTGGTGCAGTGGTTAACATCATAGACCGCCGAGCGGAAGGTCTATAGTTCAAATTCGCTTCATAGCCAAGAAAAAGTAATTCCCATACGGACAAAAAGTATGCAGTTGGTTGTGAATAGAAAGTGACCAGACGTACTGCTGCAGGCATAACACTCACAGTATATGGTCAACTGAAATTCATCCTCTAGGACAACCACCCCTGAGAGTAGTGAAAAAACATCAACGACCCAAACCACTGCACTACGTTCAGGCTGTGTGTGTGTAAACACATCATGAGAGAATATAATAACTCTTTTAAAAACGATAACCCGATTCCACAGGATTTAAATAAAATACGATCCGTTATAAAATTTAAACTTTATTTCACTATTTGTTAAACACAGGCGTTACTTCAACTACTTAAATCAGACTGCCGTCATCTCAAAAAAGGAACCAACTTGTGATAATAATGCTAGCCATTGAAGTACTACATACATACATATACAAGCGAAGAAAGAGGGGAAAGATATGTTAATCATGTATTGTGTTCCAACAGAGAGATTATGTATTGTGCTATAAATAAACGAGATTTTCAACAAACTCTTGAACCTGCGCGAGTCTCTAAAAAAAAAAGCAAAAAATGTATGTATGTAGGCCCCTATGTTGATAATTAGTTTTTTTTTTTTTGTGCTATGAATGTTCTTGTCGTATCTTATAAAAAACATTTTTACTCAATTTAAATATTAAAACAAATTTTGACGGAAAACAACTGGTTTGGAAACTAGAAAAGGTCACTGAGAGCTTAGTCAGAGGAACGCCGTAGGCATGGTGAGGCATCAATTCAAGCGCCTAGGGTTTGCTTTTTAAAAACGAATATTTAAATTTAAGTTTTTATATCTGCTCGAATCAGTAATGTCCTTGATTTTTGCCTTTCCAATTGTTTTCTTTTTTACCATCTAAATGTCTGTATACAAAGCCTTCAACCTCTCAATATCAAAATGTGTGCAGAAATAATAATTAGGAATCCATTCATAGGAACACTTAATCAATTCAAAGTAACAGCAACAGGACCACAGGAAGCCTCTTAAAATACCAACATCTAAATGTTGCCTATATCCTTGTGCATTCAAGTATCTTGGAATTGGTTTTCCACATTTGCACATGGAGAACTTTTTCAATTGATCTGCTCCCTTTCTTCGCCTACCTCCTTCGGAGCTTTCGTGTTGTGAAATGAAATTCCTCACAGCTGTTGCTGTTGCATTTTTGCAGGATTGCAGGATATATGTGTTTGTAGTACGCCAAGAGCTTTTGTTCCAGTTTAAGAGCAATGATGTTTTGACAGACTTAGTGTATTTTCTCACAAGTTCTTCAGAAATAACTCACGCAAATTAATTCTTATCAACTAACGACGTTGGTAAAATCGTATATACCCGCAAACTCTAACAACGATTTGAATTCGATTAAACAGCAACCCTTATGCGAAGCTTAAACTTTAACTACGTCAGTTTTAATAAGTATACATCATAGAACCAAAACGCACACTCGTCTTTCAACATTTCATTTAAAGCAATTAAGTTAAACCAACAGAACATAATCCATCAGCAATTTATCATTTCTACGGAAACTACGGCAAACCGTAGCAAACTATTATAGTCCATAAGTGCCATAATGGAGAGGGAAATTCATAGGGCAATTCGCTATCTATACAACGGTACGAAACTTCTTACTCATCTCCTGTCGTTCTACACCGACAATTGACTTTGATTCGAAACTAATTTTAGGGAATAAACGCATATACCAACTTACTCGTACACGTACTCATTTCAGCTTAAGATACATACGTAGATCCTACACTGACAGACGGAATACTAGTTCATAAGCCAATTATTTAGTCCTTAAAATAGTATTCCTGATGAAGCTGGTGTGGTAGAGGTTATATGACACCGAAAGTTTGTTTTTAGGCGCAATTTTACGAATTCTTCCATCAGTCAGATGACAATCCGGTAATGAATAGAACCTGACATTTCATTACTGCTATTCCAACTTGAAATTGTATCTGTATCGACGTTTGTTTGTTGTATCAGCTATGGTAAAGACGTTGTATCAGCTATGGTAAAGATAGACCCATTCGACTAATGACATTGGTGATTGGTTGAAGTTGGTAGCCTGCTCATTGCACTGTCGAGTCATTCTGCTCCTATTGTCTGTTCACGAAATCGATACTCTGATTTAACCACTTACCACTAGACAAGTGTCTTTCCATTCTGTAACTCCTGTTTTGCAACGATCCTAAGCTATCTTGCTCCCTTATTTTGGTATTTGGTTGACATGATGTTGTGTTAAAAGGATTCCCCTAAGCATACAATTTAGGTCGTAACCGGCTACGAGTAATCAGAGTAGAATTTAACTGGCAACAAGAGGGCGACAAAACAGTGTCAATCAATCTTTATTTGGATTTTGAGGTTTTATGGGTAATGCCTTATGAACTCTGAGTTGTGGATTTACGATGCACACATAATAGCTGCTTTTGATTGGCATGTGCTAGCAAGCACATCTAGATCGGTGTCGTTTGAGATGTCTATGTAAAATGAGTGGCTGAATGCGGCAGTACGGCACATTTTTGAGTAGACGTTGCGCATGGGATAAATTGTTTATTAAGCTGTGGCAGTTGTCAGTACTTATAGTTCACTGAAAATTACTTTATTGTAGTCACAGGAAGCCTCGACCTAATGTCGACCTGTCATATGCATGTACATACATACTACGGGTTAATATTGATCGCAAATAAGACAACATTTGAAGAATTAAGTGATATATCAGATTAGGTCGGGGGTCCCGACAAAGTTTCGTAATTTTTCGTATAATGTCATAGTGTCGTCGGTGATGAACTTATGACTTCTATTTATAATTCATTTTCCCGCAGGTAATAGCTTGTGTTAATTGCTGAATCTGAATGGTGAATTTCAAGGAGCCTTTTCCCAACACTTCTATATACTACAGAGGTTTTGTCAATACTCCAGTGAGGAGTGAACATGGGCCTCAACCGGAGCAATCTTTAGCTAACTGCTTATAAGGATTGAAGTCCCTCTTCACATGTGTGCGCAATCTTGGTTGGAATCGAAGACTCTACGATCCGAAGCTGTGGTCTCCATTTGGTATACAATGCGATCCATTCGCTCTGTAATGCAATTTTCGATGTGGGATATGTAGACGTCCCACCAAACCAGAGCCGTACAGTCTGTGGTTGAATATTTTCCTCAATCTCTCTGAAGCCATGCTGCCTAGACTGACGAAACCCTCGTGAAAACTACGAGAAAAAAAGGAAGAAAAAAAAAGACAGCATGAAAAGCGTGAGATGAGGAGATGAAGAGATGCTATCACAGGAATAATGCTCTCAAGTTTTACGAAAAATTATAACGAAAAAGCCAGGGCTATAAAATCAGAGCGGAAGCCTCTAGGTATGAAGACGGACAACTAGCTGTAGAGTCACAGTCGATGCTGCGAATATGGAAAGAACACTTCCGTAGACTGTTTAACGGCCATGAAAGATCTAATAGCGCTGTCAGGCGGGAATTAAGCTAGTCATTTCAAAACTCAAAAATAATGAAGCCGGAGCGCAGACGTTATTTAAAGCGGCTGGAGATGACCTGGTAGGGCGCATGCACCAGCTCATCTGTGAAATATGGTCGGAGGAAAGGATGCCCGACGAATGAAATTTCAGCATCGTTTATCCAGGCCACAAGAAAGGAGACCCTATAACTGCGCCAACTAAAGGGGAATAAGTCTCCTTAACATCGCATACCAGATCTTCTCTGTTAACGCCTGAAACCCGTTGTGGATAATCTGATGGGTTCATGTCAGTGTGGTTTCAGGCCAGGTAAATCCACAATAAACCAATTATTCATACTGCGGCAGATCTTGGAGAAGGCTCAAGAATACCAAATCGACATCCATTACCTTTTCGTCGATTTCAAGGCCGCGTACGACAGTGTGCATAGAGACGAGCTATACAGCGCCATGTCTAGTTTGATATCCCTGTCAAACTCATCAGATTGTGCGGAATGACAATTGAGAATTCTCGCTGCTCCATCAAGTAGCGAATTAACCGAGACCTTTGATGTTAAAAAAGGATTTAGATAAGGTGACGCACTGTCATGTAATTTCTTCAACATCACACAAGAGGTATGATCTATTTCAAGGTTACCCAACTGCTTGCGTACGCGGATAACATGGACCTAATTGGACGAACACAGCGGGACGTCAATGATGCGTTCGCAATCATTAAAGCAGCCGTGGCTAAAATGGATCTTTTGGTTAACGAGGGTAGAATAAAATATATGCTGTTAACCAAAAAAGACGCGCAACACCGACATTTCGGCCAGAACGTCATAACTGGCTGCTACAGATTCGAAGTGGTCAAGGACTTCTACCTTGGCTCACTAGTAACCAGCGACGACAACACGAGCACTGAGATCAAACGCAGAATTACTCTTGCCAACCGCTGCTTCTTTGTGCTCAAGCGCAATTGAAAAGTAGAGCCCTATCGGGAAAGTCCAAAGTTGCGCTGTACAAGACCTTAATCATCCCGCTCCTCCTCTATCGCGCAGAGGCCTGAATCTTAACGAAGCGGCTTGAGAATAACCATAAAAGATACGTATCAAAGGAGAACTTTTCCTCAGCTTTCTGCTTATGGTTTCAGTAATTTAAGAAAGCTGTTAACGTCGATATGCGTGAGGGTAAGGCCACCAGAAGAAGGCCGCCGTGGCGCAGCGGTTAGTGTGTTGGACTCTGGCGCACGACGAGCGAGTTCGGATCCCGATAACACCGACGCCATCGAATGTTTATTTCGCGGCGTCCCTCCTCGGCGGGGTACTGGCAAAACCCTCCGTAGTATAACTTGCCTGGAAAAAGCTTCTCGACTCACACCGTTCGGAATCGGCATTAAACTGTGGGTCCCTTTCACCTGTGTGAAAAATAAATCACACACATCATGGGTGATTGAGAGAAGCTTGGCTCTGATCCTTCATGGGCTGTAACGCGACCATGGAATGGACTATACCATGGCTAGAGATTACCTTTAAAGGTGACTAGTTTGGAGTCACATTCCAGAAAAGTGGAAGTGCGCAAAGGGGCATTTCACCCTCACGGCCAGCATCCATCCCTTGCACTAAAAACTTTGGAAAGGCTGATAGACTTACACATACGCCACAACTTGGATCCGTCCTTAATTTCTAAGGCACAGCACGCCTACTGTAAGGGTAGATCTGTCGAAACAACCTTGCATATACTAGTGAGGAATATCGAAAGATCTATCCATTTTAAGGAATATACTATAACAGCCTTCCTTGACATAGAGGGCGCCTTTAACAACGTCGCTCCTCAAGCAATAATAGAAGGGCTAGAAAAGCTAAAGGTGGAGAGGACTCTGATAGAGCTGATCAGCAAGATTCATTCCAAATGGGGAGGCCAAGTAACAACCAGAGTGGATACCAGGGGAACCCCCCAAGGAGGAGATCTCTCACCTCTTCTTTGGAATGTAGCTATAAACGAACTACTAATTCGACTGGAGAAAGAAGGCCTGGACGTTATTGCCTACTCTGATGACGTTTCCATTTCAATCTCAGGTAAATACCTATCCAAATTGAATGACCGTATGCAAATGACATTCTCAATCGTGCTATTCACCAAAAAGCATAAAATCCCGGAACACTGCCCTATCACTTTGCTTGTTACCAGATTAAACTATTCCTCCAATGCCAAATTCCTTGGCAATATACCAGACAGGAAATTAACCTGGAAGAGCAACACAATCGAAAGAGTTAAAAAAGCAACAATAGCTCTCTACACATGCAAGAAAGCTATAGGGAAAAAATGGGGATTCAACCCCAAGATCACCCTATGGCTCTATGGAGTGATAGTCTGGCGGACTGCACTGGACAAGACCACATACCAGATACTGCGTAGACTTTTACATTGACGGGTCTAAAACCAAAGACGGGGTGGGTAGTGGAGTCTTCTGCAAACAACTTAAGCTGAAAAAATTACCAAATCACTGCGGCGTTTTCCAGGCGGAACTATTAGCAATAAAAGAGGCCTTGTTCTGGCTGAAGTGGAACATGATGTCCACTACGAATATCCGCATTTTCTCGGATAGCCAAGCAGCCTTAAAGCCGTTCGAGTCCTATTAGTACACATCAAAAACAATCTCGACTGTCGTCTATCTCTTAACGAGATGGCCGAACAGATCAACATACAACTTATCTGGGTACCAGGACACAGCGACATTCCAGGGAATGAAAGAGCCGATACCCTCGCCAAGCAGGGAACGACGTTACAATCAAACGCGGCTGGTGAGGGAATACCCCTTGCTACCATTAAACTTTATCTTACTAATCTCGCCAGGGCCAAGACGAACCGGAGATGGACTCAGGGATATACCTGCGTCATTACCAGACAAATCTGGCCCCGGTTCGACAGTCAACAGACAAGGAGTATAATCTCCCTAAAAAGAACTGACATCTACAAAGTTATAGGTGTCATCACCGGACACGGCCTTATCGGCAGTCACGCGCAAAAACTAGGTATAGTTCCGAATGATTTCTACAGAAGCTGTATAGGCCAGGATGAGGTCGAATCCATTCACCACCTTCTCTGCACTTGCCCGGCATTCTGCACAATCAGGAAACGATTGGCCTGATGGCCAGTTGGGTGGCCGTGGTACAGTGGTTAACATCATCGACCCCTATCGGAAGGTCAACTGAAATTCATCCTCTGCGTATGCAATACCAAAGTGCTCGAACGAATTACTACGGACTATAACCAACGCGGAATTTGGTCGGTTCCCGTCCTATCTAGGTCTAGGACAACCACCCCTGAGAATAGTGAAAGAACATCAACGACCCAAACCACTGGACTCCGTTCAGGTTGTGTCCGTAATAACACATCATAAGGGAATATGAAAAAACTCTTGAACCTGCTCGAGTTTCTAAAAAAAAAAAAAATTGGAGAAATTTCCTGAGGTTTTATGTAAGATGAAGCCGGTTCTGATAATTTAATATCGTTTTCTTCTGGTTTTGAATTAGCTTTCAAGGTTTCAGCAATGAACTTTTGAACTTTGTTCCCGCAGAAGTAGAAGTTTCTCCAGATTCTGGTCCCGCCTCTATATCTCCAACTGGATTTTCTTCATTGGTTGTGGACGCATCATGTGGCAACAAATCGTGTTCTTTGAAGTTATATCTATCAAATGCAAATCCCTTCACCCCGAAGTCTCCTGTTTGAGTTTTTGAATAGGATCGCCCGAATAACTCAATCATATCGAAATGGGACAAAGGCCTTGTTTTATTGATTACCTAGCGTCTGATTTCATCCGTTAAATATGAATGAATGAATTTTGTGAATGAATATGGACATGGTTATTTCTAGCCAAGTAAACAAGTTCAATATTCCGTGTGTGGCTTGCATGTCCGTTCATTATTAGAAACACAGGTGAAGATGCCGATGGCTTCTCCAAAAAGTGCTTGAACCACTTTGTGCATAAATTCGTTTGAAATCATTCGAATGGATGATTAACGGAAATAGAATTTTGTGGTGCACCTTTCATAAGAATAGGATTGTCCTTCCCCCTTGGGAAAATGAACATTGGTGGTACAAAGGATCCCCAAGCACTCATGCACATAATTGAGGTTATCAATGGACCTCTTTCAGCTGATGTTATTGTCCTCTTTTGGACTTTGAGCGCCAACACCTTCGGCATTTTAGATGGAACAACCGAAATTCCTGTTTCGTCCAAATTAAATATTTTGTCCGGAGAGAACAAGGTGGTTGAAGAAAACTTCCGACGTTCCAGTCGGCTGGCGGAACGACAGCAACGGATGACGCCTAAGTAATAAACGCAATCAGGCTCTTATTACAGCTTCATTTACCATAAAAACGAGTTTGGTATGCTGCTCTTGAATGTAAGCTGAAATGCTAACGATCCTATGTCATTTCAAGTAAGTCCAAGAAGTTTTCCTTCCATTTGGAGAGTATGTACATAAATTCAACCAAAGACTCGTCGAGTTCCGGCGGAAAGGTGGGCTTTCTGCCTAATTTAGCATTCACCAGTTTTTCTAAGGGTTTATCAGTCTCTGCTACCAAAAGCCGTAATGTAGCTTTCGGTAGGTTGAATTCTTTTGATGCTTTTAGGAACCCCATTTTTTCTCTTTATACTTACTTATTAGGCCAGCGATCCATGGAGGATCTGAGCCTGAGCTATAGCTGCCTTTCATCCTTGACGGTCCCGGGCACGCTGCTTCTAGTTGTCAAGACCAAGATGTCTTACATCCGCGATTACTTGGTCTTTATACCGGAGGTTCGGTCTTCCTCTTCTTCTCGAACCAGGAGGCTCGGAGTCGAAGACCCTCTTAGCTGGAGCATTGATGTCCATGCGCTCGATGTGGCCGAGCCAGTGTAGTCGACGGACCCTTGCCTTTAGTACATTTTAGCCATCTATAATCTAATAGGCAAACATGCGAAAAAGATTTCTATAGTAGGGCAACTGTAACTTACTAATTTTCTAAGAACACCACTAATATCAATGTTCAATTAAATTAAACGATAAGGTGTTGTTTTCACATAGCCAATCTCCCAATACCAATAAATGCAAAAGCATCTTCTAAGAAAAAAAAAATTTATATAAATACATGCCCCACAATTTATAACCACTCAAGAACCAAATAAAACTACTGAGAATCAGCAGTATGCAAAACAGATCCGCTTCCCATTAAACGTGTTCAAATTAATTTCCATAAATAAACCTAACTGTCAATCTGCAAGCAGCAGAGCATCTTATTATAAAATCCCTTAAGTCCAACACGATCCACCGTTCCGTTGTGTAGACCACAGTCAAAAATAAACCATAGAAAAGGAAAACAAAAATCTTGGACAGGAGTAGGCTTCAAACGATAAACTGCCTCCAGTGTCTTGCACATACCTTTCGTTTTTTTTTTTTTTTTTTTTTCGAAGCACTCTTGTTAACCATTTGAATGCCTTCCACCTCCTTTTATCAACCCACGATTAAGAATACTCATGCTAACCATGAACTTATACATTAAATGTTCTTAATATATGTACATAGAAACAAAAACGTCCTTTTGATTTTGTATGCTTGACTACAAGGATTCTTTGGTTTGGTAATGTGGGTATTGTCTGGCAATTTATTTCCATTTAAACTTTTTGCTTATTTATTTTTGTTTTTTTTTGTTTTTTTTTCTCTAGGAAACTTGTTTCTTCAAAGGAGCTATCTATCACAAAAAGGGAAATAAATAATCTCTAGATATACCAACTATGTATACGTATGTATGTATGTACATATGTATGTGTGAGTCCCTGATGATGGCCTCTCGGTACACATACATGAAAAGTTGTTCATATTGCCACTATTAATAAAAAAAAACCGGCCAAGTGCGAGTCGGACTCGCGCACGAAAGGTTCCGTACCATCTGTATAAGTATATAAAAATGAAAGAGATCTTGTATGTTACCCAATCACATTTAAACGGCTAATCCGTTTGAAATGATTTTTTGCATGATGACAGATCTTGGTTGAAGGCAGGTTATAGACATATTACTTTGATGATCAAAAATCTCCATGATGAGATAGTTATCATCAAAGTGTCCATGAATGCAAATCCATTATCTTACTTGACAGCAAGGAGGTGAAAGGGTGAATAACAGTAATTATAGAAAGTGCACCGTGGCGCAGTGGGTAGTGTGAGCGAATTTCGAGAAGCTTTTCATGACCATTTTTCTACAAGGGGTTTTGTCAGAACCCCGCTGAGGAGAAGCACGTTCGATGACATGGCTGTGTCGGGATTCGATCCCGTGACATCGGCGTCAGAGGCCAACACACTACCCACTGCGCCACGGTGCTCACATAATGAATAACAATTACATACCTACCAAATATCATAATTGACAGCAAGGAGGTGAAAAGGTGAATAACAGTAATTATAGAAAAGAGGTTTGCAGCTAAGGTTAATACAACAAAGAAACAATAGGGATCAATGCTCGGAAGTTTGCTACTGGTCGTGGGATATTGTCGACTAACCTTAGGTCAGTATGTGACCAAGGGGATTTTTTGAAAATAAAAATCATGTCTGTTGTATGGAAGCCCCCCTTAAATATTTATTTTATTCTGTGAAAATTTCAACTGTCTAACTATCACGGTTCATGAGATACAGCCTGATGTCAGACGGACAGACGGACGGATGGACAGCGAAGTCTTAGTGACAGGATCCCCTTTAACCCCTTGGGTACGAAACCCTTAAAAGAAGGATGGATGATGATGGATGAAAGTTGTTTCGAAGGACTTTTTTTTTTTTTGATTAAACGCTTTTTGTTTTGGGTGCTGTGAACCGATATGGTTTTAGGTTCTCTTCAATGTCCTGGCACAGTGGTTAGTGTTGGATATTGTAGAATTGTTTTCATATCTGTTAAGTCGTTCGGTATTATTGATATCATATGGTTTATTTTCCTTTCGTATTCTTTCCCTATATGCACGAGCACGTAATGCAGCCTTACTTGGTCCCGGATTAGATGACATTAAATATTTGAATTGCTAACCGTGACGTTGTATGCTTGACATCGTATTTTAAATATAAAATTAGTGTTGTCCGTAAGTAAATTTTGATCGTGACGTTGTACGCGACACCTCGACCAAAACTCAATCGCGTGACGTTGTACGCGCCACCTCGACCAAATATTTAATAAATAAAAAAACGTGACCTTGTACGCGAGACATGGAAGCTCAAAACGTGACGTTGTACGAATTTTTCTTCAGACCTGCTCTCAATCATGATAAAAGTTTGAAGAGACTGGTTCAACACTAGAAAATCCAAACTTTGGACGGCCAAGGTCATCGAGAACGGTAGAAAACGTGGAGAATGTTACTCCTTTAATGTGCATATGTCATCATTAAGTCGCATTTTACACAAAGACCTAAAATTTAAAAAACAAATTCCCAAATTTTATACTTTAATGATAAATAACATCTTTTTTCGATATAATGTTTACTTCGTTTTTAATCGATCCACTAAATATAAACTCTTGAGACACCTTGTAGTTCTCAGCAACTTTTTCCATGCACTTATGGTGTCATATTTGAATTGCACACAAATAAAATGAATTTAAAGTGAGCATATGTATACTGTGAGAGCACCGTGGCGCAGTGGGTAGTGTGTTGGCCTCTGACGCCGATGACTCGGGATCGAATCCCGACACAGCCATGTCATCGAACGTGTTTTTTACGGTGTTTCTCCTCAGCGGGGTTCTGACAAGACCCCCTGTAGTAAAATTGTCATGAAAAGCTTCTCGAAATTCGCCGTTCGGAACCGGCAATAAAACTGTAGGTCCCCTTTCACCTATGTGAAAATGAAATCACACACAACATGGGTGATTGAGAGAAGCTCGGCTCAGGTTCTTCATGGACTGTAACGCCAACATACATACATACATATGTATACTGTGCGATTATGCCTTCACCAGTATGTTTGATCACTACTCATTCACAACAGCTGTATTGCATCATTTTTTCCGTATAGGAATTGTTTTTTATCTATGGAACGGATTTGAACTATAGACCTTCCGCTCGACGGTTGGTGATGTTACAGTTTTTACAGTTTAAAAATCATTTTTATTACCTAATGTGTTCTTATAGCTACCTTATGCTAGGCAAAAGGACTAAACTAGCTTTCGACTTTTAATTGCACTTTTTTAACTTTAAATTGAATTTAAAAAATTTATTAAAACCTATGAAAAGTATTGATTGGTGATGTTTACCACTGCACCACGGCCACCCGTGGTTTCAAGGCCTATCGATACCATTATGTATGGAATATAACAGCGTTCCCCGTTCCCTTTCCGGGGGTGTATTTCTTAACGTTAGGGAAAAATCTTTTTTAATTCCTATTCATAAGTCTGAAAATAAAAACAATATTGATAATTATAGAGGAATTTGCAAACTTTCTACAATTCCTAAGCTATTTGAAAGCATTATAAAAACCAAAATCGACTTTCTTGTTAAAGAATATCTGCCGGAGGACCAACGAGTTTTCGTCTCTGGTAGATCTACTACGTCGATCTTGGCATTATTTTCATAGCATGTCTTACATCAAATGGAAACAAGGAACTAAATCGACACCAGCCATACCGATTTCAGTAAAGCTTTTGATTCATTAAACCATGCTCGGCTAATTTGAAAATTTGAATCTTTTGGCTTTCACTCCGCATTTCCTCGTTGGTGTCCTCCATTCTTCGTGGCAGAACCCAACAGGTAAAAATCGGCAGTTCTGTTTCCATAGAGATAACGTACAGTTCCGGTGTTCCTCAAGGGAGCCACCTGGGCCCACTTCTATTCGTTATTTTCATTCGTGATATCGTCCAAGTGGTTAAAAATGGACAATGCTTCTTGTTTGCCGAGGATCCTAAATTATTCATGACCGAAGAGTCTTCGAATTCACCCCGGAAGGAAGGCGCGGCAAAGGACGGCCGCATCAACTGGGCGTGCGGCGCTGGAAACAGCTGGCCAAAGATCGTGCCAGCTGGAGACGCTTGTTGGTTGAAGCCCAGGTTCACCACGGACTGTAGCGCCACCTAAGTAAGTAGTAAGTTGTACACTTCCTGGTAGACATCTTCAATTGTCGCAATTTTCCCCCGAGGATCTTCGGAGCTCTCCGTTTAAATTTTGCTGAGAAAATGTTTACGAAAAACTTAACACATGATCAGGCGAATAGAGTCTTGACCTCCGGTGCCAGGGACAGTGAAATCAAATCTCGGCTTTGAATGTATAATTTGCGTTGCCTTTCCGAAATCGAGTTAGTGGTTGGTGGTGCAATGTATCAGTAGTTGCATGTGGGTACTTCAGCGCATAGCGTAAGCCCCACGGACATACCAAAGCATATGCATGCATTTGTGTCACCTAAGTTGATGGTGCAGTGGACCAATAGTTCTGTCTGACCCTTAAAAAACACAATAGTTTTGAAGCGAATTGAAATCCCCCCGTCGGCGTCGGCTTAAATGAAAATATGTATTTGTTTTTCATTCACCAAATTGTTTGTCTATCCCCTAACATTTTCCTTCTAAGTTTTGAAGTATCGCATCCAACTCCGACTTTCATTTTTAATTTTTTAATGTCTGAAGCACATCATTCTTCCTTTCGCAATCCTTATCAATTATTCAAAAGCGAAAAAGTTACACTTCAGACTAAAATCACCACAAAATAATTAAAGCATCCCAAGAACTTTGATCGTTTTCCTTTATCAAGTTAA
This sequence comes from Eumerus sabulonum, assembly GCA_951905685.1. Taxonomy (NCBI): domain Eukaryota; kingdom Metazoa; phylum Arthropoda; class Insecta; order Diptera; family Syrphidae; genus Eumerus; species Eumerus sabulonum. The sequence goes on along the minus strand of OX645060.1, from coordinate 146,180,556 downwards.
CAGGGTTCACTTTCACCAAGCCCTTGTGTCCCTACCAAAAATAAAAAGGAAAAGAAAAAAAAAAAACCTTAATGTTTTCCTACGCGAATTAAATTTGATCTCAGCAAAGTAACTCAAAAGGGTTTGCTTGTACGTAGTCTTATGTAAGGAAACATTCAATATTTTAATATTTAATTTCCACCTAGGATAGGGTACACGGCTGTTCCGCTATCAAATAAACTAAAACAAACCAAAAAACAAAAAATTTCCACTCGAATACACTTCGACTAAAAAGGGATAATTTTCTGCGGGACTTTAAACGATGTCGGTATTTTTCCGCTTCTACTGCACTCGTAGTAGTAGCGAGTATCCTGTTAACTCGCGGATATCTTTCTCTTCAATACAAATCCCGCAAATTGGCTGCCAAACTTTATCGCACATCCCTCTGCTTTTCATTGTCCATCTGCACTGAATTGCGAAATTCCCGATTGCCACTTTACCAGCCCTACAAGTGTGATCCACATCTGGTACTGCAATTTTCACCCACCCAATACATACTCGTACCATTCATATATGTATGTACATAACGTAACTCTTTACCGAATGGATTGGATGGTGTGAAATAAAAGTAAACTTCTCAGATGATTTTTTCCAAAAAATATGTTGTACCTACATATGTACATATATACCCGTACCTGAAATTGGCATGGCGGGTATAAGTACATACATAGGTGCCAGTTATTCCCGACCCGGGAACCACAAAAGTCAGTTGAATTGAGGGTAATCGGAGCGATTGAATAATTCATTTGGCCTACGGCGCAAGATATAGACAGCCGACAGCAGCCGGGGAAAACTTGTTCCACGGCCTGTTCCAATTTTAGATTGTACGTTTAGTGGCAGAGAAGTCCTTGCCTCGGTTAGGTATAAGTATGTACGAATGTCTGTCGCTTCGTGTTCTTTGCTGTCGATATTCTTCGGACTATCCTACATCACTTTCAACGAGCGGCACTTTACTTAGAGACGAGGACATGACGAAGACTATGGATATACTTTTTCGCCGTTTAACTTCGAGTTGTCCGGTTGATCACACACAGATATCCATTTGATTTTTCCTCCTTCCATGAGAGTATTTCTTCAGCACCACAGAGTAACTGCACCTTCTCTTAGTTTTTTTCTCCTCTACTTCAATAAGTTTCAATGAAGCCTTGTAATGATATTTCACTTGTGATGGGTGGCAGTTTTTGAAGGCTGAGACCACTTAGATACACCTTTAGGCGAGAACTTTCTGGCAAAGATATCTATGCGGTATGTTTCTACTTTGAGTTACAATTGAATGGAAGAAGGAGATGTTTGCCCCAGTTTTCTGGTCGGATAGTTAAACGAACCAAGTCTGGCGGGTGAAAATCCAATTGACCTTGATTGTTTTCAGAACCGAAGCAAGTGAATATACACCTGGAATGGGTCCCGGAATAAGGTGAAAACAAACTTTACCCTTTGAAATTGCTTTCTTTTTTTCTTGTTTCTTACTTTCTCTCTGTTTGTGGAGATAAAACTTCTTCGTTTATCGGGCAGTGGATATTGTTTGAAAGATTCATTAACACCAAGGAAAGGGAGAGGTAAACGAAAACTGTACGAATGTGTTGGCAAAAGGATTTTTCTCAAGCCTAGATTGTTTTGCTCCATCCTCTCCTGCCATTGATGTCAAGGGGACAAAGTATTTGATCGAAGAGTTCAAGGAGAAAGCTTTTTAGAAAATCTCTAGAAATATGTACATAGGTATTAAATCGTTGAGTTTTAATTGTTGGTGTGCAAGGAACGATTGTGGATTGCTGGGGAATATACCCCCCTCCCCCCTCTTGTCTTGACCAGACCTACACGCTCTTGATTTTCGGCACACTGCTCGTGGGGCACCCTGTATATGTATGTACATATATATGTACCTATGTACATATGAATGCCTTAAGTTTAAGCTATCCGCTTCTGACAAACAAAAATATTTTTCTTTTGTTACTCCCTCCATACATTCTACATATATGTATTCATGCATACTGGATACCTCTTTAAGGATTTGTCTGATTCACCAAATTTAAATATTTACATATCTCCAACAAATTATCCTTAGAAGTTTGTCTTCGAAATTGAACATTCCAATAAGGCGCTGACCTACTTTGTACCCTCACCTCACCCTCCAATTACAATTCAATTTTGGCAATTTACTATTCGGCCAACACTACACAAACATTTCATAGACCATCTGCCCTGTCTCTCAAATACCGGTATGTGTATGTCGCATGCAAATCGGCAATGCAAACTTTTTTATTCACTGCTTCCCGCGCACTAAACACACAAATGAGCAACTTCCTGAGCAATTTACACTGACATTTCCTATGCAAAAACACGAACTAAGAAAAAAAGAAAAGAAAAACGGAACAACCAAAACCATCCATCACCAACATATCCGGAAGCATTTCAAACCTTCTATTCCGCTGTCAACTCTTGCCCTTCGTATTCAGCATTCCAACAAAGTTCATATTTCTCCGAAATATCGTGCCTTGAGTGCATACGCCGTCACATTGTTGTCGCATGCCTTATTCAAATTCTATGAAAAGCCGTCCTCAACCTTGCAACATACCACCAACCAGACGTCCCAACGACCCACGACGAAACAAATTATCCCAATACTCATGCTCACTCGTGTACACTTTAAGGTACATACATTTGCATGCACTTCAACAGTCATATGGCCGTAAAATGTTGGTGCTTGAACGACCTCTACAACACTCTCGATACGTGATGTCGTCACTCTGTCGACGCCTTGACACTTCACACTCAATTTCGCCTCAAATTTCCATCCCAGTCTCGAAGAACAGACAGCCCTTAGACACATACATATGTACATATGTATGTATGTATACCTACTAAAAACTGGGTCGTCAACGGGTTGTGAAAAGAAAAAGATTTACCCGTCGGCTGGCTCCCAACTACCGATAAAGGAATAAATGGTGCACTAATGCTAAAAGACTCATGTACACCCCCTTAGTGCCGGCTCAATCGAATCATGGAAATGCAAAGGCAACGAAAAACTTAATGCACGATTTTGAACCATCAACCAATATGTACAAGTATATGTATGTATCTTTCAGATCCAAATTGAATGTTATTCCTTCTCAATTGGATAAAAGTGAATCACGCTAGGCCGATATCCGGCGCGCCGTCACTTGAATCCACAATGAAATTATATGTATTGCCGCCAATCCAATTTCCAACCAAACAAATCCTTTGAATCGCGCGAGCATTCATTGCCACTTACCATCAACCACTTGCCTCCATCAAAGCGGATATCGCATATCCCTCGAATCCTCCGCCCACTCATATTCAAATCCAAAAACGTAACAAAGTGTTTAGTGGATTTTATTTATGCCCTCAGCGCATAGGGGGCCGAACACACGCACTTTATTTGCCCAACCGCTCCTGTCGAAAGTGTGAAGGAGTATGTATCCGGCCTACTTCACGAGTAAACCCCGTCTAGGGAGTTTGTAGGTACATATGTATGTATGTATGTAACCAAATCCCTTTGTTCTTCGATTGTGCGAGTATTGTATCATGTTAAAACAAATTGAGCTGAAAGGGGAAAAAAGGGACTAAGGACGAAGGAAATGGATCCACGTTTTATTATGTAAAATCGAAGGCACACTGCCGAGGAATTTTCAATTGGTATTAAAGCTTTCTCTGCTTGGTGCGAGTTCCTTCCACGCCCGAGCGGATACCCGATATCGTTTTATTACTTCAGGGGTTCTTACCTTAATTCGCGCATTTCTGTAATGGCGACCGATCCGTACGGGTTGTAGTTTTTGGAAAAATCATTCTCCATCTCGACGGAATTCTTTTCCAAGGCTGGAAAATGTTTCGAAGTTTTTCTTTCAAGCGTCATTGATTGCAAGGACCTATGAAACGGGCACTTTCGGGGATATGGCTATTTTCCGGCTGTTTAGCAATTTAAATTAAATTAGGTCTCTGCGCGGATGAGTAGCCTTCAGTGCAGGACATACATACTTGTTGATGTATAATAGTTTCCGATATTTTTTTTAATTTTCGACGTTATTTGCTGGAGTTATTATTTTTTTTTGCTCGCTGATCGCCTTAAGAACGGCCAGTGCAGAGATGTACTTTTCTATATTTTTACAATCGTTAAACATATATAAACCACACCATTGTTGGCCGGAAAAGATTTTTGTTGAAGAGAAATTTCTTTTGATATTTTAAAGTCGAAACCTACAAGCTAGCCATGAATATATACTTCCCCTAAAATTCATCTACATATATTGTCTGCCGCTATCATTATTGATTGGATTGAGGTCTGGAGATTGAGAGGGCCAGATTAAAGGATCGATATTATGGTCTTTCATCCCGTCTTGTACAGCATTTGCTGCTGCCCCAAAAAGTGATTTGGGCATTAGCATCGCAACATGTACGTATACTACAAAAGCCACAGTTGAATGTACACAACGTGATGTTTTGTACTACTGCTTGCAATTCTACTACTTAAAAGAGCGGTAGCAGCTTTACAATACTGCACACTCTCGGGAGTGTAGTGGTGTCTCCATGTTTCACCATCTTTTTCTTAATGGGCGCTACAGTTCGGGGTGAACCTGGGCCTCAACCAACATGCCCCTCCAACTAGCACAATCTTTTGCTAGCCTTTTCCATTGTCGCACACCCAGTTGGCTGAGGTCCCCTTCCACCTGTGTGCGCCATCTTAAGTGCGGCAGTGGTGTCCATTCGCTCTATATGACCCATCTTAGGCGTTGATTCCGTAGACTCATGTCGCTGTACAACCCGTAAAGTTCGTGGTTGAATCTTTTCCTCCATCCCCCCTCTGCGATTATAGGCCCGAAAATCACGCGGAAAATCTTTCCCTCGAACCGACCAAGGCCCTCCTCATCCGCTTTTGATAGTGTCCATGCTTCTGCGCCATATAGCAGGGCCGGGATGATAAGGGTCTTATATAGAGACAACTTCGTCGTTCGGGAGAGGGCTCTATTACTCAATTGCCTCCTGAGCCCAAAGAAACAGCGATTGGCAAGAGTGCTTCTGCGTTTGATTTCGGAACTGATGTCGTTGTTCCAGGTCACTGCGGAGCCAAGGTAGACGAAGTCCTTAACTACCTCGAACTTATAGCCAACACAAACGTTCTGGCAAAGACGTCGGTGGTGAGCGTCCTTTTTTGATGACAGCATATATTTAGTTTTGCCCTCGTTTACCGCCAAACCAATTTTCGCCGTCTCCGTCTCAATACTCGCAAACGCCTCATTGACATCTCGCTGTGATCCACCTATTATGTCAATATCGTCGGCGTATGCAAGGAGTTCGAGGAATTGAAATAGATTATGCCTCTTGTATTGGGCAGTGATTTTTGCACAATCATTTCTAACATGTTGTTGAAGAAATCACACGACAGCGCATCGCCCTGCCTAAATCCGTTTTTGACACCAAATCTATCGGTAAGGTGTTCACCGATTCGGATGGAGCAACGAGCATTCTCCAAAGTCATCCTGCATAGTCTGACGAGTTTAGCAGGTATGTCAAAGGTAGACATAGCGATGTATAGCTCGTCTCTAATTACGCTGTCGTATGCGGCTTTGAAGTCGACAAATAGGTGCTGAGTCTTGTATTCTAGGGACTGGGTGTCAATCAATTTCCAATTGGGGATTAATGGTGACCTTGAAGTCTCCGCATAGACGAACAGTGCCATTCTTCTTTTTCATTACTACAACTGGGGCCGCCCATTGGCTGGTTTATACTGCTCGTATAATCCTTGAAGTCTCCGCATAGACGAACAGTGCCATTTTTCTTTCTGACTACTACAACTGGGGCCGCCCATTGGCTGGTTTCCACTGCTCGTATATTCCCCAACTTTGCTAATCGTTCAAGGAACCGGGCGGTACTTAAAATATTTTGGACAATTGTCAGGCTTAAAAGTGAGATGAGCAACAAAGCGTCTGCTACATCCCAGTTCGGGACCAAAAACTGATCGGTATTCTTCGCGAAGGGCCTTTGCCTCTTTTGCTAGTTGCTCCCGACTGTCACCTGACATAAGCATAACCTTTTCCTCCGGATAATTGATCGTGAAACTGAAAACATCAAACATGTCAAACCCCATAGTATCAACGGTTCTTTCATCATCTACTACTAGTAAGTCAAGTTGATGCTGCGTATGTCGCCATCGCACTGAAACATTGATTACCCCTTTTACCGGTATGTAATATCACCATATGCTTTGAGAGCACGTGAAGTAGGGAGTAACCTGGGCTTTCTTCCAGGATCTGCCGTATTGTAAAGTTTTGGTCGATGGTGGACTTCCCTGGCCTGAATCCGCACTGATAAGGACCTATCAGCTTATTTACAAAAGGCCTCAGGCGTTCACACAAAATGGCAGAGAAGATTTTGTAGGCGATGTTAAGGAGACTTAATCCTCTGTAGTTGGCGCAATCAGCGGGGTCTCCTTTCTTGTGGATCGGGCATACGATGCTGAGACTCCATTCCTCGGGCATGCTTTCTTCTGACCATATCTTACAGATGAGCTGGTGCATGCTCCTAACCAGGTCACTCCAGCTGCCTTGAAGAGCTCAGCAGACAGTCCGTCTTCGCCAGCAGCTTTATTCAACTTGAGCTTCGATATGGCAATTTTAAATTTGTCGAGGACAGAATTCTCTGCGGTCTTCATCGATTAGAAATGGATCATTCTGCGTGGTAGCTGTATATTGACTAACATCGCCGTTATACAGTCTGCAGAAGTGGTTTTTCCATATTCCATATCGACTGCGATTCTACTACTAGGTGTCCGTTCTCATTCCTGCAGGCTTCCGTTCTGGCTTTATAACCTTGGCATGTTCGCTTTTTCTGTTGATAAAACTTTCGAACGTCACGCCTGCAGTAACACCTCTCCAAATCCTCAATCGCACGCTTCTCGTGCTCTTTCTTCTCTCTTCTAAGAAGCTTATGCTCCTCCCTCCTATTTAAGTCGTAGAGCTCACGAGCTGCTCTTGTTCTTTTATGCAGCGAGACCTAATATGCATCCTGCTTCGCTGTTTGCGACGCATGCGCTCCAAAAGAGCTTAGAGGAGATCACGCGTTTGCGTTTATTCTCACCGGAGAGCAAATGCGGCATCCTATTCGCAGATATTCTTTTTATACCCAATTTCACATGCAAAATTGAAACGACGGTACCTTTGCAAACCCCTGTGACACCAAATGGTGGATTTTATCTATCATTTACGGATTACTCATATCTACGGGACGTCTTGAACCTTGTTCGTCTTCTGTTGACGTGCGGCCATTTCTAAATTCATTTATCATTTATTTGTCCAATTATAAATTATTGCAAATACAGGGGCAATTGTGCCATAAATCCAACTCAGCTTTTATTTCTTTTGCTGTTAACCCTTTTAAATAGAAAAGTCTTACCACCACTTCGAACTTACTTGTTTCCATGTTTTCTATACTAACACAACTTGCTTACTTTAACTGACGATAAAAACGAAACCACTTGAAGAATATGTCTGCACCTTTGTTATATATCTAGTTACTAAAAACAGAAATTTTGTGAAGCTACGAGAGCCATCTCTTAGATTCTCGAAGGACTTATTAACCCGCCCTAGTGATTCGGAGGCATTCTGATGATTCGCTGAGTTGCTTCCGAAATGAACAATACCTAAAGAGCAGTTTTATACATATCTTACTAAAAGTATCCATTTCTTTAAACCGTCCCAATAGATTTCTTTGTCATCCTAGCAAGTTACATTTCGTCTCATAGGGGGGTATTGTTCGTTTTGTAAAATCGTTTGAATTCATAAAATAATTCATATAATATATGTACCTTATCGTAGGCAAAAATACTCTATTTTTCAAATCCTCTTTCTGCACCTACACGTATTCGCTCACATTCCTACATAATTTTTATGTGCATGTATGTTGGCGTTACAGTCCATGAAGAACCTGAGCCGAGCTTCTCTCAATCACCCATGTTGTGTGTGATTTCATTTTCCCATAGGTGAGAGTTTTACTACAGGGGGTTTTGTCAGAACCCCGCTGAGGAGAAACACCGTGAAAAAGACGTTCGATGACATAGCTGTGTCGGGATTCGATCCCGTGTCATCGGCGTCAGAGGCCAACACACTACCCACTGCGCCACGGTGCTCTCACAAAATTTTTATGCTATTGTAAAAACTCGAACGCACCAATCCTAAAAGGCTAAAAGTACGTCCAGCTTTAAAAAATATGCATTCCTATCAAAATTACTAAAACTCGATACCTATAAGCTTAGAGCATATTCGAAAACAATTCATGAAAAAAGAAAGCGAAATATGTATCCTTTTCATCCTTTAACTTGGCATTCCTACCATTTGCAAGAACGTGATGAAAACTTCTTGAAAAGCATATTTGTGGACAGCATTACACAAAAGCCAGCAACCTTTATAGCAACCACTTGTTAGTCCCGTTAACCATCGGATAACGAGAGTTTCAGCTTCTGCATCCCCGAACGTGCATCATTAAAATATTTAAATTGCATTCATCCATAAATATTTACACAACTACAAGCCTTAACCCCACTTAGTCAAGTATTCGTTTTGAGTAGTTAACCGACCAACTGCTATAATTTCTCACTATATTCGACAAAAAACCACTACTTCTGAATACCACACCGACGTATGCATGTACTATTATATGTAGTTGTCTATCCTAGTCCATGCCACATAGCCCTTCGGAGCAAATTGCAGTGGTCGGCCAAAAATATTTTATATAAACTAGAAGATCCTTTTGTTAAGTATAAGAATTTTGTCAATCGTGTATGGATATACTCGTAAGTATTTAGAGCAGTATTGGCATACTCTCCTTTTATCCTTTCTCAGGTATCTATGTACATACGTAATGCTTATAAAATTGGCCTTTGCACTTAATATTTGTCCATGTTTGTACTCAAAGAAGTGTGGCTTCATGTACGATACTTCAATGCCCGAAAGCGTTAGTTAATTTGCTGTCCATTGATATGTACTCAAAGACAAACTGACACGTACACAATACATTTGTGTGGAGGAGATTCATCCTTGCTCCTGCGAATTGAAACGATATTCTTGTCACTATTGAGATTTAGTTGAACATAAGGATGTCAGCAAGCTACAGAGTTTGGTGGACCTACGTGACGTTATTAGAGTAGCTCTGTTCCATTTATATGTGTATAAACATATGTACATATGTATGTGTGTAAGCACAAAGCATTAAACCATTTCATTGAATGTTCAAAACTTAGAATAGGTCCCAGGGACAAACTTATTGGCACACACTACCTCACAGTAAAACTGTTAGCTGACCTATGTATGTAAGAACTCAATTTCCCGCATTTGAGGATGTGTCACTACATGCAGCAGATGCTCATCTTTGATATGCAAAAGCTTGACAAACAGTGCTCCTTTTGTCTGTCGTTGTTAGCTGGATTGACTAGTGTACTTATATCACTACTGGCGACCTTTGCCTCAATTCCTACTTGCTAGTGGAAGGGATAGCATTGTGCACAAGACATGTGTGCATGCGGTCATTCATGGGTCGTGTATGACGCCAGCTTGCAGTAACAGGTGTGACTGAAATTCCCAGGCACAATCTCGACTTGGACTAATACTGTGTGTCAAAAGACTGTCATTCGCAAACAAAGGATTGTTTTGGGAGTACGACTAATTTCGCCAAAACCCAAACTGAACCAACGAGCTTGTGTGGGGAGGACTTTGTGGACGAACATTGAGTACCTCGTTGCTTGGGGATGATAAATTGGGTTCTTTGTGTTTACGAATTGATGTTGGTGCAGTGATGACTGAACATAGGTGACAGATTGCGTTAAGTGCTTCATTGTGGCTACAAAATCTTGACTTTTTAATTTACATGGGTGCATGCCCCCACACATAATATAATACTCATTTTGGCTTGAGAGAGATTGGCTAATTGTTTTCCATTTGTTTAATTATTTTAGGAGGCGTTGCAGCAACAAGTAGTCTAATGGGTAGTCAGCATGAACCTATGTTTATATCGCGCTCGGAAACATTCAAATTCGTTGCAAGTGATACGATCGTGCTGCCATGCGAAGTTGCCAATACGGGTAAGGATCAAATGTAGTTTTTTAAGTAATTTTAACAAAATACTTACCAACACAGGAACGTTGTTCTGGTATCAATACTGATATTAGATATAATAGTTTACCTGAGATCAAAATGTGTGGTTCCCTGCAGAAATGGTTCTCAAATTGAAATCATATCTTTTTTTTTTTTAGAAATCTTCTGTTTTTTGTATGTCTGCTAAATGATGAGGTAGCCCATAAATTTTGTAACAATACCTTTGGAGACAACAGCTTAACTATATTGAACACCACACACAAGGGATTGAGTAAAATCTCAGCTTCAAGACAACCGCAAGAAGAATGGATGATAAAACGACTGCCGAATTTAGCACGCGAAATATCGATATTTTGACGGACGGTATCTAAGTTAGGTTAGGTGTAAATACATATAGATCTGTAGAGTTCATCATTCGAAATGCAATGCGCCAATGATGTGACCACCCCAAAGTGCGATCCGTACCTGCAAATACATTGGCTTCTCAACAACATTCGAATTTTCTGATCCCTAGATGCGAGATAAAAGTGCACCCCATTAGGAAAAAAATAAGTTACAGTCAAGTTCGACGTCAAATGTCAGACTCAAACTGACTAATTATAACAAAGCAGATTGTCGCTTAGAGGGCGCCGTGGCGCAGTGGTTAGTGTGTTGGACTCTGGCGCACGATAAGCGAGTTCGGATCCCGATAACACCAACGCCATCGAATGTTTATTTCGCGACGTTCCTCCTCGGCGGGGTACTGGCAAAACCGCCCGTAGTAAACTTGCCAAGAAAAAGCTTCTCGACTCACGCCGTTCGGAATCGGCATTAAACTGTAGGTCCATTTCACCTGTGCGAAAAATAAATCACACACAACATGGGTGACTGAGAGAAGCTTGACTCTGGTCCTTCATGGGCTGTAACGCCACCAAAAGAAAAAGAAAAAAGATTGTCGCTTGCCTTTACTTTGTCCAGAATTGTTTCCAAGCTGTTGTTGAAATCGATGCCGAGTCCAAGTTCTTTGATTGAGTAGAACCCTCTCGGATACAGGACTTGTTCCTACTGCCTCTGACACTTTCCATTTTGGGCTAAAGCTACTAGCACCAACGCTGGATTTTACTCTCAAGACCTTTGTGTATCATCTAAACCCTTTACCTTTAATAAGAGATTCCAGTTTCACAGGCTGGACGACTTGGAATGTTGATAAGAATTTTTTTTGTTAGAGTCTATGTTAAAATTAAGATGTCATATGCCCTTATTCACACACGACGTTTTCTTGAGAATGATATGTAATGGAGTAAGTATTATGAGCTGATCTAGGGCTTGTGATACTCTTGGACCTCTACATGGCAGTTTATAATATTTCACTTCTTCTGAGCTGGTTAGGTCGTCTAGACAAATGCCTAACGTCATATTCTAGTAAATTGACTAAGACCAGTTCAGCTCAGCAGAGACATTCCTGCGATGTTCTATTCATTTTATCGCGCGATTCTATCTTAAAGGTGAAATGAGATCCTAGAGGCACCGGACCGGACATGAGCGTCAAACTCTAATTTAGGGCGAATCGACGACTTACACATATGTATATATTAGCCAGTTCCAAGGGCAAGATCAATTTCTTGCTTCTGTATAAGGAGCCTAGGCATTTCACAGCCTTCTTGGCGATACCAAATATGTGCTTGTTCCAGCTGAGATTGCTAGGGGCACATATACCTAGGATGAAGACCGGTTCCTAGAATACATTCATGGATAATGGACTCGCAGTGGTACGCTTGGACGACACTATTCTTTCTTTCTATTCTATTCCCCCCTAAAATAATGCTGTCGATATCGGAGTTCTGGCTATACATACGCTCACGCTGTAGAGCAGTGTCGTAAGGTTGTGAATGAATATGTGAATCTGAGGTTATCGTTGTTAGCAAAAGAATAAATTGGATTAGACGTGATAGACAGGAGGTCATTTATAAATGTAAAAAAGGGTATTGGAGACAAAACGGAGCCCTGGGGAACATCAGCATTTAAAACTGACCTACTTAGATATGTCCAAAACAACTTGGAGTGAACGATTCGAAAGCGCGCATTTTCGAAAAAAAGGAGCTGTCAAATCCTTTTGAATTATTGAGAACAACCATGTTGCTTTCACCTGCTTGGTGAAGCGATCGATTTCACTTTTCGGTAAATGAAAATATGGACTTAAAATATGCCACAATACCAACAAACTCATAGTCAACAACACTTCGTGAATGGAACGTTTCACATGCTTAGCCTGAAGTTAAGTCATTACGTCAGACATTACTAAATATTGAAAATTTGACATAATGCCTTACATTCAATCACTGTCTATTATACTTGCATCCTGTTCATATAGAATATTGACAACACTATACATAGAATGATGTATCTGACCTTGTAAATATGTATGTATGTAAATGTTTTGTTCATTGGAGCTGAACTTGTTTTCTGGCTCGCATTGAGCATAAAGTTTCAAGATTTTTCCAGCAGCTTGACCTGTCTATTTTGTGATACGAGCATGAAAGCATGTTGAAGTTAAATATCTGCCTAATTCACACACTCCTACAGCGTGAAACAAACAATTCGTTGAAAGAGGTATTTATGTGATTTTGATAACACAGGAGCCTTGATTCTTACGCACGGTATATACAATACGTACATACATATATGCATATTCCTATTTTAAAAGCTTTAGAAATAAGTAACTACATCAGCTCCATACGCTTCGCGGATAAGCAACCATAAACCAATGTACTACATATCTTCAGATACATACATGACTCTGAACCCTTAAGGAGTCGGTACGCCCAAAACGTGTATAATAACATACTTATGGCACCCGCTGATAAGACTGCTCTAGGATATACTTTTGAATTATTTCCCAGCAAAACATAAAATAGGTACATCCCTGTTTACCCATACGACCACCATAATAATCCGAACTTGGAGCACCACAGATACTCAGAAGTCCCGTAGGCAAACAAAGGACGTGGAAAAAAGGAATTTCCTCATTCACAAGCAAATCACTTGTGTACACATACAAATACGTACACATACCAAGTACGTTTATGAAACTGAATTCAACCCGGGGCTCTCGAGAGGTGTATGAGAGGCCACAATCATGCCGCCGATGAAAATGAAGACCCACTCTCGCAAGTCCCCGACCTCTGACAGCACCAAATCGTTACGGGGCTAAAGCGGGGATAAGAAAAAAAAAAAAAAAAAGGAACCATTCATCGTTAAACTTAATGTGGTTTCCCGGTCTCTCTTTTCGTATGTGGAACACTGTAAGTGTAACGAAAAATTTATTTAGGCTTTCGTCCTTTTTTTGATGTTTTGGTTGGTTGGCTAAGAGAGAAACTGTGGATACTGTACAGGTTATTGTTGCGGTAACAGGAAGTGTATCTGGCACTCAATCTCTCCCGGTTGAATTAGGGCTTTTGTGACATCACTTATCTCATTCAATTCCCCAACGGAGTATCTGGCATAATTGAAATTGCTTCAACGATGCGATATGTTCGCATGTATGGTACGTGGATCCTGCTAGTTGTTATTATGCTCGTGTTTTTTTTTTTTACCAAAAATCGTTCGGTTCCAGTACAGGCAGAGGCTTACTGCAATATGTATGTATATATATATGAAATGTGATTTTTTTCATAAACAAAGCAGTTCCCTTCTACTTAGATGAAATTTTAAATGTTTTTTTCTGAAGCCATGGGCTGAGAGGTTGGGCTTTTTCGGGGAGTGAGAATAATTGTTTTTGTTCGCGGGGGATTTTGGGGTGTCGGGCTGTCAAATTCAGTCAAGTGGCTTAGAATTGTCAGTTTTTTTTCGAGGATGAAGTAAATTTTTTGTATGAGTAATGCGCTTATAATCTGTTAAGATATATTATTTGCGGTAGAAAAATTGCCCAACACGGAACCTGCTGCGAAGACGCTCAGTATTCCTTTAATTCCTAGTAGAATATTTCAAAATGAACCTCCTTAAGGATTCGTTAAGATTAAGATTATGTAGCTAGTTAGTCAGGTTCTCATGGTTGCTCTCTTCAACTCAATAGCTTCGTAATTGGTATTTGTACTGTGGTGCTTTGCAAATGGGATATAAAGTTAAATTATATGTATAATGTTATTCCTACGTATACGTACTTATTGAATCATTCTGCCTGACAGCGGTACATTGACTAACATCGTTCGAGAATGTTCGACTCTGAAACCTAATGTACGTTACTGGTCCCGAAAAAAAAACAGCTCCTTGTGATGTTATATTCGAAAGTACACTGATTTTATTCCAATATATGTGAGTGCTTTTATAATGCAAATATTAAACACAGGCCAACTAAACTTTATACAAAAAAAAAGAGAGTGTTGTATGGGGCGAGTGCTTTATGTTGCAAACATTCTCCCCCACCGATGAACGAAGATCATCAATTTTATTTTTTTTTTTGGCACCAGACGTAGGTTGCTTGGCTGGAGCCTTCAGTTTGTTGCGTCTGCTGGCCTTTCGTATGTGTGTACCCTTTCCTTTTTTTTATATGACTCGATACATGGAAGGAGAATGGGAATTAAATTTGCTTCTTTACAGTAATTACAAAACGAAACAATATACCTATGTGTGTATGCTACGTTTGATCACCTGTGATCTTGATAGATCAAGGTTTTCAAACGTTCAATGGGGTGCAAAGTGGACTGTATTTGGTTCTGCGAGTGTAGCGGCTGTATGAATGTGTATAGGGTTATCAAATGCTGTTTTTGATGAGAGTTCGAGAATAAGAAGTGAGTAATTCTGCATTTCAAATCAAGTGTGTTTAGCTTGAATTTCGTGATTACAGTCGTTATTATATAAATGTATGTAACATTTAATGTCAGGTTTTTAAAGGGTCCCTTTATAAGTTTTGGGATCTTCTAGCTCTTCAATTTCGTTTGTAGGCAAGGGACAAAGTTTGGTTATTGGCCGCTTGAATTCGCCTTGTTGGGTTTTTACCTTGACTACCCGTACGATGTTGTCCGCTCCCGGGTATGTTTCCAAGATACGGCCTAAGTTCCATTTTGCTGGGGGAAGTCGTTTATCCTTGATAAGAACTAGTTGTCCTGCCATAAGTTGTGGCTGTGACTTCAGCCACTTTGGCCGGTGTTGGAGACGACTCAGGTATTCAGTCTGCCAGTGCTTCCAAAATGTCTGCAAATGTCGTTGAAGATTCTTCCAGCGATCGGTCAAATTCTGCTTTCCCATGGTCAGGTCAGCTTCGGGAACTGTGAATAAACGTTCGCCAATAAGAAAGTGTGCCGGTGTTAACGCTTGAAAGTCTGCAGGATCCTCTGTTAAGGGGCAAAGAGGTCTCGAATTAAGACATGCTTCCACCTGTGCTAAAAAAGTGGAGAGCTCCTCGTAGGTAAGAGTATCATTTTCTACTATTCTTTTGAGATGGAATTTGACACTCTTTACACCCGCCTCCCACAGTCCTCCAAAGTGAGGCGAAGGCGGGGGGATAAAATTCCATTTTGTTCCTTCCGTTGCAAGCACGTTGGCAATTTCGTTGTAGTCGTGCGTTCCGCTTCTTAGAAGGCGACGTAGTTCGACATCCGCTCCCACAAAGTTCGTGCCGCAGTCGCTATATATCTGGGCGCAAACGCCCCTCCGCGATGCAAATCTCCGAAAGGCTGCTAAAAATGACTGACTAGTCAAATCGCTGACTGCTTCAAGGTGGATTGCTTTCGAGGCTAAACAAATAAAGATGGCTAGGTACCCTTTGTGACACTTAGCTCCGCGGCCTTTCCAGGCTCGTATATTAATGGGCCCTGCATAATCAATACCTGTATGAGTGAAGGGCCTCGATATGTTGACTCGGGGTGCCGGAAGTTCTCCCATGAGTTGCTGAGACCTTTGTATCCGGAACCTGTGGCAAATGACGCAGTTATGGATGAACTTTTTCACTGCTCTTTTTAATTGGAAAATCCAGTATTTTTGCCTTAAATGCGCCATCATTAGCTGAATCCCTCCGTGCAGTGTTTTAAGATGAGCATCCCGTATAATTAGAAGGGTGATATAATATTTTGGGTCTAAGATGATAGGGTGTTGTTGATTGAAGGGGATATTCGCCTGGCTTAGTCTAACATTCCTATTGATTACTCAGTAAAGCCTATCTCGCAACTTTGCAGAAGAATACCTATACCTCTTGCAAAAATGGTAGAGAAAAAACCGCAGGAACTCCTAGAATGTGATATTATCAAAGAAGTCAGTGGCCCATCAAGGTGGGTGTCTCCCATTGTGCCAATTTTGAAGAAAAACGATGAGATAAAGCTGTGCATTCAATACCGCGATTGTTAGAGAGAACCATCCGTTACCCACAATGAATCAAATTTTGCCGAAATTTCGCAAGGCTACGATTTTCAGTAAATTAGATATCAAAAATGCATTCCATCAATTAGAATTACATCCCGAATGTAGACACATAACAATATTTAGTACTATGAAACTAACACAAATAAATTCCAGTGGTCCAAGAGTGATGGACCACTTATGGTGCAGCCAAACGAAGAAAGAAGCTCTTGCGTTAGATTGGGCAGTTGACCATTTTGATATTTACCTGTTTGGAAAAGATTTTGATCTCATCACTGATCATAAACCCCTGGAGATAATCTTAAGTCCCAAATCAAAACCTTGTGCACGAATCGAAAGGTGTTAAGGTTGCAATCATACAAATTCAAGACCACCTATATACCCGGGAAAATGAACATAGCAGATCCGCTATCACGTTTGTGTACTTATGCACACGCAGTACCAGCAAATGATGATAATGAGCATATACCCCAGATAATCGAACATTCAAGACCGCTTGCTATCTCATTGGAAGAAATAACCTGATTTTCTCAAAACGACACAGATATTCAGAGTGTCAGAAAAGGTATATACGGCCGTGAATGGGACCAATCAGTTAAAGGATATACAATTTTTGAGAACGAGCCCTGTTTTTACCAAAATATTTTGCTTAGGGGCTGCAAAATAGTTATCCCAATAAAACTGAGAAAAATGTATTGAAAGCTGCTCATGAGGGTCATCCAGGAATGGTTGCATTGAAAGGACGTTTAAGATCGAAAGTTTGGTGGCCACGTATTGATAAGGACGTCGAAAGTCTTGTTAAGGCATGCAAAGCATGCACCTTAGTGAGTATGCTTAACACTCTGGTTGCTTTAAAAACACGAGAGCTCCCAACAACATTTTGGGTGGACATTGCTATAGATTTATTAGGGCCCCCACCTAGAAACGAATATACATATATTGGTTGTTATAAATAATTAAGATGCTGAAAGAAATTTTTAGTCGATTGGAAACCGGATGGTTTCTGTCACAGCGGATAACGGAAAACAATTTGTCAGCCATGAGTTTAAACCGTTTTGTAAAGAATCTAACATAAAGCTATTTATATATACAACATATAAAATTCCATATTGGCCATAGCAGAATGGGGAGGTCGAGAGGCAGAATCGGGATATCCTTGTGGGAATATCTCATGATATATAACAGTACACCGCATACCACCACTGGTAAAACACCCTCAGAACACTTCTTTAAAAGACAAAACAGAGACGAAATTCCATAATTAGAACACATCCATAGCCAACTGCCTGAAGCAGATGTTAGAGATCGAAACAGATAGCAAAAAGTCAAAGCGAAAGAATACGCAGATAGGAGAAGGAAAGCGGCAGATACAGATATTAACCAAGGTGATAAAGTTTATCTTATAGTTATGGATAAAGCTAATAAATTGAGCCCCAATTTCGATCCAATGCCGCACGCTGTTGAAAGCTCTAAAGGTGGAGACGTAATTGTGAAGAACGACGAGACGGGTCAGAGATACAGGCGAAATGTAGTTCATTTGAAAAAGGTTGAGGGGGAATGGAAGGCCATTCAAGGGAAAGGCGAAGTCCTGGAATCACATTCAGAAGAAGTGGAAAACGAATGATTTTATGTACATATTTTCACTTCACACCAGAATTGAACCCATTAATTTTGTATGATATTTAAAACTGAAATATTGAATAATTAAATTTAAAACTAATTGGATTAAATACTTTATATAAAAAAATGTACTAAGAAAGGAAAGTTATTTTATTAAATGTTCATACACAGGTATAATAAAAGTTGTTTATATACAAGTATGTATTTGTTTATAACAATAAAACAAAGTTTAAACAAGGAAGAGATGTAGTGTATGCAAACAGATGTTGCGTATGCAAACAAGTACACGACGAACAAGTGCACCATCACTACGCAACATGTTTATGTCTCGAGCGCATGCGCGATCATGAAGGGATCATGCAGTCAATTGTTATCCAGCCTCCCTAGTGATCGGACGTGCGTTGGCGAGCCAGTGACACAACACTGCTCTTGTTCTTTTATGCAGCGAGGCCTTATATGCATCCTGCTTCGCTGTGTGAATCCTCCTGCACTCGTCATCGAACCAGGTGTTTCTTTGTGGTGGGGCCTTGAAACCCAAAACTTCGAATGCAGAGCTTTTCAGAGCATGTTTGGAAAGGCTCAACTGCTGTTCTATTGATAGCGTGGAGGATTGAGGTGTATTGGAGAGCTTAAGGGAAACGCGATCAGTAAAAGCACGAGCGGTTTCTTGCGATAGTAGCTTTCGGACGTCATAATTTTGTATTCTTACTCTACTCCGCAGCGTTCGTGATATCCGTAAGCGCATCTTGGCTACTACAAAATACTGGTCCGAGTCGATGTTAGCCGCTCGGAAAGTTCGAACATCAAGCATAGTGGAGGAGTGTCTGACGTCAATGTGATCAATCTGGTTATTTACTTACTTATCAGGCCAGCGATCCATGGAGGATCTGAGCCTGATCTATAGCTGCCTTCCATCCTTGACGGTCCCGGGCACGCTGCTTCCAGTTGTCAAGACCAAGATGTCTTACATCCGCGATTACTTGGTCTTTATACCGGAGGTTCGGTCGTCCTCTTCTTCTCAAACTTGGAGGCTCGGAGTCGAAGACCCTCTTAGCTGGAGCGTTGATGTCCATGCGCTCGATGTGGCCGAGCCAGTGTAGTCGACAGATCCTTGCCTTCCGGAATACATCCACATCTTGGTACAGCTCGTAGAGTTCGCGGTTGTGTCTTCTTCTCCATTAACCTTCCTCACAGACAGGACCAAATATCCGGCGCAGAATTTTTCATTCGAAACAACCCGAAATCAGCTCCGCTGTCCTGCTTATCGTCCAGCTTTCGGCTCCGTACAGCAAGACTGGTAGAATGAGCGTTTTGTAAAGCATGACTTTGGTCTTTCGAGTGAGGAGTTTCGACCCCAGTTGTTTGGACAAACCGAAGTAACAGTGGTTGCCAAGGGCGATTCTATGCCGGATCTCCACTGTGGTGTCATTTGTGAAATTTACGTTTGCCCCGAGGTAGACAAACTCCTTAACTACCTCGAAATTGTAGCTGTCAATTGTTATATTTTGTCCCAGGTGGTGAGCGACGGATTGGTTTTTGCTTGACAGCATGTATTTCGATTTGTCCTCATTGATCTTAAGACCAACTCGTTTCGCCTGTTTTTCAATCGCCGTGAATGCTCCCACAATGCCACGGCGAGAACACGCGATGATGTCCATATCATCCGCGTATCCTAGCAGCTGGATGGACTTGTAAAAGATGCCTTCCCTGTTGACGCCTGCCCGTCGCACTATCTGCTCCAGTACCAGGTTGAAGAAGTCACATGACAGCGCATCTCCTTGCCGAAATCCGGCGCATGTTTCGAATGGTTCCGAGGTCCTAGAACCGAATTGCACGGTGCATCGCGTGTTTTTTAGCGTAGCGGGATCCCGAATTCGGCCATCGCACCAAAGAGTTTTTCACGATGGATGCTGTCGTATGCGGCTTTGAAATCTATGAAAAGATGGTGTGTATCGATTCGAAACTCGTTGGTCTTTTCCAGGATTTGTCGAAGTGTGAAAATTTGGTCTATAGTTGATTTGCCGGGCCGGAAGCCGCATTGGTAGCTGCCGATTAGTGCGGTGCAAAATTGTTTTAGACGTTCACACAATACGCGGACAGGATCTCGTATGCGACATTGAGCAGGGATATATGTACCTCTATAGTTCTTGCAAGAGGTAGGATCGCCTTTTTTGTGGATGGGGCATACAGAGCTGGTATGCCAGTCGTCGGGCATGCTTTCATCTTCCCAAATTCTGCAGATGATCTGGTGCATACTCTCTACCAGAACATCGCCGCCAGCCTTGAAGAGCTCTGATGGCAAGCCATCTGAGCCTGCGGCCTTGTTGTTCTTCAGCTTCTGAATAGCTGAGCCGACTTCTTCGATGCTGGATGGGAGGACTACTTCAGCGGCTGAAGTTGGGATTACCTCGGTCCCTACCACACTCTCTTGGTCATGCTCGTTAAGCAGCTGCTGGAAATGCTGCATAAATACATCCACTATTCCCTGCGGGTCGGTGACAAGATTACCCTCGCAGTTTCGAAGAGCCTGGGTGCTCTTTTTGAAGCCTCCTACAAGGCCTTTGGCTTTCTTGTAAAAGGCTCGTGTTTTATGTTTATCCCTAGACTCCTCGATATCCTTGAGCTGGGAGGCTGCTAAGATTCTTTTCTTTTGTCGCAGTAGTTTTTTCTCCCCACTTCTTCTGGCTCGGTACTCTTCTTGCATTGCCCTGCAGCGCCTTTTGGTACGCCTCGTCGGTTGCTGCCTTTTTCTGCTCACACTCGCCATCATACCACGGGTTTCTTGTCGGGGGTGGTAGGTATCCTAAGGTGGTTTCGGCTACTTCCTGAATGGCTGAGCGGCAATGCAGCCACATATTGTTGGCATTTATGTTCGACGTAGGCATACCGTAGAGTCTTTCGCTCAGCTGCTCTTTGTTGACTCTGGCAACCTCCGGTGTGCTCAGGCGCACATCCAGGATGTTTGACGAGTGCCTTGCGTCAGTGAGCACATGGTCGATTTGGTTGGCGGTTCGACCGTCCGGAGATCGCCAGGTTGCTGTGTGGATTCGCTTGCAAGGGAATCTTGTGCTACTTATCACCGCATTACGAGCTGGCGCAAAGTCAGCGAGTCGGTAGCCTTTATCTGTTGTTGTATCGTGGAGGCTGTGCTTTCCGATCACTCCGCCAAGGGTGTTCTCCTTACCGATTTGGGCGTTGATGTTCCCGAGCACGATTTTTACATCGTACTCCGGACAAGCTCCGTATGCGTTGTCCAGGAGGTCTTAGAAGTCCTCCTTGATAGGGTCTTCAGCCTCGTCGGTAGGGGCGTGTGCACATATAAGGCTGATGTTATTAAATCTGCCTCTGATGCGGATCACAGCCAAGCGATCACTTATAGGTTTAAAGTCGATGGCCTTCGACCTTAACCGCTTTTCCACGACAAATCCGCATCCCAGTTAGTGCAACCTTTTGTGACAGGTGTAATAAATGTCGCAATTTTTCTTCCTAATCATACCGTTTCCTATCCAGCGTATTTCCAGTAATATCCGCCTTGTACTGCGTGAGGATCCCTTCTATTTTATGAGCAGCTCCGGGAGTGTACAGGGTTCTGACATTCCAGGAGCATACTTGCAAATCGTGTTCCTTTTTCGTGCGTTGTCGTCGTCGAGTATCCGAGGTATCTTGCCCATTCATAACTTTTCTTTTTTTTACGTGGGCGGATTGTTAGCCCGCCGCACAACCGCCATTCTGGTCGGGGTTTTGTCGCTGCATACGTTTGTTCACCTCCCATCGGCTGTTGAAGAGGCTATCCAGAGGGCGCCGCGAGGAGGCCGTATGTCAACTTGACCCGGGCATTTAAACAGGGATCGTTGCTGGCATCTCGCCAAGTTGAGAGCGATCAACAACTTTACCCTCTATGTCCGAGCCCATGCCCTCGATCTATCAATCTGGTTGGTAGTCGACTAATCAGGCGATCGCCAGGTTTTTTGGTGGATGTTGAGTTCCGGGAGTCGTGTGCTAGCTAGAAGGAGATTACGCCACGCCAGGAAGTCAAGTAGCCGATGCCTGTTTTCGGGCGTGGTGTCGTGTAGGCTATATTTCCCCGTGATCGACTCAAATAAGGGGTCGGGTCGCCGCACACATTGAACCTCTACCTAGCGGATGCCTAGCAGCTATCCCCGGGAGGCCACGCGGGGACTGTGTGTTAACTTGTATTGAGCAGGGACAGAGATCGAGGCTGGCGTTTGCATTGTTCTTTGCGACCAGCTTGTTTACTCTATTTACTCGCCCTTTCTCCCCCATTTGCATTTTTTTTATTCATCTACACTAATATTTTAAATGTAAAAGTGTATGTGTCTGTTTGTCCGTCTTTCAGGGCAAAACGGAGCTACGAATTGACGTGATTTATTAAGTGGAGATAGCTGAAGGGATGGAGAGTGACATAGGCTACTTTTGTCTATTTCTAACCCCCCACTTCCCTAAAATGGGGGGGGGGGGGGTGGATATTTGTATGGAGCAAAAAAAATTGAGTAGGGCATGGAAATTTGTGTGAGACAAACGAATACAACGAATAATAAAATAATTGAATTAAAACAAATTAACCTTCACATGAACAGTATCTACCCGGGTAGATATTTTAATTTTCTTTTTCCAATATTTCCGCGATTTTTGATTATATGTTCATGCCGCCCCGACTCAGCGACTAACTTTTTTGTAGCTTTGAGAATATGTTGAAAAAAATTATTTAGAGGATGCTCCTCCAAGTCTTGACCAATATTTCTACGTGCACGAACAGTATCTACCCAGGTAGATACAGTATTTTTTATACATTTTGTATTGAGATTTTCGTAGTTTGGCACTGAAATATCATGAAACGGCGAATTAGATAAAGGAAGTGTTTCTTCATATACATATTCATATGTATGTACACATGCATATATGTACATTCATGACAACAATGCCAAAATTTCTCCACATTGCGAGATTTAAACTTTGCGAGAATTTCAAATGCCTACTCAGATTCGATTTGCACAACTTCGCTTCAAGCGAAATATCGTATTTTTTGGGTGGATAACTATGGAGTGCCACGACGAATACAGTGCATACCGTGACTATTGACTATTGATTCACATTGATTAAACTGCTTTAAATTTTTGGCTACATATTCGTGTTTAGCTTTACGATGGTATTGTTGTCTTGGTTTGGTTTTCCGATTTCCGAAAACAAACTCGGTTTCGGATTCGGTTTTGCCGTTTTTGTTTTTCGGATTGTATTAATTCGTTTAGTTTAGATTTATAATATTCCTGGACTTTTAAGGAATAAGACAATCGCTTTGGTTTTGGAATTAGTTTGCTTCGTGAATTGGTTTTGTTTTTTTTTTTTTTTGTGGTTTAAAGTAAATATATATGAAAATTGTAAGTAACATTTATTTTCCACTTATCCCTCAATAATTCTATGAGTTTTTAAAAGGTCGATTACATAGTTTGATATTTGTATCCGCAACTTAAACAGGTCGGTCAAATTGTCCAATTCAATCGCGCCAGACAAACATGACAGAACTTACTTACTTACTAAACGGGCGCTACAGTTCGGGGTGAACCTGGGCCTCAACCAACATGCCTCTCCACCTAGCACGATCTTTCGCTAGTCTTTTCCAATGCCGCACGCCCAGTTGGTTGAGGTCCCTTTCCACCTGTGCGCGCCACCTTAGGTGCGGCCGTCCTCTATTTCTTCGTCCCTCAGGGTTGGATTCAAAGACTCTACGGGCTGGAGCTGTGGTGTCCATTCGCTCGACATGGCCTAGCCATCTTAGGCGTTGGATCCGTAGACGCCTGACTAGACTCATGTCGCTGTACAACCCGTACAGTTCGTGGTTGAATCTTCTCCTCCAGTCCTCCTCTGTGTTTATGGGACCGAAAATCGCACGCAGAATCTTTCTCTCGAAACGATCAAGGATTTCCTCATCCGCTTTAGATAAAGTCCATGTTTCTGCGCCGTATAACAGGACCGGGATAATTAAGGTCTTATATAAGGTCAACTTGGTCGTATGAGAGAGGGCTCTACTTCTCAGTTGCCTCTTGAGCCCAAAGAAGCAGCGATTGTCAAGAGTAATTCTGCGCTTGATTTCGAAAATGGTGTCGTTGTTCCAAGTCACTGCGGAGCCGAGGTATATGAAGTCCTTAACTACCTCGAACTTATATCTGCCAATATGCACGTTCTGTCTAAGACGTCGGTGGTAAATGTCCTTTTTCGATGACAGCGGATATTTAGTCTTGCCCTCATTAACTGCCAAACCAATTTTTGCCGCCTCCATCTCAATACTCGCAAACGCCTCACTGACATCTCGCTGCGATCTACCTATTATGTCAATGTCGTCGGCGTATGCAAGGAGTTGCGAGGATTTGAAGTAGATTGTGCCTCTTGTATTGGCCTGTGATTTTTGCACAATCATTTCCAATACGATGTTGAAGAAATCACACGACAGCGCATCGCCCTGCCTAAATCCTTTTTTGACATAAAAACTATCGGTGAGGTGCTCACCGATTCTGATGGAGCAGCGAGCATTTTCCAAGGTCATCCTGCATAGTCTGACGAGCTCAGCAGGGATGTCAAAAGTAAACATGGCGTTATATAGCTCGTTTCTAATTACGCTGTCGTATGCGGCCTTGAAGTCGACGAATAGATGGTGCGTGTCGATTTGAAATTCATTGGTTTTCTCCAGGATCTGCCGTAGTGTGAAGATTTGATCGATGGTGGACTTCCCTGGCCTCAAGCGACACTAATAAAGACCTATCAGCTTGTTTACGAATGGCTTCAGGCGTTCACACAAAACGGCAGCGAAGATCTTGTATGCGACATTAAGGAGACTTATTCCTCTATAGTTGGCGCAGTCCAAGGGGTCTCCTTTTTTGTGGATCGGGCAAACAATGCTGAGACTCCATTCCTCGAGCATGCTTTCCTCTGACCACATCTTACAGATGAGCCGGTGCATGCTCCTAACCAGCTCACCCCCAGCCGCTTTGAAGAGCTCAGCAGACAGTCCATCTGCGCCAGCAGCTTTATCCGACTTGAGTTTCGACATGGCAATCCCAACTTCGTCGAGGTTAGGGAGACAGAATTCTCTGTGATCTTCGTCGTTAAAAAATGGATTGGTTGGCTGGTTGATGGTTGGCTGTCATCGCCGTTATACAATCTGCAGAAGTGGTTTTTCCAAATTCTCAGCATCGACTGCGATTCTACTACTAGGTGTCCGTTCTCATCCTTACAGGCCTCCGTTCGGGCTTTATAGCCTTGAGACATTCGTTTTATCCGCTGATAAAATCTTCGAACGTCGTGCCTGCAATAGCACCTCTCCAAGTTTTCAATCGCCCGCTTCTCGTGCTCTTTCTTTTTTCTCTTGAGAAGCTTATGTTCCTCCCTTCTTTTAAGCTTGTAGAGCTCACGAGCCGCTCTTGTTTTTTTGTGAAGTGAGGCTTTGTATGCCTCCTGCTTTTCCGCATGAATCCTTCTGCACTCGTCATCGAACCAGGTGTTTCATCGTGGTGGAGCTTTAAGGCTTCCGTTGCTGTGCTCTTCAGGGCTTGTTTGCACAGGCTCCATTGTTGCTCTACTGACTGAGTGGAGGATTGAGGTGTATCGGATAGCTTAAGGGAGACGCGGTTGGCAAGGGCACTGGCGATCTCCGGCGATAGTATCTTTCCGACGTCATAGCTTGGTGTTCTAACTCTACTCCGCGGTGTTCATGTTATGCGGTGACGTATCTTGGCTACTACAAGATAGTGATCTGAATCGATGTTCGCTCCTCGGAAAGTGCGAACATCAAGAATAGTGGAGGAGTGTCGGACGACAATCGCGATGTGGTCAATCTGTTTGGTGACTGATTGATCTTAGCGTTATAGTCTCCTAGTATGATTTTGGTATCATAGCTGGGGCATTTGGTATAAGTTCTGTCTAGGAGATCAAAGAAATGATCTTTGATGGTACATTCTTGTCTTTCGTGGGGGCATGGACGCATATGAGGCTGATGTTCCCCTTGATGCGGATCGTTGCGAGGCGTTCACTCACACTGGAAACTTAGGACTTTATGTCTTAGTCCACCTCTAACAACAAATCCGCATCCAAATAGTTTCTGTCCTCTCTCCCTACAGCAGTCACCGTAGTAAATGTCGCAGTTTTTCAACCGCTTTTTACCCGGTCCATTCCATCACATTTCCTGGATGGCGGTAATGTCCGCTTTAGGCCTTTGCTAGTCCTTCACCATCCCATGTCAGAACTATGAGGCACTTAATGCTGAGAATATGGAAAACTGGTTTGTAGGCTGTGTAACGGAGACGACAGTCAAAATCCCGCGGTTAGACAGAACGAACTACCCAAGGGGAAAATCTTTTGAACATCACCTATAAGATCCATTCTGCTGTACTAGATGATCGCCACATTTTGCAAACTCTCCTTTATGTGTTTTTACCAGTATTGCATCAGAATGGATAAAACCACCGTCGACCAGGTTTTCACCTTACGGCAGATCATAGAGAAGGTTCGCGAAGTTCAGATCAACACACACCACCTATTTGTCATCTTTAAGACCTCATAAAACAAGGTCCGTATGAACATCATATAATGCCATGTCTAGTTTGGATATTCACGCTAAACTAGTCAGACTGTGTAGAATAACAATAGGAAAACTCTCGCTGCTCCATCCAAGTAGATGCAGAATTAAGGATGAGAAAGGGACGTTGCATCTATGTAAACACAGGAGGATAGGGAACTCAACGGAGTGTTGAAGCCTCTATCAAAAACCGAGTGCGAGGCAATAAACTGAGGATTTTTGTTATAATTTGGGCGGATTTAGTTTTATTGTTTTCCAGGGTATCTCTTACAATAATCAGATTTGTTTTCGAACATTCGAGTAAATCTTTTATTTTAAAAGTCGGAGCGTGAAGACGTTTGCTCTTCAAAAAAGATAGAGAAGTGGGAAGATGTGCACTTCCAATCAAGTTGTTATATTTTTTAACGGCTCTCACTATTGTTTAAATTAGAATATACTGTTGCGGAGATGAACCTGAAAAGGAGACGATGGTAGCTTTCAGCGGCCTACTGCTGAATGCCAATACCAGAGTATTCTAGACACTTCTAAAGGGGAGCTTCTGACGGCGAATATTCGAGAGATTGGTCCGAGGGCTATATAAACGGGAACACTCGCCCTCGGCGCCATTCAGTATTCATTCAGTACACAGTCATTCAATATTCAGCATTCGTTTAGTATTCAGTATTCAGTGTATTCAGTGATCAGTCGGCATTCAGTGTGAAAGTGATCAAGCCACCTAGTGTGTTGTAGAGGCAAAGTGTGTAATAAAGGTGTGTGTAAGCAATAAAGTGTAAAGTGTTGTACAAAGTTGTGTAAAGGTGAAGCGCCCAGAAAATTTAATTGAGGTGGGAGAATAAATTGATAAAGGTGAAACGCCCAGATAATTGATCTGAGGTGGGATAATAAAGTAAACAGTTGTAGTTTATCGCAATCCAGTGGTCAGAACCTATTATGGACTAATTATTTTCGTAACAATAAATTCAATTTTGACAAGACTACCAACGAATGTCGAATAGCTCACCTCTTGCATATGGGATAGTAAATACAGTCTACTGACTTTTTTTCGTTAGGTAAGGGCGTTAGGGCCGACTCGCATCCTTAATGCCATTGAATTGTAAAATAATTTTTACTTGGAAAGCTAAGGGTCTCATTCAGCTACAACCATCATTGTCCTCACCATCATCGTCGTCTTCGTCGTCATAAATTCATGACAGGCTTCCGCCATTTTGATTAGTCTTGCACACGCATGCATACAATTATCGTAGTAGCCTTGTATACTGCCTCACTCTACGGCGACATGGCTGCTTCGACAAACGCATTGCCTTGGCCCAGTTTGCCTCTGTTCGACCCACTCCCCAGGCAGTTGTAAAATATAATTGATAGAGTTGTGAGAGAAGCTTGGCTCTCGTCCTTCACGGGCTGTAACGCCATCAAAAGAAGAAATAAAGAGTCGTGAAGTGCGTACAGCGTGTGCTACGGGATACTACGATACTTTCGCATTTCAAATCTCCGTCTTAAATGGATCCCAGAATAATTTTCAACGGTTTTTATTGCCACTGCCGTAAAAGCGAAAGAGGCGAAATTGGTAAGGAGGTATGGAGGTATGGAGGTAAGGCCGCTCCACCTACACACATACATACAATAACCCATTGTAGTCCTGTGCCGCAATCGTATTCTTCGCGCTGACGATTTTGTTATGAAAATTGCCAATAAACGTTAGCCGTAAGGAAGAACAAAAAATCGAAAATCTCCCTTTTTATGTTTCAATCAATATTAAATGAACCCACAATGCCGTACGGTAACATAAGGTACAGAGGCAGAGAATCGAATCGAAGCTCAGACACGATGTTTCTTGGATAGGAAATGGGAAAATAAAAAATCAGACATAAAGCCACTTGATGAATGTCCAAGTGAATGCAGTCTCCCTCTAAGGACCAAACGACAAATGGTCACACTATTTCCTTTCGGATCCGGTTCTGATAGCAAGAGAGTAAGATAGCAAAAACATTCAATTCTGTCCATTTGACTTTTCCACGTTGTGTCGTAGTGCACAGCAACACAAAAAAAGGTATCTTTGAGCATTTGCTGTAGTACTTAGATGAACATCCTGTGTCTGGTGGCTGCCTATCCGTTAAACCCCTATGGACTTTTTGTTGCTCGTGTCGGATAATTAAGAATTTCATCTAGTTATGTACATACTACGTGTGATTCATTAATGTGTATCCTTGCATAATAGCTACTGTGGTCGCAACTACACTCATACATTTACGAGGACTACATAGCCGTGAAACAGCTCATGTTAGTTCTCATTTGTTCGTATAAAGGATATTTTCATTCTCCAATCTTACATTCCAAAGGGCCGACGTGCAATTACATTTTTCTACTTATCCGGCATGCAGGAAGTATTCATGTTGCCCCAACTTGTGCGTGTGTGTTTGTGTGTATGGTAACATTTTGTAATTTGTTAAGGATGCCCGAAGGCAATATTGTCCTCTGTTCGACCAGACCACAAAGTCGTTTATCTTGCCCCCGTATAGTATCTTATTATATTGGCCGAATGTAATATATTCTCAGTGTCGGGCATATTAGATGCACTAGCAAGAGAACGGCTGAGACCAAAAGGAGGAGTGAACATATCCGGTTGGTAGTAAGTTCGGGTACACAAGTACGAGTACGTCCTGTTGTGGATAGCTACCGAGAAGCAAATGTTTCTTATTGCACTCGGAAGAAGAGCATAGTGAGCCGGATATTGGGGCGTTTAACTGTGAGAGTGGGCCCAGGTTATAGCCACTCTATACTCTACAATCGTACATACTAGTATTATGGAAGGTGGTTTCTGATGTGACGGGATATGGGCATAATAACAGGATATAGTATCGTTTAGGTGAGACTGGTAATCTTTTTCGATTCACTTGCTCAATCGTCCATTTTCTCCCCGGGCTTGTCTATTCCGTTCGTCATCGAAAACTTCCAGACTTTAATATTGCGTTCTTGGTATTACCGATCTTAAGCGTTTACTAGCCGAAATAAAATATCTACGAGCTGTACGAAAATGTCAGACATGATAGTTAGGACGAAAAGTTTCCCTTATGGAAGTATTGTCCGTTCGGTTTATAGTCTATAGAGAGCTACGTGCTATATTGGACTACAGTAATAAGACAAGATGGTTGAGAGAAGGTATATATGTATATTCAGTGGAATAGCTTACTGAGTGCTGGACAATGTTATGGGGAATTGTAGTCCTTATTTAACTTTTCATTAAGTCACCTATTGATTGCTATTCTACCATGAAGAATTACGAATAGAGGAAGATCATAAAGTGCGGCATAAAAGCTGTGTTAACTTCTACAAATTTGTATTTATTGGCTTGACGTATAAGCTGGCAATTGAGCTTTTCTCTGACTATAAAATTTCGTATTGACGAGTGTTACTTTGACATTTGACTTTTTTTTATTGCTAACCAATGCCATCAAGATAAATTGGTCGCAGCAGAATTTCAAATCAACTGTTTAAGCAATAACACTGCTACATATGATGACCTTAAATCTGATTAAATCTGTATTACAATTGAAGGTGATATTCAATTTACAATTTAGTTGGGTAATATGGCAATCACGCACTTCTGCCGTATGCCATTATATAAGTCCAGTGTGTTGTCGCATGACCAGATAATTTTGAAATCAATCGAAGCTTCTGAAACGAACGTCCAGTTAAATGAACAATGAGTAGGAGGACGTTGTGCAACACCACAACATTATATTTAAAGATGTAGGCTATAAGGAGGAAGTACAAAGATGTGAAAAAAATATAATATTTGGTTTTTCGACCAAGTATACGACTAACCTACATATAATGGAGTTAATTTGAACTCTTCGTACCCAACAATTTGACAGTCAGGGTTCCATACCTGACATTTATTTGTGGTGACGTCAAGGCTATAACCCCGAACGGAGGCCTGCAAGGATGAGAACGGACACCAAGTAGTACAATCACAGTCGATGCTGCGAATTTGAAAAAAAAAAAAACACCTCTGCAGACTGTACAAAGGCGATGACAGCCAACATAACGCCGTCAGGCAGAATGATGCATTTCGTCCCCCTGACCACGACGAAGTTGAGATTACCATATAATATTAATTGAAACACTTGTTGCCTTTAGAACCGTTTATAATATTATTTATTTCAACAAATTTATTCGACGTGATTAAGTCTGACCGCACGCTTTGAATACCAAAAACAGAAGAAGAAGGTGAGAGTAGCATCAACTCCATCCTAAGTAAGGGAAATGGAGTGAGCGAACGAATCTAGCTCACCTCTCTTCTGTTAAGAAGAGAGCGAGAGATCTAATTACTATTTAAGGTATCATACTTCCGACTTTGCAAACAAGTCGCGAGTGTGGGAGGGAACCCGCAGAATTCACTCTCGTATATAACAATATCGAAACCCAAATCGGATAAAGCTACTGGCGCAGATGGACAGTCTGCTGAGCTCTTCAAAACAGCTGGGGGTGGGCTGGTTAGGAGCATGCACCGGCTCATCTATAAGATATGGCCCACAAAAAAGGGGACCCCTTTGAATGCGCCAACTACAGAGGAATGTATGTATTTATGTTGGCCTTACAGTCAATGAAGGACCTGAGCCGAGCTTCTCTCAATCACCCATGTTGTGTGTGATTTCATCTTCCCATAGGTGAAGGGGACCTACAGTTTATTGCCGGTTCCGAACGGCGAATTTCGAGAAGCTTTTCATGACAATTTTACTACAGGGGGTTTTGTCAGAACCCCGCTGAGGAGAAACACCGTGAAAAACACGTTCGATGACATGGTTGTGTCGGGATTCGATCCCGAGTCATCGGCGTCAGAGGCCAACACACTACCCACTGCGCCACGGTGCTCTGTTAAGGAGACTTATTCCTCTGTAGTTGGCGTAGTCAGAGGGTCTCCTTCCTTGTGGATCGGGCATACGATGCTGAGACTCCATTCCTCGGGCATGCTTTCTTCTGACCATATCTTACAGATGAGCCAGCCAGCTGCCTTGAAGAGCTCAGCAGACAATCTGTCTGCGCCAGCAGCTTTATTCGACTTGAGTTTCGATATGGCAATTTTAACTTCGTCGAGGTCAGGGGGACGGAATTCTCTGCGCTCTTCGTCGATTAGAAATGTATCATTCTGCCTGATAGCGGTATATTGACTAACATCGCCGTCATATAGTCTGCAGAAGTTATTTTTCCATATTCTCAGCATCGACTGACCAGGTGTCTGTTCTCATCTGTGCAGGCTTCCGTTCTGGCTTTATAACCTTGGCATGTTCGCTTTATCTGTGGATAAAACTTTCGAACGTCACGCGCGCTTCTCGTGCTCTTTCTTCTTTCTTCTGAGAAGCTTATGCTCCTCCCTTCTTTTTAACTCGTAGAGCTCACGAGCTGCTCTTGTTATTTTATGCAGCGAGGCTTTATATGCATCCTGCTTCGCTGAGTGAATCCTCCTGCACTCGTCATCGAACCAGGTGTTTCTTCGCGGTGGAGCCTTGAAGCCCGAAACTTCAGATGCAAATCTTTTCCGGGCTTGTTTGCAAAGATTCCACTGCTATTCTATTGATAGCGTGGAGGGTTGAGGTGTATTTGAGAGCCTGAGAGACGCGATCGGTACTGCGCGTACTGCCTGTGTCCGTTATCGGATGTGGTGTCGAGTAGACTATGTTTGCCGATGACTCGCTTGAAGATGCTTTCCTTACCCGACTTAGTATTGAAGTCTCCTAGTACAATTTTGATGTCATAGCTGGGACATTGGGCATACGTTCTGTCCAGGAGACCGTATAACTCATCTTTGTCGGAGTCATCATTGTCTTCCGTGGGACGCAGATCAGGCTGATGTTAAAAAATGTAGCCTTGATACGGATCGCTATGAGGCGTTCGATCACATGTCGAAAACTTAGGACTTTTTGCTTTAGTCCACCTCGAGCAGCGAATCCGCATCCGAACAATCGTTGTATTCTCTCCCTATAGCAGTCGCCGTATCAAATATCACAGTTATTCATCCACCTTATACACGGCCCATTCCAGCTCCCAACCGACTAATCCTGTTTTTTGGCGCAGGAGGCTCGCCATTCAACCTTTCCCGTCTGCAATTTCCACAGGAAAACTCCAGATGGCACCACGAGGAGGTGGGGATGGGACTTACTAACAGTGCCGCAAGATGTTCGACTGCGGTGGCTCTTCTCGCTTTTTAGCAGGCCAGCATCCGTCGGGTAGGCACTACCCCTACGAGGCCTTTGTTAGCCTTTTGCCATCCCCCATGCATGCACAATCTTTCTCTCGAAACGACCAAGGATTTCTTTATCCGCTTAAGATAAAGTCTATGTTTCTGCGCCGTATATCTGGACCGGGATGCTTAAGGTCTTATATAAGGTCAACTTGGTCGTACGAAAGAGGGCTCTATTGCACAATTGCCTTTTAATCCCAAAATAACAGCGGTTGGCAAGAGTAATTCTGCACTTGATTTCGAAACTGGTGTATATGAAGTATATGAGGTCCTTAACTACCTCAATTTAGGCAGGGCGTTTTGCTATCGTCTGATTTCTTCAACATCATATTAGAAATGATTGTGCAAAATCACTGGCCAATAAAATAGGCACAATCTATTTCAAATGCTCGCAACTCCCTGCATAGCCGACGATATTGACATAATTGTTAGATCACAGCTAGATGTCAATGAGGTGTTTGCGAGTATTGAGATGGAGGCGCCGGAAATTGGTTTGACAGTAAACGAGGCCAAAACTGTCATCAAAAAAAGGACGCTCACCACCGATGCCTTGGCCAGAATGTTTGTATTGGCAGATATAAATTCGAAGTAGTTAAGGGTTTCGTTTACCTTGGCTCCGCAGTATCTAGAACAACGACATCAGTTCCGAAATCAGACGCAGAATCACTCTTCCCCATGGCTGTTTCTTTGGGCTCAGGAGGCAATTGAGTAATAGAGCCCTCTTCCGAACGACAAAGTTGACTCTATATAAGATCCTTATTATCCCGGTCTTGCTGTACGGCGCAGAAGGATGGACACTATCAAAAGCGGATGAGGAGGCCCTTGGTCGGTTCGAGAGAAAGTTTTCGGGCTTATAAACGCAGACGGGGGATGGAGGAAAAGATTCAACCACGAACTTTGCGGACTGTCCAGCGACATGAGTCTAGTCAGGAGTCTACAGATTCAACGCCTAAGATGGCTAGGCCATGTAGGCGAACGAACACCACAGTTCCAGCCCGGAGAATCAAACCCCGAGGGACGAAGAAATAGAGGACCTAAGTGGCACGCACAGGTGGAATGGGATCTCAACCAACTGGACGTGCGGCCCCGTAAAAGATTAGCGAAAGATCGTGCTAGGTGGAGAGGCATGTTGGTTGAGGCCCGATTCAACCCGAAATGTAGCGCTCGCTTAGTAAGTAAGTAAGACGTCAAGCACAAACAGTGTTGACAGTGAGTTGCCAATATTTGAAACAGTATGTTTATTGGTCGCGTAACTCTGTATTAAACAAGTTTTGCGGACCAATGTAGTACTTATGATTGCAGCTGTAGTGGGCCTCATGTACGGGCTACTCGACTCATTCTTTGAAGCTTCGCAAATTTTCTCTTTCTGAGGGGAAAAGTTAAGCCTATACGTAGTTTCAGAATGTACGTTTTAATTGCTTGCTATTCTCTCTGCAGCGTTGCAAGATTTTGGTCATGTTGGACATGTTCGAAAATGTTGGATTTCAATTGTGTTTCCTGTCAGGAATCAGACCTTGACTAAGATTTTGAGTTTTTGATAAGCGCGCATGTTGTTGAAGATTAACCCAAATTTTTGCCTTTTGGTTTATCACTATTCTGATAGATAGCTTACACGAAATTTGTGATGATGTACATTCGTCAAAATTAGGCAATCTCAGCTTGAATTGCCAATTTATACCGAAAAAACTCCAACAGTTATTAAATTTTATTACCAAATTAAAAAGTATTTTTAGCGCTTTTAGACCATTCTGCGTTCATCATAATGGATCGCAATTTATTTCTCATTTTGGGCCGGCGAATTGGCAGCCTAGAGCGATTTGACGCCTGTATCAATCGTCTATGCCGATACGTCAAAATAAACTGTAGGCCTTGAAGACAACATTGTACGTGCTTTTAGTGAGATACCAATCCAAATGCCTAAAAACGTGATTTTTGATTTTGGACCCGACCAAGGAGCCGTGACTAAATTTAAAGTTGCAAAAGTGGATTGATAAAAATAAAAATTGTTGCGAATATTGAAGGTATCTTGCTGTTTAAAAATATCAAAACCATTAAGAACTCACCCGCGTTGATTTTATGAACACTTATTCACAACGACATTCCTATTGTTTGTTTTATTTGTTTTATTCATGACATGTATTTACAAAATTAATAATTTCCAGCGAATCCTCCTTGTCTGCAGAAGATTGTTTTTCTATTTTGTTTTAATCATGAAGTGGTTTAAAGGCAACATTTGCATACATAAATCAAAATATTTACAATGGTGGCAAGTTTTGAAATTGAAATTTTCTATGTTGATTAGCTGTCGAGGCAGGTCGTTGATTGTTGTGGGGACGAAGCACTGTAGTTGTCTTCCATAGGTGTTGTAATTTCGTGGGATTTGTAGCATACCTTGGGCCTGACGTCTGGTGTTAATGTTATGTTCGATTGGTCGAATGAGAGATTATCATCGCAGTACTCCAGAATTAGTGTCGTCTTGAAAATTTGATGAACCTTAAGTACGTCGAAAAGTCTGTCACCATGCTGTAGTTGCCTCAAAGCTGCGTTTTGAAATCTTTGGAGCTATTGGATGTGGGTTGATGCTGCGTTACCCCAAGCAAGTATACCATACCGCATTCTTGACTCCAGCAGAGAGTTGTATTCCCGTTTTTAAATCTTTATCATATCAATCTATATCTTTTTAAAATCCATGTGTAATTTGTTGATATTGTTACGAAATATTCGATTCCCACACCAAATAGGGCTCGCACCACTGGACTGCGATAAACTACAATTGTCCTTTTTATCCGAAACACTTTTCTTGTTTTACCACACATCAATTATCTGTGCAGCTTCACCACTTTTCTTTATTATCCAATACTATCCACTTTAAACTTTATTACACAAACAAACCTTTATTGACAGCTTTTATTTTCACACTGTTTGATCGCACTGACTTGTCACACGCTGTTCAATACCACAAACTGAAAGTGTGTCGAGGGCGAGTGTTCACGCTTATATAGCTCTCGCCGTCGGAAATTCCCCTTCGGAAATCGCTAGAATGCTCTGACAATTAGCATTACGCCGTTGACAGTTGACATCATCGCAATCTCCGCTTCAAGAGAGCTTTCGAACTTCGACAGCGAAATTCGAACTTAACCGTCGGTTTGTGTCTCCACAACAATATTGTTACGGAGACACGAATCGACGTCTAGGTTCGAATTTCGCGGTCGAAGTTCGAATGCTCTGGTGAAGCGGAAGTTGAAATGATGTCAGTTGTCAACGGCGTATTGCTAGTTGTCAGAGCATTCTAGAGATTTCCGTAGGGGAACGGGCTTGTGATGTGATGTTTTCGATGCGTTGATTACTAGGCCGTCATTGCATCCCACTGAAAATTCTTCTTGCATCACCCCTGTTGCTGTCTTCAGAGACCTGAGATGAACAACAATCGCAGTATCGGTGGTAAAAGCGAATAAAACACTTTTGTTAAAAACTGTAAGTGGCTCATCCCTATTGGACCTTCGTTTCACCACTAAATACACCTCCTATCTTTACACAAAACATCCTGGGAAGACAGCTTATAATCCAATCAGCCATTACTCCTCTTAAGACAATCCGTCGTAGCACTTCTAGAAGATTGAAGTGATTGAGAGTGATTGGCTATACTCTCAAAGTCCGTGAAAAGAACCAGTACGTGATGACCTTTATTTAAGTCTCGTATACACAATTTACAAATTCGCCAAGCAGCTTTTCTGTGTTTTTGTTTATTTGAAATCCGAACTGGCTTTCGTGAATTAGAGAATGATTTTGGATAAAACCCTTCAATCTCGCGGCAATATAAACCTTTCAGGCACGTTTCTACGACTGGTAGTATTGAAATTGGTCTATAGTTGTTCAATAGATTTCTGACACCTCCTTTATAGATTGGCCTTATCACAGCAGTCTTAAGTATAGTTGGAATTATACATAGATTGAGTCAGTCTAAGGTTGATAAGTTTAAATAATATTGTTGCAAAAACAGCGACATGCAACAGCGCTCTAATTCTATCTATTCCGGGTGACTTGTTCTCTCCATATATGATGTTACGTACGTATCTCATTTATGTTTGTAGCGCAAACGAAGATTGAGTTTTCCACAATAAGATTTGTGTTAGTCGAGGTAAAGGCACTACACTTATGTATTATATTTGTTATCTGCGATGGTAAAAACTCAGCAAATTCATTGGAATGGGAGCCGATTTCTGTTTTGAAGTTTTCTTTGTTATTGTTTCGTCGATGGTCGGCTTATTTTTCTCCACCATTTCTTTTAGTAGTCCCCATGTTCTGAGCGGATCAGTCTTAAATTGCATAAATTGTAGAGCTTATCTCATTGTTTGCATCTGCAACAAGGCTCGGTGTTATCCACGGACTATTTTGTCTTTTGCTCGTAACTTCGTTTGTCAACATTGTTTTTTTATAATTGCTCTCCAATTTACATACAAGTTTGCTATATATGCTTTCAACATCCTCCTCTTCTAATACAGAACTCCAATTTTCTTCCTGAACAAGCTGGTTTATCTTTGATTTGCAAACGCTTTGCTCATCTAGAATTGTTTGAGCTTTTGTATAGTACAAGATTGGAAAATGATCAGTGATCTCTTTATCTTTGGTGGCATTACAGCTCATGAAGAACCAGAGCCAAGCTTCTCTCAATCACCCATGTTGCCTGTGATTTATTCTTCACACAAGTGAAAAAGACCTACGAACGGCTCGAGAAGCTTTTTCAAGGCAAGCATAGTATGGAGGGCTTTGTCAGTACCCCGCCGAGGAAGGATGCCGCGAAATTAGCATTCGATGGCGTTGGTGTTATCGAAATCCGAACTCGCTCACCGTGCGTCAGAGTTCAACACACAAACCACTGCGCCACCGCGCCCTCGCTTTTAATTAATGCTGTAAAAATTGGGGAATCTATTTTACTTAATAGGATATGATCAATGAGCGACTGAGTTGCCTTACTAACATCAACTCTAGCGCATTTAGTTAAAACGTTCTTTAGCCTCAATGATGCCAAAAAATTCGTAGTAATTTTTAATGTAATATAATTGCCTTTTTAAATCGTATATGTCAATGCTGATATCACTCATCACGACAAGCTCTTCATTGTAACTCCCTTATACCTTGCTAACCTTCTAACAACCCACTTCACAGCCTGCTCCCAGCGTGTACTTTGCCTCCGCTTATACTGGAGCACGTCAATTCTACCACGTGACAAATATACTTTCGTACTCGGACAGTTGCAAGGATTCTTAAAGATCACGACATAAAAAAATCCGCCAGTCCATATGGCATTTCCCCAATATTTCTAAAAGGGTGTTCTTCTATGACGGCAAAACCACTACATAAGATTTTTTAGTTTATCAAGTAGCATTTGTCCAGCCTAAAAAGGTGAATCTTCTTCTCCCTTCCAACTACCGACCCATTGCACTAAAGTCCCTTTTTAACCGCTTACTAACCGTCATTTATTGAAATATTTTGAATCACGGAAACTCCTCAATGACCGACAGTATGGGTTCCATTGCACAGATTCATTAGTAGTCCGTTTTGTCTCCGACACTCTTTTTTGTTTTCATAAATGACCTCTTGTCTGTCACTTTTAATCCAATACACTCCTCCACTGACGGCAGTACCCCCAGCTTGGTATGCACAGTGCAGTCTTCTATCTTCAAAAAATCCCACCAACTCGCAGCTATTATTCATGAATTGCACTTGCATCTTAGAAATCGAAAAGCTTTACATCCTCGATATGTGTGTCACTGGCAATCTTAGTTGGAACGACACATAATCGGAATGCTGCGAAGCAGGTGCAAGAAATAATTCTTACCCTTAGACTTGGCTACAATCTGTAAAGCGTTCAACCTAAGATCTCATTGCACCTGCTAGACAGGTTTCAAAACCGCACGATAAAACTGATAGCAGACACCAGCATCATAAAATCATCAGATTCGCTGGAACATTGCAGGAATGTTTCTCGCCATTTCTTCTTGGATTGCATTCTTTTCAGCAGTTTTCCCGCAACACACGTCTCTCCAAAAATACTTAGCAATATGCTCTCAAACCCATACTCACAAATATTGGGAATCTTTTTTTTAACTGCACCACGGGATTTTGGAGCTCTTCGATGGAATTTGCCTTGACCCTCATTATAAAAGCATTTAAGATCAACATCCATCGTTATCTCCTCTATTCTTCTTCCACTATCTTCGGCCCGCACTGTGTTATCTACATAATGAAGTTTTAAAACTTGAGGTCGTGCTTATCATAACAAAAAAAAATCTTGAAGTAGTTAATAATCTTGCCTACCAACTGGCAGCTGTTGTGAGCTCGTTGTTCATGCGATTTATTTACAAGTGGTGGTCAGTTAAGGTCAACAAGATATATGGATAAATGTTGAAGGCTTCTGCTATCCGCTGGAGCACTCCGACGCAAACACTGGTCCATTGTACTCCAGACAGACACCTTACATTACTGTATTTTCCCCGTTTTCCGGAGAAAATGTTGAGGGAGCTTCAGTAATGTAAAGCTAAGGGATTCGGCACACACCACGTCGGCTCCAAGGGTACGCCACCGTGCGCGAGCAAAGGCGAGACAATCACAGAAATGCTCTGCAGTGTAGCACGTAGAGATGCTTGGCAAAAGTGTAATGGCCCGTGATAACTCCCACAAGCCTTTTGCAGTCGATTCTCCTTAAATACAGGAGGAAAGCTGCAGATTTTTCGCATACATCCCTCCATCTACGGTTGTATGTATTAAGTACGCAATCGTTAATGTAGGAGTTTACCGTGGACGCAGGTAGATCTAGAGCGGGTTCAGGTCCTGAGAAGCTCTCCTCTGAACCCATTCTGGCGAGCTCGTCAGAGATCTCATTTCCTGGGGTCCCAGACTGGCCTGGAACCCATACAAGCCTTAATGAATTTAGTCTGCCGACTCTGTTCAAGAAGGACTTGAGTTCAAGCACTAATTAGGAGCTAGTTAAGGGGTTACATACAGCATTAAGTGCAGCTTGGCTGTCACTACAGACGCATATACTTTCCTCATTCCACCTGTGCTTCACAACATAGTGCATGGCCATTAGGATTGCGCATATCTCTGATTGGAAGACAGACGCATAGAAGTGCAGCCGGATGTTTTCGCGCTCAAAAAAGACTCCAGCACCGGACCCCCGCCCAGACCTGGAGCCATTCATGAAAATGCGAAGACTATCCTTTCCAGGTTCAGTATCCAGCCATAGCCAATCCTGACGCCATGGAAACTCGACTGTGAAATTACGACGCAGTAGTATAACGGGCGTCATGCATCCGAAGGCATGTCCAAGAGACAGGGGTCGTAGGACAATTCTTGCGCAAGCACACCGTTATTCCTATGGGAGTTACACCAAAAGCCATTTCTCTTCAGACGAGATATGGCTTTAAGAGCACACCCTCTGATAAATATATCAAGAGGTGGAAGGTTCATCATAACATCTAGAGCAGCGCCCGGCGTGCTGGGGAAAGCCCCCGTGCAGCTGAGACAAACCGTTCTTTGGAGTTTGGTGAAGAGGCTACGACGTGTTTGCGTTTTAGCCTGTTCCACCAGACAACCGATGCATATGAGATTATAGGTATTATCATTGCCGTGTAGATACAGAGGACCTTTGCCTTGCCGGCGATAAACCCCAGGTTTTGCATTGCCAGAAAGCTGACAGCGCTTTGGTGGTTTTTGACTCAACATGCTTTGACCAAAGAAGCTTGCTATCTAAGATGACTCCTAGATACTTAGCCTCCTTGGATATTGAGTCATGTCAGTATTTTTCCTCCTTCTCGTAAAGAGAACGACACCGGTCTTAAGAGGATTAACTGACAGCCCATTTCTGGTACACCAATCATCGATCACATTTAGCGCCGCCTGTGCTTTTAGACGGACAGTCTCTAATCATGAGCCGACGGAAAGAATGGCGACGTCATCCGCATAGGCCTGGGCATAGATTCCAGAGGCATTGAGAGTTCAAGCAGAGAATCGACTACCATGCATCATAACAGCGGAGACAGGACGCCCCCCTCTTTTCCTATTTTGGAAATGAAGAACACTTTCACTGTGCGCCAAGGAATGAGTATGTGAGCAAGTGCTAGACTAGCAACGATAGTCCTTTTCAAAGTAGGAAGCAGCTGCCTTATGCCTTTATGCAGCATAACAGGATATATTCCGTCGGTACCCGGCGATTTGAAACCATCGAAGGATGCCACAGCCAATTCAATGGCTTCAGTCGTAACCACGCGCGTCGCAATATACCAGCTACGCCGAGTTGTTTTCATCATTTCAGTTGCAGTTTCCCTTGAAGGTGTGCGCAACGAGCCGATGTCGATCTGATTTCTCGGGAAATGAGTCCCAAACAGTAAACTAAGAGTTTCCGCTTTAGACTCAGTAAAGGTACCATCAAATTTTCTGAGTGCATCTAGCTTTGTTTGAGGACCTTAACCAACTTGCTAGTCGCACTCAGAGATCAGAGACTTGATCTCTCCGCAGAAGGTCCCATAAGAATCATTTTTCGATTTACGAATGAGTTTCTTAAATTCTTTCTGCTTCGACCTATACTTGTTCCAGTCATCTTCCGAATTCGATTTGAGGGATCTATTCAGAAGACTTCTGGCTTCCCTGCAAAGACTTTGGAGCTCGGCATTCCATCAGGGGACCAATTTCCTGCAGGGAAGTTTGCTGACAGGACATCCGAGCTGAAAACGACTGGTGATAACGCTATTCAGGTTATGAAAAACGTTCTCTACCAATTGTTTCG
This sequence comes from Eumerus sabulonum, assembly GCA_951905685.1. Lineage (NCBI taxonomy): Eukaryota > Metazoa > Arthropoda > Insecta > Diptera > Syrphidae > Eumerus > Eumerus sabulonum. The sequence goes on along the minus strand of OX645060.1, from coordinate 146,138,860 downwards.
TTCTGAGTTTAGGTAGGACCTTAGTGGATTTCTCAACCTCCTCTCTAAACTGTACCCAGTCCGTCCTTCTCGGATTCCGTCTAGGTTGCACGGAAGAGATCCCACAACTTAACCGGAATTCTATATATTTATAGACAGCGTAGCATCAGGCAGGACTCGCCAGTTAGTGATGTCCTTCACATACTTATCTGTTGGATAGGGTTAGGTCAATCACCTCCTGTCGTCTTGTCGTAACAAACGTTGGTTGAGAGCCTACATTGTTGATGGTAAGGTCAGACGAGAGAATGAAGTCCAAACGACGGTCTCCCTTGTATTTCACTTGCTGCTGCCCCAGCAGAGAGCACCGTGGCGCAGTGGGTAGTGTGTTGGCCTCTGACGCCGATGACACGGGATGTCATCATGAACACAGCCATGTCATCGAACGTGTTTTTCACGGTGTTTCTCCACAGCGGGGTTCTGACAAAATCCCCTGTAGTAAAATTGTCATGAAAAGCTTCTCGAAATTCGCCGTTCGGAACCGGCAATAAACTGTAGGTCCCCTTCACCTATAGGAAGATGAAATCACACACAACATAGGTGATTGAGGGAAGCTCGGCTCAGGTCCTTCATGGACTGTAACGCCAACATACATACTTACATAGATACAAGCAGTGTTTTGGCATTAGCATCGCAACACAAGGTAGGGAAAGTAGGCAGACGCAACGGCGAAGTGTTCTATAACTCCGTACGTTTTGTAGCTTACTCTAGCAGCTACCAGATCTAATACACAAAAGTGCACAAGTTTGGTTGCCGATAGTGAGTTCGATATGATGAGGCCGACCCTGGGCCTTTCGGATCGTTCATCATAAAGAATCGTAACATCACGTATACCACCAAGGCCATATAGGCGTTTATTCCACACCCATGGTTTTTGAAGGGATACGATGAGGGGGTTTGAACTTCTGCATGCAATTCTGCTACTTAAAAGAGCGGTAGCAGCCTTGCAGTGCTGTAGATTGATCTGAGTAAAAATCATAAATTCATACTGCAGGGCACGTCCCATCCTTCGACTGGATTCTGTGTGCGTAAGCGCTTCAGCACGTCCACCTTATTTCCAGGTTTCCCCGGAATCCGGCAGATGGCGCGCGTTAATTTCGGGAGATTAACTACCTGGTAAGTAGCAGTTCCCAGAGGGGGGATTTTCGGCACTGTGTTCCTGATCAAGGCCGATGTCTGCTGTGATGTACAGCTCACCACAAATGTGCCATTCATCAAAGCAGATTTTCTGCCTGTAAACAGAAACCCATGGCCGAGGCTAGCTCCAGTAGACGATCCTCACAGTGCTTGCAGTCTGCGTTGGTCATTCTACTATCATCGCCAGCTTTCCCTATTCTGACCTTTTCAGATGAGATGGCCGCCTCTCTATAAGAGGGCGGCTTCTCTCGACGGGCGGCAACGCCTCCGAGGAGCAGTTTTGGGCTATCTTTGTCTTCTGGCCAATGTTTTGATCCATCTGGCCACATCTGCTATTAGACTCCGATTTCCCACCGCCCCACTGGAGAGGAAGGTATCATAAACTCTCTCCCTAACGAGGCTATCTTTGGCGGCCGTCTTCCGTTTGCGGAGGCTTTTACCTTTTTCGGTTAGAGCTCCCTTCGGAAACCGCTTTTGGACCTCCTCGCTAGTTCGAAGACTGCTAGAACCCGTAGCGACTTGGCCTTCGGCGTTCAGAGTCCGTATGCCGGCCCCGCCACCTTTTTCGGCGGCAGTGCCCACCTTGGCAGAAACCTGAGCGCTTCCAGCCCCGTCGTTACGGGTGGTTGAATGGTCCCAGTAAGAGGAAGGGGGGTTCAGCAGCCTTTCCCAATCGCCGACGTTTACCGCGCTGCGCACCTTAGAGAGAGGGGGGGACCTCAGGAAAGAGGGTCGGATCAATTTCGGCAGGAGATACATACCTCCGTCGACCTGACCCTCTTAACTGGTTCCCCCAGAGGTATAGCCACGACCATTGCGCCTTCAGCTTTGTCAGCTTCGCTGGATGCACCGCTCATGCTCAGTCCGACCAGGGCGTCAGTCAGTCAGCCGCAGGAGTCGGTGTCCTTCCGGGCTGCCGTAGTGTTAAAATTGAATGTCGGGGCCTCCAGAATCCGTGCCCCAGCCGCAATCAAGGAGATCGCGGGTGGATTTCCGCAGCTGCCGGTACCACTCAATTCCTTTTGTTTGTCCATTCATTTTTGGGGTCTTCGAGTCTAAGTTCGAGGTCTATGACCTCTTAAGCCTCCTGCCATGACAAGGCGCCCGAAGAAGGGAGCTTCAGTTTAATTAGAAACTACATATGTATGTATGTACATATGTACTTACTTATTTATCAGGCCTGCGATCCATGGAGGATCTGAGCCTGAGCTATAGCTGCCTTCCATCCTTGACGGTCCCGGGCACGCTGCTTCCAGTTGTCAAGACCAAGATGTCTTACATCCGCGATTACTTGGTCTTTATACCGGAGGTTCGGCCTTCCTCTTCTTCTCGAACCAGGAGGCTCGGAGTCGAAGACCCTCTTAGCTGGAGCGTTGATGTCTATGCGCTCGATGTGGCCGAGCCAGTGTAGTCGACGGATCCTTGCCTTCCGGACTACATCCACATCTTGGTACAGCTCGTAGAGTTCGCGGTTGTGTCTTCTTCTCCATTCACCTTCCTCACAGATAGGACCAAATATCCGGCGCAGAATTTTTCTTTCGAAAGAACCCAAAATCAGCTCCGCTGTCCTGCTTATCGTCCAGCTTTCGGCTCCGTACAGCAAGACTGGCAGAATGAGCGTTTTGTAAAGCATGACTTTGGTCTTTCGAGTATGGAGTTTTGACCCCAGTTGTTTGGACAAGCCGAAGTAGCAGCGGTTGCCAAGGGCGATTCTATGCCGGATCTCCACTGTGGTGTCATTTGTGGAATTTACGTTTGCCCCGAGGTAGACAAAATCCTTAACTACCTCGAAATTGTAGCTGTCAATTGTTATATTTTGTCCCAGGTGGTGAGCGACGGATTGGTTTTTGCTTGACATCATGTATTTCGTTTTATCCTCATTGATCACCAACTCGTTTCGCCTGTTCTTCAATCGCCGTGAATGCTTCCACAATGCCACGGCGAGAACACGCGATGATGTCGATATCATCCGCGTATCCTAGCAGCTGGATGGACTTGTAAAAGATAGTGCCTTCCCTGTTGACGCCTGCCCGTCGCACTATCTGCTCCAGCACCAGGTTGAAGAAGTCACAAGACAGCGCATCTCCTTGCCGAAATCCGGTGCATGTTCCGAATGGTTCCGAGGTCCTAGAACCGAGTTGCACGGTGCATCGCGTGTTTTTTAGCGTGGCGCGATACAACTGGATCAGTTTTATCGGGATGCCGAATTCGGCCATCGCCCCGAATGGTGTGTATGGTGTGTATCGATTCGAAACTCGTTGGTCTTTTCCAGGATTTGTCGAAGTGTGAAAATTTGGTCTATAGTTCGTTTGCCGGGCCGGAAGCCGCACTGGTAGCTGCCGATTAGTGCGGTGCAAAACGGTTTTAGACGTTCACACAATGCGCTGGACAGGATCTTGTATGCGACATTGAGCAGGGATATACCGCTCTAGTTCTTGCAAGAGGTAGGATCGCCTTTTTTGTGGATGATGCATATAGAGCTGGTATTCCAGTCGTCGGGCATGCTTTCATCTTCCCAAATTCTGCAGATGATCTGGTGTATACTCCCTACCAGAACATCGCCGCCAGCCTTGAATAGGCATGATGGCAAGCCATCTGTTGAGAAATAGCACGCTGGGATCCACAAGAAGAAAAAAATGCCGCCAATTCGATACAATTTATTTTCTGATGTCAGCTTGGTGAAGTCCACTAGTAGAGTGCTCGAAGTGTTCACTCAGCAGCAACAATCAGCTTCCGACCTCTATGTTTAAAATACTCAACTCAAGCTCTATAAAATACTTAAAGGATGCTCTCTGAGCGCGAGGTTTATAATAAGGCATATTCCATTGCATGCATGAACAACAAGTTATACGAAGGTTAAGGAGGAGAGCGCAATAATAGTTGTACTAGGGGAGCTGATAGTTGCTGTTGAGTGACTCTCGGTACAGGGTGTTACAATTAAATTTTATGTACATAGTAAGCAATATAATTTACTATAATCTCAAACAATAAGATAATCTCAATGCAATCATGATAATTCAATATAATCTCAAACATCCCGCACCCCCTGAACGAGTTCAGGAAACTGGTAGAACTGCTAACTTTGTGATGGGTCGAGTGAAGATTCCTGCTGCTGTTTTGACATCCGCTACTCGTACCTTGCCGTCCAGCCCCGGTTTCACATTGATGATACGCCCCATGATCCATTTAGTGGGGGGAAGATTTGGTTCCTTTACGACTACTAGGTCCCCAGGCTTGATGTTGATGCTAGATTTTTGCCATTTTGGTCGCTCTTGAAGGGTCGTCAGATATTCCAAATGCCACCTCTTCCAGAAACCTTGAACCATTGCTTGAAGGCTGCGAAAATGTTCCAAACGTGTGGCCGGAATCTGAACGCAGTTCGGATCTGGTACTGCAGTCAACGGCTCTCCTATTAAGAAATGAGCTGGAGTTAGTGGATTTGGGTCTGAGGTGGACATAGAACATAAAGGACGAGAATTAACGACCGCTTTAATTTGACAAAGTACAGTACTTAATTCCTCAAAGGTGAGGATGGATAAACCCAAGACTCGGCGGAGGTGATGTTTTACCGACTTTACCCCCGCCTCCCACAACCCGCCAAAGTGAGGAGCAGAAGGTGGAGAAAAATGCCAAGAAATGCCATCCCTAGCGAGAGCAGTGGCAACGAGTTCGTTGTGTGATTGAGACAATACCAAATGATGTAGTTCAGTTAGTACCCGTCGTGCCCCCTGAAAATTCGTCCCATTGTCTGTGTAGATGTCACTGCACTTCCCTCGACGGGCCACGAAACGGCATAGAGCAGCAATAAATGCGTCCGTTGTAAGGTCACTTACGAGTTCCAAGTGCATCGCCTTCGTGGCCATACAAATAAATAAGGCGATGTAGGCCTTTGCTAGCTTGGGTTTCCGAGTGCGAGAGAGTTTTATTGTTATCGGACCGGCATAATCACATCCTGAACGAGAAAAGGGACGGATCGGTTGCGTCCTGTACGATGGTAGATCACCCATTAACTGCTCACTAGTTTGTTTGCGCTGTAAAAAACATGGTTTACATCGAAAAACAGCATTTTTGACGAGGTTGCGGCAGCCTAGGACCCTGGATGCAAATGTTGATTGTGTATTTCTCGGATAATAAGTCTGGAGATCGGGTGCTTGCTGCAGAGGAGAATCGGATGTTTGATGTTAAAGGAAACTGGCGCATGTCTTATCCTTCCTCCTACCCGGAGTATTCCATCCCTGTCAATGAGTGGGGAGTACTTTGTTAATTTGGACTTGGTTGATAGCTGCCGGTTTTGAGCTAGAGATTGTATGTCGTTAAAAAATGAAAAATGTTGTATGAGTTTAAGCAAGGTTGTTTTGCCGACTTGAATTTCTTCCGATGTAAGAAAGGAGGTGAAACGATTCGGTTTTGTGGTACGACAATTAACAACAAACCGTAGACACCATGCCATTACGCGTTGCATAGTGTACCACGAAGAAATGTGTTTCATTAGTAAGTCTAACAGGTCATTGTTACAGGTTGTGACTAACACTTGAGACCGCGACATCCTTTCCTCCAGGTCACTTAACGCAATGTTATCGGAATCGAATTTGGATGTTGGCCAGCAAGAGCTATCGGATGAGAGCCAGGGCGGCCCCTTCCACCAGAGGTCATGATGAAGCAGTGTCGACGGCGTTATGCCCCTAGAAGCACAGTCGGCTGGATTGAATTCTGACGCAATGTGATGCCACGAGTTTCGAGGGAGATTTTCGAGTATAGTTGCTACACGGTTGGCTACAAAGGTTGTCCAACGACGAGGGGGAGATGACAACCAGTGCAGTACGATCTCCGAGTCACACCAAGCGAATACCTTAACCGACGAAATTGATATTGAAGAAGTTATCAGGGCGAGTAGCCGGGTCAGGAGTAAGGCGCCACACAATTCTAGGCGAGGGATTGAGACCGGCTTCAAGGGCGCTACTCTAGTTTTGGACGCGACTATTTGAACCTTGAATTCTCCATCCCTAGATCGGTACCTGCTGTACACAACGGCCGAATAAGCTGCTAATGATGCATCGCAAAACCCATGGAGCTCAATTTTATCCAACGAGGTTGAAATTATTCTGGGAACAGAAATGTTTTCGAAATGACACAATTCCTCTCGGTAAGTTGTCCATCGTTGAGCAATTGAAGAGGGCAGTGGATCGTCCCATCCTAAATTCAAGCTGGCTGACCACAGCTCTTGGAAGAGAATTTTAAATAAGATTACCGATGGTGCCAGAAGTCCTAATGGGTCGAAGATACGAGACACTTCCGACAGAAGCGTCCGTCGAGTTGGAACCGACGAAATTTCTTGTTTGGACATCCGAAATGACAAGTCGTCACGAAGTGGGCTCCAGTACATTCCTAATACCTTGATTATAGAAGATGATCGTTCAGTTTCTACGGCTGAGTAGTCGCAATCCTCCTTGGGCAGCATCGATAACAAGCGACGACAGTTCGACGTCCACTTTCGAAGTTGTAATCCTGCCTGCGATAACAAACTCACCAGTTCCGATTGTAAGGCAATAAGACCTTCTTCCGAGTTGGACCCTGTCATTACATCATCCACGTAAACATCTTCAATCAAGACCCTTGAGGCGCTCGGAAACTGAGCCTCGTAATCCTCAGCCAGCTGTCTAAGTACACGAACGGATAAAAAAGGGGCGGAAGCTGTACCGTACGTCACGGTGCGTAGTCGAAAGTGTTGTATCTCGTCCGTCGGATTTTCTCTCCAAACTATTCTCTGGAAATCGGTGTGATTTTCGTCAACCCAAATTTGACGAAACATTTTGACGACATCAGCAGTGAATACGAATCTGTGTTGTCGAAAGCGCAAACATACCTTGATCAGCTCTCGCTGGATGGGTGGGCCAATAAGCAGTTGACTATTTAAAGATACTCCACGAGAATCTTTTGCTGATCCATCGAACACGACGCGGAGTTTTGTAGTGTAGCTGCCCAACCTAAGGACCGCATGATGCGGCAAGTAAAAATGTATACCTGAAGAGGTTGACAGTTCATCTAGGGCAATACGAGACATGTGGTTCAGTTCCAGGTACTCTTTCATGAATGTTGAGTACATCCGACGTAGATCAGGGTTATATCGGAAGCGACGTTCCATCGAATGTAAGCGCGATATGGCCGAAGAGAGTGTTTCTCCAAAGGTGGGACACGGGGATTTGAAAGGGAGTGAAACGACATATTTTCCATCGGGAGCACGACTAAATGTTTCACGAAAATGTAATTCTGCCGGATCCTGGGGACAAAATTCCCCCTTAGAGAGAACAGTATGTTCGATTTCCCAAAAACGTCGAAGTATTCCGTCGATATCGATGGTAGAATGGAACGAAGAAAGTGCATTATCGAGAGAATCATTTCGAGATATTTCTCCAGTAATAACCCAGCCGAACGAGGTATTTAAAGCGAATGGTGCTCCGCTGGAACCGCGAATTTGTCCTCCATTAAATATTCTCCATAGTACATCAGCACCCAAGAGTATATCATTAAGGCCCAGTGACATTGAATGTTGGATCGGCTAATTGTAGGCCATCTAAATGGGTCCACAGTGAAGCGTCCACTACTGGGTACGGCAGGTTGGAAGTCAGTTTAGATAAAATATAAGCATCGACGTACAAAGAGCTAGTAGAGACAAGTGAGTGGAGTTGAAGAGATACCTGACCTTTTGTGAAGCCAGCCTCTAACGATGAAAGACCGAGAATTGGAATCCGAGCATGAGAACGCGCGTAGCCAAGTTTTTGAACAAGCGAATCGAGAATGAAGGAGGACTGTAAGCCCGAATCCAATAGAGCTCGACAGACTACAGAATTTCCTTGGATGTCCTTGATCACCGCCAGTATGGTTGGGAGTATAGTCTGCTTCCGAGTAGGTTTAGTAGATAGATTGTTCAGCAATGGCGAAGAAGACATATTCGAAGGAACCGATACCGGCGATAAAGGCGTAGTTGGAGTGGGTGTTAGTGATGACCCTCGAGACGGAACGGGGGGATCATCAGGATGAACTAGCGAATGGTGGCGCGACTGGCAAATACGGCACCGAAATGTGGACCGACATTTGTTAGAAATATGTCCACTTCGAAGGCAATTAAAACATAATGACTTCCCTTTCACGAATTCACGACGCGAGTTAGTGTTCAGAGAGACAAACTGTGGACACTGCGATAAGGTGTGTGAGCTTTGGCATTTTACACATTTGGGCCTAGCCTCAGTGGTATTCTCAGTTGCATGGGAGCGGATCGGAAGATGGGTTTTTGATAGCGAAGACAAACGATTCGGTTCACAAGACTCTAACGCATTGCATCTCTCTTGTAAGAATTTCAGAAGTTCGTCGATAGTACAATCATCCCGCGCACCGATATGTTCTGCCCAGGCTTGAGCGGAGTCCTGGTCTAGTTTACCGACAAGCAGGTATATTAGCCACGGGTCGCGACCGGATTTCTTTAAGGCACTTAATCCGCGCACCACTTCGTCTGCACCGTCCACGATTTTCCGCAATGCTTGAAGGTTGGTCGAGGTCATAGAAGGGAGCGATAAAAGCAACCGAATAAATGAATTAACGATAAAAAGTTTTTTGTCGTATCGCTCTTCTAACCGTGCCCATGCCTCCGAATACGTTGCGTCGGATATGGGAATGTGTTTTATTAACCCTTTATTGCATAGCGTAGCAGATATGCATCATACTATTTAAATGTTTGTAACGAACGTCTTACTGCGAAATTCCCCCTGAATTTACCGCTATCTGTTCTTTTTGGATTTCGTTAAGAGTATATTATATACACGTGCTTCTTGGAATTATTTGGGAGCGATTTTTGCCATGTTTTGTTGATCGAACTGTTGAAGTCAGTCGTGGTGTGCGCTTGTCCGTGAATCCGAACAAATAATTAAATAAATACCGTATTTCTAGCACGTAAGTATTTTTTTTTATGTTCATTATTGTTTAAAATGTACGCACATATCAAATAAAACAGCGACTTTGAATGGAAATGTGGATTTATTTGATATTTTAAACATGATGCATATATGCAACGTCATGCACTCAGGGCATACATTTTCGCAACATCATCTACAACTTGATTTCCTTTGTTTTTTAGTATGAATAAACTGTTATTGGATACAGATATTGAAAAAATATTAGATCAGTGGGTGGATTCTGAAGACGATTTTGAGGAAAATGGCCTTTGTGACGAGTTGCTCAATGACAACGATTTGGTGGCTAAAACTCAATGCCACAGTGTTGATGAAGAAGATTGCAACGACGTCGACAGTTTGGTTGAAAATTTGGAAGTACCAATTGCAGACTCTTACTTATCTCATCCAGCTCTATCGTCATCTTCGACAACTAATATGAGAGATTTTAAAAAAGAAAAAGCTGAATTAAACACGAAATATAATAGAGTTTTGTGGAAACAAATCGATTTCCAATTCGATGAAAATGAGAAAATGTTTACTGGCAACAGTTCTTTACCGATTTGTATTCAAGAGCTATCTACACCCCTAGGCACTTTCAATTACTTTTTCACAGATGAACTTATTAATAGTATAGTATCTGAATCAATGCTGTATTCAACAGAAAAAGATCCAAACCACTCAGTGGCACTGACAACAGTTCATGTAAAAAAGTTTTTAGGAATATGTATTCTCACATCAGTAGTACAAGTGCCAAATGTTCGCCGCTATTGGAGTCCTGTTACCGGAAATGAAACCATCATGAACGCGATGTCAGTTAACGAATTTGAAAAGATTCGTAGATTCTTGCATTTTAGCCCAAATAGCAACATGCTTCCACGTTATCACCCAAATCACGACAGGCTTCATAAAATAAGATCACTCTTAAACCACCTTACACAAAAATTTTCATCAATTCCGCACGAGGAATGCTTGTCGTTAGATGAACAGATATGTTCCACAAAGGCACGTAGCTACATGAAGCAGTATATGCCTGCCAAGCCGCACAAATGGGGATTTAAATTGTTTGTGTTGAGTGGAGTTTCAGGATTTTCCTACAATTTTGAGATCTACACGGGAAAAGAAGAAGCAGATAAAATATTGTCAACCGAGCCTTACCTGGGAACTTGTGCTAAGGTGGTTATGAGACTGACAGATCTGTGAAAGAAAATGTTGGTCACAAATTGTACTTCGACAACTTTTATACAACACTTCCGCTGGTTGTCGAACTAGCAAAAAAAGGAATATACTCCGTGGGAACTGTTCGCCGAAACAGGCTTGTCAATAATAAGTTACCCACTGAAAATGACCTGAAGAATGAACCGCGTGGAAAGTCTTTCGAATTTTTCACACAAATTGACAGCATTGATGTTTGTAAACTTTGTTGGAAAGACAATAAGCCTGTTAATTTATTATCAACTTTTGTTGGCTCCCGCCCAATGACGACTGTTAAGCGGTTTGATAAATCAAAGAAACAGCAAGTGGAAATACCCTGTCCGGACATCGTAAACAAATATAATAAACATATGGGTGGTGTCGATTTGACAGACAGTTTGATTGGTCGCTACCGAATAAAGCTCCGATCTAAAAGGTGGTACATAAGAATATTTGACCATTTAGTCGACATTACAGTTGTAAATTCGTGGATTTTGTACAAAAAAGTCTGCTTACTTCACAATGAACCGCCATTAAGTCTGTGCGATTTTCGTTTAAGCCTTGCACAGTCCCCGTGTAGATCTGGCGTAGCTATCCAGAAGACTAGAGGAAGACCAACAAACTCGCCGTCGGTTTCACTTGAAGATCGAAAAAGAAGGTATCCACAATCTAACGTACCATCCAGTGATGTAAGAAAGGATGAAATATCCCATTGGCCTGTATATATGGAAAAGCGATTACGATGTAAGTTTCCAGACTGTGCCGGATTCACCTACGTCAAATGCGAAAAATGTTGCGCTGCCTTATGTTTCAATAAGACCAAAAATTGTTTTAGAGCTTTCCACATATACATAAGCATTTCAGTGTTTTTACTTTCTCTCAAACAACTTGAATTTTGATTTTCTTTTAATTCATATTATTATAAAGTCTAGTCGTCTGTTTATTGTTTTGTTTTGTTTTTTGTTTAATAATATATTGAAATCAACTTTCGATTGTTAATTGAATTGCGAAAGGCAACTGCGTTTTTTTTTCCTACACTTTTACTTACACATAGTACATGTTTGTATGTCGTTAATGCATAGTGTTGCAGATATGCAACATGGCTTAAATCCTCTTTTCTAGGAAAACCGGTAGAACAATTTTCTCAAAATGTATGATTCTGATCATCTGTAAGCTTATTCAATGCAAAAATATTTAATTCATTGCAAAAAAAAAATCATGCAATAAAGGGTTAAACTAGCAGCATCGTCACGCAAAAATGATTTAAGGTAGTGAAACTTCTGTGTTGGCGTAAGGCAACTTCTGCTGTCAACCGAACCTACAAACATATCCCGAAACGATGGCCAGTCTTTGTAATTTCCCGAAAAGGATGGAATAACTATTTTCGGCAAATTCACCGTAGAGTTTGTATTAGAACCCACATTTAATTTTTCGAGAAACGTGGATTGCTGTACCGCAAGTCGTTCGAGAATCGAATCGTTCGGATCTTGCGGGACTTGAGTTAGCGGTTGCCGCTCCGTTATAGCACGCGATATGCTGGCGTGCGCATTGAAATACTTTGCTTCGTATTCCACAAACTCGGATTCTACCTCTGAAGAATTAAAATCGCGAACCGCACTGCCTAGAAGTAGGTATTCATCATTAAGCGAGCAAAACAACGACCACGATTCATCGAGTTTCAAGAGGCGATGTTTCAACAGTTCGAGTTGTGTGGAAGAGTCTATGCATTCAGTAAAACTAACCGCGCGCGTAATTCGTCCCTTAACCGTACCACGTCGAATTTTAACACCTTCCATAATTATAGTTATAAAAATATGCAGTAATCTTAATAAATTAAAGAAGATGTATACGACCTTAAATCCTGGATCCGGCTCGAAGGACCACTTTGAATGTTGAGAAATAGCACGCTGGGATCCACAAGAAGAAAAAAATGCCGCCAATTCGATACAATTTATTTTCTGATGTCAGCTTGGTGAAGTCCACTAGTAGAGTGCTCGAAGTGTTCACTCAGCAGCAACAATCAGCTTCCGACCTCTATGTTTAAAATACTCAACTCAAGCTCTATAAAATACTTAAAGGATGCTCTCTGAGCGCGAGGTTTATAATAAGGCATATTCCATTGCATGCATGAACAACAAGTTATACGAAGGTTAAGGAGGAGAGCGCAATAATAGTTGTACTAGGGGAGCTGATAGTTGCTGTTGAGTGACTCTCGGTACAGGGTGTTACAATTAAATTTTATGTACATAGTAAGCAATATAATTTACTATAATCTCAAACAATAAGATAATCTCAATGCAATCATGATAATTCAATATAATCTCAAACACCATCTGAGCCTGCGGCCTTGTTGTTCTTCAGCTTCTGAATAGCTGTGCCGACTAGAGCTGTAAAAGTAACTTCAAATTGAATACCCGTATGTATACGTTACTTTTGTTTTGAATACTCGTTACAAAAATGTCGTTACTCGTTACTTTCATAGATGCACAAAAAACAGTACAATGAAGAACAAGTCCGGTAGCGATGACGAGACGATACTACACACCATTTGACGCAAAACACATTGTATTGCTATCAGTACTCAAAACAGATACCCACATCAAACAGTATAAGTCAGAATAAGTCAGGTGAGGCAGTTTGAATGATACGTACCGATCGACGACGATATACCAGATACCATTATACCCAAAATACCCAAACTACAAGAATGGTTAGCGTATCCATAATGATACTTCGTTACTCAGTAACGAATACATTCGATTATACGATTTGCTACAGCGCTATTCGTTATACTCAAATACAGAAGTAACGAAATCGTGCTAGTAACGACATTTATTTGGGAGTAACGTTTCGTTACTTGGTACAAATTAGAGTACCCGTTACTCAGTAACGAATAGATACGATTTGCTACAGCACTAGGGCCGACTTCTTCGAAGCTGAGTGGAGAGACTACTTCAGCGGCTGGAGTTGGGATTTCCTCGGTCCCTACCACTCTCTCTTGCTCGTTAAGCAGCTGCTGGAAGTGCTGCTTAAATACATCCACTATTCCCTGCAGGTCGGTGACAAGATTACCCTCGCAGTTTCGAAGAGCCAGGGTACCCTTTTGGAAGTCTCCTGCAAGGCCTTTGGCTTTATTGTAAAAGGCTCGTATTTTATGTTTATCCCTAGACTCCTCGATATCCTTGAGCTGGGAGGCTGCGAAGATTCTTTTCTTTTGTCGCAGTAGTTTTTTCTCCTCGGTACTCTTCTTGCGCTGCCCTGGTTTTCCTCTGCAGCGCCTTTTGGTACGCCTCGTCGGTTGCTGCCTTTTTCTGCTCACACTCGCCATCATACCACGGGTTTCTTGTCGGGGGTGGTAGGTATCCTAAGGTGGTTTCGGCTACTTCCTGAATGGCAGAGCGGCAATGCAGCCACATATTATTGGCATTTGTGTTCGACGTAGGCATACCGTAGAGTCTTTCGCTCAGCTGCTCCCTGTAGACTCTGGCAACCTCCGGTGTGCTCAGGCGCCCAATGTCGAACCTCCTCCTGATGGGCTGGTGCAGCTTTCTGACATTGGACAGTCGAGCTCTGAATCTTGCTGCTACGAGGAAGTGGTCAGAGTCGACATTTGCCCCTCTGAATGTTCGCACATCCAGGATGTTTGACGAGTACCTTGCGTCAATGAGCACATGGTCGATTTGGTTGACGGTTCGACCGTCCGGAGATCGCCAGGTTGCTGTGTGGATTCGCTTGCGAGGGAATCTTGTGCTACTTATCACCGCATTACGAGCTGTCGCAAGGTCAGCGAGTCGGAAGCCGTTATCTGTTGTTGTATCGTGGAGGCTGTGCTTTCCGATCACTCCGCCAAGGGTGTTTTCCTTCCCGATTTTGGCGTTGAAGTCCCCGAGAACGATTTTTACATCGTACTCCGGACAAGCTACGTAGGCGTGGTCCAGGAGGTCATAGAAGTCCTCTTTGATAGGGTCTTCAGCCTCGTCGGTAGGGGCGTGTGCACATATAAGGCTGATGTTATAAAATCTGCCTCTGATGCGGATCACAGCCAGGCGATCACTTATAGGTTTAAAGTCGATGACCTTCGACCTTAACCGCTTTCCCACGACAAATCCGAGTGCAACCTTTTGTGACAGCTGTAATAAATGTCGCAATTTTTCTTCCTAATCATACCGTTTCCTATCCAGCGTTTTTCCTGGACCGCAGTAATATCCGCCTTGTACTGCGTGAGGATTCCTTCTAGTTCATGAGCAGCTCCGGGAGTGTACAGGGTTCTGACATTCCAGGGGCATACTCGCAAATCGTGTTCCTTTTTCGTGCGTTGTCGTCGTCGAGTATCCGTCCGTGTATCCGAGGCATCTTGCTCATTCATAACGTTTGTTCACCTGCCAACGGTTGTTGAAGAGGCTATCCAGAGGGCGCCGCGAGGAGGCCGTATGTCAACTTGACCCGGGCATTTAAACAGGGATCGTTGCTGGCAACTCGCCAGGTTGAGAGCAATCAACAACTTTACCCTGTATGTCCGAGCCCATGCCCTCTACATATGTTAGCCTGTATAAAGTACTTCTTTTTAAGGAGAACAAGTCTAGCCATAAGACCAACACTAACCAACATTTTAATACATTATTTAAATTTAAATATTTCTCATCAAAATTTATTAAGGCAGACTTCCAGTTGCTATATCGGGGGATTTTTGTAAATCCCTAATAGAAATACGGCTATACATATATTTAGTTTCATGATGCCCTGTATACATACGTTCCATTTACCTTTTTTTCTCCTAAGACTACCCGTTTTCATTTAAATTGATTCATTATTCAACTGAACGTAAAGGTTGACACATGCATATGTATGTATGCAACTATGCTTACTAAAGTATAGTACTTTAAGTAATTCAATACGAATTCTGTCGTGTCATGAGTTTGAAACGAAAAAATAGATTGTCACACCAATAAGCATTGTCGTACCTTCATTCTATCAATAAGAATGGTACATGTAACACGCTCCTTGCTTATTTGTTTTCCATTCCTTTTTCCTTTGTACATGATGACAGAAAACCATATTTCTACGTCGACAATACACTGCAGCGGCACTTAGATTACTTAATTCCACAGCCCCTCGCGCATTTCGTCAAGGACCGGAAAAACAGGCAGAGCTTCAGTGCCATCAGCATCAATATAAATATTTTATTGTAGAGCACCATAAAGGAAGTAAAACCCTCTGATGCCCTCCACTGTTCTATGCCTCAACGACGTTCTACCAGCTACTGTGGATGAGGGGTCGTAATGTGTCGATGGTTTTGGAGATGAGACGCAGTTTATGTGACTTTAAAAAACAGTAAATAAATTAGATATAAAAGTTTTTTCTCCCGTCTTTATGTCTAAAGAACACAGACAAGATGTCAAGCTACACACATGTCTCCACGTGAAAGCTCGATGTGATGTGATAGGTTGTGATGGTTGTAGCTTCTTCGTTAGATTTACTGCCACGAGCATCATGCGAGTATGTATTTTTACCGTCAGAAAGACAACTCTCACACTCTCACGCACGGCCGAATGAACTGTGCAAGGCTAAAATACTTAGAATGAAATGAAGCCATTATGAGGCAACTGTATTATGAAAATGGAAAAGGATGGGAAACTCTCATGCACATACATACATATGTACATGCGATCTTGGCATAAGGAAGGGCCTGTAAAATATGGTTACTTTAAAATTTATTGAAGTCCTTCTTGAGGGTTGTCACCGCAAGCGGACGGCGTTGAGGATGTTGGGGTGAATTTTAACAACGAGTGCATTTTACTTGCTCTATGGTATCCTTCGTGAAACAGGATCAACTCATTGCACTTGGTAAAGTGCATCTTATTGTAAACAAGGTAAACGTGAATGATATAAACGAAATAAATGAAAAAAATTGCAAAAAAAAAAAGAAAAATACCGAGGGTACTGCACTTGAGAGTATCCTTATGTACATATGTATGCGCAGTGAGGAAGCTTTGTTACTTTGAAATTGGTCAAACGAGTTATCTGTGACAGACGATCTTATCGGATTACTGAATAATTTATTCGGATGTTTGATGTTGTAAGACGGAGATGAATGTGAAGATTGTGTATTGCTCTGTGACTGGAGGTTAACAGCACAGAGGTGGGTGTCATTTTATTCTGCTTAACATTGCTCTACTCATACCGATGCCATTTAAGTTCAGTTCCTCGTCAATGGGCCAAATGAGTAATGAGAAATGAGTCCTTTAAAAAACAAAATTGGGACTCGGACCATTTCAGAGAGATAAAATATACCACTGAGGCCATTTCTCCACTCGCATTTCCACCCAAGAGCTGTTGAAAATACATATAACACCGTCGGAACATCCATTTTATTAAAGTTTAAGGCGAATTCGGTTGCTCAAAGCCCAACATTTACATAGCTTCTAATGTGCAACCGTTTTTTTTTTTTTGTCATGGTGTGAAAATTAAACTAAACTAAACTAAAAATGTGGTCTAGGTACGACCCACAAGGCCCACACGACTAACTTCAACCCATTCAATTTCATATTTTTTCATTTTTATCCCCCGTCGCAAAAAGAGGGGCGTTATATGTTTGAGGTGTCTGTGTTTCAGCTGTGGCATCGTAACTCCTAAACGAATGGAACGATTATGATGCCTTTTTCGGACCCAAAAGGTAAAACGGGACCCTATTACTATGACTTCGTCCGTCCGTCCGTCTGTCACCAGGCTGTATCTCGTGAACCGTGATAGTTAGACAGTTGAAATTTTCCCAGGTGATGTATACTGAGGGCGCCGTGGCGCAGTGGTTAGTGTGTTGGACTCTGGCGCACGATGAGCGAGCTCGGATCCCGATAACACAAACGGAATCGAATGTTTATTTCGCGGCGTCCCTCTTCGGCGGGGTACTGGCAAAACCCCCCGTAGCATAACTTGCCTGGAAAAAGCTTCTCGACTCACGCCGTTCGGAATCGGCATTAAACTGTAGGTCCCTTTCACTTGTGTGAAAAATAAATCACACACAACATGGGTGATTGAGAGAAGCTTGGCTCTGGCCCTTCATGGGCTGAAACGCCACCAAAGAAGAAGAAGATGTATTTCTGTTGCCGCTATAGCAACAAATACTAAAAACAGAATAAAATTAATATTTAAGGGGGGCTCCCATACAACAGATATGATTTTCATTCAAAAAATCCCCTTGGTCACATACTGACCTATAAGGTTAGTCGGCAATATGCCACAACCAGTAGCAAGCTTCCCAGCTTTGATCCCTTTTGGGTCTTTGATGTATTAATCCTAGCTGCAACCCTTTTTTCTATAATTACGAACAGCCAATAATAAATACCTTTGAAGCTTTTGTGGCCCCTATTGTGTCACTGTTAAGTTAATCCTTGCTGCAAACCCTTTCGTACAATTGCTGTTCCCCTCCTTTTCCATCCTGATAGGTTAAGATATAAAATGTTGCAACAAATTCAATTGTTGTGAAATTAACTTTCGATCATATCCCACAACCAATAAAACACTTCCAAGTATTGATCCCTATTGTGTACTTGATATTTTAATCCTAGCTGCGAACTTTTTTCCCATAATTTTCCCATAACACACTTCTAAGCTTTGATCCCTATTGTGCTCTTGATATATTAATAGTAGCTGCAAACCTTTTTCCCATAATTATTGTTATTTACTTTTTCACCTACTTGCTGTCAAGTAAGATAATTGATAATAATTTAAATTCAATGGACACTTTGATGATCCACTACCTCATCATGGAGATTGTTGATCATCAAAGTAATATGCCTATAATCTGCCTGCAACCAAGATCTGTCATCATGCAAAAAATCATTTCAAACGGTTTAGCCGTTTTAATGTGATCACTGATGAGTGATGAGGTAACAGACAACGTCTCTTTCATATTTTTATATACAGATGATACGGAACCCTTCGTGCGCGTGTCCGACTCGCACTTGGCTTTTTTTTTTTAGGGCTAACGTGATCGAAATGGTTCGAAGCTATAATTTGTGAAGATCTGTTCAGGTGTTTCAGGGTTATTAGCTCTTTTTCTCTTTTTGTTAGCGGCGGTAGGATTCTTAGATGAATAATGGGTAATGTTTCCGTTCTCGTTCGATCACCGCAATCAACCAGCATCGCGCGCGGTCAGTACTTAGGTGAGGCACCACTTGGAAACACCGCATGTTGTTGGCATCAAGCCGCTTATCTTTTTTTGGTTTTTTTTTTTAGAAACTCGCGCAGGTTCAAGAGTTTATATTCTCTTGTGTTATATACACACAACCTGAACGGAGTGCAGTGGTTTGGGTCGTTGATGTTCGTCCACTACTCTCAGGGGTGGTTGTAGTGTTATGCCTGCAGCAGTACGTCTGGTCACTTTCCATTCACAACTGCGTTGCATACTTTTTGTCCGTATAGGAATTACTTTTTCTTGGCTATGAAGGGAATTTAAACTATATACCTTCCGCCCGGCGGTCGATGATGTTATCCACTGCACCACGGCTACCCCAGTGGCCCAATGGACCAGTTCTTGTGTCTGAGTGCTCCAACAGATAGCCAAAGCCTTCATCAAAAAGAATCGTTGAAATCAAGAATTGAAATCGTTGTAAAGATCGAGAGGGGAACTATTGCGAAGGTTGGTAATAAAATTTTGCGAAAAACTTAATTTTCTTGTTTATAGTTTACAAATTCTAGGAAGTTGACTTCTACACCTCGTACAGCATCTCCTACAGTCCATGAAATAATCAGTTTGAAGTCGCTGAAAGTCGTTGGCCTAAAAATATTGAATTCATGACATGTTGCCTAAGTTAGTACAAAATTGCTGGCAAAAATCGAATTGTTTCTCAGAGAAATTCATCAAGCATCACTATATGGCTCAAATGTGCATTGGGATAAAAGCATTATCTTTTGAAAATAAGAAGAAGAAGAAGAAATAGATTTCTCCTCTAGTTTCATTTATCCTTGTCATTTTTCACAACACGTTATTTGTCCATATTTCATCCATACTAGCAAACCCTTTTACGGTCTTTATCTTTCAACATATCCATTATCCTCGCACTTGAATGCCTCTTAGACGTTAAGATGATCGATAGATTGAGTTATTGTCAATCTGTCTGAATAGTTTTTAATGTTTCGATTCAGTGACTTCAATGCATCCGGACAATATCAAATGTTTGGATTTTGTTGGAATCAGACGATAGTCTAATGATAATCTTAAGCATTTGAGGAGTTAAGGGGAAGCTAGCATCGCAATTAAAAGTTTAAAATGTATTCCATGTGTCTCATTACATGCGATTGTCCTTAAGAAAGTGTCACTGCCAGTAACATGAGGGTTGGTACTTGAAGGTGGCAATGACAGACATTTTGTACTCATCTGTAGTAATCAAGAAATCAGGGAATTCAGCGATGAAGGGGTTTCTTTTATTGATTATATTGTCGGGATGATTACGATTGGATATAATGATTGGAAAATATTTTCATTTCCGTATACGAATGTGTGGCGTTGGGCGGTAGATATAGTAACACCCTCTTTGAAGGATCCTCTGTTCCTCGTTTATTTTTTCTTTCTCAATTCTCAGATGAGTTGAATGCAAATGAATGCACTTCATGTGTGAATGCGGTACAAAGTGCAGCAATACGGATGCCTGAATACAGGCTACAGAGTAGGATTGACGGTTCGACGTCAAAGGGAGGAATTGATAAAAGGATGCGCACATTCATTTGCGTGGCGAATTATTCTGCAGAGGTGATGAACTGAATAGCTGTATTCGGGCTTTGTGCACAGGTTAGGATCTTATTGCATTTTGGGCCCAAGTTTGAAAAGAATATCACCGAGTAGCTTATAAAGATATTGTGTTAATAAAAAGAGATTTACCAATAGATCTAAGACCACTTGGAATAGATAGTATATATGTACATTTGTTTTGATTCCCAAATCGGAATGGTGAGTTCCGACTGGTTGAACTGAAACTTAGTGAACGTCTTCATTATAAATTGCTGCAGCATCAGTGCGTGTTAAGTTGGCGCCAAAAACATTTGGTAAAGCTATAATAAAAGACTTTAAACTATCTTTCCACTTTAAAAGTTTTATCGTTTCTATCCACAGCTCTGTTCAATGAAACTGATCCGTCCCTGAACTCAATTTATTCCTTTCTCGAATTTGCATGTCTTTCTATTTTATTTTTTTCGCTCACCTCTTGGCTCGTAATACCACCTTCCGCGAGCTTGGTCGGTTTGTTAGCTTGTTATTCATTTCCCCAACTCCACCGCCTTTCTACAGAAAGACCACTTTATTAGCGAATGTCATGAATGCCAAGCAAGGATAGGGTATAGGGTATGGAGGATGAAATGAGGATTCAAATTGATTTTCGCTTTTTGACTCTTGAATTGGAATTGATTTCTATCCTGGGTACGATATCGACGATGGCAACGATGGCACAGCCACCATCGTAAATTTTAAATGATATGCTTGTATGAGGCATCACACCTGCCTACCTCTTGAATACCCACTGATGCATCCGCGAACTCTGTGTAGATACGATATCATGATCCACGCCTTCACACATGCACTCATTCACATGCATTCGGTTGGAGAATACAACCCACTGAATTGCATTTATTATATTCAATAGCGTATAATTGGAATTGGATTTTGAATTTGAGACATTGGCATTTGAATTTCAGAGACATTTTCAAGAAAACCCCTTGTTTTATCTTTTCAGATTCATACGTGGTTGCTTGGAAACGCGGTATTGCGATACTTACTGCAGGCTCGGTGAAAGTAACGCCCGACCCAAGAGTTCGACTCATCAACGGATACAACTTGCAGATTAGGAATGCCGTGCCACAGGATGCCGGCGATTATATCTGCCAAATTGCAATGATGGAACCGCGCGAAATTACTCACACTGTGGAAATCTTAGGTGAGTTCCCCATTTTCTTTTTACATAACTCCTGGTAGATATGCTTCTGTGTACAGTCAGATGTGGAGTAACCGCCGTCTAAATGAGCGCCAGAGAGCACTATGGTAATATCTTGATTTACAAAATGACAGCGGGCGTCGTCGTCACGTACATAATTGTACGGGAAGAAAATTACGTTTTGAAAAGTCCTTGGCTATTCCATTAAATAAATTGGAAGTGTTTTGTGGAACTGCAAGTGCTAGAGATAATTTTTGGGTTAAGAGCAGATTTTAGCTGAAATTGGTCGATGGTCTTTCAATGCAATGTGCGGAAACGAAGACGTCCTATGTTCTGATTGCGATAATTATATTGCAAACTTTAAAATAAATTCAAACGTACTCGTAGATTGAGTAAACAAGTTCCTTTTGCTAAATATATACATAAATATATTGACTTACAGAGAAACGCCAACATGAACAAGTCATTTGGATTTTTGCGAACTGCTTTATTGAGTAATTTATTTGTAGAGGTCATTGTCTATCCAGCGATGTAGAAATAACATCTCCGCAAACTTGACTTATACAATTACTGTCGCCAATGAGAAATCGTTGATGTTACAAATGTTAAGTAGAAGATGCCACTATGTTAGGAAGCGTTAGGGTGAAACTGGTTCAGCCAAAGCTTTTATTATTCTTGCGTTTGCGAACCGTATTAGCCCTGTTTGTTTTAACTCTATGTCTAGAGGTGGTAATACACTTGAAAAATATTCATGAGATACATACATACATTACATGTACTCCCTTAGTGCGGAATCTGCTGATTCTTCTTATATGAACATGGTCGATCAGTGTTTGAGTGACTCTTTCACCACCCTTGAGTATCCCTGGGAGTCTAAAAATTTTCTGGCAAGCCGAAAACCCCCCAATAAGAGCGCCAATTATTTCTTACTTACTTACTTATCAGGCCAACAATCCATGAAGGATCTGAGCCCGAGCTACAGCTGCCTTCCATCCTTGCTGGTCCCGGGCACACTGTTTCCAATTATCAAGACCAGGTTCTCCTACACCCGCGAATACTTGGTCTTAATACCAGAGTTTGGGTCTTCCTCTTCTTCTCGAACCAGGAGGCTTAGAGCCGATGACTCTCTTAGCTGGTGCTTTTGTGTTCATGCGCTCGATGTGGCCGAGCCACTGAAGTCGACGGATCTTTGCCTTCCGGATTATATCTACGTCTTCTCCTCCATTCACCTTCCGCTCAGACATATCCGGACTATATCTACGTCTTCTCCTCCATTCACCTTCCGCTCAGACATATCCGGACTATATCTACGTCTTCTCCTCCCTCCATTCACCTTCCGCTCAGACAGAACCAAATATCCGCCGTCCTGCTTATCGTACAGCTTTCGGCTCCGTACAACAAGACTGGCAGTATAAGCGTTTTGTAAAGCTTCGAGTGAGGAGTTTTGACCCAGGTTGTTGGCCGAGCCACTGAAGTCGACGGATCTTTGCCTTCCGGACTATATCTACGTCTTCTCCTCCATTCACCTTCCGCTCAGACAGGACCAAATATCCGCTGTCCTGCTTATCGTCCAGCTTTCGGCTCCGTACAGCAAGACTGGCAGTATAAGCGTTTTGTAAAGCATGACCTGAGTTCTTCGAGTGAGGAGTTTGACCCAAGTTGTTGGCCGAGCCACTGAAGTCGACGGATCTTTGCCTTCCGGACTATATCTACGTTCTCTCCTCCATTCATCTTCGGCTCAGACAGGAACAAATATCCGCCGTCCTGCTTATCGACCAGCTTTCGGCTCCGTACAGCAAGACTGGCAGTATAAGCGTTTTGTAAAGCATGACTTGAGTTCTTCGAGTGAGGAGTTATGACCCAAGTTGTTGGCCGAGCCACTGAAGTCGACGGATCTTTGCCTTCCGGACTATATCTACGTTTTCTCCTCCATTCACCTTCCGCTCAGACGGGACCAAATATCCGCCGTCCTGCTTATCGTCCAGCTTTCGGTTCCGTACAGCAAGACTGGCAGTATAAGCGTTTTGTAAAGCATGACTTGAGTTCTTCGAGTGAGGAGTTTTGACACAAGTTGTTTGGACCAACCGAAGTAGTAGCGGGTACCAAGTGCGATTTTATGCCAGATTTCTACTGTGGCGTCGTTTGTTGAGTTAACGTTTACCCCTAGGTAAACGAGCTCCTTAACCACCTGGAAATTATAGCTGGCAACCGTTATATTTTGTCCCAGGTGGATCAGTTTTTGCTTGACAGCATGTACTTTGTTTTATCCTCGTTTATTTTAAGACCAACTCGTTTCACCTGTTCCTAAATCACCGTAGAATCTTCTACAATGTCACGCTAAGACCGCGCAGTGATGTCAATATCATCCGCGTATCCTCGCAGCTGGAGAGACTTGTAGAAGATAGTGCCTTCTCTGCTGACGTCTGTCCGTCGCACTATCTGCTCCAGCACCAAATTGAAGAAGTCACACGACAGCGCATCTCCTTGCTGGAATCCGGTGCATGCTTCTAATCCCTTATGCTTCCGGCCGGGCAAATCGACTGTAGACCAAATATTCACACTTCGACAAATCATAAGGGATTTAGACGTTCATACAGTAGGCTGGACAGGATCTTGTGGATCTTGTATGCGACATTGAGCAGGGATATACCTCTATAGTTCTTACAAGAGGTAGGATCACCTTTTTTGTAGATGGGGCAAATATAGCTGATATTCCGGTCGTCGGGCATGCTCTCATCTTCCTAATATCCAGAGATGATCTGGTGTATGGTCCCTACCAGAACATCGTCGCCAGCATTAAAGAGCTCTGATGGCAAGCCACCTGAGCGTGCGCAATTATTGTTCTTCAGGTTTTGAACAGCTGTGCCGACTACTTCAGCAGCTGGATTTGGGATTCCCTCAGTCCCTATCACTCTCTGTTGTTAATGCTCGTTAAGCAACTGCTGGAAATACTGCTTAGATACATCCACTTTTCGCTGCGGGCGGTGACAACATTACCCTCGAAATTTCGAAGAGCTTGGGTGCCTTTCTTGAAGCCTTTTGCAAGGCTTTTATTTTTCTTGTAAAGGTCCGTATTTTCAGTTTGCCCCTATAGTCCTTGATATCCTTGAGCTGAGAGGAAGAGAAGATCCTTTTCGTTAGTCGGAGCAGCTTTTTCTCCCTTTCCCTTCTTCTGGCTCAATGCTCCTTTCGCGCTGCTCTGGGGTTTCGCTGCAGCGCCGTTTAGTACGCCTCTTCTATTGCTGCCCTTTTCTGATCACACTCGCGGATTTCCTGTCGGGGGTGGTAGGTTATTCTCGGCTTCTTCCTGAACGGCTGAGCGGCAGTGCAGCCACATATTGTTGACATTTGTGGTCGACGTAGGCAGACCGGAGACCCTTTCGCTCCATTGTTCCCTGTAGACTTTGGTAACCTCCGGTGTGCTTAGGCGTCCAATGTCGAACCTCCTCGTGGTGGACTGGCTCAGCTTTGTGACATTGGACAGAATCTTGCTTCCACGAGGAAAAGGTCAGAGTCGACCTTTGCCCCCCTGAATGTTCGCACATCCAGGATATTTGGCGAGTTTCTTGCGTCAATGAGCACATGTCGATTTGGTTGGCGGTTCGATCATCCGGAGATCGCCAGGTTGCTGTGTGAATTCTCTTGCGGAGAAATCTTGTACTACTTATCACCGCATTACGAGCTGTCACAAAGTTCGTGAGTCAGAACGTCAGAAGCCGTTACTCGTTGTTGTATTGTCGAGACCGTGCTTTCCGATCACTTCGCCAAAGGTCTTTTACTTACCGATTTTCGCATTGAAGTCTCCGAGAACGATTTTAACATCGTACAACGGACAAACTCCGTGGGCGTTTTCCAAGACATCATAAAAGTCCTCTTTGATGAGGTCTTCAGCCTCTTCGGTAGGAGCGTGTTGACATATGAGGCTAATGTTGTAAAATCTGCCTTTGATGTGGATCACAGTCAGGCGATCACTTATAGGCTTAAAGTCGATGACCTTCCACCGTAACCGCTTTTCCCACGACAAATCCGCACCCCAACATGTGCAATTTTGTGCGACAGCTATAGTAGATGTCGTAATCCTTTTTCCAGATCGTACCGTTTCCTATCCTATATCCGACTTGAGGGTTCTCTCCAGTTTATGAGCAGATCCAGGAGTGTAGAGTGTTCTTTCTTCGCGCCATGTCGTCTTCGAGAATCCATCCGTTTATCCGAGGCATTTTGCTCATTCATAAAAGGGTTTTTTTACATGGGCGGGTTGCTGGCGCGCCGTACAACCGCCAGTCTGGTCGGGGTATTGTTCACCTTTAACGGTTGTTGTAGAGGCTATCCAGAGGGCGCCGCGAGAAGGCTGTATGTCAGCTTGACCCGGGCATTGGAACAGGGATCGTTGCTGGCATCTCGCCAGGTTGAGAGCAACCAACAGCATTATCCTGTATGTCCGAGCCCATGCCCTCCCAGTACTTTATTTATTTACATTCTAATTGTTCCTCAATGGTGTTTACCAATGTTGGAAAGCCGACATTCTTTTTGCTCAGAGCTACAGCAATTATGGGACTTTAAGATCTTCTCGTTTATTACAAACGATTGGCCTTTGCCACTGGTAAATACTGTATACTGGACTGCGGGGATAATTAAATATTGCTATTGAGTTCAAAGCCGGTAGCATAAGGTAACCTTGTGTAATCCCTTGCCCCACAAAGTCATGTTCGTGTCAAAATACTTAGTAATGAAAAAGTTTGTTACGAACATGATTTGACATCAGGCCCCGGAAAAAATACATTCTAAGAGCATCTCCAGAAGTTTAATATTTTTTGAAATCATGATTTTGTTATGTTTCCATTTTCCGAAAGCTATCTAACCTCCAAGCTTTCAAAGCTTTTCCTATTATGAGACAGAAAAGCCTCCATGATTGACATCTTGCTTACTCGAGACTTCCAGTCCTCGACCAGGCACAAACGTTCTTCATAAAAGCATTTTATCCCGATTCTTAACACTTGTTTAACCACCATTTAGTCTTGTCGTTGAGAATGCTAAGCGAGGGAAGGTTGTAAGAAGCATACTTCATAGATTTGAAATCGGATAAAAAGGGTTGCGGTTAAGATATGCCAGAAACTTCTATTGCGAACTAAACCTTTTGTCCTATTTTCATACAACGACTCTAGTGTAACACCCGATATACATATGGTGTTTGATGTATGACATATTGCGGCATATTAATGGGACCAGATGTCATCCAAGCCCATGTGAGCTGAATGAGGCCCCAAAAGATCAGTGCATACCCCTTGGCATTGGTAATCACGATCTTATCACGTTCACTTGAAAAGAGGCCAATGACCTTGCTTGACTAAAATCCGCACCAAACAGTTCACTTTTGCGTTTATACTCGTTTTTTGTTTACCCTCTCCCCAAGTGCCTTAAATTCATGAAGTTCTTCAGCCAATAACGTGCGCCATCACTGAACATGAGCTTTCGGCTTGAGTCGTTTGATAAAACGTTTCAGTTTCATACAGGAACTGTTCGAGCTGCTTTCCCCGAAAGACGCTGTATTTACTTCACTTGGGTGGAGGAGTCTTCTTTGAAAGAAACGTTGACTCATTAGAATTATTGATAATCATCGCGGAATAAAAATATAAAATCATCATCATCAGTTAAAAGACCACATGTCGCTTTGCCTTGGGATACTTCATCATTCGTTTTACATGAAGTCCCAATGGATTTGATGACTCTGGAACACATCATCCCTTAGATACAAGCTTCGATCTAATTGAAAATTTACGGGGGCATTGCCGTTAAAAGGCTGTCATTACCGTTACTCCCAAACACAGAATTCTCCCACTGCAAAAGCAAAGAATTCAAAAGAAGAACAAAAAAATAATCGCAAGGAAATAGGTATTCCTTTGAATTCTGTCATGGGAATTGCAGGAATTCCCTTTGCATAAACTCAGTTCCTCTAATGAAGCCATTGCCTCCATGGCCATGGTGGATTCCTTAAGTGAGTGTCTCTTCTCTCAAAGATGAAAAAAGGTAACGAAACAAAAAAGAAGCGCAAAGGAAAGCACCCTCTTTATTGTCTGAACGTTCATTTTAATCCTCGTTAGCATATCCATGTCCTTTCTTTCCTATCCTTCCTTTTCGGTTCTTTTTTTTTTTTTTTTCTCTTTTTTGGCTGCCCAAACCACGGCAGGGAAAATATCAAATCGAATATCGGTAAAGAAAAAAGGCCGACCAAAAAAGTAGCCATCATAAGATTCATTTGCCTTCACATCCTCTGTTCTTTGCTATGTCATAGAGGGGAAAAATCAGAATCAACTAGACCATTAAAAATAAGCTCTGTATTCTGATCATCTCCCCCTCAGGAGTCATTAAGTTCATAAAAGGAAGCAAAAATGTACATCGTCATAACTACCATGTACGTGAATACTATCACCCTTCGAAAAAAGCCAAAAACAAAAAACGAGGAATATGCAAAGAAAGGATGAACTAGGATAGTAACTAGTAGACATGGATATAAAGACATGACTGATCCGTTATTTCCGTTTCCAAATTGAGATGTTTGTGGTCTTGTCTCATGCACTTCATCAATTTTTCGGATGAGTGCATAAGTTATATCAGAACCAACGATATTTGTCCTCAAATTGTTGGCAGCGCGGAGATGTTTTATTTTAGATACTGTTCTGCTCCTTGGGACGATAATACTCTTGGATGTAAACGTGGAACCATGAGGTGTTCCGATTTAATAGAAAAGGAAACGTGATTAGAATCTAAACGTTTTTTTATGCTTAGAAAAGGGTAATTGGAGTTACCTAGGCTTTACGTAGCCAATAGAGAAATAGTTTTTATATGCTTTCTGAGATATTTCGGAACATGACAGGTATGTGATTTTCTATAGGTCAGAATTTGTTTTTTGGCTAAGTAGGATGAGAAATTGATATCAGTTAATCCCTGTTTTCCATATCCAGTTTAAAAACAAATTCATAAGCCGATACTCTTTGTTTCAGGAAGAAGACTCGTCAGCTTATGTCTTTTCTTCTACTTTTTAAAAGTTAATATCCCTAGGGTTGATCACTAATAGTTTCTTGTATATCCGTTTCATTTTATTGAACAAACTTCCATATTCGTTTGCTTGAAGGTGTTAGGAAGCACATCTAGTGTATAAAACTTTGTAGACGCGTCAGATCTCCTCTTTGGCCATTGTCTTATAATTGGCGGTGATCATAGTCAGCAAACTTACGAGGAGACTATACTACGGACTTAATTTTCACTATTGGCTTACAACCAACGATTTTTACAGTCAGGCGAGAGGAAGTGATCGATTTAGTCTCATCTATAAAGAAAGCATTGCATGAGTCTTGAATGGCAGTCTGCGGAGTTGTATTCCATTCGCGGCGCACATTTGAAAGTTTTAGCGCTAACCTTGCTCTCCAAAATGCCCATATGGTGGAATTCATCAGATTGACCTCAACTTCCCAATAAACTCCGGCGTTCATTTTCCCTCCTGCTGGCACAAAAACGAGCAGGGTACCTCCAGTCTTGGTCACTCCCGCCCAAGCAAACATGCATGGGGGTTTTTGATAACGAAATGACCGCAATTGATCCAAGTTCATTGCAGAGCCTTTAGGCAGCCAAACTCGATCATTTTGCTTGTTTGCTGCACGTAAACATCTTCTCATCTGGCAAAAACAAGTCGCCATAAACGGGTCGTTTCGTTATACCCGTCTCTCTATCTAACATACAGAGATGGGCAAAAGTTTTCACACACAGCCTTTTGTCAAATGAAACAAGTATTAAAACAAAATCTAAAGAAAATATAGGCTGCGTTCTTTTGGGAAAAGAAGTACTCAGCCCTAAGCTATTCTTTTTCTTCTTAGCGGGCGCTACAGTTTGGGGGTGAACCTGGGTCTAAACCAACATGCCCCTCTATCTAGCACGATATTTTGCTAGCCTTTTCCATTGCCGCACACCCAGTTGGCTGAGGTCCCTCTTGTATTGGCCAAAGGCTCTTCGGGCTGGAGCTGTGGTGTCCATTCGCTCTACATGGCCCAGCCATCCTAGGCGTTGAATCCGTAGACCCTGGCTAGGCTCATGTCGCTGTACAGCCCGTAAAGTTCGTGTTGAATCTTTTCCTTAATCCCCCGTCTGCGTTTATAGGCCCGAAAATCACGCGCAAAATCTTTCTCTCGAACCGACCAAGGGCCTCCTCATCTGCTTTTGATAGTTTCCATGCTTCTTCGCCGTACAATAGGACCGGGATGATAAGGGTCTTATATAGAGCCAACTTTGTCGTTCGGGAGAAGGCTCTATTACTCAGTTGTCTCCTAAACCCAAAGATACAGCGATTGGCAAGAGTGATTCTGCGTTTGATTTCGAGACTGACGTCGTTGTTCCAGGCCACTGCGGAGCCAAGGTAGACGAAGTCCTTAACTACCTCGAACTTATATCTGCCAATACAAACGTTCTGGCCAAGACGTCGGTGGTGAGCGTCCTTTTTTGATGACAGCATACATATATTTGAGAGCACCGTGGCGCAGTGGGTAGTGTGTTGACCTCTGAAGCCGATGACTCGGGATCGAATCCCGACACAGCCATGTCATCGAACGTGTTTTTCACGGTGTTTCTCCTAAGCGGGGTTCTGACAAAACCCCCTGTAGTAAAATTGTCATGAAAAGCTTCTCGAAATTCGCCGTTCGGACCGGCAATAAAACTGTAGGTCCCTTTCACCTATGTGAAAATAAAATCACACACAACATGGGTGATTGAGAGAAGCTCGACTCAGGTTCTTCATGGACTGTAACGCCAACATACATACATACATATATTTAGTTTGGCCCTCTTTTACCGTCAAACCAATTTTCACCGCCTCCATCTCAATACTTGCCTCATTGACATCTCGCTGTGATCTACCCATTATGTCAATATCGTCGGCGTATGCAAGGAGTTGAGAGGATTTGAAATAGATTGTGCCTCTTGTATTGGCCAGTGATTTTTGCACAGTCATTTCCAATACGATGTTGAAGAAATCCCACGACAGCGCATCGCACTGCCTAAATCCTTTTTTGACATCAAAACTGTCGGTAAGGTGTTCACCGATTCGGATGGAGCAGTGAGCATTCTCCAAAGTCATCCTGCATAGTCTGGCGAGTTTAGCAGGTATGCCAAAGATAGACATAGCGTGTATAGCTCGTCTCTAATTACGCTGTCGTATGCGGCTTTGAAGTCGACAAATAGGTGGTGAGTGTCGACTTGAAATTCATTGGTTTTTCCAGGATCTGCCGTAGTGTGAAAATTTGGTCGATGGTGGACTTCCCTGGCCTGAATCCGCACTGGTAATGACCTATCAGCATATTTACAAAAGGCATCAGGCGTTCACACAAAATGGCAGTGAAAATTTTGTAGGCGATGTTAAGGAGACTTATTCGTCTATAGTTGGCGCAATCAGAGGGGTCTCCTTTCTTGTGGATCGGGCATTCGATGCTGAGACTCCATTCCTTGGGTATGCTTTCCTCGGACCATATCTTGCAGATGAGCTGGTGCATGCTCCTAACCATTCCTAACCAGCTCATTCCCAGCTGCCTTGAAGAGCTTAGCAGACAGTCCGTCTTGAGTTTCGTTATGGTCTTCGTCGATTAGAAATGGATCATTCTGCCTGACGGGGGTATGTTGACTAACATCGCCGTTGTACAGTCTACAGAAATGGTTTTTCCAAATTCTCAGCATCGACTGCAAATTTACTACTAGGTGTCCGTTCTCATCCATGTAGGCTTCCGTTATGGCTTTATGACCTTAGCATGTTCGCTTTATCTGTTGATAAAACTTTCGAACGTCACGCCTCCAAATCCTCGATCGCGCGCTTCTCGTGCTCTTTCTTCTATCTTCTGAGAAGCTAATGCTCCTCCCTTCTTTTTAACTTGTAGAGCTCACGAGCTGCTGTTGTTCTTTTATGCAGCGAGGCCTTATGTTCATCCTGCTTCGCTGTGTGAATCCTTCTGCACTCGCCATCGAACCAGGTGTTTCTTCGTGGTGGAGCCTTGAAACCCAAAACTTCGGATGCAGAGCTTTTCAGGGCTTGTTTGCAAAGGCTCCACAGCTGCTCTATTGATAGCGTGGAGGATTGAGGTGTATTGGAGAGCTTAAGGGAGACGCGATCAGTAAAAGCACTAGCGGTTTCTGGCGATAGTAGCCTTCCGACGTCATAACTTTGTATTCTTACTCTACTCCGCTGCGTTCGTGATATCCCTAAGCGCATCTTGGCTACTACAAGACAGTGGTCCGAGACGATGTTAGCCCCTCGAAAAGCTCGAACATCAAGAATAGTGGAGGAGTGCCTGACGTCGATCCCGTTGTGATCAATCTGGTTGGTAGTCGATTGATCAAAATACCGCCAGGTGCCTTTGTGTATATCGTGGTGCGGGAAGCGCGTACTGGCTAGAAGGAGATTTCGCCCCGTAGTAAGATCAATCAGCTTGTGTCCGTTGTCTGAGGTGGTGTCGTGTAGGCTATGTTTGTCAATGACTCCTACAAAGTTGCTTTCTTTACCCAGCTTAGCATTGTCCTTGTCTCCTAGTACAATTTAGCTGTCATAGCTGGGACATTGGGCATACGTAGATCGCAGAACTCATCTTTGGCGGAGTCATCCTTGTCTTCCGTGGGGGCGTGGACGCAGATCAGGCTGATGTTAAAAAATGTTGCCTTGGCACGGATTGTTATGAGGCGTTCCCTCACATACCGAAAGCTTAGGACTTTTTGCCTTAACAACAAACCGCATCCAAACAATCGTTGCCCTCTCTCCCTATGGCAGTCGCCGTAGTAAATATCGCAGTTTTCCATCCGCTTTATACCCGGTCCATTCCATCGCATTTCCTGGATGGCGGTTATGTTCGCTTAATAGCGGTCTAGCGCGTCCGCAAATTGTTCGGCTGCACGTGGCCTGTTTAGGGACCTAACATTCCACGTACAAAGCCGAAGATCATTGTCCTTTTTTCGTTTTTTGCAAGGGTCGTCAACATAAATCCTCTCCGTTATATCCGAGGCTTGTGGTTGTTTCGGAGTTTGTGGTTTTTTTACGGTTACGGCTTACTAGGCCGTAGCCCAACCAACTAATCCTGTTTTTTTTGGCGCAGGAGGCTCGCCATTCGCCCTTCCCCGTCTGCAATTTCCATAGGAAATATCCAGATGGCACCACGAGAAGGTGGGGATAGGACTTACTAACAGTGCCGCATAAATGTTCGACTGCGGTGGCTCTTCTCGCTTTTTAGCAGGCCAGCATCCGTCGGATAGATGCTACCCCTACGAGGCCTTTGTTAGTCCTTTGCCATCCTTAAGCTATTAAACATCATAATTATAAAATTAATAAAATAACACCCTATTTTCCCGGACGAAGGTTTTCACACACTAGGTCTTAAGAGATCTCCTACGACAAGTAAGTTAAAAGACTGATTTTGATAATATAATGGGGAGATCCTATAAAATATTTGACAGGAGCTAGAACGTATTTGCGTTCATGGTTTACTTGTAATATGTTTAAAGTTGTCATAATGGCTCCCAGGCAGAAGGAAACTACTCAAGAAGAACGTAAAACAATTTTGAACTTATTTATACAAAATAAATCTTACGCAGATATTGGAAGTATAGTGGGCAGAAGTCGTTTTACAATATGCAGCATTGTAAAAGGTTATAAAAACGACAAAGAATTTGAAAGTACACCACGAAATGGACGCCCACGAAAACTAACTACAAGGGAGGAAGCGCTGGTTAGCTGAAAACTCTTTATTTGGGCTTATAAATCCCATAAATAAACTACATTTACAATAATACAGGTTATAAGAATGATTACAGCCTGGTGACAGAGGGACGGACGGACGGACAGCGAAGTCTTAGTAATAGGGTTCCGTTTTACCTTTGGGTACGGAACCCTTAAAACGGAGTACTAAAAGCAATTGCTCTCTTCTGCAAGAATAAAAACAGACAGGTATGCCTGTATGATCCTGGTATAAACTCCAACAAAAAAAAAAATACGTGCACGAGAGGCTTAACTACAAAAAAATTACTCTCTTTTTCAAAAAACAACTCATATGAAGCGCTGCAAAGAACTATTTTCCGTTTACACAAGGTCTGGTTTGGTTTTTGCCAAACAAAGTGCAAACGGAATAAGTTTGAAGATTGCGAACGAAGGAAACCTTAATTTTAACAGTAATCTTTTGATCGGGAGGCATCTCACTGATGGCATGAAATCATTTGACAAGTTAATACTAAAACTCCCACTCATCATGTGAGTTCTACTAGCGCCTTACTAGATGTTTTCCTTGTTAGTAAAGTTGATTGCGCACTTTTTTACAGCCAACTCCCTGCGCCAGCTTTTTCGAAGCATGGCTTGATCTTTCCTGCCTATGATTTCCACGTGCTAATTCATCCACAAGTAAGAACTTTTCAATATAGAGATTTTAACAGTATAGAAAGAGTTAATCTGGAACAGAGCATAAGTGCAATACCCAGGGAAGAGGCTTACTTTATGACTTCACCGGATCATCAAATTCAATTTCTAAATTCTAAATCAAGGAATTAATAAGACAACTTGATGCAGCGTATCATAGATGGTAGAGTTTTCGGGTTGAAGCCCTTCACTTATTTTATAAATATTTGCGAAATATTGTCGTCCGTGAAATAAAATTGGCAATGGTACAATTTTTCCCTGACAAACTAAAAACCAACTTGGGTAGTCGAAAGCTGTGGACGACATCTAGGTGTCGGCAGAGAGTGAATCAAGTAAAATTACGTCGACGGTAACGAACTAAACCAAAAATTACTTCTGGAGTATCTTTTGGAACAGCAAATTTTGATGTTTACTTAAGTAATAGTCACACGCGTGGAGTGCAGTCATCTTTATCTTTCTCATGTTTCGACAGCGTGGAGGTAGTCGAAAGCTTTTTGGCAATTAAATCCTGTGCTATTGGAGCTGATCATATTCAATAAATTTTCATCAAATCCATTCTTCCATTGATACTGTGTACATACGTGACACATATACTAAATTATGTATTAACCACAGGAATTTTTTCTAACCAAAGGAGAAGGGCCAAAGTAATATCTATATTGGAAAATTTCAATAGGTGATGAACATCGACCGATTTAAATTTTGCCATTCCTCCCCAAAGTATGCGAGCGGATAATGCAAACGCAAATAAACGAGTATCTTTCTCGAAACAGGATGCTTGCACATGTAGTTATACAACTGCTCTAGTGAAAGTTGATGAAGATATTAGGACAAGTTTGGATAAAGATGCAGTTACTTTCTTGGTTCTTCTAAATTTTTCTAAGGCATTTGATATTGTCGATCATGCCTTGCTCTGCAGAAAGTTGAATTACTTCTTTGGTTTTTCACCACCAGCAGTTACATTTTTTTCATCCTATTTGATAATGCCTTATCTGATTACCTGGACCTTACTCGCGGAGTACCTCAAGGATCAGTTCTAGGTCCTCTATTATGTTCCCTATACATAAATGAGATACCAGATTTAGTTGTACATACCTCTACACACATTTATGCTGATGATGTCCAGGTTTGTAAGACCTGCCCATTAGGTCTTATTGAAAACGATGCCTTTAATATTAGTCTCGACCTTAACAGCATATTTGATAGGTCTTTGAAAAACAGTTTGAGTCTTAACCCTGTTAAATCTAAATGTCTGGTTATATCCAGAACTAAATTTGACCTGTCGTATTTTCCAAAATTAATTTTAAACAATACCACAATTGACTTTGTGGACACAACAAAGAATTTGGGAGTTGTATTCAATACATTTTTAAGACGGAATGATGACATAAACAGCATCGTAGCTTTTGCGGACCCTATGGACGGTACAACCCTTTACACCATTGAATACACTTATCATCTTTAGTAATCCTTATACTTGTTCATGGCTGTGAAATACTTGGTGATTGTGGTTCTGTATGCACTCGAAAATTACAAGTTACCTTCAATAGTGCTGATCGATATATTTGTGGGCTCTATCGTCCTAGGTGTGTCATTTGAAAACTATCGTAAATTTCAAACATTGGTCTTACTTTTAAACATCCTCGAAACACATCAGCCTTCTTATATCTAAAACAACTTTAAATTCCCAGCATCAAATAGATCTACTTCTCTTGTAATACCGTTGTTAGCATTCTGGTAATGCAAGGAAACTTTTGGAGCAATATGTGGCTGATTAAGAGAAAATGTTATTTGGATATGCATAACATATAACGATCCATAACCTCTACAAAGGACCGTTTTTTTTTTTTTTCGATTGCGCTCGATTGCAATGCCACATTGATGGATGTAGACTGAAGGCCATATCTTGGCCTCTACTACTTCTACTCACTTTGAAATATAAACTAAATTTTCTACGAATTTTGATATATGGATATGCCACCTGATGCAACGGTAGGAGTATTTCTACAGCTATTTTTCGATGGCGTTAGATTTAGCTTCGATCAGATACCAAACCTGAAAGCGGCCTCAGGACCTACATATGTGAACAAATGTGTAAAAATGTGAATTCGCTCAGACTTATTTCGAGATCTCCGTTTAGGTCACTTAAATGGGCCGAAAACATAGTAAAAATTCTCTGTCAGAGACCAGGTCTTTAAGATGCACAATCTCGTTCACATTTTTACAAGAAGCCCTCGACTTTCTTCTTATACCTAATGAGAACTAATTGGAAAGGACTGTAAATGCCATTACACCTCAATGTTGGTACTAGTCACACGTCTTTCTGCACTGCGTGTTACAAAGAGGATGGTACAGTGAAATACATCTTCCGTTATTGCTCTGCCCACACTCGCGGATGTAATTTGTATGTACCGAAGGTCTACTTCACTGAAGCGACTCCTTAGTTTTCTCTGAAAGTTTAAGAAATATAATAAAGTAAAATAGCTGCTTCCTAGTATTAAACACTCGATAAAATCAAGCTAATGAATTTGTTAAGTTGATCACTCTATTACCAGTATATTTCAGAAGAGTTTCAGGTACCATTGTTTAAAAAAGGTAGCCGAAACGTCTCTTTCCCCGGACAAAACGCCGTTTATGTCCTTCTAGACTAGAGTATCTAATTGAATTAGTAAAGGGTGAAGCCATTGTTAATGTTTATGTTTATTAGCTATATTTAATAAATAATTATGATCTCGGAAATATGCACGCCACGGCTTGCTTAAATGAAGCGCAATCATGAAGTCAATTTTCGACAACTTTATTGAGCACCTGGGGCCGTATATCATCAATAACACGGCGAATGGCTCTGGTTTATCGGAATAGACAAGTGATTCACATACCCCCAAGGAAAGTAATCTAATAGTGTTAGATCTTACTTACTTACTTATCAGGCCAGCGATCCATGGAGGATTTGAGCCTGTGCTATTGCTGCCTTCCATCCTTGACGGTCCCAGCCACGCTGCTTCCAGTTATCAAGATCAAGACGTCTTACGTCCGCGATAACTTGGTCTTTATACCGGAGGTTCGGTCATCCTCTTCTTCTCGAACCAGGAGGCTCGGAGTCGAAGACCCTCTTAGCCGGAGCGTTGATGTAAATGCGCTCGATGTGGCCGAGCCAGTGCAGTCGACGGATCTTTGCCTTCCGGACTACATCCACACCTTTGTACAGCTCCTAGAGTTCGTGGTTGTGTCTTCTTCTCCACTCACTTTTCTCACAGACAGGACAAAATATCCGACGCAGAATTTTTCCCTCGAAAGAACCCAAAATCAGCTCCGCTGTCCTGCTGATCGTCCTGCTTTCGGCTCCGTACAGCAAGACTGGCAGTATGAGCGTTTTGTAAAGCATGACTTTGAGGAGTGAGGAGTTTTGACCCCAGTTCTCCACTGTGGTGTCATTTGTGGAATTTACGTTTGCCACGAGGTAGACAAACTACTTAACTACCTCTAAATTGTAGCTGTCAATTGTTATATTTTGTCCCAGGTGGTGAGCGACGGATTGGTTTTTGCATGACAGCATGTACTTCGTCTTGTCTTCATTGACCTTAAGACCAACTCGTTTCGCCTGTTCTTCAATCGCCGTGAATGCTTCCACAATGCCACGGCGAGAACACGCGATGAAATCAGTATCATCCGCCTATCCTAGCAACTGGATGGACTTGTAGAAGATAGTGCCTTCCCTGTTGACGCCTGCCCGTCGCACTATCTGCTCCAGCACCAGGTTGAAGAAGTCACATGACAGCGAATCTCCTTGCCGAAATCCGGTGCATGTTCCAAACGGTTCCGATGTCCTGGAACCGAGTTGCACGGTGCATCGCGTATTTTTTAGCGTCCTTCACGATGTATACTGTCGTATGCGGCTTTGAAATCGACGAAAACATGGTGTGTATCGATTCGAAACTCGTTGGTCTCTTCCAGGATTTGTCGAAGTGTGAAAATTTGGTCTATAGTCGATTTGCCGGCCCGTAAGCCGCACTGGTATCTGCCGATTAGTGCGGTGCAAAATTGCTTTAGACGTTCACACAATACGCTGGACAGGATCTTGTACGCGAAATTGAGCAGGGATATACCTCTATAGTTCTTGTAGAATCGCCATTTTTGTGGATGGGGCAAATAGAGCTGGTATTCCAGTCATCGGGCATGCTATCATCTTCCCAAATTCTGCAGATGATCTGGTGCATGCTCCCTACCAGAACACCGCCACCAGCCTTGAAGAGCCCTGATGGCAAGCCATCTGAGCCTGCGGCCTTGTTATTCTTCAGCTTCTGAGTAGCTGTGCCGATTTCTTCGATGCTGGGTGGGAGGACTACTTCAACGGCTGGAGTTGGGATTTTCTCTGTCCCCACCACTCTCTCTTGGTCATGCTCGATAAGCAGCTGTTGGAAATGCAGCTTAAATACATCCACTATTCCCTGCGGGTCGGTGACAAGATTACCCTCGTAGTTTCGAGCCTCCTGCAAGGCCTTTAGCTTTCTTGTAAAAGGCTCGTGTTTTATGCTCATCCCTAGACTCCTCGATATCCTTGAGCTGGGAGGCTGCGAAGATTCTTTTCTTTTATCGCAGTAGTTTTTTTCTCCTCCCTTCTTCTGGCTCGGTACTCTTTTTGCGGCACCCTGTTTTTCCTCTGCAGCGCCTTTTGGTACGCTTCGTCGGTTGCTGCCGTTTTATGCTCACACTCGCTGTCATACCACGGGTTTCTTGTCTTGGGTGGTAGGTACCCTAAGGTGGTTGGCTGAGCGGCAATGCAGCCACATGTTATTGGCATTTGTGTTCGACGTAGGCATACCTTAGAGTCTTTCGCTCAGCTGCTCCCTGTAGACACTGGCAACCTCCGATGTGCTCAGGCGCCCAATCTCGAACCTCCTCCAGATGGGCTGGTGCAGCTTTCTGACATTGGACAATCGAGCTCTGAATCTTGCTGCTACGAGGAAGTGGTCAGAGTCGACATTTGCCCCTCTGAATGTTCGCACATCCAGGATGTTTAACGGGTGTCTTGCGTCAATGAGCACATGGTGGATTTGGTTGACAGTTCGACCGTCCGGAGATCGCCAGGTTGCTGTGTGAATTCGCTTACGAGGGAATCATGTGCTACTTAACACCACATTACGAGCTGTCGCAAAGTCCGTGACTCGGAAGCCGTTATCTGTTGTTGTATCGTAAAGGCTGTGCTTTCCGATCACTCCGCCAGGGGTGTTCTCCTTACCGATTTTGGCGTTGAAGTCCCCGAACACGATTTCAACATCGTACTCCGGACAAGCTCCGTAGGTGTTGTCCAGGAGGTCATAGAAGTCCTCCTTGATAGGGTCTTCAGCTCCGTCGGCAGGGGGGTGTGCACATATAAGGCTGATGTTATAAAATCTACCTCTGATGCGGATCACAGTCAGGCGATCACTTACAGGCTTAAAGTCGATGACCTTCGACCTTAACCCTCTTTCCGCCGACAAATCCGTATCCCAGTAAGTGCAATATTTTGTGACAGCTATAATAAATGTCGGAATTTTTCTTACTCATCATACCGTTTCCTACCCAGCGTATTTCCTGGACCACAGTAATATCCGCCTTGTAATGCGTGAGGATTCTTTCTAGTTTATGAGCAGCTCCGGGAGTGTACAGGATTCTGACATTCCGGGAGCATACTCGCTAATCGTGTTCCTTTTTCGTGTGCTGTCGTCGTCGAGTATCCGTCCGTGTATCCGAGGCATCTTGCTCATTCATAACGTTATGTTTTTTTTTACATGGGCGGATTGTTAGCCCGCCGCACAACCGCCATTCTGGTCGGGGTTATGTCGGTGCATACGTTTGTTCACCTCCCAACGGTTGTTGAAGAGGCTATCCAGGGGGCGCCGCGAGGAGGCCGTATGTCAACTTGGCCCGGGCATTTAAACAGGATCGCCAGGTTGAGAGCGATCAACAAATTTACCCTGTATGTCCGAGCCCATGCCCTCTTAGATCAAAAATGGGCCTCATCGGCGAACAAAATTGTACGTTGATCAAACTGAACCACGTTTTCGCCCCAATCACCGAAACTACGACGCCTATAATGGTCACGCGACTTCAACTTTTCCCCAAGCTGGATCTCATAAGCTGGGCATAACTGCAATTGCTGTGCACGATGGCGAATCAATTCAGTCCGATTCTCTTTAACACTGTTCTCCACAACACAATAACTTCTTCTGTTCGCACTGTTCGTGGTTCATGGTTCGAAACGTGGTTCGTGGTTGATGACTTTTCACCGTGTTTCGAATAACTTGCTCAGATGGACGATTA
This sequence comes from Eumerus sabulonum, assembly GCA_951905685.1. Classification (NCBI taxonomy): domain Eukaryota; kingdom Metazoa; phylum Arthropoda; class Insecta; order Diptera; family Syrphidae; genus Eumerus; species Eumerus sabulonum. Next base: position 146,098,898 of record OX645060.1, on the reverse strand, counting down.
CGTATGTCGCTTCTATGTCGCTTCGCCCACGATAAGTTTGGCGAACCGAACCATGGATTTAAAAATATTCAATAATTACCATGGTGATTATAGTTCAACTTGTCTATCTTATAAACAAAGCTATGAAGTTTGTTGTTGCAAAAGTATCTTCAGGACAATATCCAACTTTATTATGTGAACATTTTTCTTCGAAAGTAAGGCTTAACAGCTCATTTAACAAATTGAAAACATCCGCCACCAATTATGCCTATAGATCCCATTCAGCCTACTGGAAAGTAATTCAAAAGTAACCTTGACCCCTTAATGTCCCTGAGCTACATACATATGGTAGTAGAATGATTTTCGATTCCTTTCAAGCATCATTTCGAACGTATTTTAACATAGGATGACATTGAAGGGCCAATTACCACAGATGGCTAAAGGAGCGCGAATTGAATAATGGACTATAGCGCTCTGAGCAAAAAATATAACTAATTTTCCCTTTCGCCTCTATAACCAGGGAATTCATCTAGTCGAGGAATTGAAAACAATTTGAATAACAAAGTTTTCAGTTGAATTTGATCTATAGGAGCATATAACCATCTTTATTGCTTTTATGATTTCCTATCATTTTCGTTTTTGGTTAAGCTTCAGCTCAGAGATAATTTCTCAATCGGAGGCAATAGATGCTTGCGCGTCTCGAGCGGCCGGCCATTAACCATGAAAGTTTCAAAAAAGTTTTTTTTTTTTTTCGTATTTTTTTTTTGTTACCGATTTTCTTTTGTCGTCTTGCCTTCAGTCCATACTCTAAATATATCAATAAAAAAAATTGTTTCTAACAGGAAAAATGAGCACACACTTTTTCCCTCTGCTCTTTTCGAATCCCTTTGTGTTTGACGTTTTTGTTGTTGCTGCAAACCGAACTGATGGTGGGCTAGTTATGGTGCTCCTCTCCCAGTAGTATTCCCCGCTGCTTCGGCCAGACATAATTTTTTCTTCATTGCGTTAGTAATAAAATTTATAGAGAAAAATCCATAAAAAGCATTTATCCATTCCGCAGTTTTTTTTTTGCGTTTTTGTTTTTTATTTATTCCTTTTTGAACTTTTCCCTACTCGATTTTTGTTTTCTGGTTTCCGTATCATATTTTTCAGAAGACCACACATAGATATACTTTGTAGGAGTGGTATGCTGTTTTTTATAGAGTTTTTGGACTTTGCCAAAGTTCAATATTCACCAAAGTGTTCCAAGCCATTATTTACCAAGCGGAGTGTATAATAAATACATAAAAAAAACTTTGCCTTCATTTCAAGATGAAGGATAGCAATGGCGCTTGGGAGAAGCAGAAAGAGCATGTGGAATTTTTGAGGTTTATTGGGTGGCAAAAAAGGAAAAGTTTCCAAATTTTTTCTTTAGCAAATTAATGTTGACGTTTTATAATCATAACGGAAGTATCTCTCTGTTTATCTACGCAATTTTGTTCATTGAATTCGTAACGTTAAAGGCATTAATATGTAAAAAAAAAAAAAGAAACTTATTTCTCGAATATTAAGGCGTTAGTAAAAACTATCGAATAGAGAGTATTGAACCTTTTGAATTGTACATCTTAAATTATGTATATTACCCTTTATGTGAATATGAGACTTAGATATTTAACAGAATGAAAAAGGAAAGTGAACTGAAATTGATAACATTTTTTGCTGTTAAATTGATATACAGGGAAATGTTGGGACAATATTTAATTAGTAATAGGGTTCCGTTTTACCTTTGGGTACGAAACCCTAAAAATTAGCTATATCCAAATGGCGCCCACACATTTTTTCTTAACTTTTTCAATGTATGTTACTAAATCTATTTTTTTTTTTCTTTTGGTGGCGTTACAGCCCATGAAGGACCAGAGCCAAGCTTCCCTCAATCACCCATGCTGTGTGTGATTTATTTTTCACATAGGTGGAAGGGACCTTCAGTTTAATGCCGATTCCGAACGGCATGAGTAGAGAAGCTTTTTCAAGGCAAGTATACTACGGGGGGTTTTGCCAGTACCCCGCCGAGGAGGAACCCCGCGAAATAATCATTGGATGGTGTTGGTGATATCGGAATCCGAACTCGCTCATCGTGTGTCAGAGTCCACCACACTAACCACTGCGCCACGGCGCCCTCTATGTTGCTAATTAGCCATTAAAATATTTACGTTAAAGAAATGTATTTACATATGTCTGAGTGCACCGTGGCGCAGTGGGTAGTGCGTTGGCTTCTGACGCCGATGACACACGATCGAATCCCGACACAGCGGGGTTCTGACAACACCCCCCGTAGTAAAATTGTCATGAAAAGCTTCTCGAAATTCGCCGTTCGGAACCGGCAATAAACTGTAGGTCCCTTTCACCTATGAGAAAATGAACCGCGTGGAGTTCAAGAAGACGTCAGAGGGAAGAAGAAGGGTCTATAAGGGCTGGAGTCTCTTGGGAGACCCTGCTTCCCGTGATCGGTACATTGGGGCGCGAAGAACTTGCAAATTGGCTGTGGGAGCAGTTGAAGAGCAGTCGTGGAAGGATTTCGGCGAGAAATTGGAAGGCGACCATACTTACTTACTTATTTACTTAGGCGGCGCTACAGTCCGTGCTGAACCTGGGCCTCAACCAGCAAGCGTCTTCAGCTAGCACGGTCTTTGGCCAGCTGTTTCCAGCGCCACACGCCCAGTTGGTTAAGGTCCCCTTCCACCTGCGTGCGCTACCGTTGATACGGCCGTCCTCTGCAGCGCCTTCCTTCCGGGGTGGATTTGAAGACTCTTCTGGTCGGAGCTGTATTTTCCATGTGCTCTACATGGCCTAGCCACCTTAGACTCTGTATCCGTAGACGTCGTACCAGGCCGATGTTGCTGTACAACCCGTACAGCTCTTCGTTATATCTTCTCCTCCATACACCGTTTGAACAAACTGGACCGTAGATAGTGCGTAGAATTTTCCTCTCGAAACGACCAAGCGCATCTTCATCCGCTTTTGTTAAGGTCCAAGCCTCTGCGCCGTAAAGGAGGACTGGGATGAATAAGGTCTTATATAGTGTCACCTTGTTTTTCCGAGAGAGGGCTCTACTTCCCAATTGCCTCTAGAACCCAAAGAAATCTCAGCGCTGGTTTTGTTGTCGCTGGTCATCACTTCAGTTACATCTGCCCATGGTGACGTTCTGGCCAATACGTCGGTGTAGTCCGTCTCTTTTAGATGAAAGCAGATATTTGGTTTAACCCTCATTTACCTTGAGACCCCTCTTAGCCGCTTTTACCTTAATGCATACAAAGTCCTCATGGACGTCTGGCTGTGTCCGTCCAATCACGTCAGTATCGTCGGCGTACGCAAGCAATTGCGTAGACTTTAAATAAATCGTACCTCTTGTGTTGGCCAGTGACTTTTGTACGATCTTTTCAAGCACGATGTTGGAAAAGTTGCACGATAGCGCGTCACCTTGCCTAAATCCTTTTTTAACATCAAAGGTCTCGGTTTGCTCATTACCGACCTTAATGGAGCATCGAGAATTATTAGACTTAATTCTTGATATAGCTATTTTGACTTCGTCTGGGTCGTGTGGACTGAATTCTGTTACATTGTCGTCCATTACGAAAGGCTCGTTCTGCCTGACAGCGGTATCTTGTCTATCATCGGCCTTATACAGTCTGCAGGAGTGGTCTTTCCAAATCCTCAGTATCGACTGCTACTCTACTACCAGTTCTCCATTTTCATCCCTGCAGGCCGCCGCTCTGTAGCCATGGCATGTTCGTCGTACATTAATGTCAAACTTAAGGGCGTCATTCCTGCGGAAGCATCTCTCCATCTCCTCGAACTCACGCCTTCCGTGCTCTCTCTTCTTTCTTCTGAAAAACGTGTGTTCTTCTCTTCTTTTCTACTCTTAGATTTCGTGAGCAGCTCTCGTCCGTCGTTGCAGCACGGCTTCATATGCCTCTTGTTTTGCTGCATGGGCTTGCTCGCATTGTTCATCGAATCAGGGGTTTCTAGGTGGTGGCGGTTTGAAACCCAGCACCTCTGAGGCAGCGTCTCTGACGGCGCTCTGGCAATGCGCCCATTTCTGCTCTACTGTTTGTGCTATTGTGGGCGGATTTTGAGAGAGCTTGGAGGAGACACGATCGGCAAAGATTGTGGCACTCTCAAACTTACGTAGTCCTACTCGACTCCTAAGCATTCTTGATATCCTCATTCGTACCTTAGCTACAACAAGGAAGTGATCCGGGTCGATGTTGGCCCCTCGGAAGCTTCGTACGTCGAGAATACAGGAGGAGTGTCTGGGTCGATCGCAATGTGATCAATCTGGTTGGTGGTCGATTGATCAAAAGACCGTCAGGTACCCTTGTGGATGTTGAGATGGGAGAATCGCGTGCTTGCTACAAGGAGGTTAGGCCCCGCTAGGAAATCGATTACCCTAAGTCCGCTGTCCGATGTGGTGTTATGGATTCAATGCTTTCCTATGATCGACTCAAATATGTCCTCTTTGCCCAGTTTTGCATGTCGTTGCTGGGACATTGGAAATAGGTTCTGTCTAGGAGATCGTAGAATTCTTCTTTGAGTCGATTGTCCTTTTCTTCGGTTGGGGCGTGAGCGCATATTAAGCTAGTGTTTCCAAATTTAGGCGCTGTTTGTTCCCCTTGTAGTAGTTCTCGTAGTAGATGTCGCAGTTTTTCATCCGCCTTTTGCCTGGTCCAACCCATCGCACTTCTTGGAGTGCGGTTATATCTTCTTTATAGCAGTTGAGGGTTTGCTCCAGTTGATCGTCTGCGCCCGGTCTGTTAAGGGACCTCACATTCAAGGTGCAGACTCTCAAGTCCGTTAGTCGTTTGCAGGGGTCGTCAGCTTTGTATCCGTCCGTATCCGAGGCTTGTTGTCGTTTCGGAACAAGTAGATTTTTACGTAATACGGATGTTACCCCTAAGCACAACCCCCATACTGGAGGGCCAGGTTCCTCTTTCCTCAGGAACAAGGGGTTGGGTCGCTGCACACATTGGTTCTCTACCTGGCGGGTGCCAGGGTAGCTATCCAGGGGGGCCACGCGGAGGCTGTGTGTCAACTTGGATTGAGCAGGGACAGAGATCGAAGCTGGCGTTTGCCATGTTAAACGCGATCAACTTCTTTGCTCTCTTTGTTAGCCCCCTCCCACCATAGATTTGCGAAAAAAGTGTTCTCGCAAACCATTCGCCGGCTCAGATGAAGGAAACTCAACAGAATCGAAGGAGTTAAATTAAATAAATAAAGATGGTGTATTGCTTTCCAGTGAGATGGACATCTTACACAAATGGAGCGAGTACTTTTCGGAGTTGCTTAATCCCGAACAGGGCACTGAGGGGACAGACCTACAGTCTTGAGTGGGGCGGAGAATATTCCAACGGTGGAGGAAGTCATTTTAGCGATTGAATCGCTAAAAGTTGGCAAATCCGCTGGTGTGGATGAAGTTCGGCCAGAAATACTTGAGGCAATGGGTAAAGAGTTATTATCAGGGCTCTCATGTGTTAATAAGGTGGCCTGGGAATGCGGCGAGATGCCTAGCAATTGACTGACTGGGGTGATTATACCTCGTTTCAAAAATGGGATAAAAAAGATTGCTCCCACTATAGGGATATATCTCTTTTAAGCGTCCCCGGTAGGGTCTACGCTAAGGTGTTGGAGGCGCGTTTTAGAACTATGATCGAATCCAGGATAGGAGACGAACAGTGCGAGTTTCATCACGGCAGAAGTACAAACGACCAGATTTTCACTCTAAGAATGGTACTGGAGAAAGCTTGGGCTTACGCCAAACCGATCTATCCCTGTTTGTAGATTTGGAAAAGGCGTATGACCGAGCTCCTCGAGGGAAACTCTGGAGTGTTCTGCCGGAGTATGGGATGGATGGTCCTCTGCTGATTCAGTCTCTATACACAAACTTAGCTGTGCTCGGGTTAACGGTAGTAAATCAGCACCTTTCTCCGTGGGCGTTGGCGTTGGACAAGGGTGCGTCTTATAACCTCCCCTTTCATCGTCCTGGATGTTGCAGCGCATTCACATTGGGAGAGTTATGGGTAAGCCATCTTCTTTTTACAGATGACTTAGTTTTTTTTTTATTTTTTATTTTTTACTTTGCGCGCACTCAAGGTCTAATAACCTTATTATGTCGGCGACACAGTGCGTTGTCCTCACAACCTCCCAGACGGAACTCCAGCGTGCGCTAGATAGATTTGTGGCCGTATGTGCTGATGCTGGAATGAGGGTTGACGTGCACAAATCCAAGGTTACGGTTATTTCCAGGACACCTCTCCAATGCACTTTACATATTAGTGGAGTCCTATTGACGCAGGTGGAGTAGTTTAAGTATCTCGGGATCTTCATCACGAGTGATGGGGGTAGTAATACTGAGCTTTCCTGCAAGATGGTCCAAGCTGGGACAATTTTGAAACAACTTGGAAGATCTGTAATCAGAAAGACCGAACTTGGTGTCAAAGCCAAGTTAGCGGTTTTTAACTCACTATTTCTTCCAACTCTTACCTATGGTAATGAAATTTGGGTGTTGACCGAAAGAATAAGATCGCGAATACAAGCTGGGATCTCAATGTTGGGCAGCTGCTTCTCCGAACGGAAAGGGCTATGCTTTGATGGTTTGGTCACCTGAGACGAATATCATCACAACTTACACAGCGTGCCTTGAATGCAATACCATCAGGCAGGCGACTGTTTGGCAGACCCAGCACGAGGTGGTTGGACCAAGACCGAAAACTCGCCTGGGTGCGCTTGGGCATAGCTTCTGATGAGTTAGAGCCGATGGTGGAGGATCGAGTGGCCTGGAGGTCCCGCGAGCGCGCATTACTCCGAAACCCTTTTAGTGGAACATTGGGGTCACTGAAAATGTATGAATGTATATATGTGTCAGGAAGTGGCATGAGCTCTAAAAAATTCTGGTGTTTGCATGTGGTTATTGCATTAGTCCGACTCTACTCGTATGGCCAGGTTTTCCCTATTTTGTTTAACGATAAATTATTCCTTCCCGTCGATGATTTATTAGTAGAGCATAATCCCTTTGCCAAATGTGTTGGATGGCTTTCGATGAACTGCCTAAAATAACTGCATATACATATGCTAATATTAAAGTATTGTCGAGAATGATAACGCTTATGATGTGCCCCATAGCTATGTATGTATATTTATATGTAAAATATAAATTTGAAATATTTTATCGAATTACATATACAACACCTTGAGTAGTTTCGGGTGGACTTGCGTTCTCTGAAATCTGTTAAACTTAAAAGAGCTTTCAAACCGCTAAGTATTGTGTTGAATTCCGTCAAGAAGATGAATAGAGTCAGAAATATTATTCGCCTCTTTTCCCGACAGGTTTTCAAAATTTGCCTGTTAGCAAAGTAATAAAATAAATTCCTCTGCTGATTTGCTAACCCGACACTGTCTTTTTTTGTCGATTGGAGGCCTTGGTGAACGCCTTCCCACAGTATTAGTTAGTGATGAGACATACATACATAAGAAGGTGTACGCGATCGTTATCATTGGTTTAGTCATTCAGCTAGAAAAACATTCTAGCAACGTACATGCCTAAATATGGGAATGAATGAAAGCGCAGGCCGACTACATTTTCAATGAAATCCATTCCAGTATGAAACATCTATGTACGATATATATCTGTGTACTTAATCTCTGTCAAAGTTATGTCATATAACCAAGTGCTCGCTATGAAGCGCCCATTTGAAAAAAACCGAGCAAGTGAAATGCGTTGATACATCATATCTTCCCGCATACGTACATACATATATCATATTGCATATGCATAGATCACGATTAGCTCGAAAAGAAGGAAAAACATACTTACGAATCCCAGTCATAAAACATTATCAGTTTTTGCTCCGACACTTGACACCCCCAAGCATGGCGCACATTTACGCCGTTAACGTACAAATTTCAAAATGAATTACTATTCTCATTCGCTTTCATTTCCACTCCCTTTGGAAAACGAAACAAACAACTTTCATTCGTCATACGCACTCCCAGCCGACATATACCACCCATCGCAACAATAGAGCCTGCAATAAATCATAACATGATTAATTTTATTTGAATTGTGATCGATTATCTATCCTGCTTTGTGGAGGCGAATTCAATATTTATAATTCGGCACTAGATAGTCGACACACTCTTCGAACACACACCACCGTCTTTCCTTGCGCTACAGCGCTTTCTATGACCATTCAGCCGCCACAGGCGCAACCAGAATCCTGATTACATATCCTACTGAACTATTTGTCCGCCTTTCTGACATTCAATAAATGACATAACAATAAGGGCCAGAACAGCCATCCAAGCAAACAGAAGGATATTTGTCTTAATAAAAAATTCCATCCTTGGGTGTAATCCAAAACTACTTAGGCGAGCATAGGTACATACCATACATATTTGTGTTTGAGGCACTGTTCGACTTCGGCTCACATAAGCTGATAGATGACTTTTTTATTTCGGTCAGAACAAATGTATACAAGTCTGTATCCTTTTATTCCCGTTTCAAAAGATGCTTTCCGTCTTATGACGACTCTAAAAAATATATATATATTATGCCAAAAATCGAATTGGATATGCAGAATAATATTGTGTTGGACTCAACCCGGATTGTGGGAAATGTGGTTATTTGTATTTCTCGTCCCTGATGGATTTCAAAAATGAATTGTTTAGACTATGGTACTTGGGATTTGTTTTTCTTGAAAATGGTATTATTCTAGGTATGAATTAATCTCGGATATGGGAATTTGATGCTTGCTTTCTATGAGGGTGGATGTGCGGCACGACATGTGTCCAAGCTGACAGTCGGATAAAAGGTATGCAATGAAGTAGAGAAAACCATTTGAAAACGGAACTGAACATCTGGTCTGTACATCCGTATCGTACGGCGAAAATTCCTTCTATTAGCGTTATATGTCCTTTTTGGCATTAGTCTAAGGAAGCTTGATAATCGTCAGATACCGATGCCTTGTATGAAAGCAATTGGCACCTATAACACAATGTATTCCCAGTTTCTCATTGGTTGTTCTTAGAAAGTGGACAGCAGCACGTGTCTCAAACACCCAAATCACATTTTTTATATGGGACTTAGTATGTCTTCATGCTTCAAAGGAATTTAGTCCCGACACAATATCGTTATCTGTTCTCGAGACACAGCACATGAAAACAAATTTACAGCAATTTTTTGTAGTTTCTCTTTTTTCATTAAAAAAAATCCGCTGAGTTAAACTTGATGAAAAACTACATAATTCTTTGGTAAATAAACGTCGAATAAAATTGTTTAAAAAAAATGCTTGCGAGCTTACGAACGTAGAAATGTACATACACGAGTCTCAACTGTTAAAGTCGCTGTGTAACGCTTTATGTATGTATCGATCATACAAGAATTTTAAAGTTGTAATTATTCAATATCACTTACTACTTACTTACTTATCAGGTCGGCAATCCATGGAGAATCTGAGCCTGAGCTATAGCTGCCTTCCATTCTTGATGGTCCCGGGCACGCTGCTTCTAGTTATCAAGACCAAGCTATTCTACATCCGTGATTACTTAATCTTTAAACCAGGAGGCTCCGAGTCGAAAACCATCTTAGCTGGAGTGTTGGTGTTCATGCACTCGATGTGGCAGAGCCAATGTAGTCGACGAATCTTAGTAGAGTTCGCGGTCGTGCCTTCTCCTCCATTCACCTTCCTCACAGACAAGACCAAATATTCGGCGCAAATTTTTTCTTTCGAAATAACCCAAAATTAGCTCTGCGGTCTTTTGAGGTTATGATGAAAAGTACCCCTCACAAAAAAGAAAGATCTTTTTATTACCTACAACTTTGCTGTTGAACATTTTTATCTCCAACGTCAAATTTTTTCGTAATACCCATCCAAACTATTCACTTTGAATTTTTTTCACTTATGCTGTATCCAGTTGTCTCAGTGTACCACCGTCTGGCAGTCTTTATCCATCAATTTCACTTGCATCTTAGAATCGGAGAAGCTCTCGATTCTGCGTATACGCGACACTAGCAATCTTAGTTGGAGCGACCACATTTTGGTGTCGCTAAAAATGCTGCGAAATGCTTAGGCTTCTTGTACAGATGCAAGCGATTTGTCTCACCTTTAGATGTGGACATAATCTTAAGGCATTCATTCGCTCCAAATTAGAGGTTAACGCTCATCTTTGGCCCGGTGCGTTGCTCCTGCTTGACAGAATTCAAAATCGTACGACAAAACTGATAGGAGGTCCGAGGATCACCAAATCATTAGATTCGCTGGAATTTCGCAGGAATGTCTTCTGCATCTCCCTGTTTTATCGATACTTTCACAGAAAATGCCCTGAGAGATAGCGAGTTGCATTCCGCCCTTCAACAATTGGCCCGCAACACTCGTCTCTCTGAGAATGCACACCAATAAACCCTTGACCCCGAATCCGGACCTACCGTCAAGTATAAGAAATATTTTTCAATCGAACTACACAAATGTGGGATCCCTTACCATATTCGGTCTTCTATTTGCTAGTACAACATACAAGCATTTAAGAGCAACGTCCATCGTTATCTACTCTATTCTTCTTCCTCTATACCTTCGGCCCGCATTGTGTCGCCGACAAAATAAAGTGGTAAGCCTTGAGTGTGCGCCTTCAATATAAAAAAAAAGTAGTCTGCGGTGGTATTGATTAATCCATCTAGTCCAACGTAGTTTTGGAGTTCAAAATTAATTTTAAATTAATTCGGGCTCTCTAATATAAAAATCCGAAATAGTTCCTCATATCATATGTACTGTAACACCCCTGCAGAATATCAAGAGCAACGTTATTCACTCTATTTAGCCCTGTCCTCGAAGTGCTCGATGGTTCGATTCTGGCACCTACTCTAAGGACATTGCTTTGTCCGGGCTTCCATCTTATCACTTCGATGGGCTGCCCACTCAATTGTCGTTACAACTTCCATTGATCCGTTGACAAGACCATGGATAAAATTCAAATTTGTTCGCAACATAAATCGGGATCCTAACCTATTTAACTATTCCTCAACTTTTGTTAGGGTCGTCAGAGGGACTAAATGACTTCGATTTAACTGATATATCAACAGCAGGTAATTTGTAGAGTCTAGTAGTCTTTTCCAATATGAATGCAATTTTTTGATTTTGGGAAATTGTTTAGTAGTTGGGAAAACTCGAATGATTTCATTAAGATTGTTTATATCTACTCGTTGGCTATCTAATATCTCCTGTTGTTGCATTGTCAGTTGTCCGACTCTTAAATTGTTTAATACATACACAAATGTAGCGTAATGTCCTTGTCTCTTATTTTGTGGTTATTCAAAGAAATCAGATAGAAGCCAGAGGTTGACCTTACCTGTTAACGTCGCGAAGTTGACGAAATTAATAAGCCCAACTAGTTGTTTTGGACAGAGGTGGCAACCACATTAGATCGCCAAACAAAATAATTTTACAATACAACCACCAAAGTGTAGTACGGCATCAAAGAAACCTCATCTCTATTGTTATCCAATCCATTTATGTTGTTCTCTTCAAAGGCGTCCAACTATTATATAACTTCAACTTTATTACAGCTTTATTAAATGTCGAAAAACAGCAAACGATGAACATTACCCTTCTTTGCTTCGCGCAGTGGGTAAAATTTGTTGCCGTATAAACGTAGTAAGCCTTGCTTACTAAATTGATTACTTAGCTGTACAGCCCGGGATGGAACAATGCTTTGCGCTTCACCTGAGTGTGCCCTTTTAAATATCATCCCATTTGCACCGTTTCTTAGTGTTGCCATTGAAAGCTGGTGAACTGGATCGGTGGTCCATCTACTTGCTTTTCAAGTTTCGAATATATATGTAGATACATATTTAGACGATTATAGCTATATAGTTAATTCATTCCTGTCAAAACTGTCAAGTATTCATTCATTTTTGACAAGGTGTAATCAGAATCTTATGCGACGTCAGATTACTTACTTACTTAGGCGGCGCTACAGTCCGGTGTGCACCTGGGCCTCATCCAACACGGCCTCTCCAGACACGGTCTTTTGTCAGCTGTTTACAGCGACGCACTCCCAGTTGGTTAAGGTCCCCTTCCACCTGTGTGCGCCACCGATTCGGTTGTCCTCTCGTCGTCTCTCGGGGTTGGACTCCAAAACTCTTCGAGCCAGAGCTGTGTTATCCATTCGCTCTACATGGCCTAGCCTAGTCGTTGGATCCGTAGACGTCGTAGTAGACCGATGTCGCTGTACAGCCCGATAGTTCGTCGTGGTATCTTCTCCTCCACTCTCCGTTTATACAAACGGGATCATAGATTGAATGCAGAATTTTCCTCTCGAAACGACCAAAGACTCAGGGCTGGTATTGTTGTGGCTGGCCACTAGTGAGCCAAGGTAGATGAAGTCATTGACCACTTCGCATTTGTAGCTGTCAATTGTGACGTTCTGGCCGTTGTGCGTCTTTTTATTTTCATTTTACCCTCCTTAACCGAAAGACCGATTTAAGCCGCTTCTGCTTCAATGCTTTCGAACGCATCATTGACGTCAATGTCATCCGCATTCGCAAGCAGTTGTGCAGACGTAAAATAGATCGTACCTCTTATGTTGGCCAGTGAGTCTCGTTGATATTTTCAAGCGCAATGTTGAAGAAATTATATGAGAATGCGTCACCTTGTCTAAATCCTTTTTTAACATCAAAGGTCTCGGTTGATTCGCTACCGACCTCACTCGAGCATCGAGAAACCCCAATTGTAATTCTGCACAATGTGACAAGTTTGGCACTGATGTCAAAACTAGACATGGCGCTGTACATCTCGTCTCTATGCACACTGTCATACGCGGCCTCGAAATCGACGAAAAGGTGATGGGTGTCGATTTGCAATCCAGGGTTTTTTCCAAGATCTACCACAGTGTGAATAATTGGTCTATTGTGGATTTACCTGTTCTGAAACTACACTAATACAAACCTAACAGATTATCTACAACAGGTTTCAGGCGTTTACACAGTACGGCAGAAGAGATCTTATATGCGATGTTAAGGAGACTTATTCCCCTGTAGTTAGCGAAGTTGTTCAGTTCGATTACTTATGTGCTGGCTATACGCACATGACCTAGTTTTAAGTCCAGGTATTACTTCACAACCACAACAAACCATCATGCTGACGCCATCATAACAATCGGAACATTCAATGGGTCAAGACAACGGCCTATTATGCCGACGCTGCATTACCGCCAATTGCTCTAGTTTTAAGTACATTATGTAAATGATTAGGATAAGCAATATTTATGTATAAAAGACAGAAAACAATAAAGAACAAATGTCAGTATTGACTTACAGTGTTACGAATTGTGTTTCATTGGACTGACTGGTGAACAAGTTTAAGTGCTTGCGTCACACATCAACAAAATATCAAGTTTATGCGCTTGATATTATAACTTCAGAAAAACGCTTCTGAACATTTTTGGTGACCCCGACGTGATTCGTCACGTATCAGATCAAGATAAACCACAAGGCCTTCTTCTGCAATAAAGGGAAGGCAAACAAGGCTGACTAACATACACGGGCGTCAATTTCTCCGAAATCAAGATGACAACATTTGAAGAACTCATTGTGGAACAGTTGGCAACCGGCCAAGAAATCCAACGCATCATAACTAACTTCAAAAAGGACTCCGTAGACAGGAAAAAGTCAAGGAGCTACTTTGAAGAACGACTTCAGCGTCTACAAGAGCACTGGAGTACGTTCAAACACACAGATTCGAAGATAAATTCATTGCCGTACGTTCCTGTCGAGCATGATTACTTCGTCAATCGATACTTCTCCAAAATCTCAGCATTAGCTGAAGAGTATAAAGGTCGTTTCCAAGACGGAATACGGACGACATCGGACATCGAAGAACAATCAACCACATCAAGGGTTGAACCACTGAAGGCATCGACTGAAACAGTGGAACAAAATCCACCAAAAATCATTGGTGCGATACGAAGACAAAGGGCAATCATGTGCTCCCTCAGAAGACTAATCGAGGAATTATCTTCGAGGCAAAACGAACCCATGCAGTATTACGAATTGAAACGTAAAACAATCGAACAGTTCTGGCAACAGATAGAATGCCTGAACTACACAATCTGGGAGTTGACTGATGACCCTGCCGCAGTTGGGTACAGTCAATCAGAATTCATTGCCATAGAGGCAATAGTAGAAGAAAACCTTATTAGTTTAGCAATAAGGCTACAAACACAAAAAATTGGAGATACCGAAGTTAGCCCATCCACTGGCATGACAATTCAAAACTCGTTAACCTTACCCAAGGTAACAATTACAAAATTTGATGGCGATTATTTGAAGTGGAGACAATTTTTTGATATGTTCTCACAAATGGTCGACAAGCAACCAATACCAAGCATACAAAAAATGTGGTATCTCAAAACTCATCTTAGTGGAGAAGCCGAGAACCTCATCCGTCATTTAGCGCTCACGGAGGACAATTACCGAACCGCATGGACTATCCTTCAAGATCGATACAACAACATAAGGGTTCTTACGTCAACCCTTGTGCAAAAGATACTTGGACAACCAAGGCAAATGCAAGCTCAACCATCAGCACTAGCCATTAAAACCCTTCACGATACGACGCAAGAATGTTTGATGGCATTATGCAACATCGGTGTGGACACCTCAACATGGGACCCCCTACTACTTCATTTGCTAGTAAATAAATTAGACCAAGGAACAAGGATCCTGTATGAGCAATCTCTCAAGAAGCCGAAGGAATTGCAGTCAATCAAGGAATTCCTAACGTTTCTTGAGAACCAATTCCAATCACTGGAATCTATTGGACAAAGGAAAAAAGAGACTTCACCTCGATCTTGTGCATCGTTGACTTCCAATCAAAATAATAAGGCCCGTTGCAAGGTTTGCGAAACCGGAACACATCCGTTATTTGCCTGCAACCAGTTCATACAACTACAGCCAGTAGAGCGCATACGAGTTGTGCAAAGGCATAAGCTGTGCCTCAACTGTTTAAGAAGTGGCCATGGGGCAAACAAGTGTGTTTCAAGAAGTTGCTCAAGGTGCGATAAAAAACACAACACGCTGCTACATATTGAGAGCAACACCAACGGGTCGGCTAGCAATAAACATCAAAATGACACAGCAAACAACAGTAACAATCCTCAAGGTGGAACACGACCATCAATGACACTAGCCGCATCCAAAAGCCCAGAAGGGCATCACTACGTCCTCCTCAGCACAGCCATCATTGAACTGGTGGCAACCAATGGACAGAAGACGACATGTAGAGCTATTTTGGATTCCGGTTCTCAAGTGAACCTGATTACCACACGCCTAGTGAAGAGATTAGGCCTTCATACAAGAAATACTTTAATGAATATCCAAGGCATTGGCAATGGCAAGAAAGAAGCCCACCAACGTGTAAATGTTCAACTACAATCAAGAACAACTGCCTTCACTACTCGTCTAGAAGCCTTTGTCCTACCACATATCATAGCAGCACAGCCTTCGCAACATTTTAACATCTCGTCATGGCCAATACCGAAAAATATTCCATTGGCAGATCCCAAATTCAATCATCCAGACAAAATCGATGTACTTCTCGGTGCAGAGTTTTATCATCAACTACTCTCCATCGGACAAATACGGCTAGCAGACGATCTACCGATGCTCCAAAACACAGTTTTTGGCTGGATATTGGCTGGTAAAATAGCTAAACCCAGATCAATTACAGCAACATGCGGAATTGCTACTTACGATGACAACGACCTACACCAGATGATTGAACGTTTGTGGAGTCTCGACGAAGTTGAACCAGCACGTAGTAATCTATCAAAAACCGAAAACTTGTGCGAAGCTCATTTCGCTCAAAACACACGTAAGGGTGCTGATGGACGCTTCATTGTCAAACTACCATTTCATGAAGGTCCGGAAGCTCTAGGCAACTCCAGGGAAATAGCAGTCAACAGGTTCCTGGCCCTGGAGCGACGTTTGGAGAAAAACCAGGAAATAAGGGAACAGTACATTCAATTTATGAAGGAATACGAAGAATTGGGTCACATGACCGAAATCGACTCCAATGATATGGTTGAACCAAACTACGTGATTCCTCATCATTGCGTGTTTAAGCCCGACAGCAGCACCACTAAACTACGAGTAGTTTTCGATGCTTCGTGCAAGACATCATCCGGAAAATCGTTAAACGACATTATGTATACTGGCCCCACTGTACAGGGTGAATTATTTTCGTTACTACTCCGATTCCGGTTACCACGATATGTCTTTTGCACAGATATTCAAAAAATGTATCGGCAAATAATCATTCATCCAGACGATAGACGATACCAAACAGTCGTGTGGAGAACAGATGCAAGGAGACCCTTACGCTACTACCAGCTAAATACGGTAACCTACGGCACCAGAGCAGCACCATATTTAGCCACGAAGTGCTTACAGCAACTAGCAAGGGAAAACAGCGAAAGGTTGGCATTAGGCGCTCATGCTCTCCACAACGATTTTTATGTCGATGACTGCCTAACTGGAAATGACAATTTATCGACCGCATTAGAAACACAAATTCAACTCACAACCATCTTAAAGAGTGCAGGATTTAAGCTTCGAAAATGGTGCGCAAACCATCCCCACTTACTACAAGGTATCGCAGCAGAGGATAAGGAAATCGATCTCGATTTCAGCAACGAAAACAATGCGTCAATCAAGGCACTGGGACTGACATGGCAACCGAAAACTGATACATTTTGTGTTAAAACTAACTTAAGCGCAACAAATAGAGTAACAAAACGAATTGTCACTTCAGACCTTGCCAGATTATTCGATCCATTAGGCGTGATGGCCCCAGTAGTTGTTACGGCAAAAATATTCGTCCAAGAGTTATGGCTATTGCAGCTATCGTGGGATGAAGCACTACCAGTCGAGCTACATACAAGATGGATAACATTTCGAAATAACTTAAGGGAACTTAACAATTTTCAATTTCAACGCCACATGTTTAACAATAGTGTTCCAACAGCATATCAAGTCCACGCATTCTGCGATGCATCCGAAAGGGCCTATGGGGCAGTTATATACCTAAGGACAATTATGAAGGATGGAAGAATAGTCGTAAGATTGCTATGTTCCAAATCGAGAGTTGCCCCACTAAAGAAACAAACCCTGCCAAGATTGGAATTGTGCGCTGCAGTCCTAGGCGCTCAGCTAGCAGCCAGAATTAAAACTGACCTGAGACTCACGGATACACCCACATTCCTTTGGACTGATTCTGAAATCGTCCTTGCCTGGATTAACTCCCCTTCTTCATCATTCCAAACGTTTGTGGCCAATCGAGTCGCGGTCATACAGGGACTTACACTTCCCGAGCAATGGCGACATGTATCATCAAAACACAATCCAGCGGACGTATTATCAAGGGGCCTTCAACCAGCTAAGTTACCATCTTGCACACTTTGGTTTTATGGCCCGGTTTTCTTATCTGGTCATCAAGATATGTGGCCATCAAAGTATATTAAGGAGCTCTCAATCCCAGAAGATACAGAGAGAAAGCGAAAATTACCAACTGTAGCAACAGCTACTTGTAGTCCCAATCAAGACATGATTTACAAGATTAACCACCACAATTCGTTTAAAACTCTTCAAAGAATAACTGGATATGTGCTACGCTTTTGTAATCATTCAAGATGCATCAAGGTCCAACGACAAAATAGTGTACTATTGACACCAAGGGAGCTAGAAGATGCACTCATCATCATAGTTCGAGCAATGCAGGCTTTTGACTTTATGGATGAAATCAGTGACCTGCAGACCTACAAGGAACTAAGACAGAACAGCCACTTCAGCAGCCTCGCTCCATTCCTGGATGATAAGGGAATTATTCGAGTTGGAGGCCGATTAGAGGCTGGAATACTGCCATTTGACGCAAAGCATCCAATGCTTCTTCCATACAATAATCCTCTTGTAAAATTATTGATGCAAGAAATCCACGAGAAGCATAGCCACTGTGGCCCCCAAACATTACTGGCACATATGAGACAACGATTTTGGCCAATCAAGGGCAAGATAATGGCACGATCAATAGTACACCACTGCGTGAAATGCAGCAGAGCCAAACCTCAGCTACTTCAACAAGTTATGGGGAACCTACCGCCATCAAGAATCACGCCAACAAGGCCGTTCATAAACACAGGAGTTGATTACTGCGGACCATTTTGGATACATTACAAAATTCGCGGTAAACGACCTCAAAAGGCTTATGTAGCAATCTTCTGCTGCTTCGCCACAAAGGCAGTACATATAGAGCTTGTAAGCGACTTATCTACCGAATCATTTATTGGAGCGCTGAAACGATTCATCGGTCGTCGAGGACATTGCCAGCAGTTATACTGCGACAACGCAACAAATTTTGTAGGAGCACATAATCAGCTGTCTGAATTGGAAAACGTTATTTACTCAGAAAAGGCGCGTACTGCGATAATAAAGGAATGCAGTAGTAATGCGATACACTTCAACTTCATTCCTCCAAGGGCGCCACATTTTGGAGGTCTCTGGGAAGCAGCAGTGAAATCAGCAAAACACTTGTTAAGAAGGAGTGTATCCACAGCATCATTAACGTATGAAGAGTTGGAAACGGTACTAGTTGGTATCGA
Organism: Eumerus sabulonum; assembly: GCA_951905685.1. Taxonomy (NCBI): domain Eukaryota; kingdom Metazoa; phylum Arthropoda; class Insecta; order Diptera; family Syrphidae; genus Eumerus; species Eumerus sabulonum. Next base: position 146,080,241 of record OX645060.1, on the reverse strand, counting down.
AGCTATCTTAAACTCCAGACCACTCACGCCACTTTCAAATGACCCTAACGATCTAACAGCATTGACACCGGGACACTTTCTGATCGGAGAACCCCTTACTGCTCAAATTGACACACACGCAGTTCCGATGAAACAAACTCTTCTGACTAGATGGAACTTGGTTTCACATCTCAAATACGAATTTTGGAAGAGATGGTCCCAGGAATACCTTACCGAACTTCAATACCGCCACAAATGGAAGAAATCATCCAAGAATATCAACCCGGGGGATATGGTCATTATAAAGGAAGACAATGTTCCGGCACTTCAATGGCCGCTCGGTAGAATTATTAAAACTTATAAGGGTGATGATGGTGCTGTTCGAGTAGTCGATGTTAAGACAACGTCCGGGATCTGGAAACGTCCAATTCACAAATTAGCACCACTACCCATTGAGAATGAAATCAACAATGACACCTCATCTGTGAATATAAATGGACAATCAATGCATAGCACTCAAGCACCAGAACTAGCACATACAACACCAGCCAAAAGGCGAAGAACATGTGGCACCAGTGGAATTGCGTCACTAGTAACACTCTGTCTAATCCTGCCGATGGTAATTAGTAAAAATATCGAAATCAGCAAATTCCAACCCAAGCTCGGAATCTACTTTGAAGACATTGGCTCAGCAAAAATAGCGACAAGCGAATGGAACTTCATTGTACATTATAATCTTATTCCGTTAATAGAAGAATATAACGCATTATTCAATGGAACATTAACGCTCAATCATTTATGTCAAGAGATTCAGCAGGGAAGCTCCTGCACAAACACACTAAATCAATTTCAACATATACTAACCGAACTACAGTCTGAAAATATGTTTTTACCAAGCAACCGAACTAAAAGAGGAGCCATTGACATAGTTGGAAAAATTGCTAATTCTCTATTTGGAGTATTAGATTCGGAATATGCAGTACAAATGACAAGCACAATAGAGCAAATCAGCACAAACGAAAATCACATGTTAAGGCTACTTAAAAATCAAACCTCAGTTATCGACTCAACAATAAACATAGTTAAACAAGACCAAACAGTTATCAAAAATAGATTTGATCAGATCAACAAGCAATTAAGTGAAATAAGAGCAAGGATACGTGATAACGGTGAGGAAAGCTATCAAGTCAAAATGTCTCAGATCATCACATCCCTCTCATCCCAACTTATTTTAATGATAATTAACATTCAAAGAATGCAATCATCGCTTATTGATGTACTCACGGACACTCATCACGGCAAAATCAGTTCACTGTTGTTGTCAACGCAGCAACTAAAAATGGAGCTGAAAATCATCAACACTCACTTACCACCATTTCTAAAGATACCGGCAGATGACGAAGATCTTTTAAAGCTATACAGACTGATGACAGTAAAGGGAGGCATAACGGACAATCGAGCCATATTTCGGATTACTCTTCCATTGGTAGACCAAGAACACTACGAGCTGTTTAGGATGACAACTATACCAACCTTCATAGACAACACCATGATAACAATCACTCCCTGTGCACCAATACTGGCTCTGAACGCGCATCGCGACCAATACTTTCCAATTCAGTCCACCACGTTAGAAGGCTGCATCAATTTAAGCGATGGACAATATCTATGTCTCAACGTACAATCAAGGTACAGCGAAGGAGCAGAGGTCTGCTCTTGCGAAGTAGGTCTGTTCAACAACGAAACAAAACCTACGTGTGTACTACACAAATCTAAAAAAAATTCAACTTGGGTTCAACTTGAGCACAAAAACCAATGGTTGTATGCTACAAACACCCCTTCACGACTTACTGCGATCTGCGGAAGGGAAAATGTACAAATACTCTTAGAAGGTTCTGGAATACTAACGTTGCAGCCAGGATGTCTAGTGAGGCAAAAATTCATCACCATCCAGGGTCATAACACCTTCTCCACCAAATTGGAAGGGTCCTACACAAGACTTGGAACCATATCAGAAGTCTCACTACCAGAGCACCAAAGGCTATTATTCCAAGAATTCAATGCTACGCACTATGATACCCAACTTAAAAATCTAACAGACCTACAAGAGATTATCTTACAACAGGAAGTTCTTGACTTACCCCATAAGCTTCAAGTTAGCAGTCATCACAACTTCGCAATTGGATACCTGGCTCTCACATTGTCAATTATATTAATCATCTACATAATCCGGAAACACAAAATAACAAGATCGGCAGTTATCACGAAGACACCACAGCCAACACTTCAATCAACACAATCAAATTCGGATTTCGTTGTCACCATTGCCTAGTTCGTTGAATAGCCATTCAACGCGGGGGAGAATGTTCAGTTCGATTACTTATGTGCTGGCTATACGCACATGACCTAGTTTTAAGTCCAGGTATTACTTCACAACCACAACAAACCATCATGCTGACGCCATCATAACAATCGGAACATTCAATGGGTCAAGACAACGGCCTATTATGCCGACGCTGCATTACCGCCAATTGCTCTAGTTTTAAGTACATTATGTAAATGATTAGGATAAGCAATATTTATGTATAAAAGACAGAAAACAATAAAGAACAAATGTCAGTATTGACTTACAGTGTTACGAATTGTGTTTCATTGGACTGACTGGTGAACAAGTTTAAGTGCTTGCGTCACACATCAACAAAATATCAAGTTTATGCGCTTGATATTATAACTTCAGAAAAACGCTTCTGAACAGAAGTTATAGGGGTCTCCTTTCTTGTAGATTGGGTAAACGATGCCGAGATTCCATTCGTCGGGCATGCTTTACTCCGACCATATTTTACAGATGAGCCGGTGCATGCGCCCTTCCAGATCATCTCCAGCCGCTTTAAATAGCTCAGCAGCCAGCCCGTCTGCGCCTGCGGTTTTATTATTCTTCAGCTTTGAAAGTAAGGTAGTAATTTCATCTAGGTCGAGTGGACGGAATTCCCTTGCATCTTCGTCCGTTGCGAATGGATCATTCTGCCTGATAGCGGTATTAGATCTTTCATCGTCGTTATGCAGTCGATAGAAGTGTTCCTTCCATATTCTCAGCATCGACTGTGACTCTGCTACTAGTTGTCCGTCTTCATCTTTACAGGCTTCTGCTCTCGCTTTATAGCCCTGGCATGTTCGTTTTACTTTTTCGTAAAACTTGCGAGTATTTTCCTATGATAGCATCTCTCCATCTCCTGGATTTCACGCTTTTCACGCCGCCTATTTTTTTCTTCCTTAAAAGCGTGTGTTCCCGTCTCCATTTCTGCTTCTAATGTTCACGATTGGCTTTCGTCCGTTTATGTAGCATAGCTTTGTAGGCGTTTTGCTTTGCTACATGGGCTTGCCCGCATTGCCCATCAAACCAGGTGGCACATCTGTGGCAACATCTCTGATGGCACGCTGGGAATGCTCCCACTGTTGCTCTTTAGCTCGTTCTGGTGTCTTTGAAGTTTGCGAGAGGTTGAGGGATACTCGATCAGCAAAGGCCTAGTGGTCTCCTGCGTTTATAGCTTTCCGACGTCAAACTTTCGTTGTCCAGCTCGACTCCGTTGGATCCCTGATATCTTCATTCGTACCTTGGCTACAACAAGGTAATGATATTGGCTCCTCAGAAGGTTCGTACATGTTGGATGGAGGAGGAGAACTGATCAGATGATCGTAAAGTTCCTTTGTGAATGTTGGGATGCGGGAATCCTGTGCTAGCCAGAAGGAGATTGAGCCGCCCCAAGAAGTCGAATAGCCGATGTCCTTTTTCGGACGTGGTACCGTGTAGGATATAGTTCCCTGTGATCGACACAAATATGTCCTCTTTGCCCAAATTCGCATTAAAATCTCCTAGAACTATTTTCGTGTCTTAGCTGGGACATTGGGCACATAACGAATCTGCATCGGAATAAGCGCTGCTTATTCTCCTTGTAGCAGTTCCCGTAGTAGATGTCGCAGATCTTCATCCGTCTTTTGTCTAGTCCATCCCATGGTACTTCTTAGAGTATGGTTATATCTGCTTTGTAGCAGCTTAGGGTTTGCTCCAATTAATCGCCTGCATCCGGTCTGTTAAGGGATCTCACATTCCAGGTGCAGACTCTCAAGCTCTTTAGTCGTTTGCAGGGATTATCAGCTTTGTATCCTTCCGAGGCTTATGGTTGTTTTGGTACAATTGTTTTTTTTCTTTGATAGGGATGTTACCCCTAAGCACAACCCCAAACCTGGAGGGCCAGGTCCCTCTGTCCCCAGGAACCAGGGGTGGGTTGCTGCACACATCGGTTTATTACGGCAGCTATCCAGGGGAGGCCACGCGGAGGCTGTGCGTCAACTTGGATTGAGCAGGGACATAGAACGAAGCTGGGTTTTGCCGTGTTAAACGCGGTCAACTTCTTTGCTCTTATTATGCGTTTGATCTTTGTACTGATGTCGTTGATGCATTCTGGCCGCGGCATTGGTAGTAGAAGTCCTTTTTTGATGATAGCGTATTTTTTTTTTTTTTTTTCCTTAGAGACTCGCGCAGGTTCCAGAGCTCTTATATTCTCTTATGATGTGTTCACACACACAACCTGAACGGAGTGCAGTGGTTGGGGTCGTTCACTACTCTCACGGGTGGTTGTCCTAGACCTACATAGATAGGACGAGAGCCGACCAAATTCCGCGTTGGTTATAGTCCGTAGTAATTCGTTCAAGCACTTTAGTATTGCGCAGAGGACGAATTTCGTTTGACCATATACTGTGAGTGTTATGCCTGCAACAGTACGTCTATTCACTTTCCATTCACAACTGCGTTGCATACTTTTTATCCGTTTAGGAATTACTTTTTCTTGGCTATGAAGCGAATTTGAACTATAAACCTTCCGCCCGGCGGTTAGCCACTGCATCACGGCCACGGCGTATATCTTATTTTGTTCTAATTTGCCACCAGTCCTATTATATTAGAGAGCATTTTTTCCTAACGAAGCACCTTTCTAACCCACTAAATGAGCACTCTTGTGGTCTTTCCCTTCTTTGTTTATAAAAGATAGACCTGCCTTTATGGCAACTCCCAATTCTGTTTTTTGAAGTATTTTCATTAATTTCCAATACCGTCCTGTACGAAATTCAACACCAAATAAGTTAGAGTCTTAAGTTTGTAAAGCCTACGCAAGGTATCAGTTAGTCTCATTCTACGTACTTGAAGGTTGTTTGCCTGGCTCGCACTCTTTTCTTGCTTTCGATATGGCACTGGAGAATTCATCAATTAGGCCATTTAAATAGCTTCGGGGAAACCATTCACGTATTGTGAGAGTCTACTATTTCAATTTTTAAAGTTGATGAGATCCAAATTAAGAATTCTCCTATAACCAAGTCTCTAATATGTAAGTATTTAGTTATAACTTCTAAATCATTGAACTCATTTAAATAGTAGAAAGCATTTTCAATGCCGTAAGTTGAATGTCCTTTCTTTTATGACCGAAGGCCATTTATGACAGATTAAGTGCTTTTCACATTGTCAAGGAGCATACATCGTAGTGTCTACTATCTTATCCATTTTCAAGTCTTTTATGCACCCCCTGTACCGCAAGTAAGCTACTGAGATCCGCTTTTGTGCTTATATTGGTCAAAATCTACTACAAACCCCATAATATTCTCTAGACCATAGCTTTGAATAGAGGTTAGTAGGTGCACATGTGTGCCTTCATGTGCGTATATGTATGAGAAAAACCTCGCATTTCATCCCCATCACCAAGCGTGGCTACAAAAGGGCTCACAACGTACATATATATAACTTTTTCGAAATTGAGGAGGGAAAGCAGACATGTGACCCAAAAAACGAAAAGAGAAGAAATCAACTTTCCATTATGCCCATACATATTTTGCATGCATTGATCCCTTTTTCATTGGCTTCGGCTTAATAAATATCTTCACGACATTGTTATTCTGTGCTAAGGAAAGATCAAAATGGTTAACTCCCTTACAAGGAATTCCCATAAATATGATAAGTATTTCGCCAATATCCAAAGACCACGCTACCCAAGTAACAATCAAACAAACCAACTCTTGGGGGGTATCTGTACATCCCTGTACATTCCTAACCCATGGGTATAAAAACTTAGAAACTCATAAAAATGAGCCTCCTGTTCCAAGACGTCAGTTTTTCAGGTTTCCCCTCTTCATTCCTTTTACAAGGGATTCTCCGAGGAACTTCTAATCAGAACTGATGAATAATTTGCATACAATTTTCAAACGATTCCTTTAGCTGTGGCATTTGCTCCGCATCATCTTTCGTCCTGTCTCGCCATCTTCCCTTTCATCGAAATGTGATTAGAGGTCGACCGTCGACGTATTCAAATTTTTCAATCAGACCAAAACCAAAAATTTGTTTTGTAGGTCTTTGCTGGGATTAGGCTCGTGTAATTGTGTTATAGCATCAAGCGGTTCTTTGCATCTTTATTGAATTTTGAAAGAGGCATGCTGATCGGATGGACTTGATTGATGAGTGACTTTTGTGTCAGAAGTCGTGGGGGAAAATTTGGTGCGGGATAGATAACATCGTTGCTGTTTTAAACAGCATTATTTGAAAGATCTCTTCTTTACAACGTAAAGTTAAGAGTTGTTTAAATCTTTTCCTTAAACCCAAATCCTATTTAGAAGTGTACAGACTTTTTGATCTACATATTTTAGGAATCGTCGCGAAACGACCCCGGTTTGTCGAATATGGTTTGTCTTTGTTTTCGTATCGAAAATAATGGAGAATGCTCGTTGATTAAGCTATCCAAGCCGTCATGTCTGGTATCGTAAGCGCTTGAAGCTTCACAAGTTGCTATTCTTGTTAGTTTGAGTATTAGTCTAGGATAGCAAATTTATTTCCTTGGTCGTTTTAACATCGTCATCCTGTTTTAATCTAACTACCCATTAAGCGGGATAGACTATGGCTATACGATAAAGCTAATTGGTGCGGCTATAACAACTTCTTTCGGATCTTTAACTGGTCGTTGTGCTTCCTCGACAACGACGTGGACGCCGCAACTGATTTTATCGCAAATATTATCCGAATCGGCATGGCAAATTTTATTCCTAGCAAGATTAAAAGCACCAGGCCTAAGGATAATACGTGTATTGACTTGAGCTGCAAAGAGGCTATTAGGCTCAGGAAGCTACATTTTCGGGCCTACAAGGCAAACAGTTCTGAGGAAAACCGAAAAAGTACATACGAGCCAGAAATGACTGCAACGCCCACACATTTGACGGGTTAAATTCCAATCCGACCAAACATGAAGGCGTAAATTCCTTCAATGTCCCAAAGTTAGCAAAAGTTTGTGGTCTTTTGTAATAAACAAACAAAACTCAACTACGTCGTCTATACCAACGCTCATCCACAATTACATTCCAGCTGTCACACCCTTAGACAAAGCTAATCTACTTGCTGCCCGCTTCGCAGCCAATGTTCGACTCCCAACTTGTACTTTGTTTCCGCCTGTATTAGAGTGCGTCAATTCCACCATGGGACTAATCCACTTCCGCACTCATACAGTCGCAAGGGTTCTTAAGGCCCTCAACAAACACAAATCCGCTGGTCCAGATGGTATTGCCGCTCCAAAAATTCTGGAGAGGTGTTCTTCTACGCTGGCAAAACTACTGTGTAAGCTTTTTCACCTTTCCTACTCCTCTGGGCTCTTTCCGAGTAGGTGGAAGCAGCATTTGTCCATCCTGTACCCAATAAAGGCGAATCATCTTCTCCCTCCAACTGCCGACCCATTGCACTAACGTCCCTTATTTCCAAGGTCAAGGAAATGCTGATTAACCGTCAGCTTATGAAATATCTTGTATCACGGAAACTCCTCAATGACCATCGGTACGGTTTCCGCAGCAACAGATCCACTGATGAGTTGATGACATATCTCATCGAAAAGTGGAAAGCTTCACAAAGCAGGTGAAAGCAAAATTGTTGCACTGGATATTTCGAAAGCATTTGACAAGGTTTGGATCCCTTTCGTCAAAAATGCGTGCTTTCGGGATCGAAAAGTCTCTTCTTTCATGGATTCGAAGCTACCTTTCGAATCGTTCAATTCAAGTTGTTTTGGACGGATTCAAGTCTGATATTCACTTTGTAAATGCTGGCGTTCCCCAGGGCTCCGTTTTGTCTCCGACACTTTTACTCATTTTTAAAAATGATCTCTTGTGTGTTACTTCTAATTCAATTCACTCCTCCGCTGACGGCAGTACCCTCAACTTCTCACATTTGTTCACGAGTTTATGACCCTGCACTTCGGTTGTAGATAGTGAGCGGCAACGTATGTTAAGCTCAATCAATTCTGATATCGACATCATCATCCAATCCAATAGAGTGGAATTGAATGCATCCAAAACATCATGCTGTGTCTTGTCGTTAAAGCGTATAACTAACACGCAGCCGTTATCCATGAATGGCAATTGCATCTCAGAAACCGAAAAGCTTTCCATCCTGGGTATGTGTGTTCCTCAGAATCTTAATTGGAGTGACCACATATTCACAACAGATGCAAGAAATATTTCTCATCCTTAGGTCTGACTACCATCTATGTGGCGTTCATTCGCCCCAAATTAGAGTTTAACGCTCATGTCTGGTCCGGTGCTTCTAAGAACTACTAGACAGAATTCAAAAACGCGCGATAAAACTGATAGGTGACTCCAGCATTACCAAAACATTAGACTCGATGAAACATCGCAGGAATGTTTCCTGCCTCTCCCTGTTTTATCGTTACTTCCACAAAAAATGCTCTGATAAAATAGCCATTTGCATTCCGCTCCTTCAACATTTCTCCCGCCACACAAGTCTCTCTAGGAATGCTCACCAATATACCCTGAAACCCGCTTGCGGACGTACCGTCAAATATAGAGAATCTTTCATTGACCGAACCACACGAATCTGGAACTCCCTGCCGGATTCGGTCTTCCCCCCTCAATGCAACATGCAAGCATTTAAGATCAATGTCTATCGGCGTCTCCTCTATACCTTCTGTCCGCACTGTGTCGCCGATATAATAAGGTGCGCGCAAATTATTTAAAAAAAAAAAAAAAAAAACAACGTGAGCAGGTCTACGTCCTTTAATATTTTGTTTTTGAGTTTCGGTTTTCTTAATTGTTGGTACAAGACTTTCTGGCTTTAATTCTTGTTTTTCTTTGTTCTTTGGTTTTCTTTTCCAAATTTGAACTTCCAAATATCTTCCAAATAGGGCGCCGTGGCGCAGTAGTTAGTGTGTTGGACTCTCACGCACGATGAGCGAGTTCGGATCCCGATAATACCAACGCCATCGAATGTTTATTTCGCGGCGTCCCTCCTCGGCGGGGTGCTGGCAAAACCCCCCGTAGTATAACTTGCCCAGAAAAAGCTTCTCGACTCACCGTTCGGAATCGGCATTAAACTGTAGGTCCCTTTCACCTGTGTGAAAAATAGAATCACACACAACATGGGTGATTGAAGGGAAGCTTGGCTCTGGTCCTTCATGAGCTGTAACGCCACCAAAGAAGAAGAAGAAATATCTTACAATATATTTAGTTTTATTGCTGAATATTACGTTCTGTCAAATCAAATTATTTTGGTCAAGAAATCTCTTACTGAAATCAAGTCGTTTTTTCCCTGCGGACTCAAAAGATTTTCTTGGCCCGCGTCTTAAAAAAACATTCAATGTATAAACTAAATTAGCTCTTTTTGGGTAAATCACCCGCGGCTTATTTTGGTCTTTTTGTAACGAAATAGGTAGGTTATTTTGATATTGACAGCTGGTTCCCGCCCGAAATCTTGACTGAAAGTCAGTATCATACATCCGCGGAACGAAATGAGACGCTCTACGCATGAGTAACTGTGGGAAATATTGAAAACTTATTTCCAAAGTGATTGCTGTGTAGCACAAACATTGCGTTTTTTTTAAAAAGAAGTTTTGGACGAAATGAAGCACCCACCGCGACTGCTGTACGCAAATTTGTGCACAAAGTTCCTGAGACTGGTATACTAGTGCAACACTCACTCATGGTGCCCGTCGTCGTACGGTGCGCACAGATGACTGCTGTCGCCGAGAGTGTGAGACTCAATTCACGAACATCAACTCACCATCGTTCTCAACAGGTCAACATTTCACGAACTAGCCTGAGGAGAATTCTGGACAAAGATCTCGGATTATTCACAAGGTCTGATGGACTCAGCAATTGAAGGCACGCGACCATCCGCTTCGTTATCGCTTCGCAGTTTGTGCCAGCTTGAATTGGACGTTGATTTTGGGCGAAAAATCGTCTTTTTTGACGAGGCGCATTCTCATCTCGGCGGCTACGGTAACAAACAAAACTGTCGCACTTGGGGCTCGGAAAACCAGCACGTTATTATCGAGAAGCCAAGCCAGAGAGTGACAGTTTGGTGTGGATTGTTCAGTGATGGCAACATTGCACCAATTTTCTTCAAAAATGAGGCTGGAAACACGGTTTCGGTCAATTGTGGGCGTTGCAGAGCCATGTTAATCGATTTTTTTTTTTATTGAAATTGAAGACATGGCGTTGTCAATTGGCTCCGTCAGAGCTGCGATTAGACCCCTTTGGGGTTTTTTTTTTTTTTTTTGTGGGGAACCGTGAAGGACTGATACTATGACAACAATCCCATACAATGCCTCAAGCACTTAAGGAAAATATCATCTAAGCAATCCGTGAGCTACAGCCCGAATCCATCAACAAGGTCTTGGAGAATTGGGTTGACAGAATGCACTACTGCGAAGCCAGCCGAGGCAGCCACTTGAACGACGTTGTATTTCATAGGTAATGGAAATGTTTTTCCTTGCTAATAAAGCCATAATCCATAATACATGGAAAATATTTAATTTTGTTCATTTTCTTGCATTTGGCCCTCCCTGTATTAGCTTGCTAGATATTAGCCGTCTATTTCATATTGATGCCGAATATCTTCTTCGTCCTTTGGCGCTACAGTTCATGGCGAACCTGGGCCTCTTTCAAAAAACCTCCCCAACTGGCACGGTCTTTCGCCAGCAGTCCCCAGTGCCGCACGCCTAGTTGGTAAAGGTCCTCTTCCAATTGGTTGCGCCACCTTAAATTTGGCCGTCCTCGACTGCGTCTCCTCTCGGGGTTGGATTAATAGACCTTCCGGGCTGGAGCTGTGTTTTCCATGTACTCAACATGACCTAGCCATCTTAGGCGTTGGATCCGAAGACGCCGTGCTATGTTCATGTCGCTGTACAACCCGTACAGTTCACTGTTAAGTCTTCTCCTCCACTCCCCATTTATGCAGGTCGACCAAGGGCCTCCTCATCCGCTTTCAATAAGATCCATGTCCCTGCGCCATAGAGCAGGACCGGAATGATAAAGGTCTTGTATGTATATGCTCACCCTGGTTTTTCGAGAGAGGGCTCTGCTTTTCAATTGCCTCCCAAGCCCAAAGAAACAGCGGTTGGCAGGAGTTATTCTGCGTTTGATGTTGACGACGTCCTTGACTACCCCGAAATTATACCTACCAATATGTGCACCCTGGCCAAGACGCCGGTGGTTCGTGTCCTTTTTCGACGACAGCATATAATTCGTTTTGCCCTCATTTACCGCCAGTTCCATTTTAGCTGCTTCCGTCTTAATGCTCGTCAATGCCTCATGGACATCTCGCCGACTTCGTCCAATTAGGTCAATGTCATCGGCATTGTTGGCAGTTGTATGGACTTGAAAAAGATGGTGCCCCTCGTATTGATCAGAGGGTTTTGCACTATCCGCATAAGGACGATGTTGAAAAAGTCACACGATAGCGTGTCGCAAAGTCTAAAACCTTTTTTGACATAAAAGATATGGGTTAGGTCGCTTCCGAACCTGATGGAGCAGCGAGAGTTCTCCAAAGTGATCCTGCACAATCTGACGAGTTTGGCAGGGATGTCAAAACTAGTTATTGATACTATCGTATGCAGCCTTGAAGTCGACAAACAGGTGGTGAATGTCGATCTGGAACTCGTTTGTTTTTTCCAGGATCCGCCGCAGTGAGAATAATTGATCTATAGTGGACCTCCCGGCCCTGAAACCACACTGATATGGACCAATCATTTTTTTAACGAACGGTTTCAAGCGTTCACACAGAACAGCAGAGAAGATTTTATAACGATGTCCAGAAGACTTATTCCTCTGTAGATGGCGCAGACGAAGGGGTCTCCTTTCTTGTGGATCGGGCAAACGATACTAAGATTCCATTCATCGGGCAACTAGGTCATCTCCAGCTGCCTTGAAGAGCTCGGCAGTTCTTCCAGATTCTTAGTACCGACTGTGAATCCACTACTAGGTTTCCATTTTCGTCCCTGCAGGCTTCCGTCCTGGTCTTATATCCCTGGCATGTTTGTTTCATTCGTTGATAAAACTTCCGAACGTCATTCCTGCGATAGGATCTCTCCATCTCTACGATCACGAGCTTCTCATGCTCCCTCTTTTTCTGTTTTGAGAAGCTTATGCTTCTCCCTCCTCTTCTGCTCTTAATGCTCACGAGCAGCTCTCGTCCTTCTATGCAGCGCCTCTTGATAGGCTTGCTGCTTTGCTGCGTGAGCCCTCCTACACTCGTCGTCAAACCATGGGTTTCTTGTTGGTGGCGTTTTGAAACCCAGTATCTCAGAAGCAGCACTTTCTAAGGCTTGTTGACAACGGGTCCATTGGTGTTGTACAGTCTGAGCAGATGTTGGAGGGTTTTCCGAGAGCTTAAGGGAGACGCGATTGGCATAGGCTCTGGCGGTCTCTTGCGATTGTAGCGTTGCGACGTTGTATGCCGATGGTCTTAGTCGATTTTTCAGGGTCAGGCATATTCGAAGTCGTAACCAGGCTGTCACATGATAGTGGTCCGAGTCGATGTTGGCTCCTCTAAAAGTTCGCACATCCAGAATGTCGGATGCGTGACTGCCATCAATCGCAATGTGGTCAATCTGGTAGACGGTCGGTTGATCCGGAGATCGCCAGGTCCCTTTGTAGATGTTGAGATGTGGGAAACGCGTGCTAGCAACTAAAAGATGTCGCCCCATTGCGAAGTCTATCAGCCTAAATCCATTTTCGGATGTGGTGTTGTGTAGGCTGTGCTTGCCCAGTCCTTGCCCAGTTTTGCGTTAAAGTTTCCCGGTACGATTTTGACATCGTGTTGGCCTCTGACGCCGATGACACGGTTTCGAATCCGGACACAGCCATGTCATCGAACGTGTTTTTTACGGTGTTTCTCCTCAGCGGGGTTCTGACAAAACCCCCTGTAGTAAAATTGTCATGGAAACCTTCTCGAAATTCGCCGTTCGGATCCGGCAATAAACTGTGGGGAAAATTAAATCACACACAACAAGGGTGATTGAGAGAAGCTCGGCTTAGGTCCTTCATGGGCTGTAACGCCAACATACAACTGGGACATTGGGCATATGTCCTATCTCGTAGGTCGTAGAAGTGGTCTTTTGTAGCGTCATCCTTGTCCTCGGTAGGGGCATGAGCGCAAATTAGACTGATGTTTGCGAATTTAGCCTTGATGCGGATGGCCATGAGGCGTTCGCTTACATGCCTGATGCTCAAGACTTTTTGCCTAAGTCTACCTCTAATAACAAATCCGCATCCGAATAAGCGTTGTCTTCTCTCCTTGTAGCAGTCGCCGTAGTAGATATCACAGTTTCTCATCCTCTTTTTGCCCGGTCCATCCCATCGCATTTCCTGGATTGCGGTAATATCTGCCTTATAACAGTCTAGGGCCTCCGCAAGTTGTTCGGCTGCACGTGGTCTGTTGAGAGACCTTATATTCCACGGACAAAGCCGAATATCAATCTTCCGTTTTTCTTTGGTTGTTTCCTGGGTCGTCATCGGTTAATCCGTTCGTTTTTTTGTATCCGAGGCTTTTTTTGGGTTTTTTGGCTTGTTGGTTTTTTTCCAGGTATGGCTTGCCGGTCCATAGCCTAACCGACACTTATCCTGTTTTGTGGGGCAGGAAACCCGCCATTCGCCCTTTTCCGTTCGCGATTTCAAAAGAAATCCCCAGGTAGCACCACGAGGAGGTGGAAATAGGGCTTACTAACTGAGCTGCTAGATGTTCGGCTGCAGTGGCTTCTGCTCGCTATTTTGCGAGCCAGCGCATGTCGGATACGCTACCCCTACGAGGCCTTTGTTAGTCGTTTACCACCCGAATATGCCGAATATGCCATTACTCCTTTATCTGCTGCCAAGTGAATCACTGAGCGATACTGCTCGTTTTGCACATTGGCAAATGCCAAAGAAGACTTTATGCAAATGCCTGTCAAAAGTAGACTAAGGGAAATAAATGACAGACACGTCCGTCTTAAAAATTGCTTCCACCAACGCCACATGTCCCAAACACATACTTACAGATATGTACATATTTATTAGCCTTTCCTCGTATCCTGTACCTTTAGTTTCCTAAAACCTTTCATATGTATGTACGGGTAAGGCTTTTATAAATTAGGTTCAATGAACCACCTCCATTTTTCTTCCCGGAAAAGATTTTGCCTAATAATTGCATTCCAGTAACTTTTTTATGTACGAGTAGTTCCAGAAAAAAAAAAAAGTGTTTAAATGTAAGGCCACTTTTGAAATACACATATGATTTGGCATGGATTTGAAAAGTGTCCGACCTTGTATTCATTGAAAATATCTCATGTGTGATGACGGGGAGATGAAAAGGTGGTTGAGGATTTGCGTCCTTATTGAAAATTCTCAAAAGGAAGCCAATAACAAATGACATTCCGACCGAAAGAGCCGGAAAGTATATAGGTTGACAGAATAAAAGAAAACCAACAAGCTAGAAAGGTCCGGCCTCAAAAAAACGAACGGAAATCACTTAACGGCTTTTTCATATTACTTGCCCAAAAGAAACCAACAAAAAAAAAAAAAAAAAAAAAAAAAAAAAAAACAAGAAAACAAATTTTCTCCTCATCCTCATAGATCCCAGTAGGAAGAAGAGGATTTTATGTTTGTCTTTTTTATTCTGGAAATTCTCTATCCCTCTTCCTTTTTTGCTCCTTCTGACGATGCTATTCCTGTCTTCCGTTTGGTCAATTGTCATGTTTTTATTTGTGAGAACGCATTATCTACTTATAGTCACTGTCGGCATGGCTTCCGGTTTCTGTTTAAATGACACAGGGAGACAATAGGGAGTCATTGACGGGAAGTTTTAGAATGGGTTCTTTGGTCTACTTGTTTTGCGTTACTGCTTCTTTTTTGTCCACCTTGGCATTACTCGCACAGCAGTGGCGAGCTTTACGATAACTTTTTTTCCTTTTATTCGAGAGCCTACAGGCTCGAAAATAGGGATGTTTCCCGTTAAATATACATATTATACATTGTACTGATAATTTTGGAAGCCCAAGCAAAACTTTTCAGAGTCAAACGAAAAGTTTACCGCTGGGGAGTTCTTTAACTGTTTAGAAACTAGGACGACCTCTGATCTTTTTTTATTACCACATGGGGAGTGCTTACTCGGTTTAAATATTTTACCGATTTGCGAGTTAATTTGACCTAAAAAGTAGACTTAGAGAAAGTACAATAAAAGTGACGTGCAAAAATTAACTGTCAGTGACAACCATTCCGCCTAAGAAGTTATATTTTTGTTTAACGCATCAGTACTAAAGAAATAGTAATTATCTTACATCCGAACGTAGGCCGGCATTGTCCCTAAAATTAATTCTGAATGGCATTTAATTAATATTCCGTGCCGTTCTGGAACCTTTAATTAATGAGCAAGGAGCAACGAGCAACGTTAAAAGAAAAGGCGTGTGTCCGTAGCTACAAGTATCATGCGGTCGTCGAGGCTTTATTACCGTTCATGTTATGTCCGAAGAGAATGAGCATCACAGAGGTTGACATAACCACGACTGGCGACTGTAAGCCGCAATTTGGGACAATTCTCCGAATGCGCCCTGTTGACAAGCACAGGCTTTCATACTTCATTTATAGTGATAATGAGCAATGTTTCGCGTCGTTGTTGAAGGGTAATTTTAATGCATGTCCTTTCGGTCCGAAAAGCAAGCACCCTCCAAAGGCCATCACGTAAAAGGGACAAAAAATTATATGAATATGCAGCGCTTTCAGGATTTTTAATTTGAACATTCCTGATTGCATATGGATCAGTACGTTTGCAGCCACGAAACAACGTTATTCTTTACTCGGTCGTCCCATCAAACTGGCTGGCTATCCTTGGTGCCCAAGACAAACGTTGTTCGCTTTGTTTACCATTTGTAATTAAAGTACATACATATATTCTTGTATGTATTTACGTTTTCCAATATCCCTTTTCGGTCCTTCTTAATGAGATTACCATAAATGTATGTGCACCAAGCGAAAGCGAAAAGACTGATACAAGACACGAATATGCATGGGGAAGGGTATTTTCATAATTAAAATATTGATTTTTGTCTGTTCTGTGTTTAATTGATAATTTCAGGGGACGGTTTTTGTTGTTGTTCTTTCCTGAATGCGAATCCTGGTCAATGGTAGATAGTTAAGATCTTTAGTTCGCTTGTAGTAAGAGTCGAATTGGGTTGATCTGCAATTAAATACCTTTTAACCTGAATGTAACTGTCCCAATTAATCTGTGGAAGAAATAGAGTGGGGCAATTAGAGCTGTTATTGCAGTCGACGGGCATGCTTTCATCTTCCCAAATTCTACATATGGTCTGGTGCATGCTCTCCACCAGAACATCGCCGCCAGCCTTGAAGAGCAGTAATTTGAAGCCATCTGAGCCGGCGGCCTTGTTGTTCTTCAGCTTTTGAATAGCTGTGCCGACTTCATCGATGCTGGATGAAAGGATTACTTCAGCGGCTGGAATTGGGATTTCCTTAGTCCCAGCAACTCTCTCTTGGTCATGCTCGTTAAGCAACTGCTAGAAATGCGGGTCGGTGACAAGATTACCTTCGCAATTTCGAAGAGCCTGGGTGCCTTTCTTGAAGCTTCCTGCAAGGCTTTTAGCTTTCTTATAAAAGGGCTGTTTTTTATGTTTGTGCCTACACTCCCTGATATCCTTGAGCCGGAAGGCTGTGAAGATTCTCTACTCGCAGCAGTTTTTTCTCCTCCATTCTTTTGGCGTGGTACTTCTCTTGCAGTGCCCTGGTTTTTCGCTGCAGCGCCTTTTGGTACGCCTCGTCGGTTGCTGGCTTTTTTCTGCTCAAACTCTCTATCATACCACAGGTTTCTTGGCGGGGGTGGTATGTAGATAGCCTAAAGTGTTCTTAGCTACTTCCTGAATGGCTGAGCGGTTATGCAGCCACATATTGTTGAGAGCCTTTTGCTCAGTTGCGCCCTCTAGACTCTTTTAACCTGCGGTGTGCTCAGGCGTCCAATGTCGAACCTCCTCATGGTGGACTGGTACAGCTTTGTGACATTGCACAGTAGACCTGTGAATTTTGCTGCCACGATGAAATGATCAGAATCGGCATTTGCCCCCTGAATGTTCGCACATTCAGGATGATTGAAGAGTGTGGTCGATTTGGTTGGCGGTCCGACCATCCGGAGAACGCCGGGTGACTGTGTGGATTCACTTGGGGAAATTTTGTGCAATTTATCACCGCATTACGAGTTGAACAATGCAACAATGAACAATGCGAACAAGCCCATGCAGCAAAACAAGAGGCATATAAAGCCATGCTGCAACGACGGACGAGAGCTGCTCGCGAAATCTATGAACAGAAGAGAAGAACACACGCTTTTCAGAAGAAAGAAGAGAGAGCACGGAAAGCGTGAGATCGAGGAGATGGAGAGATGCTTCCGCAGGAATGACGCCCGTAAGTTTTACAAAGCCAGAGCGGCGGCCTGCAGGGATTAAAATGGAGAACTAGTAGTAGAGTCGCAGTCGATGCTGAGGATTTGGAAAAACCACTTCTGCAGACTGTATAACGGCGATGATAGACAAGATACCACTGTCAGGCAGAACGAGCCATTCATAATGGACGACAATGAAACAGAATTCGGTCCACCCGACCTAGACGAAGTCAAAATAGTGATATCAAGACTTATGTCTAATAAGTCTACTGAGCTAAAGCAGCGGGCGCAGACGGCCTGTCTGCTGAGCTTCTTAAGGCGGCTGGAGATGTGCTGGTTAGGTGCATGCTCCTTCTTATTTGCAATGTATGGTCGGAGGAAAGCATGCCCGACGAATGGAACCTCAGCATTGTTCGCCCGGTCCATAAGAAAGGAGACCCCTATAACTGCGCCAACCATAGGGGAATAAGTCTCCTTAACATCGCATATAAGATCTTCTCTGCCGTATTGTGTGAACGCCTGAAACCGTTGGTGGATAACCTGATCGGCTCTTATCAGTGTGGTTTCACGCAAGGTAGACCAAATATTTACGCTGTGGCAGTTCTTGGAAAAGACCCAGGAATACCAAATCGACACTCACCACCTCTTCGTCGATTTCAAGGCTGCATATGACAACGTGTATAGAGATGAGCTATACAAAGCCATGTCTAGTTTTAACATCCCTGCCAAACTCGTCCGACTGTGCAGGATGACAATGGAGAATTCTCGCTGCTCCATTAAGGTCGGTAATGAGCAAACCGAGACGTTTGATGTTAAAAAAGATTTAGGCAGGGCGACGCGCTGTCGTGCAACTTTTTCAACATCGTGCTTGAAAAGATCGTGCAAGAGTCACTGGCCAACACAAGAGGTACGATTTATTTCAAGTCTACTCAATTGCTTGCGTACGCCGACGACAATGACGTGATTGGACGGACACAGCGAGACGTCAATGAGGCCTTTGTAAGCATTGAGGTAGAAGCGGCTAAAATAGGTCTCAAGGTTAATGAGGGTAAAACCAAATATCTGCTTTCATCTAAAAGAGACGGACAACACCGGCCAGACGGCCAGAACGTCACCATGGGCGGATATAACTTTGAAGTGGTCAAGGAATTCGTCTACCTTGGCTCACTGATGACCAGCGACAACAACACCAGCGCTAAGATAAAACGCAGAATCACTCTTGCCAACCGCTGTTTTTTTGGGCTCAAGAAGCAATTGAGAAGTAGAGCCCTCTCTCGGAAAATCAAGGTGACACTATATAAGACCCTAATCATCCCAGTCCTCCTTTACAGCGAAGAGGCTTGGACCTTAACAAAAGCGGTTGAAGATGCCCTTGGTCGTTTCGAGATTAAAATTCTGCGCACTATCTACGGTCCCGTTTGTTCAAACGGTGTATGGAGGAGAAGATATAACGAAGAACTGTACGGGTTGTACAGCGACATGGGCCTGGTACGACGTCTAGGGATACAGAGTCTAAGGTGGCTAGGCCATGTAGAGCGCATGGAAAATATAGCTCTGACCCGAAGAGTCTTCGAATCCACTCCGGAAGGAAGGCGCGGCAGAGGACGGCCGCATCATCGGTGGCGCACGCAGGTGGAAGGGGGCCTTAACCAACTGGGCGTGCGGCGCTGAAAACAGCTGGCTAAAGACCGTGCCAGCTGGAGACGCTTTTTGGTTGAGGCCCAGGTTCACCACGGACTGTAGCGCCACCTAAGTAAGTATTACGAGTTGTCGCAAATTCCGTGAGTCGGAAGCCGTTATCTGTTGTTGCATCGTAGAAGCTATGCTTTCCGATCACTCCGTCAAAGGTGTTCTCATTACCGATTTTGGCATTGAAGTCCCGGAGTACGATTTTAACATCGTACTCCGGACAAGCTCCGTAGGCGTTGTCCAAGAGAACATAGAAGTCCTTTTTGATTGGGCCTTCAGCCTCTTGAGACAGCCACATATGAGACTGATATTGTAAAATCTGCCTTTGATGCGGATCGTAGCCAGGTGATCATTTATAGGATTAAAGTCGATGACCTTCGACCTTAACCGGGAAAGCGACCGCACCGCACCGAAACATGTGCAATCTTCTGTGACAGCTCAAATAGATGTCGCAATCTTGTTTCCATATCATACCGTTTCCTATCCAGCGTATTTCCTGAATCGTAGTAACATCAGTCTTGTACTGCTCAGTTTATGAGCAGCTCCTGGAGTGTACAGAGTTCTGACATTACAGGAGCATACTCGCAAGTCGTTTTCCTTTTTCACGCCATGTCGTCTTCGAGAATCCATCTGTTTGTGTTGTACTGTTACCGGTCTGGCCGAACCCATACCCTCGGACAGTGGTAGTATAGACACGCAATAATATCCCCTTCTATACAGACAGTATTGCATTCATACTCTTAGGTTAGGTTAGGTGAGTGGATGCCCTATTGACGAAAGCTCAAGCCTCACTTAGACTACGAGGAGTCCATGTGCCCAGTTAAGGGCAAGTTTTTCTTGCTGGTGCGCATGTATCTAATTGATGCAATTGTTTATTGGCTTTTGCTATTAGCCCCGCCTCTATTTCTCCGTAGGGTGTTCTGAGTGCGGTTTTAGCTTTAGTTGTAATACGTGCGGAGTGTGTGCCTGATCCTATTCTAGCTAGCTCGTCTGTCTTCTCACTTCCGTATCCATCAGTGGGTCACCGTACTTACATCTGATATCTCCTCCTTGCAGAGTTTGACGAGCTTGGATCTTATCCATGTTGCTTGCAGAGCTTTAATGGCTGCCTGGCTGTCACCATAGATGTTGTACCTTTTACCTGAGAGACTTTCTTTAAGAATCAGGAACGCAACGTTTTTTATTATGAAGACCTCAGCTTGAAAACCGCTACAGCCGTCATCATTCGAAATAGACCCCGGCTCCTGTACCGGTATCCAACGGTATGGATTGCCAGTTCATTTTCCGTACGTACCATACCACTTGTTCATCCCTCCCTGGAAGGAATTCTGATAGAGAATCTCCTCTCGCAGCAAGGAAGCCGGGTGATGTAGTCCGTTTCGGTTTTGAATCTCAAGATGGCCCATCGATCCAAGGCTTATGCTTGGCCATGAGGACCCCCAGAGATCGGGTTCGTGTATTCTTAGCACAGTCCTGGCTGCGATGCTCTCGCAGTATATGTCCAAGGGCGGAAGGTTAAGCATTGTTTCAAGAGCCGCCGTTGGTGTGGATTGCATAGATCCAGTCACTGCCAGACAACCTGCCCTCTGAACCCTTGAATCAGTTTGAAGAGGTCATTTCTTCTCAAGTGCCCTCCACCCGGACCATAGATTAGAATAGGTCTTACCATCGCAGTATACAACCAATATACCACTTTTGGTTTGAAGCCCCATGTCTTCAAAGGCTACTATGCAGGAAGTAGGCTTTGTCGGTTCTTTCATTAATGTTGTCCTTACAGCTAAGCTTGGAGTTTAAGATTGTGCCAAGCTACTTGGCAGATTTTCTAGCGATCAGATGGATACCATTCTTACGGTGTTAAGTGAATATTGGTTTCCGCCGAGTTCCCTCGCAGTCGTCGCTCCTTGACGCAGTTATTAACTAATAGCAGTGCATAGCTTAGTCTTTCGCTGAGAATCTATTATTTAATTATTAGTAATGAAAGTTAGTGAATTGCCACTACATATTACCACGATTGGGGTGGCCGTGGTGCAGTGGTTAACATCCTCGACCGTCGAGCGGAAGATCTATAGTTCAAATTCGTTTCATAGCCAAGAAAAAGCAATTCCTATACGGAAAAAAGTATGTAACACCGTTGTGAATGCAAAGCGACCAAACGTATATGGTCAACTGAAATTCATCCTCTGCGTATGCAATATTAACACCAATAGTGCATGGACGACTTACTGAGAATTATAACCAACGCGAAATTTTGTCGGCTCTCGACCTATCTAGGACAAACCACTCATCAGAAAAGTGAACGAACAACTACGATCCAAAACTACTGCACTCCGTACAGGTTGTCTGTTAACATTATAAGAGTAAACTCTTAATCCTGCGCAAAATTAAAAAAAAAAAACAAAAAAACCGGGTTAGTACTAAGGAAATAACTGACCGAAACTTCACCTCTACTGTTAGTATTGGAGCTACCCCAAGTAGTATGATGGGCGTTAGCATCACTTCCTTTGACTAAATTCTTCTTATCTTGTTTAGCTATTGCCATCAGTGTTCTCAGAGGGGATGTCTGTATCTGTACCTTCTTCGTATGGTAAATATATCGACGGTATCGCAAAGGTAACTTAAATTGGTTGACCCGATTATGGAGGACCGTTGGTTCGCGGACTAGAGCCAGATCAAGCTGCTCCTTGTTGAGGAGCAGCATGAGGTTGACTCATGTGGCTTTAGTTCAGGTGGAGGTTTGTTTGCACTAAATTCATTGACTGCAGTACACGTCTTTACAGCAAGTGCCGCCCCGCCAGGCTGCGTTTTCTTCGTGAGTCTCAAAGGAAACTCACCAGCTCCGAAGAACAAGCACATATTGTAGTGTACCCACAAACAAAACATTTCCCACGTACCAAAAACAACATACCAAAACAAAACACTAATCACTTCCTACATACCCGAATAAAACACTTAACATAATGCACACCACACAATAGCGTCACATGACACCAAGAGTTACTCACGGGACGGCACTCGCCAAATACCGACAATGTATGAAGACAGGCAAAAGGGGACGTAAACATTACTACGTCCACTGCACTGTGATATTCAATACTATAATGAATGACCCGCAATGTGTCATCTGGTGAAGCGACCCTTTGTAGAGTCAAGTACACTAAAGTCGAAGTATGACTCGCTTGTGGAGTCAAGTGCACTAAAATCAAATTATGGCTCGTGACCCAATTTTAGAATGCATAATGCATTGGAAATGCTATCGGGAATTAGTATATAAGGAACAAAAATTTCTTGAATAAATCAGAATTATTTTAGAAGCCAATCACTCGGCATAGGCTATTTTAATTCTCGAGGAGTGCCAGGAAACAGGCACCCTGACTGTCCAGTGGCGTTCCACGCCGGACACCCCGCTAGGTCGACCCCTTCACTATTGGGAAGCACATTTCTAAGTTACTCTTGCTAATTCCACAGCCTTGAAGTCCTGACGCATACAGCAACCTTGCTGTACTGATCCCAGTTCATTACATGACGATTCTGCCAGGCTGCTGACATCTTACATGATCTTACATGCCATATCACAACATGGCGATCCTTTAAGATCATTACATGGCGATCATTTAAGTTCACAACAATATGTTTCTCTTTTTTCAAAATTTCTGGCGGATTCTCGACAACGAAGATTATACTCTTGGTACCGTCTCATTCATTCCACTCTATACCCATGTCCGGTACGCTCATTTTGGCTTAAGGCCTCTCCTTTAGGCTTTAGGAATTACCTTCTTTGTGAAATCGTGCGAGAAATGGTTTTACTATCCAGCCTGCTTATACTACGCCTCTAGTTCGTGCGAGCAAACGTTGGCACAGTTTTTCCGGCATTCCCTCGAGCCCGTCGTTCTATCTTCGTTTGGGACTTGTTGAGGTTTTCCTCACCCTTGTCCGTCCTTTTGCCTCTGCTAGATGCCACTTTGGTAGCCCCTGGTTTTGTTAGGGCGTCTTTGGCAATCACCTTTTCGGCCCATCTGAGCTTCTCCTTCTCCGAATCGGAGAGCAGGGGGATGCCCTTCTGCTCAAGTATGCGCCCCTGTAGTATAATTGTTAAGAAAAGCTTCTCGAATTTCACCGTTCGAAATCGGCAATAAACTGTGGGTCCCTTTCACTTACGGGAAAATTAAATCACACACAACATGGGTTATTGGGGGAAGCTCGGCTTTGCTCCTTCATGGACGTTAACGCCAAAATACATATGTACATACAAGTCTCGGCTTAACTTGAGATAGCTTCCAGACTCTTAGACGTAGTTACTTTTCTGACCTATTAATTATAACTTCTCTGGTTTACTCAACTTTAAAGTTCGTATTAAATCCTGAATTCACCCAGTTAGTTATAAATAGACAGTAAATATGTACCACGTGTCATCATTTGAATTCCGAAAAGGACAATTCGATAGATTTCTTGCTTTAAAGAACATGATCAAATTTATTAGATCCATTTCTTTGCATGGGTCCTCGTCGTTGCTTGGAAATGACCATCTAAATTGGACTACCGTTGCCACTATGACAATGAAAAGAAATGTCAGCTCAGTGTTTTCACTTCATTGAATATATTTTGCTCTCTGACGATAGACAGATACATTTCTGCCACGTATAGTACTCGTACGCACCCGTAGATACTCTTTGGGGATTTTATGATTCTTATTTTATATATATATTTCTTTTTACTTATTTTTGTTTTTCTGTTCTTGTTTTTCGTTTCAGTCCCACCAAGAATTCATCACATTAGTACGGGTGGACATTTGCAAGTCAAGAAAGGTTCTTCAGTGAGAATTGAATGCTCAGCATCGGGTAATCCCACACCAAACGTTACGTGGAGTCGAAAAAATAACATTTTACCGAGTGGTAAGTAGTAATCCTGTCGATGGGCGATAGCATAAAATATCATTGGAGGTGGTGAAAATGGTGACAGCAATGATTACCGTACCTCAATTTAATCAATAGCCTTGGCTTTGATCCCTGATTTTTCTTGTTTCCCGCTTGTATGAGTGTAGTCAGATTGCTGTTACGGTGCTTGCATGACCCTATGCTCGGAGAATAATCGTTTGTTGGCATCGTATTTTATTACGTTTCCTTAGAAAAGTTTTACGGCAAAATAGATATCCAATACTACTGAGGGTAGTGTATTGTTATCTTATGGCGAGTTGATTGCCACTAAGCAAAATTGTTGCTACGAGACTGTTTTTGTTTTCGGTTGTTTAAGTGTCACAGATTTAGAAGTTCAACTGGGATGTGAAGTTTCGTTAAAGAGATTACTCCAGGACAAACAATTAATTAATTAGCAGTTTTAGCCATTTTAATGCATTATCGTATGTCAAGAAAGTTGCAAATTCGGGCAGCACCTGCAATACTGTTCTGGTGGAACATATTTTACGAATAAATCAAGTTAAAAGCTCCGTGACTACACTGACATTCTACTGAACTAATTCAGATTGTTCAATTAATAATCCTGTTTGAAACTCTCTGAAAAGCGATTGTATTCACAAAAAAGTGAACATTTTCTAAACTTTCACTCATGCAATCACATCAAAAACATTTACACATTTGCTCGATTGCCATGCCCTATAGTACCGTCCGGTTACCCTTTTGGTTAAGAATATGGACCTCTGTCATTTACTTCAGAAAACAATCACCAGGAAGTGTAGGAAAAAAACAAACAGAAACAAAAAGGGAGTACGGGGAAAAAAGCTTACTCCAACTAAGAGAGTATAAAAGCAAAAGTGCATCTCTATAAAGCAATTTGACTTTTCTTGTTTTTACCCGGTTGCATGGGGCGTGTTTTAAAGAGCTCTTAACCTAGTGATCTGCTTTACCTCCCCCGCTGGCACGGAACATTGTTAGCATAAAGTAACAATAAGTGTACAACGGACAAACCATCAAAGGCATGCAAGAGATATATTCCCACTGTACATGTACATATCACTGCACCAAACCGACTGTATCATAAAGTAGTTACATTAGCTCATTCTGCTTGTCGACACTTCAAAAATACTCTTATGTATGTACGTTTTTCGAACTAAGATGCAATCCATCTTTTCATGCCCCGAACCTAACGAACAGCCACATGAAATGTGGTGAATCTAATGCCTGTTGAATAGCATTTAGAGCAGTTCACAAGAAGATATGTACATACATATATAGCTAGGTGATGTCCTTGACATTTGGCGTGTTCCAACAATCAGAAAAGTCAGTGGTGACCAGGGTATTTGTTTTCCATGGCCATTAATAAATAATTACGAGAAAAAGGTGAAATGAAACTATTGAAAGGTAATAAATTTCGTTTTATTTATTTATTTATTACAGGAGAAGATAAATTACACTCGCATATCCTGTCGATAGAGAACGTCGATCGGCACAAGGGTGGCGTGTACATTTGTACAGCAAATAATGGTGTGGGACAAGCGGCATCCAGTCAAGTTGTTCTGCATGTTTTGTGTAAGTACATACATATCTGTAAATTATGAAAAACGTTTAGAGGAAGAGCAATATTTTATCAACACGAATAGGCATTTTATTATGAATTACTCCTTTCGCATGGGGCGATCTCAGAAATATTGGTACATACATAAGGCTCCTATTACTCTTTAGAGCAAAAAAGAGTTAATAATATCTCGATTGTATTTATAGCCTATGCTCACCTTGATATTAAATACTTTCTCATATTCCTACATAGATCCTCCAGAAATATCTGTTGAACGGCCAACGGTTTTCTCGGGAGAAGGCCATGAAGCTATGCTGGTGTGTATTGTTCATGGAGAGACACAACCTGAGGTATGTCACTTTATTGTTACATATCCTATTTAAAGGAACAGTTTTAATTTAAAGTGGGTGATGAGTATGGATGAGTGTGAAAGAAATAAAAATACAATAAAGGATGTAATACAGATACAAACCTAATTTTTTTAAGGCTTAGACGTACTTAACATAAGAAGTCTAGATATCTAAAAAGTGTCTGTGGGGGGCCAGGCTGCCGTTGAAAGCCGTCGTGCGCGAACGTACACACGTGTGATAGCCTTGCATCACTAAGCCCTGTTTTATCGATACTTCCACAAAAAATGCTTTGCAAATTTAGTCATAACTCGGGAACTGGTAATATATGTATGCATGTCTAGAAAAAGGCCCTCTTTCAGTTTTCATCCAAAGCCGAAATCGTTTTGTGTATTGTGCGTATTTAATCGCATCGAAAGAATTAATGACTCACATTACAAGCAACGTGTTTAAATTGAATCTTTAGTAAAATCTGGTGAAAAATCCTCGGAAATCCTCCGAAAATTGCAAGAGGTCCCGTCACCTCTCGTACGGCGACATCGTTCATTGTGAATATATTTCTACCGACCAAATAGTGACTGGAGAGTTCTATGTTGTCGTTCTGAGGAGGATGTGAACACGCGTTTTCTGTTTGCGACCAGAATTCGCCAGTAAGGGTTGGATCTTGCACCACGACAAGGCGCCGGCCTATGCCTCGCTGATTATGCAAGAGTTTTTGTTAAAAAACGGTTGAAACGGGACCCCCTAGTACTAAGACTTCGCTGTACACCCGTCCGTCCGTCTGTCACCAGGCTGTATCTCAGGGACCGTGATAGGTAGACAGTTGAAATTTTCACAGATGATGTATTTCTGTCGCCACTATAACAACAATTACTAAAAACAAAATAAGAATAAAATAAATATTTAAGGGGGGCTGCATTACAACAGACATGATCTTCATCCAAAAAATCCCCTTGGTCACATACTGACCTAAGGTTAGTCGACAATATCCCACAACCAATAGCAAACTTCCGAGCTTTGATCCCTATTGTGTCTTTGTTGTATTAATCTTAGCTGCAAACTTTTTCCTATAATTATTGTTATTCATCTTTTCACCTCCTTGCTGTCAAGTAAGATTATTGATTTGAATTCAATGGACACTTTGATGATCAACTATCTCATCATGGAGATTTTTGATCATCAAAGTAATATGCTAACAAACAACAGCTAACAAAAGTTATTGTTCGACTACACGACGTCATCACACTTTTGAAAGCGAAGGGCATTCCTTTTAATGTACTAGCTATCATTAAGGAACTGAACACCAACATTAGAACATCAATCAGCGTTAACGCTAAGAGGACCGATACGATTCCCATTACTTCAGGAATCCGGCAAGAGGACAGTCTGAGCCCGACTCTCTTCAACATTATCATGGAAGCTATCATCAAAGAGGTCAAAGCAGCTGCTTCTCGCTATCGCATGTCAACCGGCGAATTTACAATGATATGCAATGCAGATGACGCAGTACTCATTGCTGAGACGGAAGACAATTTGCAAAGACTACTATATAAGTTTGAAAAACTAGCAATCTCCTCAATATGGAGATATGAGTTGATAAAACTAAATCATTAGTTATACATATGTACCAAAAGAACGAAGAAGATGCAAATTGGCAGTGTTCTGGGGTAAGATGTCCCAAAGCCCTAACGGTCCAAGGTTAAGGTGTCCCAGAACCGCAGAAGTTGAGCTGAAAGTTAATGAAAGAGACGAAAATTATATTTTTGATAATTTTCCCTTTATTATTCCTTGCTGATTATTCTTTTGACTGCTTGCTTGCTTGCTGTTCACTACTTGCTTGCTTGCTTTTGACTGCTTGCTTGCTTTCTTTTGACTGCTTGCTTGCTTGCTTTTGACTGCTTGCTTGCTTGCTTTTGACTGCTTGAATTTGGCTGACCCAGGATATGCCTTTGCTCCCTTATATACTCAGCTATGGCCAGCTGAGTATTACAATTCCTAAATTTTACAATTGTTTTTTAGTTACAGTAGGTTTTGTATAATGTTGAGCAGCAACAGGCAGTAAAAAATAAACCAATAGAGCAAGTCCTCGAATTCACCTATCTAGGCTCCCATATAACCAGCAGCAGAGATATGAAAAAGGAGATAAAACACAAGCCAACAAAGCCGCTACTATTTCAGGCTGCCTAGGAAATGCTATATGGCCAAATAGAGTCATGAACATCGACAGCAAAATGAGAATATACAAAACTTGCATCCGGCCAATATTAACATATGCAGCAGAAACTCGCGCAGACACCAGCACAACCCAACAGATAACGACCACAGTGGAAATGAACACCTTAAGATCTAATGTTGGATACACACGCCTAGATAGGAAAACAAACGCCGAAACGTGTCGCTATGGACAAGAACCAGAAGATGGATGTGGAGAGACCACGTTCAAAGAATGCCAATAAAGATGGCACAATAAGCAACCCGCGGCCACGAGGACGCCCACCGAAAAAATGGCACGAGTGCTGGACATCCGGCTCGACCGACCAACAATGAGCAACGCTAATCGTCCATTAGTTTCGTCCTCTTGTTATAATCGTATCACCATACACACAAATGTAAATGTTGTTAAAGAACAGGATTAATTCCTAAATAAAAATGTAAAAGAAGAAAGTAATATGCCTATAACCTGCTGCAACACAGATCTGTCATCATGCAAAAAATCATTTCAAACGGATTACGGATACAACGTCTCTTTCATTTTTATACATATACTATACAGATGGTACGGAACCCTTCGTGCGCGAGTCCGACTCGCACTTGGGCGGTTTTTTTTTATTTCACACGATCACGTCACACTTCAAGGGTATTCATCTTGACGGCGAAGAGAAGGTCGGAGGATTATCAAGGGTACTTCGAATGACGGAAGCAACGTTGGAATCGTTGCGTGAAGGGGGATGTCAAAAAAAAAAGTTGTAAATCGTTTTCATTTCAGTTATCTGGGAAGGAGATGAGTAGATTGCCTCGCGATCGATTTAGAATAACACCCAAGAACTTGTAAGGCTTGCAATTAATTTAAATTGTGTTTTTTTTTTAGGGCATTTTAGCATACTGATGCCTTCTTTTTAAAGGCAATCGATTGGTAATATAAGTAGATTTAACGCAAAGTCCAAATCTCCCATAAAGAAGAGGCAGATTGTAAATTACATTAAATTATATTATTATAAATATAACCTTGCAGTAATAGGCAGGGCACACAACACGGTATACTTGTATAACGCTAGTGAGTGTCTCATTAATATGTATTAAGCATTATCATTGTCGTTCATTCAAAAGTTGGAATCAATAACATATATTTGGGGACAGTTTCGCTATCTGCAATTGCGTGTTTTAGGAATCAGTTATTGGTTGCAGCATTGGGAAATATTTACCTGAATCCGGCCCAGTGTGAGTTAATATGTGAACCGCTCCATTGAAACTGATTTTCCAGATCTATTCAAGGAAGTCAGGTGGACGAGGTGACATGACTTTGAGCACACTCTCACTGTTATATCATATGGCTTTAATATCGTCAGTCTTGCAATACGATTTATGTATATTAAAATTAATTCTTATTACGAATATATGTGTATCGCACAAGTAACCATCAAATGACAGTGTAGCTAGCACGGTATATCCTATACTAAGAAGGTGAATACTAAAAAACGGTGAGAAACAAGTGGGTCAGCTTGCTAACAACAGAACAGAACGATTCATTTGCAAATTGTCGATGTATCACAACATTAAAGTTGTAAAAATCAGTTATAAAGCAGCACCTATCTTATCTATTTATCTCTGTAATTGCATCCCACTTGATTTATCTAGATTTAAAGATAAGAAATATTATAGTTTCTCACCATAATCCAAGGGGCATTGTAATACATATGAACATATATTCTTAAAGGTTTTTCAAAATAGTGGTTAAGTTGCTGCGACTGTGCGTATCCATAATAGAAGTCCTTTAAACTAATAAATACCTCACAGAGTATTTCTAAAAAAACCCAACTATGTACCGCAAAATGGAATTTAAAAAACTGAAACAAACACACCATCAGTGCTATTTTTGCGCAATAGAAAACAAATAACGTTTATACTTGTGCACATTTTAATGGAGCTTCAAGGTTTTTACGCTCATAGCCAAACTGAAAGCACCATCGCACACAAATACCTACTTTGTCCCATTCAAACGACGCCTCTTCAATCAACGGAAGGAAAATGCAACCCAAACAGTAACAACAAACGAACCATTCAACCTTAACAACCAAACCGTTAAAAGAACCAAACCATTTAATTAAAGCGCACGACATAGTGGCGAAGCAACAAACCCGCTCCCTATTATCACGGTGGCTTTGCCAACGAATTGCCAAAAGAATACCCTGTGTTTCAAACAAAACTACGATGCGCGCCAAAAAGATGGAAAACAAATGACGAAAATAGTGCTCCTACTTCTAAATATGTACATATACACGAACATACATACATATATGCAAACAGGTTCACTGTGTTGTCTGCGCCATTTCCTGAAAATACCAAAAACTGGGAATATGTAGTCGTCGTTGACCACCACCGGGAGCCAGTTTCGAAGCGAGTGAGGAAAACTGCGCGTGAAAACGTGCACATTAAAATGATTCAATGAGCACATTGCATGCCAAAAACCGATCCCTCTTCTTGCATTATCCTCTTCTTCTACAACGGGAAAAATTAAGGAATTCCCTTCGCGAAATGACTGGACTGTCTGGGAGGGCAGCGAGTGAGGGTAGAGCAAGGATTTGCGTTTTCCAAATGCCTTTCAACGATCCCGCCAAATATATATTGCCTTTGGAATATAAGCGGACCATATACTCGAATTATGGTTACACTGAATCCTGGCTACGGAGAATACAAAACGAATCAAAATCGAAACGAATCTTGAGGCAATAATTTCGCTTCCGTTTAAAGGGATTTATTTGCTATAATCGTAAAACTACACGAATAACACTTGACGCCATCTGGAGTCGGACCCTGTCGCTTATTTATTGTGCTAGAATTAAATTAATTCTGTCAAAGGACTCTTTGCCTGTTCCGAGAAATACAATGCGAGAATGCAGTGCCCTGTATATCGTGCTTTGGGATATGAGGACACTGCCCAGTGGATGAAAAGATCACAAAGCAGTTGTTACTAGGACAGTCATGGGGACAAATATTGAGGTTAAGTTTTGTTACTGATATCCTGGGGATATAGGACGGCAAGTTATTATTCCTGTATTCCATGTCAAGTGTCTGCATTGCCAGCATTTTGAGAAAGGTGCTACGACCTGATAGAATTCGGATGAACAGAATGAGATAAGGGAGCTCTAAAACGTTTGTATGTACATACATCATATTAACTGAGTAAAATTTGTGTTGGGGATATGTTACTTCTATCTGTGGTAAGGAATGAAAACGAATCAAATACAATGAATTCGTTATAATGCAAACTTGAACTCAGGTAACATGCAAGTAAGTACGGTGTTGGCGAGTGTCAACTTATTTTTATTTTATTTATTTTTTGCTCTTTTGATAGGGTTGCATGTCTAAACCACTAGTTTTAGACACAATTACATTGCAGAATATCACAAGTATGAGGTACAATTGCTTATGCAAAATGCATTATTTTCTGATGTATCACTGGAATAAAATGTCCAAGCAAGGACATTTCCGAGTCTGAAGTACAAACTAAATTAAATTTTAAAGGCTGCGATTTCTATGACAAAAAAGCTACCTACTTGAATAATGGTATATAAGCAGTGAAACTGGACTGCCGTGTAAAGTTAACGGGGTACTGACAAAACCCCCTGTAGTATAATTGTCAAGAAAAGCTTCTCGAATCTCGACGTTCGGAACCGGCAGTAAGCTGTAGGTGAAAGGGCCTATGTGAGAAATAAAATCTCACTAAACATGGGTGATTGAGAGAAGCTCGGCTTTGGTCCTCCATACACAAAACGGAGGCAATATTTTACAATGCAATGTTAAATAAGTTTCCATACAGTGAGAAAAAAAGAACAAGGTAACATAATATGGTATGTTCAGTACTTTCTATTACCTCGCTTCTCTCTAAGAACTTCTCTTAAAGATTTTTCATACTTCCAACAAGTTTCTTTGTGACATCTGGCTCAATTGAATTCCACTCTGAAAGGATGTCTTCTCAAAGTGCGTTTTTGTTGACAATGTCGTTTTTTTTTTATTATTCGCCTCCCTATTTCATCCCAAGGATGTTCAATAGGGTTTAAGTCAGGAGGTTGGGGGTGTATGAAGCTGTTTCGCGATGTTGTATATTAGCGATTCGTTTACAAGTCTAGCAGTGTGCTTAGGGTTTTGTTGGAATACAAATTACCATGTTAGTCCAATCTTGTCCGCTTTCTTTCTTAAATTATTTTTGAGAATATCTAGGTACATGTATGTATGTATGTAGGTATGTATGTTGGCGTTACATTTCATGAAGGACAAAAGCCGAGCTTCTCTCAATCACCCATGTTGTGTGCGATTTTATTTTTCCCATAGGTGAAAGGAACCTACAGTTTACTTCCGGTTCCGAACGGCGAGATTCGAAAAGCTTTTCCTGACAACTATACTTCAGGGGGTTGGCAGTACCCCGCTGAGGAGAAGCAATAGTGTGCGTGCCGGTGTCTATGCACCGACCCTGAAATTCGACCAATCCAATTAGACTAAAGAACCATTTTAGTGTATTCCAAGCTAAATTACCGGCAATTCGTGAGGCTGCCGACTGCTAGGCACAGTAGCAGTGACATTGTCATCTGAACAGACAGCCAAGAGGCAATAAAAGCACTCGAATCGCCAATAATAAAACCTAAATTGGTCAGAAAGTGCCGCAAATCTCTGAATGATTAATCGAGCAGTTGCACTGTTACGTTGTCCTGGCTACCTGGGCATAGTGATATACCAGGTAACTGTCAAGCAGACGAACTAGCCAGAATGGGCACCACACTCGATCTCGACTGTTAAAGGGGATATCCATCAACCAATGGAAACGCTAAAATATAAAATCTCGAAACAGGCACTCCTACAGTCCAATGAGAGATGGCGTGACCTTGATACATGCAACAACGCGAGACAGACCTAGCCCAGGTACTGACAGAATATCTTAACAAGGGTCCAGGGTTTTCCGAAGTCTGCAATATTCAGCGACGTAAGCAAGTTCAACTTATTTGGCAATGATGGTAGGCATATAGTTCAACTGAAAGTTAATACTGAACTAGAAAATATTAATCATAATGATGTGGGGTGTATGGCTGCTGAGGTAAGATAAATGGAGTTTATAGACTATAAAATGTATTAGTATGGATACTAAGATATCCTTAAATGAAATTTACAACAAACAGTCACAAAACTGGGTCTAGCGTCAAATTACGTCTTTTAACAAGTAAATGACTCCAATCATACTACCCATAATGTTTGGATGTGGTTACCCTTTCGCAACTGAAAACACCCCCGCGATTGCCAGACATCAATCCAGTCGAACACCTGTGAGATCCGTTTGAGAGAAATCGGCGTATTAGCAACAAAACCGCTCTTAAGAAACTCTCACGCAGGAATGGGAACCTAATAGCCCAAACATTACAAAAATACTTATGGACAGCATGCCAAAACGCTTGCAAGTTGTAATCAAAGCAAAAAGTGGGTCAACAAGCTATTGATAAGCTATCCACTCCATCAATTATTGTAATATGTTATAACTTTAATCGGTTTTGTGCGGATAATTTTGTGTTATATTTTCCTGAGGTAAATTGTTCGTTAGCTTCTTAACGCGTTGGAATTATGGTTTTTTGTTTTTTCCTTTTTACTGCTTTATGACAATGAAGCCAGACAATTTTTAGGGTTTCGTACCCAAAGGTAAAACGGAACCCTATTACTAAGACTTCGCTGTCAGTCCGTCCGTCCGTCTGTCCGTCTGTCACCAGGCTGTATCTCATGAACCGTTAGACAGTTGAAATTTTCACAGATGATGTATTTCTGTTGCCGCCACCACGACAAATACTAAAAACAGAACAAAATGAATACTTAAGGGGTCGAATACTGAACTAAGGTTAGTCGACAATATCCCACAACCAGTAGCAAACTTCCCAGTTTTGATCTCTTTTGTGTCTTTGATGAATTAATCCTAGCTGCAAACCTTTTTCCCATATTTCCCATTATTGTTATTCACCTTTTCACATCGTTGCTGTCAAGAAAGATAATTGATTTGAATTCAATGGACACTTTGATGATCAACTATATCTCATCATGATGATTTTTGATTATCAAAGTAATATGCCGATAACCTGCCTGCAACCAAGATCTGTCATCATAAAAAAAATGTGATTTAATGTGATGACTGATGAGGTAAAATACATGTACATAGTCTTTTTCATATTTATATATACAGATCGTACGGAACCCTTCGTGCGCGAGTCCGACTCGCACTTGGCCGGTTTTTTTATTTTAATTTTAGTCCCCTGTTTGCTCTGTCCCCCTGACCACGACGAAGTTAAGATCGCCGTATCAAAGCTCAAGTCAAATAAAGCTGCTGGCGCAGACGGACTGTCTGCTGAGCTCTTTAAGGCAACTGGGGATGACCTGGTTAGGAGCATGTACCAGCTCATCTGTAAGATATGGTCAGAGGAAAGCATGCCCGAGGAATGGAGTCTCAGCATCGTATGCCGGATCCACGAGAAAGAAGACCCTCTGATTGCGCCAACTACAGAGGAATAAGTCTCTCATAAATCGTTTTGTGTAAACGCCTGAAACCTTTTGTAAAAAAGCTAACAGGTCCTTACCAGTGCGGATTCAGGTCAGGGAAGTCCACCATCGACCAAATCTTCACACTACGGCGGATCATGGAAAAAACCAAAGAATTTCAAGTCGACTTCAAAGCCACATACGACAGCGAATTGGAAACGAGCTATACAACGCTATGTCTACCTTTGACATACCTGCTAAACTCGTCAGACTATGCAGGATGACTTTGGAGAATGCTCGCTGCTCCATCCGAATCGGCGAACACCTTACCGATAGTTTTGATGTCAAAAAAGGATTTAGGCAGGGCTATGCGCTGTCGTGTGATTTCTTCAACATCATTTTAGAAATGTTTGTGCAAAAATCACTGGCCAATACAAGAGAACGCTGTGGCGCAGTGGTTAGTGTGTTGGACTCTGACGCACGATGAGCGAGTTCGGATCCCGATAACACCGACACCATCGAATGTTTATTTCGCGGCGTTCCTCTTCGGCGGGGTACTGACTAAACCCCGTAGTATACTTGCCGTATACTACTTGTTTCTTGAGTCGCTGGACTCTTTCCAGCAGACTTTCGTGATAACGCAAAGGTTAGTAACTATGGTACTTCTTCTTCTTCCTCTTCATTGGCGCTACAGTTCGTAGCGAGCCTGGACCTCCTTTAAAAAACCTCTCGAACTGGCACGTTCTTTCGCCAGCAGTCTCCAGTGCCGCACGCCTAGGTGGTTAAGGTCCTCTTCCACTTGGTTGCGTCACCTTAAATTTGGCCTTCCTCGACCGCGTCGCCCCTCGGGGTTGGATTCAAAGACCTTCCGGGCCGGAGCTGTGTTTTCCATGCGCTCAACATGACCTAGCCATCTTAGGCGTTTGATCCAAAGACGCCGTGATATGTTCATGTCGCTGTACAGCCTGTACAGTTCACTATTAACTCTTCTCCTCCACTCCCCATTTATGCAGGTCGGGCCGAAAATTTTACGCAGAATTTTTCTCTCAAAACGACCAAGGGCCTCCTCATCCGCTTTCGATAAGGTCCATGTCTCTGCGTCATAAAGCAGGATCCGGATGATAAGGGTCTTGTATATGGTTACCTTGGTGTTTCGAGAGAGGGCTCTGCTTCTCAATTACCTCCCGAGCCCAAAGAAACAGCGGTTGGCAAGAGTTATTTCGCGTTTGATTTCGGCACTGATGTCATATCTGCATGTCACTGCGGAGCCTAAGTAGACGAATTTCTTGACTACCTCTAAATTATACCTGCCAATATGTGCGCCCTGGCAAAGACGCCGGTGGTTCGTGTCCTATTTCGACGACAGCATATATTTCATTTTGCCCTCATTTACCGCCAGTCCCATTTAAGCCGCTTTGGTCTCAATGCTCGTAAGGGCCTCAATGACATCTGACGCTGACTTCGTCCAATTACGTCAATGTCATCGTCATATGCGAGCAGTTGTACTAACTTGAAAAAGATGGTGCATCTCGTATTGACCAATGAGTTTTGCACGATCCTTTCAAGGACGATGTTGAAAAAGTCACACGATAGCGTGTCGCCCTGTCTAAAACCTTTTTTGACATAAAAGGTTTCGGTTAGGTCGCTTTCGACCCTGATGGAGCAGCGAGAGTTCTCCAATGTCATCCTGCACAATCTGACGAGTTTGGCAGGGATGTCAAAACTAGACATGGCGCTGTATAGCTCGTCTCTATTTATACTATCGTATGCAGCCTTTAAGTCGACAAACAGGTGGTGGGTGTCGATCTGGGACTCGTTTGTTTTTTCCAGGATCTGCTGCAGTGTGAATAATTGGTCTACAGTGGATCTCCCGTGCCTGAAACCACACTGATATGGACCAATCAGTTTATTAGCGAACGGTTTCAAGTGTTCACACAAAACAGCAGAAAAGATTTTATAAGCGATGTACAGAAGACCTATTCCTCTGTAGTTGGCGCAGACAAGGGGGTCTCCTTTCTTGTGGAGAGTAGTACTCCGTTCATTTCTAAAGAAGTAGTAAGCAAGCAAATACTCAAAAGGGCAGTAAATGGCTTCCTTCCATACAAATCTGCAGGTGCGGTTGGAATCTATCCGGTAGAGATGCAACGGGCTTATGGCATTCCTTCCGAATCTTCATTGCTTTATTGAAACCTGCCTGAAATAGTATGGCGACACCTAATAACCATGTGATATTTGGGCGCTTTCTTAACGGACTGGCTGATCTTTCCTGTAAGTGAAATAATGCGGCTTTCCTGAGTTAATGTTCTTGATTTATACTATATCGTCCTCAATAATATGCTCATATTCTATCTGCATTGACCTGGTAAATTGCTTCCGTGGGTTTCCTTGTCGGTTATGGTAGGTGTCCTAAGGTGTTCTCGGCTACTTCCTGAACGGCTGAGCGGCAATGCAGCCACATTTTGTTGATATTTTTACTCGACGTAGGCATACCTAAGAGCCTTTCGCTCAGTTGCTCCCTAAGCTCAGGCGACCTCCTCATGGTGGGTTGGTGCAGCTTTCTGACATTGGACAGTCGAGTTCTGAATCTTGTTGCTACGAGGAAATGGTCAGAGTCAACGTTTGCCCCTCCTGAATGTTCGCACATCCAGGATGTTTGACGGGTGTCTTGCGTCAATCAGTACATGATCGATTTGATTGGCGGTTTGACCATCCGTAGATCACCAGGTTTCTGGATGAATTCGCATGCGGTGAAATCATGTGCTGCTTATCACCCCATTACGAACTGTCGCAAAGTCCGTGAGTCGGAAGCCGTTATCGGCTGTTGTATCGTGGAGGCTGTGCTTTCCGATCATTCCGCCAAAGGTGTTTTTTTCCTTACCTTACCGATTTTGGTATTGAAGTCTCCAAGTACTCCGTACTCCGGACAAGCTCCGTAGGCGTTGTCCAAGAAATCATAGAAGTCCTCTTTAATGGGGTTTTCAGCCTCTTCGGTAGGGGCGTGTGCAGATATGACGCTGATGCTGTAAAATCTGCCTTTGATGCGGATCACAGCCAGGCGATCACTATAGGCTTAAAGTCGATGATCTTCGACCCCAACCCACCCCAACATGTGCAATCTTATGTGGCAGCTGTAATACATAGATGTCGCAATCTTTTTTCCTCATCACAGCATTTCCTATCCAGCGTATTTCTACTGCGTGAGGATTCTTTCCAGTTTATGATCAGCACCAGGAGTGTACAGAGTTCTAACAGGAGCATACTCGTAAATCGTGTTCCGTTTTCGCGCCATGTCGCCTTCGAAAATCCGTCCATTTATCCGAGGCATTTTGCTCTTTCATAACTTGTTTTGTGTTTTACTTGGGCGGGTTAATGGCCCGCCGCACATCCGCCAGTCTGGTCGGGATATTATAGCGCTCTCTTGCCTAGTGCGGTTGTTGTAGAGGCTCTCCAGAGGGCACCACTAGGAGGCTGTATGTCTACTTAATCCGGGCATTAATCGTTGCTGGCATCTCGCCATATATATGTATGTCCGAGCCCGGTATGAATGCGGGACACCTTAATAAATATGTGTTGCTTTGACTTCTCCTACGTTCTGGCTAAAACATTGTACTAAGTTCGTAAACAGGAGCAATTCATGTACATACATATGTATATTAAATGAAGATTTCAAATCATCCAAGGTATTTTGTGCAAACAAAAATTAACCTTTAGCACTCTTAAAGCAGAGACATCTCCGACCCAATCACTTAAATTTGTATCGAAATGAGAATTCCATGGGAATTCCGTTAAACACCTGAGACTACCGGAAGTTCCTTTAAAACTTCCTTTGTTCGCATTTCACGTCTATCAAATGTGGTATTGGGATATGGATGAGATTTCTAGTCAACGATTCTGATAGACATTAGAGGGCGGTAAAAAATAATATATCCTTTACTGAACCGAATACTTTTGAGGTTAGTTATTGTGGATTGAATTGGGTAGTAAAGAGCTTTGTATGGAATGATGAGCCATAAGCAGGCGAGACTGCAAGAATATTGGACATGCACTTGATTGTACATATGACGCTGATGTTCGTCGAATGCGTTTGACGAAGTTGTGTTTGGTCATTGTATACAATACAATTTTGAGTTCAAATTATTGCATCTAAAGTGGAGCTATAGAGTTGTAAAAAGGTCAGGCGTACAATCCATAAATCAGTAACCTTTTGTTCGATTTTATGTATTATATGTAGCACTCGCAGTTTACCTTGTAAACTGCACTCCACTGTATAAAATTCTACCCCACTGATTAACCGATGCTTACGACATAGCTCACTGTTTAACAGCCCGGCTTTAAGCAGCCTTTCATTAATACATCATACTCGGTGTTTGATAAATTATGACGGAGCTATTGCCCTTTTCCTTTGATTAATAACCTCTCAATTTAAAACTTTCCATAAAGTCGTCACAAATGTTGTATTCCTTTTTTTCTTCGTCATCTCTACCGGCAAGGGACAAGTCTAATGAACGTTTTGAAGGAAATGTATATATGTATGTATGTATTTCGAGGAACAGAAGTAATAGTGGGATTTCTCGATGGGCCCTGCTCCATCAGTCCCCATTCGTAAACAAACATTCTGACATGGGATTTGGCATCAATCCGAAAGCAAAGCAATGCTGGAGAATGGAAGCGAAATTGAAATTTCAATTTTAATCCTTCATACTTATCCAGGATGTGCCTAGATATACATACATATGTACATACGTACGTATATACCTATATACAATGACATGTGTTTGCGTGGGATTTGTAAAGGGGCTAATTGGCCGAGAGAGTTGATGGTGATGATGATTGAAATGAATTTCAGAACGGATGTGCTTGATGAAAGGGATTATAAAGACAAACTGTCTGGATACGAGGAGTATTGATTATTATTGAAATGAGGGCTGTTTTATGTACAGATAGATATTGTAAATAGCCGTTGGTACATTTCAAATGTTAGATGATACCGAGTCAGTTGTAACGAATTCGACGTACCTAAACGTATTT
The DNA here is from genome assembly GCA_951905685.1 of Eumerus sabulonum. Taxonomy (NCBI): domain Eukaryota; kingdom Metazoa; phylum Arthropoda; class Insecta; order Diptera; family Syrphidae; genus Eumerus; species Eumerus sabulonum. Next base: position 146,040,278 of record OX645060.1, on the reverse strand, counting down.
AACATATAGAAACGTTGATTAGAAACGTTGATTAGAATTAAATCATTTTGGGCTAAACACTCCAGATGAATGATATGTAGTTTCTCATGGACGAGTGTACGAATATACGAGTATACCTGCAGTTTGATACTCGAATTTTAAGGGTCAATTTGCGGAACTTCGGCTCAAGTATCAAGCCGCATATATGTATGTACATGTGTAACTACATTCTCCTGAAACCATTTCTTTAGCTAAATGTTATCTACCTTATACTACTTTGAATTAATGTAGTAATCGGCTGTTATCATTTTTTTTTTTTTTTTTTTGATTTCGTGTAGTAGAAGAAAATGCGAGCGAAAGGGATATTTTGCCTGGAAGGAAATACAGAAAAGGATTTCTATAGTAATCATCAGTTATTCAAAACTAAACCTCATTGTTCTAATTCTGATCATAATTTAATTAAAAAGTTGAGAAAAAATTAAAAAAAAAAAAAACTATTGATAAAAGTTATGAAGTGTAAAGTGTTCGAAGAAAAAGGTGTTCACAGTCATTCAATAATTTTTTTAAAGTAGAAGGAAGGGTCAGGAAATGTAAAGCAACCCCGCAAGTATCGAAAAAAAAAGTTTCTTTTTTCGGCAAAAGACCTAAGAAATGAATTAAATGTGGACATGTTATTGAATAGTTAGAAACTGTTGTGTTCGCGGCCAATTTGCAAGTCACAATGTGCACTGCAGGGCACACAAACTCGCGCCAAAACCGAAATGAAACGAACAGGTTTTTGATTAAATACACTGGTTTTATTTGACTTAACTTTACACTACGACGGTCGATCTAATAATGCCTCGATCGTTTAGCCTTCATCTTCTCGACGACCCGCTCACAAGCATCATTTTAGATAAACAAATAAGGGAATGGAAGAATTGGGAAAAGACGCCACAGATAACAAAAGTTGTAAACAAATAGGGCAAGGCAAAATCACAAAAGGACGCCACTTATCACAAAAGGCGTAAACAAATAAGTTCAAAGAAAGATACAAGTAACATAACACAGGTGGAAAAGGCCCTTGATGCTGAGTGATCGGGTAGGGTTACCAACCTGTAACCCGCGCAGTGAAGCGATTCTCGCGAGATTCTCGCAAGCTTATCGCAAACCTCTCGCAAGCTCCTCGCACACAAACACTTCTGATCACTTTTACAAGCGATTCTGTGCGAGTAGTATCCATTGTTGTTGTTGTTCTGATGCATTTTCATTTTTTAAATGGAAAATTGTTCCAGTTTCCTAATATAAAGCGTATTTTGCGTAAGGATCTTGGTTTATACTCATACAGGATCAAGCTTACTCAAGAATTAAAGCCGATGAACCATTTGAAGCGACGTACGTTCTCCGATTGGGCTCTGGAGAAGATGCGCCAAGATGATGAATTTCATCGCAAAATCATCTTCAGTGACGAAGCTCATTTTTGGCTCGATGGGTACGTCAATAAGCAAAATATGCGTTATAGGTCGGGTGAGAATCCACATGTGCTTCATGAATCACCACGGTTTGCATGCCGGCGGCGTTATTGGGCCATATATTTTCGTCAACGATAACGATCGTCACTTACTGTGAATGGCCAACGTTATCGCGCCATAATTGCCGATTATTTTTGGCCCGAATTGAAAGATTTGGACTTGGACGACATGTAGTTTCAACAGAATGGTACCACAATCCACACAGCACACGTTACAATCGATTTATTGAAGAGTAAGTTTGATGAGCGGGGTACTGGCAAAACCCCCCGTAGTATACCTGCCATGAAAAAGCTTCTCGACACACGCCGTTCGGAATCGGCATTAAACTGTAGGTCCCTTTCACCTGTGTGAAAAAATGAATCACACACAACATGGGTGATTGAGAGAAGCTTGGCTCTGGTCCTTCATGGGCTGTAACGCCACCAAAAAAAGAAGAAAAAGAAGAAGTTTGATGAGCGTGTTATCTCAAGAAATGGGCCAGTCGAATGGCCGCCTCGTTCGTGCGATTTAAAGCCTCTAGACTATTTTCTTTGGTTTTATTTGAAAAAAAAGTTGTCAAGTCCTTATTGGAAAATATAAACTTTCAAAAAATTCTTCGCCTGATGATGAATATATCGCAACAGAACAGTACAGAGCATCTCGCATCGCATCTCGTATCGCTTCTCGTATCGCTTCGCAAATCGCATCTCGCATCACAACACATCTCGCATCACTGTGCGCGCAGCCTTACTTAGCGATATGATCCTGACTCTGCCGAAGTCGATGTTTCATCCGACACGGCGTCGTGAAACTCACTTGTATCTTCAGGATCTGCAGTTAGTACGAAATGTTTGGATTATGATACACCCAAGCTTTCATCAGAATTTGCGCTATTGTTTTTGTCATTGGGCGAGTTGTTGCTTTGTTTGAACCCCCAGTCTGGGATAACACACGTTCTTAACTGATCTATATGCCGCTTCCATGTGATATTACTATTTTCAAGACTGATGGTATATGTATGTGTTTCTTCCTAAAACTCTTACAATGTGACCTTTAATCCAATATTTTTTATTATTTTTATACGCTCTTGCTACCTTTAATACCATAAGTTTCGACCTGCTGTTTCTTTTTTTTCAGTATCCTGTTTCGAACGCTACATAGTATTAGAGTCCCTAGTGTTCTTCCTTGGCCTTAGTAAATCAAACCTCGTTCGAACCTGCCTACCCAATAACAGTGACGCTGCTGTTTCTCCGGTAGTACTGTGGGGCGTCGTTCGGTAATCAAATAAATATCTGAGAATTGCCTTCTAAAACCAATTTTTTTAGAGCGGCTTTGGTGGATTTAGCACAATTTTTTGCATGGCCATTCGATGCTGGATGATACGGAGGAGTCGTAATGTGCTCTAAGCCATTTCCTATATAAAACTTCCGAAAACTGTCTGCTGTAAAAGCACTACCATTGTCTGTAACTATGACTACTGCAAATTTACCTTAATTTATTTATTTTGTTATTTGCATCTGCTCTTTTCATCTCAAATACTTCTACCCACTTAGAAAAGCTATCTACACAAACTAAAAACATTTTATTGTGAAAAGGCCCGAAAAACCCTAAGTGGGGACGCACCCAAGGACCGTTTGTGGGTTCCCATTCAGCGAGTTGTCCTTTCGGAGGACTACTTAATTTGGTTAAGCAGATCTCGCATGCTTTTATAACAGCTTCAATATCTTTTCCTAAGTTTGGCCAAAAAACATAGCTCCTTGCAAGAGACTTTGTTTTCACAATTCCGAAATGAGACGAGTGAAGCAGTTAAAGAATTTCTGATTGAATTGATGTGGGTGTTACAATCCTTCTTCTTAGCGAGCGCTACAGTTCGGGGTGAACCTGGGCCTCAACCAACATGCCCAACCATCTTAGTCGTTGAATCCGTATACGGCTGACTAGACCCATATCGCTGTACAACACGTAAAGTTCGTGGTTGAATCTTTTCCTCCATCCTCCGTCTGCGTCTATAGGTCCGAAAATCACGCGCAAAATCTTTCTCTCGAACCGACCCAGTGCGTCCTCATTCGCTTTTGATAGTGTCCATGCTTCTGCGCCGTACAGCAGGACCGGGATGATAAAGGTCTTATATAGAGTCAACTTTGTCGTTCGGGAGAGGGCTCTATTACTCAGTTGCCTTCTGAGTCCAGAGAAACAGCGATTGGCAAGAGTGATTCTGCGATTGATTTCAGAACTGATATGGTTGTTCCAGGTCACTGCGGAGGTAGACGACCTCGAAATTACATCTGCCAATACAAACGTTTTGGCCAAGACGTCGATGGTGAACGTCCTTTTTTGATGACAGCATATATTTAGTTTTGCCCTCGTTTACCGCAAAACCAATTTTCGCCGTCTCCATCTCAATACTCGCAAACACCTCATTGACATCTCGCTGTGATCTACCTATTATGTCATAGTCTGACGAGTTTAGCAGGTATGTCAAAGGTAGACAGAGCGTTGTATAGCTCGTCTCTAATTACGCTGTCGTATGCGGCTTTGAAGTCGACAAATAGGTGGTGAGTTTCGACTTGAAATTCATTGGTTTTTTCCAGGATCTGCCGAAGTGTGAAGATTTGGTCGATGGTGGACTTCCCTGGCCTGAATCCGCACTGATAAGGACCTATTAGCTTATTTACAAAAGGCTTCAGCTGATTTTTTTTTTTTTAGAAACTCGCGCAGGTTCAAGAGTTTTTTGTTTTATATTCCCTTATGATGTGTTCTTACACACAAAACCTGAACAGAGTGCAGTGGTTTGGGTCGTTGATGTTCGTTCCCTACTCTCAGGGGTGGTTGTCCTAGAGCTAGAAAGGACGAGAGTAACTCAATTGTATTTATATATATTATTTCTTTAATAAATTTGCAAGTCACAATGTGCCATGACGATCTACTTACGGAGAATGAGGAGAAGTCATTTTCTATTGCTATGACATTTTCGTGACAGTTCAGTCCAAGGCTGTCTTGACACTGTAATACTCTACAGAAACCAATTAATTAAAGCAGATCTTTCTGGAAGAAGTGCCAAAAAACGTCCGTATTTGAGTAAAAAAAAATATTGACAACGGACATGTTTTTGCCAATGAGCAACTCCATCGTGCAAATTAGAAAAATATGTGCATATATAGCGGTCGGATGAAACCAAAATAAATTCGTTTTGTTCTAGATGGGAAGACATTCGTCAGACGACGAAAGAATTTTGAATACAAAAAAATACAGAAACGACGATTAAATATGATGGAGGTAGCTTGGGAGTGCTTTATATGGTCTGGGGTTGGACCAATTTATCGGACAGCGGTTCAATTTTGTACTGCGGGCTACATCCATTGAACTCTGCAATGCTGACACTTTTATGGAGAAAATTACCCCCAAAAGAGAGTTATTGTAGAACAACGACACTAAAGAGGGGTTTCGGTAACCTTACATTAATATTAGGGAGTGGCCATCGCTGTCTCCCGATCTGAACCCCATAAAACACGTTATTAAAATAATAAGAATGAAATAAAGAAGAACTTTGGGCAAATGTTTAAGTGCACGGCACTCCATACATGCCGAAACCTAAATTGGTTACTTAAAAGGGACTAAGATGTGAAAAATCGAATTCCGTTTAAGTTGTGGGATCTCTTCCTTGCAACTCACATGGAATCCAAGAAAGACGGACTGGGTACGGTTTGGAGAGGAGCTTGAGAAATCCACTCAGGCCCTACCTAAACTTACAACAGAACAATTGAATAGCGTCATCACCAATTGGTTTGAACCCGTCGGTCCAGTCAATTAGTCTCCCTGTAGGAAATTGGTTCCCTGGTCGAATGCCGAGCTCCAATGTCTTCGCAGAGAAGCCAGAAATCAAGTGAAACAGGTATCGGTCGAAACGGAAAGAATATAAGAAGCTTATTCGTAAATCGGGAAGTGCTTCTCATAAAATCTTCTGCGAAGAGATTAAATCTCTTAGTGCGACTGGCAAGTCCCCAAAGGAGGAAAATCGGCAAAGCTGGATGCACTCCCAAAATCTGATGATACCTTTACTGAGTCTGAAGCAGATTCCCGGGAAATCAGATCGCCATTGGCTCGTTGAACACTCTTCCAGAGAAACTACAATTCGGCGTAGCTGGTATATTGCGTCGCACGTTGTAACGACCAAAGCCATTGAATTTCCTGTGGCATCCTTCGATGGCTTTAAATCACCAGGCACCGATGGGATAAAGACTGTTATGCTGCAGGAAGGTATAAGGCCGCTGCTTCCTACTTTGAAAAGAATTTTCACCACTAGTCTGGCACTTGGCTACATACCTATTCCTTGGCGCACGGCGAAAGTAGTCTTTGTTCCCAAAATAGGAAAACAGGATTACTCACTTGCCAAGAGTTTCAGACCAATTAGTTTAATTGTTTACCTGCTGCATGGAGTGACTGGTAGAGATGCAGGCTAGCAAAGTTGCCCTTCGAATGCAACATGCTTATCAGTACGGAAAATCCTGCGAAGCTGCAGTTGAAAGAATCGAATGCGTGCTCAAAAGGATAAAGTACGCGTTGGATATATTTGTCGACATTTAGGGAGCTCTTGGTCACGCAACTTTTGACAGCATGTGTAACGCTGCCAGACGGCATGGCGTAGATGAACCACTGGTATTGTATATAGAACAAAGCAATGCCTATGCACGGGACATTGAACGCTGAAGCAGGCCTTGACCAGTGTGTCAAATCCCGCATAAACAGGGGCTGCCCGCAAGGTGGCGTCCTGTCTTCGCTGTTATGGTGCATTGTGGTCGACTGTCTGCTTAATGCTCTCAATGCCTCTGGAATCTATGCCAAAACCTATGCCGTTCTCTCTGTCGGCTCATGCTTAGCGACTGTCCATCTCAAAGCACAGGCGGCGTTAAATTTTATCAATGATTGGCGTACAAGAAATGTACACATCCTTCTTCACGAGAAGGAGGAAAAATACACCAAAGCTTTCTGGCAACGCAAGTTAACTTTTAGCAAAACATGGGGCTTATTGCCGGCAAAGGTCCTCTGGATCTATATACATGGCAATGATAAGACCTCTAACCTCATATGCATCGGTTGTCTGGTGGAACAGGCTAACACGCTTTCACCAATCTGCAAAGAACGGTTAGTCTCAGCTGTATGGGATTTTCCACAGCATGCTGGGCGCTGCTTTAGATGCTTGATATATTTATCAGAGGCTGTGCTCTCAGAGCCATGTTTCGTCTCGAGGGAAAAGGCTTTTGATACAACTCGTACTGTTATTTCAGTGTGCCTGCGTAAGAAATGTCCTGCGACCCCTTTATCTTGGACATGCCTTCTGATGAATTGACGCTCGTTGTCCTACTGCTATCTGTTGGAGCATTCAGACGCAAGTACTGGTCCTATGTACTAAAGACTTCTGCTATCTGTACCCGTTATCCTACAGCGCTGTAATTTCACAGTCGAGTTGCAATGACGTCAGGACTAGGCTGGATGCTGATTCTGGAAAATATAATCTTCGCATTTTCACGCATGGCTCCTGGTCTGGGCGGGGGCTCGGAGCGGGGGTTTTCTTTGAGCGCGAAAACATTCGACTGCACTTCTCGTTAGAAAAATATACGTCTATCTTTCAATCAGAGCAATCCTAATGGCCATGCAATATGTTGTAAATCACAGGTAAAGGGGAAAAGCATATGCGTCTGCCAAGCTGCACTCAATGGTGTATCCAACCCTTCAACTAGCTCCAAATTATTGTATGAACTCAAGACATTTTTGAACAGAGTGGGTAGACTAAATTCACTAAGGCTTATATGGGTTTCAGGTAATTCTGTAATTCTGGGATCACAGGAAATGAGATCTCTGATGAACTCGTCAGAATGGGTTCAGAGGAGAGATTCTCAGGACCTGAACCCGCTCTAGATTTACCTGCATCCACGGGTGTTAATACACACAATCATGGATGGAGGGATTATCCAGGAAGCAGGATGGCTAAACGCATTTGCCCTGATGTCTGTAAGAAATCCGCAGCATTCCTCCTGAGGAGAATTGACTGCATTGCCATTACAATTTTGCTAAACATCTCTGCGTGCTTGGCATCAGTGAGACGCCTGCTTGTGATGCATGTTGCAAGGAGGATGATCATTTTCTCTGCGACTGTCCCGTCTATGCTCGCGCACGCTGGCGCACCCTTGGGGCTAACGTGGTGTGTGCCGAACCTCTTAGCTCTACACCAATAAAGCTACTTCTTATTTTTCTCCGGAAAACGGAGAAAATACATTTATGTAAGATATCCGTCTGGAGTACGATGGAGCAATATTTGCGTATGAGTGCTCCCACAGATAGCAGAAGCTTCCGTCAAAAAAAAAAAAAAAAAAACAAGAAAAAATTAAAAAGAAAGACTGGGCCAAACTCAAACGTGGAATCAGAAAACATCGCATAAAGAGCTGTATCGGAGCTGTATCTTCCATGCGCTCTACATGGCCTAGCCACCTTAGACGCTGTATCCGTAGACGTCGTACCAGGCCGATGTCACTGTACAACCCGTACAGTTCTTCGTTATATCTTCTCCTCCATACACCGTTTGAACAAACGGGACCGTAGATAGTGCGCAGAATTTTCCTCTCGAAACGACCAAGGGCATCTTCATCCGCTTTTGTTAAGGTCCAAGCCTCTGCGCCGTAAAGGAGGACTGGGATGATCAAGGTCTTATATAGTGTCACCTTGGTTTTCCGAGAGAGGGCTCTACTTCTCAATTGCCTCTTGAGCCCAAAGAAACAGCGGTTGGCAAGAGTGATTCTACGTTTTATCTCAGTGCTGAGTTGTTGTCGCTGGTCATCAGTGAGCCAAGGTAGATGAATTCCTTAACCACTTCAAAGTTATATCCGCCCCTGGGGACGTTCTGGCCAATACGTCGGTGTTGACCGAAAGCAGATATTTGGTTTTACCATCATTAACCTTGAGACTCATCTTAGCCGCTTCTACCTCAATTCTTACAAAGACTTCATTGACGTCTCGCTGTGTCCGTCTAATCACGTCAACGTCGTCGGCGTACGCAAGCAATTGCGTAGACTTGAAATAAATCGTACCTCTTGTGTTGGCCAGTGACTCTTGCACGATCTTTTCAAGCACGATGTTGAAAAATTTGCATGACAGCGCGTCACCTTGCCTTAATCCTTTTTTAACATCAAAGGTCTCGGTTTGCTCATTACCGACCTTAATGGAGCAGCGAGAATTCTCCATTGTCATCCTGCACAGTCGGACGAGTTTGGCAGGGATGTTAAAAGTAGACATTGCTTTGCATAGCTCATCTCTATACACGCTAGCATATGCAGCCTTGAAATCGACGAAGAGGTATTGAGTGTCTTCTCCAAGATCCGCCGTAGCATAAATATTTGGTCTATTGTGGATTTACCTGGCCTGAAACCACACTGATAAGAGCCGATCAGGTTATCCACAAATGCTTTAAGGCGTTCACACAAGACGGCAGAGAAGATCTTATATGCGATGTTAAGGAGACTTTTTCCCCTATAGTTGGCGCAGTTATAGGGGTCGCCTTTCTTATGGATCGGGCAAACGATGCTGAGATTCCATTGGTCGGGCATGCTTTCCTCAGACCATACCTTGCAAATGAGGTGGTGCATGCACCTTACCAGCTCATCTCCAGCCGCCCGTGGCTTTACTAGACTTAAGTCTTGATATCGCTATTTTGACTTCGTCTAGGTCGGGTGGACTGAATTCTGTTACATTGTCGTCCATTACGAATGACTCGTTCTGCCTGACAGCGGTATCTTCTCTATCATCGCCGTTATACAGTCTGCAGAAGTGGTCTTTCCAAATCCTCAGCATCGACTGCGACTCTACTACCAATTCTCCATTTTTATCCTTGCAGGCCGCCACCCCATTATCCCTCTAGTTAAAAGGGAGATTGAAAATAATCCCCTTTCGGAAAAATCAAAAACGCCCTATAAACCGAATTTGAGACGAATTTGTTCACCGAATTTTGCGAAATCTGCTTCATACTCACACATTTATCAAACGCCTCCAATTTGTGTTTCGAAAAATTTGATGTATGAATTACCACCAAAAAGTGCCGCAAGAATGGCCGAGCCTTTATTCCAATTCCTATGAAAATCCACAGAGGGACGTAAAAGTTATATCAGAAAACGTGTTTTCATCCTGCAGGACAATACCTACTTTCTCTTACCAATCCAATCAAAGAAATGCAAGTTAACCTCAATTTCGATTGCACCTTTTATCTTTAACCTGTATGTGTACTAATCAAATGTTTCATCAATTTAATTCCCTTGTTATTTTGACTCGATGCAAACCTGATGAAGATTTATTCCCTGCACGTAGTTCATCGCTTTCGATTCCTTTACGCACAATCACTTCTCAAATGTGGGTATACCCAATCAGCAGAAACTTAAGGCCCAGGGTAAGGCTAACAGAATCACGTAAAATAATATATGTATGTATGCACGCGTATATGTACAAAAAACTTTGAGAAACTTCACGTAGTTTTCGAGTTTCACTTAGCCAAAAGTGTGTTCCCCCAAAATTGAAGATGATGATCCCGAGAATTCCTTTCCACCCTACCAGCAGCTATATTTCCCGTCGCTAATTGGAAGTGTTTAGTGCAAAAGAATGTTAAGGTTTCTGTTTCTGACTCTTCGAAAAATAATTAAAAAGGGATTAATCTTGTGGATATGTCTGCTACGCGCTAGCGAACATAGGTCTCTATATAGTTTACGTCATGTGCTGACGTGAAAACACAAAAAGGTCATTTCTCACACCATATGAGTACGAACATGCATGTCCTCTGTCCAGTGGGATATCAGTCGTTGAACCGCACTTGGTGAAAAGAAACTGAGAAACCAAGTTAAAAGAATAATCTATGACCAACGGACGCGTTGTGGTGTATCTACTGTGAGTTTCCATCAAACTTAAGTTAATCTTCGTAGTTACCCAGGGAATGGTTGGCCAAACAGGGAAACATGTATACGTGTGCACGATAATTCCGTGAATGGACACATTACTTTCACGTTAAATCCCAGGCAAGTAGTAAAATCTGCAGAGTTCTTCGCCAGAAAAAGAATAGAAAGGAAAAGCGAAATACCAGTCGATTTAGGGATGTGAAGACAAGGAATGTGTTAAAATAAAATAAACTTCATGTGGAGCCTGATCCACATTTTGCTGCTCCACGTACCATCATACAACTATTGAGAAAGTTCAGTGTGTTTCAGTAAAGATTATGAGGTCTTGTCCTTATTAAGGGTACATGTCCAAATTGTGTACGTGCACCCGGAGAGTTAGTTTGACCTTTTTCCAAGGTGGTACAGTTCATTTTACTCCTATCTCCACTGAGTAACATTAACTTAAATATGCGTCCTACTTTCTATATTCGTTGTTCGTGTGTCTAAAGGTATGTATGTTATTGAAAATTTAATTTTACACACGTCTTCATATAATTCAAGGATATGCTTAAAGTAGCTTTGAAATAAGTTCAGGTGGAAAGCCAGTGCAGTGTTGAGCACGTTCGCTAGGAATCAGCAGAAAAAAATGCTTGCTCAATCTAGGAGAATGATATGTACATATAATATAATATACTTAGGAGTTAAGGTAATAGAAAAAATAAAAAGTAAGGAAAAGTAGTGTAAAAGCAGCTGATCATTTAAAATAAAATAATAGCCGACTCATATCCAGATGGTTCAGCAAAACCCATTCGAAAAATAGAACAAAAGTTGAATTTGGTACTTAGGTTGCACAACAATTCAAGAAAAAACCGGCCAAGTGCGAGTCGGACTCGCGCACGAAGGGTTCCGTACCATCTGTATATATAAATGTGAAAGAGACTATGTATGTTACCTCATCAAATGAAAGATCTTGGTTGCAGGCAGGATTTTTTGGATGAAAATCATGTCTGTTGTATGGGAGCCCCCCTTAAATATTCATTTTGTTCTGTTTTTAGTATTTGTCGTGGTAGCGGCAACATACATCATCTGTGGAAATTTCAACTGTCTAACTATCACGGTTTATGAGATACAGCCTGGAGACAGACGGACGGACGGGCGGGCGGACGGACGGACGGACGGACAACGAAGTCTTAGTAATAGGATTCCGTTTTACCTTTGTGTACGGAACCCTAAAAACGTAAGCCTAAGACAGTGCGCTTCCTTAGATACAGTTAGATACAGTTGTTCTCTAAATTAAATATTCAGTTTGTTCTGTTTTTAGTATTTGTCGTGGTAGCGGCAGAAATAGTACATCATCTGTGAAAATTTCAACTGTCTAACTATCACGGTTTATGAGATACAGCCTGGAGACAGACGGACGGACGGACGGACAGCGAAGTCTTAGTAATAGGGTTCCGTTTTACCTTTGGGTACGGAACCCTAAAAACGTAAGCCTAAGACAGTGCGTTTCCTTAGATACAGTTGTTCTCTAATGCCTCGTCCTTTGGGGCGCGCTCAAAGACCAGAGTTGTAATACCGTAGCTTAGCGTTTAAGCTGTATATGTTTCCCGATGACCTACAGTTCGTTGAATACTATTCTTCATCAATTAAAATGGAACGAAGGATAATACTCAGAATTCGCCCTTCAAAATGATAAGAGCCTCATAATCCATTTTGATCCTATAAGGATATAGGCACAGAGGCTCAACAAGAGGGCTGGGATTGTAAAGAATTCCCTTCATTCGACTCGCTCTCTATTTCCAGTTTGCCAAATTGCCTCTTGACAACAGTCGTTGATAAGTTAGAAACTAAATCACATGGCAATACGTCAACTGCTGACACAGACGTGGTTGTAAGATCACCTTCCTTCCTTAACCGAGGAAATGGGGCCATATTCATCAGGCATGCCAACAGTTGATGGTTTTAACAATGTTACCTGAGTTGTGTTGGGTTTCTCTCCTTTTATTTACTTTCTTCACGTCCCACGATCCTTAAAAAAAATTATTTTTTTTGTACTCGTTAAGAATTTTGACATGTGCTTCCTGCGCAAAGGGGCGATTCGATGAGGAGTAAGTGCAGGCGATGATTAATGAAGAAACAAAATTGTTTTCGTACATGTTTTCTCGAGACGTACATACATAAATATATATGTATGTACATATGTATATACATTTCTACGATTGACGTTTGGATAAACGTTGAGGAGGGAATTAGAAATATAATGCTGGGAGTAGCTAGGTGTTTTCTCACATGCCTGAGGTTGCTGGATGGTAACACTTAAAATGTTGGGAAGAAATGTATATAATATTACCTGTCGTGTGTAAATTGCTTAGCTTTACTAAACTTGGTAAATTTCTTCCAATTCTTCTTGACCGCGTTCATTCAGTGCAAATTCGTTCCACCTGATAATGGCAGACTACTGACTGTTATACAAAATTTTCCACATTCTCAGTATAGGCTGGGACTCTGGCTTTTTAATCTTAAAGACGGGGTATGAGTGCCTTTTTTTTGGATGTCACGAGCAGCTTTCGGTCTTCAATTTAATCTGTTTGCACTTGCCATGAAAAGCTTGGTGTAAGTGGGGTTAAAATTCAAGGTATCAGGGATTGTTGTATTACCGGTTGTAAATATTTCTTCAGATCTCAAATAAATTTGACGAAAAGAAGAGCAGCCTCGGAAATTGCCTACCCTGGTGTGCCACGGCCCCATTCGGAGCCAGGCCCAAATGGTGGCAGTATGCGAGCGTCTGGTGGCCGGTCTATCCCGCTCGGCAGCCGGTCGGGCTTAGCCCGAAGAAGTCACGAGCAACCCGGCAGTGGCCTCGTAAGCCATTAGGGTGGTGGGGGGGTTATTACGCCATGCACTAACCAGTAGTCCAACAGTTGAGGAAGTCATTTTAGCCATTGAATCGCTTAAAATTTACAAATCCGCCGGTGTGGATGAAGTTCGGCCAGAAATGCTTAAGGCAATGGCTAAAGAGGGAGTGTTATGGTTCTCTCGTGTCATTAATGTGGCCTGGGAATGCGGTGAGACACCTAGCGATTGGCAGACTGGGGTGATTGTCCCTCTTTTTAAAAAGGGGGGTAAAAAAGAGTACTCCAACTATAGGGGCATATCTCTGTTAAGTGTTCCCGGTAAAGTCTAGGCTAAGGTGTTGGAGGCGCGTTTTAAAGCTATGGTCGTATCCCTGGGGATGAACAGTGCGGTTTTCGTCATGGCAGAAGTACAACCGACCAGCTTTTCACTTTTAGAATGGTACTTGAGATGGTTTGTGAGTACGCTAAACCGATCTACAGCTGCTTTGTACATTTGGAAAAGGCGTATGACAGAGTTCCTCGAGGTAAACTCTATAGTGTTTTGCAGGAGTATGGGATTAATGGTCCTCTGTTGAGGGCCATTCAGTCTCTATACACAAACTGTAGCAGCTGTGTTCGGGTTAACGGTAGTAAATCAACACCTTTCACCGTGGGCGTTGGACTTCTCCAAGGGTACGTCTTGTTACTTTTCCTTTTCATTACATACATATATGAACTGGATGTTGCAGCGCAGTCGTGGCGAGGAGTGTTTCACATTGGGAGAGTTGAGGGTAAGCCAACTTCTTTTTGCAGATGACTTAGTTGTCCTCACATCCTTCCTGACGGAACTCCAGCGCGCACTAGATATGTAGGTTTGTGGCCGTATGTGCTGATGCTGGAATAAGTTAACGTGGACAAATCCGAGGTTATGGTTATTTCCAGAACATCTGTCTAATGCACTCTACATGTTAGTGGAGTCTTATTGAAGCCGGTGGTGAAGTTTAAGTATCTCGGGGTCTTCTTCACGAGTAATAGGAGGAGTAATACTGAGCTTTCCTGCAGGATTGGCCAAGCTGGGCCAATTTTGAAACAGCTTGGAAGATCTGTAATCAGGAAGACCGAGCTTGGTGTCAAAGCCAGGTTAGTGGTTTCTAACTCAGTATGTGTCCCAACTCTATGGTCATGAAATTTGGGCATTGACCGAAAGAATAAGATCGCGAATAGAAGATGTCGAAATAAGATTTCTTCGTGCTATTGTGGGAGTTACTCGCCGGGATAGGGTGAGAAACACGGCAGTGCGCGGGGAGCTCAATGTTGAGCAGTTGCTTCCCCGAACGGAAAGGGCTATGCTTCAATGGTTTGGTCACGTAAGACGAATGTCGCCATCATCACGGCTTCGGAAGCGTACCTTGAATGTAATACCATCAGGCAGGCGACCGCTTGGCAGATCCAGGACGAGGTGGTTGGACCAGGTCCAAGAACTCGCCTGGGTGCGCTTAGGCATAGCGCCTGATGAGTTAGAGTCGATGACGAAAGATCGAGTGGCCTGGAGATCTCGCGTGCGCGCATTACCCCCGCGACTCTTTTAGTGGAACATGCGGGCCCATGAAAATGATGATGATGATCAAAAGTCAAAGCAACTGCGGCTTTCTGACTTTATAGGGTTCCGTGCGTCCGACAAAAAAACGGAACCCTTATAGGATCACTCGTGTGTCCGTCTGTCCGTCGCTCACAGTCAATTATCTCCGAATCTACTGGACCGATTAAGTTGAAATTTGGTACACATATCGATTTCTGACCCAAAGGCAGAGGTATGACGTGAATAGATGAAATCTGTATATGGGAGGTCATTTTTGGGCGGAAGGTGGAAAATTTAAGAAAAAAAAAAAATTGGAAACTGCATCGTGTGATATATCTATCAAATGGAAGGCAAAATTGTTACGATCTTAAGTGTATTTTTCTTGTAATTTTTTAAATAGTTTCCAAGTTATTCAAGAAAATAGACGAAAATTTACCATTACAGAATTTAAAGCAACCAAATATTTAGGGTAGCAGCACCAAACACAAGTATTGATCAAGATTAATTAAAAGGCAGAGTCCCTTGCTACTATTAGTCGACCTGACTTCTTCTACTATTGGGGCAGCCATTTAAGGTTGGAATGAATTCAACGATCATCTGTATATGTATATAAAAATGAAAGAGACGTTGAATTCTATCTCATCACACTAAAACGGCTAATCCGTTTATAACGATTTGTTGCAAGATAACAGATCGTGGTTGCAGGCAGGTTTTAGGTATATTACTTTGATGATCAAAAATCTCCATGACGAGATAGTTGATCATCAAAGTGTCCATTGAATTCAAATCTTACTCGACAGCAAGTAGGTGAAAAAGTGAATAACAATAAATATAGAAAAAAGGTTTCCAACTAGGATTAATAAATCAAAGGGTCAATATATCAAGGGGTGGAAGTGTGTTATTGGTGGTGGGACATGATCGAAAGTTAATTTCACAGCAATTCAATTTGTTGCAGCATTTGATATCTTAACCTATCAGGATGGGAAAGGAGGGGAATAGCAATTGACGAAAGGGTTTGCAGCAATAATTGACATAAAATCATTTGAGTTCTTCTTCTTCTTAATAGGCGCTACAGTTCGGGGTGAACCTGGGCCTCAACCAACATGCCCCTCCAACTAGCACGATCTTTTGCTAGCCGTTTCCATTGCCGCACACCCAGTTGGCTAAGGTCCCCTTCCACCCGTGTGCGCCATCTTAAGTGCGGCCGTCCTCTGTTTCCTCGTCCCTCGGGGTTGTATTCAAAGACTCTCCGGGCTGGAGCTGTGGTGTCCATTCGCTCTACATGGCCCAGCCATCTTAGACGTTGGATCCGTAGACGCCTGACTAAACTGATGTCGCTGTACAGCGCGTAAAGTTCGTGGTTGAATCTTTTCCTTCATCCCCCATCTGCGTCTAAAGGTCCGAAAATCACGCGCAAAATCTTTCTCTCGAACCGACCAAGGGCCTCCTCATCCGCTTTTGATAGTGTCCAAGCTTCTGCGCCGTACAACAGGACCAGGATGATAAGCGTCTTATATAGAGTCACCTTTGTCGTTCGGGAGAGGGCTCTATTACTCAGTTGGTTCCTGAGCCCAAGGAAACAGCGATTGGCAAGAGTGATCTGCGTTTGATTTCGGAACTGATGTCGTCGTTCCAGGTCACTGCGGAGCCAAGGTAGACGAAGTCCTTAACTACCTCGAACTTATATCTGCCAATTCAACCGTTCTGGCCAAGACGTCGGTGGCGAGCGTCCTTTTTTGATGACAGCATATATTTAGTTTTGCCCTTGTTTACCGCCAAACCAATTTTCGCCGCCTCCATCTCAATACTCGCAAACACCTCATTGACATCTGGCTGTGATCTACCTATTATGTCATTATCGTCGGCGTATGCAAGGAGTTGCGAGAATTTGAAATAGATTGTGCCTCTTGTATTGGTCAGTGATTTTTGCACAATCATTTCCAATATGATGTTGAAGAAATCACACGACAGCGCTTCGCCCTGCCTAGATCCTTTTTTGACGTCTAAACTATCGGTAAGGTGTTCACCGATTCGGGTGGAGCAGCGAGCATTCTCCAACAAAGTCATCCTGCATAGTCTGACGAGTTTAGGAGATATGTTAAAGGTAGACATAGCGTTGTATAGCTCGTCTCTAATTACGCTGTCGTATGCGGCTTTGAAGTCGACAAATAGGTGGTGAGTGTCGACTTGAAATCCATTAGTTTTTTTCCAGGATCTGCCGTAGTGTGAAGATTTGGTCGATGGTGGACTTCCCTGGCCTGAATCCGCATTGATAAGAACGTATCAGCTTATTTACAAAAGGCTTCAGGCGTTCACACAAAACGGCAGAGAAGATTTTGTAGGCGATGTTAAGGAGATTTATTCCTCTGTAGTTCGCGCAATCAAAGGGGTCTCCTTTCTTGTGGATCGGGCATACGATGCTGAGACTCCATTCCTCGGGCATGCTTTCCTCTGACCATATCTTACAGATGAGCTGGTACATGCTCTTACCAGGCCATCCCCAGCTGCCTTGACGAGCTCAGCAGAGAGTCGGTCTGCGCCAGCAGCTTTATTCGACTTGAGCTTCGATATGGCCATCTTAACTTCGTCAAGGTCAGGGGGACAGAATTCTCTGCGGTCTTCGTCGATTAGAAATGGATCATTCTGCCTGACAGCGGTATATTGACTAACATCGCTGTTATACAGTCTGCAGAAGTGGTTTTTCCATTTTCTCAGCATCGACTGCGATTCTACTACAAGGTGTCCGTTTTCATCCCGGCAGGCTGCCGTTCTGGCTTTATAACATTGGCATATTCGCTTTATCTGTTAATAACACTTTCGAACGTCACGCCTGCAGTAACACCTCTCCAAATCCTCAATCGCGCGCTTCTCGTGCTCTTTCTTCTTTCTTCTAAGAAGCTTATGCTCCTCCCTTCTTTTTAACTCGTAGAGCTCACGAGCTGCTCTTGTTCTTTTGTGCAGCGAGGCCTTATATGCATCTTGCTTCGCTCTATGAATCCTCCTGCACTCGTCATCGAACCAGGTGTTTCTTCGTGGTGGAGCCTTGAAACCCAATACTTCGGATGCAAAGCTTTTCAGGACTTGTTTGCAAAAGCTCCACTGCTGTTCCATTGATAGCGTGGAGGATTGAGGTGTATTGGAGAGTTTAAGGGAGACTCGATCAGTAAAAGCACGAGCGGTTTCTGGCGATAGTAGCTTTCCGACGTCATAACTTTGTATTCTTACTCTACTCTGCAGCGTTCGTGGTATTCGTAAGCGCGTCTTGGCATTTTAACAAAAAGACATCTCTTTATACATACGTTCTAATAAGAAGAAGCTGAAAATTGAAAATTATGGTCACCTGCTAGACGTTGTCCTCGTGGTCCTCGGTACATGCATGAACGTACGCAAGACACATTCTGCTATGTAATAAGATATGGCGGTCCTGATCTACGTATAACATTTACAATTAATCCTAAATGGGATGAAATTACAAAATAACTTTTTGCTGTGCAGATCATTTCTGATCGACACGATACAGCGTCAAGAGTATTAAAACAAAAATTTAGCAAAATGATGGATCTATTAGTTAAAGAAAACATTGTTGGTACTATACACTGTTACATGTACACTGTTGAATGGTAACATAGTGGTTTACCTCATGCTCATATATTGATATGGTTAGAAACAAAAATAGCAGCAGAGCAAATTGATGAATTGCCTGATAATGAAGAAGATCCTGAGTTATTTGAAATCGTAGAAAAGCACATGGTCCACGCACCGTGTATTGCAGATAAACCAAAGTCCCATTGCGTGAAAAATGCCAATTGCAGTAAAAAGTGCCCGAAATCGATGACAATAGAAACTGGAAGCGGTGAAGACGGATATCGGTTTTACAGACATCGATCTCCTGAACACAATTCAATGACGACCAGACAATTTTGATATCTATAAATAATCAATGGATTATTCCATTTTCACCAATCCTGTAACGAATATTCAACTACATATAAATGTAGAGGTTTGTAGTATAACATTAAACGTTGTGCGAGTAGAAGGTAAAAGGGAGGGGGAGAGGAGGTGTCTATTGACATTGGTCTTAAATGTCAGCATATTGTATTGAGGGGGAAGACCGAACGAGGTAGCGCGCTCCACATTCGTGTGGTACGGTTGAAGAAAGAATCTCTGTATTTGACAGTACGACCGAAAATGGGCTTCAGAGCGAATTCATGCGCATTCCGGGAGAGACGTCTATTGCGGGAGATGTTTCGAAGGGGCGGAATGGAACTGGCTATTTCATCAGAGCATTTATGGTGAAAATAACGGTAAAACAAAGAGAGACACGAGACGTTCCTACGGTGACCCAGCGAGTGTTTTGAGTTTGTGATGCTGGAATCTTCTATGAGTTTTATCGCACGATAGTGAGGTCTTGTATGCGCCAGATCAGACATGAGCATTGAACTCCAATTTATGACGAATGAACGCCTTATAAATTATAGCCAGATCGGTGGGTGTGAAGAATTTCTCGCATCTGTATAGGAAACCTAGGCATTTCGCGGCAATCTTAGCGACACTAAATATGTGATCGTTCCAACAAAAGTTGTCGCTGATGCACATACCCAGGATGGAAAGCTTGTCGGTTTCAGAGATACAAGTGCCATTCATGGATAATGGCAATGGGTCAGTGTTACGCTTTAGCGACAGAAGACAGCATTGTGTTTTGGAAGCATTATATTCCACTCTATTGTTTTTACCCCATTGGATGATGCTGTCAATATCGGAATTTAATGAGCTTAACATACGCTGCCGCTCACTATTTACAGCCGAATTGCAAGTGAAGTGAACGAATATGAAAAGCTGAGGGTACTGTCGTCAGCGAAGGAGTGGATTGGATTAGAAGTAACAGACAAGAGATCATTTATAAAAATGAGAAAGAGTGTCGGAGGCAATACGGAGCCCTGGGGAACACCAGCATTTACAATGTGAGTATCAGACTTGAATCCGTCCAAGACAACTTGAATTGAACGATTCGAAAGGTAGCTTCTAATCCATAGAAGAAGAGAATCGTCGATCCGGAATGCACGCATTTTCGACAAAAGAGCTTCATGTCAAACTCTGTCAAATGTTTTCGAAATATCAAGTGCAACTTCTTTGCTCTCACCTGCCTGGTGGAGCGAGCGTTCCACTTCTCGGTGAGATATACCATCAAATCACTAGTGGATCTGTTGCTGCGGAAACCACACTGCCAGTCATTGAGGAGTTTCTGCGACTCGAGATATTTCGTTAGCTGATGATTTATCAGCGTTTCCATGACCTTGGAAAGAAGGGAGGTTAGTGCAATAGGTCGGTAATTGGAGAGAGAAGAAGATTCGTCTTTTTTCGGAATGGGCTGGACAAATGCTGTTTTCCACCTATTCGGGTATAGTCCAGAAGAGTAGGAAAGGTGAAAAGGCTTAAGGACCCTTACAACTGTACGAGTACGGAAGTAAATTTGTCCAATGGTGGAATTATCATACTCTAGAACAGGCGGTGACCAAAACGATCTGGGAAGCGGCGAGTTTGCTGCGAAATGAGCAGCAAGTAGATTGGCTCTGTCTAAGGACTTAACAGCTGGAATATCATTGTGGATGAGCGTGGTTATAGACGACGAGACGGAGTTCTTGATGTTTTTGACGAAATACCAAAAACTTCTGATACATTTGGGACATTGTAGGATCTTACGCCTCAGTTTTTGGTCGTATAAAAATTTAGCTCGTCGAATGTGGGAGTTGCAGTCATTTCTGGCTTGTATATATCTTTTTCGGTTTTCCTCAGTGGTGTTTGCCTTATAAATCCGAAAGCTTATCTCTCTCAACCTAATAACCTCTTTACAGCTCAAGTCAAACCACTTTGTCGCGGATGAAAGTAGTTATGCCAGTATGAATAATGTTTGTGATCATATCAGCTGCGGCGTCCATGTCGTTGTCGAGGAAGCACAACGACCAGTTAAAGCTCCGAAAGAAGTTGTTAAGGCCACACCAATTAGCTTTCTTATAAACTGTGTGGAATGAATATGGGAATTTAGCTGATATGACAAAGTGATCGGATGAGCCTAGAGGAGATAATACTTTCAAAGTATATTTATCAGGTGGAGAGGTAAGAAATAAGTCCAGGATATTGACGATATGACTGGCAACATGAGGAATACGAGATGGCTCATTCACAAGCCGGCTTAATTGATTCAACTAAGCGAAAATTTCGACATACCTTCCTTTGGGTGTTGTCTGTCCAGAATATCGAAGCCACTGAGAATTGTGAACATTGAAATCGACCGCTATAACGATTTCAGTGCGAGGAAACAGGGAAACAATTCTTTGGATGGAGTCGGACAGTGCATCAAACGAGTCGGACGTGACGTCTCTGTCTAGGTTTTGGCTTCTGTTAAGAAAACCCAGAAGTAGTGAATTGTGTGCTTACAAAAAGTGAATTTGAGCCATAAGAAATTAAATTCCGAGGTGGATGTTTGGCTATATTGCGGAAGCAGCTGGTAAGCGATATCACTACGGACATAGATGGCGAGACCGCGGAGAGAGACGAATAATTTCACCAAGCTATATCCAGGAAGACTTAAATCCGAGGGATCGGACTTTTCATCAACCTGTGTTTCACAAAGTGCCAAAACAGCCGGTTTGTAGAGAGAGAGATGGACATACGTGGCAAAACAATTCTTTCTTAACCCACGAATGTTGCAGAATTGTAAGTCGAGTTCTCCAATCAACACAACATGCAAAACATTGACGGACGTAACACCAACTAACAAATGTTCAGGTTTAGCTGTTTTTAGTGTTAATAATCAAAATCAAAATTCGTATCAAATTGGTAGATATGTGTATTATTCTGGCACATGTTGTTATTCATGAACGATTTCCTCCGGTTACACATATCTATAAAAGTTCATTTGGAAAATGGTCAAAAGGTTTACTTTAATTTCAATGATGTCCAAGAAGTTTTAGAAAATCTATAAAATACAACACTGTCTGCTTTTTTTACTTTGTGCTGGAGTGATGAATTTGCAGCTACGTTACTTTCCGAAGAAGCTCCATTCTATACATTCGATAAGTCCAGAAGAAAATTTCAACCGCGATGTTGCGGAACTCCTGTTGTCATCAGAAACGGCAGCAAAACTGGGGGTAATACAGCCCATTCTATGTTTAAAACCCAAATTGAAGCTAATTATATGGAAAATCCAGTTTGTAGTCAGCGGTATATAGTTAATACATAGAAACGCGGGCGAAGCCGCGCGGATCTGCTAGTTTTAAACATAGGTTTGTATAATAATTTAGCACCGTGGCGCAGTGGGTAGTGTGCTGGCCTCTGACGCCGATGACACGAGATCGAATCCCGACACAGCCATGTCATCGAACGTGTTTTTCACGGTGTTTCTCCTCAACGGGGTTCCGACAAAACCCGCTGTAGTAAAATTGTCATGAAAAGCTTCTCGAAATTCGCCGTTCGGAACCGGCAATAAGCTGTAGGTCCCCTTCACCTATGGGAAAATGAAATCACACACAACATGGGTGATTGAGAGAAGCTCGGCTCAGGTCCTTCATGGACTGTAACGCCAACATACATACATACGTACATTGTATAATAATTTACCTCGATTATACAGGACGTTTTTTTAACTTCCCAGAAGGAAATTATTGTAATGGGGCCGATTTTGCGAATTCCAAATTTTGACATATCTCCACAAAATTCCAAATTTTGACATATCTCCACGTTTCTATAGAGATGTATGTGTGTATATACGTATGTGCGTATACATATGCGTGCGGAATTTTCGTATTATTTTCGGAACCGAGTTCATTCCACGCGTAATTAAGCACCTTAGAACTGATAAAAATCTCTGAAACATTGGTCTGGCCGTTTTTTGTGAGAAATTAAATAACTAAAAAATAGGCAAAAAAACTAACAACACACGGTGTTCCCAAGCGGTCCCCCATCTATGTAAGTATACTAAACGCGTCCAACGCTAGTTGATTGTGGTGATCGGACGAGAACCGATACATTACCCTTTATTCGTCTAAGAATCCGACCGCCCCTAACAAAAAGAGCTAATGACCTTGAAACACCTGAACAGATTTTCACAAATTGTAGCTAAGGACAAAGGCAACATAATCGGTCCATACGTTCAGGAGTTACGATGCCGCATACAGACACACAGACACCTCAAACTTATAACACCCCTCTTTTAGCGTCGGGGGTTAAGAGTGAAAAAAAAAAAGAGATTAAATGGGTGTTTTAATTTTTCCCACTGGGAAGTTAGTCGTGTGGGCTTTGCGGGTCGCACCTAGACCACATCGCGCAGGTTCAAGAGTTTTATACTCTTATAAAGTTTATCACACAACCTGAACGAAGTGCAGTGGTTTGGGTGGTAAATGTTCGTTTATTACCCTTCAGGGGTGGTTGTGCTAGATAGGAGGAGAGGAACCAACCGAATTTCCACTGGTTGAACTTCTCAGCAACTTTTTCCATGCACTTATGGTGTCACATTAGAATTGCACACACAGAGTATGAATTTAAGGTGACTACTGTCACTCATAAGTATGTTGATTACTTCTCATTCACACATTTTTTTTTTTTTCGTATAGGAATTGTCTTTTCTTGGCTATGGAATGGCCTTGAACTATAGACCTTCCGCTCGACGGTCAGTGATGTTAGTCACTGCATCACGGCTACCCCAATTTATCTGTCTTTTTAATCTAGTCTGTCTCCAGGTATACTTAAATCTGATTCCAGACACGCACACATATGGACATATGTATATACAGAGATGGACAAAAGTTTTCACACACTGCCCTTTGTTGAATGGAACAGGTACTAATCTTAAGAAAATATAGGCTGCGTTCTTTTGGGAAAAGAATTACTCAACCTTAAGCTATTAAATAATAATAAAATAATAATAAAATTAATAAAATAACACCCTTTTCTGGAAAACAACAAAATATCTAAAATTACACTTTTTTTGCCCGGACAAAAGTTTTCACACACTAGGTTTTAAGAGATCTCCTACGACAAGTAAGTTACTAGGCAGGAATAAATTTTCCAAAACAAAGCGAACCTCTAACTTAACGAACCAAAATGGTGTGACAACTTTTGGCGCTAAAGTATGAAAATTGAGCAATTGTTTTTTCATAGATTATTGCTGCGACTTTGATGAAATAAAATGTATTGCTGATTTATTTGTAGAAAATCATTTTATTTGAATTGTTTTTCTTCACACACATCTATTGCGTGCTATTCAGTCTTTCGAGTTCAGCCCGCTTTAGCAAGAACGCTGGTTTGGAGTTGATTCCCAACAACCTTTCGAATGGAAAACTTGGATTGAAGAGGATTCCATACATTTTCTTGACCCCCGAACACGCAATGTAGGCCAACCCGGCACTAAATTCACTTATACCTAAGTCCACAACTGCTGTCTAATGTAATTCCTTGCGACTTGTGAATACTAATGCCGTAAGAGTCGTCTGAACCTGAAGTCTTTGTAACCTTGGGCTCCCTGCTTCTTAACCAGCAAGATGTTGACTGTATTGGGAACTCTAGGCAACTCGTTTGCAATCGGTTGGAGATCTTGTTCGACGTTCAGCAAGTTTCCTTTGTAACTGACCATTGACACCTTGACTGCGGAGCTGATAGACGCTGAGAACGGGGTGAATCCATGCTACCAACATCTGCTCGACGACTGACAATGTCTTCATAACCTCTGGAACATCACCTGGATCCATATTGTTTTGAGCAGTGTATTTGACAGTGTTTTTAGTGCAGTAATGGCAGACGATTTCATGGTGGCTCAGTTGTAGCCGTGAGCAGTTTTCGCAGAGTCTGAACAAGTGCTTTTCGAGATTGTGGGTGAATGTTCTGATAAATTCGGTGTCTCCAAAATGTGTTGTTTCTATGTTTGAGTTTCGAAGAGGGTCGTCGATAATGTTTCGGCGAACGTTCCCCATTCTGGCTGCGTCTCTGGTCGATCGTGCTAAGTTCCGGGATAGTTTAGGAGGAAGTGGCATATTGTCTCAAACTGTTTTTTTGTAGACTTCAGTTGATATATGAGATTCATTGTTGTTTATTGTTATTTTCTGTTTTTATCAGTAGTTTTGCTTCACGTATATTCAGTCTTGATGATGAGTATCGTCGTATTAAGTCATGCAAAATTCTTTAAGAAAAATTACGTGACTTGAGCGAAAAGCATCAAAAATGGAAGTTTTGTTCAAATTTAAATAATAGCGCGCGCAAATTTTTTTTCGAATATTTTAATTTTTTTACTAGATTTAATTTGGTTTTTAATTTTTTACAATTAAACTAAATCGAACTTCAAAATTCCGGCTTCGTCATGACCCGATCTATATGGTCAACTAATAGTGTATAAAATTACATCTGTCTAAAATATCAGGAAGTGGTTTAACAACGCGAACAACGTTTTGAGTCCGAGTCAGCGCAAAGAAAGCTCGCCAACGGTTTGCTTTGATAAGACTGATTTTGATAATATAATGGAGAGATCCTGTAAAATACTTGACAGGAGGTAGAACGTATTTGCGTTCATGGTTTACTTGTAAGATGTTTAAAGTGGTCATACTGGCTGCCAGGCAGAATGAAACTACTCAAGAAGAACGCAAAACAAAATTAATCTTACGCAGAAATTGGAAGCAGAGTGGGCAGAAGTCGTTTTACAATATGCAGCATTGTAAAAGGTTATAAAAACGACAAAGAATTTGAAAGTTCACCGCGAAATGGACGCCCACAAAAACTAACTACAAGGGAGGAAGCACTGGTTAGCTCAAAACTCTTTATTTGGCCTTTAAAATCCCATAAATAAATTGCGTTTACAATAATACAGGTTGTAAGAATGATTAAGAAAAAACCCATCAAGTTAAAGACGATTTTAAAAAGGACGCAGAGTCCTTCATCGCGACGGATATAATGCACGAATTCCTAGACGAAAACCTCTCATTAGTACAATTAATAGAAAAGAGAGGTTGCAATTCGCCAAAGATTTTATAAAAAAGCCCCAAAACTTTTGGTGTAATATATTCTTCTCCGACGAAAGTAAATATAATATATTTTCATCTATGAAGAAAACCCGACACAGAGTTAAACGGAGAAAATATTGCAAGCACAGTTAAACATTGTGGTGGGGGAGTTTTGGTTTGGGGCTGAATAGCTCCTTCAGGTGTGGGCGAACTTGTCTTCATTGGCAAAATATGGATCACAAACTTAACTTAAATATTCTGAAGAAAAATTTGAAAAAGAGTGCCCGAAATTTGGGTTTGAGGGATTAGTTTTATTTCCAGCAGGACAACGATCCGAAACATACGCCTCATAATGGTAAAATGTGGATTGCTTATAATGTTGCTCATACTATACCAACTCCTCCACAGTCACCGGACCTCAATCCAATTGAGCATGTGTGGGAAGAATTGGAACGACGCTTGCGGAAACATACAATTTCAAACAAGACACATTTAAAGGAAGCGGTCCAATTATAGAATATTCAAAAAACTGGTGCAGTCGATGCCTAGGAGATTAAAAAGGGTCATCAACCAGGAAGGACTTTGAACGAAATATTAATTTTAAAAAATTAATTGTAATTAACACAATATTATAAACTGTGTGAACGCTTTTGTCCATCACGGTATGACTGTTTTCGTAAATTTTCTATTAGTGTATAAATTGTATTTGAAAGTTTACAAATGGACGAATCCTACGTCTGTCGCCTGGTATCAGCTTGTCTAGTCCCTTTTCATTTTTAAACTTCATTAAAGAACAGTGATGTTCGGACATTGAGTAAACCTTTTATACTTACATATTTGTTTTCATTCGGATAACATACATGTGTGTACTGAGAATGGATATATGTATGTATGTATGTATGTATCTGTTTCGGTTGGTTTAGCTTTTGCTTCTCAGTTACTAACTGTCTATATGTTTTTTTTACATTTTTTTCTCTTCTTCTATGCTATTGACGTGTCAACCGTGGTGTGATTTCAACATGCTGTCCAATGTCAACAATTTTTTAATGAAATTCAACTTTTCACACCAACGAATTATGAACAACGCACGGAAATAACAAACCCATATCTGTCATCGTCCATCTCCATATACATACATACCTACGGGACGTTATGCCTTCGTCCTTTTTGGCAAATTTCTAACATCAACTCGTCTCCGATGGATCACAACTGCCCATGCACATCTGGCGTGACGTATGCTTAATCTGATAACAAAAATTCTACTGGTCCACGTTTACAAACATTACATACTCGGCAAATCGAATATCCTGTCAACGCTACCATTGCCATCGTCGACTCTATCGCATTTTTTTTCTGTTCGGATTTCCTATTTTACGCTTATCATGAACATGATGGCCATTACTCTATTCGTCGGCGCATATTTAAATATACTGGATGCATAAATGATTATATCACTATCATCCCGGCACGAATGCTGTTGCCGCCGTTGACGCATACACGTTTATGTCGGTTGAATGTATTGGCGATAAATTCTCTATAAACTCACTGACTCGTAATGATTCTCTTCGATTTCGTTTCATTTGCTGACTTTTGCTGGCAATCTCAATGCCGAAATCACTCCCACATCGGCTTCAACTCTATGCCGTACCATTCACCTCACTTCGTTCCGAACTGGAAATCTTATTCAATGGGATACTGCTGACACAACGTGCGGTGGTACGGTATGTGACGGTTTGTATCCGGTCGATGGGTGAACAGGTAATATGGTTTAAGGATACCATGCAATTAGACACAACCGAACGTCATATAATGGAAAATCGTGGTTCACGTCATACGTTGATTATACGTAAGGTACATCCTCAGGATTTCGGAAATTACTCGTGTGTAGCGGAAAATCAGTTGGGTAAATCGAGGAAAACTCTTCAACTAAGTGGAAAACCGAATGTGGCCGTATTCAATTCGCCGCCAATTAGTCAGTACAAGGACAGGTAAGATCATTACTATATATATACAAGTATCTATCCATGATTTCCTGGCTTCTCATATGAACATTTGCGGGCGTGAAGGGAAAAAGAACTCAAAAGGACTCGTATGATTTTTTTTTTTCTCGGAAATCGTGTGTTCAGTTTTTCTCCTTTTATGTACTTTCTTCTCCTCCCATGTGAAGAGCTGTTTTGGGAAATTGCAATATAGTGAGTGGCTAAGCGATCCTTAAAAAAATAGGTTTTTGTTTTTTGGTACTGGTTAAGAGTTTTGACATGTGCTTCCTGCGCAAAGGAGCGATTTGATGAGGAGTAAGTGCGGGCGCTGATTAATGAAGAAACAAAACGGTTTTCGTACATGTGTTCTTGTGACGTACATACATATGTACATACATACATTGAGGAGGGAATCAGAAAATGTATGCTGGGTGTAGCTAGGTTGTTTGTTCACATGCCTGGACGTTGCTGGATGATATCACTTGGGATGTTGGGACATATGTATGTACATATGTACTGTATTTTGTTTTTAATGACTATCTGGCGATTTCATTTATACTTTTGTTGATTTGATTAACGTATCGACATAAAGTTAGTGATCTTTTTTTTTAGGGAACTCTTTTTTGACCTAACCACTTTCCGATGATTTGAGCATCGACTACGATCTTTCACTTCTCACATTGTCACAAGCAATCTAGTTTTCTTCCACCGCTTTTCCAATGGCTCCAAGAAATTTTAGCAGTTCAACGTAGATTGTACTCACCGATTTTTGCGGGCTCGTTTCTATGTACATATGTACATAGGCCTCGATACGAGTGGTCGAAGTGGCATGAGGTCGCCCGGCCAAGACCCACACTAAACAGTTAGTTCTCCAGTTATAATGGAGTTTCTTATTACTGCTGTGGCCGCTTCAAATGTGCCAATTTAACTCATGTAGGTATGTATACAAAAAGCAGTTTAATCGAAAATTAAATTTGGATCTCTGTACTACGGCAACGGAACAACGAGTTAATGTTCTTAGGGCTTCTGTTGTTGTATAAATTGGATTTTATACGGATGCATACACGAACCTTTTCGAGAATTTGGCCAAGTTAAAATCGATCAGCAACCAAACCGCATACCCTAAAGTTTTGGATAATTGATTGAACTGCTCACTTGATTGGACAATCATTTTGGGCTGGAAATGTCATGTAGCTAACCAAAACACTGGCCACACAGAACACGCATTTGTTTAATAAATTGTTGGATGACATGGCACTCCATGGCAAAATGGGGACTGTGACAGTATACAAAAAAAGAAAAGGATAAAAAAGAAATGAGAGCGTTGCCACGTGAAACGTTTTAGCAATAAGCTACATAAATGTATGTAGGTTCTCAGTGGCCCGCGTGTTCCACTAAGAGGGTCGCGGGTGTAATGCGCGCACGCGGGATCTCCAGGCCACTTGATTCTCCACCATCGACTCTAACTCATCAGGGGCTATGCCCAAGCGCACCAAGGCGAGTTTTTCGACTTGCTCCAACCACCTCGACCTGGGTCTGCCAAGCCGTCGCCTGCCTGATGGGTTTGCATTCAAGGCACGCTTCGGAAGTCGTGATGATGGTGACATTCATCTCAAGTGACCAAACCATCGAAACATAGGCCTTTCCGTTCTGAGAAGTAGGTGCCCAACATTGAGCTCCCCGCGAACTGCCGTGTTTATCACCCTATTCCAGCGAGTAACTCCCACAAAAGCACGAAGAAATATAATTTCAGCAGCTTGTATTCGCGGTCTTATTCTTTCGGTCAATACCCAAATTTCATGACCATAGATGAGAGTCGGAACATATACTGAGTTAGAAACCGCTAACTTGACTTTGGCACCAAGCTCGGTCTTCATGACTACAGATCTTCCAAGCTGTTTCAAAACTAATCCAGCCTGGCCAATCCTGAAGGAAAGCTCAGTATTACTCCTCCCATCACTCGTAAAAAAGACCCCGAGATACCTAAACTTCTCCACCTTCTTCAATGGGACATGTAGAGTGCATTGGACAGGTGTTCTGGAAATAACCATAACCTCGAGTTTGTCCACGTTAACCCTCATTCCAGCATCAGCACATACGGCCGAAATCCTATCTAGCGCGCTGGAGTTCCGTTCTGAAGGATGTAAGGATAACTATGTATGTCATCTGCAAAAATAAGATGGCTTACCCTCAACTCTCCCAATGTAAAATACTCCTCGCCTCGACTGCGCTGCAATATTGAGTCCATATATATGTATGTAAGTATGTATAATGAAAAGGAGAGGGGACTAGACACATACTTGGCGAAGTCCAACGCCCACGGTGAAAAGTGTTGATTTACTACCGTTAACCCGAACACAACTGCTACAGTTAGAGAATCCAGTCCCTGTAGGTCTTCTTCTTCTCTCTGATGGCTTCTTGAACTCCGGGTGTTTTAAACACGCAGTTCATTTCTCCCCACAAGCCGCCACACCAAGCCGCTTCCCTCCAAAAACATCACGTTCAGAGGCAATGACAGCTATTGAAAATAGTCGCCATTCTACCTCTACCTACTATGAAACAGTTGGAATTTGCTCAAACCTTTCGGATTATGTGTCGTGCGAAGTATTGCCGCACCGTACTGCACTGTAGTTTCCCCCACCGTATGCGTGAAATAACTCTTATGTCCCCGCCTTGGCAGACGAAGTACTCTATCAGTAAGATACAGCTTACACAACTGTCTTAACACACGAATGTCACAAACCATCTCGTTCACACACGATGGTACCACAAAGAGATCTATCAACGATTTCTCTTGAAGACCCCGACGATACCACGTATATTTATGAATCTGAAGTCTATGCTGTTGTATGTTGCCTTTTACTCCCCGCATGCACTGGTTAGTGTATGGCATGCATCCCCTCCCACCACCGTAATGGCTCACAAGGCCACTGCTGGATCGTTCGTGACTTCTCCGGACTAAGCCCGACCGGCTGCCGAGCGGGACAGACCGGCTACCAGACGCTCGCATACTGCCACCATTTCGGTCTGGCTCCTAATGGGCCCTGGCGCACCACGCTACGCAGTTTCCGAGGCAGGTCTCCTTAATCTCATCCAGGGGGGTTTGTGCTTCGTTAGTCAGGTTTGGGCCGTACGTTACCCGCCTCCCACCGCGAGGAGGTCTAAAGCTACCAAAGTTAATACATAGCTACCTTTATAACTCTGGTAATTGAGTCGTTCTCAATTTTCGAAGCTCCATGAAAAGTAATTTCTTTAAGACGAATGTTTTACGCTATTGTACTTAACTGACATTTGTCAAGTAGATTTGGCTCCCGTGGTCTCCTGATCGACTAAAAGCCATAATTCGCACTAAAAGTGGCCAGTGTAAAGTACCTGATGTAGAAAGGTTGACTCAGTGAAGTATGAATTTTTCTTTTTTTATATATGGGGCTAGTGCTACCTTGCTAGTGGTAGCGACCTTTGCAGATCTATTGTGCCTGCTAGCCGATTAGCCGAGGAGCCTCTCCACTTCTATAATGAAGTTGAGAATGCTTCTCGTAGACGCCAAGGTGATCCCCTCAGGAGTCATAACTTCACTGAGAAGGATACGCTTCCTTAAATGGCAGAGATCAGCACACTTACATAGTATGTGTTCCGCCGTCTCTGTCCTCGAGACAGAGCCGACACTCAGTTTCGGACGAGAGTCTAATTCTGTTTAGATGATATCTCAGACCGCAGTGTCCTGTTAGGTAGCTAACTAGTCTTCAGTCCCTGATCGCTGTTCCAAAGGGACAGGTGTTGCAATATTTCCCACTTATCTAAGAAGAAATTTATCTTAGACCCGGGCATGCCGCAGACCTATTTATTTATCGCTGGAACCTTTCCTGGCAAGTTGGTCGGCAATTTCATTGCCCTTGATACCTTTATGTCCTGGCACCCACCAAAGCTTAACGTTGTTTCTTTTGGCGAGGTCTTGTAGGGCGTCATGGCTTTCCTTGACGGTTTTTGAGTTCGTACTGTACGAACCCAGCGCTTTAAGCGCTGTTTGGCTATCAGAGAGTATGTTGATGGTTACTCCTCTAATGCCAGTCCCGAGATTTAGATTGACGCATGTTAGGATGGCATGCAGCTCTGCTTGGAAGATGCTGGGACTTATTCCCAGGGCCTTCGAGATCTTGCGTTTTGGTCCAAAGATGCCGGGGGTACGATTACAACACGCAACCTCCCATCAACGATAACATGAACAGCAACGACAACATGAACTGCAACGTCAGCGTACGGCCGGAAATCAAATAGAACTCAATACATTGTATTTGCACTGGTGATCCACGAATATTCCTTATCAGCATCTGGGCAATATCCGCTCGTCCGATCACCTTTGCAAGAGTAGGTTACGTATGAGTTGTGTTGTAGCTTAAGTTTTCAGTTTTTAAGTTGACTTTGTGAAGAACAGTAATAAAAATTATACTTTTTTGTGAACACCGGGATTTTAATTGGTAATTCCGGCGCCATCTTCGAGCCATCCGTGTACCACCTAAGGCCTTTGACATTTAGCAGGGGATCACTGTTTTCCCATGCTGAGCGATTTGGGATCAGTATCTCAAATCTCTTGTCAAAGGTGAAGGTGTGTGGCAATGCGTCCGAGACCGTAGTAATCATATCCAGCTTAGGAAGGTGTTGTAATATGAACATGTGACTTACGGGTCTACATGGCATATTTGTTCCCGAGCAGAGTATTTCGATTGCACTGCGTAATGCCACCTTTTTGATAAAAAGGTGCAGTGGAGTGAGTCTAATGAGTGCTTCTTGGGCTGCCGTTGGGCAGGTTGGCATAGCGCCTGTGATGCCGAGACACGCTAGACTCTGAAGGCGTTGAAGCTTAACAATTGCAGTTTTTTGCTCAACTTTTGTCCACCATACGGTGGACCCGTAGGTGACGATAGGTCTTACTATCGCAGTGTATAACCAGTAGACTACCTTAGGTTTAAGTCCCCAGGTTTTACCGTAGGGGCTATCGGAGTTCCAGTTGAGTCTGCGGTCTAGGTCAATACCTAGATACTTTACTTCCTCTGAAAATCCTATGTGTATACCACTTAGAAAGATTGAGCAGGGTTGTACCTTTCTCGTGTTTGTAAATGGGACTAAGATTGTCTTATTTGGATTAAGAGATAAACCCTCTCTGCCACACCAGTCAGAGAAAATTGGAGTGGAGCGCAAGCTGCATGCGCTCACAGGCAGTGATCTTGCATTTGCCCGTAACAATGACTACTAGGTCATGAGCATATACGATAACCTCGTAGCCCCAAGTGGTTAGCTTGCGAGTAGATCATCGGTGACTATCGACCAAAGCAGTGGTGAGAGGACTCCCCCTTGTGGGCATCCTGGTATTTAAGTTAAAAAACAGGCAACTATCTGACCCTAACACGCCAACGGAGAGATGAAAGTTATTGTTGCGACTATGTATTTCCCGTATTGCATCTGTTTTGATTTATGGGCCATCCAAACAAAGCACTGGCTGGGACCCAAAAATACTTTAAATTTCCGAGCTCTCGATTAGAAATAATGAATGTATGTATGTTGGCGTTACAGTCCATGAAGGACAAAAGCCGAGCTTCTCTCAATCACCCATGTTGTGTGTGATTTTATTTTCCCATAGGTGAAAGTGACCTACAGTTTATTGCCGGTTCCGAACGGCGAAATTCGAGAAGCTTTTCTTGACAATTATACTACAGGGGGTTTTGTCAGTACCCCGCTGAGGAGAAGCACCGTGAAAAACACGTTCGATGACATGGCTGTTGTCGGGATTCGATCCCGTGTCATCGGCGTCACAGGCCAACACACTACCCACTGCGCCACGGCGCTCTCTAATTAATGCAGAGTTTAATTCAGAGTCTGAACAGAGTCCTAAACAACTGGATTTAAAAAAAAGTAGGAGCAGATACACATATGTACATATAGGTACTTAGATATTCTTAAGAACCATAGGAACCCCACAATATCTTATCCCAAAAATGTTTTTCTCAATTACTCTCCAAGAAGACCCGTTGCCAATTTGACTTCAAGAAGCGCACAAACCCTTTTTCACTTCAATATCACACATTTTTAATTCAAGTCCACTTTTAAGTGGGTAATTGAAAACGCCATAATCAGTGACCATACAACTCATAAAGCAATCTCCAAATCACTGTAAATGCACACTCTGCTGAACACATCTAATTACAATTCTTTCATTGACCACTGCCCGAAGCGGTGGCCTGCGTCCACTTCAACCCAACACTTGAACAACTTGGACTCAATAAGCTCCTCGACATGAAGCATTTCACTCCACTCCACTCCTTGAATGCCCCTAATAAACCTAAATTGATAGTATTGAAGTTGAAATTAAAAGTGCAGTCAAATGAACATAATGTGCTGCTTCACCGCTATTTTCAATTCGTTTGCCTATTTTCCAATTAATTTACTGACATTTCAATTCCTACGAAAGATTATTATCAAATCAGGCTTTATACATATCACTTTTGTAATCTAGTTTCACAGTGTCACGTACACTTGATTGCATGTTTCCGTTCAAGTGGCGTCCATACATTTCGTCGAATTCACTTGTGTGCTACTATATGATCCAATCCTTCATTTTCTTTCCCTCTGTCTCTCAAGGCAATGCGTCATGCAACTTAAGTGTCCTCTTTTACCCTTTTGGCATGT
Organism: Eumerus sabulonum; assembly: GCA_951905685.1. Lineage (NCBI taxonomy): Eukaryota > Metazoa > Arthropoda > Insecta > Diptera > Syrphidae > Eumerus > Eumerus sabulonum. Next base: position 146,005,842 of record OX645060.1, on the reverse strand, counting down.
ATGTACATTGTACATATGTACGTTTGTCGGGGTTCGTACACATTTTAAGGGGAGACAGTTAACGAAGCTGAAAAAATGTTCCAATTTAGCGTTCACTTCGAATGACCTTTCCTCCTTGACATAGGTCAAATAATAAAAGTCACTTTCGACCGCCCTGTCGTCCATTACCACTCTTTGTATGAAGATTGAAGGACGACAACAAATTACACATAATCCTTGCTGACATAGACACATCCGTCTATACCCGTATGTGTATGAGGTCATAGAAATGAGGGGATTGTACCTATTTGTTTTCAGTTCACTTGAGTAATCTTGCTTAATCCTTGTCTATGTACGTCATCGACCTCTGGTCCAAGCTACAGATGTCTGAGGAAAGCTTTAAGTGAAAACCATCTCTCAACTACATGATAAGACTTTATTGGAACCTAACAAAATCATTGGGTATTACGTAATCCAATTCAGAAAAAAATTAGAGTTATCATACTTCATGCTACCATTGCTATTGCTCGAGCTTCCTCAACGAAGCAAAGGACGATGCATGTACAAAAGTGCATGGATACACAAATACGTTGGTATATTACGCACAGTTAAAGTTCCCCATTCGTTCCTGACTGGAATTCTCTATATTCCTATGAATTGTGGCTGGGAAACGACATCAAAATCCAGTTAGAACAAAAGTTAAATGGCAATGGGATATGCTAACAACAGTTCATTGGGGTTGGGGTTGGTTTGACCATACTCTCGCCTGCCAATTGGTTGCATAAAGGGTGGCTGTCTGACTAGTATACTTTTGAGTGTACAGTGAGTGAACTTCTAATTGAAGCAACAGACTTTAAGTTCCTATATAGTGATAGTTTGAGTGAAAAAGTTGTTTCATTATTTTGGGGGTGACCTTCGTGCAGTGGTAAACATCACCGACTATTGAGCAGAAGGTCTGTAGTTCAAAGTCTGTCCATAGCCAAAAACATTCCTTCACGGAAAAATTGTGCAACATAGCAATGGTGTATGGGATGTAATACCAACGCAGGTTGCGAGTGTTATGCCTATATTCACTCCAAATTCATACTCCGTGTGTGCAGTTCTAATATAACATCATAGGGCATGAAATATTTGCTGAGAACTATAACCAATGTGAAAATTCAGTCGAATTCCTCTCGAATCATATCTAGGACAACCACCGTCGAAAAGTTTATTGGAACTGGATGCCGCATCGATGAAAATAAAGCAGGCTTGTGTCGATTGGTTGAGAAAAACATTGAAAACAATTCAATGTTTTTATTGAACCATCCCAATAGGCATCTTATAAGCTCATGATAGGCGATGAATAATCGATATTATGGATTCAACCCGTAATTAAGCCACAATGATTTGCATGGAACGCCTTCCATACGTTAAAATCACACGTGGGAGTGGAAATAGTACTTCGGAAATTAGTACAAAATAACATAAAAGAACATTGTGAAAATCATTGAAGACATTTTCGATTTTACATATTTACTTGTCTATCTCAGAACTTGAGTCGATCTTAAAACTTATGTAATTTAAACGGGACATATAATTGGCATTTACGACGCTTCTGACTTACAAAAGGACACTAGGAATATCTTAGTTCACTTACCTAAGTCAGAAAGCATGCCAAATTTACCAATCTTTACTTTCCCGAGTGAATCTACCAGCGGAACTTGCCATAAGTTTAATTAAGTTTCCAAACACAGCAAGATGAAAACACATATATGTACATTTGTAATTACGATCAGAAGGACCTTAACTTTCAATTATATTCCGAATAAATCCAGCTCAATTATGGATCTATCTCAAAGAGGTCACTAGCTTTAGAATGATAAGTGTTCTGAACTCAAATATTTCGTTACAAGTTGTAACCTTTAACTGCAGTATGAATCTAGGCAGTCACATGACACCTCTTTTACACTCGGTCAGTGTAGTCAACATCATTGGTTCTGGTTACTGGTTCAGTAAGTTTTAATTCGACAGAAGGGTATCCCTTCCAATATTACCACCAGTACCAACATATTATGCGCTGTTCCCATCTTTATGCGACCAGATCTGATCACATCGTCTGAGCATTAGGTGACAGCCGACCTCGATCTTCCTAGACTGGTCATAATCTTTGTAAACTATCCGTATTCCAAATAGGTAGACGACCACGTCTAGGACCTGAGACATGTCAATCTGTTTCCATTCCATCTAATGATTCTGGACAATATTCAAGTTACTTGTTGCTGACAAAAATAGTGTAACCTATGTTGTCACAGTGTTGTCAGCCGACATTGCACTCGGCTTGCTTACAAACATTGTCAAGACCAAAAAGGGCATTTATCCTTGTGGCATCAGAGCTAGTACGAATCCGAAGTTGGGATGACCAGTAAGAACTTTTATCGATTAATCAAACTCTTCTTAAGAAAGCACGGTTTGTGTTTTTTGTTTCTGACAAGTGCGTTTCCCGCAGTCTCTTCAAGTGGATTGCTGCTCCACTCACCTTTGCTAGGGAATTTCTAACTACACACCCAGATTTCTAGATATTTCACTCTATGGAGCCGTAGTCGTAGTCTGATGGGCAGCTTTTAACACAGTATTCAAGTTATCCCGTCAGTGCTGAGCCACATATGGTTAGTTGACAATTTGCCGCTTGGCTGTCTAGGGCCGCGAAGGGGTCCAGCTGCCCGCAAATTGTCTTCCCAAATATCATATTTGGGTTAAATGGAATTGCTCTTCTTTACTATAAAAGCTTAACGCACATCTCCATGAATAACATTCTAAAACTTGGTACTCTTAACCCTTGCCATGTTTAGTTCCCAGGCGTTAGTTAAGTTTCAATGCTAATCTAAGCATACACATGCTACTTGCCTTGGTGCGGTGGCTACGTATCTACTGACACTTCGATTTATACTAACATATGGAAAGTCTGGTTTTGTGGTTTGTCCTTGCTTTGCAATTCAATTTTCAATGTCTTGTTTGAGTTCAAAAGCCTACCCGTTACAAAAAGGATTGACACGCTAGTGTCGACAAATCTAGGCATATCTTAAATGTACCCAGCTGAGAGTGTGCTGGCTTTCAAGGCTAGGTTAGATTGGGTTAGGTGAATGGGTGCCCTATTGACGAGAGTTCAAGGTTCATTTAGACTACGAGGAGTCCATTGTGCCCAGTTAACTTTTAACCTGTAGAAACTAAAAGCAGCATTTTTGTCTAATCCCTGTTTCCCCTTTTGTCACCCGCCCGCTACTTCTACACATATTTTTTTTCAACCAAAGATGTGCAGTGTTCTTCGCTAATTGTCTTTTCTCCACTCTATCGCTGGCTTCCCGTTCTTTAAAGATATTTTTGGTTTTTTGGGGCTATGTTCTTATAAAACTAGCGCGCTCGTATTTATCGAGCCACTTACTTACTTACATAGGTGGCGCTACAGTCCGCGGTGGACCTGGGCCTCAACCAACAAGCGTCTCCAGCTGGCACGGTCTTTGGCCAGCTGTTTCCAGCGCCGCACGCCCAGTTGGTTAAGGTCCTCTTCCACCTACGTGAGCCACCATTGATGCTGCCGTCCTCTGCCGCGCCTTCCTTCCGGGGTGGATTCGAAAACCCCTCGGGTCGGAGCTGTATTGTCCATTCGCTCTACATGGCCTAGCCACCTTAGACGCTGTATCCGTAGACATCGTACCAGGCCGATGTCGCTGTACAACCCGTACAGTTCTTCGTTATATCTTCTCCTCCATACACCGTTTGAACAGACGGGAACGTAGATAGTGCGCATAATTTTCCTCTCGAAACGACCAAGGGCATCTTCATCCGCTTTTGTTAAGGTCCAATCCTCTGCGCCGTAAAGGAGGATTGGGATGATTAAGGTCTTATATAGTGTCACCTTTCCGAGAGAGGGCTCTACTTCTCAATTGCCTCTTAAGCCCAAAGAAACAGCGGTTGGCAAGAGTGGTTCTACGTTTTATCTCAGCGCTGGTGTTGTTCTCGCTGGTCATCACTGAGCACTTCAAAGTTATATTCGCCCATGGTGACGTTCTGGCCAATACGTCGGTGTTGTCCGTCTCTTTTAGATGAAAGCAGATATTTGGTTTTACCCCCGGTAACCTTGAGACCCATCTTAGCCCGCTTCTACCTCAATGTTTACAAAGGCCTCATTGACGACTCGCTGACGTCCAATCACGTCAATGTCGTCGGCGTACGCAAGCGATTGCGTAGACTTGAAATAAATCGTACCTCTTGTGTTGGCCGGTGACGATCTTTTCAAGCACGATGTTGAAAAAGTTGCATGACAGCGCGTCACCTTGCCTAAATCCTTTTTTAACATCAAAGGTCTCGGTTTGCTCATTACCGACTTTAATGGAGCTGCGAGAATTCTCCAATGTCAGCCTGCACACACGGACGAGTGCTTTGAATTTTCGCTTGTAGTTAACAGCCTTGGATTATGTAGATCCAGAGTAAGGTCTAACTACATTTGAACTCACCTCGCGAGACATCCTTTTGCCGTTGCTCATACTTTCTTCTGCTTAAATTCTCGCACCTTTCATATGTAGTCCAGTCCAGTCCAGTCAGTCCTATCAGTTTGAGGTTATTTCACTCTAACAGTATTTTCTGGCTGTACGGCTGGAAACAATCAGACGGAGAGTGCAAACGTCTGCACCAGTCTTAAGAACAAAACAGAGGAGACAAAATGCATACAAGGCTTGGTAATAGGTATTTCTAGCAACTTGCTGCCGTCCGCCGAGACTTGACAGTTGCGTTCACGCCTTCGACTGTGATATCCGTTTTTTTTCCGTCGGTCCCAAAAGTCTTTCCGATCCACGTAATAAATATTCCCTGCCCCCATAGATTCAATTAACCGTTTTAACGTTAGGAGAGAATACCTGAATACCTGTAATCCAAATACCATCCATAGGGGAGAATTTCGCTAAATTAAAACTAAAAATAAACGCATAAGAAAGTCTAAGAATTAACTCACTAAACATTGTAAGGCAACTATCATAGGTATCAGAACTCATTTGTGTCAATGACTTACTATTTTTAGTACGAAATCCTGTTCGAAAGGTCAAGGATATCTTCCGTTCTCGTTATCCTGGCTAAAATAGCTTGTGATGACTGACCGTGTGACAATTTATAGCCTAATATGTGAAGAAGGACCTGATTTCCTTCGTTTCCGCTCCATGTGAGTCATCTTTCATCATTACATATTTTACTTTCCGGATTTATTAATCCATATTGGTACTCAATTCCACCCTGATAACCCCGTAATCCGAACCATCTCGTAAAAGAGGCTATCAGACGTAATCCGCAAACATTCACGGCTAACTGTACATTTATTTTAACTGAATTACATAAGTGGCAGTGTGAAAAGGCAAGTAACTAATGCTATGAGTATATACTTTCATTACTGTGGACTAAAACAAATACTCATTTTCGCAGTCCCATGGAGGAATGCAGTTCCATTGGAAACAACAAGCATTCGCTGTCGTGCTGTCTGTCAGTCAGTGTCTGAGTAATTACACAGAAATCAGTTGAGAAAATTAAATTCACTCCCGTCACTGTGCACAGTGGCCAATAACCTCGGGAAGAGTTGCACAGACGTCGGTCGGTGCCTTCCCAAATCCATCCTCCTACACCGCCAGCTTGTTTATGTCAATGCCTTGGTGAAGGAATCAAATGGGGTTGGAGAAGTGAATGCGAACGAGTAGGATTCGTAGAACTAAGTTGGAAGAAAGCTTTTTATTTTATTACGACTTCAACGTCTCCGCTGTGAGTTCTCGAACGAATCTCAATCTTCAATCTCAATGCTAAAGCTAGTAACACTAACAGCAACCAATGGTTGGAAAGCAACAGCAACGACCATGACGATGTGAGATCACCGTTTTCTCCACGCCACGGGTACTTGGCCCCAGCTATATCAATGCGTACATACATATGTACATATTTCGTCTACCTACTGTAGTTTGTTGATTATAATGATGACTCTCTTGTTTTCTCTTTCACAGATACAATATATCCTGGACGGTGGACTCGTACTCGCCAGTCGAAGAATTTAAGCTATCATTTCGAAGGTTGCCACAAGGACACGAGGTCGTTGTCGACAATACCATTGAACAATCGCATTCGATACAACCATCGAACGGCATGCTGCAAATATATAATGGTGGCAGTAGTGTGGGACGTTTTGGCAGCGGTTTGGATATTGGTGGAAGTAGCGGGCATAATCATAGAATTACTAGTGGATATGGCATTCATTGGAGCAGAAACGATTGGAGGGATGTTGTTTTGCCAGCACTACCATTGTCACATCATTACACACAGGGGATGAGCTACATGATTCGTGGCCTGGAACCCGATCAACAATACGAGGCAACGGTTCAAGCGAGGTAAATGGAAAACATCTTTTTTCGAAACACTAGAAAATTTCTCCTTGGGGCCATCATCCAACCACTCTCGTTGTCTCTACTCTTTCGTCATGATTTTGTTTTTGTTTTATGATTTTTGTTTCTTCTTGTTTGCCTTTGAACTATGACCTGGGCGGACGGGCCTGACTAGTATTCTTTGTTAATAGTGAACAATGGTTAAAAGGTGGTGGTCATTTGTATAAAGTTTATAGTGTACACGTAACTGGTGTACACTTAGTTTTGCCTTGAGGAGTACTTGAAACACTGTAGGATCGGACGGCGGCGTAGGGCGACGAGCATTTATAGCTCTACTCTACTAGTGTTTTCCCGGGCAGAACTCGTAAATGACGAAAAAGTTTTCTAATTTGAACAATTGTCTCGGGATGGCTGGAGGAGATGTTGGCAAAGGCGAAGGAATAGAAGGAAAGGAATAATTTAAAACGGTAATCTCCTGTGAAATGCACATACAAAAGAGTTTTTGATTTTTGTTTTAGGATAAAAATGTGCTGGAGGCAGGATGAAAAGCAGAAGCGACGAATAAGTGTTTTGCGGAATTTTCGCATAATTTACTCGATCCTTGCAATCGGACTGACGAGTTTACCAAGAATCATAGTGGGTTTTATGGTTCAGCGGACAAATAGTTGCAAGGCCAAACAACTTGAACTGAAATGTTGTCTACTAAAAATGAAAAAACATTGCAATTTTCATTTCTTTAGTTTAAGGATACTTAGTACATAAAAATGTATTGTACATATTGCTATGGTTCTACAGATATTGAGCTTATTTGTTAATATCTATAACAGTGAATGTAGTGGTTATACATACATACATATGAATGACCGAAAAGGAATCCACAAGCTTTTAGAAACATCCTTCTGTTAAATTCCTGCACAATACTTCATTCAGTTAAACTTACTTATGCATGTTTGTTTATTCGCAGACTACATACCTAAGCAATTCTGCAGGTTTAATATAGTCTGTAATTGTGTTTAAATGAACAATCCGCAGTGTTATCCTGCATAACAGTTTAAAATCGTTCCTACTAGGTTAGGCTAGGTTAATGTGGTCGGCATAAGCCACACGTAGGCCGAAGTCGGCCCATTGTGATACCACATGGATCGTGTTACCCAGATCCGCTACCAGAGAACCAACCGGTGCTTCTGATGAAGCGATGGAGTTGAGCTATTTTTTGGTCTGCTAGCTCACTTTGGTTATCATAGAAGGGCGCGCCGAGGTAGATCCTCCTTCGATTCGCAAAAGAGGGGCATGAGCAGAGGAGCTGATGTATTGATTCCTCTTCCTCCTCGCCAATGCAGCCGCGACAGAAGTCGTTGGAGGGTAGTCCTAGTCTGGCGGCGTGTTTCCCAATGATGCAGTGACCTGTAATGACAGCCACCAGAGTACTTAAGGTTGCCCATTTGGTTGCCAATAGGTCCCTGGTTCGTCCTAGGTTTAATTTAGGCCACAATTGTTTGGTGATAAAGCCGATATTACTCTCATTCCTTTGGAGGTTGGTCGCCTCCATGGTTTGGAGTTTTATCATGTGGTTTACCGTACTTATTGGTGTTTCTAGGTACCCGAGGGTAGGTAGGCTGAGTGTGCCCTAACTTTGCGAGTTCGTCGGCCGCGCAGTTTCCTGGAATATTCCTATACCCGGGAACCCACAATATTTTAATGTTGAACTGCTCAGCCATCTCATCTAGAGATAGGCGACAGTTAAGAGACGTCTTTGATTTGTGGGTTACCGCTGCCAGGGGTTTTATCGCAGATTGGATGCCCGTGCAAATGATAATATCCTTGGCGGATATTACATTGATCCTGAGCCATGCAAGGGCCTCCGCTATCGCTGTTATTTCAGCCCGATACACACAGCAGTAATTTAAGAGTCTATAGGATAGGCTGAGGTCAAGCTCCTTGGTTGCATAATGCTTGGTTGGAGACCCCACTTCTTGCCCACCACTTTTTTGCAGCTGTAGAGGGCAACGGTTGCTTTCTTAACGCGGTCAAGAATGTTGGGTTTCCAATTCAAGAGGCTGAATTGGACTAGGCATAGATATTTGGCATGCTCTTTGATTATTATTGGTTGGGTTCCACCCAGCCTCGGTGGGTTGAGGGGCGGAATTTTATATTTGTTAGTAAACAGTATAAGATCGGTCTTCTTAGCGTTAACCCCAAGTCCACAGTACTGCGTCCAGGTTTCTACTGCATGTAATGCACTCTGCATAAGGTCGCATAGAGTGCTGGGAAATATTCCTGTGGCGGCAATAGCAATGTCATCTGCATTGGCGGTCACAGCGTACCCTTCCTGTTCAATCAGCAGCTGTAGCTCGTTGACCACCATGTTCCACAGGAGAGGGGAGAGTACTCCACCCTTTGGTGTACCTCTGCTTACCATTCTAGTTGAGACGGCTCCAGCGAAGTTGGCTTTGACAACTCTTTGTGTTAGCAGTTATCGTACCAGTTCTACTACTGATCCCGTAACACCCAGATCAGTTAGCGCCTTGGTGGCGGCCCATGGTTCAACATTGTTAAAGGCACCCTAAATGTCGAGAAAGGCGACTAGAGTATATTCCTTACGTTTCAGTGACCTTTATATTTTTTTGACCGTGAGTGGAGTGCTGTTTCCACCGATTTGCCTTTGTTGTAGGCATGTTGATTATCCGACAGCCTTCCTGAGTTGCAGCTGTAGCGAATGTGTGGGTCTAGAATCTTCTCTAGAGTTTTTAATAAAAAAGAAGTAAGACTAATAGGCCTTAAGTCATTTGCGCCCGTGTGGGAGCTTTTGCCTGCCTTGGGTATAAAAATGGCTTTGGTTACCTTCCACTCCAGGCAACTCTTGTACATATAAGACTACAAGCCAGGGGAAGATGATATCTGCTACCTGCTGGGGTTCAGCTGGTATGATACCATCCGGTCCTGGGGACTTGTAGGGTTCAAAGCCTTTTATGGCCCACAGGACATTGTTGTTGGTGACCAGGTTGGGAGCACGCTCGAGGGAGGATGTCGTCGGCTGGATGACCTGAGGAGGTGTCACAGCCGAGTCACTACAGCCCGGAATGTGTGCGCTTAAAAAAGTTCCAGGGCTTCCGTTCTGGAGGTCGTCCAGGAACCATAATTTCGCATCAGGTGGCTTGGGTTGTACGGGGCCGCGGCCAGAATCTTCCTTATTCTTGAGGCTTCGGAGACTGTATTAATTTTGTCGCAGTAGCTCCTCCAGGGTTGTCTTTTGGCCCTTCTGGTCGCTGCTTTGAAAATTTAAGTGCCTCCTTGTAGAGATCCCAATCCTCTTGCAAGCGGGAACATTTGGCTTTATTGAAGAGCTTTCTGTTCTCTGGCCGGAGGGGGAGGACTTGGGTGGTCGTGGGCTAAATAGGCCGAGGCAATCCACATCTTGGCGGAGCTGCCCTCGACACTAATAGCCGTGATGTCCTGGTCACTGTAGGATGAGAGTAGAAGGGTTTTTATGTGAGATTTAGTTAGGATACAAGCTCTTGGCTTACCTGCATCGCGCACGTAGGTAAGCTTGTATTCTGATGTTCCGAGTCCACGTACCATGTTGTTCACTATCCATGGTTCCCGCATCAGAACTACGTCTTCTCCGCTTTTGGTGAGGCGGAGCATTAAGGCGGCCGAGGCCGCAATGGAGTGGTGGAAATTAATTTGGAGAATCCGCAGCATGATGGACATTGGCAGACTCTTCATCAGATTCCAGCTCGAAGACTGACATAGTCTCTCCAAAGTCTACCTCGGGAAGGTCCAGGTCGGACAGTAGATTACTGTCTTCCCCTATAATCTCATTCACTACTATGGGAGGGGTCTCAACCAAAATAGTCTCCTCAGTGATCATCGGCTCCAGGGTAGGGGAGTCGGCCGATGCAGCACCAGAGGCTCTTTTAGCTGAGTCCTCCTCGTCTTTTCTGAGCCTTTCTGAATCAAAGCCCAGAGAGATCTCGTTGTTTGCCTCTGCTAGAGGTGCCAGGGAATCCGATTGATTATGATAGTAATCAATAGTAATGGAGGGTCCCTTTACATCCTCTAGCTTGGCTATCTTCCAGTTCTTTGTGGAGATTAGGGGATTGCAGTTCTGCAGGAATGCCAAAATCTCTTCAGAGTCCTCGGGATAGGCCGGTATAATGGCTCTAGCCCTAGGTCTATTCGGGATTGGGTTCAAGCGTATAGCCTCAAGTTGAGCTCCCTCCCAGACCTCGCCGACTCTGCTGAGTGCAAGCTTAAAAAGTACTGAAGACCTTTGGTCTTCGAAGGAGATCAGCTTGATTCTGCCTTGATAATACCCTGCATGATGGGTAATGGGGAAGGGTCCAGGTGTTCGTTAAGTATCGGGAAGTAGCTTTTGAGTAGCACATTGTTAACCAAAGTCCACTTAGCCGGGGGGACGTTCCCACCCACATCCCTTCTATCAATAACAGCCATTGTGGTCGAGACCTTCAGCACGTCGCGATAGGAAAGTTGTGTGCTGTGAGACCGCGCTTTCGTTGCTTATAACTGGTTTTAGGGGCACTCAGGGCTGAGTCTCGAGGAGTGCCCCCTGAGGGTGCTAGACCAGGCTTTTGTTTATAAGCCACTGTCTTAGCGCCCTGCCTTTCGTCAGTACTTGTGCCAATGTCTTAGCACCTTGTAGAGCGTGTGTCAGGGTACTGCAGTTAGAGGATGCTGGACCAGGTTTTGTGGGTGCCAATATCACAGCACCTCGCTGAGACTCGGCAGTTGTATCTTTGTCTATACACTCTGCCGGTTTGATGTTCTTACCGTCATTTGTATTGTTCTTGTTATTATTGTTTTTGTTATTGTTTTGTTTATTGTTTTTGTCCATACAGGATTACTAGGTCTAGGTTATCCTGAGTGCGCCTGGTGCTCAGGATACTCCGTTAGCGACTGGGCCCACAGCCGGGCTGATCTTCGGCACGGGTCGTGTAACACCGTGATCCGGCCCATTTGACTGCATCTTAGCTTCATGTCTCCTCTGGGCTCCCCGAGACTCATTGATCTTTACTGGGCCCTTGCACCGCATCGAGGTGTGTAGTAACGCAAGCGCCGTTGAAGAGAAACACTCGCTTAAATCTCTGGAGGAATAAGTGTTCTAGACTAGAGTGGTCAGATTGGTGGCAACTGTTCAAATAATGAGGTCTTTTTACAACTGTAATTTGACTTTGACTGACAACTAAGCAATTTATTTTAAATTTTTCTATTTACAGGAATCGCTATGGCTGGAGTGACCTATCGCGCAGCTTTCAGTTCTCGACGTCATCAAACGGTAAGAAACTTACAAAATAAGATGGACGTTCTAATTATTTCCCTGGTAAAGTACTGATATTTCGTTATAAGTAATTCAGCTAATTCCACATGAGCGTCTTCCATAGTAGATAACAAGTTTGGATAAAAACCCCATTTGGTGTATAAGATTGTAGTGCTTTTCATCTCTAATTGCATACTGCGTCGAGCTATTCTGATCCTGTGTTCCATTTCGCAGTTTTTTTTTATGAACCGCTCTATTTCAAACTGAAAACAAACAAGTATGTGAAGCACTGTCATAGAATATCTACCGCAGCATTTAGAGTAAAGAAAAAGCCAACACTGACCATTAAGAATATCAAAGTATTCTTTGCTCCACTTTCATTAAACGTCTGCTATTACCAGTACTTTGTTCCCATCTGATAAACCATATTAAGGTCGTTGCTCGTAAATAAAAAAAAACAACACAGAAATATAAGAGTAGAAGCCAAGTAGAAGAACTCCTATTCCCATGGTTATACGGGTGAAACTTAATGGTTATATGCACAGCATTAGCCCAGATGGCTGGCATTATCGCGCACGTCTATGCTGGCAAGTCGGTATTCTATCATCACCCGTGGTATGCAACTTTTGCACTTTTTTCCTCTCTACTTTTTCTAATTGTTTTTTTTTTTCGCTTTTCCATCTCCCGCACTTTAACCCGGCAATGTTTGGAGTACAGGTACATTGCATAACTACGTCAACATGATGTCGTTGATTGAATAAGTTTCTTTTGTTAAGAGTGTAGGTATAGTAATGCAAGTGAACCATTAAAAACCGAGCATTTGAGGTTGCTTCCAGTGCATTTTATTGAGGAAATTTAAACATCTTGTTCAAAGCCTTACATTGGATAACAACTATATTTAAAATGTTTGCATCTTTAGGGGTATCTTGAAACGATTCCAATCTTACTTGATTTTGTCTCATAGAGATAACCTATTTGATATTGTCTTATATTCAAACGGTGAAATCAAAGTAGAGATTGAAGTTCTTTGAAGAAAGTCGATTAGAAATTCACTTGTCACTTTTAGTAATGTTGCAAACATGCAAATTAAACAATAACTAGTGATGGTACACTGGCAACTTTCCATTGGGTGCTCTTAGAGACTGGATACTAGTAAACTTTAGATGCCTTGAAAAAGAAGCATCCAATCGAAATTCCTTCGTAAACTTTTTAGACTCTTATTATATAAACCATTTAAAAACATTTTTCTTTTAGTTTTTTGTTTTTAATACTATAAGAAATGTGGCTGTGTTAAGCCTGCTGAAGTTCCAATCAGCTCTCTGTATGCAATACAGCGTCCTTCCTGTTCACATCTTCTTTGCTGGCGTTACAGCCCATGAAGGGCCAGAGCCAAGCTTCTCTCAATCCCCCATGTTGTGAGTGATTTATTTTTTACACAGCTGAAAGAGACCTACGATTTAATGCCGATTTCAAACGGCGTTAGCTGAGAAGCTTTTTCATAGTGGGTATGCTACGGGAGGTTTTGCCGATACTCCGCCTATGAGGTACACCGCGAAATAAACATTCGATGGCGTTGGTGTTATCGGGATCCCAACTCGCTTATAGTGCATTTGAGTCCAACACACTAACCACTGCGCCTCGGCGGCGCTCTCCTTCCTGTTCATATGCCGCATACAAAATTCTCCTCTTTATAAATGTTTACTGTAATACTCCTTTTTACATACGTTTTGTCAGGATACTGTTTATTAATTATTGTTATTATTCGTCGTCGTTGGTGGCGTTACAGCCCATGAAGGACCAGAGCCAAGCCTCTCTCAATCACCATGTTGTGTGTGATTTATTTTTCACACAAGTGAAAGGGACCTACAGTTTAATGCCGATTCCGAATGGAGTTAGTCGAGAAGCTTTTTCATGGCAAGTTTACTACAGGGGGTTTTGCCAGTACCCCGCCGAGGAGGAACGTCGCGAAATAAACATTCGTATCAGGATCCGAACTCGCTCATCGTGCGCCAGAGTCCAACACACTAAACATTGCTTCACGGCGCCCTCTTATTATTATTATTCTTGCTAATTCAGAACTTTTGTTCTTTTTACGTGAGCGGATTGTTAGCCCGCCGCACAACCGCCATATTGGTCGGGGTTTTGTCGCTGCATACGTGTTCACCTCCCAACGGTTGTTGAAGAGGCTATCCAGAGGGCGCTACAAGGAGGCCGTATGTTAACTTGACCCCGGCATTTAAACAGGGATCGTTGCAGTCGAAAGCGATCAACAACTTTACCCTGTATGTCCGAACCCATGCCCTCTGAATCCTCACGCAGTACAAGGCGGTTATTAGTGCGGTCCAGGAAATACGCTGGATAGGAAATGATATGATGAGGAAGAAAAATTGCGACATTTATTACAGCTGTCACAAAAAATCGCACTTACTTGGATGCGGATTTGGCGTAGGAAATCGGTTAAGGTCGAAGGTCATCGACCTTAAACCTAAAAGTCATCGCCTGGCTGTGATCCGCATCAGAGGCAGATTTTATAACATCAGCCTTATATGTCCACACGCCCCTACCGACGAGGCTAAAGAATCTATCAAGGAGGACTTCTATAATCTCCTGGAAAACGCCCACGGAGCTTGTCCGGAGTACGATGTTAAAATCGTGCTCGGGGACTTCAACGCCAAAATCGGTAAGGAGAACACCCTTGGCGAAGTGATCGGAAAGCACAGCCTCCGCGATACAACAACAGATAACGGCTTCCGACTCATGGACTTTGCGACAGCTCGTAATGCGGTGATAAGTAGCACAAGATTCCCTCGTAAGCGAATCCACACAGCAACCTGGCGATCTCCGGACGGTCGAACCGCCAACCGAATCGACCATGTGCTCATTGACGCAAGGCACTCGTCAAAGTCGTCCAGCAGCTGCTTAACGAGTATGACCAACAGGGAGTGGTAGGGACCGAGGAAATCCCAACTCCAGCCGCTGAAGTAGTCCTCCCACCCAGCATCGAAGAAGTCGGCACAGCTATTCAGAAGCTGAAGAATAACAAGGCCGCAGGCTCAGATGGCTTGCCATCAGAGCTGTTCAAGGCTGGAGGCGATGTTCTGGTAGGGAGCATGCACCAGATCATTTGCAGAGTTTGGGAATATGAAAGCATGCCCGACGACGGGAATAACAGCTCTATTTGCCCCATCCACAAAAAAGGCGATCCTACCTCTTGCAAGAACTATAGAGGTATATCCCTGCTCAATGTCGCATACAAGATCCTGTCCAGCGTATTGTGTGAAAGTCTAAAGCCATTTTGCACCGCACTAATCGGCAGCTACCAGTGCGGCTTCCGGCCCGGCAAATCAACTATAGACCAAATTTTCACACTTCGACAAGTCCTGGAAAAGACCAACGAGTTTCGAGTCGATACACACCATCTTCTCGTCGATTTCAAGGCCGCATACGACAGCATTCGTCGTGAAGGGCTGTTTGGTGCGATGGTCGAATTCGGGATCCTGGGGAAACTGATCCAGCTGTGTCACGCTAAAAAATACGCGGTGCATCGTGCAACTCGGTTCTAGGACTTCGGAACCATTTGAAACATGCACCGGATTTCGGCAAGGAGATGCGCTGTCATGTGACTTCTTCAACCTGGTGCTGGTGCAGATAGTGCGACGGGCAGGCGTCAACAGGGAAGGCACTATTTTCTACAAGTCCGTCCAGCTGCTGGGATACGCAGATGACATCGACATCGTCGCGTGTTCTCGCCGTGGCATTGTGGAAGCATTCACGGTGATTGAAGAACAGGCGAAACGAGTTGGTCTTAAGGTCAATGAGGACAAAACGAAGTACATGCTGTCAAGCAAAAACCAATCCGTCGCTCACCACCTGGGATAAAATATAACAATTGACAGCTACAATTTCGAGGTAGTTAAGGAGTTTGTCTACCTCGGGGCAAACTTAAATTCCACAAATGACACCACAGTGGAGATCCGGCATAGAATCGCCCTTGGCGACCGCTGCTACTTCGGCTTGTCCAAACGACTGGGGTCAAAACTCCTCACTCGCAAGCCCACGTCCTGCTTTACAAAACGCTCATACAGCTAGTCGTGCTGTGCGGAGCCGAAAGCTGGACGATAAGCAGGACGGCGAAGCTGATTTTGGGTTCTTTCGAAAGAAAAATTCTGCGCCGGATATTTGGTCCTGTCTGTGAGGAAGGTGAGTTAAAAAGAAGATACAACCGCGAACTCTATGAGCTGCACAAAGATGTGGATGTAGTCCGGAAGGTAAAGATCCGTCGACTGCACTGGATCGGCCACATTGAGCGCATGGACATCAACGCTCCAGCTAAGAGAGTCTTCGACTCCGAGCCTCCTGGTTCATACCGAACCTCCGGTATAAAGACCAAGTAATTGCGGATGTAAGACATCTTGGTCTTGACAACTGGAAGCAGCGTGCCCGGGACCGTCAAGGATGGAAGGCAGCTATAACTCAGGCTCAGATCCTCCATGGATCGCTGGCCTGATAAGTAAGTAGGTAAGTATTATTTTTATTCTATGTTTTCAAATAATTAAAAGAGGTAAGATGCAGTGGCTCAAAGTTAAAATGGAACAAGGCGAAAATAAAGAATGAAAGATAAAAGTTTATTGATGTACTAGAGTAAAAAAATGTATTTATTTATTTAAAGATTTAATAATTAGGACGAAAAAAAGAAACACAGAAATTCAATTTAAAATCTAGATTATGAAATTTAAACAATAATATCAAAAAAAAAGCAATAAAGCGATCTCAAAGTTATAATGAAACAAAAAAAAAAAAAAACATTGTAATTATATGTAATTATAACCTATTTTGCAAAAGTTAAGATTTAGTTGGCAGCCCTTTTTGTTTTTTCCTACTGCTAAGCGAGCTGGCATAGATTCCACATGTGTTCGACAGAAGGAATCAATATTTGTCCATTCTTCGATTAAAGCCATTTTAAGTGGGTTTACGTTTGAAATTGAACGTTTTTTCAACTTTTCCTCCAAATAACTCCATAAATGCTCATTAGCGTTTAGATCGGGAGATTGAGGCGGTGTATCCAAAACGTGGGGGCAATTGTATAACAGCCAACGTCTAACATGATGGGCTTTGTGTTTGGGATCGTTGTCTTAATAAAAATAAAATCCGTCTTTGATTCCTATTTTTTTGCACTTTCTGTTAAATTCGGTCCATTATACCGTCAAATATGTGAAGGTTTCCTGGACCTTAACCCGATCTAGCACCCCATACTATCACAGAGCCACCACCATTTTTTACTAATGGCCGCAAGTTCTTTTGCTTAAGATTCTCATTGGTCCTTCTCCACTCGTATGACCTACCATCTGATCCAAACATGTTAATTTTGCACTCATCGGCAAAAATAACATGGTTCCAGAACGAAAAATCCTTGTCCTTCTTTTTACTAATTTTGCTAATAAGAGGTTTGCTAATGGTAGAGGCTACTCTACCATTAAACTTGTGCTTTCTTAGGACAATTCTCACAGTTTCTGAGTTTGCATTTTCACCAAGATGTTTTTCGGCTAGTACACTTAGTTTTTGAGCAATTGGGGAATTTTTTCTCAGTTGGCGTAATAACCAACGCTCATCAGCTTCCTCAAATATTTCTGCGAAAATTTGGTTCAGATTTATTGCTATACTCTGTAGATTCTTTGTATCACTTTACAATGTTAAATACTATTGTTGGAGCTCTATTTATAATGTAGTGTTACTGGATCAGTACATCAAGGTTGCTGTATGCGTCAGGACTTCTAGGCTGTGGAATTAGCAAGAGTGTGACAGAGAAGTATGCTTCCCAATAGAGGAGGGGACGACCTAGCGGGGTGTCCGGCGTGGAACGCCACTGGACAGTCAGGGTGCCTGTTTCCTGGCACTCCTCGAGAATTAAAATAGCCTATGCCGAGTGATTGGCTTCTAAAATAATTCTGATTTATTCATGAAATTTTTGTTCCTTATATACTAATTCCCGATAGCATTTCCAATGCATTATGCATTCTAATATTAGGTCACGAGTCATAATTTGATTTTAGTGCACTTGACTCCATGAAGGGTCGCTTCACCAGATGGCACATTGCAGGTTATTTTTTGTCGTATTGAATATCACAGTGCAGTGGACGTAGTAATGTTTACGTTCCTTTTTTCCTGTCTTCATACGGTGTCGGTATTTGGAGAGTGCCGTCCCGTGAGTAACTCTTGGTGTCATGTGACGCTATTGTGTGGTGTGCATTATGTTAAGTGTTTTGTTCGGGTATGTAGGAAGTGTATGTTGTTTTGGTACGTGGGAAATGTTTTGTTTGTGGGTACACTACAATAATGTCTGCAATTTCTCGCACAGTTTTGCTATTTCTAGAAAGACGAATTATAATTTTTCGCAATTCGACTGGTGTTCGTGGCGCCTTTACCTCTAGAGCACAAGACAATTTAAATCTAACTGCTAACTGAGGATCTCCTACGTCATTTGCAATAGAAAAGCATAGTAAATCACAGTTCCCTGAAAAGTGGCATAAACCTTGTATGTCTGTTCCATTATAACTTTGAGATCGCTTTATTGCTCTTTTTGATATCATTGTTCATCTTTTATAATTTAGATTTTAAAATTCCCAGAATAGATTTAGATTTTTCGTAAAGTTCATTGTTGGTTTTTGTGTTTAGTATCTAATCAACAATTGCAAGCATCAAAAGAGTTGTATGTATATTTCACACTTTTTTCAATATTTGGAACAGTATTTTAAATTTAAAATAAAATCGGCGGAATATCTTAAGAAACCACAAAAGAAGGAAAAAAACTATTTTAAGTTCGTAACGAAGGCAAGGAATTAAAAGAAATATCGTCTTTTTTAAATAGAAGTATTTCTACAATACACATTATCATACAACGGGGTAGAATTAAATGGCAACCCCCCGGGGCGTCCTGCGAAATTAAGCTTACATGATAAATCTTATAATTTAAAAAATTAAAAAATGTGGTGTAGATGCGGCCCGCAAGGCCTACCTGACCAACGAAAATACCCATTTAATTTTTTTTGTTTTTTAATTTTTAACCCCCGACGCAAAAAAAGCGGTGTTATAAGATAGAGGTGTCTGTGTGGTCGTCTATGTCATCGTAACTCCTAACCGAATGGACCGATTATGATACCTTTTGTTTTTGAAGTGAAAACTTCTTTTGCCGCGTTGGGCACTTTATGGTAGGGGAAAATCTTGTGGGTTCGCGTCACCGACATGCTCGCATAAATATACTATACATATGAGCGTTATACGCTTTTTGGATGGGTGAAATCTCGTGTGTATATCTGTAGCTATACAGCTGACGTATTGTGCAACAATACGGTAGACGAAAAACGTTTGAGTTTGCGTCACCGACATGCTCATGACTGGCGACGCTTTTTGGATGGCTGAAATCTCGTCTGTTCGGGTCACCGACATGCTTATAGCAGTATATCTGTAGCTATACATACAGCTGACGTATTGTGCGAAAATTCGGTAGACGAAAAACGTATGGGTTTGCGTCACCAACATGCTAATGTTAATATTATGTCTATAGCTATGAGTACGACTTGCTGCGCTTGGTCAGCACTGAAGGCATATGTACATATCTATACACATATAATATTTAACATCTACTGTGCTCAATCACATACATACACATACATACATATACCATTCGTTCCAAGTACTACAAAAACAGCATGTTGAACGAAAGAAACCTAAGGTATACATACATAATACATATGTAATATCACATATACATATATGTACATATGATACATATAATCAGACAAAGGGAATTGTCTCGAGTTGATCTCGAAAAACGTCGAGTTTTATAGCATGGCATTTATTAACAGTTACATAATCTACACATACAATATGTTTGACAGCAAACAGGAACCCTTAAACCGTCGACAGTTTATGAAAAAATTACATTGTGACCTTGTGGAAAAGTATGTGTCATTAAGACTGGTGACACCTTTTCTAATCGCTACAACTAGGAGGAAAATTGAGAATCTTTTGGCTGATGTTCAAGGAAAACATAAGGACAATATCCTAGAATCGGTATCGGAAAAAAAAAGAAAAATGTGCCAATTTTATCCATATTCAAAGAGGCGAACGACAAAATCTTCGTGCTATAAGTGAAAAAAAGCATCCATGGTGGACACAAAATTGTGGTTTGTGCTCTGCTATATATTTTTTTTATTTATTTACTTTTATTTTTTACAGTTGATTTGAATTAATACTTTTAATTTTTATAATGATTTTTTAATGTGATATTGTTTTACTATTTTAGTTTTTTTTTTTAACGAATCGCTGTGTAACAGATCTTATTTATTATTTGTCAAAAAACATGTCTAAGCACTTTATTTGAATAATTCAGCAATAAGGTTACCGAGGTAAGGAGTAGGTAGGTTTTGAGATGCACTTCGTCGATTCGACGAAGCATAACTTTGGTGTGCGTTGTATGTATTTTCTTATGCGCCGAACCAAGGAAGAGCAGCGAGAAATTCTGTGTCATACAATGCATTACTTAATATTGCTGATATATTTAACTTGACCAGCTGGTACATAATGACAGGACATTTGTAATAAAAAGAATACAGAAAATATGCAATAGATTTTCAGATGCTGGAATTTTCAATACATAGTATGTACTCAGTACAGTTCTGCGCATTTTATTCTCATCATTGAGAAGCGCCGTGGCGCAGTGGGTAGTGTGTGACCTCTGACTCCAAGGAGACGGGATCGAATCCGGACAACAGCCATATCTTCGCACGTGTTTCAACGGTGCTTATCCTCAGCGGGTTCTGACAAAATCCCTGTAGTATATTTATCATGAAAAGCTTCTCGAAATTCGCCGTTCGGAATCGGCAATACACTGTAAATCCTTTCACCTGTGGAAAATTAAAATCATATACAACATTAGTGATTGAGAGAAGCTTGACGTTGGTCCTTCGTGGACTGTAACGCCAACATACATACACATAGAATGTGCATCAACTGTAAAGGCTGCTGCGGCAGTGGATGGTTCAACAATTCGTAGTGCATTGAGCATATCACGGTCCAGGCTGTTGTCACTTACTCGTAATGTTGAAAAAGCTAATCCATAAAGAAATCTATTCAAATATATTAAAGTCTTTATTATTGACAAAGTAAGCATGGCTGACTTATTGGAACGGATTGATACTCGCCTGAAACAAATTACTGGCTTGTTGACGAAAGATTTTGGAAGCTGGATATTATACTCATCAGAGATTCATCATTTTTAGACTACAATGAATTATAAATTTAAGTTTTGTTGAAATAAATGAAAATAATAATGCAAATAATGAAAAATATACTGACGCTTGAATTCATTAAAATGTATGTAAATATAAACACTATTTTTTTTTAAATATAGAAGTGTATATTAATTATTATTTCAAATAAGTTGTATTTATATTTTATCCAGAACTTGCGCAGCACATCATACATATATGAATTTTACCGATAAACAAAATATATAATAATGTATATAATTGGTGTTCGGAGTGGCGATATGCATATGCGAAAGCCAGACTAATGTTAATAATTTTAATTTACAATTTACAAAATTTAAATTCTTTATACTACAATTAATTAAAAAGAAAAAACTGCTATTTCTGGTTTGAAGTTTTCACTTCTGTCAGCAGTCCCATGACTGCTTCTATTTTTACTTCCTTGAAAGCGTGTGTTGCTCTCCATTTTTGCTCGTAGTGTTCACGAGCGGCTCTGGTCCGTCTATGTAGCATGGCTCTGTAGGTGCTTTGCTTTGCTACAACTATTTTGTTATTACTATTTTATAAATATGTAAATAATAATAATAAACCATACCTAGTTTTCAAAATAATCCGTTTTTCAAAATAATAAATGGTATATGGTATTTCGTGAGGGCGCCGTGGCGCAGTACCTAGTTAGTGTGTTGGACTCTGACGCACGAATGTTTATTTCGCGGCGTCCCTCCTCGGTGGGGTACTGGCAAAACCCCCCGTAGTATAAATTGCCTGGAAAAAGCTTCTCGACTCACGCCGTTCGGAATCGGCATTAAAACTGTAGGTCCCTTTCACCTGTGGGAAAATTAAATCACACACATCATGGGAAGCTTGGCTCTGGTCCTTCACGGGCTGTAACGCTACCAAAAGAAGAAGAACATGGTATTACGTACGCTTCCTTTTAACTTACTAACTTTGGCGGAGATCGAATAAGCCGTGTCTAACACATACATAACTTATACCTATCTCTATAAGTCCTTCCTTTCCTTGGAAGGTCAGATGAAATAATTAGCAAAAGGCGTCTTGTTAATATATATTTCACAGTGTCTCTTATAAGTGGATTGTGCCTGAATACTTGAATAATCGTATGTATGTATATGTATGCTTCGAAAAAAAAAGCAAAATAAAAGGAGGAAATTGCTATTCATACAGAACAGAGCCCCATTAGCATATGACCAGACTGAAGTAAAAAGATCGATTGGCGGATTTTTTTTAACAGAGTTTGAGTTTGAAGATTTTGTGCAAAAACGTCAGCTTTGGGAGAGCCTTTGGTAGATATACCACACTAGAAACCATACAAAGCAGGAATAGTGTGTGAACTTTAGGAGTGATTGCGAAAATTGTGTTACAATCGCGTTTGAGACTAATAATGTACACGGTCCCATGCCTTTCGAATTGCCTGGTGTTTCATCTGAAAGGACAGAAATGGTTACAAGGCTCAGTAGTAATTCGCCAAGCCATGATTATGTGTCGTATATACAGGATGGCTCAATTAAAGTGTTAGCATTTGTATTATAAGTAACTCAAAAAAAAAACACAAGTGATTAGTATTTTATTTTGAACAATTTGTTTTGATTACTTTTTGAAGACGACATCATGTAAATGGTCGTCTTTACAGCGGATGGCGCAATGGGCTTGATTTTGAGCATTTACCATCACCTTGTGAAGTGTTGCGAGCTCTATAGCGGATATTTCGCGTCGAATATTGGCCTTGAGCTCTTTCACAGTCCGTGGCTTGTTGACATAGACTTTGGACTTAAAAAACCCCACAAGAAAAAGTCCTGTGGCTTCAAATCGGGCGATCTCGATGGCCAGGCAAAATCACCGTTTTTTGGAAATTAGACGATCGACGAACCTATGGCGCAATAAAGCGACATTGGCCCGAGCTATGTGGGCTGTGACACCATCCAACATGATGTTGTTGTCCATGCCATGTTCCGCTAGAAATGGCAACAAAAAATTCGTCATCATCGCTTGATAACGCTCGCCATTAACGGTGGTGGGCATCCCATCGTCGTGTTAAAAAAAAACCGGCCAAGTGCGAGTCGGACTCGCGCACGAAGGGTTCCGTACTATTATGTATAAAAACGGCAAAAAAAGCATGTCTGTTGTATGGGAGCCCCATTTATACATATATTTATTATATTCTGTCAAAGTATTTGTTGTTAAAGCAGCAACAGAAATACATAATCAGTGACATTTTATTCTCACACCCTTAAATATGGGTGTTCCCCAAGGAGCAGTATTGGGCCCAATTCTTTTTCTAATTTATGTTAATTCGTTTTTCTTACAACCTTTTAAAGGCAAAATAACTGCCTTTGCTGATGAAACATCTCTTTTCCACTCAAACACTAACTTAATTGATAGTTTTGCAGATGTTAATAATGACCTAGATATGTTAAGGAGATGGTTTAATTATCATAAACTAATAATTAGCAACAAAACGAAGTACATGATATTTAATATCAATGGTAGAGTTTTCAGAGACCTTCCCTTATATTATCATGCACCATTGTGTAATCGATTTGTTCTTGAAGATATAGTATTCAACAATCAAGAATGTTTGAAAATTGCTTCTTGATTGAACACGTGGACAGTTTTAAATATTTAGGTGTTATATTGGACCAACAACTTTGTTGGAAAGACCATTCAATATATTTGAAACAGGAGGTGGCCGTGGTGCAGTGGTTAACATCATCGACCGCCGATCGGAAGGTCTATAGTTCAAATTCGCTTCATAGCCAAGTAAAAGTAATTCCTAAACGGATGATAAAAAGTATGCAACGCAGTTGTGAATGGAAAGTGACCAGACGTACTGCCTGCAGGCATAACACTCACAGTATATGGTCAACCGAAATTCATCCTCCGCGTATGCAATACTAAAGTGCTTGAAGGAATTTCTACGGACTTAACCAACGCGGAATTTGGTCGGCTCTCGTCCTATCTAGGCCTAGGACAACCACCCCTGAGAGTAGTGAACGAACATCAACGACCCCAATCACTGCACTCCGTTCAGGTTGTGTGTGTCAACACATCATAAGAGAGAATATAAAAACTCTAGAACCTGCGCGAGTCTCTAAAAAAAAAAAAAAAAAAAACAAAAAAGTATCTAAATGGGGTTATAAGATAATTATTCCATCTCAGTATGCACTGCAATCTCTACCCGTTTTAAAATACTAAATGTATAAGTTATTGAAATCGCAGGGGTTTTGGATTTTTAAAAAAGAATTTATTAATTCAAAAATAAATGTCTTTATTGGTCGATATCCAAGCAACTACTAACTTATTCCTATGGCTTAGGGCTATGCGACAGTGGACGGAAAATGGGAAAGGAAAATAAAGGGATTCAAATTACTGCACGTTGCAGCGACGACCTGGGGAAAATGTGTGTGATCAGCAGAGTGACCGGAAAGTAAGGTGAACAACCGTGGGAGCAATTGTCGTATGGGAATATGTTTGGAGGTGCAATTTGATCTGTGGACTTTGGATTTATGGGAATGGATTTGGGAAAAAAATATGTGGGGCGATGTCGGTAACTCTTCCCCCTTCAAATTGTAGCGTCCTCGCGTCACTAGAAATACGGGATGTCGAAGATGCTCCTATGGTGCTGTGCGATCATCTGAGATACATTCTTTTCGGTTGTTGGTAGAGGTTGCGTTATTGTCATGTTCTGCTCTGTCGTTGGCTGGTTTGTGGGAGTTTGTGGTATGATCATTAACGTAGATGTTTTCTTTCGGTTTTTTATCATATAGAGGGCTGTGATGGTGGTAAAAGCTGCTGCCAAGATGGAATAACTTGTCCATTGGTGTATTGTTTTTTCTCTTCTTATATAGGCGATCTGTTCAGTATTGTTGATGTGAAGTTCCTTAATGAATTCCAGAGAGAGAACTTCTTCCAATTCCGTTGAATGCGATACTGGTTGTAGAAGCGGTGGTAGTGCGTGCGTATCGCTAATTCTCTCTGATGCGAACTGTTGATCTTTTATCGTAATGGTAGCATCTTCGAATTTTATCAGGTAGGTCCCGTTGAGAGTTTCTATCGTGCCGTTTAGATTAATTTTACCTTGGAAGTTATTGAGGAGGAGTATTCCGGGGAATAGTTGTTCTACACTAGGGATGTGTTGGTTATTGGTAAGGATACATGTCGCATTCGTACTACTTAAAAGATTAGGAATACATTTATTGTTGCTTATGTCGATAACATTTTCTTCCTTACAAATAGTTAAATTTAATGCTGTTTTACAATTTTTGATAACGCCTAATATAGTTTTATTTTTCTTTAAAATGTTTACGTAAGGTATTTTGGTAACTACATTATTTTTTGTTTTGATGGGTTTTATTAGAAGTTTATCATATATAATTTCTTTTGTTTTCGGAATATTTATGATATACAAAAGTTTGATGGAATTCGATAAAATTTTAACGTCGGACAATGCCAAAGCTTCTTCGATATTGTTAAAAGGAATATTAGTTGTATCTAATTTATTCATTATATTATTCATTTCGATTTTAGAGAGGATGTTTGAATTGACAATATTTATTTTTCCTAGTTCTATTGAATATATTATGTTTGTAAGTTCCTCTTTAAGCAATCTTGCCTTTATTTGCCAGCTTAGAGCTATTTCGTTAAGATAAGAAGTGTCTTTCTTTATGACATTTAAGATGTCATTGGTTACATTAGTTAGTTTGTTGATTCTGTCTTGTAAGGCTTTATTTATAAGGAATTGGCTATTATTGTTATCTATGACACCATTGATTTTGTCTTCCATCGTGATCAGATCATCATGGTCGGGGTTTCCCGCGATCCATTTCCAAGCTGAACCGATGAAATTCAAGGATCTCTTTGGCCTATGAATTTTAATATTATCTAAAAGGGTTTGTATCTGAGAAAGTTCATGCTCTAATAAGGGATAAAATTGGTTAGTGTTAGGGATGTGCTGATTTATAAGGGATGTTGTTTCGGTGAGGAATCGTTGGTATGGTTGGATATCAATAATGTGGATAAGTTTCAGGTTGCCATTCTGTATCATAGCTTTTCCGACATTAAGAGCTATTATGTGGGAATTCGAGTAGTCGATAATTTGGATGTCGGCCTGGAGGATGGATAAAACTGACCTGTAATAAGAAAATGGAAGGAAGTATTTCAATTTCTTATGTTGCTTTTATGAATGACTCTTCCGGAGTTAGTCAGAACAGTTGTTGTCCGGTTTTCCTGGACAGTTTCTTCTTGATAGCGTGGAGTTAGTTTGGACCCGTGCCGTCTGTTCTTCTTGACGAAAATCTTTTGTCCTGGTTCGTAGGTCTTGATTTGCTCTCTGTGTTTATTATGACATTCTAGATCGGCATGCTGTTTCCTTTTGAGTTGTTCTATTGTGTCTAGCCTAGATTTTTCAAAATCTTCTGGACTGGCGGTAATTATTCTACCATAGAAAAGATCCAAAGGTCTTTTACCCGTGGTCGAATGAATTGTAGCATTGTACTCATACACAGATCGTTCGAGCAGTTCTTCAAATGAACGCTGTATTCCATCGGCCTTTAAGCATCGCATAATTTCCGATAAGGTCGAATGGAACCTTTCGACCTGCCCGTTGACCTCGCTTTTATAAGAAGGTGTTGTGAATACCTTGATATTCAATTGGTCTTCCATCATGAAAGTGATGGAGGCAGAGTTCAACGACTTTTCATTATCGACTATAACGATCTTAGGTACGCCGTAGAAGAATAGGAGATCTCTCAATGGTTTCCTTATATCTTCAATGGCTCTCGACTGAATGATTTTCGCTTGGGCCAACTTAGTGAATTTGTCTATGGCAGTTAGAACGAGATGTCCTTCTGTGGAATATATGTCCACATGCAGAATTTCTCCTGGGAATTGGGGAATAGGCGTTGGAAATAAAAGTGGGTTATTAGGACGGCGGTCATATTTATTAGTTTTGCACGTACTGCATTGCTTTGTAATCTGTTTTATTTTCGAATTCATTCTAGGGAAGTAGTATGTTTCTAAGATTTGGAGTTTATTTTCTTGAGCGCTTCGGTGAGCTCTCTTATGACATTCAACGATTATGTTTTCCTGTTCGGTTTCGTCACAGACGTCTTCTACCTGTATTCTAGTAAACCTAATTTTATAGTTGTTGAAATAATGACGGTAGACTTCTTGAACAAGGCCCATTACCGGTTCTTCAGTTTTGATAGCATTTAATACATTGGGATTCAAGAATCTCTTAAAAATACCTATTAAGTTTTCATTCGTGTACAGAGGTTCAGTGATAATGTGCCTCCAGTATCTTGGAAAGGGTTTCTGGAGTTCATATTTGCTGGAATCTCCAATATTGAGAATAAGCTGTGTTTTGAAGGCATTAAGAGGGGTTTCTACGATGGGTATCAGATTGTGGGACGAGCTTTCATCACTATGTTGAGAAGCTGTCATGGAGTTTACTAGGGTCAGTGATGGTGGTCTGGATAAAGCATCGGCGACAATATTCGTCTTACCGGGCTTGTATATAATCTCATGGTTATATTCCTCCAGGATGGACTTCCACCTTTTCATTTTCGCATTATGATTTCGATTGCTGAGAGCATAGGTTAACGGCTGATGATCCGTGAAGATATTGACCTTTCTAGAACCGTAAAGGAAATTCCTCAGGCTATTAAGAGACCAGATGATAGCAAGCATTTCCTTTTTATTAGTGGCATATGCTGCTTCCGTAGTACTTAGCGTTCGAGACAGATATGTTATTGGTTTTCCATCTTGCATCAGTACCGCACCGATTGCGTAGTTCGATGCGTCGGTCGTGAGATCGAAATCTTTACTCAAGTCTGGGTAGCTCAGTACCACTTCTTGAGAACATAATGCGTTTTTTAGAGCTTGAAAAGCCCGAAGTGCGTCGTCGTTTAGATGAATTGGAACATTTCTCGATATATTCTTAGACACGCGGCCGTTTCCTTCTTTTCCTCTTAGAAGCGAATTAAGAGGATGCGCGATCTTAGCATAACCAGGAATAAAACGTCTGTAATATCCTGACATGCCCAAAAATGATCTTAATTCCTTGAGGTTAGTTGGAGGTGGGAAGTCGACGATAGCTTTCACTTTCGAGGGATTTGTTTTGATCCCATTATCACTTACAACGAAACCAAGAAATTCCACTGAACGTTGGAGAAACTCGCATTTATCAATCTGTACTTTCATGTTGGCTCTTTCGAGAGTCTGAAAGACAGCTGCGAGGTTTTGGAGATGTTCTTCCTCGGTTCGACCAAAAATTATAATGTCATCTATATATATATAACACCTTAGTCCGATATGCTCTCTGAGGATGTCATCCAGAGCGCGTTGGAAGATCGATGGCGCGTTCTTCAATCCGAAAGGTAAACGGGTAAACTCATATTTCCCGTTATTAACTGAGAATGCGGTTTTCTCAATGTCAGATTCCTTCAAAGGAATCTGATGGAAACCACTTCGTAAGTCAATAACCGAAAATAATTTATTGTTTCCCAAATTAGCCAAAACATCATTTATTTCAGGTATTGGATACCTGTCGGGAACGGTGATAGAGTTCAGTTTGCGATAGTCTATCACCAATCTGTACTTTTTTTTCCCTGATGCATCTAGCTTCTTCGGGACAACCCATACCGGGGCGTTGTAAGGGGACCGTGAAGGTCTGATGATACCATCTGCGAGTAGTTTCGCAATTTCCTTTTCAACGACTGGTTTGAGTGCCATCGGGTACGGATAAGTTTTAGAGTAGACAGGATCATTATTGGTCGTCCTGATCTCACCTTTAACTACCGTGGAATACGTCAGCTTCTCATCGGGTTCAGCGAATAGTTTGGGAAAACTTCTGAAGATATTTTCTAGTTGAATTATTTGATTTGGATTTAAATGTGAAGTTCGTATGTTTATGTTATTAACTGACTGAGTAACATGTTGTTTTATTGGAATGCGAATGTTGTTATTTAAGATAAGGTAACTTCCCGCTGCAAAGATTACGGCATTGAGTTCTTTTAGGCTATCGTTCCCGATAATGCCATGGAAGGATTTTAGGGTAGGGAGAATGAAAAATTTCAAGGGTACGTTATTTGGACCGAATAGATATAGCATGGCATGGTGCGTAATCTGTACGTTCCCGCCCACTGAGTTAGCGAAAAACGGATTTTCGTTCTGAGTTTTAACTTTCACACAATTCGGTTGGATGTAGTTCTTATTTGACCCGGTATCTATTAAGAACTTCAATTTACTACCGCTCTTCGTCCTATATTCAAAATACGGGAGCGAAGAGCAGTTCATCCTAAAAAATGAACGTCTTGCGTTGTTTCGGAAGTGCTGACAACTTCTTCGGAGTTAGCTTCTGGTTCTTGATAACCATAATGCATGTCGAACTCGTCATTATATGTTCCCAGATAATCAGCCAAAGTCTGATCGTTGTGGTTATCTTCGTTTTGGATTGTTTCGTCGTATTGTACTATTTCGGGGATAGCATCAGGCATTGTGGTTGTGTGATATGTTCTCTGGAGTTTTTGAGGGGGTACATGCAGTTGTGAGCCCGTTGTAGGTCTTTTAGGTGCAGGTGGCCAATTCTTCTGGGGAGGCCGATTTTGGTAATTGACCTGATTCGTACGGACAGAGGGATCTACATCCATAGGTGTGGGTCGTTCGAACGTCCTTGGGTAGAACTGGTTAGGATAATTACGTTGTGGAACATGCGGAGGTTGGTTGGCTTGATGTGGGTTAAAATGTGATTGATTCCGGAAAAATGGTTGAGGATTTCGAATAAATGGTTGTTGGAAATTCGGTTTAGGTGGTCTTTGCGGAGGTTGTAATAGTTCTGGATAGAACGGAATCTTTGGAATATGAGGAAGTTGGTAATTTGGTTGCCTTGGCACTGAGGAGGATTGATGCTGTGTTTCCACTCTGCGTATAGGGCCATTCGATTGATTTGCGTATTGGATTCTATAATTTAAATTTTCTAGCTTTAAGCACAAATGCAAAGCTTCTGGGAGGTCTCTCGGTTCCTTTATACCAAGGAGTCTTGGAAGGTCGCCTTTGAGACCTCTCACGAAAGTATCGAGAGCCTTGTCTCTGTAAGTTTTAACCATAGCATTCATTGCTTCCGCGCCCATCTTCAGGCAGGTAATTTTGTTAAGTATTAACGAGAGATGATGATAAACGGAATGATAAAATTCTTGAATCGTACTGTTGCCTTGAATAAGGCGTGTCATCTGGTACTCAAGAGTACCAAGATCGCGCTTGTCAGCGTAATGGAGTGTGAGACAACGTGAAATACACTCCCAGTTTAGGGGAGTATTATACGACTCTAAGACGATATCTGCCTGGCCCACAATCTTGTTACGGATGACGTTAAGTATTCCGTAATATTTAGCTGTGCCTTTCTCAGACTCGTAGATGTTCAAGATGCGGTCAATGCTCTTCTTCCAAGAGCCGAACTCTCCCGCTTGTCCTGAAAATTCTCGTAGGCTACGCACTACGTCAGGTATCTTGTCCATAGAGGATAAATCTGCTCTTTGATTCTCATTGATTTCTTGGTCGGAATCGAGATTTGTGTCCGTTGTAGGACTGAGGAGCGTGCTAATAATACGAGGGCATTCCTGCTTTAGGACCTCTGAAACAATTTGTCGGATTTGATTTTGAAGGGAAGTGTTAGCTGGTTCAGCTGGGGCAATTACAGGAGTTGGGTTATCTGCGTTGTGGGGAAGTCGTGCAGGACGAATTAGATTTTCATTTCGAGCCATTATGTTTTATCAAAAATAAAAAATGTACGTAACTAAATGTTTATCCTTTTAATATAAATATAAGTAAATTCGCTAATTAATGGAACCAATTACAATTTTTCTCTTAACTCTAATTATTTTCTTATTTGTTTTCTTTTCTTTCCTTATTGTTGTCTTATTTTACTTTAGATTTTATGAGATCACTAATAGATAAGACCAATTACGATTTTTCTTTAATTCTAATTATTCCTTCTTTGTTTTCCTATAGCTTTAATTTTATTTCACTCGTGTTTTTACGAAATCGCTAATTAATAGGACCAGTTACACTCTTTCTTTAGCTCAAATTATTTCCTTCTTTTTTACTTATATATTTTAGTTTCTTAGTTTTTCTAATGATAATTTCGTTGTTTGAGAAAAAAAGATGATATTTCTTACATTAATATGAGTAGCTGCATTTTCCTCCAAGTGGCTGCCAGATCGTCGCTGACTCCTGTTTGCGGCTGCTACTAAGGGGCCTCTTTCCTTGGGGTGGATTGATCTTGAAGACGCCTTGCACTAATAACACTTTTATTTTTGGTTTAGGAACCGTCGCGGATTTATAATCGATAACGCTTTTACTTTTCACGTTTTATTTCAACAATTAATACTGGCGAATTTTGCACTATTATTAAACTTTGTACTTTTCGCACTCGCGACGGTCCCTGCTCGGGCGCCAGTTATTGAAATCGCAGGGGTTTTGGATTTTTAAAAAAGAATTTATTAATTCAAAAATAAATGTCTTTATTGGTCGATATCCAAGCAACTACTAACTTATTCCTATGGCTTAGGGCTATGCGACAGTGGACGGAAAATGGGAAAGGAAAATAAAGGGATTCAAATTACTGCACGTTGCAGCGACGACCTGGGGAAAATGTGTGTGATCAGCAGAGTGACCGGAAAGTAAGGTGAACAACCGTGGGAGCAATTGTCGTATGGGAATATGTTTGGAGGTGCAATTTGATCTGTGGACTTTGGATTTATGGGAATGGATTTGGGAAAAAAATATGTGGGGCGATGTCGGTAACTTATACTCGCACCGATATGGAACTAGCAAAAACATGTCCATGTCCGGAACTAAATGTGTTATCGAACCGATATGGAACTAGCAAACCATGTCCATGTCCGGACCTGACCTACATGTATGACATTCGTTCACGAAATGCGGTGCGGGCATTATATTCTTTCATTTCTTTTCTTCATTTCAGTTCCAGTGTGCTGTACAGTGTACACCAACTGTTCGAGCTTTATCGCCACATCTCCATACTTTTGGGTTTCGTGAAAACTACGGGGTATAACTCATACCGTATGAGAAGCATGTTCGTTGCATTTATGTTTTTTTTTTCGTTTTGTACATATGTGATTGATGAATAAGGGTTGAATGGAACTATGGAACTCATTTCGTTCAATTTGCGGAACGAGAGGACATGTGTCCGAGAGAGGACATAGTTCCGTGAACTACCCAACTCTACTTCGTAATGTACATATGTATGTATGTATGTATACTTATACATAGCGTACAGATGTGTGAGTGTATGCACGTATGTGATGCGTATGCACGTATGTACGTATCGGTTCGTATGTGTGCAAGATCGCTTGCTCCTCTTGCTCACTTGCTCCTCTCCACCTGCAGCGACGTCGTGCGAGAAGGATGCTAGGCCAGCTGCGAGGACTGGTCGTGAGCAATGGGGCCACGCGATTGCCCTCACGCCGACTTACCCGCAGCAAGAATCGCGAATTTGCTACGAGACTCGCGAAATATCCCACGCAAAAGAAAAAAAAACACCGTAATCGTTTCCAATTCAATATGTCACAAATTTAATTTCCTTAACCCTTAACTACCCAGTATGCTTTTTTAACGTAACTGCCCAGTAGTGTCCAGCGGACTCGTTACATAAATCAAAATTATTTTGAAGAAAAGAAAACAAATTGTGAATTTAAAAAAGTTTTATTTGTTTCATTTTACATAAATATGTATACATACATACTTTACATTAGTATTTAAACTTCTGTTATGTACTTATTTTTCAGGACAGATAATGCATACAACTTTTTTTTGAGAGTGTTCAGCCCAGACATTGCGATTGCATATGTCGCAACATTGTTTAGATGTTCTGGATACTTTTGAAGGACAAATATGACAACGCTTCTTTCTTTTCGCAGCAGGATCAGATTGAGCAACTCGTTGATCTGTGGTAGGATCAGATGATCTTACCACATCTTGGATGGCTGCTAAGTGATAACTCGTTAGCCCCTTCTTGTTTCGTCTCCATATATGAGGCGTCACCAACTCAGCTGCTACCTTTCGTAAAAAAAGTTTTCTGTGCGTATTCTTTTTACGTTGGCTCCAAGTAGGATACAATGTTTGGATTTTGCAACTCCAATGCTTGTACAATAATTGTCAAAAG
This sequence comes from Eumerus sabulonum, assembly GCA_951905685.1. Classification (NCBI taxonomy): domain Eukaryota; kingdom Metazoa; phylum Arthropoda; class Insecta; order Diptera; family Syrphidae; genus Eumerus; species Eumerus sabulonum. The sequence goes on along the minus strand of OX645060.1, from coordinate 145,972,731 downwards.
TAACGTTTCTGTTACTGCGAAAGTACGGCTCACATAATTGGTGGACTATATTGAACGCCAAATTTTCCGCACTGTTTGGTCCTTCTTTTCCTTCTTTTCTTTGCTAGGCAGATATTGTTTGAATGATACCCGTCCTCGAAAAAGTACCAGCTGTTCATCAATCGTGAGATTTTCTCCAGGCAAATAAAACTTTTTTTAGATTAAGGTTCACATACTCCTAGGTGCAAGTTTATCTCTAGACTTTCTGAGATTTCTCGTATTTTTATCATCGAATCTCAAGAATCGCAGTAAAGAAGCAAATCTATTTTTCCCCATGGTAGCACGAAATATCGGATTTCCAAATATCGGATCCCAGTATTCTCAAAAATCGACGCCTCCCTGTTTATTGACACCTATAGTCAATAAAAGACTTATGAGTGCTTCCATTTCGATTCTATCTGTTGGTTTCCATCGATTTTGTAACACTGTATGTGCTTCCAAATTGGTATGTTTCACGATCATTTCTAACACATGTTCAGTTTCAAATAGCTTGAAACTGTCTATCGGATCCATTATATGATGCCTCGGAGGAAGAACCACCTTATGGATACCACCGCGAATTATGTTGTGTCGACGAATTCGACGTTGTTTCTCAGGTTCAGTTTTCCATATTGTTCCATCTCTGCCTTCATAAGTTTGGATTGACGCGTATTCTTGTAGCGGGACATCATCATCCTCACTCCATAATTGCTCATCGTCACCTTCAGATGCTGATTCTGTCGCATTGTTTTCAGTTTCAGAACAGCTGTCCACAGCAAAATTTTCATTGTCGCTAGCGATCTTCACTAAAATTTCTTCACTGTCACTTGCATCAAGGGCATTCAACGTGTTAATTTTTTTTTTAGCCATTTCTTAGAACATCAATTAGCACAACCGGCTTATAACAATGATATGAAAGCACTGAAACCCAGGTAATCAAAATTACAAGTACAAAACTGTTACTGAAACAAACACTGCCCTGCGAGTCTTTGAACTGATATACTAAGATATGTATGTAGGTCTAATTCGCAAAAACAGAAAAGTGAAAAACAAACGGAAAAACCTCAGGCGACGCGAGAGTTACGACGCGTCGTCGCGACGGTCACGGCCTCAGCCCGTCGCCGCCTTACCAACCAACAAACCAACTATCCTGCTGCCATATCGTAAACATTTACAAGCAGATGCCTAGATAAATAGAAAACAGGCAAACTGCAAGATTGTAATGGATAAGACACTTACCCATACTTGTAAGTACATGCGATAGCCTAAGAAAAATTGTATGTGTCCATTGGACACTTGTGGGTTGATAAGGTACTATTGTGGTTTATGGCTAATAACTACTAAACTATTCACGTTACAAATATTTTTATTGTAAATCTGGATTCACGAAACCCTGGGGGTAGATTAGATAAAACGGTTTATCATTAAAATAAGTACTTTAGGTTTTATGAGTAACAGAACTAAAAATAGTGTCCGCGAGACACTTGTGGGTTGTTAAGGGTTAACCTAACTTAATCTAGGTTTACAATTATTCCTTAAAACTACCCTACACCGTATGTCAATAAAAAAAAGTCGAAATAAATAAAAAAAAAAATATATGTAAAAAAAAAAAAAAAAAAGGAATTCACTGTCCAAGAAAGTAAATAAACCGCAGCATGAGTATTCGAACAGTGGTACCGAAACTCCTCTGACGAACTACTTAGCCCGCATCACCGATCGCGACACGCAAATTTGTAATTTCAATACCTTATACAACGAACGTGATATCCGCGACCAACGTAGGCAATAGGACACACGGTACGGCCGCGTACCGGGAACTGCTTAAAACCGTACCGGAGTTCTTCCCCGAAGATCACTCTCCGAGTACTTCGCCGAAGATTTCTCTCCGAGTTCTTTGCCCACTCTCCCTCATGTGCTACTAGGAACACAAAAAAAAAAAAAGTTCTGGCCTTCTGCGGGCCGAACTCCACTCGTTCGCGTGTCAAGTGCTGATCGTACCCTCAGGCTATCCGCTTTCTCTGAGTTTGATTTCCCAAAATGGATGACTACAAGCCGTTCACAAATGGGAACTGACCGAAAGATGACAACGAAAACCTTTCGAAACAATTTATTATTGGTTGTTTGTAATTATGTATATGTATAATTAATTTTGTTCTGTTTTTAGTATTTGTCGTGGTAGCGGCAACAGAAATACATCATCTGTGAAAATTTCAACTGTCTAACTATCACGGTTCATGAGATACAGCCTGGTGACAGACGGACGGACGGACGGACGGACGGACGGACGGACGGACGGACGGACGGACGGACGGACGGACGGACGGACAGCGAAGTCTTAGTAATAGGGTTCCGTTTTACCTTTGGGTACGGAACCCTAAAAACAACCCATCCGCACAATTTTCGGCCCAAACAGTGACGGGTTGGTAGTGGAGAGCTTCTTCGTGGATTAATTGAGGATCTTCAGCAGCATAAAACCGACAATTTTGTTTGTTGACCGTTCCATTTAACGAAAAATGAGCCTCATCGCTATTGATGATCTTTTCCAAAAACTAGTATCGGTTTGAGCCAAGTTCACGACGAATTTCGCATAATCCACGCGACGTGACGTGAATTTGAATTTTGTACGGAAATGACTTCAATTGCAGTGAGCTGCGATTGATGCCCAACTGGGCGGCACCGCGGCGACTCGATGTTCGTGGTGAGGTCTCAATTGAGACTGTATGGCTCAATATTCTCATCGGACCGTCTCGTACGCTCTCCCGCTTGATGACTGAATTTGTCAACATTACCGGTGTGCAACAATTTCGGGTGCAAACGCTTAATGGTCATGTGAGAAGGCACGTCTCTCACTTCAAATTTTGAACGGTACGAAATTGTTTTGAATGTTAAGCTGGACAATAACAGCGCGTTTTTGTGGCGTGTACTGTTCCATATTAAAAATTTGCATAGACTAACGCTTTGAATGCGGGTTGTCACAACCCGTTCTGCCAAGCGGTTAGAGAATAGGCGTTCAAAGTAACCTATTAATTGTTCAAATCTTCTTAATATACATATGTCTGTATACATGTCAACCCACAAACAAACTATTTTCTTTAATAACTTATTAATCATGTTGCTGACAAGATACACTTCTGTATATAGGGTAAGGCAAACTGTGTCTCGACACCCGAGGTACCAAAACCAAAACTAAATTCAGAAAAAATCGAAACATTTTCAATGTATCTAATGTATCTACATACGCATGTATGAATACAGCATAAATTCATAATAGTGTGCAGAAAAAGTTTTACGTCCTTAAGTTTCCTTTCGCTTGCGCTTTTACATTTTCCTTACGAAGAGGCTGATAGAGGACAAAGGCGACTGCGTTTTTTCTGAATGTTCTTCTTAAATTTTAAATTGAATAGTTTTTACATTTGCTCTTGCACTCACTTCTTATATTCCTTGTTCGCCCGTGCATGGGTAAAGGAGGGTCATAGCTGTTGACGAAGGATGAAGGAAAATTTATGAGTTCCAATTTTAGGTCCATTCTTCTAATGTCCTGTAGCATACGTTCTTTCGAGACTTCATAGTTTAGAACTAACCTTAAGGGTAATATGATACATACTTGTATATACATATGCACGTAGAACGAGAGGGTAGTGCTCTCCTCATTGCATCTCGTTGTTGTATCACTCGCCAAGCAAATTGTTAAATTTTATATTTCCAGCTAGTTGGTGTATCTTGCATCTTGCATCTGTTGCAATGGCGTTTGGTGGAGAGCATCCTTCTTTTGTATGTATGTATGATTGGAGCTCGTTAGGTTGTTAGGTTCAGAAATTTCAGAGCTGAATACCTGGTTAAGGAAAAAGAGGTACAAAATCCCATTATAGACATATAATGGTATGAAATACGAATATCATCTCAACGCCTTAAGACGAGCACACTTTACACCTCTATGGCCAGATAACGATGCCTTATTGTCGATTTCTGTCCTCGTCTCCAACGCTACAAGTACCCAATAATCTGGAACTGAACGGTTTGGATGTTTATGCTTTTCCTCTTGTGCTGGCCGTCACTTTTTGCTTGTTTATTCAATAAAGGAATCATATACCCATAAAGTTGTTCAGCTTGGTTTCAAATTATATCTGTGTGCTGAGGCGACACCCAGTCCACTGCGCACACCTGTCAAACGATAGTCAACAGGAATTTTTAAAAATAAATCTAGCATGAAGACAAAAGAGAAACCTGTACGATAGGAGGGACGGTGCACTTACATATGAACCACCTGACTGTAAGTATCAAAAGCGAGTATATGAACGTGTGTATGAAAGTGCAGAAAGAGAAATGATGTTGTTCCTGCCATGCACAATATCTGTCCTGAAGTTTATCCCAGTATTGTTGAAGGTATAGTGAACAAACGGCAAGTGAAAGAGGAGAGAACGAAATGCGAAATGGAAATTAAGGGAATTTCACCTACATAACATGTTATGGGCATGGGCAGCAGTTATAGCGAAGCAGATGAAATGACATTCAAGTCACCCTTGTGCATTGTCCTGGATAAATCCTTTTCTAAAACTTAAATGGGTATTGTGTTACTTTGTTGGGATGCAGTGCTGTATGTTAGCAGTGAGGAAAACGACATAGAGCAAAACGGATTTGGATAACATTACACAACAAGGAAACCAGAATCATTTGTTAAAATTTAACTTGAATGGATGCCGGAGCAGCAGGAAAGTTTTCATTACATTTCCTGCCGAACTATGGTTTTTACAATGCATCGAATATGCTTTCTAATTACTTTTTGGAACTGGCAGGAGAACATAGTTTGTAACAAAAATGTGAGGGAATAATTTTGGAACAATGTCACTTTGGGGGTTTATTATTTTTTTTTATTGTCTTACCAATTGTTCGATTACTGTGCAAATGAATTTCGGTTCTTGTAAATGACACTTGTGAAATACGAAATTATGGATATGTCGTTGAGCTACTTATGTATACTATTTCGTTTTTGTTTTTTTTTTTTTCTTTTCTATTGGAGAACAATTCTCTCTCATGTCAAGGATCTAAGCGTAATAATGATTATTATTTATCATTAAACACGAAGCGTAATTTATCATTGAGGCGAAGCGTAAGCGAAGCCTCTCTCTACTCGACTTCAAGGAAAAAGCGTTCGTCCGCGAACTGTTCGAAAACGTGATGTCCGATTGTAATGAACTTTTGCACATTGACATATCTTAGTATTACGCAGGTACATTAATTGTGGATAAGGCCAAATTTTGCGTCGGTTACGAACCATGGTCACACATATCCAAACTTTCGAGCGCGAGTTACATGCTGTAACACCCCTACTACTACTACTTTCCCCACACGTGTTGTTTTGTTCAGCAAAACAACAAATGCATTGTTGATCTTTGCTACGGTTTCTCTCTCCAACTCTATCTTTGAAAGAATATAAAGCTGGAGCGAATTACTAAGTAGTAGAGACAGTCTTGTTCCGTGTTTTATCTTGTGCACTTGTGTTAAGTATTAATAAAGTTCGTGTTGTACAGTTTCTTGTGTTTATTGTATGACCGATGTGATACGTCTTATAACTCGCGCGCCGATTTTTCATTGAGTTCAAACATTTTTACTTTTTGCACGCCCCCCATATTTGGAGATTCTTTAACCCGCCATCCCACGTCCGTGGTAACCGTAACTATAGAGCACAACACACAGCACCTAAATAGGTATGAATTACAGCACGATTGCGTTCGGTTTGGTCAGAAAAGACAAAAAACATTCTAAAATTTGAAAGGGCCGCCAAGCTCACGTCACTTAAGACATTTAAGCACTTTTTGGCTATAAAGCTGCAGTCTACACGCAAGTCAAAATTTGGGATAGTCAACAGAAACTCAGTGCCGTTTTCATAGTCGTAAAACTATTCCGTAAATCTCACTACAGGTGACTATCGCATTTATTAATAGACCTGCTAACTAATACCTGGGCTTACTTTAAGATCATAACAAGGCATACACGCGACGCAGCACGACATCAAGAAAGCCGGGAAATCAAACTGCTGAGCAACGAGATGCTACAAATGCTCAAGCCGCTGAGCGTATGCGTGCAACGCGACGGGAAAAGAAGCGCATCGTCTTATGGCAATGTTTGAAGCAGCAATGGCTGAACTGAAGCTCAGTCCCAAATGAGCTTCTAGATCTTACGCTTGTGGAAATGATGCTCAGTGCCAGAATCCATCCGGTAATGCGCGTGTACCGCATAAAAGGTCGCAATTGACCAGGCCAGTTTGCATACGGTGGACATGTGATCAATATTGAGCAGGATGTGCAATCTCTGGAAACGGCTCTTCCTCACACTGTGCCATCGTTGCTTGTTATAACGGTGCGTCGTCACACACCAACTGGCCAAAGAGACTTTCGTGTTCGTCGCCAAAAAGTCATTCTGGTCAAGCGTGCACGAGAAAGCAGTTCCCTCTTCTCTTGGCGCCCGCAATCCCAGTGCATCGCAGCCAAGGCATCACATTGGACAAAGCTGTGATCGACATTGGAACGAGCGAGTTTTCTCCAGGCCTCACGTACGTCGCAATGTCACGGGTCAACACGCTGCAAGGCCTGCTTATTCGCCCATTCTCCAACGATCGCATCCTTAAATCAGTAAACAACCTTACGAAGACTACGAAAAGACCTTCAGTAACGGCCAGTACAACTGCATTCTTGTGGTTGAAAAACGCTGCCCAAAACCGCGCGATGCGCTCGAAACTTTCCGCAAGAAGAATAACCTGTACATCGATCCGTTTGCGCCTAACGACGATGCGGCCAAGAAACTTGACACTCAGCGTCCGTCATTACCTCCTCTGATCGATATGACTCAACAGTATTGCAACACAGACGCATCATTTCTCGCTATGATCGCCCCACAACCGTCAGCTTATGTCGTCGTGCAAAAGCGTCCAAAGTTTGTTGAAAAGCAACGCTCACTGCTGCCGCCAACTATCGACCTTACCAGCGTCTCACCGACAGAAGCGATGAAATTATTTGAGAAAATGAAGCTTTCCGCACGGTCATATTCAATCCCGCGAAAGGCAATTGAGTTCTAGCAGCTGTGTGAATTCAGCAATGAGTGAGTTTCATAAACGATTTAAAGAAATGTCGAGTAGTTAGAGAGGTTTCTTGTACGCTTCGCCTCAATATTTTGGTGTAGGAGCGGATAACCAGCTTAGTCCACCGCCCTTGTATAATCGTATCCAGCTGTTAGTATATACCTGTGACAGTAGTTTCGGGAAGTACAATGGAGGAATGGAGAATGCTGTTTGATATGGCATACACATGTACTACGGGTACCTCACCGAGAGACAAATTCCACTGTCAAGACATTAATGAAGAATAGCTATACGCCGTGGCGCAGTGGTTAGTGTGTTGGACTCTGGCGCACGATGAGCGAGTTCGGATCCCGATAACACCAACGCCATCGAATGTTTATTTCGCGACGTTCCTCCTCGGCAGGGCACTGGCAGAACCTCCCGTAGTAAACTTGCCATGAAAAGGCTTCTCGACTCACGCCGTTTGGAATCGGCATTAAACTGTAGGTCCCTTTCACCTGTGTGTAAAATAAATCACATGCAACATGGGTGATTAAGAGAAGCTAGGCCCTGGTCCTTCATGGGCTGTAACGACTTTCTCCTCCAGCTATACGTCAAGACTAACAGACGAATCTATAGAGACAAATTCTAAATTGTCTCGAAATCTATCCATCCAATTAATAATATATCAACTTCCTTATTAGGTACATTGAACTTCACACAGTGTTGAATGTTGTCTTTACATGTGATTTAATTACTTCAATACCTATTTAGAGGAAATCCAATGATCTTGAGAAATGACCAAGCATTGGAATGGAATAAGCTAGCTATTAAGTTTTAAACTTTGTTAATGGACGGTCACAAGGTATTTCGCACCATCCCACCTCATTTGCGATCAGATGGATGGGTTTGAAGTCAAAAACCTAGGTCCAACGCGGTCTTGGAGACTAATGTTTGTATTGAAAGCTTGCTGAAAACCATTACCTCTGCTTTATACTTTACTACTCAACGCGACGCCGGCCACCTAAGGCTGAGTTCGTTGACTATTGTGAAATCAAATATACAAAAAGTAGAGTTTGGGGAGGCACAAATGTCTTTCAGATTTAATCCTTTCTCCAGATGAACAAAATATCGCATAACCAGCCTTCTTACGATTCTCTTATTCTGTCTAAAAATGTAGTTGTTTGGTGTACACCCAAAAGGAAGGCAGACAAAAACTCAATTAACAAGACCAAATCGGTTAAGATATCCAGTTTAGAGGTGCTTTGCGGCACATTAGGATGCAACACGCCGGTATGGCCAAGAGTTTTTAAAACCTAATCAATGAATTCTTAACTTCCCAGTGAGAAGTTATTGTAATGGTCCCGATTTCGCGAATTGTGAAATATCTCCAAATTAGTATAAATCCAAGGTTTTTATACTAATGCATGTGTGTATGTACGTATGCGCGTGTGGAATTTTCGCCTCGATTATCTCGAGAACCAAAGATGATATTGACATGGGATCAAGTAACTTAGAACTGATGAATTTTTGGGGTGGTCGGAAGAGAACCGATATGTACACATGTGATTGCTCGGACTGTATAGTGGTTGGGTAAGGAAACACACACTCAAGAGCTGCTCGTTAACGTGCGCCACCCAACGAGCAATTATTAAACGCACGCGCTCATGAGCCACGCGCTCATGAGCAATTGGCTGTGAACATTTTTATTTTCGCTCACGAACACGAGTGTGTGCATATTGAAGCTCACCCTTGCGCGCACTTCGTACATTCGTTAAAGAGAACGCACACTTATGTGCACTCTGTAGGGTGGGGTCTGTTTGACGCACATGTAGAGTGCGCACATTAAGTGAGTTTCCATATATGCACACACTCGCGTTCGTGAGCCAAAATGAGTTGATTTACTGCTCGGGATTTGGTTGCAGAACGATAAAACATGGAAACATTCCATTGGACAATTCTTGTTTTTCCATTTTTAGAATATTTTATTCTAAGATGGCTTCATTTTCTATAAAGTCTAAATTAGAAACTTTCAGCAATCGAAATTGCAAACGAGCAACAGCAAAAGGTAGCTTGATGCCAACAACACGCGGTGTTCCCAAGCGTTTCCCAATCTAAGTACTGACCGCGCCCGATGCTGGTTGAGTGCGGTGATGGGATGAGAACCGATACATTAACCATTATTCGTCTAAGAATCCTACCGCAGCTAACAAAATTAGCTAATAAGCCTTAAATTCCTTTAAATGCTTTAAATGCTTTAAAAAAACAGCACAAAAAGGCATCACGATGCCACAGACAGACACACAGACACCTCAAACTTTTAACATGATAACTTCAAAATATGAAGTTAAATGGGTGTTTTAATTTTTCCCACTGGGAAGTTAGTCGTGTGGGCCTCACGGTCGCACGTACTGCCGGGACGCTTTTTTCTTCATACTCGCTTGTTAGCGCCTATGTCTAACGACAAAAATCATGTGGGTAGTAGCCCAGTAGTAGTAACTTGCGGTGGAGCTTCTTAAGCTCACTTCGTTGAATTTTATGTCTTCACGGCTAGCTTAAATCTAACCTTTGCAATTCGAATTATTGATAACTAAATACCCATGCAGTCAGCTATTCCAGGTGTAATGTAAAATGCCCCAAATGTCCGGTGGATTGCATGTTTGCAATTTTGCATTGCAAAGTAAAGAAATCCTGTGCAAATACCTTCCTTGTAATAAAACTTCCCTATAATATCGGGGTGACTTTTCTAAAATGCTCTAGCCAATTTTATCTTAAATAACGTATCTAGTGATCTTGATCGGGTACTTGATCTTATATTTGTAATTGACGAGTATAATATAACACTTGCCAAATCTCTGTTACCAATCTTTCGGCACTCCATTCATCATTATGGTATTGATGTTGAACTTACATTTTTCCCCTATTCCAACCGTTACGAACTAAGCAAAGGCCTGAACTTTACAATTTGACGATTTCAATCGTTTGTTAAATAGACGGATATGGAAAGAAATACATATCTCATCCGACTTAAGTAGTACATACAATGCATTTTGTTCTATCATTAGACATGCTATTGTGCAGTTTGTTCCTATGGGAAGAGTAGTTAAAAATTCTAACCCCATCCAAAAAAATAAGGCATTAAAAATGTTCAAAAAAATCCGGTCAATCCCAACTTTTGTTCTCAGTATCTCATCTTACAGAAACAATTTGATTGCCTTTATCGCTTCTTAAATCGCAATCACCGACAAGATAGTGGTCATTTCTGGAAGTACATTAACTGGAAGTACATTAACTCAAGACGTAAATCTAACAGAATGCCTTATTCTATGAGTTATTTAGGTGCTTAATCAAATTACATGTCAACTACCTGCAAAACGTTTGTTGATTATTTCAAATCGGCGTTTTTGTATGATCGTGCGACATCTGAAGTTCGTAAAATTCCTGAGTTATTTTAAATTGGCACCCTTAAATCAGATCAACAACAACAAATCTTTCGGCTTTTCTTAATCATTTGACTAAAAACCTGTAAGAAAATTGTCATACTGAAATTGTCTACACTGACTTTGCTAGGGCTTTTGATAAAGTAAGCCACCGTATTTTGCTATCAAAGTTTTCCCTCGAAGGGTTTCACTCCAACCTTTTAAGATGGATTGAATCCTACCTAACAAAAAGACACAACCATTCAAAATCAATAACTTTTTCTCAGAAGCCTTTCCTGTAACTTCAGGTGTCCCTCAGGGCAGCCACTTAGGTCCATTGTTATTCCTCCTATTCATCAATGATTTGCCCTCTATTTTTCAATCCTCACGACGCCACCTTTATGTCGATGATTTAAAGATGTATAGGAAAATCGTATCCATTTCAAATTGTTTTCAATTACAACAAGATCTAACTCGCTTATCTCAGTGGTATGAAATAAATTCCCTACAGCTTAAAATCTCTAAATTCTAAATACTGATTCTCATGCTATAGAACTAATGATCTTACAGATTTTTGCTATAATTTAATTGGCATTGTGCTTTTTTTTGTCCTCAGAAAAGTCATTAGTAAGCGTGGTTTGTCTACTCATTTGTGGGTGGAATATGTGATCTTTCCATGTAATTAAGAACGTGTTTAGGTGCTATGTGCGGTTTGAAAGCACGCCACTGTGCTATAAGAGAAATCTCTTATTTATGTAGTAAATAAATAAATAAATAAATATGCACCTATGTAAGTATAACCACAGTTGCGTGCTTTAAAAAAAAACGTACTTAATTATATGGAAAGGTCACATGTTTCACCCACAATTGAGTAGACAAAACCACGCTTACTAATGACTTTCTTTACCATAGTGTCCGCCTACAGGACAAATAAAAGTACAATGCTAATCTACCATTATGTAATGTAACCGAAAAATCATCTAAATTGTTACCATTCTGCTAAGTCAAATGTCCAACAATTATTATCCTGTCACCTGGCCCATTCAACCGCTTTTGTCTCTGACTAACCAATTAGTAGCTTATGTTCTATACACCTACCACTACAATGGCATTCTGTACAGTGGTAACATTAATCTACTCCTTGGCTTGTGCCTTTAATGTGTCGTACAATGGTAATGACAAGCATAAGTCAAATGACCAACTGAACAAATTGCTCAAGAACTCCAACGATGGGTTGAGTACTCCAACGTTTGTGTACTCGTCGAAGGACTTTTGCTCCGTTCGCTTATGTGTGGGCACTCCCTACACTTTGTTCTTTTGTATGTATGAGTTCGAGTTGTCATTTGAGTCAAAGGGTAATGGTGACAGAATACATTTTGCCTATACATATGTACATATAAATGGCATCTAATTGGACGGGTGGCGCAGGCGAAAAGGACAGCTTTCAGGCAGGATCTTAAAAAATTCTTTGAGTTGGGTCCTTCTTTCTGAAAACTTAATTTGTTTTATAGACGGACGAGAAAAGAAGGTAAGAAAAATACTGTGATGTCATTATTGCATCCGGCTCGCGGGTGTTCCATTGAGTCTCTTGGGGTTCCACTCAATTTATTGGGTCCACAACCACTTCCGGTGTTGGCCCTCTGCCAGAATATTATATACCTATTTCAGTTGTCATCCATTTTGTATCTGTTATCGTCAGTAGCAGGGAACTCAAAGGAAGCATCTGTGATAAGGTACGTCAGAAGAATCTGACGTATCCCCTCACCAACGTGCAAATAAGGTCCGATTTCATATTTTGGAAATTTGGCATTTTTTTATCAGATGTCTTTCATTTTATGGTATAATCCCCAAAGCAGGATGGAGGAAATAGTTTGACGACTTGCTGGAAGAGGTATTCTCTACGTTCCCACCCAGCGGTGATGTAGAGTGGCACTCATGTGAGATTTTTGCATACTATGCGTTCTTGCCGGCTGGTTTTCCATGCGAACACTTACATGTACAACAATATCAATATGCAAACCCGCAGTATACCGTCGCGTGTCGGAAGGATAGAATGATGCGTATCGCCATGAAAATTATTAATTTGGTATTGGCTACACTCCTGACAGAGGAAGCGAAAATTTTGTGTTTGCGGTTGCTGGGTGGTCGAATATAATGTTGTCTGTAGGTATGATTTCATAGGGAGGCCTGCAGAGATTTTAATGAAAGTTATGTTTGTGGGATGTATTGGACATTATTTTGTGTTACATTAGTTGTAACCACATTTTGAAGAGCTTCACTGGAGGTGCATTCTGAAGGTTGATATCGAAATCCTTGAATCTGCTTAGTCGGTTTGGGAGTGACAGATTAAATGGAAAGGATAAATACGAAGAGCGTGGAAAATATCCAAGCTTAGCCGCGCAAAGTGTGATATTTAATGCTCTCAGTGTCAACGTATACATTTTTTTCCCCACTCTGCTCTGTGGCCCAATACATTACTTTTTAACTTGCTTTCCAAATAATCTGCATCTAGGCGTCCTCCAGAAGGTAATCAATATTCCTAAATAAAGCCCTTATGCCTTGGCGTACACGTTGCGCACTTTTTTTCGAGCCACAATTTGTGGTTACGGCTTCAACACCAAAGTACTGAAAAAAAAGAAAAAAAAAAAAAGCCAAACGGAAACAAAAAGTTCAAAAGAGCATCCTCGATGGCAGCAAATCCAATGGTCAGGTCACAATGTATGGAAGGCAAATGACACTAACACTCCAGTTAGCTTACATTCAGCTAATCCACTTTTATGTTTGACATTCAGGTCGTCCTACCGCAATTACACTAACCCGTGCGAGAGTTACCTTAAACGTTGCACCATTGAAAGCTACACGTGTGTACAGCACCTGGTGGTCGTAGCCTAGCAAAACGGAAGGATATTCTCCGGAAAATCAAAACGTTAACGAAAATTCATTTCAGAATATTTACACGTCCACCGCCATCATCACCACCAGCACCGCCATCATCCTGGCACGAATGGTTCCATATCCCATCCATGGCCACATTGCATCGGGATTCGGGAAAACTTTTAACGGGTCGCAAATACCAAACGGAATTAGGTTTCGGCTGATGTTGCTTGCTGTCGATCGATATTTTTCGCGATTGAATATTTTCGATTGACAAAAATGGCTTTTCAGGGTGATTCGATACGTTTTGTGTATGGGGCTTTATGGTGGTTCGGAGATAATGCCGGGAATTCGGAATGAAAAAAAAAAATAGTAAGCAAGTACTCGTACAACAGTATGTAAGGTTGGAAAAAGGTGAATGGATGGTACGAGCATCGTGCTGTAGGCAGGTGAATTTGTGTAAAGCCAATCAGGCAGATAGCGTCATTGATTGATTTCGTCGTGGACGGTTTGGGGCTTATGGGTGACATATGTTCGAAAATTTCCAATTTAGCGTTAAATATAAATCGTGATGGCTAGCCTTTTGTATGGATTTGTGGACAACATGGCTGAATGTATTTGAGTCTTTTAGATCTTTTAGAATTGGGACATAATACATAAATTTCATAAAGCCTTTTTGAAAAACGTCCGCATAAATGATTTGATATGTAATGGCTTGTCACTAACCTATTCCCAAGTTTGGTAATTCATTTTGAACACGTGACGGTTTGTTTATTAGAATACTATCTGTATCAATTAGGAACTAATACTTGCGACTGGAAGCAAAGCAGTAACTTGAAATGTTTAAGATGGTTAAATGTGAGAACTGCATCCCAAGACCCCGGCTTGGTTGCTGTGAAATTTTGACATACATACGTACTCACTCCAAATGGTAAGTGTGTTACGGCAACACACCAACAGGTATGTTTTCATTCTAGCCATTTTTAATGTAATTTTAAGTGTGTTATTATGAAAACAACACACAAAAAGTGAAATTTCCCAACTGTGGGTACACAAAAAAGGGAGTTTCCCAACTACATGCAACCTTGTAAGGAAGCATATTATGACTCGGACCCACGGTATAATGGTTAACACACTGGACTTTCAACTCAGTGATGAACAAAAAAAGAAAATTGAACTAGTCCTCGCTCTCCGAGCATTTGTCGCTTCGAGGCTTCAACAACCCGAAACACTGTTCTTTGTTTGAATTGATCGTTTCTTTTCATTGTGAAGCAACATCATGATGATCATGCCATTTAGCTCGAAAGGCGAATTTAGAATGAGAAAGGGGAGTAGTTGAGTGACTTTGTTTTTTGGTGGCGGCGGACCTTGAGATTTGAACTCAGATCACTAGGTTGAGAGTCCAGTGTATTAACCATCACATCATGGGATCGTCTTACAAATTACTTTCTGGCAAGGTTGAATATAGTTGGGGAATTTCCCTTTTGTTTGATTGTTTGATCCAAAGTGTATTAATTATTAATAAGTGTGTTATTGCAACACACGTAAGGTGTCACTAGATCTCCTATTCGTGACAGTTGAACGTGTTAGAATCTTAACACGAATGAGTGTCTCCATTTTGAAGATTAAACGTTTGATTTTTTCACGTTCGTCTTTCCTAAACAATTGAAAAACTTGCGTTTTACGACCTCAACTCGCACAGTTTATTTCGTCGATCTCTTAACACCATATCCCGTCTTGTAATTTTTTTCGAGACTAGTCACTTTTACTGAATGCCCTGAGTGACATTCACCTTTTGTAAACGTACCCCAAAAACTAATTTTGTTCCCTTAGTCAAATTATTCTTCTAGGTGATATGGACTGTTTCTAGCTTCGTTGTTTTCTTTTTCTTGTTCAGACTTCTCTTTACCTTAGTTTGAATGTAGATTCTCATTATTATATATTTTGTTTATACATTTTTTTGTTATAAGCATTTTCGTATAACATGTTCATTTATTTTCCTATCTGTCCTTATTGCAGATGGACTCATTGACTTGTCATCATTTCTTAATCATGGCTTGTCAGGTTAGTTCCTTGCTTTTTTGCTTCTAATTTTCTTTTATGTCATACATGTCCATGTCTAAATTATCTATGATGCTGTATATATTATGAGCCTAAAGTATCAATGTACACACCACTTGTGAGATATAATGTCTATTGGCAAATAATAGATAATAAAGCTGAAATTATATCTCACATATCGACCTATGTATATATTCAACCAACAAGCTTCTCCAGCTGACACGGTTTTTTGACAGCTGTTTCCAGCGACGCACTTTCAGTTAGTTAAGGTTCCCTTCCACCTGTGTGCACCACCTTAGATTCGGTCGTCCTCTGCTGGGTCGTTCCTCAGGGTAAGACTCGAAGACCCTTCGGGCCTGTGTTGTGTTGTCCATTCGTTCTATATGGCCTAGCCATCTGAGACGTTGGATGTGAACAAGTCGTATTAGACCAATTTCGCTGTACAGCCCGAACAGTTTATCGTATCTCCTCTTCCACTCTCCGTTTACACAAACAGGACCAACGATTGCACGCAGAATTTTCCTCTCGAAACGCCCAAGAGCCTCTTCATCCGCTTTTGATATCGTCCAAGCCTCAGCGCGGTAGAGGAGGACCGGGATGATTAAGGTTTTGTAGAGGGATACTTTCGTTTTTCGAGAGAGGGCTCTACTACTCAATCGCCTCTTGAGCCCGATGAAGCAGCAGTAGGCAAGAGTTATTCTGCGTTTTATCTCAGCGCTGGTGTCGTTGCTGCTTGTCACTACCGAGCCAAATAGACGAAGTCCTTGACTACTTCAAAAATATAGTCGAAGGTGACGTTCTGACCAAGACGTCGGTGTTGCGCGTCTTTCTTTGATGACAGCATATATTGGTCTTCTTCCCATTTACCCTTAGACCCACTTTACCCGCTTCTGCTTCAATGCTTGCGAACGCCTGATTGACGTCTCGCTTTGTGCGTCAATGTCATCTGCATAGGCAAGCAATTGTGTGGACTTGAAGTAGATCGTAACTCTTGAATTGGCCGCAGAGTCCCGCAAGATATTTTCAAGAATGATGTTAAAGATGTCACATGACGTTACATGTCCATGAAGGACCTGAGCCGAGCTTCTCTTAATCAGCCATGCTGTGTGTGATTTAATTTTCCCATAGGTGAAAGAGACCTACAGTTTATTGCCAGTTCCGAACGGCGAATTTCGAGAAGCTTTTCATGACAATCTTACTACAGGGGGTTTTGTCAGAACCCCGCTGAGGAGAAACACCGTGACAAACACGTTCGATGACATGGCTGTGTCGGGATTCGATCCCGTGTCGATACGCGTCTTTGAAGTCGACAGAAAGATATTGCGTGTCTACCTGGAATTCATGGGTCTTCATGTCTTCTCCAAGATCTGCCGTAGCGTAAATATTTGGTCTGTCGTGGATTTTCCTGGCCTTAAACCTATCAGATTGTCCACGAACGGTTTCAGCCGCTTACACAGTACGGCAGAGAGGATCTTGTACGCGATGTTCAGGAGGCTTATCCCTCTGTAATTGGCGCAGTCATAGGGGGGACCGGGCAAACGATGCTGAGATTGCATTCATCGGGCATGCATTCTTCCGACCATATGTTGCAGATGAGTTGGTGCATGTTCCTGACCAGCTCATCGCCAGCTTCTTTAAAGAGTTCCGCGAGGAGCCCGTCCGCTCCTATTAGACTTAAGTTTCGATATCACTATCTTAACATCGTCTAGGTCGGGTGGACGGGATTCTCCTTCGTCTTCGTCCGTTGTGAATGGTTCGCTCTGCCTGACGGCGGCATTTTGACTATCATCGCCGTTATACAGTCTGCAGAAGTGGTCCTTCCACAATCTCAGCATCGACTGTGACTCCACTACTAGTTGTCCGTGCTCTTCTCTGCAGGCTTCCGCTCTGCTTTATAGCCTTGGTATATGGGTTTCTGGATGGTGGTGAGGCTCGAAACCGAGTACATCTGAGGCGGCCTCTCTAATGGCGTTCTGACAACGACTCTATTGCATTCTATGGTTTCTGCAGATTGAATCGGGACTTAAGAGAGCTTGAGGGAGACTTGATCGGCGAAGGTCCTGACGGTCTCCTGCGATTGCAGCTTTCCGACGTTGAATTTTGGTGTTCTTACTCGACTCCGTTGATCCCGAGAAATTCGCATCCGTACCTTGTCTGCAACAAGGTAATGATCCGAGTCGATGTTGGCTCCTCGAAAGGTTCGGACATCTAGGATGCTGGAGGAGTGTCTGCCGTCGATCGCAAAATGATCAATTTGATCGGTTGTCGATTGATCGAAAGACCGCCAGGTCGCCTTATGGATGTTGAGGTGTGGGAATCGTGTACTTGTTACTATTTAGAAAACTCCGTTCTATTCTGGCATTTTTCTTTCCACTTAAAAATTGCATCTTATAGTAAATCGATGGATTATTTTTCCACCTTCTATATAATTCATCTATTTAGCGTATTTGGACCATGTGGGAGTGACCTAGAGTATATCCATTTGATGACTGCATGTCCATTTTGATGACTGCAGACATTATTTCACTCTGTATTATGCTGACAAATAAATGATCTATTAGTGTGGCGGTGCTAGTGCCCGGAACTACACGAGTTTCATAATATTTGCCAATTTCTTTTTTGCCCATAGTTTCCAAGTAGACGATTGTCTGTGTGTAAGTCTTAAGTTCATATCTTTCTATTCTAACTTTGATATTTCCAATAAGTTCATCGATGAAATCTACGACATTTCGCTTCGGTGGTCTATATATCACATGACACCTAATCTCGATCGTTCATATCTTTCTATTCTATCTTTGATATTTCCAATAAGTTCATCGATGAAATCTACGACATTTCGCTTCGGTGGTCTATATATCACATGACACCTATTCCCGATCGTTCATATCTTTCTATTCTAACTTTTATATTTCCATTAAGTTCATCGATGAAATCTACGACATTTCGCTTCGGTGGTCTATATATCACATGGCACCTAATCGCGATCGATTTTCATTTAAACGGGACGTTGCAATTGACCGCCAGAATCAGACCTCATTCTTCTTATGGGACGCTACAGTCCGGGGTGCACGTTGGCCTCAAACAACGAACCTCTCCAGAAATCACGAATGTTTGCCAGCTAGCTTTAACTGCGCATACCAAGTTGGTTGAGGTTCCCCTCAGTCGAGGGCGTACTCTGTTGCGTTGTTCCCATGGCTCAGATACAAAGATTCTTAAGGCCGGAGCTGTGTTGTCCACATGCCCTACATGGCCCAGCCACCTAAGGTGTTGTACTCGTAGACGCTTGACGTACAGTTCGTTGTTGAATCGTCTTCTCCATATGCAATCAACGTAAACAGAACCAAAAATCGCACGCAGAATTTTTTTCTCGAAAATATCAAGAGCTTCCTTATCCACTTCCATTAGCGTCCATGCTTCTGCACCATAGAGCAGGGCAGGGATGATTAATTTGTAATATATGTAAAGCCAACTTGGTCTCTCGAGGGCTCTATTACTCAATTGCTTGTTGAGGTTAAAGGAACAGCGATTGGCAAGAGTAATTCTGCTTTTGATTACGGCATTGATGTTATTGTCCCTATTTATTGTGGAGCCGAGGTAGACGAGGTCTTTTGCTTCCTCCCAGAATAGAAGAAAAACCATTAAATTTATGTAATTGATTTTATTTTAAGCATTTTACTTTTTGAAGAGCACTGTGGAGCAGTGGGTAGTGTGTTGGCCTCTGACGCCGATGACACGGGATCGAATCCCGACACAGCCATGTCATCGAACGTGTTTTCACGGTGTTTCTCCTCAGCGGGGTTCTGACAAAACCCCCTGTAGTAAAATTGTCATGAAAAGCTTCTCAAAATTCGCCGTTCAAAACCGGCAATAAACATGTAGGTCCCTTTCACCTATGGGAAAAATGAAATCACACACAACATGGGTGATTGAGAGAAGCTCGGCTCAGGTCCTTCATGGACTGTAACGCCAACATACATACATTTGCTTTTCATCGACAATGTTACTGTTCCTGATTTAAACATGAGATCTCTGCAAACTAAAAAAACTAATAAAGCTTTAATATGAGGCTACAATAACGTGAGCCCTATCAGCCATATTTGCAAATACGTCTTGCCTGTTATAAACTGAAGTGCATGGCGTGGATGATTGAAATAGCTCTCGTAATTTCCATGCGAAATGCACCCAATAGCATGAGTATGTAAATTTCACTATAAAAAAAACTAGGACACCCGGAGTAGCTAAGGGCGTCCAGCATCCGTGTGTATAAACTATTAATATTCAAAAAATGATGTACCGATTCACACTTGTTTCAATGCATGTGAACAGGAAATTCGTAGAATGAACAATTGTAAATTATAAAAAAAAGGAAAAAGCCTTTGGTCGTGGATATCTCAGATCGTGTGTGTCCTAATTCATTGTCAACGAAAGCTCAGGATATCAATTATTTATCAGTTATTCAAACTGAATCTATTTGGTCTTGTTCCTAATTTAGGGCTCTAATTACAAACTTTCTACTTATACAAAGATACGTATGTATGTATGTTAGCATATCAAGTTGCTCAAGACAGCATGGAATCAAAAATGACAACCCCTCACGTACCTTTCGTACTTTTCCCCATTACCTTAACTGAATCCAGCAACACTTATCCTGATATCAATTCCAGTAGGTAAAGCCTATCATCGTAATGATCTTGTATGCTTTAACGGTTGATTTAATGTAAATTTGTAACGCTTTAGTGATTATAGACAGGATAATTGCATTTCCCCTTAGCCGCATGATAGTGCATTGCGCTTCGTCGTCGATGTGATACTTGCGATGACGACGTTGCTTAAATTAGATGTTAATGCTTACGACGAGAACGAGGTTATTGTCTGCCACCATCAGCGAAGTAGGGTTTTAATTAAACGATACCAGCAGTGTTGATACTGCCATATGAGACATGTTTATTATCTATTAAAATTGTATGTATTGCATGCAGTCATTCAAAGGAAGTGGAATCAACGATGCTATCTGAGCTGTTGTGGGGTGATGCCAAATAATTGGCGTATAGAGACGTTAGTGTATTTGATTTCTTTGATGTCTGCAGCGAATTGCGACGAATATATGCACTTGCATGTGCAGAATGATGCACTAGAGCATGTGTATTGTACAAGGTTCACTATAGCATTCATGACTTTAATGTAGAATTTAAGTGCAAAATAAAAACGTTATCAAAGTTAAATAAAGCTTTAAAGGCACACATATTAATACTATTAGTGTCGAATGGTTCCCGATTGAAAAGTAATGTTGAATATGGAAGGAGTAGTAGTTCCATGAATTTTTGATTTATTGTGCCTTCACCTTTGTTTATGACTTCAATGATAGTTTGCTCTTTAAAACCTATTTTGTCCTCCTTTATTTTAATATCTGTTAACAAAAGGTGAAAGTACAATGTAGGACCAATGTCCTTTATAATTGTTTGGTCTTTAAATTTTTGTTTTACTTTTTTGTGTTTTGCCACAGGTGGGATTATTTTGACTCCGAGCGCCCCTTATCGCTCGTTGTTGTCACCTAGCACATTTTTGAACCCACTCTATACAATTTTTTCCATATTCCTTATGAGATCTACTTGTATCCCCAGATTATAAGAAAACCTATAAACGACCTCAGTTGGTCGAAATCGTTTTAATCGCCTGGTCTGTGTTTCTTCGTCCCTTGGAATTGTTCGTATTTTATCCTTTGTGTGTTGTAGGATGGAGATGATCAGCATCGTTTACCCAGTCTACAAGAAAGGCGACCCCTATAACTGCACCAACTACAGGGGAATAAGTCTCCTTAACATCGCATACAAGATCTTCTCTGCCGTACTGTGTGAACGCCTGAAACCCTTTGTGAATAATCTAACAGGTTCGTATCAGTGTGGTTTCATTCCAGATAAATCCACAATAGACCATATATTCACACAACCAAGAATACATTTTCGTTGATTCCAATGCCGCGTATGACAGTGTGCATAGAGACGAGCTATACAGCACCATGTCTAGTTTTGACATCCCTGTCAAACTCTTCAGATTATGCAGAATGACAATGGAGAACTCTCGCTGCTCCATTAAGGTCGGTAATGAGCAAACCGAGACTTTTGATGTTAAAAAATGATTTAAGCAAAGTGACGCGCTGTCATGCAACTTTTCCAACATCGTGCTTGAAAATATCGTGCAAGAGTCACTAGCCAACACAAGAGCTACGATTTATTTCAAGTCTACGCAATTGCTTGCGAACGCGGATGACATTGACGTAATAGGACGTACCGACCGGGACGTCAATGATACGTTCGAAAACATTGAAGCAGAAGCGGCTAAAATCGGTCTTTCGGTTTACGAGGGTAAAGGAGGCGCAACACCGACGTCTCGGCCAGAACGTCACAATTGGCAGCTACAGATTCGAAGTGCTCAAGGACTTCGTCTACATTGGCTCACTAGTGACCAGCGGCAACACACCATCGTTGAGATCAAACGCAGAATTACTCTTGCCAACCGCTGCTTCTTTGAGTTCAAGAGGACATTGAGAACTAGATCCCTCTCTCGGAAGACCAAAGTTGCGCTGTACAAAACCTGGACTTAGAGGAAAGCGGATGAAAAGGCATTTGGTCTTTTCGAGGGGAGTGGAGGAGAAGATACAATGACGATCTATACAGCGACATCGTCTACGGATACAACGCCTGAGATGGCTGGGCCTGAGAGCGAATGGATAACACAGCTCCGGCCTGAAGAGTCTTGGAGTCCAACCCCGAGGGACGACGCAGCAGAGGATGACTGAATCTAAGGTGGCGCACACAGGTTGAAGGGGACCTTAACCGACTGGGAGTGCGTCGCTGGAAACAGCTGGCTAAAAACCGTGCCAGCTGGAGAAGTTTGGAGGTCCAGGTTCACACCGGGCTGTAGCGTCACCAAAGTAAGTAAGGAAACGTTGTAGGGTTTTAATTTAAGTCGATGTTTCTTGCAACAATTTTTTGCTTCTTCTGCAACGGTTGCTAGATTTCGTCATTTGGTGTACAATATACCACGTTGCGTCGACAATAGTTCGGATTATTTTGTTCTCTGTACGTTGTATTGCATATTTGGATATTAGCGATCTATGCTGCACCTAATAGTTGTCTTGTATATACGTAGTGTGTTGTCCATTGATAGTCTTATTGTATTATGTGCTGCTTCCTCGTCAATTTACTGTCAATAAACATTTCGAGACATTTGGCGCAGTCGCTACTTTGTATGGGCTTGCCATTAATTGTTGAAGCGATCATGTTGTCGATCCTTTTTGTAGTATACATCACCTGTACAGTCATCTCTGTACAAAAGCTTATCATTTGCGTCTGTCAGGTTTTTACTGGCTTGAAGAATAATGGTATCATCAGCGAATGTGCAAGTATGGTATGATGTAAAGTCGGGTTCGGTATATCTGATGTGTATAGTAGGTAGAGCAGTGGGACTAGGACACTCCCCTGGGGAACACCTGCTACAACTGTATATAGCTTCGAGCATTCGTCCTTGTGTCTAACATAAAAAATCCGCTGCTCGAGATAGCTTTTAAGTAATAAATACAAGTCTAATGGTAGTATTTCGTACAGCTTATACAGTAGAGTGGTTCCGTGTACTAAACCTTGTCGAAAGCTTTAGATATTTCAAGAAAAAGGGCAGAATAATATCTTTTATTTTCTAAGTCATTTGAAATTTTATTTATAGCCCAGTGTGTGCTGTATTGTGGAATGTTGTTGTCCAAACCCGATTTGATTGTTATGTATAAATCTGTTTTGGTCAAGTATTGGTTGTAGTCTGACATGAATAACTTTTTCTAGTAGTTTTGATAATTGGTAGTAACCAAATAGGTCGATAACTATTAGATTTTATTGTGTCCTTGCCAGGCTTGGATATGGCTTTCCCTTCAGCTAAATTAATATTGCGCACTTTTTATGCACTTCATTTCTTTTTTAGTGGTCGGTTTTATTTGTGTATTCTCGTTTGTATTGTTAAGAAATATAAATCGAGTCCGAACAGGGTTCGATTACTGGATTGCGATAAACTACAACCAGTTGCTTGTTTATTCAATACACACACACCTCATTTATTTTACCTCAGATCAATTATCTGGACACTTCACCTTTATTTATTTTTACAACCTTTTACACACTTTACACTTTATTGCTTACACACACCTTTATTACAAGGTTTTACACTTTGTTTCTATAACACACTAGGTGGCTTGATTACTTTCACATTGGTTTGTCGACTGATCACTCGTTATCGAGTTCTAAAAATTGAATATATAGCCTTCGATACACTTGCCCGAATGTTCGCCGTCAGACTTTTCGTTACGGAGGTCTCTAGAATGCTCTGACATTCAGCACTGTGCCGCTGAATTTGGCATCATTTCCATTTAAGCTTCAACAAAGCATTCTAAACTTTGACAGCGAAATTCGAACATAACCATCGGTTCGTGTCCGTATCAGTATTTTCACAGTTTACATAGATAGTGGGGGTAGTAATCTTTTTTGTTGTGGCTTTTTCCGGATTTGGTCAAGACCACATATGCTTGTCGTTTAGGATGGGTGGGTGATGTAAAATTGTTGTTCGTATATTCTTTATGGCTTTCCATAGAGAGTAATTCATACGCAAGTTTGGGCTTAGTTTTCCCACGTAGCTGTTAAGGCATTTCTTTTTGTGATCTAGTAGCAGTTCCTTTAATTCTTTTGTAGTCTTGCTTAGTTTGGCTTTTAATTCTGGATATCTGTTAGTTTGCCAAGGTTGTCTTTTTAATTTTTTTAGCAATGTATTGGGGGATACAAGATGGGCGTTCTTTGGGGTTTAATTGGGGTGTGGATCCATACGCTGCATTAAGGATAGTGTCTTTTAGGTACATAATTGCACTTTCTATGTTGTCAGGGGATTTGAGGGGGTGTTGACTTGGAGATCCGGGGTGATAATGTATTGAAAGGTAAACCAATCGGTTTTTTTTTTTTTTTATTGCAAAGTCTTGTATTGTTGGCAGCAAAAGATACTTCGTTTTCGAAGTAACAATAATGGGGGAAATAATATAAAATAAATAAAATAAGTGACCCATGAAATTCGAAGGAAGGTCAAGCATATAATGTATGTGTATGTATGTTGGCGTTACAGCCCATGAAGGACCTGAGCCGAGCTTCTCTCAATCACCCATGTTGTGTGTGATTTCATTTTCACATAGGTGAAAGGGACCTACAGTTTTATAACCGGTTCTGAACGGCGAATTTCGAGAAGCTTTTCATGATAATTTTACTACAGGGGGTTTCGTCAGAACCTCGCTGAGGAAAAACACCAGCATATAATAACCACATACATATGTGCAGAAATGTCACAAAATATGCAGTAGACCGTTGGTAGATAAATGTTAGCAAGTCCTAAAATGAAATATTCTTTTTCTTTTTAGTACATCTGTAAAGATACTATCTCAATTCTGACTAACATTTTCATTTAACTCTATGTTATTTTTATTTAACTGTAGAGTTTAATTCTATTTAAGTGCTGTTGCTTCCGAGTGGATTTCATTCTTTATTAATTTTTTTTTCATTCATTCATTCATTTTATTCGTATTCTCGACAAGAAATATTAAGTGTATGATCAACAATGTTGTAGATAATAATTACAAGAGAATAGTAGTGGCATTTTGTAATTTGTAAGACAAAAATAGTGATAAATGCCACAAGTGGAAAATAACATAATTTGGGGTGATTGAAAATATTAACATGAGTTTAGGCAAAAGAAAACAAATTAGAGATTACATAAGCAATATCAAGACAAGTAGTCGTATATCAAGTAGTCGTGCACCAAAAAACAGAAGCAGGGAAATTAGATTAAATAATGGGATCCAGGATCGCCTACAAAATCTTCTCTGCCGTTTTGGTGAACTCCTGAAGCTGATAGGTCCTTATCAGCGTGGATTCAGGCCAGGGAAGTCCACCATCGACTAGATCTTCATACTACGGCAGATTCTGGAAAATACCAATGAATTTCAAGTCGACACTCACCACCTATTTGTCGACTTCAAAGCCGTATACGACAGCGTTATTATAGACGAGCTACAGAACGCTATGTCTACCTTTGACATACCTGCTAAACTCGTCAGACTATGTAGGATGACTTTGGAGAATGCTCGCTGCTCCATCCGATGTCCGATGTTTTGATGTCAAAAAAGGATTTAGGCAGGGCGATGCGCTGTCGTGTGATTTCTTCAACATCATATTGGAAATAATTGTGCAAAACTCACTGGCCAATACAAGAGGCACAATCTATTTCAAATCCTCGCACCTCCTTAATATGCCGACGATATTGACATAATAGGTAGATCACAGCGAGATGTCAATGTGGCGTTTGTGAGTATTGAGATGAGGGCGGCGAAAATTGGTTTGGCGGTAAACGAGGGCAAAACTAAATACATATATGCTGTCATCAAAAAAGGACACTGACCACCGACGTCTTGGCCAGAACGTTTGTATTGGCAGACATAAGTTCGAGGTAGTTAAGGACTTCTTCTACCTTGGCTCCGCAGTGACCTGGAACAACGACATCAGTTCTGAAATCAAACGCAGAATCACTCTTGCCAATCGTTGTTTCATTGAGCTCAGGAACCAACTGAGGAATAGAACCCTCTCCCGAACGACAAATTTGACTCTATATAAGACCCTTATCACCCCGGTCCTGTTGTATGGCGCAGAAGCATGGACACTATCAAAAGCGAATGAGGAGGCCCTTGGCTGATTCGAGAGAAAGATTTTGCGCGTGATTTTCGGGCCTATAAACACAGACGGGGGATAGAGGAAAAGATTCTACCGCGAACTTTACGGGCTGTATAGCGACATGAGTCTAGTCAGGCGTCTACGGATTCAACGCCTAAGATGGCTGGGACATGTAGCCCGAATGGACACCACACCTCCAGCCCCGAGAGTCCCCGAGGACGAAGAAGTAGAGGAGAGTAGAAGAGAGTCCCCGAGGGACGAAGAAGTAGAGGACGGCCGCACTTCGATCTGGTTATGGTCGAACATATAAAGCCATGACTTCAGTTTATTAATGAGGATTTTAATCGATCTTGTAGACTTTGTTGATCCTGGAAGTTTATGGAAAAATCTGTATGCAACCATAAAACAAGCTGTTAAACAATGGCATTCGCTCAATGCCATGGCATTCGATCGCTCATCGAAGCGGGTTTTCTTGAACATTTTTATTACAATGCATTTTTGGAGAGTCAATAATCTTGAAATTTTTTTGAGGGAAGCACTGCCCCAGGAATAGATTCCATTTTGTTATTTGGAATGGAAAATGCCATAATAAATCATTTTTAGAACCTCTTTCGAACAAGTATACTTTAAATAATAAAAAATGCGCAGCATAGAGATAAAATACTGCTTTAAAGATAAAATGTGTTCGGACCAACGCAAGCTATTATCCACAATAAGGCCCAGGTATTTAAAATGGTTTACAACTTCCATTTTAAAACAATCACTGTCACATGGCAAATGGGTAAGAAATAGTTTACTGTCTGTATTATGGCAGTTACTACCGATTGATTGCATTTTTCTACATTTAAACGAATGAAAGAAAATATCAACATCCGGTCGAAAATTGTAGCGAAGGCTAGGGAACTTAATTTTGGTTTGCTACTAACAAGCATTCTGTGCTCAGAGAACCAGTTTCGTAACAAATCTATATCAACGATAAAGTTACATGGACTATCGGAGGTGTAGGTGATGCCCAGATCATCAGCAAAAGCTGAAGTGTAACCTTTCATGTTTTGGTTGAAAATCGAGTTGATATACATATATGAGAAATAGGATAGGCCCGAGGACTGGTTCTTGGGGCACACCTCAAACCAATTATAACAGAAATTCCTAAAACCAAATTTGGATAGTTTATCCAAAAGAATGGAATGATCAACCATATCAAATGCCTTTGAAATATCAACGAAGAGGTTTGCACAGTGTTTATTATCCTCTAGCCCTTTCAAAGTTGACGAACAGAAAGCATTCAGAGCATCCTCAGTAGAGTAACCACTTCTGAATCCAAACTGTTTTGAGCTAAGGAAATTGTTTTTGTCTAAGAACTCAAGTATCCGCCTTTTCATTGCGTTCTCAAACACTTTGGAAATAGTCGGTAAAAGAGAGATTGGTCTATATTTACTCTGATCTTTTAGATTACCCTACTTATAAAGTCGTATCACAATAGTACATTTTATTTTTTTAGGAAAAATTCCTGATAGCACACTGCAATTGAATATATGCGCTAATACCTCAACAATATTCAAAGCAATTTTTTTTAGTAATTGGTTAGATAGGCCGTCTACACCCCGAGAATTGGATCACTAAGGGAACTTATAATTTTTAAAATAATATCCTAACTGATCAAAAAAGAAACTATTGCTGCAAGTAATGACGTCTTTAATCCTTTAAGAGCTTATGCAACATTGACAAATATTATTGTTATTCGGATATTGAGGCGATGGAAGCAAAGTAATTGTTGAATTCATTTGCAATGATATAAGGGTCAGAAGTTTCAGAGGCACCAGTTTTGAGCGTATTAAATTTGATTTTTTTTTGCACGTCTGTCAAACATGTTATTAACCAAGCCCCATTCCTTTCTCAAATTCCCTCTACATTTGTTAAATTCGCAGCGATAGAATTGATCGCGACAATCTTTTATGTCTTTACTTAGTTTTTTACAAATGGACTTGTACCGATCCATTAACGAAACATTCTGTGGGTGCTTAGAACATTTACTTGGTAGTTTATGCTTACGCTTAATCTTTTTGGGGTTCCGTGCGTCCGAAAAAAAAAAAAAAACGGAACCCTTATAGGATCACTCGTGTGTCCGTCTGTCCGTCGGTCACAGTCAATTATCTCCGAATCTACTGGACCGATTAAGTTAAAATTTGGTACATATATCATTTTCTGTGACCCAAAGGCAGAGGTGTGATGGTCAATAGATGAAATCGATATATGGGAGGTAATTTTTGGGGGAAGGTAGAAAATCAAAAAAAAAAATTAAAACTGCATCCTGTGATATATCAAATGGAAGGTCTTATTGTTAAGATCTTAAATGTATTTGAAAAAAATACGGAAATTAGTTGTCTAGTAATTACAGGATTACAGGAAAACCTATAAGGAGTCCACGATATTAAATTAACATGGTAAATCACTCAATATTGTGCGTACCAACTTACATTTGCAGGTGGAATGTGTGGGAGAACATATTTTTCAACTCCAATGTTAAGTTTTGTTGAATCGGTTTGCTTTTTTTAGAGACTCGCGCAGGTTCAAGACTTTTTATATTCTCTTATGATGTGTTTTTAGACACACAACCTGAACGGAGTGCAGTGGTTTGGGTCGTTGATGTTCGTTCACTACTCTCAGAGGTGGTTGTCCTAGATAGGACGAGAGCCTATCAATTCCGGGTTGGTTATAGTCCGTAGTAATTCGCTCGAGCACTTTAGTATTGCATACGCAGAGAATGAATTTCAGTTGGCCATATACTGTGAGTGTTATGCCTACAGCAGTACGTCTGGTCACTTTCCATTCACAACTGCGCTGCATACTTTTTGTCCGTATAGGAATTACTTTTTTCTTACTTTTTGGCTACGAAGCGAATTTGAACTATAGACCTTCCGCTCGGCCGTCGATGATGTTAACCAATGCACTGAGCCCACAATAAGCGTTCTACGACCAATATTTTAGGAGATATTCATTTTTCAATTTAATTCCGTCCGCGGTATAAAAAATAAAAATAAAAATTCTTAGTAAGGCGTAGGCCCTTACGTGAGACGTTCACGTTGCTCTACTTGAGACCGATTTATATATATACAGATTGTACGGAACACTTCGTGCGCGAGTTCGACTTGCACTTGGCTGGTTTTTCAGAATATAGGTATTCAACCAAGGCTTAAGTCTGATGTCAGATTTTTTCATTTACTTGAACCGTTTATATGGAAAATCAAATTATTTAAAAAGTTTTCATATGCTAGGTTAACATTAGTTTCGTTATAAACTTCCTCCCAACTTTCAATAAAAAAGTCTCTGGTTGAGTATGTTATAATAAATTATTGATTTAGACGGGAAGAAGCTATAATTATCTTTTTAGCGTAATCCTCTAGTGAGATTATTAATAAGAATACCCGTCATACAATGATCTGTGATCTGAAGATCGAGATTTATAACAGGACAGGCCTTGAGTAAGGTACTAGACAGACCGACAAGAATATGGTCTAAACATGAGCCAGAATGCAATAACAATTCCTAGCTTAATAATATAATAGTATCGTCAAGTCCTTCTTGAAGAGAGTCGGCAGACTAAATTCATTAAGGCTTGAATGGGTTCCAGGCTACTCTGGGATCAATGAGATCTCTGATGAACCCGCTAGAATGGGTTCAGAGAAGAGCTTCTCAGTGCCTGAACCCGCTCTAGGTCTACCTGCGTCCACGGTAAATTCCTACATTAACTATTGTTTATTTAATACATTCCTCCTGTCTTTAAGGAGAATCGACTGCAGAAGGCTTGTGGGAGTTATCACGGGCCATTACACTTTTGCTAAGCACCTCCACGTCGTCAGTGAGACGTCTACCTGTGCTGCATGTGGCGAGAGGAGAATGGCACTGCAGAGCATTTCCTCTGTGATTGTCCCGCCTGTGCTCGCGCACGGTGGCGCACTCTTGGAGCCGATGTGGTGTGTGCCGAATCCCTTAGCTCTACATCACTGAAGCTCCTTCAACTTTTTTTTCCGGAAAACGGGGAAAAAACAGTAATGCAAGCTGTGTGTCTGGAGTACAATGGACCAGTGATTGCGTGTTCTGAGTGCTCCAGCGGATAGCAGAAGCCTTCAAAAAAAAAAATCATAAAGCAGAGATTATTGCAAAATACAATTCCAAGGTTTTCAAAAATTTTCTTCTTTTTCTCTTTTATTTATGAAAATTTCAATCAATCACTAACATGCTTATTCAACTATGCAACTTAAATAAAATACTTAATAAATGGTTTGTTTCATTGGTTTCAGATAACGAAATGCGAGACTTGAGTGTAACATTTTATGGAGGCTCCGCCGATAGTAAACATTTTATTACGTTCTACAGATCAAGTATTTTATGTGTTCCAAGCATTTTGATTATGACAATGTTAGCTTAAGTAACGCTTAAAGTACGAAATTAATTTTCCGAAATATTTACATAGCTATATATGTACAACAATTAAGTAAAAAAGAAAAAACAAAAGAACACAGTACACAAAATAAAAACAAAAGACGAAAATATATTTGCATTTTATGAAAATTAAATTAGAAAGTAAGAAGGAGAAGACGGAGACAACCAACAATTTTTTAAACCTGAAATCTTAACAACCCTGTGAATCGTTTTTTTTTTTTTTCAAATTCACTTAAAATAAAAAATCGCATCGTATGTTTTTTTTTCACTCATTTCTGTTTTATTTTTTACTAAATGTATGTATATAGAGTGCAGGCAGAGTAACCTACAAAATATGATATTATTACCGAACAAATGCGAGGGAAAACCTTAAATAGACAATTTATTTATACGTATATATACATAAGACAACTTACATATAAACAGATTTTTAGATAAAGGCATTAATATAACTTTTGATATTACTGTAGACTTAAAAATAAATGAAAGGTATAAAAGGCTAACGAATCACATAAAATATGACATTTAATGAAATTATTAAATCATCAGAAAAAATCTCCTCACGTATGTAGAAATATGAATACAAAACAAAATGTGGGTAACCTAATATCAGCGATCGATAAAAAATAAAAATTAAAAACAAAAACTAAACATGGAACCACTCAAACTCTTTTCTTGCAATTCGGGAAAATTTAACACACAAAATAAACACAAAAATAAAAACAAAGCAGCATAACGAAAAAGGAACATAAGAAATATTTCTTTCAATTTTAAGCTTGTTCGGAACTGTATTATATATTAAGAAAGCTTACGTAGGAAATAGAATTAGAGAATACAATGCAAAAAATAAAATATTTGATGTGCACAATGACCATTTACTGATTTATTAAATAAAAATAGGAAAATTTATTACAGTTAAGTATAATGTTTCAATTCAGATGAAATATTTCCGATTTTACCATTATATTCGTTAGCATGTATAGTGGCGAGCAAAAATGAGTACATGTTTGTACCTAGTGCACTTATTATTGCATAAGAATGTAACTAATAAAGCAAATTCAAAAATAAAGGTTAGATCCTGAATTCATGTTCAATTCTAAACAAAATGGTATATAAATCAAAAATGAAGAGCAACAAATTTTAAGAAAAAAAAACAAATAAAACAAAAACAACTCGGATGTACTCAATTTTGCACTTTAAAGTAACTTTAGGTATAGAGCTTGTTTTCAGTTATTAATTATAACATTCTGGACGCGTTTTGGCATACTTTCCAGCAATTTTTCTATAATTTCCGGCATTTTTTCTATAATTTCATTTGGAATACCTTGCCATTCCCGCTGTACTCGCTGCCAAAGCTCTTCCAGATTAATTGGTGTTGATCGATATTGTCCCAACCGTCTTTTCACAATTGACCACAAATTCTCAATCGGATTGAGGTCGGGACTTTGAACTGTCCACTGCATCAATTGGAAATATTGTTTGGTAAGCCATTCCTTCATTATTTTGGACGTGTGTTTTGGGTCGCCATCATGTTGAAATATGGCTTTTTTTTCAAGATAGGCCCTCCTATCTACAAAGTCAAGAAGATGAGTCTGCAAGATGCGTAAATAATCTTCTTTGCTCATTATTCCATAAATTTTTTGCAGTGGTCCAACGGTGGCACGTTGGTGAAACAACGGCAAAATGACATCCCATCCACCGTGCTTCACTGTGTCTTGAACGTGATGCCTTTGGATGGTCACCCCAGGACGGCGCCAGCAATATTGCTTACCGTCGGACTGGAACCGTTTGAATTTTGATTCATCTGACCACACTACACAGTGGTCATCAACTGTCCAATTTTTATGTTCTCTGGCGAACTGCAACCGTGCTTTAACATTTTTTGCCGACAATGCAGGTTTTCGTTTCCTGACCGCTGAGATGTAGCCAATGTCGTGGAAAGCTCTACTTGCAGTCCATCGACTAATGGGTTTATTTATTGCTATAGAAGCTTCTTTTGGTGTTAAAAATGTGTCCTTTCTCATCTGTATCATCATTAATCGTGCGTCCGCTTCCGCTAATTTTTTTTCACGGCCTCTAACTTGTGGCTTAGGTGTTGTTCCTCGCCTTTTGTGCACTTTAATGACCACTGATTCGCCTACATTAAACCGCCTAGCTATCATTCGCTTCGAGGAGTCACTCATTGTCATAGCTACAATATTATCTTCAACATCTCTTGAGAGTTTCTTCTATATCTCAAAAAGCTGTGAAATTATTGTAATTCTTTGATTTAATAATTAAAATGTACTGGAAAAAGTTCTTACCACACGCAATGCAACACTTCTCAAACTAAAATACATAATGCACAAATAAACAAACCAAATAAATGCAATTCTAATGGTAAAATTGTATACTTTTGGCGATAGTACATTGAACAAGTACTGGGTGCAAAATTGAATACATCCGAGTTGTTTTTTTTTTTTTTTTATTTGTTTTTTTCTTAGAATATGTTGCTCTTCATTTTTGATTTATATGTTTACCATTTTTATTAAAACTTGAACATGAATTCAGGATCTAACCTTTATTTTTGAATTTGCTTTAGTACTTACATTCTTATGCAATAATAAGTGCACTAGGTACAAACATTTACTAATTTTTGCTCGCCACTGTATATTTATTTTCAATTGTTGAACAAACTGTCTCATTTCATCAATACAAAGCAACAACTGATTTAGCTGAGCTGATTGAAATTTATTTATTTTGTACAAAGAAAATTATTATTAAATTACACATGTATAGGTATTTGCAAATTGATTGTAGTCAGTTAATTCTGGGGAAGGTCTTTTTAAAATCGGCAATCCGTGCAAATTATTGTTTGACACGTTAGGAGCTATCGTCGATTATTCCATAAAATTGATAACATATTTACATTATTAAACAATTCAATTATTTTTACTCCAAAAAAATATTTAGTGATAATTCACCTAACTGCGGCTATTCCCAGAGTTCACTAGGTTTCCCCAAAAATTAATTGACTACGACCATTTTTTAAATAATACATTTATGTATATGAAATTAGTTAAAATATACAATTTAATGAAACCACCACCAACAAACAAAGGAGTAATATATATTATATACTATAATAAATTAATGTCAGTAATAAGTAAGATCATATAAATTGAAATAAAAAAAGCAGCTGTTCACTTTTGTTTTCTGGTATATGTGGAATTTTAATTAAAATTAACGCCGAAAAGAAGCGAAAATGTAACTTTAATGGAATAATGGAAGATTTGTTTTTAAAAATGTATGTACTTGGTGGATAAAGATTTCGATACAGGTTATAATCGTATCGATATGAGTGTAAAAAATATTACTAATGTGGTTAGTTTAAGTATCATGAATAGTATAAAGAAAAAATTATATATATATATAAAAAAAAACAAAAACATTAAACTGTGTATATGGATATTATATGTAATTTCTATTTTATTTTGCTATATTTTTGGTTATTTTATAACATTTTTTCAACTTAAATAAAGTCGATATTATGAAAGTATGCTCTGGTGTTTTATTTTAATTTTAATTGCCTTCCTCGCGAACAGAATTAACATACAGTCAGTTGCAAAATTATTTACACATTGCAATGCCTGCTTTCTAAAAAGCTTTTAAAGCTGCAGAACTTCTAAAATAACAACACATTATCTATGATTTTTTTCAATTTCATTCCTCATTATTTTATTTAAACAATAAACAAAATAAATCATTCAGCTCCAACAAGTAACTGTTAAAATTGTAGGAACATAAGAGGCACAATTATTTTCACAACCATTGAACACTGGCAAAATAATTTACACAAGTGTAAATAACTGCGTGAGATCGGAAGTGCCATGGCGGCGGCCTGAGGATTTGGAAAGACCATTCCTGCAGACTGTATAACGACGATGATAGACAAGATACCGCTGTCAGGCAGAACGAGCCATTCGTAATGGACGACAATGTAACAGAATTCAGTCCACCCGACCTAGACGAAGTCAAAATAGCGATATCAAGACTTAAGTCTAATAAAGCCGCGGGCGCAGACGGCCTGTCTGCTGAGCTTCTTAAGGCGGCTGAAGATGAGCTGTTAAGGTGCATGACCATCTCATTTGCAAGGTATGGTCGGAGGAAAGCATGCCCGACGAATGGAATCTCAGCATCGTTTGCCCGGTCCCTAAGAAAGGAGACACCCATAACTGCACCAACTATAGGGGAATAAGTCTCCTTACCATCGCATATAAGATCTTCTCTGCCGTATTGTGTGAACGCCTGAAATTGTTTGTGGATAACCTGATCGGCTTTTATCCGTGTGGTTTCAGGGCAGGTAAATCCACAACAGACCAAATAATTACGCTACGGCAGATATTGGAGAAGACCCCGGAGTACCAAATCGACACTCACCACCTCTTCGTCGATTTCAAGGCTGCATATGACAGCGTGTATAGAGATGAGCTATACAAAGCCATGTCCAGTTTTAACATCCATGCCAAACTCGTCCGACTGTGCAGGATGACAATGGAGAATTCTCGCTGCTCCATTA
This sequence comes from Eumerus sabulonum, assembly GCA_951905685.1. Lineage (NCBI taxonomy): Eukaryota > Metazoa > Arthropoda > Insecta > Diptera > Syrphidae > Eumerus > Eumerus sabulonum. The sequence continues at coordinate 145,937,559 of OX645060.1, read as the reverse complement.
AGGTCGGTATTAAGGATTGAGGCAAGGTGACGCGCTGTCATGCAACTTTCTCAACATAGTGCTTGAAAAGATCGTGCAAGAGTCACTGGCCAGCACAAGAGGTACTATTTATTTCAAATCTACGCAATAGCTTGCGTACGCCGACGATATTGACGTGATTGGACGGACACAGCGAGACGTCAATGAGGCCTTTGTAAGCATTGAGGTATATGCGGCTAAGATGGGTCTCAACGTTAATGAGGGTAAAACCAAATATCTGCATTCATCTAATAGAGACGGACAACACCGACGTATTGGCCAGAACGTCACCATGGGTGGATATAACTTTGAAATAGTCAAGGAATTCGTCTACCTTGGCTCACTAAGGACCAGCAACAACAACCCCAGCGCTGAGATAAAACGCAGAGTCACTCTTACCAACCGCTGTTTCTTTGGGCTCAAGGTGCAATTGAGAATTAGAGCCCTCTCTCGGAAAACCAGTGTCACCTTATATAAGACTTAATCATTCCAGTCCTCCTTTACGGCGCAGAGGCGTTACGAGAGGAAAATTCTGCGCACTATCTACGGTCCCGTTTGTTCAAACGGTGTATGGAGGAGAAGATATAACGAAGGACTGTGCGGCGCTGGAAACAGCTGGCCAAAGACCGTGCCAGCTTGGAACGCTTGTTGGTTGAGGCCCAGGTTCACCACGGACTGTAGCGCCACCTAAGTAAGTAAGTGAGTAAGTAAATAACTGCATTTGGAAGGCAACGGTTCTAAATTTCTTTGATAAATCGATGCTTTGCGTGTCACTTAGCTATTGTGGTCAGTACTAATTTCCTGAGATAATAGGTGTACAAGATGCCAAAAACGGTAGAACTTTCCCTTGAGGAAAGAGCTGCCATTGTGACAGAGTTTCAGAGAGATATTTCGGCCGCGCAGTTTGCAAAAAAGTACGGTTGTGTGCGGAAAACGATTTACAATCAAATTTTAAAGTTAAAAGAATGTGGACATGTCAAAAATAAAAGTGTAAGGGGCAGAAAAAGGGTGATTTCAAATAAAGAGGATACTGCGATTGTTCGATCTTTCAAAAGAAACATGTGAAAGAGTTCGAAGTGTACTCGCGGAACTAAACGAAGGTCGAGAAAGCAGTATCAGTGAAAGAACATTGCGCCAAAGACTGAAAGAAAACCAAATAAAAGCCTATGTCATCCCTAAGGTGACAATTGCTAGGGAGTATTTACAATTTGCTAGGGAGCATATTAACAAGCCACTAGAGTTTTGGAGGAATATTCTTTGGACGGATGAAACTGCTTGCTCCTTGGACAGTACCTAAGGGCATAAATATTTTTACGCTGATGCTAAAACGAAGGCAAAACAACCCGTCACGCAGCCCACAAGACATTCCAAAGGAGGTAAACTTATTGTATCACATAGTGGTGTGGGCCCCCTTGTCAGATGCTCTGGTAATATGACACAGTCACATTATTTGAACATCTTAAATAATGTTGCACTGGTCGCAGGCTCAAAAGTTATCGGGAGTAGTTTCATCCTACAACAGGATAATGCGCCATACATACAGCCAGTAACATTAAAAAGTATTTGGCTGAAATAGACTAGGAAGTTTTAGATGGGCTCCGCAAAGCCTTGTTAAATCAAAAATGCCCGAAAATATTGGAAGAACGGCCGATCAGACTTGGAGAGATTTGATTGCAACTTGGAGCGCAGTCATATTAGAGCAAGTGCAAGGGTTAATAGATTCTATGCCCAGACGCCTTGCAGAAGTTATTGCGGGAAAAGGAGGAAACGCAACGTATTAAGCACTGTTATTTAAATAACAGTTTACTTCAATATTAAAAATATTTACCTTTTTTCTTACTTGTCAGGCCAGCGATCCGTGAAGAATCTGAGCCTGAGCAATACCTGCCTTCCATCCTTGACGGGCCTGGGCACGCTGCTTCCAGTTATCAAGACCAAGATGTCTTACATCCGCGATTACTTGGTTTTTATACCGGAGGTTCGGTCTTCCTCTTCTTCTCGAACCAGGAGGTTTGGAGTCGAAGACTCTCTTAGCTGGAGCGTTGATGTCCATGCGCTCGATGTGGCCAAGCCAGTGTAGTCGACGGATCCTTGCCTTCCGGACTACATCCACATCTTTGTACAGCTCGTAGAGTTCGCGGTTGTGTCTTCTTCTCCATTCACCTTCCGCACAGACAGGACCAAATATCCGGCGCAGACATTTTCTCTCGAAAGAACCCAAAATCAGCTCCGCTGTCCTACTTATCGTCCAGCTTTCGGTTCCGTACAGCAAGACTGGCAGTATGAGCGTATTGTAAAGCATGACTCTGGTCTTTCGAGTGAGGCGTTTCGACCCCAGTTGTTTGGACAAGCCGAAGTAGCAGCGGTTGCAAAGGGCGATTCTACGCCGGATTTCCACTGGGGTGTGATTTGTGGAACTTACGTTTGCCCCGATGTAGACAAGCTCCTTAACTACCTCGAAATTGTAGCTGTCAATTGTTATATTTTGTCCAAGGTGGTGAGCGACGGATTGGTTTTTGCTTGACAGCATGTACATTGTCTTGTCCTCATTGACCTTAAGACCAACTCGTTTCGCCTGTTCTTCAATCGCCGTGAATGCTTCCACAATGCCACGCCGAGAAGACGCGATGATATCGATATCATCCGCGTATCCTAGCAGCTGGACGGACTTGTAGAAGATTGCGCCTTCCCTGTCGACGCCTGCCCGTTGCACTATCTGCTCCAGTACCAGGTTGAAAAAGTCACATGACAGCGCATCTCCTTGCCGAAATCCGGTGCATGTTTCAAACGGTTCCGAAGTCCTGGAACCGAGTTGCACGGGGCATTGCGTATTTTTTAGTGTGGCGCGACACAACTGGATCAGTTTTCTCGGGATCCCGAATTCGGCTATCGCACCAAACAGTCTTTCATGGTGAATGCTGTCGTATGCGGCTTTGAAATCGATGAAAAGATGGTGTGCATCGATTCGAAACTCGCTGGTCTTTTCCAGGGTTTGTCGAAGTGTGAAAATTTGGTCTATAGTCGATTTACCGGGCCGGAAGCCGCACTGGTAGCTGCTGATTAGTGCGGTGCAAAATTGCTTTAGACGTTCACACAGTACGCCTGACAGGATGTTGTATGCGACATTGAGCATGGATATACCTCTATAGTTCTTGCAAGAGGTAGGATCGCCTTTTTTGTGGATGGGGCAAATAGAGCTGGTATTCCATTCGTTGGGCATGCTTCCATCTTCCCAAATTCTGCAGATGATCGGGTGCATACTGCCTACCAGAACATCTGAGCCTGCGGCCTTGTTATTCTTCAGCTTCTGAATAGCTGTGCCGACTTCTTCGATGCTGGGCGGGAAGACTTCTTCAGCGGCTGGAGTTGGAATTTCCTCGGTTCCTTCCGCTCTCTCTTGGTCATGCTCGTTAAGCAGCTGCTGGAAATGCTGCTTAAATACATTCACTATTCCCTGCAGGTCGGTGACAAGATTACCCTCGCAGTTTCGAAGAGCCTGGGTGCCCTTTTTGAAGCCTCCTGCAAGGCCTTTGACTTTCTTGTAAAAGGCTCGTTATTTATGTTTATCCCTAGACTCCTCGATATCCTTGAGCTGGGAGACTGCGAAGATTCTTTCTTTTTAGCAGTAGTTTTTCTCCTCCCTTCTACTGGCTCGGTACTCTTCTTGCGCTGCCCTGGTTTTCGTCTGCAGCGCCTTTTGGTACGCAATGCAGCCACATATTATTGGCATTTGTGTTCGACGTTGGCATACCGTATATTCTTTCGGCCACCTGCTCCCTGTAGACTCTGGTAACCTCCGGTGTGCTCAGGCGCCCAATTTCGAACCTCCTCTTGATGGGCTGGTGCAGCTTTCTGACATTGGAAAGTCGAGCTCTGAATCTTGCTGCTACGAGGAAGTGGTCAGAGTCGACATTTGTCCCTTTGAATGTTTGCACATCCAGGATGTTGGACGAGTGCCTTGCGTCAATGAGCACACATTACGAGCATTACGAGCTGTCGCAAAGTCCGTGAGTCGGAAGCTGTTATCTGTTGTTGTATCGTGGAGGCTGTGCTTTCCGATCACTCCGCCAAGGGTGTTCTCCTTACCGATTTTGGCGTTAAAGTCCCCGAGCACGATTTTTACATCGTACTCCGGACAAGCTCCGTAGGCGTTGTCCAGGAGGTCATAGAAGTCCTTCTTGATAGGATCTTCAGCCTCGTCGGTAGGGCCGTGTGCACATATAAGGCTGATGTTATAAAATCTGCCTCTAATGCGGATCACAGCCAGGCGATCACTTATAGGTTTAAAGTCGATGACCTTCGACCTTAACCCCTTTCCCACAACAAATCCGCATCCCAGTAAGTGCAATCTTTTGTGACAGCTGTAATAAATGTCGCAGTTTTTCTTCCTCATCATACCGTTTCCTATCCAGCGTATTTCCTGGACAGCAGTAATATGCGCCTTGTACTGCGTGAGGATTCCTTTTAGTTTATGAGCAGCTCCGGGAGTGTACAGGGTTCTGACATTCCAGGCGCATACTCGCAAATCGTGTTCCTTTTTCGTGCGTTGTCGTCGTCGAGTATCCGTCCGTGTATCCGAGGCATCTTGCTCATTCATAACTTTCATGTTTTTTACGTGGGCGGGTTGTTAGCCCGCCGCACAACCGCCATTCTAGTCGGGGTTTTGTAGCTGCATACGTTTGTTCACCTCCCAACGCTTGTTGAAGAGGCTATCCAGAGGGCGCCGCGAGGAGGCCGTATGTCAACTTGACCCGGGCTGGCGTCTCGCCAGGTTGAAAGCGATCAACAACTTTACCCTGTATGTCCGAGCCCATGCCCTCTTTTTTTTCTTACAGAAGTGCAAAAAAATATTGGAAATGGATTTGTGGCCAGTGTTCAATGGCTATGTAAATAATTGTAGCTCTTATGTTCCTATGATCTTAACAGTTACTTGAGGAAGTTGAATGTTATTTTTCTGTTTATTGTTTAAATAAAATAATAAAGAACGAAATTGAGAAAAATCATGGCTAATGTGTTGTTATTTTAAAAGTTATGCAGTTTTGAAAGCTGTTTAGAAAGCAGGCATTGCAATGTGTAAATAATTTTGCCACTGACTGCATGTATTAACTGAATATTTTTCGCAGGACTTATGCGACTGAAATTTCTTCTAAACTTGGACAGAGTCCAAACAAAATATTTAACGGACCAATACTTCTTCTTATTTGGTGGCTTTACAGCCCATGGAGAACCAAAGGGAAGGGACATATAGTTTAATGCTTATTCCAAACGGCGTGAGTCGAGAAGCTTTTTAATGGCAAGTACACTACGTTGAGTTTTGCCAGTACCTCGTCGAGGAGGAAGGCAACGAAATAAACATTCGATGGCACTGGTGTTATTGGGATCCGAAATCGCTCAGCGTGCATCAGGGTCCAACATACTGAACACTGCGCCACGGTGACGTCGATAGAGAAAATGCCTCACATAGTAATAATTTATATTCAATCTGCAACGCATATGCCACCATACATAGTATCAACCAATTTTACAATTGAAGCGCAAGTGATAGTCTAACGCCGCCATAGTGAGCTCCATTCTTCTTCTTCTTTGGTTACGTTACAGCCCATGAAGGACCAGAGCCAAACTTCCCTCAATCACCCATGTTGTGTGGGACGTACAGTTTAATGTTGATTCCGAACGGCTTGAGTCGAGAAGCCGGCAGACCATACCAAAAAAAAAAAACCAGTATGCCAATAAGCGCCTCGGATTGAAAAAAAAAGGACGGATTAGCTGATGACGACCAAGGAAGCAAAAACAAAAGGAATGTTTTTGCTTTGTATGTGGAATGTTAGGTCGCTCAACAGACCACGTGCAGCCAAATAACTTGCGGAGGCTCTAGACTGCTTTAAAGCAAATGTTACCGCAATCCAGGAACTGCGATGGGATGTGCCAGGCAAAAAGCGGATGAGAAACTGTGACATCGACATATATCGGCGACTGCTACAAGGAGAGAAAGCAACGTTTATTCCGATGCGGATTTGTTATTCTTCGGCCTACGTGTGGCTTATGCCAACCACTTTCACCTATTACAGGTAGACTTAGACAAAAGACGACTTCTACGATCTCCTGGAAAGAACATATGCAGAATGTCCTAATTACTTACTTATTTACTTATATGGCGCTACAGTGCGGGGTGAACCAGGGCGTCAACCAACAAGCCTCTCCAGCCGGCACGATCTTTGGCCAGCCTCATCCAGTGCCGCACGCCCAGTTGGTTGAGGGCCCTTTCCACCTGTGCGCGATACCTTATGTTGACAATTCGCCAACAAAAAAAAGGGGTGGAAGAGACGAAAAAAAGGAAAAAGAAAACGATCGCCAAAAAAACGGAAATGTCCCCAAAGGCCAATGTCCCTCACGAGTCAAGTATATATATATATAATAAGTATGTAGTCAAATAAACTAATGCACAGCCAAATACGTTATAAAATATATGTATATTGAATACTTATCCGATGTTGACAAGGTGGTGTCCAAATTTCAAGTGCCCGAGACAAGCTCGCAGCGGCAGCCATCCACCCTCGCCTTCCACACACTCAGCGAGTCTCGTGAACATCGAGAGCATCAACAAGTTCAAATTCAAGCTCACATTCCAAAAGTGTGAACGGAAGAAAATCCATGTGTGAAAGCGTAGGTGGATGAATGCTGCTGCGAGTTGTTTACAAGTAGTAAGTACGTAAAGTAAGTGAATACATTTCAATGGTAATTTAAAAAACAAATAAAAGGTATTCTTGAATCTGGAACATTCCGCCCCCCCTGGACTAGTTCAGGAGACAGGTAGCACAGCAATTTTAGCGATCGGCCGTATGAAGGTGCCTGACGACGTTTTCACTGATACCACCCTCACACGTTCATCTCCGCCTGGACGGATATCAAGTATACGACCCATGGCCCATTGGGTTGGTGGTAGGTTTGGCTCCTTCAGGACCACTAGGTCACCGACCCTGATGTTTGTGGTCGATTTCTGCCACTTGCTTCGCTCTTGAAGGGACGTCAAGTACTCGACGTGCCATCGCCGCCAAAAGCCCTGCACCAAGCTTTGCAAGTGCCGGTAGTGATCTAGTCGGTTGGTTGGGACATCAATATAGCTCGGCTCTGGAATTGCGGTTAACGGTTCGCCTGTAATGAAATGTGCGGGAGTTAGTGGGTCTAAATCGGAATCGGATATAGAACATAGAGGACGAGAATTTAGTATAGCCTCAATTTGACATAAAATAGTGCAAAGGTCTTCGAACACGAGGACTGCGGAGCCAACGACGCGACGGAGGTGAAATTTCACTGATTTCACACCGGCCTCCCATAATCCGCCAAAATGTGGCGCCGAAGGTGGAGAAAAATGCCATGCGATTCCGTCAGCAGCAAGCTCAGCCGCAATGAGGTTGTTGTGGGCTTGTGATACGGCCAGCTTCTGCATTTCGGAGAGACAGCGCCGAGCTCCCTTGAAGTTAGTTCCGTTGTCGGAGTATATGTTGCTGCATTTCCCACGACGAGCAATAAACCTCCGCAAAGCCGCCAGAAATGCATCCGTAGTAAGATCGCTCACCAGCTCAAGGTGAATAGCCTTTGTTGCCATACAGATGAAGAGCGCGATGTAGGCCTTTGACGTCTTGGCGTTTCTTGTCTTCGACAACTTTATGGTGATGGGCCCTGCGTAGTCACAACCAGTGTTGGTGAAGGGGCGACAGGGCTGGATCCGACACGATGGTAAGTCACCCATCAGCTGTTGACTCGTTTCCTTCCGCTGCCTGAAGCACGTCACGCACCTGAAGATAATGCTGCGGATAAGATTTCGGCAGCCCAATATCCAAAACTGTTGACGGACGATAGAGAAGGTTTCAGAGACTCCTGGATGTAAGTATCGGCGATGAAAATCCGTCACAATTAGGGAGGAGATCAAGTGTTTGCTGCTAAGGATAATAGGATGTTTGATTTCAAGGGAGAGATGAGAATGTCGAAGTCGACCGCCAACTCGGAGAATCCCATCCTGGTCGATGAATGGAGCTAATTTTAGTAATTTAGATTTGGGTGGGAGAAGTTTATCCCGTTGGAGAGTCCGAAGTTCATTTCCAAAATCCATGTTTTGAGCAAGTCTAATGATACGATGTTTTGCCTCGCGAAGCTCATGGACTGAAAAGGCTGTAGTGCAACGATCAAGCCCAAGTTTATGGAGACGACAATTGGCGCGGTATCGAAGACAAACTGCAATTACCCGATACAAGCGAACCCACGACGAGAACTTACGAAACAGAGAGTCGACGAAATCGAAATCTAAATTGGTTTCAGGATCCTTCTCTGCCTTTCCGGATGTTGCTTCATGGATGGAGGCGATCAATGAATGTTGAGGTTGCAAGCGCTCTTCGAGATCGGCGATGTTAACCTCCTCCATGTGGAATTTTGATTGCGGCCAGGAACTACGATCAGCAGAAAGCCAGGAGGGTCCAGTCCACCAGAGGCGATGAGAAGCAAGAACCGATGGAAGAACTCCTCTAGAAGCGCAGTCTGCTGGGTTTGACTCGGACGAAATATATTCCCAGCAATGGCGTGGAAGGTAATCCAAGATAGCAGATACTCGATTAGCGACGAAGGTCGCCCAACGACGAGGGGGTGAGGATAGCCAATGCAAGACGATTTCCGAGTCACACCACGCGAATATGCGACTGGGTTTAATGGTGAGAGAAGAAGTTAGAAGCTGGAATAGGCGAATCAAAAGCAAAGCCCCACAAAGTTCCAAACGTGGAATGGAGATGGCCTTAAGCGGAGCTACCTTGGTCTTAGCAGCGATAATATTGACGCGATAATCCCCGGACTTGGTCTTGCACCTGGTGTAGATAACAGCCGCGTACGCTACCGAAGAAGCATCTGAGAATCCATGGAGCTCAAAATTCTCGGATGGTGCGAAGATATGTCTTGGGACTCGAATTGCCTCAAAGTGGTAAAGTTCTTCCCGATAATTCATCCAACGTTGGGCCAGCGTAGAAGGTAACGGATCGTCCCATCCCAAATTCAAAGCTGTCGACCAGAGCTCCTGAAATAGGATTTTAAAGAGTATAATGGATGGGGCCAGCAGCCCAAGAGGATCAAATATTCTAGAAACTTCCGAGAGAAGAATACGCCGAGTTGCTGATATTGGTGAATCCTGTTTGGACACGCGAAAGGAGAATTCGTCACTGGCGGGGTTCCAGTACATACCAAGAACCTTGATAAGCGAGTTCGATGCTTCGAGATCTAGGGCAGAGTATTCACATTCTGTAGGTGGCAGCGTAGAAAGTAAAGGTAAGCAATTCGAACTCCATTTGCGAAGTTGGAGTTTTGCCCTTGCCAGCAAGGAAACTAACTCCGACTTTAGTGCGATCAACTCATCTGCGGAATCTGCACCCGTCATCACGTCGTCCACATAGACGTCCTCTAATATTGTCTTACACGCGAGGGGGTACTCAGCCTGGTAGTCTTCGGCCAATTGCTTTAACACGCGAACGGAAAGAAATGGGGCAGACGCGGTACCATAAGTCACGGTGCGCAAGCGATAGTGTCGAATAGGTTGGAGTGGATTTTCACGCCATACGATGCGTTGATAGTCTGTTTGATTTTCGTCTACCCAGATTTGGCGAAACATTTTAACAACGTCTGCCGCGAAAACAAACGGCCTTTGCCGAAACCGAAGACAAACCCCAAACAAATCGCGCTGAATTGGTGGACCGACTAACAACATACTGTTTAGTGAAACCCCGACCGAGTCCTTTGCCGAACCGTTAAAGACGACACGAATTTTCGTGGTAGAACTGTCCGATTTCACAACTGCGTGGTGGGGTAGATAAAATTGCCGATCGCGATTTAGATGCACTTCACCGGGGGGAATCAAGGTCATATGTCCGAGGTGAAGATATTCGTTCATAAAGTCCGAGTGTAACCGTTGTAGCGAGGGATTAAAACGAAATCGACGTTCCAGTGACCTTAACTGTGAGATCGCCGTCGTAAGAGTGTCACTAAATGAGGGATTTTTTACTTTAAAGGGAAGCGATACGATATATCTCCCATCCGAGGCACGACCGACGGTTTCGCGGAAATGTTTCTCTGCAGGATCCGGAGGAAGTGAGTCCGGGTTGAAAGGAGACACCTCTTCAATTGCCCAAAACCGACGCAGCATACAATCAATGTCCATGCTCGAATGCAGAGAGGACAGAGACATGGTACCAGGCTCAGGTATTTTAAAGGCTTCTCCCGTCACAACCCAACCGAAGGAAGTATTGAGGGCAATAGGAGTACCCACCGGTCCGGTTATTTGATCTCCCTTGATTATTTCCCACAGTTTGTCAGCACCAAGAATGATATCTATAGGGGAAGGCTCATTAAAGTCTGGGTCAGCTAGGGTCAAACCCTTAATGTGAGGCCAGCAAGAGGCATCGAGCGATTCCGATGGAAGGTTTGAAGTCAGCTTGTTCATTACATATGCATCAAGGAGTAACGAGGCCGAGCCATCAAGCGAAGACAATTGAAGAGTAACGCGGCCCCTTGTATAGCCTGCATCTACCGACGACAGACCGAGAATCGGAATTTTAGCATGAGTACGAGGATAACCGAGTTTTTGGACAAGTGATTCAACCACGAACGAAGACTGAGAACCGGAATCGAGCAAAACTTTACAGACGATAAGTTTGCCCAGAGAGTTTCGAATTGACGCAAGAATAGTTGGCAATATGGTTTGCTTCCTACGAACCGAGTCTAGTGATACGTTGTTGACGATTAGCGATGATGTCGGATTCAAATTAGGGCTCGATGTTGGTTGAAGCGACGATGAGGATAATGAAGAAGTTGAGTCTGTAGCGGATTGCAGCGAAGCCAATTTGTTTTTGTTCGACTCATCGGAATGGACAAGAGAATGGTGACGCGATTTGCACACGCGACAGCGAAATGTTGAATGGCAGTTGCCCGACGAATGCCCATACCGAAGGCAATTAAAACAAAGTGATTCAACCTTAACAAAGTGACGACGCGATTGGATGTCTTACTTACTTATCAGGCCTGCGATCCATGGAGGATCTGAGCCTGAGCTATAGCTGCCTTCCATCCTTGACGGTCCCGGGCACGCTGCTTCCAGTTGTCAAGACCAAGATGTCTTACATCCGCGATTACTTGGTCTTTATACCGGAGGTTCGGTCTTCCTCTTCTTCTCGAACCAGGAGGCTCGGAGTCGAAGACCCTCTTAGCTGGAGCGTTGATGTCCATGCGCTCGATGTGGCCGAGCCAGTGCAGTCGACGGGTCCTTGCCTTCCGGACTACATCCACATCTTGGTACAGCTCGTAGAGTTCGCGGTTGTGTCTTCTTCTCCATTCACCTTCCTCACAGACAGGACCAAATATCCGGCGCAGAATTTTTCTTTCGAAAGAACCCAAAATCAGCTCCGCTGTCCTGCTTATCGTCCAGCTTTCGGCTCCGTACAGCAAGACTGGCAGAATGAGCGTTTTGTAAAGCATGACTTTGGTCTTTCGAGTGAGGAGTTTTGACCCCAGTTGTTTGGACAAGCCGAAGTAGCAGCGGTTGCGAAGGGCGATTCTACGCCGGATCTCCACTGTGGTGTCATTTGTGGAATTTACGTTTGCCCCGAGGTAGACAAACTCCTTAACTACCTCGAAATTGTAGCTGTCAATTGTTATGTTTTGTCCCAGGTGGTGAGCGACGGATTGGTTTTTGCTTGACAGCGTGTACTTCGTTTTGTCCTCATTGACCTTAAGACCAACTCGTTTCGCCTGTTCTTCAATCGCCGTGAATGCTTCCACAATGCCACGGCGAGAACACGCGATGATGTCGATATCATCCGCGTATCCTAGCAGCTGGATGGACTTGTAAAAGATAGTGCCTTCCCTGTTGACGCCTGCCCGTCGCACTATCTGCTCCAGCACCAGGTTGAAGAAGTCACATGACAGCGCATCTCCTTGCCGAAATCCGGTGCATGTTTCGAATGGTTCCGAGGTCCTAGAACCGAGTTGCACGGTGCATCGCGTGTTTTTTAGCGTGGCGCGACACAACTGGATCAGTTTTACCGGGATCCCGAATTCGGCCATCGCCCCAAACAGTGCTTCACGATGAATGCTGTCGTATGCGGCTTTGAAATCGATGAAAGGATGGTGTGTATCGATTTGAAACTCGTTGGTCTTTTCCAGGATCTGTCGAAGTGTGAAAATTTGGTCTATAGTTGATTTGCCGGGCCGGAAGCCGCACTGGTAGCTGCCGATTAGTGCGGTGCAAAATGGTTTTAGACGTTCACACAATACGCTGGACAGGATCTTGTATGCGACATTGAGCAGGGATATACCTCTATAGTTCTTGCAAGAGGTAGGATCGCCTTTTTTGTGGATGGGGCATATAGAGCTGGTATTCCAGTCGTCGGGCATGCTCTCATCTTCCCAAATTCTGCAGATGATCTGGTGCATGCTCCCTACCAAAACATCGCCGCCAGCCTTGAAGAGCTCTGATGGCAAGCCATCTGAGCCTGCGGCCTTGTTGTTCTTCAGCTTCTGAATAGCTGTGCCGACTTCTTCTATGCTGGGTGGGAGGACTACTTCAGCGGCTGGAGTTGGGATTTCCTCGGTCCCTACCACTCTCTCTTGGTCATGCTCGTTAAGCAGCTGCTGGAAGTGCTGCTTAAATACATCCACTATTCCCTGCGGGTCGGTGACAAGATTACCCTCGCAGTTTCGAAGAGCCAGGGTGCCCTTTTTGAAGCCTCCTGCAAGGCCTTTGGCTTTCTTGTAAAAGGCTCGTATTTTCTGTTTATCCCGAGACTCCTCGATATCCTTGAGCTGGGAGGCTGCGAAGATTCTTTTCTTTTGTCGCAGTAGTTTCTTCTCCTCCCTTCTTCTGGCTCGGTACTCTTCTCGCGCTGCCCTGGTTTTCCTCTGCAGCGCCTTTTGGTACGCCTCGTCGGTTGCTGCCTTTTTCTGCTCACACTCGCCATCATACCACGGGTTTCTTGTCGGGGGTGGTAGGTATCCTAAGGTGGTTTCGGCTACTTCCTGAATGGCTGAGCGGCAATGCAGCCACATATTATTAGCATTTGTGTTCGACGTAGGCATACCGTAGAGTCTTTCGCTCAGCTGCTCCCTGTAGACTCTGGCAACCTCCGGTGTGCTCAGGCGCCCAATGTCGAACCTCCTCCTGATGGGCTGGTGCAGCTTTCTGACATTGGACAGTCGAGCTCTGAATCTTGCTGCTACGAGGAAGTGGTCAGAGTCGACATTTGCCCCTCTGAATGTTCGCACATCCAGGATGTTCGACGCGTGCCTTGCGTCAATGAGCACATGGTCGATTTGGTTGGCGGTTCGACCGTCCGGAGATCGCCAGGTTGCTGTGTGGATTCGCTTGCGAGGGAATCTTGTGCTACTTATCACCGCATTACGAGCTGTCGCAAAGTCAGCGAGTCGGAAGCCGTTATCTGTTGTTGTATCGTGGAGGCTGTGCTTTCCGATCACTCCGCCAAGGGTGTTTTCCTTTCCGATTTTGGCGTTGAAGTCCCCGAGCACGATTTTTACATCGTACTCCGGACAAGCTCCGTAGGCGTTGTCCAGGAGGTCATAGAAGTCCTCCTTGATAGGGTCTTCAGCCTCGTCGGTAGGGGCGTGTGCACATATTAGGCTGATGTTATAAAATCTGCCTCTGATGCGGATCACAGCCAGGCGATCACTTATAGGTTTAAAGTCGATGACCTTCGACCTTAACCGCTTTCCCACGACAAATCCGCATCCCAGTAAGTGCAACCTTTTGTGACAGCTGTAGTAAATGTCGCAATTTTTCTTCCTAATCATACCGTTTCCTATCCAGCGTATTTCCTGGACCGCAGTAATATCCGCCTTGTACTGCGTGAGGATTCCTTCTAGTTTATGAGCAGCTCCGGGAGTGTACAGGGTTCTGACGTTCCAGGAGCATACTCGCAAATCGTGTTCCTTTTTCGTGCGTTGTCGTCGTCGAGTATCCGTCCGTGTATCCGAGGCATCTTGCTCATTCATAACTTTATGTTTTTTTTACGTGGGCGGATTGTTAGCCCGCCGCACAACCGCCATTCTGGTCGGGGTTTTTTCGCTGCATACGTTTGTTCACCTCCCAACGGTTGTTGAAGAGGCTATCCAGAGGGCGCCGCGAGGAGGCCGTATGTCAACTTGACCCGGGCATTTAAACAGGGATCGTTGCTGGCATCTCGCCAGGTTGAGAGCAATCAACAACTTTACCCTGTATGTCCGAGCCCATGCCCTGTATGTCCGATTGGATGTCTAACGATAGAAATTTTGGACACCGAGATAGATGATGGGATTCTTTGCACTTAGGACAATGAAAGTTGTTATTGGTTTCAGCCACGTGCGCGCGAAGAGAACCCGACGACGAACTCGACTTTGGCCGCGAAAACGATTGACGATGGGTTAGTTGACATGACTCGAGCGCGTCACATCGTGCCTGGAGGAATTTGAGGAGTTCCTCAATGGTACACTCATCGCGGGAACCGATATGTTCTGCCCAGGCTTGATTGGTTTCGGGGTCGAGTTTGGTGATGAGCAAATAAATAAGCCACGGATCACGACTGGTCTTATTTAGGGCTTTTAAACCGCGCACTACCTCATCGGCACCATCACTAATTCTTCGCAGTGTTTGGACGTTACTAGCGCTCATTGAAGGAAGGGACAGGTACGACTGGATAAATGATTTCACGATTACTTGTGGACGATTATATCGCGCCTCTAAGCGGTCCCATGCTTCTGCATAGTTCGCGTCGCTGACCGGTATATGTTTAGTTAGGTTGGCCGCATCATCTCGTAACGCTGACCTAAGATATTGAAATTTTTGCGTCGGCGTCAATGTTGTCTTGTTGCCGACCGATCCGAGATAGAGGTCGCGAAAGGATGGCCAATCTTTATAGTTACCCGCAAACGATGGGAGAATTATTTTTGGGAGGCTTACATTAGAACACGTGTTCGATGAACAATTTAACCGCTCCAGGAAGCTCACTTGTTCGCTTGCAAGTTGCTGTAATACCGTTTCGTTTGCATCAACCGACGGCGGAGATTGGTGTAGTTTTAGCGCGCGAGAAAGTCCCGAATGTGCATCATAAAATTTCGTCTCATAGTCCACGAATTCGCGTTCAACCTCCTCGGAGGTTTCACCACTCGGAATATGCCGCAAGCACTCATCGTGCAACGCACGAAAGCTACTCCACGCTTCGTTTAATCGTTCTAAGCGAACTTCTAATTGTTCGACAGGGGTAGAGTCATCGATGGCGTCGACGAAGTTGACCGCGCGCGTGATCTGTCCCTTGGCATTCGACCGTTTCAATTTGATCAACTCCATTGCTTAGGTTAGGTGAGCACGCGGAAAAACACGCGGATCCGGCTCGAAGGACCAATAAATATGTTGACAATTCGCCAACAAAAAAAAGGGGTGGAAGAGACGAAAAAAAGGAAAAAGAAAACGATCGCCAAAAAACGGAAATGTCCCCAAAGGCCAATGTCCCTCACGAGTCAAGTATATATATATATAATAAGTATGTAGTCAAATAAACTAATGCACAGCCAAATACGTTATAAAATATATGTATATTGAATACTTATCCGATGTTGACAAGGTGGTGTCCAAATTTCAAGTGCCCGAGACAAGCTCGCAGCGGCAGCCATCCACCCTCGCCTTCCACACACTCAGCGAGTCTCGTGAACATCGAGAGCATCAACAAGTTCAAATTCAAGCTCACATTCCAAAAGTGTGAACGGAAGAAAATCCATGTGTGAAAGCGTAGGTGGATGAATGCTGCTGCGAGCTGTTTACAAGTAGTAAGTACGTAAAGTAAGTGAATACATTTCAATGGTAATTTAAAAAACAAATAAAAGGTATTCTTGAATCTGGAACACCTTAGATGCGGTCGACCTCTGCTGCGTCGTCCCTCGGGTTTGGTGTCGAGGACTCTTCGAGCCGGAGCAGTGATGTCAATTCGCTCTACATGGCCCAGCCATCATAGACGTTGGATCCGAAGACGTCTAACTAGGCCGATGTCGCTGTACAGCCCGTACAGTTCTTGGTTGAATCTCCTCCTCCACTCGGGACCAAAGATTGAACGCAGAATTTTCCTCTCGAAACGCCCAAGAGTCTCTTCATCCGCTTTTGATAAAGTCCAAGCCTTAACGCGGTAGAGGAGGTCCGGGATGGTTGACGTCATGACGTCATGACAGCATATATTTGGTCTTGTCCCCATTTACCCTTAGACCCACTTTAGCCGCTTCTGCTTCAAAGCTTCCAAAAGCCTCATTGACGTCTCGCTTCGTCCGTCCAATAACGTTAATGTTATTTGCGTAGGCAAGCAATTGTGTAGACTTGAAGTAGATCGCACCTCTTGTGTTGGCCGCAGAATCTCGCACGATCTTTTCAAGAATGATGTTAAAGAAATCACATGACTGTGCGTCACCCTGTCTAAAACCCCTTTTTACATCAAAGGGGTCGGTTAGTTCACCTCCGACCTTAATGGAGCAGCGAGAGTTCTCCATAGTCATCCTGCACAGTCTGACGAGTTTGGCAGGAATGTTAAAACAAGATATGGTTCTGTATAGTTCGTCTCTATAAACACTGACATACGCGGCTTTAAGGTCGACAAAAAGATGGTGCGTGTCGACCTGAAATTCATGGGTCTTCTCTAAGATCTGCCGTAGTGTAAATATTTGGTTTATCATGGATTTTCCTGGACTGAAACCAAACTGGTAGGGACCTATCAGATTGTCCACGAATGGTTTCAGGCACTTACACAGTACGGCAGAGAAAATCTTGTACGCGATGTTCAGGAGGGTTATCCATCTGTAATTGGCGCAGTCATAGGGGTCTCGTTTCTTATGGACCGGGCAAACGATGCTAAGATTCAATTCATCGGGCATGCATTCTTCCGACCATGTCTTGCAGATGAGTTGGTGCATGTTCCTAACCAGCTCATTGCCAGCTGCTTTAAACAGTTCCGCGGGAAGCCCGTCTGCTCCAGCAGCTTTATAATGCTTAAGTTTCGATATCACTATCTTAACATCGTCTAGATCGGTTGGACGGGATTCTCTTTCGTCTTCGTCCATTGTGAATGGTTCGATCTGCCTGACGGCGGCATTTGGACTATCATCGCCATTATACAGTCTGCAGAAGTAGTCCTTCCACAATCTCAGAATCGGCTGTGATTCCACTACTGGATGTCCGTGCTGATCCCTGCAGGCTTCTACTCTGGCTTTATAGCCTTGGCTTTTCGTTTTACTTTTTGGTAGAACTTTCGATCATCGTAGTGCAATAGCTTCGTTTCTCGTGCTCCTTCTTTTTCCTTCTTATAAGCGCATGTTCCTCCCTCCTTTTCTGTTCGATGCAGTGTAGCCATGCATGCATTCTATTTCTCTACATGAGTCTGTCTACATTCGTCATCAAACCGGGGTTTCGCGAAGGTGGTGGCTTGAAACCGAGTACATCTAAGGCGACTTCTCTGATGGCGTTCTGATAACAACTCCATCGCTGTTCTATGGTTTCTGTAGATTGCATCGGGACTTGAGAGAGCTTGAGGGAGACTTGATCGGCGAAGGTCCTGGCGGTCTCCTGCGATTGCAACTCTCCGACGTTAAATTTTGGTGTTCTTACTCGACTCCGTTGATTCCGGGAAATTCGCATCCGTACCTTGGCTGCAACAAGGTAATGGCTTCTTGAAAGTTTGGGACATCTAGGATGCTGGAGGAGTGCCTGCCGTTGATCGCAATGCGATCAATTTGACTGATTGTCGATTGACCTAAAGACCGCCAGGTCCCCTTATGGATGTTGAGTTGTGGGAATCGTGTACTTGTTACCACGAGGTTATGTTCCGCCATAAAGTCCACTAGCCTTAGTCCGTTTTCTGGCGTGGCGTTGTGTAGGCTTTGCTTTCCTATGACTCTTTCAAAGATTGCTTCCTTACCCAGCTTCGCATTGAAATCTCCTAGAACGATTTTGGTGTCATATGTTCTGCCTAGGAGAGTCGTGTTTATGTCGGTCATCTTTCTCCTCTGTTGGCGCGTGGAGATATATTAAACTTCTATTGCCGAGATTGGCCTTGAAGCGGATAGTTATGAGGCGTTCGCCTACATGTTAGAAGCTTAAGACGTTTTTCCAGAGTCTGCCCCGAATAACAAATCCGCATCCGAATACTCGTTGTTTATTTTCTCTGTAGCAGTTTCCGCAGTAGATATCACAGTCTTTCATCCGCTTTTTGCCTGGCCCGACCAGCGCACTTCTTGGAGCGGAGTAGTGTCTGCCTTATAACAGTCCAAAGAGTTGACCAGTTGTCCGGCTGCACCTGGTCTGTTGAGGGACCTAACGTTCCAGGTGCAGATCCAAAATTCGTTTCCTTTTTGACGTTTGCGAGGGTCGTCAACATGTAATTCGTCCGTATCCGAGACTGTTAGTTGTCTTTGAACAAGTGTTTGTTTTATACGATAGGGATGTTAACCCTAAGCGCAACCCCCAACCTGGGGGACCAGGTTCCTCTTTCCCCAGGAACAAGGGGTCGGGTCGCTGCACACATTGGTTCACTACCTGGCGGGTGCCAGTATAGCTATCCATGGAGGTTACGCGGAGGCTGTGTGTCAACTCATATTGAGCAGGGACAGAGATCGAAGCTGGCGTTTGCCATGTTAAACGCGATCAACTTCTTTGCTCTGTTTGCTCGCTCCCTCCCCCACCAATGTCCTAATTTAACGCGAATCTGGATAAGAAAGTCGCTTTTGATAGGTTCATTGGCAAGTACAGCCTACACAATACCACTTCCGGAACTGGATTTAGGCTGATAGACTTCGCAAAGGGGCGAAATCTTCTAGTTGCTAGCATGCGTTTCCCACATCTCAACATCCACAAGGGGACTTGGCGATCTCCGGATTAGTCAACTAGATTGACCACATTGAGATTGATGGCAGGCACGCATCCGATATTTTGAGAGTAAGAACTTTGCGAGGAGCCAACGTCAACTCGAACCACTATCTTGTGGCAGCAAAGTTACGACTACGAATGTGCCTGGTCTAGAAACATCGAGTAAGGCAATGCTACAACCGGAAGGGACCGCCAGAGTTTATGCCAATCACGTCTCCCTCAAGCTCTCGGAAAACCCTCCAACACCTGCTCAGACCATATAACACCAATGGACCCGTTGTCAACAAGCCTTAGAGAGTGCTGCTTCTGAGATACTGGGTTTCAAAACGCCACCAACAAGAAACCCATGGTTTGATGACGAGTGTAGGAGGGCACATGCAGCCAAGCAGCAAGCTATCAAGAGGCGCCGCATAGAAAGACGAGAGCTGCTCGTGAGCATTGCGAGCAGAAGAGGAGGGATGAGCATAAGTTTCTCAAAACAAAAAGAAGAGAGCATGGAGAGATGCTATTGTAGGAATGACGTTCGGAGGTTTTATTAACGAAGAAAACAAACATGCCGGGGATATAAAGCCAGAACGGAAGTCTGCAGGGAGGAAAATGGAAACCTACTACTGGTTTCTAAGTCGGTTCTAAGAATCTGGAAATACTACTTCTGCACACTGTATAACGGCGATGACGAAACAGATCATGCTGTCAGCAAAATGACTCATTCACAACGGAAGATGACAGCAGAGAACTCCGTCCCCTTGCTCTGAATGAAATAAGGAATGCTTTTTCTAAGCTTAAGTCCAACAAAGCTGCTGAAGCAGATGGACTACCTGCCGAGCTCTTTAAGGCAGCTGGAGATGACCTGGTTGGTAGTTAGCACCATCTGTAAGATATGGTCAGAGAAATGCATGGGCGACGAATGGTATCGGTTGCGCGATCCACATGAAAGGAGACCCCTTTGCTTGCGCGAATTACAGAGGTATAAGTCTCCTGAACGCCGTGGCGCATTGGTTAGTGTGTTGGACTCTGACGCACGATGAGCGAGTTCGGATCCCGATAACACCGACGCCATCGAATGTTTATTTCGCGGCGTTCCTCCTCGGCGCGGTACTGGCAAAACCCCCCGTAGTATTATCGCCGTGAAAAAGCTTCTCGACTCACGCCGTTCGGAATCGGCATTAAACTGTAGATCCTTTCACCTATGTGAAAAATAAATCACACACAACATGGGTGATTGAGAGAAGTTTGGCTCTGGTCCTTCATGGGCTGTAACGCCATCAAAGGAGAAGAAGTCTCCTGAGCATTGCCTATAAAATCTTCTCTGCTGCCTAAAACCGTTCGTTAATAAGTCCATATTAGTGTGGTTTCAGGCCAGAGAAGTCGACTACATAGAGACCAAATATCCACACTGCGGCAGATCCCGGAAAAAACCAACGAGTTCCAGATCGATACCCACCATCTATTTGTCGAATTTAAGGCCGCATACGATAGCATACACCGAGACGAGCTGTACAACGCCATGTCTAGTCTTGACATCCCTACCGAACAAACCAGATTGAGCAAGAGAACTCTCGCTGCTCTATCAGAGTCGGAAGCAACTTGACCAAAACCTTTTATATCAAAAAAGATTTTAGACAGGGCGACACGATATCATGTGATGTTTTCAACATCTCCTTGAAGGGATCGTGCAAAACTCACTGGCCGATACGAGGGGCACCGTTTTTTTAAAGACCGTACAACTGCCAGCATGTGCCGATGACATTGACATAATTGGAAGAAATCAGCGAGATATCATTAGGGCCTTACGGGCATTGAGGCGGAAGCGGCTAAAATGGGACTGGCGTTAAATGAGGGCAAGACGAAATATATGCTCTCATCGAAAAAGGACTCGAGCCACCGGCGGGAGTCTTGGCCAGGGCGCACATATTCTTCTTCTTCTTCTTAATGGGCGCAACAGTTCGGGGTGAAGCTGGACCTCAACCAACATGCCCCTCCAACTAGCACGATCTTTTATCTTTTGCTAGCCTTTTCCATTGCCGCACATCCAGTTAGCTGAGGTCCCCTTCCACCTGTGTGCGCCATCTTAAGTGCAGTCGTCCTCTGCTTCTTCGTCCCTCGGGTTTGGATTCAAAGATTCTCCGGGCTGGAGCTGTGGTGTCCAGTCGCTCTACATGGCCCAGTCATCCTAGGTATTGAATCCGTAGACGCCTGGCTAGACTCATCTCGCTGTACAACCCGTAAAGTTCGTGGTTGAATCTTTTCCTCCATGCCCCTTCTGCGTTTATGGGACCGAAAATCGAACGCAGAATCTTTCTCTCGAATCGACAAAGGGCCTCCTCATCCGCTTTTGATAGTGTCCATGCTTTTGCGCCGTACAACAGCACCAGGATGATAAGGGTCTTATATAGAGTCAACTCTGTCACTCGGGACAGGGCTCTATTACTCAGTTGCCCCCTGAGCCCAAAGAAACAGCGATAGGCAAAAGTGATTCTGCGTTTGATTTCGGAACTGATGTCGTTGTTCCAGGTCACTGCGGAGCCAAGGTAGCCGAAGTCCTTAACTACCTCGAGCTTATATCTGCCAATATAAACATGCTGGCCAAGACGTCGGTGGTGAGCGTCCTTTTTTGATGACAGCATATATTTAGTTTTGCCCTCGTTTACCGACCAACCAATTTTCGTCGCCTATATATCTATACTCGCCTCATTGACATCTCGCTGTGGTCTACCTATTATTTCAATATCGTCGGCTTATGCAAGGACTTGCGAGGATTTGAAATAGATTGTGCCTCTTGTATTGGCCAGTGATTTTTGCACAATCTTTTCTAATATGATGTTGAAGAAATCATACTACAGCGCTTCGCCCTGCCTAAGTCCTGCCTAAGTCCACCGATCCGCATGGAGCAGCGAGCAATCTCCAAAGTCATCCTGCATAGTCTGACGAGTTTAGTAGGTATATCAAAGGTAGATTTAGCGTTGTATAGCTCGTCTCTAATTACGCTGTCGTATGCGGCTTTGAGGTCGAAAATAGGTGGTGAGTGTCGACTTGGAATTCATCGGTTTTTACCAGGATCTGCCGTAGTGTGAAGATTTGGTCGATGGTGGACATCCCCGGCCTGAATCCGCACTGATAAGGATCTTTCAGCTTATTTACAAAAAGCTTCAAGCGTTCACACAAAACGGCAGAGGAGATTTTGTAGGCGATGTTAAGGAGACTTATTCCTCAGTAATTGGCGTAATCAGAGGGGTCTCCTTTCTTGTGGATCGGGCATACGATGCTGAGACTCCATTCTTCGGACATGCTTTCCTCTGACAATATCTTACGGATGAGCTTGTGCATGCTCCCAACCAGGTCATCCCCAGCTGCCTCGAAGAGCTCAGCAGACAGTCCGTCTGCGCCAGCAGCTTAATTCGACTTGAGCTTCGATATTGCAATCTTAACTTCGTCGTGGTCAGGGGGATGGAATTCTCTGCCGTCTTCGTCGATTAGAAATGGATCATTCTGCCTGACAGTGGTATATTGACTTACATCGGCGTTAAGCAGTTTGCAAAAGTGGTTTTTCCATATTCTCAGCATCGACTGCGATTTTATTACTAGGTGTCCGTTCTCAGCCCTGCAGGATCCCGTTCTGGCTTTATAAAATTAGCATGTTCGCTTCATCTGTTAATAAAACTTTCTAACGTCACGCCTGCAGTAACACCTCTCCAAATCCTCAATCGCGCGCTTCTCGTGCTCTTTCTTCTTCTTCTGAGAAGCTTATGCTTTTTAACTCGTAGAGCTCACGAGCTGCTCTTGTTCTTTTATGCAGCGAGACTTTATATCCACCCTGCTTCGCTATGTGAATCCTCCTGCACTCGTCATCGAACCAGGTGTTTCTTCGTAGTGGAGCCTTGAAACCCAAAACCTCGGATGCTGAGCTTGTCAGGGATTGTTTGCAAAGGCCCCACTGCTGTTCTATTGATAGCATGGTGGATTGAGGTGTATTGGAGAGCTTAAGGGAGACACATCCTGGGTACTACAAGATAGTGGTCCGAGTCGATGTTATCTCCTCGGAAAGTTCGACATCAAGAATAGTGGAGGAGTGTCTGACGTCGGTCGAGATGTCTGGTTGGTAGTCGATTGACCAAAAGACCGCCAGGTGCTTTCATGTATATCGGGAAGCGCGTACTGGCTAGAAGGCGGTTTCGCCCCGTAGCAAGATCAATCAGCCTAGGTGCGTTATCGGATGTGGTATCGTGTAGGCCATGTTTGCCGATGACTCGTTCAAAGATGCTTTCCTTACCCAGCTTTGCATTGAAGTCTCCTAGTACAATTTTGATGTCATAGTTGGGATACGTTCTGTCTAGGAGATCGTAGAACTCCTCTTTGGCGGGCAGAATGATTATTGGACGAAAATCGGCTGGAGATGTTGGAGAAGTTTTCTTAGCGATCAGCAACACTCTGGCCACTTTTCCAGGTTGTGGAAAGGTGGATGTGTTCATGCACCAATTTATTTCGTGGGCAAGATGGGAAACAATTAGGGGTAGAATGAGTTTAACAAAACGAATTGGTATGTCGTCTTCACCAACGGAGTCAACCGAATCGATTTTTTTATAATAAAAGAAATAACATCTAAGCGTGTATGGTAGCCACTCTTATTAAATTGTATGTCGCCTTTAATTCCACCGAATGAATTAATTCACTTTAAGTGGGGTGGCCGTGGTGCAGTGGTTAACATCATCGACCGCCGAGCGGAAGGTCTGTAGTTCAAATTCGCTTCGTAGCCAAGAAAAGGTAATTCCTATACGGACAAAAAGTATGCAACGCAGTTGGGAATGGAAAGTGACCAGACGTACTGCTGCAGGCATAACACTCACAGTATATGTATGTATGTATGTTGGCGTTACAGTCCATGAAGAACCTGAGCCGAGCTTCTTTCAATCACCCATGTTGTGTGTGATTTCATTCTCCCATAGGTGAACTTGACCTACAGTTTATTGCCGGTTCCGAACGGCGAATTTCGAGAAGCTTTTCATGACAATTTTACTACAGGGATTTTTGTGAAAAACACGTTCGATGACATGGCTGTGTCGGTATTCGATCCCGTGTCACCGTATATGGTCAACTGAAATTCATCCTCTGCGTATGCAATATTAAAAGTGCTCCAACGAATCATTACGGACTATAACCAAAGCGGAATTTGGTCGGCTCTCGTCCTATCGAGGACAACCACCCCTGAGAGTGGTGAACGAACATCAAAAACCCAAACCATTGCACTCCGTTCAGGTTGTGTGTGTAACAACACATCATAAGAAAACTCTTGAACCTGCGCGAGTCTCTAAAAAAAAAACAAAGAAATGCAGAATATGTCTCTCGTTTACCACCCCCAATTATATTTTGAAAGGTTTACTCATTTTATAAATAATATTGACCTTACACATCCATGTAAAAAAGTCAGCCGTTTTGAGTACGAGTATTTAGATTATTTCTCTTATTTTTTATCTTCACAATCAGTTAGATTCCATTTTGAGCGGTCTTGGCTTATAATGCCAGTAAAACCTTTCATTGAAAAATAAAGTCCTCCTTTCTCTACATCATCGCATTAGAAAAATGGAAAATACCTGCTTTTGGAATATCTATGATATAGCTTTTTGTAGATGTGCAAGATATTTTAAGCCCAGTGCACCATACAATTCAAACCACATGCTTTTTTTCGTTTCTGCAAATGAAGGTCATTAAATGCAGCACAACAAATATGTAAGCACGCATGCATCGTAGATGCATGGGTAGATAAATAAAATACGTAGAAAAAACGGATTGAAAGTATCTGCCGGTTACAGGTGAGCGTACCTACATGTAAACTACACTTGCGTGACAACAGTCTTAATCGCGTTGGCAATTTATGGGGTTAATCATTTCTGGGGCTCTGCGTGCTGTGTCAGCAAGGATAGTGATCGCATGCAACATATTGTCACCATAAAACGAGGACAATGACTTAAATTAAAAATTGTGAACCATTAATATGATTTCATGCCAGAGATAGCTCATCCCACTGTGTTAATCTTAAAGTGAAAATGAGTTGCTCACTTATTTGCACGTTAATACGTAATTTTTTGACCGACTGTTTCACATATTTCATACAATTTTATGGAAGCGGCTTCATTGATCCGATCGATTATGGTTCTGTTGCTGCATGACGCACCTAGGCTCAGAGGAGAGCATTTATTGTATGGTGATATGGTGATATACACAGAACTGAGTAAGTGTATGAATAAAGGTGCACTTTACAGTGATTACTAAAGTAATCTTTAGTTGATTCGTTTAACCCACTTGATACATACACCCAACAACTTAAAAGTAATCAGGATAAACCGAAAAATCGATGATAGCTAGGCCGAAAAATGGAATGCTTTTAAGATCAACAACGACCTACAATTAATTAATCCCGAAACAGCCATGTCATCGAACGTGTTTTTCACGGTGTTTCTCCTCAGCGGGGTTCTGACAAAACCCCCTGTAGTAAAATTGTCATTAAAAGCTTCTCGAAATTCGCCGTTCGGGACCGGCAGTAAATTGTAGGTCCCTTTCACCTGTGGGAAAATGAAATCACACACAACATGGGTGATTGAGTGAAGCTCGGCTCAGGTTCTTCATGGACTGTAACGCCAACATACATAAATACTTACACTGTTAGTAATATTACTTCACTTTGCTTCGAGGACATGGGCTCGGACATACAGGGTAAAGTTGTTGATTGCTCTCAACCTGGCGAGATGCCAGCAACGATCCCTGTTTAAATGCCCGGGTCAAGTTGACATACGGCCTCCTCGCGGCGCCCTCTGGATAGCCTCTTCAACAACCGTTGGGAGGTGAACAAACGTATGCAGCGAAGAAAACCCCGACCAGAATGGCGGTTGTGCGGCGGGCTAACAATCCGCCCACGTAAAAAAACCCAAAGTTATGAATGAGCAAGATGCCTCGGATATACGGACGGATACTCGACGACGACAACGCACGAAAAAGGAACACGATTTGCGAGTATGCTCCTGGAATGTCAGAACCCTTTACACTCCCGGAGCTGCTCATAAACTAGAAGGAATCCTCACGCAGTACAAGGCGGATATTACTACCGTCCAGGAAATACGCTGGATAGGAAACGGTATGATTAGGAAGAAAAATTGCGACATTTATTACAGCTGTCACAAAAGGTTGCACTTACTGGGATGCGGATTCGTCGTGGGAAAGCGGTTAAGGTCGAAGGTCATCGACTTTAAACCTATAAGTGATCGCCTGGCTGTGATCCGCATCAGAGGCAGATTTTATAACATCAGCCTTATATGTGCACACGCCCCTACCGACGAGGCTGAAGACCCTATCAAGGAGGACTTCTATGACCTCCTGGACAACGCCTACGGAGCTTGTCCGGAGTACGATGTAAAAATCGTGCTCGGGGACTTCAACGCCAAAATCGGAAAGGAAAACACTCTTGGCGAAGTGATCGGAAAGCACAGCCTCCACGATACAACAACAGATAACGGCTTCCGACTCGCTGACTTTGCGACAGCTCGTAATGCGGTGATAAGTAGCACAAGATTCCCTCGCAAGCGAATCCACACAGCAACCTGGCGATCTCCGGACGGTCGAACCGCCAACCAAATCGACCATGTGCTCATTGACGCAAGGCACGCGTCAAACATCCTGGATGTGCGAACATTCAGAGGGGCAAATGTCGACTCTGACCACTTCCTCGTAGCAGCAAGATTCAGAGCTCGACTGTCCAATGTCAGAAAGCTGCACCAGCCCATCAGGAGGAGGTTCGACATTGGGCGCCTGAGCACACCGGAGGTTGCCAGAGTCTACAGGGAGCAGCTGAGCGAAAGACTCTACGGTATGCCTACGTCGAACACAAATGCCAATAATATGTGGCTGCATTGCCGCTCAGCCATTCAGGAAGTAGCCGAAACCACCTTAGGATACCTACCACCCCCGACAAGAAACCCGTGGTATGATGGCGAGTGTGAGCAGAAAAAGGCAGCAACCGACGAGGCGTACCAAAAGGCGCAGCAGAGGAAAACCAGGGCAGCGCGAGAAGAGTACCGAGCCAGAAGAAGGGAGGAGAAGAAACTACTGCGACCAAAGAAAAGAATCTTCGCAGCCTCCCAGCTCAAGGATATCGAGGAGTCTAGGGATAGACATAAAATACGAGCCTTTTACAAGAAAGCCAAAGGCCTTGCAGGAGGCTTCAAAAAGGGCACCCTGGCTCTTCGAAACTGCGAGGGTAATCTTGTCACCGACCCGCAGGGAATAGTGGATGTATTTAAGCAGCACTTCCAGCAGCTGCTTAACGAGCATGACCAAGAGAGTGTGGTAGGGACTGAGGAAATCCCAACTCCAGCCGCTGAAGTAGTCCTCCCACCCAGCATAGAAGAAGTCGGCACAGCTATTCAGAAGCTGAAGAACAACAAGGCCGCAGGCTCAGATGGCTTGTCATCAGAGCTCTTCAAGGCTGGCGGCGATGTTCTGGTAGGGAGCATGCACCAGATCATCTGCAGAATTTGGGAAGATGAGAGCATGCCCGACGACTGGAACACCAGCTCTATATGCCCCATCCACAAAAAAGGCGATCCTACCTCTTGCAAGAACTATAGAGGTATATCCCTGCTCAATGTCGCATACAAGATCCTGTCCAGCGTATTGTGTGAACGTCTAAAACCATTTTGCACCGCACTAATCGGCAGCTACCAGTGCGGCTTCCGGCCCGGCAAATCAACTATAGACCAAATTTTCACACTTCGACAAATCCTGGAAAAGACCAACGAGTTTCAAATCGATACACACCATCTTTTCATCGATTTCAAAGCCGCATACGACAGCATTCATCGTGAAGCACTGTTTGGGGCGATGGCCGAATTCGGGATCCCGGTAAAACTGATCCAGTTGTGTCGCGCCACGCTAAAAAACACGCGATGCACCGTGCAACTCGGTTCTAGGACCTCGGAACCATTCGAAACATGCACCGGATTTCGGCAAGGAGATGCGCTGTTATGTGACTTCTTCCACCTGGTGCTGGAGCAGATAGTGCGACGGGCAGGCGTCAACAGGGAAGGCACTATCTTTTACAAGTCCATCCAGCTGCTAGGATACGCGGATGATATCGACATCATCGCGTGTTCTCGCCGTGGCATTGTGGAAGCATTCACGGCGATTGAAGAACAGGCGAAACGAATTGGCCTTAAGATCAATGAGGACAAAACGAAATACATGCTGTCAAGCAAAAACCAATCCGTCGCTCACCACCTGGGACAAAACATAACAATTGACAGCTACAATTTCGAGGTAGTTAAGGAGTTTGTCTACCTCGGGGCAAACGTAAATTCCACAAATGACACCACAGTGGAGATCCGGCGTAGAATCGCCCTTGGCAACCGCTGCTACTTCGGCTTGTCCAAACAACTGGGGTCAAAACTCCTCACTCGAAAGACCAAAGTCATGCTTTACAAAACGCTCATTCTGCCAGTCTTGCTGTACGGAGCCGAAAGCTGGACGATAAGCAGGACAGCGGAGCTGATTTTGGGTTCTTTCGAAAGAAAAATTCTGCGCCGGATATTTGGTCCTGTCTGTGAGGAAGGTGAATGGAGAAGAAGACACAACCGCGAACTCTACGAGCTGTACCAAGATGTGGATGTAGTCCGGAAAGCAAGGACCCTTCGACTACACTGGCTCGGCCACATCGAGCGCATGGACATCAACGCTCCAGCTAAGAGGGTCTTCGACTCCGAGCCTCCTGGTTCGAGAAGAAGAGGAGGACCGAACCTCCGGTATAAAGACCAAGTAATCGCGGATGTAAGACATCTTGGTCTTGACAACTGGAAGCAGCGTGCCCGGGACCGTCAAGGATGGAAGGCAGCTATAGCTCAGGCTCAGATCCTCCATGGATCGCAGGCCTGATAAGTAAGTAAGTTGCTTCGAGGACGTATAATAAAAGCCAAGAGGGCTACAGCCAGTAAACACCGAATATGCATATGTCCAGGGTTTTTGCCCAGAAGTTAATAAAATAAACTTGGGTGGCCACGGTGACCTAGAACCTTTCCTCTGTTTGTGACCGGATTCAATAATTACAAAATAAATGTTGTTCCAACTTTTTTTGAGGGCTAGTGCTAATAAAGGATGGGAAAAGACTAACAGAGGCCTCGTAGGAATAGCATCTACCGACGGGTGCTGGTCCGCAAAAACAAAAACAAAAAAAAAGCAAAAGCTAGTAAGAGCCTGTGCAGCCAAACACCTTGCGACTCTGTTAGCCAGTCCTACTTCCACCTCTTCGTGGTACCATCTGGAAATTTCACCATGTAAATTACTAATGAAAGAGGATGAATGGCAAGCATTCTGCTCTACGAAAAAGGATTAATGTCGGTTGGGCTACCGTCAAGCAAACCGTAACCGAAAAACCCCACAATTGCTCAGAAACAAACCCATGCCTCGAAAAAAATGGACCGAATTAATGTCGACGACCCTTGCAAAAAACGAAAAAAGGACAATGATCTTCGGCCATGTACGTGCAATGTTAGGTCCTTAAATAGACCACGTGCACTCGAACAACTTGCGGATGCCCTAGACCGCTATAAAGTACCGCCATCCAGGAAATGCGATGGAACCGGGCAAAAAGCGGATGAAAAACTGCGACATCTACTACGGCGACTGCTTAAGGGAGAGAAGACAACGAATGTTCAGATGCGGATTTGTTGTTCGAGGTGAACTAAGGCAAAAAACAATAAGTTTTCGGCTTGTGAGCGAACGCCTAATAACGATCAGTGTCACGGCTAAATTTTCTAACACTAGCCTGATCTGCGTCCACGCCCCCACGGAGAAGAAGGATGACTCCACCAACTATGAGTTCTACGATCTTCTAGACAGAACGTATGTATGCCCAATGTACTAGGAAACTTCATTTCGCGGTCGCCCGATCAATATATCACTAACCAGATTGATCACATTGCGATCGAGCTTCAGACACTCCTTCACTATTCCTGATGTTCGAACTTTCCGAGGAGCTAATATCGACTCGGACCACTATCTTGTAGTAGCCAAGATGCGCCTACGGATTTCGCGAACGCAGCAGAGTAGAAAACGAATACAAAGTTATTACGTCGGAAAGCTACTATCGCCAGAAACCGCTCGTGCTTTTACTGACCGCGCCTCCCTTTAGCTCTCTCATACACCTCAACCCACCACACAATCAATAAAACAGTTTTGGGCTTCCAGGCTTCATCACGAAGAAACACCTCGTTCGATGAAGAGTGCAGCAGGATTCATGCAGCGAGTCAGGAGGCATGTAAAGCCTCGCAGCATAGAAGAACAAGAGTAGCTCCTAAGTTCTACGAGTCAAAAAGAAGGGACGAGCATAAGCTTCTCAGGACAAAGAATAAAGAGCACGTGGAGCGTGCGGTTGATGATCTGGATAGATGTTACTGTAGGCATGACGTTCGAAAGTTTTATCAACAGATGAAGAACATGTCAAGGTTTTAAACCCAGAACGGAAGCCTGTAGTGATGAGAACGGATACCTAGTAGTTAAATCGCAGCCGATGCTGAGAATATGGAAAAACCATTTCTGTAGACTGTACAACGACGATGTTAGTCAACATACCCCCGTCAGGCTGAATAATCCATTTCCTAACTCCGAAGATTGCAGAGAGTTCCATCCCCATGACCTCGACGAAGTTAAGATCGTCATACCGAAACTCAAGTCGAAAAAATTGCTGGCGCAGGCGGACTCTATTCTGAGCTCTTCATAGTAGCTGGAGATGACCTGGTTAGGAGCATGTACCAACTCTTCTGTAAGATATGGCCAGAGGAAAGCATGCCCAAGAAATGGACTCTCAGCATCGCTTGTCCGATCAACGAGAGAGAAGACCCCTCTGACTCCGGCAAGTGCAGAGGAACAAGTCTCCTTAACATTGCCTACAAAATTTTCTCTGCCGTTTTGTGTGAACACCTGAAGCATTTTGAACAAAAGCTGTGTGGCTACAGACCAGGGAAGTCCACCATCGACACTACGGCAGATCTTGGGAAAAACCAATGAATTCAAGTCGACACTCACCTCCTATTTGTCGACTTCAAAGGCGCATACGACAGCGTAGTAAGAGATGAGCTATCCAACGCCGTGTCGGCCTTTGACATCCCTGCTAAACGCGTGAGACTATACAGGATGACTTTAGAGAATGTTCGCTGCTCCAACCGAATCCGTGAGGACCTGACCGATACATCGTAAAAATGATTGTGCAAAAATCACTAGCGAACACAAGAGGCACAATTTATTTCAAATCCTCACAGCTCGTTACATAGGCGGATGACATGGGCATAATCGGAATAACACAGCGAGATGTCAATGTGGCGTTTACGAGTATTGAGGTGGAGGCGGGGAAAATTTGTTGGGCAGTAAATGAGGACAAAACTAGATATACATGTGCTGTCATCAATAAAGGACGATCACCACAAATTTCGTTTTTTTTTTTTTTAGGGACTCGCGCAGGTTCAAGAGTTTTTATATTCTCATATGATGTGTTGTTACACACACAACCTGAACGAAATGTAGTGGTTTGGGTCGTTGAAGTTCGTTCACCACTCTCAGGGGTGGTTGTCCTAGATAGGACGGGAGCTGACCAAACTCCGCTTTGGCTATAGTTCGTAATAATTCGTTCGAGCACTTTTAATATTGCATACGCAGAGGATGAATTTTACTTGACCATAAACTGTGAGTGTTATGCCTGCCCTGCAGCAGTACGTCTGATCACTTACCATTCGCAACTGTCCGTATAGGAATTACACTTTCTTGGCTATGAAGCGAATTTGAACTATAGACCTTCCGCTCGGCGGTCGATGATGTTAACCAGTGCACCACGGCTACCCCTCAAATGTCTTGGCCCGAATGTTTGTATCGGCAGATATAAGTTTAAGGTAGGTAAGACCTTATTCTACATACTTTGGCTCCGCAGGACCTGGAAATGGAGCGAATGGACACCACAGCTCCAGCCCAGAGGGTTTTTGAATCCGACCCCAAGGGACGAATATACAGAGGATGGCCGGAAAAGGGTAGCAAACCGTCGTGCTAGTTGGAGGGTAATGTTGGTTGGGGTGCGGGTTCACCCCGAACTGTAGCGCCCGATAAGAGGAGGAAGGAGTGCTATTAGCATAGGGCACTGCAACCTATGCAGATCTATTATGCCTGCTAGCCGACCAGACAAGGAGTTTTTTCACTTCCATAATAAAGTTGAAAATGACACGCCATACTGACACCTCGCTGTGATCTACCTATTATGTCAATATCGTCGGCGTATGCAAGGCCAGTGATTTTTGCACAATCATTTCTAATATGATGTTGAAGAAATCACACGACAGCGCTTCGCCTTGCCTAAATCCTGCCTAAGTCTACCGATTCGGATGGAGCAGCCAGCATTCTCCAAAGTCATGCTGCATAGTCTGACGAGTTTAGTAGGTATGTCAAAGGTAGACTTAGCGTAGAGTAGACTTAGTATAGCTCGTCTCTAATTACGCTGTCGTATGCGGCTTTGAGGTCGAAAAATAGGTGGTGAGTGCCGACTTGGAATTCATTGGGTTTTACCAGGATCTGCCGTAGTGTGAAGATTTGGTCGATGGTGGACTTCCCTGACCTGAATCCGCACTGGTAAGGACCTATCAGCTTATTTACGAAAGGCTTCATGCGCTCACACAAAACGGCAGAGAAGATTTTGTAGGCGATATTAAGCAGACTTATTCCTCTGTAATTGGCGCAATCAGAGGGGTCTCCATTTTGTGGTTTGGGCATACGAACGATCCTGAGACTCCATTCCACGGGCATGCTTTTCTCTGACCATATCTTACAGATGAGCTGGTGCATGCTGATAATCAGGTCATCCCCAGCTGCCTTGAAGAGCTTAGCAGACAGTCCGTCTGCGCCAGCAGCTTTATTCAACTTGAGTTTCGATATGGTAATCTTAACTTCGTCGAGGTCAGGGGAACGGAGTTCTCCGTGGTCTTCGTCGATTAGAAATGGATCATTCTGCATGACAGCGGTATATTGACCAACATCGCCGTTATACAGTCTGCAGAAGTGTTTTTTTTATATTCTCAGCATCGACTGCGATTTTACTACTAGGTGTCCGTTCTCATCCCTGCAGGCTTCCGTTCTGGCTTTATAAAATTGGCATGTTCGCTTTATCTGTTAATAAAACTTTCTAACGTCACGCCTGCAGTAACACCTCTCCAAATCCTCAATCGCGCGCTTCTCGTGCTCTTTCTTCTTCTTCTGAGAAGCTTGTGCTTTTTGACTCATAGAACTCACGAGGCGCTCTTGTTCTTTTATGCAGCGAGACTTTATATCCATCCTGCTTCGCTATGTGAATCCTCCTGCACTCGTCATCGAACCAGGTGTTTCTTCGTAGTGGAGCCTTGAAACCCAAAACCTCGGATGCAGAGCTTGTCAGGGCTTGTTTGCAAAGGCTCCACTGCTGTTCTATTGATAGCATGGAGGATTGAGGTGTATGGCAGGGCTTAAGGGGGACGCGATCGGTAAAAGCACGAGCGGTTTCTGGCGATTGTAGTTTTCCGACGTCATAACTTTGTATTCTTACTCTACTCCGCTGCGTTCGTGATATCCGTAAGCGCATCTTGGCCACTACAAGATAGTGGTCCTAGTCGATGCTAGCCCCTCGGACAGTTCGGACATCAAGGATAGTGGAGGAGTGTCTGGCGTCGATCGCGATGTAATCAATCTGGTTGGTGATCAATCTGGTTGGTAGTCGATTGATTAAAAGACCGCCAGGTGCCTTTGGTTATATCGAGGTGCGGGAAGCGCATACTGGCTAGAAGAAGAGTTCGCCCCGTAGCAAGATCAATCAGCCTTTGTCCGTTATCGGATGTGGTTTCCTGTAGGCTATGTTTGCCGATGACTCGTTCAAAGATGCTTTCCTTGCCCAGCTTAGCATTGAAGTCTCCTAGTACAATTTTAATGTCATAGCTGGGACATTGGGTATAAGTTCTGTCTAGGAGATCGTAGAACTCATCTTTGACGGAGTCATCCTTGTCTTCCTTGGGGGCGTGGACGCAGATCAGGCTGATGTTAAAAAATTTAACCTTGATACGGATAGTTATGAGGCGTTCGCTCACATGCCAAATGCTTAGAACTTTTTGCCTTAGTCCACCTCGAACAACAAATCCGCATCCGAACAATCTTTGTCCTCTCTCCCTATAGCAGTCGCCGTAGTAAATATCACAGTTTTTCATCCGCTTTATACCCGGTCCATTCCATCGCATTTCCTGGATGGCGGTTATCTCCGCTTTATAGCGGTGTAGGGCGTCTGCGAGTTGTTCGGCTGCACGTGGCCAGTTTAGGGACCTAACATTCCACTTACAGAGCCGAAGAACATTGTCCTTTTTCCATTTTTTGCAAGGGTCGTCAACATTAATCCGGCCCGTTATATCCGAGGCTTGTGGTTGTTTCGGAATTTGTGGTTTTTGTACGGTTACGGCTTACTAGGTCATAGCCCAACCGACTAATCCTGTTTTTTGGCGCAGGAGGCTCACCATTCGCCCTTCCCTGCCTGCAATTTCCATAGGAAATCTCCAGATGGCACCGCGAGGAAGTGGGGATATGACTTACTTACAGTGCCGCGAGATGTTCGCCTGCGATGGCTCTTCTCGTTTTTTAGCAGGCCAGCATCCGCCGGATAGATGCCACCCCTACGAGGCCTTTGTTAGTCCTTTTTTGTGACAAACTAATATAGTAAAATTCTGAGAATTCAGTTTCATTAAATTAGTTAAAAGTAATATGCAGATTGAATACACCCACATAAAAAAACATACAAAGCGTGTAGTTCTCTCAGGGCCGAAAATTTGTTCCACACACGACGGAAAACAAACCTAACTACTACAACTACATATATTCATAGACTGCTGGTCCAAATGCTCGCTCACTCTAGATTAATTGTAAAGTGAACTAAAGTTTCAGTTTCGAATAGCTCTTTTCAACCAAAAGGGGATATATTCGTACTATAAAAGCTCGTTCGTAGCAGGACCAACATAAAAAAATATTCGCTCAATTTGATCGGCTTCCTCGTTCAAGGCAGCCATCGGCATACATCTGGTTTACAAAACCATTCCCTCTATAACTTTGAAGTACGCTATAATACCGCAACTGCAATGTGGGACAAATAAATGTGGAGCATCTGGAAAAAAGTACAGCACTATTTCGCCACCAATCTCCGCATGTGAATCGAGTTCGGAAAAGCTAGCATCGCTCTACTTTAATTCGAATATGATTTCACGGTTGATTGCTTGCAGTTTCTGTAATAATACCAGTCGTAGAGTAATCCCCAGATCGATACTTTAAAGTAACAGAACTAAAAAAAATGAGGCAACTGGAATTGGGGAAAATGGTTCGTGGAAATAAAGATGCACAGTAGCTAACATAACAATGAAGGCTCAAATTGTTGTGCGATATTGTGGTAAATATGGTTGAAAACCATTTACCTGTAAGCGTTCGAAAATTGTAAGTGGATTCATTTAGGATAAAGTTAAATGGTTCCTAGGTTGGAGTGGCAGGGTAATTGTATCATATGTATCTATGTGTTTGGTCCTACAGACAGAAATTGTGATAATTGTTGATTCGGTAGTACAACAATGAACCTGTAAGTTTGCATGCATGCTTCAGCGAATTTTACTTCATTTTTGAGCAATATTCTGGAATGAGATAATTGAAATGGGTTCAAATCATGTGATATGGAAAGTACCAAATTGGAAGCTCAGAGAATTTATTCGCATGGAAATAATTTGGTCGAAACATAAGTCGATGCGTTTTCAGCAAACACTCGTCGGGCAAAACTGATAATGCCGAGATATTGTTGTAGCGAGCGGCGACCAACCAGTATTGATATTTTGATAGACAAGATATGTATGTCATAAATTGTGAAATACTTTTTCATTTAGTTTATAAATACCTACGTCTAAACAGAAGACTTTTTAACTGCACCCAAGACCAATTACTTCCTTATTATGAGGCTCGTTTTAGCCGAACTCATTCAAAAAACCTTGGTCTAAGTAATTTTCTTGCTAGGTCCTTTGCCGATTGCGTCTCCCTTCAACTCATTAAAAATCCTACATAATTTACATTAATCCTCGAGCAATAAAGGAAATGGTGTTCGCGAGTTACGTGTACTGACAACACATCTCCAATCATTTTTGAAAATATACCTTAAACGATGGCAAGAAAAGTCGTTCACGCTAGCATAGTGAATGTCAACTCATCTGTCGCTCAAATAGGAGGAATAACAGAGATTATTTTGGATCTATGTACACATGAAACGTAACCGACGAGGAAAGGAAAGAAATCAAATAATTAAGTAAAGGACTAGCAAGGGCCTCGTAGGGGTAGCATCTGCCGACGGATGCTGGCACGACAAAAAGCGAGTAAGAGCCTCTGCAGCCGGACATCTTGCACCTCTGCTAGTCAGGTCCTACTTCCACCAAACAGGATAAGTGTCGGTTGGGCTATAGTCTAGCAAACCATAACCGTGAAACCACTGACTGCTCAGAAACAAAAAACAGCCTCGGATGATGATCCAACGGAACGGATCTATGTTGGCGAGCCTTTAAGAAAACAAAAAACAAACAAGGACCTTCGGTTCTGTATGTGGAATGTTAAGTCCCTAAACAGACCACGTGCGGCCGAACAACTTGCGGACGTAACCGCCACCCAGGAAATGCGATGGAATGGACCGGGTAAAAAGCGGATGAAAAACTGGGACATTTACTACGATGACTGCTATAGGGAGAGAGGACTGAGGCTATTTGGATGCGGATTTGTTGTTAGAGGTGGACTAAGACATAAAGTCCTAAGTTTCCAGAATGTGAGTGAACGCCTCATAATGATCCGCATCAAGGCAAATTTCTGTAACATCAGCCTCATATGCGTCCATGCCTCCACGGAAGACATCAAAGATGATTTCTTTGATATCCTAGACATCTTATCTTTGATCGCGTCATCGGCAAACACAGCCTACATGACACCACATCCGATAACGGACACAGGCTGATCGACCTTGCCACGGGGCGAAATCTTCTTTTAGCTAGCACATTTCCCCACCTCGATATACACGAAGGCACCTGGCGGTCGACAGATCAATCAGTCACCATTCAGATTGATCACATCGCGATCGACGTCAGACACTCCTCCACTATTCTTGATGTTCACACTTTCCGAGGAGCGAACATCGACTCAGACCACTATCTTGTAGTAGCCAAGATACGTCAACGCATAACACGAACACCACCTGTGCCTTTGCCAACCGCGCCCCCCTTAAGCTCTCCGATACACCTCAATCCTCCACTCAGTCAGTAGAGCAACAATGGAGCCTGTGCAAACAAGCCCTGAAGAGCACAGCAACGGAAGTGCTGGGCCTTAAAGCTCCACCACGACGAAACACCTGGTTCGATGACGAGTGTAGAAGGAAAAGCAGGAGGCATACAAAGCCTCACTACACAAAAAAACAAGAGCGGCTCGTGAGCTCTACAAGCTTAAAAGTAGGCAGGAACATAAGATTCTCAAGGGAAAAAAGAAAGAGCACGAGAAGCGGGCGATTGAAAACTTGGAGAGGTGCTATTGCAGGCACGACGTTTGAAGATTTTATCAACGGTTAAAACGAATATCTCAAGACTA
The DNA here is from genome assembly GCA_951905685.1 of Eumerus sabulonum. Classification (NCBI taxonomy): domain Eukaryota; kingdom Metazoa; phylum Arthropoda; class Insecta; order Diptera; family Syrphidae; genus Eumerus; species Eumerus sabulonum. The sequence goes on along the minus strand of OX645060.1, from coordinate 145,899,950 downwards.
TAAAGCCCGAACGGAGGCCTGTAAGGATGAGAACGGACACCTGGTAGTAGAATCGCAGTCGACGCTGAGAATTTGGAAAAACCAGTTCTGCAGACTGTATAACGGCGATGACAGCCAACATACCGCCGTCAGGCAGAATGATCCATTTCTTAACGACGAAGATCGCAGAGAATTCCGTCTCCCTGACCTCGGCGAATTTGAGATTGCCATGTCGAATAAAGCTGCTGGCGCAGATGGACTGTCTGCTGAGCTCTTCAAAGCGGCTGGGGGTGTGCTGGTTAGAAGCATGCACCGGCCCATCTGTAAGATATGGTCAGAGGAAAGCATGCCCGAGGAATGGAGTCTCAGCAGTGTTTGCCCGATCCACAAAAAAGGAGACCCCTTGGACTGCGCCAACTATAGAGGGATAAGTCTCCTTAGTGTCGCATGCAAGATCTTCGCTGCCGTTTTATGTGAACGCCTGAAGCCATTCGTAAATAAGCTGGTAGGTCCTTCTCAGTGTGGCTTCAGGCCAGGGAAGTCCACCATCGATCAAATCTTCACACAACGGCAGATCCTGGAGAAAACCAATGAATTTCAAGTCGACACTCACCATCGATTCGTCGACTTCAAGGCCGCATACGACAGCGTAATTAGAGACGAGCTATATAACGCCATGTTTACTTTTACGTCCCTACTAAGCTCGTCAGACTAGGCAGGATGACCCTGGAAAATGCTCGCCGCTCTATCCGAATCGGTGCAGAACTGGCCGATAGCTTCGAAGTCAAAAAAGGATTTAGACAGGGCGATGCGCTGTAGTGTGATTTCTTCAATCATCATATTAGAAATGATTGTGCAAAAATCACAGGCCAATACAAGAGGCACAATCTATTTCAAATCCTCGCAACTCCTGGCATACGCCGACGACATTGACATAATAGGTAGATCGCAGCGAGATGTCAATGAGGCGTTTGCGAGTATTGAGATATAGGCGGCAAAAATTGGTTTGGCAGTTAATGAGGGCAAGACCTAATATCTGCTGTCATCGAAAACGTGCATATTGGCAGAATAAGTGTGAGGTAGTTAAGGACTTCATACACCTCGGCGCCGCAGTGACTTGGAACAACGACACCAGTTTCGAAATCAAGCGCTGAATTACTCTTACCAACCGCTGCTTCTTTGGGCTCAAGAGGCAACTGAGCAGTAGAGCCCTCTCTCGTACGACCAAATTAACCTTATATAAGACCTTAATTATCCCGGTCCTGTTATACGGCGCAGAAACATGGACTTTATCTAAAGCTGATGAGGAAATCCTTAGTCATTTCGAGAGAAAGATTCTGCTTGCGATTTTCGGTCCCTTAAACACAGAGGTGGGTTGGAGGAGAAGATTCAAACAAGAACTGTACGTCTGTACATGCGTCTACGAATCCAACGCCTAAGATGGCTAGATCATGTAGAGCGAATGGACACCACAGCTCCAGCCCGTAGAGTCTTTGAATCCATCCAACCCCGAGGGACGAAGAAATAAAGGACGGCCACACCTAAGGTGGCGTGCGCAGGTGGAAAGGGACCTCAACCAACTGGGCGTACCGTATTGGAAAAGGCTAGCGAAATATCGTGCTAAGTGGAGAGGCATGTTGGTTGAGGCCCAGGTTCACGCCGAACTGTAGCGCCCGTTAAGTAAGTAAGTAAGTTACCATGTTGAAACCATTCCTTTATTTTGATCAATAACTCATTAGGCTTAAAATCGAATACATATACGAGGTCGATTTAGTCATAACTTTGGCACATTGCAACATTGCGTCGTTCGGCAACGACCCTTTCTACCAGTTTTCATTCAAGGCTGAAGTCAACAACAGGTTTTGTTTGGGTGCTGTGCGTATTTTTTTTAGTGAAGTCGTAAAAATGCGTAACTCATATTTTAACCAAAGTGTTGTGATTTAATTTAGAGTAACGACATAGACTGAGTGAGTGGGATAGTCACATGAGATAAGACATGGATATTTAAATACGATCAAGAGACTCGTAATCAGAATCAGCAGTAGGTGGAGAAAGGTGTAGAGCGACTAACGAAAGCGAGGATGTTAAAGTCACGATTGAAGTAAATATTGTTCTCCGTATGATATCAAATGGATCATATTGGCTAGATCCGCCACGAATCACTGCTACTGATGAATCGATGGATTTGAGTTATTTTTATATCTGCTAGTTCACTTAAATTATAGTAAAAGAGCGTGTCGATCCTCCTGTGAGACGCAAAAGAGGGACACAAGCAGGGGGGGTGGTGAATTTACCCCTCTTCCGCCTCATCCGTGCAGCCGCAGCAGAAGTCATTGCCAGGTAGCCCTAGTATGACGACATGTTTTCCAATTGTGCAGTGACCTGTAGTGACACCCATTAAAGTGCAAGGTTCCCCTTTTGGTTTCCACAAGGTCCCTGGTCCGTCCTAAGTTTACTTAGGTCAGATTTGTTTAGTGATAAAGCTGATGTTACTTTCATTCCATTAAAGGTTGGTAGCCTCTACGGTTCGAAGTCTTATCATGTGCTCTACCGAGCTTATTGGCTGTTTTACATTCCTGAGGGTTGGAAGACTGAGTGAACTTGACCTTAACCTTGCGAATTCATCGGCTGCGCAGTTTCCTGGAATATCCCTATGCCTATTGAACTGTTCAGCCATTTCGTCTAGAGATAGGCGGCATTTGAGAGATGTTATTTCTGCTTGGTACACACTGCAGTGGTTTGGAAATCTAAATGATAGGTTGAGGTTAAGTTCCTCGGAAAAGACTCCATTACCTTCACCCCTCTCCATCTTGGAGCCATCGGTATAGAGGGATATCGACGGAATGGAAAATTAGCTTAGCAGTTCTTGGTGAACACGTTTGGCGGGATGGTGTAGTCCGTGTCCTTGGGTACTTTGAAGTGGTTTAAAATGTTGGTATAGCCTTTGTGTAATGTGTACCATTTTCCTATGCTCATGATCCGTAGGGCCATGCAGGCAGCAACCTGTTTGCCTGTTTGGTGGCAGATGTAGTAGGATGCTTAGGGCCTGAGTGGGGGTCGGTTTAATCGCAACACTGATGCAAATACTGGTCGATCTTTGCACTTTCCCCAGAAGGTTTCGAGAGTCTGCCATGTCCAGCGCAGTCCAAGAAACTACGATGCCGTAATGAAGGTCTTATGGCTGCTGAATAGAACCAGTGCATAATGCTTAGCTGGAGAGCCCACTTTTTGCCCACCATCTTCTTACAACTGCAGAGGGCAGTGATTGCTTTTATGACACGGTCAAAAATGTTGGGTTTCTAATTTAGGTTCCTTTCAAGCCCTGATCTTCGATTGCTAAACCCACCACCCTCGGTGGGTTGAGGGGGCAGAATTTTATATTTATTAGTAAACAGTACTAGATCAGTCTTCTTGGAGTTCACCCCAAGTCCGCAGTACTTCGTCCAGTTTACTACTATTTGTAAGACTCCCTGTATTAGGTCGGTTAGAGAGCTGGGAACCTTTTTTGATAGCTATATCGTCCGCATAGGCGGTCACAGCATACCCGTCCTGTTCGAGCAAAAGTAGTAGTTCATTGAGTACCACGTTCCAGAGGAAGGGGGAAAGTACGCCACCCTGTGGTGTACCTCTCTTAACCATTCTAGTTGAAACGGCATCAGCGAAATTGGTTTTGGTGACTCTTTGTGTTAGCAGTTGTCTTACCAGTTCTATCACTAAGCCCGTTACACCCAGATCAGTCAGGGCTTTGGTGACAGCAAAATGGTTCCACATTGTCAAAGGCGCCCTCTATATCCAGGAAGGCCACTAGGGTATATTCCTTGGGTTCCAATGATCTTTCTATGATGCTAACTAGTGAGTGGGTTTCCACCAATCTGTTTTTATTGTAGGCACACTGGTTCTCGTAGCCCTGACAACAACCACGTTATCGAACGGGTTTTTCACGGTGCCTCTCCACAGTGGGGTACTTAGAAAACCCCCTGTGGTATAATTGTCAAGAAAAGCTTATCGAATCTCGCCGTTCAGAACTGGCAATAAACTGTAGGTCCCTTTCACCTATGGGAAAATAAAATCACACACAACATGGGTGATTGAGAGAAGTCCGGCTTTGGTCCTTAATGGACTGTAACGCCAACTTGTATACAAACACATACATCCTCGTTCTCCGACATCCTTCTTAACCCATTTAGTCCCATGATTGCGTTAACGCAACATTGAAAATACAATTTTTCTTTTTAAACTAAAAAGGAACATTTCTGATGCACTTTTTGTTCTATTGCATTAAGGAATATCTGAACTGTAATATAGTTTTTTTTAACGTGGATAGTAGCTCTTAAGGTTTTGATTATTCAAAAACTTCAAATTGACAAATGTCCAAGAAAAACCCATATGCTTTCTAAATTTCCTTATTACTTTCGTATAAAATATATATACATACTACTAATGACAGTAATTTGAAAACAAACTAAACATTTACTTGTCCGTAGGTACTTATCAGCTTGGCTGAGCAACGTTGCGAAAACTCAACATTGGAACAAACTGTGAAACTCTGGTTTTATTTCCCCGGGGGAGTTACGTTCGCACTTTTAACCCACACTTCCTACGCAGCCGTAATTGCGTCGGCCAACCTATAGACTGTGTCTATGAAACTTTCGCCGGAAGATGTTAAAGCACATCTTACCATATTTCGGCCGTCATTCAGCGAAAATGTTCCTAAGAGGAAAACCGATGCGCTTTGGGTTCAAGCTGAGATGCCTTACGTCAAGCGATTGGAACTTATATCAGCGCATACCGTATGGTAGAAAAAATGTTATGAATGTAGGATTTAATTAAGCACACACTGTCTTAGTTCAAATTACACATGATTTACTTGTAATGTCTAATAATCTACGTAGGCACGTCTGCACTCGCTGCTGGTCTGACGGAGAATGTCTCTTCCCTGTTTGTCATTGTCGGTCGTTCTCCTCGTTCTTTGTCCATTTCGTTTTTCTGTTCGATGTTTAGTACATCGTGTGATCTGTCGTCCGTTTGGCGGCGTCCCGTTGCTTCGTAACAATGTCTATTTCTGTGTTGTATGATCTGTGGCGTCTTCTTTGTCTCTCTATGTGGCTCGTCGTTCGTCTATGTCTATGTATGTGTTATGTAATTTCCTGTGTTTCGTACGTTCGTCAGGCTCAATCCCACATGAACGCCAAAAGATAGCTTGGGCTAGGTGGGCAAGTTGTTATAGATCTTTTGAAAGTAAATGAAATAGAAATTGAAAGTAATAGAAAAAGCAAGGTCTATTTCGATAACTTTAGTCATTCATTAATGATTGAGAGCAGGCCTGAAGAAAAATTCGTACAACGTCACGTTTTGAGCTCCCATGTCTCGCGTACAACGTCACGTTTTTTAATATATTAAATATTTGGTCAAGTAAGGCCGCTTTACGTGCTCGTGCATATAGAGAAAGAAAACGAAAGGAAAATAAACCATATGATATCAATATTACCGAACGATTTGACAGATATAAAAACAATTGTACAACATCAGAAGCTGAACGATTACGTCGGTATAGACAACAAAAGAAATTGTAAAAGTTACAAGATGTTCAAAATTAATCTCACAGTATATGGTCAACTGAAATTCATCCTCTGCGTCTGCAATACTGAAGTAGTCAACGAACAACAACGACCCAAACCACTGCACTCCGTTCAGTTTGTGTGTGTAAACACATCATAAGAGAATATAAAAAAAACTCTTGAACCTGCGCGAGTCTCTAAAAAAAAAAAAAAAAAAATCTAAACTAAATCTCTATACGATGAAAACTATTACTCTGCTGATGTACATTTCAATACAGATTTCTATGCGAATCCATTTGGCCATACATGCACTGCTTGCGATCGGTTATAGTTTCTGAAAGATTTAAACCCTGCACCAATGAACTCTTTACCATTGCGTAGGATTGAATTTCCTAATAAACCAGTTGAAGAATTTAAAGTTTGTAGTACGTGTTATGGATCACTCGTTGTACGGAGGCTGATCTGCCTGCAGACACCTGTGGTCTGCCGCCCTTTTTTTCTCTAATTCCGTTACTTGCCCGTGGGGAGAATTTGTATCCACCGCCTGGGCTTCAACGTTCTCAATGCGCATTTGCAGGTCATAGACAGATTTTTCTATTTCTTGAACGCGCGACGCTACATTTGCGGATCGTATTAAGCCGTGTTTAGGAGTTGATAAAGATTCTTTTGAGAGAGCACTAGTGGAGCACGTTTTCCCCGCCATAGGTGAGATGTGGATAGCAGATATTTACGAAAAAGGAAAACAGGAAAAATAAAAATACGAACGTGTGAAACATGCCCGAGAATAAACAGATTTTGCCTTTTATAGCTGTCCCACAGTTCAGACGAAACAAACTCATATAGCTACGTGATACAATGCACTAGAAAATACAGAGCCGTTACTAATTTATTAACGAAATGGTAATTCTGCTGGACGAATATAAAGCACGTCTATACACGCCAATGGTGGCGGCGGTTCGACAGCTCATCAGGCCACTATATGTTGCTGACAGGTCGAAAGCTCACCAAGCTACTATAGGTGGCCGGCAGCTCGACAGCTCACCAGGCCGCTATAAGTGGCCGGCAGCTCGAGAGCTCACCAGGCTACTATAGGTGGCCGGGAGCACGACATCTCGCCAGGCCACTATAGGCGGCCGGCATCTCGACAGCTCACCAGTTCACTATAGGTGGCCGGCATCTCGACTGCTCACCAGGTCACTATAGGTGGCCGGCAGCACGACAGCTCACCAGGCCACTATAGGTGGCCGGCAGCACGACAGCTCACCAGGCAACTATAGGTGGCCGGCAGCACGACAGCTCACCAGGCCACTATAGGTGGCCGGAATCTCGACAACTCACCAAGCCATTATAGGCGGCCGGCATCTTGACAGTTCACCGGGCCACTATAGGTGGCCGGCATCTCGACAGCTCACCAGGCCGCTATAAGTGGCCAGAAACCAGCACACTATAGATGGCCGGCAGCTCGAGAGCTCACGAGCACACTATAGGTGGCCGGCTGCACGACAGCTCACCTGGCTACTATAGGTGGCCGACAGCACGACAGCTCACCAGGCCACTACAGGTGGCCGGCAGCACGACAGCTCACTAGGCCTCTATAGGCGGCCGGCAGCACGATAGCTCACCAGGCCTCTATAGGTGGCCGACAGCACGACAGCTCACCAGGTCACTCCAGGTGGCCGGCTGCACAACAGCTCACCAGGCCACTATAGGTGGCCGGCAGCACGACAGCCCACCAGGCCACTATAGGTGGCCGGCCACACGACAGCTTACCAGGCTACTATAGGTGGCCGGCAGCACGACAGCTCACCAGGCCACTCCAGGTGGCCGGCTGCACGACAGCTCACCAGGCCACTATGGGTGGCCGGCAGAACGACAGCTCACTAGGCCACTATAGGTGACCGGCAGGACGACAGCTCACCAGGCCACTATAGGTGGCCGGCAGCACGACAGCTCACCAGGCCACTATAGGTGGCCGGCAGCACGACAGCTCACCAGGCCACAATAGGTGGCCGGCAGCACGACAACTCACCAGGCCACTATAGGTTGCCGGCAGCACGACAGCTCACCAGGCCACTATAGGTGGCCGGCAGCACGACAGCTCACCAGGCCACTATAGGTGGCCGGCATCTCGACAACTCACCAAGCCACTATAGGTGGCCGGAAGCACGACAGCTCACCAGGCCACTATAGGTGGCCGGCAGCACGACAGCTCAACAGGCCACTATAGGTGGCCGGCAACACTACAGCTCACCAGGCCACTATAGGTGGCCGGTATCTCGACAGCTCACTAAGCCACTTTAGGCGGCCGGCATCTCGACAGTTCACCGGGCCACTATAGGTGGCCGGCATCTCGACAGCTCACCAGGCCGCTATAAGTGGCCAGAAACTCGAGAGCTCACCAGCACACTATAGATGGCCGGCAGCTCGAGAGCTCACGAGCACACTATAGGTGGCCGGCAGCACGACAGCTCACCAGGCCACTAGAGGTGGCCGGCTGCACGACAGCTCACCTGGCTACTATAGATGGCCGGCAGCACGACAGCTCACCAGGCCACTATAGGTGGCCGGCAGCACTACAGCACACCATTTCAATATAGGTGACCGGCAGCAAGGCAACTCACCAGGCCACTATAGGTGGCCGGCAGCCCGACCAGGCCGTTATAGGCAGCCGGCAGCACGACAGCTCACCAGACCACTATAGGTAGCCGGCAGCACTACAGCTCACCAGGCCACTATAGGTGGCCGCCATCTCGACAGCTCACTAAGCCACTATAGGTGGCCGGCATCTCGAGAGCTTACCAGGCCGCTATAAATGGCCGGCAGCTCGAGAGCTCACCAGCACACTATAGGTTTCCGGCAGCATGACAGCTCACCAGGGCACTATAGGTGGCCGGCAGCACGACAGCTCATCAGGCCACTATAGGTGGCCGGCAGCTCGGGAGCTCACCAGCACACTATAGATGGAAGGCAGCTCGAGACCTCACCAGCACACTGTAGGTGGCCGGCAACACGACAGGTCACCAGGGCACTATAGGGGGCCGGCAAGACGACAGCTCACTAGGCCACTATAGGTGGCCATCAGGATGACAGCTCACCAGGCCATTATAGGTGGCCGGCAGCACTACAGCTCACCAGGCCACTATAGGTGGCCGGCAGCACTACAGCTCACCAGGCCACTATAGGTGGCCGACAGCACGACAGCTCACCCTGCCACTATAGGTGGCCGGGAGGACGACAGCTCACCAGGCCACTATAGGTGGCCGGCATCTCGACAGCTCACCAGGTCACTATAGGTGGCCGGCAGCACGACAGCTCACTAGGCCACTATAGGTGACCGGCAGGACGACAGCTCACCAGGCCACTATAGGTGGCCGGCAGCACGACAGCTCACCAGGCCACTATAGGTGGTCGGCAGCACGAGAGCTCACCAGGCCACTATAGGTGGCCGGCATCTCGACAGCCCACCAGGCCACTATAGGTGGCCGACAGCACGAGAGCTCACCAGCACACCATGGATGGCCGGCAGCTCGAGAGGTCACCAGTACATTATAGGTGGCCGGCAGCACGACAGCTCACCAGGGCACTATAGGTGGCCGGCAGCACGACAGCTCACCAGGCCACTATAGGTGGCCGGCAGCACAACAGCTCACCAGGCCACTGTAGGTGGCCAGCAGCACGACAGCCCACCAGGCCACTATAGGTGGCCGGCAGCACGACAGCTCACCAGGCCACTATAGGTGGCCGGCAGCACGACAGCTCACCAGGCCACTATAGGTGGCCAACAGCACGACAGCTCCACCTGCCACTATAGGTGGCCGGGGGCACGACATCTCACCAGGCCACTATAGGTGGCCGGCATCTCGACAGCACACCAGGTCACTATAGGTGGCCGGCATCTCGACAGCTCACCAGGTCACTATAGGTGGCCGGCATCTCGACAGCTCACCAGGCCACTATAGGTGGCCGGAAGCACGACAGCACACCAGGTTACTATAGGTGACCGGCAGCACGACAACTCACCAGCACAGTATGGGTGGCCGGCAGTTCGAGAGCTCCCCAGTAAACTGTAGGTGGCCGGCAGCATGACAGCTCACCAGGACGCTAGAGGTGGCCGGCAGTACGACAGCTCATCAGGCCACTATAGGTGGCCGGCAGCACTACAGCTTACCAGGCCACTATAGGCGGCCGGCATCTCGACAACTCACTAAGCCACTATAGGCGGCTGGCATCTCGACAGCTCACCCTGCCACTATAGGTGGCCGGGAGCACGACAGCTCACCAGGCCACTATAGGTGGCCGGCAGCACGACAGCTCAACAGGCCACTATAGGTGGCCGGCAGCACTACAGCTCACCAGGCCACTATAGGTGGCCGGCATCTCGACAGCTCACTAAGCCACTTTAGGTGGCCGGCATCTCGACAGTTCACCGGGCCACTATAGGTGGCCGGCGTCTCGACAGCTCACCAGGCCGCTATAAGTGGCCAGAAACTCGAGAGCTCACCAGCACACTATAGATGGCCGGCAGCTCGAGAGCTCACGAGCACACTATAGGTGGCCGGCAGCACGACAGCTCACCAGGCCACTAGAGGTGGCCGGCTGCACGACAGCTCACCAGGCTACTATAGGTGGCCGGCAGCACGACAGCTCACCAGGCCACTATAGGTGGCCGGCAGCAAAACAGCACACCATTTCAATATAGCTGACCGGCAGCAAGGCAGCTCACCAGGCCTCTATAGGTGGCCGGCAGCATGACAGCTCACCAGGGCACTATAGGTGGCCGGCAGCACGACAGCTCATCAGGCCACTATAGGTGGCTGGCATCTCGACAGCTCACTAGGCCACTATAGGTGGCCGGCAGCATGACAGCTCACCAGGGCGCTATAGGTGGCCGGCAGCACGTCAGCTCACCAGGCCACTATAATTTGCCGGCACCTCGACAGCTCACCAGGCCGCTATAAGTAGCCGGCAGCACGACAGCTCACCAGCACAGTATAGGTGGCCGGCAGTTCGAAAGCTCAGCAGCACACTATAGGTGGCCAGCAGCATGACAGCCCACCAGGACGCCATAGGTGGCCGGCAGCACGACAGCTCACCAGGCCACTATAATTTGCCGGCATCTCGACAGCTCACCAGGCCGCTATAAGTAGCCGGGAGCACGACAGCTCACCAGCACACTATGGGTGGCCGGCAGCACGACAGCTCGCCAGGCCACTATGGGTGACCGGCAGCACGACAGCTCACCAGCACACTATAGGTGGCCGGCAGCATGACAGCTCACCAGGCCGCTATAGGTGACCGGCAGCACGACAGCTCACCAGCACGGTATAGGTGGCCGGCAGTTCGAGAGCTCACGAGCCCACTATAGGTGACCGGGAGCACGACAGCTCACCAGGCCATTATGGGTGGCCGGCAGCACGACAGCTCACGAGCACACTATAGGTGGCCGGCAGCATGACAGCTCGCCAGGCCACTATGGGTGACCGGCAGCACGACAGCTCACCAGCACAGTATAGGTGGCCGGCAGTTCGAGAGCTCACCAGCACACTATAGGTGGCCGGTAGCACGACAGCTCACCAGGCCACTTTGGGTGGCCGGCAGCACGACAGCTCACCAGCACACTATAGGTGGCCGGCAGTACGACAGCTCACCAGGCCGCTATAAGTGGCCGGCAGCACGAGAGCTCACCAGCAGAGTATAGGTGGCCGGCAGTTCGAGAGCTCACCAGCACACTATAGGTGGCCGGCAGCACGACAGCTCGCCAGGCCACTATGGGTGACCGGCAGCACGACAGCTCACCAGCACAGTGTAGGTGGCCGGCAGTTCGAGGGCTCACCAGAACACTATATGTGGCCAGGAGCGCGACAGCTCACCAGGCCACTACAGGTGACCGACAGCATGACAGCTCACCAGGCCGCTATAAGTGGCCGGCAGCACGAGAGCTCACCAGCAGAGTATAGGTGGCCGGCAGTTCGAGAGCTCACCAGCACACTATAGGTGGCCGGCAGCACGACAGCTCGCCAGGCCACTATGGGTGACCGGCAGCACGACAGCTCACCAGCACAGTATAGGTGGCCGGCAGTTCGAGAGCTCAACAGCACACTATAGGTGGCCGGCAGTTCGAGAGCTCACCAGCACACTATAGGTGGCCGGCAGCACGACAGCTCGCCAGGCCACTATGGGTGACCGGCAGCACGACAGCTCACCAGCACAGTGTAGTTGGCCGGCAGTTCGAGGGCTCACCAGAACACTATATGTGGCCAGGAGCGCGACAGCTCACCAGCACACTATAGGTGGCCGGCAGCATGACAGCTCACCAGGCCGCTATAAGTGGCCGGCAGCACGAGAGCACACCAGCAGAGTATAGGTGGCCGGCAGTTCGAGAGCTCACCAGCACACTATAGGTGGCCGGCAGCACGACAGCTCGCCAGTCCACTATGGGTGACCGGCAGCACGACAGCTCACCAGCACAGTATAGGTGGCCGGCAGTTCGAGAGCTCAACAGCACACTATTGGTGGCCGGCAGCACGACAGCTCACCAGGCCACTACAGGTGACCGACAGCACGACAGCTCACCCTGCCACTATAAGTGGCCGGGAGCACGACAGCTCACCATGCCAGTATAGGTGGTCGGCAGCACGACAGCTCACCAGACCACTATAGGTAGCCGGCAGCACTACAGCTCACCAGGCCACTATAGGTGGCAGGCATCTCGACAGCTCACTAGGCCACTATAGGTGGCCGGCATCTCGAGAGCTCACCAGGCCGCAATAAGTGGCCGGCAGCTCGAGAGCTCACCAGCACACTGTAGATGGCCGGCAGCTCGAGAGCTCACCAGCACACTATAGGTGGCCGGCAGCATGACAGCTCACCAGGGCACTATAAGAGGCCGGCAGCACGACAGCTCATCAGGCCACTATAGGTAGCCGGCAGCACTACAGCTCACCAGGCCACTATAGGTGGCCGCCATCTCGACAGCTCACTAAGCCACTATAGGTGGCCGGCATCTCGAGAGCTTACCAGGCCGCTATAAATGGCCGGCAGCTCGAGAGCTCACCAGCACACTATAGGTTTCCGGCAGCATGACAGCTCACCAGGGCACTATAGGTGGCCGGCAGCACGACAGCTCATCAGGCCACTATAGGTGGCCGGCAGCTCGAGAGCTCACCAGCACACTATAGATGGAAGGCAGCTCGAGACCTCACCAGCACACTGTAGGTGGCCGGCAACACGACAGATCACCAGGGCACTATAGGGGGCCGGCAAGACGACAGCTCACTAGGCCACTATAGGTGGCCATCAGGATGACAGCTCACCAGGCCATTATAGGTGGCCGGCAGCACTACAGCTCACCAGGCCACTATAGGTGGCCGGCAGCACTACAGCTCACCAGGCCACTATAGATGGCCGACAGCACGACAGCTCACCCTGCCACTATAGGTGGCCGGCATCTCGACAGCTCACCAGGTCACTATAGGTGGCCGGCAGCACGACAGCTCACTAGGCCACTATAGGTGACCGGCATCACGACAGCTCACCAGGCCACTGTAGGTGGCCGGCAGCACGACAGATCACCAGGCCACTATAGGTGGCCGGCAGCACGACAGCTCACCAGGCCACTATAGGTGGCCGGCATCTCGACAGCTCACCAGGTCACTATAGGTGGCCGGCAGCGCGACAGCTCACTAGGCCACTATAGGTGACCGGCATCACGACAGCTCACCAGGCCACTGTAGGTGGCCGGCAGCACGACAGCTCACCAGGCCACTATAGGTGGCCGGCAGCACGAGAGCTCACCAGGCCACTATAGGTGGCCGGCATCTCGACAGCCCACCAGGCCACTTTAGGTGGCCGACAGCACGAGAGCTCACCAGCACACCATGGATGGCCGGCAGCTCGAGAGGTCACCAGTACATTATAGGTGGCCGGCAGCACGACGGCTCACCAGGCCACTATAGGTGGCCGGCAGCACGACAGCTCACCAGGCCACTATAGGTGGCCAGCAGCACGACAGCTCACCAGGCCACTATAGGTGGCCGGCAGCACGACAGCTCACCAGGCCACTATAGGTGGCCGGCAACACGACAGCTCACCAGGCCACTATAGGTGGCCGGCAGCACGACAGCTCACCAGGCCACTATAGGTGGCCAACAGCACGACAGCTCCACCTGCCACTATAGGTGGCCGGGGGCACGACATCTCACCAGGCCACTATAGGTGGCCGGCATCTCGACAGCTCACTAAGCCACTTTAGGTGGCCGGCATCTCGACAGTTCACCGGGCCACTATAGGTGGCCGGCGTCTCGACAGCTCACCAGGCCGCTATAAGTGGCCAGAAACTCGAGAGCTCACCAGCACACTATAGATGGCCGGCAGCTCGAGAGCTCACGAGCACACTATAGGTGGCCGGCAGCACGACAGCTCACCAGGCCACTAGAGGTGGCCGGCTGCACGACAGGTCACCAGGGCACTATAGGGGGCCGGCAAGACGACAGCTCACTAGGCCACTATAGGTGGCCATCAGGATGACAGCTCACCAGGCCATTATAGGTGGCCGGCAGCACTACAGCTCACCAGGCCACTATAGGTGGCCGGCAGCACTACAGCTCACCAGGCCACTATAGGTGGCCGACAGCACGACAGCTCACCCTGCCACTATAGGTGGCCGGGAGGACGACAGCTCACCAGGCCACTATAGGTGGCCGGCATCTCGACAGCTCACCAGGCCACTATAATTTGCCGGCATCTCGACAGCTCACCAGGCCGCTATAAGTAGCCGGGAGCACGACAGCTCACCAGCACACTATGGGTGGCCGGCAGCACGACAGCTCGCCAGGCCACTATGGGTGACCGGCAGCACGACAGCTCACCAGCACACTATAGGTGGCCGGCAGCATGACAGCTCACCAGGCCGCTATAGGTGACCGGCAGCACGACAGCTCACCAGCACGGTATAGGTGGCCGGCAGTTCGAGAGCTCACGAGCCCACTATAGGTGACCGGGAGCACGACAGCTCACCAGGCCATTATGGGTGGCCGGCAGCACGACAGCTCACGAGCACACTATAGGTGGCCGGCAGCATGACAGCTCGCCAGGCCACTATGGGTGACCGGCAGCACGACAGCTCACCAGCACAGTATAGGTGGCCGGCAGTTCGAGAGCTCACCAGCACACTATAGGTGGCCGGTAGCACGACAGCTCACCAGGCCACTTTGGGTGGCCGGCAGCACGACAGCTCACCAGCACACTATAGGTGGCCGGCAGTACGACAGCTCACCAGGCCGCTATAAGTGGCCGGCAGCACGAGAGCTCACCAGCAGAGTATAGGTGGCCGGCAGTTCGAGAGCTCACCAGCACACTATAGGTGGCCGGCAGCACGACAGCTCGCCAGGCCACTATGGGTGACCGGCAGCACGACAGCTCACCAGCACAGTATAGGTGGCCGGCAGTTCGAAAGCTCAGCAGCACACTATAGGTGGCCAGCAGCATGACAGCCCACCAGGACGCCATAGGTGGCCGGCAGCACGACAGCTCACCAGGCCACTATAATTTGCCGGCATCTCGACAGCTCACCAGGCCGCTATAAGTAGCCGGGAGCACGACAGCTCACCAGCACACTATGGGTGGCCGGCAGCACGACAGCTCGCCAGGCCACTATGGGTGACCGGCAGCACGACAGCTCACCAGCACACTATAGGTGGCCGGCAGCATGACAGCTCACCAGGCCGCTATAGGTGACCGGCAGCACGACAGCTCACCAGCACGGTATAGGTGGCCGGCAGTTCGAGAGCTCACGAGCCCACTATAGGTGACCGGGAGCACGACAGCTCACCAGGCCATTATGGGTGGCCGGCAGCACGACAGCTCACGAGCACACTATAGGTGGCCGGCAGCATGACAGCTCGCCAGGCCACTATGGGTGACCGGCAGCACGACAGCTCACCAGCACAGTATAGGTGGCCGGCAGTTCGAGAGCTCACCAGCACACTATAGGTGGCCGGTAGCACGACAGCTCACCAGGCCACTTTGGGTGGCCGGCAGCACGACAGCTCACCAGCACACTATAGGTGGCCGGCAGTACGACAGCTCACCAGGCCGCTATAAGTGGCCGGCAGCACGAGAGCTCACCAGCAGAGTATAGGTGGCCGGCAGTTCGAGAGCTCACCAGCACACTATAGGTGGCCGGCAGCACGACAGCTCGCCAGGCCACTATGGGTGACCGGCAGCACGACAGCTCACCAGCACAGTGTAGGTGGCCGGCAGTTCGAGGGCTCACCAGAACACTATATGTGGCCAGGAGCGCGACAGCTCACCAGGCCACTACAGGTGACCGACAGCATGACAGCTCACCAGGCCGCTATAAGTGGCCGGCAGCACGAGAGCTCACCAGCAGAGTATAGGTGGCCGGCAGTTCGAGAGCTCACCAGCACACTATAGGTGGCCGGCAGCACGACAGCTCGCCAGGCCACTATGGGTGACCGGCAGCACGACAGCTCACCAGCACAGTATAGGTGGCCGGCAGTTCGAGAGCTCAACAGCACACTATAGGTGGCCGGCAGTTCGAGAGCTCACCAGCACACTATAGGTGGCCGGCAGCACGACAGCTCGCCAGGCCACTATGGGTGACCGGCAGCACGACAGCTCACCAGCACAGTGTAGTTGGCCGGCAGTTCGAGGGCTCACCAGAACACTATATGTGGCCAGGAGCGCGACAGCTCACCAGCACACTATAGGTGGCCGGCAGCATGACAGCTCACCAGGCCGCTATAAGTGGCCGGCAGCACGAGAGCACACCAGCAGAGTATAGGTGGCCGGCAGTTCGAGAGCTCACCAGCACACTATAGGTGGCCGGCAGCACGACAGCTCGCCAGTCCACTATGGGTGACCGGCAGCACGACAGCTCACCAGCACAGTATAGGTGGCCGGCAGTTCGAGAGCTCAACAGCACACTATTGGTGGCCGGCAGCACGACAGCTCACCAGGCCACTACAGGTGACCGACAGCACGACAGCTCACCCTGCCACTATAGGTGGCCGGGAGCACGACAGCTCACCATGCCAGTATAGGTGGTCGGCAGCACGACAGCTCACCAGACCACTATAGGTAGCCGGCAGCACTACAGCTCACCAGGCCACTATAGGTGGCAGGCATCTCGACAGCTCACTAGGCCACTATAGGTGGCCGGCATCTCGAGAGCTCACCAGGCCGCAATAAGTGGCCGGCAGCTCGAGAGCTCACCAGCACACTGTAGATGGCCGGCAGCTCGAGAGCTCACCAGCACACTATAGGTGGCCGGCAGCATGACAGCTCACCAGGGCACTATAAGAGGCCGGCAGCACGACAGCTCATCAGGCCACTATAGGTAGCCGGCAGCACTACAGCTCACCAGGCCACTATAGGTGGCCGCCATCTCGACAGCTCACTAAGCCACTATAGGTGGCCGGCATCTCGAGAGCTTACCAGGCCGCTATAAATGGCCGGCAGCTCGAGAGCTCACCAGCACACTATAGGTTTCCGGCAGCATGACAGCTCACCAGGGCACTATAGGTGGCCGGCAGCACGACAGCTCATCAGGCCACTATAGGTGGCCGGCAGCTCGAGAGCTCACCAGCACACTATAGATGGAAGGCAGCTCGAGACCTCACCAGCACACTGTAGGTGGCCGGCAACACGACAGATCACCAGGGCACTATAGGGGGCCGGCAAGACGACAGCTCACTAGGCCACTATAGGTGGCCATCAGGATGACAGCTCACCAGGCCATTATAGGTGGCCGGCAGCACTACAGCTCACCAGGCCACTATAGGTGGCCGGCAGCACTACAGCTCACCAGGCCACTATAGATGGCCGACAGCACGACAGCTCACCCTGCCACTATAGGTGGCCGGCATCTCGACAGCTCACCAGGTCACTATAGGTGGCCGGCAGCACGACAGCTCACTAGGCCACTATAGGTGACCGGCATCACGACAGCTCACCAGGCCACTGTAGGTGGCCGGCAGCACGACAGATCACCAGGCCACTATAGGTGGCCGGCAGCACGACAGCTCACCAGGCCACTATAGGTGGCCGGCATCTCGACAGCTCACCAGGTCACTATAGGTGGCCGGCAGCGCGACAGCTCACTAGGCCACTATAGGTGACCGGCATCACGACAGCTCACCAGGCCACTGTAGGTGGCCGGCAGCACGACAGCTCACCAGGCCACTATAGGTGGCCGGCAGCACGAGAGCTCACCAGGCCACTATAGGTGGCCGGCATCTCGACAGCCCACCAGGCCACTTTAGGTGGCCGACAGCACGAGAGCTCACCAGCACACCATGGATGGCCGGCAGCTCGAGAGGTCACCAGTACATTATAGGTGGCCGGCAGCACGACGGCTCACCAGGCCACTATAGGTGGCCGGCAGCACGACAGCTCACCAGGCCACTATAGGTGGCCAGCAGCACGACAGCTCACCAGGCCACTATAGGTGGCCGGCAGCACGACAGCTCACCAGGCCACTATAGGTGGCCGGCAACACGACAGCTCACCAGGCCACTATAGGTGGCCGGCAGCACGACAGCTCACCAGGCCACTATAGGTGGCCAACAGCACGACAGCTCCACCTGCCACTATAGGTGGCCGGGGGCACGACATCTCACCAGGCCACTATAGGTGGCCGGCATCTCGACAGCTCACTAAGCCACTTTAGGTGGCCGGCATCTCGACAGTTCACCGGGCCACTATAGGTGGCCGGCGTCTCGACAGCTCACCAGGCCGCTATAAGTGGCCAGAAACTCGAGAGCTCACCAGCACACTATAGATGGCCGGCAGCTCGAGAGCTCACGAGCACACTATAGGTGGCCGGCAGCACGACAGCTCACCAGGCCACTAGAGGTGGCCGGCTGCACGACAGCTCACCAGGCTACTATAGGTGGCCGGCAGCACGACAGCTCACCAGGCCACTATAGGTGGCCGGCAGCAAAACAGCACACCATTTCAATATAGCTGACCGGCAGCAAGGCAGCTCACCAGGCCACTATAGGTGGCCGGCAGCATGACAGCTCACCAGGGCACTATAGGTGGCCGGCAGCACGACAGCTCATCAGGCCACTATAGGTAGCCGGCAGCAGGACAGCTCACCAGACCACTATGTGTAGCCGGCAGCACTACAGCTCACCAGGCCACTATAGGTGGCAGGCATCTCGACAGCTCACTAGGCCACTATAGGTGGCCGGCATCTCGAGAGCTCACCAGGCCGCTATAAGTGGCCGGCAGCTCGAGAGCTCACCAGCACACTATAGATGGCCGGCAGCTCGAGAGCTCACCAGCACACTATAGGTGGCCGGCAGCATGACAGCTCACCAGGGCACTATAGGTGGCCGGCAGCACGACAGCTCATCAGGCCACTATAGGTGGCCGGCAGCTCGAGAGCTCACCAGCACACTATAGATGGAAGGCAGCTCGAGACCTCACCAGCACACTATAGGTGGCCGGCAGCACGACAGGGGGCCGGCAACACGACAGCCCACTAGGCCACTATAGGTGGCCGGCAGGATGACAGCTCAGCAGGCCATTATAGGTGGCCGGCAGCACTACAGCTCACCAGACCACTATAGGTGGCCGGCAGCTCGAGACTTCACCAGCATACTATACTTGGCCAGCAGCTCGAGACCTCACCCGCACACTATAGGTGGCCGACAGGACGACAGCTCACCAGGCAACTGTAGGTGGCCGGCAGCTCGAGAGCCCACCAGCATACTATACTTGGCCAGCAGCTCGAGACCTCACCCGCACACTATAGGTGGCCGGCAGCACGACAGCTCACCAGGGCACTATATGTGGCCGGCAACAAGACAGCTCACCCTGCCAGTATAGGTGGCCGACAGTACGACAGCTCACCAGGCCACTATAGGTGGCCGGCAGCACGACAGCCCACCAGGCCACTATAGGTAGCCGGAAGCAGGACAGCACACCAGGTCACTATAAGCGACCGGCAGCACGACCGCTCACCAGCGCAGTATAGGTGGCCGGCAGTTCGAGAGCTCACCAGCACACTATAGGTGGCCGGCAGCATGACAGCTCACCAGGGCGCTATAGGTGGCCGGCAGCACGTCAGCTCACCAGGCCACTATAATTTGCCGGCACCTCGACAGCTCACCAGGCCGCTATCAGTAGCCGGCAGCACGACAGCTCACCAGCACAGTATAGGTGGCCGGCAGTTCGAAAGCTCAACAGCCCACTATAGGTGGCCGGCAGCATGACAGCCCACCAGGACGCCATAGGTGGCCGGCAGCAGGACAGCTCACCAGGCCACTATAATTTGCCGGCATCTCGACAGCTCACCAGGCCGCTATAAGTAGCCGGGAGCACGACAGCTCACCAGCACACTATGGGTGGCCGGCAGCACGACAGCTCGCCAGGCCACTATGGGTGACCGGCAGCACGACAGCTCACCAGCACACTATAGGTGGCCGGCAGCATGACAGCTCACCAGGACGCTATAGGTGACCGGCAGCACGACAGCTCACCAGCACGGTATAGGTGGCCGGCAGTTCGAGAGCTCACGAGCCCACTATAGGTGACCTGAGCACGACAGCTCACCAGGCCATTATGGGTGGCCGGCAGCACGACAGCTCACGAGCACACTATAGGTGGCCGGCAGCATGACAGCTCGCCAGGCCACTATGGGTGACCGGCAGCACGACAGCTCACCAGCACAGTATAGGTGGCCGGCAGTTCGAGAGCTCACCAGCACACTATAGGTGGCCGGTAGCACGACAGCTCACCAGGCCACTTTGGGTGGCCGGCAGCACGACAGCTCACCAGCACACTATAGGTGGCCGGCAGCATGACAGCTCACCAGGCCGCTATAAGTGGCCGGCAGCACGAGAGCTCACCAGCAGAGTATAGGTGGCCGGCAGTTCGAGAGCTCACCGGCACACTATAGGTGGCCGGCAGCACGACAGCTCGCCAGACCACTATGGGTGACCGGCAGCACGACAGCTCACCAGCACAGTGTAGGTGGCCGGCAGTTCGAGGGCTCACCAGAACACTATATGTGGCCAGGAGCGCGACAGCTCACCAGGCCACTATGGGTGGCCGGCAGCACGACAGCTCACCAGGCCGCTATAAGTGGCCGGCAGCACGAGAGCTCACCGGCAGAGTATAGGTGGCCGGCAGTTCGAGAGCTCACTAGCACACTACAGGCGGCCGGCAGCACGACAGCTCACCAGGCCACTATAGGCGGCCGGCAGCACGACAGCTCACCAGGCCACTATAGGTGGCTGGCAGCACGACAGCCCACCAGGCCACTATAGGTGGCCGGCGTCTCGACAGCTCACCAGCACACTATAGATGGCCGGCAGCACGACAGCTCACCAGGCCACTATAGGTGGTCGGCAGCACGACAGCTCACCAGGCCACTATGGGTGACCGGCAGCACGACAGCTCACCAGCCCACTATAGGTGGCCGGCAGCATGACAGCTCATCAGGACGCTATAGGTGTCCGGCAGCACGACAGCTCACCAGCACGGTATAGGTGGCCGGGAGTTCGAGAGCTCACCAGCACACTATAGGTGGCCGGGAGCACGACAGCTCACCAGGCCATTATGGGTGGCCGGCAGCACGACAGCTCACCAGCACACTACAGGTGGCCGGCAGCATGACAGCTCACCAGGACGCTATAGCCGACCGGCAGCACGACAGCTCACCAGCACGGTATGGACGGCCGGCAGTTCGAGAGCTCACCAGCACACTATAGGTGGCCGGGAGCACGACAGCTCACCAGGCCACTATAGGTGGCCGGCATCTCGACAGCTCACCAGCACACTATAGGCGGCCGGCATCTCGACAGCTCACCCGGTCACTATAGGTGGCCGGAAACTCGACAGCTCACCAGGCCGCTATAAGTGGCCGGGAGCACGACAGCTCACCAGGGCGCTATAGGTGGCCGGCAACACGACAGCTCACTGGGCCACTATAGGTGGCCGGCAGGACGACAGCTCACCAGGCCACAGTAGGTGGCCGGCAGGCCGAGAGCTCACCAGCTTACTATACTTGGCCAGCAGCTCGAGACCTCACCCGCACACTATAGGCGGCCGGCAGCACGACAGCTCACCAGGGCACTATATGTGGCCGGCAACAAGACAGCTCACTAGGCCACCATAGGTGGCCGGCAGGACGGCAGCTCACCAGGCCACTATAGGTGGCCGGCATCTCGACAGCTACCAGGCCACTATAGGTGGCCGGCAGCACGACAGCTCACCAGGCCGCTATAAGTGGCCGGCAGCACGAGAGCTCACCAGCAGAGTATAGGTGGCCGGCAGTTCGAGAGCTCACTAGCACAATACAGGCGGCCGGCAGCACGACAGCCCACCAGGCCACTATAGGCGGCCGGCAGCACGACAGCTCTCCAGGCTACTATAGGTGGCTGGCGTCTCGACCGCTCACCAGGCCGCTATAAGTGGCCAGAAGCTCGAGAGCTCACCAGCACACTATAGATGGCCGGCAGCACGACAGCTCACCAGGCCACTATAGGTGGCCGGCAGCACGAGAGCTCACCAGGCCACTATAGGTGGCCAGCAGCACGAAAGCTCACTATAGATGGCGGCAGCTCGAGAGCTCACGAGCGCACTATAGGTGGCCGGCAGCACGACAGCTCACCAGGGCACTATAGGTGGCCGGCAACACGACAGCTCACTAGGCCACTATAGGAGGCCGGCAGGACGACAGCTCTCCAGGCCACTATAGGTGGCCGGCAGCACGACAGCTCACCAGGCCACTATAGGTGGCTGGCAGCACGACAGCCCACCAGGCCACTATAGGTGGCCGGCGTCTCGACAGCTCACCAGCACACTATAGATGGCCGGCAGCACGACAGCTCACCAGGCCACTATAGGTGGCCGGCAGCACGACAGCTCACCAGGCCACTATGGGTGACCGGCAGCACGACAGCTCACCAGGCCACTATAGGTGGCCGGCAGCGCGACAGCTCACCAGGCCACTATAGGTGGCAGGCAGCACGACAGCTCACCAGGCCACTATAGGTGGCCGGCAGCACGACAGCTCACCAGGCCACTATGGGTGACCGGCAGCACGACAGCTCACCAGGCCACTGTAGGCGGCCGGCAGCACGACAGCTCACCAGGGCACTTAATGTGGCCGGCAACAAGACAGCTCACTAGGCCACCATAGGTGGCCGGCAGGACGGCAGCTCACCAGGCCACTATAGGTGGCCGGCATCTCGACAGCTACCAGGCCACTATAGGTGGCCGGCAGCACGACAGCCCACCAGGCCTGTATAGGTGGCCGGCGTCTCGACAGCTCACCAGGCCGCTATAAGTGGCCCGAAGCTCGAGAGCTCACCAGCACAGTAAAGGTGGCCGGCAGTTCGAGAGCTCACTAGCACACTACAGGCGGCCGGCAGCACGACAGCTCACCAGGCCACTATAGGCGGCCGGCAGCACGAAAGCTCACCAGGCCACTATAGGTGGCTGGCAGCACGACAGCCCACCAGGCCACTATAGGTGGCCGGCGTCTCGACAGCTCACCAGCACACTATAGATGGCCGGCAGCACGACAGCTCACCAGGCCACTATAGGTGGCCGGCAGCACGACAGCTCACCAGGCCACTATGGGTGACCGGCAGCACGACAGCTCACCAGCCCACTATAGGTGGCCGGCAGCATGACAGCTCATCAGGACGCTATAGGTGTCCGGCAGCACGACAGCTCACCAGCACGGTATAGGTGGCCGGGAGTTCGAGAGCTCACCAGCACACTATAGGTGGCCGGGAGCACGACAGCTCACCAGGCCATTATGGGTGGCCGGCAGCACGACAGCTCACCAGGCCACTATGGGTGACCGGCAGCACGACAGCTCACCAGCCCACTATAGGTGGCCGGCAGCACGACAGCTCACCAGGCCACTATGGGTGTCCGGCAGCACGACAGCTCACCAGCACGGTATAGGTGGCCGGGAGTTCGAGAGCTCACCAGCACACTATAGGTGGCCGGGAGCATGACAGCTCACCAGGCCATTATGGGTGGCCGGCAGCACGACAGCTCACCAGGCCACTATGGGTGACCGGCAGCACGACAGCTCACCAGCCCACTATAGGTGGCCGGCAGCACGACAGCTCACCAGGCCACTATGGGTGACCGGCAGCACGACAGCTCACCAGCCCACTATAGGTGGCCGGCAGCATGACAGCTCACCAGGACGCTATAGCCGACCGGCAGCACGACAGCTCACCAGCACGGTATGGACGGCCGGCAGCTCGAGACCTCACCCGCACACTATAGGTGGCCGGCAGCACGACAGCTCACCAGGGCACTATATGTGGCCGGCAACAAGACAGCTCACTAGGCCACCATAGGTGGCCGGCAGGACGGCAGCTCACCAGGCCACTATAGGTGGCCGGCATCTCGACAGCTACCAGGCCACTATAGGTGGCCGGCAGCACGACAGCTCACCAGGCCGCTATAAGTGGCCGGCAGCACGAGAGCTCACCAGCAGAGTATAGGTGGCCGGCAGTTCGAGAGCTCACTAGCACACTACAGGCGGCCGGCCGCACGACAGCCCACCAGGCCGCTATAGGCGGCCGGCAGCACGACAGCTCTCCAGGCTACTATAGGTGGCTGGCGTCTCGACCGCTCACCAGGCCGCTATAAGTGGCCAGAAGCTCGAGAGCTCACCAGCACACTATAGATGGCCGGCAGCACGACAGCTCACCAGGCCACTATAGGTGGCCGGCAGCACGAGAGCTCACCAGGCCACTATAGGTGGCCGGCAGCACGACAGCTCACTATAGATGGCGGCAGCTCGAGAGCTCACGAGCGCACTATAGGTGGCCGGCAGCACGACAGCTCACCAGGGCACTATAGGTGGCCGGCAACACGACAGCTCACTAGGCCACTATAGGAGGCCGGCAGTACGACAGCTCTCCAGGCCACTATAGGTGGCCGGCAGCTCGAGAACTCACCAGCACACTGTACATGGCCAGCAGCTCGAGACCTCACCCGCACACTATAGTTGGCCGGCAGCACGACAGCTCACCAGGGCACTATATGTGGCCGGCAACAAGACAGCTCACTAGGCCACCATAGGTGGCCGGCAGGACGACAGATCACCAGCACACTATAGATGGCCGGCAGCACGACAGCTCACCAGGCCACTATAGGTGGCCGGCAGCACGACAGCTCACCAGGCCACTATAGGTGGCAGGCAGCACGACAGCCCACCAGGCCACTATAGGTGGCTGGCGTCTCGGCAGCTCACCAGGCCGCTATAAGTGGCCAGAAGCTCGAGAGCTCACCAGCACAGTAAAGGTGGCCGGCAGTTCGAGAGCTCACCAGCACACCATAGGTGGCCGGCAGCATGACAGCTCACCAGGACGCTATAGGTGGCCGGCAGCACGACAGCCTAACAGGCCACTATAGGTGGCCGGCAGCACTACAGCTCACCAGGCCACTATAGGTGGCCGGCATCTCGACAGCTCACCAGGCCGCTATAAGTGGCCGGGAGCACGACAGCTCACCAGGGCGCTATAGGTGGCCGGCAACACGACAGCTCACCAGGCCACTATAGGTGGCCGGCAGCACGACAGCTCACTAGGCCACTATGGGTGGCCGGCAGGACGACAGCTCACTAGGCCACAATAAGTGGCCGGCATCTCGGCAGCTCACCAAGCCGCTATAAGTGGCCGGCAGCACGAGAGCTCACCAGCAGAGTATAGGTGGCCGGCAGTTCGAGAGCTCACCAGCACACTATAGGCGGCCGGCAGCACGACAGCTCACCCGGCCACTGTAGGTGGTCGGCAGCACGACAGCTCACCAGGCCACTATAGGTGGCCGGCAGCACGACAGCCCACCAGGCCTGTATAGGTGGCCGGCGTCTCGACAGCTCACCAGGCCGCTATAAGTGGCCCGAAGCTCGAGAGCTCACCAGCACAGTAAAGGTGGCCGGCAGTTCGAGAGCTCACCAGCACACTATAAGTGACCAGCAGCACGAGAGCTCACCAGGCCACTATAGGTGGCCGGCAGCACGACAGCTCACCAGGCCACTATGGGTTGCCGGCGTCTCGACCGCTCACCAGGTCGCTATTAGTGGCCAGAAGCACGAGAGCTCACCAGCACACTATAGATGGCCGGCAGCACGACAGCTCACCAGGCCACTATAGGTGGCCGGCAGCACGACAGCCCACCAGGCCACTATAGGTGGCCGGCGTCTCGACAGCTCACCAGGCCGCCATAAGTGGCCAGAGGCTCGAGAGCTCACCAGCACAGTAAAGGTGGCCGGCAGTTCGAGAGCGCACCAGCACACCACAGGTGGCCGGCAGCATGACAGCTCACCAGGACGCTATAGGTGGCCGGCAGCACGACAGCTTAACAGGCCACTATAGGCGGCCGGCAGCACTACAGCTCACCAGGCCACTATAGGTGGCCGGCATCTCAACAGCTCACCAGGCCGCTATAAGTGGCCGGGAGCACGACAGCTCACCAGGGCGCTATAGGTGGCCGGCAGCACGACAGCTCACCAGCACACTACAGGTGGCCGGCAGCATGACAGCTCACCAGGACGCTATAGCCGACCGGCAGCACGACAGCTCACCAGCACGGTATGGACGGCCGGCAGCTCGAGACCTCACCCGCACACTATAGGCGGCCGGCAGCACGACAGCTCACCAGGGCACTATATGTGGCCGGCAACAAGACAGCTCACTAGGCCACCATAGGTGGCCGGCAGGACGGCAGCTCACCAGGCCACTATAGGTGGCCGGCATCTCGACAGCTACCAGGCCACTATAGGTGGCCGGCAGCACGACAGCTCACCAGGCCGCTATAAGTGGCCGGCAGCACGAGAGCTCACCAGCAGAGTATAGGTGGCCGGCAGTTCGAGAGCTCACTAGCACACTACAGGCGGCCGGCCGCACGACAGCCCACCAGGCCGCTATAGGCTGCCGGCAGCACGACAGCTCTCCAGGCTACTATAGGTGGCTGGCGTCTCGACCGCTCACCAGGCCGCTATAAGTGGCCAGAAGCTCGAGAGCTCACCAGCACACTATAGATGGCCGGCAGCACGACAGCTCACCAGGCCACTATAGGTGGCCGGCAGCACGAGAGCTCACCAGGCCACTATAGGTGGCCGGCAGCACGACAGCTCACTATAGATGGCGGCAGCTCGAGAGCTCACGAGCGCACTATAGGTGGCCGGCAGCACGACAGCTCACCAGGGCACTATAGGTGGCCGGCAACACGACAGCTCACTAGGCCACTATAGGAGGCCGGCAGTACGACAGCTCTCCAGGCCACTATAGGTGGCCGGCAGCTCGAGAACTCACCAGCACACTGTACATGGCCAGCAGCTCGAGACCTCACCCGCACACTATAGTTGGCCGGCAGCACGACAGCTCACCAGGGCACTATATGTGGCCGGCAACAAGACAGCTCACTAGGCCACCATAGGTGGCCGGCAGGACGACAGATCACCAGCACACTATAGATGGCCGGCAGCACGACAGCTCACCAGGCCACTATAGGTGGCCGGCAGCACGACAGCTCACCAGGCCACTATAGGTGGCAGGCAGCACGACAGCCCACCAGGCCACTATAGGTGGCTGGCGTCTCGGCAGCTCACCAGGCCGCTATAAGTGGCCAGAAGCTCGAGAGCTCACCAGCACAGTAAAGGTGGCCGGCAGTTCGAGAGCTCACCAGCACACCATAGGTGGCCGGCAGCATGACAGCTCACCAGGACGCTATAGGTGGCCGGCAGCACGACAGCCTAACAGGCCACTATAGGTGGCCGGCAGCACTACAGCTCACCAGGCCACTATAGGTGGCCGGCATCTCGACAGCTCACCAGGCCGCTATAAGTGGCCGGGAGCACGACAGCTCACCAGGGCGCTATAGGTGGCCGGCAACACGACAGCTCACCAGGCCACTATAGGTGGCCGGCAGCACGACAGCTCACTAGGCCACTATGGGTGGCCGGCAGGACGACAGCTCACTAGGCCACAATAAGTGGCCGGCATCTCGGCAGCTCACCAAGCCGCTATAAGTGGCCGGCAGCACGAGAGCTCACCAGCAGAGTATAGGTGGCCGGCAGTTCGAGAGCTCACCAGCACACTATAGGCGGCCGGCAGCACGACAGCTCACCCGGCCACTGTAGGTGGTCGGCAGCACGACAGCTCACCAGGCCACTATAGGTGGCCGGCAGCACGACAGCCCACCAGGCCTGTATAGGTGGCCGGCGTCTCGACAGCTCACCAGGCCGCTATAAGTGGCCCGAAGCTCGAGAGCTCACCAGCACAGTAAAGGTGGCCGGCAGTTCGAGAGCTCACCAGCACACTATAAGTGACCAGCAGCACGAGAGCTCACCAGGCCACTATAGGTGGCCGGCAGCACGACAGCTCACCAGGCCACTATGGGTTGCCGGCGTCTCGACCGCTCACCAGGTCGCTATTAGTGGCCAGAAGCACGAGAGCTCACCAGCACACTATAGATGGCCGGCAGCACGACAGCTCACCAGGCCACTATAGGTGGCCGGCAGCACGACAGCCCACCAGGCCACTATAGGTGGCCGGCGTCTCGACAGCTCACCAGGCCGCCATAAGTGGCCAGAGGCTCGAGAGCTCACCAGCACAGTAAAGGTGGCCGGCAGTTCGAGAGCTCACCAGCACACCACAGGTGGCCGGCAGCATGACAGCTCACCAGGACGCTATAGGTGGCCGGCAGCACGACAGCTTAACAGGCCACTATAGGCGGCCGGCAGCACTACAGCTCACCAGGCCACTATAGGTGGCCGGCATCTCAACAGCTCACCAGGCCGCTATAAGTGGCCGGGAGCACGACAGCTCACCAGGGCGCTATAGGTGGCCGGCAACACGACAGCTCACTGGGCCACTATAGGTGGCCGGCAGGACGACAGCTCACCAGGCCACAGTAGGTGGCCGGCAGGCCGAGAGCTCACCAGCTTACTATACCTGGCCAGCAGCTCGAGATCTCACCCGCACACTACATGTGGCCGGCAGCACGACAGCTCACCAGGGCACTATATGTGGCCGGCAACAAGACAGCTCACTAGGCCACTATAGGTGGCCGGCAGGACGACAGCTCACCAGGCCACTATAGGTGGCCGGCATCTCGACAGCTACCAGGCCACTATAGGTGGCCGGCAGCACGACAGCTCCCCAGGCCACTATAGGTGGCCGGCAGCACGACAGCTCACCAGGCCACTATAGGTGGCCGGCAGCACGACAGCCCACCAGGCCACGATAGGTAGCCGGAAGCAGGACAGCACACCAGGTCACTATAAGTGACCGGCAGCACGACCGCTCACCAGCGCAGTATAGGTGGCCGGCAGTTCGAGAGCTCACCAGCACACTATAGGTGGCCGGCAGCATGACAGCTCACCAGGACACTATAGGTGGCCGGCAGCACGACAGCTCACCAGGCCACTATAGGTGGCCGGCAGCACGACAGCTCACTATAGATGGCGGCAGCTCGAGAGCTCACGAGCACACTATAGGTGGCCGGCAGCACGACAGCTCACCAGGGCACTATAGGTGGCCGGCAACACGACAGCTCACTAGGCCACTATAGGTGGCCGGCAGGACCACAGCTCTCCGGGCCACTATAGGTGGCCGGCAGCTCGAGAACTCACCAGCACACTGTACATGGCCAGCAGCTCGAGACCTCACCCGCACACTATAGTTGGCCGGCAGCACGACAGCTCACCAGGGCACTATATGTGGCCGGCAACAAGACAGCTCACTAGGCCACCATAGGTGGTCGGCAGGACTACAGATCACCAGCACACTATAGATGGCCGGCAGCACGACAGCTCACCAGGCCACTATAGGTGGCCGGCAGCACGACAGCTCACCAGGCCACCATAGGTGGCCGGCAGCACGACAGCCCACCAGGCCACTATAGGTGGCCGGCAGCACGACAGCTCACCAGGGCACTATATGTGGCCGGCAACAAGACAGCTCACTAGGCCACCATAGGTGGCCGGCAGGGCGACAGCTCACCAAGCCACTATAGGTGGCCGGCATCTCGACAGCTATCAGGCCACTATAGGTGGCCGGCAGCCCGATAGCTCACCAGGCCGCTATAAGTGGCCGGCAGCACGAGAGCTCACCAGCAGAGTATAGGTGGCCGGCAGTTCGAGAGCTCACCAGCACACTATAGGTGGCCGGCAGCACGACAGCTCGCCAGGCCACTATGGGTGACCGGCAGCACGACAGCTCACGAGCCCACTATAGGTGGCCGGCAGCATGACAGCTCACCAGGACGCTATAGGTGTCCGGCAGCACGACAGCTCACCAGCACGGTATAGGTGGCCGGGAGTTCGAGAGCTCACCAGCACACTATAGGTGGCCGGGAGCACGACAGCTCACCAGGCCATTATGGGTGGCCGGCAACACGACAGCTCACCAGCACACTATAATTTGCCGGCATCTCGACAGCTCACCAGGCCGCTATAAGTAGCCGGGAGCACGACAGCTCACCAGCACACTATGGATGGCCGGCAGCACGACAGCTCGCCAGGCCACTATGGGTGACCGGCAGCACGACAGCTCACCAGCACACTATAGGTGGCCGGCAGCATGACAGCTCACCAGGACGCTATAGGTGACCGGCAGCACGACAGCTCACCAGCACGGTATAGGTGGCCGGCAGTTCGAGAGCTCACGAGCCCACTATAGGTGACCGGGAGCACGACAGCTCACCAGGCCATTATGGGTGGCCGGCAGTACGACAGCTCACCAGCACACTATAGGTGGCCGGCAGCATGACAGCTCGCCAGGCCACTATGGGTGACCAGCAGCACGACAGCTCACCAGCACAGTATAGGTGGCCGGCAGTTCGAGAGCTCACCAGCACACTATAGGTGGCCGGTAGCACGACAGCTCACCAGGCCACTTTGGGTGGCCGGCAGCACGACAGCTCACCAGCACACTATAGGTGGCCGGCAGCATGACAGCTCACCAGGCCGCTATAAGTGGCCGGCAGCACGAGAGCTCACCAGCAGAGTATAGGTGGCCGGCAGTTCGAGAGCTCACCAGCACACTATAGGTGGCCGGCAGCACGACAGCTCGCCTGGCCACTATGGGTGACCGGCAGCACGACAGCTCACCAGCACAGTTAAGGTGGCCGGCAGTTCGAGGGCTCACCAGAACACTATATGTGGCCAGGAGCGCGACAGCTCACCAGGCCACTATGGGTGGCCGGCAGCACGACAGCTCACCAGGCCGCTATAAGTGGCCGGCAGCACGAGAGCTCACCGGCAGAGTATAGGTGGCCGGCAGTTCGAGAGCTCACTAGCACACTACAGGCGGCCGGCAGCACGACAGCTCACCAGGCCACTATAGGCGGCCGGCAGCACGACAGCTCACCAGGCCACTATAGGTGGCTGGCAGCACGACAGCCCACCAGGCCACTATAGGTGGCCGGCGTCTCGACAGCTCACCA
Organism: Eumerus sabulonum; assembly: GCA_951905685.1. Classification (NCBI taxonomy): domain Eukaryota; kingdom Metazoa; phylum Arthropoda; class Insecta; order Diptera; family Syrphidae; genus Eumerus; species Eumerus sabulonum. The sequence continues at coordinate 145,868,955 of OX645060.1, read as the reverse complement.
GCACACTATAGATGGCCGGCAGCACGACAGCTCACCAGGCCACTATAGGTGGCCGGCAGCACGACAGCTCACCAGGCCACTATGGGTGACCGGCAGCACGACAGCTCACCAGCCCACTATAGGTGGCCGTCAGCACGACAGCTCATCAGGACGCTATAGGTGTCCGGCAGCACGACAGCTCACCAGCACGGTATAGGTGGCCGGGAGTTCGAGAGCTCACCAGGCCACTATGGGTGACCGGCAGCACGACAGCTCACCAGCCCACTATACGTGGCCGGCAGCATGACAGCTCTTCAGGACGCTATAGGTGTCCGGCAGCACGACAGCTCACCAGCACGGTATAGGTGGCCGGGAGTTCGAGAGCTCACCAGCACACTATAGGTGGCCGGCAGCATGACAGCTCATCAGGACGCTATAGGTGTCCGGCAGCACGACAGCTCACCAGCACGGTATAGATGGCCGGCAGCTCGAGAGCTCACCAGCACACTATAGGTGGCCGGCAGCATGACAGCTCACCAGGGCACTATAGGTGGCCGGCAGCACGACAGCTCATCAGGCCACTATAGGTGGCCGGCAGCTCGAGAGCTCACCAGCACACTATAGATGGAAGGCAGCTCGAGACCTCACCAGCACACTATAGGTGGCCGGCAGCACGACAGGGGGCCGGCAACACGACAGCCCACTAGGCCACTATAGGTGGCCGGCAGGATGACAGCTCAGCAGGCCATTATAGGTGGCCGGCAGCACTACAGCTCACCAGACCACTATAGGTGGCCGGCAGCTCGAGAGCTCACCAGCATACTATACTTGGCCAGCAGCTCGAGACCTCACCCGCACACTATAGGTGGCCGACAGGACGACAGCTCACCAGGCAACTGTAGGTGGCCGGCAGCTCGAGAGCCCACCAGCATACTATACTTGGCCAGCAGCTCGAGACCTCACCCGCACACTATAGGTGGCCGGCAGCACGACAGCTCACCAGGGCACTATATGTGGCCGGCAACAAGACAGCTCACCCTGCCAGTATAGGTGGCCGACAGTACGACAGCTCACCAGGCCACTATAGGTGGCCGGCAGCACGACAGCCCACCAGGCCACTATAGGTAGCCGGAAGCAGGACAGCACACCAGGTCACTATAAGTGACCGGCAGCACGACCGCTCACCAGCGCAGTATAGGTGGCCGGCAGTTCGAGAGCTCACCAGCACACTATAGGTGGCCGGCAGCATGACAGCTCACCAGGGCGCTATAGGTGGCCGGCAGCACGTCAGCTCACCAGGCCACTATAATTTGCCGGCACCTCGACAGCTCACCAGGCCGCTATCAGTAGCCGGCAGCACGACAGCTCACCAGCACAGTATAGGTGGCCGGCAGTTCGAAAGCTCAACAGCACACTATAGGTGGCCGGCAGCATGACAGCCCACCAGGACGCCATAGGTGGCCGGCAGCACGACAGCTCACCAGGCCACTATAATTTGCCGGCATCTCGACAGCTCACCAGGCCGCTATAAGTAGCCGGGAGCACGACAGCTCACCAGCACACTATGGGTGGCCGGCAGCACGACAGCTCGCCAGGCCACTATGGGTGACCGGCAGCACGACAGCTCACCAGCACACTATAGGTGGCCGGCAGCATGACAGCTCACCAGGACGCTATAGGTGACCGGCAGCACGACAGCTCACCAGCACGGTATAGGTGGCCGGCAGTTCGAGAGCTCACGAGCCCACTATAGGTGACCGGGAGCACGACAGCTCACCAGGCCATTATGGGTGGCCGGCAGCACGACAGCTCACGAGCACACTATAGGTGGCCGGCAGCATGACAGCTCGCCAGGCCACTATGGGTGACCGGCAGCACGACAGCTCACCAGCACAGTATAGGTGGCCGGCAGTTCGAGAGCTCACCAGCACACTATAGGTGGCCGGTAGCACGACAGCTCACCAGGCCACTTTGGGTGGCCGGCAGCACGACAGCTCACCAGCACACTATAGGTGGCCGGCAGCATGACAGCTCACCAGGCCGCTATAAGTGGCCGGCAGCACGAGAGCTCACCAGCAGAGTATAGGTGGCCGGCAGTTCGAGAGCTCACCGGCACACTATAGGTGGCCGGCAGCACGACAGCTCGCCAGACCACTATGGGTGACCGGCAGCACGACAGCTCACCAGCACAGTGTAGGTGGCCGGCAGTTCGAGGGCTCACCAGAACACTATATGTGGCCAGGAGCGCGACAGCTCACCAGGCCACTATGGGTGGCCGGCAGCACGACAGCTCACCAGGCCGCTATAAGTGGCCGGCAGCACGAGAGCTCACCGGCAGAGTATAGGTGGCCGGCAGTTCGAGAGCTCACTAGCACACTACAGGCGGCCGGCAGCACGACAGCTCACCAGGCCACTATAGGCGGCCGGCAGCACGACAGCTCACCAGGCCACTATAGGTGGCTGGCAGCACGACAGCTCTCCAGGCCACTATGGGTGACCGGCAGCACGACAGCTCACCAGCACAGTGTAGGTGGCCGGCAGTTCGAGGGCTCACCAGAACACTATATGTGGCCAGGAGCGCGACAGCTCACCAGGCCACTATATGTGGCCGGCAACAAGACAGCTCACTAGGCCACCATAGGTGGCCGGCAGGACGGCAGCTCACCAGGCCACTATAGGTGGCCGGCATCTCGACAGCTACCAGGCCACTATAGGTGGCCGGCAGCACGACAGCTCACCAGGCCGCTATAAGTGGCCGGCAGCACGAGAGCTCACCAGCAGAGTATAGGTGGCCGGCAGTTCGAGAGCTCACTAGCACAATACAGGCGGCCGGCAGCACGACAGCCCACCAGGCCACTATAGGCGGCCGGCAGCACGACAGCTCTCCAGGCTACTATAGGTGGCTGGCGTCTCGACCGCTCACCAGGCCGCTATAAGTGGCCAGAAGCTCGAGAGCTCACCAGCACACTATAGATGGCCGGCAGCACGACAGCTCACCAGGCCACTATAGGTGGCCGGCAGCACGAGAGCTCACCAGGCCACTATAGGTGGCCGGCAGCACGACAGCTCACCAGGCCACTATGGGTGACCGGCAGCACGACAGCTCACCAGGCCACTGTAGGCGGCCGGCAGCACGACAGCTCACCAGGGCACTATAGGTGGCCGGCAACACGACAGCTCACTAGGCCACTATAGGAGGCCGGCAGGACGACAGCTCTCCAGGCCACTATAGGTGGCCGGCAGCACGACAGCTCACCAGGCCACTATAGGTGGCTGGCAGCACGACAGCCCACCAGGCCACTATAGGTGGCCGGCGTCTCGACAGCTCACCAGCACACTATAGATGGCCGGCAGCACGACAGCTCACCAGGCCACTATAGGTGGCCGGCAGCACGACAGCTCACCAGGCCACTATGGGTGACCGGCAGCACGACAGCTCACCAGGCCACTATAGGTGGCCGGCAGCACGACAGCTCACCAGGCCACTATAGGTGGCAGGCAGCACGACAGCTCACCAGGCCACTATAGGTGGCCGGCAGCACGACAGCTCACCAGGCCACTATGGGTGACCGGCAGCACGACAGCTCACCAGGCCACTGTAGGCGGCCGGCAGCACGACAGCTCACCAGGGCACTATATGTGGCCGGCAACAAGACAGCTCACTAGGCCACCATAGGTGGCCGGCAGGACGGCAGCTCACCAGGCCACTATAGGTGGCCGGCATCTCGACAGCTACCAGGCCACTATAGGTGGCCGGCAGCACGACAGCCCACCAGGCCTGTATAGGTGGCCGGCGTCTCGACAGCTCACCAGGCCGCTATAAGTGGCCCGAAGCTTGAGAGCTCACCAGCACAGTAAAGGTGGCCGGCAGTTCGAGAGCTCACTAGCACACTACAGGCGGCCGGCAGCACGACAGCTCACCAGGCCACTATAGGCGGCCGGCAGCACGACAGCTCACCAGGCCACTATAGGTGGCTGGCAGCACGACAGCCCACCAGGCCACTATAGGTGGCCGGCGTCTCGACAGCTCACCAGCACACTATAGATGGCCGGCAGCACGACAGCTCACCAGGCCACTATAGGTGGCCGGCAGCACGACAGCTCACCAGGCCACTATGGGTGACCGGCAGCACGACAGCTCACCAGCCCACTATAGGTGGCCGGCAGCATGACAGCTCATCAGGACGCTATAGGTGTCCGGCAGCACGACAGCTCACCAGCACGGTATAGGTGGCCGGGAGTTCGAGAGCTCACCAGCACACTATAGGTGGCCGGGAGCACGACAGCTCACCAGGCCATTATGGGTGGCCGGCAGCACGACAGCTCACCAGGCCACTATGGGTGACCGGCAGCACGACAGCTCACCAGCCCACTATAGGTGGCCGGCAGCACGACAGCTCACCAGGCCACTATGGGTGTCCGGCAGCACGACAGCTCACCAGCACGGTATAGGTGGCCGGGAGTTCGAGAGCTCACCAGCACACTATAGGTGGCCGGGAGCATGACAGCTCACCAGGCCATTATGGGTGGCCGGCAGCACGACAGCTCACCAGGCCACTATGGGTGACCGGCAGCACGACAGCTCACCAGCCCACTATAGGTGGCCGGCAGCACGACAGCTCACCAGGCCACTATGGGTGACCGGCAGCACGACAGCTCACCAGCCCACTATAGGTGGCCGGCAGCATGACAGCTCATCAGGACGCTATAGGTGTCCGGCAGCACGACAGCTCACCAGCACGGTATAGGTGGCCGGGAGTTCGAGAGCTCACCAGCACACTATAGGTGGCCGGCAGCATGACAGCTCATCAGGACGCTATAGGTGTCCGGCAGCACGACAGCTCACCAGCACGGTATAGGTGGCCGGGAGTTCGAGAGCTCACCAGCACACTATAGGTGGCCGGGAGCACGACAGCTCACCAGGCCATTATGGGTGGCCGGCAGCACGACAGCTCACCAGCACACTACAGGTGGCCGGCAGCATGACAGCTCACCAGGCCGCTATAAGTGGCCCGAAGTTCGAGAGCTCACCAGCACAGTAAAGGTGGCCGGCAGTTCGAGAGCTCACCAGCACACTATAAGTGACCAGCAGCACGAGAGCTCACCAGGCCGCTATAAGTGGCCGGGAGCACGACAGCTCACCAGGGCGCTATAGGTGGCCGGCAGCACGACAGCTCACCAGCACACTACAGGTGGCCGGCAGCATGACAGCTCACCAGGACGCTATAGCCGACCGGCAGCACGACAGCTCACCAGCACGGTATGGACGGCCGGCAGCTCGAGACCTCACCCGCACACTATAGGCGGCCGGCAGCACGACAGCTCACCAGGGCACTATATGTGGCCGGCAACAAGACAGCTCACTAGGCCACCATAGGTGGCCGGCAGGACGGCAGCTCACCAGGCCACTATAGGTGGCCGGCATCTCGACAGCTACCAGGCCACTATAGGTGGCCGGCAGCACGACAGCTCACCAGGCCGCTATAAGTGGCCGGCAGCACGAGAGCTCACCAGCAGAGTATAGGTGGCCGGCAGTTCGAGAGCTCACTAGCACACTACAGGCGGCCGGCCGCACGACAGCCCACCAGGCCGCTATAGGCGGCCGGCAGCACGACAGCTCTCCAGGCTACTATAGGTGGCTGGCGTCTCGACCGCTCACCAGGCCGCTATAAGTGGCCAGAAGCTCGAGAGCTCACCAGCACACTATAGATGGCCGGCAGCACGACAGCTCACCAGGCCACTCTAGGTGGCCGGCAGCACGAGAGCTCACCAGGCCACTATAGGTGGCCGGCAGCACGACAGCTCACTATAGATGGCGGCAGCTCGAGAGCTCACGAGCGCACTATAGGTGGCCGGCAGCACGACAGCTCACCAGGGCACTATAGGTGGCCGGCAACACGACAGCTCACTAGGCCACTATAGGAGGCCGGCAGGACGACAGCTCTCCAGGCCACTATAGGTGGCAGGCAGCACGACAGCCCACCAGGGCACTATATGTGGCCGGCAACAAGACAGCTCACTAGGCCACCATAGGTGGCCGGCAGGACGACAGATCACCAGCACACTATAGATGGCCGGCAGCACGACAGCTCACCAGGCCACTATAGGTGGCCGGCAGCACGACAGCTCACCAGGCCACTATAGGTGGCAGGCAGCACGACAGCTCACCAGGCCACTATAGGTGGCCGGCAGCACGACAGCCCACCAGGCCTGTATAGGTGGCCGGCGTCTCGACAGCTCACCAGGCCGCTATAAGTGGCCCGAAGCTCGAGAGCTCACCAGCACAGTAAAGGTGGCCGGCAGTTCGAGAGCTCACCAGCACACTATAAGTGACCAGCAGCACGAGAGCTCACCAGGCCACTATAGGTGGCCGGCAGCACGACAGCTCACCAGGCCACTATGGGTTGCCGGCGTCTCGACCGCTCACCAGGCCGCTATTAGTGGCCAGAAGCACGAGAGCTCACCAGCACACTGTACATGGCCAGCAGCTCGAGACCTCACCCGCACACTATAGTTGGCCGGCAGCACGACAGCTCACCAGGGCACTATATGTGGCCGGCAACAAGACAGCTCACTAGGCCACCATAGGTGGCCGGCAGGACGACAGATCACCAGCACACTATAGATGGCCGGCAGCACGACAGCTCACCAGGCCACTATAGGTGGCCGGCAGCACGACAGCTCACCAGGCCACTATAGGTGGCAGGCAGCACGACAGCCCACCAGGCCACTATAGGTGGCTGGCGTCTCGGCAGCTCACCAGGCCGCTATAAGTGGCCAGAAGCTCGAGAGCTCACCAGCACAGTAAAGGTGGCCGGCAGTTCGAGAGCTCACCAGCACACCATAGGTGGCCGGCAGCATGACAGCTCACCAGGACGCTATAGGTGGCCGGCAGCACGACAGCCTAACAGGCCACTATAGGTGGCCGGCAGCACTACAGCTCACCAGGCCACTATAGGTGGCCGGCATCTCGACAGCTCACCAGGCCGCTATAAGTGGCCGGGAGCACGACAGCTCACCAGGGCGCTATAGGTGGCCGGCAACACGACAGCTCACCAGGCCACTATAGGTGGCCGGCAGCACGACAGCTCAATAGGCCACTATAGGTGGCCGGCAGGACGACAGCTCACTAGGCCACAATAAGTGGCCGGCATCTCGGCAGCTCACCAGGCCGCTATAAGTGGCCGGCAGCACGAGAGCTCACCAGCAGAGTATAGGTGGCCGGCAGTTCGAGAGCTCACCAGCACACTATAGGCGGCCGGCAGCACGACAGCTCACCCGGCCACTGTAGGTGGTCGGCAGCACGACAGCTCACCAGGCCACTATAGGTGGCCGGCAGCACGACAGCCCACCAGGCCTGTATAGGTGGCCGGCGTCTCGACAGCTCACCAGGCCGCTATAAGTGGCCCGAAGCTCGAGAGCTCACCAGCACAGTAAAGGTGGCCGGCAGTTCGAGAGCTCACCAGCACACTATAAGTGACCAGCAGCACGAGAGCTCACCAGGCCACTATAGGTGGCCGGCAGCACGACAGCTCACCAGGCCACTATGGGTTGCCGGCGTCTCGACCGCTCACCAGGCCGCTATTAGTGGCCAGAAGCACGAGAGCTCACCAGCACACTATAGATGGCCGGCAGCACGACAGCTCACCAGGCCACTATAGGTGGCCGGCAGCACGACAGCCCACCAGGCCACTATAGGTGGCCGGCGTCTCGACAGCTCACCAGGCCGCCATAAGTGGCCAGAGGCTCGAGAGCTCACCAGCACAGTAAAGGTGGCCGGCAGTTCGAGAGCTCACCAGCACACCACAGGTGGCCGGCAGCATGACAGCTCACCAGGACGCTATAGGTGGCCGGCAGCACGACAGCTTAACAGGCCACTATAGGCGGCCGGCAGCACTACAGCTCACCAGGCCACTATAGGTGGCCGGCATCTCAACAGCTCACCAGGCCGCTATAAGTGGCCGGGAGCACGACAGCTCACCAGGGCGCTATAGGTGGCCGGCAACACGACAGCTCACTGGGCCACTATAGGTGGCCGGCAGGACGACAGCTCACCAGGCCACAGTAGGTGGCCGGCAGGCCGAGAGCTCACCAGCTTACTATACCTGGCCAGCAGCTCGAGACCTCACCCGCACACTACATGTGGCCGGCAGCACGACAGCTCACCAGGGCACTATATGTGGCCGGCAACAAGACAGCTCACTAGGCCACTATAGGTGGCCGGCAGGACGACAGCTCACCAGGCCACTATAGGTGGCCGGCATCTCGACAGCTACCAGGCCACTATAGGTGGCCGGCAGCACGACAGCTCCCCAGGCCACTATAGGTGGCCGGCAGCACGACAGCTCACCAGGCCACTATAGGTGGCCGGCAGCACGACAGCCCACCAGGCCACGATAGGTAGCCGGAAGCAGGACAGCACACCAGGTCACTATAAGTGACCGGCAGCACGACCGCTCACCAGCGCAGTATAGGTTGCCGGCAGTTCGAGAGCTCACCAGCACACTATAGGTGGCCGGCAGCATGACAGCTCACCAGGACACTATAGGTGGCCGGCAGCACGACAGCCCACCAGGCCACTATAGGTGGCCGGCAGCACGACAGCTCACTATAGATAGCGGCAGCTCGAGAGCTCACGAGCACACTATAGGTGGCCGGCAGCACGACAGCTCACCAGGGCACTATAGGTGGCCGGCAACACGACAGCTCACTAGGCCACTATAGGTGGCCGGCAGGACCACAGCTCTCCGGGCCACTATAGGTGGCCGGCAGCTCGAGAACTCACCAGCACACTGTACATGGCCAGCAGCTCGAGACCTCACCCGCACACTATAGTTGGCCGGCAGCACGACAGCTCACCAGGGCACTATATGTGGCCGGCAACAAGACAGCTCACTAGGCCACCATAGGTGGTCGGCAGGACTACAGATCACCAGCACACTATAGATGGCCGGCAGCACGACAGCTCACCAGGCCACTATAGGTGGCCGGCAGCACGACAGCTCACCAGGCCACCATAGGTGGCCGGCAGCACGACAGCCCACCAGGCCACTATAGGTGGCCGGCAGCACGACAGCTCACCAGGGCACTATATGTGGCCGGCAACAAGACAGCTCACTAGGCCACCATAGGTGGCCGGCAGGGCGACAGCTCACCAAGCCACTATAGGTGGCCGGCATCTCGACAGCTACCAGGCCACTATAGGTGGCCGGCAGCCCGATAGCTCACCAGGCCGCTATAAGTGGCCGGCAGCACGAGAGCTCACCAGCAGAGTATAGGTGGCCGGCAGTTCGAGAGCTCACCAGCACACTATAGGTGGCCGGCAGCACGACAGCTCGCCAGGCCACTATGTGTGACCGGCAGCACGACAGCTCACGAGCCCACTATAGGTGGCCGGCAGCATGACAGCTCACCAGGACGCTATAGGTGTCCGGCAGCACGACAGCTCACCAGCACGGTATAGGTGGCCGGGAGTTCGAGAGCTCACCAGCACACTATAGGTGGCCGGGAGCACGACAGCTCACCAGGCCATTATGGGTGGCCGGCAGCACGACAGCTCACCAGCACACTATAATTTGCCGGCATCTCGACAGCTCACCAGGCCGCTATAAGTAGCCGGGAGCACGACAGCTCACCAGCACACTATGGGTGGCCGGCAGCACGACAGCTCGCCAGGCCACTATGGGTGACCGGCAGCACGACAGCTCACCAGCACACTATAGGTGGCCGGCAGCATGACAGCTCACCAGGACGCTATAGGTGACCGGCAGCACGACAGCTCACCAGCACGGTATAGGTGGCCGGCAGTTCGAGAGCTCACGAGCCCACTATAGGTGACCGGGAGCACGACAGCTCACCAGGCCATTATGGGTGGCCGGCAGCACGACAGCTCACCAGCACACTATAGGTGGCCGGCAGCATGACAGCTCGCCAGGCCACTATGGGTGACCAGCAGCACGACAGCTCACCAGCACAGTATAGGTGGCCGGCAGTTCGAGAGCTCACCAGCACACTATAGGTGTCCGGTAGCACGACAGCTCACCAGGCCACTTTGGGTGGCCGGCAGCACGACAGCTCACCAGCACACTATAGGTGGCCGGCAGCATGACAGCTCACCAGGCCGCTATAAGTGGCCGGCAGCACGAGAGCTCACCAGCAGAGTATAGGTGGCCGGCAGTTCGAGAGCTCACCAGCACACTATAGGTGGCCGGCAGCACGACAGCTCGCCTGGCCACTATGGGTGACCGGCAGCACGACAGCTCACCAGCACAGTTAAGGTGGCCGGCAGTTCGATGGCTCACCAGAACACTATATGTGGCCAGGAGCGCGACAGCTCACCAGGCCACTATGGGTGGCCGGCAGCACGACAGCTCACCAGGCCGCTATAAGTGGCCGGCAGCACGAGAGCTCACCGGCAGAGTATAGGTGGCCGGCAGTTCGAGAGCTCACTAGCACACTACAGGCGGCCGGCAGCACGACAGCTCACCAGGCCACTATAGGCGGCCGGCAGCACGACAGCTCACCAGGCCACTATAGGTGGCTGGCAGCACGACAGCCCACCAGGCCACTATAGGTGGCCGGCGTCTCGACAGCTCACCAGCACACTATAGATGGCCGGCAGCACGACAGCTCACCAGGCCACTATAGGTGGCCGGCAGCACGACAGCTCACCAGGCCACTATGGGTGACCGGCAGCACGACAGCTCACCAGCCCACTATAGGTGGCCGGCAGCATGACAGCTCATCAGGACGCTATAGGTGTCCGGCAGCACGACAGCTCACCAGCACGGTATAGGTGGCCGGGAGTTCGAGAGCTCACCAGCACACTATAGGTGGCCGGGAGCACGACAGCTCACCAGGCCATTATGGGTGGCCGGCAGCACGACAGCTCACCAGCACACTATAGGTGGCCGGCAGCATGACAGCTCACCAGGACGCTATAGCCGACCGGCAGCACGACAGCTCACCAGCACGGTATGGACGGCCGGCAGTTCGAGAGCTCACCAGCACACTATAGGTGGCCGGGAGCACGACAGCTCACCAGGCCACTATAGGTGGCCGGCATCTCGACAGCTCACCAGCACACTATAGGCGGCCGGCATCTCGACAGCTCACCCGGTCACTATAGGTGGCCGGAAACTCGACAGCTCACCAGGCCGCTATAAGTGGCCGGGAGCACGACAGCTCACCAGGGCGCTATAGGTGGCCGGCAACACGACAGCTCACTGGGCCACTATAGGTGGCCGGCAGGACGACAGCTCACCAGGCCACAGTTGGTGGTCGGCAGGCCGAGAGCTCACCAGCTTACTATACTTGGCCAGCAGCTCGAGACCTCACCCGCACACTATAGGTGGCCGGCAGCACGACAGCTCACCAGGGCACTATATGTGGCCGGCAACAAGACAGCTCACTAGGCCACCATAGGTGGCCGGCAGGACGGCAGCTCACCAGGCCACTATAGGTGGCCGGCATCTCGACAGCTACCAGGCCACTATAGGTGGCCGGCAGCACGACAGCTCACAGGCGGCCGGCAGCACGACAGCCCACCAGGCTACTATAGGCGGCCGGCAGCACGACTGCTCTCCAGGCTACTATAGGTGGCTGGCGTCTCGACCGCTCACCAGGCCGCTATAAGTGGCCAGAAGCTCAAGAGCTCACCAGCACACTATAGATGGCCGGCAGCACGACAGCTCACCAGGCCACTATAGGTGGCCGGCAGCACGAGAGCTCACCAGGCCACTATAGGTGGCCGGCAGCACGACAGCTCACTATAAATGGCGGCAGCTCGAGAGCTCACGAGCGCACTATAGGTGGCCGGCAGCACGACAGCTCACCAGGGCACTATAGGTGGCCGGCAACACGACAGCTCACTAGGCCACTATAGGAGGCCGGCAGGACGACAGCTCTCCAGGCCACTATAGGTGGCCGGCAGCTCGAGAACTCACCAGCACACTGTACATGGCCAGCAGCTCGAGACCTCACCCGCACACTATAGTTGGCCGGCAGCACGACAGCTCACCAGGGCACTATATGTGGCCGGCAACAAGACAGCTCACTAGGCCACCATAGGTGGCCGGCAGGACGACAGATCTCCAGCACACCATAGGTGGCCGGCAGCATGACAGCTCACCAGGACGCTATAGGTGGCCGGCAGCACGACAGCCTAACAGGCCACTATAGGTGGCCGGCAGCACTACAGCTCACCAGGCCACTATAGGTGGCCGGCATCTCGACAGCTCACCAGGCCGCTATAAGTGGCCGGGAGCACGACAGCTCACCAGGGCGCTATAGGTGGCCGGCAACACGACAGCTCACCAGGCCACTATAGGTGGCCGGCAGCACGACAGCTCACTAGGCCATTATAGGTGGCCGGCAGCACGACAGCTCACTAGGCCACAATAAGTGGCCGGCATCTCGGCAGCTCACCAGGCCGCTATAAGTGGCCGGCAGCACGAGAGCTCACCAGCAGAGTATAGGTGGCCGGCAGTTCGAGAGCTCACCAGCACACTATAGGCGGCCGGCAACACGACAGCTCACCCGGCCCCTGTAGGTGGTCGGCAGCACGACAGCTCACCAGGCCACTATAGGTGGCCGGCAGCACGACAGCCCACCAGGCCTGTATAGGTGGCCGGCGTCTCGACAGCTCACCAGGCCGCTATAAGTGGCCCGAAGTTCGAGAGCTCACCAGCACAGTAAAGGTGGCCGGCAGTTCGAGAGCTCACCAGCACACTATAAGTGACCAGCAGCACGAGAGCTCACCAGGCCACTATAGGTGGCCGGCAGCACGACAGCTCACCAGGCCACTATGGGTTGCCGGCGTCTCGACAGCTCACCAGGCCGCCATAAGTGGCCAGAGGCTCGAGAGCTCACCAGCACAGTAAAGGTGGCCGGCAGTTCGAGAGCTCACCAGCACACCATAGGTGGCCGGCAGCATGACAGCTCATCAGGCCACTATAGGCGGCCGGCAGCACGACAGCTCACCAGGCCACTATAGGTGGCCGGCAGCACGACAGCTCACCAGGCCACTATTGGTGGTCGGCAGCACGACAGCTCACCAGGCCACTATAGGTGGCCGGCAGCACGACAGCCCACCAGGCCACTATAGGTGGCCGGCGTCTCGATAGCTCACCAGGCCGCTATAAGTGGCCAGAAAGGTGGCCGGCAGTTCGAGAGCTCACCAGCACACTATAGGTGGCCGGCAGCACGACAGCCCACCAGGCCACGATAGGTAGCCGGAAGCAGGACAGCACACCAGGTCACTATAAGTGACCGGCAGCACGACCGCTCACTAGCGCAGTATAGGTGGCCGGCAGTTCGAGAGCTCACCAGCACACTATAGGTGGCCGGCAGCATGACAGCTCACCAGGACACTATAGGTGGCCGGCAGCACGACAGCTCACCAGGCCACTATGATCTGCCGGCATCTCGACAGCTCACCAGGCCACTATAGGTGGCCGGCAGGACGACAGCTCACCAGGCCACAGTAGGTGGTCGGCAGGCCGAGAGCTCACCAGCTTACTATACTTGGCCAGCAGCTCGAGACCTCACCCGCACACTATAGGTGGCCGGCAGCACGACAGCTCACCAGGGCACTATATGTGGCCGGCAACAAGACAGCTCACTAGGCCACCATAGGTGGCCGGCAGGACGGCAGCTCACCAGGCCACTATAGGTGGCCGGCATCTCGACAGCTACCAGGCCACTATAGGTGGCCGGCAGCACGACAGCTCACAGGCGGCCGGCAGCACGACAGCCCACCAGGCCACTATAGGCGGCCGGCAGCACGACTGCTCTCCAGGCTACTATAGGTGGCTGGCGTCTCGACCGCTCACCAGGCCGCTATAAGTGGCCAGAAGCTCAAGAGCTCACCAGCACACTATAGATGGCCGGCAGCACGACAGCTCACCAGGCCACTATAGGTGGCCGGCAGCACGAGAGCTCACCAGGCCACTATAGGTGGCCGGCAGCACGACAGCTCACTATAGATGGCGGCAGCTCGAGAGCTCACGAGCGCACTATAGGTGGCCGGCAGCACGACAGCTCACCAGGGCACTATAGGTGGCCGGCAACACGACAGCTCACTAGGCCACTATAGGAGGCCGGCAGGACGACAGCTCTCCAGGCCACTATAGGTGGCCGGCAGCTCGAGAACTCACCAGCACACTGTACATGGCCAGCAGCTCGAGACCTCACCCGCACACTATAGTTGGCCGGCAGCACGACAGCTCACCAGGGCACTATATGTGGCCGGCAACAAGACAGCTCACTAGGCCACCATAGGTGGCCGGCAGGACGACAGATCTCCAGCACACTATAGATGGCCGGCAGCACGACAGCTCACCAGGCCACTATAGGTGGCCGGCAGCACGACAGCTTACCAGGCCACTATAGGTGGCAGGCAGCACGACAGCCCACCAGGCCACTATAGGTGGCTGGCGTCTCGGCAGCTCACCAGGCCGCTATAAGTGGCCAGAAGCTCGAGAGCTCACCAGCACAGTAAAGGTGGCCGGCAGTTCGAGAGCTCACCAGCACACCATAGGTGGCCGGCAGCATGACAGCTCACCAGGACGCTATAGGTGGCCGGCAGCAGACAGCCTAACAGGCCACTATAGGTGGCCGGCAGCACTACAGCTCACCAGGCCACTATAGGTGGCCGGCATCTCGACAGCTCACCAGGCCGCTATAAGTGGCCGGGAGCACGACAGCTCACCAGGGCGCTATAGGTGGCCGGCAACACGACAGCTCACCAGGCCACTATAGGTGGCCGGCAGCACGACAGCTCACTAGGCCATTATAGGTGGCCGGCAGCACGACAGCTCACTAGGCCACAATAAGTGGCCGGCATCTCGGCAGCTCACCAGGCCGCTATAAGTGGCCGGCAGCACGAGAGCTCACCAGCAGAGTATAGGTGGCCGGCAGTTCGAGAGCTCACCAGCACACTATAGGCGGCCGGCAGCACGACAGCTCACCCGGCCCCTGTAGGTGGTCGGCAGCACGACAGCTCACCAGGCCACTATAGGTGGCCGGCAGCACGACAGCCCACCAGGCCTGTATAGGTGGCCGGCGTCTCGACAGCTCACCAGGCCGCTATAAGTGGCCCGAAGTTCGAGAGCTCACCAGCACAGTAAAGGTGGCCGGCAGTTCGAGAGCTCACCAGCACACTATAAGTGACCAGCAGCACGAGAGCTCACCAGGCCACTATAGGTGGCCGGCAGCACGACAGCTCACCAGGCCACTATGGGTTGCCGGCGTCTCGACAGCTCACCAGGCCGCCATAAGTGGCCAGAGTCTCGAGAGCTCACCAGCACAGTAAAGGTGGCCGGCAGTTCGAGAGCTCACCAGCACACCATAGGTGGCCGGCAGCATGACAGCTCACCAGGACGCTATAGATGGCCGGCAGCACGACAGCTTTACAGGCCACTATAGGCGGCCGGCAGCACTACAGCTCACCAGGCCACTATAGGTGGCCGGCATCTCAACAGCTCACCAGGCCGCTATAAGTGGCCGGGAGCACGTCAGCTCACCAGGCCACTATAGGTGGCAGGCAGCACGACAGCCCACCAGGCCATTATAGGTGGCCGGCGTCTCGACCGCTCACCAGGCCGCTATTAGTGGCCAGAAGCTCGAGAGCTCAACAGCACACTATAGATGGCCGGCAGCACGACAGCTCACCAGGCCACTATAGGTGGCCGGCAGCACGACAGCTCACCAGGGTACTATATGCGGCCGGCAACAAGACAGCTCACTAGGCCACCATAGGTGGCCGGCAGGGCGACAGCTCACCAAGCCACTATAGGTGGCCGGCATCTCGGCAGCTACCAGGCCACTATAGGTGGCCGGCAGCCCGATAGCTCACCAGGCAGCTATAAGTGGCCGGCAGCACGAGAGCTCACCAGCAGAGTATAGGTGGCTGGCAGTTCGAGAGCTCACCAGCACACTATAGGTGGCCGGCAGCACGACAGCTCGCCAGGCCACTATAGGTGGCCGGCAGCACGACAGCTCACCAGGCCACTATAGGTGGCCGGCAGCACGACAGCCCACCAGGCCACTATAGGTGGCCGGCGTCTCGACAGCTCACCAGGCCGCCATAAGTGGCCAGAGGCTCGAGAGCTCACCAGCACAGTAAAGGTGGCCGGCAGTTCGAGAGCTCACCAGCACACCATAGGTGGCCGGCAGCATGACAGCTCACCAGGACGCTATAGGTGGCCGGCAGCACGACAGCTTAACAGGCCACTATAGGCGGCCGGCAGCACTACAGCTCACCAGGCCACTATAGGTGGCCGGCATCTCAACAGCTCACCAGGCCGCTATAAGTGGCCGGGAGCACGACAGCTCACCAGGGCGCTATAGGTGGCCGGCAACACGACAGCTCACTGGGCCACTATAGGTGGCCGGCAGGACGACAGCTCATCAGGCCACAGTAGGTGGCCGGCAGCACGACAGCTCACCAGGCCACTATAGGTGGCCGGCAGCACGATAGCTCACCATAGATGGCGGGCAGCTCGAGACCTCACCCGCACACTACAGGTGGCCGGCAGCACGACAGCTCACCAGGGCACTATATGTGGCCGGCAACAAGACAGCTCACTAGGCCACCATAGGTGGCCGGCAGTTCGAGAGCTTACTAGCACACTACAGGCGGCCGGCAGCACGACAGCTCACCAGGCCACTATAGGTGGCCGGCAGCACGATAGCTCACCATAGATGGCGGGCAGCTCGAGAGCTCACGAGCACACTATAGGTGGCCGGCAGCACGACAGCTCACCAGAACACTATAGGTGGCCGGCAGCACGACAGCTCGCCAGGCCACTATGGGTGACCGGCAGCACGACAGCTCACCAGCACAGTGTAGGTGGCCGGCAGTTCGAGGGCTCACCAGCACACTATAGGTGGCCAGGAGCGCTACAGCTCACCAGGCCACTATGGGTGGCCGGCAGCACGACAGCTCACCAGGCCGCTATAAGTGGCCGACAGCACGAGAGCTCACCGGCAGAGCATAGGTGGCCGGCAGTTCGAGAGCTCACTAGCACACTACAGGCGGCCGGCAGCACGACAGCTCACCAGGCCACTATAGGCGGCCGGCAGCACGACAGCTCACCAGGCCACTATAGGTGGCAGGCGTCTCGACCGCTCACCAGGCCGCTATAAGTGGCCAGAAGCTCGAAAGCTCACCAGCACACTTTAAGATGGCCGGCAGCACGACAGCTCACCAGGCCACTATAGGTGGCCGGCAGCACGAAAGCTCGCCAGGCCACTATGGGTGACCGGCAGCACGACAGCTCACCAGCACAGTGTAGGTGGCCGGCAGGTCGAGGGCTCACCAGCACACTATAGGTGGCCAGGAGCGCGACAGCTCACCAGGCCACTATGGGTGGCCGGCAGCACGACAGCTCACCAGGCCGCTATAAGTGGCCGGCAGCACGAGAGCTCACCGGCAGAGTATAGGTGGCCGGCAGTTCGAGAGCTCACTAGCACACTACAGGCGGCCGGCAGCACGACAGCTCACCAGGCCACTATAGGCGGCCGGCAGCACGACAGCTCACCAGGCCGCTATAGGTGGCAGGCGTCTCAACCGCTCACCAGGCCGCTATAAGTGGCCAGAAGCTCGAGAGCTCACCAGCACACTATAGATGGTCACAAGGCCACTCTAGACGGCCGGCATCTCGACAGCTCACCAGGCCGCTATAAGTGGCCGGCTGCACGAGAGCTCACCGGCAGAGTATAGGTGGCCGGCAGTTCGAGAGCTCACTAGCACACTACAGGCGGCCGGCAGCACGACAGCTCACCAGGCCACTATAGGCGGCCGGTAGCACGACAGCTCACCAGCAGAGTATAGGTGGCCGGCAGTTCGAGAGCTCACCAGCACACTATAGGCGGCCGGCAACAAGACAGCTCACTAGGCCACCATAGGTGGCCGGCAGGACGACAGCTCACCAGCACACTATAGATGGCCGGCAGCACGACAGCTCACCAGGCCACTATAGGTGGCCGGCAGCACGACAGCTTACCAGGCCGCTATAAGTGGCCGGCAGCACGAGAGCTCACCAGCAGAGTATAGGTGGCCGGCAGTTCGAGAGCTCACCAGCACACTATAGGCGGGCGGCAGCACGACAGCTCATCAGGCCACTATAGGCGGCCGGCAGCACGACAGCTCACCAGGCCACTATAGGTGGCCGGCAGCACGACAGCTCACCAGGCCACTATAGGTGGTCGGCAGCACGACAGCTCACCAGGCCACTATAGGTGGCCGGCAGCACGACAGCCCACCAGGCCACTATAGGTGGCCGGCGTCTCGATAGCTCACCAGGCCGCTATAAGTGGCCAGAAAGGTGGCCGGCAGTTCGAGAGCTCACCAGCACACTATAGGCGGCCGGCAACAAGACAGCTCACTAGGCCACCATAGGTGGCCGGCAGGACGGCAGCTCACCAGCACACTATAGATGGCCGGCAGCACGACAGCTCACCAGGCCACTATAGGTGGCCGGCAGCACGACAGCTTACCAGGCCGCTATAAGTGGCCGGCAGCACGAGAGCTCACCAGCAGAGTATAGGTGGCCGGCAGTTCGAGAGCTCACCAGCACACTATAGGCGGCCGGCAGCACGACAGCTCATCAGGCCACTATAGGCGGCCGGCAGCACGACAGCTCACCAGGCCACTATAGGTGGCCGGCAGCACGACAGCTCACCAGGCCACTATAGGTGGTCGGCAGCACGACAGCCCACCAGGCCACGATAGGTAGCCGGAAGCAGGACAGCACACCAGGTCACTATAAGTGACCGGCAGCACGACCGCTCACTAGCGCAGTATAGGTGGCCGGCAGTTCGAGAGCTCACCAGCACACTATAGGTGGCCGGCAGCATGACAGCTCACCAGGACACTATAGGTGGCCGGCAGCACGACAGCTCACCAGGCCACTATGATCTGCCGGCATCTCGACAGCTCACCAGGCCGCTATAAGTAGCCGGCAGCACGACAGCTCACCAGCACAGTATAGGTGGCCGGCAGTTCGAGAGCTCAACAGCACACTATAGGTGGCCGGCAGCATGACAGCCCACCAGGACGCCATAGGTGGCCGGCAGCACGACAGCTCACCAGGCCACTATAATTTGCCGACATCTCGACAGCTCACCAGGCCGCTATAAGTAGCCGGCAGCACGACAGCTCACCAGCACAGTATAGGTGGCCGGCAGTTCGAGAGCTCAACAGCACACTATAGGTGGCCGGCAGCATGACAGCCCACCAGGACGCCATAGGTGGCCGGCAGCATGACAGCTCACCAGGACACTATAGGTGGCCGGCATCTCGACAGCTCACCAGGCCGCTATAAGTGGCCGGCAGCACGAGAGCTCACCAGCAGAGTATAGGTGGCCGGCAGTTCGAGAGCTCAACAGCACACTATTGGTGGCCGGCAGCACGACAGCTCACCAGGCCACTATAGGTGGCCGGCAGCACGACAGCTCACCAGCACGGTATAGGTGGCCGGCAGTTCGAGAGCTCACCAGCACACTATAGGTGGCCGGGAGCACGACAGGTCACCAGGCCACTATGGGTGGCCGGCAGCACGACAGCTCACCAGCACAGTATAGGTGGCCGGCAGTTCGAGAGCTCACCAGCACACTATAGGTGGCCGGCAGCACGACAGCTCACCAGGGCACTATAGGTGGCCGGCAACACGACAGCTCACTAGGCCACTATATGTGGCCGGCAGGACGACAGCTCTCCAGGCCCCTATAGGTGGCCGGCAGCTCGAGAACTCACCAGCACACTGTACATGGCCAGCAGCTCGAGACCTTACCCGCACACTATAGGTGGCCGGCAGCACGACAGCTCACCAGGGCACTATATGTGGCCGGCAACATGACAGCTCACTAGGCCACTATAGGTGGCCGGCAGGACGACAGCTCACAAGGCCACTCTAGGTGGCCGGCATCTCGACAGCTCACCAGGCCGCTATAAGTGGCCGGCTGCACGAGAGCTCACCGGCAGAGTATAGGTGGCCGGCAGTTCGAGAGATCACTAGCACACTACAGGCGGCCGGCAGCACGACAGCTCACCAGGCCACTATAGGCGGCCGGTAGCACGACAGCCCACCAGCAGAGTATAGGTGGCCGGCAGTTCGAGAGCTCACCAGCACACTATAGGCGGCCGGCAGCACGACAGGTCACCAGGCCACTATAGGCGGCCGGCAGCGCGACAGCTAACCAGGCCACTATAGGTGGCAGGCGTCTCGACCGCTCACCAGGCCGCTATAAGTGGCCAGAAGCTCGAGAGCTCACCAGCCCACTATAGATGGCCGGCAGCACGACAGCTCACCAGGCCACTATAGGTGGCCGGCAGCACGACAGCTCGCCAGGCCACTATGGGTGACCGGCAGCACGACAGCTCACCAGCACAGTGTAGGTGGCCGGCAGTTCGAGGGCTCACCAGCACACTATAGGTGGCCAGGAGCGCGACAGCTCACCAGGCCACTATGGGTGGCCGGCAGCACGACAGCTCACCAGGCCGCTATAAGTGGCCGGCAGCACGAGAGCTCACCGGCAGAGTATAGGTGGCCGGCAGTTCGAGAGCTCACTAGCACACTACAGGCGGCCGGCAGCACGACAGCTCACCAGGCCACTATAGGCGGCCGGCAGTACGACAGCTCACCAGGCCACTATAGGTGGCCGGCATCTCGACAGCTCACCAGGCCGCTATAAGTGGCCGGCAGCACGAGAGCTCACCAGCAGAGTATAGGTGGCCGGCAGTTCGAGAGCTCAACAGCACACTATAGGTGGCCGGCAGCACGACAGCTCACCAGGCCACTATAGGTGGCCGGCAGCACGACAGCTCACCAGCACGGTAAAGGTGGCCGGCAGTTCGAGAGCTCACCAGCACACTATAGGTGGCCGGGAGCACGACAGCTCACCAGGCCACTATGGGTGGCCGGCAGCACGACAGCTCACCAGCACACTATAGGTGGCCGGCAGCATGACAGCTCACCAGGCCGCTATAAGTGGCCGGCAGCACGAGAGCTCACCAGCACAGTATAGGTGGCCGGCAGTTCGAGAGCTCACCAGCACACTATAGGTGGCCGGCAGCACGACAGCTCACCAGGGCACTATAGGTGGCCGGCAACACGACAGCTCACTAGGCCACTATATGTGGCCGGCAGGACGACAGCTCTCCAGGCCCCTATAGGTGGCCGGCAGCTCGAGAACTCACCAGCACACTGTACATGGCCAGCAGCTCGAGACCTTACCCGCACACTACAGGCGGCCGGCACCACGACAGCTCACCAGGCCACTATAGGCGGCCGGCAGCACGACAGCTCACCAGGCCACTATAGGTGGCAGGCGTCTCGACCGCTCACCAGGCCGCTATAAGTGGCCAGAAGCTCGAGAGCTCACCAGCTCACTATAGATGGCCGGCAACACGACAGCTCACTGGGCCACTATAGGTGGCCGGCAGGACGACAGCTCATCAGGCCACAGTAGGTGGCCGGCAGCACGACAGCTCACCAGGCCACTATAGGTGGCCGGCAGCACGATAGCTCACCATAGATGGCGGGCAGCTCGAGACCTCACCCGCACACTACAGGTGGCCGGCAGCACGACAGCTCACCAGGGCACTATATGTGGCCGGCAACAAGACAGCTCACTAGGCCACCATAGGTGGCCGGCAGTTCGAGAGCTTACTAGCACACTACAGGCGGCCGGCAGCACGACAGCTCACCAGGCCACTATAGGTGGCCGGCAGCACGATAGCTCACCATAGATGGCGGGCAGCTCGAGAGCTCACGAGCACACTATAGGTGGCCGGCAGCACGACAGCTCACCAGAACACTATAGGTGGCCGGCAGCACGACAGCTCGCCAGGCCACTATGGGTGACCGGCAGCACGACAGCTCACCAGCACAGTGTAGGTGGCCGGCAGTTCGAGGGCTCACCAGCACACTATAGGTGGCCAGGAGCGCTACAGCTCACCAGGCCACTATGGGTGGCCGGCAGCACGACAGCTCACCAGGCCGCTATAAGTGGCCGACAGCACGAGAGCTCACCGGCAGAGCATAGGTGGCCGGCAGTTCGAGAGCTCACTAGCACACTACAGGCGGCCGGCAGCACGACAGCTCACCAGGCCACTATAGGCGGCCGGCAGCACGACAGCTCACCAGGCCACTATAGGTGGCAGGCGTCTCGACCGCTCACCAGGCCGCTATAAGTGGCCAGAAGCTCGAAAGCTCACCAGCACACTTTAAGATGGCCGGCAGCACGACAGCTCACCAGGCCACTATAGGTGGCCGGCAGCACGAAAGCTCGCCAGGCCACTATGGGTGACCGGCAGCACGACAGCTCACCAGCACAGTGTAGGTGGCCGGCAAGTCGAGGGCTCACCAGCACACTATAGGTGGCCAGGAGCGCGACAGCTCACCAGGCCACTATGGGTGGCCGGCAGCACGACAGCTCACCAGGCCGCTATAAGTGGCCGGCAGCACGAGAGCTCACCGGCAGAGTATAGGTGGCCGGCAGTTCGAGAGCTCACTAGCACACTACAGGCGGCCGGCAGCACGACAGCTCACCAGGCCACTATAGGCGGCCGGCAGCACGACAGCTCACCAGGCCGCTATAGGTGGCAGGCGTCTCAACCGCTCACCAGGCCGCTATAAGTGGCCAGAAGCTCGAGAGCTCACCAGCACACTATAGATGGTCACAAGGCCACTCTAGGTGCCGGCATCTCGACAGCTCACCAGGCCGCTATAAGTGGCCGGCTGCACGAGAGCTCACCGGCAGAGTATAGGTGGCCGGCAGTTCGAGAGCTCACTAGCACACTACAGGCGGCCGGCAGCACGACAGCTCACCAGGCCACTATAGGCGGCCGGTAGCACGACAGCTCACCAGCAGAGTATAGGTGGCCGGCAGTTCGAGAGCTCACCAGCTCACTATAGGCGGCCGGCAACAAGACAGCTCACTAGGCCACCATAGGTGGCCGGCAGGACGACAGCTCACCAGCACACTATAGATGGCCGGCAGCACGACAGCTCACCAGGCCACTATAGGTGGCCGGCAGCACGACAGCTTACCAGGCCGCTATAAGTGGCCGGCAGCACGAGAGCTCACCAGCAGAGTATAGGTGGCCGGCAGTTCGAGAGCTCACCAGCACACTATAGGCGGGCGGCAGCACGACAGCTCATCAGGCCACTATAGGCGGCCGGCAGCACGACAGCTCACCAGGCCACTATAGGTGGCCGGCAGCACGACAGCTCACCAGGCCACTATAGGTGGTCGGCAGCACGACAGCTCACCAGGCCACTATAGGTGGCCGGCAGCACGACAGCCCACCAGGCCACTATAGGTGGCCGGCGTCTCGATAGCTCACCAGGCCGCTATAAGTGGCCAGAAAGGTGGCCGGCAGTTCGAGAGCTCACCAGCACACTATAGGCGGCCGGCAACAAGACAGCTCACTAGGCCACCATAGGTGGCCGGCAGGACGGCAGCTCACCAGCACACTATAGATGGCCGGCAGCACGACAGCTCACCAGGCCACTATAGGTGGCCGGCAGCACGACAGCTTACCAGGCCGCTATAAGTGGCCGGCAGCACGAGAGCTCACCAGCAGAGTATAGGTGGCCGGCAGTTCGAGAGCTCACCAGCACACTATAGGCGGCCGGCAGCACGACAGCTCATCAGGCCACTATAGGCGGCCGGCAGCACGACAGCTCACCAGGCCACTATAGGTGGCCGGCAGCACGACAGCTCACCAGGCCACTATAGGTGGTCGGCAGCACGACAGCCCACCAGGCCACGATAGGTAGCCGGAAGCAGGACAGCACACCAGGTCACTATAAGTGACCGGCAGCACGACCGCTCACTAGCGCAGTATAGGTGGCCGGCAGTTCGAGAGCTCACCAGCACACTATAGGTGGCCGGCAGCATGACAGCTCACCAGGACACTATAGGTGGCCGGCAGCACGACAGCTCACCAGGCCACTATGATCTGCCGGCATCTCGACAGCTCACCAGGCCGCTATAAGTAGCCGGCAGCACGACAGCTCACCAGCACAGTATAGGTGGCCGGCAGTTCGAGAGCTCAACAGCACACTATAGGTGGCCGGCAGCATGACAGCCCACCAGGACGCCATAGGTGGCCGGCAGCACGACAGCTCACCAGGCCACTATAATTTGCCGACATCTCGACAGCTCACCAGGCCGCTATAAGTAGCCGGCAGCACGACAGCTCACCAGCACAGTATAGGTGGCCGGCAGTTCGAGAGCTCAACAGCACACTATAGGTGGCCGGCAGCACGACAGCTCACCAGGCCACTATAGGTGGCCGGCAGCACGACAGCTCACTAGGCCACAATAGGTGGCCGGCATCTCGACAGCTCACCAGGCCGCTATAAGTGGCCGGCAGCACGAGAGCTCACCAGCAGAGTATAGGTGGCCGGCAGTTCGAGAGCTCAACAGCACACTATTGGTGGCCGGCAGCACGACAGCTCACCAGGCCACTATAGGTGGCCGGCAGCACGACAGCTCACCAGCACGGTATAGGTGGCCGGCAGTTCGAGAGCTCACCAGCACACTATAGGTGGCCGGGAGCACGACAGCTCACCAGGCCACTATGGGTGGCCGGCAGCACGACAGCTCACCAGCACAGTATAGGTGGCCGGCAGTTCGAGAGCTCACCAGCACACTATAGGTGGCCGGCAGCACGACAGCTCACCAGGGCACTATAGGTGGCCGGCAACACGACAGCTCACTAGGCCACTATATGTGGCCGGCAGGACGACAGCTCTCCAGGCCCCTATAGGTGGCCGGCAGCTCGAGAACTCACCAGCACACTGTACATGGCCAGCAGCTCGAGACCTTACCCGCACACTATAGGTGGCCGGCAGCACGACAGCTCACCAGGGCACTATATGTGGCCGGCAACATGACAGCTCACTAGGCCACTATAGGTGGCCGGCAGGACGACAGCTCACAAGGCCACTCTAGGTGGCCGGCATCTCGACAGCTCACCAGGCCGCTATAAGTGGCCGGCTGCACGAGAGCTCACCGGCAGAGTATAGGTGGCCGGCAGTTCGAGAGATCACTAGCACACTACAGGCGGCCGGCAGCACGACAGCTCACCAGGCCACTATAGGCGGCCGGTAGCACGACAGCCCACCAGCAGAGTATAGGTGGCCGGCAGTTCGAGAGCTCACCAGCACACTATAGGCGGCCGGCAGCACGACAGGTCACCAGGCCACTATAGGCGGCCGGCAGCGCGACAGCTAACCAGGCCACTATAGGTGGCAGGCGTCTCGACCGCTCACCAGGCCGCTATAAGTGGCCAGAAGCTCGAGAGCTCACCAGCCCACTATAGATGGCCGGCAGCACGACAGCTCACCAGGCCACTATAGGTGGCCGGCAGCACGACAGCTCGCCAGGCCACTATGGGTGACCGGCAGCACGACAGCTCACCAGCACAGTGTAGGTGGCCGGCAGTTCGAGGGCTCACCAGCACACTATAGGTGGCCAGGAGCGCGACAGCTCACCAGGCCACTATGGGTGGCCGGCAGCACGACAGCTCACCAGGCCGCTATAAGTGGCCGGCAGCACGAGAGCTCAACGGCAGAGTATAGGTGGCCGGCAGTTCGAGAGCTCACTAGCACACTACAGGCGGCCGGCAGCACGACAGCTCACCAGGCCACTATAGGCGGCCGGCAGTACGACAGCTCACCAGGCCACTATAGGTGGCCGGCATCTCGACAGCTCACCAGGCCGCTATAAGTGGCCGGCAGCACGAGAGCTCACCAGCAGAGTATAGGTGGCCGGCAGTTCGAGAGCTCAACAGCACACTATAGGTGGCCGGCAGCACGACAGCTCACCAGGCCACTATAGGTGGCCGGCAGCACGACAGCTCACCAGCACGGTAAAGGTGGCCGGCAGTTCGAGAGCTCACCAGCACACTATAGGTGGCCGGGAGCACGACAGCTCACCAGGCCACTATGGGTGGCCGGCAGCACGACAGCTCACCAGCACACTATAGGTGGCCGGCAGCATGACAGCTCACCAGGCCGCTATAAGTGGCCGGCAGCACGAGAGCTCACCAGCACAGTATAGGTGGCCGGCAGTTCGAGAGCTCACCAGCACACTATAGGTGGCCGGCAGCACGACAGCTCACCAGGGCACTATAGGTGGCCGGCAACACGACAGCTCACTAGGCCACTATATGTGGCCGGCAGGACGACAGCTCTCCAGGCCCCTATAGGTGGCCGGCAGCTCGAGAACTCACCAGCACACTGTACATGGCCAGCAGCTCGAGACCTTACCCGCACACTATAGGTGGCCGGCAGCACGACAGCTCACCAGGGCACTATATGTGGCCGGCAACATGACAGCTCACTAGGCCACTATAGGTGGCCGGCAGGACGACAGCTCACAAGGCCACTCTAGGTGGCCGGCATCTCGACAGCTCACCAGGCCGCTATAAGTGGCCGGCTGCACGAGAGCTCACCGGCAGAGTATAGGTGGCCGGCAGTTCGAGAGCTCACTAGCACACTACAGGCGGCCGGCAGCACGACAGCTCACCAGGCCACTATAGGCGGCCGGTAGCACGACAGCTCACTAGCAGAGTATAGGTGGCCGGCAGTTCGAGAGCTCACCAGCACACTATAGGCGGCCGGCAGCACGACAGCTCACCAGGCCACTATAGGCGGCCGGCAGCACGACAGCTCACCAGGCCACTATAGGTGGCAGGCGTCTCGACCGCTCACCAGGCCGCTATAAGTGGCCAGAAGCTCGAGAGCTCACCAGCACACTATAGATGGCCGGCAGCACGACAGCTCACCAGGCCACTATAGGTGGCCGGCAGCACGACAGCTCGCCAGGCCACTATGGGTGACCGGCAGCACGACAGCTCACCAGCACAGTGTAGGTGGCCGGCAGTTCGAGGGCTCACCAGCACACTATAGGTGGCCAGGAGCGCGACAGCTCACCAGGCCACTATGGGTGGCCGGCAGCACGACAGCTCACCAGGCCGCTATAAGTGGCCGGCAGCACGAGAGCTCACCGGCAGAGTATAGGTGGCCGGCAGTTCGAGAGCTCACTAGCACACTACAGGCGGCCGGCAGCACGACAGCCCACCAGGCCACTATAGGCGGCCGGCAGCACGACAGCTCACCAGTCCACTATAGGCGGCCGGCAGCACGACAGCTCACCAGGCCGCTATAAGTGGCCGGCAGCACGAGAGCTCACCGGCAGAGTATAGGTGGCCGGCAGTTCGAGAGCTCACTAGCACACTACAGGCAGCCGGCACCACGACAGCTCACCAGGCCACTATAGGCGGCCGGCAGCACGACAGCTCACCAGGCCACTATAGGTGGCAGGCGTCTCGACCGCTCACCAGGCCGCTATAAGTGGCCAGAAGCTCGAGAGCTCACCAGCACACTATAGATGGCCGGCAGCACGACAGCTCACCAGGCCACTATAGGTGGCCGGCAGCACGACAGCTCGCCAGGCCACTATGGGTGACCGGCAGCACGAGAGCTCACCAGCACAGTGTAGGTGGCCGGCAGTTCGAGGGCTCACCAGCACACTATAGGTGGCCAGGAGCGCGACAGCTCACCAGGCCACTATGGGTGGCCGGCAGCACGACAGCTCACCAGGCCGCTATAAGTGGCCGGCAACACGAGAGCTCACCGGCAGAGTATAGGTGGCCGGCAGTTCGAGAGCTCACTAGCACACTACAGGCGGCCGGCACCACGACAGCTCACCAGGCCACTATAGGCGGCCGGCAGCACGACAGCTCACCAGGCCACTATAGGTGGCAGGCGTCTCGACCGCTCACCAGGCCGCTATAAGTGGCCAGAAGCTCGAGAGCTCACCAGCTCACTATAGATGGCCGGCAGCACGACAGCTCACCAGGCCACTATAGGCGGCCGGCAGCACGACAGCTCACCAGGCCACTATAGGTGGCAGATGTCTCGACCGCTCACCAGGCCGCTATAAGTGGCCAGAAGCTCGAGAGCTCACCAGCACAGTATAGGTGGCCGGCAGTTCGAGAGCTCACCAGCACACTATAGGCGGCCGGCAGCACGACAGCTCATCAGGCCACTATAGGCGGCCGGCAGCACGACAGCTCACCAGGCCACTATAGGTGGCCGGCAGCACGACATCTCTCCAGGCTACTATAGGTGGCCGGCAGCACGACAGCCCACCAGGCCACTATAAGTGGCCGGCGTCTCGACAGCTCACCAGGCCGCTATAAGTGGCCAGAAAGGTGGCCGGCAGTTCGAGAGCTCACCAGCACACTATAGGTGGCCGGCAGCACGACAGCCCACCAGGCCACGATAGGTAGCCGGAAGCAGGACAGCACACCAGGTCACTATAAGTGACCGGCAGCACGACCGCTCACTAGCGCAGTATAGGTGGCCGGCAGTTCGAGAGCTCACCAGCACACTATAGGTGGCCGGCAGCATGACAGCTCACCAGGACACTATAGGTGGCCGGCAGCACGACAGCTCACCAGGCCACTATGATCTGCCGGCATCTCGACAGCTCACCAGGCCACTATAAGTAGCCGGCAGCACGACAGCTCACCAGCACAGTATAGGTGGCCGGCAGTTCGAGAGCTCAACAGCACACTATAGGTGGCCGGCAGCATGACAGCCCACCAGGACGCCATAGGTGGCCGGCAGCACGACAGCTCACCAGGCCACTATAATTTGCCGGCATCTCGACAGCTCACCAGGCCGCTATAAGTAGCCGGCAGCACAGTATAGGTGGCCGGCAGTTCGAGAGCTCAACAGCACACTATAGGTGGCCGGCAGCACGACAGCTCGCCAGGCCACTATAGGTGGCCGGCAGCACGACAGCTCACTAGGCCACAATAGGTGGCCGGCATCTCGACAGCTCACCAGGCCGCTATAAGTGGCCGGCAGCACGAGAGCTCACCAGCAGAGTATAGGTGGCCGGCAGTTCGAGAGCTCAACAGCACACTATAGGTGGCCGGCAGCACGACAGCTCACAAGGCCACTATGGGTGGCCGGCAGCACGACAGCTCACCAGCACACTATAGGTGGCCGGCAGCATGACAGCTCACCAGGCCGCTATAAGTGGCCGGCAGCACGAGAGTTCACCAGCACAGTATAGGTGGCCGGCAGTTCGAGAGCTCACCAGCACACTATAGGTGGCCGGCAGCACGACAGCTCACCAGGGCACTATAGGTGGCCGGCAGCACGACAGCTCACTAGGCCACAATAGGTGGCCGGCATCTCGACAGCTCACCAGGCCGCTATAAGTGGCCCGCAGCACGAGAGCTCACCAGCAGAGTATAGGTGGCCGGCAGTTCGAGAGCTCAACAGCACACTATAGGTGGCCGGCAGCACGACAGCTCACCAGCACGGTATAGGTGGCCGGCAGTTCGAGAGCTCACCAGCACACTATAGGTGGCCGGGAGCACGACAGCTCACCAGGCCACTATGGGTGGCCGGCAGCACGACAACTCACCAGCACACTATAGGTGGCCGGCAGCATGACAGCTCACCAGGCCGCTATAAGTGGCCGGCAGCACGAGAGCTTACCAGCACAGTATAGGTGGCCGGCAGTTCGAGAGCTCACCAGCACACTATAGGTGGCCGGCAGCACGACAGCTCACCAGGGCACTATAGGTGGCCGGCAACACGACAGCTCACTAGGCCACTATATGTGGCCGGCAGGACGACAGCTCTCCAGGCCCCTATAGGTGGCCGGCAGCTCGAGAACTCACCAGCACACTGTACATGGCCAGCAGCTCGAGACCCTACCCGCACACTATAGGTGGCCGGCAGCACGACAGCTCACCAGGGCACTATATGTGGCCGGCAACATGACAGCTCACTAGGCCACTATAGATGGCCGGCAGGACGACAGCTCACAAGGCCACTCTAGGTGGCCGGCATCTCGACAGCTCACCAGGCCGCTATAAGTGGCCGGCAGCACGAGAGCTCACCGGCAGAGTATAGGTGGCCGGCAGTTCGAGAGCTCACTAGCACACTACAGGCGGTCGGCAGCACGACAGCTCACCAGGCCACTATAGGCGGCCGGTAGCACGACAGCTCACCAGCAGAGTATAGGTGGCCGGCAGTTCGAGAGCTCACCAGCACACTATAGGCGGCCGGCAGCACGACAGCTCACCAGGCCACTATAGGCGGCCGGCAGCACGACAGCTCACCAGGCCACTATAGGTGGCAGGCGTCTCGACCGCTCACCAGGCCGCTATAAGTGGCCAGAAGCTCGAGAGCTCACCAGCACACTATAGATGGCCGGCAGCACGACAGCTCACCAGGCCACTATAGGTGGCCGGCAGCACGACAGCTCGCCAGGCCACTATGGGTGACCGGCAGCACGACAGCTCACCAGCACAGTGTAGGTGGCCGGCAGTTCGAGGGCTCACCAGCACACTATAGGTGGCCAGGAGCGCGACAGCTCACCGGGCCACTATGGGTGGCCGGCAGCACGACAGCTCACCAGGCCGCTATAAGTGGCCGGCAGCACGAGAGCTCACCGGCAGAGTATAGGTGGCCGGCAGTTCGAGAGCTCACTAGCACACTACAGGCGGCCGGCAGCACGACAGCTCACCAGGCCACTATAGGCGGCCGGCAGCACGACAGCTCACCAGGCCACTATAGGTGGCAGGCGTCTCGACCGCTCACCAGGCCGCTATAAGTGACCAGAAGCTCGAGAGCTCACCAGTACACTATAGAGGGCCGGCAGCACAACAGCTCACCAGGCCACTATAGGTGGCCGGCAGCACGACAGCTCGCCAGGCCACTATGGGTGACCGGCAGCACGAGAGCTCACCAGCACAGTGTAGGTGGCCGGCAGTTCGAGGCCTCACCAGCACACTGTAGGTGGCCAGGAGCGCGACAGCTCACCAGGCCACTATGGGTGGCCGGCAGCACGACAGCTCACCAGGCCGCTATAAGTGGCCGGCAGCACGAGAGCTCACCGGCAGAGTATAGGTGGCCGGCAGTTCGAGAGCTCACTAGCACACTACAGGCGGCCGGCAGCACGACAGCTCACCAGGCCACTATAGGCGGCCGGCAGGACGACAGCTCACCAGGCCACTATAGGTGGCAGGCGTATCGACCGCTCACCAGGCCGCTATAAGTGGCCAGAAGCTCGAGAGCTCACCAGCACACTATAGATGGCCGGCAGCACGACAGCTCACCAGGCCACTATAGGTGGCCGGCAGCACGACAGCTCGCCAGGCCACTATGGGTGACCGGCAGCACGACAGCTCACCAGCACAGTGTAGGTGGCCGGCAGTTCGAGGGCTCACCAGCACACTATAGGTGGCCAGGAGCGCGACAGCTCACCAGGCCACTATGGGTGGCCGACAGCACGACAGCTCACCAGGCCGCTATAAGTCGCCGGCAGCACGAGAGCTCACCGGCAGAGTATAGGTGGCCGGCAGTTCGAGAGCTCACTAGCACACTACAGGCGGCCGGCACCACGACAGCTCACCAGGCCACTATAGGGGGCCGGCAGCACGACAGCTCACCAGGCCACTATAGGTGGCAGGCGTCTAGACCGCTCACCAGGCCGCTATAAGTGGCCAGAAGCTCGAGAGCTCACCAGCACACTATAGATGGCCGGCAGCACGACAGCTCACCAGGCCACTATAGGCGGCCGGCAGCACGACAGCTCACCAGGCCACTATAGGTGGCAGGTGTCTCGACCGCTCACCAGGCCGCTATAAGTGGCCAGAAGCTCGAGAGCTCACCAGCACAGTATAGGTGGCCGGCAGTTCGAGAGCTCACCAGCACACTTAAGGCGGCCGGCAGCACGACAGCTCATCAGGCCACTATAGGCGGCCGGCAGCACGACAGCTCACCAGGCCACTATAGGTGGCCGGCAGCACGACAGCTCACCAGGCCACTATAGGTGGCCGGCAGCACGACAGCCCACCAGGCCACTATAGGTGGCCGGCGTCTCGACAGCTCACCAGGCCGCTATAAGTGGCCAGGAAGGTGGCCGGCAGTTCGAGAGCTCACCAGCACACTATAGGTGGCCGGCAGCACGACAGCCCACCAGGCCACGATAGGTAGCCGGAAGCAGGACAGCACACCAGGTCACTATAAGTGACCGGCAGCACGACCGCTCACTAGCGCAGTATAGGTGGCCGGCAGTTCGAGAGCTCACCAGCACACTATAGGTGGCCGGCAGCATGACAGCTCACCAGGACACTATAGGTGGCCGGCAGCACGACAGCTCACCAGGCCACTATGATCTGCCGGCATCTCGACAGCTCACCAGGCCGCTATAAGTAGCCGGCAGCACGACAGCTCACCAGCACAGTATAGGTGGCCGGCAGTTCGAGAGCTCAACAGCACACTATAGGTGGCCGGCAGCATGACAGCCCACCAGGACGCCATAGGTGGCCGGCAGCACGACAGCTCACCAGGCCACTATAATTTGCCGACATCTCGACAGCTCACCAGGCCGCTATATGTAGCCGGCAGCACGACAGCTCACCAGCACAGTATAGGTGGCCGGCAGTTCGAGAGCTCAACAGCACACTATAGGTGGCCGGCAGCATGACAGCTCACCAGGACACTATAGGTGGCCGGCAGCACGACAGCTCACTAGGCCACAATAGGTGGCCGGCATCTCGACAGCTCACCAGGCCGCTATAAGTAGCCGGCGGCACGAGAGCTCACCAGCAGAGTATAGGTGGCCGGCAGTTCGAGAGCTCAACAGCACACTATAGGTGGCCGGCAGCATGACAGCTCACCAGGACACTATAGGTGGCCGGCAGCACGACAGCTCACTAGGCCACAATAGGTGGCCGGCATCTCGACAGCTCACCAGGCCGCTATAAGTAGCCGGCGGCACGAGAGCTCACCAGCAGAGTATAGGTGCCCGGCAGTTCGAGAGCTCACCAGCACACTATAGGTGGCCGGCAGCACGACAGCTCACCAGGGCACTATAGGTGGCCGGCAGCACGACAGCTCGCCAGGCCACTATAGGTGGCCGGCAGCACGACAGCTCACCAGGCCGCTATAAGTGGCCGGCAGCACGAGAGCTCACCAGCACAGTATAGGTGGCCGGCAGTTCGAGAGCTCACCAGCACACTATAGGTGGCCGGCAGCACGACAGCTCACCAGGGCACTCTAGGTGGCCGGCAACACGACAGCTCACTAGGCCACTATATGTGGCCGGCAGGACGACAGCTCTCCAGGCCCCTATAGGTGGCCGGCAGCTCGAGAACTCACCAGCACACTGTACATGGCCAGCAGCTCGAGACCTTACCCGCACACTATAGGTGGCCGGCAGCACGACAGCTCACCAGGGCACTATATGTGGCCGGCAACATGACAGCTCACTAGGCCACTATAGGTGGCCGGCAGGACGACAGCTCAGAAGGCCACTCTAGGTGGCCGGCATCTCGACAGCTCACCAGGCCGCTATAAGTGGCCGGCAGCACGAGAGCTCACCGGCAGAGTATAGGTGGCCGGCAGTTCGAGAGCTCACTAGCACACTACAGGCGGCCGGCAGCACGACAGCTCACCAGGCCACTATAGGCGGCCGGTAGCACGACAGCTCACCAGCAGAGTATAGGTGGCCGGCAGTTCGAGAGCTCACCAGCACACTATAGGCGGCCGGCAGCACGACAGCTCACCAGGCCACTATAGGCGGCCGGTAGCACGACAGCTCACCAGCAGAGTATAGGTGGCCGGCAGTTCGAGAGCTCACCAGCACACTATAGGCGGCCGGCAGCACGACAGCTCACCAGGCCACTATAGGCGGCCGGCAGCACGACAGCTCACCAGGCCACTATAGGTGGCAGGCGTCTCGACCGCTCACCAGGCCGCTATAAGTGGCCAGAAGCTCGAGAGCTCACTAGCACACTACAGGCGGCCGGCAGCACGACAGCTCACCAGGCCACTGTAGGCGGCCGGTAGCACGACAGCTCACCAGCAGAGTATAGGTGGCCGGCAGTTCGAGAGCTTACTAGCACACTACAGGCGGCCGGCAGCACGACAGCTCACCAGGCCACTATAGGCGGCCGGTAGCACGACAGCTCACCAGCAGAGTATAGGTGGCCGGCAGTTCGAGAGCTCACCAGCACACTATAGGCGGCCGGCAGCACGACAGCTCACCAGGCCACTATAGGCGGCCGGTAGCACGACAGCTCACCAGCAGAGTATAGGTGGCCGGCAGTTCGAGAGCTCACCAGCACACTATAGGCGGCCGGCAGCACGACAGCTCACCAGGCCACTATAGGTGGCCGGCAGCACGACAGCTCACTAGGCCACAATAGGTGGCCGGCATCTCGACAGCTCACCAGGCCGCTATAAGTAGCCGGCGGCACGAGAGCTCACCAGCAGAGTATAGGTGGCCGGCAGTTCGAGAGCTCACCAGCACACTATAGGTGGCCGGGAGCACGACAGCTCACCAGGCCACTATGGGTGGCCGGCAGCACGACAGCTCACCAGCACACTATAGGTGGCCGGCAGCATGACAGCTCACCAGGCCGCTATAAGTGGCCGGCAGCACGAGAGCTCACCAGCACAGTATAGGTGGCCGGCAGTTCGAGAGCTCACCAGCACACTATAGGAGGCCGGCAGCACGACAGCTCACCAGGGCACTCTAGGTGGCCGGCAACACGACAGCTCACTAGGCCACTATATGTGGCCGGCAGGACGACAGCTCACAAGGCCACTCTAGGTGGTCGGCATCTCGACAGCTCACCAGGCCGCTATAAGTGGCCGGCAGCACGAGAGCTCACCGGCAGAGTATAGGTGGCCGGCAGTTCGAGAGCTCACTAGCACACTACAGGCGGCCGGCAGCACGACAGCTCACCAGGCCACTATAGGCGGCCGGTAGCACGACAGCTCACCAGCAGAGTATAGGTGGCCGGCAGTTCGAGAGCTCACCAGCACACTATAGGTGGCCAGGAGCGCGACAGCTCACCAGGCCACTATGGGTGGCCGGCAGCACGACAGCTCACCAGGCCGCTATAAGTGGCCGGCAGCACGAGAGCTCACCGGCAGAGTATAGGTGGCCGGCAGTTCGAGAGCTCACTAGCACACTACAGGCGGCCGGCAGCACGACACCTCACCAGGCCACTATAGTCGACCGGCAGCACGACAGCTCACCAGGCCACTATAGGTGGCAGGCGTCTCGACCGCCCACCAGGCCGCTATAAGTGGCCAGAAGCTCGAGAGCTCACCAGCACACTATAGATGGCCGGCAGCACGACAGCTCACCAGGCCACTATAGGTGGCCGGCAGCACGACAGCTCGCCAGGCCACTATGGGTGACCGGCAGCACGACAGCTCACCAGCACAGTGTAGGTGGCCGGCAGTTCGAGGGCTCACCAGCACACTATAGGTGGCCAGGAGCGCGACAGCTCACCAGGCCACTATGGGTGGCCGGCAGCACGACAGCTCACCAGGCCGCTATAAGTGGCCGGCAGCACGAGAGCTCACCGGCAGAGTATAGGTGGCCGGCAGTTCGAGAGCTCACTAGCACACTACAGGCGGCCGGCAGCACGACAGCCCACCAGGCCACTATAGGCGGCCGGTAGCACGACAGCTCACCAGGGCACTATATGTGGCCGGCAACATGACAGCTCACTAGGCCACTATAGGTGGCCGGCAGGACGACAGCTCACAAGGCCACTCTAGGTGGCCGGCATCTCGACAGCTCACCAGGCCGCTATAAGTGGCCGGCTGCACGAGAGCTCACCGGCAGAGTATAGGTGGCCGGCAGTTCGAGAGCTCACTAGCACACTACAGGCGGCCGGCAGCACGACAGCTCACCAGGCCACTATAGGCGGCCGGTAGCACGACAGCTCACCAGCAGAGTATAGGTGGCCGGCAGTTCGAGAGCTCACCAGCACACTATAGGCGGCCGGCAGCACGACAGCTCACCAGGCCACTATAGGCGGCCGGCAGCACGACAGCTCACCAGGCCACTATAGGTGGCAGGCGTCTCGACCGCTCACCAGGCCGCTATAAGTGGCCAGAAGCTCGAGAGCTCACCAGCACACTATAGATGGCCGGCAGCACGACAGCTCACCAGGCCACTATAGGTGGCCGGCAGCACGACAGCTCGCCAGGCCACTATGGGTGACCGGCAGCACGACAGCTCACCAGCACAGTGTAGGTGGCCGGCAGTTCGAGGGCTCACCAGCACACTATAGGTGGCCAGGAGCGCGACAGCTCACCAGGCCACTATGGGTGGCCGGCAGCACGACAGCTCACCAGGCCGCTATAAGTGGCCGGCAGCACGGGAGCTCACCGGCAGAGTATAGGTGGCCGGCAGTTCGAGAGCTCACTAGCACACTACAGGCGGCCGGCAGCACGACAGCCCACCAGGCCACTATAGGCGGCCGGCAGCACGACAGCTCACCAGTCCACTATAGGCGGCCGGCAGCACGACAGCTCACCAGGCCGCTATAAGTGGCCGGCAGCACGAGAGCTCACCGGCAGAGTATAGGTGGCCGGCAGTTCGAGAGCTCACTAGCACACTACAGGCAGCCGGCACCACGACAGCTCACCAGGCCACTATAGGCGGCCGGCAGCACGACAGCTCACCAGGCCACTATAGGTGGCAGGCGTCTCGACCGCTCACCAGGCCGCTATAAGGGGCCAGAAGCTCGAGAGCTCACCAGCACACTATAGATGGCCGGCAGCACGACAGCTCACCAGGCCACTATAGGTGGCCGGCAGCACGACAGCTCGCCAGGCCACTATGGGTGACCGGCAGCACGAGAGCTCACCAGCACAGTGTAGGTGGCCGGCAGTTCGAGGGCTCACCAGCACACTATAGGTGGCCAGGAGCGCGACAGCTCACCAGGCCACTATGGGTGGCCGGCAGCACGACAGCTCACCAGGCCGCTATAAGTGGCCAGCAACACGAGAGCTCACCGGCAGAGTATAGGTGGCCGGCAGTTCGAGAGCTCACTAGCACACTACAGGCGGCCGGCACCACGACAGCTCACCAGGCCAATATAGGCGGCCGGCAGCACGACAGCTCACCAGGCCACTATAGG
The DNA here is from genome assembly GCA_951905685.1 of Eumerus sabulonum. Taxonomy (NCBI): domain Eukaryota; kingdom Metazoa; phylum Arthropoda; class Insecta; order Diptera; family Syrphidae; genus Eumerus; species Eumerus sabulonum. The sequence continues at coordinate 145,831,973 of OX645060.1, read as the reverse complement.
TGGCAGGCGTCTCGACCGCTCACCAGGCCGCTATAAGTGGCCAGAAGCTCGAGAGCTCACCAGCTCACTATAGATGGCCGGCAGCACGACAGCTCACCAGGCCACTATAGGCGGCCGGCAGCACGACAGCTCACCAGGCCACTATAGGTGGCAGATGTCTCGACCGCTCACCAGGCCGCTATAAGTGGCCAGAAGCTCGAGAGCTCACCAGCACAGTATAGGTGGCCGGCAGTTCGAGAGCTCACCAGCACACTATAGGCGGCCGGCAGCACGACAGCTCATCAGGCCACTATAGGCGGCCGGCAGCACGACAGCTCACCAGGCCACTATAGGTGGCCGGCAGCACGACATCTCTCCAGGCTACTATAGGTGGCCGGCAGCACGACAGCCCACTAGGCCACAATAGGTGGCCGGCATCTCGACAGCTCACCAGGCCGCTATAAGTGGCCCGCAGCACGAGAGCTCACCAGCAGAGTATAGGTGGCCGGCAGTTCGAGAGCTCAACAGCACACTATAGGTGGCCGGCAGCACGACAGCTCACCAGGCCACTATGGGTGGCCGGCAGCACGACAACTCACCAGCACACTATAGGTGGCCGGCAGCATGACAGCTCACCAGGCCGCTATAAGTGGCCAGAAGCTCGAGAGCTCACCAGCACACTATAGATGGCCGGCAGCACGACAACTCACCAGGCCACTATAGGTGGCCGGCAGCACGACAGCTCGCCAGGCCACTATGGGTGACCGGCAGCACGACAGCTCACCAGCACAGTGTAGGTGGCCGGCAGTTCGAGGGCTCACCAGCACACTATAGGTGGCCAGGAGCGCGACAGCTCACCAGGCCACTATGGGTGGCCGGCAGCACGACAGCTCACCAGGCCGCTATAAGTGGCCGGCAGCACGAGAGCTCACCGGCAGAGTATAGGTGGCCGGCAGTTCGAGAGCTCACTAGCACACTACAGGCGGCCGGCAGCACGACAGCCCACCAGGCCACTATAGGCGGCCGGTAGCACGACAGCTCACCAGGGCACTATATGTGGCCGGCAACATGACAGCTCACTAGGCCACTATAGGTGGCCGGCAGGACGACAGCTTACAAGGCCACTCTAGGTGGCCGGCATCTCGACAGCTCACCAGGCCGCTATAAGTGGCCGGCTGCACGAGAGCTCACCGGCAGAGTATAGGTGGCCGGCAGTTCGAGAGCTCACCAGCACACTATAGGTGGCCGGGAGCACGACAGCTCACCAGGCCACTATGGGTGGCCGGCAGCACGACAACTCACCAGCACACTATAGGTGGCCGGCAGCATGACAGCTCACCAGGCCGCTATAAGTGGCCGGCAGCACGAGAGCTTACCAGCACAGTTTAGGTGGCCGGCAGTTCGAGAGCTCACCAGCACACTATAGGTGGCCGGCAGCACGACAGCTCACCAGGGCACTATAGGTGGCCGGCAACACGACGGCTCACTAGGCCACTATATGTGGCCGGCAGGACGACAGCTCTCCAGGCCCCTATAGGTGGCCGGCAGCTCGAGAACTCACCAGCACACTGTACATGGCCAGCAGCTCGAGACCCTACCCGCACACTATAGGTGGCCGGCAGCACGACAGCTCACCAGGGCACTATATGTGGCCGGCAACATGACAGCTCACTAGGCCACTATAGATGGCCGGCAGGACGACAGCTCACAAGGCCACTCTAGGTGGCCGGCATCTCGACAGCTCACCAGGCCGCTATAAGTGGCCGGCAGCACGAGAGCTCACCGGCAGAGTATAGGTGGCCGGCAGTTCGAGAGCTCACTAGCACACTACAGGCGGTCGGCAGCACGACAGCTCACCAGGCCACTATAGGCGGCCGGTAGCACGACAGCTCACCAGCAGAGTATAGGTGGCCGGCAGTTCGAGAGCTCACCAGCACACTATAGGCGGCCGGCAGCACGACAGCTCACCAGGCCACTATAGGCGGCCGGCAGCACGACAGATCACCAGGCCACTATAGGTGGCAGGCGTCTCGACCGCTCACCAGGCCGCTATAAGTGGCCAGAAGCTCGAGAGCTCACCAGCACACTATAGATGGCCGGCAGCACGACAGCTCACCAGGCCACTATAGGTGGCCGGCAGCACGACAGCTCGCCAGGCCACTATGGGTGACCGGCAGCACGACAGCTCACCAGCACAGTGTAGGTGGCCGGCAGTTCGAGGGCTCACCAGCACACTATAGGTGGCCAGGAGCGCGACAGCTCACCGGGCCACTATGGGTGGCCGGCAGCACGACAGCTCACCAGGCCGCTATAAGTGGCCGGCAGCACGAGAGCTCACCGGCAGAGTATAGGTGGCCGGCAGTTCGAGAGCTCACTAGCACACTACAGGCGGCCGGCAGCACGACAGCTCACCAGGCCACTATAGGCGGCCGGCAGCACGACAGCTCACCAGGCCACTATAGGTGGCAGGCGTCTCGACCGCTCACCAGGCCGCTATAAGTGGCCAGAAGCTCGAGAGCTCACCAGTACACTATAGAGGGCCGGCAGCACAACAGCTCACCAGGCCACTATAGGTGGCCGGCAGCACGACAGCTCGCCAGGCCACTATGGGTGACCGGCAGCACGAGAGCTCACCAGCATAGTGTAGGTGGCCGGCAGTTCGAGGCCTCACCAGCACACTATAGGTGGCCAGGAGCGCGACAGCTCACCAGGCCACTATGGGTGGCCGGCAGCACGACAGCTCACCAGGCCGCTATAAGTGGCCGGCAGCACGAGAGCTCACCGGCAGAGTATAGGTGGCCGGCAGTTCGAGAGCTCACTAGCACACTACAGGCGGCCGGCAGCACGACAGCTCACCAGGCCACTATAGGCGGCCGGCAGGACGACAGCTCACCAGGCCACTATAGGTGGCAGGCGTATCGACCGCTCACCAGGCCGCTATAAGTGGCCAGAAGCTCGAGAGCTCACCAGCACACTATAGATGGCCGGCAGCACGACAACTCACCAGGCCACTATAGGTGGCCGGCAGCACGACAGCTCGCCAGGCCACTATGGGTGACCGGCAGCACGACAGCTCACCAGCACAGTGTAGGTGGCCGGCAGTTCGAGGGCTCACCAGCACACTATAGGTGGCCAGGAGCGCGACAGCTCACCAGGCCACTATGGGTGGCCGACAGCACGACAGCTCACCAGGCCGCTATAAGTCGCCGGCAGCACGAGAGCTCACCGGCAGAGTATAGGTGGCCGGCAGTTCGAGAGCTCACTAGCACACTACAGGCGGCCGGCACCACGACAGCTCACCAGGCCACTATAGGGGGCCGGCAGCACGACAGCTCCCCAGGCCACTATAGGTGGCAGGCGTCTAGACCGCTCACCAGGCCGCTATAAGTGGCCAGAAGCTCGAGAGCTCACCAGCACACTATAGATGGCCGGCAGCACGACAGCTCACCAGGCCACTATAGGCGGCCGGCAGCACGACAGCTCACCAGGCCACTATAGGTGGCAGGTGTCTCGACCGCTCACCAGGCCGCTATAAGTGGCCAGAAGCTCGAGAGCTCACCAGCACCGTATAGGTGGCCGGCAGTTCGAGAGCTCACCAGCACACTTAAGGCGGCCGGCAGCACGACAGCTCATCAGGCCACTATAGGCGGCCGGCAGCACGACAGCTCACCAGGCCACTATAGGTGGCCGGCAGCACGACAGCTCACCAGGCCACTATAGGTGGCCGGCAGCACGACAGCCCACCAGGCCGCTATAGGTGGCCGGCGTCTCGACAGCTCACCAGGCCGCTATAAGTGGCCAGGAAGGTGGCCGGCAGTTCGAGAGCTCACCAGCACACTATAGGTGGCCGGCAGCACGACAGCCCACCAGGCCACGATAGGTAGCCGGAAGCAGGACAGCACACCAGGTCACTATAAGTGACCGGCAGCACGACCGCTCACTAGCGCAGTATAGGTGGCCGGCAGTTCGAGAGCTCACCAGCACACTATAGGTGGCCGGCAGCATGACAGCTCACCAGGACACTATAGGTGGCCGGCAGCACGACAGCTCACCAGGCCACTATGATCTGCCGGCATCTCGACAGCTCACCAGGCCGCTATAAGTAGCCGGCAGCACGACAGCTCACCAGCACAGTATAGGTGGCCGGCAGTTCGAGAGCTCAACAGCACACTATAGGTGGCCGGCAGCATGACAGCCCACCAGGACGCCATAGGTGGCCGGCAGCACGACAGCTCACCAGGCCACTATAATTTGCCGACATCTCGACAGCTCACCAGGCCGCTATAAGTAGCCGGCAGCACGACAGCTCACCAGCACAGTATAGGTGGCCGGCAGTTCGAGAGCTCAACAGCACACTATAGGTGGCCGGCAGCATGACAGCTCACCAGGACACTATAGGTGGCCGGCAGCACGACAGCTCACTAGGCCACAATAGGTGGCCGGCATCTCGACAGCTCACCAGGCCGCTATAAGTAGCCGGCGGCACGAGAGCTCACCAGCAGAGTATAGGTGGCCGGCAGTTCGAGAGCTCAACAGCACACTATAGGTGGCCGGCAGCATGACAGCTCACCAGGACACTATAGGTGGCCGGCAGCACGACAGCTCACTAGGCCACAATAGGTGGCCGGCATCTCGACAGCTCACCAGGCCGCTATAAGTAGCCGGCGGCACGAGAGCTCACCAGCAGAGTATAGGTGGCCGGCAGTTCGAGAGCTCACCAGCACACTATAGGTGGCCGGCAGCACGACAGCTCACCAGGGCACTATAGGTGGCCGGCAGCACGACAGCTCGCCAGGCCACTATAGGTGGCCGGCAGCACGACAGCTCACCAGGCCGCTATAAGTGGCCGGCAGCACGAGAGCTCACCAGCACAGTATAGGTGGCCGGCAGTTCGAGAGCTCACCAGCACACTATAGGTGGCCGGCAGCACGACAGCTCACCAGGGCACTCTAGGTGGCCGGCAACACGACAGCTCACTAGGCCACTATATGTGGCCGGCAGGACGACAGCTCTCCAGGCCCCTATAGGTGGCCGGCAGCTCGAGAACTCACCAGCACACTGTACATGGCCAGCAGCTCGAGACCTTACCCGCACACTATAGGTGGCCGGCAGCACGACAGCTCACCAGGGCACTATATGTGGCCGGCAACATGACAGCTCACTAGGCCACTATAGGTGGCCGGCAGGACGACAGCTCACAAGGCCACTCTAGGTGGCCGGCATCTCGACAGCTCACCAGGCCGCTATAAGTGGCCGGCAGCACGAGAGCTCACCGGCAGAGTATAGGTGGCCGGCAGTTCGAGAGCTCACTAGCACACTACAGGCGGCCGGCAGCACGACAGCTCACCAGGCCACTATAGGCGGCCGGTAGCACGACAGCTCACCAGCAGAGTATAGGTGGCCGGCAGTTCGAGAGCTCACCAGCACACTATAGGCGGCCGGCAGCACGACAGCTCACCAGGCCACTATAGGCGGCCGGTAGCACGACAGCTCACCAGCAGAGTATAGGTGGCCGGCAGTTCGAGAGCTCACCAGCACACTATAGGCGGCCGGCAGCACGACAGCTCACCAGGCCACTATAGGCGGCCGGCAGCACGACAGCTCACCAGGCCACTATAGGTGGCAGGCGTCTCGACCGCTCACCAGGCCGCTATAAGTGGCCAGAAGCTCGAGAGCTCACTAGCACACTACAGGCGGCCGGCAGCACGACAGCTCACCAGGCCACTATAGGCGGCCGGTAGCACGACAGCTCACCAGCAGAGTATAGGTGGCCGGCAGTTCGAGAGCTCACTAGCACACTACAGGCGGCCGGCAGCACGACAGCTCACCAGGCCACTATAGGCGGCCGGTAGCACGACAGCTCACCAGCAGAGTATAGGTGGCCGGCAGTTCGAGAGCTCACCAGCACACTATAGGCGGCCGGCAGCACGACAGCTCACCAGGCCACTATAGGCGGCCGGTAGCACGACAGCTCACCAGCAGAGTATAGGTGGCCGGCAGTTCGAGAGCTCACCAGCACACTATAGGCGGCCGGCAGCACGACAGCTCACCAGGCCACTATAGGTGGCCGGCAGCACGACAGCTCACTAGGCCACAATAGGTGGCCGGCATCTCGACAGCTCACCAGGCCGCTATAAGTAGCCGGCGGCACGAGAGCTCACCAGCAGAGTATAGGTGGCCGGCAGTTCGAGAGCTCACCAGCACACTATAGGTGGCCGGGAGCACGACAGCTCACCAGGCCACTATGGGTGGCCAGCAGCACGACAGCTCACCAGCACACTATAGGTGGCCGGCAGCATGACAGCTCACCAGGCCGCTATAAGTGGCCGGCAGCACGAGAGCTCACCAGCACAGTATAGGTGGCCGGCAGTTCGAGAGCTCACCAGCACACTATAGGTGGCCGGCAGCACGACAGCTCACCAGGGCACTCTAGGTGGCCGGCAACACGACAGCTCACTAGGCCACTATAGGTGGCCGGCAGCTCGAGAACTCACCAGCACACTGTACATGGCCAGCAGCTCGAGACCTTACCCGCACACTATAGGTGGCCGGCAGCACGACAGCTCACCAGGGCACTATATGTGGCCGGCAACATGACAGCTCACTAGGCCACTATAGGTGGCCGGCAGGACGACAGCTCACAAGGCCACTCTAGGTGGCCGGCATCTCGACAGCTCACCAGGCCGCTATAAGTGGCCGGCAGCACGAGAGCTCACCGGCAGAGTATAGGTGGCCGGCAGTTCGAGAGCTCACTAGCACACTACAGGCGGCCGGCAGCACGACAGCTCACCAGGCCACTATAGGCGGCCGGTAGCACGACAGCTCACCAGCAGAGTATAGGTGGCCGGCAGTTCGAGAGCTCACCAGCACACTATAGGCGGCCGGCAGCACGACAGCTCACCAGGCCACTATAGGCGGCCGGCAGCACGACAGCTCACCAGGCCACTATAGGTGGCAGGCGTCTCGACCGCTCACCAGGCCGCTATAAGTGGCCAGAAGCTCGAGAGCTCACCAGCACACTATAGATGGCCGGCAGCACGACAGCTCACCAGGCCACTATAGGTGGCCGGCAGCACGACAGCTCGCCAGGTCACTATGGGTGACCGGCAGCACGACAGCTCACTAGCACAGTGTAGGTGGCCGGCAGTTCGAGGGCTCACCAGCACACTATAGGTGGCCAGGAGCGCGACAGCTCACCAGGCCACTATGGGTGGCCGGCAGCACGACAGCTCACCAGGCCGCTATAAGTGGCCGGCAGCACGAGAGCTCACCGGCAGAGTATAGGTGGCCGGCAGTTCGAGAGCTCACTAGCACACTACAGGCGGCCGGCAGCACGACACCTCACCAGGCCACTATAGTCGACCGGCAGCACGACAGCTCACCAGGCCACTATAGGTGGCAGGCGTCTCGACCGCTCACCAGGCCGCTATAAGTGGCCAGAAGCTCGAGAGCTCACCAGCACACTATAGATGGCCGGCAGCACGACAGCTCACCAGGCCACTATAGGTGGCCGGCAGCACGACAGCTCGCCAGGCCACTATGGGTGACCGGCAGCACGACAGCTCACCAGCACAGTGTAGGTGGCCGGCAGTTCGAGGGCTCACCAGCACACTATAGGTGGCCAGGAGCGCGACAGCTCACCAGGCCACTATGGGTGGCCGGCAGCACGACAGCTCACCAGGCCGCTATAAGTGGCCGGCAGCACGAGAGCTCACCGGCAGAGTATAGGTGGCCGGCAGTTCGAGAGCTCACTAGCACACTACAGGCGGCCGGCACCACGACAGCTCACCAGGCCACTATAGGCGGCCGGCAGCACGACAGCTCACCAGGCCACTATAGGTGGCAGGCGTCTCGGCCGCTCACCAGGCCGCTATAAGTGGTCAGAAGCTCGAGAGCTCACCAGCACACTATAGATGGCCGGCAGCGCGACAGCTCACCAGGCCACTATAGGTAGCCGGCAGCACGACAGCTCGCCAGGCCACTATGGGTGACCGGCAGCACGACAGCTCACCAGCACAGTGTAGGTGGCCGGCAGTTCGAGGGCTCACCAGCACACTATAGGTGGCCAGGAGCGCGACAGCTCACCAGGCCACTATGGGTGGCCGGCAGCACGACAGCTCACCAGGCCGCTATAAGTGGCCGGCAGCACGAGAACTCACCGGCAGAGTATAGGTGGCCGGCAGTTCGAGAGCTCACTAGCACACTACAGGCGGCCGGCAGCACGACCGCTCACCAGGCCACTATAGGCGGCCGGCAGCACGACAGCTCACCAGGCCACTATAGTTGGCAGGCGTCTCGACCCCTCACCAGGCCGCTGTAAGTGGCCAGAAGCTCGAGAGCTCACCAGCACACTATAGATGGCCGGCAGCACAACAGCTCACCAGGCCACTATAGGTGGCCCGAAGCACGACAGCTCGCCAGGCCACTATGGGTGACCGGCAGCACGACAGCTCACCAGCACAGTGTAGGTGGCCGGCAGTTCGAGGGCTCACCAGCACACTATAGGTGGCCAGGAGCGCGACAGCTCACCAGGCCACTATGGGTGGCCGGCAGCACGACAGCTCACCAGGCCGCTATAAGTGGCCGGCAGCACGAGAGCTCACCGGCAGAGTATAGGTGGCCGGCAGTTTGAGAGCTCACTAGCACACTACAGGCGGCCGGCAGCACGACAGCTCACCAGGCCCCTATAGGCGGCCGGCAGCACGACAGCTCACCAGGCCACTATAGGTGGCAGGCGTCTCGACCGCTCACCAGGCCGCTATAAGTGGCCAGAGGCTCGAGAGCTCACCAGCACAATATAGATGGCGGCCAGCTCAAGAGCTCACGAGCACACTATAGGTGGCCGGCAGCACGAGAACTCACCGGCAGAGTATAGGTGGCCGGCAGTTCGAGAGCTCACTAGCACACTACAGGCGGCCGGCAGCACGACAGCTCACCAGGCCCCTATAGGCGGCCGGCAGCACGACAGCTCACCAGGCCACTATAGGTGGCCCGAAGCACGACAGCTCGCCAGGCCACTATGGGTGACCGGCAGCACGACAGCTCACCAGCACAGTGTAGGTGGCCGGCAGTTCGAGGGCTCACCAGCACACCATAGGTGGCCAGGAGCGCGACAGCTCACCAGGCCACTATGGGTGGCCGGCAGCACGACAGCTCACCAGGCCGCTATAAGTGGCCGGCAGCACGAGAGCTCACCGGCAGAGTATAGGTGGCCGGCAGTTTGAGAGCTCACTAGCACACTACAGGCGGCCGGCAGCACGACAGCTCACCAGGCCCCTATAGGCGGCCGGCAGCACGACAGCTCACCAGGCCACTATAGTTGGCAGGCGTCTCGACCCCTCACCAGGCCGCTGTAAGTGGCCAGAAGCTCGAGAGCTCACCAGCACACTATAGATGGCCGGCAGCACGACAGCTCACCAGGGCACTATAGGTGGCCGGCAACACGACAGCTCACTAGGCCACTATATGTCGCCGGCAGGACGACAGCTCTCCAGGCCACTATAGGTGGCCGGCAGCTCGAGAACTCACCAGCACACTGTACATGGCCAGCAGCTCGAGACCTTACCCGCACACTATAGGTGGCCGGCAGCACGACAGCTCACTAGGCCACAATAGGTGGCCGGCATCTCGACAGCTTACCAGGCCGCTATAAGTGGCCGGCAGCACTAGAGCTCACCAGCAGAGTATAGGTGGCCGGCGGTTCGAGAGCTCACCAGCACACTATAGGCGGCCGGCAGCACGACAGCTCATCAGGCCACTATAGGCGGCCGGCAGCACGACAGCTCACCAGGCCACTATAGGTGGCCGGCAGCACGACAGCTCACCAGGCCACAATAGGTGGCCGGCAGCACGACAGCCCACCAGGCCACAATAGGTGGCCGGCGTCTCGACAGCTCACCAGGCCGCTATAAGTGGCCAGAAAGGTGGCCGGCAGTTCGAGAGCTCACCAGCACACTATAGGTGGCCGGCAGCATGACAGCTCACCAGGACGCTATAGGTGGCCGACAGCACGACAGCTTAACAGGCCACTTTAGGCGGCCGGCAGCACTACAGCTCACCAGGCCACTATAGGTGGCCGGCATCTCGACAGCTCACCAGGCTATAAGTGGCCGGGAGCACGACAGCTCACCAGGGCACTATAGGTGGCCGGCAACACGACAGCTCACTGGGCCACTATAGGTGGCCGGCACGACGACAGCTCACCAGGCCACTGTAGGTGGCCGGCAGCTCGAGAGCTCACCGGCATACTATACTTCGCCAGCAGCTCGAGACCTCACCCGCACACTATAGGTGGCCGGCAGCACGATAGCTCACCAGGGCACTATATGTGGCCGGCAACAAGACAGCTGACTAGGCCACCATAGGTGGCCGGCAGGACGACAGCTCACCAGGCCACTATAGGTGGCCGGCATCTCGACAGCTACCAGGCCGCTATAAGTGGCCGGCAGCACGAGAGCTCATCAGCACAGTATAGGTGGCCGGCAGCATGACAGCTCACCAGGCCATTATAGGTGGCCGGCAGCACGAGAGCTCACCGGCAGAGTATAGGTGGCCGGCAGTTTGAGAGCTCACTAGCACACTACAGGCGGCCGGCAGCACGACAGCTCACCAGGCCACTATAGGTGGCAGGCGTCTCGACCGCTCACCAGGCCGCTATAAGTGGCCAGAGGCTCGAGAGCTCACCAGCACACTATAGATGGCGGCCAGCTCAAGAGCTCACGAGCACACTATATGTGGCCGGCAGCACGAGAACTCACCGGCAGAGTATAGGTGGCCGGCAGTTCGAGAGCTCACTAGCACACTACAGGCGGCCGGCAGCACGACAGCTCACCAGGCCACTATAGGCGGCCGGCAGCACGACAGCTCACCAGGCCACTATAGGCGGCCGGCAGCACGACAGGTCACCAGGCCGCTATAGGCGGCCGGCAGCACGACAGCTCACCAGGCCACTATAGTTGGCAGGCGTCTCGACCCCTCACCAGGCCGCTGTAAGTGGCCAGAAGCTCGAGAGCTCACCAGCACACTATAGATGGCCGGCAGTACGACAGCTCACCAGGCCACTATAGGTGGCCGGCAGCACGACAGCTCGCCAGGCCACTATGGGTGACCGGCAGCACGACAGCTCACCAGCACAGTGTAGGTGGCCGGCAGTTCGAGGGCTCACCAGCACACTATAGGTGGCCAGGAGCGCGACAGCTCACCAGGCCACTATGGGTGGCCGGCAGCACGACAGCTCACCAGGCCGCTATAAGTGGCCAAAAGCTCGAGAGCTCACCAGCACACTATAGATGGCGGGTAGCTCGAGAGCTCACGAGCACACTATAGGTGGCCGGCAGCACGACAGCTCACCAGCACACTATAGGTGGCCAGGAGCGCGACAGCTCACCAGGCCACTATGGGTGGCCGGCAGCACGACAGCTCACCGGGCCGCTATAAGTAGCCGGCAGCACGAGAGCTCACCGGCAGAGTATAGGTGGCCGGCAGTTCGAGAGCTCACTAGCACACTACAGGCGGCCGGCACCACGACAGCTCACCAGGCCACTATAGGCGGCCGGCAGCACGACAGCTCACCAGGCCACTATAGGTGGCAGGCGTCTCGACCGCTCACCAGGCCGCTATAAGTGGCCAGAAGCTCGAGAGCTCACCAGCACACTATAGATGGCCGGCAGCACGACAGCTCACCAGGCCACTATAGGTAGCCGGCAGCACGACAGCTCGCCAGGCCACTATAGGTGACCGGCAGCACGACAGCTCACCAGCACAGTGTAGGTGGCCGGCAGTTCGAGGGCTCACCAGCACACTATAGGTGGCCAGGAGCGCGACAGCTCACCAGGCCACTATGGGTGGCCGGCAGCACGACAGCTCACCAGGCCGCTATATGTGGCCGGCAGCACGAGAACTCACCGGCAGAGTATAGGTGGCCGGCAGTTCGAGAGCTCACTAGCACACTACAGGCGGCCGGCAGCACGACAGCTCACCAGGCCACTATAGGCGGCCGGCAGCACGACAGCTCACCAGACCACTATAGTTAGCAGGCGTCTCGACCCCTCACCAGGCCGCTGTAAGTGGCCAGAAGCTCGAGAGCTCACCAGCACACTATAGATGGCCGGCAGCACGACAGCTCACCAGGCCACTATAGGTGGCCGGCAGCACGACAGCTCGCCAGGCCACTATGGGTGACCGGCAGCACGACAGCTCACCAGCACAGTGTAGGTGGCCGGCAGTTCGAGGGCTCACCAGCACACCATAGGTGGCCAGGAGCGCGACAGCTCACCAGGCCACTATGGGTGGCCGGCAGCACGACGGCTCACCAGGCCGCTATAAGTGGCCGGCAGCACGAGAGCTCACCGGCAGAGTATAGGTGGCCGGCAGTTCGAGAGCTCACTAGCACACTACAGGCGGCCGGCAGCACGACAGCTCACCAGGCCACTATAGGTGGCCAGCAGCTCGAGACCTTACCCGCACACTATAGGTGGCCGGCAGCACGACAGCTCACTAGGCCACAATAGGTGGCCGGCATCTCGACAGCTTACCAGGCCGCTATAAGTGGCCGGCAGCACTAGAGCTCACCAGCAGAGTATAGGTGGCCGGCGGTTCGAGAGCTCACCAGCACACTATAGGCGGCCGGCAGCACGACAGCTCATCAGGCCACTATGGGCGGCCGGCAGCACGACAGCTCACCAGGCCACTATAGGTGGCCGGCAGCACGACAGCTCACCAGGCCACTATAGGTGGCCGGCAGCACGACAGCCCACCAGGCCACTATAGGTGGCCGGCGTCTCGACAGCTCACCAGGCCGCTATAAGTGGCCAGAAAAGTGGCCGGCAGTTCGAGAGCTCACCAGCACACTATAGGTGGCCGGCAGCATGACAGCTCACCAGGACGCTATAGGTGGCCGACAGCACGACAGCTTAACAGGCCACTATAGGCGGCCGGCAGCACTACAGCTCACCAGGCCACTATAGGTGGCCGGCATCTCGACAGCTCACCAGGCTATAAGTGGCCGGGAGCACGACAGCTCACCAGGCCACTGTAGGTGGCCGGCAGCTCGAGAGCTCACCGGCATACTATACTTCGCCAGCAGCTCGAAACCTCACTAGCACACTATAGGTGGCCGGCAGCACGATAGCTCACCAGGGCACTATATGTGGCCGGCAACAAGACAGCTGACTAGGCCACCATAGGTGGCCGGCAGGACGACAGCTCACCAGGCCACTATAGGTGGCCGACATCTCGACAGCTACCAGGCCGCTATAAGTGGCCGGCAGCACGAGACTTCATCAGCACAGTATAGGTGGCCGGCAGCATGACAGCTCACCAGGCCATTATAGGTGGCCGGCAGCACGACAGCTCACCAGGCCGCTATAGGTGGCCGGCGTCTCGTCCGCTCACCAGGCCGCTATAAGTGGCCAGAAGCTCGAGAGCTCACCAGCACACTATAGATGGCGGGCAGCTCGAGAGCTCACGAGCACACTATAGGTGGCCGGCAGCACGACAGCTCACCAGGGCACTATAGGTGGCCGGCAACGCGACAGCTCACAAGGCCACTATATGTGGCCGGCAGGACGACAGCTCTCCAGGCCACTATAGGTGGCCGGCAGCTCGAGAACTCACCAGCACACTGTACATGGCCAGCAGCTCGAGACCTCACCCGCACACTATAGTTGACCGGCAGCACGACAGCTCACCAGGGCACTATATGTGGCCGGCAGCTCGACAGCTCACCAGGGCACTATAGGTGGCCGGCAACAGGACAGCTCACTAGGCCACTATAGGTGGCCGGCAGGACGACAGCTCTCCAGGCCACTAAGGTGGCCGGCAGCTCGAGAACTCACCAGCACACTGTACATGGCCAGCAGCTCGAGAGCTCACGAGCACACTATAGGTGGCCGCAGCACGACAGCTCACCAGGGCACTATAGGTGGCCGGCAACACGACAGCTCACTAGGCCACTATAGGTGGCCGGCAGGACGACAGCTCTCCAGGCCACTATAGGTGGCCGGCAGCTCGAGAACTCACCAGCACACTGTACATGGCCAGCTGCTCGAGACCTCACCCGCGCACTATAGTTGACCGGCAGCACGACAGCTCACCAGGCGCTATAGGTGGCCGGCGTCTCGATCGCTCACCAGGCCGCTATAAGTGGCCAGAAGCTCGAGAGCTCACCAGCACACTATAGATGACCGGCAGCACGACAGCTCACCAGGCCACTATAGGTGGTCGGCAGCACGACAGCTCACCAGGCCACCACCAGCAGAGTATAGGTGGCCAGCAGTTCGAGAGCTCACCAGCACACTATAGGCGGCCGGCAGCACGACAGCTCACCAGGCCACTATAGGCGGCCGGCAGCACGACAGCTCACCAGGCCAGTATAGGTGGCCGGCGTCTCGACAGCTCACCACGCCGCTATAAGTGGCCAGAAGCTCGAGAGCTCACCAGCACAGTAAAGGTGACCGGCAGTTCGAGAGCTCACCAGCACACCATAGGTGGCCGGCAGCATGACAGCTAACCAGGACGCTATAGGTGGCCGGCAGCACGACAGCTTAACAGGCCACTATAGGCGGACGGCAGCACCACAGCTCACCAGGCCATTATAGGTGGCCGGCAGCACGACAGCTCACCAGGCCACTATAGGTGGCCGGCAGCACGACAGCTCACCAGGCCGCTATAAGTGGCCGGCAGCACGAGAGCTCACCAGCAGAGTATAGGTGGCCGGCAGTTCAGGAGCTCGCTAGCACACTACAGGCGGCCGGCAGCACGACAGCTCACCAGGCCACCATAGGCGGCCGGCAGCACGACAGCTTAACAGGCCACTATAGGCGGACGGCAGCACGACAGCTCACCAGGCCACTATAGGTGGCCTCACCCGCACACTATAGTTGACCGGCAGCACGACAGCTAACCAGGGCACTATATGTGGCCGGCAACATGACAGCTCACTAGGCCACTATGGGTGGCCGGCAGGACGACAGCTCACCAGGCCACTATAGGTGGCCGGCAGCACGACAGCTCACCAGGCCACTATAGGTGGCCGGCAGCACGACAGCTCACCAGGGCACTATAGGTGGCCGGCAACACGACAGCTCACTAGGCCACTATAGGTGGCCGGCAGGACGACAGCTCTCCAGGCCACTATAGGTGGCCGGCAGCTCGAGAACTCACCAGCACACTGTACATGGCCAGCAGCTCGAGACCTCACCCGCACACTATAGTTGACCGGCAGCACGACAGCTCACCAGGGCACTATATGTGGCCGGCAGCTCGACAGCTCACCAGGGCACTATAGGTGGCCGGCAACACGACAGCTCACTAGGCCACTATAGGTGGCCGGCAGGACGACAGCTCTCCAGGCCACTATAGGTGGCCGGCAGCTCGAGAACTCACCAGCACACTGTACATGGCCAGCAGCTCGAGAGCTCACGAGCACACTATAGGTGGCCGGCAGCACGACAGCTCACCAGGGCACTATAGGTAGCCGGCAACACGACAGCTCACTAGGCCACAATAGGTGGCCGGCACCTTGACAGCTCACCAGGCCGCTATAAGTGGCCGGCAGCATGAGAGCTCACCAGCAGAGTATAGGTGGCCGGCAGTTCGAGAACTCACCAGCACACTATAGGCGGCCGGCAGCACGACAGCTCACCAGGCCACTATAGGCGGCCGGCAGCACGACAGCTCACCAGGCCACTATAGGTGGCCGGCAGCACGACAGCTCACCAGGCCACTATAGGTGGCCGGCGTCTCGACAGCTCACCAGGCCGCTATAAGTGGCCAGAAGCTCGAGAGCTCACCAGCACAGTAAAGGTGGCCGGCAGCACGACAGCTCACCAGGCCACTATAGGTGGCCGGCAGCATGACAGCTCACTAGGCCACAATAGGTGGCCGGCATCTTGACAGCTCACCAGGCCGCTATAAGTGGCCGGCAGCATGAGAGCTCACCAGCAGAGTATAGGTGGCCGGCAGTTCGAGAACTCACCAGCACACTATAGGCGGCCGGCAGCACGACAGCTCACCAGGCCACTATAGGCGGCCGGCAGCACGACAGCTCACCAGGCCACTATAGGCGGCCGGCAGCACGACAGCCCATCAGGCCACTATAGGTGGCCGGCGTCTCGACAGCTCACCAGGCCGCTATAAGTGGCCAGAAGCTCGAGAGCTCACCAGCACAGTAAAGGTGGCCGGCAGATCGAGAGCTCACCAGCACACTATAGGTGGCCAGCAGCATGACAGCTCACCAGGACGCCATAGGTGGCCGGCAGCACGACAGCTCAACAGGCCACTATAGGTGGCCGGCAGCACCACAGCTCACCAGGCCACTATAGGTGGCCGGCATCTCGACAGCTCACCAGGCCGCTATAAGTGGCCGTGAGCACGACAGCTCACTAGGGCACTATAGGTGGCCGGCAACACGACAGCTCACTGGGCTACTGTAGGTGGCCGGCAGGACGACAGCTCACCAGGCCACTGTAGGTGGCCGGCAGCACGACAGCTCACCAGGCCACTATAGGTGGCCGGCAGCACGACAGCTCAACAGGCCACTACAGGTGACCGACAGCACGACAGCTCACCCTGCCACTATAGGTGGCCGGGAGCACGACAACTCACCAGGCCACTATAGGTGGCCGGCATCTCGACAGCTCACCAGGCCGCTATAAGTGGCCGGCAGCACGAGAGCTCACCAGCATAGTATAGGTGGTCGGCAGTTCGAGAGCTCAATAGCACACTACAGGCGGCCGGCAGCACGACAACTCACCAGGCCACTACAGGTGGCCGACAGCACGACAGCTCACACTGCCACTATAGGTGGCCGACAGCACGACAACTCACCAGGCCACTATAGGTGGCCGGCAGCACGACAGCTCACTAGGCCACTATAGGTGGCCGGCATCTCGACAGCTCACCAGGCCACAATAGGTGGCCGGCAGCACGACAGCTCACTAGGCCACAATAGGTGGCCGGCATCTTGACAGCTCACCAGGCCGCTATAAGTGGCAGGCAGCACGAGAGCTCACCAGGCCACTATAGGTGGTCGGCAGCACGACAGCTCACTAGGCCACTATAGGAAGCAGGCAGGGCGACAGCTCACCAGGCGACTATAGGTGGCCAGCATCTCGACAGCCCACCAGGCCGCTATAAGTGGCCGGCAGCACGAGAGCTCACCAGCAGAGTATAGGTTGCCGGCAGTTCGAGAGCTCACTAGCACACTATAGGCGGCCGGCAGCACGACAGCTCACCAGGCCACCAGAGGTGGCCGGCAGCACGACAGCCCACCAGGCCACTAAAGGAGGCCGGCAATACGACAGCTCACCAGGCCACAATAGGTGAACGGCATCTCGACAGCTCACCAGGCCACTATAGGTGGCCGGCAGCACGACAGCTCACCAGGCCACTACAGGTGACCGACAGCACGACAGCTCACCCTGCCACTATAGGTGGCCGGGAGCACCACAGCTCACCAGGCCAGTATAGGTGGTCGGCAGCACGACAGCTCACCAGGCCACTATAGGTGGCCGGCAGCACGACAGCCCACCAGGCCACTATAGGAGGCCGGCAATACGACAGCTCACCAGGCCACAATAGGTGGCCGGCATCTCGACAGCTCACCAGGCCACTATAGGTGGCCGGCATCTCGACAGCTCACCAGGCCACTGTAGGTGGCCGGCAGCACGACAGCTCACCAGGCCACTATAGGTGGCCGGCAGCACGACAGCTCACCAGGCCACTACAGGTGGCCGACAGCACGACAGCTCACCCTGCCACTATAGGTGGACGGGAGCACGACAGCTCACCAGGCCAGTATAGGTGGCCGGCAGCACGACAGCCCACCAGGCCACTATAGGAGGCCGGCAATACGACAGCTCACCAGGCCACAATAGGTGAACGGCATCTCGACAGCTCACCAGGCCACTATAGGTGGCCGGCAGCACGACAGCTCACCAGGCCACTACAGGTGACCGACAGCACGACAGCTCACCCTGCCACTATAGGTGGCCGGGAGCACGACAGCTCACCAGGCCAGTATAGGTGGTCGGCAGCACGACAGCTCACCAGGCCACTATATGTGGCCGGCAGCACGACAGCCCACCAGGCCACTATAGGAGGCCGGCAATACGACAGCTCACCAGGCCGCTATAAGTGGCCGGCAGCACGAGAGCTCACCAGCAGAGTATAGGTGGCCGGCATTTCGAGAGCTCACTAGCACACTATAGGCGGCCGGCAGCACGACAGCTCACCAGGCCACTATAGGCGGCCGGCAGCACGACAGTTCACCAGGCCTCTATAGGTGGCTGGCGTCTCGACCGCTCACCAGGCCGCTATAAGTGGCCAGGAGCTCGAGAGCTCACCAGCACACTATAGATGGCCGGCAGCACGACAGCTCACCAGGCCACTATAGGTGGCCGGCAGCACGACAGCTCACCAGGCCACTATAGGTGGCCGGCAGCACGACAGCTCACTAGGCCACAATAGGTGGCCGGCATCTTGACAGCTCACCAGGCCGCTATAAGTGGCCGGCAGCATGAGAGCTCACCAGCAGAGTATAGGTGGCCGGCAGTTCGAGAACTCAACAGCACACTATAGGCGGCCGGCAGCACGACAGCTCACCAGGCCACTATAGGCGGCCGGCAGCACGACAGCTCACCAGGCCACTATAGGTGGCCGGCGTCTCGACAGCTCACCAGACCGCTATAAGTGGCCAGAAGCTCGAGAGCTCACCAGCACAGTAAAGGTGGCCGGCAGCACGACAGCTCACCAGGCCACTATAGGTGGCCGGCAGCACGACAGCTCACTAGGCCACAATAGGTGAACGGCATCTCGACAGCTCACCAGGCCACTATAGGTGGCCGGCAGCACGACAGCTCACCAGGCCACTACAGGTGACCGACAGCACGACAGCTCACCCTGCCACTATAGGTGGCCGGGAGCACGACAGCTCACCAGGCCAGTATAGGTGGTCGGCAGCACGACAGCTCACCAGGCCACTATAGGTGGCCGGCAGCACGACAGCCCACCAGGCCACTATAGGAGGCCGGCAATACGACAGCTCACCAGGCCGCTATAAGTGGCCGGCAGCACGAGAGCTCACCAGCAGAGTATAGGTGGCCGGCATTTCGAGAGCTCACTAGCACACTATAGGCGGCCGGCAGCACGACAGCTCACCAGGCCACTATAGGCGGCCGGCAGCACGACAGTTCACCAGGCCTCTATAGGTGGCTGGCGTCTCGACCGCTCACCAGGCCGCTATAAGTGGCCAGGAGCTCGAGAGCTCACCAGCACACCATAGATGGCCGGCAGCACGACAGCTCACCAGGCCACTATAGGTGGCCGGCAGCACGACAGCTCACCAGGCCACTATAGGTGGCCGGCAGCACGACAGCTCACTAGGCCACAATAGGTGGCCGGCATCTTGACAGCTCACCAGGCCGCTATAAGTGGCCGGCAGCATGAGAGCTCACCAGCAGAGTATAGGTGGCCGGCAGTTCGAGAACTCAACAGCACACTATAGGCGGCCGGCAGCACGACAGCTCACCAGGCCACTATAGGCGGCCGGCAGCACGACAGCTCACCAGGCCACTATAGGTGGCCGGCGTCTCGACAGCTCACCAGGCCGCTATAAGTGGCCAGAAGCTCGAGAGCTCACCAGCACAGTAAAGGTGGCCGGCAGCACGACAGCTCACCAGGCCACTATAGGTGGCCGGCAGCACGACAGCTCACTAGGCCACAATAGGTGGCCGGCATCTTGACAGCTCACCAGGCCGCTATAAGTGGCCGGCAGCATGAGAGCTCACCAGCAGAGTATAGGTGGCCGGCAGTTCGAGAACTCACCAGCACACCATAGGCGGCCGGCAGCACGACAGCTCACCAGGCCACTATAGGCGGCCGGCAGCACGACAGCTCACCAGGCCTCTATAGGTGGCTGGCGTCTCGACCGCTCACCAGGCCGCTATAAGTGGCCAGAAGCTCCAGAGCTCACCAGCACACTATAGATGGCCGGCAGCACGACAGCTCACCAGGCCACTATAGGTGGCCGGCAGCACGACAGCTCACCAGGCCACTATAGGTGGCCGGCAGCACGTCAGCTCACTAGGCCACAATAGGTGGCCGGCATCTTGACAGCTCACCAGGCCGCTATAAGTGGCCGGCAGCATGAGAGCTCACCAGCAGAGTATAGGTGGCCGGCAGTTCGAGAACTCACCAGCACACTATAGGCGGCCGGCAGCACGACAGCCATCAGGCCACTATAGGTGGCCGGCGTCTCGACAGCTCACCAGGCCGCTATAAGTGGCCAGAAGCTCGAGAGCTCACCAGCACAGTAAAGGTGGCCGGCAGATCGAAAGCTCACCAGCACACTATAGGTGGCCAGCAGCATGACAGCTCACCAGGACGCCATAGGTGGCCGGCAGCACGACAGCTCAACAGGCCACTATAGGTGGCCGGCAGCACCACAGCTCACCAGGCCACTATAGGTGGCCGGCATCTCGACAGCTCACCAGGCCGCTATAAGTGGCCGTGAGCACGACAGCTCACTAGGGCACTATAGGTGGCCGGCAACACGACAGCTCACTGGGCTACTGTAGGTGGCCGGCAGGACGACAGCTCACCAGGCCACTGTAGGTGGCCGGCAGCACGACAGCTCACCAGGCCACTATAGGTGGCCGGCAGCACGACAGCTCAACAGGCCACTACAGGTGACCGACAGCACGACAGCTCACCCTGCCACTATAGTTGGCCGGGAGCACGACAACTCACCAGGCCACTATAGGTGGCCGGCATCTCGACAGCTCACCAGGCCGCTATAAGTGGCCGGCAGCACGAGAGCTCACCAGCATAGTATAGGTGGTCGGCAGTTCGAGAGCTCAATAGCACACTACAGGCGGCCGGCAGCACGACAACTCACCAGGCCACTACAGGTGGCCGACAGCACGACAGCTCAGACTGCCACTATAGGTGGCCGACAGCACGACAACTCACCAGGCCACTATAGGTGGCCGGCAGCACGACAGCTCACTAGGCCACTATAGGTGGCCGGCATCTCGACAGCTCACCAGGCCACAATAGGTGGCCGGCAGCACGACAGCTCACCAGGCCGCTATAAGTGGCCAGAAGCTCGAGAGCTCACCAGCACAGTAAAGGTGACCGGCAGTTCGAGAGCTCACCAGCACACCATAGGTGGCCGGCAGCATGACAGCTAACCAGGACGCTATAGGTGGCCGGCAGCACGACAGCTCTCTAGGCCACAATAGGTGAACGGCATCTCGACAGCTCACCAGGCCACTATAGGTGGCCGGCAGCACGACAGCTCACCAGGCCACTACAGGTGACCGACAGCACGACAGCTCACCAGGCCACTATAGGTGGCCGGCAGCACGACAGCCCACCAGGCCACTATAGGAGGCCGGCAATACGACAGCTCACCAGGCCGCTATAAGTGGCCGGCAGCACGAGAGCTCACCAGCAGAGTATAGGTGGCCGGCATTTCGAGAGCTCACTAGCACACTATAGGCGGCCGGCAGCACGACAGCTCACCAGGCCACTATAGGCGGCCGGCAGCACGACAGCTCACCAGGCCTCTATAGGTGGCTGGCGTCTCGACCGCTCACCAGGCCGCTATAAGTGGCCAGAAGCTCGAGAGCTCACCAGCACACTATACATGGCCGGCAGCACGACAGCTCACCAGGCCACTATAGGTGGCCGGCAGCACGACAGCTCACCAGGCCACTATAGGTGGCCGGCAGCACGACAGCTCACTAGGCCACAATAGGTGAACGGCATCTCGACAGCTCACCAGGCCACTATAGGTGGCCGGCAGCACGACAGCTCACCAGGCCACTACAGGTGACCGACAGCACGACAGCTCACCCTGCCACTATAGGTGGCCGGGAGCACGACAGCTCACCAGGCCAGTATAGGTGGCCGGCAGCACAACAGTCCACCAGGCCACTAGAGGAGGCCGGCAATACGACAGCTCACCAGGCCACAATAGGTGAACGGCATCGCGACAGCTCACCAGGCCACTATAGGTAGCCGGCAGCACGACAGCTCACCAGGCCACTACAGGTGACCGACAGCACGACAGCTCACCCTGCCACTATAGGTGGCCGGGAGCACGACAGCTCACCAGGCCAGTATAGGTGGCCGGCAGCACGACAGCCCACCAGGCCACTATAGGAGGCCGGCAATACGACAGCTCACCAGGCCGCTATAAGTGGCCGGCAGCACGACAGCCCACCAGGCCACTATAGGAGGCCGGCAATACGACAGCTCACCAGGCCACAATAGGTGAACGGCATCTCGACAGCTCACCAGGCCACTATAGGTGGCCGGCAGCACGACAGCTCACCAGGCCACTACAGGTGACCGACAGCACGACAGCTCACCCTGCCACTATAGGCGGACGGGAGCACGACAGCGCACCAGGCCAGTATAGGTGGCCGGCAGCACGACAGCCCACCAGGCCACTATAGGAGGCCGGCAATACGACAGCTCACCAGGCCACAATAGGTGAACGGCATCTCGACAGCTCACCAGGTCACTATAGGTGGCCGGCAGCACGACAGCCCACCAGGCCAGTATAGGTGGCCGGCGTCTCGACAGCTCACCACGCCGCTATAAGTGGCCAGAAGCTCGAGAGCTCACCAGCACAGTAAAGGTGACCGGCAGTTCGAGAGCTCACCAGCACACCATAGGCGGCCGGCAGCACGACAGCTCACCAAGGCACTATATGTGGCCGGCAACAAGACAGCTCACTAGGCCACCATAGGTGGCCGGCAGGACGACAGCTTACCAGGCCACTATAGGTGGCCGGCATCTCGACAGCTACCAGGCCAGTATAGGTGGCCGGCGTCTCGACAGCTCACCAGGCCGCTATAAGTGGCCAGAAGCTCGAGAGCTCACCAGCACAGTAAAGGTGGCCGGCAGATCGAGAGCTCACCAGCACACTATAGGTGGCCAGCAGCATGACAGCTCACCAGGCCGCTATAAGTGGCCGGCAGCACGAGAGCTCACCAGCATAGTATAGGTGGTCGGCAGTTCGAGAGCTCAATAGCACACTACAGGCGGCCGGCAGCACGACAACTCACCAGGCCACTACAGGTGGCCGACAGCACGACAGCTCACACTGCCACTATAGGTGGCCGACAGCACGACAACTCACCAGGCCACTATAGGTGGCCGGCAGCACGACAGCTCACTAGGCCACTATAGGTGACCGGCATCTCGACAGCTCACCAGGCCACAATAGGTGGCCGGCAGCACGACAGCTCACTAGGCCACAATAGGTGGCCGGCATCTTGACAGCTCACCAGGCCGCTATAAGTGGCAGGCAGCACGAGAGCTCACCAGGCCACTATAGGTGGTCGGCAGCACGACAGCTCACTAGGCCACTATAGGAAGCAGGCAGGACGACAGCTCACCAGGCGACTATAGGTGGCCAGCATCTCGACAGCCCACCAGGCCGCTATAAGTGGCCGGCAGCACGAGAGCTCACCAGCAGAGTATAGGTGGCCGGCAGTTCGAGAGCTCACTAGCACACTATAGGCGGCCGGCAGCACGACAGCTCACTAGGCCACTATAGGTGGCCGGCATCTCGACAGCTCACCAGGCCACAATAGGTGGCCGGCAGCACGACAGCTCACTAGGCCACAATAGGTGGCCGGCATCTTGACAGCTCACCAGGCCGCTATAAGTGGCAGGCAGCACGAGAGCTCACCAGGCCACTATAGGTGGTCGGCAGCACGACAGCTCACTAGGCCACTATAGGAAGCAGGCAGGGCGACAGCTCACCAGGCGACTATAGGTGGCCAGCATCTCGACAGCCCACCAGGCCGCTATAAGTGGCCGGCAGCACGAGAGCTCACCAGCAGAGTATAGGTTGCCGGCAGTTCGAGAGCTCACTAGCACACTATAGGCGGCCGGCAGCACGACAGCTCACCGGGCCACCAGAGGTGGCCGGCAGCACGACAGCCCACCAGGCCACTAAAGGAGGCCGGCAATACGACAGCTCACCAGGCCACAATAGGTGAACGGCATCTCGACAGCTCACCAGGCCACTATAGGTGGCCGGCAGCACGACAGCTCACCAGGCCACTACAGGTGACCGACAGCACGACAGCTCACCCTGCCACTATAGGTGGCCGGGAGCACCACAGCTCACCAGGCCAGTATAGGTGGTCGGCAGCACGACAGCTCACCAGGCCACTATAGGTGGCCGGCAGCACGACAGCCCACCAGGCCACTATAGGAGGCCGGCAATACGACAGCTCACCAGGCCACTATAGGTGGCCGGCAGCACGACAGCTCACCAGGCCACTACAGGTGGCCGACAGCACGACAGCTCACCCTGCCACTATAGGTGGACGGGAGCACGACAGCTCACCAGGCCAGTATAGGTGGCCGGCAGCACGACAGCCCACCAGGCCACTATAGGAGGCCGGCAATACGACAGCTCACCAGGCCACAATAGGTGAACGGCATCTCGACAGCTCACCAGGCCACTATAGGTGGCCGGCAGCACGACAGCTCACCAGGCCACTACAGGTGACCGACAGCACGACAGCTCACCCTGCCACTATAGGTGGCCGGGAGCACGACAGCTCACCAGGCCAGTATAGGTGGTCGGCAGCACGACAGCTCACCAGGCCACTATAGGTGGCCGGCAGCACGACAGCCCACCAGGCCACTATAGGAGGCCGGCAATACGACAGCTCACCAGGCCGCTATAAGTGGCCGGCAGCACGAGAGCTCACCAGCAGAGTATAGGTGGCCGGCATTTCGAGAGCTCACTAGCACACTATAGGCGGCCGGCAGCACGACAGCTCACCAGGCCACTATAGGCGGCCGGCAGCACGACAGTTCACCAGGCCTCTATAGGTGGCTGGCGTCTCGACCGCTCACCAGGCCGCTATAAGTGGCCAGGAGCTCGAGAGCTCACCAGCACACTATAGATGGCCGGCAGCACGACAGCTCACCAGGCCACTATAGGTGGCCGGCAGCACGACAGCTCACCAGGCCACTATAGGTGGCCGGCGTCTCGACAGCTCACCAGGCCGCTATAAGTGGCCAGAAGCTCGAGAGCTCACCAGCACAGTAAAGGTGGCCGGCAGTACGACAGCTCACCAGGCCACTATAGGTGGCCGGCAGCACGACAGCTCACTAGGCCACAATAGGTGGCCGGCATCTTGACAGCTCACCAGGCCGCTATAAGTGGCCGGCAGCATGAGAGCTCACCAGCAGAGTATAGGTGGCCGGCAGTTCGAGAACTCAACAGCACACTATAGGCGGCCGGCAGCACGACAGCTCACCAGGCCACTATAGGCGGCCGGCAGCACGACAGCTCACCAGGCCACTATAGGTGGCCGGCATCTCGACAGCTCACCAGGCCGCTATAAGTGGCCAGAAGCTCGAGAGCTCACCAGCACAGTAAAGGTGGCCGGCAGCACGACAGCTCACCAGGCCACTATAGGTGGCCGGCAGCACGACAGCTCACTAGGCCACAATAGGTGGCCGGCATCTTGACAGCTCACCAGGCCGCTATAAGTGGCCGGCAGCATGAGAGCTCACCAGCAGAGTATAGGTGGCCGGCAGTTCGAGAACTCACCAGCACACTATAGGCGGCCGGCAGCACGACAGCTCACCAGGCCACTATAGGCGGCCGGCAGCACGACAGCTCACCAGGCCTCTATAGGTGGCTGGCGTCTCGACCGCTCACCAGGCCGCTATAAGTGGCCAGAAGCTCCAGAGCTCACCAGCACACTATAGATGGCCGGCAGCACGACAGCTCACCAGGCCACTATAGGTGGCCGGCAGCACGACAGCTCACCAGGCCACTATAGGTGGCCGGCAGCACGTCAGCTCACTAGGCCACAATAGGTGGCCGGCATCTTGACAGCTCACCAGGCCGCTATAAGTGGCCGGCAGCATGAGAGCTCACCAGCAGAGTATAGGTGGCCGGCAGTTCGAGAACTCACCAGCACACTATAGGCGGCCGGCAGCACGACAGCCATCAGGCCACTATAGGTGGCCGGCGTCTCGACAGCTCACCAGGCCGCTATAAGTGGCCAGAAGCTCGAGAGCTCACCAGCACAGTAAAGGTGGCCGGCAGATCGAGAGCTCACCAGCACACTATAGGTGGCCAGCAGCATGACAGCTCACCAGGACGCCATAGGTGGCCGGCAGCACGACAGCTCAACAGGCCACTATAGGTGGCCGGCAGCACCACAGCTCACCAGGCCACTATAGGTGGCCGGCATCTCGACAGCTCACCAGGCCGCTATAAGTGGCCGTGAGCACGACAGCTCACTAGGGCACTATAGGTGGCCGGCAACACGACAGCTCACTGGGCTACTGTAGGTGGCCGGCAGGACGACAGCTCACCAGGCCACTGTAGGTGGCCGGCAGCACGACAGCTCACCAGGCCACTATAGGTGGCCGGCAGCACGACAGCTCAACAGGCCACTACAGGTGACCGACAGCACGACAGCTCACCCTGCCACTATAGTTGGCCGGGAGCACGACAACTCACCAGGCCACTATAGGTGGCCGGCATCTCGACAGCTCACCAGGCCGCTATAAGTGGCCGGCAGCACGAGAGCTCACCAGCATAGTATAGGTGGTCGGCAGTTCGAGAGCTCAATAACACACTACAGGCGGCCGGCAGCACGACAACTCACCAGGCCACTACAGGTGGCCGACAGCACGACAGCTCAGACTGCCACTATAGGTGGCCGACAGCACGACAACTCACCAGGCCACTATAGGTGGCCGGCAGCACAACAGCTCACTAGGCCACTATAGGTGGCCGGCATCTCGACAGCTCACCAGGCCACAATAGGTGGCCGGCAGCACGACAGCTCACTAGGCCACAATAGGTGGCCGGCATCTTGACAGCTCACCAGGCCGCTATAAGTGGCCAGAAGCTCGAGAGCTCACCAGCACAGTAAAGGTGACCGGCAGTTCGAGAGCTCACCAGCACACCATAGGTGGCCGGCAGCATGACAGCTAACCAGGACGCTATAGGTGGCCGGCAGCACGACAGCTCTCTAGGCCACAATAGGTGAACGGCATCTCGACAGCTCACCAGGCCACTATAGGTGGCCGGCAGCACGACAGCTCACCAGGCCACTACAGGTGACCGACAGCACGACAGCTCACCAGGCCACTATAGGTGGCCGGCAGCACGACAGCCCACCAGGCCACTATAGGAGGCCGGCAATACGACAGCTCACCAGGCCGCTATAAGTGGCCGGCAGCACGAGAGCTCACTAGCAGAGTATAGGTGGCCGGCATTTCGAGAGCTCACTAGCACACTATAGGCGGCCGGCAGCACGACAGCTCACCAGGCCACTATAGGCGGCCGGCAGCACGACAGCTCACCAGGCCTCTATAGGTGGCTGGCGTCTCGACCGCTCACCAGGCCGCTATAAGTGGCCAGAAGCTCGAGAGCTCACCAGCACACTATAGATGGCCGGCAGCACGACAGCTCACCAGGCCACTATAGGTGGCCGGCAGCACGACAGCTCACCAGGCCACTATAGGTGGCCGGCAGCACGACAGCTCACTAGGTCACAATAGGTGAACGGCATCTCGACAGCTCACCAGGCCACTATAGGTGGCCGGCAGCACGACAGCTCACCAGGCCACTACAGGTGACCGACAGCACGACAGCTCACCCTGCCACTATAGGTGGCCGGGAGCACGACAGCTCACCAGGCCAGTATAGGTGGCCGGCAGCACAACAGCCCACCAGACCACTAGAGGAGGCCGGCAATACGACAGCTCACCAGGCCACAATAGGTGAACGGCATCGCGACAGCTCACCAGGTCACTATAGGTGGCCGGCAGCACGACAGCCCACCAGGCCAGTATAGGTGGCCGGCGTCTCGACAGCTCACCACGCCGCTATAAGTGGCCAGAAGCTCGAGAGCTCACCAGCACAGTAAAGGTGACCGGCAGTTCGAGAGCTCACCAGCACACCATAGGCGGCCGGCAGCACGACAGCTCACCAAGGCACTATATGTGGCCGGCAACAAGACAGCTCACTAGGCCACCATAGGTGGCCGGCAGGACGACAGCTTACCAGGCCACTATAGGTGGCCGGCATCTCGACAGCTACCAGGCCAGTATAGGTGGCCGGCGTCTCGACAGCTCACCAGGCCGCTATAAGTGGCCAGAAGCTCGAGAGCTCACCAGCACAGTAAAGGTGGCCGGCAGATCGAGAGCTCACCAGCACACTATAGGTGGCCAGCAGCATGACAGCTCACCAGGCCGCTATAAGTGGCCGGCAGCACGAGAGCTCACCAGCATAGTATAGGTGGTCGGCAGTTCGAGAGCTCAATAGCACACTACAGGCGGCCGGCAGCACGACAACTCACCAGGCCACTACAGGTGGCCGACAGCACGACAGCTCACACTGCCACTATAGGTGGCCGACAGCACGACAACTCACCAGGCCACTATAGGTGGCCGGCAGCACGACAGCTCACTAGGCCACTATAGGTGACCGGCATCTCGACAGCTCACCAGGCCACAATAGGTGGCCGGCAGCACGACAGCTCACTAGGCCACAATAGGTGGCCGGCATCTTGACAGCTCACCAGGCCGCTATAAGTGGCAGGCAGCACGAGAGCTCACCAGGCCACTATAGGTGGTCGGCAGCACGACAGCTCACTAGGCCACTATAGGAAACAGGCAGGACGACAGCTCACCAGGCGACTATAGGTGGCCAGCATCTCGACAGCCCACCAGGCCGCTATAAGTGGCCGGCAGCACGAGAGCTCACCAGCAGAGTATAGGTGGCCGGCAGTTCGAGAGCTCACTAGCACACTATAGGCGGCCGGCAGCACGACAGCTCACCAGGCCACCAGAGGTGGCCGGCAGCACGACAGCCCACCAGGCCACTATAGGAGGCCGGCAATACGACAGCTCACCAGGCCACAATAGGTGAACGGCATCTCGACAGCTCACCAGGCCACTATAGGTGGCCGGCAGCACGACAGCTCACCAGGCCACTACAGGTGACCGACAGCACGACAGCTCACCCTGCCACTATAGGTGGCCGGGAGCACGACAGCTCACCAGGCCAGTATAGGTGGTCGGCAGCACGACAGCTCACCAGGCCACTATAGGTGGCCGGCAGCACGACAGCCCACCAGGCCACTATAGGAGGCCGGCAATACGACAGCTCACCAGGCCACAATAGGTGGCCGGCATCTCGACAGCTCACCAGGCCACTATAGGTGGCCGGCATCTCGACAGCTCACCAGGCCACTGTAGGTGGCCGGCAGCACGACAGCTCACCAGGCCACTATAGGTGGCCGGCAGCACGACAGCTCACCAGGCCACTAAAGGTGGCCGACAGCACGACAGCTCACCCTGCCACTATAGGTGGACGGGAGCACGACAGCTCACCAGGCCAGTATAGGTGGCCGGCAGCACGACAGCCCACCAGGCCACTATAGGAGGCCGGCAATACGACAGCTCACCAGGCCACAATAGGTGAACGGCATCTCGACAGCTCACCAGGCCACTATAGGTGGCCGGCAGCACGACAGCTCACCAGGCCACTACAGGTGACCGACAGCACGACAGCTCACCCTGCCACTATAGGTGGCCGGGAGCACGACAGCTCACCAGGCCAGTATAGGTGGTCGGCAGCACGACAGCTCACCAGGCCACTATAGGTGGCCGGCAGCACGACAGCCCACCAGGCCACTATAGGAGGCCGGCAATACGACAGCTCACCAGGCCACAATAGGTGGCCGGCATCTCGACAGCTCACCAGGCCACTATAGGTGGCCGGCATCTCGACAGCTCACCAGGCCACTGTAGGTGGCCGGCAGCACGACAGCTCACCAGGCCACTATAGGTGGCCGGCAGCACGACAGCTCACCAGGCCACTATAGGTGGCCGGCAGCAAGACAGCCCACCAGGCCACTATAGGAGGCCGGCAATACGACAGCTCACCAGGCCACAATAGGTGGCCGGCATCTCGACAGCTCACCAGGCCGCTATAAGTGGCCGGCAGCACGAGAGCTCACCAGCAGAGTATTGGTGGCCGGCAGTTCGAGAGCTCACCAACACACTATAGGCGGCCGGCAGCACGACAGCTCAGCAGGCCACTATAGGTGGTCGGCAGCACGACAGCTCACTAGGCCACTATAGGTGGCCGGCAGGACGACAGCTCACCAGGCCGCTATAAGTGGCCGGCAGCACGAGAGCTCACCAGCAGAGAATAGGTGGCCGGCAGATCGAGAGCTCACCAGCACACTATAGGCGGCCGGCAGCACGACAGCTCACCAGGCCACTAAAGGTGGCCGGCAGCACGACAGCTCACTGGGCCACTATAGGTGGCCGGCAGCACGACAGCTCACCAGGCCACTATAGGTGGTCGGCAGCACGACAGCTCACCAGGCCACTATAGGTGGCCGGCAGCACGACAGCCCACCAGGCCACAATAGGTGGCCGGCAGGACGACAGTTCACCAGGCCACAACAGGTGGCCGGCATCTCGACAGCTCACCAGGCCGCTATAAGTGGCCGGCAGCACGAGAGCTCACCAGGCCACTATAGGCGGTCGGCAGCACGACAGCTCACTAGGCCACTATAGGTAGCAGGCAGGACGACAGCTCACCAGGCGACTATAGGTGGCCGGCAGCACGAGAGCTCACCAGCAGAGTATAGGTGTCCGGCAGTTCGAGAGCTCACCAGCACACTATAGGTGGCCGACAGCACGGCAGCTCACCCTGCCACTATAGGTGGCCGGGAGCACGACAGCTCACCAGGCCACTATAGGTGGCCGGCAGCTCGAGAGCTAACCAGCACACTATACATGGCCAGCAGCTCGAAACCTCACCCTGCCACTATAGGTGGCCGGGAGCACGACAGCTCACCCTGCCACTATAGGTGGCCGGGAGCACGACAGCTCACCAGGCCACTATAGGTAGCAGGCAGGACGACAGCTCACCAGGCGACTATAGGTGGCCGGCAGCACGAGAGCTCACCAGCAGAGTATAGGTGTCCGGCAGTTCGAGAGCTCACCAGCACACTATAGGTGGCCGACAGCACGACAGCTCACCCTGCCACTATAGGTGGCCGGCAGCACGACAGCTCACCAGGCCACTATAGGTGGTCGGCAGCACGACAGCTCACCAGGCCACTAAAGGTGGCCGGCAGCACGACAGCTCACTGGGCCACTATAGGTGGCCGGCAGCACGACAGCTCACCAGGCCACTATAGGTGACCGACAGCACGACAGCTCACCCTGCCACTATAGGTGGCCGGGAGCACGACAGCTCACCAGGCCAGTATAGGTGGTCGGCAGCACGACAGCTCACCAGGCCACTATAGGTGGCCGGCAGCACGACAGCCCACCAGGCCACTATAGGAGGCCGGCAATACGACAGCTCACCAGGCCACAATAGGTGGCCGGCATCTCGACAGCTCACCAGGCCACTATAGGTGGCCGGCATCTCGACAGCTCACCAGGCCACTGTAGGTGGCCGGCAGCACGACAGCTCACCAGGCCACTATAGGTGGCCGGCAGCACGACAGCTCACCAGGCCACTATAGGTGGCCGGCATCTCGACAGCTCACCAGGCCGCTATAAGTGGCCAGAAGCTCGAGAGCTCACCAGCACAGTAAAGGTGGCCGGCAGCACGACAGCTCACCAGGCCACTATAGGTGGCCGGCAGCACGACAGCTCACTAGGCCACAATAGGTGGCCGGCATCTTGACAGCTCACCAGGCCGCTATAAGTGGCCGGCAGCATGAGAGCTCACCAGCAGAGTATAGGTGGCCGGCAGTTCGAGAACTCACCAGCACACTATAGGCGGCCGGCAGCACGACAGCTCACCAGGCCACTATAGGCGGCCGGCAGCACGACAGCTCACCAGGCCTCTATAGGTGGCTGGCGTCTCGACCGCTCACCAGGCCGCTATAAGTGGCCAGAAGCTCCAGAGCTCACCAGCACACTATAGATGGCCGGCAGCACGACAGCTCACCAGGCCACTATAGGTGGCCGGCAGCACGACAGCTCACCAGGCCACTATAGGTGGCCGGCAGCACGTCAGCTCACTAGGCCACAATAGGTGGCCGGCATCTTGACAGCTCACCAGGCCGCTATAAGTGGCCGGCAGCATGAGAGCTCACCAGCAGAGTATAGGTGGCCGGCAGTTCGAGAACTCACCAGCACACTATAGGCGGCCGGCAGCACGACAGCCATCAGGCCACTATAGGTGGCCGGCGTCTCGACAGCTCACCAGGCCGCTATAAGTGGCCAGAAGCTCGAGAGCTCACCAGCACAGTAAAGGTGCCCGGCAGATCGAGAGCTCACCAGCACACTATAGGTGGCCAGCAGCATGACAGCTCACCAGGACGCCATAGGTGGCCGGCAGCACGACAGCTCAACAGGCCACTATAGGTGGCCGGCAGCACCACAGCTCACCAGGCCACTATAGGTGGCCGGCATCTCGACAGCTCACCAGGCCGCTATAAGTGGCCGTGAGCACGACAGCTCACTAGGGCACTATAGGTGGCCGGCAACACGACAGCTCACTGGGCTACTGTAGGTGGCCGGCAGGACGACAGCTCACCAGGCCACTGTAGGTGGCCGGCAGCACGACAGCTCACCAGGCCACTATAGGTGGCCGGCAGCACGACAGCTCAACAGGCCACTACAGGTGACCGACAGCACGACAGCTCACCCTGCCACTATAGTTGGCCGGGAGCACGACAACTCACCAGGCCACTATAGGTGGCCGGCATCTCGACAGCTCACCAGGCCGCTATAAGTGGCCGGCAGCACGAGAGCTCACCAGCATAGTATAGGTGGTCGGCAGTTCGAGAGCTCAATAGCACACTACAGGCGGCCGGCAGCACGACAACTCACCAGGCCACTACAGGTGGCCGACAGCACGACAGCTCAGACTGCCACTATAGGTGGCCGACAGCACGACAACTCACCAGGCCACTATAGGTGGCCGGCAGCACGACAGCTCACTAGGCCACTATAGGTGGCCGGCATCTCGACAGCTCACCAGGCCACAATAGGTGGCCGGCAGCACGACAGCTCACTAGGCCACAATAGGTGGCCGGCATCTTGACAGCTCACCAGGCCGCTATAAGTGGCCAGAAGCTCGAGAGCTCACCAGCACAGTAAAGGTGACCGGCAGTTCGAGAGCTCACCAGCACACCATAGGTGGCCGGCAGCATGACAGCTAACCAGGACGCTATAGGTGGCCGGCAGCACGACAGCTCTCTAGGCCACAATAGGTGAACGGCATCTCGACAGCTCACCAGGCCACTATAGGTGGCCGGCAGCACGACAGCTCACCAGGCCACTACAGGTGACCGACAGCACGACAGCTCACCAGGCCACTATAGGTGGCCGGCAGCACGACAGCCCACCAGGCCACTATAGGAGGCCGGCAATACGACAGCTCACCAGGCCGCTATAAGTGGCCGGCAGCACGAGAGCTCACCAGCAGAGTATAGGTGGCCGGCATTTCGAGAGCTCACTAGCACACTATAGGCGGCCGGCAGCACGACAGCTCACCAGGCCACTATAGGCGGCCGGGAGCACGACAGCTCACCAGGCCACTATAGGTAGCAGGCAGGACGACAGCTCACCAGGCGACTATAGGTGGCCGGCAGCACGAGAGCTCACCAGCAGAGTATTGGTGGCCGGCAGTTCGAGAGCTCACCAACACACTATAGGCGGCCGGCAGCACGACAGCTCAGCAGGCCACTATAGGTGGTCGGCAGCACGACAGCTCACTAGGCCACTATAGGTGGCCGGCAGGACGACAGCTCACCAGGCCGCTATAAGTGGCCGGCAGCACGAGAGCTCACCAGCAGAGAATAGGTGGCCGGCAGATCGAGAGCTCACCAGCACACTATAGGCGGCCGGCAGCACGACAGCTCACCAGGCCACTAAAGGTGGCCGGCAGCACGACAGCTCACTGGGCCACTATAGGTGGCCGGCAGCACGACAGCTCACCAGGCCACTATAGGTGGTCGGCAGCACGACAGCTCACCAGGCCACTATAGGTGGCCGGCAGCACGACAGCCCACCAGGCCACAATAGGTGGCCGGCAGGACGACAGTTCACCAGGCCACAACAGGTGGCCGGCATCTCGACAGCTCACCAGGCCGCTATAAGTGGCCGGCAGCACGAGAGCTCACCAGGCCACTATAGGCGGTCGGCAGCACGACAGCTCACTAGGCCACTATAGGTAGCAGGCAGGACGACAGCTCACCAGGCGACTATAGGTGGCCGGCAGCACGAGAGCTCACCAGCAGAGTATAGGTGTCCGGCAGTTCGAGAGCTCACCAGCACACTATAGGTGGCCGACAGCACGGCAGCTCACCCTGCCACTATAGGTGGCCGGGAGCACGACAGCTCACCAGGCCACTATAGGTGGCCGGCAGCTCGAGAGCTAACCAGCACACTATACATGGCCAGCAGCTCGAAACCTCACCCTGCCACTATAGGTGGCCGGGAGCACGACAGCTCACCCTGCCACTATAGGTGGCCGGGAGCACGACAGCTCACCAGGCCACTATAGGTAGCAGGCAGGACGACAGCTCACCAGGCGACTATAGGTGGCCGGCAGCACGAGAGCTCACCAGCAGAGTATAGGTGTCCGGCAGTTCGAGAGCTCACCAGCACACTATAGGTGGCCGACAGCACGACAGCTCACCCTGCCACTATAGGTGGCCGGCAGCACGACAGCTCACCAGGCCACTATAGGTGGTCGGCAGCACGACAGCTCACCAGGCCACTAAAGGTGGCCGGCAGCACGACAGCTCACTGGGCCACTATAGGTGGCCGGCAGCACGACAGCTCACCAGGCCACTATAGGTGACCGACAGCACGACAGCTCACCCTGCCACTATAGGTGGCCGGGAGCACGACAGCTCACCAGGCCAGTATAGGTGGTCGGCAGCACGACAGCTCACCAGGCCACTATAGGTGGCCGGCAGCACGACAGCCCACCAGGCCACTATAGGAGGCCGGCAATACGACAGCTCACCAGGCCACAATAGGTGGCCGGCATCTCGACAGCTCACCAGGCCACTATAGGTGGCCGGCATCTCGACAGCTCACCAGGCCACTGTAGGTGGCCGGCAGCACGACAGCTCACCAGGCCACTATAGGTGGCCGGCAGCACGACAGCTCACCAGGCCACTATAGGTGGCCGGCATCTCGACAGCTCACCAGGCCGCTATAAGTGGCCAGAAGCTCGAGAGCTCACCAGCACAGTAAAGGTGGCCGGCAGCACGACAGCTCACCAGGCCACTATAGGTGGCCGGCAGCACGACAGCTCACTAGGCCACAATAGGTGGCCGGCATCTTGACAGCTCACCAGGCCGCTATAAGTGGCCGGCAGCATGAGAGCTCACCAGCAGAGTATAGGTGGCCGGCAGTTCGAGAACTCACCAGCACACTATAGGCGGCCGGCAGCACGACAGCTCACCAGGCCACTATAGGCGGCCGGCAGCACGACAGCTCACCAGGCCTCTATAGGTGGCTGGCGTCTCGACCGCTCACCAGGCCGCTATAAGTGGCCAGAAGCTCCAGAGCTCACCAGCACACTATAGATGGCCGGCAGCACGACAGCTCACCAGGCCACTATAGGTGGCCGGCAGCACGACAGCTCACCAGGCCACTATAGGTGGCCGGCAGCACGTCAGCTCACTAGGCCACAATAGGTGGCCGGCATCTTGACAGCTCACCAGGCCGCTATAAGTGGCCGGCAGCATGAGAGCTCACCAGCAGAGTATAG
This sequence comes from Eumerus sabulonum, assembly GCA_951905685.1. NCBI lineage: Eukaryota > Metazoa > Arthropoda > Insecta > Diptera > Syrphidae > Eumerus > Eumerus sabulonum. The sequence goes on along the minus strand of OX645060.1, from coordinate 145,796,215 downwards.
GTGGCCGGCAGTTCGAGAACTCACCAGCACACTATAGGCGGCCGGCAGCACGACAGCCATCAGGCCACTATAGGTGGCCGGCGTCTCGACAGCTCACCAGGCCGCTATAAGTGGCCAGAAGCTCGAGAGCTCACCAGCACAGTAAAGGTGGCCGGCAGATCGAGAGCTCACCAGCACACTATAGGTGGCCAGCAGCATGACAGCTCACCAGGACGCCATAGGTGGCCGGCAGCACGACAGCTCAACAGGCCACTATAGGTGGCCGGCAGCACCACAGCTCACCAGGCCACTATAGGTGGCCGGCATCTCGACAGCTCACCAGGCCGCTATAAGTGGCCGTGAGCACGACAGCTCACTAGGGCACTATAGGTGGCCGGCAACACGACAGCTCACTGGGCTACTGTAGGTGGCCGGCAGGACGACAGCTCACCAGGCCACTGTAGGTGGCCGGCAGCACGACAGCTCACCAGGCCACTATAGGTGGCCGGCAGCACGACAGCTCAACAGGCCACTACAGGTGACCGACAGCACGACAGCTCACCCTGCCACTATAGTTGGCCGGGAGCACGACAACTCACCAGGCCACTATAGGTGGCCGGCATCTCGACAGCTCACCAGGCCGCTATAAGTGGCCGGCAGCACGAGAGCTCACCAGCATAGTATAGGTGGTCGGCAGTTCGAGAGCTCAATAGCACACTACAGGCGGCCGGCAGCACGACAACTCACCAGGCCACTACAGGTGGCCGACAGCACGACAGCTCAGACTGCCACTATAGGTGGCCGACAGCACGACAACTCACCAGGCCACTATAGGTGGCCGGCAGCACGACAGCTCACTAGGCCACTATAGGTGGCCGGCATCTCGACAGCTCACCAGGCCACAATAGGTGGCCGGCAGCACGACAGCTCACTAGGCCACAATAGGTGGCCGGCATCTTGACAGCTCACCAGGCCGCTATAAGTGGCCAGAAGCTCGAGAGCTCACCAGCACAGTAAAGGTGACCGGCAGTTCGAGAGCTCACCAGCACACCATAGGTGGCCGGCAGCATGACAGCTAACCAGGACGCTATAGGTGGCCGGCAGCACGACAGCTCTCTAGGCCACAATAGGTGAACGGCATCTCGACAGCTCACCAGGCCACTATAGGTGGCCGGCAGCACGACAGCTCACCAGGCCACTACAGGTGACCGACAGCACGACAGCTCACCAGGCCACTATAGGTGGCCGGCAGCACGACAGCCCACCAGGCCACTATAGGAGGCCGGCAATACGACAGCTCACCAGGCCGCTATAAGTGGCCGGCAGCACGAGAGCTCACCAGCAGAGTATAGGTGGCCGGCATTTCGAGAGCTCACTAGCACACTATAGGCGGCCGGCAGCACGACAGCTCACCAGGCCACTATAGGCGGCCGGCAGCACGACAGCTCACCAGGCCTCTATAGGTGGCTGGCGTCTCGACCGCTCACCAGGCCGCTATAAGTGGCCAGAAGCTCGAGAGCTCACCAGCACACTATAGATGGCCGGCAGCACGACAGCTCACCAGGCCACTATAGGTGGCCGGCAGCACGACAGCTCACCAGGCCACTATAGGTGGCCGGCAGCACGACAGCTCACTAGGCCACAATAGGTGAACGGCATCTCGACAGCTCACCAGGCCACTATAGGTGGCCGGCAGCACGACAGCTCACCAGGCCACTACAGGTGACCGACAGCACGACAGCTCACCCTGCCACTATAGGTGGCCGGGAGCACGACAGCTCACCAGGCCAGTATAGGTGGCCGGCAGCACAACAGCCCACCAGGCCACTAGAGGAGGCCGGCAATACGACAGCTCACCAGGCCACAATAGGTGAACGGCATCGCGACAGCTCACCAGGCCACTATAGGTAGCCGGCAGCACGACAGCTCACCAGGCCACTACAGGTGACCGACAGCACGACAGCTCACCCTGCCACTATAGGTGGCCGGGAGCACGACAGCTCACCAGGCCAGTATAGGTGGCCGGCAGCACGACAGCCCACCAGGCCACTATAGGAGGCCGGCAATACGACAGCTCACCAGGCCGCTATAAGTGGCCGGCAGCACGACAGCCCACCAGGCCACTATAGGAGGCCGGCAATACGACAGCTCACCAGGCCACAATAGGTGAACGGCATCTCGACAGCTCACCAGGCCACTATAGGTGGCCGGCAGCACGACAGCTCACCAGGCCACTACAGGTGACCGACAGCACGACAGCTCACCCTGCCACTATAGGCGGACGGGAGCACGACAGCGCACCAGGCCAGTATAGGTGGCCGGCAGCACGACAGCCCACCAGGCCACTATAGGAGGCCGGCAATACGACAGCTCACCAGGCCACAATAGGTGAACGGCATCTCGACAGCTCACCAGGTCACTATAGGTGGCCGGCAGCACGACAGCCCACCAGGCCAGTATAGGTGGCCGGCGTCTCGACAGCTCACCACGCCGCTATAAGTGGCCAGAAGCTCGAGAGCTCACCAGCACAGTAAAGGTGACCGGCAGTTCGAGAGCTCACCAGCACACCATAGGCGGCCGGCAGCATGACAGCTCACCAAGGCACTATATGTGGCCGGCAACAAGACAGCTCACTAGGCCACCATAGGTGGCCGGCAGGACGACAGCTTACCAGGCCACTATAGGTGGCCGGCATCTCGACAGCTACCAGGCCAGTATAGGTGGCCGGCGTCTCGACAGCTCACCAGGCCGCTATAAGTGGCCAGAAGCTCGAGAGCTCACCAGCACAGTAAAGGTGGCCGGCAGATCGAGAGCTCACCAGCACACTATAGGTGGCCAGCAGCATGACAGCTCACCAGGCCGCTATAAGTGGCCGGCAGCACGAGAGCTCACCAGCATAGTATAGGTGGTCGGCAGTTCGAGAGCTCAATAGCACACTACAGGCGGCCGGCAGCACGACAACTCACCAGGCCACTACAGGTGGCCGACAGCACGACAGCTCACACTGCCACTATAGGTGGCCGACAGCACGCCAACTCACCAGGCCACTATAGGTGGCCGGCAGCACGACAGCTCACTAGGCCACTATAGGTGACCGGCATCTCGACAGCTCACCAGGCCACAATAGGTGGCCGGCAGCACGACAGCTCACTAGGCCACAATAGGTGGCCGGCATCTTGACAGCTCACCAGGCCGCTATAAGTGGCAGGCAGCACGAGAGCTCACCAGGCCACTATAGGTGGTCGGCAGCACGACAGCTCACTAGGCCACTATAGGAAGCAGGCAGGACGACAGCTCACCAGGCGACTATAGGTGGCCAGCATCTCGACAGCCCACCAGGCCGCTATAAGTGGCCGGCAGCACGAGAGCTCACCAGCAGAGTATAGGTGGCCGGCAGTTCGAGAGCTCACTAGCACACTATAGGCGGCCGGCAGCACGACAGCTCACCAGGCCACCAGAGGTGGCCGGCAGCACGACAGCCCACCAGGCCACTATAGGAGGCCGGCAATACGACAGCCCACCAGGCCACAATAGGTGAACGGCATCTCGACAGCTCACTAGGCCACTATAGGTGGCCGGCAGCACGACAGCTCACCAGGCCACTACAGGTGACCGACAGCACGACAGCTCACCCTGCCACTATAGGTGGCCGGGAGCACGACAGCTCACCAGGCCAGTATAGGTGGTCGGCAGCACGACAGCTCACCAGGCCACTATAGGTGGCCGGCAGCACGACAGCCCACCAGGCCACTATAGGAGGCCGGCAATACGACAGCTCACCAGGCCACAATAGGTGGCCGGCATCTCGACAGCTCACCAGGCCACTATAGGTGGCCGGCATCTCGACAGCTCACCAGGCCACTGTAGGTGGCCGGCAGCACGACAGCTCACCAGGCCACTATAGGTGGCCGGCAGCACGACAGCTCACCAGGCCACTAAAGGTGGCCGACAGCACGACAGCTCACCCTGCCACTATAGGTGGACGGGAGCACGACAGCTCACCAGGCCAGTATAGGTGGCCGGCAGCACGACAGCCCACCAGGCCACTATAGGAGGCCGGCAATACGACAGCTCACCAGGCCACAATAGGTGAACGGCATCTCGACAGCTCACCAGGCCACTATAGGTGGCCGGCAGCACGACAGCTCACCAGGCCACTACAGGTGACCGACAGCACGACAGCTCACCCTGCCACTATAGGTGGCCGGGAGCACGACAGCTCACCAGGCCAGTATAGGTGGTCGGCAGCACGACAGCTCACCAGGCCACTATAGGTGGCCGGCAGCACGACAGCCCACCAGGCCACTATAGGAGGCCGGCAATACGACAGCTCACCAGGCCACAATAGGTGGCCGGCATCTCGACAGCTCACCAGGCCACTATAGGTGGCCGGCATCTCGACAGCTCACCAGGCCACTGTAGGTGGCCGGCAGCACGACAGCTCACCAGGCCACTATAGGTGGCCGGCAGCACGACAGCTCACCAGGCCACTATAGGTGGCCGGCAGCAAGACAGCCCACCAGGCCACTATAGGAGGCCGGCAATACGACAGCTCACCAGGCCACAATAGGTGGCCGGCATCTCGACAGCTCACCAGGCCGCTATAAGTGGCCGGCAGCACGAGAGCTCACCAGCAGAGTATTGGTGGCCGGCAGTTCGAGAGCTCACCAACACACTATAGGCGGCCGGCAGCACGACAGCTCAGCAGGCCACTATAGGTGGTCGGCAGCACGACAGCTCACTAGGCCACTATAGGTGGCCGGCAGGACGACAGCTCACCAGGCCGCTATAAGTGGCCGGCAGCACGAGAGCTCACCAGCAGAGAATAGGTGGCCGGCAGATCGAGAGCTCACCAGCACACTATAGGCGGCCGGCAGCACGACAGCTCACCAGGCCACTAAAGGTGGCCGGCAGCACGACAGCTCACTGGGCCACTATAGGTGGCCGGCAGCACGACAGCTCACCAGGCCACTATAGGTGGTCGGCAGCACGACAGCTCACCAGGCCACTATAGGTGGCCGGCAGCACGACAGCCCACCAGGCCACAATAGGTGGCCGGCAGGACGACAGTTCACCAGGCCACAACAGGTGGCCGGCATCTCGACAGCTCACCAGGCCGCTATAAGTGGCCGGCAGCACGAGAGCTCACCAGGCCACTATAGGTGGTCGGCAGCACGACAGCTCACTAGGCCACTATAGGTAGCAGGCAGGACGACAGCTCACCAGGCGACTATAGGTGGCCGGCAGCACGAGAGCTCACCAGCAGAGTATAGGTGTCCGGCAGTTCGAGAGCTCACCAGCACACTATAGGTGGCCGACAGCACGGCAGCTCACCCTGCCACTATAGGTGGCCGGGAGCACGACAGCTCACCAGGCCACTATAGGTGGCCGGCAGCTCGAGAGCTCACCAGCACACTATACATGGCCAGCAGCTCGAAACCTCACCCTGCCACTATAGGTGGCCGGGAGCACGACAGCTCACCCTGCCACTATAGGTGGCCGGGAGCACGACAGCTCACCAGGCCACTATAGGTAGCAGGCAGGACGACAGCTCACCAGGCGACTATAGGTGGCCGGCAGCACGAGAGCTCACCAGCAGAGTATAGGTGTCCGGCAGTTCGAGAGCTCACCAGCACACTATAGGTGGCCGACAGCACGACAGCTCACCCTGCCACTATAGGTGGCCGGCAGCACGACAGCTCACCAGGCCACTATAGGTGGTCGGCAGCACGACAGCTCACCAGGCCACTAAAGGTGGCCGGCAGCACGACAGCTCACTGGGCCACTATAGGTGGCCGGCAGCACGACAGCTCACCAGGCCACTATAGGTGACCGACAGCACGACAGCTCACCCTGCCACTATAGGTGGCCGGGAGCACGACAGCTCACCAGGCCAGTATAGGTGGTCGGCAGCACGACAGCTCACCAGGCCACTATAGGTGGCCGGCAGCACGACAGCCCACCAGGCCACTATAGGAGGCCGGCAATACGACAGCTCACCAGGCCACAATAGGTGGCCGGCATCTCGACAGCTCACCAGGCCACTATAGGTGGCCGGCATCTCGACAGCTCACCAGGCCACTGTAGGTGGCCGGCAGCACGACAGCTCACCAGGCCACTATAGGTGGCCGGCAGCACGACAGCTCACCAGGCCACTAAAGGTGGCCGACAGCACGACAGCTCACCCTGCCGCTATAGGTGGACGGGAGCACGACAGCTCACCAGGCCAGTATAGGTGGCCGGCAGCACGACAGCCCACCAGGCCACTATAGGAGGCCGGCAATACGACAGCTCACCAGGCCACAATAGGTGAACGGCATCTCGACAGCTCACCAGGCCACTATAGGTGGCCGGCAGCACGACAGCTCACCAGGCCACTACAGGTGACCAACAGCACGACAGCTCACCCTGCCACTATAGGTGGCCGGGAGCACGACAGCTCACCAGGCCAGTATAGGTGGTCGGCAGCACGACAGCTCACCAGGCCACTATAGGTGGCCGGCAGCACGACAGCCCACCAGGCCACTATAGGAGGCCGGCAATACGACAGCTCACCAGGCCACAATAGGTGGCCGGCATCTCGACAGCTCACCAGGCCACTATAGGTGGCCGGCATCTCGACAGCTCACCAGGCCACTGTAGGTGGCCGGCAGCACGACAGCTCACCAGGCCACTATAGGTGGCCGGCAGCACGACAGCTCACCAGGCCACTATAGGTGGCCGGCAGCAAGACAGCCCACCAGGCCACTATAGGAGGCCGGCAATACGACAGCTCACCAGGCCACAATAGGTGGCCGGCATCTCGACAGCTCACCAGGCCGCTATAAGTGGCCGGCAGCACGAGAGCTCACCAGCAGAGTATTGGTGGCCGGCAGTTCGAGAGCTCACCAACACACTATAGGCGGCCGGCAGCACGACAGCTCAGCAGGCCACTATAGGTGGTCGGCAGCACGACAGCTCACTAGGCCACTATAGGTGGCCGGCAGGACGACAGCTCACCAGGCCGCTATAAGTGGCCGGCAGCACGAAAGCTCACCAGCAGAGAATAGGTGGCCGGCAGATCGAGAGCTCACCAGCACACTATAGGCGGCCGGCAGCACGACAGCTCACCAGGCCACTAAAGGTGGCCGGCAGCACGACAGCTCACTGGGCCACTATAGGTGGCCGGCAGCACGACAGCTCACCAGGCCACTATAGGTGGTCGGCAGCACGACAGTTCACCAGGCCACTATAGGTGGCCGGCAGCACGACAGCCCACCAGGCCACAATAGGTGGCCGGCAGGACGACAGTTCACCAGGCCACAACAGGTGGCCGGCATCTCGACAGCTCACCAGGCCGCTATAAGTGGCCGGCAGCACGAGAGCTCACCAGGCCACTATAGGTGGTCGGCAGCACGACAGCTCACTAGGCCACTATAGGTAGCAGGCAGGACGACAGCTCACCAGGCGACTATAGGTGGCCGGCAGCACGAGAGCTCACCAGCAGAGTATAGGTGTCCGGCAGTTCGAGAGCTCACCAGCACACTATAGGCGGCCGGCAGCACGACAGCTCACCAGGCCACTATAGGTGGCCGGCAGCACGACAGCTCACCAGCATAGTATGGGTGGCCGGCAGTTCGAGAGCTCACCAGCACACTATAGGTGGCCGGCAGCACGACAGCTCACCAGGCCACTATAGGTGGCCGGCAGCACGACAGCTCACCAGCACAGTATGGGTGGCCGGCAGTTCGAGAGCTCACCAGCACACTATAGGTGGCCGGCAGCACGACAGCTCACCAGGCCACTACAGGTGGCCGGCAGCTCGACAGCTCACCAGGCCACTATAGGTGGCCGACAGCACGACAGCTCACCCTGCCACTATAGGTGGCCGGGAGCACGACAGCTCACCAGGCCACTATAGGTGGCCGGCAGCTCGAGAGCTCACCAGCACACTATACATGGCCAGCAGCTCGAAACCTCACCCGCACACTATAGGTGGCCGGCAGCACTACAGCTCACCAAGGCACTATAGGTGGCCCGCAACACGACAGCTCACTAGGCCACTATAGGTGGCCGGCAGGACGACAGCTCACCAGGCCACTATAGGTGGCCGACATCTCGACAGCTCACCAGGCCGCTATAAGTGGCCGGCAGCACGAGAGCTCACCAACACTGTATAGGTGGCCGGCAGTTCGAGAGCTCACGAGCACACTATAGGTGGCCGGCAGCACGACAGCTCACCAGGCCACTATAGGTGGCCGGCAGCACGACAGCCCACCAGGCCACTATAGGAGGCCGGCAACACGACAGCTCACCAGGCCACAATAGGTGGCCGGCATCTCGACAGCTCACCAGGCCACTATAGGTGGCCGGCATCTCGACAGCTCACCAGGCCACTGTAGGTGGCCGGCAGCACGACAGCTCACCAGGCCACTATAGGTGGCCGGCAGCACGACAGCTCACCAGGCCACTATAGGAGGCCGGCAATACGACAGCTCACCAGGCCACAATAGGTGGCCGGCATCTCGACAGCTCACCGGGCCACTATAGGTGGCCGGCAGCACGACAGCTCACCAGGCCACTACAGGTGACCGACAGCACGACAGCTCACCCTGCCACTATAGGTGGCCGGCATCACGACAGCTCACCAGGCCGCTATAAGTGGCCGGCAGCACGACAGCCCACCAGGCCACTATAGGAGGCCGGCACTACGACAGCTCACCAGGCCACAATAGGTGGCCGGCATCTCGACAGCTCACCGGGCCACTATAGGTGGCCGGCAGCACGACAGCTCACCAGGCCACTACAGGTGACCGACAGCACGACAGCTCACCCTGCCACTATAGGTGGCCGGGAGCACGACGGCTCACCAGGCCAGTATAGGTGGTCGGCAGCACGACAGCTCACCAGGCCACTATAGGTGGCCGGCAGCACGACAGCCCACCAGGCCACTATAGGAGGCCGGCAATACGACAGCTCACCAGGCAACAATAGGTGGCCGGCATCTCGACAGCTCACCAGGCCACTATAGGTGGCCGGCATCTCGACAGCTCACCAGGCCACTGTAGGTGGCCGGCAGCACGACAGCTCACCAGGCCACTATAGGTGGCCGGCAGCACGACAGCTCACCAGGCCACTACAGGTGACCGACAGCACGACAGCTCACCCTGCCACTATAGGTGGCCGGGAGCACGACAGCTCACCAGGCCAGTATAGGTGGTCGGCAGCACGATAGCTCACCAGGCCACTATAGGTGGCCGGCAGCACGACAGCCCACCAGGCCACTATAGGAGGCCGCCAATACGACAGCTCACCAGGCCACAATAGGTGGCCGGCATCTCGACAGCTCACCAGGCCGCTATAAGTGGCCGGCAGCACGAGAGCTCACCAGCAGAGTATAGGTGGCCGGCAGTTCGACAGCTCACCAGGCCGCTATAAGTGGCCAGAAGTTCGAGAGCTTACGAGCACACTATAGGTGGCCGGCAGCAAGACAGCTCACCAGGGCACTATAGGTGGCCGGAAACACGACAGCTCACTGGGCCACAATAGGTGGCCGGCATCTCGACAGCTCACCAGGCCGCTATAAGTGGCCGGCAGCACGAGAGCTCACCAGCAGAGTATAGGTGGCCGGCAGTTCGAGAGCTCACCAGCACACTATAGGCGGCCGGCAGCACGACAGCTCACCAGGCCACTAAAGGTGGCCGGCAGCACGACAGCTCACTGGGCCACTATAGGTGGCCGGCAGCACGACAGCCCACCAGGTCACTATAGGTGGTCGGCAGCACGACAGCTCACCAGGCCACTATAGGTGGCCGACAGCACGACAGCCCACCAGGCCACGATAGGTGGCCGGCAGGACGACAGCTCACCAGGCCACAATAGGTGGCCGGCATCTCGACAGCTCACCAGGCGGCTATAAGTGGCCGGCAGCACGAGAGCTTACCAGGCCACTATACGTGGTCGGCAGCACGACAGCTCACTAGGCCACTATAGGTAGCAGGCAGGACGACAGCTCACCAGGCGACTATAGGTGGCCGGCATCTCGACAGCCCACCAGGCCGCTATAAGTGGCCGGCAGCACGAGAGCTCACCAGCAGAGTATAGGTGGCCGGCAGTTCGAGAGCTCACCAACACACTATAGGCGGCCGGCAGCACGACAGCTCACCAGGCCACTATAGGTGGTCGGCAGCACGACAGCTCACTAGGCCACTATAGGTGGCCGGCAGGACGACAGCTCACCAGGCGACAATAGGTGGCCGGCATCTCGACAGCCCACCAGGCCGCTATAAGTGGCCGGCAGCACGAGAGCTCACCAGCAGAGTATAGGTGTCCGGCAGTTCGAGAGCTCACCAGCACCCTATAGGCGGCCGGCAGCACGACAGCTCACCAGGCCACTATAGGTGGCCGGCAGCACGACAGCTCACCAGGCCACTATAAGTGGCCGGCCGCACGACAGCTCACCAGCACAGTATGGGTGGCCGGCAGTTCGAGAGCTCACCAGCACACTATAGGTGGCCGGCAGCACGACAGCTCACCAGGCCACTATAGGTGGCCGGCAGCTCGACAGCTCACCAGGCCACTATAGGTGGCCGACAGCACGACAGCTCACCCTGCCACTATAGGTGGCCGAGAGCACGACAGCTCACCAGGCCACTATAGGTGGCCGGCAGCTCGAGAGCTCACCAGCACACTATACATGGCCAGCAGCTCGAACCCTCACCCGCACACTATAGGTGGCCGGCAGCACTATAGCTCACCAAGGCACTATAGGTGGCCCGCAGCACGACAGCTCACTAGGCCACTATAGGTGGCCGGCAGGACGACAGCTCACCAGGCCACTATAGGTGGCCGACATCTCGACAGCTCCACAGGCCGCTATAAGTGGCCGGCAGCACGAGAGCTCACCAGCACAGTATAGGTGGCCGGCAGTTCGAGAGCTCACGAGCACACTATAGGTGGCCGGCATCTCGACAGCTCACCAGGCCGCTATAAGTGGCCGGCAGCACGACAGCTCACCAGGCCACTAGAGGTGGCCGGCTGCACGACAGCTCACCAGGCCATTATCGGTGGCCGGCAGCACGTCAGCTCCCCAGCACAGTATAGGTGGCCGGCAGCTCGACAGCTCACCAGGGCACTATAGGTGGCCGGCAACACGACAGCTCACTAGGCCACTATAGGTGGCCGGCAGGACGACAGCTCAGCAGGCCATTATAGGTGGCCGGCAGCACGACAGCTCACCAGGCTTCTATAGGTGACCGGCAGCACGACAGCTCAGCAGCACAGTATAGGTGGCCGGCAGTTCGAGAGCTCACGAGCACACTATAGGTGGCCGGCAGCACGACAGCTCACCAGGCCACTATAGGTGGCCGGCAGCACGACAGCCCACCAGGCCACTATAGGAGGCCGGCAACACGACAGCTCACCAGGCCACAATAGGTGGCCGGCATCTCGACAGCTCACCAGGCCACTATAGGTGGCCGGCATCTCGACAGCTCACCAGGCCACTGTAGGTGGCCGGCAGCACGACAGCTCACCAGGCCACTATAGGTGGCCGGCAGCACGACAGCTCACCAGGCCACTATAGGAGGCCGGCAATACGACAGCTCACCAGGCCACAATAGGTGGCCGGCATCTCGACAGCTCACCGGGCCACTATAGGTGGCCGGCAGCACGACAGCTCACCAGGCCACTACAGGTGACCGACAGCACGACAGCTCACCCTGCCACTATAGGTGGCCGGCATCACGACAGCTCACCAGGCCACTATAAGTGGCCGGCAGCACGACAGCCCACCAGGCCACTATAGGAGGCCGGCACTACGACAGCTCACCAGGCCACAATAGGTGGCCGGCATCTCGACAGCTCACCGGGCCACTATAGGTGGCCGGCAGCACGACAGCTCACCAGGCCACTACAGGTGACCGACAGCACGACAGCTCACCCTGCCACTATAGGTGGCCGGGAGCACGACAGCTCACCAGGCCAGTATAGGTGGTCGGCAGCACGACAGCTCACCAGGCCACTATAGGTGGCCGGCAGCACGACAGCCCACCAGGCCACTATAGGAGGCCGGCAATACGACAGCTCACCAGGCAACAATAGGTGGCCGGCATCTCGACAGCTCACCAGGCCACTATAGGTGGCCGGCATCTCGACAGCTCACCAGGCCACTGTAGGTGGCCGGCAGCACGACAGCTCACCAGGCCACTATAGGTGGCCGGCAGCACGACAGCTCACCAGGCCACTACAGGTGACCGACAGCACGACAGCTCACCCTGCCACTATAGGTGGCCGGGAGCACGACAGCTCACCAGGCCAGTATAGGTGGTCGGCAGCACGACAGCTCACCAGGCCACTATAGGTGGCCGGCAGCACGACAGCCCACCAGGCCACTATAGGAGGCCGCCAATACGACAGCTCACCAGGCCACAATAGGTGGCCGGCATCTCGACAGCTCACCAGGCCGCTATAAGTGGCCGGCAGCACGAGAGCTCACCAGCAGAGTATAGGTGGCCGGCAGTTCGACAGCTCACCAGGCCGCTATAAGTGGCCAGAAGTTCGAGAGCTCACGAGCACACTATAGGTGGCCGGCAGCAAGACAGCTCACCAGGGCACTATAGGTGGCCGGAAACACGACAGCTCACTGGGCCACAATAGGTGGCCGGCATCTCGACAGCTCACCAGGCCGCTATAAGTGGCCGGCAGCACGAGAGCTCACCAGCAGAGTATAGGTGGCCGGCAGTTCGAGAGCTCACCAGCACACTATAGGCGGCCGGCAGCACGACAGCTCACCAGGCCACTAAAGGTGGCCGGCAGCACGACAGCTCACTGGGCCACTATAGGTGGCCGGCAGCACGACAGCTCACCAGGTCACTATAGGTGGTCGGCAGCACGACAGCTCACCAGGCCACTATAGGTGGCCGACAGCACGACAGCCCACCAGGCCACGATAGGTGGCCGGCAGGACGACAGCTCACCAGGCCACAATAGGTGGCCGGCATCTCGACAGCTCACCAGGCGGCTATAAGTGGCCGGCAGCACGAGAGCTTACCAGGCCACTATACGTGGTCGGCAGCACGACAGCTCACTAGGCCACTATAGGTAGCAGGCAGGACGATAGCTCACCAGGCGACTATAGGTGGACGGCATCTCGACAGCCCACCAGGCCGCTATAAGTGGCCGGCAGCACGAGAGCTCACCAGCAGAGTATAGGTGGCCGGCAGTTCGAGAGCTCACCAACACACTATAGGCGGCCGGCAGCACGACAGCTCACCAGGCCACTATAGGTGGTCGGCAGCACGACAGCTCACTAGGCCACTATAGGTGGCCGGCAGGACGACAGCTCACCAGGCGACAATAGGTGGCCGGCATCTCGACAGCCCACCAGGCCGCTATAAGTGGCCGGCAGCACGAGAGCTCACCAGCAGAGTATAGGTGTCCGGCAGTTCGAGAGCTCACCAGCACCCTATAGGCGGCCGGCAGCACGACAGCTCACCAGGCCACTATAGGTGGCCGGCAGCACGACAGCTCACCAGGCCACTATAAGTGGCCGGCCGCACGACAGCTCACCAGCACAGTATGGGTGGCCGGCAGTTCGAGAGCTCACCAGCACACTATAGGTGGCCGGCAGCACGACAGCTCACCAGGCCACTATAGGTGGCCGGCAGCTCGACAGCTCACCAGGCCACTATAGGTGGCCGACAGCACGACAGCTCACCCTGCCACTATAGGTGGCCGGGAGCACGACAGCTCACCAGGCCACTATAGGTGGCCGGCAGCTCGAGAGCTCACCAGCACACTATACATGGCCAGCAGCTCGAACCCTCACCCGCACACTATAGGTGGCCGGCAGCACTATAGCTCACCAAGGCACTATAGGTGGCCCGCAACACGACAGCTCACTAGGCCACTATACGTGGCCGGCAGGACGACAGCTCACCAGGCCACTATAGGTGGCCGACATCTCGACAGCTCCACAGGCCGCTATAAGTGGCCGGCAGCACGAGAGCTCACCAGCACAGTATAGGTGGCCGGCAGTTCGAGAGCTCACGAGCACACTATAGGTGGCCGGCATCTCGACAGCTCACCAGGCCGCTATAAGTGGCCGGCAGCACGACAGCTCACCAGGCCACTAGAGGTGGCCGGCTGCACGACAGCTCACCAGGCCATTATCGGTGGCCGGCAGCACGTCAGCTCCCCAGCACAGTATAGGTGGCCGGCAGCTCGACAGCTCACCAGGGCACTATAGGTGGCCGGCAACACGACAGCTCACTAGGCCACTATAGGTGGCCGGCAGGACGACAGCTCAGCAGGCCATTATAGGTGGCCGGCAGCACGACAGCTCACCAGGCTTCTATAGGTGACCGGCAGCACGACAGCTCAGCAGCACAGTATAGGTGGCCGGCAGTTCGAGAGCTCACCAGCACACTATAGGTGGCCGTCAACACGACAGCTGAACAGGCCACTATAGGTGGCCGGCAGCACGACAGCTCACCAGGCCTCTATAGGTGGCCGGCGTCTTGACCGCTCACCAGGCCGCTATAAGTGGCAAGAAGCTCGAGAGCTCACCAGCACACTATAGATGGCCGGCAGCTCGAGAGCTCAACAGGCAGCTATAAGGGGCCGGCAGCACGACAGCTCAGCAGCACAGTATAGGTGGCCGGCAGTTCGAGAGCTCACCAGGACACTATAGGTGGCCGGCAGGACGACAGCTCACCAGGCCACTATAGGTGGCCGGCAGCTCGAGAGCTCACCAGCAAACTATACATGGCCAGCCTCTCGAGACCTCACCCGCACACTATAGGTGGCCGGCAGCACGACAGCTCACCAGGGCACTATAAGTGGCCGGCAACACGACAGCTCACTAGGCCACTATAGGTGGCCGGCAGGACGACAGCTCACCAGGCCACAATAGGTGGCCGTCATCTCGACAGCTCACCAGGCCGCTATAAGTGGCCGGCAGCACGAGAGCTCACCAGGCCACTATAGGTGACCGGCGTCTCGACAGCTCACCAGGCCGCTATAAGTGGCCGGCAGCTCGAGAGCTCACCAGGCTACTGTAGGCGGCCGGCAGCTCAGGGGCTCACCAGGCTAATATAGGTGGCCGGCAGCACGACGGCTCACCAGCACAGTATAGGTGGCCGGCAGTTCGAGAGCTCACCAGCACACTATAGGCGGCTGGCAGCACGACAGTTCACCAGGCCACTATAGGTGGCCGGCAGCACGACAGTTCACCAGGCCACTATATGTGGCCGGCAGCACGACAGCTTACCAGGCCACTATAGGTGGCCGGCGTCTCGACAGCCCACCAGGCCGCTATAAGTGGCCAGAAGTTCGAGAGCTCACGAGCGCACTATAGGTGGCCGGCAGCACGACAGCTCACCAGGGCACTATAGGTGGCCGGGAACACGACAGCTCACTGGGCCACTATGGGTGGCCGGCAGGACGACAGCTCACCAGGGCACTGTAGGTGGCCGGCAGCACGACAGCTCACCAGGTCACTATAGGTGGCCGGCAGCACGACAGCTCACCAGGCGACTACAGGTGACCGACAGCACGACAGCTCACCCTGCCACTATAGGTGGCCGGGAGCACGACAGCTCACCAGGGCACTATAGGTGGCCGGCAACACGACAGCTCACTGGGCCACTATGGGTGGCCGGTAGGATGACAGCTCACCAGGCCACTGTAGGTGGCCGGCAGCACGACAGCTCACCAGGCCACTATAGGTAGCCGGCAGCACAACAGCTCACCAGGCCACTACAACTGACCGACAGCACGACAGCTCACCCTGCCACTATAGGTGGCCGGGAGCACGACAGCTCACCAGGCCACTATAGGTGGCCGGCATCTCGACAGCTCACTAGGCCGCTATAAGTGGCCGGCAGCACGAGAGCTCACCAGCACAGTATAGGTGGCCGGCAGTTCGAGAGCTCAACAGCACACTATAGGCGGCCGGCAGCACGACAGCTCACCAGGCCACTATAGGTGGCCGGCAGCACGACAGCTCACCAGGCCACTATAGGTGACCGGCGACTCGACAGCTCACCAGGCCGCTATAAGCGGCCAGAAGCTCGAGAGCTCACCAGCACACTATAGATGGCCGGCAGCTCGAGAGCTCACCAGAGCACTATAGGTGGCCGGCAACACTACAGCTCACTGGGCCACTATAGGTGGCCGGCAGGACGACAGCTCACCAGGCCGCTGTAGGTGACCGGCAGCATAAAAGCTCATCAGGCCACTATAGGTGGCCGGCAGCACGACAGTTCACCAGGCCACTACAAGTGGCCGACAGCACGACACTGTAGGTGGCCGGCAGCACGACAGCTCACCAGGCCACTTTAGGTGGCCGGCAGCACGACAGCTCACCAGGCCACTATAGGTGGCCGGCGTCTCGACAGCTCACCAGGCCGTTATAAGTGGCCAGAAATTCGAGAGCTCACGAGCACACTATAGGTGGCCGGCAGCACGACAGCTCCCCAGGGCACTATAGGTGGCCGGAAACACGACTGCTCACTGGGCCACTATAGGTGGCCGGCTGGACGACAGCTCACCAGGCCGCTATAAGTGGCCGGCAGCTCGAGAGCTCACCAGGCTACTGTAGGTGGCCGGCAGTTCAGAGGCTCACCAGGCTACTATAGGTGGCCGGCAGCACGACAGCTCACCAGCACAGTATAGGTGGCCGGCAGTTCGAGAGCTCACCAGCACACTATAGGCGGCTGGCAGCACGACAGCTCACCAGGCCACTATAGGTGGCCGGCAGCACGACAGCCCACCAGGCCACTATAGGTGGCCGGCAGCACGACAGCTCACCAGGCCACTATAGGTGGCCGGCGTCTCGACAGCTCACTAGGCCGCTATAATTGGCCAGAAGTTCGAGAGCTCACGAGCACACTATAGGTGGCCGGAAACACGACAGCTCACTGGGCCACTATAGGTGGCCGGCAGGACGACAGCTCACCAGGGCACTGTAGGTGGCCGGCAGCACGACAGTTCACCAGGCCACTATAGGTGACCGACAGCACGACAGTTCACCCTGCCACTATAGGTGGCCGGAAGCACGACAGCTCACCCTGCCACTATAGGTGGCCGGGAGCACGACAGCTCACCAGGGCACTATAGGTGGCCGGCAACACGACAGCTCACTGGGCCACTATGGGTGGCCGGTAGGATGACAGCTCACCAGGCCACTGTAGGTGGCCGGCAGCACGACAGCTCACAAGGCCACTATAGGTGGCCGGCAGCACAACAGCTCACCAGGCCACTACAACTGACCGACAGCACGACAGCTCACCCTGCCACTATAGGTGGCCGGGAGCACGACAGCTCACCAGGCCACTATAGGTGGCCGGCATCTCGACAGCTCACTAGGCCGCTATAAGTGGCCGGCAGCACGAGAGCTCACCAGCACAGTATAGGTGGCCGGCAGTTCGAGAGCTCACCAGCACACTATAGGCGGCCGGCAGCACGACAGCTCACCAGGCCACTATAGGTGGCCGGCAGCACGACAGCTCACCAGGCCACTATAGGTGACCGGCGACTCGACAGCTCACCAGGCCGCTATAAGCGGCCAGAAGCTCGAGAGCTCACCAGCACACTATAGATGGCCGGCAGCTCGAGAGCTCACCAGGGCACTATAGGTGGCCGGCAACACGACAGCTCACTGGGCCACTATAGGTGGCCGGCAGGACGACAGCTCACCAGGCCGCTGTAGGTGACCGGCAGCATAAAAGCTCATCAGGCCACTATAGGTGGCCGGCAGCACGACAGTTCACCAGGCCACTACAAGTGGCCGACAGCACGACACTGTAGGTGGCCGGCAGCACGACAGCTCACCAGGCCACTTTAGGTGGCCGGCAGCACGACAGCTCACCAGGCCACTATAGGTGGCCGGCGTCTCGACAGCTCACCAGGCCGTTATAAGTGGCCAGAAATTCGAGAGCTCACGAGCACACTATAGGTGGCCGGCAGCACGACAGCTCCCCAGGGCACTATAGGTGGCCGGAAACACGACAGCTCACTGGGCCACTATAGGTGGCCGGCTGGACGACAGCTCACCAGGCCGCTATAAGTGGCCGGCAGCTCGAGAGCTCACCAGGCTACTGTAGGTGGCCGGCAGTTCAGAGGCTCACCAGGCTACTATAGGTGGCCGGCAGCACGACAGCTCACCAGCACAGTATAGGTGGCCGGCAGTTCGAGAGCTCACCAGCACACTATAGGCGGCTGGCAGCACGACAGCTCACCAGGCCACTATAGGTGGCCGGCAGCACGACAGCCCACCAGGCCACTATAGGTGGCCGGCAGCACGACAGCTCACCAGGCCGCTATAGGTGGCCGGCGTCTCGACAGCTCACTAGGCCGCTATAATTGGCCAGAAGTTCGAGAGCTCACGAGCACACTATAGGTGGCCGGAAACACGACAGCTCACTGGGCCACTATAGGTGGCCGGCAGGACGACAGCTCACCAGGGCACTGTAGGTGGCCGGCAGCACGACAGTTCACCAGGCCACTATAGGTGACCGACAGCACGACAGTTCACCCTGCCACTATAGGTGGCCGGAAGCACGACAGCTCACCAGGCCACTATAGGTGGCCGGCTTCTCGACAGCTCACCAGGCCGCTATAAGTGGCCGGCAGCACGAGAGCTCACCAGCACAGTATAGGTGGCCGGCAGTTCGAGAGCTCACCAGCACACTATAGGCGGCCGGCAGCACGACAGCTCACCAGGCCACTATAGGTGGCCGGCAGCACGACAGCTCACCAGGCCACTATAGGTGACCGGCGTCTCGACAGCTCACCAGGCCGCTATAAGTGGCCAGAAGCTCGAGAGCTCACCAGGGCACTATAGGTGGCCGGCAACACGACAGCTCACTGGGCCACTATAGGTGGCCGGCAGGACGACAGATCACCAGGCCGCTGTAGGTGGGCGGCAGCATAAAAGCTCACCAGGCCACTATAGGTGGCCGGCAGCACGACAGTTCACCAGGCCACTACAAGTGGCCGACAGCACGACAGCTCACCCTGCCACTATAGGTGACAGGGAGCACGACAGCTCACCAGGCCACTATAGGTGGCCGCCAACTCGAAAGCTCACCAGGTCACTATAGGTGGCCGGCATCTCGACAGCTCACCAGGTCACTATAGGTGGCCGGGACCACGACAGCTCACCAGGCCACTATAGGTGGCCGGCAGCTCGACAGCTCACTAGGCCACTATAGGTGGCCGGCAGCTCGAGAGCTCACCACCACACTATACCTGGCCAGCAGCCGGCCGCACGATAGCTCACCAGGCCACTATAGGTGGCCGGCAGCACGACAGCTCACCAGGCCTTTATAGGTGGCCGGCGTCTCGTCCGCTCACCAGGCCGCTATAAGTGGCCAGAAGCTCGAGAGCTCACCAGCACACTATAGACGGCCGGCAGCTCGAGAGCTCACGAGCACACTATAGGTGGCCGACAGCACCAGGACACTATAGGTGGCCGGCAGGACGACAACTCACCAGGCCACTATAGGTGGCCGGCAGCTCGAGAGCTCACCAGCAAACTATACATGGCCAGCAGCTCGAGACCTCAGCCGCACACTAAAGGTGGCCGGCAGCGTGACAGCTCACCAGAGCACTATAGGTGGCTGGCAACACGACAGCTCACTAGGCCACTATAGGTGGCCGGCAGCACGACAGCTCACCAGGCCACTATAGGTGGCCGGCGTCTCGACAGCTCACCAGGCCGCTATAAGTGGCCAGAAGTTCGAGAGCTCATGAGCACACTATAGGTGGCCGGCAGCACGACAGCTCACCAGGGCACTATAGGTGGCCGGAAACACGACAACTCACTGGGCCACTATAGGTGGCCGGCAGGACGACAGCTCACCAGGGCACTATAGGTGGCCGGAAACACGACAGCTCAGTGGGCCACTATAAGTGGCCGGCAAGACGACAGCTCACCAGGGCGCTATAAGTGGCCGGCAGCACGAGAGCTCACCAGCAGAGTATAGGTGGCCGGCAGTTCGAGAGCTCACCAGCACACTATAGGCGGCCGGCAGCACGACAGCTCACCAGGCCACTTTACGTGGCCGGCAGCACGACAGCTCACCAGGCCACTATAGGTGGCCGGCAGCACGACAGCTCACCAGGCCACTATAGGTCGCCGGCGTCTCGACAGCTCACCAGGCCGCTATAAGTGGCCAGAAGTTCGAAAGCTCACGAGCACACTATAGGTGGCCGGCAGCAAGACAGCTCACCAGGGCACCATAGGTGGCCGGAAACACGACAGCTCACTGGGCCACAATAGGTGGCCGGCATCTCGACAGCTCACCAGGCCGCTATAAGTGGCCGGCAGCACGAGAGCTCACCAGCAGAGTATAGGTGGCCGGCAGTTCGAGAGCTCACCAGCACACTATAGGCGGCCGGCAGCACGACAGCTCACCAGGCCACTAAAGGTGGCCGGCAGCACGACAGCTCACTGGGCCACTATAGGTGGCCGGCAGCACGACAGCTCACCAGGCCACTATAGGTGGCCGGCAGCACGACAGCTCACCAGGCCACTATAGGTGGCCGGCGTCTCGACAGCTCACCAGGCCGTTATAAGTGGCCAGAAATTCGAGAGCTCACGAGCACACTATAGGTGGCCGGCAGCACGACAGCTCACCAGGGCACTATAGGTGGCCGGAAACACGACAGCTCACTGGGCCACTATAGGTGGCCGGCTGGACGACAGCTCACCAGTCCGCTATAAGTGGCCGGCAGCTCGAGAGCTCACCAGGCTACTATAGGTGGCCGGCGTCTCGACAGCTCACCAGGCCGCTATAAGTGGCCAGAAGTTCGAGAGCTCACGAGCACACTATAGGTGGCCGGCAGCACGACAGCTCACCAGGGCACTATAGGTGGCCGGAAACACGACAGCTCACTGGGCCACTATAGGTGGCCGGCAGGACGACAGCTCACCAGGGCACTATAGGTGGCCGGAAACACGACAGCTCAGTGGGCCACTATAGGTGGCCGGCAGGACGACAGCTCACCAGGGCACTGTAGGTGGCCGGCAGCACGACAGCTCACCAGGCCGCTATAGGTGGCCGGGAGCACGACAGCTCACCAGGGCACTATGGGTGGCCGGCAACACGACAGCTCTCTGGGCCACTATAGGTGGCCGGTAGGACGACAGCTCACCAGGCCATTGTAGGTGGCCGGCAGCACGACAGCTCACCAGGCCACTATAGGTGGCCGGTGTCTCGACAGCTCACCAGGCCGTTATAAGTGGCCAGAAGTTCGAGAGCTCACGAGCACACTATAGGTGGCCGGCAGCACGACAGCTTACCAGGGCACTAGTGGTGGCCGGCAGCACGACAGCTCACCAGGCCACTATAGGTGGCCGGCGTCTCGACAGCTCACCAGGCCGCTATAAGTGGCCAGAAGTTCGAGAGCTCACGAGCACACTATAGGTGGCCGGCAGCACGACAGCTCACCAGGGCACTATAGGTGGCCGGAAACACGACAGCTCACTGGGCCACTATAGGTGGCCGGCAGGACGACAGCTCACCAGGGCACTATAGGTGGCCGGAAACACGACAGCTCAGTGGGCCACTATAGGTGGCCGGCAGGACGACAGCTCACCAGGGCACTGTAGGTGGCCGGCAGCACGACAGCTCACCAGGCCGCTATAGGTGGCTGGGAGCACGACAGCTCACCAGGGCACTATGGGTGGCCGGCAACACGACAGCTCTCTGGGCCACTATAGGTGGCCGGTAGGACGACAGCTCACCAGGCCATTGTAGGTGGCCGGCAGCACGACAGCTCACCAGGCCACTATAGGTGGCCGGCGTCTCGACAGCTCACCAGGCCGTTATAAGTGGCCAGAAGTTCGAGAGCTCACGAGCACACTATAGGTGGCCGGCAGCACGACAGCTCACCAGGGCACTATAGGTGGCCGGCAGCACGACAGCTCACCAGGCCACTATAGGTGGCCGGCGTCTCGACAGCTCACCAGGCCGCTATAAGTGGCCAGAAGTTCGAGAGCTCACGAGCACACTATAGGTGGCCGGCAGCACGACAGCTCACTAGGGCACTATAGGTGGCCGGCATGTCGACAGCTCACCAGGCTTCTGTAGGTGGCCGGCAGCTCAGGGGCTCACCAGGCTACTATAGGTGGCCGGCAGCACGACAGCTCACCAGCGCAGTATAGGTGGCCGGCAGTTCGAGAGCTCACCAGCACACTATAGGCGGCTGGCAGCACGACAGCTCACCAGGCCTCTATAGGTGGCCGGCAGCACGACAGCTCACCAGGCCACTATAGGTGGCCGGCAGCACGACAGCTCACCAGGCCACTGTAGGTGGCCGGCGTCTCGACAGCTCACCAGGCCGCTATAAGTGGCCAGAAGTTCGAGAGCTCACGAGCACACTATAGGTGGCCGGCAGCACGACAGCTCACCAGGGCACTATAGGTGGCCGGCATGTCGACAGCTCACCAGGCCACTATAGGTGGCCGGAAGCACGACAGCACACCAGGTCACTATAGGTGGCCGGCATCTCGACAGCTCAACAGGCAGCTATAAGTGGCCGGCAGCACAACAGCTCACCAGCACAGTACAGGTGGCAGTTCGAGAGCTCACCAGCACACTATAGTTGGCCGGCAGCATGTCAGCTCACCAGGACGCTATAGGTGGCCGGCAGCACGACAGCTCACCAGGGCACTATAGGTGGCCGGCATCTCGACAGCTCACCAGGCCACTATAGGTGGCCGGAAGCACGACAGCACACCAGGTTACTATAGGTGGCCGGCATCTCGACAGCTCAACAGGCAGCTATAAGTGGCCGGCAGCACGACAGCTCACCAGCACAGTACAGGTGGCAGCTCGAGAGCTCACCAGCACACTATAGGTGACCGGCAGCACGACGGCTCACCAGGCCACTATAGGTGGCCGGCGTCTCGACAGCTCACCAGGCCGCTATAAGTGGCCAGAAGTTCGAGAGCTCACGAGCACACTATAGGTGGCCGGCAGCACGACAGCTCACCAGGGCACTATAGGTGGCCGGCAGCTCGACAGCTCACCAGGCCACTATAGGTGACCGACAGCACGACAGTTCACCCTGCCACTATAGGTGGCCGGAAGCACGACAGCTCACCAGGCCATTATAGGTGGCCGGCAGCACGACAGCTCACCAGGCCACTATAGGTGGCCGGCAGCACGACATCTCACCAGGCCACTATAGGTGGCCGGCATCTCGACAGCTCACCAGGCCACTATAGGTGGCCGGAAACACGACAGCTCACTGGGCCACTATAGGTGGCCGGCAGGACGACAGCTCACCAGGCCGTTATAAGTGGCCGGCAGCTCGAGAGCTCACCAGGCTACTGTAGGTGGCCGGCAGCTCAGGGGCTCACCAGGCTACTATAGGTGGCCGGCAGCACGACAGCTCACCAGCGCAGTATAGGTGCCCGGCAGTTCGAGAGCTCACCAGCACACTATAATCGGCCGGCAGCACGACAGCTCACCAGGCCACTTTACGTGGCCGGCAGCACGACAGCTCACCAGGCCACTATAGGTGGCCGGCAGCACGACAGCTCACCAGGCCACTATAGGTGGCCGGCGTCTCGACAGCTCACCAGGCCGTTATAAGTGGCCAGAAGTTCGAGAGCTCACGAGCACACTATAGGTGGCCGGCAGCACGACAGCTCACCAGGGCACTATAGGTGGCCGGAAACACGACAGCTCACTGGGCCACTATAGGTGGCCGGCAGGACGACAGCTCACCAGGCCGTTATAAGTGGCCGGCAGCTCGAGAGCTCACCAGGCTACTGTAGGTGGCCGGCAGCTCAGGGGCTCACCAGGCTACTATAGGTGGCCGGCAGCACGACAGCTCACCAGCGCAGTATAGGTGGCCGGCAGTTCGAGAGCTCACCAGCACACTATAGGCGGCTGGCAGCACGACAGCTCACCAGGCCAATATAGGTGGCCGGCAGCACGACAGCTCACCAGGCCACTATAGGTGGCCGGCAGCACGACAGCTCACCAGGCCACTATAGGTGGCCGGCGTCTCGACAGCTCATCAGGCCGCTATAAGTGGCCAGAAGTTCGAGAGCTCACGAGCACACTATAGGTGGCCGGCAGCACGACAGCTCACCAGGGCACTATAGGTGGCCGGAAACACGACAGCTCAGTGGGCCGCTATAAGTGGCCGGCAGCACGAGAGCTCAACAGCAGAGTATAGGTGGCCGGCAGTTCGAGAGCTCACCAGCACACTATAGGCGGCCGGCAGCACGACAGCTCACCAGGCCACTATAGGTGGCCGGCGTCTCGACAGCTCACCAGGCCGCTATAAGTGGCCAGAAGTTCGAGAGCTCACGAGCACACTATAGGTGGCCGGCAGCAAGACAGCTCACCAGGGCACTATAGGCGGCCGGAAACACGACAGCTCACTGGGCCACAATAGGTGGCCGGCATCTCGACAGCTCACCAGGCCGCTATAAGTGGCCGGCAGCACGAGAGCTCACCAGCAGAGCATAGGTGGCCGGCAGTTCGAGAGCTCACCAGCACACTATAGGCGGCCGGCAGCACGACAGCTCACCAGGCCACTTTACGTGGCCGGCAGCACGACAGCTCACCAGGCCACTTTACGTGGCCGGCAGCACGACAGCTCACCAGGCCACTATAGGTGGCCGGCAGCACGACAGCTCACCAGGCCGCTATAGGTGGCCGGGAGCACGACAGCTCACCAGGGCACTATAGGTGGCCGCCAACACGACAGCTCACCAGGGCACTATAGGTGGCCGGAAACACGACAGCTCACTGGGCCACAATAGGTGGCCGGCATCTCGACAGCTCACCAGGCCGCTATAAGTGGCCGGCAGCACGAGAGCTCACCAGCAGAGTATAGGTGGCCGGCAGTTCGAGAGCTCACCAGCACACTGTAGGCGGCCGGCAGCACGACAGCTCACCAGGCCACTTTACGTGGCCGGCAGCACGACAGCTCACCGGGCCACTATAGGTGGCCGGCATCTCGACAGCTCACCAGGCCGCTATAAGTGGCCGGCAGCACGTGAGCTCACCAGCAGAGTATAGGTGGCCGGCAGTTCGAGAGCTCACCAGCACACTGTAGGCGGCCGGCAGCACGACAGCTCACCAGGCCACTTTACGTGGCCGGCAGCACGACAGCTCACCAGGCCACTTTACGTGGCCGGCAACACGACAGCTCTCTGGGCCACAATAGGTGGCCGGCATCTCGACAGCTCACCAGGCCGCTATAAGTGGCCGGCAGCACGAGAGCTCACCAGCAGAGCATAGGTGGCCGGCAGTTCGAGAGCTCACCAGCACACTATAGGCGGCCGGCAGCACGACAGCTCACCAGGCCACTTTACGTGGCCGGCAGCACGACAGCTCACCAGGCCACTTTACGTGGCCGGCAGCACGACAGCTCACCAGGCCACTATAGGTGGCCGGCAGCACGACAGCTCACCAGGCCGCTATAGGTGGCCGGGAGCACGACAGCTCACCAGGGCACTATAGGTGGCCGCCAACACGACAGCTCACCAGGGCACTATAGGTGGCCGGAAACACGACAGCTCACTGGGCCACAATAGGTGGCCGGCATCTCGACAGCTCACCAGGCCGCTATAAGTGGCCGGCAGCACGAGAGCTCACCAGCAGAGTATAGGTGGCCGGCAGTTCGAGAGCTCACCAGCACACTGTAGGCGGCCGGCAGCACGACAGCTCACCAGGCCACTTTACGTGGCCGGCAGCACGACAGCTCACCGGGCCACTATAGGTGGCCGGCATCTCGACAGCTCACCAGGCCGCTATAAGTGGCCGGCAGCACGTGAGCTCACCAGCAGAGTATAGGTGGCCGGCAGTTCGAGAGCTCACCAGCACACTATAGGCGGCCGGCAGCACGACAGCTCACCAGGCCACAATAGGTGGCCGGCATCTCGACAGCTCACCAGGCCGCTATAAGTGGCCGGCAGCACGAGAGCTCACCAGCAGAGTATAGGTGGCCGGCAGTTCGAGAGCTCACCAGCACACTATAGGCGGCCGGCAGCACGACAGCTCACCAGGCCACTATAGGTGGCCGGCGTCTCGACAGCTCACCAGGCCGCTATAAGTGGCCAGAAGTTCGAGAGCTCACGAGCACACTATAGGTGGCCGGCAGCAAGACAGCTCACCAGAGCACTATAGGCGGCCGGAAACACGACAGCTCACTGGGCCACAATAGGTGGCCGGCATCTCGACAGCTCACCAGGCCGCTATAAGTGGCCGGCAGCACGAGAGCTCACCAGCAGAGTATAGGTGGCCGGCAGTTCGAGAGCCCACCAGCACACTATAGGCGGCCGGCAGCACGACAGCTCACCAGGCCACTTTACGTGGCCGGCAGCACGACAGCTCACCAGGCCACTATAGGTGGCCGGCATCTCGACAGCTCACCAGGCCGCTATAAGTGGCCGGCAGCACGTGAGCTCACCAGCAGAGTATAGGTGGCCGGCAGTTCGAGAGCTCACCAGCACACTATAGGCGGCCGGCAGCACGACAGCTCACCAGGCCACAATAGGTGGCCGGCATCTCGACAGCTCACCAGGCCGCTATAAGTGGCCGGCAGCACGAGAGCTCACCAGCAGAGTATTGGTGGCCGGCAGTTCGAGAGCTCACCAGCACACTATAGGCGGCCGGCAGCACGACAGCTCACCAGGCCACTTTATGTGGCCGGCAGCACGACAGCTCACCAGGCCACTATAGGTGGCCGGCAGCACGACAGCTCACCAGGCCACTATAGGTGGCCGGCGTCTCGACAGCTCACCAGGCCGCAATAAGTGGCCAGAAGTTCGAGAGCTCACGAGCAAACTATAGGTGGCCGGCAGCACGACAGCTCACCAGGGCACTATAGGTGGCCGGAAACACGACAGCTCACTGGGCCACATTAGGTGGCCGGCAGGACGACAGCTCACCAGGGCACTATAGGTGGCCGGAAACACGACAGCTCAGTGGGCCACTATAGGTGGCCGGCAGGACGACAGCTCACCAGGGCACTGTAGGTGGCCGGCAGCACGACAGCTCACCAGGCCGCTATAGGTGGCCGGGAGCACGACAGCTCACCAGGGCACTATGGGTGGCCGGCAACACGACAGCTCTCTGGGCCACTATAGGTGGCCGGTAGGACGACAGCTCACCAGGCCATTGTAGGTGGCCGGCAGCACGACAGCTCACCAGGCCACTATAGGTGGCCGGCGTCTCGACAGCTCACCAGGCCGTTATAAGTGGCCAGAAGTTCGAGAGCTCACGAGCACACTATAGGTGGCCGGCAGCACGACAGCTCACCAGGGCACTATAGGTGGCCGGAAACACGACAGCTCACTGGGCCACTATAGGGGGCCGGCAGGACGACAGCTCACCAGGCCGTTATATGTGGCCGGCAGCTCGAGAGCTCACCAGGCTACTGTAGGTGGCCGGCAGCTCAGGGGCTCACCAAGCTATTATAGGTGGCCGGCAGCACGACAGCTCACCAGCGCAGAATAGGTGGCCGGCAGTTCGAGGGCTCACCAGCACACTATAGGCGGCTGGCAGCACGACAGCTCACCAGGCCACTATAGGTGGCCGGCAGCACGACAGCTCACCAGGCCACTATAAGTGGCCGGCAGCACGACAGCTCACCAGGCCACTATAGGTGGCCGGCGTCTCGACAGCTCACCAGGCCGCTATAAGTGGCCAGAAGTTCGAGAGCTCACGAGCACACTATAGGTGGCCGGCAGTACGACAGCTCACCAGGGCACTATATGTGGCCGGCATGTCGACAGCTCACCAGGCCACTATAGGTGGCCGGAAGCACGACAGCACACCAGGTCACTATAGGTGGCCGGCATCTCGACAGCTCAACAGGCAGCTATATGTGGCCGTCAGCACAACAGCTCACCAGCACAGTACAGGTGGCAGCTCGAGAGCTCACCAGCACACTATAGTTGGCCGGCAGCATGTCAGCTCACCAGGACGCTATAGGTGGCCGGCAGCACGACAGCTCACCAGGGCACTATAGGTGGCCGGCATCTCGACAGCTCACCAGGCCACTATAGGTGGCCGGAAGCACGACAGCACACCAGGTCACTATAGGTGGCCGGCATCTCGACAGCTCAACAGGCAGCTATAAATGGCCGGCAGCACGACAGCTCACCAGCACAGTACAGGTGGCAGCTCGAGAGCTCACCAGCAAACTATAGGTGACCGGCAGCACGACAGCTCACCAGGCCACTATAGGTGGCCGGCGTCTCGACAGCTCACCAGGCCGCTATAAGTGGCCAGAAGTTCGAGAGCTCACGAGCACACTATAGGTGGCCGGCAGCACGACAGCTCACCAGGGCACTATAGGTGGCCGGCAGCTCGACAGCTCACCAGGCCACTATAGGTGACCGACAGCACGACAGTTCACCCTGCCACTATAGGTGGCCGGAAGCACGACAGCTCACCAGGCCATTATAGGTGGCCGGCAGCACGACAGCTCACCAGGCCGTTATAAGTGGCCGGCAGCACGAGAGCTCACCAGCAGAGTATAGGTGGTCGGCAGTTCGAGAGCTCACCAGCACACTATAGGCGGCCGGCAGCACGACAGCTCACCAGGCCGCTTTAAGTGGCCGGCAGCACGAGAGCTCCCCAGCAGAGTATAGGTGGCCGGCAGTTCGAGAGCTCACCAGCACACTATAGGCGGCCGGCAGCACGACAGCTCACCAGGCCACTATAGGTGGCCGGCATCTCGACAGCTAACCAGGCCGCTATAAGTGGCCGGCAGCACGAGAGCTCACCAGCAGAGTATAGGTGGCCGGCAGTTCGAGAGCTCACCAGCACACTATAGGCGGCCGGCAGCACGACAGCTCACCAGGCCACTTTGAGTGGCCGGCAGCACGACAGCTCACCAGGCCACTATAGGTGGCCGGCAGCACGACAGCTCACCAGGCCGGCGTCTCGACAGCTCACCAGGCCGTTATAAGTGGCCAGAAGTTCGAGAGCTCACGAGCACACTATAGGTGGCCGGCAGCACGACAGCTCACCAGGGCACTATAGGTGGCCGGAAACACGACAGCTCACTGGGCCACTATAGGTGGCCGGCAGGACGACAGCTCACCAAGCCGTTATAAGTGGCCGCCAGCTCGAGAGCTCACCAGGCTACTGTAGGTGGACGGCAGCTCAGGGGCTCACCAGGCTACTATAGGTGGCCGGCAGCACGACAGCTCACCAGCGTAGTATAGATGGCCGGCAGTTCGAGAGCTCACCAGCACACTATAGGCGGCTGGCAGCACGACAGCTCACCAGGCCACTATAGGTGGCCGGCAGCACGACAGCTCACCAGGCCACTATAGGTGGCCGGCAGCACGACAGCTCACCAGGCCACTATAGGTGGCCGGCGTCTCGACAGCTCACCAGGCCGCCATAAGTGGCCAGAAGTTCGAGAGCTCACGAGCACACTATAGGTGGCCGGCAGCACGACAGCTCACCAGGGCACTATAGGTGGCCGGCATCTCGACAGCTCACCAGGCCACTATAGGTGGCCGGAAGCACGACAGCACACCAGGTCACTTTAGGTGGCCGGCATCTCGACAGCTCCACAGGCAGCTATAAGTGGCCGGCAGCACAACAGCTCACCAGCACAGTACAGGTGGCAGCTCGATAGCTCACCAGCACACTATAGGTGGCCGGCAGCATGTCAGCTCACCAGGACGCTATAGGTGGCCGGCAGCACGACAGCTCACCAGGGCACTATAGGTGGCCGGCATCTCGACAGCTCACCAGGCCACTATAGGTGGCCGGAAGCACGACAGCACACCAGGTCACTATAGGTGGCCGGCATCTCGACAGCTCAACAGGCAGCTATAAGTGGCCGGCAGCACGACAGCTCAACAGCACAGTACAGGTGGCAGCTCGAGAGCTCACCAGCACACTATAGGTGACCGGCAGCTCGACAGCTCACCAGGCCACTATAGGTGGCCGGCGTCTCGACAGCTCACCAGGCCGCTATAAGTGGCCAGAAGTTCGAGAGCTCACGAGCACACTATAGGTGGCTGGCAGCACGACAGCTCACCAGGGCACTATAGGTGGCCGGCAGCTCGACAGCTCACCAGGCCACTATAGGTGACCGACAGCACGACAGTTCACCCTGCCACTATAGGTGGCCGGAAGCACGACAGCTCACCAGGCCACTATAGGTGGCCGGCAGCACGACAGCTCACCAGGCCACTATAGGTGGCCGGCAGCACGACAGCTCACCAGGCCACTATAGGTGGCCGGCAGCACGACATCTCACCAGGCCACTATAGGTGGCCGGCATCTCGACAGCTCACCAGGCCACTATAGGTGGCCGGAAGCACGACAGCACACCAGGTCACTATAGGTGGCCGGCATCTCGACAGCTCACCAGGCCGCTATAAGTGGCCGGCAGCACGAGAGCTCACCAGCAGAGTTTAGGGGCCGGCAGTTCGAGAGCTCACCAGCACACTATAGGTGGCCGGCTGCATGACAGCTCACCTGCACACTATAGGTGGCCGGCAGCATGACAGCTCACCAGGCCGCTATAAGTGGCCAGCAGCACGACAGCTCACCAGGCCACTATAGGTGGCCGGCATCTCGACAGCTCACCAGGCCGCTATAAGTGGCCGGCAGCACGACAGCTCACCAGCACAGCATAGGTGGCCAGCAGTTCGAGAGCTCACCAGCACACTATAGTGGGCCGGCAGCACGACAACTCACCAGCAAAGTATAGGTAGCCGGCAGTTCGAGAGCTCACCAGGCCACTATAGGTGACCGGCAGCACGACAGCTCAGCAGCACAGTACAGGTGGCAGCTCGAGAGCTCACCAGCACACTATAGGTGGCCGGCAGCATGTCAGCTCACCAGGACGCTATAGGTGGCCGGCAGCACGACAGCTCACCAGGCCACTATAATTTGCTGGCATCTCGACAGCTCACCAGGCCGCTATAAGTGGCCCGCAGCACGACCGCTCGCCAGGCCACTATAGGTGGCCGGCAGCACGACAGCTCAGCAGGCCACTATAGGTGGCCGGCAGCACGACAGCTCAGCAGGCCACTATAGGTGGCCGGCAGCACGACAGCTCACCAGGCCGCTATAAGTGGCCAGAAGTTCGAGAGCTCACGAGCACACTATAGGTGGCCGGCAGCTCGAGAGCTCACCAGCACACTATAGGTGGCCGGCAGCATGTCAGCTCACCAGGACGCTATAGGTGGCCGGCAGCACGACAGCTCACCAGGCCACTATAGGTGGCCGGCATCTCGACAGCTCACCAGGCCACTATAGGTGGCCGGAAGCACGACAGCACACCAGGTCACTATAGGTGGCCGGCATCTCGACAGCTCAACAGGCAGCTATAAGGGGGCGGCAGCACGACAGCTCACCAGCACAGTATAGGTGGCCGGCAGTTCGAGAGCTCACAAGCACACTATAGGTGGCCGGCAGCACAACAGCTCATCAGGCCACTATAGGTGGCCGGCAGCACGATAGTTCACCAGGCCACTATAGGTGGCCGGCAGCACGACAGCTCACCAGGCCACTATAGGTGGCCGGCAGCACGACAGCTCACTAGGCCACTATAGGTGGCCGGCGTCTCGACAGCTCACCAGGCCGCTATAAGTGGCCAGAAGTTCGAGAGCTCACGAGCACACTATAGGTGGCCGGCAGCTCGAGAGCTCACCAGCACACTATAGGTGGCCGGCAGCATGTCAGCTCACCAGGACGCTATAGGTGGCCGGCAGCACGACAGCTCACCAGGCCGTTATAGGTGACCGGCAGCACGACAGCTCATCAGGCCACTATAGGTGGCCGGCATCTCGACAGCTCGCTAAGCCACTATAGGTGGCCGGCACCTCGAGAGCTCACCAGGCCGCTAAAAGTGGCCGGCAGCTCGAGAGCTCACAAGCACATTATGGGTGGCCGGCAGTTCGAGAGCTTCACCAGGCCACTATAGATGGCCGGAAGCACGACAGAACACCAGGTCACTATAGGTGGCCGGCATCTCGACAGCTCAACAGGCAGCTATATGGGGCCGGCAGCACGACAGCTCACCAGCACAGTATAGGTGGCCGGCAGTTCGAGAGCTCACCAGCACACTATAGGTGGCCGGCAGCATGACAGCTCACCAGGACGCTATAGGTGGCCGGCAGCACGACAGCTCAACAGGCCACTATAGGTGGCCGGCATCTCGACAGCTCACCAGGCCGCTATAAGTGGCCGGCAGCACGACAGCTCACCAGGCCACTATAGGTGGCCGGCAGCATGACAGCTCACCAGCATACCATAGGTGGCCGGCAGCATGACAGCTCACCAGGCCCCTATAAGTGGCCGGCAGCACGACAGCTCACCAGGCCACTATAGGTGGCCGGCATCTCGACAGCTCACCAGGCCGCTATAAGTGGCCGGCAGCACGACAGCTCACCAGCACAGTATAGGTGGCCAGCAGTTCGAGAGCTCACCAGCACACTATAGTGGGCCGGCAGCACGACAGCTCACCAGGCCACTATAGGCGGCGGGCAGCACCACAGCTCAGCAGGCCACTATAGGTGGCCGGCGCACGACAGCTCACCAGGCCACTATAGGTGACCGGCAGCACGACAGCTCAGCAGCACAGTACAGGTGGCAGCTCGAGAGCTCACCAGCACACTATAGGTGGCCGGCAGCATGTCAGCTCAGCAGGACGCTATAGGTGGCCGGCAGCACGACAGCTCACCAGGCCACTATAATTTGCTGGCATCTCGACAGCTCACCAGGCCGCTATAAGTGGCCCGCAGCAGGACAGCTCACCACCACAGTATAGGTGGCCGGCAGCACACCGCTCGCCAGGCCACTATAGGTGGCCGGTAGCACGACAGCTCACCAGGCCACTAAAGGTGTCCGGCATCTCGACACCTCAGCAGCACACTATAGGTGGCCGGCAGCACGACAGCTCACCAGCACAGTATAGGTGGCCGGCAGTTCGAGAGCTCACCAGCACACTATAGGCGGCTGGCAGCACGACAGCTCACCGGGCCACTATAGGTGGCCGGCAGCACGACAGCTCACCAGGCCACTATAGGTGGCCGGCAGCACGACAGCTCACCAGGCCACTATAGGTGGCCGGCGTCTCGACAGCTCACCAGGCCGCTATAAGTGGCCAGGAGTTCGAGAGCTCACGAGCACACTATAGGTGGCCGGCAGCTCGAGAGCTCACCAGCACACTATAGGTGGCCGGCAGCATGTCAGCTCACCAGGACGCTATAGGTGGCCGGCAGCACGACAGCTCACCAGGCCGTTATAGGTGACCGGCAGCACGACAGCTCATCAGGCCACTATAGGTGGCCGGCATCTCGACAGCTCGCTAAGCCACTATAGGTGGCCGGCACCTCGAGAGCTCACCAGGCCGCTAAAAGTGGCCGGCAGTTCGAGAGCTACACCAGGCCACTATAGGTGGCCGGAAGCACGACAGAACACCAGGTCACTATAGGTGGCCGGCATCTCGACAGCTCAACAGGCAGCTATATGGGGCCGGCAGCACGACAGCTCACCAGCACAGTATAGGTGGCCGGCAGTTCGAGACCTCACCAGCACACTATAGGTGGCCGGCAGCACAACAGCTCATCAGGCCACTATAGGTGGCCGGCATCTCGACAGCTCACTAAGCCACTACAGGTGGCCGGCACCTCGAGAGCACACCAGGCCGCTATAAGTGGCCGGCAGTTCGAGAGCTCACCAGCACAGTATAGGTGGCCGGCAGTTCGAGAGCTCACCAGCACACTATAGGTGGCCGGCAGCATGACAGCTCACCAGGACGCTATAGGTGGCCGGCAGCACGACAGCTCAACAGGCCACTATAGGTGGCCGGCATCTCGACAGCTCACCAGGCCGCTATAAGTGGCCGGCAGCACGACAGCACGACAGCTCACCAGGCCACTATAGGTGGCCGGCAGCATGACAGCTCACCAGCATACCATAGGTGGCCGGCAGCATGACAGCTCACCAGGCCCCCCTAAGTGGCCGGCAGCACGACAGCTCACCAGGCCACTATAGGTGGCCGGCATCTCGACAGCTCACCAGGCCGCTATAAGTGGCCGGCAGCACGACAGCTCACCAGCACAGTATAGGTGGCCAGCAGTTCGAGAGCTCACCAGCACACTATAGTGGGCCGGCAGCACGACAGCTCACCAGGCCACTATAGGCGGCGGACAGCACCACAGCTCAGCAGGCCACTATAGGTGGCCGGCAGCACGACAGCTCACCAGGCCACTATAGGTGACCGGCAGCACGACAGCTCAGCAGCACAGTACAGGTGGCAGCTCGAGAGCTCACCAGCACACTATAGGTGGCCGGCAGCATGTCAGCTCAGCAGGACGCTATAGGTGGCCGGCAGCACGACAGCTCACCAGGCCACTATAATTTGCTGGCGTCTCGACAGCTCACCAGGCCGCTATAAGTGGCCCGCAGCAGGACAGCTCACCACCACAGTATAGGTGGCCGGCAGCACACCGCTCGCCAGGCCACTATAGGTGGCCGGCAGCACTACAGCTCACCAGGCCACCAAAGGTGTCCGGCATCTCGACACCTCAGCAGCACACTATAGGTGGCCGGCAGCACGACAGCTCACCGGGCCACTATAGGTGGCCGGCATCTCGACAGCTCACCAGGCCACTATAGGTGGCCGGCAGCACTTCAGCTCACCAGGCCAGTATAGGTGGCCGGCATCTCGACAGCTCACTAAGCCACTTTAGGCGGCCGGCATCTCGACAGCTCACCAGGCCACTATAGGTGGCCGGCAGCTCGAGAGCTCACCAGGCCACTATATGTGGCCGGAAGCACGACAGCACACCAGGTTACTATAGGTGGTCGGCATCTCGACAGCTCAACAGGCAGCTATAAGGGGCCGGCAGCACGACAGCTCACCAGCACAGTATAGGTGGCCGGCAGTTCGAGAGATCACCAGCACACTATAGGTGGCCGGCAGCACAACAGCTCAGCAGGCCACTATTGGTGGCCGGCATCTCGACAGCTCACCAGGCCACTGTAGGTGGCCGGAAGCACGACAGCACACCAGGTTACTATAGGTGGTCGGCATCTCGACAGCTCAACAGGCAGCTATAAGGGGCCGGCAGTACGACAGCTCACCAGCACAGTATAGGTGGCCGGCAGTTCGAGAGCTCACCAGCACACTATAGGTGGCCGGCAGCACAACAGCTCATCAGGCCACTATAGGTGGCCGGCAGCACGACAGTTCACCAGGCCACTATAGGTGGCCGGCAGCACGACAGCTCACTAGGCCACTTTAGGTGGCCGGCAGGACGAGAGCTCAGCAGGCCACTATAGGTGGCCGGCATCTCGACAGCTCACCAGGCGACTATAGGTGGCCGGAAGCACGACAGCACACCAGGTTACTATAGGTGATCGGCATCTCGACAGCTCAACAGGCAGCTATAAGGGGCCGGCAGTACGACAGCTCACCAGCACAGTATAGGTGGCCGGCAGTTCGAGAGCTCACCAGCACGCTATAGGTGGCCGGCAGCACAACAGCTCATCAGGCCACTATAGGTGGCCGGCAGCACGACAGTTCACCAGGCCACTATAGGTGGCCGGCAGCACGACAGCTCACTAGGCTACTTTAGGTGGCTGGCAGGACGAGAGCTCACCAGGCCACTATATGTGGCCGACAGCACGACAGCTCACCAGGCCACTATGGGTGGCCGGCAGCACGACAGCTCACCAGGCCACTATAGTTGGCCGACAGCACGACAGCTCCACCCGCCACTATAGGTGGCCGGGAGCACGACATCTCACCAGGCCACTATAGGTGGCCGGCACGTCGACAGCTCACCAGGTCACTATAGGTGGCCGGCATCTCGACTGCTCCCCAGGTCACTATAGGTGGCCGGCATCTCGACAGCTCACCAGGCCACTATAGGTGGCCCGAAGCACGACAACACACAGTTCGAGAGATCACCAGTACACTATAGGTGGCCGGCAGCATGACAGCTCACCAGGACGCTAGAGGTGGCCGGCAGCACGACAGCTCACCAGGCCACTATAAGTGGCCGGCAGCACGACAGCTCACCAGGCCACTATAGGTGGCCGGCAGCACGACAGCTCACCAGGCCACTATAGGTGACCGGCAGCACGACAGCTCATCAGCACAGTATGGCTGGCCGGCAGTTCGAGAGCTCACCAGTACACTATAGGCGGCCGGCATCTCGACAGCTCACTAAGCCACTATAGGTAGCCGGCACCTCGAGAGCTCACCAGGCCACTATAGGTGGCCGGCAGCACGACAACACACCAGGTCACTATAGGTGACCGGCAGCACGACAGCTCACCAGCACAGTATGGCTGGCCGGCAGTTCGAGAGCTCACCAGTACACTATAGGTGGCCGACAGCATGACAGCTCACCAGGACGCTAAAGGTGGCCGGCAGTACGACAGCTCACCAGGCCACTATAAGTGGCCGACAGCACGACAGCTCACCAGCACAATATAGGTGGCCAGCAGTTCGATAGCTAACCAGCACACTACAGGTGGTCGGCAGCACGACAGCTCATCAGGCCACTATAGGTGGCCGGCATCTCGACAGCTCACTAAGCCACTATAGGTAGCCGGCACCTCAAGAGCTCACCAGGCCGCAATAATTGGCCGGCAGCTCGAGAGCTCACAAGCACATTATAGGTGGCCGGCAGTTCGAGAGCTTCACCAGGACACTATAGGTGGCGGGCAGCACGACAGCTCAGCAGCACAGTACAGGTGGCAGCTCGAGAGCTCACCAGCACACTATAGGTGGCCGGCAGCATGTCAGCTCACCAGGACGCTATAGGCGGCCGGCAGCACGACAGCTTGCCAGGCCACTATAATTTGCTGGCATCTCGACAGCTCACCAGGCCGCTATAAGTGGCCCGCAGCACGACAGCTCACCATCACAGTATAGGTGGCCGGCAGCACGACCGCTCACCAGGCCACTATAGGTGGCCGGCAGCACGACAGCTCACCAGGCCACTATAGGTGTCCGGCATCTCGACACCTCACCAGCACACTATAGGTGGCCGGCAGCACGACAGCTCACCAGGCCACTATAGGTGGCCGGCATCTCGACAGCTCACCAGGCCACTATAGGTGGCCGGAAGCACGACAGCACACCAGGTCACTATAGGTGGCCGGCATCTCGACAGCTCAACAGGCAGCTATAAGGGGGCGGCAGCACGACAGCTCACCAGCACAGTATAGGTGGCCAGCAGTTCGAGAGCTCACAAGCACACTATAGGTGGCCGGCAGCACAACAGCTCATCAGGCCACTATAGGTGGCCGGCAGCACGACAGTTCACCAGGCCACTATAGGTGGCCGGCAGCACGACAGCTCACCAGGCCACTATAGGTGGCCGGCAGCACGACAGCTCACTAGGCAACTATAGGTGGCCGTCGTCTCGACAGCTCACCAGGCCGCTATAAGTGGCCAGAAGTTCGAGAGCTCACGAGCACACTATAGGTGGCCGGCAGCTCGAGAGCTCACCAGCACACTATAGGTGGCCGGCAGCATGTCAGCTCACCAGGACGCTATAGGTGGCCGGCAGCACGACAGCTCACCAGGCCACTATAGGTGGCCGGCATCTCGACAGCTCACCAGGCCACTATAGGTGGCCGGAAGCACGACAGCACACCAGGTCACTATAGGTGGCCGGCATCTCGACAGCTCAACAGGCAGCTATAAGGGGGCGGCAGCACGACAGCTCACCAGCACAGTATAGGTGGCCGGCAGTTCGAGAGCTCACAAGCACACTATAGGTGGCCGGCAGCACAACAGCTCATCAGGCCACTATAGGTGGCCGGCAGCACGATAGTTCACCAGGCCACTATAGGTGGCCGGCAGCACGACAGCTCACCAGGCCACTATAGGTGGCCGGCAGCACGACAGCTCACTAGGCCACTATAGGTGGCCGGCGTCTCGACAGCTCACCAGGCCGCTATAAGTGGCCAGAAGTTCGAGACCTCACGAGCACACTATAGGTGGCCGGCAGCTCGAGAGCTCACCAGCACACTATAGGTGGCCGGCAGCATGTCAGCTCACCAGGACGCTATAGGTGGCCGGCAGCACGACAGCTCACCAGGCCGTTATAGGTGACCGGCAGCACGACAGCTCATCAGGCCACTATAGGTGGCCGGCATCTCGACAGCTCGCTAAGCCACTATAGGTGGCCGGCACCTCGAGAGCTCACCAGGCCGCTAAAAGTGGCCGGCAGCTCGAGAGCTCACAAGCACATTATGGGTGGCCGGCAGTTCGAGAGCTTCACCAGGCCACTATAGATGGCCGGAAGCACGACAGAACACCAGGTCACTATAGGTGGCCGGCATCTCGACAGCTCAACAGGCAGCTATATGGGGCCGGCAGCACGACAGCTCACCAGCACAGTATAGGTGGCCGGCAGTTCGAGAGCTCACCAGCACACTATAGGTGGCCGGCAGCATGACAGCTCACCAGGACGCTATAGGTGGCCGGCAGCACGACAGCTCAACAGGCCACTATAGGTGGCCGGCATCTCGACAGCTCACCAGGCCGCTATAAGTGGCCGGCAGCACGACAGCTCACCAGGCCACTATAGGTGGCCGGCAGCATGACAGCTCACCAGCATACCATAGGTGGCCGGCAGCATGACAGCTCACCAGGCCCCTATAAGTGGCCGGCAGCACGACAGCTCACCAGGCCACTATAGGTGGCCGGCATCTCGACAGCTCACCAGGCCGCTATAAGTGGCCGGCAGCACGACAGCTCACCAGCACAGTATAGGTGGCCAGCAGTTCGAGAGCTCACCAGCACACTATAGTGGGCCGGCAGCACGACAGCTCACCAGGCCACTATAGGCGGCGGGCAGCACCACAGCTCAGCAGGCCACTATAGGTGGCCGGCGCACGACAGCTCACCAGGCCACTATAGGTGACCGGCAGCACGACAGCTCAGCAGCACAGTACAGGTGGCAGCTCGAGAGCTCACCAGCACACTATAGGTGGCCGGCAGCATGTCAGCTCAGCAGGAC
Source organism: Eumerus sabulonum (assembly GCA_951905685.1). Lineage (NCBI taxonomy): Eukaryota > Metazoa > Arthropoda > Insecta > Diptera > Syrphidae > Eumerus > Eumerus sabulonum. Next base: position 145,757,253 of record OX645060.1, on the reverse strand, counting down.
GCTATAGGTGGCCGGCAGCACGACAGCTCACCAGGCCACTATAATTTGCTGGCATCTCGACAGCTCACCAGGCCGCTATAAGTGGCCCGCAGCAGGACAGCTCACCACCACAGTATAGGTGGCCGGCAGCACACCGCTCGCCAGGCCACTATAGGTGGCCGGTAGCACGACAGCTCACCAGGCCACTAAAGGTGTCCGGCATCTCGACACCTCAGCAGCACACTATAGGTGGCCGGCAGCACGACAGCTCACCGGGCCACTATAGGTGGCCGGCATCTCGACAGCTCACCAGGCCACTATAGGTGGCCGGCAGCTCGAGAGCTCACCAGCACACTATAGATGGCCGGCAGCTCGAGAGCTCACCAGCACACTATAGGTGGCCGGCAGCACGGCTGCTCACCAGGGCACTATAGGTGGCCGGCAACACGACAGCTCACTAGGCCACTATAGGTGTCCGGCAGCTCGACAGCTCAGCAGGCCGCTATAAGTGGCCGGTAGCACGAGAGCTCACCAGCACAGCATAGGTGGCCGGCAGTTCGAGAGCTCACCAGCACAGTATAGGTGGCCGGCAGTTCGAGAGCTCACTAGCACACTATAGGTGGCCGGCAGCATGACAGCTCACCAGGCCACTATAGGTGGCCGGGACTACGACTGCTCACCAGGCCACTATAGGTGGCCGGCATCTCGACAGCTCACCAGGCCGCTATAATTGGCCGGCAGCACGACAGCTCACCAGGCCACTATAGGCGGCCGGCATCTCGACAGCTCACCAGGCCGCTATAAGTGCCCGGCAGCACGACAGCTCACCAGCACAGTATAGGCGGCCGGCAGTTCGAGAGCTCACCAGATCACTATAGGTGGCCGGCAGCACGACAGCTCACCAGGCCACTATAGGTGGCGGGCAGCACGACAGCTCAACAGGCAGCTATAAGGGGCCGGCAGTACGACAGCTCACCAGCACAGTATAGGTGGCCGGCAGTTCGAGAGCTCACCAGCACACTATAGGTGGCCGGCAGCACAACAGCTCATCAGGCCACTATAGGTGGCCGGCAGCACGACAGTTCACCAGGCCACTATAGGTGGCCGGCAGCACGACAGCTCACTAGGCTACTTTAGGTGGCTGGCAGGACGAGAGCTCACCAGGCCACTATATGTGGCCGACAGCACGACAGCTCACCAGGCCACTATGGGTGGCCGGCAGCACGACAGCTCACCAGGCCACTATAGTTGGCCGACAGCACGACAGCTCCACCCGCCACTATAGGTGGCCGGGAGCACGACATCTCACCAGGCCACTATAGGTGGCCGGCACGTCGACAGCTCACCAGGTCACTATAGGTGGCCGGCATCTCGACTGCTCCCCAGGTCACTATAGGTGGCCGGCATCTCGACAGCTCACCAGGCCACTATAGGTGGCCCGAAGCACGGCAACACACAGTTCGAGAGATCACCAGTACACTATAGGTGGCCGGCAGCATGACAGCTCACCAGGACGCTAGAGGTGGCCGGCAGCACGACAGCTCACCAGGCCACTATAAGTGGCCGGCAGCACGACAGCTCACCAGGCCACTATAGGTGGCCGGCAGCACGACAGCTCACCAGGCCACTATAGGTGACCGGCAGCACGACAGCTCATCAGCACAGTATGGCTGGCCGGCAGTTCGAGAGCTCACCAGTACACTATAGGCGGCCGGCATCTCGACAGCTCACTAAGCCACTATAGGTAGCCGGCACCTCGAGAGCTCACCAGGCCACTATAGGTGGCCGGCAGCACGACAACACACCAGGTCACTATAGGTGACCGGCAGCACGACAGCTCACCAGCACAGTATGGCTGGCCGGCAGTTCGAGAGCTCACCAGTACACTATAGGTGGCCGACAGCATGACAGCTCACCAGGACGCTAAAGGTGGCCGGCAGTACGACAGCTCACCAGGCCACTATAAGTGGCCGACAGCACGACAGCTCACCAGCACAATATAGGTGGCCAGCAGTTCGATAGCTAACCAGCACACTACAGGTGGTCGGCAGCACGACAGCTCATCAGGCCACTATAGGTGGCCGGCATCTCGACAGCTCACTAAGCCACTATAGGTAGCCGGCACCTCAAGAGCTCACCAGGCCGCAATAATTGGCCGGCAGCTCGAGAGCTCACAAGCACATTATAGGTGGCCGGCAGTTCGAGAGCTTCACCAGGACACTATAGGTGGCGGGCAGCACGACAGCTCAGCAGCACAGTACAGGTGGCAGCTCGAGAGCTCACCAGCACACTATAGGTGGCCGGCAGCATGTCAGCTCACCAGGACGCTATAGGCGGCCGGCAGCACGACAGCTTGCCAGGCCACTATAATTTGCTGGCATCTCGACAGCTCACCAGGCCGCTATAAGTGGCCCGCAGCACGACAGCTCACCATCACAGTATAGGTGGCCGGCAGCACGACCGCTCACCAGGCCACTATAGGTGGCCGGCAGCACGACAGCTCACCAGGCCACTATAGGTGTCCGGCATCTCGACACCTCACCAGCACACTATAGGTGGCCGGCAGCACGACAGCTCACCAGGCCACTATAGGTGGCCGGCATCTCGACAGCTCACCAGGCCACTATAGGTGGCCGGAAGCACGACAGCACACCAGGTCACTATAGGTGGCCGGCATCTCGACAGCTCAACAGGCAGCTATAAGGGGGCGGCAGCACGACAGCTCACCAGCACAGTATAGGTGGCCGGCAGCTCGAGAGCTCACCAGCACACTATAGGTGGCCGGCAGCATGTCAGCTCACCAGGACGCTATAGGTGGCCGGCAGCACGACAGCTCACCAGGCCGTTATAGGTGACCGGCAGCACGACAGCTCATCAGGCCACTATAGGTGGCCGGCATCTCGACAGCTCGCTAAGCCACTATAGGTGGCCGGCACCTCGAGAGCTCACCAGGCCGCTAAAAGTGGCCGGCAGCTCGAGAGCTTCACCAGGCCACTATAGATGGCCGGAAGCACGACAGAACACCAGGTCACTATAGGTGGCCGGCAGCACAACAGCTCATCAGGCCACTATAGGTGGCCGGCAGCACGACAGTTCACCAGGCCACTATAGGTGGCCGGCAGCACGACAGTTCACCAGGCCACTATAGGTGGCCGGCAGCACGACAGCTCACCAGGCCACTATAGGTGGCCGGCAGCACGACAGCTCACTAGGCAACTATAGGTGGCCGGCGTCTCGACAGCTCACCAGGCCGCTATAAGTGGCCAGAAGTTCGAGAGCTCACGAGCACACTATAGGTGGCCGGCAGCTCGAGAGCTCACCAGCACACTATAGGTGGCCGGCAGCATGTCAGCTCACCAGGACGCTATAGGTGGCCGGCAGCACGACAGCTCACCAGGCCACTATAGGTGGCCGGCATCTCGACAGCTCACCAGGCCACTATAGGTGGCCGGAAGCACGACAGCACACCAGGTCACTATAGGTGGCCGGCATCTCGACAGCTCAACAGGCAGCTATAAGGGGGCGGCAGCACGACAGCTCACCAGCACAGTATAGGTGGCCGGCAGTTCGAGAGCTCACAAGCACACTATAGGTGGCCGGCAGCACAACAGCTCATCAGGCCACTATAGGTGGCCGGCAGCACGATAGTTCACCAGGCCACTATAGGTGGCCGGCAGCACGACAGCTCACCAGGCCACTATAGGTGGCCGGCAGCACGACAGCTCACTAGGCCACTATAGGTGGCCGGCGTCTCGACAGCTCACCAGGCCGCTATAAGTGGCCAGAAGTTCGAGAGCTCACGAGCACACTATAGGTGGCCGGCAGCTCGAGAGCTCACCAGCACACTATAGGTGGCCGGCAGCATGTCAGCTCACCAGGACGCTATAGGTGGCCGGCAGCACGACAGCTCACCAGGCCGTTATAGGTGACCGGCAGCACGACAGCTCATCAGGCCACTATAGGTGGCCGGCATCTCGACAGCTCGCTAAGCCACTATAGGTGGCCGGCACCTCGAGAGCTCACCAGGCCGCTAAAAGTGGCCGGCAGCTCGAGAGCTCACAAGCACATTATGGGTGGCCGGCAGTTCGAGAGCTTCACCAGGCCACTATAGATGGCCGGAAGCACGACAGAACACCAGGTCACTATAGGTGGCCGGCATCTCGACAGCTCAACAGGCAGCTATATGGGGCCGGCAGCACGACAGCTCACCAGCACAGTATAGGTGGCCGGCAGTTCGAGAGCTCACCAGCACACTATAGGTGGCCGGCAGCATGACAGCTCACCAGGACGCTATAGGTGGCCGGCAGCACGACAGCTCAACAGGCCACTATAGGTGGCCGGCATCTCGACAGCTCACCAGGCCGCTATAAGTGGCCGGCAGCACGACAGCCTACCAGGCCACTATAGGTGGCCGGCAGCATGACAGCTCACCAGCATACCATAGGTGGCCGGCAGCATGACAGCTCACCAGGCCCCTATAAGTGGCCGGCAGCACGACAGCTCACCAGGCCACTATAGGTGGCCGGCATCTCGACAGCTCACCAGGCCGCTATAAGTGGCCGGCAGCACGACAGCTCACCAGCACAGTATAGGTGGCCAGCAGTTCGAGAGCTCACCAGCACACTATAGTGGGCCGGCAGCACGACAGCTCACCAGGCCACTATAGGCGGCGGGCAGCACCACAGCTCAGCAGGCCACTATAGGTGGCCGGCGCACGACAGCTCACCAGGCCACTATAGGTGACCGGCAGCACGACAGCTCAGCAGCACAGTACAGGTGGCAGCTCGAGAGCTCACCAGCACACTATAGGTGGCCGGCAGCATGTCAGCTCAGCAGGACGCTATAGGTGGCCGGCAGCACGACAGCTCACCAGGCCACTATAATTTGCTGGCATCTCGACAGCTCACCAGGCCGCTATAAGTGGCCCGCAGCAGGACAGCTCACCACCACAGTATAGGTGGCCGGCAGCACACCGCTCGCCAGGCCACTATAGGTGGCCGGTAGCACGACAGCTCACCAGGCCACTAAAGGTGTCCGGCATCTCGACACCTCAGCAGCACACTATAGGTGGCCGGCAGCACGACAGCTCACCGGGCCACTATAGGTGGCCGGCATCTCGACAGCTCACCAGGCCACTATAGGTGGCCGGCAGCTCGAGAGCTCACCAGCACACTATAGATGGCCGGCAGCTCGAGAGCTCACCAGCACACTATAGGTGGCCGGCAGCACGGCTGCTCACCAGGGCACTATAGGTGGCCGGCAACACGACAGCTCACTAGGCCACTATAGGTGTCCGGCAGCTCGACAGCTCACCAGGCCGCTATAAGTGGCCGGTAGCACGAGAGCTCACCAGCACAGCATAGGTGGCCGGCAGTTCGAGAGCTCACCAGCACAGTATAGGTGGCCGGCAGTTCGAGAGCTCACCAGCACACTATAGGTGGCCGGCAGCATGACAGCTCACCAGGCCACTATAGGTGGCCGGGACCACGACTGCTCACCAGGCCACTATAGGTGGCCGGCATCTCGACAGCTCACCAGGCCGCTATATGTGGCCGGCAGCACGACAGCTCACCAGGCCACTATAGGCGGCCGGCATCTCGACAGCTCACCAGGCCGCTATAAGTGCCCGGCAGCACGACAGCTCACCAGCACAGTATAGGCGGCCGGCAGTTCGAGAGCTCACCAGATCACTATAGGTGGCCGGCAGCACGACAGCTCACCAGGCCACTATAGGTGGCGGGCAGCACGACAGCTCAGCAGCACAATACAGGTGGCAGCTCGAGAGCTCACCAGCACACTATAGGTGGCCGGCAGCATGTCAGCTCACCAGGACGCTATAGGCGGCCGGCAGCACGACAGCTTGCCAGGCCACTATAATTTGCTGGCATCTCGACAGCTTACCAGGCCGCTATAAGTGGCCCGCAGCACGACAGCTCACCACCACAGTATAGGTGGCCGGCAGCACGACCGCTCACCAGGCCACTATAGGGGGCCGGGACCACGACAGCTCACCAGGCCACTATAGGTGGCCGGCATCTCGACACCTCACCAGGCCGCTATATGTGGCCGGCAGCACGACAGCTCACCAGGCCACTATAGGCGGCCGGCATCTCGACAGCTCACCAGGCCGCTATAAGTGCCCGGCAGCACGACAGCTCACCAGCACAGTATAGGCGGCCGGCAGTTCGAGAGCTCACCAGATCACTATAGGTGGCCGGCAGCACGACAGCTCACCAGGCCACTATAGGTGGCGGGCAGCACGACAGCTCAGCAGCATAGTACAGGTGGCAGCTCGAGAGCTCACCAGCACACTATAGGTGGCCGGCAGCATGTCAGCTCACCAGGGCACTATAGGTGGCCGGCAACACGACAGCTCACTAGGCCACTATATGTGGCCGGCAGGACGGCAGCTCACCAGGCCACAATAGGTGGCCGGCATCTCGACAGCTCACCAGGCCGCAATAAGTGGCCGGCAGCACGAGAGCTCACCAGCACAGTATAGGTGGCCGGCATCTCGACAGCTCACCAGGCCACTATAGGTGGCCGGGACCACGACAGCTCACCAGGCCACTATAGGTGGCCGGCAGCACGACAGCTCACCAGGCCATTATAGGTGGCCGGCAGCTCGAGAGGTCACCAGCAAACTATACATGGCCAGCAGCTCGAGACCTCACCCGCACACTATAGGTGGCCGGCAGCACGGCTGCTCACCAGGGCACTATAGGTGGCCGGCAACACGACAGCTCACTAGGCCACTATAGGTGTCCGGCAGGACGACAGCTCACCAGGCCACTATAGGTGGCCGGCAGCTCGACAGCTCACCAGGCCGCTATAAGTGGCCGGTAGCACGAGAGCTCACCAGCACAGCATAGGTGGCCGGCAGTTCGAGAGCTCACCAGCACAGTATAGGTGGCCGGCAGTTCGAGAGCTCACCAGCACACTATAGGTGGCCGGCAGCATGACAGCTCGCCAGGCCACTATAGGTGGCCGGGACCACGACAGCTCACCAGGCCACTATAGGTGGCCGGCATCTCGACAGCTCACCAGGCCGCTATATGTGGCCGGCAGCACGACAGCTCACCAGGCCACTATAGGCGGCCGGCATCTCGACAGCTCACCAGGCCGCTATAAGTGCCCGGCAGCACGACAGCTCACCAGCACAGTATAGGCGGCCGGCAGTTCGAGAGCTCACCAGATCACTATAGGTGGCCGGCAGCACGACAGCTCACCAGGCCACTATAGGTGGCGGGCAGCACGACAGCTCAGCAGCACAGTACAGGTGGCAGCTCGAGAGCTCACCAGCACACTATAGGTGGCCGGCAGCATGTCAGCTCACCAGGACGCTATAGGCGGCCGGCAGCACGACAGCTTGCCAGGCCACTATAATTTGCTGGCATCTCGACAGCTCACCAGGCCGCTATAAGTGGCCCGCAGCACGACAGCTCACCACCACAGTATAGGTGGCCGGCAGCACGACAGCTCACCAGGCCACTATAGGTGGCCGGCAGCACGACAGCTCACCAGGCCACTAAAGGTGGTCGGCAGCTCGAGAGCTCACCAGCAAACTATACATGGCCAGCAGCTCGAGACCTCACCCGCACACTATAGGTGGCCGGCAGCACGGCTGCTCACCAGGGCACTATAGGTGGCCGGCAACACGACAGCTCACTAGGCCACTATAGGTGTCCGGCAGGACGACAGCTCACCAGGCCACTATAGGTGGCCGGCAGTTCGACAGCTCACCAGGCCGCTCTAAGTGGCCGGTAGCACGAGAGGTCACCAGCACAGCATAGGTGGCCGGCAGTTCGAGAGCTCACCAGCACAGTATAGGTGGCCGGCAGTTCGAGAGCTCACCAGCACACTATAGGTGGCCGGCAGCATGACAGCTCACCAGGACGCTATAGGTGGCCGGCAGCACGACAGCTCAACAGGCCACTATAGGTGGCCGGCATCTCGACAGCTCACCAGGCCGCTATAAGTGGCCGGCAGCACGACAGCTCACCAGGCCACTATAGGCGGCCGGCATCTCGACAGCTCACCAGGCCGCTATAAGTGCCCGGCAGCACGACAGCTCACCAGCACAGTATAGGTGGCCGGCAGTTCAAGAGCTCACCAGAACACTATAGGTGGCCGGCAGCACGACAGCTCACCAGGCCACTATAGGTGGCAGGCAGCACGACAGCACAATAGGTCACTATAGGTGGCTGGCAGCACGACAGCTCACCAGGCCACTATAGGTGGCCGGCACCCCGAGAGCTCACCAGGCCGCTATACGTGGCCGGCAGAGCGAGAGCTCACCAGGCCACTACAGGTGGCCGGCAGAACGACAGCTCACCAGGCCACTATAGGTGGCCGGGACCACGACAGCTCACCAGGCCACTATAGGTGGCCGGCAGCACGACAGCTCACCAGGCCACTATAGGTGGCCGGCAGCACGACCGCTCACCAGGCCACTATAGGTAGACGGCAGCACTACAGCTCACCAGGCCACTATAGGTGGCCGGCATCTCGACAGCTCACTATGCCACTATAGGTGGCCGGCACCTCGAGAGCTCACCAGGCCGCTATAAGTGGCCGGCAGCTCGAGAGCTCACCAGCACACTATAGATGGCCGGCAGCTCGAGAGCTCACCAGCACACTATAGGTGGCCGGCTGCACGACAGCTCACCAGGGCACTTTAGGTGGCCGGCAACACCACAGCTCACAAGGCCACTACTGGGGGCCGGCAGGACGACAGCTCACCAGGCCACTATAGGTGGCCGGCAGCACGACAGCTCACCAGACCACTATAGGTGGCCGGCAGCACGACAGCTCACCAGGCCACTATAGGTGGCCGGCACCTCGAGAGCTCACCAGGCCGCTATGAGTGGCCGGCAGCACGACAGTTCACCAGGCCACTATAGGTGGCCGGCAGCACGACAGCTCACCAGGCCACTATAGGTGGCCGGCAGCTCGAGAGCTCACCAGCACACTAAAGATGGCCGGCAGCTCGAGAGCTCACCAGCACACTATAGGTGGCCGGCTGCACAACAGCTCACCAGGGCACTATAGGTGGCCGGCAACACGACAGCTCACAAGGCCACTATAGGTAGCCGGCAGCACTACGGCTCACCAGGCCACTATAGGTGGCCGGCATCTCGACAGCTCACTAAGCCACTATAGGTGGCCGGCAGCTCGAGAGCTCACCAGCACAGTATAGGTGGCCGGCAGTTCGAGAGCTCACCAGCACACTATAGGTGGCCGGCAGCATGGCAGCTCACCAGGACGCTATAGGTGGCCGGCAGCACGACAGCTCAACAGGCCACTATAGGTGGCCGGCATCTCGACAGCTCACCAGGCCGCTATAAGTGGCCGGTAGCACGAGAGCTCACCAGCACAGTATAGGTGGCCGGCAGTTCGAGAGCTCACCAGCACAGTATAGGTGGCCGGCAGTTCGAGAGCTCACCAGCACACTATAGGTGGCGGGCAGCATGACAGCTCACCAGGACGCTATAGGTGGCCGGCAGCACGACAGCTCAACAGGCCACTATAGGTGGCCGGCATCTCGACAGCTCACCAGGCCACTATAGGCGGCCGGCATCTCGACAGCTCACTAGGCCGCTATAAGTGCCCGGCAGCACTACGGCTCACCAGGCCACTATAGGTGGCCGGCATCTCGACAGCTCACTAAGCCACTATAGGTGGCCGGCAGCTCGAGAGCTCACCAGCACACTATAGGTGGCCGGCATCTCGACAGCTCAACAGGCAGCTATAAGGGAGCGGCAGCACGACAGCTCACCAGCACAGTATAGGTGGCCGGCAGTTCGAGAGCTCACAAGCACACTATAGGTGGCCGGCAGCACAACAGCTCATCAGGCCACTATAGGTGGCCGGCAGCACGACAGTTCACCAGGCCACTATAGGTGGCCGGCAGCACGACAGCTCACTAGGCCACTATAGGTGGCCGGAAGCACGACAGCACACCAGGTCACTATAGGTGGCCGGCATCTCAACAGCTCAACAGGCAGCTATAAGGGGGCGGCAGCACGACAGCTCACCAGCACAGTATAGGTGGCCGGCAGTTCGAGAGCTCACAAGCACACTATAGGTGGCCGGGACCACGACAGCTCACCAGGCCACTATAGGTGGCCGGCAGCACGACAGCTCACCAGGCCATTATAGGTGGCCGGCAGCTCGAGAGGTCACCAGCAAACTATACATGGCCAGCAGCTCGAGACCTCACCCGCACACTATAGGTGGCCGGCAGCACGGCTGCTCACCAGGGCACTATAGGTGGCCGGCAACACGACAGCTCACTAGGCCACTATAGGTGTCCGGCAGGACGACAGCTCACCAGGCCACTATAGGTGGCCGGCAGCTCGACAGCTCACCAGGCCGCTATAAGTGGCCGGTAGCACGAGAGCTCACCAGCACAGCATAGGTGGCCGGCAGTTCGAGAGCTCACCAGCACAGTATAGGTGGCCGGCAGTTCGAGAGCTCACCAGCACACTATAGGTGGCCGGCAGCATGACAGCTCGCCAGGCCACTATAGGTGGCCGGGACCACGACAGCTCACCAGGCCACTATAGGTGGCCGGCATCTCGACAGCTCACCAGGCCGCTATATGTGGCCGGCAGCACGACAGCTCACCAGGCCACTATAGGCGGCCGGCATCTCGACAGCTCACCAGGCCGCTATAAGTGCCCGGCAGCACGACAGCTCACCAGCACAGTATAGGCGGCCGGCAGTTCGAGAGCTCACCAGATCACTATAGGTGGCCGGCAGCACGACAGCTCACCAGGCCACTATAGGTGGCGGGCAGCACGACAGCTCAGCAGCACAGTACAGGTGGCAGCTCGAGAGCTCACCAGCACACTATAGGTGGCCGGCAGCATGTCAGCTCACCAGGACGCTATAGGCGGCCGGCAGCACGACAGCTTGCCAGGCCACTATAATTTGCTGGCATCTCGACAGCTCACCAGGCCGCTATAAGTGGCCCGCAGCACGACAGCTCACCACCACAGTATAGGTGGCCGGCAGCACGACCGCTCACCAGGCCACTATAGGTGGCCGGCAGCACGACAGCTCACCAGGCCACTATAGGTGTCCGGCATCTCGACACCTCACCAGCACACTATAGGTGACCGGCAGCACGACAGCTCACCAGGCCACTATAGGTGGCCGGCATCTCGACAGCTCACCAGGCCACTATAGGTGGCCGGAAGCACGACAGCACACCAGGTCACTATAGGTGGCCGGCATCTCGACAGCTCAACAGGCAGCTATAAGGGAGCGGCAGCACGACAGCTCACCAGCACAGTATAGGTGGCCGGCAGTTCGAGAGCTCACAAGCACACTATAGGTGGCCGGCAGCACAACAGCTCATCAGGCCACTATAGGTGGCCGGCAGCACGACAGTTCACCAGGCCACTATAGGTGGCCGGCAGCACGACAGCTCACTAGGCCACTATAGGTGGCCGGAAGCACGACAGCACACCAGGTCACTATAGGTGGCCGGCATCTCAACAGCTCAACAGGCAGCTATAAGGGGGCGGCAGCACGACAGCTCACCAGCACAGTATAGGTGGCCGGCAGTTCGAGAGCTCACAAGCACACTATAGGTGGCCGGCAGCACAACAGCTCATCAGGCCACTATAGGTGGCCGGCAGCACGACAGCTCACCAGGCCACTATATGTGGCCGGCAGCACGACAGCTCACCAGGCCACTATGGGTGGCCGGCAGCACGACAGCTAACCAGGCCACTATAGGTGGTCGACAGCACGACAGCTCCACCTACCACTATAGGTGGTCGGGAGCACGACATCTCACCAGGCCACTATAGGTGGCCGGTATCTCGACAGCTCACCAGGTCATTATAGGTGGCCGGCATCTCGACAGCTCACCAGACCACTATAGGTGGCCGGAAGCACGACAGCACACCAGGTCACTATAGGCGACCGGCAGCACGACAGCTCACCAACACAGTATGGGTGGCCGGCAGTTCGAGAGCTCACCAGTACACTATAGGTAGCCGGCAACATGACAGCTCACCAGGACGCTAGAGGTGGCCGGCAGCTCGACAGCTCACCAGGTCACTATAGCTGGCCGGCATCTCGACAGCTCACCAGGCCACTATAGGTGGCCGGGACCACGACAGCTCACCAGGCCACTATAGGTGGCCGGCAGCACGACAGCTCACCAGGCCACTAAAGGTGGTCGGCAGCTCGAGAGCTCACCAGCAAACTATACATGGCCAGCAGCTCGAGACCTCACCCGCACACTATAGGTGGCCGGCAGCACGGCTGCTCACCAGGGCACTATAGGTGGCCGGCAACACAACAGCTCACTAGGCCACTATAGGTGTCCGGCAGGACGACAGCTCACCAGGCCACTATAGGTGGCCGGCAGTTCGACAGCTCACCAGGCCGCTCTAAGTGGCCGGTAGCACGAGAGGTCACCAGCACAGCATAGGTGGCCGGCAGTTCGAGAGCTCACCAGCACAGTATAGGTGGCCGGCAGTTCGAGAGCTCACCAGCACACTATAGGTGGCCGGCAGCATGACAGCTCACCAGGACGCTATAGGTGGCCGGCAGCACGACAGCTCAACAGGCCACTATAGGTGGCCGGCATCTCGACAGCTCACCAGGCCGCTATAAGTGGCCGGCAGCACGACAGCTCACCAGGCCACTATAGGCGGCCGGCATCTCGACAGCTCACCAGGCCGCTATAAGTGCCCGGCAGCACGACAGCTCACCAGCACAGTATAGGTGGCCGGCAGTTCAAGAGCTCACCAGAACACTATAGGTGGCCGGCAGCACGACAGCTCACCAGGCCACTATAGGTGGCAGGCAGCACGACAGCACAATAGGTCACTATAGGTGGCTGGCAGCACGACAGCTCACCAGGCCACTATAGGTGGCCGGCACCCCGAGAGCTCACCAGGCCGCTATACGTGGCCGGCAGAGCGAGAGCTCACCAGGCCACTACAGGTGGCCGGCAGAACGACAGCTCACCAGGCCACTATAGGTGGCCGGGACCACGACAGCTCACCAGGCCACTATAGGTGGCCGGCAGCACGACAGCTCACCAGGCCACTATAGGTGGCCGGCAGCACGACCGCTCACCAGGCCACTATAGGTAGACGGCAGCACTACAGCTCACCAGGCCACTATAGGTGGCCGGCATCTCGACAGCTCACTATGCCACTATAGGTGGCCGGCACCTCGAGAGCTCACCAGGCCGCTATAAGTGGCCGGCAGCTCGAGAGCTCACCAGCACACTATAGATGGCCGGCAGCTCGAGAGCTCACCAGCACACTATAGGTGGCCGGCTGCACGACAGCTCACCAGGGCACTTTAGGTGGCCGGCAACACCACAGCTCACAAGGCCACTACTGGGGGCCGGCAGGACGACAGCTCACCAGGCCACTATAGGTGGCCGGCAGCACGACAGCTCACCAGACCACTATAGGTGGCCGGCAGCACGACAGCTCACCAGGCCACTATAGGTGGCCGGCACCTCGAGAGCTCACCAGGCCGCTATGAGTGGCCGGCAGCACGACAGTTCACCAGGCCACTATAGGTGGCCGGCAGCACGACAGCTCACCAGGCCACTATAGGTGGCCGGCAGCTCGAGAGCTCACCAGCACACTATAGATGGCCGGCAGCTCGAGAGCTCACCAGCACACTATAGGTGGCCGGCTGCACAACAGCTCACCAGGGCACTATAGGTGGCCGGCAACACGACAGCTCACAAGGCCACTATAGGTAGCCGGCAGCACTACGGCTCACCAGGCCACTATAGGTGGCCGGCATCTCGACAGCTCACTAAGCCACTATAGGTGGCCGGCAGCTCGAGAGCTCACCAGCACAGTATAGGTGGCCGGCAGTTCGAGAGCTCACCAGCACACTATAGGTGGCCGGCAGCATGGCAGCTCACCAGGACGCTATAGGTGGCCGGCAGCACGACAGCTCAACAGGCCACTATAGGTGGCCGGCATCTCGACAGCTCACCAGGCCGCTATAAGTGGCCGGTAGCACGAGAGCTCACCAGCACAGTATAGGTGGCCGGCAGTTCGAGAGCTCACCAGCACAGTATAGGTGGCCGGCAGTTCGAGAGCTCACCAGCACACTATAGGTGGCGGGCAGCATGACAGCTCACCAGGACGCTATAGGTGGCCGGCAGCACGACAGCTCAACAGGCCACTATAGGTGGCCGGCATCTCGACAGCTCACCAGGCCACTATAGGCGGCCGGCATCTCGACAGCTCACTAGGCCGCTATAAGTGCCCGGCAGCACTACGGCTCACCAGGCCACTATAGGTGGCCGGCATCTCGACAGCTCACTAAGCCACTATAGGTGGCCGGCAGCTCGAGAGCTCACCAGCACACTATAGGTGGCCGGCAGCACGGCTGCTCACCAGGCCGCTATATGTGGCCGGCAGCACGACAGCTCACCAGGCCACTATAGGCGGCCGGCATCTCGACAGCTCACCAGGCCGCTATAAGTGCCCGGCAGCACGACAGCTCACCAGCACAGTATAGGCGGCCGGCAGTTCGAGAGCTCACCAGATCACTATAGGTGGCCGGCAGCACGACAGCTCACCAGGCCACTATAGGTGGCGGGCAGCACGACAGCTCAGCAGCACAGTACAGATGGCAGCTCGAGAGCTCACCAGTACACTATAGGTGGCCGGCAGCATGTCAGCTCACCAGGACGCTATAAGGGGCCGGCAGCACGACAGCTCGCCAGGCCACTATAATTTGCTGGCATCTCGACAGCTCACCAGGCCGCTATAGGTGGCCCGCAGCACGACAGCTCACCACCGCAGTATAGGTGGCCGGCAGCACGACCGCTCACCAGGCCACTATAAGTGGCCGGCAGCACGACAGCTCACCAGGCCACTATAGGTGTCCGGCATCTCGACACCTCACCAGCACACTATAGGTGGCCGGCAGCACGACAGCTCACCAGGCCACTATAGGTGGCCGGCATCTCGACAGCTCACCAGGCCACTATAGGTGGCTGGAAGCACGACAGCACACCAGGTCACTATAGGTGGCCGGCAGCCCAACAGCTCATCAGGCCACTATAGGTGGCCGGCAGCACGACAGTTCATCAGGCCACTATAGGTGGCCGGCATCTCGACAGCTCGCTAAGCCACTATAGGTGGCCGGCACCTCGAGAGCTCACCAGGCCGCTAAAAGTGGCCGGCAGTTCGAGAGCTTCACCAGGCCACTAAAGGTGGCCGGAAGCACGACAGAACACCAGGTCACTATAGGTGGCCGGCATCTCGACAGCTCAACAGGCAGCTATATGGGGCCGGCAGCACGACAGCTCACCAGCACAGTATAGGTGGCCGGCAGTTCGAGACCTCACCAGCACACTATAGGTGGCCGGCAGCACAACAGCTCATCAGGCCACTATAGGTGGCCGGCAGCACGACAGCTCATCAGGCCACTATAGGTGGCCGGCATCTCGACAGCTCACTAAGCCACTACAGGTGGCCGGCACCTCGAGAGCACACCAGGCCGCTATAAGTGGCCGGCAGTTCGAGAGCTCACCAGCACAGTATAGGTGGCCGGCAGTTCGAGAGCTCACCAGCACACTATAGGTGGCCGGCAGCATGACAGCTCACCAGGACGCTATAGGTGGCCGGCAGCACGACAGCTCAACAGGCCACTATAGGTGGCCGGCATCTCGACAGCTCACCAGGCCGCTATAAGTGGCCGGCAGCACGACAGCACGACAGCTCACCAGGCCACTATAGGTGGCCGGCAGCATGACAGCTCACCAGGCCACTATAGGTGACCGGCAGCACGACAGCTCAGCAGCACAGTACAGGTGGCAGCTCGAGAGCTCACCAGCACACTATAGGTGGCCGGCAGCATGTCAGCTCAGCAGGACGCTATAGGTGGCCGGCAGCACGACAGCTCACCAGGCCACTATAATTTGCTGGCATCTCGACAGCTCACCAGGCCGCTATAAGTGGCCCGCAGCAGGACAGCTCACCACCACAGTATAGGTGGCCGGCAGCACACCGCTCGCCAGGCCACTATAGGTGGCCGGCAGCACGACAGCTCACCAGGCCACTAAAGGTGTCCGGCATCTCGACACCTCAGCAGCACACTATAGGTGGCCGGCAGCACGACAGCTCACCGGGCCACTATAGGTGGCCGGCATCTCGACAGCTCACCAGGCCACTATAGGTGGCCGGCAGCACTTCAGCTCACCAGGCCACTATAGGTGGCCGGCATCTCGACAGCTCACTAAGCCACTTTAGGCGGCCGGCATCTCGACAGCTCACCAGGCCACTATAGGTGGCCGGCAGCTCGAGAGCTCACCAGGCCACTATAGGTGGCCGGAAGCACGACAGCACACCAGGTTACTATAGGTGATCGGCATCTCGACAGCTCAACAGGCAGCTATAAGGGGCCGGCAGTACGACAGCTCACCAGCACAGTATAGGTGGCCGGCAGTTCGAGAGCTCACCAGCACACTATAGGTGGCCGGCAGCACAACAGCTCATCAGGCCACTATAGGTGGCCGGCAGCACGACAGTTCACCAGGCCACTATAGGTGGCCGGCAGCACGACAGCTCACTAGGCTACTTTAGGTGGCTGGCAGGACGAGAGCTCACCAGGCCACTATATGTGGCCGACAGCACGACAGCTCACCAGGCCACTATGGGTGGCCGGCAGCACGACAGCTCACCAGGCCACTATAGTTGGCCGACAGCACGACATCTCCACCCGCCACTATAGGTGGCCGGGAGCACGACATCTCACCAGGCCACTATAGGTGGCCCGAAGCACGACAACACACAGTTCGAGAGATCACCAGTACACTATAGGTGGCCGGCAGCATGACAGCTCACCAGGACGCTAGAGGTGGCCGGCAGCACGACAGCTCACCAGGCCACTATAAGTGGCCGGCAGCACGACAGCTCACCAGGCCACTATAGGTGGCCGGCAGCACGACAGCTCACCAGGCCACTATAGGTGACCGGCAGCACGACAGCTCATCAGGCCACTATAGGCGGCCGGCATCTCGACAGCTCACTAAGCCACTATAGGTAGCCGGCACCTCGAGAGCTCACCAGGCCACTATAGGTGGCCGGCAGCACGACAACACACCAGGTCACTATAGGTGACCGGCAGCACGACAGCTCACCAACACAGTATGGCTGGCCGGCAGTTCGAGAGCTCACCAGTACACTATAGGTGGCCGGCAGCATGACAGCTCACCAGGACGCTAAAGGTGGCCGGCAGTACGACAGCTCACCAGGCCACTATAAGTGGCCGACAGCACGACAGCTCACCAGCACAATATAGGTGGCCGGCAGTTCGATAGCTAACCAGCACACTACAGGTGGCCGGCAGCACGACAGCTCATCAGGCCACTATAGGTGGCCGGCATCTCGACAGCTCACTAAGCCACTATAGGTGGGCGGCACCTCAAGAGCTCACCAGGCCGCAATAATTGGCCGGCAGCTCGAGAGCTCACAAGCACATTATAGGTGGCCGGCAGTTCGAGAGCTTCACCAGGACACTAAAGGTGGCCGGCTGCACGACAGATCACCAGGCCACTATAGGTGGTCGGCAGCACGACAGCTCATCAGGCCACTATAGGCGGCCGGCATCTCGACAGCTCACCCTGTCACTATAGGTGGCCGGGAGCACGAAAGCTCACCAGGCCACTATAGGTGGCCGGCAGCACGACAGCTCAACAGGCCACTATAGGTGGCCGGCAGCACTTCAGCTCACCAGGTCACTATAGGTGGCCGGCATCTCGACAGCTCACCAGGCCACTATAGGTGGCCGGCAGCACTACAGCTTACCAGGCCACTATAGGTGGCCGGCATCTCGACAGCTCACTAAGCCACTATAGGCGGCCGGCATCTCGACAGCTCACCCTGTCACTATATGTGGCCGGGAGCACGAAAGCTCACCAGGCCACTATAGGTGGCCGGCAGCACGACAGCTCAACAGGCCACTATAGGTGGCCGGCAGCACTTCAGCTCACCAGGTCACTATAGGTGGCCGGCATCTCGACAGCTCACTAAGCCACTTTCGGCGGCCGGCATCTCGACAGCTCACCCTGTCACTATAGGTGGCCGGGAGCACGAAAGCTCACCAGGCCACTATAGGTGGCCGGCAGCACGACAGCTCAACAGGCCACTATAGGTGGCCGGCAGCACTTCAGCTCACCAGGTCACTATAGGTGGCCGGCATCTCGACAGCTCACTAAGCCACTTTAGGCGGCCGGCATCTCGACAGCTCACCAGGCCACTATAGGTGGCCGGCTTCTCGACGGCTCGCCAGGCCGCTATAAGTGGCCAGAAGCTCGAGAGCTCACCAGCACACTATAGATGGCCGGCAGCTCGAGAGCTCACCAGCACACTATAGGTGGCCGGCTGCACGACAGCTCACCAGGGCACTATATGTGGCCGGCAACACGACAGCTCACAAGGCCACTATAGGGGGCCGGCAGGACGACAGCTCACCAGGCCACTTAAGGTGGCCGGCAGCACGACAGCTCACCAGGCCACTATAGGTGGCTGGCAGCACGACAGCTCACCAGGCCACTATAGGTGGCCGGCACCTCGAGAGCTCACCAGGGCACTATAGGTGGCCGGCAACACGACAGCTCACTAGGCCACTATATGTGGCCGGCAGCACTTCAGCTCACCAGGTCACTATAGGTGGCCGGCATCTCGACAGCTCACTAAGCCACTTTAGGCGGCCGGCATCTCGACAGCTCACCAGGCCACTATAGGTGGCCGGCAACACGACAGCTCACTAGGCCACTATATGTGGCCGGCAGCACTTCAGCTCACCAGGCTACTATAGGTGGCCGGCATCTCGACAGCTCACTAAGCCACTTTAGGCGGCCGGCATCTCGACAGCTCACCAGGCCACTATAGGTGGCCGGCAGCTCGAGAGCTCACCAGGCCACTATAGGTGGCCGGAAGCACGACAGCACACCAGGTTACTATAGGTGATCGGCATCTCGACAGCTCAACAGGCAGCTATAAGGGGGCGGCAGCACGACAGCTCACCAGCACAGTATAGGTGGCCGGCAGTTCGAGAGCTCACAAGCACACTATAGGTGGCCGGCAGCACGACAGCTCACCAGGCCACTATAGGTGGCGGGCAGCACGACAGCTCAGCAGCACAGTACAGGTGGCAGCTCGAGAGCTCACCAGCACACTATAGGTGGCCGGCAGCATGTCAGCTCACCAGGACGCTATAGGCGGCCGGCAGCACGACAGCTTGCCAGGCCACTATAATTTGCTGGCATCTCGACAGCTTACCAGGCCGCTATAAGTGGCCCGCAGCACGACAGCTCACCACCACAGTATAGGTGGCCGGCAGCACGACCGCTCACCAGGCCACTATAGGGGGCCGGGACCACGACAGCTCACCAGGCCACTATAGGTGGCCGGCATCTCGACACCTCACCAGGCCGCTATATGTGGCCGGCAGCACGACAGCTCACCAGGCCACTATAGGCGGCCGGCATCTCGACAGCTCACCAGGCCGCTATAAGTGCCCGGCAGCACGACAGCTCACCAGCACAGTATAGGCGGCCGGCAGTTCGAGAGCTCACCAGATCACTATAGGTGGCCGGCAGCACGACAGCTCACCAGGCCACTATAGGTGGCGGGCAGCACGACAGCTCAGCAGCATAGTACAGGTGGCAGCTCGAGAGCTCACCAGCACACTATAGGTGGCCGGCAGCATGTCAGCTCACCAGGGCACTATAGGTGGCCGGCAACACGACAGCTCACTAGGCCACTATATGTGGCCGGCAGGACGGCAGCTCACCAGGCCACAATAGGTGGCCGGCATCTCGACAGCTCACCAGGCCGCAATAAGTGGCCGGCAGCACGAGAGCTCACCAGCACAGTATAGGTGGCCGGCATCTCGACAGCTCACCAGGCCACTATAGGTGGCCGGGACCACGACAGCTCACCAGGCCACTATAGGTGGCCGGCAGCACGACAGCTCACCAGGCCATTATAGGTGGCCGGCAGCTCGAGAGGTCACCAGCAAACTATACATGGCCAGCAGCTCGAGACCTCACCCGCACACTATAGGTGGCCGGCAGCACGGCTGCTCACCAGGGCACTATAGGTGGCCGGCAACACGACAGCTCACTAGGCCACTATAGGTGTCCGGCAGGACGACAGCTCACCAGGCCACTATAGGTGGCCGGCAGCTCGACAGCTCACCAGGCCGCTATAAGTGGCCGGTAGCACGAGAGCTCACCAGCACAGCATAGGTGGCCGGCAGTTCGAGAGCTCACCAGCACAGTATAGGTGGCCGGCAGTTCGAGAGCTCACCAGCACACTATAGGTGGCCGGCAGCATGACAGCTCGCCAGGCCACTATAGGTGGCCGGGACCACGACAGCTCACCAGGCCACTATAGGTGGCCGGCATCTCGACAGCTCACCAGGCCGCTATATGTGGCCGGCAGCACGACAGCTCACCAGGCCACTATAGGCGGCCGGCATCTCGACAGCTCACCAGGCCGCTATAAGTGCCCGGCAGCACGACAGCTCACCAGCACAGTATAGGCGGCCGGCAGTTCGAGAGCTCACCAGATCACTATAGGTGGCCGGCAGCACGACAGCTCACCAGGCCACTATAGGTGGCGGGCAGCACGACAGCTCAGCAGCACAGTACAGGTGGCAGCTCGAGAGCTCACCAGCACACTATAGGTGGCCGGCAGCATGTCAGCTCACCAGGACGCTATAGGCGGCCGGCAGCACGACAGCTTGCCAGGCCACTATAATTTGCTGGCATCTCGACAGCTCACCAGGCCGCTATAAGTGGCCCGCAGCACGACAGCTCACCACCACAGTATAGGTGGCCGGCAGCACGACCGCTCACCAGGCCACTATAGGTGGCCGGCAGCACGACAGCTCACCAGGCCACTATAGGTGTCCGGCATCTCGACACCTCACCAGCACACTATAGGTGACCGGCAGCACGACAGCTCACCAGGCCACTATAGGTGGCCGGCATCTCGACAGCTCACCAGGCCACTATAGGTGGCCGGAAGCACGACAGCACACCAGGTCACTATAGGTGGCCGGCATCTCGACAGCTCAACAGGCAGCTATAAGGGAGCGGCAGCACGACAGCTCACCAGCACAGTATAGGTGGCCGGCAGTTCGAGAGCTCACAAGCACACTATAGGTGGCCGGCAGCACAACAGCTCATCAGGCCACTATAGGTGGCCGGCAGCACGACAGTTCACCAGGCCACTATAGGTGGCCGGCAGCACGACAGCTCACTAGGCCACTATAGGTGGCCGGAAGCACGACAGCACACCAGGTCACTATAGGTGGCCGGCATCTCAACAGCTCAACAGGCAGCTATAAGGGGGCGGCAGCACGACAGCTCACCAGCACAGTATAGGTGGCCGGCAGTTCGAGAGCTCACAAGCACACTATAGGTGGCCGGCAGCACAACAGCTCATCAGGCCACTATAGGTGGCCGGCAGCACGACAGCTCACCAGGCCACTATATGTGGCCGGCAGCACGACAGCTCACCAGGCCACTATGGGTGGCCGGCAGCACGACAGCTAACCAGGCCACTATAGGTGGTCGACAGCACGACAGCTCCACCTACCACTATAGGTGGTCGGGAGCACGACATCTCACCAGGCCACTATAGGTGGCCGGTATCTCGACAGCTCACCAGGTCATTATAGGTGGCCGGCATCTCGACAGCTCACCAGACCACTATAGGTGGCCGGAAGCACGACAGCACACCAGGTCACTATAGGTGACCGGCAGCACGACAGCTCACCAACACAGTATGGGTGGCCGGCAGTTCGAGAGCTCACCAGTACACTATAGGTAGCCGGCAACATGACAGCTCACCAGGACGCTAGAGGTGGCCGGCAGCTCGACAGCTCACCAGGTCACTATAGCTGGCCGGCATCTCGACAGCTCACCAGGCCACTATAGGTGGCCGGGACCACGACAGCTCACCAGGCCACTATAGGTCGCCGGCAGCACGACAGCTCACCAGGCCACTAAAGGTGGTCGGCAGCTCGAGAGCTCACCAGCAAACTATACATGGCCAGCAGCTCGAGACCTCACCCGCACACTATAGGTGGCCGGCAGCACGGCTGCTCACCAGGGCACTATAGGTGGCCGGCAACACGACAGCTCACTAGGCCACTATAGGTGTCCGGCAGGACGACAGCTCACCAGGCCACTATAGGTGGCCGGCAGTTCGACAGCTCACCAGGCCGCTCTAAGTGGCCGGTAGCACGAGAGGTCACCAGCACAGCATAGGTGGCCGGCAGTTCGAGAGCTCACCAGCACAGTATAGGTGGCCGGCAGTTCGAGAGCTCACCAGCACACTATAGGTGGCCGGCAGCATGACAGCTCACCAGGACGCTATAGGTGGCCGGCAGCACGACAGCTCAACAGGCCACTATAGGTGGCCGGCATCTCGACAGCTCACCAGGCCGCTATAAGTGGCCGGCAGCACGACAGCTCACCAGGCCACTATAGGCGGCCGGCATCTCGACAGCTCACCAGGCCGCTATAAGTGCCCGGCAGCACGACAGCTCACCAGCACAGTATAGGTGGCCGGCAGTTCAAGAGCTCACCAGAACACTATAGGTGGCCGGCAGCACGACAGCTCACCAGGCCACTATAGGTGGCAGGCAGCACGACAGCACAATAGGTCACTATAGGTGGCTGGCAGCACGACAGCTCACCAGGCCACTATAGGTGGCCGGCACCCCGAGAGCTCACCAGGCCTCTATACGTGGCCGGCAGAGCGAGAGCTCACCAGGCCACTACAGGTGGCCGGCAGAACGACAGCTCACCAGGCCACTATAGGTGGCCGGGACCACGACAGCTCACCAGGCCACTATAGGTGGCCGGCAGCACGACAGCTCACCAGGCCACTATAGGTGGCCGGCAGCACGACCGCTCACCAGGCCACTATAGGTAGACGGCAGCACTACAGCTCACCAGGCCACTATAGGTGGCCGGCATCTCGACAGCTCACTATGCCACTATAGGTGGCCGGCACCTCGAGAGCTCACCAGGCCGCTATAAGTGGCCGGCAGCTCGAGAGCTCACCAGCACACTATAGATGGCCGGCAGCTCGAGAGCTCACCAGCACACTATAGGTGGCCGGCTGCACGACAGCTCACCAGGGCACTTTAGGTGGCCGGCAACACCACAGCTCACAAGGCCACTACTGGGGGCCGGCAGGACGACAGCTCACCAGGCCACTATAGGTGGCCGGCAGCACGACAGCTCACCAGACCACTATAGGTGGCCGGCAGCACGACAGCTCACCAGGCCACTATAGGTGGCCGGCACCTCGAGAGCTCACCAGGCCGCTATGAGTGGCCGGCAGCACGACAGTTCACCAGGCCACTATAGGTGGCCGGCAGCACGACAGCTCACCAGGCCACTATAGGTGGCCGGCAGCTCGAGAGCTCACCAGCACACTATAGATGGCCGGCAGCTCGAGAGCTCACCAGCACACTATAGGTGGCCGGCTGCACAACAGCTCACCAGGGCACTATAGGTGGCCGGCAACACGACAGCTCACAAGGCCACTATAGGTAGCCGGCAGCACTACGGCTCACCAGGCCACTATAGGTGGCCGGCATCTCGACAGCTCACTAAGCCACTATAGGTGGCCGGCAGCTCGAGAGCTCACCAGCACAGTATAGGTGGCCGGCAGTTCGAGAGCTCACCAGCACACTATAGGTGGCCGGCAGCATGGCAGCTCACCAGGACGCTATAGGTGGCCGGCAGCACGACAGCTCAACAGGCCACTATAGGTGGCCGGCATCTCGACAGCTCACCAGGCCGCTATAAGTGGCCGGTAGCACGAGAGCTCACCAGCACAGTATAGGTGGCCGGCAGTTCGAGAGCTCACCAGCACAGTATAGGTGGCCGGCAGTTCGAGAGCTCACCAGCACACTATAGGTGGCGGGCAGCATGACAGCTCACCAGGACGCTATAGGTGGCCGGCAGCACGACAGCTCAACAGGCCACTATAGGTGGCCGGCATCTCGACAGCTCACCAGGCCACTATAGGCGGCCGGCATCTCGACAGCTCACTAGGCCGCTATAAGTGCCCGGCAGCACTACGGCTCACCAGGCCACTATAGGTGGCCGGCATCTCGACAGCTCACTAAGCCACTATAGGTGGCCGGCAGCTCGAGAGCTCACCAGCACACTATAGGTGGCCGGCAGCACGGCTGCTCACCAGGCCGCTATATGTGGCCGGCAGCACGACAGCTCACCAGGCCACTATAGGCGGCCGGCATCTCGACAGCTCACCAGGCCGCTATAAGTGCCCGGCAGCACGACAGCTCACCAGCACAGTATAGGCGGCCGGCAGTTCGAGAGCTCACCAGATCACTATAGGTGGCCGGCAGCACGACAGCTCACCAGGCCACTATAGGTGGCGGGCAGCACGACAGCTCAGCAGCACAGTACAGATGGCAGCTCGAGAGCTCACCAGTACACTATAGGTGGCCGGCAGCATGTCAGCTCACCAGGACGCTATAAGGGGCCGGCAGCACGACAGCTCGCCAGGCCACTATAATTTGCTGGCATCTCGACAGCTCACCAGGCCGCTATAGGTGGCCCGCAGCACGACAGCTCACCACCACAGTATAGGTGGCCGGCAGCACGACCGCTCACCAGGCCACTATAAGTGGCCGGCAGCACGACAGCTCACCAGGCCACTATAGGTGTCCGGCATCTCGACACCTCACCAGCACACTATAGGTGGCCGGCAGCACTATAGGTGGCCGGAAGCACGACAGCACACCAGGTCACTATAGGTGGCCGGCAGCCCAACAGCTCATCAGGCCACTATAGGTGGCCGGCAGCACGACAGTTCATCAGGCCACTATAGGTGGCCGGCATCTCGACAGCTCGCTAAGCCACTATAGGTGGCCGGCACCTCGAGAGCTCACCAGGCCGCTAAAAGTGGCCGGCAGTTCGAGAGCTTCACCAGGCCACTAAAGGTGGCCGGAAGCACGACAGAACACCAGGTCACTATAGGTGGCCGGCATCTCGACAGCTCAACAGGCAGCTATATGGGGCCGGCAGCACGACAGCTCACCAGCACAGTATAGGTGGCCGGCAGTTCGAGACCTCACCAGCACACTATAGGTGGCCGGCAGCACAACAGCTCATCAGGCCACTATAGGTGGCCGGCAGCACGACAGCTCATCAGGCCACTATAGGTGGCCGGCATCTCGACAGCTCACTAAGCCACTACAGGTGGCCGGCACCTCGAGAGCACACCAGGCCGCTATAAGTGGCCGGCAGTTCGAGAGCTCACCAGCACAGTATAGGTGGCCGGCAGTTCGAGAGCTCACCAGCACACTATAGGTGGCCGGCAGCATGACAGCTCACCAGGACGCTATAGGTGGCCGGCAGCACGACAGCTCAACAGGCCACTATAGGTGGCCGGCATCTCGACAGCTCACCAGGCCGCTATAAGTGGCCGGCAGCACGACAGCACGACAGCTCACCAGGCCACTATAGGTGGCCGGCAGCATGACAGCTCACCAGGCCACTATAGGTGACCGGCAGCACGACAGCTCAGCAGCACAGTACAGGTGGCAGCTCGAGAGCTCACCAGCACACTATAGGTGGCCGGCAGCATGTCAGCTCAGCAGGACGCTATAGGTGGCCGGCAGCACGACAGCTCACCAGGCCACTATAATTTGCTGGCATCTCGACAGCTCACCAGGCCGCTATAAGTGGCCCGCAGCAGGACAGCTCACCACCACAGTATAGGTGGCCGGCAGCACACCGCTCGCCAGGCCACTATAGGTGGCCGGCAGCACGACAGCTCACCAGGCCACTAAAGGTGTCCGGCATCTCGACACCTCAGCAGCACACTATAGGTGGCCGGCAGCACGACAGCTCACCGGGCCACTATAGGTGGCCGGCATCTCGACAGCTCACCAGGCCACTATAGGTGGCCGGCAGCACTTCAGCTCACCAGGCCACTATAGGTGGCCGTCATCTCGACAGCTCACTAAGCCACTTTAGGCGGCCGGCATCTCGACAGCTCACCAGGCCACTATAGGTGGCCGGCAGCTCGAGAGCTCACCAGGCCACTATAGGTGGCCGGAAGCACGACAGCACACCAGGTTACTATAGGTGATCGGCATCTCGACAGCTCAACAGGCAGCTATAAGGGGCCGGCAGTACGACAGCTCACCAGCACAGTATAGGTGGCCGGCAGTTCGAGAGCTCACCAGCACACTATAGGTGGCCGGCAGCACAACAGCTCATCAGGCCACTATAGGTGGCCGGCAGCACGACAGTTCACCAGGCCACTATAGGTGGCCGGCAGCACGACAGCTCACTAGGCTACTTTAGGTGGCTGGCAGGACGAGAGCTCACCAGGCCACTATATGTGGCCGACAGCACGACAGCTCACCAGGCCACTATGGGTGGCCGGCAGCACGACAGCTCACCAGGCCACTATAGTTGGCCGACAGCACGACATCTCCACCCGCCACTATAGGTGGCCGGGAGCACGACATCTCACCAGGCCACTATAGGTGGCCCGAAGCACGACAACACACAGTTCGAGAGATCACCAGTACACTATAGGTGGCCGGCAGCATGACAGCTCACCAGGACGCTAGAGGTGGCCGGCAGCACGACAGCTCACCAGGCCACTATAAGTGGCCGGCAGCACGACAGCTCACCAGGCCACTATAGGTGGCCGGCAGCACGACAGCTCACCAGGCCACTATAGGTGACCGGCAGCACGACAGCTCATCAGGCCACTATAGGCGGCCGGCATCTCGACAGCTCACTAAGCCACTATAGGTAGCCGGCACCTCGAGAGCTCACCAGGCCACTATAGGTGGCCGGCAGCACGACAACACACCAGGTCACTATAGGTGACCGGCAGCACGACAGCTCACCAACACAGTATGGCTGGCCGGCAGTTCGAGAGCTCACCAGTACACTATAGGTGGCCGGCAGCATGACAGCTCACCAGGACGCTAAAGGTGGCCGGCAGTACGACAGCTCACCAGGCCACTATAAGTGGCCGACAGCACGACAGCTCACCAGCACAATATAGGTGGCCGGCAGTTCGATAGCTAACCAGCACACTACAGGTGGCCGGCAGCACGACAGCTCATCAGGCCACTATAGGTGGCCGGCATCTCGACAGCTCACTAAGCCACTATAGGTGGGCGGCACCTCAAGAGCTCACCAGGCCGCAATAATTGGCCGGCAGCTCGAGAGCTCACAAGCACATTATAGGTGGCCGGCAGTTCGAGAGCTTCACCAGGACACTAAAGGTGGCCGGCTGCACGACAGATCACCAGGCCACTATAGGTGGTCGGCAGCACGACAGCTCATCAGGCCACTATAGGCGGCCGGCATCTCGACAGCTCACCCTGTCACTATAGGTGGCCGGGAGCACGAAAGCTCACCAGGCCACTATAGGTGGCCGGCAGCACGACAGCTCAACAGGCCACTATAGGTGGCCGGCAGCACTTCAGCTCACCAGGTCACTATAGGTGGCCGGCATCTCGACAGCTCACCAGGCCACTATAGGTGGCCGGCAGCACTACAGCTTACCAGGCCACTATAGGTGGCCGGCATCTCGACAGCTCACTAAGCCACTATAGGCGGCCGGCATCTCGACAGCTCACCCTGTCACTATATGTGGCCGGGAGCACGAAAGCTCACCAGGCCACTATAGGTGGCCGGCAGCACGACAGCTCAACAGGCCACTATAGGTGGCCGGCAGCACTTCAGCTCACCAGGTCACTATAGGTGGCCGGCATCTCGACAGCTCACTAAGCCACTTTCGGCGGCCGGCATCTCGACAGCTCACCCTGTCACTATAGGTGGCCGGGAGCACGAAAGCTCACCAGGCCACTATAGGTGGCCGGCAGCACGACAGCTCAACAGGCCACTATAGGTGGCCGGCAGCACTTCAGCTCACCAGGTCACTATAGGTGGCCGGCATCTCGACAGCTCACTAAGCCACTTTAGGCGGCCGGCATCTCGACAGCTCACCAGGCCACTATAGGTGGCCGGCTTCTCGACGGCTCGCCAGGCCGCTATAAGTGGCCAGAAGCTCGAGAGCTCACCAGCACACTATAGATGGCCGGCAGCTCGAGAGCTCACCAGCACACTATAGGTGGCCGGCTGCACGACAGCTCACCAGGGCACTATATGTGGCCGGCAACACGACAGCTCACAAGGCCACTATAGGGGGCCGGCAGGACGACAGCTCACCAGGCCACTTAAGGTGGCCGGCAGCACGACAGCTCACCAGGCCACTATAGGTGGCTGGCAGCACGACAGCTCACCAGGCCACTATAGGTGGCCGGCACCTCGAGAGCTCACCAGGGCACTATAGGTGGCCGGCAACACGACAGCTCACTAGGCCACTATATGTGGCCGGCAGGACGGCAGCTCACCAGGCCACAATAGGTGGCCGGCATCTCGACAGCTCACCAGGCCGCAATAAGTGGCCGGCAGCACGAGAGCTCACCAGCACAGTATAGGTGGCCGGCATCTCGACAGCTCACCAGGCCACTATAGGTGGCCGGGACCACGACAGCTCACCAGGCCACTATAGGTGGCCGGCAGCACGACAGCTCACCAGGCCACTATAGGTGGCCGGCAGCTCGAGAGCTCACCAGCAAACTATACATGGCCAGCAGCTCGAGACCTCACCCGCACACTATAGGTGGCCGGCAGCACGGCTGCTCACCAGGGCACTATAGGTGGCCGGCAACACGACAGCTCACTAGGCGACTATAGGTGTCCGGCAGGACGACAGCTCACCAGGCCACTATAGGTGGCCGGCAGCTCGACAGCTCACCAGGCCGCTATAAGTGGCCGGTAGCACGAGAGCTCACCAGCACAGCATAGGTGGCCGGCAGTTCGAGAGCTCACCAGCACAGTATAGGTGGCCGACAGTTCGAGAGCTCACCAGCACACTATAGGTGGCCGGCAGCATGACAGCTCACCAGGCCACTATAGGTGGCCGGGACCACGACAGCTCACCAGGCCACTATAGGTGGCCGGCATCTCGACAGCTCACCAGGCCGCTATATGTGGCCGGCAGCACGACAGCTCACCAGGCCACTATAGGCGGCCGGCATCTCGACAGCTCACCAGGCCGCTATAAGTGCCCGGCAGCACGACAGCTCACCAGCACAGTATAGGCGGCCGGCAGTTCGAGAGCTCACCAGATCACTATAGGTGGCCGGCAGCACGACAGCTCACCAGGCCACTATAGGTGGCGGGCAGCACGACAGCTCAGCAGCACAGTACAGGTGGCAGCTCGAGAGCTCACCAGCACACTATAGGTGGCCGGCAGCATGTCAGCTCACCAGGACGCTATAGGCGGCCGGCAGCACGACAGCTTGCCAGGCCACTATAATTTGCTGGCATCTCGACAGCTCACCAGGCCGCTATAAGTGGCCCGCAGCACGACAGCTCACCACCACAGTATAGGTGGCCGGCAGCACGACCGCTCACCAGGCCACTATAGGTGGCCGGCAGCACGACAGCTCACCAGGCCACTATAGGTGTCCGGCATCTCGACACCTCACCAGCACACTATAGGTGGCCGGCAGCACGACAGCTCACCAGGCCACTATAGGTGGCCGGCATCTCGACAGCTCACCAGGCCACTATAGGTGGCCGGAAGCACGACAGCACACCAGGTCACTATAGGTGGCCGGCATCTCGACAGCTCAACAGGCAGCTATAAGGGGGCGGCAGCACGACAGCTCACCAGCACAGTATAGGTGGCCGGCAGTTCGAGAGCTCACAAGCACACTATAGGTGGCCGGCAGCACAACAGCTCATCAGGCCACTATAGGTGGCCGGCAGCACGACAGTTCACCAGGCCACTATAGGTGGCCGGCAGCACGACAGCTCACCAGGCCACTATAGGTGGCCGGCAGCACGACAGCTCACTAGGCCACTATAGGTGGCCGGCGTCTCGACAGCTCACCAGGCCGCTATAAGTGGCCAGAAGTTCGAGAGCTCACGAGCACACTATAGGTGGCCGGCAGCTCGAGAGCTCACCAGCACAATATAGGTGGCCGGCAGCATGTCAGCTCACCAGGACGCTATAGGTGGCCGGCAGCACGACAGCTCACCAGGCCGTTATAGGTGACCGGCAGCACGACAGCTCATCAGGCCACTATAGGTGGCCGGCATCTCGACAGCTCGCTAAGCCACTATAGGTGGCCGGCACCTCGAGAGCTCACCAGGCCGCTAGAAGTGGCCGGCAGCTCGAGAGCTCACAAGCACATTATGGGTGGCCGGCAGTTCGAGAGCTTCACCAGGCCACTATAGGTGGCCGGAAGCACGACAGAACACCAGGTCACTATAGGTGGCCGGCATCTCGACAGCTCAACAGGCTGCTATATGGGGCCGGCAGCACGACAGCTCACCAGCACAGTATAGGTGGCCGGCAGTTCGAGAACTCACCAGCACACTATAGCTGGCCGGCAGCACAACAGCTCATCAGGCCACTATAGGTGGCCGGCAGCACGACAGCTCATCAGGCCACTATAGGTGGCCGGCATCTCGACAGCTCACTACGCCACTACAGGTGGCCGGCACCTCGAGAGCACACCAGGCCGCTATAAGTGGCTGGCAGTTCGAGAGCTCACCAGCACAGTATAGGTGGCCGGCAGTTCGAGAGCTCACCAGCACACTATAGGTGGCCGGCAGCATGACAGCTCACCAGGACGCTATAGGTGGCCGGCAGCACGACAGCTCAACAGGCCACTATAGGTGGCCGGCATCTCGACAGCTCACCAGGCCGCTATAAGTGGCCGGCAGCACGACAGCTCACCAGGCCACTATAGGTGGCCGGCAGCATGACAGCTCACCAGCATACCATAGGTGGCCGGCAGCATGACAGCTCACCAGGCCCCTATAAGTGGCCGGCAGCACGACAGCTCACCAGGCCACTATAGGTGGCCGGCAGCACGACAGCTCACCAGCACAGTATAGGTGGCCAGCAGTTCGAGAGCTCACCAGCACACTATAGTGGGCCGGCAGCACGACAGCTCACCAGGCCACTATAGGCGGCGGGCAGCACCACAGCTCAGCAGGCCACTATAGGTGGCCGGCAGCACGACAGCTCACCAGGCCACTATAGGTGACCGGCAGCACGACAGCTCAGCAGCACAGTACAGGTGGCAGCTCGAGAGCTCACCAGCACACTATAGGTGGCCGGCAGCATGTCAGCTCAGCAGGACGCTATAGGTGGCCGGCAGCACGACAGCTCACCAGGCCACTATAATTTGCTGGCATCTCGACAGCTCACGAGGCCGCTATAAGTGGCCCGCAGCAGGACAGCTCACCACCACAGTATAGGTGGCCGGCAGCACACCGCTCGCCAGGCCACTATAGGTGGCCGGTAGCACGACAGCTCACCAGGCCACTAAAGGTGTCCGGCATCTCGACACCTCAGCAGCACACTATAGGTGGCCGGCAGCACGACAGCTCACCGGGCCACTATAGGTGGCCGGCATCTCGACAGCTCACCAGGCCACTATAGGTGGCCGGCAGCTCGAGAGCTCACCAGCACACTATAGATGGCCGGCAGCTCGAGAGCTCACCAGCACACTATAGGTGGCCGGCAGCACGGCTGCTCACCAGGGCA
Organism: Eumerus sabulonum; assembly: GCA_951905685.1. Lineage (NCBI taxonomy): Eukaryota > Metazoa > Arthropoda > Insecta > Diptera > Syrphidae > Eumerus > Eumerus sabulonum. Next base: position 145,725,595 of record OX645060.1, on the reverse strand, counting down.
CTATAGGTGGCCGGCAACACGACAGCTCACTAGGCCACTATAGGTGTCCGGCAGCTCGACAGCTCACCAGGCCGCTATAAGTGGCCGGTAGCACGAGAGCTCACCAGCACAGCATAGGTGGCCGGCAGTTCGAGAGCTCACCAGCACAGTATAGGTGGCCGGCAGTTCGAGAGCTCACCAGCACACTATAGGTGGCCGGCAGCATGACAGCTCACCAGGCCACTATAGGTGGCCGGGACCACGACAGCTCACCAGGCCACTATAGGTGGCCGGCATCTCGACAGCTCACCAGGCCGCTATATGTGGCCGGCAGCACGACAGCTCACCAGGCCACTATAGGCGGCCGGCATCTCGACAGCTCACCAGGCCGCTATAAGTGCCCGGCAGCACGACAGCTCACCAGCACAGTATAGGCGGCCGGCAGTTCGAGAGCTCACCAGATCACTATAGGTGGCCGGCAGCACGACAGCTCACCAGGCCACTATAGGTGGCGGGCAGCACGACAGCTCAGCAGCACAATACAGGTGGCAGCTCGAGAGCTCACCAGCACACTATAGGTGGCCGGCAGCATGTCAGCTCACCAGGACGCTATAGGCGGCCGGCAGCACGACAGCTTGCCAGGCCACTATAATTTGCTGGCATCTCGACAGCTCACCAGGCCGCTATAAGTGGCCCGCAGCACGACAGCTCCCCACCACAGTATAGGTGGCCGGCAGCACGACCGCTCACCAGGCCACTATAGGGGGCCGGGACCACGACAGCTCACCAGGCCACTATAGGTGGCCGGCATCTCGACACCTCACCAGGCCGCTATATGTGGCCGGCAGCACGACAGCTCACCAGGCCACTATAGGCGGCCGGCATCTCGACAGCTCACCAGGCCGCTATAAGTGCCCGGCAGCACGACAGCTCACCAGCACAGTATAGGCGGCCGGCAGTTCGAGAGCTCACCAGATCACTATAGGTGGCCGGCAGCACGACAGCTCACCAGGCCACTATAGGTGGCGGGCAGCACGACAGCTCAGCAGCATAGTACAGGTGGCAGCTCGAGAGCTCACCAGCACACTATAGGTGGCCGGCAGCATGTCAGCTCACCAGGGCACTATAGGTGGCCGGCAACACGACAGCTCACTAGGCCACTATATGTGGCCGGCAGGACGGCAGCTCACCAGGCCACAATAGGTGGCCGGCATCTCGACAGCTCACCAGGCCGCAATAAGTGGCCGGCAGCACGAGAGCTCACCAGCACAGTATAGGTGGCCGGCATCTCGACAGCTCACCAGGCCACTATAGGTGGCCGGGACCACGACAGCTCACCAGGCCACTATAGGTGGCCGGCAGCACGACAGCTCACCAGGCCATTATAGGTGGCCGGCAGCTCGAGAGCTCACCAGCAAACTATACATGGCCAGCAGCTCGAGACCTCACCCGCACACTATAGGTGGCCGGCAGCACGGCTGCTCACCAGGGCACTATAGGTGGCCGGCAACACGACAGCTCACTAGGCCACTATAGGTGTCCGGCAGGACGACAGCTCACCAGGCCACTATAGGTGGCCGGCAGCTCGACAGCTCACCAGGCCGCTATAAGTGGCCGGTAGCACGAGAGCTCACCAGCACAGCATAGGTGGCCGGCAGTTCGAGAGCTCACCGGCACAGTATAGGTGGCCGGCAGTTCGAGAGCTCACCAGCACACTATAGGTGGCCGGCAGCATGACAGCTCACCAGGCCACTATAGGTGGCCGGGACCACGACAGCTCACCAGGCCACTATAGGTGGCCGGCATCTCGACAGCTCACCAGGCCGCTATATGTGGCCGGCAGCACGACAGCTCACCAGGCCACTATAGGCGGCCGGCATCTCGACAGCTCACCAGGCCGCTATAAGTGCCCGGCAGCACGACAGCTCACCAGCACAGTATAGGCGGCCGGCAGTTCGAGAGCTCACCAGATCACTATAGGTGGCCGGCAGCACGACAGCTCACCAGGCCACTATAGGTGGCGGGCAGCACGACAGCTCAGCAGCACAGTACAGGTGGCAGCTCGAGAGCTCACCAGCACACTATAGGTGGCCGGCAGCATGTCAGCTCACCAGGACGCTATAGGCGGCCGGCAGCTCGACAGCTTGCCAGGCCACTATAATTTGCTGGCATCTCGACAGCTCACCAGGCCGCTATAAGTGGCCCGCAGCACGACAGCTCACCACCACAGTATAGGTGGCCGGCAGCACGACCGCTCACCAGGCCACTATAGGTGGCCGGCAGCACGACAGCTCACCAGGCCACTATAGGTGTCCGGCATCTCGACACCTCACCAGCACACTATAGGTGACCGGCAGCACGACAGCTCACCTGGCCACTATAGGTGGCCGGCATCTCGACAGCTCACCAGGCCACTATAGGTGGCCGGAAGCACGACAGCACACCAGGTCACTATAGGTGGCCGGCATCTCGACAGCTCAACAGGCAGCTATAAGGGGGCGGCAGCACGACAGCTCACCAGCACAGTATAGGTGGCCGGCAGTTCGAGAGCTCACAAGCACACTATAGGTGGCCGGCAGCACAACAGCTCATCAGGCCACTATAGGTGGCCGGCAGCACGACAGTTCACCAGGCCACTATAGGTGGCCGGCAGCACGACAGCTCACTAGGCCACTATAGGTGGCCGGAAGCACGACAGCACACCAGGTCACTATAGGTGGCCGGCATCTCAACAGCTCAACAGGCAGCTATAAGGGGGCGGCAGCACGACAGCTCACCAGCACAGTATAGGTGGCCGGCAGTTCGAGAGCTCACAAGCACACTATAGGTGGCCGGCAGCACAACAGCTCATCAGGCCACTATAGGTGGCCGGCAGCACGACAGCTCACCAGGCCACTATATGTGGCCGGCAGCACGACAGCTCACCAGGCCACTATGGGTGGCCGGCAGCACGACAGCTAACCAGGCCACTATAGGTGGTCGACAGCACGACAGCTCCACCTACCACTATAGGTGGTCGGGAGCACGACATCTCACCAGGCCACTATAGGTGGCCGGTATCTCGACAGCTCACCAGGTCATTATAGGTGGCCGGCATCTCGACAGCTCACCAGACCACTATAGGTGGCCGGAAGCACGACAGCACACCAGGTCACTATAGGTGACCGGCAGCACGACAGCTCACCAACACAGTATGGGTGGCCGGCAGTTCGAGAGCTCACCAGTACACTATAGGTAGCCGGCAACATGACAGCTCACCAGGACGCTAGAGGTGGCCGGCAGCTCGACAGCTCACCAGGTCACTATAGCTGGCCGGCATCTCGACAGCTCACCAGGCCACTATAGGTGGCCGGGACCACGACAGCTCACCAGGCCACTATAGGTGGCCGGCAGCACGACAGCTCACCAGGCCACTAAAGGTGGTCGGCAGCTCGAGAGCTCACCAGCAAACTATACATGGCCAGCAGCTCGAGACCTCACCCGCACACTATAGGTGGCCGGCAGCACGGCTGCTCACCAGGGCACTATAGGTGGCCGGCAACACGACAGCTCACTAGGCCACTATAGGTGTCCGGCAGGACGACAGCTCACCAGGCCACTATAGGTGGCCGGCAGTTCGACAGCTCACCAGGCCGCTCTAAGTGGCCGGTAGCACGAGAGGTCACCAGCACAGCATAGGTGGCCGGCAGTTCGAGAGCTCACCAGCACAGTATAGGTGGCCGGCAGTTCGAGAGCTCACCAGCACACTATAGGTGGCCGGCAGCATGACAGCTCACCAGGACGCTATAGGTGGCCGGCAGCACGACAGCTCAACAGGCCACTATAGGTGGCCGGCATCTCGACAGCTCACCAGGCCGCTATAAGTGGCCGGCAGCACGACAGCTCACCAGGCCACTATAGGCGGCCGGCATCTCGACAGCTCACCAGGCCGCTATAAGTGCCCGGCAGCACGACAGCTCACCAGCACAGTATAGGTGGCCGGCAGTTCAAGAGCTCACCAGAACACTATAGGTGGCCGGCAGCACGACAGCTCACCAGGCCACTATAGGTGGCGGGCAGCACGACAGCACAATAGGTCACTATAGGTGGCTGGCAGCACGACAGCTCACCAGGCCACTATAGGTGGCCGGCACCCCGAGAGCTCACCAGGCCGCTATACGTGGCCGGCAGAGCGAGAGCTCACCAGGCCACTATAGGTGGCCGGCAGAACGACAGCTCACCAGGCCACTATAGGTGGCCGGGACCACGACAGCTCACCAGGCCACTATAGGTGGCCGGCAGCACGACAGCTCACCAGGCCACTATAGGTGGCCGGCAGCACGACCGCTCACCAGGCCACTATAGGTAGACGGCAGCACTACAGCTCACCAGGCCACTATAGGTGGCCGGCATCTCGACAGCTCACTATGCCACTATAGGTGGCCGGCACCTCGAGAGCTCACCAGGCCGCTATAAGTGGCCGGCAGCTCGAGAGCTCACCAGCAACCTATAGATGGCCGGCAGCTCGAGAGCTCACCAGCACACTATAGGTGGCCGGCTGCACGACAGCTCACCAGGGCACTTTAGGTGGCCGGCAACATCACAGCTCACAAGGCCACTACTGGGGGCCGGCAGGACGACAGCTCACCAGGCCACTATAGGTGGCCGGCAGCACGACAGCTCACCAGACCACTATAGGTGGCCGGCAGCACGACAGCTCACCAGGCCACTATAGGTGGCCGGCACCTCGAGAGCTCACCAGGCCGCTATGAGTGGCCGGCAGCACGACAGTTCACCAGGCCACCATAGGTGGCCGGCAGCACGACAGCTCACCAGGCCACTATAGGTGGCCGGCAGCTCGAGAGCTCACCAGCACACTATAGATGGCCGGCAGCTCGAGAGCTCACCAGCACACTATAGGTGGCCGGCTGCACGACAGCTCACCAGGGCACTATAGGTGGCCGGCAACACGACAGCTCACAAGGCCACTATAGGTAGCCGGCAGCACTACGGCTCACCAGGCCACTATAGGTGGCCGGCATCTCGACAGCTCACCAAGCCACTATAGGTGGCCGGCAGCTCGAGAGCTCACCAGCACAGTATAGGTGGCCGGCAGTTCGAGAGCTCACCAGCACACTATAGGTGGCCGGCAGCATGACAGCTCACCAGGACGCTATAGGTGGCCGGCAGCACGACAGCTCAACAGGCCACTATAGGTGGCCGGCATCTCGACAGCTCACCAGGCCGCTATAAGTGGCCGGTAGCACGAGAGCTCACCAGCACAGTATAGGTGGCCGGCAGTTCGAGAGCTCACCAGCACAGTATAGGTGGCCGGCAGTTCGAGAGCTCACCAGCACACTATAGGTGGCGGGCAGCATGACAGCTCACCAGGACGCTATAGGTGGCCGGCAGCACGACAGCTCAACAGGCCACTATAGGTGGCCGGCATCTCGACAGCTCACCAGGCCACTATAGGCGGCCGGCATCTCGACAGCTCACCAGGCCGCTATAAGTGCCCGGCAGCACTACGGCTCACCAGGCCACTATAGGTGGCCGGCATCTCGACAGCTCACTAAGCCACTATAGGTGGCCGGCAGCTCGAGAGCTCACCAGCACACTATAGGTGGCCGGCAGCACGGCTGCTCACCAGGCCGCTATATGTGGCCGGCAGCACGACAGCTCACCAGGCCACTATAGGCGGCCGGCATCTCGACAGCTCACCAGGCCGCTATAAGTGCCCGGCAGAACGACAGCTCACCAGCACAGTATAGGCGGCCGGCAGTTCGAGAGCTCACCAGATCACTATAGGTGGCCGGCAGCACGACAGCTCACCAGGCCACTATAGGTGGCGGGCAGCACGACAGCTCAGCAGCACAGTACAGGTGGCAGCTCGAGAGCTCACCAGCACACTATACATAGGTGGCCGGCAGCATGTCAGCTCACCAGGACGCTATAAGGGGCCGGCAGCACGACAGCTCGCCAGGCCACTATAATTTGCTGGCATCTCGACAGCTCACCAGGCCGCTATAGGTGGCCCGCAGCACGACAGCTCACCACCACAGTATAGGTGGCCGGCAGCACGACCGCTCACCAGGCCACTATAGGTGGCCGGCATCTCGACAGCTCACCAGGCCACTATAGGTGGCCGGAAGCACGACAGCACACCAGGTCACTATAGGTGGCCGGCATCTCGACAGCTCAACAGGCAGCTATAAGGGGGCGGCAGCACGACAGCTCACCAGCACAGTATAGGTGGCCGGCAGTTCGAGAGCTCACAAGCACACTATAGGTGGCCGGCAGCACAACAGCTCATCAGGCCACTATAGGTGGCCGGCAGCACGACAGTTCACTAGGCCACTATAGGTGGCCGGCAGCACGACAGCTCACTAGGCCACTATAGGTGGCCGGCAGGACGACAGCTCACCAGGCCACTATATGTGGCCGGCAGCACGACAGCTCACCAGGCCACTATGGGTGGCCGGCAGCACGACAGCTCACCAGGCCACTATAGGTGGTCGACAGCACGACAGCTCCACCTGCCACTATAGGTGGCCGGGAGCACGACATCTCACCAGGCCACTATAGGTGGCCGGCATCTCGACAGCTCACCAGGTCATTATAGGTGGCCGGCATCTCGACAGCTCACCAGGCCACTATAGGTGGCCGGCAGCACGACCGCTCACCAGGCCACTATAGGTAGACGGCAGCACTACAGCTCACCAGGCCACTGTAGGTGGCCGGCATCTCGACAGCTCACTATGCCACTATAGGTGGCCGGCACCTCGAGAGCTCACCAGGCCGCTATAAGTGGCCGGCAGCTCGAGAGCTCACCAGCACACTATAGGTGGCCGGCTGCACGACAGCTCACCAGGGCACTTTAGGTGGCCGGCAACACGACAGCTCACAAGGCCACTACTGGGGGCCGGCAGGACGACAGCTCACCAGGCCACTATAGGTGGCCGGCAGCACGACAGCTCCACCTGCCACTATAGGTGGCCGGGAGCACGACATCTCACCAGGCCACTATAGGTGGCCGGCATCTCGACAGCTCACCAGGTCATTATAGGTGGCCGGCATCTCGACAGCTCACCAGACCACTATAGGTGGCCGGAAGCACGACAGCACACCAGGTCACTATAGGTGACCGGCAGCACGACAGCTCACCAACACAGTATGGGTGGCCGGCAGTTCGAGAGCTCACCAGTACACTATAGGTAGCCGGCAACATGACAGCTCACCAGGACGCTAGAGGTGGCCGGCACCTCGACAGCTCACCAGGTCACTATAGGTGGCCGGCATCTCGACAGCTCACCAGGCCACTATAGGTGGCCGGGACCACGACAGCTCACCAGGCCACTATAGGTGGCCGGCAGCACGACAGCTCACCAGGCCACTATAGGTGGCCGGCAGCACGACCGCTCACCAGGCCACTATAGGTAGACGGCAGCACTACAGCTCACCAGGCCACTATAGGTGGCCGGCATCTCGACAGCTCACTATGCCACTATAGGTGGCCGGCACCTCGAGAGCTCACCAGGCCGCTATAAGTGGCCGGCAGAGCGAGAGCTCACCAGCACACTATAGATGGCCGGCAGCTCGAGAGCTCACCAGCACACTATAGGTGGCCGGCTGCACGACAGCTCACCAGGGCACTTTAGGTGGCCGGCAACACGACAGCTCACAAGGCCACTACTGGGGGCCGGCAGGACGACAGCTCACCAGGCCACTATAGGTGGCCGGCAGCACGACAGCTCACCAGACCACTATAGGTGGCCGGCAGCACGATAGCTCCCCAGGCCACTATAGGTGGCCGGCACCTCGAGAGCACACCAGGCCGCTATGAGTGGCCGGCAGCACGACAGTTCACCAGGCCACTATAGGTGGCCGGCATCACGACAGCTCACCAGGCCACTATAGGTGGCCGGCAGCATGCCAGCTCTCCAGGCCACTATAGGTGGCCGGCAACACGGCAGCTCACCAGGCCACTATATGTGGCCGGCAGCTCGAGAGCTCACCAGCACACTATAGATGGCCGGCAGCTCGAGAGCTCACCAGCACACTATAGGTGGCCGGCTGCACGACAGCTCACCAGGGCACTATAGGTGGCCGGCAACACGACAGGTCACAAGGCCACTATAGGTAGCCGGCAGCACTACGGCTCACCAGGCCACTATAGGTGGCCGGCAGCATGCCAGCTCTCCAGGCCACTATAGGTGGCCGGCAGCTCGAGAGCTCACCAGCACACTATAGATGGCCGGCAGCTCGAGAGCTCACCAGCACACTATAGGTGGCCGGCTGCACGACAGCTCACCAGGGCACTATAGGTAGCCGGCAACACGACAGCTCACAAGGCCACTATAGGGGGCCGGCAGCACTACGGCTCACCAGGCCACTATAGGTGGCCGGCATCTCGACAGCTCACTAAGCCACTATGGGTGGCCGGCAGCTCGAGAGCTCACCAGCACACTATAGATGGCCGGCAGCTCGAGAGCTCACCAGCACACTATAGGTGGCCGGCTGCACGACAGCTCACCAGGGCACTATAGGTAGCCGGCAACACGACAGCTCACAAGGCCACTATAGGGGGCCGGCAGGACAACAGTTCACCAGGCCACTAGAGGTGGCCGGCTGTACGAAGGCTCACCAGGCCACTGTCGGTGGCCGGCAGCACGACAGCTCACCAGGCCACTATAGGTGGCCGGCAGCACGACAGCTCACAGGTCCACAATAGGTGGCCGACAGCACCATAGCTCACAAGGCCACTATAGGTGGCCGGCATCTCGACAGCTCACCAGGATAATATATGTAGGTGGCCGGTAGCACGACAGTTCACCAGGTCACTAGAGGTGGCCGGCTGCACGACAGCTCACCAGGCCATTATCGGTGGCCGGCAGCACGACAGCTCACGAGGCCATTATAGATGGCCGACAGCACGGCAGCTCACCAGGCCACTATAAGTGGCCGGCAGCACTACAGGCTCACCACGCCACTATAGGTGGCCGGCATCTCGACATCTCACTAAGCCACTATAGGTGGCCGGCAGCTCGAAAGCTCATCAGCAGACTATAGGTGGCCGTCAGCTCGAGAGCTCACCAGGCCATTATCGGTGGCCGGCAGCACGACAGCTCACCAGGCCACTGTAGGTGGCCGGCAGCACGACAGCTAACCAGGCCACTATAGGTGGCCGGCAGCGTGACAGCTCACCAGGCCAATATAGGTGGCCGGCAACACGGCAGCTTACCAGTCCACTATATGTGGCCGGCAGCACGACAGCTCACCAGGCCACTATAGGTGGCCGGCAGCACGACAGGCTCAATAGGCCACTATGAGTGGCCGGCAGCACTACAGGCTCACCACGCCACTATAGGTGGCCGGCATCTCGACATCCTACTAAGCCACTATAGGTGGCCGGCAGCTCGAAAGCTCACCAGCAGACTATTGGTGGCCGTCAGATCGAGAGCTCACCAGGCCACTATAGGTGGGCGTCATCTCGACATCTCTCTAAGCCACTATGGGTGGCTGCCAGCACGACAGCTCACCAGGCCACTATAAGTGGCCGGCATCTCGTCAGCTCTCCACGTCACTTTACGTGGCCGGCAGCACGACAGCTCACCAGGCCACTATAGGTGGCCAGCAGCACGACAGCTCACCAGGCCATTATCGGTGGCCGGCAGCACGACACATCACCAGGCACTTAAGGTGGCCGGCTGCACGACAGCTCACCAGGCCACTATAGGTGGTCGGCAGCACGACAACTCACCAAGCCATTACAGGTGGCAGGCAGCACGACAGCTCACCAGGCCACTATAGGTCACCGGCAGCACGACAGCTCACCAACACAGTATGGGTGGCCGGTAGTTCGAGAGCTCACCAGTACACTATAGGTGGCCGGCAGCATGACAGCTCACCAGGACGCTACAGGTGGCCGGCAGCACGACAGATCAACAGGCCACTATAGGTGGCCGGCAGCACTACAGCTTACCAGGCCACTATAGGTGGCTGGCATCTCGACAGCTCACTAAGTCACTATAGGCGGCCGGCATCTCGACAGCTCACCCTGCCACTATAGGTGGCCGGGAGCACGACAGCTCACCAGGCCACTATAGGTGGCCGGCAGCACGACAGCTCAACAGGCCACTATAGGTGGCTGGCAGCACTTCAGCTCACCAGGCCACTATAGGTGGCCGGCATCTCGGCAGCTCACTAAGCCACTTTAGGCGGCCGGCATCTCGACAGCTCACCAGGCCACTATGGGTGGGCGGCATCTCGACATCTCTCTAAGCCACTATAGGTGGCCGGCAGCACGACAGCTCACCAGGCCACTATAGGTGGCCGGCATCGCGTCAGCTCACCACGTCACTTTAGGTGGCCGGCAGCACGACAGTTCAGCAGGCCGCTATAAGTGGCCGGCAGTTCAAGAGCTCACCAGCACACTATAGGTGGCCGGCTGCACGACAGCTCACCAGGGCACTATAAGTGGCCGGCAACACGACAGCTCACAAGGCCACTATAGGTAGCCGGCAGCACTACAGCTCACCAGGCCACTATAGGTGGCCGGCCTCTCGACAGCTCACTAAGCCACTATAGGTGGCCGGCAGCTCGAGAGCTCACCAGGACACTATAGATGGCCGGCAGCTCGAGAGCTCACCAGCACACTATAGGTGGCCGGCTGCACGACAGCTCACCAGGGCACTCTAGGTGGCCGGCAACACGACAGCTCACAAGGCCACTATAGGGGGCCGGCACGACGACAGCTCACCAGGCCACTATAGGTGGCCGCCAGCATGACAGCTCACCAGGCCACTATAGGTGGCCGGCATCTCGACAGCTCACCAGGCCACTATAGGTGGCTGGAAGCACGACAGCACACCAGGTCACTTAAGGTGGCCGGCTGCACGACAGCTCACGAGGCCACTATAGGTGGCCTGCAACACGACAACTCACCCGGCCACTATAGGTGGCCGGCAGCACGACAGCTCACCAGGCCACTATAGGTGGCCGGCAGCATGACAGCTCACCAGGCCACTATAGGTGGCCGGCAACACGGCAGCTAACCAGTCCACTATATGTTGCCGGCAGCACGACAGGCTCACCAGGTCACTGTAGGTGGGCGGCATCTCGACATCTCTCTAAGCCACTGTAGGTGGCCGGCAGCACGACAGCTCACCAGGCACTATAGGTGGCCGGCATCTCGTCAGCTCACCACGTCACTTTAGGTGGCAGGCAGCAAGACAGCTCACCAGGCCACTATAGGTGGCCGGCAGTACGACAGCTCACAGATCCACAATAAGTGGCCGACAGCACCACAGCTCACTAAGCCACTATAGGCGGCCGGCATCTCGACAGCCCACCCTGCCACTATAGGTGGCCGGCTGCACCACAGCTCACCAGGCCACTATAGGTGGCCGGCAACACGACAGCTCACCCGGCCACTATAGGTGGCCGGCAGCACGACAGCTCACCAGGCCACTATAGGTGGCCGGCAGCATGACAGCTCACCAGGCCACTATAGGTGGCCGGCAACACGGCAGCTAACCAGTCCACTATATGTTGCCGGCAGCACGACAGGCTCACCAGGTCACTATAGGTGGGCGGCATCTCGACATCTCTCTAAGCCACTGTAGGTGGCCGGCAGCACGACAGCTCACCAGGCACTATAGGTGGCCGGCATCTCGTCAGCTCACCACGTCACTTTAGGTGGCCGGCAGCACGACAGCTCACCAGGCCACTATAGGTGGCCAGCAGCACGACAGCTCACCAGGCCACTATAGGTGGCCGGCAGCATGACAGCTCTCCAGGCCACTATAGGTGGCCGGCAACACGGCAGCTCACCAGGCCACTATATGTGGCCGGCAGCTCGAGAGCTCACCAGGCCACTATAGGTGGCCCGCAGCACGACAGGCTCACCAGGCCACTATAAGTGGCCGGCAGCACTACAGGCTCACCACGCCACTATAGGTGGCCGGCATCTCGACATCCTACTAAGCCACTATAGGTGGCCGGCAGCTCGAAAGCTCACCAGCAGACTATTGGTGGCCGTCAGATCGAGAGCTCACCAGGCCACTATAGGTGGCCAGCAGCACTACAGGCTCACCACGCCACTATAGGTGGCCGGCATCTCGACATCTCACTAAGCCACTATAGGTGGCCGGCAGCTCGAAAGCTCATCAGCAGACTATAGGTGGCCGTCAGCTCGAGAGCTCACCAGGCCAGTATCGGTGGCCGGCAGCACGACAGCTCACCAGGCCACTGTAGGTGGCCGGCAGCACGACAGCTAACCAGGCCACTATAGGTGGCCGGCAGCGTGACAGCTCACCAGGCCACTATAGGTGGCCGGCAACACGGCAGCTTACCAGTCCACTATATGTGGCCGGCAGCACGACAGCTCACCAGGCCACTATAGGTGGCCGGCAGCACGACAGGCTCAATAGGCCACTATAAGTGGCCGGCAGCACTACAGGCTCACCACGCCACTATAGGTGGCCGGCATCTCGACATCCTACTAAGCCACTAAAGGTGGCCGGCAGCTCGAAAGCTCACCAGCAGACTATTGGTGGCCGTCAGATCGAGAGCTCACCAGGCCACTATAGGTGGCCAGCAGCACTACAGGCTCACCACGCCACTATAGGTGGCCGGCATCTCGACATCTCACTAAGCCACTATAGGTGGCCGGCAGCTCGAAAGCTCATCAGCAGACTATAGGTGGCCGTCAGCTCGAGAGCTCACCAGGCCATTATCGGTGGCCGGCAGCACGACAGCTCACCAGGCCACTGTAGGTGGCCGGCAGCACGACAGCTAACCAGGCCACTATAGGTGGCCGGCAGCGTGACAGCTCACCAGGCCACTATAGGTGGCCGGCAACACGGCAGCTTACCAGTCCACTATATGTGGCCGGCAGCACGACAGCTCACCAGGCCACTATAGGTGGCCGGCAGCACGACAGGCTCAATAGGCCACTATAAGTGGCCGGCAGCACTACAGGCTCACCACGCCACTATAGGTGGCCGGCATCTCGACATCCTACTAAGCCACTATAGGTGGCCGGCAGCTCGAAAGCTCACCAGCAGACTATTCGTGGCCGTCAGATCGAGAGCTCACCAGGCCACTATAGGTGGTCGGCAGCACGACAACTCACCAAGCCATTACAGGTGGCAGGCAGCACGACAGCTCACCAGGCCACTATAGGTGGCCGGCAGCACGACAGCTCACCAGGCCACTATAGGTGGCCGGCAGCATGACAGCTCACCAGGCCACTATAGGTGGCCGGCAACACGGCAGCTAACCAGTCCACTATATGTTGCCGGCAGCACGACAGGCTCACCAGGTCACTATAGGTGGGCGGCATCTCGACATCTCTCTAAGCCACTGTAGGTGGCCGGCAGCACGACAGCTCACCAGGCACTATAGGTGGCCGGCATCTCGTCAGCTCACCAGGCCACTATATGTGGCCGGCAGCTCGAGAGCTCACCCGGCCACTATAGGTGGCCGGCAGCACGACAGCTCACCAGGCCACTATAGGTGGCCGGCAGCATGACAGCTCACCAGGCCACTATAGGTGGCCGGCAACACGGCAGCTAACCAGTCCACTATATGTTGCCGGCAGCACGACAGGCTCACCAGGTCACTATAGGTGGGCGGCATCTCGACATCTCTCTAAGCCACTGTAGGTGGCCGGCAGCACGACAGCTCACCAGGCACTATAGGTGGCCGGCATCTCGTCAGCTCACCACGTCACTTTAGGTGGCCGGCAGCACGACAGCTCACCAGGCCACTATAGGTGGCCAGCAGCACGACAGCTCACCAGGCCACTATAGGTGGCCGGCAGCATGACAGCTCTCCAGGCCACTATAGGTGGCCGGCAACACGGCAGCTAACCAGTCCACTATATGTTGCCGGCAGCACGACAGGCTCACCAGGTCACTATAGGTGGGCGGCATCTCGACATCTCTCTAAGCCACTGTAGGTGGCCGGCAGCACGACAGCTCACCAGGCACTATAGGTGGCCGGCATCTCGTCAGCTCACCACGTCACTTTAGGTGGCCGGCAGCACGACAGCTCACCAGGCCACTATAGGTGGCCAGCAGCACGACAGCTCACCAGGCCACTATAGGTGGCCGGCAGCATGACAGCTCTCCAGGCCACTTAGGTGGCCGGCAACACGGCAGCTCACCAGGCCACTATATGTGGCCGGCAGCTCGAGAGCTCACCAGCACATTATAGATGGCCGGCAGCTCGAGAGCTCACCAGCACACTATAGGTGGCCGGCTGCACGACAGCTCACCAGGGCACTATAGGTGGCCGGCAACACGACAGCTCACAAGGCCACTATAGGTAGCCGGCAGCACTACAGCTCACCAGGCCACTGTAGGTGGCCGGCATCTCGACGGCTCACTAAGCCACTATAGGTGGCCGGCAGCTCGAGAGCTCACCAGGACACTATAGATGGCCGGCAGCTCGAGAGCTCACCAGCACACTATAGGTGGCCGGCTGCACGACAGCTCACCAGGGCACTATAGGTGGCCGGCAACACGACAGCTCACAAGTCCACTATAGGGGGCCGGCAGGACGACAGCTCACCAGGCCACTATAGGTGGCCGGCAGCACGACAGTTCACCAGGCCACTAGAGGTGGCCGGCTGTACGAAAGCTCATCAATCCACTGTCGGTGGCCGGCAGCACGACAGCTAACCAGGCCACTATAGGTGGCCGGCAGCACGACAGCTCACCAGGCCACTATAGGTGGCCGGCAGCACGACAGCTCACAGGTCCACCATAGGTGGCCAACAGCACCACAGCTCACAAGGCCACTATAGGTGGCCGGCATCTCGACAGCTCACCAGGATAATATAGGTGGCCGGTAGCACGACAGTTCACCAGGCCACTAGAGGTGGCCGGCTGCACGACAGCTCACCAGGCCATTATCGGTGGCTGGCAGCACGACAGCTCACGAGGCCACTATAGATGGCCGGCAGCACGGCAGCTCACCAGGCCACTATAGATGGCCGGCAGCACGACAGGCTCGCCAGGCCACTATAAGTGGTCGGCAGCACGACAGGCTCACCACGCCACTATAGGTGGCCGGCATCTCGACATCTCACTAAGCCACTATAGGTGGCCGGCAGCTCGAAAGCTCACCAGCACACTATAGGTGGCCGTCAGCTCGAGAGCTCACCAGGCCATTATCGGTGGCCGGCAGCACGACAGTTCACCAGGCCACTATAGGTGGCCGGCAGCACCACAGCTCACCAGGCCACTATAGGTGGCCGGCAGCATGACAGCTCACCAGGCCACTATAGGTGGCCGGCAACACGGCAGCTTACCAGTCCACTATATGTTGCCGGCAGCACGACAGGCTCACCAGGCCACTTTAGGTGGGCGGCATCTCGACATCTCTCTAAGCCACTATAGGTGGCCAGCAGCACGACAGCTCACCAGGCCACTATAGGTGGCCGGCATCTCGTCAGCTCACCACGTCACTTTAGGTGGCCGGCAGCACGACAGCTCACCAGGCCACTATAGGTGGCCAGCAGCACGACAGCTCACCAGGCCATTATCGGTGGCCGGCAGCACGACACATCACCAGGACACTTAAGGTGGCCGGCTGCACGACAGCTCACCAGGCCACTATAGGTGGTCGGCAGCACGACAACTCACCAAGCCATTACAGGTGGCAGGCAGCACGACAGCTCTCCAGGCTAGTATAGGGGGCGTATACGTATGTTGCACTGACTTGAAAACCACGCAACAACAGTCTGTCGCGTGACGCCAGGGTATATAAGAACGATGTTGATCGACATGCGGGGGTCAGTCAAGTGCGGTGGTTCAGCAGACGAACCGGTTGAAGTTATATTTGGATTTTGTTTCCTATAATAAAAATACTTACTCTACACGTAACACTTTTTTCGGGCTCGACATCAATGCGTTTCCAGCGTTCTCCACTGGCTGCTGAGTGACCATTATAGGTTCTCTTGATAGGAAATAACGCATTTTAAATTGAGAGAGACAAGCGTCCAGGCATGTGTTTATACGTTTTTACCAGCAGGCGAGGAGAACACACAAAATGCAATAAAAAAAAGGAATTTTATTAGGTACTGCTTGGGTTTTCACTGTTCTGTTTTCAACAGCTCCTGGGTGTTTTCTTTCAAGTTTGAAAGAAGCTTTTGAAGGCCTTTAAGAAAGTGGAGCTATTCTGTCTGAGGGTGGCTTGTTGCAGCCAATTTTGATGACTTTGCGCCGCACACGGGGGCGTATACGTAACATTTTTTTCTGGCTCGACATCGATGCGTTTCCAGCGTTCTCCACTGGCTGCTGAGTGACCATTATAGTTTCTCTTGACGGGAAATAACGCATTTGATATTAGGGGACACAAGCGTCCAGGCGTGTGTACATACATTTTTAATAGCAGGCTAGGAGAGCACACAAATTGCATAAAAAATAAGTAATTTTGTTACTGCTTGGTTTTTCACTGTTCTGTTTTCAACAGCTCCTGGGTGTTTTCTTTCACGTTCTGCAGGAGGAAACCGTGCTTTTGAAGGCCTTTAAGAAACTGAAGCTTTTTGTGCTGAGGGTGGCGTGTTACAGCTGATTTTGATGACTTTCCGCGGCACAAGGGGGCGTATACGTAACATTTTTTTCTGGCTCGACATCGATGCGTTTCCAGCGTTCTCCACTGGCTGCTGTGTGACCATTATAAGTTCTCCTTATGGGAAATAACGCATTCCATGTTGAGGGACACAAGCGTCCAGGCGTGTGTTCATACATATTTACCAGCAGGCGAGGAGAGCACACAAAATGCGTAAAGAAAAGGAATCGTGTTACTGCTTGGTTTTTCACTGTTCTGTTTTCAACAGCTCCTGGGTGTTTTCTTTCAAGTTTGAAAGAAGCTTTTGAAGGCCTTTAAGAAACTGGAGTTTTCGTGCTGAGGGTGGCGTGTTGCAGCCAATTTTGATGACTTTGTGCCGCACACGGAGGCGTATACGTAACATTTTTTCTGTCTCGACATCGATGCGTTTCCAGCGTTCTCCACTGGCTGCTGAGTGACCATTATAGTTTCTCTTAATGGGAAATAACGCATTTTATATTAAGGTACACAAGCGTCCAGGCGTGTGGACATTTTTAATAGCAGGCTAGGAGAGCACACAAATGCATAAAAAACGAGTAATTTTGTTACTGCTTGGTTTTTCACTGTTCTGCTTTCAACAGCTCCTGGGTGTTTTCTTTCACGTTCTGCAGGAGGAAACTGTGCTTTTGAAGGCCTTTAAGAAACTGAAGCTTTTTATGCTGAGGGCGGCATGTTACAGCTGATTTTGATGACTTTACGCCGCACACGGGGGCGTATACGTATCATTTTTTCCTGGCTCGACATCGATGCGTTTCCAGCGTTCTCCACTGGCTGCTGAGTGACCGTTATATGTTCTCCTGATGGGAAATAACGCATTTTAAATTGAGGGACACAAGCGTCCAGGCGTGTGTACATACATTTTTACCAGCAGGCGAGGAGGGCACACAGAATGCATAAAAAAAACGAGTAATTTTGTTGTTGCTTGGTTTTTCACTGTTCTGTTTTCATCAGCTCCTGGGTGTTTTCTTTCACGTTCTACAAGAGAAAACCTTTAAGAAACTGAAGCTTTTTATGCTGAGGGTGGCGTGCTACAGCTGATTTTGATGACTTTGCGGCGCACACGGAGGGGTATACGTAACATTTTTTTCTGGCCGGACATCTATGCGTTTCCAGCGTTCTCCACTGGCTGCCGAGTGACTATTGTAGGTTCTCTTGATGGGAAATAACGCATTTTATATTGAGGGATACAGGCATCCAGGCGTGGGTACATACGTTTTTACCAGCAGGCGAGGAGAGCACACAAAATGCATAAAAAACGAGTAATTTTGTTACTGCTTGGTTTTTCACTGTTCTGTTTTCAACAGCTCCAGGGTTTCACGTTCTACAAGAGAAAACTGAGCTTTTGAAGACCTTTGAGAAACTGAAGTGTTTTATTCTGAGGGTGGCGTGTTACAGCTGATTTTTTATCACTTTGCGCCGCACACGGGGGCGTATACGTAACACTTTTTTTCTGGCCGGACATCTATGCGTATCCAGCGTTCTCCACTGGCTCCTTTTTGACCATTATAGGTTATCTTGATGGGAAATAACGCATTTTATATTGAGGGACACAAGCGTCCAGGCGTGCGTTCATACATTTTTACCAGCAGGCGAGGAGAGCACAAAAATACATAAAAAAGGAGTCATTTTGTTACTTAATTACTTTGATGGCGCTACAGTTCGGGGTGAACCAGGGCCTCAACCAAAAAGCCGGCCCGATCTTTGGCCAGCCGTTGGGCCAGCCCAGTTGGTTGAGGTCCCTTTCTACCTGTGCGCGCCACCTTAAATGCGGTCGTCCTCTGCTGCGTCGTCCCTCATCATTGGAGTCGAAGACTCTTCGGGCCGCTCTACATGGCCTAGCCATCTTAGACATTGGATCCGAAGTCGTCTAACCAGGCCGACGTCGCTGTACAGTCCGTACAGTTCTTGGTTGAATCTCCTCCTCCACTTTCCGTTTACACAAACGTGACCAAAGATTGCACGCAGAATTTTCCTCTCAAAACGCCCAAGAGCGCCAGCGCCGTACAGGAGGACCGGGATGATTAATTTTAGAGGGATACCTTAGTTTTTCGAGAGAGGGCTCTACTACTCAATTGCCTTCTGCTTCAATGCTTGCGAACGCCTCATTCACGTCTCGCTTCGTTTGTCCAATAACGTCAATGTCATCTGCGTAGGCAAGCAATTGTGTGGACTTGAAGTAGATCGTACCTCTTGTATTGGCCGCAGAGTCCCGCACGATATTTTCAAGAATAATGTTAAAAAAATCACATGGCAGTGCCTCGCCCTGTCTAAAACCCATTTTAACAGCAAAGGGGTCGGCCAGTTCACCTCCGACCTTAATGGAGCAGCGAGAGCTCTCCATAGGTATCCTGCATAATCTGACAGGAATGTTAAAACACTACATGGCTCTGTATAGCTCGTCTCTATAAACACTGTCATACGCAGCTTTAAAGTCGACAAAAAGATGGTGCGTGTCGACCTGGAATTAATTCTTCTCCAAGATCTGTGTAAATATTTGGTCTATCGTGGATTTTCCTGGCCTGAAACCACACTGGTAGGAACCTAACAGATTGTCCACGAATGGTTTCAGGCACTTACAAGGCACGGCAGAGAGGAACTTGTACGCAATGTTCAGGAGGCCTACTTACTTAATTATCAGGCTAGCGATCCATGGAGGATCTGAGCCTGAGCTATAGCTGCCTTCCATCCTTGACGGTCCCGGTCACGCTGCTTCCAGTTGTTAAGACCAAGATGTCTTACATCCGTGATTACTTGGTCTTTATACCGGAGGTTCGGTCTTCCTCTTCTTCTCGAACAAGGAGGCTCGGGGTCGAAGACCCTCTTAGCTGGAGCGTTGATGTCCATGCGCTCGATGTGGCCGAGCCAGTGTAGTCGACGGATCCTTGCCTTCCGGACTACATCCACATCTTGGTATAGCTCGTAGAGTTCGCGGTTGCGTCTTCTTCTCCATTCACCTTCCTCACAGACAGGACCAAATATCCGGCGCAGAATTTTTCTTTCGAAAGAACCCAAAATCAGCTCCGTTGTCCTGCTTATCGTCCAGCTATCGGCTCCGTACAGCAAGACTGGCAGAATGAGCGTTTTGTAAAGCATGACTTTGGTCTTTCGAGTGAGGAGATTTGACCCCAGTTGTTTGGACAAGCCGAAGTAGCAGCGGTTGCCAAGGGCGATTCTATGCCGGATCTCCACTGTGGTGTCATTTGTGGAATTTACGTTTGCCCCGAGGTAGACAAACTCCTTAACTAGCTCGAAATTGTAGCTGTCAATTGTTATATTTTGTCCCAGGTGGTGAGCGACGGATTGGTTTTTGCTTGACAGCATGTATTTCGTTTTGTCCTCATTGATCTTAAGACCAACTCGTTTCGCCTGTTCTTCAATCGCCGTGAATGCTTCCACAATGCCACGGCGAGAACACGCGATGATGTCGATATCATCCGCGTATCCTAGCAGCTGGGTGGACTTGTAAAAGATAGTGCCTTCCCTGTTGACGCCTACCCGTCGCACTATCTGCTCCAGCACCAGGTTGAAGAAGTCACATGACAGCGCATCTCATTGCCAAAATCCGGTGCATGTTTCGAATGGTTCCGAGGTCCTAGAACCGAATTGCACGGTGCATCGCGTGTTTTTTAGCGTGGCGCTACACAACTGGATCAGTTTTACCGGGATCCCGAATTCGGCCATAGCACCAAACAGTTCTTCACGATGAATGCTGTCGTATGCGGTTTTGAAATCGATGAAAAGATGGTGTGTATCAATTCGAAACTCGTTGGTCTTTTCCAGGATATGCCGAAGTGTGAAAATTTGGTCCATAGTTGATTTTCGGCCGGTGGTGGCTCGAACCCGAGTACATCTGAGGTGGCCTCTCTAACGGCGGTCTGACAACGACTCCATTGCCTTTTCTGCATATTGCATCGGGACTTGAGAGAGCTTGAGGGAGACTTGATCGGCGAAGGTCCTGGCAGTCTTTGGTGTTCTTACTCGACTCCGTTTATTCCGAGAAATTCGCATCCGTACCTTGGTTGCAACAAGGTAATGATCGGAGTCGGTGTTGGCTCCTCGAAAGCTTCGGACATCTTGGATGCTGGAGGAGTTTCTGCCGTGGATCGCAATATGATAAATTTGGTTGGTTGTCGATTGATCGAAAGACCGCCAGGTCCCCTTATGGATGTTAAGGTGTGGGTGTCGTGTACTTGCTACTACCAGATTATGTCCCGACATAAAGTCCACTAGCCTTAGTCCGTTTTCTGACGTGGTGTTGTGTAGGCTGTACTTTCCAATGACCCGTTCAAAGATAGCTTCCTTACCCAGCTTCGCTTTGGTGTCATAGCTGGGACATTCCGCATACGTTCTGCCTAGCAGATCATAGAAGTCGCCTTTATGTAGGTCATCTTTCTCCTCTGTGGGCCCGTGGACACATAATGAACTTATATTGCCGAGATTGGTCTTATGAGGCGTTCGCTTACATACTGGAAGCTTAAGACTTTTATCCTGAGTATGCCTCGAACCACAAAACCCGCATCCGAATAAGCCTTGTTTATTTTCTCTGTAGCAGTTTCCGTAGTATATGTCTCAGTTTTTCATCCGCTTCTTGTCTGGCCCATACCATCGCACTTCCTGGAGCGCGGTAATGTCTGCCTTATAGCAGTCCAAAGAGTTCAAATAGTTGACCGGTTGTTCGGCTGCACCTGGTGTGTTGAGGGACGTAACGTTCCAGTTGCAGATCCGAAATTCGTTTCCTTTTTGACGTTTGCGGGGATCGTCAACATGTAATCCGTCCGTATCTGAGGCTGTTAGTTGTCTCTGAACAAGCTATGGTTTTGTGCGATAGGGAATGTAAATGCTCTTGGTCCGCGGGGGTGCGATGACTCCTACCACTTTCAAGTGGTCTTCATCTATCCGCCATCTGGTGACGCGCCGGGTCGCCGGAGAAGCTTGAATTTTCCCGGCACACCTGTACAGCTTCATAGCTTTTTTCATTGGCAAATGAATTTTTAAGCAAGTAGTTTTACTGACTGTAATCTCCACAGCCGACAATCGCTAATTCCTCTTGCTTTTCATTTTCCTATTGAATGCATATTTTTGGCAATTCGTATTATAAATTTGTGGTACCTCTACACATAATCACATAATCGTTGCTCGACAATTTGCCTGCATCGCAAAGATAAAACAATGGTCACAACACATATTACAGCACATATGTACGTATTGTACCACATATAGCATACCATGCATCCCAACCCAGTTTGAATTATCTGAAGAAATCCCCAGAGTAATTGCTTACTCTGATTATCCCTTTCTGTTTGTCACCGCATTCGCCTTCAAGTTAGCCTGCAGCAGAATACGACATCTTGTTATGGACACTGTCCTTTCTTGTATGCAACAAAAAAACAATATTTCCAATGTGGTATCCTAACGAAAAACGAGATCGAAATCTGCGTTGAATAAAAATGGCTAGATTTCGACATAAATCATTCAGACAAATCTTGGCCATTTGTCAGTATGTTTTCAGATTTACCCAGAGATTTATCATCATCCGCTCGGTCTACAGTAGTGTAATTCTGTGCTGCCGCCGGATTTTTCCACTTTCTCTACCATTTTGTTTTGGACTATTCTGTTTTTCTGTGATTCTGTTGTCCTTTGTAAATCTACGTGGGAGATATATTCAATAGATACCATGTCACTTTTTGTCATTGCCACCCGTTGACCATTCAGTTAGTGATGGGTGTACAAGTAAATGGTGCGTTGTTAGCCGGTTTCTGTTCACTCAACAAGTTACGATAAAAATACGAGTAGAAAAGGGAGGAGGAAATTACCTTCAAAATATTGAATTGAAGAAGGTTCTACCTGAATAAGGCGTGACTGAAAAAGTTGACGATAGTAATGTCCGCGCGAAACACATGTGACATGCTTTGATTTCCATATTTTATCAATGAGTGAATGTGCACATTCCTAAGCGCCCACGCCTTATGCTCTTGAGCGAGTTTTTTTTTTTTTGTTTTTGTTTTTTGTATGGACAATACTTGTAACTACAGAAATCTGTAGTGACGCAAATACTTAGATGTAAAGAAGGAGGGGGAGAGGGCATCGGCTCGGACATACAGGGTAAAGTTGATTACTGCTCTCAACCTGGCGAGATGCCAGCAACGATCCCTGTTTAAATGCCCGGGTCAAATTGACATACGGCCTCCTCGCGGCGCCCTCTGGATAGCCTCTTCAGCAACCGTTGGGAGGTGAACAAACGTATGCAGCGAAAAAACCCCGACCAGAATGGCGGTTGTGCGGCGGGCTAACAATCCGCCCATGTAAAAAACCTAAAAGTTATGAGTGAGCAAGATGCCTCGGATACACGGACGGATACTCGACGACGACAACGCACGAAAAAGGAACACGACTTGCGAGTATGCTCCTGGAATGTCAGAACCCTGTACACTCCCGGAGCTGCTCATAAACTAGAAGGAATCCTCACGCAGTACAAGGCAGATATTACTGCGGTCCAGGAAATACGCTAGATAGGAAACGGTATGATTAGGAAAAAAAATTGCGACATGTATTACAGCTGTCACAAAAGGTTGCACTTACTGGGATGCGGATTTGTCGTGGGAAAGTGGTTAAGGTCGACGGTCATCGACTTTAAACCTATAAGTGATCGCCTGGCTGTGATCCGCATCAGAGGCAGATTTTATAACATCAGCCTTATATGTGCACACGCCCCTACCGACGAGGCTGAAGACCCTATCAAGGAGGACTTCTATAACCTCCTGGACTACGCCTACGGAGCTTGTCCGGAGTACGATGTAAAAATCGTGCTCGGGGACTTCAACGCCAAAATCGGTAAGGAAAACACCCTTGGCGGAGTGATCGGAAAGCACAGCCTCCACGATACAACAACAGATAACGGCTTCCGACTCGTCGACTTTGCGACAGCTCGTAGTGCGGTGATAAATAGCACAAGATTCCCTCGCAAGCGAATCCACACAGCAACCTGGCGATCTGCGGACGGTCGAACCGCCAACCAAATCGACCATGTGCTCATTGACGCAAGGCACTCGTCAAACATCCTGGATGTGGGAACATTAAGAGGGGCAAATGTCGACCCTGACCATTTCCTCGTAGCAGCAAGATTCAGAGCTCGACTGTCCAATGTCAGAAAGCTGCACCAGCCCATCAGGAGGAGGTTCGACATTGGGCGCCTGAGCACACCGGAGGTTGCCAGAGTCTACAGGGAGCAGCTGAGCGAAAGACTCTACGGTATGCCTACGTCGAACACAAGTGCCAATAATATGTGGCTGCATTGCCGCTCAGCGATTCAGGAAGTAGCCGAAACCACCTTAGGATACCTACCACCCCCAACAAGAAACCCGTGGTATGATGGCGAGTGTGAGCAGAAAAAGGCAGCAACCGACGAGGCGTACCAAAAGGCGCTGCAGACGAAAACCAGGGCAGCGCAAGAAGAGTACCGAGCCAGAAGAAGAGAGGAGAAAAACTACTGCGACAAAAGAAATGAATCTTCGCAGCCTCCCAGCTCAAGGATATCGAGGAGTCTAGGGATAAACATAAAATACGAGCCTTTTACAAGAAAGCCAAAGGCCTTGCAGGAGGCTTCAAAAAAAGTACCCTGGCTCTTCGAAACTGCGAGGGTAATCTTGTCACCGACCCGCAGGGAATAGTGGATGTATTTAAGCAGCACTTCCAGCAGCTGCTTAACGAGCATGACCAAGAGAGAGTGGTAGGGACCGAGGAAATCCCAACTCCAGCCGCTGAAGTAGTCCTCCCATCCAGCATCGAAGAAGTCGGCACAGCTATTCAGAAGCTGAAGAACAACAAGGCCGCAGGCTCAGATGGCTTGCCATCAGAGCTCTTCAAGGCTGGCGGCGATGTTCTGGTAGGGAGCATGCACCAGATCATCTGTAGAATTTGGGAAGATGAAAGCATGCCCGACGACTGGAATACCAGCTCTATATGCCCCATCCACAAAAAAGGCGATCCTACATCTTGCAAGAACTATAGAGGTATATCCCTGCTCAATGTCGCATACAAGATCCTGTCCAGCGTATTGTGTGAACTTCTAAAACCATTTTGCACCGCACTAATCGGCAGCTACCAGTGCGGCTTCCGGCCCAGCAAATCAACTATGGACCAAATTTTCACACTTCGACAAATCCTGGAAAAGACCAACGAGTTTCGAATCGATACACACCATCTTTTCATCGATTTCATCGACAGCATTCATCGTGAAGAACTGTTTGGGGCGATGGCCGAAGTCGGGATCCCGGTAAAATTGATCCAGTTGTGTCGCGCCACGCTAAAAAACACGCGATGCACCGTGCAACTCGGTTCTAGGACCTCGGAAGAATTCGAAACATGCATCGGATTTCGGCAAGGAGATGCGCTGTCATGTGACTTCTTCAACCTGGTGCTGGAGCAGATAGTGCGACGGGCAGGCGTCAACAGGGAAGGCACTATCTTTTACAAGTCCATCCAGCTGCTGGGATACGCGGATGATATCGACATCATCGCGTGTTCTCGCCGTGGCATTGTGGAAGCATTCACGGCGATTGAAGAACAAGCGAAACGAGTTGGTCTTAAGATCAATGAGGACAAAACGAAATACATGCTGTCAAGCAAAAACCAATCCGTCGCTCACCACCAGGGACAAAATATAACAATTGACAGCTACTATTTCGAGGTAGATAAGGAGTTTGTCTACCTCGGGGCAAACGTAAATTCCACAGATGACACCACAGTGGAGATCTGGCATAGAATCGCCCTTGGCAACCGTTGCTACTTCGGCTTGTCCAAACAACTGGGGTCAAAACTCCTTACTCGAAAGACCAAAGTCATGCTTTACAAAACGCTCATTCTGCCAGTCTTGCTGTACGGAGCCGAAAGCTGAGCGATAAGCAGGACAGCGGAGCTGATTATGGGTTCTTTCGAGAGAAAAATTCTGCGCCGGATATTAGGTCCTGTCTGTGAGAAGGGTGAATGGAGAAATAGACACAACCGCGAGCTCTACGAGCTGTATCAAGATGTGGATGTAGTCCGGAAGGCAAGGATCCGTCGAGTACACTGGCTCCAGCTAAGAGGGTCTTCGACTCCGAGCCTCCTGGTTCGAGAAGAAGAGGAAGACCGAACCTCCGGCATAAAGACCAAGTAATCGCGGATGTAAGACATCTCGGTCTTGACAACTGGAAGCAGCGTGCCCGAGACCGTCAAGGATGGAAGGCAGCTATAGCTCAGGCTCAGATCCTCCATGGATCGCTGGCCTGATAAGTAAGTAAGTAGGTAGTAAAGAACGATCTGATATACTGAAAAATAGAACTATGAAAAAGGAGCAATTATAAAACATCGAAGGGGATTTAGTTGGAAAGGCGTAACTAAAACAACAGTGTTCACACAAAACAGCACATCTGTACCTTGGTCTGCCTATTTCGCTGGTGACAAAGTAGCAAATATAGATCATCACATACAATGCTGGAGCCGTGGAAAGGTTTTCTTGTTACCACCCCTTTGTGTTGACCATCGCTGGTCGATGATGATACAAGTAGCTGTTTCGAACCAAAAAACACTTCTGACAATACAAATTTCAGGTGAAGAAGGTAAGAACTGCTGTTGGGCTTCAGCGGAAGTCATCGGTTAATCACGGGTCGAACGTGCATGGACTCTTCTGCCTTTTTGTCCGTTCAACTAGTTATATTGACCAAAGGACGTGGGCCCCTAAGAGGGACATAGAAAACCTTACACATGCAATGCGCCTCCGGATTGGTGTAAAGAGCAATTTGGCGCATCAGAGAAAGGGGAATAAACGAATAAATTATGTCTTGATGAAGAGATGGAAAAAATCTGATGTCACATTTGACGTCTCTCTCCGAAGTCCCTGAAGTCGAGGCCAAGAGCGACAGGTCCACAGAAATATCTTCTACAACAAAAAAAAAAAAAAGACAAAAAAAAAAAAAGAGGATCGAGCCTTAAATCCTCGAAAGTATACATTCGTATTCAATAACGGGCACAGCGTGTGTACAAATCGGAATCTCAAGCGGATCTTCTATTCCGGTTCTATTTTTAAATCTTACATAAAGTCAGGCTGGTAAAGTTGCTTAATTGGGTAATTTCTACTTTTTGATCAGCGCTGCAACCAACAAAGGATATGTCATCACTCTAGGTATGACATAGGTATTCTCCCTATAACATCGTTTTTGAGGAAGAGAGGGCAGTTCGATTAGAACGACAGATTGTAGTGACCTCCTTTCCCATAGTACCATCCGTGAAAATAGACGCACATGTCACGGCCCGATTGGGCTCACTTCCTACTTATTATATCCAAAGGGATGTAAGTCCGTCATAGGTCATCGGCGGGCTTTGCCTTGTGGAAGCTTCTGACTCTATAATAGAGTTTATTCCAGCCACTAAAAGCGTTGATGCCGTTCAACGGAATTACGGACAAAATGGACGTTCAAGAAAGTTGTATATTCATAAAATCCTTGCCTTATTGTAACGTACCTCTGATTCAGGGATTCCATTAAAAATATGTAGAAGATTAGCAGGGGGTAGGGAGCGAGCAAACAGAGCAACGAAATTGATCGCGTTTAAAATGGCAAACGCCAGCTTCGATCTCTGTCCCTGCTCAATCCAAGTTGACACACAGCCTCCACGTGACCCCCCCTGGATAGCTGCCCTGGCACCCGCCAGCTAGTGAACCAATTTTGCAGCAACCCAACCCCTTATTCGTGGGGAAAGAGGTACCTGGCCCTCTAGGTTGGGGGTTAGCTTAAGAGTTGTTCCGGAACAACCACAAGTCTCGGATATGGACGGATATAAAGCTGACGACCCCTGTAAGCAACTAACGGACTTGAGAGTCTGCACCTGGAATGTGAGGTCCCTTAACAGACTGGGTGCAGGCAATCAATTGGAGCAAACCCTCAACTGCTATAAAGCAGATATAACCGCACTCCAAGAAGTGCAATGGGATGGACCAGGCAAAAGACGGATGAGAAACTGCAACATCTACTACGGGCACTGCTACAAGGAGAACAGCGCCTATTCGGGTGCGGATTCATTATTCGAGGAGGACTCCGACAAAAAGTATTAAGCTTCCGAGATGTAAGCGAACGCCTCATAACAATCCGCATAAAAGCTAAATTTGGAAACATTAGCTTAATATGCGCTCACGCCCTAACGGAAGAAAAGGACGATCGACACAAAGAAGACTAATTCTACGACCTCCTAGACAGAACACATGCCCAATGCCCCAACTACGACACAAAAATAATCCTAGGAGATTTTAATGCAAAACTGCACAAAGAGGACAAATTTGAGTCGATCATAGGAAAGCATAGCCTCCATAATACCACATCCGACAACGATTTCCTAACGGGGCGTAACCTCCTTGTAGCAAGAACACGATTCCCCAATCTCAACATCCACAAGCGTGCCTGGCGGTCTTTTGATCAACATTGCGATCGACGTCAGACACTCCTCCAGTATTCTCGACGTACGAACCTTCCGAGGGGCCAACATCGACTCGGACCACTACCTTGTTGCAGCCAAGGTACGAATGAAGATATCAAGAATGCGAGTCGAGCAGGACAACGTAAGTTTGACGTCGGAAAGTTAAAATGGCAAGAGACTGCCAGATTCTTTGCCGATCGTGTCTCCTCCAAACTTTCTCCAAATCCGCCCACAGCAAACAATGGAACAGTAATGGGCGCATTGCCAGAGCGCCGTCAGAGACGCTGCCTCAGAGGTGCTGGGTTTCAAACGCCACCACCCACCTAGAAAAGTCTGATTCGATGAACCATGCGAACAAGCCCATGCAGCAAAACAAGAAGCATATTAAGCCACGCTGCAACGACGGAGCGCCGCTTGGGAAATCTATGTGCAGAAGAGAAGAGGGGAACACACGCTTTTCAGAAGAAAGAAGAGAGAACACGGTAAGCGTGAGATCGAGGAGATGGAGAAAAGCTTCCGCAGCAATGACGCCCGGAAGTTTTACAATAAGGTAAAACGAACATGCCATGGCTACAAATCCAGAGCGGCGGCCTGCAGGGATGAAAATGGAGAACTGGACGTAGAGTCACAGTCGATGCTGAGGATTTGAAAATACCACTTCTGCAGACTGTGTAACTGCGATGACAGACAAGATACCGCTGTCAGGCAGAACGATCCGTTCGTAGTGGACGACAGTGTAAGAGAATTCCGTCCACCGGACCTAGACGAAGTCAAAATAGCGATATCAAGTTTTAGGTCTAATAAAACAGCTGGCGCAGGCGGCTTGTCTGCTGAGCTTCTTACGGCGGCTGAAGATGAGCTGGTAAGGTGCATGCACCATCTCATTTGCAAGGTATGGTCGGAGGGAAGCATACCCGATGAATGGAATTCAGTATCGTTTGCCCGGTCCATAAGAAAGGAGACCCCTATAACTGCGCCAACTATAGAGGAATAAGTCTCCTTAACATCGCCTACAAAATCTTCTCTGCCGTTTTGTGTGAAAGCCTGAAGCCTTTTGTAAATAAGCTGGTAGGTCCTTATCAGTGTGGATTCAGGCCAGGGAAGTCCACCATCGACCAGATCTTTACACTACTGCAGATCCTAGAAAAAAAACCAAAGAATGTCAAGTCGACACTCACCACCTATTTGTCGACTTCAAAGCCGCGTACGACAGCGTAATTAGAGACGAGCTATTCAACGCTATGTCTACCTTTGACATACCTGCTTAACTCGTCAGACTATGCAGGATGACTTTGGTGAATGCTCGCTGCTCCATCCGAATCGGTGAACACCTATCCGATAGTTTTGATGTCAAAAAAGGATTTAGGCAGGGCGATGCGCTGTCGTGTGATTTCTTCAACATTATATTGGAAATGATTGTGCAAAAATCACTGGCCAATACAAGAGGCAAAATCTATTTCAAATCCTCGCAACTCCTTGCATACGCCGACGATGCTGACATCATAGGTAGATCACAGCGAGATGTCAATGAGGCGTTTGCGAGTATTGAGTTGGAGGCGGCGAAAGTTGGTCTGGCGGTAAACGAGAGCAAAACTAAATATATGCTCTCATCAAAAAAGGACGCTCACCACCGACGTCTTGGCCAGAACGTTCATATTGGCAGTTATAAGTTCGATGTAGTTAAGGACTTCGTCTACCTTGGCTCCGCAGTGACCTGGAACAACGACATCAGTTCTGAAATCAAACGCAGAGTCACTCTTGCTAATCGCTTTTTCTTTGGGCTCAGGAGGTAATTGAATAATAGAGCCCTCTCCCGAACGACAAAGTTGACTCTATATAAGACCCTTATCATCCCGGTCCTGTTGTACGGCGCAGAAGCATGGACACTATCAAAAGCGGATAAGGAGGCCCTTGGTCGATTCGAGAGAAAGATTTTGCGCGTGATTTTCGGACCTACAAACGCAGACGGGGGATGGGGGAAAAGATTCAACCACGAACTTTACGGGCTGTTTAGCGACATTAGCCTAGTCAGGCGTCTACGGATTCAACGCCTAGGATGGCTGGGCCATGTAGAGCGAATGGACACCACATTCCCAGACCGGAGAGTCTTTGAATCCGACCCCGAGGGACGAAGAAGCAGAGCACTTAAGATGGCGCACACAGGTGGAAGGGGACTTCAGCCAACTGAGTGTGCGGCAATGGAAAAGGCTAACAAAAGATCGCGCTAGATTGAGGGGTATGTTGGTTGGGGTCCAGGTTCACCCCCAACTGTAGCGCCCACTAAGAAGAAGAAGAAGAAGAAGAAGTAGAAGAAGAAGAAGAAGAAGAAGAAGGTCTTAAAGGTATCCGACTACACTTTTACTTGCTAGCGGATGCCCGTTCGGTCCAATGATTGCGATCTACGCCAGTATCTCGTTGTGCCCCTAGAAGCCCTTGACAAAGGGCTGTGTTCCAAAGTTAATCTTTAACTTCCAGTACTTCACAGTACTGCTGAATTTTTTCGAAGTCATGTTGCAATAAGATAAACTATCAAATCCCTAACGTAGGTCCTGAAATGATCGGCAAGTTGACCATGCCTTCTACCTGTCAACTTGTCATGACAATGGTTTATTTATATCCAGCTATTCGGGTTTGTAATAAAGTCCTTATAACAGGCATCCGAGACCAGTTTCGACGCGGAATGTGATGTTTTTGTCATCAGCCCGTGGATCACCTTTTCGTAGACGTTGAGACGTTGAGACTTATTGACCCACGATTTGCCGCAAGAAATCTTTACAATCAGGATGATGTAGCTCTCCATAGCAGCTGGTGGGAGGTGCATAAGCACAGCATTGGATATTACGTTATAATCCGCTGACTTTTTCTTTTAAGTGACTCGAAGATCAACTGGATCAAAAGGTTGTTAGCACTTTCATTGACCATGGCATTGTTTGCCGTACATTAGAAGTTATCACACATTTTGCAGTACAGAGATTTGATAGTATAATATCATTTCTTCTGGGATATTTATCGAAAGAAAGTTAAAAAACTAAATAGTAATACATAATAATACATTGGAGGAAAAATACAAATAGAAACATCCAGGTAAGACGACAAATGAAAAAATTAAATAAAATAAAAAATAAATAAATAATAAAGTCGTAGTTTAATCTGGTGAAACACAGGCGCTCGAGTCGGCAATATTCGACATAATTTCGAAGGTAGAAGTGGTGGAGAAACCTCTGTTCTCCAGGTGGAGGTTCGAGTGAATGCCATTATTCACCTTGCACACTTCTTGGAAGACAGCTCCCACTGTCGTCACTTTCTCCTGAGGATTCTCGATCACAAAGAAGTCGTTGTCTAGGACGGCGCTCTCTGAATCAATGCTGACTGATGTTCTCGGAAGATTCAGTTCCTAAATGTCGTTCCGATTTTTCTCCGAAATATTGCATTTATTTGCCTTGTCTTGTTTCTCTATATAAATTGCCCCTCTCTCAGTGTAGGCTTCCCTTCTCTCCTTAGAATCCTGGCATGCAATCTCATTCTTGCACGAACATCTCTTCATGTTGTCGTTTTTCCTGAGCTTTTTCTTTTTCTTAGAAAGCCTTTTGTTTTACACTCGTGTAGGGTACCGGCAATTCTTGTATTTTCTGTAGGCCAGCTTTATAGTCGTCTTGTTTCTCTATATAAATTTGCCTACACTCGTCGTCAGTGGATATTTGAAGGTGTAGCATTTCACAAATTCATCTTTGTGAGTGACTTTTTGTCTAAAAACGCTACTAATAATGCAAGCCTCTTTATTAGTATTAAAAATTGGGCCTGTGTACTTGATGCTGCAGGGTTATATCCATCACAAAAACCAGCAGAGTAGTTTAACGGATTAGGATGCCCAATAGTATTAAATTATTTATGTTTAGCTGGTATTTTTGTAAGACGCTTTGTCAAATGGACATAAGGCAATTGCACGGACCCGTCGATGACCACAGTTGAATGGGAGGCGTAACTTGCATCTACATCTTAGACTGGACTGATTTATATTTTTCTTTATATATGAGGCTAGTGCTAAGGCAATACGGCACTGCGACCTTTGCAGATCTATTGTGCCTGCTAGCCGATTTAGCCGAGTAGCCTCTCCACTTCTATAATGAAGTGAGAATGCTTCTCATAGGAGCCAGGGTGATCCCCTCAGGAGTCATAACTTCACTGAGAAGGATACGCTTCCTAAGATGGCAGTGAGCAGCACACTCACACAGTATGTATTCTGCCGTCTCCTCGTCCTCAAGACAGAGCCGACACTCAGTTTCAGACGAGATGCTAATTTTGTTTAAATGATATCTCAGACCGCAGTGTCCCGTTAGATAGCTGACTAGTCTTCTGATATCCATCCTACTGAGTGTGAGTATGTCAATAGGGTGCTTGTTCAGGGGTCGTATAAGTCGTTTAGATTGACGGAGTCCCCGAACGCTGTTCCAAAAGGGCAGGTGTTGAAATTTTTCCCACTTGTCTAAGAAGTAATTAATCTTACCCCCAGTATGGTTCCGGACCTATATATTTGTCACTGGAACCCTTCCTGGCAAGTTGGTCGGCAATTTCATTGCCCTTGATACCTTTATGGCCTGGCACCCACCAAAGTTTAACATTGTTTCTTTTGGCGAGGTCTTGTAGGGCGTCATGCCATTCCTTGACGGTTTTTGAGTTCGTGCTGTACAAACCCAGCACTTCAAGCGCTACTTGGCTATCAGAGAGTATGTTGATGGTTACTCCTCTGATGCCAGTCTCGAGATTTAGATTGACGCATGTTAGGATGGCATGCAGTTCTGCTTGGAAGATGCTGGTGCTTATTCCCAAGGCCTTCGAGATCTTGCGTTTTGGTCCAAAGATGCCGGCGCCCACGCCGGAAGCCATCTTGGAGCCATCCGTGTACCACCTAAGGTCTTTGATATTTAGCAGGGGAGACTGGACTGATGGACTGGATCTTGAACTGATTCGATTAAAAAGGTTTTCAAAAAATCTTTCGATTTCCAAATACGTACATATGTTGCGCACAGGTTCGGTTTGATTTGCCTTCTCTATAGCTTATTTAATTTTATATACCCTTATAGTCAGTGGTTTTTTAACCTCCAAATTAAAAAAAGCGCTCCTTCCTGCAATACTACTTACGTGCGAACAGGAAAAGTAAACTGTAGCTCAACAAAATCGCACAGCTCTAAGGTTAAGCACATAAACGCTCGTTGTACCAGCAGTAAAGTATTTCAATTCCATGCCTTTTACGTTTAGATTTTTTCATTCTCTATTTCCTCAACACTAGTCTCTTGGGACATACTATGCCGACCCATGATGCCAACCCATCACGAGGCATGTCAACATTTTTTCGACTTCCAATTGCTGTCAGCATGAAGCGGCCTAACGATTCCCTGGGGAAGCTTACTCTGAACAAAAATAGCAACACGACAAAAGAAAAACAAGCAAAAATCTATCTAAGTTCACGTCGTCAGATGAGAATCGTTTTTTATGTGTACTGTCACCCTCTATGTCGTCTGCAAGTCTAAGGGAAAAACAGAAAATCGTACAAGTGGTCATTACAATTGAGAAGAGTACAAAGTGCCTCCAATCCAATTCCCTGCTTACCTCCTTCCAGTCTGACTTTTGTTCGGTCCTGTAAAGGGACTTTCTCTCCAAAAGCAAAAAAGAAGGAAAAATAACAGGGAAATCAGACAATCCTGGCTAAACATGCAGATTGGGATTCCAACAAGACCTCTTCATTGTGACAAGGAACAAAATCGACTACAACACGAGATTGTATAGAGGACTAAGGAACGAAATATCGTTGTAAAAAATCCACTCAGAACTGCCACAACTGACGATTCTGTCCAAAATCGGATTTAGTTTTCAGAATGCCTTCCATTTACTCATTCCTAATATCCTGCACATATACGGAATTTGGCCCGCAAAACAACTGAAGTCGCCAAGTGCATTCGGAAGTCCTATGTCGCACAAGGTATTGTGCAATTGTACAGTTGTTTGAGTGGTTGAAGGACCTGATGGAATTCGCCATGGACTTCAAGCAGAATAGGTTCGATTGTTTTTTCTTTTTGTTACATTTTCGTCGTTTCAGCTCGACAGGAAGCAGTCAAGAATCGGAAACATCGATGAATCCAGCGGTCACTGGGAAAGTTATTTTTTCTTTCTAAAATGTCTATCTACCGATAGGTAAGTGAATTATTAATTATGAAGTCGAGGGAGATTCGATTGAATAAAGCGAATCTTGCTACAGTTTGTTCTTTAAAAACTGCAAGCGATTCATTCAGTTCAATTAGTTTTTGTATTATTCATACATGCGGATGAAGTGAAATTGGTTACTAAACCAATTAGTTGAAATGAAACCACAAACTGGAGGATGAGTGGCAATTGCAAGTATTGTGAACAAAACATTGCTAGAAAGGAGATGCTTATTGTAGTCAGTAAACAGCAGGTTCATCATGTCAGGGATCATGTTTTCATAGAAACGTTTTCATCACTATACGTATGTAGTTTAGGTTAGATACAAGTGGTTGGCAAGCCACACGTAGGCCGAGGTCGGCCCATTGTGATCATTACCCTGATCCGCTACCTGAGAACCAACCGGTGCTACTGATGAAGTGATGGAGTTGAGCTATTTTTAGGTTTGACAGCTTACTTAGATTTTCATAGTAGGGCGCGCCGAGGTAGATCCTTCTGCGGTTCGCAAAAGAGGGGCAGAAGCAGAGAAGGTAATGGATTGATTCCTCTTCCTCCTCGTCGATGCAGTCGAGGCAAAAGTCATTGGAGGGCAGCCCTAGTCTGGCGGCGTATTTTCCAATGATGCAATGACCTGTAATGACACCCACTATAGTGCTCAAAGTAGCCCTTTTGGTTGCTACTAGGTCATTTGTTCGTCCTAGGTTAGCCTAGGCCAGATTTTTTTAGTGATAAAGCCGATATTACTTTCATTCCATTGGAAGTTGGTCGCCACTATGGTTCGAAGCTCTATCATGTGCTTTACCGTACTTATTGGTGTTTCAAGGTACCCGAGGGAAAGGAAGACTGAGTGTACTTGACCCTAACATTGCGAGTTCGTCGGCCACGCAGTTTCCTGGAATAACCCTTTGCCCGGGAACCCACAATACTTTGATGTTGAACTATTCAGCCATCTCGTCTAGAGACAGGCGACAGTTTAAGGATGTCTTTTTTTGTTTGTTGAAGGCTTCTGCTAACCGCTGGAGCACTCAGACGCAATCATTGGTCCATTGTACTCCAGACAGACACCTTACGTTACTGTATTTTCTCCGCTTTCCGGAGAAAAATTTGAAGGAGCTTCAGTGATGTAGAGCTAGGGGATTCGGCACACACCACGTCGGCTCCAAGGGTGCGCCACCGTATGCGGGCAAAGGCGGGACAATAACAGAGGAAATGCTCTGCAGTATCATCCTCCTCTTCGCCACATGCAGCGCAGGTAGGCGTCTCACTGATGTCGAGCACATAGAGATGCTTGGCAAAAGTGTAATGGCCCGTGATAACTCCCACAAGCCTTCTGCAGTCGATTCTCCTTAAAGACAGGAGGAATGCTGCAGATTTTTTGCAGACATCAGGGCATACGCGCTTTGTCATCCTGCAACCCGGGCAATCCCTCCATCTACACAATCGTTAATGTAGGAATTGACCGTGGATGTAGGTAGACCTAGAGCGGGTTCAGGTCCTGAGAAGCTCTCCTCTGAACCCATTCTAGCGAGTTCATCAGAGGTCTCATTTCCTGGGATCCCAGAGTGGCCTGGAACCCATACAAGCCTTAATGAATTTAGTCTGCCGACTCTGTTCAAGAAGGACTTGAGTTCAAGCACTAATTTGGAGCTAGTTAAGGGGTTACACACAGCTTTTAGTGCAGCTTGGCTGTCACTACATACGCATATGTATGCTTTCCCCCTTCCACCTGTGCTTCACAACATAGTGCATGGCCATTAGGATTGCGTATATCTCTGATTGGAAGACAGACGCATATTTTCCTACGGAGAAGTGCAGTCGGATGTTTTCGCGCTCAAAGAAGACCCCAGCACCGGACCCCCGCCCAGATCGGGAGCCATCCGTGAAAATGCGAAGACTATCCTTTGCAGGTTCAGTATCCAGCCATAGCCATCGCACTTCGGATGGGCTTGTACCCTGTCCTTAGTTTTGTTGTCCGCAGTTACCTTTGCCTGCTTGGGAACTCCCTCGATCCTGATTAGGATCTGGGAGAAGTCGACGAACAGTTTAAACCTTTGCTCCACAATGGCGTCTTTAGAAGCCTCATCAATGGCAAAGGTTACTTGGTCCCCGCCGCTCCTTGGCAATCCTGAGGACTCTCCGTCCTTTAGTGCTTATTTTCACATTCTGCCTCATTATGCGCATAAGGAAGGTGTCCTTGGTAAGGTCATCGGCTTCGGGGACGAATGTTAGCAGGTGTATAACTTGAGAATGTCATTACCCCGAGTTGCACACGAATCAGCGTGTTTCCATGGCTTGATCTTCTCTATCGACGACATGAACCAATTTTTTGTTTCTATGTCGTGACAGGTGATGGAAAGCCATCCATTTCTGGCTGAGGTGGCTGACAAGGCCTCGAATCTGAGGGCAGGACAATCTTTATCTGCCTTGTCCATTTCCACTATCTGTTCGTCTGTTAGGGTCTCTTGCGGGTGTTGCGAGTGCCTGACAGCGACTTTGCACCGAGCAATGGCATCCCGGTGGGATGGCTCGGGTGCATCCGTACGCTCTCGTGCACCTCCACTATTTCCCTTAGTGGGCTTTGTTTTGCCTTCACAAGCGCGTCCAAGGTGATCATTTCTTTTACCAACACATGAGCTGCTAGGTGCTTCTGTGTGTGGTCGACTCTTCTTGCGGATATTCTCCACAATGGAGTTGTCGTTGGATAGGCTGCGTTTGGGAATTGATGCATCGGTGTTTTTGTGAGCGTCCCTTTCCGCAAGCACGAGAGCATATCTTGCTCTTTATTTTTTCTCGCCTTTTCGGGCTCCATCTCGTCCCGGACTAGAGCGGCGATTCGTCGCTTTTGGGCCCCGGTGAAATAATCGTATTTCTGCCGAGGCTTTTTGGCGTCGTTAACCACTGCAACCTCAGCGCCTGGACCGTTAGGTACCTGAGCCTTTTGGTTGTCCGTCTTGTTGGACAGGAGTGTGGTTGCAGAATTTGGAGATGGTTCTCTGTCGTCTGTCTCCATTTCGTGTACTGGTGAGCGGAGGAGATATTCTTTCTCCTACTCTGTTAGTGTCTTTTTTTTTTTGTTTTTATTATTCATGTGTTGGTCCCACGAGTATGGCGAGAAATGATGGTCAACCATCTACAGAACTCCCATGTAGATGTAAGGCAAGTTACTATGTGAGGGCGCCCGTATTCCCTGCACCAATCAGTCCTCGGCACGTGGTCCGCGGGGGTGCGATGACAACTACCATATTACCTGGCATTCCCCTATCCGCCACCTGGGGATGCGCCGGGTCGCCTGAGAAGCTCGAGTTTTCCCGGAGTTTTGCGACTAGGGTGAAGATGAAGATGGTGTGAAGATGGTCACATTATACTGTATTAGTAGCGTATTATCGTCATTTCTATTTAAGATCAAACATACCAATAGATCAGATAAAGTTCCATTTTGACAATTAGGGTCAAGGTAAATTGACAATTGGCTGTGCTCTCCGCATATAGTGATGGCAACTTCATCAGCCGTTTCGGAAAAGTACGCACCACATTATTCACCAAACAGTGACTTTCGGGTGAATTGCCACTTGTGTGGACATTTAGACAGTTTCGTTTGTTTATCATTTAGACCGTTTCTCGTCGCTGAAAATGATTTGATCAGGAACCGCTTCCAACTACTCCAGAACCCAGTCAGCGAACACACGGCGTTCTCTATGGTTTTTTCCTTCAGTTCCTGTGTTAGTTGGATTTTGTGCGAATGCGAGCCAAGGTTTTAACGCAAACTTTGCCAAATTGATGTCTAGAATAACCCTAGCTTTTCGGCATGGTGCTTCGGTCCATTCTCATGGCCAGTGGCGTTTTATTCAAATTTAGAAACCAAATATCGAGTAGATTTGAGATTACGAATACGTATACCATAAAAAGGGCACAACGCGCACTTAGGGCACTCATACTTCTTATGATGGCCTCTTTTCGTGTCTGAAGCGCAATGAATAGGAAAACGAATAGCTGCCGTGGCGCAGTGGTTAGTGTGTTGGACTCTCCCGTACGATGGGCGAGTTCGGATCCCGGTAACACCATCGCCATCGACAGTACATTCGAAGTGTACTTGCCAAAAAAAAGCTTCTCGATTAACGCCGTTCGCAATCGGAATTAAACTGTAGGTCCCTTTCACCTGTGTACAAAACAAATCACCCACAACATGGGTGAATGAGAGAAGCTCGGCCCTGACCCTTCATAAGCTGTAACGCCACCAAAAGAAAAAAAAAAAAACTACGTGGCCATCGTGAATAACCTAAATCTACCCGTCCGTATCGGAAAAACCTTAACTTCGGATGTCACAACGGTGATGGTTGTGCAACCAAGGAGCATTCGATTTATATCATAGAACTTAGTCTTTCTGCAAGGGATTGAGGATAATGACGAGAGGACTTCATTAGCAAGAAAACGATAAAGTGTCTACATACCAAAACACAATGCCACGAGATGGGTTTTTATATCGGATTTTATAGTTAGTTTTTGTTTTTTTTTTTTTTGTTTGTCGGAGGCTTCTGCTATTTGTTGGAGAACTCAACATCTACAACTAAGCAAAAGGGCAAAATGATAACCGCTCTTTCCGTTACAAAAAACAACGTCAAATGCAGTGGGAAGCATACTATTTATGTATGCGATCGCTTCTTAGCCCTGCCAGTTCAAAATCGCGTTGCCGCCGTAAAGGTGAAGTCATTATGCAGCAATTGGCGCCCTAACAGACAAGCTATGGATAGATGCCACAGTACAGGTGCTTGTCAGTCTTGTCAATCCCATCTCCACTCGCTGCTGCACTTCGATAAAACGCGGCATCCGCCGCAGACAGTGTTTTTTTCATCTAATTTGACCAATACACAACATCAAATTCTCTTGGATACCGCTATCGCCAAGGTCAAAACCAGGTCCAGACGTTTTCAAATAGTAAGGATTTTATTTGATGATGGTTCTTATCTCATTTTTATCACGCGACCATGTGTTGAAAAACTTAAACTCCAAGTTATGCCTTCAACGACAACAATAGAGAGAATAGGTTCCATTCCACCTGTCCGCGCAGTTTGCCCTTTTTTTTTATATTGGCATAAATTGAAAGCAATTTGGCACCTAGACGCATCCAGAGAAGTTCGTGGTCGCCATTGATGTCTTGTTTGGCTATGATCAGTTAAGAAACAGAAAATGCTCCCATTTCGCAATGATCTACTTTCAGGTGGGTACTGTTTGGAAAAGTTGTCGAGCCAGGCACCGCTTTCGTATTCTCAACTACTATGGCTGGAAATTCAGATGTTGCTTTAGCAAAAGCAGTAGCCAAATTTTGGCATTTAATTTAGAAGAATTTCCGGACAAAAAATGTTTTACGGACGGGGAGAATAGATGTGAGGAACTCTTTGCAACGACTCACTCCCGTGGCCGTGGTGCAGTGGTTAACATCATCGACCGCCGAACGGAAGGTTTATGGTTCAAATTCGCTTCATAGCCAAGAAAAAGTAATTCCTATACGGACAAAAAGTATGCAACGCAGTTGTGAATGTAAAGTGACCAGACGTACTGCTGCAGGCATAACACTCACAGTATATGGTCAACCGAAATTCATCCTCTGCGTATGCAATCCCAAAGTGCTTGAACGAATTACTACGGACTATAACCAACCCGGAATTTGGTCGGCTCTCGTCCTATCTAGGTCTAGGACAACCACCCCTGAGAGTAGTGAACGAACATCAACGACCCCAACCACTGCACTCCGTTCAGGTTGTGTGTGTCAACACATCATAAGAGAATATAAAAACTCTTGAACCTGCGCGAGTCTCTAAAAAAAAAAAAAAAACTCCCACCAGAACGATGGACGCTCTATTGTGAAACATCCTTTCAAGCTGACGTCCCGCTTGAAAACTCTCGGGATGCAGCAGTTCGTGCTTTAAACTGTATAGAAAGAATATTTGCAAAATACCAACAGTTTTACATATGCTATGTGGAGTTCACGAAGAAGTCCATTTCAGGCAAACATTACTACATGCCATATAGCTCCGTTTTATAGAGCGCTGTAGTACCACCAAACTGAGAGTCGTTTTTAATGCCCTCTCGAAGACAGGATCCATATAGATCCGTTTTATAGAGCGCTGTAGCACCACCAAACTGAGAGTAATTTTTAATGCCTTCTCGAAGACAGGATTTTCTCTCAACGACGCTCAAGTAGTTGGACCACAGCTTCAACCTGATCTGTTTACAATTTCACTGCGCTTTTAAACACATATATTTGCTATGACCGCTGACGTATGTAGCTAAAGTACGCATCGATGAGGCAGGCACTATTTTTCACCGCATCGTTTGGCATCAAACTTCAACAGAATCGAACAAGGACTTTCGATTGCTAACGGTTACGTATGGTGTAATATCTTCTTTTCATCTAGCTGTGCTTTTCCCAGAACTTCGCGATTTCTAAATGGATGATTTGCTAACAAGCGCATATGATGTGACTAACC
The DNA here is from genome assembly GCA_951905685.1 of Eumerus sabulonum. Lineage (NCBI taxonomy): Eukaryota > Metazoa > Arthropoda > Insecta > Diptera > Syrphidae > Eumerus > Eumerus sabulonum. The sequence goes on along the minus strand of OX645060.1, from coordinate 145,684,889 downwards.
TACGACATCTTCAGAAGGAAATTATATGCTTGCTAATACGAGGTAGTTTCCTATTAAGAAAATGGTCGTCGAATTCTTTAGCTGTACTTGAGTCTTGGTTCCCGATAACACCAACGTCATCGAATATTTATTTCGTGGCGTCCCTCTTCGGCGGGGTACTGGCAAAACCCCCCCTAGTGTAACGTGCCTTGAAAAAACTTCTCGACTCACGCCGTTCGGAATCGAAATTAAACTGTAGGTCCTTTACACCTGTGTGAAAAATAAATCACACAAAACAAGGGTGATTGATGAGAAGCTTGGCTCTGGTCCTTTCTGAGCTGTAACGCCATCAAAGAAGAAGAACAAAGATCTTTAATCTTACTAAACGTATGTTGTTTTCAGATACTGCGAAGTTATTTGACCCGTTGGGATTACTCTCTCCAACTCTGGAGACCTATTGTGAACTGGGATGAAAGTGAACCACAAGCTATAAAATCTAAATAGCTCCAGTATCGAGAAAATCTAACCAGCTTTGCGTCTGTCAATGTGCCCAAATTGATAGGTGTAGGCGAACCAAAATCAGTCACAGATCTTCATGTTTTCGCTGACACATCTCCATCTGCGTTGCGGTCATTTACGCGAGAACTGCCAACACCAATGGCACCGTTACGGTTCGTTTGATTACTGCCAAGACCAGAGCCGCTCCTATCAGGCCAATTTCTTTGCCTCGCCCGGAATTGCGTGTCACTTCTCTATTATCACGACTAATAACTCATGAAAAACTGTGATATGTATATACTACGGAAACTGCTACAGAGAAACTGCTACAGAGAAATGTGGATTTGTTGTTCGAGGCAGGCTCAGGAAAAAAGTCTTAAGCTTCCAGTATGTAAGCGAACGCCTCATAACTATCCGCATCAAGACCAGTCTCGACAATATAAGTTTATTATGTGTCCACGCCCCCACAGAGGAGAAAGATGACCGACATAAAGACGACTTCTATGATCTCCTAGGCGGAACGTATGCGCAATGCCGCAGCTATGACACCAAAATCGTTCTAGGAGATTTCAATACGAAGCTGGGTAAGGAAGCTATCTTTGAACGGGTCGTTGGAAAGCACAGCCTACACAACACCACGTCAGAAAACGGACTAAGGCTAGTGTACTTTATGGCGAGACATAATCTGGTAGTAGAAAGTACACGATTCCCACACCTCAACATCCATAAGGGGACCTGGCGGTCTTTCGAGCAATCGTCAACCAACCAAATTGATCATATTGCAATCGACGGCAGATACTCCTCCAGCATCCTAGATGTCCGAACCTTTTGAGGAGCCAACATCGACTCGGATCATTACCTTGTTGCAGCCAAGGCACGGATGCAAGTTTCTCGGAATCAACGGAGTCGAGTAAGAACACCAAAATTTAACGTCGGAAAGCTGAAATTGCAGGAGACCGCCAGGACCTTCGCCGATCAAGTCCCCCTCAAGCTCTCTAAGGTCCCGATGCAATCTGCAAAAACCATAGAACAGCAATGGAGTCGTTGTCAGAACGCCATTAGAGAGATCGCCTCAGATGTACTCGGACTCGGGCCACCACCGTCGAGAGACCCCTGGTTTGATGATGAGTGCAAACAGCCCCATGTAGAGAAACAGAATGCATACATGGCCACATTGCATCGACAGACGAGAGCTGCCCGCGAGCTCTATGAACAGAAAAGGAGGGAGGAGCATGCGCTTCTGAGAAGGAAAAAGAAGGAGCACGAGAAGCGCGAGATCGAGGAGATGGAGAGATGTTACTGCTGGAACGACGTTCGTAAATTTTACCAGAAAGTAAAACGAACATGCCAAGGCTATAAAGCCAGAGCAGAAGCCTGCAGGGATAAGCACGGACAACTAGTAGTTGAGTCACAGTGGAGACTGAGATTGTGGAGGGACCACTTCTGCAGACTGTACAACGGCGATTATAGTCAAAATGCCGCCGTCAGGCAGAGCGAACCATTTACAATGGACGAAGACGAAGAGAATCCCGTCTACCCGACCTAGACGATGTTAAGATAGCGATATCGAAACTTAAGTCTTATAAAGCTGCTGGAGCAGACGGACTCCCCGCGGAACTGTTTAAAGCAGCTGGCGATGAGCTGGTCAGAACCATGCACCAACTCATCTGAAAGATATGGCCGGAAGAACGTATGCCCGATGAATGGAATCTCAGTGTCATTTGCCTGGTCCATAAGAAAGGAGACCCTTATGACTGCGCCAATTACAGAGGGATAATCCTCCTGAACATCGCGTACAAGATCCTCTCTGCCGTACTGTATAAGTGCCTGAAGCCGTTCGTGGACAATCTGATAGGTTCCTATCAGTGTGATTTCAGGTCAGGAAAACCTACGATAGACCAAATATTTACGCTACGGCAGATCTTGGAGAAGACCCATGAATTCCAGGTCGACACGCACCATATTTTCGCAGACTTTAAAGCCGCGTATGTCAGTGTTTATAGAGACGAGCTATACAGAGTCATGTCATGTTCTAACATTCCTGCCAAACTCGTCAGACTGTGCAGGATGACTATAGAGAACTCTCGCTGCTCCATTAAGGTCGGAGGTGAACTAATCGACCCCTTTGATGTTAAAAAAGGTTTTAGACAGGGTGACGCACTGTCATGTGACTTCTTTAACATCATAATATCGTGCGGGACTCTGCGGCCAATACAAGAGGTGCGATCTATTTCAAGTCCACACAATTGCTTGCCTACGCAGATGACATTGACGTTATTGGACGGACAAAGCGAGACGACAATGAGGCGTTCGCAGGCATTTAAGCAGAAGCGGCTAAAGTAGGTCTAAGGGTAAATGGGGGCAAGACCAAATATATGCTGTCATCCTAGAAAGACGCACAACGCCGACGTCTTGGTCAGAACGTCACCTTCGGCAGCTATATTTTTGAAGTCAAGGACTTCGTCTACCTTGGATCGATAGTGACAAGCAGCAATGACACCAGCGCTGAGATAAAACGCAGAATAACTCTTGCCAACCGCTGCTTCCTCGGGCTCAAGAGGCAATTGAGTAGTAGAGTCCTCTCTCGAAAAACTAAGGTATCACTCTACAAAACCTTAATTTTCCCGGTCCTCCTCTACGGCGCTGAGGTTTGGACGTTATCAAAAGCGGATGAAGAGGCTCCTGGGCGTTTCGAGGGAAAAATTCTGCGTGCAATCTTTGGTCCCGTTTGTGTAAACGGAGAGTGGAGGAGGAGATTCAACCAAAAACTGTACGGGCTGTACAGCGACATCGGCCTGGTTAGACGTCTTCGGATCCAACCTCTAGGATGGCTAGGCCATGTAGAGCGAATGGACATCAACGCTCCAGCCCGAAGAGTCTTCGACTCCAACCCCGAGGGACAACGCAGCAGAGGACGACCACATTTAAGGTGACGCGCACAGGTGGAAAGGGACCTCAACCAACTGGGTGTACGGCACTGAAAGCCAAAGATAGGATCGGCTGGAGAGGCTTGTTGGTTGAGGCCCTGGTTCACCCCGAACTGCAGCGTCATCAAAGTAGGTAAGTAAGGAAGTAATAACTTATGTGAAGAATGGGCTTGAATTGCCTACATGCAGACTGCAAATGTGCAAATTTGCCAGGTAGCCAGGGTTACATAGAGATACTTCTTCCAAGATGAAATCCAACGACTCCAAGTGAAGAAAACCTTTAAGACGCCAAAGCAAGCTACTCAAATTATTTCCATTCTTGGACGATGGTGGGCTGCTCAGGGTGTGCGACAGGCTCATTAATGCAGCTCTTCCTATGAATAGAAAGTATCAAATTCTCCTTCCTGCTACTGCCAAGCTGAGAGCTCTTCACTTCACTTCACGCTGCTCCACAAACGATGCTAGCTATATTACGAGTTTGGTTTTGGGTAATCAGTGGTCGTAATCCATTACGCAAAATAGTTGTTACAAAACCAGCTGATGGACGACTTGCCTCGGCCAGGGGGGGAACCTTGTCGTCCCTTTCTGCGTACCGGTGTTGATTTAGCTGGCCCTGTTTCGGTCCGGTTTTCTAAAGGGTGAGGAGTGAAGTCTGTGAAGGGCTATATTCCGATGTTCATATGCATGTCTACCGGTGCCATATATCTGGAACTATCTGGGGACTTATTCTTCGTTTATAACTGTATTTAAGAGCTTCGTATCCCATCGGGGCCAATGCCGCTAGTTGATTAGTGACAATTTAACTAATTTTGTCGGTGCAGGCAAAAAGCTTAGGAAGTTACTTTTTCTTTGATGGCGTTACAGCCTTTGAAGGACCAGAGCCAAGCTTCTCTCAATCACCCATGTTGTGTGTGATTTATTTTTCACATAGGTGTAGGTCCCAGTTTAATGCCGATTCCGAACAGCGTGAGACGAGAAACTTTTTCACGGCACTGCGGGGGGTTTGCCAGTACCCCGCCGAGGAGGAACGCCGTGAAATAAACATTCGATGGCGTCGGTGCTATCGGGATCCGAACTCGCTCATCGTGCGTCAGAGTCCAACACACTAACCACTGGGCCACGGCGTCCTCAAGAAGTTACTTAACGATGTGAAAAAGAAGAACTATAATTTCGACAATGGAGCTGCTTGGCCCTTCAACCCGCCAGGAGCTCTTCACATGAGTGGATACTTTACATGGTGTGGATACAGTGGGCAAACGCGACAAGTTCGACTCGCGACGAACTTTGTTTGGCAACCTGCTGTCCTTCGAGGAGTTTTCAACACTTTTAGCTGAAATAGAAGCTTCTGCCAGTTCGAGGCCTCTGTGTCCTTCGTCAATGGATGCGAACGATCCGCTGGTCTTAACGCCAGGACATTTTTGATTGGTGTGCCTTTGAAAACTATTCCGGAGCCTGATATCACCGATATCAAGGATCAGCTTGGTTAATCGATGGCGCTTGATTTCCCAATTGCATCAGCACTGCCGCAAAAGATGGTAAAATAAATATTTAGTTCAATTGCAGCAACGCGCTAAGTGGATCAAAGCATTTTGCGCGACGATACCATACCTCCTACCAAGTGGAAGATGGTTATAATAAACAACGTTCATGCTGGTGCAGATGGCAAGGTTAGAGTGATGTCGTTAAAAACCACCGATGGAGTACTAACTTGCCCAAATGTTAAGATTTCTCCGCATTTAACATTTGATTCAAATGCCGAAATTAATGGTTGAACTAATTGTTCATGTAGTTTTATGTGGGCGGAACGTTCAGCGCTGGATTCACTTAATGCTGCCTACCGTCCTATAGTCTCGACAGCTGTTGAAACGGCGATTACAACAACATTCTGAGTGAGGAAAACACAATAAGTTTCCCGTTGATTCAATCAAAATGTGAGATATTTTTTGTTATTTTGTTACCGTTATTTTTTATTATCCTCTTTTCACTGTCGCTGATCTAACATTTCCTAATAGACATTTTACTTACTTACTTATCAGGCCAGCGATCCATGGAGGATCTGAGCCTGAGCTATAGCTGCCTTTTATCCTTGACGGTTATCAATACCAAGATGTCTTACATCCGCGATTACTTGGTCTTTATACCGGAGGTTCGGTCATCCTCTTCTTCTCGAACCAGGAGGCTCGGAGTCGAAGACCCTCATAGCTGGAGCGTTGATTTCCATGCGCTCGATGTGGCCGAGCCAGCGTAGTCGACGGATCTTAGCCTTCCGAACTACATCCACATCTTTGTACAGCTCGTAGAGTTTGCGGTTGTGTCTTCTTCTCCATTCACCTTCCTCACAGACAGGACCAAATATCCGGCGCAGAATTTTTCTCTCGAAAGAACCAAAAATCAGCTCCGCTGTCCTGCTTGTCGTCCAGCTTTCGGCTCCGTACAGCAAGACTGGCAGTATGAGCGTTTTGTAAACGCTTTGGTCTTTCGAGTGAGTAGTTTTGACCCCAGATGCTTGGAGAAGCCGAACTAACAGCTTCGACAGCTTGATATCGATATCATCCGCGTATCCTAGCAGCTGGACGGACTTGTAGAAGATAGCGCTTTGCCTGTTGACGCCTGCCCGTCGCACTATCTGCTCCAGCACCAGGCTGAAAAAATCACATGACAGCGCATTTCCTTGCCGAAATCCGGTGCATGTTTCAAACGGTTCCAAAGTCCTAGAAAGGCATCGCGTATTTTTTAGCGTCGCACGACACAACTGGATCAGTTTTCCCGGGATCCCGAAACCGGCCATCGCACCAAACAGTCCTTCACAATGAATGCTGTCGTATGCGGCTTTGAAATCGAGAAAGGATGGTGTGTATCGATTCGAAACTCGTTGGTCTTTTCCAGGATTTGTCGAAGTGTGAAAATCTGGTCTATGGTCGATTTGCCGGGCCGGAAGCCGCACTGGTAGCTGCCAATTAGTGCGGTGCAAAATAGCTTAAGACTTTAGACGTTCACACAATACGCTGGACAGGATCTTGTATGTGACATTGAGCAGGGATATACCTCTATAGTTCTTGCAAGAGGTAGGATCGCCTTTTTTGTGGATGGGGCAAATAGAGCTGGTATTCCAGTCGTCGGGCATGCTATCATCTTCCCAAATTCTGCAGATGATCTGGTGCATGCTCCCTACCAGAACATCGCCACCAGCCTTGAAGAGCCCTGATGGCAAGCCATCTGAGCCTGCGGCCTTGTTATTCTTCAGCTTCTGAATAGCTGTGCCGATTTCTTCGATGCTGGGTGGGAGGACTACTTCAACGGCTGGAGTTGGGATTTTCTCTGTCCCCACCACTCTCTCTTGGTCATGCTCGTTAAGCAGCTGCTGGAAATGCTGCTTAAATACATCCACTATTCCCTGCGGGTCGGTGACAAGATTACCCTCGCAGTTTTGAGGAGCCTGGGTGCCCTTTTGAAGCCTCCAGCAAAGCCTTTGGCTTTCTTGTATAAGGCTCGTGTTTTATGCTTATCCCTAGACACCTCGATATCCTTGAGCTGGGAGGCTGCGAAGATTCTTTTCTTATGTCGCAGCAGTTTTTTCTCCTCCCTTCTTCTGGTACTCTTCTTGCGCTGCGCTGGTTTTCCTCTGCAGCGCCTTTTGGTACGCCTCGTCGGTTGCTGCCTTTTTCTGCTCACACTCGCCATCACACCACGGGTTTCTTGTCGGGGGTGGTAGGTACCCTAAGGTGGTTTCGGCTACTTCTTGAATGGCTGAGCGGCATTGCAGCCACATATTATTGACATTTGTGTTCGACTTAGGCATACCGTAGAGTCTTTCGCTCAGCTGCTCCCTGAAGACTCTGTCAACCTCCGGTGTGCTCAGGCGCCCAATGTAGAACTTCCTCCTGATGGGCTAGGACAGCTTTCTGACATTAGACAGTCGGGCTCTGAATCTTGCTGTTACGAGAAAGTGGTCAAAGCCGACATTTGCCCCTCTGAATGTTCGCACATCCAGGATGTTTGACGAGTGCCTTGCGTCAATGTGCATATGGTGGATGTGGTTGGCGGTTCGACCGTCCGGAGATCGCCAGGCTGCTGTGTTGATTCGCTTGCGAGGGAATCTTGTGCTACTTATCACCGCATTACGAGCTGTAGCAAAGTCCGTGAGTCGGAAGCCGTTATCTGTTGTTGTATCGTGGAGGCTGTGATTTCCGATCACTCCGCCCAGGGTGTTCTAGTTACCGATTTTGGCGTTGAAATCCTCGATCACGATTTTTACATCGTACTCCGGACAAGCTCCGTAAGCGTTGTCCAGGAGGTCATAGAAGTCCTCCTTGATATGGTCTTCTGCCTTGTCGGTAGGGGCGTGTACACATATAAGGCTGGTGTCATAAAATCGGCCTCTGATGCGGATCACAGCCATCCGATCACTTACAGGTTTAAAATCGATGACCTTCGACCTTAACCGCTTTCCCACCACAAATCCGCATCCCAGTAAGTGCAATCTTTTGTGACAGCTGTAATAAATGTCGCAATTTTTCTTCCTCATCGTACAGTTTAATACTCAGCGTATTTTCTGGACCGCAGTAATATCCGCTTCGTACTGCGTGAGGATTCTTTCGAGTTTATGAGCAACTCCGGGAGTGTACAGGGTTCTGGCATTCCAGGAGCATACTCGCAAATCGTGTTCCTTTTTCGTGCGTTGTCTTCGTCGGGTATCCGTCCGTGTATCCGAGGCTCTTGCTCATTCACAACTTTGTTGTTGGCGGATTGTTAGCCCGCCGCACAACTGCCATTCTGGTCGGGGTTTTGTCGCTGCATACGTTTGTTCACCTCCCAACGGTTGGTGAAGAGGCTATCCAAAGGGTGCCGCGAGGAGGCCGTATGTCAACTTGACCCGGGCATTTAAACAGGAATCGTTGCTGGCATCTCGCCAGGTTGAGAGCGATCAACAATTTTAGCCTGTAGGTATGAGCTCATGCCCTTGAGTAATTGTATGCAATAGAAATCTACTAATTAACTATCATAATCCGTATAACAAATCCTCCCAGCAAATAATAGTATAAACTGAAAGCCAGTTTGACAGCATTGATAATTGTGTACATTTTACTATCACCTTGCCATTCTGTCGTTATCAGACATGCTCAAGCCTCAACTTCCTTGCACAAACAAACACTGTTTACAGTCTCGAGGCATTGAAACGGGTAGCCAATTATGGCATTGATTCCAGGACCTGCATACCGTTCAGCTAACAAATCCGCTTTTGTTTTTTTTATATTTCCCGTAGGGCCCGTCGCCATCGTCAGTCTTCTAGCGTGCACTAGCGATTTTTATTTACCCCGTATTCAATTTTCCTTCGCTTCTCATAGTTTCCTTGTGTAAATTCCTGGTAAAACATTAGTCCATAGCCTCAAGGTATCCCTTCAAGATCGGCGACCATTGAAGATGAATGCCAACGAAAAGAGAAAATAACAACAAAGATCAAAACACAAACAAGATATCGCGTGGTTAAAGTTACCCCACTGTACTCGTATATCAAGGTGCATTCTTCTACATTTGGATATTCTGTCTCTATCCCTAAGGGAAATATGTCAAGATAAGGAAAGCATCTTGTTTATACACGGAATCCTGTAAAACTTGTCAGGTAACAAATTACAATTCCACTGCTGTCTTATAGACCGCACTGAGTGCTCACAATTGTGCTTGGGCGTCTTAGAATCTACCTTGCAATTGTTTATCTCTATGAAAATCCATTCAAGGACTCAGCCGGAGCTAACTTTGATGACGGACGGCTTTTGTTGCTATGGCTTACCGCTACCTATATGCTGCTTAAGTAGTTGTTGATAGTATTGGCGGTGGGAGTAAAGGGAATTTTAGAGGGCTGGCATGTTTAAAGTGAATATAACTTAAGGCAGTTGGGTAAAGTTTGTAGGGGCAACCACTTACTATTCGAGTTTAAGAGAATATTTGCATCGCCCTACTCGTAGTCAAATCCAAAACCTCCTGCATCGAGTTGGTAGCGAAACAAGGGTAACTGCAGCTGGGGCTTATACTCCCAAATACGGTCAAATGGTTTTCTTTGCCGTTTTCCTTCTGCAATCCGGTGTTCTACTCTTCCATCTAGTCCATTTAAATGAGGTGTCCTGCCAAAGGGAGTAGCAACGATGATAGCTCGCATTGCACCAGTTGAAAACTGAAAACTCATTCGGTGCGGCATTGCCTTATCTAACGGGTACATCCGATTTACAGATAACTAATGCAGAGCAACTGTATGCTACCATTGCAAAAATGACGAAGATGCGAAACGAAATGCAAAGAAAGGCCGGAAAAAAACGAGGTTGCTACTCGCTGCAAGTAGCAGGTGCAGGCAAACAGTTTGCAAGCACTTGGGGCTGCTGGATGTGTCCCGTTTTCATATGTAATTGTAATCTTGGCTTATTGCAGAATAATAAATTTCTTATGCAAATATTTTGTTTTGAGATATCTCCTCGACATGGCCTACTCTTGTCATGGCATGTATCCTTAGCGAACGACGGTGCGGCGACTGTTGGATGATGGAAGATTGTGGTTGCAGCACAACCTTTGGGTTTTGTTTTTCTTGTTTTTGATATGTAAATATAAGGACGTTAGTCATCCATAACGCAGTGGGAGGCTGATGCGTTGTCCTGTCCTAAACAGTTAGGATATAATGTCATTCAAATGCCATCTTGTCAGTACATTTTACGCATCCGGAATGAAATATACATAACCGTTGTAGCGGGATAATTTAAAAGAAATACTTGAACGAGGAATTTGCACTCGACATAACACTTTAAATTAAATTGTTTAAAACCTAAAATTTAACCTCTTGTTCAATAGAGAAAATTAAAAAAACATGGAAATGGATTTCAAATGGAATGAATTCCCTTGCAATTTACACTCTAATCCTATATATGGCAAGGGACTAACAAAGGCCTCGTAGGGGTAGCATCTAACCGGCGGATGCTGGCCTGCTAAAAAGCGAGAAGAGCCACCGCAGTCGAACATCTTGCGGCACTGTTAGTAAGTCCTATCCCCACCTCCTCGTGGTGCCATCTGGAGATTTCCTATGGAAATTGCAGACAGGGAAGAGCAAATGGCGAGCATCCTGCGCCAAAAAACAGGATTAGTCGGTTGGGCTACGGCCTAGTAAGCCGTAACCGTAAAAAAACCACTAACTCCGAAACAACCACAAGCCTCGAAAATAACGGGCCGGATTTATGTTGACGACCCTTGCAATAATCGAAAAAAGGACAATGATCTTCGGCTTTGTACGTGAAATGTTAGGTCCCTAAACAGGCCACGTGCAGTCGAATGAATGATGATGATGACTTTAGAAAATCAGTGAACACCTTACCGATAGCCACAATCTATTTCAAATCATCGCAACTCCTTGCATACGCCGACGATATTGACATAATAGGTAGATCACAGCGAGATGTTAATGAGGCGTTTGCGAGTATTGAGATGGAGGCGGCGAAAATTGGTTTGGCGGGAAACGAGGGCAAAACTAAATATATGATGTCATCGAAAAAGGACGCTCTCCACCGACATCTTGGCCAGAACGTTTGCAATGGCAGATATAAGTTCAAGGTAGTTAAGGACTTCGTCTACCTTGGCTCCGCAGTGACCTGGAACAACGACATCAGTTCCGAAATCAAACGCAGAATCACTTTTGCCTATCGCTGTTTCTTTGGGCTCAGGGGGCAACTGAGTAATAGAGCCCTGTCCCGAACGACAAAGTTGACTCTATATAAGACCCTTATCATCCCGGTCCTGTTGTACGGCGCAGAAGCATGGACACTATCAAAAGCGGATGAGGAGGCCCTTGGTCGGTTCGAGAGAAAGATTTTGCGCGTGATTTTCGGGCCTATAAACGCAGACGGGGGATGGAGGAAAAGATTCAACCACGAACTTTACGGGCTGTACAGCGACATGAGTCTAGTCAGGCGTCTACGGATTCAACGCCTGAGATGGCTGGGCTATGCAGAGCGAATGGACAGCACAGCTCCAGCACGGAGAGTCTCTGAATCCAACCCCGAGGGACGAAGAATCAGACGCCGGCCGCACTTAAGATGGCGCACAGATGTGGAAGGGGACCTCAGCCAACTGGGTGTGCGGCAATGGAAAATGCTAGCAAAAGATCGTGCCCCTCCAACGAGGGGCATGTTGGTTGAGGCCCAGGTTCACCCCGAATTGTAGCGCCCATTAAGAAGAGGAAGAATTCTCTATATGTAGGTCTATAGCCCTATTATCGCCAATCAACGAACGACTTTCGTTTAGTTTTCCGCAAGCACATTTCAATGAGACCATATCAGGCCAACTGTGCTGCCCCGTAAAACTGATTCGAAATCAATTGGTGTTTCTAGTCAGAAGTTTAAGTTGGGTCACCCTTATGTCCATATATGAAGCATGAGCGTAGAAAATAGAGGATGACTCACTTTTCTTTTCGTTCAAGTAAACTGCGACGAAGGTCATTAAGACGTATGTAGATGTATATGACCAGCAGCATTCCTACCGAAATAGCAATGACCTGGGATAGTTCCTATGGCAGAGTGTAGGATGATCCTGCCGGTCAAAAAGATGTACTTTTGATTGTTTACGGTTCGTTGAAGGCAAGATTTACCTGGCCATCTGACAGGTGATGCTCTCTGTCGGTCATTTACTAGTGAAGTTAATGGTGTCGTGTTTATGTCCCGTCTAACTGGGACAAGAAGACTATAGGCGTCTAGGGTAGAATGGTTGATAGTGCTTATGCCAAGTCGGACAAGTTCTTTGGCCTCACAGATTCCTGGTCCCTTTGCCTACATACATTAAATGTTGTTATGATAGCCGGAAACGTGGAACTGTTTTTGAGCTGTAACGTATGCAGCTCAGTGGTTTTTTGTGCAAACGATAATATCCTCTAATATAATGAACTGAGCCTGAGTTACATCAATGCGTTCTCATCCCTATAACGGGACTTGGTAAGCCCTGCGGTAATGCGGTAGTCTGCTTAATGCTTCACTCTACTTCGGATTCTGTTTTGGTTCCGTCAGTGCATAGGCCTATTAAATTTATCGATAGCGATGGTAATGATTTCGAAATCTCCAGTCTTACTGTATTGGAGTGAATCCCATATGTAGAGACATGCCGACCTCTGAATTCGTTTTTATTCGAATGAAACGTTTTTATTCCGTGAATGCCAAAACAGGATTGACAGTTTTATTGGAACAAGTCGTGAAAGAAGAACACTTACTGAGAGGGACATATCCAATAGGAAGTACAGTGAGTGGGATTTTTTAATCATAGATTAACTATTTTTACACTCCCACTTTCATCGACAAATCAAAAACAACTTAAAGAAATTCAAAGACTTTGCAAATGACATTCATCTTTAAGGAACAATAAGCCAATTTTTAAACGCAAGAATTGAAATCTTTCTTTTGGAAGAGGCTTAGTGATTATCTGTACAATAAAATGGAATTTTACTTCAACATGTTAATGTACTGCGTTTATGAAATGTAGGGTTCTACACCAACTTAATTAAACTTAGATTATCAACATAGAGTTGAGAACGGCAATTATCTTGAGGAAGCAATTCTTCGAGTAGACACTTGAGCAACATTGTTTCCTTAACAGCTTGTGTCGCAGCCATGTGTTCGGCTTGCAGACCACACATGATTGCCCCTTCGATGCCCACGAAATCGTTGATTCACCTAGTAAGAAAAAAACCCACATGTTAAACGTCGTGCGTTAGGATCACTGGCAAAGTCTGCATCGCTCTAACAACTCATAATTAAATTTGAATTTAGTTGAAAAAATATACCAAAATCGTAAGTCGCCGCAACATATCCGACGATAGGTTTCATTGCTTTTACGTGCTGCACGGTCGGATGTTCCAAATGTCGACTAACAATGCCGGGAGCTTAACAAATGTCGGGCCTGCTCCTGGTTGCTAAGTATATGAAACTGCCCACAGCCTCTGAATGGGAAGGTTGTTTCAGCCTGTTTGAGACGCATTGTAACCATTTAACTTTCAATTTGAATTTTTTACCATTGTAATTTGTTATTCACTGTACAAGCACCAGCCGATATTTCGTTCGTAATTCATTGGTCTAACACGATCATACATGCTCGCTTGAATATCCGATAAGATTCGAGCCAGCATGTATGATCGTAATTGATTCTAAAACATACATAATCATTTTGTTATCTTTCGATCGGCTGATGCTTTTTGCCGTTGCGGTATTAGGACAATGCAATCAACAGCAGACATCGACCCATGGTTGGTACAGTCTACAGTCCCACTTTTCCGCATTTTTGCATCTTCTTCTTTTCACTCATTTTCGTGATTGGAACCATGGGTGGGTGGCTGCTACTGAGTGCATTGCTTCTCACTTACTTGCGAGCTGTTGGATATACCGGATCAAAGATAAGTAAATCATTATAAAGATTTTATGTATTGGCATTTTCATTTTTCCCATTTATTTAAAAACACTTTCTTCGCATTTATTTAAAAACACTTTCGTGGCTTCGAATCTGCATCAAGCCCCTGTAGCTCCATTGGTGTCGTCACTGGGTTTGCATCAGACATCTTGAATCCTGCGACGAATTTCAGCATAGCTTCCTTTGATGTAGGAAAATGTACCCATTTGATTTTCGTTCAATCTCCATTCCTAGGAAACAACGGGGCTCGTACATATTTAGTTCGAATGCATGCTGCAAAGGCTTCACAAGTTTCTCAATGTCGCACTTGGTCTTAATTTGAATGGCCGAAGGAACGTGGTGAATTTGTCATTCCAACATCTTGCCGCCCGCTTCAAGTCATATATGTATATTCTTTCTCAATCTGCACACCCGCTCAATACCACCGTTAAAACCATTCGGCTGTCTCATATACTGTCTGTCTCATATACAGTGAAGAAAAGCTGTTTTAAATACATACATACATATATGTTTTTAGACGACGCAATAGAGAGAATAGCTCAATTTGTCTATTGGACTAAATGTCTCTTTATAATCCACGTCGTTTGAAACACCCATGGTCTTCAATTCTATCTATGACGGCTGGGTAATACGTCTACGCATCCAAAATTTAAGGTGTCTGAAGGGTTTTGTTGGAAAAGATTCACCCATTTCACCTCAGCTGGCGATCGCTTATGCATTAGTAAAGTCATGATGTATGTATGTATACATACATACTGTGGCAAGACATCCTCTCGGTTCCTTAGCTATATTTACTTCTGCCAGTCATATTTCTAAACAGATCCATCCCTCTTTACAGAAGACAATTATTAATAAAATATCAGGCAATGTTGAAGGATTTCGATAACTCTAAACTAGCGTTTTTCTAAAGTTTTTATGTTTGCAATTCATTATCCGCAGAGAATTCTGTCCCCCTGATCACGACGAAGTTAAGATTGCCATATCGAAGCTCAAGTCGAGTAAAGCTGCTGGCGCAGACGGACTGTCTGCTGAGCTCTTCAAGGCAGCTGGGGATGACCTGGTTAGGAGGATTCACCAGCTCATCTGTAAGATATGGTCAGAGGAAAGCATGCCCGAGGAATGGAGTCTCAGCATCGCATGCCCGATCCACAAGAAAGGAGACCCCTCTGATTGCGACAACTATGGAGGAATAAGTCTCCTTTACATCGCCTACAAAATCTTCTCTGCCGTTTTGTGTGAACGCCTGAAGTCTTTTGTAAATAAGCTGGTAGGTCCTTATCAGTGCGGATTCAGGCCAGGTAAGTCCAACATCGACCAGATCTTCACACTTGGGCAGATCCTGGAAAAAACCAATGAATTTCAGGTCGACACTCACCACCTATTTGTCGACTTCAAAGCCGCATACGACAGCCAAATTAGAGACGAGCTATACAACGCTATGTCTACCTTTGACATACCTGCTAAACTCGACAGACTATGCAGGATGACTTTGGAGAATGCTCGCTGCTCCATCCGAATCGGTGAACACCTTACCGCTAGTTTTGATGTCAAAAAAGGATTTAGGCAGGTCGATGCGCTATCGTGTGATTTCTTCAACATCGTATTGGAAATTATTGTGCAAAAATCACTGACCAATACAAGACACAATCTATTCAGATTCTCGCAACTCCTTGCATACGCCGACGATATTGACATAATAGGTACATAGATCACAGCAAGATGTCAATGGGGCGTTTGCTCCATTAGATGGAGGCGGTGAAAATTGGTTTGGCGGTAAACGAGGGCAAAACTAAATATATGCTGTCATAAAAAAGGACGATATCCAGCGTTCCAGCGCTAGAGAAGAAAAACAATGCATACATATGTATGTATATATGTGTATATACATACATATACAAATCGGAAACTACGTGTTAAAATAGTGCACCAGCGTATTGCAATTATGTATAAATTGATTTCTCACCCTTGAATGTCAAGAGTACTTCAACATTACATGTTGACAGCAATCGATTACGAATTAAATTTTTCGTCCATATTCAAGGTTTTGTTGTTATGTTTGTTTATTGTTTCAGCTTTGATCTTGGCACTAAGACTTTTTACTAGGCCATCCAACCAGAGATGCCATTAGTGGCCATTGGCCATTGAGTGTCAATTAAAATTACGTGCACATTCAGTTTAAACCTCCCGGCTGGCTTTCGTATCCCCTACCGTATCAATTTCCCGCTATTTTTATGCACATCCTATCCAAACCCTGAAAAGCACATGCCATAGGTTCTTTGATGTTGTATGGCATGCGACAGGCCCTCAATTGACAAACAATCCACAACTGTCACCTGTGCTTCTGATACAAACTTTAAATGAAGAGAACACATGAGTCCCATTCACTTCAACAATTCCCCCCTTATGTATGTATTGTATGTACGTACGTACTGTACTCAGAGGCGACATATCAATTTTATGGTTCTGACAGCTGTACCCACCCATTTGCATCCTTGCACCAATGCACTACCTCCACATCGTTATAGCCTGTGGCGGCGGGCAGCATGAGTATGTAGAATACTTAAAGAGCATTTTCTGTACCTAAAACCTATACTATGTACCTGCCCGCAGCAATCGGCTTTCAATACCCATGAGTCGAGGATAGGCTGCTAAAGGGTTGTTGTCGCAACCATTGATGACTCAAATTCACTGCCATAGGCATCCGGGCTCTGGCTCGAACCGTTCCAAGTACCATTGTGTCGAGTGACGAAAAGTGGACTAGTTCAGATATCGGTCAATAAACAACTACCTTCATGACGTCATACCTCCTATGAATCAACGGTCAGTGACAGGAGCAGCTGAAGCCAAGTCGAGATTTATTCAATTAATGGTCTGTATAGATCCGGGCAAAGCTTTTGTTCCTACACACTTGGATGTCATTCACCCATTTGGGCGCCAAGCACACATGGCGCAGCTTCCGGGCGCGTCCGGGCATTTCACATTTCAGAGAACGGAAGCGCGGCCACATATATGAATGTGGTGGTGATGGGACGACCACGACCAAAAAATAAATCCGCACATAATAGCGGTGAAATAATTATCGTTGCTTTTATGTGAAGCTTTTGAAACGACTGTCTGTCAGTCGGCGTGAATGGAGAATGGTTTTCGAGGGTGCAACTGTCGCGCAAATGGCTCGATATGTGCAAGCTATGTCAGTGGGGACTGATGCATCACTTAGTGGCCAACTGAACACTATGTGGTCGATAGAGCGTGGCATGTGAGTGTCTGGGCGTAGATTCATCTGCATAAATAATAATTTGTTTGGTTTTTTCCTCATCCCCCTCCTGGTTGGATGATTGCTAGGCGCACTTGTCTTCTGGCTTGAAATAGCAACTGCACGCTTGTTGCAATGTTACCTGTGGGGACATCGGAAGTGACATACAGGCCGCATAAATGTATTGCATTTGAGGTCAAAGGTGGCATTTATTACATTTGTTAATGATTTATGAATGTGTCCGGTTAAATAATTACAAATCCCACTCCAAAGTATGACCAGTTTTTTTTTCTTACTCGAGGGATTTACGTGCAATATTACACAATATGCAACTGAGTATTTATACAAATTTGCCACTTTTATTGAAATAAGGACTGCATAGACAAATACGTATCTTTCGACTCCTTGATAATTCACTATGATTTTTATATGAAATAAGGCTAGTACTAGCATAGATACTTGGCGCGAAACCTAAGAATTGCTGCCACTGCGCATGTTTATGTCCAACTATATTGTCATCTCGTTACTCCACAAGAGAATGCCACAATCGGATCACTGCGGATCACTTCTCCTTCAAACTCAGAGAATTTTCATTTTTTATAGTCACACGCGCACTTAATGCCAGACGTTGTGCGTGCAGAAAGTAACAGGGAGAGGGAGAGGAGGTGCGTATTGACACTGGTCTTAAATATCTGCATATGTTACCGCGCACTTAATGCCAGACGTTGTGCGTGCAGAAAGTAACAGGGAGAGGGAGAGGAGGTGCGTATTGACACTGGTCTTAAATATCTGCATATTGTATTGAGGGGGGAAGACCGAACGAGATAGTGCTATCCACATGCGTGTGGTTCGGTTGAAGAAAGAATCTCTATATTTGACTGTACCACCGAAAATGGGCTTCAAATTGAATTCATGAGCATTCCGGGAGAGACGTGTATCGCGATAGAAGTTCTGAAGCGGCGGAATGCGTTTGACTATTTCATGATGGAAGTAACGATAAAACAATGAAAGGCAGGAGACATTCCTACGATGACCCAGCGAGTATAACGAGTTTGTGATGCTGAAATCTCCTATGAGTTTTATCGCGTGACTTTGGCCAGACCAGACCAGACATGAACGTTTAGGTGGGAGGGAGCGCGCAAACAGAGCAAAGAAGTTGATCGCGTGTAACATGGCAAACGCCAGCTTCCATCTCTGTCCCTGCTCAATCCAAGTTGACACACAGCCTCCGCGTGCTTAATATGCACTCAGCTACGACACACAAATAGTCCTAGGTGATCTTAATGCAAAACTGGGCAAAGGGGACATATTTGAGTCGATCATAGCAAGGCATAGCCTCCATAACACCACATCTGACAACGGACTTAGGCTAATCGATTTCCTAGCGGGGCGTAACCTCCTTATAGCAAGCACGCGATTCCGCCATCTAAACATCCACAAGGGTACCTGGCGGTCTTGTGATCAATCGACCACCAACCAGATTAATCATATTGCGATCGACGCCAGACACTCCTCCTGTATTCTCGACGTACGAACCTTCCGAGGGGCCAACATCGACTCGGACCACTACCTTGTTGTAGCCAAGGTACGAATGAGGATATCAAGAATGCTTAGGAGTCGAGTAGGACTACGTAAGTTTGACGTCGGAAAGCTACAATCACAAGAGACTGCCAGAGTCTTGCCGACCGTGTTTCCTCCAAGCTCTCTCAAAATCCGCCCACAGCAGCACAGACAATAGAGCAGGGATGGGCACATGACAATGGAGAATTCTCGCTGCTCCATTAAGGTCGGTAATAAGCGAACCGAGACCTTTGATGTTAAAAAAGGAATTAGGCAAGGTGACACGCTGTGATGCAACTTTTTCAACATCGTGCTTGAAAAGATCGTGCAAGAGTCACTGGCCAATACAAGAGGTACGATTTATTTCAAGTCTACGCAATTGCTTGCGTACGCCGATGACATTGACGTGATTGGACGGACACGGCGAGACGTCAATGAGGCCCTTGTAAGCATTGAGGTAGAAGCGGCTAAGATGGGTCTCAAGGTTAATGAGGGTAAAACCAAATGTCTGCTTTTATCTAAAAGAGACGGACAACACCGACGTATTGGCCAGAACGGATATAGCTTTGAAGTGATGACCAGCGACAACAACACCAGCGCTGAGATAAGACGCAGAATCGCTCTTGCCCACCGCTGTTTCTTTGAGCCCAAGAGGCAATTGAGAAGTTGAGCCCTCTCTCGAAAAACCAAGTTGACACTACATAAGACCTTAATCATCCCAGTCCTCCTTTACGGCGCAGAGGCTTGGACCTTAACAAAAGCGGATGAAGATGCCCTTGGCCGTTTCGAGGGGAAAATTCTGGGCACTATCTCGGTCCCGTTTATTCAAACGGTGTATGGAGGAGAAGATGTAATGAAGAACTGTACGGGTTGTACAGCGACTTCGGCCTGGTACGACGTCTACGGATGCAGCGTCTAAGGTGGCTAGGCCATGTAGAGCGCATGGAAAATACAGCTCCGACCCGAAGAGTCTTCGAATCCACCCTGGAAGGCAGGCGCGGCAGTGGACGGCCGCATCAACGGTGGCGCACGCAGGTGGAAGGGGACCTTAACCAACTGGGCTTGCGGCGCTGGAAACAGCTGGCCAATGACCGTGCCAGCTGGAGACGCTTGTTGGTTGAGGCCACGGACTGTAGCGCCACCTAAATAAGTAAGTAAGTAGACATGAACGTTGAACTCCAACTTAGGACGAATTAACGCCTCATACATTATAGCCAGATCGGTAGGTGCGAAAAAATTCTAGCATCTGTATAGGAGACCTAGGCATTTCGCGCATTCCTAGCGACACTAAATACATAGTTTATACCCATCTCTCTCTCGCGATGCCATACGGCTTTTGACCAACATTTTTAGGGACAAAGCCTCGGACATAATCATCCCCGGATTAAGAGGAGATCTACCGCGCTTACTCGCCACGAAAGAGCTATTTATTTTGCCGGACGCTCCAAGCTTAGTCCTTAAGCTAGAGAGCCAAAGTTATAGGACAACTCAAGCTTACAACAATCAAGAAGCTAGGAAAAAACTCCAACCGCAGTTGCTATGCACTGCGCCGACACATTATCTTACCGGCAGAGGAAATTCAGAGTGATAACACTACAGCAGCCACCGAGCAGCGATACGAATAAGCCGAAACCATCGATAAGACTAACTCGAATCAACCAAATATTCTGCCTCTAAGATGAGGTCAAACGAGGACGTTTGAATTTAAGAGGGGAAGAGTTAACGCCTAGCACGGGATTTTCTCCAACATTCACAACTCTCACTCACGGCATCTCGTCACCCGAGATACATATTTGTTTTCTTTTCCACCTGCGCATCCCAAACTGCACCACCCCATCACCTCGCCACCCGAGATATTTGTTTTCCCCCCCTAATCATGATTCCTTTACGTACGTCAGTTGCACCGTAGACTAAGCTTAGTTATTGCATTTAGTGGTAAGTCACTTCGGTATCAACCATCGAATAAAGTGGATTTAGTCTTTTATAACAAAAAACCGGCCAAGTGCGAGTCGGACTCGCGCACGAAGGGTTCCGTACCATCTGTATATACATATAAATATGAAAGAGACTTTGTATGTTACCTCATCAGTCGTCACATTAAATCACATTTTTTGTATGATGACAGATCTTGGTTGCAGGCAGGTTATCGGCATATTACTTTGATAATCAAAAATCTTCGTGATGAAATATAGTTGATCATATGTGTCCATTGAATTCAAATCAATTATCTTACTTGACAGCAACGATGTGAAAAGGTGAATAACAATAAATATGGGGAAAAGGTTTGCAGCTAGGATTAATTCATCAAAGACACAAATATATTGTCGACTAACCTTAGTTCAGTATGTGACCAAGGGGATTTTTTGGATGAAAATCATGTCTGTTGTATGGGAGCCCCCCTTAAATATTCATTTTGTTCTGTTTGTCGTGGTAGCGGCAACAGAAATACTTCATCTGTGAAAATTTCAACTGTCTAACTATCACGGTTCATGAGATACAGCCTGGTGACAGACGGACGGACGGACGGACAGCGAAGTCTTAGCAATAGGGCTCCGTTTTACCTTCGGGTACGGAACCCTAAAAATACAAAAAGCATTTTAACTTATGCATTCACCACAAAGATTAATATGTAATCTCTAAAGCGTATATTGAAAGGAACCACAACATTATTGACGTCTGGCAATGTACATATATGTATGCATTTACGTTTTGATTTAGGATAGGTAACATTCATCTTATAGACATACGAGTATATGTATGAGAAGTCTGACAGTATTCTCATTTGATTGTGACTGAGTCGAAGGCGATGACGTTGAATCACATCGATATGCGTGCATTATACATTCAGTTCCTCTGACAATGTTTTCCAGGTAGGGATGCGAGTTTCTAGCATTTCATACTCTTCTTGTATGCTCGTTGTTGTTTATCATCGATATTGTTTTCTGTTGTGATACTGACATGAAGTAGAAGTCTTTCAACTTGGAAAAGTGTCTTAAATTTCACAGTTTGACAGATTTACATTCCATAGCTGGCAGTATTGCAAAATGAAATGTGAAACATCGATTGGCATTGATTCACATTTCTCTGTCACTGAAGTTAGACAGTGTAGGACAATAATTGGATTGGATACTGTACCTCCAAATATGTTTTAGTTTTCTGCTTATAACTTTTAGACTAGATGTAACGAAGCGTACTTTCCAACAATGGAATAAGACCGCTTTTGATTTTCTCTCAATATGGAAGTGCTCGAAATAATTTGTATCCTCGTATCATCACAACGATAACAATGATCAGGTTGGGATTTGCTAGGCACCTCAGTGGATCCACTGTAGTTCACTCGGCTTTTAGAATCGCTTTTTGATGAAACGGTTGTGACGGTTCAGGCTGCGCCAAATCACATTCTCCGACGAAATGCTGTAGTGGTTCGATTCTTTCTCTGATTTGGGTGACCTCAAATAACAACAACCTACCCAATTTACAAAGTTCCAGCTTGTATGTATATGGAGGGCGCCATGGCGCAGTGGTTAGTGTGTTAGACCCTGACGCACGATGAGCGAAATCGGATCCCGGTAACACCAATGCCAACGAAGGACGGGGATACTGGCAAAACCGCCCGTAGTATAAGCTGCCTGGAAAAAGCTTCTCAACTCACGTCGTTCGGAATCGGCATTAAACTGTAGGTCCCTTTCACCTGCATTAAAAATAAATCACACACAACATGGGTGATGGAGAGAAGCTTGGCTCTTGTCCTTCATGCGCTGTAAGGCCACCAAAGAAGAAGAAGCTTTCATATGTTCTGTTAGTCCTATTTGTCTTGGTTTGTCATATGGTTTGACAAGTGAAATCCCAGCCTCAGCCTCCCACGGCGTCAAGTTTAACGGTGGAGGTAAGGTTTAAAGTACCTTAAGTAAGGCAAAGGGCTAACATAGGCCTCGTAGGGATAGCATCTATTCGATGGATGCTGTCTGTATGTATGTATGTTGGCGTTACAGTCCATGAAGAACCTGAGCCGAGCTTCTCTCAATCACCCATGTTGTGTGTGATTTCATTTTCCCATAGGTGAAAGGGACCTACAGTTTATTGCCGGTTCCGAACGGCGAATTTCGAGAAGCTTTTCATGACAATTTTACTACAAGGGGCTTTGTCAGAACCCCGCTGAGGAGAAACACCGTGAGAAACACGTTCGATGACATGGCTGTGTCGGGGTTCGATCCCGTGTCATCGGCGTCAGAGGCCAACACACTACCCACTGCGCCACGGCACCTCGTGGTGCCATCTGGAGATTTTCTATGGAAATTGCAGACGGGGAAGGGCGAATGGCGAGCCTCCTGCGCCAAAAAACAGGATTATTCGGTTGGGCTACGGCCTAGTAAGCCGTAACCGTAAAAAAACCACCAACTCCGAGACAACCAGAAGCCTCGGATATAACCGACCGGATTTATGTTGACGACCCTCGCAAAAAACGAAAAAAGGTCAATGATCTTCGGCTTTGTACGTGGAAAGTTAAGTCCCTAAACAAGCCGCGTGCAGCCGAACAACTTGCGGATGGCAAACATAGCCTACACGATACCACCTCCGATAACGGACACAGACTGATTGATCGAGGTGATCCCGCACCTCGATATACACAAAGGCACCTGGCGGTCTTTTGATCAATCGATTACCAACCAGATTGATCACATCGCGATCGACGTCGGACACTCCTCCACTATTCTTGATGTTCGAACTTTCCGAGGGGCTAACATCGACTTACGACATACGGATATCACGAACGCAGCGGAGTAGAGTAAGAATACAAAGTTATAACGTCGGAAAGCTACTATCGCCAGAAACCGCTCGTGCTTTTACCAACCGCGTCTCCCTTAAGCTCTCCAATACACCTTACTCCTCCACGCTATCAATAGAACAGCAGAGGAGCCTTTGCAAACAAGCCCTGAAAAGCTCTGCATCCGAAGTTTTGGGTTTCAAGGCTCCACCACGAAGAAACACCTGGTTCGATAACGAGTGCAGGAGGATTCAGACAGCATAGCAAGATGCATATAAGGCCTTGAGCTCTACGGATAAAAAGAATGGAGGAGCTTAAGCTTCTTAGAAGAAAGAAGAAAGAGCACGAGAAGCGCGCAATTGAGTATTTGGAGAGGTGTTACTGCAGGCGTGACGTTCGAAAGTTTTATCAACAGATAAAGCGAATATACTTACTTACTTACTTAGGTGGCGCTACATTCCGTGGTGAACCTAGGCCTCAACCAACAAGCGTCTCCAGCTTGCACGGTCTTTGGCCAGCTGTTTCCAGCGCCGCACGCCCAGTTGGTTAAGCTCCCCATCTACCTGCGTGCGCTACCGTTGATGCGGCCGTCCACTGCCGCGCCTTCCTTCCGGGGTAGATTCGAAGACTCTTCGTGTCGGAGCTGTATTTTCCATGCGCTCTACATGGTCTAGCCACCTTAGGCGCTGTATCCGCAGACGTCGTAAGAGGCTGATGTCGCTGCACAACCCGTACAGTTCTTCTATAAATCTTCGCCACATACACTGTTAGACCAAACGGGACCGTAGATAGTGCGCAGAATTTTCTTCTCGAAACGACCAAGGGCATCTTCATTCGCTTTTGTTAAGGTCCGAGCTCCTTCTGCGCCGTAAAGGAGGACTGGGATGATTAAAGTCTTATATAGTGTTACCTTGGTTTTACGAGAGAGGGCTCTATTTCTCAATTGCCTCTTGAGCCCAAAGAAACAGCGGTTTGCAAGAGTGATTCTGCTTTTTATCTCAGCGCTGGTGTTGTTGTCGCTGGTCATCAGTGAGCCAAGCCAGACGAATTCCTTGAACACTTCAATGTTATATCCGCCCATGCTGACGTTGTGGCCAATACGTCGGTGGTGTCCGTCTCTTTTAGATGAAAGCAGATATTTGGTTTTACCCTCATTAATCTTGAAACCCATCTTAGCCGTTTCTATCTCAATGCTTCCAAAGGCCTCATTGACGTCTCGCTGTGTCCGTCCAATCACGTCAATGTCGTCGGCGTACGTAAGCAATTGCGTAGACTTGAAATAAATCGTACCTCTTGTGTTGGCCAGCACTATGTTGAAAAAGTTGCATGACACCGCGTCACCTTGCCTAAATCCTTTTTTAACATCAAAGGTCTCGGTTTGCGCATTACCGACCTTAATGGAGCAGCGAGAATTCTCCATTGTCATCTTGCACAGTCGGACGAGTTTGGCAGGGATGTTAAAACTAGACATGGCTTTGTATAGCTCATCTCTATACACGCTGTCATATGCATTCTTGAAATCGACGAAGAGGTGGTGAGTGTCTCCAAGATCTGCCGTGGCGTAAATATTTGCTCTATTGTGGATTTACCTGGCCTGAAACCACACTGATAAGAGCCGATCAGGTTATCCGCAAACGGTTTCAGGCGTTCACACAATACGGCAAAGAAGATCTTATATGCGATGTTAAGGAGTTATAGGGGTCTCCTTTCTTGTGGACCGGGCAAACGATGTTGAGATTCCATTGGTCGGGCATGCTTTCTTCCGACCATACCTTGCAAATGAGATGGGGCATGCACCTTACCAGCTCATCTTCAGCCGCCTTAAGAAGCTCAGCAGACATGCCGTCTGCTCCCGCGGCTTTATTAGACTTAAGTCTTGTTATCGCTATTTTGACTTCGTCTAGGTCGGGTGGACTGAATTCTGCGAACATGCCAAGGTTATAAAGCCGGAACGAAAGCCTGCAGGGATGGGAACGGACACCTAGTAGTGGAATCGCCGTCGATGCTGAGAATATGGAAAAACCACTTCTGCAGACTGTTTAACGGCGATGTTAGTCAATATACCAGAATGGCAGAATGATCCATTTCTAATCGACGAAGACCGCAGAGAAATCTGTCCCCCTGACCTCGACGAAGTTAAGATTGCCATATCGAAACTCAAGTAGAATAAAGCTGCTGGCGCAGACGGCATGTCTGCTGAGCTCTTCAAGGCAGCTGGGGATGACCTGGTTAGGAGCATGCACCAGCTCATCTGTAAGATATGGTCAGAGGAAAGCATGTCAGAGGAATCGAGTCTCAGCATCGTACGCTCGATCCACAAGAAAGGAGACCCCTCTGATTGGGCCAACTATAGAGGAATAAGTCTCCTTAACATCGCCTACAAAGTCTTCTCTGCCGTTTTGTGTGAACGCCTGAAGCCTTTTTTAAATAAGCTGGTAGGTTCTTATCAGTGCGGATTTAGGCCAGGGAAGTCCACAATCGACCAAATCTTCACACTACGACAAATACAGGATAAAACCAATGAGTTTCAGGTCGACACCCACCATCTATTTGTCGACTTCAAAGCCGCATACGACAGCGTAATTAGAGACGAGCTATACAGCGCTATGTCTACCTTTGACAAAACTGCTAAACTCATCAGACTATGCAGGATGACTTTGGAGAATGCTCGCTACTTCATCCGAATCGGTGAACATCTTACCTATAGTTTTGATGTCAAAAAAGGATTTAGGCAGGGCGATGGGCTGCCGTGTGAATTCTTCAACATCATATTGGAAATGATGGTGCAAAAATCACTGCCCAATACAAGAGGCACAATCTATTTCAAATCCTCGCAACTCCTTGCATACGCCGACGATATTGATGTAATAGGTAGATCACAGCGAGATGTCAATGAGGCGTTTGCGAGTATTGAGTTCGAGGCGGCGAAAGTTGGTCTGGCGGTAAGCGAGGGCAAAACTGAATATATATGCTGTCATCAAAAAAGGACGCTCACCACCGACGTCTTGGCCGGAACCTTTGTATTGGCAGATATAAGTTCGAGGTAGTTAAGGACTTCATCTATCTTGCCTCCGTAGTGACCTGGAACAACGACATCAGTTCCGAAATCAATCGCAGAATCACCCTTGCCAATCACTGTTTCTTTGGGCTCAGGAGGCAACTGAGTAATAGAGCCCTCTCCCGAACGACAAAGTTGACTCTATATAAGATCCAGGTGGAAGGGGACCTCAGCCAACTAAGTGTGCGGCAATGGAAAAGACTAGCAAAATATCGTGCTAGTTGGAGGGGCATGTTGGTTGAGGCCCAGGTTCACCCCGAACTGTAGCGCACATTAAGAAGAAGAAGAAGTAATTTAAGATTGATGATATCCAGTCAGCAACTTTAAGACATAAGCAACTGTTTTTGATTAGTCGCTAGACCAAATTTAATCACAGACTGAGTGATAAACTGATAATATCTCTTCAATATATTATACTTACTTACTTACTTACTTATTTAGCGGGCGTTACAGTTCGGGGTGCACCTGAGCCTCACGGGTGGCCGTGGTCTATAGTTCAAATTCGTTTCATAGCCAAAAAAAGCAATTCTTATACGGAAAAAAGTATGCAACACAGTTGTGAATGGAAAGCGACCAACGCACTACTGCAGGCATAACACTCACAGTATTTGGTCAATTGAAGTTCATCCTCTGCATATACAATATTAACACCAAAAGTGCATGAACGAATTACTAGGAATTATAACCAACGCGAAAATTGGTCGGCTCTCGTCCTAGGACAAACCACCCCTGAGAGTAGTCAACGAAGATCTACAACCCAAAGCCACTGCACTCCGTTCAGGTTGTGTGTGTGAACCTGTGCGAAGCTCTCCCTCTCCCTGTTACCTTCGCTCGCACAACGTTCAAAAAACGTTATAAAGCCTTAGCCTTGAGTGCGAGTGTAACTATAAAAAAAAAAAAAAAATCAACATTTCGCCCCACCTTGCACAATATTTTGCTAGTAATTTCCAGTTCCGCATGCCCAGTTGATTGAAGTCCCTTTTCACCTGTGTGCCAACCTTAGGTGCGGCCGTCCTCTGTTTCTTCTTCCTTGGAGGCTGGATTCAAGGACTCTCCGGGCTGAAGCTGTGTTGTTAATTCGCTCTACATGGCCTAGTCATCTTAGGCGTTTGATCCATAGACGCCTGACTAGACTCATGTCGCTGTACAGCCCGTACAGTTCGTGATTGAATCTTCTCTTCCAATCCCCATCTGTGTTTATAGGACCGAAAATCCCACGCAGAATCTTTCTCTCGAAACGACCAAGGATTTCTTCATCCGCCTTAGATAAAGTTCACGTTTCTGCGCCATATAGCAGGACCGGGATGATAAAGGTTTTATATAAGGTCAGTTTGGTGATACGAGAGTGCCTTCTAAGCCCAAAGGAACAGCGGTTGGCAAGAGTAATTCTGCGTTTGATTTCGAATCTGGTGTCGCTGTTCCAGGGTACTGCGGAGCCAAGGCGCTTGAAGTCCTTAACTGCCTCAAACTTATATTTGCCAATATGCACGTCCTGAACAAAACCTCAGTGGTAAATGTCCTCTTTTCGATCACAGCATATATTTAGTTTTGCCCTCGTTTACCGTCAAACCAATTTTCGCCACCTCCATCTCAATACTCGCAATCACCTCATTGACATCTCGCTGTGATCTACCTATTATGTCAATGTCGTCGGCGTATGCAAGGGGTTGCGAGGATTTGAAATAGATTGTGCCTCTTGTATTGGCCTGTGATTTTTGCACAGTCATGATGTAAAAAATATCACACGACGGCGCATCGACCTGCCTAAATCCTTTTTGACTATAGGTCTGTTCTGCACCGATTCGGATGGAGCGAGCGTTCTACAGAGTCTTTCTGCAAAGTCTGATGAGCTTAGCAGGAATGTCAAAAGTAAACATAGCGTTATATAACTCCTCTCTAATTACTCGTACGCTGTCGTATGCGGCCTTGAAGTCGACGATAGATGGTGGGTGTCGACTTGAAATTCTTTGGTCTTCTCCAGGATCGGTTTTCTCATCGCCTTTATACAGTCTGCAGAATTGGTTTCCCAAATTCTTACCATCAACTGCGATTCTACTACTAGGTGTCCGTTCTCATCCTTACAGGCCTCCGTTTGGGCTTTATAGCCTTGAGACATTCGTTTTATCTGTTGATATTATATTGATGTCAAAAAAATAAATTCACGTTATGATGTCTCACCTTGGTTGAATTATTTTCATACCAAACTGTGGGTTTGACAGCTACGACGACGGGCATGAATTTATCATATTTGGTCCGAAATCATAGCAAGGACTAACAAAATCCATTGTTTTCCTATGTAAATTTGGATAGTTCGCCAATAAGTGGAAAATGAAGCGAAGATCAACGTTTAGCCTTCGTAAAAGCCTCTATTCATCGACTTACGGAAAAGTTACTCGATTTGAGGTAATAAGACAAAATTCGTCATTAAGCTAATTGTTTTTCCAACACCCACTTTGGTCGAACTCATTATTTTATTAATCATGCCAAGTTCCTTTCACCCAATTTGGACTTCATTTTGCAGAATATATGTCCAAACTTAATCTAAATAAGTCAAATGAACCAGATATCATAGTAGGATGTTATTCGTCCTTTCTCTTGATATTCTCTTAATTAAAAGTTCCAGTTATATTGCATTTTTCTAATTGTCCTCACAAAGGCTTACAACGGCGATTATACCAATGAATTTTCTGATTAGTATACATACATAAGCCCCCATTGCCCCCATTCAATTGTTCAACACAATCGCCCTTTCGCTTCCGTTTCCATTCCCTTGGGCATTCGTGTGTTTTCTAACAAAGCTCTTCGCATTTCCCCCCTTTTGTTGGAAGCAAAATTAATCTGCAAGTCATTGGTTGCAGCAACAGTAAGACACGGTGGACAATCCAATATTGTGCGCCCGTGTGTATGCCAGCGGACGGAACTCGGAACTCGTCCCAAATGAATTAAACTACAATACATATGAGCAGATACCAACAGGAATTGATAGAAAAAAATCAAACGTTTTTAGGTATGACTGTGTATATGTATGTATATATCTATAATCCTACGTCGGCTGGATAAATAATTTTCTTTGATCCTCTCAAATTGCCAGGAAAATATACGACTCCGCCACCAAAACGGACATCGGACTATAGTTGCGTACTAATTGTGGTCAGGATAATAAAATGGAATGACTCTGATGCCATACAGCTTGTGTTGCTTATGCTGCTTTGCCATTCAGATGGATTAATATCGGAAAATAATAAACGAGGATACCATTGAAATATGCGAATTCTATAACTCGGATGGCTATACTATTCTCATCCTTCTGCATAAGCTTCTTCTCATTCCTTGCCGACGTGGCTTAGGTTCCGTATACTCATTCTCATACGTTGTACAGTACGTGCATAGATAAAGACAATACAGAATTGTGGACGGAAGGTTGAGGGTCATGAAAACTATGTACGCAGTCATCCTGAATCCCAGAAATGTATACCTAGAATATTAGATGGCATTCTCAACCTCACCCTAGCTAAACCCACACACAGGTCAGCGAGAAGTTTTTTTTCTTTTGTGTTTTTTACTGCATTCGAAAGAGCTCCAGTTGTGGAGTCCTCGAGTCGGGACGTGGCAAAGATAACTTTGGCTTAATGTTCAATGATAATGCAGCATAAGAGGAAGAGGGAACAGAGAGGTCAATGTAACTCTGGAGGTAATGGCTTTTCTTATTCTTGATACATCCGAGGCGTGATAGAGTGTACTCGCTGTGGGTGGTAATGTGTTTTCTTGTCCTGTTGAATGCAATGCACTGAAGAGGATAAATTCTCAAGAGTGGTGAGGGTGCCTTAAAACAACATCTACTTTAAGTTGAAAATAATTTATGTGAAAGCTGTCAACTTTCGTAGTGGTCGGAGGTGATTGGAAATGCATGGCTGAAGTAGATAGTGTTTTTTTAGGAAAATGTATTGTTTAGAAGCTGTGAAGTTGAATTTGAAGATGTCTTTGTACTGAAGAATGAAGTAGACGAGAAACTTTCTTGATGATGAGATGTCCAATAACTAGTGTGAGGGACATTCAAGAGGTGATAACGCGATAGCCTCTCAAAGAGTAATTTAGATGTCCGACAATATATGTATGTATTATGCCGGGAAAGCAAAACAACTGGTACACTGCGTCAAAATGAATTCATTTTGTCATTGTCAAGGAAGATTGATATACGCAATTTGATAAATATGCCCATATACACGTATAGTGTCTCTACTTAGAAAATATGATATTAGACAATATTGGTTTCTTTACGTAGTACTAGGCTGTACACGTAGTACACGAAGTTATCGATCTTGAGGTAAAAATTTAAAAACCGATATTTTTTTTTTTTTTTTTTTTTTTTTTTTTTTTTTTTTTTTTTTTATTCATTACATCATTACATCATTACATAATAATAACAATACAGAGCAATAACATTTTAGTATTAACTTACGAATGAATAAATAGTAGTCGCCATTTAATTGATGACAAAGTCAGAAATTAGTGTTTGACGACACTTCATTGTGGTTTACATAAATTCGTTTACATTTCTGATGTGGGGTGGCATTGAAATACACAGATACAAACCATAATAAGAATAACAAATTTAAATAAATCAATAAATAAATAAAAATACATATATACAATTGACATGAAATAAATAAATAAGCATTAATTAGAGAAAAACAAAAATAATAATAAGAAGATAGTTCCATAAAAAAAACCTTTTTCTACCAATTTTAATGTAGAATTCGTAGTAGTAGTTCAATATTAGTAAGGTCAATAGTAAAAATCCAAGCTCTTATTTTGTTTATATAGCTATTATAGTTATTGGTTAAACGTATGGAATGTGGAAGTTTATTGAAATAGCATGGGGCAGTAAAAGTAAAAAATTTGGAAAAATGTGTTGTATGTGCAATTGGTACGTTAGCTAAACCCGCGTTATTTGTTCTTAAATTATAAGTTAAATTAGTCCTGCTAGGAATGTTTCCGCTTTGCTTAAAGAATTCTCTAAGAACTTTAAAAACATATAAGTGTCTTATTGGTAAAATGTTACATTTTTTAAACAAAGGCCAACTATGAGTACGACGATTGCAACTGGTGAGAATTCGAATGAGATATTTTTGAGCAATCAAGACTGGTCTAATCGCATTGTAATATGACCCTCCCCAACATACAATGCCATATTGCAATTTAGAGTGTGCCAGTCCATAGTAAAATTTTGATAAAACTTTCCTTGAGCAGTATGGTTTGAGAAGAAACAGTTTACGAGCCACCAGGTACATGTGTGATTTTATTTGTTGTAGATGATCCTTCCAGTTCAGATTTTGATCCAATAAGACTCCTAGATATTTAAAATTCTTGACTGATTCAATTATAAAACACTTTTCGGAACACGTATTTTGTTCATAAAAATTTTGTATGCCGCATGTATGAAGCGGTAGACTAAATCTGGTACATTCATGCGAGTGAAAGCGAATGTTGTATTCTGGTGCATTATTGCCGGATAATTTCACTGTCAATAATTTGGTTTTTTCGCTAATCAGTAACTTATGTTTAGCAAACCACACTCTAAATTTTTCTAAGTCTTCTCCAATTTTCGTAATGCAATCAATTTGGTTTTGGAATGTGTATGTAAAGGTTATATCATCAGCGAATGCAGTAGCTATTCCGTTGAATTGCTGTCTAAAAATTGACTCAATATATATTAAAAATAAAAGAGGCCCTAGTACAGAACCCTGGGGCACTCCATTTTTTAAAACAAGTGGGTTACTGAAAACACCATTTACTTTCACTTTTTGAACTCTGTCTTTAAGATACGTTTTGAACCACTTATGTATTGTTCCCCTAAATCCAGCACTATATAATTTGTCTAATAATAACTGATGGTCAACCATATCAAAAGCCTTTGTCATGTCTATGAATAGGGCCATAGTAGACATATTTTTGTTTAACCCTTCATGAAGCTGACTGCACACTCTAAGAATAGCGTCCTCTGTTGATAAACCAGGTCTAAAGCCAAATTGATTACATGAAAAGAACTTATTTTTCTCCAAGAATTTAAGCATTCTCTTTTTGATAATTTTCTCTAGTACTTTTGAAAATGTAGGTAATAACGATATGGGTCTGTAGTTGGACACATCTTTTTTGTTACCTTTCTTAAAAAGTGGAATTACCTCTGCGCATTTTAGTGGATTTGGAAAACATCCATAATTGATACTTAGATTAAACAAATAGCTCAATACATCTACTATTTGCCAAGCAATATTTTTTATCAGAATACTTGATACACCCTCACTTGTGCAAGCATTTTTGTTTTTTAAGTTCATAATGACTCTATATATTTCAAGGGAATCAATTGAATCACACACAAAACTATTATTTTGAACTCTGTCAGCAATAAGATTACTATCTAAACAACAGTTACAGGAATGGCAGGCTTCTATAGATGGCTTTAGTAGCTCTGAGATTTCAATAAAATGTTTATTTAGTGTATTGGAGATTGCTTCTGAACCTGATATTAGAGTTCCATTATCTTCCAACACATTTATTTCTTCAGGTTCTTTATATTTACCCAAAATACTATCTATAACTCTCCATTCCTCTCTGCTATTTCCATTTGCCCTTTCAAATAAGTTTAGGTAGTAATTATTTCGTGTTTCTTTAACTTTTATAGTAACCATTTTACAAAGCTTTTTATAGTATTTTTTTAGTCTTTGATTATAAGGATATCTAGCATGTTTATTTGCATATCTATTTCTTTTTCTTATAAGATTTAGAAGATCATTTGTTATCCAAGGTTTTAAGTGTTTTTTACGATTATTTATGGTCGAAGCTTTTCTAGTACAATGTTGTATATACTTGTGTAGAATCGATAAGAATGTCTCAAATGCACTGGAAGGATCATTTTCGTTATACACCGATTCCCAAAACTCGTATGAGAGGTATTCTTTTAGCAAGTCATAGTCTATTTTTTGTAACGTTTTACGAGATGTTATTTTGGGATTTTGGAATGAATTTGCACTAATACTTAAAGAAGTCATGTGATGGTCCGTAATTGCGTAGTCATGAACTGCTCCTTTGATGATTTTACCAAAATTTTTGCAAACTCTTATAAAAATGTGGTCAATACAACTTTCAGATGAATTACTAACTCTAGTTGGATCATTTACAATACTTTTTAAACCGTTTGAAGCCATTAAAAGCTTCTATGTATTAAACACAGATGTCGACTTATTTTCATGGGAGATACTCCTACGTATTGTGTGCGGGTAGCCGTTTCCCACGTGGTTTGTTTTCGAGATTACTTACTTCTTTTTTTTTTTTTTGTTGTTGAAGGCTTCTGTTATCCGCTGGAGCACTCAGACGCAAACACTGGTCCATTGTACTCCAGACAGACACCTTACATTACTGTATTTTCCCCGTTTTCCGGAGTAACATTTTAAGGAGCTTCAGTGATGTAGAGCTAAGGGATTCGGCACACACCACGTCGGCTCCAAGGGTGCGCCACCGTGTGTGAGAAAAGGCGGGACAATCACAGAGGAAATGCTCTGCAGTGTCATCCTCGCAACATGCAGCACAGGTAGGCGTCTCACTGATGCCAAGCACGTAGAGATGCTTGGCAAAAGTGTAATAGCCCTTGATAACTCCCACAAGCCTTCTGCAGTCGATTCTCTTTAAAGACAGGAGAAATGCTGCAGATTTTTTGCAGACATCAGGGCATACGCGCTTAGTCATCCTGAAACCCGGACAATCCCTCCATCTACGGTTGTGTGTATTAAATACACAATCGTTAATGTAGAAATTTACCATGGACGCTGCTAGACCTAGGGTGGGTTCAGGTCCTGAGAAGCTCTTCTCTGAACCCGTTCTAGCGAGATCTCATTTCCTGGGATTCCAGAGTGGCTTGGAACCCATACAATGTATGTATGTATGTTGGCGTTACAGTCCATGAAGAACCTGAGCCGAGCTTCTCTCAATCACCCATGTTGTGTGTGATTTCATTTTCCCATAGGTGAAAGGGACCTACAGTTTATTGCCGGTTCCGAACGGCGAATTTCGAGAAGCTTTTCATGACAATTATACTACAGGGGGTTTTGTCAGAACCCCGCTGAGGAGAAGCACCGTGAAAAAAACACGTTCGATGACATTGCTGTGTCGGGATTCGATTCCGTGTCATCGGCGTCAGAGGCCAACATACTACCCACTGCGCCACGATTTATAATATATATATATATATATATATATATATATATATAAGTATATGTATACCGAAAAATGGAAACACGTTTAGTTTTTTTTATGAAACCACTTTACTAGTTGACGGCCGAAGTTCAAGTGAACCACCACCAGTTAAATATAAAAATGCTTACTTACTAATTACTTACTAATAGAGAGTGAGAGCGAACAAAAAAGAACCGAATAAATAAATGAGCATAATGTTATGCATTCTCTAAACTATTCAGCGTAGTATGCTCGTGTGCTCTTTTCTATAAACCCAAGTATGTACACAGTGAGGACAGTGTACATAGTGGGCTGAGCATATGACTCACGGTGCTCTCGGAACCCATACAAGCCTTAATGAATTTAGTCTGCCGATTCTGTTCAAGAAGGACTTGAGTTCAAGCACTAATTTGGAGCTGGTTAAGGGGTTACACACAACTTTAAATGCAGCTTGGCTGTCCCTACAAACGCATATGCTTTCCCTCTTCCACCTGTGCTTCACAACATAGTGCATGGCCTTTACGATTGCGTATACCTCTGATTGGAAGACAGACGCATACTTTCCTAACGAGAAGTGCAGTCGGATGTTTTCGCGTTCAAAGAAGACTCCAGCACCGGACTCCCGCCCAGACTTGGAGCCATCCGTGAAAATGCGAAGACTATCCTTTCCAGGTTCAGTATCCAGCCATAGCCAATTCTGACGCCATGGAAACTCGACTGTGAAATTACGACGCAATAGGATAACGGGCGTCAGTGCGTCAGAAGGCATGTCCATGAGACAGGGGTCGCAGGACAATTCTTGCGCAAGCACACCGTTATTCCGATGCGAGCTGTACCAAAAGCCATTTCTCTTCTGACGAGACATGGCTTTCAGAGCACACCCTCTGATAAATATATCAAGATGTGGAAGGTTCATCTCAACATCAAGAGCAGCGCCCGGCATGCTGGGGAGAGCCCCGTGCAGCTGAGACGAACCGTTCTTTGGAGTTTGGTGAAAGAGGCTACGACGTGTTTGCGTTTTAGTCTGTTTCACCAGACAACTGACGCATATGAGATTACAGGTCTTATCATTGCCGTGTAAGTCCAGAGGACCTTTGCCGGCGATAAACCCCATGTTTTACCAAAAGCTCCTATGCATTGCCAGAAAGCTGACAGCGCTTTGGTGGTTTTTCACTCAACATGCTTTGACCAGAGAAGCTTACTATCTAAGATGACTCCAAGATACTTAGCCTCCTTGGATATCTGGATGAAAGTGCCTTTTAGTACCAGCTGAGTCATGTCAGTATTTTTCCTCCTTCTCGTTAAGAGAACGACATCGGTCTTAAGAGGATTGACTGACAGCCCATTTCTGGTACACCAATCATCGATCACACTTAGCGCCGTCTGTTCTTTTAGACGGACAGTCGCTAAACATGAGCCGACATAAAGAATGGCGACATCATCCGCATAGGCATAGGGCATAGATTCCAGAGGCATTGAGAGCATCAAGCAGAGAATCGACTACCATGCACCATAACAGCGGAGACAGGACGCCACCTTGAAGGCAGCCCCTGTTTACGCCGGATTTGACACACTGGTCGGAGCCTGCATCAGCGGTCAATGTCCTGTGCATGAGCATTGCTTTGATCCAAAGGACCAGTGCTTCATCAACGCCATGGTGTCTAGCAGTGTTGCACATGCTGTCAAAAGTTGCGTTATCAAAAGCTCCTCAATGTCGATGAAAATGCCCAGCGCGTACTCTTTCCTTTCGAGCGCGCACCCAATTCGCCCAACTAGGTTCTGAAGCGCAGTCTCGCAAGATTTTCCGCGCTGGTAAGCATGTTGCATCTCCGAAAGAGGGTGCATTCGAAGGGCAACTTTTCGCACGTGCAACTCTACCAGTCTCTCCATGCTTTTCAGCAGGAAGGATATTAGACTAATTGCTCTGAAGCTCTGCAAGTGCTACACTAGCAGTGAAAATTCTTTTCAGAGTAGGAAGCAGCTGCCTTATACATTTTTGCAGCATAACAGGATATATCCCGTCGGTGCCCGGCGATTTGAAGCCATCGAAGGATGCCACAGCAAATTCAATAGCTTCAGTCGTAACCACGCGCGACGCAACATACAAGCTACGCCGAGTTGTTTTCATCGATTCAGTTGCAGTTTCCCTTGATGGAGTGTGCAACGAGCCGATGTCGATCTGATTTCCCGGGAAATGAGTCGCAAACAGTAAACTAAGAATTTCCGCATTAGACTCAATAAAGGTACCATCAGATTTTCTGAGTGCATCTAGCCTAGTCGGTTTTTCCCGTTTGAAGACTTTAACCAACTTGCTAGTCGCACTCAGAGACTTGATCTCTTCGCAGAAGGTCCTATAAGAATCGTTCTTCGATTTACGAATAAGTTTCTTATATTCTTTCCGCTTCGACCGATACTTGTTCCAGTCATCTTCCGAATTCAATTTGAGCAATCTATTCAGAAGAATTCTGGCTTCCCTGCGAAGACTTTGGAGCTCGGCATTCCACCAGGGGACCAATTTCCTGCAGGAGGTTTGCTGACAGGACATGCGAGTTCAAAACAACTGGCTATGACGCTATTCAGCTTATGAACAGCGTTCTCTACCAATTGTTTCGTTCTAAGTTTAAGTAGGGCCTGAGTGGATTTCTCAAGCTCCTCTTTAAGCCGTACCCAGTCCGTCCTTCTCAGATTCCGTCTAGGTTGCAAGAAAGAAATCGGAAACCGATATATTTATGGTCCCACTGCGTAGAATCAGGCAAGATTCGCCAGTTAAAGATGTCCATTACATATCTGTTGGATAGGGTCAGGTTAATCACCTCCTGACCCTGGTTGAGAGCCCACATTGTTGATGGTAAGGTCAGACGAGAGAATGAAGTCTAAAAGACGGTCCCGTCTTGTCGTAACAAACGTTGGTTGAGAGCCCACATTGTTGATGGTAAGGTCAGACGAGAGAATGAAGTCTTAAAGATGGTCCCGTCTTGTGTTACACTTACTGCAGCCCCAAGCAGTGTTTTGCGCATTAGCATCGCAACACAAGATGAGACCAATCTTTTTGGCTTCACAGTACTCTACAAGTTCAGAGACTTCCTTCGTTGATGGAGGTAGTAACGAATCGTAGGGAAAGTAGGCAGACGCAACGACGAAGTGTTCTATTGCTCCTGCGGTTTGTAGCTTACTCTAGAAGCCACCAGATCATGTCCACAAAAGTGCCCAAGTTTGGTTGCTGATAGTGAATTCGATATGATGAGGCCGACCCTAGGCCTTTCGGATTGCTCATCATAAAGAATCGTAGCATTACGTATACCACACCCACGGTTCTTGAATGGATACAACGTGATGATTTGTTCTACTGCACGCAATTCTACTACTTAAAAGAGCAGTAGCGACCTTGCTATGTACTTACTTTTTTAGGTGGCGCTACAGTCCGTAGTGAACCTGGGCCTCAACCAACAAGCGTCTCCAGCTGGCACGGTCTTCGGCCAGCTGTTTCCAGCGCCGCACGCCCAGTTGGTTAAGGTCCCCTTCCACCTGCGTGCGCCACCGTTGATGTGGCCGTCCTCTGCCGCGCCTTCCTTCCGGGGTGAATTCGAAGACTCATCGGGTCGGAGCTGTATTTTCCATGCGCTCTACACGGTCTAGCCACCTTAGACGCTGTATCCGCAGACGTCGTAAGAGGCTGATGTCGCTGCACAACCCGTACAGTTCTTCGTTAAATCTTCGCCTCATACACTGTTTGAACAAACGGGACCGTAGATAGTGCGCAGAATTTTCTTCTCGAAACGACCAAGGGCATCTTCATTCGCTTTTGTTAAGGTCCAAGCCTCTTCTGCGCCGTAAAGGAGGACTGGGATGATTAAAGTCTTATATAGTGTTACCTTGGTTTTACGAGAGAGGGCTCTACTTCTCAATTGCCTCTTGAGCCCAAAGAATCAGCGGTTGGCAAGAGTGATTCTGCGTTTTATCTCAGCGCTGGTGTTGTTGTCGCTGGTCATCAGTGAGCCAAGGTAGACGAATTCCATGACCACTTCAAAGTGTTGCCCGTGATGACGTTCTGGCCAATACGTCGGTGTTGCCCGTCTCTTTTAGGTGAAAGCAGATATCTGGTTTTACCCCCATTATTCTTGAATCCATCTTAGCCGCTTCTACCTCGATGCTTACAAATGCCTCATTGACGTCTTGCTGTGTCCGGCCAATCACGTCAATGTCGTCGGCGTACGCAACTAATTGTGTAGACATGAAATAAATCGTACCTCTTGTGTTGGCCAGCACGATGTTGAAAAAGTTGCATGACAGCGCGTCACGTAACATCAAAGGTCTCGGTTTGCTCATTACCGACCTTAATGGAGCAGCGAGAATTCTCCATTGTCATCCTGCACAGTCGGACGAGTTTGGCAGGGATGTTAAAACTAAACATGGCTTTGTATAGCTCATCTCTATACACGCTGTCATATGCAGCCTTGAAATCGACGAAGAAGAGGTGAGTGTCGATTTGGTATTCCTGGGTCTTCTCAAAGAACTGCCGTAGCGTAAATATTTGGTCTAGTGTGGTTTAACTTGTCCTGAAACCACACTTATAAGAGCCGATCAGGTTATCCACAAGCGGTCTCAGGCGTTCACACAATACGGCAGAGAAGATCTTATATGCGATGTTAAGGAAACTTATTCCCCTATAGTTGGCGCAGTTATAAGGGTCTCCTTTCTTATGGACCGGGCAAACGATGCTGAATTCCATTCGTCGGGTATGCTTCCCTCCGACCATACCTTGCAAATGAGATGGTGCATGCACCTTACCAGCTCATATCCAGCCGCCTTAAGAAGCTCAGTAGACAGATCGTCTACGCCCGCGGCTTTATTAGACTTAAGTCTTGATATCGCTGTTTTGACTTCATCTAGGTCGGGTGGACTGAATTCTGTTACATCGTCGTCCTTTACGAATAGCTCGTTTTGCCTAACAGCGGTATCTTGTCTATCATCGCCGGTATACAGTCTGCAGAAGTGGTATTTCCAAGTCCTCAGCATCGACTGCGACTACTACCAGTTCTTCATTTTCATCTCTGCAGACCAGCTCTGGCTTTGTAGCCATGGCATGTTCGTTTTACCTGTAAAACTTACGGGCGTCATTCCTGCGGAAGCATCTCTCCATCTCCTCGATCTCACGCTTTCCGTGCTCTCTCTTTTTTCTTTTGAAAAGCGTGTGTTCCTCTCTTCATTTCTGCTCTTCGATTACGCGAGGAGCTCTCGTCCGTCGTTGCAGCATGGCTTTATATGCCTCTTGTTTTGCTGCATGTGCTTGTTCGCATTGTTCATCGACCCAGGGGTTTCTACGTGTCTGACGGCGCTCTGGCAATGCGCCCATTCCTGCTCTATTGTTTGTGCTGCTGTGGGCGGATTTTGAGAGAGCTTGGAGGAAACACGATCGGCAAAGATTCTGGCAGTCTCTTGCGATTGTAGCTTTCCGACGTCAAAATTACGTAGTCCTACTCGACTCCTAGGCATTCTTGATATCCTCATTCGTCCCTTGGCTACAACAAGGTAGTGGTCCGAGTCGATGTTGGCCCCTCGGAAGGTTCGTACGTCGGGAATACCGGAGGAGTGTCTGGCGTCGATCGTAATGTGATCAACCTGGTTGGTGGTGGTGGATTGATCAAAAGACCGCCAGCTACCCTTGTAGATGTTGGGATGGTGGAATCGCGTTCTTGCTACAAGGAGGTTACGCCCCGCTAGGAAATCGATTAGCCTAAGTCCGTTGTCGGATGTGCTGTTATGGAGGCTATGCTTTCCTATGATCGACTCAAATACATATGTCCTCTTCGCCCGGTTTTGCATTAAAATCTCCTAGAACAATTTTTGTGTCGTAGCTGTCGTAGAATTCTTCTTTGAGTCGATCGTCCTTTTCTTCCGTTGGGGCTTGAGCGCATATTAAGCTAATGTTTCCAAATTTAGTTTTGATGCGGATTGTTATGAGGCGTTCGCTTAGATCTCGGAAGTTTAAGACTTTTTGTCGGAGTCTTCCTCGAATAACGAATCCGAACCCGAATAGGCGCTATTTGTTCTTCTTGTAGCAGTTGCCGTAATAAATGTCGCAGTTTTTCATCCGTCCTTTGCGTGGTCCATCCCATTGCACTTCTTGGAGTGCGGTTGTCTCTGCTTTATAGCAGTTGAGGGTTTGCTCCAAATGATCGTCAGCACCCGATCTGTTAAGGGACCTCACATTCCAGGTCGTTTGCAGGTGTCGTCAGCTTTGTATCCGTCCGTATCCGAGGCTTGTTGTCGTTTCGAAACAAGTAGGTTTTTACGTGATAGGGATGTTACCCCTAAGTTTTCGAGATTAAGATAAGAAAAAACGACTGCCCTTTTTATTATTTATGGCAAGGGTTGGCGAAAATCTTCAAAAGACAC
This sequence comes from Eumerus sabulonum, assembly GCA_951905685.1. Taxonomy (NCBI): domain Eukaryota; kingdom Metazoa; phylum Arthropoda; class Insecta; order Diptera; family Syrphidae; genus Eumerus; species Eumerus sabulonum. The sequence continues at coordinate 145,643,802 of OX645060.1, read as the reverse complement.
TATGGAGGCCAACAACGTGTGCTCAAGGTAGCATAAGATTTGACTCACTAAACACACACCACCCTTGGAATTTTTTTTTTTTACTACAACAAAGTCAGTTCACTTATCGAGCAGTTTTCCGCTCTCGAAGTTATCACAGGCAGGCAGCCTTGCAGTGAAAGTTCCTGCAATCCGAAGGCGGCACAAGAGGTGTCGGTCCTTTGCTAATTGAAGAGCCGCATTACTGATACGATTTTCCAGTCGATCCCTAGGTTTAATTGAGGCGGAGCGTTAGCGAAGCCTCTCTCGCCTCGGCTCAAATGAAAAAGCGGACACCCGAACCTGATGTCCGATCGTCTCGAAACTTTGCGTGCACATGCATCTATGGCGTGTTCAGTTCATCGAAATGGTCTCATGTTTTATAACCTAAGCATAGTCGCACCATGTCCAAGAAACTAACGAAAATGTCCAAACTCATTGAAATTTCTAGCACGCGGAGGTTCAATCAAGTTTTGAGGGCCAAGTTCACGCCACTACGATTTCGTAAATCGTTCCCCGACATTGCATTAGCGTGGTTAATACTAGGCAATTATTTGATACTTCATTGTGCACAAGCCCAGGAAGCACATTAGTTCATAACGGAGCAAGAATTCGCTCCTTATCCACAACCTGAGCTGTATTCTTACACTACCTCCGTATCAGAAACGAGACTTCGGCAAAGTGCTCATCGACTTCAGTAAGTCTACATGTGTCTATTTATAGCAGGCTAATTAATTGCTCTTTCATTTATAGGCTAACGAAGGTCGAAGGCAAAGTTGGATCACCCAAAAAGCCTTTGCGCGATCACATGTAAATATGTACATGTGTACATATGCATATATGTATATATATCTAAATGTATGAAACAGCATCACGATTTTACCATTCAATTATCTTGCTGTCTATCCGCTGCACATTGCCTTTGACAACTCTTACCAACTGGCGACAATCTCATAGTATCTATAACAAATATACAAACATAGATACATATTTTCGATCATACAGAAATAATTCCCCAAGCCAACGGCATTAACCGTGGCGTAGTGGGTAGTGTGTTGGCCTCTGACGCCGATGACACGGGATCGAATCCCGACAACAGCCATGTCCATCGAACGTGTTTTTCACGGTGCTTCTCCTCAGCGGGGTACTGACAAAACCCCACCCGCTGTAGTGTAGTTGTCAAGAAAAGCTTCAGGACGATATCTTTCTATACCCGGAACATCAGTGAACGATATAATCGCGTCGCGTAGAAAGGGTGGGCCGTGCCACCAAAGGGTCAGGTTTGGTAAGTGCCTTGGCATTAAACCGCGAGTGCCATGATCAGCAGGATTTTCAGCCGATCGCACATACCGCCATACGGAAACCGGAAACTGTGATTTGATTTGCGGTACTCGATTATCTATGAACACATTTCGCGATCGCGGCTCTCCCTTTATCCAGTGTAGAACGGTGGTAGAGTCAGTGTGTACTTTGGCCAATGGCGTTCTTGACCTTTGTAAGCAGTTTGACTAATAATAATGAACCACATAGCTCAAGGCGAGGGATTGTTAACGCAGGTTTGATCGGAGCGATTCGAGTTTTCGCGCAAACAAGATTTGACTTAACATCGCCGCCACTAACCACGCAAAGGTATATTGCGGCAGCATACGCGGATTCCGAAGCGTCGGAGAAACCGTGTAATACAACTAACTCACTCTTTCTCGACTGGAGCCACCGGGGAATCTTGATTATCCGTATTGTACTTAATTCCGATAAGAATTCCGACCATTCCTGGTAGAGTTCCTAGGGAATATGCTCATCCCACGATATTCTCTTTATCCATAATCGTTTGATAAAGATCTTCATTTTAACGACGAGTGGCGAAAGCCAGCCTAGGGGGTCGAAGATTCTAGCGATGTCGGATAAGACTTCTCTTTTCGTGACGTATGGACCAATGGCTCGTATGGCGCATGAAAACTTGAAACAATCGCGTTCTGTGTCCCAAAGGAGACCCAGTGTCTTCACTCCCGCCGTACTGGTAGACAACTCGGTTGCCGGTTCGCGGCGATCGATATCGATTGTATTCAAGAACTCAGGCGAATTTTTAGACCAATTGCGGAAGTCCATTCCCGCGTTTTCTAGAATGACTCACAACTCGTTTTTGACCAGCAATGCTTCTTCAACGCTATCGAACGTTGAAGCAAAATCGTCGACGTAAAAGTCCTCAACGAGGCTTTCCGAAGCCCTTGGAAAATTCGACTTATTGTTAACACCGATTTGTTTTTTTTTTTTTTTTTTTTTTTTTTTTTTTTTTTGTTTGTTGAAGGCTTCTGCTATCCGCTGGAGCACTCAGACGCAATCACTGGTCCATTGTACTCCAGACAGACACCTTACATTACTGTATTTTCTCCGTTTTCCGGAGAAAAATTTGAAGGAGCTTCAGTGATGTAGAGCTAAGGGATTCGGCACACACCACGTCGGCTCCAAGGGTGCGCCACCGTATGCGAGCAAAGGCGGGACAATAACAGAGGAAATGCTCTGCAGTATCATCCTCCTCTTCGCCACATGCAGCACAGGTAGGCGTCTCACTGATGCCGAGCACGTAGAGATGCTTGGCAAAAGTGTAATGGCCCGTGATAACTCCCACAAGCCTTCTGCAGTCGATTCTCCTTAAAGACAGGAGGAATGCTGCAGATTTTTTGCAGACATCAGGGCATACGCGCTTAGTCATCCTGCAACCCGGACAATCCCTCCATCTACGATTGTGTGTGTTAAATACACAATCGTTAATGTAGGAATTTACCGTGGATGTAGGTAGACCTAGAGCGGGTTCAGGTCCTGAGAAGCTCTCCTCTGAACCCATTCTAGCGAGTTCGTCAGAGGTCTCATTTCCTGGGATCCCAGAGTGGCCTGGAACCCATACAAGCCTTAATGAATTTAGTCTGCCGACTCTGTTCAAGAAGGACTTGAGTTCAAGCACTAATTTGGAGCTAGTTAAGGGGTTACACACAGCTTTTAGTGCAGCTTGGCTGTCACTACATACGCATATGCTTTCCCCCTTCCACCTGTGCTTCACAACATAGTGCATGGCCATTAGGATTGCGTATATCTCTGATTGGAAGACAGACGCATATTTTCCTAAGGAAAAGTGCAGTCGAATGTTTTCGCGCTCAAAGAAGACCCCAGCACCGGACCCCCGCCCAGATCTGGAGCCATCCGTGAAAATGCGAAGACTGTCCTTTCCAGGTTCAGTATCCGGCCATAGCCAATCCTGACGCCATGGAAACTCGACTGTGAAATTACGACGCAATAGGATAACGGGCGTCAGTGCGTCAGAAGGCATGTCCATGAGACAGGGGTCGCAGGACAATTCTTGCGCAAGCACACCGTTATTCCTATGCGAGTTGTACCAAAAGCCATTTCTCTTCAGACGAGACATGGCTTTCAGAGCACACCCTCTGATAAATATATCAAGAGGTGGAAGGTTCATCATAACATCTAGAGCAGCGCCCGGCGTGCTGGGGAAAGCCCCCGTGCAGCTGAGACAAACCGTTCTTTGAAGTTTGGTGAAAGAGGCTACGACGTGTTTGCGTTTTAGTCTGTTCCACCAGACAACCGATGCATATGAGATTATAGGTCTTATCATTGCCGTGTAGATCCAAAGGACCTTTGCCGGCGATAAGCCCCATGTTTTGCCAAAAGCTCCTTTGCATTGCCAGAAAGCTGACAGCGCTTTGGTGGTTTTTGACTCAACATGTTTTGACCAGAGAAGCTTACTATCTAAGATGACTCCTAGATACTTAGCCTCCTTGGATATCGGGATGGAAGTGCCTTTTAGTACCAGCTGAGTCATGTCAGTATTTTTCCTCCTTCTCGTAAAGAGAACGACATCGGTCTTAAGAGGATTGACTGACAGCCCATTACTGGTACACCAATCATCGATCACATTTAGCGCCGCCTGTGCTTTACGACGGACAGTCGCCAAACATGAGCCGACAGAAAGAATGGCGACGTCATCCGCATAGGCCTGGGCGTAGATTCCAGAGGCATTGAGAGCATCAAGCAGGGAATCGACCACCATGCACCATAACAGCGGAGACAGGACGCCACCTTGAGGGCAGCCCCTGTTTACGCCAGATTTGACACACTGGTCGAGGCCTGCATCAGCGGTCAATGTCCTGTGCATGAGCATTGCTTTGATCCAAAGGACCAGTGCGTCATCCACGCCATGATGTCTGGCAGCGTTACACATGCTGTCAAAAGTTGCGTTATCAAAAGCTCCCTCAATGTCGATGAAAATGCCCAGCGCGTACTCTTTCCTTTCGAGCGCGCACTCAATACGCCCAACTAGGTTCTGAAGCGCAGTCTCGCAAGATTTTCCGCGCTGGTAAGCATGTTGCATCTCCGAAAGAGGGTGCATTCGAAGGGCAACTTTTCGCACGTGCAACTCTACCAGTCTCTCCATGCTTTTCAGCAGGAAGGATGTTAGACTAATTGGTCTGAAGCTCTTGGCAAGTGAGTAGTCCTCTTTTCCTATTTTGGGAATGAAGACCACTTTCACTGTGCGCCAAGGAATGGGTATGTGAGCAAGTGCTAGACTAGCAGTGAAAATTCTTTTCAGAGTAGGAAGCAGCTGCCTTATACCTTTTTGCAGCATAACAGGATATATCCCGTCGGTGCCCGGCGATTTGAAGCCATCGAAGGATGCCACAGAGAGCACCGTGGCGCAGTGGGTAGTGTGTTGGCCTTTCACGCCGACGACACGGGAAGGAATCCCGACACAGCCATGTCATCGAACGTGTTTTTCACGGTGTTTCTCCTCAGCGGGGTTCTGACAAAACCCCATGTAGTAAAATTGTCATGAAAAGCTTCTCGAAATTCGCCGTTCGGAACCGGCAATAAACTGTAGGTCCCTTTCACGTATGGGAAAATGAAATCACACACAACATGGGTGATTGAGAGAAGCTCGGCTCAGGTTCTTCATGAACTGTAACGCCAACAATACATATGTACATACGAAGGATGCCACAGCAAATTCAATAGCTTCAGTCGTAACCACGCGCGACGCAATATACCAGCTACGCCGAGTTATTTTCATCGTTTCAGTTGCAGTTTCCCTTGAAGGAGTGTGCAACGAGCCGATGTCGATCTGATTTCCCGGGAAATGAGTCGCAAACAGTAAACTGAGAGTTTCCGCTTTAGACTCAGTAAAGGTACCATCAGATTTTCTGAGTGCGTCTAGCCTAGTCGGTTTTCCCCGTTTGAGGACTTTAACCAACTTGCTAGTCGCACTCAGAGACTTGATCTCTTCGCAGAAGGTCCTATAAGAATCGTTCTTCGATTTACGAATAAGTTTCTTATATTCTTTCTGCTTCGACCGATACTTGTTCCAGTCATCTTCCGAATTTGATTTGAGCGATCTATTCAGAAGAATTCTGGCTTCCCTGCGAAGACCTTGGAGCTCGGCATTCCACCAGGGGACCAATTTCCTGCTGGGAGGTTTGCTGACAGGACATGCGAGTTCAAAACAACTGGTGATGACGCTATTCAGGTTATGAACAGCGTTCTCTACCAATTGTTTCGTTCTTAGCTTAGGTAGGGCCTGAGTGGATTTCTCAAGCTCCTCTCTAAACCGTACCCAGTCCGTCCTTCTCGGATTCCGTCTAGGCTGCAAGGAAGAAATCTCACAACCCAATCGGAATTCGATATATTTATGATCCGACAGCGTAGCATCAGGCAAGACTCGCCAGTTAGTGATGTCCTTCACATATCTGTTGGATAGGGTCAGGTCAATCACCTCCTGTCGTCTTGCCGTAACAAACGTTGGTTGAGAGCCAACATTGTTGATGGTAAGGTCAGACGAGAGAATGAAGTCCAACAGACGGTCCCCCCTTGTGTTACACTTGCTGCTGCCCCAAGCAGTGTTTTGGGCATTAGCATCGCAACACAAGATGAGACCTATCTTTTTGGCTTCACAGTACTCTACGAGTTCAGAGACTTCCTTCGGTGGTGGAGGTAGTAACGAATCGTAGGGAAAGTAGGCAGACGCAACGACGAAGTGTTCTATTGCTCCGTGCGTTTTGTAGCTTACTCGAGCAGCCACCAGATCTTGTCCACAAAAGTGTCCAAGTTTGGTTGCCGATAGTGAATTCGATATGATGAGGCCGACCCTAGGCCTTTCGGATCGGTCATCATAAAGAATCATAGCATCACGTATACCACCAAGGCCACATAGGCGATTATTCCACACCCACGGTTCCTGAATGGATACAATGTGATGATTTGTTCTACTACATGCAATTCTACTACTTAAAAGAGCAGTAGCGGCCTTGCAATGCTGTAGATTGATCTGGATAAAAGCTATCCTGACCTTTTCAGAGGAGATGGCCGCCTCTTTATAAGAGAGCTGCTTCTCTCGACTCTTTACGGTCATTTGGATCTCCTTCTGGGAGGAAGGGGTTTTGTTGTGTGATGTGCCCGCCTCCGAGGAGTGGTTCTTGGCTATCTTCGCCTTCTGGCCTATGCTTTGATCCTTCTGGGTCGCCACATCTGCCATTTGACTCCGATTTCCCACCGCCCCATCGGAGAGGGAGGCATCGCACACTCTCTCCCTAGCGAGGCTATCCCCAGCGGCGGTCTTCCGTTTGCGGGATCCTTTACCTTTTTCGGTTAAAGCACCTGCTCCCTTCGGACGTCGGTTCGGGACAGCCTTACCAGTTCGAGGATTGCTAGGACCCGTAACGACTTCGCCTTCTGCGTTCGGAGTCTGCCTGTCAGCCCCACCACCTTTTTCGGCGGCAACGCTGGCCATAGCAGAAACTTGACAGCTTCCGGCTCCGTCATTACGGGAACTGATCACGCTCTTACTGGGTAGTTGAACCTTCCCAGTAAGAGGAAGAGAGTTGGAGGCGCATGCCGAAAGTGCAGACATGCTTATGCCTCCTTCAGCAGCCTTTCCCAATCGCCGACGCTTTCCGCGCTGCGCACTTTTGAGAGAGGGGTGGAGCTCAGGAAGGAGGGTCGGATCAATTTCGGTACGAGATACCTCCGTCGACCTAACCCTCTTAACTGGTTCCCCCAGAGGTTTAGCCTCGACCATTCTGCCTTCGGCTTTGTCAGCCTCTTTGCACAATTTTCGGGCACGCCTCTTACCTCTACTTTTTGGGCACTTAGCAGTGCATTCAGCAGTACGTCCCAATTCAGGAGCGCGTTCCACCTTTGCGGTTTCACGTGCCGCGCCATCATTGGTGTCGCCTCCGCTGGATGCACCGCTCATGCTCAGTCGGACCAGGTGGTCAGACAGTGAGCCGCTGGGGCCGGTGTCGTTCCGGGCTGCCGTAGGGTTAAAAATGAATGTTGGGGCCTCCAGAATCCTTGCCCCGGCCGCGATCAAAGAGGTCGCGGGTGGATTTCCGCTGCTGCGAGTACCACCTGGAGTACACAATTCCTTTGGTTTGTCCATTCATTTTTGGGTCTTCGAGTCTTAGTTCGAGGTCTACGACCTCTTAAGCCTCCCGCCACGACAAGGCGCCCGAAGAAGGGAGGACCGATTTGTTTTAGGACCCTTGTTGCGAGAAAGGACGCGGATGCTGTTCCGTAAGTGACGGTTTTCAGAATATAATCGCGGGGTTCTTGAGAAACTTCCTCCCTCCAAACGATCCGTTGGAAGTGGGTGTCCTCCGAGTGAACGAGGATTTGCCGATACATCTTCGCGATCTTCCGAAAGCGGAATTTAATGACACAGGTGAATAAATCATTTTGTATAACGGGTCCAACAAGCAAATAATCATTAAGGGAAAAACCATTCGTTGACTTAGCTGACGCGTTAAACACTACCCTTAACTTGGTGGTCGCACTACTAGTTTTAAGTACTGCATGGTGGGGAAGATAAAAAGCTGTACGCTTCATGTCACATGGTAACACCGGAGCCATATGACCCAAACGCTCATACTCACGCATAAAGCTCACGTATTCTTCCTTAAGGGTCGAATCCTTAGTAAAACGCCGTTCCATACTGTTTAACAGCTTTAGAGCCGTGTTACGAGAGTCATCAAATTCTACCGGAGATTTATTAAACGGTAACCTGACAACGTAGCGCCCTTCCGAATTAATGGTGTGAGTGGAAACGAAATGATTTTCAATAATCGAATCCGAATCATGATTGAGTCGAGATGCATCGCGAACATCCTCATGTTCGAAAAATTGTCTCAAAAGTGCGTCGAGATCTGCAGTTGAATGAAGGACACTCAACGCTGCTTTCAAATTCGCGGAGATATTGCTGGCGAGAACCCAACCAAAAATCGTATTTTGCGCAATAGGTGCACCTTCCGATAAGATTTCAAAGAATATGTCCGCGCCCAGTAAAACGTCGACCTTACTAGGCCGGAAACGAAGAGCATCTGCAAGAGGCAAGTGATTGAAATAGGATATATTTGCACAATAGAACGATGCGTGTGGCAGTTCGTTGGTTAGCGAAGACAAAATGAAAGCGTTCACTGTTAGCGCTGCTGATTTGCTGATTTTAGAAACGATCTCAAGTTTAACCTTACCGCGCGTACCTTGAGTATTTTCTCCCTGACCAAGTCCGACAATAGGGATTTTCGCGTGACTTCGGTTCAAACCTAACCTCTGAACACATGCCTCAGATATTAAGGTGGCTTGTGAACCCGAATCAAAATGTGCCCTACATTGTTGTAACTTGTTTTGCGAATCTTTAATGAGTACAATGGCTGTGAGCAATAACGAATATCTATCACGACACAACTGAGCCGAATTCACGTTGAAACCACGAGAAATATCGTTCGAGGTAGAAGGCAAGCTCGATAATCCGGTATCAAAATGTAGTAACGTGTTATGTTTTAGGTTACACATCTTGCAATGAGAGAACTTGCACTCACTAATTTTGTGCTTTGATCGTAAACAATTAGAACATATGCCGTTGGTTTTTACGAATTTTTCCCTAGCCTGCACTGCGAGGCCCCGGAATTACGAACACTGATACAATAGATGGGCTTGATTACATTTCGGACAAGAAGGTACGGTAGCGTTAAGAACCCGTTTTTCCGGCCTTTTACCGCCAAACCGATTTACCGTATCTGCGCGACCGACTTGCGACACTTGTAGACTTTCGAGTTCATTTATTCGCTCTCTTAGAAACTCAGTAAAATCAGAGAAGGAGGGTTTGTTGTTACTTTTGATTTTACGAATCCACAATATTCTGCTTTCAGTGTCTACTTTTTTCGATAAGAAATAAATGAGCAGCGTGTCCCACAAACTGACAGGAAGATCTAATGCACTTAGAGTGTTGGTATTTTCCATTGTAGTAGAGAACAACCGTTTGAATTCCGTTAGTGTATGTATGCAACAATGTAACATGGGCATAAGTGGTGAATAGCGATCCTTTAGTCAGTCGTCAGTTGTGAGAAGTAATATACAGTCGTCAGTTGTGAGCAGGAGTCAGTAGTGTACAGTCGTCAGTCGTGTCGGAGAAAAAGGCAGAAGTCAAGCCGGCCATTGTGCTTGTTTCCACGTTGAACCACAGTGGAATCCTATTCTACTATATTCTTAATTATTCTACAGTATTTTTTAATTCTTATTGTTTGTTACTTAATTAATTAATCTTTAACCTAATGAATTAACTAAGTGCATTAATAAAACATAAACCTTTTTACATTTGGGGGGTCGTCCACATTGAATTGCCCGTTCGGAAAATTAAAACTTTCAACGTAAAACCGTCATACAAAGAAAAAGACACAGTTTTTTTTTTTTTTAGTTTTCTTTTTTTTTACGATCACGAAGAAAGCGACACAGTTAGTTCATGAGTGTAAATCAGAAGCCGCGAAAACCCACCCTTAAAAGTAAACAGTCAACACCAGCAGTGCAAGCGAGGCAGATACATATACAATACACGATCGACACAACGCAAAAATACAGCCATGAACAATTCAAAGGAGAAGATGGAAAGCATACAGATAGAGTCGCAGATAGCGAACAAAAAGAAGAAAGTGAAAATAAAATTGCCGAAAACAACGCACTGCTAAAGCACTGCTAAAGCAGTTAGTGCAATTACTGACACTGAAAATTCAGGCAGATGAGATAAGCAAAGGCGATTCAAAGTTAGTTGCAGAGGATTTCTCTAAAATTATTCCCGATTTTGATGGGGAAAATATGCAGGTGCGCCAGTTGTTCACGAATTTCGAACTTAATGCCGACGCATATGAACTTAACGAGGAACAGAAAAACGTGCAAGCCCGTGCGAAGATGACACGCACAGCTCAGTTGTTTTTGGAATCGACCAGAGTGTACGAATACAGAGAACTACGTCAGCAGCTAATAGAAGAGTTCGAGCGCGGGTATGTGTGTAGCGCCGAAATACATAAAGAGTTGTGTGCGCGTACAAAACAGAAGGACGAAAGCTTTCACGAATATACCCTGCACATGAAACGCATCGCCGCACGTGGCCTTATCGATACCGAATCTGTAATTCGTTATATTGTGAAAGGGTTGAACGTCAAAAGTGATTTTAAATATAACTTATATAGTTGCAAATCCTACAAAGAGTTGAAAGAGAAATATGAGGTGTATGAGAGTGTTGAAAAAAATTAACAAAACACTAACCCAGACAGAAAGCAGTTTAAACCCAATTTCAACCAAAGCATGTATGCTAAAAGTGAGAAGAAACGGCATTGTTTTAACTGTGGCTCAGAAGAGCACTTGCGAAAAGACTGCAAAGGGGATCCGAGATGCTTTCGCTGCAACAGAAATGGGCATGTGTCAAGGGAATGTCCAAATGGAGCCGCTGTAAATATGATATATGAAGCTAAGCGACTCAAAAGGCTAAGGATCAACAACGTAGAAGTGGCCGCGCTGGTGGATACGGGCGCAGACGTTACCCTCTTGAAGATGTCGGTGGCCAATAAAATCAAGGATGTTGTTCTGTTGAGAGCACCGTGGCGCAGTGGGTAGTGTGTTGGCCTCTGACGCCGATGACACGGGATCGAATCCCGACACAGCCATGTCATCGAACGTGTTTTTCACTGTGTAGTAAAATTGTCATGAAAAGCTTCTCGAAATTCGCCGTTCGGAACCGGCAATAAACTGTAGGTCCCTTTCACCTATAGGAAAATGAAATCACACACAACATGGATGATTGAGAGAAGTTCGGCTCAGGTTCTTCATGGACTGTAACGCCAACTTACATACATACATACATACATGTTGTTCTGCAGAAGAGCATGACAACGCTTCGAGGATTAGGCAGAAACATAACGCGACCTGAGGGTTATTTCACAGCAGACGTGGTGGTTGACAAAATGCATGTGGCCCAAAAAGTTGTTGTGGTGGCCGACGACGCCATTGGGTGTGACGCGCTACTTGGTCAGATAATCAGATAAGTATATACAACATTGTTGAGACAAATAATGGTTTTGATATACCTTCCCAGTTCAAGGACGAGGTGCAAACAATGGTCAATAACTACAAACCAGCGGGGTTTACCCCTAAATGCCCAAACAAACTGAGAATTGTACCAGATGCCAATATAATGCCATTTAGGCATGCACCAAGTCGCATTGCAGTCGGAGAGATCGAAGCAGTAAAGAAGCAAATTGGTGAATGGCTCGTCGCAGGTATTATACGGCGTTCGTCATCAAATTTCGCAAGCCGTATTGTCATCGTTAAGAAGAAAAACGGAACTAACCGGGTGTGCGTCGATTTTCGCCAGTTAAACAAAATGGTGCTTAAGGATTGCTTTCGGGTACCGGTGATTGATGACGTGCTGGAAAAACTTCAAAAGGAAAAATACTTCACTATCATGGACTTGGAAAATGGGTTTTTCCATGTACCAATCGAGGAAAGCAGCAAGAAATATACATCATTTGTCGTCGAGAACGGATTCTACGAGTTTAACAGAGCGCCGTTTGGGTTTCGAAACTCTCCAGCAGCTTTCATTCGTTTCGTTAATTACGTATTCCAAAATTTAATGAACGAAGACGTACTGGATCTCTACATGGATGACATCATTATACATGCAGCAACAGCCGAGGAATGCCTCGAGAAGATGAAAAAAGTTTCCAACACAGCAGCAGCATACGGACTTAGAATCAACTGGAAGAAATTCCGTTTCCTGCAATCCTCGATTCATTTTCTAGGACACTCCGTTGAAGATGGGCAGATAAAGCCTGGTGTAGAAAAGACGAACGCAGTCAGCAAGTTCCCGGTACCAAGAAATATCAAAGCAGTACAAGCCTTTTTAGGACTAACGGGGTTCTTTCGCAAATTTATAAAGAACTACTCGCAGATGGCAAAGCCGTTGACAAACTTACTGCGGAAAGATACCGAGTTTAGAATGGACATAGAGGAGCTGAATGCATTCCGATTGTTAAAAGAGGCGTTGGTCAAAGAGCCTGTACTGAGAATATACAACAGAGATGCGAAAACCGAGGTACACACAGATGCCTCAAAGGATGGATTTGCCGCAGCGTTGTTACAGTGGTTCGATGGTCAGCTATATCCTGTACTTTATTGGAGCAAAAAGACCACGGAAGGTGAAGCACGACAGCACAGTTACGTACAGGAGACTAAAGCTATTTTTCTGGCGTTGAAGAAGTTCCGTCGATATATATTGGGTATTCCATTTAAACTAATAACGGATCGCGCCGCATTCAAGCAAACGCTGAGCAAAAGGGACGTACCGCGTGAAGTTGCACAATGGGTCCTTTATTTACAAGATTTCGATTTTGACGTGGAGTACGGAGCAGGTGAACGACTGAAACATGTAGACCGCCTCAGTCGCTATCCTCAGCAGATTATGTTGGTTTCATCAGAAGTGTCAGCTCGGGTCAGAAAAGCACAACAGGACGATGCAATGATTAAGGCCATTACAGAAGTGCTTGCCGATCATCCGTATGGGAACTTTAAACTAAAAGGTAGTCTCATGTTCAAAGCAGTAAACGGTACCGATCTTCTGGTGGTACCAAAACTTATGGAAAGGGAAATTATAGCTGACGCTCATAATGTGGGACACTTTGCCGTTCAAAAAACCATGCACGCCGTCCAGCAGAAGTATTGGATACCACACTTGGAGAGCAAGGTCGAGAATGTCATAAGAAACTGTGTTAAGTGCATTATCTACAACAAAAAGCTGGGCAAAAAGCAAGGCTTGTTGCATTACATCGAAAAAGGAGTCACGCCGCTACACACATTACGTGTGGACCACCTCGGTCCTATGGATGCAACCATAAAGCAGTATAAGTATATCTTCGCCATGGTGGACGGATTCACGAAGTTCGTTTGGCTATATCCGACAAAGACTGTAAGCTGCGAAGAGGTACTCAGGAAATTGGCCGAATGGACTGCCGTTTTTGGGAGTCCAGTTCGCATGGTTAGTGATCGAGGGGCGGCGTTTACGTCAAGTATATTTCAGGAGTATACACAAAAAAATGGCATAGAACACGTATGGAGCACCACAGGGGTACCAAGAGGAAAGGGTCAAATTGAAAGGGTTAATCGGTCGGTGTTGGCCATCATATCGAAATTATCATCAGAGCAGCCGGCACATTGGTTTAAGTTTGTGCCAAATGTACAAAAAGCAATAAACAGCGCTATTCATGTTTCCACTAAGAAATCCCCTTTTGAACTGATGTTTGGCGTCAAGATGAATAACCTCTCAGATGATCGTATGCTGCAGCTGCTTCAAGAGGAGATGTACGACAGATTCGATGAAGAAAGGCAACAGGTGCGTCAAAGGGCAAGAACAGAAATCCAACAGGCTCAAGCCACTTACAAGGAGCAATTTGATAAGATACGAAAAAGTGAGTATGGCTACAAGGTAGGCGATCTAGTGGCAGTGCGTCGGACACAATTTGTGGCTGGAAGAAAGCTGGCAAGTGAATATCTAGGACCATACGAGATAACCAAGGTCAAGCGTAATGGCCGATACGAAGTTCGCAAGGCTGCAGACGTCGAGGGACCCAACAACACGGCCACAAGCTGTGACAATATGAAACTATGGAAGTATGCAGTAGACAACGAGGATCCCTGGTCATCGGAGGCCGATGAATAATCAGAATGGCCGAATGCAACAATGTAACATGGGCATAAGTGGTGAATAGCGATCCTTTAGTCAGTCGTCAGTTGTGAGAAGTAATAAACAGTCGTCAGTTGTGAGCAGGAGTCAGTAGTGTACAGTCGTCAGTTGTGAGTAGTAGTCGTCGTGTCGGAGAAAAAAGCAGAAGTCAAGCCGGCCATTGTGCTTGTTTCCACGTTGAACCACAGTGGGATCCTATTCTACAGTATTTTTTAATTCTTATTGTTTGTTACTTAATTAATTAATCTTTAACCTAATGAATTAACTAAGTGCATTAATAAAACATAAACCTTTTCACATGTATGCATGTATGTATGTTGGCGTTACAGTCCATGAAGGACCTGAGCCGAGCCTCTCTCAATCACCCATGTTGTGTGTGATTTCATTTTCACATAGGTGAAAGGGACCTACAATTTATTGCCGGTTCCGAACGGCGAATTTCAAGAAGCTTTTCATGACAATTTTACTACAGGAGGTTTTGTCAGAACCCCGCTGAGGAGAAACACCGTGAAAAACACGTTCGGTGACATGGCTGTACCAGGATTCGATCCCGTGTCATCTGCGTCAGAGGCCAACACACTACCCACTGCGCCACGGTGCTTCCGTTAGTGTACCCTGCTTTATCACCGGTTGCTCGAAAATTTTATCTAAATGAGAAATCATAATAAACTGCGGTTTATCATAATGGGCCTTAATAGATCCCACGCAACATTAAAATTTTCATTACTGAGCGGCAGGTGTTTCACTACAGAACCCGCATCTCCTTGCAAATGCGTCTGAAGGTATTCGAGTTTTTCAACACCGGTTAACGCGTCTTTTGCAGCGACGATTGCTTGAAATAAATCCCGAAACCGAACCCTTTCATCGAATCTACCGGAAAATTCCGGTAATTTAACTTCGGGCAGCCTTGAGAATGGCTCTTTTTTTGAGATCGTAATCGCTCTCTGGGGCTTCTCCATCACTGATTTCATCATATCATTCAAAGAACACTGATTTTCGACAAGTGTTTTCGATGTCTTATTCAAATCACTTTCAATATCCGCATCGCTGGTACCGACCAGCATTTCCGATAACTTCGCGGGCGTACCGTAAAACGTGGATTCGAAATCGGCGCGATAAATTACTTCTTCGTTCATATCACTATCGCTGATGCATAACGCTTCAATTTCACACTGAATCCGCTCGAAATCCCGCATGTATTGTTCTAATTTCATCTGTCGAACTTTGCACTGGGCCAGAGGAGCACCCGGTGCTTCGCAAAATGTTGAGATAGGCGTTACTTGGCCTTTCAGTGCCGCGCGTTGTCTCTTCAGCGCTTCCATCGTGAGCACAAAGCAATCCAATTACCGAGTTCACTATATTATGCCCCGATTAATTTAATTAAAACTATTCGGCTCGAAGGACCAACTGTTTGTCGCGTAAATTGCTGAAGAGAACCCCGTCTAACCGAACTCAAAGGCAACTGTACCGAAAGCCTAACACAAAAAAGAAGAAGAATGTAAAGATGTGTTGCTTAATCTGCGGTTGCGTTAAGACTTCTTTATTGTTCTTCTTACAAGCTTGACATGACGTACGCATGCATAAAAAACTAAGTGTCAAAGTAATTATTTTTAAGGGTACATTTACATTGGCGTAATAGTAACTAATTTTTTTTTCTATGGCATTTATTAATATATACAATAAACAGAGCTTCTATCGCTTATCGGCGAGCAATTTGGCTAGATGATTTTCAGCAACTGTTCGATCGGCCAATTTTTTTATCATCAAAAGGGTTTTTCAGAGACAAACAAATGGTGCCAGAACAGCGATCAAATTTTGAAAACTTCCTTACCAAATTTCTTCAATTTCTCGATTGCTTCATACAAACGGTCGACTCGTACACAGTAAAGGACCGACTTAAACTTTTCGCCGAGTTAAAGTATGTGGCTCATAATTGACAATTTCCCTTCAGTTCTACTGAATTCTCAGCATCAACTTATTTGTCGTCAGTCCAGGCTTTAAAATGGTTTGCGGAGGATCACCGACCTCCGGCCAGTCAAAAATGGCTTTACGTTAATTCATGTGGCACGCCAAACATCAAGTTTCTATGAGAAATGTGCTTCTTCAGATGATTTCTCAGTGTCATATGGTTAATGTTAAGTACTTTCGCTATATTTTAACAGCTTGTTTATCGCCCCTGCTGAACAAGCTGCAAAATTTCATCAACTTTTTCAGTGACTGGCCGACCAAAACTAGCTTGTTTTGTGGCATTATAGTCTCTAGAGGTCCAGAGTAAAGCTTCTCTAAATCACCTATGCTGTGTGTGATCAATTTTTTGCACAGATGAAAGGGACCTACATTTTTAATGCCGATTCCGATTGGTCTGAGTCCGAGAAGCTTTTTCATGGTAAGTACACTACAGGGGGTTTTGAAAGTACTTCGCCGAGAAAGCACGCCGCGAAATAAACATTCGATGGTGTGATTGTTATCGGGATCCGAACTCGCTCATCGTGCCTAAGAGTTCAACACACAGAGTCCAATACACTAACGACGACGACCTCAGATGCATACATACATATGTATATGACAACGAAATTTCCGGAATGTGTTCGAAAAATACACTCCTGAGTATTCCGTTTACCCACGGCTTTCTCACCGTACACTTCACCAATTTTTCGGCATATTTTTACAGCATTCTTACCTTTCTAATAGTAAAAGAGGATAATACAGTGCGTTTCTTCAAATGTTTCATTTATATTCGGTTAGTCTTACCCAATATGTGGGCGTCAAAATCATTTACTGACAGAAAACTTTTTATATGACCCAATATTTTACACATTTGAATATGAAGCGTGATTTTTTGGAGATATGGACCTTTAAGTTGGCAATACTATTTTAACATGCGGCCGTCTTGTCAGCCGTGAAGTGATTTATTTTTAGCTTGGTGTGGCATTTCAACGTGAATAGACTGACGCCTGACTAACGCTTCCAAATTGTGCAAAACATAATGGTTCTGTTCGAAATACCTATCGCGCACTACGTCCATTTTACGATCAACATAAACGTCCATCAAAACAATCAATTCGATTAATTATGTAACGTTTTTGCACCACGTTTTCTCTAAATGATAACACGCATCCACAGAGACGTCGTACAGTTCGTACAGAAGAAGTCGTTGCTGCTGTAGAGCGTTGCGTAGAGGAAGACCCGAATCAGTCTATCCGCCATCGTGCACAGGAGTAGGATATGTAGGATAGATAGATTTTGCGGAAAGATCTTGGTTTTCGTGCTTACAAAATCCAACTCGGGCAAGAATTGAAGCCACAGCAAGGCGGTAATTGGGTGAATGGGCTTAAAACGAGATTGCAGTTGATCCCAATTTTCATAAGCGAATTTTGTTTAACGATGAAGCTCACTTTTGGCTGAATGGATAAACTGCCATATTTGGAGTGATGATAATCCTCAAGTGTATGTTGAGGCACCGCTATATCCACAAAAACTGGCTGTGTTTGGTGTGCTTTATGGGTTGGTGGAATAATCGGTCCGTACTTCTTAAAAAAAGAGGTTAGCCAGAACGTTACAGTCAATGGTAACCGCTATAGCGATATGATTACTGACTTTTTCGTTCATCAATTGAACAACCATTATGTGCAGGAGCTGTGGTTTCTACAGGACGGACGGCGCAATATGCCACACAGCTCGCGCCACAATTGATTTATTGAAGGAAACTTTTGGTAACCGCATAGTTTCACGTTACGGACCTCCATGAATTGGCCTCCAAGATCGTGGGATTTAACACTGCTTGACTACTTTCTGTGGGGATATGTGAAGTCGCTAGTCTACGCCGATAAGCCCGAAACGATTGACCACTTGGAGGACAACATTTGCCACGTAATTGCCGATATACGGCCACAAATGTTGGAAAAAGTCATCGAAAATTGGACCTCCAGATTAGACTACGTCCGAGCCAGCCGTGGCGGTCATTTGCCAGAAATCATACTTGAATTATAATGCCGGGAGATTATCTTTCGGATAAAGTAAATTTCATGTCAATTTAAAATAACCGTCTTTTTATTCCATCTCAAAGTTCTATACCTCTTAAAAAACCACCCTGTAATCCTTCTCCTTAGGATATTTTGTAAGGATATTGAAAAGGTAGTTCTTTTAAACGCAAGTTAAAAAATGGAAGCATTGAGGCACATTGACAAAATATTGAGAATGAATACATTATGTATCCTAATGACGCATGCCAAGGAGGGCTTTGTATAGCTACCAATTGAAAGCAGTGGGCAACACTCACCCATGCAAAGTTAAAATTCTAAAATTGTCTTATATGCATACAATACACTCAATGCATATAATTTCTGAAATAATTTAAACAGATGGCAATATCATGTGCAATGTGAACTGTCATATGGTTATTATTAAAAAGTAAACTTACGTACATAAGTAAATATATCAAAATCTCTTATCGCAAGGACACATTTAAAAATCTCTTACACTTTGATTCAATCCGATTGGATATTGTTCCACTCAGATAACTTTATGAGCTACATACATTTTGCGTATACGTACATAAGTAAAGAAAAAATATTTAAAATAAACATTGTATAAGCTGCATCTCATTTTACATGCAAACATGTACCCATATCTATCCAGACAGTATTAAATCAGAGTTTGAAATATGGCAAATGGTCGGCTTCGCTGCCTTTGTGAAAGGTACACTAAGTAGTTATGGTAAGGGGTACGCTCACTTCAGTTATATAAGTACATCACAAATTAATTCCACACAGTTGAGCCATGCAGCGTTTGTGATACAATCGACTGTGACTGTAACAACAAGGACAACGGCAACGACAACTATGAATTCGCCACAGATATTTATCATCTGATACGATGAAAAGATCCTTCAATGCCGCACCCTTTCTAACGTCACCCCTATATCCAACCACAAAGGCCGGAAAATCTGCTTGTGATGAAGTAAATGAAAAAAAAGGAAATCTCGATTCAGTGATATTGTGTGCCACAATCAATGACAGATTCCATGAATATACATACATACATATATGTATATGCAAATGCTACAGGCTCACGGGCAACTTTAAAATGGGTTGTTACCGTACGGTAGTATGGGCGTCTATGGCTACCCTAGCTGGTGTTGTTTGCCGCCATTAGAATTTGCAATTGGATATCTCCGTTTTATAATGCGCTACCGCCTTTTGTTTACGACCATATTAACCATCAACCATCAGCTCACCCATTGACTGATAGAAGGTTGATATCACGATATGCATGATGTGGACGTGAGTGTGGATTGGGACGTGAGTTCAGAAAACGCATGATGTGGACCTGAGTGTGGGTTAGGACGTGAGTACATAATGTCCTGTTGGCAGGAAAGTTTTTAGTTATTGTTATCGTACGCAGTGAATAGATCGAAACACCTGTTATCCCGAAATGGATAGAATGGGCTAGTTAATAACATAGTCATGTGATAAGGATATAAGAGGATTATGTTTCAATTGAAGCGTGCTTGGTCATAATTAGCTCCTACGCAACTGCTACTTATTTGGTTACAGGGAAATTCCACGCAGCTCTGTAAGTACTAGAGTTCATAATAATTCGTCGAAATAAAGAAGTACTCGTTCCTTGAGTTGATTGTGCCTTAAAGCTTTATCAAGATTATCTATTAACTTGACAGGTTGCCATATGTTATTCGACTTTTAAGGGTACACGAGAATGTAACTCGGCTGATGGAGGTCCGAATTATCCACAAAGGCAACAGTGTATGGCCTATTTTGAACTTGAATTGCAAAACATTAATACGAACAATTTATGTAAAATTTGCAGGAAATAATAACTCAAATGACAAATTATAAATTCTTCAAAAACCGTTTTCAAAAATGTGGTCTAGGTTCGACCCGCAAGGCCCATACGACTAACTTCCCACTGGGAAAAATGAAAACACCCATTCAATTTCATTATTTTTTTTTTCTTTTTTAGGGTTCCGTACCCAAAGGTAAAACGGTACCCTATTACTAAGACTTCGCTGTCCGTCCGTCCGTCTGCCACCAGGCTGTATCTCATGAACCGTGATAGTTAGACAGTTGAAATTTTCAACTAAAAACAGAATAAAATAAATACATATTTAAGGAGGAGGGCTCCCATACAAGGGACATGAGTTTCATCCAAAAAATCCCCTTGATCACATTCTAACCTAAGGTTAGTCGACAATATCCCGCAACAAGTAGCAAATTTTCGAGCTTTGATCTCTATTGTGTCTTTGATGTAATAATCCAAGTTGCAACCCTCGATGCAGGCCTCGACCAGTATGTCAAATCCGGCGTAAACAGGGGCTGCCCGCAAGGTGGCGTTATGTCTCCGCTGTTATGGTGCATGGTGGTCGATTCTCTGCTTGATGCTCTCAATGCCCCTGGAATCTATGCCCAGGTCTATGCGGATGATGTATATAATCTCATATGCATCGGTTGTCTGGTGGAACAGACTAAAACGCAAACAAGTCGTAGCCTCTTTCACCAAACTCCAAAGAACGGTTTATCTCAGCTGCACGGGGGCCTTCCCCAGCAAGTCGGGCGCTGCTCTAGATGCTATGATGAACCTTCCACCTCCTGATATATTTATCAGAGGGTCTCGTCTGAAGAGAAATGGCTTTTGGTACAACTCGCATCGGAATAACAGTGTGCTTATGCAAGAATTGTCCTGTGACCCCTGTCTGATGGACATGCCTTCTGACGCACTGACGCCCGTTATTCTACTACGCCGTAATTTCACAGTCGAGTTATCATGGCGTAAGGATTGGCTATGGCTGGATACTGAACCTGGAAAGGATAGTCTTCGCATTTTTACGGATAGCTCCTGGTCTGGGCGGGGGTCTGGTGCTGCGGCCTTCTTTGAGCGCGAAAACATCCGACTGCATCTCTCCTTAGGAAAATATTCGTCTGTCTTCGAATAAGAGATATACGCAATCCTAATGGCCATGCAAATGTTGTGAAGCACAGGTGGAAGGGGGAAAGCATATGCGTCTGTAGTGACAGCCAAGCTGCACTAAAAGCTGTATGTAACCTCTTAACTAGCTCCAAATTAGTGCTTGAACTCAAGTCCTTCTTGAACAGAGTCGGCAGACTAAATTCATTAGGGCTTGTATAGGTTCCAGGCCACTCTGGGATCCCAGGAAATGAAATGAGATCTCTGATGAATTATCCAGAATGGGTTTCAGAGGGGAGCTTCTCAGGACCTGAACCCGCTCTAGGTCTACCTGCGTCTACGGTAAATTCCTACATTAACGATTGTGTATTTAATACACACAACCGTAGATGGAGGGATTGTCCAGGTTGCAGGATGACTAAGCGCGTATACCCTGATGTCTGCAAAAAATCTGCAACATTCCTCCTGTCTTTAAAGAGCGTCGACTGGAGAAGGCTTGTCAGAGTTATCACGGGCTATTACACTTTTGCCAAGCATCTCTACGAGCTTGGCATCAGTGAGACGCCCACCTGTGCTGCATGTTGCGAGGCGGAGGATGACACTGCAGAGCATTTCCTCGGTGATTGTCCCGCCTTGGCTTGCGCTCGGTGGCGCACTCTTGGAGCCTTAGCTCTACATCACTGAAGCTCCTTCAAATGTTTCTCCGGAAAATGGGGAAAATACAGTAATGTGAGGTGTCTGTCTGGAGTATAATTACGAACAACCAATAAGAAATACCTATTAAACTTTGATGATCTCCATTGTGTGACTGCTAAGTTAATCCTTGATAGATTAAGATATCATGTGTTGCAACAAATTCAATTGTTGTGAAATAAACTTTCGATCATATCCCACAACCAATAACACACTTCCAAGCTTTGATCCCTAGTGTGTCCTTGATATATTAATCCTAGCCGCAAACCTTTTTCCCATAATTATTGTTATGTGTTGTTGTTGTTCACCTTTTCCCCTCTTTGCTGTCAAGTTAGATAATTGAATTGAATTCAATGAACATTTTGATGATCAACTATCTCATCATGGAGATTTTTGATCATATCAAAGTATGTAATATGCCTATAACCTGCCTGCAACCAAGATCTGCCATAATGCAAAAAAACGTTTTAAACGGATTAGCCGTTTTAATGTGATGGCTTGTGGGGTAACATACAACGTCTCTTTCATTTGTATGTACCTATACAGATGGTACGGAACCCTTCGTGCGCGAGTCTGATGCGCCCTTGGCCGGTTTTTTTAGTTATTTGATTTCTAACAAAAATCGTTCGGGCCGATTTCGGTGGAAACTTCATCAGTTCTAAGCTACGTACATAATTACGCTCGAATGAAACTAACCCCATGTCAATATCATCTTTGGTTCTCGGGGTAATCGGCACGCACATACGTACATACGTGCACACACACACTTACGCAAACCTTGGATTTGGATTCTGGTGCCCTTGAAACGTAAGGATATGTCAAAATTTGGAATTCGCAAAATCGGGCCCATTTATAGGTTAATAAAACATTAGACATATCATTTTAGAAAAATAACGCAAAGGCAAACTAAGGCCAAAGAAAGAGGTACAAATTCGAAAATTGGAGAAACTATTTTAAACTACCATGTCACTTAATCTAAATTAAATTGGACGTGTACATAGCCGAAGGTCATAGATGCTGTGGCTATATACATATGTACCTACCTATGTGGATAGCTATTTTAAAATTTTAATCGTAAATTAGCTTTAAGTAAATAAATAAATAAATACGCACTGACACGGAATTGGGTTCACAAGTTTGACGTTTCTCAACTGGAATGTTTTCCAAGCCTCTTGCATTTCATTCCAATGATGCTCTTAGCTTCATTTCATAAATTTTCGACTTAGTCGAAACACCAATGTCTTGGAACTTCATATTGGAAGTATGCTTTGTCAAAGTTGTTTGCAGGGCATTTTTAAGACTATCAACATAAGTTGATATGCGACACAAAGGTCTTACTCCATGCCATGAGAAACATACCCATATCATGGACTTCCCGCCAGGTATGTATGATGGGATTTCTCATCAGCGGAGTAATACGTTTTTAATGTTCATCATGTTTGTCCAGAAAATATTTCTTCATTACTTTAAGCCATGGTCCCATCTACTCTGGTTTCTAGCAAAGCCGAGCCGAGTTACCTTAAAATGGCCACATTCTTGCTGTTTTTTCGGATAAATTTGCTTCATTTAGCCTTCTCCAAACAGTTCTAACATTGGTCTCAACTTCGCTTTCCTTTATAATACCTTTCGATGATTTAACAGGATCAGCCTTAGAAATCTGAATGATTGGTCGGTCAGTTTTTGTTTAAGGTTTTCTAACTTTGCCCAGTTTGTTCTCAAGTTTTCTCTTTAACGCATTTCTTACTATGTCCTGAGAGTAATCTCATCAATCATCATTTTGTTTTCTTTCCTTAACTGTCAAATTAATCTTCTTTCTTTTCTCATTTTTATTACAAATTACTGTAACGATGTATTATAAATCCGTCAATAATGCGGAATCATACTCTCTTATTGTGACAAACCCCCAACCAATTGTCTAGCTTAACGCGGTGTGGGGGCTTCTCACTAAAGAACAATCCACCCCGCCACCACCCTTTACAAACCTTATCCACTCCCATATCCATATCGAATTAGCAAGAGCCCCGATGATAAAAATAATTCATATTAGCCCCCAGCACTCTAAAAGCGGCCCCCAGCCTATCAGCTAATCACACCGCAAATAGAAGGTAAAACATTTTGGCAAAGAAAACTTCTCCCACACTACATCTGTCCCGAAACCACACTTATCGTCATCGAATCACATGTAGCCAACACTTTCGATACCTTTGTCATATTTGGCCAGGGAGAAGGTCATCCCGCAGAACTACGTCAGATGATTAGTCGAGGACGCGTTGAGACAAAATGCAGAACTCATAATCGGCACGCACGCAAGCGCGCATCACACGATCTGGGGCAGCAGCGACACAAATGGAAGGGGTGAGTGTCTACTTGAATTTATACTAAACTAAAATGTACATATATGCAACAAGGGCAATACTCCCATCTTCATTACGAAAAACCGAACGGAGGAACTTGACATCACTCTGGTGTCCGCATCGCTCACTAACAGGCTGGGTGGTCTCAGAAGAACATTCTTTTTCGGATCACCGTTATCTTCCCTACAGTCTAAAAACACCAGTCCAATCTCTAATCAGCGCTCCTCTAAACCCAAGGATTGGAAATGTTATAAGGCACTGGTAGGCAATTCCGTAGTGAAAGCCATCCCTAATCCTCCATTATCTCCGCCGAATATAGACACGCTGGTCGATATCGTAACACAAACATTAGGCAACGCACGAATTACCAGCGGTGCAAAACACAAGCCCAAGAGGAAATCGTATCTACCTTGGTGGAACGCTAACTTGGACAGGCTCCTAAAAGTATGTCGTAGACTCGAAGTGTACCGGAAACGACACAGACTGGAGCCTATACAAAGAATCACTAAGGGATTATACAGAAATGAAATCAGACGCATTTAGACTAAAAAAATCCTCTCAAAAGATCCTTCAAATCCTAGCTGCCTACTCTCTAAAGGAGTATGGACTACGTCGGAGGAAGTAACACTTAATCTTAACATGCACTTCCCAGGCTGCTCTGAATTACAAAACTCAGAGCAAACACGGAGAAATCAGACTTCTCCAGTTAGAGAGAGACAGTGCGATCAAATAATATCCAAAGACAAAATCACTTGGGCTATAAAAAGTTGTAAGTCGCCGGGGCCAGATGGAATTTACCCCATCGAACTTGCACAGACTATGGAATGGATAATACCATGGCTGAAAATTATCTTCAAAGGATGTCTAGTCTGGAGACACCAAAGGATGTCTAGTCTGGAGACACCAAAGGATGTCTAGTCTGGAGACACCAAACCAGAAAAGTGGAAGTACGCAAGGGTAACTTTCATACCAAAAGGCAGGCAGAAGTTCGCACACTACACCCATCTTTCTACCTTCCTTTTTACTAAAAACCCTGGAAAGACTGATAGACGTACATATACGACACAACCTTGATCCAGCGTTAGTCTCAATGGCACAGCATGCCTACTGCAATGATGAATCGGCCTTGCCGCCGAGGAGGCACGCCGCGAAATAAACATTCGATGGCGTTGGAGTTATCGGGATCCGAACTCGCTCATCGTGCCTCAGAGTCCAACACACTAACAGCACGGCACCCTTCGAGAAGAGACTCTTTTAGAGTTTATTGGCGATTTGCTTTCAAGCCAAGTTACCACCAGATCGCACTCCACAAGGGGAGGTTCTCCCTGCTCCTCTCTGGAACGTTGTCGCAAACGAATTACTAACTAAAATAGAGAAGGTAGGTAGGTAGGTAGTTTCGTAGCCACCCCAGAGTGGGAAGAATACACTTAGGCCAGAGAGACCCGTTGTGTTGCTGGGATTTGTCCCCCTATTCATGGAAGCATTTAGTGCATCTTAAAAAGTTAAGAAGATCAGTTATCCTGCAATAGTCTAGTAGTTTTAGAGCTTGTATCAGGTTTAATTTTTTGCAGAATACTTCCGTCTGACCGGGTATGTTATTTTAAATTTCCACCCAAAGACTGTGGTGGACTCTATGTGGTCAGAGTTTTCTGCCATGGTTATCCTGTTGTTCAGGATGGAGGAGTGGCCAGTGATACAGCTCGTCCACTTGGAGTTGGCTTTTAGTCTTATTGCCGTGTATGTGGCTATTTGCTTACCAAGTACATCGATCATGTTGAGCCTCGTTGATGCACAAATGCTAAGGTATTTGGCACTGGGGGAGTAGGTTAACCCGGAACCAAATAGAGTGATTGGGCAAGTTTCTGTTATTGTATGCTTTCTTGTGAATGGCACAAGCTCTGTCTTCTGGGGACTTACCCTGAAGTCATTGTGTTGAGCCCATTTGCACAGTATGGAGAATGCCGTTTGCAAACGGTCATTCAGAGTGGGTAGGCATTTGCCCGAGATGATAATGGCAACGTCATCGGCGTAGGAAATACCGTCGATGCCTTCTTTCTCCAGTTTGGTCAGTAGTTCATTTGCAACTACATTCCAGAGAAGTGAAGAAAGGACGGCCGATATCCACGGCAAGCAGCTAGCCACTTACACGGCTGCGAAATTAAAGGTCAGCTATATTGCTATATTGCTGGCCACGCTTCTATCCTAAACGATGGGACACCTTTGGTAGAGAACTCCGAATACCCTGAGCCCACCACGGTCTTTGATAATAAGTTCAAAATAACCAACCCAGGAAGGAAAAAATAATCCCGACAAGCGTGACCCCACAGGGGCTGCGTCGGCTTTTACACAGATGGGCCAAAAACCAAAGACTGAGTGGTTACCGGAATCTTTTGCAAACAATTGATATTGAATCTGGCCTCTAAACTAACGGACCAGTGCAGCGTCTTTCAGGCGGAGCTGCTAGCAATAAAGGAAGTTTTGTCATGGCTAAGATGGAACGTGATATCTGTCACAGATATTCGAATTTCCACTGACAGTTGAACTGCTTGCCACCGATCTTTAAACTAGATGGCTGAACAGTTTAATATTCACCTCTTATGTGCACCAGGACACAGCCACAGTTGAGGAAACGAGAGAGCTGACCTGATCGCCAAACAGGGTACGATGCAACGAACCAACATAGCATACGCTGGTACACCACTAGCAGCAATTATATTAGAGCTAATGAATCAAGGCATGGCTGAGATGAACCTGAGATGGACCCAATGACATACCTGGCCATACTCTTGCCACGACGCGACCGACAGCGAATCACAGAACTAGTCTTCCTACAACGAACCGACATCAACTTAATCGTTGGTCACTAGTCACTGTCTTATTGGCAGTCATGCACAAAGACTACGGCAAGTTTCGGATGATTTCTGTAGGAGCTATGAAGGCGAAGAGGAGGTTGAGTCCATATAACGCCTACTCTGCGCCTGTCCGGCCCTCTGTCATAGTAGGAAACAATACTTCAGATTCTACGACCTATCTGGCCTTCAGCGGATAAGGAAAACTGATCTTAATTTCGTAAGAAGTACAAAATGGTTCTATGAATAGACCCTCCTCGTAGCAAGACAAGGGGCCTATCTGGCCTAGGTGTGTACTCACCCCCTCCGGGGAGGCTGGGTATTACCTACCTATTGTCACAAAAAATCTTTCTGTTTTGCCGAAACTAACGGTTCAGCAAACATTGTGAATTAAGAGTAAATGTGATGTGCGTGAAGGAGAATGAAAAAATATGGAAAAAATCAAGAATTACTTGAGCCGCACCTAACTAAAAGCTGTATGTACATATAGTATATTCTATTAGGTTGTTCAAACCGCAATCCACAGAACAGCAGTGGAAGCATTGCCACCGCGCCATCAGAGACGCTTCCTCTGTTGTGTTGGGCTTTAAACCAGGGCCAGCTAGAAACCCTTGATTTTGATGAGCAATGCGGGCAAGCCCAAGTAGCAAAGCAAACTGCCTACAAATTCATCCTATACAGATGGATGAGAGCTGGCCGTGAATATAACGACCACAAAAGGTGGGAGGAAAAAAAAGGGATCATGAAAAGCGAGAAGATGGAGAAATGGTACCACAGAAATGACGCTCGGAAGTTTTACGAAAAAGAAAAACGAACATGCCTGAGCTGTAAAGCCAAAGCGGAAACCTGTAGGGAAGAAGACGGACTACTAGTAGTAGAGTCACAGTCGATGCTGAGGATATAGACTGTTTAACGGCCATGGCGCAGTTAGTAGTGTGTTGGCCTTTGACGCCGATGACACAGGATCGAATTGCGACCACAGCCATGTCATCGAACGTGTTTTCACGGTGCTTCTCCTTAGCGGAGTTCTGACAAAACCCCTTGTAGTATAATTGTCATGAAAAGCAACTCGAAATTTGCCGTTCGGAATGGGCAAAAACCTGTAGGTCCCTTTTACCTATGGGGAAATAAAATCACACACAACATGGATGATTGACAGAAGCTCGGCCTTGGTCCTTAATTGACTGTAACGCCAAAGTACAAGTCCACAATATACCAAATATTTACACTGCAGCAGATCTTGGAGAAGACCCAAGCATACCAAATCGACACCATTTCGTCGATTTCAAAGCTATACGGAGACATGTCAAGTCGCCACATGCCAAATTCGTCATATTGTGCAGGATGGCAAAGGATAATTCTCGCCACTCTATTAAATTCAGTAGTGAATAAAGCAAGACATTAGATGCTAAAAAAAGGACTTAAAGGTGACGCGATGTTATGTAATTTTTACAACATCGTGCTTGAAAACATCATACGAGACTCACTGGCCAACACAAGAGGTATGATCTATTTCAAGTCTGCGCAACTGCTTGCGTACGCGGTTGACATTGACGTAATTGGACGAACACAACGAGGTGTCAATGAAGCGTTCGAAAACATTGAGGTAGAACCTCGAAAATAGATCTTTTGGTCAACGACGGTAAAGCGAAATATATGCTGTCAATCAAAAACGACGCAAAACACCGACGTTTCGGCCAGAATGTCACAATTGGCAGCTACAAATTCGAAATGGTCAACGACTTCGTCTACCTTGAGCCACTAGTGACCAGCGCAAACAACACCAGCGCTGAGACCAAAAGCAGAGTTACTCTTGCTAATTGAGAAGTAGAACCCTCTCTTGAAAGACCAAAGTTATGTTATACAAAACCTTAATCATGGCGCAGAGGCCTGAACCTTAATGAAAGCGGATGACGAGGACCTCGGTCGTTTCGAAAGGAAAATTCTGGGATCAATCTATGATCCCGTTTGTATAAATGGAGTGTGGAGGAGAAGATATAACGACGGATTATACGGGTTGTAAATCGACATCAGCCTAGTATATCGCCTACGGATCCAACGTCTAAAGTGGCTAGGCCATGCAGAGTGAATGGATAACACAGCTCCGACCTGAAGAGTCTTCGAGTCCAACCCCGGGGACGATGCAGCCGAGGACGACTGAATCTAAGGTGGCGCACACGGGTGGAAGGGGACCTTAACCAACTGGGAGTGCGTCGCTGGAAATCTTCTTCTTCTTAACGGGCGCTACAGTTCGGGGTGAACCTGGGCCTCAACCAACATGCCCCCCAACTAGCACGATATTTTGCTAGCCTTTTCCATTGCCGCACACCAAGTTGGCTGAGTTCCCCTTCCACCTGTGTGCGCCATCTTAAGTGCGGCCGTCTTCTGCTTCTTCGTCCCTCGGGGTTAGATTCAAAGACCCTCCGGGCTGGAGCTGTCGTGTCCATTCGGTCTACATGGTCCAGCCATCTTAGGCGTTGAATCCGTAGACGCCTGACTATACTCATGTCGCTGTACAGGCCGTAAAGTTCGTGTTGAATCTTTTCCTTAATCCCCAGTCTGCGTTCATAGGCCCGAAAATCAGACGCAAAAACTTCCTCTCGAACCGACCAAGGGCCTCCTCATCCGCTTTTGATAGGGTCCATGCTTCTGTGCCGTACAACAGGACCGGGATGATAAGGGTCTTATATAGAGTCAACTTTGTCGTTCGGGAGAGGGCTCTCTTACTCAATTGCCTCCTGAGCCCAAAGAGACAGCGATTGGCAAGAGTGATTCTGCGTTTGGTTTCGGAACTGATGTCGTTGTTCCAGGTCACTGCGGAGCCAAGGTAGCCGAAGTCCTTAACTACCTCGAGCTTATATCTGCCAATATAAACGTTATGGCCAAGACGTCGGTGGTGAGCGTCCTTTTTTGATGACAGCATATATTTTGTTTTGCCCTTGCTTACCACCAAACCAATTTTCGCCGCCTCCATCTCAATACTCGCAAGCGCCTCATTGACATCTCGCTGTGATCTACCTATTATGTCTATTTCGTCGGCGTATGCAAGGAATTGCGAGGATTTGAAATAGATTGTGTCTCTTGTACTCTGCCTCTGGTAATCTGTCGATCTGCCGGACATTTATGGTGGCCTGGTAAGTTGTCGAGCTGCGGGACACCTATGGTGGCCTGGTAATCTCTCGAGTTGCCGGCCAGTATGTGTCTT
Source organism: Eumerus sabulonum (assembly GCA_951905685.1). Taxonomy (NCBI): domain Eukaryota; kingdom Metazoa; phylum Arthropoda; class Insecta; order Diptera; family Syrphidae; genus Eumerus; species Eumerus sabulonum. The sequence goes on along the minus strand of OX645060.1, from coordinate 145,613,697 downwards.
TTGCACAATCATTTCTAATATGATGATGAAGAAATCCCACGACAGCGCATCGCCCTGCCTAAATCCTTTTTTGACATCAAAACTATCGGTAAGGTGTTCCCCGATTCGGATGAAGCAGCCAGCATCCTGCATAGTCTGACGAGTTTCGCAGGTATGTCAAAGGTAGACATAGCGTTGTATAGCTCGTCTCTAATTACGCCGTCGTATGCGGCTTTGAAGTCGACAAATAGGTGGTGAGTGTCGACTTGAAATTCATTGGTTTTTTCCAGGATCTGCCTTAGTGTGAAGATTTGGTCGATGGTGGACTTTCCTGGCCTGAATCCACACTGGTAAGGACCTATCAGCTTATTTACTAAAGGCTTCAGACATCCACACAAAACGGCAGAGAAGGTTTTGTAGGCGATGTTAAGGAGACTTATTCCTCTAAAGTTGGCGCAATCAGAGGGGTCTCCTTTCTTGTGGATCGGGCATACGATGCTGAGACTCCATTCCTCGGGCATTCTTTCCTCTGACCATATCTTACAGATGAGCTGGGTGCATGCTCCTATCCAGGTCATCCCCAGCTGCCTTAAAGAGCTCAGCAGACAGTTCGTCTGCGCCAGCAGCTTTATTCGCCTTGAGTTTCGATATAGCAATCTTAACTTCATCGAGGTCAGGGGGACGGAATTCTCTGCGGTCTTCGTCGATTAGAAATGGATCATTCTGGCTGACAGCGGTATTTTGATTAACATCGCCGTTATACAGTCTGCAGAAGTGGTTTTTCCATAATCCCAGCATCGACTGCGATTCTACTACTAGGTGTCCGGTCTCATCCCTGCAAGCTTCCTTCCTGGCTTTATAACCTTGGCATGTTCGCTTTATCTATTGCTAAAACTTTCGAACGTCACGCCTGCAATAACACCTTTCCAAATCCTCAATCGCGCGCTTCTCGTGCTCTTTCTTCTTTCCTCCTCCCTTCTTTTTAACTCGTAGAGCTCAGGGGCGGCTCTTGTTCTTTTACGCAGCGAGGTCTTATATGCATCCCGCCTCGCTGTGTGAATCCTCCTGCCCTCATCATCGAACTGAGTGTTTTTTAGTGGTGGAGCCTTGATACCCAAAACTTCGGATGCAGAGCTTTTCAGGACTTGCTTGCAAAGGCTCCACTGCTGTTCTATTGATAGCGTCGCTGGAAATAGCTGGCAAAAAACCGTGCCAGCTGGAGAAGCTTTTTGGTTAAGGCACACAGCGCACTGTAGCGCCATGGCGCACTAGGTAGTGTGTCGGACTCTGGCGTGCGATGAGCGAGTTTGGATCCCGATAACACGGGGGATCCCGGGGATGGCCGTAGTGCAGAAGGTCGAAAGGTCCATAGTTCAAATTCGCTTCATAGCCAAGTAAAAAGTAATTCCTATACGGACAAAAAGTATGCAACGCAGTTGTGAATGGAAAGTGACCAGACGTACTGCCTGCAGGCATAACACTCACAAATATAGTTGACGTATATGGTCAACTATATATTTGAGAGCACCGTGGCGCAGTGGGTAGTGTGTTGGCCTCTGACGCCGATGACACGGGATCGAGTCCTGACACAACCATGTCATCGAACGTGTTTTTCACGGTGTTTCTCCTCAGCGGGGTTCTGACAAAACCCCCTGCAGTAAAATTGTCATGAAAAGCTTCTCGAAATTCGCCGTTCGGAACCGGCAATAAACTGTAGGTCCCTTTCACCTATGGGAAAATGAAATCACACACAACATGGGTGATTGAGAGAAGCTCGGCTCAGGTTCTTCATGGACTGTAACGCCAACATACATACATACACATATGGTCAACTGAAATTCATCCTCTGAGTATGCAATATTAAAAAAGTGCTCGAACGAATTATTACGGACTATAACCCAAATCGAAATTTGGTCGGCTCTCGTCCTATCTAGGACAACCACCCCTGAGAGTAGTGAACGAACATCAACGACCCAAACCACTGCACTCCGTTCAGGTTGTGTGTGTAACACCACATCATAAGAGAATATAAAACTCTTGAACCTGCGCGTGTCTCTAAAAACAAAAAAACAAAAAAACCAACGCCATCGAATTTTTATTTCACGGCGTCCCTCCTCGGCGGGGAGGGGTATACTTGCCATGAAAAAGCTTCTCGACTCGCGCCGTTTGGAATCGCCATTAAACTATAGGTCCTTTCACCTGTGTAAAAAATAAATCACACACAACATGGATGATTGAGAGAAGCCTGGCTCCGGCCCTCCATGGGCGGCAAGGCCACCATAGCAAAGCAACATAATATGTATGTATGGGTGGGTTGAAAAAAATGTGTTCGGATTCAAGAAAACCAAATGTACCTACCGTTGTGACGAGCCAACTGATGAATTAACACAAAAATTTGCCCTTATAGAGTCTAGAAGGGGGGGGCATGGGCTCGGACATACAGGGTAAAGTTGTTGATTGCTCTCAACCTGGCGAGATGCCAGCAACGATCCCTGTTTAAGTGCCCGGGTCAAGTTGACATACGGCCTCCTCGCGGCGCCCTCTGTATAGCCTCTTCGACAACCGTTGGGAGGTGAACAAACGTATGCAGCGAAAAAAACCCCGACCAGAATGGCGGTTGTGTGGCGGGCTAACAATCCGCCCACGTAAAAAAACCCAAAGTTATGAATGAGCAAGATGCCTCGGATACACGGACGGATACTCGACGACGACAACGCACGAAAAAGGAACACGATTTGCGAGTATGCTCCTGGAATGTCAGAACCCTGTACACTCCCGGAGCTGCTCATAAACTAGAAGGAATCCTCACGCAGTACAAGGCGGATTTACTGCGGTCCAGGAAATACGCTGGATAGGAAACGGTATGATTAGGAAGAAAAATTGCGACATTTATTACAGCTGTCACAAAAGGTTGCACTTACTGGGAAGCGGATTTGTCGTGGGAAAGCTGTTAGGGTCGAAGGTCATCGACTTTAAACCTATAAGTGTTCGCCTGGCTGTGATCCGCATCAGAGGCAGATTTTATAACATCAGCCTTATATGTGCACACGCCCCTACCGACGAGGCTGAAGACCCTATCAAGGAGGACTTCTATGACCTCCTGGACAACGCCTACGGAGCTTGTCCGGAGTACGATGTAAAAATCGTGCTCGGGGACTTCGACGCCAAAATCGGAAAGGAAAACACCCTTGGCGGAGTGATCGGAAAGCACAGCCTCCACGATACAACAACAGATAACGGCTTCCGACTCGCTGACTTTGCGACAGCTCGTAATGCGGTGATAAGTAGCACAAGATTCCCTCGCAAGCGAATCCACACAGCAACCTGGCGATCTCCGGACGGTCGAACCACCAACCAAATCGACCATGTGCTCATTGACGCAAGGCACGCGTCAAACATCCTGGATGTGCGAACATTCAGAGGGGCAAATGTCGACTCTGACCACTTCCTCGTAGCAGCAAGATTCAGAGCTCGACTGTCCAATGTCAGAAAGCTGCACCAGCCCATCAGGAGGAGGTTCGACACTGGGCGCCTGAGCACACCGGAGGTTGCCAGAGTCTACAGGGAGCAGCTGAGCGAAAGACTCTACGGTATGCCTACGTCGAACACAAATGCCAATAATATGTGGCTGCAATGCCGCTCAGCCATTCAGGAAGTAGCCGAAACCACCTTAGGATACCTACCAACCCCGACAAGAAACCCGTGGTATGATGGCGAGTGTGAGCAGAAAAAGACAGCAACCGACGAGGCGTACCAAAAGGCGCTGCAGAGGAAAACCAGGGCAGCGCGAGAAGAGTACCGAGCCAGAAGAAGGGAGGAGAAGAAACTACTGCGACGAAAGAAAAGAATCTTCGCAGCCTCCCAGCTCAAGGATATCGAGGAGTCTAGGGATAGACATAAAATACGAGCCTTTTACAAGAAAGCCAAAGGCCTTGCAGGAGGCTTCAAAAAGTGCACCCTGGCTCTTCAAAACTGCGAGGGTAATCTTGTCACCGACCCGCAGGGAATAGTGGATGTATTTAAGCAGCACTTCCAGCAGCTGCTTAACGAGCATGACCAAGAGAGAGTGGTAGGGACTGAGGAAATCCCAACTCCAGCCGCTGAAGTAGTCCTCCCACCCAGCATAGAAGAAGTCGGCACAGCTATTCAGAAGCTGAAGAACAACAAGGCCGCAGGCTCAGATGGCTTGCCATCAGAGCTCTTCAAGGCTGGCGGCGATGTTCTGGTAGGGAGCATGCACCAGATCATCTGCAGAATTTGGGAAGATGAGAGCATGCCCGACGACTGGAATACCAGCTCTATATGCCCCATCCACAAAAAAGGCGATCCTACCTCTTGTAAGAACTATAGAGGTATATCCCTGCTCAATGTCGCATACAAGATCCTGTCCAGCGTATTGTGTGAACGTCTAAAACCATTTTGCACCGCACTAATCGGCAGCTACCAGTGCGGCTTCCGGCCCGGCAAATCAACTATAGACCAAATTTTCACACTTCGACAAATCCTGGAAAAGACCAACGAGTTTCAAATCGATACACACCATCTTTTCATCGATTTCAAAGCCGCATACGACAGCATTCATCGTGAAGCACTGTTTGGGGCGATGGCCGAATTCGGGATCCCGGTAAAACTGATCCAGTTGTGTCGCGCCACGCTAAAAAACACGCGATGCACCGTGCAACTCGGTTCTAGGACCTTGGAACCATTCGAAACATGCACCGGATTTCGGCAAGGAGATGCGTTGTCATGTGACTTCTTCAACCTGGTGCTGGAGCAGATAGTGCGACGGGCAGGCGTCAACAGGGAAGGCACTATCTTTTACAAGTCCATCCAGCTGCTAGGTTACGCGGATGATATCGACATCATCGCGTGTTCTCGCCGTGGCATTGTGGAAGCATTCACGGCGATTGAAGAACAGGCGAAACGAATTGGCCTTAAGATCAATGAGGACAAAACGAAATACATGCTGTCAAGCAAAAACCAATCCGTCGCTCACCACCTGGGACAAAACATAACAATTGACAGCTACAATTTCGAGGTAGTTAAGGAGTTTGTCTACCTCGGGGCAAACGTAAATTCCACAAATGACACCACAGTGGAGATCCGGCGTAGAATCGCCCTTGGCAACCGCTGCTACTTCGGCTTGTCCTAACAACTGGCGTCAAAACTCCTCACTCGAAAGACCAAAGTAATGCTTTACAAAACGCTCATTCTGCCAGTCTTGCTGTACGGAGCCGAAAGCTGGACGATAAGCAGGACAGCGGAGCTGATTTTGGGTTCCTTCGAAAGAAAAATTCTGCGCCGGATATTTGGTCCTGTTTGTGAGGAAGGTGAATGGAGAAGAGGACACAACCGCAAACTCTACGAGCTGTACCAAGATGTGGATGTAGTCCGGAAAGCAAGTAGCCGTCGACTACACTGGCTCGGCCACATCGAGCGCATGGACATCAACGCTCCAGCTAAGAGGGTCTTCGACTCCGAGCCTCCTGGTTCGAGAAGAAGAGGAAGACCGAACCTCCGGTATAAAGACCAAGTAATCGCGGATGTAAGACATCTTGGTCTTGACAACTGGAAGCAGCGTGCCCGGGACCGTCAAGGATGGAAGGCAGCTGTAGCTCAGGCTCAGATCCTCCATGGATCGCAGGCCTGATAAGTAAGTAAGTAAGTAAGTAAGAGTCTAGAAGTGTGACGACTTAAGTGTTATGAAAATCAAGCAGTTGCTCAAATAGAGGGTCGCGTTTAAGCGAGTTCGTACGTAATTAATGTAGCTTAAAATCTAATATTGTTTTTGTTTTTACGAGTGATCATTATTTGTAGTGCACTTTTTGCAAGATTTTATTTATGTACATACATACGTATGTAGGTATGTTTGAGGCAAATCTCGCAAGCCTAATTTGACGCACTTCATCATAAGTGTAGTCAATAAATGATGGCATGAGAGATGAGAGTCTTATGACATATTAATAAGAAGATAAGGCGCATTCGTGAAATACAATAGCTGTACTGATGTTGGCGAAAGTAAAACAGACCAAATGAGTGAAATCATTAGATTCGTTCATATAGTTTTATATCCGAATGGGGACAATAAAAAACACGAGGAAAATAATTTTGGATTTATTAGGCAAAATGAACTGCTTGCAACAATAACCAAAAATAGAGTGCGTGGCGTCCTATTTCATTTTATAGAACTAGCTCTCCACTTTCGTCTTCTCAGAAGACGAGAGCAGGAGAGTGCTATATGGAAAAGACAGTTACGCTCGTGGTTCTCCAAGCCACAAGCGTGGCTGTGTACAGTATGTGTACTAATATTAATATTAGTACTAACTACTAATAGGGTGTGCATGAGTTTATATAACAATATAGAAAATGACATGATGAAAGTACGAGAATCTTACTTGGGTTTTTTTTTTTTTTTTTTTTTTTGATGACTTGAAAAACTGCTGAGGATATATCAAGGGACATTCAGCAAACAACAGCTGGAAAAAGATGGGCTGGATATTGCGTTATACGGGGCTCAAGGTTATGACAATGCCGCGACAATGTCAGGTTTCCATTGAGGGGTCAGCGAAAAATCCGAGAAATAAATCCAAAGGCACTTTTCCAGTCCCTGTTCGAAATATTCCTAGAATCTTTGCGGAGTTCATGCATTTGCATGCGTTCCTTGCAGCGTCACATATTTTGGAACAGTAGAGGATTGCTAAAAGAGAAAACTGGAAATAATTTAAAACGTTTGTATGATACTCGTTGGAGTGCTCATTACAAGTCAGTAAAAGTCGTAAAAGAAAACAGACAAATATTTGTGAGTAATTTGGAACATTTTCAAAATCCAACAAAAGCAAATCGAGATACCTACAAGACCAGGAGCAAGCTTGCTCCTGCCAGTTTTATGTGATTTAGCTTTTTTGACCTATTTACAACTTATGGCTTCCTATACTAGAGGAAGGGGATTTAGTTCAACAATTTTTACAGTCTCCAAAAATGAGTCTGGATACAGGAATCACCAAACTAAAAGTCCAAAATGAGTATTTAGAACGAACCACGATCGTCAACAACGCTGTAACTTTTAGCACTAAAAAATGCAATGATATGAACATTAATATCGAGAGGCGAGGAAGAAGGAACGTAAAAAGAACGATGCCGGCTGAATCAGCACATGACGTTCATTTATCGTATCAAAAAGAAATACCCGACGTATTTCAACGTTTGAATGCATAGATCTATTTATACAAGAAGGTTATAGATCTATTTATAACCACGGCGCCACGTCAAGAATGACAAGGATGACTCCGCCAAAGATGCGTTCTACGATCTCCTAGACAGAACGTATGCCCAATGTCCCAGCTATGTCATCAAAACTGTACCAGGAGTCTTCAGTGCTAAGCTGAGTAAGTAAAGCATCTTTGAACGAGTCATCGGCAAACATAGCCTACACGGCACCACCTCCAATAATGGACACAGGCTTATTGATCTTGCTACGGGGCGAAATCTCCTTCTAGCCAATACGCGCTTCCCGCACCTCGATATACACAAAGGCACCTGGCGGTCTTTTAATCAATCGACATTCGAACTTTTCGAGGGGCTAACACCGACTCGGACCACTATCTTGTAGTAGCCAAGATGCGCTTACGGATATCACGAACGCAGCGGAGTAGAATAAGAATGCAAAGTTATGACGTTGGAAAGCTACTATCGCCAGAAACCGCACGTGTTTTTACCGATCGCGTCTCCCTTAAGCACTCCAATACACATCCACGCTATCAATAGAACAGCAGTGGAGCCTTTACAAACAAGCCCTGAAAAGCTCTGCATCCGAAGTTTTGGGTTTCAAGGCTCCACCACAAAGAAACACCTGATTCGATTACGAGTGCAGGAGGATTCACACAGCAAAGCAGAATGAATATAAGGCCTCGTTGCATAAAAGAACATGAACAGCTCGTGAACTCTATGAGTCAAAAAACAAGAGAGAAGCATAGGCTTTTTAGAAGAAAGAGCACGAGAAGCGCGCGAGTGAGGATTTGGAGAGATGTTACTGCAAGCGTGACGTTCGAAAGTTTTATCAACAGATAAAGCGAACATGCCAAGGTTATAAAGCCAGAACGGAAGCCTGCAGGGATGAGAATGGACACCTAGTAGTGGAATCGCAGTCGATGCTGAGAATATGGAAAAAACCACTTCTGCAGACTGCATAACGTCGATGTTAGTTAATATACCGCTGTCAAGCAGAATGATCCATTTCTAATCGACGAAGACCGCAGAGAGCTCCGTCCCCCTGGCCTCGACGAAGTTAAGATTGCCATATCGAAACTCAAGGCGAATAAAGCTGCTGGCGCAGACGAACTGTCTGCTGAGCTCTTCAAGGCAACTAGGGATGACCTGGATAGCTCATCTGTAAGATATGGTCAGAGGAAAACATGCCCGAGGAATGGAGTCTCAGCATCGTATGCCCGATCCACAAGAAAGGAGACCCCTCTGATTGCGCCAACTTAAGAGGAAAAAGTCTCCTTAACATCGCCTACAAAATCTCCTCTGCCGTTTTGTGTGAATGCCTGAAGCCTTTTGTAAATAAACTGATAGGTCCTTATCAGTGCGGATTCAGGCCAGGGAATCCACCATCGACCAAATCTTCACACTACGTCAGATCCTGGAAAAAAACCAATGAATTTCAAATCGACACTCACCACCTATTTGTCGACTTCAAAGCCGCATACGACAGCGCAATTAGAGACGAGCTATACAACGCTATGTCTACCTTTGACATACCTCCTTAACTCGTCAGACTATGCAGGATGACTTTGGAGAATGCTCGCTGCTCCATCCGAATCGGTGAACACCTTACCGATAGTTTTGATGTAAAAAAAGGATTTAGGCGGGGCGATGCGCTGTGGTGTGTTTTCTTCAACATCATATTGGAAATGATTGTGCAAAAATCACTGGCCAATACAAGAGGCACAATCTGTTTTAAATCGTCGCAACTCCTTGCATACGCCGACGACATTGACATAATAGGTAGATCACAGCGAGATGCCGATGAGGCGTTTGCAAAACTAAATATATGCTGTCATCAAAAAAGGACGCTCACCACCGACGTCTTGGCCAGAACGTTTGTATTGGCAGATATAAGTTCGAGGTAGTTAAGGACTTCGTCTATCTTGGCTCCGCAGTGACCTGTAACAACGACATCAGTTCCGAAATCAAACGCAAAATCACTCTTGCCAATCGCTGTTTCTTTGGGATCAGGAGGCAATTGAGTAATAGAGCCCTCTCCCGAACGACAAAGTTGACTCTATATAAGACCCTAATCATCCCGGAACTGCTGTACGGCGCGGAAGCATGGACACTATCAAAAGCGGATAAGGAGGCCCTTGGTCGGTTCGAGAGAAAGATTTTGCGCATGATTTTTGGGCCTATAAACGGGCTGTACAGCGACATGAGTCTAGTCAGGCGTCTACGGATTCAACGCCTAAGATGACTGGGCCATGTAGAGCGAATGGACACCACAGCTCCAGCCCAGAGACTTTGAATCCAACCCCGAGGGACGAAATAGCAGAGGACGGCCGCACTTAAGATGGCGCACACAGGTGGAAGGGGGCCTCAGCCAACTTGGTGCGCGGCAATGGAAAAGGTTAGCAAAAGACCGTGCTAGTTGGAGGGGCATGTTGGTTGAGGCCCAGGTTCACCCAGAACTGTAGCGCCCATTAAGAAGAGGAAGAAGAAGCTAGGACCTTAGGCATACGTTCTGTCTATGAGATCGTAGAAGCGATCTCTGGTGGAGTTATGCTTGTCTTCCGTGGGAGCGTGGGCACAGATCAGGTTGATGAGAGAACATCTTGTGTTAATACGGACCATTATGAGACGTTCGCTCACATGTCGAAAGCTTATGACTTTTTGCCTTCCGCAAAACTCATATTTCCTGGATGACGCTTAAGTCCGCTTTTAAGCAGTCTAGGGCGTCCGCAACTTGTTCGGCTGCACGTGGTCTGTTTAGAGACCTAATAGTTCACGTACAGAGCCAAAGATCATTCTCCTTTTTTTGTTTTTTGCAAGATTCGTCAACATTAATCCGGTCCGTCTTATGCTTGTGGTTGTTTCTGAGCAATTAATCCTTTTTGTGGCACAGGATACTTGCCATTACTCGTCAACATTAATCCGGTCCGTCTTATGCTTGTGGTTGTTTCTGAGCAATTAATCCCTTTTGTGGCACAGGATACTTGCCATTACTCCGTTAGTAATTTCCATGGCCAGGAGATCGAAGAAGGACCTATCTAACAGAGCTGCAAAGTGTTCGGCTGCTGGGGCTCTTATTCGCTTTTTTACCATCTTTTACCATCCAAAATTGTTAAGCATTCCTTTAATTTTAACAGCACGTTATTGCTATGGTTATAGTAGATAAAATTGGAAAAGAAGAGATTTCCACCTAATGCTTCCCTAGTGTCGTTGCTGTCGGTGATACTGTGTAACCTCAAGAGATTTTTCTTCGGCCCAGGAACATTTTCACAAATTGTCTGAAACCAGAGCAATTCTTTAACCAATCCTGGATACTATTTTCAATTACTTCGAAGCCAAATCACTATTCGAATCTAGTTGCAAATGTACCGATAAAGCTTTCGTTAATCAAGATTCTCGAGAGTTATTCCGAGCCCTATTAACCAACCTTGTGCTCCCACCTCTATCCGAAATTAAAGTTCGATGCTGATTAACGTAACAAATTTATCGCCCGACTTCAGATCTACAGATTAAGCACCAATTACGAAGCGAACAAGTATCCTTTAGAGGTTTCATTAAAACTTAATTTAATCCACCTCTACTCACCCACGACGTATCCTCACGCCACATACATAGCTACAACTAAACTATGCACTTTGAATTCCAACTGCCAACTGGAGCCTTACGCGCAACCAAATGTACTTCTACACCACTCACGAAATTGCTTCTAATTGTGGCAAAATTAAATTTCTTCATTCTCCCCAAACCCGCCTGCCATTAGCTTCACAAAATTAAATTCTTCTTCTTTACAGCTTATGTTCGGTTAGTGGTCCCTTTTTCCTTCCAAGCCGTTACATTCATGTCCATTTGATATATAGCTATGCACTATGCAAGAGAATATTTCGAATGGTACCTTGGGTAGTAAACGACTCCAGCGAGCCATCACTTATTTATACTCGTCGACCGATGCCTATTAAAATGAGAAATGTACACAAAGGATCTTCGTCGAATGCCAAGACCTAACCGGCCAACCGACTGAGCGTTTGCAGTGTTTCAGCAAAATATTATTATTGAGACCGGAAACGAAGGCGTATCAAGGAAAAAACAGAAATACACATTCACACAAAATTAATTATCCGTACGGAGCAATTATCAAATGTTTACGGATAACAGTTAAAAGCGCTCCTCTCTGGCGTACAGCGTTTTGATACAAATGCGCAGCTAAACGGTGTGATGGGTTGGGCGGTAGCAGAAGCGGTGATGGCGTGTGTAAATTACGAGCATATTCAAGTGGCATGATTAAGAACAACACCACAGAGAGAGAGGAGAGAGAGAGAAAGGAAAAGGATATTACTCTCGGTTGAGTCGCTTGGTGCTTGTTAGGCAATAGGTATCTTAGGATAAACAACATTGCGACTCTGGTTCGTTGCGAAAAACACCCGAGGGGCGGCCGCAGTCCCTGTCTCATTCCAGTCGATGGAATCGCGAAACGCATAACTACGGCACAAACACAAACGCAACAGAACTAAGCTACAGCACATTTTGTGTTTTAATTGGAAACTTACTTTGTGGCGTACATACAAGCGTCCCAAATTGTTGCCATCAAGCATCGCCACCGGCTCCAGCACTACCACCAATGGCAAAGCACAGCCACAACAGCAACATAAGGATCAATGTTTAACCAGAACCCGTCTGAGCTGCCGTCAAGGCATTTCCTGATGAACGAATGGACGACTGAACGAACGAAGCGAGCGCGCGCGGCTAGTGAATTGAATAGCGGTGTACAAGGATTTATTTGCCGGTCTTGGTTCGGTTCGCCGCTTTCTCGAGTGCCTTGTAAAACATCAAGCCACTAATTGTTTTGATTAACGAACGATGAAACGACAAACCGAGAACGAAATCTTGCGGTGTTAAAAGAAGGGACATCCGGCGACCCTATCCTCCTACTCCGTTCCTTCGTCGGAAACGCCGGAATATGTATATGGTGATATGATGTGATTCAAATCAATTCATTGATGACACTTGGCTTAGCAAATAAAGTTTTGTTTCAGTTCAGGAAAGCGCGATGTAGCCAAGAGTTTTCCGAGCCGGTAATTAGTCCTCGTACTCGTCCTACCCGAGTATGTTGTGTCAAGGGATTAAATGTTTTGTGTTCCTAACTGGGGATTAAATATTCATGTCAATGGGATTTTGTATACCGAGAATAGATAAGTGAAGTGAAGTAGCTATTGCAGCAAATGCAAAGGATGTGGTCCCCCTCAGTTAATATGATGTACAATGAATGGCGCTTATGCGAGTCTTGTATACTAAAGAGAACATTTTCTAATTCACGTAGGAACGGGACTTTAGATGGGATTAAGTTTTTCTTATAATATACAGGTTTTGTTTAATAGAATTAGAAGAAAATTGCCTAAGATTTTCTTTTCAATTTCTAAGTACGTACATGTGCTCAGGATACTTGAATTGGATGAACATGTATGTACTTATAAACTGTACCAACACTCATTTGTAAGGAAACCCTTTGAATTCGACGAACGAATATTTAAAAGGGTTCCCCAAACATATCTAAGATGACTTCGTTTTCTTACATATCCCTTGAGAATAGAAATTATTGGGAGTATATCTGCTGGATTTAGTAAGTAAATGAGGACAGCTCAGTCATAGTCTGTTTGAGACGATTTTTTTCCGAATATGATCTAAGACTTCCTGATTGTGTGTGAATTGTCTTTCCACTGAATTAATTTGCCCTTGATGTATTTGGAGCATTCATAGATACAGTTTATTGGATTCTTATCATTGTCTTATCATTGTTTGTAAACGAAATGTAAAACGCTCCTCGCCTCGACTGCGCTGCAACATCCAGTCCATATACATATATAATGAAAAGCAGAGGTGACAAGATGCACCCTTGGCGAAGTCCAACGCCCATGGCGAAAGGTGTTGATTTACTACCGTTAACCCGAACGCACCTGCTACAGTTTGTATATAAAGACTGAATGGCCCTCAACAGAGGACCATCAATCCCATACTCCTGCAGAACACTCCAGAGTTTAACTCAAGGAACTCGGTCATACGCCTTTTCCAAATCCACAAAGCAGCTGTAGATTGGTTTGGCGTACTCCCAAGCCTTCTCGAGTACCATTCTTAGAGTGAAAAGCTGGTCGGTTTTACTTCTGCCGTGACGAAACCCGCACTTTTATCCCCTATCCTGGATTCGACCATAGCTCTAGAACGCGCCTCCAACACTTTAGCGTAGACTTTACCGGGGACGCTTAAAAGAGATATGCCCCTATAGTTGGAGCACTCTTTTTACCCCCCTTTTTGAAAAGAGGAACAATCACCCCAGTTTGCCAATCGCTAGGTGTCTCACTGCATTTCCAGGCCACCTTAATGACACGAGAGAGCCATTATACTCCCTCTTTACCCATTGCCTTAAGCATATCTGGCCGAACTTCATCCGCACCGGCGGATGTGCCATCTTTTAGCGATTCAATAAAATGAGTTCCGCCACCGTTGGACTATTCTCCGCCACACTCAAGACTATAGGTCTGCCCCCTTCAGTGCCCTATTCGGAATCGAGCAGCTCCGAAAAGTGCACGCTCCATTTGCGTAAGATGTCCATCTCACTGGAAAGCGACATACCATCCTTGGATTTAACTCCTTCGGTTATGTTGAATTTCCTTCCTCTGAGCCGGCGAGTGGTTTGCCAGAACACCTTTTTCGCAGATCTATGATCGTCTTCCAACTTGTCGCCAAACTCCTTCCAGGACTGCTCTTTAGCTGCTCGCACAGCAAATTTGCAAGTTCTTCGCGCCACAATGTATCGATCACGATCAGAGTCCCCCAAGAGAATCCAGTCTCTGTAGGCCTTCTTCTTCTCTCTGATGGCTTCTTGAACTCCGGGCGTATTAAACCACGCAGTTCTTTTCTCACCATCAGTCGCCACACCAAGCCGCTTCTCTCCATAAACATCAATGCAGAGGCAATAACAGCTGTTGAAAATAGTCGCCATTCTTCCTCTGCATGCGATGGAACAGTTGGAATTTGCTGAAATCTTTCGAATATGTGTCGTGCGAAGTGTTGCCGCACCTCATTGCTCTGTAGTTTCCCCCACCGTATGCGTGTAACTACTCTTGACTGACGTGACATTCGTGCATCTGAAGATCATTCTTCTTCACAATTACCGAAAACATACCTTTCTTATTGTTCTAAATATTTTTTACTATGATAGTTTGACTTGTATTAATTGTTTTTAATGGTTAAGTATAAAAATTGAAAGAAAAATTAATTGATTTGTTTTTTTAATCCAGAAAAATTGTTTAAATCTGCGCGTGACCCAATTTATTACATGTTTTGCTATTGTTATGCTTGATTTCAGACTTAGTTTTCACTATGATGGAGTTATGTTACATTCCTCGGCATAAATTCAAAAGAAACTTAGAAGTCTGAAATTTTTTTAAGTCCTAAATACTCAAAATCGTCTCTCTGGAACTTATTTTGCAATAAGTCAAACATTGACAAACTGAAATTTTTATTATTCAATATTCAATTTGAAATGACCAAGTTAGGGCGTCACATAATTTGTATCGAGTGACCTTATGGGAGCTTCGCTCACTCCGTAAACTACGTTCGCCTCGTTCCAATAAAATATTCATTCCCTCGTTGACAAATTCTAGACCGTTGTCCGACCGCAAGGTTTTGACACTCAGACCAGTATCAATACGCACCTGGTCAAAAAAATGCTCAACACAATCTTTTACATCAGATTTGAATTTGATGCAATAAATCTTACGAAAATTGGAAAAATCATCTCTGAACAGGAGCACTTAATGTGCACCCCCATATGAAGTCTCATGCATGGGACCACAAAGATCTGTATGGATAATCTCTCCAGCTATCCTGGCTCTGCTGGAACTTGGTTTAAATGACTGACGATGGTGCTTACCTAGGATACAAGAAGGGTCCCTTTTATCATCAAAAGATATATTTGTTGAGGCCAGAACACTCTTCACATGACTGAAATTCTGATGGCATAGTTTCTGATGCCATGAATCATACGTAGATGTGGCAACGCATGCTTTTCCAAAACTTTTCGGTGGAATTACTCTGAACATCATCTTGAAAAGCTTGTTGGATTCTCGAAAATCAACCGCGAAAACCTGTTCATCCTTTAAAATTTTGCCGCAGTTGTTATCAGCAGTTAGACTAAAGCCTTTGTCCAAGGTCGAGTTGGAGGAGAAAATATTTAACTTGATATCTTTCATTCCAACATTTACGATTAAAAGCTTTGATTTTGATTAATCCATTTCCAATTGCTTTGATAACATCGCCATTGCCGACTCTTATGCATCTTGGTTCTGCAAAATTCTCGAAATCCATCAGCCAATCTTTCCTGAAGCACATATGTTCACTTGCTCCCGAATCCATAAACCAATTGTCCTTTTCAGCTTCCGTGGCAAAACAACAAACAAAAGCGTCACTGATGTTTCTTGTCCTTCTTTTGCGCTTGGGACACTCCATTTTCCAGTGCCCCTCCCTTTTACATAAGAAGCATTTTCTCCGCTTTGCACCAAACATTCCTTCACCCCAATCATTTCATTTTTC
This sequence comes from Eumerus sabulonum, assembly GCA_951905685.1. Classification (NCBI taxonomy): domain Eukaryota; kingdom Metazoa; phylum Arthropoda; class Insecta; order Diptera; family Syrphidae; genus Eumerus; species Eumerus sabulonum. The sequence continues at coordinate 145,597,911 of OX645060.1, read as the reverse complement.
TTCTTTGCAAGAAAAGCCCCAGTCACTGCATTGGTTCCCAACCTTTCTTCCTCCATACAAAGCCTAGCTGTCAAATTTTTTAGGTTACGTTCTGCTTTCTCTGTTGACTCCCATGAAGTGAAAAAATGGGAAAAGTTGTCTGGAAGGGTCATAAGCACTTTGGTGATCAACACATTTTCGGATATCTCTTCTCCCATGTCCTTTAGTTGTTGTGCTAATGTATGCAACTTGGAGATATGAACAGCAATCGTATCTGCTGAATCCTTCACATAATTAAAAAATTGCTGCTGCAACAAGTGTATACTTGTCTCTGATTTCTGCTCATAAACGTTCTCCAGATTTGACACGTGACGCAGCACGACATCAAGATAGCCGTGCAAATCAAACTGCTGAGCAACGAGATGCTACAAATGCTCAAGCTGCTAAGCGTATGCATGCAACGCGACGGGAAAAGAAAGCGGATCGTCCTATGGCAAGGTTGGAAGCAGCAATGGCTGAAATGCAGTATTTTCCGTGCACAAACTGCGACCGCGAAACTCTTCGTTCCGAACCAGGACCCTGCATTAAGTGTAGACGACGGTCAAACGCTGCAGACATGTTCCTTGCTGCAAATTTCATGGATCCAGGCGAGGTCCCAAATGAGCTTCAAGATCTTACGCTTGTGGAAATTATGCTCATAGCCAGAATCCAACCGGTAATGCGCGTGTACCGCATAAAAGCTCGCAATGGGCAGTTTGCGTACGGTGGACATGTGATCAATATTGAGCAGGATGTGCAATCTCTAGCAACGGCTCTTCCTCACACTGTGCCATCGTTGCCTGTTATGACGGTGCGTCGTCACACACCAACTGACCACAGAGACTTTCGTGTTCGTCGCCAAAAAGTCACTCGTGCTCTTCGTTGGCTCAAGTCGAATCACAAGTACTTCGGCCACATTGTGATCTCCGAAGAAGCGCTAAGTTGTCTCCCAGTCGATGGCGATGTGTCAATGGAACTTCAGACAGCACTAAAGCCGAGGCAAGCGACATGGCAATGACAACAGACCAACCACAGCCAGAAAATGCCCAAACCGACATGGATGACGTTGAGACTGGCATCACGACTAGCGTCTCAGCGCTGCAGAGCCAGCGAATTTAATCGATTATTGAATGGCCAGCGGCTCGCCCTGTCGCTGTGCTTGAATGAACGCATGAAGGATACGTCACAATGGCATTTTCGTGCCTTTTTCCAGACGGAAATGCAGACATCAGCGATAACAAAGCAAAGTAAATTTGCGGCCAACACTGTACGATTATTTCGTCTATTTACTGATTTACTGCAACATAAGTCACGCCAGCTTCGATCTCTGTCCCTGCTCAATCCAAGTTGACACACAACCTCCGCGTGGCCCCCCCTGGATAGCTACCCTGGCACCCGCCGGGTAGTGAACCAATGTGTGCAGCGACCCAACCCTTGTTCCTGGGGAAAGAGGAACCTGGCCCTCCAGGTTGGGGGTTGTGCTTAGGGGTAACATCCCTATCACGTTAAAACCTACTTGTTCCGAAACGATAACAAGCCTCGGATACGGACGGATACAAAGCTGACGACCCCTGCAAACGACTAACGGACTTGAGAGTGCAGACTCTCAGACTGGAATGTGAGGTCCCTTAACAGACCGGGTGCAGGCGATCAATTGGAGCAAACCCTCAACTGCTATAAAGCAGATATAACCGCACTCCAAGAAGTGCGATGGGATGGACCAGGCAAAAAACGGATGAAAAACTGCGACATCTACTACGGGAACTGCTACAAGGAGAACAAGCAGCGCCTATTCGGGTGCGGACTCGTTATTAGAGGAAGACTCCGACAAAAAGTCTTAAGCTTCCGAGATGTAAGCGAACGCTTCATAACAATCCGCATCAAAGCTAAATTTGGAAACATTAGCTTAATATGCGCTCACGCCCCAACGGAAGAAAAGAACGATAGACTCAAAATATAATTCTACGATCTCCCAGACAGAACATATGCCCAATGCCCCAGCTACGACACAAAAATAGTCCTAGGAGATTTTAATGCAAAACTGGGCAAGGAGGACATATTTGAGTCGATCATAGGAAAGCATAGCCTCCATAACACCACATCCGACAAGGGATTAAGGCTAATCGATTTCCTAGCGGGGCGTAACCTCCTTGTAGCAAGCACGCGATTCCCCCATCTCAACATCCACAAGGGTACCTGGCGGTCTTGTGATCAATCGACCACCAACCAGATTGATCATATTGCGATCGACGCCAGACACTCCTCCTGTATTCTTGACGTACGAACCTTCCGAGGGGCCAACATCGACTCGGACCACTACCTTGTTGTAGCCAAGGTACGAATGAGGATATCAAGAATGCTTAGGAGTCGAGTAGGACTACGTAAGTTTGACGTTGGCAAGCTACAATCGCAAGAGACTGCCAGAATCTTTGCCGATCGTGTCTCCTCAAAGCTCTCTCAAAATCCGCCCACAGCAGCACAAACAATAGAGCAGGAATGGGCTCATTGCCAGAGCGCCGTCAGAGATGCTGCCTCAGAGGTGCTGGGTTTCAAAAAGCCACCAACTAGAAACCCCTGGTTCGATGAACAATGCGAACAAGCCCATGCAGCAAAACAAGAGGCATATAAAGCCATGCTGCAACGACGGACGAGAGCTGCTCGCGAAATCTATGAGCAGAACAGAAGAGAGGAACACACGCTTTTCAGAAGAAAGAGGAGAGAGCACGGAAAGCGTGAGATCGAGGAGATGGAGAGATGCTTCCGCAGGAATGCCGCCCGGAAGTTTTACAACAAGGTAAAACGAACATGCCATGGCTACAAAGCCAAAGTGGCGGCCTGCAGGGATGAAAATGGAGAACTGGTAGTAGAGTCGCAGTCGATGCTGAGAATTTGGAAAGACCACTTCTGCAGACTGTATAACGGCGATGATAGACAAAATACCGCTGTCAGGCAGAACGAGCCATTCGCAATGGACCACGAAGTAACAGAATTCAGTCCACCCGACCTAGAAGAAGTCGAAATAGCGATATCAAGACTTAAGTCTAATAAAGCCGCTGGCGCCGACGGCCTGTCTGCTCGGCTTTCTCGAGATGAGCTGGTAAGGTGCATGCACCATCTGCACGGAGGAAAGCATGCCCGACGAATGGAATCTCAGCATCGTTTGCCCGGTCCATAAGAAAGGAGACCCCTATAACTGCGCCAACTATAGGGGAATAAGTCTCCCTAACATCGCATATAAGATCTTCTCTGCCGTATTGTGTGAACGCCTGAAACCGTTTGTGGATAACCTGATCGGCTCTCATCAGTGTGGTTTCAGGCCAGGTAAATCCACAATAAAACAAATATTTACGCTACGGCAGATCTTGGAGAAGACCCAGGAATACCAAATCGACACTCACCACCTCTGCGTCGATTTCAAGGCCGCGTATGACAGCGTATATAGAGGCGAGCTGTACAAAGCCATGTCTAGTTTTAACATCCCTGTCAAACTCGTCCGACTGTGCAGGATGACAATGGAGAATTCTCGCTGCTCCATTAAGGTCGGTGATGAGCAAACCGAGACCTTTGATGTTAAAAAAGGATTTAGGCAGGGCGACGCGCTGTCGTGCAACTTTTTCAACATCGTGCTTGAAAAGATCGTGCAAGAGTCACTGGCCAACACAAGAGGTACGATTTATTTCAAGTCTACGCAATTGCTTGCGTACGCCGACGATATTGACGTAATTGGACGAAAACAGCAAGACGTCAATGAGGCTTTCGTGAGCATTGAGGTAGAAGCGGCTAGGATGGGTCTCAAGGTTAATGAGGGTAAAACCAAATATCTGCTTTCATCTAAAAGAAACGGACAACACCGACGTATTGGCCAGAACGTCACCATGGGCGGATATAACTTTGAAGTGGTCAAGGAATTCGTCTACCTTGGCTCACTGATGAACAGCGACAACAACACCAGCGCTGAGATAAAACGCAGAATAACTCTTGCCAACCGCTGTTTCTTTGGGCTCAAGAGGCAATTGAGAAGTAGAGCCCTCTCTCGGAAAACCAAGGTGACACTATATAAGACCTTAATCATCCCTGTCCTCCTTTACGGCGCAGGGGCTTGGACCTTAACAAAAGCGGATGAAGACGCCCTTGGTCGTTTCGAGAGGAAAATTCTGCGCACTATCTACGGTCCCGTTTGTTCAAACGGTGTATGGAGGAGAAGATATAACGAAGAACTGTACGGGTTGTACGGCGACATCGGCCTGGTACGACGTCTACGGATACAGCGTCTAAGGTGGCTAGGCCATGTAGAGTGCATGGAAGATACAGCTCCGACCCGAAAAGTCTTCGAATCCACTCCGGAAGGAAGGCGCGGCAGAGGACGGCCGCCTCAGCGGTCGCGCACGCAGGTGGAAGGGGACCTCAACCAACTGGGCGTGCGGCACTGGAAACAGCTGGCCAAAGACCATGCCGGCTGGAGACGCTTGTTGGTTGAGGCCCAGGTTCACCACGGACTGTAGCGCCACCTAAGTAAGTAAATAAGTAAGTTAGTAAGTCACGCAGATTCGCGCAAGATCGACGCTTTCGCTACTTTGCCTGGAATACGATGCAGCGATCTGAGACAAACAAACGTGGTATGATTTTTGCGAAAAAGAACGTTTTTAATGACAACGTGGGACAGTTGCGTGAAGCTGTGGTAACTGACAACTCGATACTTGGCAAACTAATTCACTGAGAATCTAAACTTCGATGAACCAGATGCTACTGGTACACCCATCGCACAAGCCTAGAAGCAATGGTTTCACAATTGGGAGTTCCGACAGCATTCATAACGCTCTCGGCAGCTGATCTTTGGTGTCCGAATTTCTCGAGACTTTTGGGAGTAGATTTTGAAACTGAGAGTAACATGACAAAAGCTTAGATCGCACAGCAGCGACAAAAACTGCTAAATCTTAGCCCGCTGATTGCAGACGAATTCTTTTTTGAGCGTACAAGGAGATACTATTGGTACCGCTACGAGAACCAGCACCGCGGATCACCTCACTTGCACGGTGTTACCTGGTTAAGAAATGCTCCTAACGTACGCCGACTAAATGATATGTCAGCAGTAGAGGTTGAAGCAGCGAGAGTGTTTTACGACAACCTGGCATCTGCGATTATTCCCAACATTAACCAAGAGTACTCAGACCCGCGTGCTAAAGGTAATGCAGAACATGCACACATTGCAAACAGACACAATGTGGACCGTCATGTTTGCGCACGGACGGATAGTGTCCCTTCGACTACCCAAAACCCTTGTGGAAAAAAACGTAAAGAATAGTCAAACCCGGCGATTCAATGACAGAAAGACTAAGACAATGCTAATAATGAAAACTTTATTAATCGCAAGCGAACCTCTCGTATAAAAGTTGAATCGTGACTGAGCCGAGAAAGAAAGTCTCTTCATGTTAAATATGGAGAAAGAGACAACTATGTATGTGTTACATCATGTACATAGATATATACATATATAATTTCAACAACCCTTATTGGAAACATTGACACTGAAGATAGAGAAGGGACAGTGGCAATTTCTCTCTGCTCGAGATGATGCTTACATTAACGACCATTGTCCGTTCTTCATGTTGTCGTGGAGGGCAAACACCGACTTCAAGATAATCACATCAGAATACGCAGTTATTAACTACATTGCTAAATATGCAATGCGGTTGATTCGACGACCAATGGCGCTCGAGCTGCTTCAGCATTCACGAAAACTTGGAATCGATTGATGACAGAACGAGACATAAGCGCATGCGAAACGATGCATTTAGCTCTTGGTTTCGACCTGTGCTGGTCATCTCGCAGCTTCACTACGATAGTGATTAGGCTGGAGGAATACGTTGTTGTCCGGCTGTAGTGAGCGGCAGCGTAGGTTAAGCTCATCAAATTCCATCATCGACAACATCACCTTATGGGAAAAACAGAATAGAGTGCAATTGAATGCTTCCAAAACACAGAGCTGTCTTTTTCCGTCCGAGCGTACCAACGGCCCGCAGCCATTATCCATGAATGGAAATCGAAAATCTTTCCATTCTGTGTATGTGTGCCACTAGCGATCTTCGTTGGAATGACGACATATTTGGTGTCGCCACAAATGTTACAAAATGCCTAGGCTGCCATGCTGCCCGGAATACTCATAGGGGTCTGGCGAGCTTAAGTTACCGGGACCACCCATAGGGATCCTACTTGCAGAAGCTGCCCTCACCTCAGCCTGGCCACCTGAAGCTGCTGCGACCACCCATAGGAGTCTGATAATGTGAAGCTTTCGAAACCACCCATAGGGATCTGGCTAGCTAGAGCAGCCGTCACCTTCGTACGCGTCTGGCCCGCTGGGGCAATCGCGGCCACCCTTAGTTGTCTGCCCAACTCAAGCTTCCGCGATCACCCTAGAGGTTTGTCCAAAAGATGCTGTTGAGGTCACCGTAGGGGTCTGGCAGGCTGGAGTTGTCGCGACCACCCTGGGATCTTCCAGCCTGACGTTGTCGCGACCGCCCTAGGGATCTGGCCAGCTGAAGCTGACGCGGCCACCATGTCGGTGTGGCAAGTTGAAGTTGCCGCAGTCGTCCGCGGTTCGGGAAAACTGAAGCTGCCGTGACCATTCATAGAGTCAGTCGGGCCAGCCGAAGCTGCGGCGGCCACCCATAGGGATCTGTGCAGCTGAAGCTTCCGCGATCACCATGACAGCTGAAAATCTCATAAAAATAGAAGATAGTACAAATTGCAGGCGAAAAATTAGGCAATCTTCATCAAATTGAGTGGTATTCAGGTATTCAGAGAGCACCGTGGCGCAGTGGGTAGTGTGTTGGCCTCTGACGCCGACGACACGGGATCGAATCCCGACACAGCCATGTCATCGAACGTGTTTTTCACGGTGTTTCTCCTCAGCGGGGCTCTGACAAAACCCCCTATTAGTATTTAAATATTACTACTACCCAATGGCAATCCTAATGCTCTTTCAAACCATGTAATATGTATTATATTATTCATTTCTCTTTGTCAATCACTTAAATACATGAAGTCACAGTGAGCGGTTGTCTAATTTCTTACATGGGTTATGGGCCCAGGTTATCCGCGTTTTTTGAATTAGAGTGAACATCGTTGAAAATCGTATATCGTTGGTCGATACAAAATGAGTGCGACTGCCCAAATTGAGAAATTATCTACGGAGAATTACGCCACGTGAGTAATACAGATGAAAAGTCTGTTAATAACGCTCGATTTGTGGAATCCAATTATAGTGAAGTGTCCTGCTAACGTCGCAGAGAAAACAAAATGGGAAACCGTAGATCATAAAGCGCTAGCGACAATAATATTGTGTCTGAAATCATCGGAACTTATACATGCGAAGAATTGTAAAACTTCTAAAGACGCATGGGACGCGCTGCGCGATATACCTACATCTCGGAGACCGCCCGGCACGTAAGGTCGCGCTTTTCAAAAAGCTTGGTCGGTTCCGCCTTCAACCTGGAGAACCTTGTATAGCAGAAGTAAACGCTTTTTTGCAAAATTGTTGATGACTTGAAGGAGATTGGGTTTGAGATTCCTGAGGACCTTATTAGCATCATCTTCTTGTTTAGTTTACCTGACAAAATGGATAGCTTAGTGGTGGCTATGGAAAGCCGGGATAATTTACCCAAACTAGAGCAACTAAAAGTCAGAGTAATTGAGGAAATGCATAGGCGTGTGGAGAAGGATGTGTCCAATGGTGAAAATGTGTATGCGGCAAAATCATTTCAACGGAAAGCTGGTGGGGGAAGAAGAAATTCAAGTAGCCAACGGGAATATAAAGGTAAAAATGTTATAAGGCAGGGGAGTGGTACTATACGGGACATGCGTAAGTTTAGTGTTACGGGTGTGGAAAGAGAGGCCACATTCGCTCACAATGTAGAAACAGTAACGAGTCATCTCTTTCAGTTTTGTCCGTGTTACAATCGCCTGTGAGAGAAAAAGAGTATAAAATATGGGTGCTAGACAGCGGCGCATCATGCCATATGTGCAGCGACAGGAGTCTGTTTGTGGAAATAGACCGATATGCAAAAAAAGTTACGTTAGCATCGGGTGACTGTATACATGCAGAAGGGATTGGAAATGTCAGAATAAACACCGTTAAAAATAATTTACTTTTGAAAGATGTTCTATATGTACCACAGTTAAGCTCAAATTTTCTCTCCGTAAGTGCAATTATAAAAAATGGAAATATAGTTGAATTTGGTTATAAAGAAAGCCGGTGAAACGTTATTTACTGCCGAATTAAAGAACGGAATATATATAAAATCTTTTTTAAACTATTTAAGAGAATACAATAATTCATTGATGGGATTGGAGTATTTAGGTCGGATCTACAGTTGTGGCATAAAAGATACGGACATTTGAATTTTGAAGATTTGCTTTCATTATCTAAATACGATATGGTCCATGAACTAAATGTAAATCCAGAATCAAATATCTTATGCACAACCTGTGCAATCTGCAAAATAAATAATAAACCTTTCCCCGTATTCCCTCATGTTAACTCAACCGAGATACTTCAACTGGTGCATTCCGATACATGTGGTCCTATGCAAGTTCCGTCACAAGGTGGGTCCCGATATTTTATTACGTTTATTGATGATTTTACTAGATATATTGATATTCAGTTTCTAAAAAACAAATCAGATGCGTTTTCTGCATTTAAAAATTTTATGTATAAAGCCGAAAAGCAAACAGGTTGCTTGGCTCCGAATTTAAACCTTTTCTGACCCAAAATGGTATTCTTCATCAGACGACTGTTAGCTATACTCCTCAACAGAATGGAGTTGCGGAAAGAGCTAATCGTACGCTAGTGGAAATGGCACGTTGTCTGCTGGAAACTTCGAAGCTCCCTCAAAGTCCATGGTCCGAGGCAATCAACACCGCAGTCTATATTAGGAACAGGTCGCCAACTAAAGTTTTATATCATGTGACACCTTATGAGCGATGGAGGGGAAAAAAGGCATCAGTTTCGCATTTTAGAACGTTTGGTTGTGAAGTGGTAGCACTCGAGAAAGGACGAAGCAGGTCCAAATTTCTGCCGAAAGGAATACGACTTACGTTCGTGGATTATGCGGATTTAACAAAGGGATACAGATTGTACAACAGAAAAACCAGATCAATTGTGGTAGCTAGGGACGTCACATTCTTCGAGGACACATTCTCCCAGGAAGGAATCGAATCAAAGGACCATGAACCTGATGATAAATTTATCTTTTATATTGATGATGTGGGGAATAAGAGCCTGAAAGACGATACAATGCAAGACAAGTCGAGGAAAGAAAGTTTGCTAGAAGAAAACGATGATCCTTTAATTTATCTAGAAGATGACGAAGGAAGTAGGCATGTCAAGATATTGAGGAGTGGGAGAAAGGTTTTTAACTCCTCATTTATGCACTACGGAGTAGACCAATCCCAACAACAGTCACAGAAGCATTAGAGTCTGCTAATGGCCAACAGTGGAGAAATGCCATGGAAAATGAGTATAAGGCATTAGTAAAGAATGGAACATGGGATTTAATTGATCGGCCCGCAGGAAAAAACGTTATTGGTTCCAAATGGGTATTTTCTACAAGGTCAAGTCCAGATGGCTCGATAAGTAAATATAAAGCCAGGCTAATTGCTCAGGGATTCCTACAAAAAGAAGGGAAAGATTACTTTGACACATATGCACCTGTGGCAAGGCATTCCACCATTCGTATGATTTTAGCCCTGGTCGCTCAATATTCTCTGCTGGTAGATATCGTTGCAGCTTACCACCGTGGCGCAGTGGGTAGTGTGTTGGCCTCTGACGCCGATGACACGGGATCGAATCCCGACACAGCCATGTCATCGAACGTGTTTTTCACGGTGTTTCTCCTCAGCGGGGTTCTGACAAAGCCCCCTGTAGTAAAATTGTCATGAAGAGCTTCTCGAAATTCGCCGTTCGGAACCGGCAATAAACTGTAGGTCCCTTTCACCTATGGGAAAAATTAAATCACACACAACATGGGTGATTGAGAGAAGCTCGGCTCAGGTTCTTCATGGACTGTAACGCCAACATACATACATACATTGCTTGAATGGGGAGCTTGAAGAAGAAGTTCTTATGCGAAAGCCAGAATCATTTGTCGACGGATGTTACCCTAACAAAGTATGTAGGCTTAAAAAATCATTGTACGGGCTTAAGCAATCCGGAAAAAATTGGAACACGAAAATTAACTCTGTGTTGATTAGTATGGGATTCACGAGATGCAAATCCGATAATTGTGTTTATGTTATGATCAAGAAAGGTGAAGTCAATATAATTGCTTTGTACGTAGATGATATCATACTGGCATGTACTCTGGAAACAACAATGAAGGAGATTATATCAGAGTTAACTAAACATGTCGAGGCGGAGGATCGAGGACCGATAAAATAGTATTTGGGGATGGAAGTTGAGAGAAAAGGACTACGAGGCGAAATAACCATTCATCAAGCCAGTTACACTGCTGAGCTCCTGAATCGGTGGAATATGCAGGATTGTAAAGGAGCATCCACACCTCTCTCTAGTGTAACAACCCTGCAGAAATGTGACGAAAAGAATTGTTCCGGTATCGGCGTAAAAAAATATCAGGCTTTAATTGGAGGACTCACATACCTGGCCATAATATCCAGGACAGATATAGCTCACTGTGTATCCAGGCTGGCTCAATTCCATAGCCATCCACATCAAGAACATCTTATAGCAACGAAACATGTTCTTCGCTATTTAAGAAGATATCCAAAGGGTATGCTAACCTACAAATCATGTAATTCAAATCTTGTTTGCTTCGCAGATGCTGATTGGGGTTCGAACGTGTTAGACCGGAAATCTTATAGTGGGATTGTTCTATTTTTGTCTGGCGCCCCGATTGCTTGGGAATCAAAAAAAAAAAAAACAATCCGTCGTTTCACTTAGTTCTATGGAAGCAGAAAATATAGCTTTGGGCCAAGGAGGTAAAGAGGTAAAGGAGGTAAGTCGTTTTCTATCGCAACCTGCTGCGCGAAATATTTTTTAAAGAATCAAGGAGCCTTCGGAAATCTATTGCGACAATCAAGGTGTACAAAAAGTAGAAGCAAGCACATTTATCTCAAATTTCATTACATTAGAGATATAGTTTTAAAAAATGAGGTTATTATAAAGTATATATCAACAACTGAGAATGCATCTGACATTTTAACAAAGGCTTTAAATTTTAAAAGACACAAAGATTATTGTGAATTGTTAACTACTAATTTTGCCTAAGTTTGTATTCAATATTAAATAATCTCGTATGTTACAATCGTGTAAAGCATTTGGGTTGAAGTATTAGTATTTAAATATTACTACTACCCAATGGCAACCCTAATGCTCTTTCAAACCATGTAATATGTATTATATTATTCATTTCTCTTTGTCAATCACTTAAGTACATGAAGTCACAGTGAGCGGTTGTCGAGCGAGATTGTGTAGGTTGACGATGGAAAACTCTCGGTGCTCAGTCAAGGTCGGTGACGAACTTACCGAGAACTTCAAAAAGGTTTTCTACAAGGTGACGCGCTATCATGTGAATTTTTTGACATCATACTTGAGAAGATCGTGCGAAACTTAAAAGTCGGCATTAGGGGCACGATTTTCCAAAAGTCTGTTCAACTACTAGCTTACGCCGATGATAATAACGTGGTTGGTCGAACGCAGCGGGAAGTCAATGAGGCGTTTGCTGGCATTGAAGTGGAGGCGGCCAAAATGAGTCTGGCCTTAAACGAGGGCAAAACGAAGTATATGCTGTCATAAAGAAGCGAAGCACCGACCCCTCGGACAGAGCGTCATAATGGGCAGCAAGTCAAAACTGCAGGTAGTCAAAAACTTCGTCTATCTTGGATCCTCAGTAGCAAATACGAACGAAATCAGTATTAAGCGCAGAATAACTCTTGCCAATCGCTGTTTTTTTGGGCTCATAAGACAATTGAGTAACAGAGCCGCCTCTCGGAAAACCAAGCTGGCTTTATATAATACCTTAATTATCCCAGTCCTGCTTAATGGTGCAGAGACAAGGACGCTGTTGAAAGCGGATGAGGAAGCTGTTGGTCTTTTTGTGAGGAAAGTTCTGCATGCGATCTTTGGTCCTGTTTGCGTTGATAGCATTTGGAGAGGAAGATTCAACCAAGAATTGTACGCGCTGTACGGCGGCGTGTGCCTGGTTAAGCGTCTATGGATATAACGCTTAAGATGGCCCGAAGAATCCTCGAATCCGAGCTATTGGGACAGCGGAACAGAGGACGCCCTCGACTCAAATGGCGCAAGAAGTGGAGAAGGATCGCAACCAACTTCGTGTGCGTGACTGGAGGCGGCTGGCAAGAGATCGTATTGAGTGGAGTCGCTTGTTGGTTGAGGCCCAAGACCACACGAAGAAGAAGAAGAAGAAGAAGTTCTTGATCGAAGATAACTCAGTCGATCGAGAAATTTTTTAAATTCCCAGTGGGAATTTATTGTAATGGGGCCGATTTTGCGAATTCCAAATTTTTACATACATATCTTCAAGATCACTAGAATCCAAATCCAAGGTTTTTATAGAGGTGTATGTGTGTGTGTATGTATATATGTGCGTATGTGCGTTCGGAAAGACGATATTGACATGGGATTAGTTTTATTCGACGCGTAATTACGTAGCCTAGAACTGATTAAGTTTTCATCAAAATCGGTCCAGCCATTCTGTTGTGAATAAGAAGTGATCAAACATACTGAGGAAGGCATAGCTCTCAAAGTATATAGTCACTTTAAATGTCCAATTCTAATATAAAACCATGAGTGCATGGAACAGTTGCTGAGAGCTCTAACCAAAGTGAAAATTCGATCGGTTCCTCTCTTTTTATCTGGGACAACTACTCCTGGAAAGTAGTGAATGAACACTATAAGAGAATGACTCCTGAAACTGCGCAAATTATTACAAAAAACAAAAAAAAAAAAAACCAGAAAAGTTATATCTACGTACGTATACGCATATTTTAAACCATTGAAAACCTTTACAAAACCTTTACAAGAAAAACTTCATTATTTAAAACCTGTTGCATAGTTTTAGGCAAACCTACGATTGAGTTTCTTCTTCTTCTTTGATAGCGTTACAGCCCATGAAGGACTAGAGCCAAGCCAGAGCCAAGCTTCTCTCAATCACCCATGTTGCGTGTGATTTATTCTTCACATGGGTAAAAGGCACCTACAGTTTAATGCCGATTCCGAACGGCGTAAGTCGAGAAGCTTTTTCACGGCAAGTATACTACGGGGGGTTTTGCCAGTACCCCGCCGAGGAGGAACGCTGCGAAATGAACATTCGATGGCGTCGGTATTATCGGGATCCGAACTCGCTCATCGTGCGTCAGAGTCCAACACACTAACCACTGCGCCACGGCGTTCTCAAACGATTGAGTTTAAACAAGCCAAATACGTATTTTGTATAGGGAATTCAAAAGCTTATTTAAACTAGGAACTAAATGGATGTTTTCATTTTTCCCACTAGAAAGTTAGTCGTTTGGGCCTTGCGGGTGCACCTAGACATATATTTTTAGATTGCTTTTTTTTAGGGTTCCGTACCCAAAGGTAAAACGGGACCCTATTACTGAGACTTCGCTGTCCGTCCTTCCGTCCGTCTGTCACCAGGCTGTATCTCATGAACCGTGATAGTTAGAAAGTTGAAATGTTCACAGATGATGTATCTCTGTTGCCGCTATAGCGGCAAATACAAAAAAACAGAATAAAATGAATATTTAAGGGGGGCTCCCATACAACAGACATGATTTCCATCCAAAAAAGCCCCTTGGTCACATACTGACCTAAGGTTGTGTGTATGTATGTATGTTGGTGTTACAGTCCATGAAGGACCAGAGCCGAGCTTCCCTCAATCACACATGCTATGTGTGATTTAATTTTCCCATAGGTGAGAGGGACCTACAGCTTATTGCCGGTTCCGAACGGAAAATTTCGAGAAGCTTTTCATGACAATTTTACTACAGGGGTTTTGTCAGAACCCCGATGAAATGGCTGTGTTGGGATTCGATCCCGTGTCATCGGCGTCAGAGGCCAACACGCTACCCACGGCGCCACGGTGCTGACCTAAGGTTAGTCGACAATATCTCACAACAAGTAGCAAACTTCCCAACTTTGAACCCTTTGGTGTCTTTGATGTATTAATCGTAGCAGCAACCCTTTTTTCTATATTAACGAACAACCAATAATAAATACCCTTTAAGCATTAATGATCCCTATTGTGCCACTGCTAAGTTAATCCTTTCTGCAAACCCTTCGTACAATTGCTATTCCCCTCCTTTTCCATCCTGATAGGTTAAGATATCAAATGTTGCAACAATTTCAATTGTTGTGAAATTAACTTTCGATCAAATCCCCCAACCAATAAAACAGTTCCAAGCATTGATCCCTATTGTGTCCTCGATATATTAAGCCTAGCTGCAAACCTTTTTCCCATAATTTTCCCATAACACACTTCCAAGCTTTGATCCCTATTGTGTCCTCGATAGAATCCCTAAGAAGAATCTTATTTTGTGAAAGTTATCCTCATACGACTCCTTTATCCTTTGCATCTATTTGCATATGCATTTCATGGTGGAATTGTTTGTGGCATAGTAGTTGTATCGCATTCCAACACATCTCTAGTTACCTTGCTCATGCCGGATTGCAGCAGGATGACTGCAAATCGTTTTACCTCAGCCATAAGAATTCGTCCTTTGTTGTCTGAGGACTTACACATAACATAGCTCATAAGGTTCCGTCGTTTTCTTGTTTGGTTTTCGTTCCTACATATTTTTTTTTTTACTCCTTTACCCTACACTGCTCCCTGTGAATGGAGTAACCAATTTAAATGCAAAAGAAGATGGCGGTGAATCCTTTGATTGATTTTGCATTCAGTTTTGTGTAAGCATTGAGTATTACACACATACCGATCCAGTAGACAAAATCATCGTATTCCGCAGTTGCATGGTGTGAAGTTAAGTGTAAAGTTATCTTTTTTCCAAATCCTTTTCGTCATTCCACTTTTTTCTATCACACTTTCTTCCTTAACGTTTTAACAAAGGAACTCTGATTATGATGTCGTAAGGAGAAACTTGTAACTGAGCGAGTAAAGACAAGGCTCAAAGGAGACGTTGCACAATTTGAAAGGTGCATTTGGAGTAAACAGTATCGCGCGACAAGAACAATAAATTGTCGCTATGTAGCATTGTATGCACTTGTCCTTGTCCTCGAGTTATGAGTTGATTGAAAGTCGATGCTGTTCGTAGGTGCTGAAAGTGAACCCAGAGCTATAGCGAATCATTTGAAAGCAATGTTTCTCTTCAAGGGTAAATTAAGGAGTAATGAGACTTTCATAAGCTAAACTGGTGTGAGTCAAGCATATTTGTGCACTTCTACATTTGTGGTTTAACAAGTAATGAAAACCAGATTTACTTTGTAAGGATGTGCATAGGTTCATGGAGGTTCTTTGCCATGCTCCACAATTTCACATTTCTCATAACGATGAGGGCGCCATGGCGCAGTGTGTGTTGGACTCTGACCCACGATGAGCGAGTTCGGATCCCGACAACACCAACGCCATCGAATGTTTATTTCGCGACGATCCTCCTCGGCGGGGTACTGACAAAACCCCCCCGTAGTATACTTAAGGACATGGGCTCAGACATACAGGGTAAAGTTGTTGATCGCTCTCAACCTGGCGAGATGCCAGCAACGATCCCTGTTTAAATGCCCGGGTCAAGTTGACATACGGCCTCCTCGCGGCGCCCTCTGGATAGCCTCTTCAACACCCGTTGGGAGGTGAACAATCGTATGCAGCGACTAAACCCGGACCAGAATGGCGGTTGTGCGGCGGGCTAACAATCCGCCCACGTAAAAAAAGATAAGTTATGAATGAGCAGGATGCCTCGGATACACGGACGGATACTCGACTACGACAACGCACGAAAAAGGAACACGATTTGCGAGTATGCTCCTGGAATGTCAGAACCCTGTACACTCCCGGAGCTGCTCATAAGCTTGAAGTAATCCTCACGCAGTACAAGGCGGATATTACTGCGGTCCAGGAAATACGCTGGATGGGAAACGGTATGATTAGGAAAAAAAAATGCGACATTTATTACAGCTGTCACAAAAGGTTGCACTTACTGAGATGCGGATTTGTCGTGGGAAAGCGGTTAAGGTCGAAGGTCATCGACTTTAAACCTATAAGTGATCGCCTGGCTGTGATCCACATCAGTGGCAGATTTTATAACATCAGCCTTATATGTGTACACGCCCCCACCGACGAGGCTGAAGACCCTATCAAGGAGAACTTCAACGCCAAAATCGGTAAGGAAAACACCCTTGGCGGAGTGATCGGAAAGCACAGCCTCCACGATACAACAACAGATAACGGCTTCCGACTCGCTGACTTTGCGACAGCTCGTAATGCGGTGATAAGTAGCACAAGATTCCCTCCAAGCGAATCCACACAGCAACCTGGCGATCTCCGGACGGTCGAACCGCCAACCAAATCAACCATGTGCTCATTGACGCAAGGCACTCGTCAAACATCCTGGATGTGCGAACATTCAGAGGGGCAAATGTCGACTCTGACCACTTTCTCGTAGCAGCAAGATTCAGAGCTCGACTGTTCAGTGTCAGAAAGCTGCACCAGCCCATCAGGAGGAGGTTCGACATTGGGCGCCTGAGCACACCAAAGGTTACCAGAGTCTACAGCGAAAGACTCTACGGTATGCCTAAGTCGAATACAACTGCCAATAATATGTAGCTGCATTGCCGCTCAGCCATTCAGGAAGTAGCCGAAACCACCTTATGATACCTTCCACCCCCGACAAGAAACCCGTGGTATGATGGCGAGTGTGAGCAGAAAAAGGCAGCAACCGACGAGGCGTACCAAAAGGCGCTGCAGAGGAAAATCAGGGCAGCGCAAGAAGAGTACCGGACCAGAAGAAGGGAGGAGAAAAAACTACTGCGACAAAAGAAAATAATCTTCGCAGCCTCCCAGCTCAAGGATATCGAGGAGTCTAGGGATAAACATAAAACACGATCCTTTTACAAGAAAGCCAAAGGCCTTGCAGGAGGCTTCAAAAATGGCACCCGGGCTCTTCGAAACTGCGAGGGAAATCTTGTCACCGACCCGCAGGGAATAGTGGATGTATTTAAGCAGCATTTCCAGCAGCTGCTTAACGAGCATGACCAAGAGAGAGTGGTAGGGACCGAGGAAATCCCAACTCCAGCCGCTGAAGTAGTCCTCCCACCCAGCATCGAAGAAGTCGGCACAGCTATTCAGAAGCTGAAGAACAACAAGGCCGCAGGCTCAGGTGGCTTGCCATCAGAGCTCTTCAAGGCTGGCGGCGATGTTCTGGTAGGGAGCATGCACCAGATCATCTGCAGAATTTGGGAAGATGAAAGCATGCCCGACGACTGGAATACCAGCTCTATATGCCCCATCCACAAAAAAGGCGATCCTACCTCTTGCAAGAACTATAGAGGTATATCCCTGCTCAATGTCGCATACAAGATCCTGTCCAGCGTATTGTGTGAACGTCTAAAACCATTTTGCACTGCACTAATCGGCAGCTACCAGTGCGGCTTCCGGCCCGGCAAATCAACTATAGACCAAATTTTCACACTTCGACAAATCCTGGAAAAGACCAACGAGTTTCGAATCGATACACACCATCTTTTCATCGAATTCAAAGCCGCATACGACGCATTCATCGTGAAGAACTCTTTAGTGCGATGGCCGAATTCGGGATCCCGGTAAAACTGATCCAGTTGTGTCGCGCCACGCTAAAAAACACGCGATGCACCGTGCAATTCCGTTTTAGGACCTCGGAACCATTCGAAACATGCACCGGATTTCGGCAAGGAGATGCGCTGTCATGTGACTTCTTCAATCTGGTGCTGGAGCAGATAGTGCGACGAGCAGGCGTCAACAGGGATGGCACTATCTTCTACAAGTCTACCCAGCTGCTAGGATACGCGGATGATATCGACGTCATCGCGTGTTCTCGCCGTGGCATTGTGGAAGCATTCACGGCGATTGAAGAACAGGCGAAACGAGTTGGTCTTAAGATCAATGAGGACAAAACGACCGGGACCGTCAAGGATGGAAGGCAGCTAAAGCTTAGGCTCAGATCCTCCATGGATCGCTGGCCTGATAAGTAAGTAAGTAAGTATACTTGACGCGAAAAAGCTCCTCGACTCACGCCGCTCGGAATCGGCATTAAATTGTAGGTACCTTTCACCTGTATGAAAAATAAATCACACACAACATGGGTGATTGAGAGAAGGTTGGCTCTGGGCTGTAACGCCACCATATACAACTTGGACTTGGACAAAAATTAAGACAACGATATTGAAACTATTGGATGGCAATGGATTGACAAAGTCCTCGTGGGGGTAGCATCTATCCGACGGATGCTGGCCTGCTAAAAAGCGGGAAGTGCCACCGCAGGCGAACGTCTTGCGGCACTGTTAGTAAGTCCCATCCCCACCTCCTCGTGGTGCCATCTGGGGGTTTCCTATGGAAATTGCGGACGGGGAAGGGCTAATGGCGAGCCTTCTGCGCCAAAAAAAAAAACAGGATTAGTCGGTTGGGCTACGGCCTAGTAAGCCGTAACCGTAAAAAAAACACAAACTCCGAAACAACTACAAGCCTCGGATATAACGGACCGGATTTATGTTGACGACTCTTGCAAAAAAACGAAAAAAAGGACAATGATCTTGGGCTTTGTTTGTGGAATGTTAGGTCCCTAAACAGGCCACGTGCAGCCGAACAACTTGCGGACGCCCTAGACCGCTATAAAGCGGACATCACCGCCATCCAGGAAATTCGATGGAATGGACCGGATATAAAGCGGATGAAAAACTGCGATATTTACTACGGCGACTTCTAAAGGGAGAGGGGGCAACGATTGTTTGGATGCGGATTTGTTGCTCGAGGTGGACTGAGGCAAAAAGTCCTTAGCTTTCAGCATGTGAGCGAACGCCTCATAACAATCCGTATCAAGGCTACATTTTTTAACATCAGCCTGATCTTCGTCCACGCCCCTACCGAGGACAAGGGTGGCTCCGCCAAAGATGAGTTCTCCGATCTCCTAGACAAAACGTATGCCCAATGTCCCAGCTATGACATCAAAATCGTACTAGGTGACTTCAATGTTAAGCTGGGTAAGGAAAGCATCTTTAAACGAGTCATCGGCAAACATAGCCTACACGACACCACCTCCGATAACGGACACAGGCTGATTGATCTGCAGGCGTGACGTTCGAAAGTTTTATCAACAGACAAAGCGAACATGCCAAGGTTAAAAGGCCAGAACGGAAGCCTGCAGGGATGAAAACGGACACCTAGTAGTAGAATCGCAGTCGATGCTGAGAATATGGAAAAAACACTTCTGCAGACTGTATAACGGCGATGTTAGTCAATATATCGCCGTCAGGCAGAATACTAATCGACGGAGACCGCAGAGAATCCTGTCCCCCTGACCTCGACGAAGTTAAGATTGCCATATCGAAGCTCAAGTCGAATAAAGCTGCTGGCGCAGACGGACTGTCTGCTGAGCTCTTCAAGGCAGCTGAGGATGACCTGGTTAGGAGTATGCACCAGCTTATCTGTAAGATATGGTCAGAGGAAAGCATGCCCGAGGAATGGAGTCTCAACATCGTATGCCCGATCCACAAGAAAGGAGACCCCTCTGATTGCGCCAACTACAGAGGAATAAGTCTCCTTAAAATCGCCTACAAAATCTTCTCTGCCGTTTTGTGTGACCGCCTGAAGCCTTTTGTACTTAAGCTGATAGGTCGTTATCAGTGCGGATTCAGGTCAGGGAAGTCCACCATCGACCAAATCTTCACACTACGGCAGATACTGGAAAAAAACAATGAATTTGAAGTCGACACTCACCACCTATTTGTCGACTTCAACGCCGCATTCGACAGCGTGATTAGAGACGAGCTATACAACGCTATGTCTACTCTTGACATACCTGCTAAACTCGTCAGACTATGCAGGATGACTTTGGAGAATGCTCGCTGCTCCATCCGAATCGGTGAACACCTTACCGATAGTTTTGATGTCAAAAAAGGATTTAGGCAGGGCGATGCGCTGTCGTGTGATTTCTTCAACATCGTATTGGAAATGATTGTGCAAAAATCACTGGCCAATACAAGAGGCACAGTCTATTTCAAATCCTCGCAACTCCTCGTATACGCCGACGATATTCACATAATAGGTAGATCACAGCGAGATGTCGATGAGGCGTTTGCAAAACTAAATATATGCTGTCATCAAAAAAGGACGCTCACCACCGACGTCTTGGCCAGAACGTTTGTATTGGCAGATATAAGTTCGAGGTAGTTAAGGACTTCGTCTACCTTGGCTCCGCAGTGACCTGGAACAACGACATCAGTTCCGAAATCAAACGCTGAATCACTCTTGCCAATCGCTGTTTCTTTGGGCTCAGAAGGTAACTGTAATAGAGCCCTCTCCCGAACGACGAAGTTGGCTCTATGTAAGACCCTTATCATCACGGTCCTGTTGTACGGCGCAGAAGCAAGGACACTATCAAAAGCGGATAAGGAGGCCCTTGGTCGGTTCGAGAGAAAGATTTTGCGCGTGATTGTCGGGCCTATAAACGCAAACGGGGGATGGAGGAGTAGATTCAACCACGAACTTTACGGGCTGTACAGCGACATGAGCCTAGTCAGGTGTCTACGGATTCAACGCCTAAGATGGCTGGGCCATGTACAGCGAATGGACGCCACAGCTCCAGCCCGGAGAGTCTTTGAATCCAACTCCGATGGACGAAGAAGCAGAGGACCTCAGCCAACTGGGTATGCGGTAACGGAAAAGGCTAGCAAAAGATCGTGCTAGTTGGAGGGGCATGTTGGTTGAGGCCCAGGTTAACCCCGAACGTTAGCGCCCATTAAGAAGAAGAAGATATTGAAACTAAAGTCTGGAGTAACAAACGGAGTTTGATTGTAGCAATTAGTTAGGAACACACAATTACTCATCCTAATAGCTTAATACATTACTATGTGTGGTAATGCTATTTACCATCGCTCTAATCTAGTGATAAGTGGGATAGTCTACACCTCTGCCAGCATTGTCAAAGACCCCCTCAATATCGAAGAAGGCGCAAATCGTGATCTCCTTGCGTGCCACCAAGTGATATGGCGCATTCTCAGTAGATCGTTCTTTGCGATATGCGTATTGATTAGAATGCAGGGGTATCTGATTCTCTGGGATACCTCTAATATGGAGCTCTATCTGTTTTCCATTGTTTTCAATAGGAACGATGTTAGGTGATAGGATTTAAGTCGTTCACTTGGCATTCCAATCTTGGGATTGAAGACAAGGCTGACTTCTCTCCAGACTTAAGGGATATAGGCCAAGTTGAAACAGGACCTAAAAAGAACTATCCGTGGTGACACAATAACGTTAAGGCATTAATAGCAGGAAGACACCGTCTTTGCCTGTGGCATTATAGGGCTTAAATTAACCAATTGCTCAATTAACTCTATCGGGACTTAAAAGTCTAACAGAGAGGCTGTTAGTTCTACTGTTGATGTTATTAACGACGCTCGTCTAATCATAAAAAGGCATATGCTGGGGTGTAGAACCTGGGAAATGTACCTCAAACAACGTCTCCAGGGTTTCCTTGCGATTAACAGTAAAGGTACTGTCGGACTTACGAAGCAGCCCGAGTCCAATTGTGTGGTCCTGGGATAGCGCTTTATAGAGTCGGACTGCAGTTTTTTTCTTTTTTAAAAAATTTGCGCGCACTCAAGGTTTAATAACCTATTATGTCGGTGACACAGTGCCGACAGAAGATAGCAAGTAAGAGGGATAGAGGAGATGCCGATGGACATTGGTCTTCAATTTTTGGATGTTGTATTGAGGTGGAAATTCGTGTGGCTCGGTTACAGAAGGATTCCTTATAATTGGCGGTACGTCCGAAAACTAGCATTCGAGCATTCCTAGAGAGATATGTGTGTTGCGGGAAATATGATGAAAGGACGGAGTGCAACTGGCTATTTCATCAGATCAGTTTTGATGAAAGTAACTATAAAACAGGGAGAGGCAAGAAAAATTCCAGCGATGTTCAAGCGAGTCTAATGTTTTGGTAATGCTGAAGTCACCTATCAGTTTTTTCGCGCGTTTTTGTATTCTATCTAGTAGGTGCAATTAGGTCTTGGAAGCACTGGGCCAGACATGAGCGTTAAATTCTAATTTTGGCCGAATGAACGCCTCAGAGATTGTAACCACATCTAAGAGTGAGAAATATTTCTTGCATCTGTATAAGAAGCCTATGCATTTCGCAGTATCTTGGCGAGACTGAATATGTGGTCGCTCTAATTAAGATTGTGAGCAACACACATATCCAGGATGGTTTTTCGGTTTCTGAGATGCAAGTGCCATTCATGGATAATGGCTGCGAATTAGTTATGCGCTTTAACGACAGAAGACAGCACAATGCAATACACGAAGTTTTGGATGCATTAAATTCCACTCTATGTTTTTTAACCCATTTAACTATGCTGTCGATATCGGAATTTTATGAGCTTAACAGACGCTGCCGCTCACTATCTACAGCCGAAGTGTAGGGTCGCAAAGTAGTATGAGAAGCTTAAAAGGAATTAATTAGATTAGAAGTGTCAGACAAGAGAACATTTATAAAAATGAGTAAGAGTGTTGGAGACAAGACGGAGCCCTGGGGACAACTGCAGTTAAGAAATGGACGTCAGACTTGAATCCATCGAAAACAATTTGAATTGAACACTTCGAAAAGTAGCTTCTAATCTATTGAAGAAAAGACTCATCGATCCCGAAAGCACGCATTTTCGACGAAAGGGCTTCGTGCCAAACCCTGTCAAATGCTTTCCAAATATCCAATGTAACTGTTTTGCTCTTACCTGCTTGGTGAAGCGAGCGATTCCACTTTTCGGCGAAATATGCCATCAAACCATCAGTGGGTCTGTTGCTGCGGACACCGTACTGACGGTCATTGACGAGTTCCCGTGATTTGAGATATTTCATAAGGTGACGGTTAATCATCGTTTCCATGACCTTGAAAAGAAGGGACGTTAGTGCAATGGGTCGGTAATTGGAGGGGGAAGAAGATTCGCCTTTTTCGCCTGAGCACACCGGAGGTTGCCAGAGTCTACAGGGAGCAGCTGAGCGAAAGACTCTACGGTATGCCTACGTCGAACACAAATGCCAATAATATGTGGCTGCATTGCCGCTCAGCCATTCAGGAAGTAGCCGAAACCATCTTAGGATACCTACCACCCCCGACAAGAAACCCGTGGTATGATGGCGAGTGTGAGCAGAAAAAGGCAGCAACCGACGAGGCGTACCAAAAGGCGCTGCAGAGGAAAACCAGGGCAGCGCAAGAAGAGTACCGAGCCAGAAGAAGGGAGGAGAAAAAACTACCGCGACAAAAGAAAAGAATCTTCGCAGCCTCCCAGCTCAAGGATATCGAGGAATCTAGGGATAAACATAAAATACGAGCCTTTTACAAGAAAGCCAAAGCCCTTGCAGGAAGCTTCAGAAAGGGCACCCTGGCTGTTCGAAACTGCGAGGTTAATCTTGTCACCGACCCGCAGGGAATGGTGGATGTATTTAAGCAGCACTTCTAGCAGCTGCTTAACGAGCATGACCAAGAGAGAGTGGTAGGGACCGAGGAAATCCCAACTCCAGCCGCTGAAGTAGTCCTCCCACCCAGCATCGAAGAAGTCGGCACAGCTATTAGAGCTCTTCAAGGCTGGCGACGATGTTCTGGTAGGGAGCATGCACCAGATCATCTGCAGAATTTGGGAAGATGAAAGCATGCCCGACGACTGGAATACCAGCTCTATATGCCCCATCCACAAAAAGGCGATCCTACCTCTTGCAGGAAATATAGAGTTATATCCCTGCTCAATGTCGCATACAAGATCCTGTCCAGCGTACTGTGTGAACGTCTAAAATAATTTTGCACCGCACTAACAGGCAGCTACCAGTGCGGCTTCCAGCCCGGCAAATCAACTATAGACCAAATTTTCACACTTCGACAAATCCTGGAAAAGATCAACGAGTTTCGAATCGATACACACAATCTTTTAATCGATTTCAAAGCCGCATACATCGTGAAGAGCTGTTTGGGGCGATGGCCGAATTCGGGATCCCGGTAAAACTGATCCAGTTGTGTCGCGCCACGCTTAAAAACACGCGATGCACCGTGCAACTCGGTTCTAGGACCTCGGAACCATTCGAAACATGCACCGGATTTCGGCAAGGAGATGCGCTGTCATGTGACTTCTTCAACCTGGTGCTGGAGCAGATAGTGCGACGGGCAGGCGTCAACAGGGAAGGCACTATCTTTTACAAGTCCATCCAGCTGCTAGGATACGCGGATGATATCGACATCATCGCGTGTTCTCGCCGTGGCATTGTGGACGCATTCACGGCGATTGAAGAACAGGCGCAACGAGTTGGTCTTAAGATCAATGAGGATAAAACGAAATACATGCTGTCAAGCAAAAACCAATCCGTCGCTCACCACCTGGTACAAAATATAACAATTGACAGCTACAATTTCGAGGTAGTTAAGGAGTTTGTCTACCTCGGGGCAAACGTAAATTCCACAAATGACACCACAGTGGAGATCCGGCATAGAATCGCCCTTGGCAATCGCTGCTACTTCGGCTTGTCCAAACAACTGGGGTCAAAACTCCTCACTCGAAAGACCAAAGTCATGCTTTACAAAACGCTCATTCTGCCAGTCTTGTTGTACGAAGCCGAAAGCTGGATGATAAGCAGGACGGTCGAGCTGATTTTGGGTTCTTTCAAAAGAAAAATTCTGCGCCGGATATTTGGTCTTGTCTGTGAGGAAGGTGACTGGAGGAGAAGATACAACCGCGAACTCTACGAGCCGTACCAAGATGTGGATGTAGTCCGGAAGGCAAGGATCCGTCGACTACACTGGCTCGGCCACATCGAGCGCATGGACATCAACGATCCAGCTAAGAGGGTCTTCGACTCCGAGCCTCCTGGTTCGAGAAGAAGAGGAAGACCGAACCTCCGGTATAAAGACCAAGTAATCGCGGATGTAAGACATCTTGGTCTTGACAACTGGAAGCAGCGTGCCCGGGACCGTCAAGGATGGAAGGCAGCTATAGCTCAGGCTCAGATCCTCCATGGATCGCTGCCCTGATAAGTAAGTAAGTTTATAGATTGAGAATGATGTATCTGTGCAATACTGATTTTTAGTAGTGATTCATATATGAATCACCATGCACTAGGAGGTGTTGGTTTTCTGTACTATTTTGTTGTTGTGCATTTGTGTTCCTATACTTGTAGTGCATTACATGCAAGTTATGGCATCATAACGCCATCAATGCGCGGCCTGTCCATCGTCCTGCACGTGCATCGCCTCAACAGCATTTTCTCACGCCCAGCAATAGCTTCCGTCGCCTGGCTGGTATTTGAGCCAGACCAACCTACTTCTCACGCCCAGCAATAGCTTCCGTCACCTGGGCGGAATATGAACCAGATCAATTTACTTCCCACGCGCAACAGTAGTTTCCGTCGCCTCGCCGGCATTTGAGCCGAAACGAACTATCAACTTGTTTCCCACGCGCAGCAGTTTCACTCCTCACAGGGCTATGTTTCAAATTTATTGTTAAGTACAGTTTAGTTTTAAGAAAGACTCAAAATAAAGAAGTCATGATTTGAACACGGAATATTTAAAAATAACTTGCACTCTTACACGCCTTATTCATGCGTATATATGTATGTTCAACCTGGTTATAGTAATTTTCTCTTAAAGATATTAATTTAATTTTTTAATTTGAAATTCTTTAAGATCCGAGCTTTCAGTGAAACATTTATTTTATTTATTTCAACTTGTACTTTTTTTTTCTTCTATTTATTTTGCGTGGAGTTTGTTCTTATTTTTTGAATCTATTTAATTTATTTAATTTTTAAGTTACTTAATACTCAATTTTGCCTTACTTTATACTTATTTATGATCACAAAAATAATTCCTGATCCAAAGTGTTTATTTGAGAAAGATGGTCTTAATTCATGGTGATGCATATATGAATCACTACTTTTTTTCGTTTTTTTTTTTAATACCAAATCTCAATTGTGTGAATTTTTCCAAAACGAACTTTGTTTTTTGAGCGATTTCCTTTCCAAAAACATTTTTTATTTAAAAAAAAAAAAAAAAAAATCATGCATCAGAGGGTTAATTTGGAAAACGTAGACAGTTGTAGTTTATCGCAATCCAGTGGTGCGAACTCTTTTCGGTGTGGGATTAAATTTCGTAACAGTATGAATGAAAAATCGACTCACACTATGGTAAGTATTATTTCCCAGCGATTTAATGGACTAGGAGTTTGTTATCTAATTGCACGTAGTTTAAATGACACTAAATTATACTATTTGAAATACTTGTTCTCTACCTCTTGTATTGATGTTATTTGTGCGAATGATACATGGTTTAAGCCAAATATATCTGATGAAATCTGTGATATACCAAATTTCAGACTGCATAGGAATGATAGAATCACTGATACCACGGGTGGCAGTGTGGCAATTGACTGTAAGTCAACGATTAAGTCGAAAAGCATTTTTAAATCCAGCGGACCTGGTGTTGAGTTTATTGCTGTTGAAATAAGGGGCTGTAATACTAAATGTCTTGTCTCTTGTGTGTATAGTAAAAACCTTAGTTGTTCTTCAGCGCCTTTTTTTTTCTTACTCTCTCGGAATGTTGTGCACTTTATGAGCATATAATTGTTTGTGGAGATTTCATTGCTGATTTGTTAAGAAATGACTCACGAGCATTTCAGTTGAAAGACTCAGTATCTTCTGTTGGTCTGAGTATTGTAAATACCATCTACCCAACGCGCCTTGTCCCTGATTGTTCGCACAATCTTTTTGATCTTGTTATAGTCTCTGATCCCAAACTCATCCTTCTGTCTGACCAGATATCTTTGGACATCTCTGATCATGACTTTATCTTCCTGACTTACAATATGAATTTATCCAAATGTGCAACTAGTGACTCTTGCACTTCCAAATACTTCATTTCTGTCGACATTATTGCCCTTCAGCTAGCTACAACTTCCGCCTCTTGGATGCAGTGCAGACTGAAGGCTGATCCCAATGACAAAGTTGATTCCTTTCAACCGATCCTAACCCAATTGCTTAATCAACATGTACCGACTAATACGGTAAGAGTACAAAACCAAAACTGTCCATGGTTTACCTCCAATGTGATTATCGTAATCAAAGTTCGATATAAATTGCACAGTAGATGGAAGCACAGATCAACGAACGCTAATTGGAAATCATTTATAAGAGCCCGAAATCATGCAACTCTGATTATACGCGCATCTAAAAAGAACTACTTTGCATCAAAGCTTAATGCCTCTTTACCTGCCAAAACACTTTGGAGGAACTTAAAAAAAATTGGTGTCTCTAAACTCAATAACCAACAAAGTGTTCTCGACCCAGACCTTTGACTTTTTCGTAGGCGATCAACTCCATCATAATGATTTTGATCCTAACCACATATCGGCGCGGCTGGAAAGCTCCGTGCAAAGGCTAGAAGATTTATCAAACATTTTTGAAAAAGTCTAAGAGAAGCAAATCCTGAACCATGTAGCTATTCTACCGGAACCAGTCAGGGTTAGGAGTCAATCACAGCTGCTCTACTGCTTCGATGAACCTACTTGCTGAAAAAAGGCAGGATTATGATAAGGGCTATGTAAGTCTCCTTTGTCCGCTCGACTTTTCCAAAGCTTTCGATAGGGTAGATCACAACAGAACTTGTTTGGTTTCAGTGATAGGGCCGTAATGCTTATCGGCAGCTATTTGTCAGGAAGATTTCAGAGATTTACCTCTGGCGGTAAATCCTCTTCTCTAAAAGCCTTAGTTCAAGGAGTTCCTCAAGGATCAATTATTAGGCCATTGTTATTCTGCATGTTTATCAACGATCTCCCATCAGTCTGCACGCAAATATCTGTGCATCTTTATGCTGACGACGTTCAACTTCATCTGGGGAAGCCCTTCAACCAGCCTCTGAGCTGGCTCTCCTTGTTAATGAAGAACTTTTCCGAATATATGCTTGGTCCGTCGCTAATGGGCTGTTTCTAAATCCACATAAAACACAAGTTATTCCAATTTCTAAAAGAAAATTTGACTTAAATATCCTACCTGATATATGTCTAAGCTATAATAAAATCCCTGCTGTTGAGCACTGCATTAGCTTGTTATTGTTATTGACCGTACTCTATCAGGCTACAGTCATACTCAAAGAGTCATAGGTCGGATTTACGGATGTTTACGGAAATTATGGCTATCGTCTTATTTTACTCCGGTGGAAACCAGACGCAAGTTGGTACTAGCATTAATAGTCCCAATAATTATGTACGCTGATGTAGTCTACAGTGCCCTTGATTCGCTGTCCCAGCATAAGTTACAAGTAGCATTCAATGATGCCGTGCGTATACGTAGCTACGGCCTACGAAGATCTGACCGTATTTCTGAACACTCGAAAAAGCTGTTAGGCTGCACGCTGATCCAATACATCAATGCAAGAAATTGTATTTTCCTTCATAAAATCATTAACAATAAATGTCCGTCCTACTTATTTAAAAAAATCGTCTTTAATCGTTCTGTGAGAAATTTAAGTATCGTTCCTTTCCGTCACCAATATTTGAATTTAAGCCGTTTATTATTCATTCATGCTGTCAAACTATGGAATTAACTACCACCGCAAATCAAACTAATTTCTAACCCCGCAATCTTCAAAAGTGCTGTCCTCTCTCATTTCTCTTCCTTAACAACCCATCCTCAATCCATCCTTTGCCCCCAATTATCTCTACGTCTTAACTTGTATATATAATTGTGTTCTTGTATCTTAGCTTAAGGCTTTTACCTATAAATGTTAAACCAGTACCACTTAATGTGTTTCTAAGTACTAAAAAAGATGTTAATCTTATTAAGTACATCCCAAGCATTTAATAAACGAAATGAAATGAAAAAAAAAAAAATAGAAAATTAAGATGGTCTTATTTGGGTTAATCGTTAAACCCTCTCTGCCACAACAGTCAGAGATAAACTGAAGCGCGAGCTGCATGCCCCCACAGGCAGCAGTTTCGCACTTGCCCGTAATAATAACTACTAGGCCATCAGCATATCCATGACCTCTTAGTCACGAGAGTTATATTTCAATTAAACACTCTTTAGAATATTTACAGATTTATTTATTACGACTCTTCAGGTCGGCTGCTCGTTACAAAGTGAAACTTATTCCTATGATTATTCTAAGATTGTGTGTCGGATAGAGTGACGACACCACAGACAATCACTCTGTGTTCTCACGGTTAAGCAGACAGGTATGTGCTGACAGCGTACTTTTGCTTCAGCAGATCAAATTCGGTTATCTCATCCGAGTCGGATGCTACAGCATTCCGGACGACGCTGTTTGGCATATCTGCATTTTCCCGTGGAGTAAGGTGAGAATCTATTGATATCGTAACTCCTCCCTCCCTAGATTTTTGATTCTCCCGAATCTTTCTTATTTTTAAACATTTAATTAGGAGTATTACAACTGTGATTATAATTAATGAGCTTAATCCTATAGTGTATTGAACTATATTATGATATTTTAGTTCGCTTATTTCCTTTATATTTTGTTCATACTTTAATTTAATTTCATCAAAATTTAACAACAATTCATTATGAAAGGTTTCGTTATCATTATGTGGTATGGCAAATCGTTCTACGAATTCAAATACATTATTACTAAAGTCTCTATTACAGAATCTAAGTGTACAATTTGCAAAACTTATAATATAGTTACCAGAAAGGACAAGTTTCCTTTCGTCACAAGTGCTTTTGAATGTCATATTTTTAATATTGTTCAGGACGAGAAAGTCATTTTCAATTGTAATTACTTCCTCTTCAGGACTATCAATTAGTTTACAATTCATTTCAAATATACAATTATTACTTGATTGTAACTCTTGTAAATTTAAATTATTTTGGAAAGTGAAAGTTTTATTGTTCATGCGAATAACGTATTCAATATCTTGATCAATTTGTTTATTATTTAGATTGGAAAGAGGAACAATCCGTTTTTTGTCAGCTTTGGTGAACTCTGTGGGAATTCTAATTACAAAAACTATTGCATCATTTATATACCTAGCTAAGCCTATTCTTATGTTGCTCAATTTTTCTAAATCTAGCTTATAAACATTTATTTCTTCATTACTGAAAATATTAGGATGTATAATTCCTAATCTAACTGAAATAATATTGTCTTGAATGTGGCCTATTTTTTCTCTTAATGCATTAATCCTAAGTTGCTGTTCTAGAAAAAATTGTTTTTCGACCAACTGTGCCTCCAACATTTGCATATCTTTAAGTTTCTTTATAATAATATTTCTGTCTGACTCTATAATATCTTTAAGAAAGGTAATAGAATCATTAAAGTTTTTATTGATCTTTATTTGTTGATTTATCGCTTTTATTGTGTTGTGGTTGTTTTCCTCCCTCACTTTTAATTCTTGCTCAATTTCAATCCTATCATTTTCGTTAAGAGTATCAAAAAGCCATTTCAAACCGTTTCCAACAACATTCAAAAGACCTCATTTATTTCTGTGTGGGAGCAAGGTCATCACTTGGTTTTTCAGAGAAAGGGTTTGTTCTGTCAGGGAATTCTCGTTAGAAAGGTTAAACTTTTTAATGTTTTGTTCTAACTTTAGAACAATGTTAAACAACTCTTGAGGATGAATAATATGTAAAATAGTGTCGAACTTATTGGCTATTAGAACTTCGTCTACTTTAATTTCAGAAAACCCATTTTTGCGTCGATTTTATCAATGGTAAGTCTTGCTTGTACTAATTGTAGCATGGCTACAATTAGGCTGATTAGTAGTAAGTTCACCTGTAAATTTAAAAGGACGTTTTATGTTACTTTCATGAACATTTTCTAATTTGAATTTTCTAAATTTAGGTTCATTTTTATGCCGAAGAGCTTTATAATTTTTAATAAAACCAGTTGTACGAGTTTCTACATAGTTTTCCCTATATTTATTCCTCTTACTAATGATCTTCTCCTTTTTATCTTCTATTCTCTGTTTTATTAGTTTCAAATCCACTTTATTATTAATTACGTCGGATGGACTACATTTAATTGTACTATGATATGAATTGTTATATAGAATTATAGCATTTAATATTTGTGTTCTAATTGGTTGTTTATCTTCTAAGTTCAGGGCTCTTAACTTCTCTGTAATAGTATCATTCATCCTTTCTACATCTGCATTTCCTGTATGACTATTCGGTTTCGTCAGGTGAAATCCAATGTTTTCTTTGTCGCAAAATTCTCTGATATTATTGCAATTGAACTCGTTATCAAAGATGAACCGTTTAACTTTTCCTTTAATGGAAATAAATAATTTTAATTTTTCGACTAACGTACGACTATTCTTATCTTCCAGATGAAAGCAAGTAGCAAATTTTGAAAACGTATCGATAAAGAGAATGGAATTTTGTTTACTGTTTACATAAGTATCAATGTGAACAATCTCATTTATTGTGGATGGAGTTTCGCTTAAAGATAACTTATTTTTTATTGGCCGTCTATCGTACTTTGCAGAAGAACATATATCACAATTGTTAATGATTTGCAAAATGAATGTTTTTAACTGGGGGTGGTATACCTTTTTCTTCATTCCTTCGTATGTAGGAATAATACCTGAGTGGCCAGTTTCATGTTTATGAAACAATGCTATTTGCTTTTTTAACCTTCCCTCATCTTCTATATCAGAGGCGAAAAAGGTACATTTAATAAACTTATAACTAGAGGGATTGGGAAACAATTTTCTTAATTCTTGTTGCAGCTTATTATACTCATGATCACTCAGATCTGTATAGATCGCTACTCGTCCACCATTAAAATGCCTTCTTATTATATCAAAAATACAGTTACTTTCCATATCTCTTCGTGTTCTTTTCCCTTTCTTTCTACGAAGATTATTTGATTCTGGAATCTATTAACTATGGTGTCCAAAATGGAAATGTGATCGTCAAAATTTTCTTCTTGTGAATGAGCAGTTTGAACGGTCACAGATCCATGGGAGGCACTCTGGGTCTCAGATCCGCATGGAAAATTATTTTTTGCTTTTTCTATAATGTTCGGATTATCCAATGTATTAATTTCTTTGTTTTCTACATTGATCCGGCTTAAGAAATCTGCAGTTCTATTCTCTTTGCCCTTTATATAGCCTATTTTAATATTATATTCACTTAATTGAATCAACCATCTTTGCAACCTGGGATTAATATCTTTCCCGGAATATTTTGCATAAAGCCATTTGATGGGCTGGTGGTCAGTTTGTAATTCGAACTCTCGACCAAAAAGATAAGGACGAAAGTATGATACACCCCAAACTACAGCTAGTAGTTGGTCAATTGTTGGTTAGTTTAATTCGTGATTATTTAAGGTACGAGATGCGTATGAAATAGGATGTCCATCTTGAGTTAAAACAGCTCCGATGGCAAAATCACTTGCACCAGTAATAAGTTTAAATTGTTTTGAGAAATTAGGATATCTTAAGATAGGATGATGAGTAATAAGCTCCTTCAATTTTTCAAAGGCTGCTATAAAACAAGGGTCGTTAGCATTAACCTTAGTATTTTTCTTTAAATATTTCGTTAGTGGCTTAGCAATACTTGCGTAGTTTCTTATGAATTTTCTGTAGTATCCCGTAACTCCCAAAAATGATTTAATTTGTTTCGGCGTCTTGGGGAGTTTTAAATTCTGAATGACCTCTATTTTACTTGGATTGGGACGTACACCTTCAGGCGTAAGAATATGTCCTAAGTATTCCGTTTCCTTGACGAGAAAACTGCATTTGTCTACCTGTATTTTTAACTTCGCTTCCCGTAATTTATCGAAAATTTTTCTTATGCTTAAAAGATGTTCGTCCAGAGAGGTACTGAATATCAATATGTCATCATGGTAGGCTACACATTATTTATTAATGTAGTCTCTGAGGACGGAGTTCATCAGTCTCTGGAAAGTCGCAGGAGCATTCTTTAAACCAAATGGCATTCTGACATATTCAAAATGTCCATTAGGAGTAGAAAACGCCGTTTTTCTCCTGTCAGCTGCTTTTACTAAAATTTGGTGAAAACCCTTCGCCAATCAATCGTAGTAAAATACTGGGCCTTCCCTAATTTATCCAATATATTTTCTATATTGGGAATAGGGAATTTGTCGCTGATAGTGACATCATTCAAACGACGATAGTCGATTACTATGCGCCATTTTTCCCGGTTTGAATGGTCACTTTTCTTTGGCACTATCCACAGGGGTGAATTATAAGGACTCTCTGTTATAATTCCTTGCGAAAGCATTTCGGAAATTTGGTGTTCAATTTCTTTTTCGTGTATTTGGGGATAACGATATATTTTTGAATAAATTGGACTGTTCGTAGTGGTAACAATCTAATGTTGAATTTCGTGTGAAAATGATAGTCTATCTCCTTCCCTAAAGAACAGATCTTGGTTATTTTTTAGCAGGTTAGTAATTGAAGCGAATTCTTCAGAGTTCAAATGATCAAGCTTTAGTTTATCAATAACATTGCCTGCATTGGCTTCCAAGGTTACTATTTCACTAATATCGTATTTTTTTTTTTTTTTTTAGAGACTCGCGCAGGTTCACACACACACACCTGAACGGAGTACAGTGGTTGGGGTCGTTGATGTTCGTTCACTACTCTCAGGGGTGGTTGTCCTAGACCTAGATAGGACGAGAGCCGACCAAATTCCGCGTTGGTTATAGTCCGTAGTAATTCGTTCAAGCACTTTTAGTATTGCATACGCAGAGGATGAATTTCGTTTGACCATATACTGTGAGTGTTATGCCTGCAGTACGTCTGGTCACTTTCCATTCTCAACAGCGTTGCATACTTTTTGGCGGTATAGAAACTACTTTTTCTTGGCTATGAAGCGAATTTGAACCATAAACCTTCCGCTCGGCGGTCGATGATGTTAACCACTGCACCACGGCTACCCCAAATCGTATGGGCTGGAGTTTTGAGTATCTCGAAAAACTAAAATGTGTTTACCTATTTCTAGCTGTCCTTCCTTCAAATTAACTATTGCCTTAAATGGATTTAATATGTTTAAGCCCAAAATAGCATCATAATTTCTACCACATAAATTCATGAGTCTCCACGTCATAGTTCCTACAGTATGAAATTCTACTGGGATGGGGGTAATTAATTTGCATCCCACTTTTACAATCCCCGAAATAGTGGAAAAAAATTCGGCCATTTCTAGGGTAATGTATTTATATTCACTTAAAATATCGGGTCGGATTATACTTGTGCTAGATCCCGTATCTATAAGGCACTTGATTTTATTTTTACCTATAGTTAAATAGATCATTGGTAATGGAATTCCCGAAGCCCTTTTTGAAAATTTATGGGGGCCTGTTCAATGTTGCCAACCGACATCATTTCTACCGTGTTGTTACTCGTATTAGTGTTTCTCGATATTCTTGAATTGCGGGGTCCATCATTATACTTATTATATTTCAAATGATCCTGCCTAGAGTTTTGTTTTGAAATAAAGGGGGTCGAATATTGATTTTGAGTGGGAGTGGTTACATTTGAATTGGGAAAGCGCAAAGTTGGAGACAAATATTTATTTAGGGATCTAAAAGGTTTAGCCTTCCTATGTTGAAAATCTATGCACCTTAAATCATCTAACAATCTAAGTCTAGCATATTTATTATATATGTCGACCATAGTGGCCGATTCACCGATATGAGCCCTAATAATACCGTCTATTTTTTCGATTAGTATTTCTATAAGGTCCCTATCTACATTTTGTGGTTTATAAATTTCTGGTTTTCTACTATCGAATTCCCACAATTCACTTAATTCATAACTTAATTTTTTAAATTCTTCAAATAGTTCTCGTAAATTACTAACCTTAATTGATCGACCATAATTAAATAATTTTGCATAACTTTTGTTCGGTTGAAAATGTTGCTTAAGCCTGGTTGTGATGATGTTCCAGTCGGGGTCATCCCCAAGTTGCCGTATGCATTTTCCAGCCTCTCCCTGCAGTTCTCGTTCATTATAATTTGACTACCGTAGTAAAGCAGCTCTTCGTCATTGTTGCACATTTTCGATGTCACTTCTATTGACTTTAGAAAACACGAAAGGGAATAATCTCCACTTCCATTAAATGATTTCAGTTGTCTAAACTGACTCAAAACACTTCCTGCACTTAATTTTAAACATGTTGGCTCTTGTTCTTGCTGCGGAACTGGTTGCTGATGCTGCTGGGGTAGTTGCTGTTGCTGCTGTTGCAGTTGAACTTGGCACTGTATTAGTTGCTGTGGCTGTTGTTGCAGTTGACCTTGGCACTGTATAAATTGCTGCTGCTGCTGTTGCAGTTGCTCTTGACACTGTACTAGTTGCTGCTCTTGCCGCACAACTATTTGTTGCAATTCACGCAATAATCTAGCCATGTCTTCCATTTCACTGTGTTATCACAATTATTTGTGGCCGGGGCGTGGTTCGTTTTTTTTTTTTTTTGTTCTTTGTTTTCTTTTGTTTTCAAAACACTTAGTTTTCCACTTTGTTCTTTTCTTTTTCATTCTACTCTTCACTTTTTTTTTTCACTTTTATTCTTCACTCTATTTTCTTAATTTTTCTTTTCTTTAGAAAAGATTCCGTTTGACTGCGCCAGTTATATTTCAACTAAACACTCTTTAGAATATTTACAGATTTATTTATTACGACTCTTCAGGTCGGCTGCTCGTTACAAAGTGAAACTTATTCCTATGATTATTCTAAGATTGTGTGTCGGATAGAGTGACGACACCACAGACAATCACTCTGTGTTCTCACGGTTAAGCAGACAGGTATGTGCTGACAGCGTACTTTTGCTTCAGCAGATCAAATTCGGTTATCTCATCCTAGTCGGATGCTACAGCATTCCGGACGACGCTGTTTGGCATATCTGCATTTTCCCGTGGAGTAAGGTGAGAATCCATTGATATCGTAACTCGAGTGGTTAGCTTGCGTAGTAGATCGTCGATAACTATCGACCAGAGAAGGGGTGTAAGAAATCCGCTTACACTTGTGTACACCACTTAGCCGCCGATACTTTTACATCCTCCCCGGATGTGGCCGATATAACACTGCTAATAAGCATCGCCCTGATCCGGTGTTTAGTGGAATGGCCTACACCCCTGCAGGATAGTGCAGTGGGCCAATTGCCCATTCAACTCTATCGGGGCTAAAGGTCTACCAAGGAGGCTATTTGTTCTACTGTCGATGCTACTTTTGACGTTCGTCTGATCGTCGGAAAGCATCGACTAGGGAGTAGAACCAGGGAAGTGCACCTATAGCAAAGTCTCCAGGCTTTCCCTGCGATTGACGGTAAAAGGTACCGTCTGATTTACGAAGCAACCCGAGTCCATTTTTTGCTTTTAGGATAGCGCTTTATGTTTGGCACTCTTAAGCAGAGATCTCACCTGTTTCCTTAGAGATTCGAGCTTTGCATTCCACCAGGGTACACACCGCTTGTGTGTACTTGTCCTGGGTGTACGGCTGTTTCTAAAGGATGAGATAAGTGCTACACATTGATCTGATAAGCCGCTTCTCCGATATCATCTACCGATGCAATCGACTTAAGAAGCATATCTTCCTTAGCGGCAAGTTGTGCTTGGAAAAGAGCCCAATTTGTTTGTTTGGGCTGATATCCAGGCTCAGCTTCCTTAGCCTCACTAGAGGTGTCGAATCTGATATCTTGGTGATCAGATTGGAGAAGTGTCAGTCACCACTTGTGTTTAGGATAAATGGGCTAGAGATAGTGAGGTCAACACCTCTCCTCTTCCATGTTGTGCGCATTGGCATCGCATCCGATGACCAGGTGGTGATTTCGCTGCTGACAGTACCTTATTAGGTCCCGTACCTCGGTAGGTGGGATCTGATGGCCGTCTCAAACAAAGTAGCCGGAGGCGCACACGATATCCCTTACTCCTCCATCGATGGGGACTTTCACGATGACGGCTGTCAGGTCCCTTTTTATAAACCCTGGAATGGGGAGAAAATATTTGTTAGTACCGATCACGCATGCGATCCTAGAAGTGGATTTTCCAATAGCATAAATTAGCTTACGCGACCTGTTTTATGGACCCACGGTTTTTGAATGAATCCGATGCAGATCCTGTTGCGATAGAGTCGCAGGCTTAAGGTGTCCCAAGCACCTTTTGGCATGGTGCAGGTTGCCCTGCAGCACACGCAACCCACTCATTTTTTGCGCCGGTAGGTCGGGTCCTTCGCTTGCCGCGCCGGAAGTTACCGGGCCAATGGAAGTGATCCCTTGATCTGCTTCCTATCGAGGATTGCTCTTGTTTAGTAGGGGGACGTTTTGTTGTTTTATTTGGACAACCCTTAGCGGTCGTCGACCCAAATGTGGCAGTGGGCTTGGGATTGTTACATCTTGGCGTCTCTGTTACAGCAGTAGGTGCAACCACCAAACTGCTGGCTTTAGGTTGCTTGGTTTCTACAGCGATTGGTCGAACATCCGCTGATGTTTTTTCGTGACTTTAACGACACCAAACCGAAAAGCCACTTTGCACCTAACACTAACTGCAAGAACCAGATGCAGGAGGTCTTTCTCCTTATCTGGCGTGCTCTGCATGACTCTCCAGTGCTGTGCATACAGGCCATCGTTCTGCGTGTACCGCGTCGTCAACACCTTTGTGATGGGTAAACTGATGCTCTGTTGGAAGTAGCCCCGGACGATATGTGGTTTCGGGAAGACGTCTTCTTTCACAAGCATAACATCAAGTCCACTTTTGTCCTTAATTGCCGTAAAATTCGTCCTCATCCAATCGGCCGTGGTAGTGTCGGCACACACGAAGTAGAGCCAACCTGACAATCCGCTGAATTTAGCTTTGGGCGCCTTCCGAAGCAGTTCGATGGAGGTGTCAATTACATCCTCCTGAACGGCTGCCATCTGTGGTAAGGGGGTTTAATCTCAAATCCTTGGGAACAGCAGCTACACTGCTGTAGCTGTTTTTGTCGGCTTGAGGGTTGCCGATCTTGCGGCGGAACGATCCCATTTCAGTTCCACACCTTTGGTGGCAG
Source organism: Eumerus sabulonum (assembly GCA_951905685.1). NCBI lineage: Eukaryota > Metazoa > Arthropoda > Insecta > Diptera > Syrphidae > Eumerus > Eumerus sabulonum. Next base: position 145,559,666 of record OX645060.1, on the reverse strand, counting down.
GGGCAGATTTTAGAGCCTCATTTCTAGTTTTGCCTCCTGCTTGATTGCAGCTTTAAAACATCGCTGCTCGGACAATTTTAGTTTAAAGAAGCCAAATGGCAGAGACTTATTCTCTACATGTTAGGTAGGTTCGTTTCCTGTCGCACTTGGGAGTTAATCTGAGAGCATCCTCACCAAGTGTGGTGTCGGAATCGGAGAGTGAAAACATACATATCTTCTACTTTCCGTCCGGATTTCCAATTGCACAAGGTGATCTTTACTCGGCTTCTTTGCAATTTATCTTTGCTATTTATGATAAGATATCGTCCACTGGCAGTACAAGAAGACGATACAAATGAAGCCAAAGGCCCAGTGTTCACTTCATTATATTGAACTCACTATCGGCCCAAGTTTTTGTTGCTGCCGAAGCTACATACAGCCGCTAAGTTTATATTACATAGTGAAGTTAGAAACCAAATTAGAAACAAGTGGTTATTTGATACCAAATCACCACTTGTTATTTGATACCAAATCACCACTTGTTGGGATTGTAACTTCAGCAGCAAATATACCTTACGAGGAGACTATCTACCATGGGCGTCAATAAATGCACCTATTGACGCCCATCACTCATCACTAACTAGAAACTCCCCTCTGAAGCTATCTTATCAGATCACAGATACATTGAATGACAAATAAGTCATGAGTTTTTTCCCTCATAGACTTGGAGGACAGTGGGGCTTCTATGAATTCTAATATCGCGGTGAGAGGAGCGTTAAAAATTTAAACTGCCCTAAATGTTTAGAACTGGCGCGCCTTTTCGCAAACTCACTTCCTGAGAATTTAGATCGACATTGGCTCGCTGCAGACTCCACAAATGGTGACTGTAATCGAAATACTTTAACCCCAGGTACTTAGCATGTTTCCCAGGTTAAACGCTGGCAGATACCTGATACCATTCTGTACCAAGATAGGTAAAGAAGACTACTCGTAGGACAAGAGTTTAGACTTATGTATATAGAGACCTTCTTTCTGCTCAAGAGGACAAGAAGAAAAGTAAAGTTGCTCGTATGTAAATTAGCCTTGCGAATGCGCCCCCTTTCTGAGATGTGTGTGTGTGCGTGTTAATGGCGTTACAGCTCATGATGCCTAGCCTCTCATCACCCATGTGGTGTGTGATTTTATTTTCGAATAGGTGGAAGGGACCTACAGTTTATTGCCAATTCCGAACTGCAAATTTTGAGAAGTTTGCATGACAAACAAATAGGGGATTTTGTCAGTACACCCGTGATCTCGTGTCATCCTCGCCAGGGGCCAGCACAGTACCCACTGCGCCACGGTCGGCGTTTTCTCTTTCTGAGAGAGTACACGCTTATCAGAGAAACTTCTGCGAGAGACATTGATGGTGCTTTTGACAAAGCAACTCTTTGTACATGTGTAACGATGCTAATAGCATGGCTTGAACGAGAAACTAGTATTACGGCGCAAAGCAATAATTGCGCATAATACACTGCCTACCGACGCGGACTTTGACCATTGTGTCAGATCTAGGCTAAATGAGGCTCTCCACAAGGTTACCGTTCATTCCCCGCTGCTATGGTTTACGGTAGCTTACGCCCTGCTCCATGCTCTCAATGTTTACCGTGACCGACAAATAGTCAGCTCTAAAATTTGCTTAACGTTCACGGTTATCTGTGCAACTTTGAAATGCTTTGACAGAACATCTGGCGGCAGATCTACTGAATATACACGCCGAAGCCCTTTTATCACTCGAACTTGCACCTGAATATCCAAATGTTATCGTTTACCATATCTGTTAGCACATAAAGTAATTTTTCGACTTCGATATCGTGTTGGCTTTCTTTCGATTATCCCATCATCATTTTGGGACTGTCTGAGATGATTATATTAAAAAGTTTAAAAAAAGAGCAGAACTTTTCATACCCGCAAGCCCACTACCGTACTTCCTGTATATCTTTTTCAACTTCATCCATTTTCGCTTCAAAGAAATCCAATTAAATATAATGATGAGGGTCTGACGTTACCGAAACCGAAACTGTGTGCATATCCATAACCATAAATCCATTTCAATCATATAAAAAACTTAGATTCCCCCAGAACTTAGAATATCGCTGTAACTTCGCCGCTTTCCCGTTCACCAACGCAACAATGGAACATCTTCTTTAATTAAACCAACGTGCTAGCAAACTTACAGCGCAAATATCTGAACGAACTAATGTCTTTGGTAAAAAAATATCTTTAAAAGACTGAAACGAAAAACATTTCATTCCCCGTACACACCGAACGGCACACCCGAGTGGAGAAACACGTGTATCTCGGAAGGATCATTTTCATCTGCTATGTTCCCGAAGAGGAAGAGAAGGCAAGGACAAGGATGTGCACAAGAGTACTCGTAAGGTGTGTGCGGAAAACCGTTCAATAAGATTGAAAATTAATTCGAAGAAATTGGAAAGTGAAAAGTTATTTTACCACGAATCTTCCTCTTGCTTGGTTGTGACCATCCATTGCCAAGGGAGTGGACTATCTTTTCGACATGGTCTTCTTAGTTCGGTCTGGATTTCCAATCACGACCATCGGTGAAAAATTATAAAGTTTCATGCACCAAAAGCGGTTTTTCTGAAACGATGGGAGATTGTCCTAGAGTGGTTTTAGTTTAACCAGCCCACAAAGTTGGATCTTCGCTTCGATGTCAGTTAAAGTTAGGGAAATTTTGTATTGCGAAGTTTACATGGAATTCGCCTGTCTTTGAGTTTCTTAAACGAAGAATAGCCCGAGGTGAGTTAAGTTAAGGAAATTATTTAATCAAAGCGGGGGTTGAGTGGATTCTTGTGAAAAAAAAAAAAACGTATTTTTGAAATCATGAACTTTTAATGAGAATTGGAGGCATACAAGATGAATCAGATACTTTAAATGCACTTTAAGATCAGTTTTCTAACGGAAGCTTTACTAAGGTTGAGGTTGATTGATTTGTACTGTGCATCTTCAGACGACAATATTATCGACAGAATCTCTTGAAATCACCTCCTTGGTTATCAGGTAAGTAATAGGGAATGGTTGTTCCAAGTACGAGAATACTACGGAACTAAATTCCCCATAACCAAGCGCACCTCTAACTTCACGAACTGAAATGGTGTAACAACTTTTGGCGCTAAAGTATGTAAATTGTGCAATTGTTCTTTCATAGATTACTTACTTACATAGGTGGCGCTACAGTCCATGGTGAACCTGGGCCTCAACCAACAAGCGTCTGCAGCTGGCACGGTTTTTGGCCAGCTGTTTCCAGCGCCGCACGCCCAGATGGTTAAGGTCCCCTTCCACCTGCGTGCGCTACCGTTGATGCGGCCGTCCTCTGCCGCGCTCTCCTTCCGGAGTGGATTTGAAGACTCTTAGGGTCGGAGCTGTATTTTCCATGCGCTCTACATGGCCTAACCACCTTAGACGCTGTATTCGTAGACCAGGACGATGTCGCTGTACAACCCGTACAGTTCTTCGTTATATCTTCTCCTCCATACACCGTTTGAACAAACGGGACTGTAGATAATGCGCAGAATTTTCCTCTCGAAACGACCAAGGGCATCTTCATCCGCTTTTGTTAAGGTCCAAGCCTCTGCGCCGTAAAGGAGGACTGGGATGAGTAAGGTCTTATATATTGTCACCTTGGTTTTCCGAGAGAGTGATTCTGCGTTTTATCTCAGCGCTGGTTATCAGTGAGCCAAGGTAGACGAATTCCTTGACCACTTCAAAATTATATTCGCCCAAGATCACGTTCTGGCTAATACGTCGGTGTTGTCCGTCTCTTTTAGGTGAAAGCAGATATTTGGTCTTACTCTTATTAACCTTGAGACCCATCTTAGTCGCTTCTACCTCAATGCTTACAAAGGCCTGATTGACGTCTCGCTGTGCCCGTCCAATCACGTCAATGTCGTCGGCGTACGCAAGCAATTGCGTAGACTTAAAATAACTCGTACCTCTTGTGTTGGCCAGTGACTCTTGCACGATCTTTTCAAGCACGATGTTGAAAAAGTTACATGACAGCGCGTCACCTTGCCTGAATCCTTTTTTAACATCAAAGGTCTCGGTTTGGTCATTACCGACCTTAATGGAGCAGCGAGAATTCTCCATTGTCATCCTGCACAGTCGGACGAGTTTGGCATGGATGCTAAAACTAGACATGGCTTTGTATAGCTCATCTCTATACACGCTGTCATATATAGCTTTGAGATCGACGACGAGGTGGTGAGTGTCGATTTGGTATTCCTGGGTCTTCTCCAAGATTTGCCGTAGCGTATATACTTGGTCTATTGTGGATTTACCTTGCCTGAAACCACACTGATAAGAGCCGATCAGGTTATCCACAAACGGTTTTAGGCGTTCACACAATTCGGCAGAGAAAATCTTATGTGCGATGTTAAGGTGACTTATACCCCTATAGTTGGCGCAGTTATTGGGGTCTCCTTTCTTATGGACCGGGCAACCGATGTTGAGATTCCATTCGTCGGGCATGATTTCCTCCGACCATACCTTGCAAATGATATGGTGCGTGCACCTTACCAGCTCATCTCCAGCCGCCTTAAGAAGCTCAGCAGACAGGTCGTTTGCGCCCGCGGCTTTATTAGACTTAAGTCTTGATATCGCTTTTTTGACTTCATCTAGGTCGGGTGGACTGAATTCTGTTACATCGTCGTCCATTACGAGTAGCTCGTTTTGCGGAAACATCTCTCCACCTCCTCGATCTCACGCTTTCCGTGCTCTCTCTTCTTTCTTCTGAAAAGCGTGTGTTCCTCTCTTCTCTTCTGCTCATAGATTTCGCGAGCAGCTCTCGTCCGTCGTTGCAGCATGGTTTTATATGCCTCTGGATTTGCTTCATGGGCTTGTTCGCATTGTTCATCGAACCAGGGGTTTCTAGGTGGTGGCGGTTTGAAACCCAGCACCTCTGAGGCAGCGTCTCTAACGGCGCTCTGGCAATGCGCCCATTCCTGCTCTATTGTTTGTGCTGCTGTGGGCGGATTTTGAGAGAGCTTGGAGGAGACACGATCGGCAAAGATTTTGGCGGTCTCTTGCGATTGTAGCTTATCGACTTACGTTGTGCTACTCGACTCCTAAGCATTCTTGATATCCTCATTCGTACCTTGGCTACAACAAGGTAGCGGTCCAAGTCGATTTTGGCCCCTCGGAAGGTTCGTACGTCGAAAATACAGGAGGAGTGTCTGGCGTCGATCGCAATGTGATCAATCCGGTTGGTGGTCGATTGATCAAAAGACCGCCAGGTACCCTTGTGGATGTTGAGATGGGGGAATCGCGTGCTTGCTACAAGGAGGTTACGCCCCGCTAGGAAATCGATTAGCCTAAGTCCGTTGTCGGATGTGGTGTTATGGAGGCTATGCTTTCCTACGATCGACTCAAATATGTCCTCTTTGCCCAGTTTTCCATTAAAATCTCCTAGGACTATTTTTGTGTCGTAGCTGGGGCATTGGGCATATGTTCTGTCTAGGAGATCGTAGAATTATATTTTGAGTCTATCGTCCTTTTCTTCCGTTGGGGCGTGAGCGCATATTAAGCTAATGTTTCCAAATTTAGCTTTGATGCGGATTGTTATGAGGCGTTCGCTTATATCTCGGAAGCTTAGGTCTTTTTGTCGAAGTCTTCCTCGAATAACGAATCCGCTTCCGAATAGACGCTGTTTGTTCTCCTTGTAGCAGTTCCCGTAGTAGATGTCGCAGTTTTTCATCCATTTTTTGCCTGGTCCATCCCATCGCACTTCTTGGAGTGGAGTGGAAAACTTGGATCGAAGAGGATTCCATAAATTTTCTTGACCCTCGAACACGCAACATAGGCCAACCCGGCACTAAATTCACTTATCCCTAAGTCCAAAACTGCTTTGTCCAATGTAGTTCCTTGCGACCTGTGAATACTAATGCCGTAAAACAGATATAACGGAAAACGCTTCCTCGTGCCATTGACTGCTCCTTTTTTGAATGACTTTACGACCGGCGTTATAGGAATAGCGCCTGAAGCGAAAGTCGGTCCCGTGTAAGTTTCAAACTTCACCATGATGCTTTTTATAGAGTTCTCGACTCTGTTTTCGGTCGGGCCGTAAATAATATCAATGACTATGCCCATCGAAACATTGCACAGTCCGCAAGAGGTCCACATGTTCTGGCGTAACATCACCTTAGCACCAACGCAGAGTAACAGTTCTGCGCTCAGTCCTTGAGCTTCGTCATCTGACGCTTGAGCGGTTGTTGCATTATTGTTTGAGGCATTTATTCGAATCACTGGGCATCGTAAGCCGTTCTTGTCATAAGCTTTGATGTTTTTTGGTCGCCATCAATTGTGTCGCGTCCTTGAAATATCGGGTGGATCCTGGATTATTGTCGACAAAGCGTTGTGACCAGAATTCATAGTGCGAGAGGTTGTTCTCGCCTAGGGCTAGAGCACGAAGTGCTTCTCGACATTGTTTCTGTTCATCGCCAGTCTGTCGCATGATCTGCTTAAGAATAAGCGCCTTCCGTATCTGCAAATAAGCTGCTTTGCCCCGCAGGGAAACTCATCCGACTCTTTAGGTACGCCATACAGAGGCTTGTCCAAAACTGGTGTAGCTGATTGAAGTCGCTGAAGAATACAACAACAAATCCTCCATAACATTCGTGCTGCTTCTCAGGGTTAGCTTCTCTAAGCCGGCCATCTATCTTGCCCAGCATACGCAACACAATCATGCTGAATTCGTTTATCAATATCACCTTGATATTACTGAAATGCTCCTGAAACTCTCCTTGGGTCTTTCCAGTTAAGTGCGTAACTCTGGTTGATGTGGCAATGTGCAGTCCGGAATGCAGAGTCTGGCCACCAATATTGTTTGCAGCCACGCCGGTTTCAGCCATTAGCTGTACGTGCTCCAAGCCGAAACTTTTAACAACTTCGTTGATGACTAACGACTTGCCTGTTCCAGCAGCTCCCATGACTATTGCCATTTTGTCCGTCGTTTCTCCGTTTGTCACTCTTGTGATGAAGTCTATCACGACTTGTTGCTCGATGTTCGATGTAAAGCAGCTTGCTGGACACTTCACACCTGGATATATCTCTGCTGCCAATTACCTTCATGAGGAACTTCGTCACAGTTCTTTGTCTTGACTCAGTACCGATACTACTCTCTAGAAGGGCCCACAGCGTCTGTTTGAAATTTTCAGACTTTGGTTCACTTTTTGAGGCGTACTTAGTGATGAAAGATGTCACTGCATATTCAGAAGCGATAATGAAGATGTCCGCCACGCGAATGAAACAAACTTGTTGAATGGGTTGAGTAGTCCATCGTTTCGAGCAGGTGTATAACAGAAAACTCCTCGTTTGTCTTTCGCAAGCTTCGATTCAATGAGTAGTGATCTGCCGCGCTTAACGTCAAGAAAACTGTTGGAACACTAAGTTGGCTGACCATACTTTCAAGTTCTAAATGCTTGTGATACCAGTGCCTCTGATATTTGAAGCAGAGTAGAGAAAACGGTTCATCAGCGCCGGATTCTCTCTGGCTTGTTATTGTAGATAGTCCGGGGGTCCATTGAAATTTGTCATGTTGGCGTAGATTAAGCCATTGCTAATTGCGTCGTGGTGTTACATCGTGTTGAGGCCGAAGAAAGGAAACCTCGGGTCTTGCGCAAATCTCTTGTCATGTTAACTCATCAAATACCGAACCCATTCCTGAAATGTGGGTTGATTTTCTCTAGCCTTGAAGATGTATCCAACAGTCGGGAATTCGTTGACCGGATTTACTCAAACTGCGGGCCAATCGATTACATCACGAACAACCTCGGTTTGTCTCATACCACTTGACACGGGAAGCGCATTAATAACCACATCGCCACTGTCTTCGGAAAAATCGGGCATTGAGTCGTTGGCAACACTTCCGTCAACATGTCTAAGTTGATCTTGAACGCTTCCGTTTTCTGGTAGTGCCGCCAAGGCGGACATATTGACTTGCAAGTCAGCATAGAAGCTATTCTGTTACTTTAGAAACACCAGAACATCGTCGTCTGACCCTAAAGTAATTGGGCTCCCTGCTTCCTAACCAGCAAGATGTTGACTGTATTAGGAACTCTAGGCAACTCGTTTGCAATCGGTTTCCTTTGTAACGGAATTGACCATTGACACCTTGACTGCGGAGCTGATAGACGCTGAGAACGAGTTGAATCCGTGCTACCAACATCTGCTCGACGACTGACAATATCTTCATAACCTTTGGAACATCTCCTGGATCCATATTGTTTTGAGCAGTGTACTTGACTGGGTTTTTAGTAAAGTAATGGCAGATGACTGAGGACGCCGTGGCGCAGTAGTTAGTGTGCTGGACTCTGACGCACGATGAGCGAGTTCGGATTCCGATAACACCGACGCTATCGAATGTTTATTTCGCGGCGTTCCTCCTCGGCGGGGTACTGGCAAAACCCCCCGTAGTATACTTGCCGTGAAAAAGCTTCTCGACCCACGCCGTTCGGAATCGGCATTAAACTGTAGATCCCTTTCACTTACATATGTGAAAAATAAATTACACACAACATGGGTGATTGAGAGAAGCTAGGCTCTGGTCCTTCATGGGCTGTAACGCCATCCAAGAAGAACGGCAGATGACTTCATGGTGGCTGAGTTATAGCCGTGAGCAGTTGTCGCGGAGTCTGAACGTGTGCTAGTCGAGATTCTGGGTGAATGTCATGATAAATTCAGGATCTCCAAAATGTGTTGTTTCCATGTTTGAGTTTCGAAGAGTGTCGTCGATAATGTTTTGGCGAACGTTCCTAATTCTGGCTGCGTCTCTGGTCGATCGTGCGAAGTTCCGGGATCGTTTAGGAGGAAGTGGCATATTGTCTCAAACTGTTTTTTTGTAGACTTCAGCTGATTTATGGTTGTTTTTTGTTATTTTCTTTTTTATACCTATTTCTTGTTTTTTTTTTCTGTTTTTATCGGTAGTTTTGCTTAACGTATATTCAGTTTTGATGATGGATATGGCCGTATTCAGTCAAGCAAAATTCTTTAAGAATAATGACGTGACTTGGGGGCGAAAAGCATAAAAATGGAATTTTCGTTTAAATTTAAATACTATGTAATTGCGCGCGCAATTTTTTTTTAATATTTTTATATTAAATATTTTTCTAGATTTAATTTGGTTTTTAATTTTTTACAATTATACTAAATCGAAATTCAAAATTCTGGCTTTGTCATGACCCGATATATACGGTCGTCTAATAGTGTAAACAATTTCATCTCTCTAAAGTGTCAGAAAGTGGTCCAAAAACGCGAACAACGTTTTGAAGCTTGAAGTTCTTATATGTAGAACAAATAGCGTTCTTAGCATATTTTCGATTTGACGACAAATTTTCTTATTTGTCAAGTAATAAATACATAAATACATATAAAAGCGGTGTGCTGAGCTTAATTTAAAGGTGGTTGGTTCTAGCTTATTCTATATGTTTCTTAATTCGTGGGTAATAAAGACCGAAACGTTACTAACGCTGCAAATAGAACAGTACACTTATTTAGAGGCCCCACTTACATCAACAGTGAGAGCGTATAATGAATTCGTGTATCTTTTTTTTTTTTGTTTTTTTACGAGAGCGGGTCCACTTCTATGTGCCTGCTCATAGTAGTGTGAGATTTCTATTCACTAAAAGCATCTCCCTTCGAAAAGAGTTTATACTGCAACTAAGTCATTCCACTTATCAACTAATTCTTATTATTTTTTAAAAAAACTTAGGAAACAGTTTTTTTTAATAATTTATCTTACTCTAACTAAAACTAACTAAACGTAGCCTAGCTTCAACCTACCAAATCCTTATTTAACCAATATATATGTATATACGTATACATATATACTTTTTTTAATTTTTTATTTTTATGCCTATATATGTATATTTATTTTTTAGACCGCCGTGGCGCAGTGGGTAGTGTGTTGGCCCCTGACGCCGATGACACGGGATCGAATAGCGACAACAGCCATGTCACCGAACGTGTTTTTTTTCACGGTGCTTCTCTTCAGCGTGCAATCTTTGGTCCCGTTTGTGTAAACGGAGAGTGGAGGAGCTGTACAACGACATCGGCCTAGTTAGATGTCTTCGGATCCAACGTCTAAGATGACGGGGCCATGTAGAGTGAATGGACATCCCCGCTCCGGCCCGAAAAGTCTTCAACATCAACCCCGAGGGATGCCGCCAACCAACTGGGTGATTGAGGGAAGTTCGGCTTTGGTCCTTCATGGACTGTAACGCCAACATACATATACACATATGTACGTATTTATTCTACCTTATGTTGTCTACCCTACCCTACCCTATGTATGCCATTGGTGTTGGCGATTGTTGCCTGAAAGAGGAGTTGTAGCGCGGGATCCACTCCAGCCACACAAAAGCGTCGGTGCTGCCGAACAACATCTCTCCGATCGCGATTTAAAACCGATCTGTTGAACCTGAGGCGCTCGGGCTCGCAGAGGTAGACGTCAGGCTCGCAGAGGAATCGTCGCTCCACGTAATTAGGAGCCACATGGAAGATTAGCGGCACCGCCAATCTATTCTGGATCAGCCCACAATGATCCAAGTAAAGAAATGCTTCCGGGCGAGCAAAGCCATTAGACGCACTCTCTCATAGTATATACTTTTGAGGTAGTAAGCCCCAGAGATCAAGTTATTGACCAAATTCATTGCTCTCGCAGCGTGACCTCGAATCAGCCTTATCAGAAGAACGTCTATCCGCAAAATCCTTGTCCTATTGTATGGGGCCTCGTTGCGATAGAATTTCGTGTACTCGGACTCTGATGTTCTGTGCAATCCAATTCCTTAGACATAGATGGAAAGGATTTGATCCTTTCCATCAAGCTGGCACTTACATTAAACCAGATGGGACATCCATAGGCAATCATGGGCCTGATTAGGGCCATGTAGCAGATTACCTTCACCCTGGTGTCAAGCTGGCTGTTATGAAACAGCCATCTTGCCAGAGCGAAAGCGCCCCAGGCCCTCGCCAGAGCAGCATCCACACTTTAATCAAAACGTATCTAGATACTGGTCCAGCCAGATTCCAAGGTATCTGACTTCACTTCAATTTGCCAGTGGACGCCCGTCCGGTTCAAGGAGTTAGGACCTTCGCCAGTGTTTCCTAGTGCCCCTAGAGGTCCTAGACAAAGGTGTTCTACTAATCTAACAATATTCTGTTCTCGATGTGTTCACATTTGCCATTTGGCAGGCGACATTCGAACGAAGGTTTCTGCGATTTCCGCTATGGTCGTGCGTTTAAAGTGTATCGCGTTAAGTGCAGAGGTTCTGTCCTTTAAGGATGGCGCAATACATTTTGTTCGTCGAGTAATAGAAAAGCAATGCTATTTACGTGATGTTTATGTTTCCCCGCGAATTTTTTTGTTTCATTTTCCACAGTTGTCAGTTGATATCCTCGCTTCCAATATACTACGGTGCAGCCCGCATTACCTTATTTTGAAACGTCTGTATGACGTTCGAATAACTTTTCCTGGTGCAACCGCAGAGTAGTCATAAGTTCAAACTGGTTTTAGCACTTGCTTGTATAGAAGTAGCTTGTTTCGATACTGTGTTTAGAATACCTCCATAGTAATAGGTACATTTCTTTGTAACTATTTAGTTATGCTTTTTCTTAACGTAAGCCTTCCATTTTTTTAGCGGGGAGGGAGCGACAGACCAAAGAAGTTGATCGCGTTTAACATGGCAAACGCCAGCTTCGATCTCTGTCCCTGCTCAATCCAAGTTGACACACAGCCTCCACGTGGCCCCCCCTGGATAGCTACCCTGGCACCTACCAGGTAGTGAACCAATGTGTGCAGCGACCCTGGCACCCACCAGGTAGTGAACCAATGTGTGCCAATGTGTTCCTGGGGAAAGAGGAACCTGGCCCTCCAGGTTGGGGGTTGTGCTTAGGGGTAACATCACTATCACGTAAAAACCTACTTGTTCCGAAACAACAACAAGCCTCGGATACGGACGGATACAATGTTGACGACCCCTGCAAACGACTAACGGACTTGAGAGTCTGCACCTGGAATGTTAGGTCCCTTAACAGACCGGGTGCAGGCGATCAATCGGAGCAAACCCCTAACTGCTATAAAGCAGATATAACCGCACTCCAAAAAATGCGATGGGATGGACCAGGCAAAAAACGGATGAAAAACTGCAACGTTTACTACGGGAACTGCTACAGGGAGAACAAACAGTGCCTATTCGGGTGCGGATTCGTTGTTCGAGGAAGAGTCCAACAAAAAGCCTTAAGCTTCCGAGACATAAGCGAACGCCTCATAACAATCCGCATCAAAGCTAAGTTTAGAAACTTTAGCTTAATATGCGCTCACGCCCCAACAGAAGAAAAGGACGATCGACTCAAAGAAGAATTATACGATCTGTTAGACAGAACATATGCCCAATGCCCCAGCTACGACACAAAAATAGTCCTAGGAGATTTTAATGGAAAACTGGGCAAAGAGGACATATTTGAGTCGATCATAGGAAAGTATAGCCTCCATAACACCACATCCGACAAAGGACTAAGGCTAATTGATTTCCTAGCGGGGCGTTACCTCCTTGTAGCAAGCACGCGATTCCCCCATCTCAACATCCACAAGGGTACCTGGCGGTTTTTTGATCAATCGACCACCAACCAGATTGATCACATTGCGATCGACGCCAGACACTCCTCCTGTATTCTCGACGTACGAACCTTCCGAGGGGCCAACATCGACTCGGACGACTACCTTGTTGTAACCAAGGTACAAATGAGGATATCAAGAATGCTTAGGAGTCGAGTAGCACAACGTAAGTTTGACGTCGATAAGCTACAATCGCAAGAGACTGCCAGAATCTTTGCCGATCGTGTCTCCTCCAAGCTCTCTCAAAATCCGCCCACAGCAGCACAAACAATAGAGCAGGAATGGGCGCATTGCCAGAGCGCCGTTAGAGACGCTGCCTCAGAGGTGCCGGGTTTCAAGCCGCCACCAACTAGAAACCCCTGGTTCGATGAACAATGCGAACAAGCCCATGCATTGCCCATTGCCCATGCATTGCCCATTGCCCATGCATTGCCATGCTGGGCTTGTACCATGCTGCAACGACGGACGAGAGCTGCTCGCGAAGTCTATGAGCAGAAGAGAAGAGAGGAAGACACGCTTTTCAGAAGAAAGAAGAGAGAGCACGGAAAGCGTGAGATCGAGGAGATGGAGAGACGCTTCCGCAGAAATGACGCCCGTAAGTTTTACAATAAGGTAAAACGAACATGCCATGGCTACAAAGTCAGAGCGGCGGCCCGCAGGGATGAAAATGGAAAACTGGTAGTAGAGTCGCAGTCGATGCTGAGGATTTGGAAAGACCACTTCTGCAGACTGTATAACGGCGATGATAGACAAGATACCGCTGTCAGGCAGAACGAGCCATTCGTAATGGACGACAATGAAACAGAATTCAGTCCACCCGACCTAGTCAAAATAGCAATATCAAGACTTAATTCTAATAAAGCCGCGGGCACAGACGGCCTGTCTGCTGAGCTTCTTAAGGCGGCTGGAGATGAGCTGGTAAGGTGCATGCACCATCTCATTTGCAAGGTGTGGTCGGAGGAAAGCATGCCCGACGAATTGAATCTCAGCATCGTTTGCCCGGTCCATAAGAAGGGAGACCCCTATAACTGCGCCAACTATAGGGGAATAAGTCTCCCTAACATCGCATATAAGATCTTCTCTGCCGTATTGTGTGAACGCCTGAAACCGTTTGTGGATATCCTGATCGGCTCTTATCGGTGTGGTTTCAGGCCAGGTAAATCCACAATAGATTTACGCTACGGCAGATCTTGGAGAAGACCCAGGAATACCAAATCGACACTCACCACCTCTTCGTCGATTTCTAGGCTGCATATGACAGCGTGTATAAAGATGAGCTATACAAAGCCATGTCTAGTTTTAACATCCCTGCCAAATTCGTCCGACTGTGCAGGATGACAATGGAGAATTCTCGCTGCTCCATTAAGGTCGGTAATGAGCAAACCGAGACCTTTGATGTTAAAAAGGGATTTAGGCAAGGTGACGCGCTGTAATGCAACTTTTTCAACATCGTGCTTGAAAAGATCGTGCAAGAGTCACTGGCCAACACAAGAGGTACGATTTATTTCAAGTCTACGCAATTAGTTGCGTATGCCGACGACATTGACGTGATTGGACGGACACAGCGAGACGTCAATGAGGCCTTTGTAAGCATTGAGGTAAAAGCGGCTAAGATGGGTCTCAAGGTTAATGAGGGTAAAACCAAATATCTGCTTTCATCTAAAAGAGACGGACAACACCGACGTATTGGCCAGAACGTCACCATGGGCAGATATAACTTTAAAGTGGTTAAGAAATTCATCTACCTTGGCTCACTGATGACCAGCGACAACAACACCAGCGCTGGGATAAAACGCAGAATCACTGTTGCCAACCGCGGTTTCTTTGGGCTCAAGAGACAATTGAGAAGTAGGGCCCTCTCTCGGAAAACCAAGGTGACACTATATAAGACCTTAATCATCCCAGTCCTCCTTTTCGGCGCAGAGGCTTGGACCTTAACAAAAGCGGATGAAGACGCCCTTGGTCGTTTCGAGAGGAAAATTCTGCGTACTATCTACGGTCCCGTTTGTTCAAACGGTGTATGGAGGAGAAGATATAACGAAGAACTGTACGGGTTGTACAGCGACATCGGCCTGGTACGACGTCTACGGATACAGCGTCTAAGGTGGCTAGGCCATGTAGAGCGCATGGAAAATACAGCTCCGACCCGAAAAGTCTTCGAATCCACTCCAGAAGGAAGGCGCGGCAGAGGGCGGCCGCATCATCGGTGGCGCACGCAGGTGGAAGGGGACCTTAACCAACTGGGCGTGCGGCGCTGGAAACAGCTGGCCAAAGACCCTGCTAGCTGGAGAGGTTGAGATCCAGGTTCACCAGGGACTGTGGCGCCATCTAAGTAAGTAGGAAAGTGCTGTTAAGGGCTGATTTGAGTTTTGATTTACTAGCAGAGTCACAATTATAGAATATTTCACACCCATATATGAGGATTGGTAATATTAAGGTTTTTGCGAGCATGGTTCTTGTTTTGAGAGGGATGTATTCCTGAGCAGTCCATAAGGTTCTAAGAGTACCATAAGCTTTTGCAACAATCGAATTTATATGATCGTTACAGGTCAGAGTCCTGTTAAATACCATTCCTAGGTTTTTAGAGGTATTAGTAAATTAGCAAAGTAAGTAAGCCTTCCATTTTAATTTCGAGTCTTGGATCATACCGAGATATTTAGCCTCATTCACGGACGGAGTTCTTCCTTCGTTAACAAAACCGGGGAGCCTACCCGCTATTCTATACATAAAATGAACAAGGACAGATTTAGTGTCGTTAAGAGGTATTCGCCAAATCTTTGTCCAGTAACTTACACGGTCAAAGGCACCTTGTAGTTTCATTGTTGATTCCTCAACCGATTTACCCGTTGCAAGAATAGCCGTATAGTGGCTAGAATAGAATCATGCGTTTGTGACATATCGAGAGAATACAGTAAATACCTATACACTAGTGGGCCGATTACGCTTTCTAGTAGAATGCCAGCCGAAATCACTTTAAAGTCGGCACATGTTAAGTGTGTTGCCGTAACACACCATAGTGTGTGTTTTTAATTTAAAGTGTGTTACTATGAAAGCACACTTACATATTTACTTACATAACGGGCGCTACAGTTCGGATTGAACATGGGCCTTAACCAACATGCCGCTCAACTTAGCACGAACTTTCGCACACCCAGTTGGTTGAGATCCCATTTCACCTGTATGCCCCACCTTAAGTGCGGCCGTCCTCTATTTCCTCGTCACTCGGGGTTGTATTCAAAGACTCTATGGGCTGGAGCTGTGGTTTCTATTCGCTCTACATGGCCTAGCCATCTTAGGCCTTGGATCAGTAGACGCCTGGCTAGACTCATGTCGCTGTACAACCCGTACGGTTCGTGATTGAATCTTCTCCTCCAACCCCCCTCTGTGTTTATAGGACCGAAAACCGCACGCAGAATCTTTCTCTCGAAACGACCAAGGATTTCTTCATCCGCTTTAGATAAAGTCTGCGCCGTATATAAGATGTTACATAAAAAAGCCTTTTTTTCGATGGCTCCCATTGAACCACTCCCGTGTTCATCATTCGCTTCTCTCGACCTCATCTAATCGCTCGTTGCATTTTCATGAGATTGCGGGGATGGATGCTGCTGGGTGAATTGCTCTACCACTTGGATGACGATCGCCGCAAGAGTAAAGCAGTAAAACCACATTGCTTAATTGGTTACACAGTTCAGAGCCAATAAATTATAATTTTCTCTTTTCGTGAATCATTTTTGTTTTAATCTCGTCGACTACAACACACCATCAAAATTCAATTTTGAACATTAATAAACCTTTTTTGTGAAATTTCCCATCCATGCACACAAAAGGGGAATTCCCATTTACACGCATTTTTGCCAGAAAGCAGACTGTGACCCATAGTGTAATGGTTAACTCTGGTGTAATGGTTAACTCTCTAGACTCCCAACGCAGTGATCCTGTGTTCAAATCTTGAACATTTTTCCCAGCGAACAAAAAAAAAAAAAGGGCTCATCTAGCCCCCGCTCTCCGAGCATTTGTCGTTTCGAGGCTCATCAAGCCCGAAACATTCTTCTTTGTTTTTTGTCTGATTCAATTGATTGCTTCTTTTTGTTGTGAAGCAACATCATGATGATTATGCCATCCGGCTCGAAAGAGTAATGTATGTATTTCGCTTTTTGGTGGCCGCGGAAATTGAGATTGGAACTCGGATCACTGGGTTGATAGACCAGTGTGTCAACCATTACGCCATGAATCCGATTCGCAAATTACTTTCTGGCAGGGTTGCATATAGTTGGGCAATTTCTGCAATATTTGATTGATTGATCCAAATTGTGTCAATAATTAATAAGTGTGTCACCGCAACACACTTAAGGTGTCATCAGAGTTCTAATTCATGACACGCAATAGAATGTGTTATATGTGTCAACTTCCTGACTCACGCCGTTCGAAATTGGCATTTAACTGTAGGTCCCTTTCACCTGTGTGAAAAATAAATCTCACATAACATGGGTGATTGAGAGAAGCTTGGTTCTGGCGCACCATGGGCTGTAGCGCCACCAAAGACGAAGAAGTGTCTCAATGTGTCGAATGACACAGTTGCTGGGTGTTGTTTAACACACTAGTATTTGCAGTGTACACACTTCCGTATTTAACGCGAAACAATCTATTCGTAAGATATGTATTTAAAATACTGGGTAGCATCTCTGATAAGATTTGTCTTAATTAAGACATCAAGCCTTCGTGCCACACTTTGTCAAAGGCTTGAGATACGTCGAGGAATACACTCGAACGTAACAGCTTGTATTCGAGTGTTTTTTTTTTCTATTACATCGATTATTCGATGTACTTGGTCAATAGTTGAATGGTTGTTTCTGAAAACAAACTGATGGTGCGGTAAGAAAAGCTTTTCTTCAATAATCGGTTTCAAGCGGTTGAGTGAAATTGATTTAAAAATTTTTAAAATTATCAGCGACAGTGAAATCGGACGATACGATTTCTTGTCCGTTAGTGATTTACTCGGCTTCTGCAACTTTCCACTGGCTCGACACATATTGAATCATATTGTGGCTTTAATAAGAGACAACCTAGATAACTTCTACTGCAAATAAAATGTATTCAGGAGCCTTGTTTGTTTTAAATGATTCAACAATAGCCTTTAGTTCAGCGAATGTGAATCGTGTAATTGTATATTCCGGTGATTCGTCCGTCGGATAAATAAACTCTAAGCGGTTTACCTGCGAATGGCTTTGAAAATTTCCTCAAGGTATTCAGCGAAGAATTCCGACTGTTTTTTACCTCCCTTTTCCCATTGTATAAATCAATCCGGTTTTCCAAATACATACATATGTATGTCTTTTTAGGGTTCCATACCCAAAGGGTAAAACGGTACCCTATTACTAAAACTTCGCTGTCCGTCCGTCTGTCATCAAGCTGTATCTCATGTACCGTGATACTTAGACAGTTTAAGTTTTTACAGATGACGTATTACTGTCGCCGCTATAACAACAAATACTAAAAACAGAATAAAATAAATAATAAAGGCGGGCTTCCATACAATAGACATGATTTTCATTTTCAAAAAATCACCTTGGTCACATACTGACTTAAGGTTAGTCGACGGTATCCCGCAACCAGTAGCGAGCTTACGAGCTTTGATCCCCTGTTGTGTCTTTATTATATTAATCTTAGCTGCAAACCTTTTTTCTATAATTATTATTATTCACCTTTTCACCTGTCAAGTAAGATAATTGATTTTAATTCAATGGACAGTTCATCATCACTGTCTCATCATGGAGATTTTGATCATCAAAGTAATACGCATATAATCTGCCTGCAACCAAGGTCTGTCATTGGGTAAAAAATCGTTTCTAACGGATTAGCCGTTTTAATGTGATGAGGTAACATACAACGTCTCTTTCATTTTTATATATGTTTACAGATGTACGGAACCCTTCGTGCGCAAGTCCGACTCGCACTTGGCCGGATTTTTTTTTTTTAATGGGCTTGTGCTAACATATAGCACGGGGCACTTCTTAATAAAGCTGAGAATGTCTCTCGTAGGAGCTAATATGATCCCCTCAAGAGTTTCATTGAGGAGGATACGCTTCCTAAGATGACAGAGGACAGCACACTCACATAGTACGTGCTCTGTAGTTTCTTCGTCCTCCAGGCAGAGTCGACACTCAGTTTTAGACGGAGGTTCATTTTGTTTTCAGTGTCGCCTGGTGGTGAAGCTTACTAGTTAGCTGCATCTTAGAACACATAGTTCCTGTGTGTATTAAATTGCTATAATTACGGCGATATTTTTTTTTTTCATTCATACAATTCCTTTGTTTTCTATCTACATACATACATAGGTATGTACATAGCATTCACATCAATTAAGGATGAAGAAAGGGATACCTTGCGTTCGAGTGAATTAATTGCTCAAGGTTAGCTTGCTTATCTAGCGGAGATGTCTCCATTAAGGAGTTATTTTTATAAAGTAATGAGAAGGAAATGGTATAACTAACACAAATTACAATATTATATAAATCTATCGCTGCCGTATTGTGACGACATACTCATCGTACTGTATATGTATATGTATATACTTAAAGGGAATGCCTGGGTCGTGAAACACAAAACCGACAACCAAAAACGTGAAGGCATTGACGATATAAACCAATATCGATCCGAAGTAACTAAGGGACGGGATAACACCTCGTATTATCATGCATACTCTACGCCAAAAAGTGTGGAAATGGTAACTTGAAACCGTCCATGGATTGGCAATGTGGTGGGCTACGTCCTGGGGTTATGTCCTAATTAATTATAATAATACAGCATCACGTGGCACAGCAGCACAGCAGCAGCGGGACTGGATGGGAACAAATTTCTGAACTTTGGTCATAATCTCCGTTCGCACTGTTCTCCGTTTTTGTTCTTGGCATGAGTCGAAATTGTGTCTGGGTATATGTATGTATGTATGTAAGTGAGAATCACTCGCCAAGGAAATTCGTTGTAGCCATCGAGTTGTTATAGCCGGCCTTGCCTGCATACATATGTATGTACGTGCATATTTCGACCCAAATGCATATGCAGCACTGAACCTTGTGCAGCTGTCCTTAGCATCGTTCTAGACGTCTTCACTATCGTTTTGGTGTCATTTTGGCTTTTGTAGATTTTCGGTTTTAAATTTCTTCTTCCGTTTTCCTTTCTGTTATGACATCTCATAAATATTATGTGACTCGCTCATCCGTAAGGAGGTTGAGATGGATATTCTAGCTATTATCTTCCTTTCCCTTTCTTTATTTTTTCTCTCTTGCAGTTTTATTTGTCGAATCCTTGTTTCTTTGGAGCACAGCTGGATAGGGTTTAAGGAACGCAAAATATGTACACTATGGCACAAAAGTCATACGACTTCAAATAATGATATTTTTTTATTGAAACGCAAAAAAAAAAAAAAAAAGCAAAAATTGTTTAAAAAAGTATTCACTTACATATGTCACAAAAACAAAAAAAATTACGTATAGATATAAAGTTATGCAAAACTGGAACTCTGTATTAGAAAAGGCATAATAATCTATTTCTTGTATTCACAAAAGTCTACGTACGATGTGTATAAAAGCTAAAATTGTACCTAAGTTAGGTTAGGTTAATGTGGTAGGCATAAGCCACACGCAGGCCGAAGCCCATTGTGATACCACCTGGATCAAGTTACCCTGATCCACTACCTGAGAACCAACCGGTGCTTCTAATGAAGTGATGGAGTTGAGCTATCTTTTGGTTTGCTAGCTCGCTTAGATTGTCAAACACCATTAAAGCCATTCCCATTCCAGAATTTACGAATAAGTACCTGGCAGCTGCCACCATCCGGCTATCCACTGCGGGAGGTAGGTCAGAAGCCGTAATCTGCTCAGCCTATCTCGCGGGCGAACCCACGGATCTCAGCTTAACACCACTGCAGGATTTTCTCGACCACTTTGGAATAAGAGGCTCACATGTGATCGTATGCTGTGACGCCAACGCCCACCACACAGCATGGGGAAGCTCGGGAATCAACAAAAGAGGTGAGTACCTATTAGAATTTATATTCAGGAACAACCTCAATATCATGAACCGTACAAATAATCCCACCTTTATGAATAGAATTAGATAAAAGGTATTAGACCTCACCCTAACTACGGCGTTCATAGGCAACTCTATTCAAAACTGGCGTGTCTCAACAGAAACATCGATGTCAGACCATCGACAGATCTGTTTTTGGCATAAAAGCAGGAGATAGAATTATTAGAACACATAGATAACCGAAAGCGACAGACTGGGACACTTATAGCCTAGAAATCGCACAATCAATCGGAAACTGTTCAAACAGCATCGGAGACATGACAGCCTTGAACTCAGCTGTGACAGCCTCTATGCTACCATCCTATCTGCTTTTCACAACGCTTGCCCAGAGAAAGTCAAGTCAGGCAACCGTACCACTCCGTGGTGGAACAGCAATCTGGCCAAGCTAAGAGCGTTGACCAGAAAACTGTTCAACAGAGCTAAACGGACTGGTGACTGGACACAGTATCGTGCCTCACTCACCAACTACAACCAAGAGATTAGAAGAGCCAAAAGAGACTTATGGAAAAAGTTCTGCAGCAGTCTCTCAGACGTTCAGAGCAGCGCTCGTATCCACAGAGTTCTCGCCAAAGAGCACACTAACCAAATTGGACTGTTGAGAAGAGCAGAGGGCACTTACGCGGAAAATGGTGCGGAAGTACTCAAAATTCTGACCAGTACGCACTTCCCAGACTCCAACATCATTCCCCCCAATCTCTTTAATGTACCTCTGCAGATCAGGGCAACTAGACCCAACAGGGAGGATTCATCAATTCATTTGACCCCTACAAATCCCCGGGGGAGGATGGCATCTTCCCCGCCCTTCCTCAGAAGGGGAGTGGGCAAATCAGCCCCATGCTCATTAACATCTTTAGAACCAGCTATGCATGGGGACACATACCAACGAGCTGGACAGAGGTAACGGTCAAATTCATTCCCAAATAGGCCGTAGACCCACAGACCTGCCTAAGTCCTACAGACCGATAAGCCTTACCTCTTTCTTCCCAAAAACAAAGGAAAAAATTCTGGATAGGCATATCAGGGACGGTGCACTCAAAAAGATCACCACTTCACAAAAACTAATATGCCTACCAGCCTGGGAAATCGACCACGCATGCTCTTCAGGAACTAACGGGCCGGATCAACAAATCCCTGAGCGACAAAGAAATTGCGATAGGTTGCTTTCTCGATATAAAAATTTTGCATGGAAATTGGATCCAACATATGCTTGTATGTATGTACATATGTATGTTGGCGTTACAGTCCATGAAGGACCTGAGCCGAGCTTCTTTCAATCACCCATGTTGTGTGTGATTTCATTTTCCCATGGGTGAAAGGGACCTACAGTTTATTGCCGGTTCCGAACGGCAAATTTAGAAAAGCTTTTTCATGACAATTTTACTACAGAACCCCGCTGAGGAGAAACACCATGAAAAACACGTTCGATGACATGGCTGTGTCGGGATTCGATCCCGTGTCATCGACGGGATGCTTGGCAACAGGAAAATAAACACCTCACTAGGCAATGATAAAATCAGTGTAAACGCCGCGAAAGGATGCCCTCAAGGCGGGGTTCTCTCACCGCTCCTGTGGTCCATCGTGGTTAATGAACTGATCACCATACTTAGCAACAATGGTTTCTATGTCCAAGACTACACTGACGACATAGTGATCCTGGTTAAAAGCAAATTCGAAAACACAGTCTCGGAACTCTTCCAACGGGCACTAAACCTTGTTGCAAACTTTTGCATAAAGGTTGCACTAAATGTCAATCCTAGGAAAAGCACCATAGTCGCCTTCACCAAAAGGAGGAATAAGCACAAACTTACCAAACCTACCCTCTTTGGTGAAGCGATAGAGTTCTCAAAATAAGTCAAATATCTAGGGATAACTCTAGACGAAAAGCTCACTTGGAACTCTCACATTACAAAGACCATTGAAAAAAGCCAGGATCTCTTTATGGACCAGCAAAAGTCTTACTGGCAAAAACTGGGGCACAAACCCCAAGATGTCTCGATTGCTATATACAGCTATCAATGAGCGTTTTGTAAAGCATGACTTTGGTCTTTCGAGTGAGGAGTTTTGACCACAGTTGTTTGGACAAGCCGAAGTAGCAGCGGTTGCCAAGGGCGATTCTACGCCGGATCTCCACTGTGGTGTCATTTGTGGAATTTACGTTTGCCCCGAGGTAGACAAACTCCTTAACTACCTCGAAATTATAGCTGTCAATTGTTATGTTTTGCCCCAGGTGGTGAGCGACGGATTGGTTTTTGCTTGACAGCATGTATTTCGTTTTGTCCTCATTGATCTTAAGGCCAATTCGTTTCGCCTGTTCTTCAATCGCCGTGAATGCTTCCACAATGCCACGGCGAGAACACGCGATGATGTCGATATCATCCGCGTATTCTAGCAGCTGGATGGACTTGTAAAAGATAGTGCCTTCCCTGTTGCCGCCTGCCCGTCGCACTATCTGCTCCAGCACCAGGTTGAAGAAGTCACATGACAGCGCATCTCCTTGCCGAAATCCGGTGCATGTTTCGAATGGTTCCGAGGTCCTAGAACCGAGTTGCACGGTGCATCGCGTGTTTTTTAGCGTGGCGCGACACAACTGGATCAGTTTTACCGGGATCCCGAATTCGGCCATCGCCCCAAACAGTGCTTCACGATGAATGCTGTCGTATGCGGCTTTGAAATCGATGAAAAGATGGTGTGTATCGATTTGAAACTCGTTGGTCTTTTCCAGGATTTGTCGAAGTGTGAAAATTTGGTCAATAGTTGATTTGCCGGGCCGGAAGCCGCACTGGTAGCTGCCGATTAGTGCGGTGCAAAATGGTTTTAGACGTTCACACAATACGCTGGACAGGATCTTGTATGCGACATTGAGCAGGGATATACCTCTATAGTTCTTACAAGAGGTAGGATCGCCTTTTTGTGGATGGGGCATATAGAGCTGGTATTCCAGTCGTCGGGCATGCTCTCATCTTCCCAAATTCTGCAGATGATCTGGTGCATGCTCCCTACCAGAACATCGCCGCCAGCCTTGAAGAGCTCTGATGGCAAGCCATCTGAGCCTGCGGCCTTGTTGTTCTTCAGCTTCTGAATAGCTGTGCCGACTTCTTCTATGCTGGGTGGGAGGACTACTTCAGCGGCTGGAGTTGGGATTTCCTCGGTCCCTACCACTCTCTCTTGGTCATGCTCGTTAAGCAGCTGCTGGAAGTGCTGCTTAAATACATCCACTATTCCCTGCGGGTCGGTGACAAGATTACCCTCGCAGTTTCGAAGAGCCAGGGTGCCCTTTTTGAAGCCTCCTGCAAGGCCTTTGGCTTTCTTGTAAAGGGCTCGTATTTTATGTCTATCCCTAGACTCCTCGATATCCTTGAGCTGGGAGGCTGCGAAGATTCTTTTCTTTTGTCGCAGTAGTTTCTTCTCCTCCCTTCTTCTGGCTCGGTACTCTTCTCGCGCTGCCCTGGTTTTCCTCTGCAGCGCCTTTTGGTACGCCTCGTCGGTTGCTGCCTTTTTCTGCTCACACTCGCCATCATACCACGGGTTTCTTGTCGGGGGTGGTAGGTATCCTAAGGTAGTTTCGGCTACTTCCTGAATGGCTGAGCGGCAATGCAGCCACATATTATTGGCATTTGTGTTCGACGTAGGCATACCGTAGAGTCTTTCACTCAGCTGCTCCCTGTAGACTCTGGCAACCTCCGGTGTGCTCAGGCGCCCAATGTCGAACCTCCTCCTGATGGGCTGGTGCAGCTTTCTGACATTGGACAGTCGAGCTGTGAATCTTGCTGCTACGAGGAAGTGGTCACAGTCGACATTTGCCCCTCTGAATGTTCGCACATCCAGGATGTTTGACGCGTGCCTTGCGTCAATGAGCACATGGTCGATTTGGTTGGCGGTTCGACCGTCCGGAGATCGCCAGGTTGCTGTGTGGATTCGCTTGCGAGGGAATCTTGTGCTACTTATCACCGCATTACGAGCTGTCGCAAAGTCAGCGAGTCGGAAGCCGTTATCTGTTGTTGTATCGTGGAGGCTGTGCTTTCCGATCACTCCGCCAAGGATGTTTTCCTTTCCGATTTTGGCGTTGAAGTCCCCGAGCACGATTTTTACATCGTACTCCGGACAAGCTCCGTAGGCGTTGTCCAGGAGGTCATAGAAGTCCTCCTTGATAGGGTCTTCAGCCTCGTCGGTAGGGGCGTGTGCACATATAAGGCTTATGTTATAAGATCTGCCTCTGATGCGGATCACAGCCAGGCGATCACTTATAGGTTTAAAGACGAGGACCTTCGACCTTAACCGCTTTCCCACGACGAATCCGTATCCCAGTAAGTGCAATCTCTTGTGACAGCTGCAATAAATGTCCCAATTTTTCTTCCTCATCAAACCGTTTCCTATCCAGCGTATTTCCTGGACCGCAGTAATATCCGCCTTGTACTGCGTGAGGATTCTTTGTAGTTTATGGGCAGCTCCGGGAGTGTACAGGGTTCTGACATTCCAGGAGCATACTCGCAAATCGTGTTCCTTTTTCGTGCGTTGTCGTCGTCGAGTATCCGTCCGTGTATCCGAGGCATCTTGCTCATTCATAACTTTGGGTTTTTTTACGTGGGCGGATTGTTAGCCCGCCGCACAACCGCCATTCTGGTCGGGGTTTTTTTCGCTGCATACGTTTGTTCACCTCCCAACGGTTGTTGAAGAGGCTATCCAGAGGGCGCCGCGAGGAGGCCGTATGTCAACTTGACCCGGGCATTTAAACAGGGATCGTTGCTGGCATCTCGCCAGGTTGAGAGCAATCAACAACTTTACCCTGTATGTCCGAGCCCATGCGAACTCTACGAGCTGTACCAAGATGTGGATGTAGTCCGGAAGGCAAGGAGCCGTCGACTACACATCAACGCATGGACATCAACGCTCCAGCTAAGAGGGTCTTCGACTCCGAGCCTCCTGGTTCGAGAAGAAGAGGAAGACCGAACCTCCGGTATAAAGACCAAGTAATCGCGGATGTAAGACATCTTGGTCTTGACAACTGGAAGCAGCGTGCCCGGGACCGTCAAGGATGGAAGGCAGCTATAGCTCAGGCTCAGATCCTTCATGGATCGCAGGCCTGATAAGTAAGTAAGTAAGTAAGTAAGCTTGTATCTGTATCACCGGGGCCATGAGAACAACCCGTACAGCAGCACTAGAAGTCAACACAGACCTGCCACCTCTTCATCTCGCCCACAGACTAATCGCGGAGGATGACTCTAACCACTGGCTCTTTCACCCTGATATACTTACCGAACTAAGCAGGCATAAAATCCTAAAGATATCCCTTACAGACAACTGTCTGCCCAGATACAACTTCAGTCAAAACTACAAATTCACATTTCCAAACAGACAAAACTGGGAATGGAATAGACCCTCCTTCAATCGTGGATCCTACGTGTGGTACACAGATGGCTCCAAAACAAATGAAGACGTTGGGGCTGGAGTTTACGGAGCAAATACTGGCACATGCATTTACGTCAGCATGAACAGATATAACTCCGTTTTTCAAGCAGAGATATTTGCTATCGAACTCTGCCTCAGAGAAAATATAAACAGAAATATATTTAACAAAAACACTTACATTCTCTCTGACAGCAAGGCTGCACTCGAGCTACGAGCTAAGAGCTACGAAATCACATCTAAACTAGTATGGAACTGCCTACAGCTGCTTCACCAGCTGGCCAGTACAAACAGAGTTCACCTCATTTGGATACCTGGACACAGCGGCCAAACAGACAACGAGAAGGCGGAGCTACTAGCAAGGAAAGACTGTGCATCACCACATATGATGCCACGGCCCTTTTGCGGCATACCCATCAGCACCACCAAATACTGCATAAACAATTGGTTAAGGAACACGATGGATCACTACTGGTTACAAACGAAAGGTGACAAGCCAAGTTGTTCCTCCCAACTACATCCCTCAGAAGAATGAAACAACTTCTCATACTTTCGAGAGGTCAGATTCGTTTAATCACAGGTTTCCTAACTGGACACTGCCCTGTTAACAAACACCTCAAAAACAATGAGCATCATACAAGATGACACTTGCCGAATGTGTAATGAAGACGAAGAAACAGCAGAACACATACTATGCCACTGTTACTGCCTGGTCAGTACACGTCAACGCCACCTACGCAAGTATTATCTTGAAGCAGAAGATATCGCTGCTAGCTCACTCAAAAGCCTACTTACATCACGAACTCAGGTTTTCTGAGTGAACTGTAAGTGGGGGACAACACAATAGGCCCACTCGTGGCCGCAGTGATCAGGCAACTTTGTCCCACCCCCTTATCGTATATACATCTACATCTTGATTGTCAAAGCAGGGCGCGCCGAGGTAGATCCTCCTGCGATTCGCAAAAGAGGGACATGAGCAGAGGAGGTAGTGTATTGATTCCTCCTCCTACTCGTCCATGCAGCCGCGACAGAAGTCATTGGAGGGTAGCCCTAATCTGGCCGCGTGTTTTCCGATGATGCAGTGACCTGTAATGACACCCACTAGAGTACTAAAGTTGCCCTTTTGGTTGCCACTAGGTCCCTGGTTCGTCCTAGGCTTACTTAGGCCGCAATTGTTTGCTTATAAAGCCAACATTGCTCTCATTCCATTGGAGGTTGGTCTCCTCTATGGTTTGAAGATTTATCATGTGCCTTACCGTACTTATTGGTGTATCTATGTACCCTATGCTGTCGGTGCAAATGAAAATATCCTAAGCGGATATTACATTGATCCTGAGCCATGCAAGGGCCTCTGTTATCGCTGTTAATTCTGCCTGATACACACTGTAGTGATTTGGGAGTCTGAAAGATAGGTTGAGGCTAAGTTCCTTGGAAAATACCCCACTACCTACACTCGACTCCATCTTAGAGCCATCGGTATAGAGGGAGATCGAGTCCTTTGGTATTACTTTCCCTTCAGCCCATTCCTCCCTGGATTGAAAGACATCTTCGAAGTTCCTAGTGAACACATTCTGCGGGATGATGTAGTCCGTTTCCATGGGTACTTTTTTTTTTTTTTTTTTTAAGACTCGTGCAGGTTCAACACAACCTGAACGGAGTGCAGTGGTTTGGGTCGTTGGGTCGTTGATGTTCGTTCACTACTCTCAGGGGTGATTGCCTTAGATAGGACGAGAGTCGACCAAATTTCGCTTTGGTTATGGTCCGTAATAATTCGTTCGAGCACTTCTTTAATATTTGTGACGCTTTTGTCGAAATCGAATGAAGAGATGAGTGTGTAGTTTCACACTATTTAAGAAGAGAGTGTATCCATATGGGCAGGGAAGTAAATTTCTACAATCGATTGGAATGTAGACAACCGTCAGAACTTGAGCGAGCGGACCGCTCGAGTTTTTTTTTAATATGAGAGCACCGTGGCGCAGTGGGTAGTGTGTTGGCCTCTGACGCCGATGACTCGGGATCGAATCCCGACACAGCCATGTCATCGAACGTGTTTTTCACAGTGTTTCTCAGCGGGGTTCTGACAAAACCCCCTGTATTAAAATTGTCATGAAAAGCTTCTCGAAATTCGCCGATCGGAACCGGCAATAAAACTGTAGGTCCCTTTCACCTATGTGAAAATGAAATCACACACAACATGGGTGATTAAGAGAAGCTCAGCTCAGGTTCTTCATGGACTGTCACGCCAACATACATACATACTTTTTTAATATTGCATACTTTGAAGTGGTTTAGAATGGTAGTATGGCCTTTTTGATATGTGGGTCATTTTCTTAAGCTCCTCATCCTTAGGTTCAAAGGTGGAAGATGTAATAGAATGTTTAGGGCCTCGGTGGGGGTTGATCTGATCGCTCCGCTTATGTATAAGCTGACCGATCTTTGTACCTTCCCCAGAAGGCTTCGATTGACTGTCTTGTCCAGAGCAGTCCACCAGACTACAACGCCATACAGGAGGATGGGCCTTATGACTGCTGTGTAGAGCCAATGCATAATGGTTGGAGACCCCACTTCCTGCCCACCACTTTCTTACAGCTGCAGAGGGCAGTAGTTGCTTTCTTGACGCGATCAAGAATATTGGGTTTCCAATTCAGCCTCCTGTCAAGGAATAGGCCTAGGTTTAGCCTGTTCTTTGATTGTTAGTTGGGTTCCACCCAGCCTCGGTGGGTTGAGGGGCGGAATTTTATAATTGTTAGTGAACAGTTCTAGATCGGTCTTCTTTGGGTTCAGCCCAAGTCCACAGTACTGCGTCCAGGTTTCTACTGTATGTAATGCACTCTGCATAAGGTCGCATAGTGTTGGGAAATTTACCTGTGACGACAATAGCAATGTCGTCTGCATAGGCGGTCACAGCGTACCCTTCCTGTTCAAGCAACGGCAGTAATTCGTTGACCACCACGTTCCAGAGGAGAGGGAAGAGTACTCCACCCTGTGGTGTACCTCTGCAGACCATTCTGGTTGAGACGGCACCAGCGAAGTTGGCTTTGACGACTCTTTGTGTTAGCAGTTGTCGTACCAGTTCTATCACTGATACCGTAACACCCAGATCAGACAGCGCTTTGATGACGGCCCATGGTTCAACACTGTACAAGGCGCCCTCAATATCGAGAAAGGCGACTACAGTTGTCGAAAAGCTTCATTACAAATACATATGCAATCCTATTACACTAATCCCTCTAGAATTGTATCATACAATTCTCTCTTAAATTAACTGAGATTAGTTCAGTTCGTCTCTTGCTTGCGACCGACTCAGTCAACCTCTTTTTATAACGACAGTAAGAAATACAAATCTTTTGAAATTTAATTACGGCTCGTGTTTTATTTTGAATTCGGGTGCACATTTTGAAAATCTGGTGCCGAAACCCAGGATCTTTAACGAACGTATAGGTGAAAATGACGAGCATCATAAAACACGTGTGAAATTTGGAATGATGGAGTTCACGAGTCGGGCATCATATCGAGGTCAGGTGACAAAATTAGTCAATAGCGCTACCGAATATCTAACGTCGGATAGTTCTAAAATATGTGATAATCGGGATAAACTAGAAGCTATCGAAGAAGAGCTTGAGGTTTCGCTAGATCGTTTAACGGCTGCGCACGAGTGCTTACGAAAAGTTAACCAGGAGGTAGTCTCATTGATAAAAGAGACCGACATGGCAAAGGGAGCTGATTTGGTGACAGAGTACGATGATAAAGCAATAGCAGTTATTATACGCCTAAAACATCGGTTGGGCAAAGTTCGCCAACATCAAGCCAAGTTAACTGCAGTTGCTGAGAATATAAACGAGAGAGAAAACACTTCACATGATATAGCGGCGGTCCGCTATTCAGCTCATGGTGCAGCTAAATTGCAAAAATTACAATCGAAGAAGTTCTCTGGTGACTTCAAAGAGTGGGTCCCGTTTTGGGAACAATATCGGGCACTCATACATGAGAATTCGTCTTTGAGTACGATCGACAAGTTTAACTACTTAGAGACGGTTCTAACGGGTAAAGCAACAGAGACATTAGTTGGTCTTACTCCCACAGAGGAAAATTATAACGTCGCTATCGCAATATTAAAAGAGGAGTATGGCAACAATGAAAAAACTGTCGATTACACAATGCAACGCTTACAATCAATTCAGCCAGTGTCCTCTAAAGCAGATGTCATTGGTTTGAGACGGCTATATACATCTGTTCTAGCTTTCACTCGCTCACTCGCAGCGTTAGGAATTCCGTCGTCGAACTATTTCGTTATGCTAAAGGGAGTTTCACTGAGATGTCTTCCAAATGAGTTACGTGTTGACTTTCATCGGTACTATGGAGATTCAACGGAAAACAACGATCCTCACGTGAATTATGCAGATGAAGATGTAGTATTGCATCAGGTTCGGAACATTCATCAGCAAATATAATAGGAGGCAAGCAAGTCAAGTGTTTGCTTAAATTTCTGAAGAGAGAAGTCGAATATTTTGAAAAGGCGAATGAGGCGAAATTAACCACAAACACACACACACAGCCCGTGCGAATGTGCTGAATAAGTGTACAGTCAAAACTGCCGTTGGATTGTTTACATCGGAGACAAAAAATGGCTGCTCGTTCTGCAAAGCAAAAACACACGATACAAAGGACTGTTGTAGTGAAAAAGTAACCAGGACAAAAAACTACTTTTGAAAACCGAAGGAAGATGTTATCGTTGCTGCAAATTTGGACACAATTCTAGAACGTGTAAAGTCGGCATCAAATGTAAAACTTGCAGTCGAAGGCATGCAACAAGTATGTGTGACCCTTTGTTTCTAAAAAATAATATTAATTCCTCCTCTTCTTCGAAAATGAATCGGTCCGAAAATGCAACAACGACCTCTAGCCAACCTTCCACAACACAGTCTTCAATAAATTTATATGCAGCAGACTCTAAGCAGACTAAAGTCTATTTACAAATCGCTTGTGCATTCGCTTGCAGTGAGCTTTCTTCTGTGTCCTTGTATGTTCGAGTCGTTATGGATGGGGGCAGTCAACTATCGTTCGTGAAGTCATCATTGGCAAGACAACTAAATTTGCCAAAAATCGGTGTAAATAACCTCACCTTGTGATACCTTTTGGGAGTGACAAGCCAAGACCGAGCAAAATGTGCAATAAAGTTCGCCTATTGTTACGTAGTCAGCATGACGATCAAGGAGTGGTTATTGACGCGATAGAGGTGCCAGAAATATGCTTTGATGTGCTTTCTGTGCCAACTAACGACGCGTCAGTTCCCTTCCGTGATTTAATACTGGCCGATGCGAGAATCCAGGGACAACGACTTGAAGAAGGAATAAGTATTCTCATTGGAGCTGATACCTACTGGCAGTTCGCTACGAGAAAGCATAGACGTCTTACGGACAAATTAGTTGCAGTGGAGACGGTTCTGGGATGGACTATTCAAGGCCCTTTAATAGTGCAATCAACATCTGGCAGCCCGAGCCATACAATTTCCCTTCATGTCTGCGCTTGTGAAGATGTGCAAAAATTTTGGGATCTTGACATCATGGGTATATCTCCGGAGGATAATAAAGGGGTGAGTAGTGATTTGTCATTACATATTCGCAGGAATGGCAATCGATATGAAGTTTCACTTCCTTGGAAAAATACGTCCACGGCATTGCACGACAACAGACCGGGTTCGAATGCAGTCGCTTGTTCGGATACTGTGCTCAGCTAGGAGAATAAAAGAATATAACACAGCTATGAACGAAATGCTTTCGTCTGGCGTATCAGAAATTGCTCCTGATACGAGCGAGATCGGGAAACGTATCTATTATTTGCCTCACCGCCCAGTTTACCGAGAGGACAGCTACGCATTGTGTTCGACGCTTCGGCACATGCTCCTAACCATCCATCCTTAAACGATTGCTTGGAAGTGGGACCAAATTTACTACATGAGCTTTTGATTATCTTGTTGAATTTTCGCGCTGGTAAAATTGGACTTATTGCAGACATCGAGAAGGCATTTCTGCAGGTATTATTGGCTGAGTCAGATGGAGACAGTCTTCGATTCTTTTGGTTCTCTGATCAAATCGACGAAGAAAAAAACCTACCTGCTGTGCAGGCTTTTCGAATGACGCGTCTCACTTTTGGCATCACAAGTAGTCCATTTCTTCTTGCTACAACGTTGCAAAAAATTATCGAAGAGGCCAAGCCAGAATACCCACGTACTTGCGGAAAGTTGTTGCTAGCGTTTTATATGGACGGTTTCGTAATTAGTATCGATAGCGAAGAAATGGCCAATGAAATCTTTCGAGAAGCTAACCTAATTTTGAAAAGTGCTTCAATGACGCTACGAAAATGGAACTGCAACAGTGAAAGCGTCAGACAATATTTTTCAATGGAGGATCGATTTATTAACACTCAGAAGGTTCTGGGTCTACGTTGGGTTGTAGCAATAGATGAATTGGAGATGACCGACGATGCAATACATCGCAAGAAGATTTATATCTTGCTATTCACATGTGCTGGTGTGCGTGCTGTACATATTGAAAGCACCACAGACCTTACGACTGAATCCTGTCTTCTTGCCATTAGACGATTTATAGCGAGAAGAGAAGTCCCTCGTATCATCTACTCTGATAACGCTACGAAAAATTAACGATATGTGGACGAACGAACGCTTTCTTGGTTTCTTAAGCAACTCTCACATTAAGTGGAAGTTCATCGTCGAGCGTGCCCATGGTGGGGCGGTTTTTGGGAACGATTGATAGGAGTGGTTAAGTCGGCTCTAAGAGCAGCTATCGGTAAGGCAACTTTAAGTGCTGATCAATTTCAAACTCTATTAACAGAAGTCGAAGAAGTCGTTAACTTGAAGCCGCTAAATTATGCTGGAGATGACCCGTTAGATCTTGCGCCCCTTACTCCGACCAATTTCCTTATTGGTGCGAACGGAAATATAGCTGAATCAGCATACAAGCAGCCATCAGGAAAAGAACTGAGAGGGCAATGGAAGGAGCGCCTACGTTTTTTGGCTGGTTTCAAGAAGCGGTGGTATAAGGAATACCTACTACAATTGAGATCTTTACATCACGCCCGAAATCCATTGAGTTCCTGTATACGAGTCGGAGATGTCGTGCTTTTGGAGGATTCATCGTTACCTAGAACGCTTTGGCATCTTGCGGTCATTGAGAAGTGCTTTCCCAGCAGAGACGGAAACACCCGAGCCTGCGAAATACGGCTGGCAAACGGATCTATTCTACGAAGACCAATACAACTCCTGTATCCTTTAGCCGATTGAACGTAATTCCTTGCGGGCGGGAGGATGTTGAAAAGCTTCATTACAAATACATATGCAATCCTATTACACTATTACCTCTAGAATTATATCATGCAATTCTCTCTTAAATTAACTGAGATTAGTTCAGTTCGTCTCTTGCTTGCGACCGACTCAGTCAACCTCTTTTTATAACGACAGTAAGAAATACAAATCTTTTGAAATTTAATTACGGCTCGTGTTTTATTTTGAATTCGGGTGCACATTTTGAAAATCTGGTGCCGAAACCCAGGATCTTTAACGAACGTATAGGTGAAAATGACGAGCATCATAAAACACGTGTGAAATTTGGAATGATGGAGTTCACGAGTCGGGCATCATATCGAGGTCAGGTGACAAAATTAGTCAATAGCGCTACCGAATATCTAACGTCGGATAGTTCTAAAATATGTGATAATCGGGATAAACTAGAAGCTATCGAAGAAGA
This sequence comes from Eumerus sabulonum, assembly GCA_951905685.1. Lineage (NCBI taxonomy): Eukaryota > Metazoa > Arthropoda > Insecta > Diptera > Syrphidae > Eumerus > Eumerus sabulonum. The sequence goes on along the minus strand of OX645060.1, from coordinate 145,525,769 downwards.
GCTTGAGGTTTCGCTAGATCGTTTAACGGCTGCGCACGAGTGCTTACGAAAAGTTAACCAGGAGGTAGTCTCATTGATAAAAGAGACCGACATGGCAAAGGGAGCTGATTTGGTGACAGAGTACGATGATAAAGCAATAGCAGTTATTATACGCCTAAAACATCGGTTGGGCAAAGTTCGCCAACATCAAGCCAAGTTAACTGCAGTTGCTGAGAATATAAACGAGAGAGAAAACACTTCACATGATATAGCGGCGGTCCGCTATTCAGCTCATGGTGCAGCTAAATTGCAAAAATTACAATCGAAGAAGTTCTCTGGTGACTTCAAAGAGTGGGTCCCGTTTTGGGAACAATATCGGGCACTCATACATGAGAATTCGTCTTTGAGTACGATCGACAAGTTTAACTACTTAGAGACGGTTCTAACGGGTAAAGCAACAGAGACATTAGTTGGTCTTACTCCCACAGAGGAAAATTATAACGTCGCTATCGCAATATTAAAAGAGGAGTATGGCAACAATGAAAAAACTGTCGATTACACAATGCAACGCTTACAATCAATTCAGCCAGTGTCCTCTAAAGCAGATGTCATTGGTTTGAGACGGCTATATACATCTGTTCTAGCTTTCACTCGCTCACTCGCAGCGTTAGGAATTCCGTCGTCGAACTATTTCGTTATGCTAAAGGGAGTTTCACTGAGATGTCTTCCAAATGAGTTACGTGTTGACTTTCATCGGTACTATGGAGATTCAACGGAAAACAACGATCCTCACGTGAATTATGCAGATGAAGATGTAGTATTGCATCAGGTTCGGAACATTCATCAGCAAATATAATAGGAGGCAAGCAAGTCAAGTGTTTGCTTAAATTTCTGAAGAGAGAAGTCGAATATTTTGAAAAGGCGAATGAGGCGAAATTAACCACAAACACACACACACAGCCCGTGCGAATGTGCTGAATAAGTGTACAGTCAAAACTGCCGTTGGATTGTTTACATCGGAGACAAAAAATGGCTGCTCGTTCTGCAAAGCAAAAACACACGATACAAAGGACTGTTGTAGTGAAAAAGTAACCAGGACAAAAAACTACTTTTGAAAACCGAAGGAAGATGTTATCGTTGCTGCAAATTTGGACACAATTCTAGAACGTGTAAAGTCGGCATCAAATGTAAAACTTGCAGTCGAAGGCATGCAACAAGTATGTGTGACCCTTTGTTTCTAAAAAATAATATTAATTCCTCCTCTTCTTCGAAAATGAATCGGTCCGAAAATGCAACAACGACCTCTAGCCAACCTTCCACAACACAGTCTTCAATAAATTTATATGCAGCAGACTCTAAGCAGACTAAAGTCTATTTACAAATCGCTTGTGCATTCGCTTGCAGTGAGCTTTCTTCTGTGTCCTTGTATGTTCGAGTCGTTATGGATGGGGGCAGTCAACTATCGTTCGTGAAGTCATCATTGGCAAGACAACTAAATTTGCCAAAAATCGGTGTAAATAACCTCACCTTGTGATACCTTTTGGGAGTGACAAGCCAAGACCGAGCAAAATGTGCAATAAAGTTCGCCTATTGTTACGTAGTCAGCATGACGATCAAGGAGTGGTTATTGACGCGATAGAGGTGCCAGAAATATGCTTTGATGTGCTTTCTGTGCCAACTAACGACGCGTCAGTTCCCTTCCGTGATTTAATACTGGCCGATGCGAGAATCCAGGGACAACGACTTGAAGAAGGAATAAGTATTCTCATTGGAGCTGATACCTACTGGCAGTTCGCTACGAGAAAGCATAGACGTCTTACGGACAAATTAGTTGCAGTGGAGACGGTTCTGGGATGGACTATTCAAGGCCCTTTAATAGTGCAATCAACATCTGGCAGCCCGAGCCATACAATTTCCCTTCATGTCTGCGCTTGTGAAGATGTGCAAAAATTTTGGGATCTTGACATCATGGGTATATCTCCGGAGGATAATAAAGGGGTGAGTAGTGATTTGTCATTACATATTCGCAGGAATGGCAATCGATATGAAGTTTCACTTCCTTGGAAAAATACGTCCACGGCATTGCACGACAACAGACCGGGTTCGAATGCAGTCGCTTGTTCGGATACTGTGCTCAGCTAGGAGAATAAAAGAATATAACACAGCTATGAACGAAATGCTTTCGTCTGGCGTATCAGAAATTGCTCCTGATACGAGCGAGATCGGGAAACGTATCTATTATTTGCCTCACCGCCCAGTTTACCGAGAGGACAGCTACGCATTGTGTTCGACGCTTCGGCACATGCTCCTAACCATCCATCCTTAAACGATTGCTTGGAAGTGGGACCAAATTTACTACATGAGCTTTTGATTATCTTGTTGAATTTTCGCGCTGGTAAAATTGGACTTATTGCAGACATCGAGAAGGCATTTCTGCAGGTATTATTGGCTGAGTCAGATGGAGACAGTCTTCGATTCTTTTGGTTCTCTGATCAAATCGACGAAGAAAAAAACCTACCTGCTGTGCAGGCTTTTCGAATGACGCGTCTCACTTTTGGCATCACAAGTAGTCCATTTCTTCTTGCTACAACGTTGCAAAAAATTATCGAAGAGGCCAAGCCAGAATACCCACGTACTTGCGGAAAGTTGTTGCTAGCGTTTTATATGGACGGTTTCGTAATTAGTATCGATAGCGAAGAAATGGCCAATGAAATCTTTCGAGAAGCTAACCTAATTTTGAAAAGTGCTTCAATGACGCTACGAAAATGGAACTGCAACAGTGAAAGCGTCAGACAATATTTTTCAATGGAGGATCGATTTATTAACACTCAGAAGGTTCTGGGTCTACGTTGGGTTGTAGCAATAGATGAATTGGAGATGACCGACGATGCAATACATCGCAAGAAGATTTATATCTTGCTATTCACATGTGCTGGTGTGCGTGCTGTACATATTGAAAGCACCACAGACCTTACGACTGAATCCTGTCTTCTTGCCATTAGACGATTTATAGCGAGAAGAGAAGTCCCTCGTATCATCTACTCTGATAACGCTACGAAAAATTAACGATATGTGGACGAACGAACGCTTTCTTGGTTTCTTAAGCAACTCTCACATTAAGTGGAAGTTCATCGTCGAGCGTGCCCATGGTGGGGCGGTTTTTGGGAACGATTGATAGGAGTGGTTAAGTCGGCTCTAAGAGCAGCTATCGGTAAGGCAACTTTAAGTGCTGATCAATTTCAAACTCTATTAACAGAAGTCATCTCATCGAACGTGTTTTTCACGGTGTTTCTCCTCAGCGGGGTTCTGACAAAACCCCCTGTAGTAAAATTGTCATGAAAAGCTTCTCGAAATTCGCCGTTCGGAACCGGCAATAAACTGTAGGTCCCTTCCACCTATGGGAAAATGAAATCGCACACAACATGGGTGATTGAGAGAAGCTCGGCTCAGGTTCTTCATGGACTGTAACGCCAACATACATACATACATTAACAGAAGTCGAAGAAGTCGTTAACTTGAAGCCGCTAAATTATGCTGGAGATGACCCGTTAGATCTTGCGCCCCTTACTCCGACCAATTTCCTTATTGGTGCGAACGGAAATATAGCTGAATCAGCATACAAGCAGCCATCAGGAAAAGAACTGAGAGGGCAATGGAAGGAGCGCCTACGTTTTTTGGCTGGTTTCAAGAAGCGGTGGTATAAGGAATACCTACTACAATTGAGATCTTTACATCACGCCCGAAATCCATTGAGTTCCTGTATACGAGTCGGAGATGTCGTGCTTTTGGAGGATTCATCGTTACCTAGAACGCTTTGGCATCTTGCGGTCATTGAGAAGTGCTTTCCCAGCAGAGACGGAAACACCCGAGCCTGCGAAATACGGCTGGCAAACGGATCTATTCTACGAAGACCAATACAACTCCTGTATCCTTTAGCCGATTGAACGTAATTCCTTGCGGGCGGGAGGATGTTGAAAAGCTTCATTACAAATACATATGCAATCCTATTACACTATTACCTCTAGAATTATATCATGCAATTCTCTCTTAAATTAACTGAGATTAGTTCAGTTCGTCTCTTGCTTGCGACCGACTCAGTCAACCTCTTTTTATAACGACAGTAAGAAATACAAATCTTTTGAAATTTGATTACGGCTCGTGTTTTATTTTGAATTCGGGTGTACATTTTGAAAAACAGTATATTCCATGCGTTCAAGTGACCTTTCTATCTTAGCAGTGAGTGGAATGCTGTTTCCACCGATTTACCTTTGTTATAGGCATGTTGATTATCTGACAGCCTTCCTGAGATGTAGCTGTACCGAATGTGTGCGTCTAAAATCTTCTCTAGAGTTTTTAATAGAAAAGTAGTAAGAGGCCTATTAGCCTCAAGTCATTTGCATACGTGTGAGAGCTTTTGCCTGCCTTGGGTATGAAAATGGCTTTGGTTACCTTCCACTTGCTGAGGATGTGGGATAGCTATTGTATATGACCACAAGCCAGGGGAGGATAATATCTGCTATCTGCTGGAGCTCAGCTGGTATGATCCCATCCGGTCCTGGGGACTTGTATGGTTCAAAGCTTTTTAGTGCCCAAAGGACATTGTTGTAGTTGAACAGGTTGGGAGCATGCTCGAGGGAGGGTGACGTCGGCTGACAGAGCCGAGGAGGTGTCATAGCCGAGTCACTACTGCCAGGGAAGTGTGCGCTTAGAAGAAGTTCCAGAGCTTCCTCTCTGGAGATCGTCCAGGAACCATCATTACGCATCAGATGGCTTGGATTATACGGGAGCGAAACCAGGATCTTCCTTATTCTTGAGGCTTCGAACACCGCCTTGATATTGTCGCAGTAATTCCTCCAGGATTGTCTTTGGCCTGCTCTCTTTCCTAAGGGAGATTATCGCTTTATTCCACCAGGGGGGTTTGGGTTTGCCTCTGGGGGTGTTTTCCGCACAAGATTTAGACAGTGCTCTGTTGAGGGTTTCTGTCAGCTTATTTACTAAGCTGTCTAATTCCGCGGAGTTGAGCGGATAAGTAGGGTGTCTTGCCCCTAGGTGGGGTTTAAAAGAGGCTCTATGTTTTTGCCACGTCAGAGCCGGGGCACTGACGTGGCTAAATATGCTGAATTGAATGTAGCGATGGTCAGAGAGGGAGTGCTCTTTTAGGACTTCCATTCCCTGACTTTGTCGACAACGTCCTGCGATTCAAAAGTTACATCCAGAGCCTCCTGTCTGTTTTTGGTGATGAAAGTTGGTTCACAGCTGTTATTACAAACAGTTTCGAAGAGCCAGGGTGCCCTTTTTGAAGCCTCCTGCAAGGCCTTTGGCTTTCTTGTAAAAGGCTCGTATTTTATGTTTATCCGTAGACTCCTCGATATCCTTGAGCTGGGAGGCTGCGAAGATTCTTTTCTTTTGCCGCAGTAGTTTTTTCTCCTCCCTTCTTCTGGCTCGGTACTCTTCTTGCGCTGCCCTGGTTTTCCTCTGCAGCGCCTTTTGGTACGCCTCGTCGGTTGTTGCCTTTTTCTGCTCACACTCGCCATCATACCACGGGTTTCTTGTCGGGGGTGATAGGTATCCTAAGGTTGTTTCGGCTACTTCCTGAATGGCTGAGTGGCAATGCAGCCACACATTATTGGCATTTGTGTTCGACGTAGGCATACCGTACAGTCCTTCGCTCAGCTGCTCCCTGTAGACTCTGGCAACCTCCGGTGTGCTCAGGCGCCCAATGTCGAACCTCCTCCTGATGGGCTGGTGCAGCTTTCTGACATTGGATAGTCGAGCTCTGAATCTTGCTGCTACGAGGAAGTGGTCAGAGTCGACATTTGCCCCTCTGAAGGTTCGCACATCCAGGATGTTTGACGAGTGCCTTGCGTCAATGAGCACATGGTCGATTTGGTTGGCGGTTCGACCATCCGGAGGTCGCCAGGTTGCTGTGTGGATTCGCTTGCGAGGGAATCTTGTGCTACTTATCCCCGCATTACGAGCTGTCGCAAAGTCAGCGAATCGGAAGCCGTTATCTGTTGTTGTATCGTGGAGGCTGTGCTTTCCGATCACTCCGCGAAGGGTGTTTTCCTTACCGATTTTGGCGTTGATGTCCCCGAGCACGATTTTTACATCGTACTCCGGACAAGCACCGTAGGCGTTGGCCAGGATGTCATAGAACTCCTCCTGGATAGGGTCTTCAGCCTCGTCGGTAGGGGCGTGTGCACATATAAGGCTGATGTTATAAAATCTGCCTCTGATGCGGATCACAGCCAGGCGATCACTTATAGGCTTAAAGTCGATGACCTTCGACCTTAACCGCTTTCCCACGACAAATCCGCATCCCAGTAAGTACAACCTTTTGTGACAGCTGTAATAAATGTCGCAATTTTTCTTCCTAATCATACCGCTTCCTATCCAGCGTATTTCCTGGACCGCAGTAATATCCGCCTTGTACTGCGTGAGGATTCTTTCTAGTTTATGATCAGCTCCGAGAGTGTACAGGGTTCTGACATTCCAGGAGCATACTCGCAAATCGTGTTGCTTTTTCGTGCGTTGTCGTCGTCGAGTATCCATCCGTGTATCCGAGGCATCTTGCTCATTCATAACTTTAAGTTTTTTTACGTGGGCGGATTGTTAGCCCGCCGCACAACCGCCATTCTGGTCGGAGTTTTTTTCGCTGCATACGTTTGTTCACCTCCCAACGGTTGTTGAAGAGGCTATCCAGAGGGCGCCGCGAAGAGGCCGTATGTCAGCTTGACCCGGGCATTTAAACAGGGATCGTTGCTGGCATCTCGCCAGGTTGAGAGCAATCAACAACTTTACCCTGTATGCCCATGCCCTCTAAATGCCTGCTTGGTTACTGAAAATTCAGGCTTCTAGTTTTATCCACAACAAAGTTATAGGGGGTCGAAAATGGCCTATTATGGTTCGAGAAAAGGATGGTACGGCCGTGCCGCTTTTTTGCTCGACTTGGCAGGAGCTCTGCCGTGCCCCAGATGAATGTATACTATGTATAAGCTGACAAAATTAACCAAAGTCAGTGGTTTGCTTGTTTTTTCCTTAATAGGGAAGAAAGAAATATACATAGATATGTATGTATGTGGCAACCCATATACATATGTATGTATTAGATCAATAGTCCTGATAAATGAATATAAAAAAATGTTAAGTATCGATACCATCGAAGAAAAAAAGTTTTCCATATCTTCACAACAGTACAAACCAACTGCTCGGTTCTCGAAGAAGACAAATCACAAGACAGTAGTATTTCAATTTTTTTCTTTTGTCGAATCACAATCACCAAACTGTGGAAAATATTCCTTTTGCAGATTTTTCCATTCCTTATTCCACATGCAATAATTTCTGCGTCGTCTTATTGTCGCCCTCACCGTGAAGTACTTTTGTTGCCTTACGTATTTTTCAAGGTGATATTTTTGTATCTGTTCATTGTGTGTTGCTTGGTGGTACACAAATGAGGTATACATACATACAAGGTGGGTGCGGTGTACACCTTTCTGCAGAAAAACTGTTTCTTTCATCGCTTGACAATACCGCGAAGAGCATATTGTTAGAAACCTTTCATTGTTGGCTGCTTTGCCATTTCTGTGGATACGTATCGTTTACAATTTTAATGTACAATAGATAAAGTTCAAAGGAAACATTCTTAAAGTAAATTTAATGCTTTTTTCTCGAATTATGTAGGTTCTTGGTGTATTTCTCGGATGTCGCGAGATTGAAATTGTATCGAGTTACGTGGATATATTTGTTCTTTTCTTAAATTTTTTATAATTCCCAGCTTATTGAATGACTGTGCGAAGGAATAAGTTTTGCGCATCACAGTGTTCCGATGTGCAGTCCTGGTCAGATACTACTAAGCATTCATTAACGAATATTTTGTTCGGCCTTTTTTTTTAGTGATATTTCCTTTTGAGAAGTTTTACTTGTACTTGTGTATGTACAGTACATAGCATTTCAGGCTTCTGCTATCTGTTGGAGCACTCAGACGCAAACACTGGTCCATTGTACTGCCAAACAGTCACCTAGTATTTTCTCTGTCTTCCGGAGAAAAATAAGAAGGAACTTCAGTAATGTGGAGCTAAGAGATTTGAGTTTGGTGAAAGAGGCTACGACGTGTTTGCGTGTTAGCTTGTTCCACCGGTGCATATGAGATTATTGGTCTTATCATTGCCATCCAGAGGACTTTTGCCTTCGATAAACACCACGTTTCGCCAAAAGCATCTTTGCATTGCCAGAACGCTGACATCCTTTGGGACTCAACACGTTTTGATCAAAGAAGCTTCATGTCTAAGAAAACTCTCAGGTATTTAGTTTCCTTCAATATCGGGATGGGACTGCCTTTTAGCACTAGCTGAATCATGCCAGTATTTTTCCTCCTTCTCGTGGAGAGATCGACATCAATCTTAAGAGGATTAACTGACAGCCCATTTCTCATGCACCACTCATCGATCGCATTTAGCCACCTCTGCTTTACGACAGAGAACGGCGACATCATCAGCATTTTTTTTTTTTTTTTTAAGGCTTCTGCTATCTGCTGGAGCACTCAGACGCAAATACTGATCCATTGTTCTCCAGACCGACACCTCATATTAACGTATTTTACCCGTTTTCCAGAGAAGAAGCTTCAGTGATGTAGAGCCAAGAGATTCCGCACACACCACGTCGGCCCCAAGGCTGCGCCACCAGGCGCGAGCAAAGGCGGGACAATCACAGAGAAAGTGCTCTGCAGTGTCATCCTCCTCCAACATGCAGGACAGATAGACGTCTCACTTATGCCAAGCACGCAGAGATGCTTAGCAAAAGTGTAAGCCCGTAATGACTCCCTCAAGTCTTCTGCAGTCGATTCTCCTTAAGGTTAGGTTAGGTATATGGGTGCCCTATTGACGGAAAGTCAAGGCTCACGTAGACTACGTTGAGTCCATTGTGCCCAATTGTTTTATTTAACCCGTTGATACCTAGACATTTACAATTGAGCTGAACCAACCAGACGAGGATAAAAATCCCAATATTACCTACCTCTTCTAGTCCCGAAAGGAAGTATCTTCCTAAGAATATATTCCTTTTTTGGGCTAGCGCCGGACATTCACACATAATCACATTTCCTCTTCGTCTCTGCAGCTCCTGCAGAAGTCATTGTAGGGCTGGCCTAGTCGAGCTGCGGTGAGGGCACCGACTGCCAGTCGAATATTCCCACGATTGAACTTCAACAGATTTTCCGTTCTTTTCTTATCATAGACGGGCCAAGTCGATCTCGCCGTTGCGCATGTATCTAAGCGACACCATTGTTTATTGGCTTTCACTAATAGCTCCGTCTCTATCTCCCTGTAGAGCGCACTGAGTCGTGCTTTGGTCTCAGCTGAGATCTGCGCAATGTTAGCACTTGATCTCACCCTATCCAGCTCGTCCGCCCTCCCGTTTCCGGAGATATTCATATGACCAAGTACCCAGCAAAGGGTCACCTCATTTACATTGGATATCTCTTCTAACTTCTCCTTTGACGAGTTTGGATCTTATCCATGCTGCCTGCAGAGCCTTAATGGCTGCCTGGCTGTCAACATAGATGCTGATCCTTTTTCCTGAGATATTTTCTTTGCTGATCAGGCCCCCCGCCTGCTTGATAGCGAAGACCTCAGCTTGGAAGACACTGCATCCATCATCGAGCCTGTAGGAGCGATGCATATCCCGAGACTCAAAGTAGAGTCGGTGTAGAATGCCAGTTCACTTTCCTTGCGTACCAAATCACCGGTCCATTCCTCCCTGGAGGGAATTCTAATAGAGAATCTCCTCTCCCAGGAAGGAAGTCGGGTGACATAGTCCGTTACGGTTCTGAATCTTGAGACGGCCCATCGATCCAAGACTGATGTATGTCCCTGAGGACTCCTTTTCTAGAGACTGGATTCCTGTAATCTTGGCGCAGTTCTGGTTGCGGCGCTCTCGCAGTACATGTCCAGGGGTGGGAGGTTCAGCATGATTCAAGAGGCGCCGTTAGTGTGGACTTCATAGATCCCGTCAACGCCAGACAGCCTGCCCATTTAACTTTTTCTCAAGCGCCTTCCACCAGACAACCGGGCCATAGACTAGGATAGGTCTTACCACCGCAGTGTACAACCAATGTACTAACCTCGGTTTGAGGCCCCATGTCTTTCCAAAGGCTACCTTACTCGAATATAGTGCCACGTAGGCCTTTTTGATTCTTTCCTCAATATTTTCTCTCCAACTAAGTTTGGAGTCCAGGATTGACCCAAGATATTTGGCAGATTTTCCAGGGATCAGATCTATACCATTCATATGGGGATAGGTGTATCTTGGCACAGATCTTTTCCTTGTAAAGAGTACTACCTCTGTTTTCGCCGGATTTACTCCCAGGCCTCGGCCCTTGACCCAGTTATCCACTAACATCAGTGCATAGCTTAGTCTATCGCTGAGGACCTGCGGAAATTTTCCAGGGACTAAAATGGCAATGTCTTCGGCGTAGAATAACTTCCCTCCACGCTTGAGGAACATAACCCATCCTGAGGCACCAGGAGTAGATGCGCTTCAGCCATGGAAGAATGACTTCACATGGCTCCTGCAACATGATCGGAAAGATACCATCCATTCCCGGCGCCTTGTAGGGATCAAAAGACTTGATTGCCCACAGGACCTTTTTCTCCGTAACAATCTTATCGACTGTCTTATGTTCAATGCATTCCCTTGGCAGCGTGCCCGCCGAATTGAAGATTTCTGCATCCTCGCAGCCAGGGAAATGACATTTCAGAAGAGAATCAAGCACGCTCTCGTTTGAGTCTGTCCAGCTACCATCACATCTTTTTATAGAGGACATCTGTGTGCACCCGTACATGATTCAATAGAGCCGCAGGAGTGTCTCCAAGAGTCCTTCTTGGCGAATCTAATTTCTTTTTTGAGTCGCCTAACACTATCTCTATAGGTTGACCATTTAATGTTCCCCTCTTTTGCCAGATCCCAACTAAGCCTAAAGATATGAAGCCGCTCCGCTATTTTCGCATTCTACCATGGTGGGTGGTTTCTTTTACTGGGTCGTCTGGTAGAACATGCCTTCTCAAGTGACCGATTTAGCTTGCTGGTAAGATTTAATACCGTCTCATCGATGTCTTCCGTGGAGCAGGGGTTCCCCTCCGGAGGTCGGTTAAGAGTCCCACCCACCTCCGCGTTAAACCTTGGCCAATTCGCCTTTCGCGGATTCCGAAAGGCTTTCCTGTCCGGCCTACGGAAATTCAAGTCGAAGAGGATCCAACAGTGATCAGAAAGTGATGCTTTGTCAGATACTCTCCAATTTGAGATTTCCGCAGTACCGTTACCATTTATAAGCGTTATGTCTAAGACTTCCCTTCTGTTACTAGTAATAAATGTTGGTGAATTACCCCGATTACATATAACTAGGTTAGAGGGCATGGGCTCGGACATACAGGGTGAAGTTGTTGATTGCTCTCAACCTGGCGAGATGCCAGCAACGATCCCTGTTTAAATGCCCGGGGCAAGTTGACATACGGCCTCCTCGCGGCGCCCTCTGGACAGCCTCTTCAACAACCGTTGGGAGGTGAACAAACGTATGCAGCGAAAAAAACCCCGACCAGAATGGCGGTTGTGCGGCGGGCTAACAATCCGCCCACGTAAAAAAAAACCTAAAGTTATGAATGAGCAAGATGCCTCGGATACACGGACGGATACTCGACGACGACAACGCACGAAAAAGGAACACGATTTGCGAGTATGCTCCTGGAATGTCAGAACCCTGTACACTCCCGGAGCTGCTCATAAACTAGAAGGAATCCTCACGCAGTACAAGGCGGATATTACTGCGGTCCAGGAAATACGCTGGATAGGAAACGGTATGATTAGGAAGAAAAATTGCGACATTTATTACAGCTGTCACAAAAGGTTGCACTTACTGGGATGCGGATTCGTCGTGGGAAAGCGGTTAAGGTCGAAGGTCATCGACTTTAAACCTATAAGTGATCGCCTGGCTGTGATCCGCATCAAAGGCAGATTTTATAACATCAGCCTTATATGTGCACACGCCCCTACCGACGAGGCTGAAGACCCTATCAAGGAGGACTTCTATGACCTCCTGGACAACGCCTACGGAGCTTGTCCGGAGTACGATGTAAAAATCGTGCTCGGGGACTTCAACGCCAAAATCGGAAAGGAAAACACCCTTGGCGGAGTGATCGGAAAGCACAGCCTCCACGATACAACAACAGATAACGGCTTCCGACTCGCTGACTTTGCGACAGCTCGTAATGCGGTGATAAGTAGCACAAGATTCCCTCGCAAGCGAATCCACACAGCAACCTGGCGATCTCCGGACGGTCGAACCGCCAACCAAATCGACCATGTGCTCATTGACGCAAGGCACGCGTCAAACATCCTGGATGTGCGAACATTCAGAGAGGCAAATGTCGACTCTGACCACTTCCTCGTAGCAGCAAGATTCAGAGCTCGACTGTCCAATGTCAGAAAGCTGCACCAGCCCACCAGGAGGAGGTTCGACATTGGGCGCCTGAGCACACCGGAGGTTGCCAGAGTCTACAGGGAGCAGCTGAGCGAAAGACTCTACGGTATGCCTACGTCGAACACAAATGCCAATAATATGTGGCTGCATTGCCGCTCAGCCATTCAGGAAGTAGCCGAAACCACCTTAGGATACCTACTACCCCCGACAAGAAACCCGTGGTATGATGGCGAGTGTGAGCAGAAAAAGGCAGCAACCGACGAGGCGTACCAAAAGGCGCTGCAGAGGAAAACCAGGGCAGCGCGAGAAGAGTACCGAGCCAGAAGAAGGGAGGAGAAGAAACTACTGCGACAAAAGAAAAGAATCTTCGCAGCCTCCCAGCTCAAGGATATCGAGGAGTCTAGCGATGAACATAAAATACGAGCCTTTTACAAGAAAGCCGAAGGCCTTGCAGGAGGCTTCAAAAAGGGCACCCTGGCTCTTCGAAACTGCGAGGGTAATCTTGTCACCGACCCGCAGGGAATAGTGGAAGTATTTAAGCAGCACTTCCAGCAACTGCTTAACGAGCATGACCAAGAGAGAGTGGTAGGGACCGAGGAAATCCCAACTCCAGCCGCTGAAGTAGTCCTCCCACCCAGCATAGAAGAAGTCGGCACAGCTATTCAGAAGCTGAAGAACAACAAGGCCGCAGGCTCAGATGGCTTGCCATCAGAGCTCTTCAAGGCTGGCGGCGATGTTCTGGTAGGGAGCATGCACCAGATCATCTGCAGAATTTGGGAAGACGAAAGCATGCCCGACGACTGGAATACCAGCTCTATATGCCCCATCCACAAAAAAGGCGATCCTACCTCTTGCAAGAACTATAGAGGTATATCCCTGCTCAATGTCGCATACAAGATCCTGTCCAGCGTATTGTGTGAACGTCTAAAACCATTTTGCACCGCACTAATCGGCAGCTACCAGTGCGGCTTCCGGCCCAGCAAATCAACTATAGACCAAATTTTCACACTTCGACAAATCCTGGAAAAGACCAACGAGTTTCAAATCGAAACACACCATCTTTTCATCGATTTCAAAGCCGCATACGACAGCATTCATCGTGAAGCACTGTTTGGGGCGATGGCCGAATTCGGGATCCCGGTAAAACTGATCCAGTTGTGTCGCGCCACGCTAAAAAACACGCGATGCACCGTGCAACTCGGTTCTAGGACCTCGGAACCATTCGAAAAATGCACCGGATTTCGGCAAGGAGATGCGCTGTCATGTGACTTCTTCAACCTGGTGCTGGAGCAGATAGTGCGACGGGCAGGCGTCAACAGGGAAGGCACTATCTTTTACAAGTCCATCCAGCTGCTACTATACGCGGATGATATCGACATCATCGCGTGTTCTCGCCGTGGCATTGTGGAAGCATTCACGGCGGTTGAAGAACAGGCGAAACGAATTGGTCTTAAGATCAATGAGGACAAAACGAAATACATGCTGTCAAGCAAAAACCAATCCGTCGCTCACCACCTGGGACAAAACATAACAATTGACAGCTACAATTTCGAGGTAGTTAAGGAGTTTGTCTACCTCGGGGCAAACGTAAATTCCACAAATGACACCACAGTGGAGATCCGGCGTAGAATCGCCCTTGGCAACCGCTGCTACTTCGGCTTGTCCAAACAACTGGGGTCAAAACTCCTCACTCGAAAGACCAAAGTCATGCTTTACAAAACGCTCATTCTGCCAGTCTTGCTGTACGGAGCCGAAAGCTGGACGATAAGCAGGACAGCGGAGCTGATTTTGGGTTCTGTCGAAAGAAAAATTCTGCGCCGGATATTTGGTCCTGTCTGTGAGGAAGGTGAATGGAGAAGAAGACACAACCGCGAACTCTACGAGCTGTACTAAGATGTGGATGTAGTCCGGAAGGCAAGGACCCGTCGACTACACTGGCTCGGCCACATCGAGCGCATGGACATCAACGCTCCAGCTAAGAGGGTCTTCGACTCCGAGCCTCCTGGTTCGAGAAGAAGAGGAAGACCGAACCTCCGGTATAAAGACCAAGTAATCGCGGATGTAAGACATCTTGGTCTTGACAGCTGGAAGCAGCGTGCCCGGGACCGTCAAGGATGGAAGGCAGCTATAGCTCAGGCTCAGATCCTCCATGGATCGCAGGCCTGATAAGTAAGTAAGTAAGTAAGTACATATAACTAGGTTAGTACTAAGGACAAAACTGAACAAAGCCTCACCCCTACTATTGGTATTAGAGCTACCCCAATTAGTGTGATGGGCGTTAGCATCACACCCTACGACTAAGTTCTTCTTACCTTGTTCGGCCATTGCGATCAATGACCTTGCTTCCCTAGAGGGGACGTCCATGCCTTCGTCGTACAGTAGGTAAACCGAAGCCATCGTTAGTGCACCCTCCTTCCCCGTAACCTCCACCACCGTTTGGTCAGCCGAGCTGAAATTAGTTAACATTAGTGCGTGGAGATCTTTGCTAGCACCGATACCTGCCTTCACTACTGTAATAGAAGAGGCTGTATTTCGATGACCTTAATCCCTTAACTCGATTATAGAGGATCCATGGTTCTTGGATAAGGGCCACATCGAGCTGCTCCCTGTTCATAAGCAGCTGATGCGACCTTACTGTGATGGAGGTTTATTTGCACTTCTTTCACTTGCAGTAGCACTCTCCTTCACCACAGCTGCCGTACCGCCAGGCTGCGCCTTCTTCATGAGTCTCACAGGAAACTCACCAGCCCCGAAGAATAGGCGCATATGCCTCTCTTTTTTCATTGTTTCCGGCGGATCCTCGATAACGAAGATTATGCTCTTTGTGCCATCTTCGTTACTTTCGATTGCGATTACTTCCCAGTCATCCATAGGGATCGCTGGGTTTTGTGCCTTTAGAAAGCCGAGGATCTCGCTTTTCTCCAATTCCATATCCGATACGCTCATCTTAGCTCTAGGCCTCTCTGGTACCTCGTCCAAGGGGACTGCCTTTAGTGCAGACCCCTCCCACAGCCTAAAGGTGGGTACGACCTTCTTCGCAAAGTCATGCGATAGCTGGTCCTTGAAGTCCAGCCTACTCACACCTCGCCTCCAGTTAGTGAGATCAAACGTTGGCGCAGTTTTCCCAGCATTCCCTCGAATGTGGTCGAAGATCGCTCTAGACAAGGCCTTCTCGATCATCTTCCCCTTCACTGACCTTCACTCTTTTTGCTGGATTTCTGGCTTCCTCCTGGGATCTTACCCTCTTCGTCTTGAAATCCTATCTTCTCTTGGGAGCTGGCACGGTTTCTGGTTTGCCTTTACCAGCCCTATCGACTGCGTTAGGGGCTACCTTAGTATAACCTGCCTTAGCGGCTACAGTCCTACTCGTACCCTTGGTTTTTAGGTTCTCACCTTCGCCTAGGGCCTGGGTGCAGCTAGAACCCGCCTTTCGGCTTCGTTTCCACCTGGCCCATCCCTCCGCTCCTTTTTCTTGGGGGGATTTTTGGTGTTTTTATCCCCCTTGCCTTCTCTGGCCTTTTTACTGGATGTGCCCTTGTCAGCCCTTGGTCTTGTTAGGACATCCGTGGCAATCACCTCTCCAGCCCAAGCGAGCTTCTCCTTCTCCATATCGGAGAGCAGGGGTATGCCCTTTTCCTCAAGCAAGCGCTTAAGGTGTACAGCTTTTTTATACTCCTCAAGCCTCAGCTTTCCTTGAGTTAGTTTCTTGGCCTTCTTGGCATCCTTTTTCCGTGTTGAATCTTCCTGGGCTGTCTCTTCAGAATCAGCGAGTAATTCCTCCTCTAATTCTTTGGAGATGTCCTCGTCTAACGCGCCGGACCCCCTTGGTTTGGCCTCTTCCTCTCTGCCACTGGCCACGGCAAGTAGTGCGTCTGCCACCGACTCGAGAGAGAGCTCCTAATCTTTGTTTCCTTTTTGTGTTCTTTTATTTTTGTTTGAAATTTTGTACCCACGAGTACGGCCGGAAATATGGGTCCACTCCGACAGAGCCGCCGAATATCGGAGTAAGGCCTGTGCACATAAGGGAGCTCGTTAGCGATTGAAAATAAACCCTCCAGCCCTTCATCCTTCGACACGGTTTTAAAAAGCTCACACCACCACTGGAATAGGATTGACTATCTCTTGGTTCCCGGCCCGGAGACCATGTTGTTGACAAAGCTTCCGTGGCCAGAGTAAACCCCAGCACCACGGCAAGGTGGATAGTCCCGCTGGTGCGATTCTCATTAAAGACAGGAGGAATTCTTCGGATCTCTTGAAGACATCAGGGCATACGCGCTTTGCCATCCTGCATCCTGGATAATTCCTCCATCTACGGTTGTGTGTATTAAACATAAACACCCAGTTGTTAATGTGGGAACTAACCGTAGACCTAACAAGTAGACCTAGAGCGGGTTCAGGTCCTGAGAGGCTCTCCTCTGAACCCATTCTAGCGAGTTCATCACAGATCTCATTTCTTGGGACGCTGTTTAAGAAGGACTTGAGTTCAAGCACTAATTTGGAGTTAGTTAAGGGGTTGCACACAGTTTTGAGTGCAGCTTGGCTGTCACTGCAGACGCATATGCTTTCCCCCCTCCACCTGTGCTTCACAACATAGTGCATGGCTATTAGTATTGCGTATATCTCTGATTGGAAGACAGACGCAATCAGAGAATTCGCGCTCAAAGAAAACCCCAGCACCGGACCCCCGCCTAGACCAGGTTTAGTATCCAGCCAGAGCCAATTCTGACGTAATGGAAACTCGAAATCACGAAATTACGTACTGCGCCGTATAACGGGCGTCAGTGCGTCAGAAGGCATGTTCATGAGACAGGGGTCGCAGGACAATTTTTGCACAAGCATTTCTATGCGAAAGTACCAAAAGCCATTTCTCTTCAGACGAGACATGCTTTCAGGGCACACCTTCTGATAAATATACCAAGAAGTTGAATGTTCATCATAGCATCTAGAGCAGCCCCCGTGCAGCTCCGAGTCAAACGGTTCTTTGGAGTTTGGTAAAAGAGTCTACGACGTGTTTGCGTTTTAGTCTGTTCCACAAGACAATCGATGCATATGAGATTGTAGGTCTTATCATTGCCGTGTGGATCCAGAGGACCTTTACCGGCGATAAGCCCCATGTTTTGCCAAAAGCTCCTTTGCATTGCCAGAAAGCTGACAGCGCTGGCTGACAGCTTTGACCAGGGAAGCTTGCTTTCTAAGATGACTCCTAGATAGTTGGCCTCCTTGGATATTTTCTTGGTTTTTTTATAGTTACACCCGCCCTTATCACGTTTGAAGGTTGTGCCAGCGAAGGTAACGGGAAGAAGGAGAGTTTCGCTCAGGTTTACACACAACCTGAACGGAGTGCTGAGGTTTTGGATCGTAGATGTTCGTTCACTACTCTCAGGGGTGGCTTGTCCTAGACGAGAGCCGACCAGATTTTCGCATTAGTTATAATTCACAGTAATTCGTTCATGCACTTTTTTGGTGTTTATATTGCATACGCTGAGGATTAAGTTCAATTGACCATGTACTGGAATGGAAGTTGAATCATGTCAGTATTTTTCCTCCTTCTCGTGAAGAAAACGACATCGGTCTTAAGAGAATTCATCGACAGCCCAATTCTGTTACACCAATCATCGATCACATTTAGCGCCGTCTGTGCTTTAATACGGACAGTCGCTAAGCATGAGCAGCATCAGTATAGTCCTGAGCTTAATTCCAGATACATTGAAAGCATCAAGCAAAGAGTCGACAACCATGCACTATAACAGTGGAGGCAGAACGTCACCTTGTGGGCAACCCTTTTGGTCTAACGGCGTTACATATGCTTTCAATAGTTGCGTTATCAAAAGCTCCCTCAATGTCGATGAAAATGGCCAGCGCACTCCTCCCGGGTTTGCATTCTATCCTGCCAACTAGGTACATGTTGCATGACAGTCAATCTTCTACATGAAACCTACAATGTTCTGAAATAAGCAAAGGTAACCAGGTTGATCCAATTTATGCTGACTTCAATAAAGCTTTCGATCGAGTGGACCATAAACTTTTGCTTTATAAGCTTGAACGGCTTGGTTTTCCTAACACTTTCCTCAGATGGCTATCATCCTTCTTAAGTAAATAGAAGCCAATTTGTGAAGTTTAGAAATCATACTTCCGTACAAATTCAGGTAATTTCAGGTGTTCTACAAGGTAGCCAGATCGGTCCACTCTTGTTCATTCTATTTGTTAACGATATTGTGAAATGTTTACCCCACTGTAATGTCTTAATGTTTGCCGACGACTTTAAAATTTACTCGGCATGTAATGAACCCATCAGCTTTCATCACTTAAATTCTCATCTTCCAAAATTTGCTTTATGGTGTTCTAAAAATCACAAGTCTCTTAATGTTAGTAAATGATCTATCATTAGTTTTTCTCGAAGTTCTTCTCCGTAGTTTTATTCTTACTTCCTTGATGGTAGTACAATTCCGCGTATTTCATTTGTTAAAGACTTGGGCGTTGTGTTGGATAGTAACTTACTTACTTATCAGGCCTGCGATCCATGGAGGATATGAGCCTGAGCTATAGCTGCCTTCCATCCTTGACGGTCCCGGGCACGCTGCTTCCAGTTGTCAAGACCAAGATGTCTTACATCCGCGATTACATGGTCCTTATACCGGAGGTTCGGTCTTCCTCTTCTTCTCGAACCAGGAGGCTCGGAGTCGAAGACCTTCTTAGCTTAAGCGTTGATGTCCATGCGCTCGATGTGGCCGAGCCAGTGTAGTCGACGGATCCTTGCCTTCCGGACTACATCCACATCTTGGTACAGCTCGTAGAGTTTGCGGTTGTGTCTTCATATCCATTCACCTTCCTCACAAACAGGACCAAATATCCGGCGCAGAATTTTTCTTTCGAAAGAACCCAAAATCAGCTCCGCTGTCCTGCTTATCGTCCAGCTTTCGGCTCCGTACAGCAGGACTGGCAGAATGAGCGTTTTGTAAAGCATTACTTTGGTCTTTCGAGTGAGGAGTTTTGACCCCAGTTGTTTGGACAAGCCGAAGTAGCAGCGGTTGCCAAGGGCGATTCTATGCCGGATCTCCACTGTGGTGTCAATTGTGGAATTCACGTTTGCCCCGAGGTAGACAAACTCCTTAACTACCTCGAAATTGTAGCTCTCAATTGTTATATATTGTCCCAGGTGGTGAGCGAGGGATTGGATTTTGCTTGACAGCATGTATTTCGTTTTGTCCGCATTGATCTTAAGACCAATTCGTTTCGCCTGTTGCTTCCACAATGCCACGGCGAGAACACGCGATGATGTCGATATCATCCGCGTATCCTAGCAGCTGGATGGACTTGTAAATGATAGTGCCTTCCCTGTTGACGCTTGCTCGTCGCACTATCTGCTCCAGCACCAGGTTGAAGAAGTCACATGACAGCGCATCTCCTTGCCGAAATCCGGTGCATGTTTCGAATGGTTCCGAGGTCCTAGAACCGAGTTTCACGGTACATCGCGTGTTTTTTAGCGTGGCGCGATCCAACTGGATCAGGTTTACCGGGATCCCGAATTCGGCCATCGCCCCAAACAGTTCTTCACGATGAATGCTATCGTATGCGGCTTTGAAATCGATGAAAAGATGGTGTTTATCGATTCGAAACTCGTTGGTCTTTTCCAGGATTTGTCGAAGAGTGAAAATTTGGTCTATAGTTGATTTGCCGGGCCGGAAGCCGCACTGGTAGCGGTGCGGTGCAAAATGGTTTTAGACGTTCACACAATACGCTGGACAGGATCTTATATGCGACATTGAGCAGGGATATATGTACCTCTATAGTTCTTGCAAGAGGTAGGATCGCTTTTTTTGTGGATGGGGCATATAGAGCTGGTATTCCAGTCGTCGGGCATGCTTTCATCTTCCCAAATTCTGCAGATGATCTGGTGCATGCTCCCTACCAGAACATCGCCGCCAGCCCTGAAGGGCTCTGATGGCAAGTCATCTGAGCCTGCGGCCTTGCAATTCTTCAGCTTCTGAATAGCTGTGCCGACTTCTTCGATGCTGGGTGGGAGGACTACTTCAGCGGCTGGAGTTGGGATTTCCTCGGTCCCTACCGCTCTCTCTTGGTCATGCTCGTTAAGCAGCTGCTGGAAATGCTGCTTAAATACATCCACTATTCCCTGCGTGTCGGTGATTACCCTCGCAGTTTCGAAGAGCCTGGGTGCCTTTTTTGAAGGCTCCTGCAAGGCCTTTGGATTTCTTGTAAAAGGCTCGTGTTTTATGTTTATCCCTAGACTCCTCGATATCCTTGAGCTGGGGGGCTGCGAAGATTCTTTTCTTTTGTCGCAGTAGTCTATTCTCCTCCCTTCTTCTGGCTCGGTACTCTTCTTGCTGCCCTGGTTTTCCTCTGTAGCGCCTTTTGGCACGCCTCTTCGGTTGCTGCCTTTTTCTTCTCACACTCGCCATCATACCACGGGTTTCTTGTCGGGGGTGGTAGGTACCCTAAGGTGGTTTCGGCTACTTCCTGAATGGCTGAGCGGCAATGCAGCCACATATTATTGGCATTTGTGTTCGACGTAGGCATACCGTAGAGTCTTTCGCTCAGCTGCTTCCTGTAGACTCTGGCAACCTCCGGTGTGCTCAGGCGCCCAATGTCGAACCTCTTCCTGATAGGCTGGTCGAGCTCTGAATCTTGCTGCTATGAGGAAGTGGTCAGAGTCGACATTTGCCCCTCTGAATGTTCGCACATCCAGGATGTTTGACGAGTGCCTTGCGTCAATGAGCACATGGTCGATTTGGTTGGCGGTTCGACCGTCCGGAGATCGCCAAGTTGCTATGTGGATTCGCTTACGAGGGAATCCAGTGCTACTTATCACCGTATTACGAGCTGTCGCAAAGTCCGTGAGTCGGAAGCCGTTATCTGTTGTTGTATCGTGGAGGCTGTGCTTTCCGGTCACTCCGCAAAGGGTGTTCTCCTTACTGGTTTTGACGTTGAAGTCCCCGAGCACGATTTTTACATCGTACTCCGGACAAGCTCCGGAGTCCTCCTTGATAGGGTCTTCACCCTCGTCGGTAGGGGCGTGTGCACATGTAAGGCTGATGTTATAAAATCTGCCTCTGATGCCTCTAAACCACTTACAGGTTCAAAGGCGATGACCTTCGACCTTCGACAAATCCGCATCCCAGTAAGTGCAACCTTTTGTGACAGCTGTAATAAATGTCGCAATTTTTCTTCCTAATCATACCGTTTCCTATCCAGCGTATTTCCTGGACCGCAGTAATATCCGCCTTGTACTGCGTGAGGATTCTTTCTAGTTTATGAGCAGCTCTGGGAGTGTACAGGGTTCTGACATTCCAGGAGCATACTCGCAAATCGTGTTCCTTTTTCGTGCGTTGTCGTCGTCGAGTATCCATCCGTGTATCCAAGGCATCTTGCTCATTCATAACTTTAGGTTTTTTTTACGTGGGCGGATTGTTAGCCCGGCGCCCAACCGCCATTCTGGTCGGGATTTTTTTCGGTGCATACGTTTTTTCACCTCCCAACGGTTGTTGAAGAGGCTATCCAGAGGGCGCCGCGAGGAGGCCGTTGGATAGTAAACTGTCCGTTAATTCACAATAAGGCTAACAGGTCATTAGGAATGTTAAAACGTTACGCTATAATTTCTACCGATCCATATGTTTTAAAAACCTTATTTGTATCGATTGTTCGGTCTCTGCTAGAATATGCATCCGTCGTTTGGTGCCCTTATTACCATATTCATATTGCGAGAATTGAATCGATACAAAAACGCTTTTTAAGGTTTTCTCTCAGGCGAATTCCTTGGCCTGATTTCAATGACTTGCCTCCATATCAAGTTCGATTTAGACTGATTAAACTTGATTTACTCGATACGAGGAGAAAGGTGAAAAGAAAATTTTTTTTAGAATCCTCGAATCCTTTCAATCATAATTGTCTAGCTCAAGGGTCCATTAATAAATAACTTTTTATTTTTTTGTTGTTAAGTTCCCTTATCTTCCGTTTGTTTTTTTTTGTTAATATTGTTTTTGGTCTTAGAAAGTCTATGTACTTTATAGACTAAATAAATAAATAAATGAAGTATCTTCGTAGGCTTACGCCTGTTCCCTTTATGAGAACAGTTCTTCTGTGCTTGTTTTACCAGCGCTCAGGTAAGTACCAAACATCTTAATTCTAAAGCCCTTGTTCGCTGACTATGTTCCGGAGCAGGTGAAAGCAAACTCAAATTTCTGGACTTCTACCAGTTGCCAGATATAGGATAGTGCCAACCATATCCGATCTGCCAAGTGCCAGTGCATCTGGAGAATGTAACCGTTTCTTGTGGAATGTGGGCCGACAATAGCCCGTACTTCTTTGACATTACTATCATCATTAACGGTAAACAGCACCGATCGGTCAAATTAAATTCTTTTGATTCAAATCGGGGTGTAAACGACGTACGGTTCCGAAAGGATGGCGCTAACTGCCACATCGTAGATCCCACAATGGACATCCTGCACGATTTTGTTAGCCTATTTTTTGTATGTGGTTTTCTAACGTCCCAAATGTAAGACAGAAAAGTACGTAGGAACGGTGTCCTTAAAAACAACATAAACCGAGCCGCTGCTCAAATTCAACCGAATCGCGGTCTCTTCTGCAATATGTCAACCTTTTTCTAGCCCAGCGGACTCTTATTCTTCTTCTTTCTTCTTAACGGGCGCTACAGTTCGGGGTGAATCTGAGCCTCAACCAACATGCCCCTCCAAGTAGCACGATCATTTGCTAGCCTTTTCCGTTGCCGCACACCCAGTTGGCTGGGGTCCCCTTCCACCTGTGTGCGCCATCGTGTGTGTGCGCGGCCGTCCTCTGCTTCTTCGTCCCTCGGGGCTGGATTCAAAGACTCTCCGGGCTGGAGCTGTAGTGTCCATTCGCACTACATGGCCCAGCTATCTTAGGCATTGAATCCATAGACGCCTGACTAGACTCATGTCGCTGTACATCCCGTAAAGTTCGAGGTTGAATCTTTTCCTCCATCCCCCGTCTGCGTTTATAGGCTCGAAAATCACGCGCAAAACCTTTCTCTCGAACCCATAAAGGGCCTCCTCATTCGCTTTTGATAGTGTCCATGCTTCTGCGCCGTACAACAGGACCGGGATGATAAGGGTCTTATAAAGAGTCAACTTTGTCATTCGAGAGAGGGCTCTATTACTCAATTGCCTCCTGAGCCCAAAGAAATAGCGATTGGCAGGAGTGATTCTGCGTTTGACTTCGGAACTGATGTCGTTGTTCCAGGTCACTGCGGAGCCAAAGTAGACGACCTCAAACTTATACCTGCCAATACAAACGTTCTGGCCAAGACGCCGGTGGTGAGCGTCCTTTTTTGATGACATCATATATTTAGTTTTGCCCTCGCTTACCGCCAAACCAATTTTCGCCACCTCCGTCTCAATACTCGCAAACGTCTCATTGACATCTCGCTGTGGTCTACCTATTATGTCAATATCGTCGGCGTATGCAAGGAGTTGCGAGGATTTGAAACAGATTGTGCCTCTTGTATAGACCAGTGATTTTGTACAATCATGTATGATGTTGAAGATATCACACTACAGCGCATCGCCCTGCCTGAATCCTTTTTTCACATCAAAACTATCGGTGAGTTGTTCACCGATTCGGATGGAGCAGCGACCATTCCCCAAAGTCATCCTGCATAGTCTGAACAGTTTAGCTTTTAGCAGGTATGTCAAAGGTAGACATATGTAGCGTTGTATAGCTCGTCTCTAATCACGCTCTCGTATGCGGCCTTGAAGTCGACAAATAGGTGGTGAGCGTCGGCTTGAAATTCAGTGGTTTTTACCAGGATCAGCCGTAGTGTGAAGATTTGGTCGATGGTGGACTTTCCCGGTCTGAATCCGCACTGATAAAGACCTATTAGCTTATTTAAACCTATTAGCCCTGAAACCCAAGACTTCTGATGCAGAGCTTTTCAGGGCTTGTTTGCAAAGGCTCCAATGCTGTTCTATTGATAGCGTGGATGATTGAGGTGTATTGGGGAGCTTAAGGGGACGCGATCAGTAAAAGCACGAGCGGTTTTTAGCGATAGTAGCTTTCCGACGTCATAACTTTGTATTCTTACTCTACTCCGCTGCGTTCGTGATATTCGTAAGCGCATCTTGGCTATTACAAGATAGAGTGGTCCGAGTCGATGTTAGCCCCTCGGAAAGTTCGGACATCAAGAATAGTGGAGGAGTGTCTGACGTCGACCGCGCGATTGATCACAATCTGGTTGGTAGGCGATTGATCAAAAGACCGCCAAGTGCCTTTGTGAATGTCGTGGTGCGGGAAGCGCGTACTGGTTAGAAGGAGATTTCGCCTCGTAGCAAGATCAATCAGCCTGTGTCCGTTATCGGATGTGGTGTCGTGTAGGCTATGTTTGCCGATGACTCGTTCAAAGATGCTTTCCTTACCCAGCTCAGCATTGAAGTCTCCTAGTACAATTTTGATGTCATAGCTGGGACATTAGGCATATGTTCTGTCTAGGAGATCGTAGAACTCATCTTTGGTGGAGTCATCCTTGTCTTCCGTGGGGGCGTGGACGCAGATCAGGCTGCTGTTAAAAAATTTAGCCTTGATACGGATTGTTATGAGGCGTTCGCTCACATGCAGAAAGCTTAGGACTTAGCCTTAGTCCAACAATCGTTGTCCTCTCTCCCTATAGCAGTCGCCGTAGTAAATATCGCAGTTTTTCATCCATTTCCTGGATGGCGGTTATGTCCGCTTTAAAGCGGCCAAGGGCGTCCGTAGGTTGTTCGGCTGCACGTGACCTGTTTAGGGACCTAACATTCCACGTACAAAGCCGAAGATCATTGTCCTTTTTTCGTTTTTTGCAAGGGTCGTCAACATTAATCCGGTCCGTTAAATCCGAGGCTTGTGGTTGTTTCGGAGTTTGTGGTTTGTGGCGAGGGGGCTCACCATCGCCCTTTCCCGTCTGCAATTTCCATAGGAAATCTCCAGATGGCACTGCGAGGAGGTTAGGATAAGACTTACTAACAGTGCCGCAAGATGTTCGACTGCGGTGGCTCTTCTCGCTTTTTAGCAGTCCAGCATCCGTCGGATAGATGCTACCCCTACGAGGCCTTTGTTAGTCCTTTGCCATCTCTTATTCACAGTATACGATTTTTGGTTTGACGCTTGTTTTTACGTGAATTTCCCTAAATATTTTCCATTGTTATACGGGATGGCTTTTCTTTATCCCCAGGCATCCATCCTGAATAGTCAACTCAATCCGACCAATCAGTCTAATTAAATGCGTTAAAACATTAATATATGAACTCTTTTATGAGTTCATAAAATAGCGAGAATATTAAATTCAACTTAATTGAACTTCACCAAATCCCATCCACACACATGTAGACTATTCCTTGTCTTCGGATATAATGGGAGATAGCAGTCCATTCAGGATATTCTTCCGACCAATTGCTCAACCTAATCCCGGAATATTGAGAAAGTTTTCTTAAGTCGACTGCAATTATGTAAGTATACATATTTGAAAAGCAATTAGTCCAGCACATAGTATCAAATCCGTTCTTCCCAAAAGGATACTATGTAGACAATAAAGCAAAATGTGGCGCATTCCTGCCAATCTCCTATGCAATTTTCTTCTCATGATTATATGGAAATAATATTTCGACAGACGAGTGCAATTTTCTATTATATGCATCCTCACCAACAGGATATTCCCATCAATCCCTATATCTTTGTGAATAATATCAAATATTTGCCTCTTCATATATGTATGTATGTGTATATGATTTGAAATGTACCCCCTTAGACGAAGTTGTACTAACTACCCGACACATGCTAGCAATTACACATTACTCGGGTCCCTGCCAATTATGCACGGCGACTATGTGGCAGATGACAACGCGTCAGTTTTCATCAATTCACTTAGTTTAAATTGGTTTTTGTCCAATTATAAAAAAAAATGCTATTCGACATTAAACCAGGATACGATGAAAGATAGCACGAAGAACATTGAAATCCAAAGATATAATAACAATTTGCTATAACTCACCCAGCACGGCTAGCACGGCTGTCAAATCGACAAAAGACCCAAGCACTACAATGTGAAGTACGGCGCTAAGTTACTCGTCAACTCGACAACTGATTTTCTACTGGTTTCCAGGGTTATTTAAACTTTTAATGACTTTCGTTTCCGTTACAAAAAAGTTCCAGCCTGCAACGCGTCGACCCTCCGACAATCGTCCGCATGGTTATGTCTTTAGCGCACCACTTAAGTCGTTTTCTTTTATTATGTCGTTCTTTTACTGGTACTCATCAAAGTTTTTCGAGCATTTTTGACTTGTGTGCAAGTGTTTCTGAAGTGGGCAGGATTGCGGGATTGGCATGATTTGGTGTGACTGTGCTTCGGATGGATAATGCTCATGGTGGTGCGAGAAAAAGAGGAAATTGCCTTAACGATGTGGATTTTATGAGTTGACGAAATGAGATATCGTAAAATGTAATAATTTTATTAAGCTCTCGAAAATGCGAGCGTATTTATTAGGTATGCAATAACTTTGGATGGACTGATCGACGAACAGTGATAGGGGGACGATGATATATGTAATTGGAACTATCATTTCAGATGGGCTGTGAGGAAGGTTGTTTCGACCAATTTGAATGAAGAATGCGTATGCAATACTAAAAAGTGCTTAAACGAATTACTACGGACTACAACCAAAAACGCGGAATTCGGTCGGCTCTCGTCCTATCCAGGACAACCACCCCTGAGAGTTAACGAACATCAACGAACCAAACCACTGCACTCCGTTCAGGTTGTGTATCTATCACATCATAAGAGAATATAAAAACTCTTGAACCTGAGCGAGTTTCTAAAAAAAAAAAAAAAAAACAAAAAGCGTATTGTAAATTTTGGGTGATATAAAAAAAAAACCGGCCAAGTGCGAGTCGGACTCGCGCACGAAGGGTTCCGTACTATTATGTATAAAAACGGCAAAAAAAGCATGTCTGTTGTATGGGAACCCAATTATACATGTATTTATTATATTCTGTTAAAGTATTAGTTGCTAAAGCAGCAACAGAAATACATAATCAGTGACATTTTATTCTCACACCCTTAAATATGGGTGTTCCCCAAGGAGCAGTATTGGGCCCAATCCTTTTTCTAATTTATGTTAATTCGTTTTTCTTACAACCTTTTAAAGGCAAAATAACTGCCTTTGCTGATGAAACATCTCTTTTCCACTCCAACACTAACTTAATTGATAGTTTTGCAGATGTTAATTATGACCTAGATATGTTAAAGAGATGGTTTAATTATCATAAACTAATAACTAGCAACGAAACGAAGTACATTATATTTAATATCAATGGTAGAGTTTTCAGAGACCTTCCCTTATATTATCATGCACCATTGTGTAACCGATTTGTTCTTGAAGATATAGTATTCAACAATCAAGAATGTTTGAAAATTGCTTCTTGATTGAACACGTGGACAGTTTTAAATATTTAGGTGTTATATTGGATCAACAACTTTGTTGGAGAGACCATTCAATATATTTGAAACAGTATCTAAATGGGGTTATAAGATAATTATTCCATTTCAGTATGCACTGCAATCTCTACCCGTTTTAAAATACTAAATGTATACTCGCACTGATATGGAACTAGCAAAAACATGTCCATGTCCGGAACCAAATGTATTATCGCACCGATATGGAACTAGCAAACCATGTCCATGTCCGGACCTGAATGCATACATACACATGTATGACATTCGTTCACGAAATGCGGTGCGGGCATTATATTAGTTAACGAATAATAATATCAAAGCAGACAGGAAACAAGTGCAAGTGAACCCAACACGCGCAGGCGACCTTAATACGCGCCACCAGGTAAAACGCCATGTCAGCAACGTTCCCACGATCCACAGCAATACGCGTCGCCGGGTGGATCGTCATGTCAGCAGCGTTCCCACGATCGACGTCCAAAATGCAGTAGCAGCAATAATTAGGTATTTAAGGTAGCGTTAAGTACTCATTGTATGTTCAGTTTAGTGCAGTTAGCTTGGAAGGCAGAAGCACTGCTAAAATAAATAAAGTTTTTTTTTGAAAATAAATGTAGAAAAAATATAATTGGCGCCCGAGCAGGGACCACAGGATTCGCGCGGTAATAAAGCCCTAAAGTAGTGCAAGGTCATAAAGCCCTAAAGTAGTGCAAGTTAACAAAGCCCTAAAGTAGTGCAAGTTAACAAGACCTAAAGTTGTGCGAACTCACATAGCCCTAAAGTAGTGCAGTGAGCTAAAAGGGAACAAAGAAATGCCCTCAAGTAGTGCAAAGAAATTTGTTTCCCGCATAACATCCGCCGCGTCCGAATTATCCTGTGGTCCTCGGTGAAACGCGAACTGTGAACTCTATTGAACTGTGAGGTGTTTGTGAAAAATTAAGGGCCCCCGAGTAGCAAGGCAAAAGGGAAGCGATTTGCTAGCTGCACCGACACATCATCAGCTCAACACAGGATGCGCTTCATCATTTTATTATTTGTTCTTCAGCAGAAACATAGACCCTTCCCAAATTGATAAAATTCGATCCGAAATTCAAACCAAATTAAAAGACAAGCAAGAACAAGATTTGAACTACCATAATAAGGGCAAGCCACCAATAAAGGAATATTCAGTAGGAGAAACTATTTATGTCAAGAAAAACAAGAGAGTAGGGTCAAAACTCTCACCCCGATATTCAAAAGAAGTCATTGAAGAAAATAGGAAAACAACAGTTCTCACACAATCCGGCAAAATACCTACTGACCGACTGCTTATGTGACGTACAAATACTGGACTCTACGAACTCACGACTAGTGACTATTAACACAGGGATATCTAGAATACAAACAGGCACTTACAAAATAATCCACGAAATAGACTTATCGACCTACTCACAAGCTGTAAGCAACATAGAGTCATCCATGATAAAACATATACCATCCTCTCATCCCAGCTATCAACTCTTATCTCAAGAACTATCCTCCATAAGATCCCACCTTAACCGTTTAATCCCTAACAAAGTTAAAAGATCAATCGACTTCTTAGGAAGCGCTTGGAAATTTATCACCGGTAATCCAGACAAACATGACCTGCAGATAATTCAGGAAAAGATTAACAATGTACTAGAAAACAATAATAGACAAATTTTAATAAATAAACTAATTATTGATAAAATAAATGATGTAACTAATAGTATAAGTAAATTTGTAAAAGAAAATAAAAACTCAATAGAAGAAATTGTATTCCATATAAAGTATAAACTAGATTATCTTAAGGAAGAAATAACAAACGTAGAATACGCCTTGCATTGGGCAAGAGCCAACGTCATAAATTCTTATATTCTGTCAAATAGTGAAGTGTATTCCAGAAAAGTGGAAGTGCGCAAAGGTAATCTTCATCCCCAAGGCCGGTAGGAATTCTCACACTTCCCCTAAGGATCTAAGGCCGATCTGTCTATCATCCTTCGCTCTAAAAACCTTAGAAAGGCTGATAGACCTACACATACGGCACAGCTTGGATCCCTCCCTAATGTCTAAGGCACAACACGCCTACTGTAAAGGTAGATCGGTCGAAACAGCTCTTCACTCATTAGTGAGGAAAATCGAAAGATCAATCCATCTGAAAGAATATACGCTAACAGCCTTCCTAGACATAGAGGGCGCCTTTAACAACGTCACTCCGAAAGCAATAATAGAAGGGCTGGAAAAGCTAAAGGTGGAGAGGACTCTGATAGGGCTGATCAGCGAGTTGCTATTAACACGCAAGATTCACTCTAAGTGGGGAAGCCTAGAGACTACCAGAGTAGCTACCAAGGGTACCCCGCAAGGTGGAGTCCTCTCACCTCTTCTCTGGAATGTAGTTGTTAACGAACTACTGATCAAACTGGAGAAAGAAGGCCTGGACGTTGCTGCCTACGCCGATGACGTTGCCATCTCAATCTCAGGTAAATACCTATCCACACTGAATGACCGTATGCAAACGGCATTCTCATTCCTGTGCAAATGGGCGCATAGTAGCGGGCTCAGGATTAATCCCCAGAAAACGGAGCTCGTGCTATTCACCAAAAAGCACAAAGTCCCGGAATACTGCCCTATCACTCTGCTCGATACCAGGTTAACCTATTCCCCTAGTGCCAAATTCCTAGGCATTATACTCGATAGGAAATTAACTTGGAAGAGTAATACAACTGAAAGAGCAAAAAAAGCAACAATTGCTCTCTACACATGTAAGAAAGCTCTAGGAAAAAAATGGGGATTTAACCCCAAAATCACCCTATGGCTCTACATTACGGTCGTCAGACCCATACTACTGTATGGAGTGATAGTCTGGTGGACTGCACTAGACAAGACAACATACCATAAACAACTCGAGAAGGTACAAAGGATGGCATGTATGTGCATTACCGGGGCCCTCAGGTCCACACCAACGGCTGCGCTTAACATGATACTAGACCTCACACCACTCGATATTTTCGGCAAGCAAATTGCCACACATACGGCCATAAGACTAAAAGCCAACTCGAAATGGGCGAGCTATGTCACCGGCCACTCATCCATCCTGCAAAACAGGACAAGTCTGGCAGAAAACCTGGACCACACAGAACCCACCATAATCTTGGACAAAAAATTCACGACGATTTACCCGGACAGGAAAAACTGGACTCGCCAAACACAACCCCGCAGAAACTGTGTGGATTTTTACACCGACGGGTCTAAAACCAAGGACGGGGTGGGCTGTGGAGTTTTCTGCAAACAACTCAAGCTATATAAAGCTCTAAAATTACCAAACCACTGCAGCATTTTCCAGGCGGAACTGTCGGCAATAAAAGAGGCTTTATCTTGGCTGAAGTGGAACGTAATATCCACCACAGATATTCGCATCCTTACAGATAGTCAAGCTGCCTTAAAGTCGCTGGAGTCCTATGTGTACTCATCAAAATCTAGTCTCGACTGTCGCAGATCTCTCAACGAGATGGCAGAACAGTTCAATATACAGCTTATCTGGGTACCAGGACACAGCGGCATTACAGGTAATGAGAAAGCCGACATACTCGCCAAACAAGGAACGACGCTACAATCAATCGTGGCTTGTGAGGGAGTACCCCTTACAACCATTAAACATAATCTGACGAATCTCGCCAGGGCCGAGACGAACCTGAGATGGACCCAGGGACACACCTGCGTCATCACCAGGCAAATCTGGCCTCGGCTTGACAGTCAGCGCACAAGGAGTATAATCTCCCTAAAAAGAACTGACATCTACAAAGTCATCGGTGTCATCACAGGTCACTGCCTCATTGGCAGTCACGCACAAAGACTAGGTATAGTTTCAAATGACTTCTGCAGAAGCTGTCAGGACGAGGAGGAGGTTGAATCCATTCACCACCTTCTATGCGCCTGTCCAGCTTTTTGCAATATAAGGAAGCGTTACCTAGGCTCTTACTTCCTTAACGATCTGACAGATGTTCAGAAAGTAGGGATACTTAATCTTCTTAACTTCTTAAGAAGCACTAGATGGTTCCACGAATAGGGGGATAAAACCCCCTCGTAGCTGCACAACGGGCCTCCTTGGCCTAAGTGCGTTCTTCTCAATTACGGGAAGGCTACGACCCTACCTACCTGTCAAATAGTGAAGTAAATGTAATAGAAAAAATTATAAATAATAAAGAAATTCCCTTTAAAGATATAGAAGAAGCATTAGAATTTTGTGAAATTAAAATAGCATCCAATAACTCTATTATTTTATATATAGTAAGCCTACCAATTGTAACTGAAGAAATTTGTAATAGTTTAAGCATAAAAGCCGTCAAAGAAGGCAATAAAATAATTAAGATTGATTTTGACAAAATTGTGAAATGCAAGGAAGAAACATACGGAATAGATCTAGACTGTAAAACAGTAAATAAATTATCCATATGTCCTAAAAATAATATTGTAAATTTAAGTAACACAAATTGTATACCGAATTTATTAAAAAGTAAGCCAGCAAACTGTACTGCAATCAACAGTCAACACGTCCCAGCATACGAGGAAATATCACCCGACATCATCTTCTTGAACCAGTACAATGGGCAAGTTACCATCAATAATAACGAAGTTGCCCTCAACGGTACGTTCTTGATCAGATACCACAACACCAGCATCCAAATTGGGAAAAGCATATTTAGATCTCTCGAGCTGACGCACCTCAACCCCCTTCCGGCAATTTTACAACCAACAACAATCAACCACGAAGTAGAAGAAATATTATCGCTGGAAATGATAAAGGAGCTAAACGTCAACAACACCCAGTACATTCAACTCGTCAAGACCAAGGTGAAAAACAGCATAGCAATAAACATTGGAGCCTGTCTATTACTCCTCATCCTATTATCAATAATTCTCCGAAAAATCGTAACGAGTAATAAGTCACCAGAGGACATTACCACCAGGTCAGATTCATCCGACAAAAATTCAGTGGCAGAGAAGGTCACACCATTTCCTTCCCCAATACCAAGGGCGACAACCTCGCGACTTAACCAGATACCATTTTTCTAAGTGAACGCGGACGTTCACACTTAGGGGCGGAGGAGTTAACGAATAATAATATCAAAGCAGACAGGAAACAAGTGCAAGTGAACCCAACACGCGCAGGCGACCTTAATACGCGCCACCAAGTAAAACGCCATGTCAGCAACGTTCCCACGATCCACAGCAATACGCGTCGCCGGGTGGATCGTCATGTCAGCAGCGTTCCCACGATCGACGTCCAAAATGCAGTAGCAGCAATAATTAGGTATTTAAGGTAGCGTTAAGTACTCATTGTATGTTCAGTTTAGTGCAGTTAGCTTGGAAGGCAGAAGCTCTGCTAAAATAAATAAAGTTTTTTTTTTGAAAATAAATGTAGAAAAAATATAATTTATTCCTTCATTTCTTTTCTTCATTTCAGTTCAAGTGTGCTGTACAGTGTACACCAACTGTTCGAGCTTTATCGCCACATCTCCATACTTTTGGGTTTCTTGAAAACTACGGGGTATAACTCATACCGTATGAGAAGCATGTTCGTTGCATTTATGTTTTTTTTTTTCGTTTTGTACATATGTGATTGATGAATAAGGGTTCAATTTGCGGAGCGAGAGGACATGTGTCCGAGAGAGGACATAGTTCCGTGAACTATACATGTCCGGAATTACCCAACTCTACTTCGTAATGTACATATGTATGTATGTATGTATACTTATACATAGCGTAGAGATGTGTGAGTGTATGCACGTATGTGATGCGTATGCACGTATGTACGTATCGGTTCGTATGTGTGCAAGATCGCTTGCTCCTCTTGCTCACTTGCTCCTCTCCACCTGCCGCGACGTCGTTTTAAAGGGATGCTAGGCCAGCTGCGAGGACTGGTCGTGAGCAATGGCGCCACGCGATTGCCCTCACGCCGACTTACCCGCAGCAAGAATCGCGAATTTGCTACGAGACTCGCGAAATATCCCACGCAAAAGAAAAAAAAAACACCGTCATCGTTTCCAATTCAATATGTCACAAATTTCATTTCCTTAACCTAACTTTATCTAGGTTTACAATTAATCCTTAAAACTACCCTACACTGTATGTCAATAAAAAAAGTCGAAATAAATAAAAAAAATATATGTAAACTAAAAAAAAAAGGAATTCACTGTTCAAAAAAGTAAACAAACCGCAGCTTGAGTATTCGAACAGTCGTGCCGAAACTCCTCTGACCAACGACTTAGCCCGCATCACCAATCGCGACATGCAAATTTGTGATTTCAATACCTTATACAATGAACGTGATATCCGCGACCAACGTAGGCAATAGGACACACGGTACGGCCGCGTACCGGGAACTGCTTAAAACCGTACCGGAGTTCTTCCCCGAATATCACTCTCCGAGTACTTCGCCGAAGATTTCTCTCCGAGTTCTTTGCCCACTCTCCCTCATATGCTACTAGGAACACAAAAAAAACAAAAAAAATTCTGACCTTCTGCGGGCTGAACTCCACTCGTTCGCGTGTCAAGTGCTGATCGTACCCTCGGGCTATCCGCTCTCTCTGAGTTTGGTTCCCCAAAATGGATGACTACAAGCCGTTCACAAATGGGAACTGACCGAAAGATGACAACGAAAACCTTTCGAAACAATTTATTATTGGTTGTTTGTAATTATGTATATGTATAATTAATTTTGTTCTGTTTTTAGTATTTGTCGTGGTAGCGGCAACAGAAATACATCATCTGTGAAAATTTCAACTGTCTAACTATCACGGTTCATGAGATACAGCCTGGTGACAGACGGACGGACGGACGGACGGACGGACAGCGAAGTCTTAGTAATAGGGTTCCGTTTTACCTTTGGGTACGGAACCCTAATGATGGTAGGGCGCCAAGTAACTCGACTTTTACATTTATGGAAAAAGGTTGTTTTGCTTATACATCTTTGGTATCTACATAGTGTAAGTCGAATATATGAACAGAATGTGCCTACGATGGGCCAGAAACAAACCGGAGCTATAGAATTTCAGATTAGTTTAATAGTTGCAAGAAACTTATCAAAAGTAAAGTTGTTTGGCTCGAACATCGATATACTTGATAGCACTAGCCAGAGCATATACATATGTAAGAAGTAGTGAGGTCGTAGCCTAAAGATCGTAATCCAGCGGTCACCTCGTAACTCAGCCATCGTGCAGCCGTTATGCAGCCGTTTTATTTTCGATTTGAAGGACTCTCTTGAAATAGCCGTCGAAGAGGAAAGTGGTCGCGCAGCAAGCAGTATTTATTCTTTATTCTTTTGTCTTCTTATTAACAATAAATATATTATAATTTTAGTAAATATCGTTTGTTATTCATTATTACATATATGTATGTGCTTGTGCATCTAACCAAAACAAAAAAGAATTCGTTCCGTTGTACATATTTTGGGGGTTATTAATACCTTATATCAAATAAATAGTATTTTCACTTTTCCATTTGTCCTTTTCAATGGGACAACTGCGGGTCTTTCGTTTGGCTGTTGTCATATGCTTTTCGGTGGAGTTTGTTCATGAATGGAAATTAATACTTACTTACTTAACGGGCGCTACAGTTCGGGGTGAACCTGGGCCTCAACCAACATGCCTCTCCACCTAGCACGATCTTTCGCTAGTCTTTTCCAATGCCGCACGCCCAGTTGGTTGAGGTCCCCTTCCACCTGTGCGCGCCACCTTAGGTGCGGCCGTCCTCTATTTCTTCGTCCCTCGGGGTTGGATTCAAAGACTCTACGGGCTGGAGCTGTGGTGTCCATTCGCTCTACATGGCCTAGCCATCTTAGGCGTTGGATCCGTAGACGCCTGACCAGACTCATGTCGCTGTACAACCCGTACAGTTCGTGATTGAATCTTCTCCTCCAACCCTCCTCTGTGTTTATGGGACCGAAAATCGAACGCAGAATCTTTCTCTCGAAACGACCAAGGATTTCCTCTTCCGCTTTAGATAAAGTCCAAGTTTCTGCGCCGTATAACAGGACCGGGATAATTAAGGTCTTATATAAGGTCAACTTGGTCGTACGAGAGAGGGCTCTACTTCTCAGTTGCCTCTTGAGCCCAAAGAAGCAGCGGTTGGCAAGAGTAATTCTGCGCTTGATTTCGAAACTGGTGTCGTTGTTCCATGTCACCGCGGAGCCGAGGTATATGAAGTCCTTAACTACCTCGAACTTATATCTGCCAATATGCACGTTCTGTCCAAGACGTCGGTGGTAAATGTCCTTTTTCGATGACAGCAGATATTTAGTCTTGCCCTCATTAACTGCCAAACCAATTTTTGCCGCCTCCATCTCAATACTCGCAAACGCCTCACTGACATCTCGCTGCGATCTACCTATTATGTCAATGTCGTCGGCGTATGCAAGGAGTTGCGAGGATTTGAAGTAGATTGTGCCTCTTGTATTGGCCTGTGATTTTTGCACAATCATTTCCAATACGATGTTGGAGAAATCACACGACAGCGCATCGCCCTGCCTAAATCCTTTTTTGACATCAAAACTATCGGTGAGGTGCTCACCAATTCGGATGGAGCAGCGAGCATTTTCCAAGGTCATCCTGCATAGTCTGACGAGCTTCGCAGGGATATCAAAAGTAAACATGGCGTTATATAGCTCGTCTCTAATTACGCTGTCGTATGCGGCCTTGAAGTCGACGAATAGATGGTGCGTATCGACTTGAAACTCATTGGTTTTCTCCAGGATCTGCCGTAGTGTGAAGATTTGATCGATGGTGGACTTCCCTGGCCTGAAGCCACACTGATAAGGACCTATCAGCTTGTTTACGAATGGCTTCAGGCGTTCACACAAAACGGCAGCGAAGATTTTGTATGCGACATTAAGGAGACTTATTCCTCTATAGTTGGCGCAGTCAAAGGGATCTCCTTTTTTGTGGATCGGGCAAACAATGCTGAGACTCCATTCCTCGGGCATGCTTTCCTCTGACCATATCTTACAGATGAGCCGGTGCATGCTCCTAACCAGCTCACCCCCAGCCGCTTTGAAGAGCTCAGCAGACAGTCCATCTGCGCCAGCAGCTTTATTCGACTTGAGTTTCGACGTGGCAATCTCAACTTCGTCGAGGTCAGGGAGACGGAATTCTCTGCGATCTTCGTCGTTAATAAATGGATCATTCTGCCTGACGGCGGTATGTTGGTTGTCATCGCCGTTATACAGTCTGCAGAAGTGGTTTTTCCAAATTCTCAGCATCGACTGCGATTCTACTACTAGGTGTCCGTTCTCATCCTTACAGGCCTCCGTTCGGGCTTTATTGCCTTGAGACATTCGTTTTATCCGCTGATAAAATCTTCGAACGTCGTGCCTGCAATAGCACCTCTCCAAGTTTTCAATCGCCCGCTTCTCGTGCTCTTTCTTTTTTCTCTTGAGAAGCTTATGTTCCTCCCTTCTCTTAAGCTCGTAGAGCTCACGAGCCGCTCTTGTTTTTTTGTGTAGTGAGGCTTTGTATGCCTCCTGCTTTTCCGCATGAATCCTTCTACACTCGTCATCGAACCAGGTGTTTCGTCGTGGTGGAGCTTTAAGGCCCAGCACTTCCGTTGCTGTGCTCTTCAGGGCTTGTTTGCACAGGCTCCATTGTTGCTCTACTGACTGAGTGGAGGATTGAGGTGTATCGGAGAGCTTAAAGGAGACGCGGTTGGCAAAAGCACTGGCGATCTCCGGCGATAGTAGCTTTCCGACGTCATAGCTTGGTGTTCTAACTCTACTCCGCGGTGTTCGTGTTATGCGCTGACGTATCTTGGCTACTACAAGATAGTGGTGTGAATCGGAAATTAATAGCTAACATTAAATTAGTTGGTCATGGCTGTCGCAAGATGCACTGCATATGTTACGAGTAGTTAATGGCAATTAAAGTAGATGGAAAAGTGCTATCGATCCTGGATAACTTCCAAAGCTTGCCGGAAATGCAGGATTATTTTAAGTTTGTCTGGGTAGATTTAGTTTGTTGTTTTCACTATTTGGTATGCACTGCAAAAAGGTCTAGTGCGCCAAAGATCATCAACTTTCCTCTAGATGGAGTATGTTATCAGTTTTGGAGGAGAGGTTCAGTTCACGAAGGTGATAATCTTCCTGAAAGCTTAGAAGTGTGTTAGTTATGTACTTAAGTATCCCACAAAAAACTTTTGGTACCTATGTATGTAAAAAAATTATTATGTTTTCTATTATACGTAGGTACATAGTGACACCTCTTAACTAGTTAAGGATAAGATCGCAAT
Organism: Eumerus sabulonum; assembly: GCA_951905685.1. Classification (NCBI taxonomy): domain Eukaryota; kingdom Metazoa; phylum Arthropoda; class Insecta; order Diptera; family Syrphidae; genus Eumerus; species Eumerus sabulonum. The sequence goes on along the minus strand of OX645060.1, from coordinate 145,487,571 downwards.
CTCCTGAGCCCAAGTTTTATACTGACAAAAAAAGCAAACACAAAATCGACGATGATATAAAAGTATACCTGAGAGATAAAGTTGTTCCTAAACTAAGATGAAATACGAGTGCGTAACCTTGTTCCTGAATGGAAGGACATGGAAGGAGCTGACTTCGAATCGGTGAAAGAGGCTACTAATGATGTCAAATGTGTCAGCAGAAAATTGAAGAGAGCGGCCAAGAGGAACAGGATGCTGTGCAATTGCCCATCGACTAATGAATGCCTATGTAGAAGGCACAAGCATATTTGGTACGGCCCTCCCTCCGGAAGAAAACCTACACTCCGTGGGTCACTAGAGTTTTCATCGAATATGGTAACGTTGGAAACAAAACAAAAAAAAAAAAAAAAAAAAAAACGGGGGAGCAAATCTATCTCAGACAAGTGGGCATATCCCAGTGCTTACCTGGAGGCCGGAGGGCCCAAGTGCTCGTGCTGAAAGAGGCAAGGACCGGCCCATAAATTCCGAAGTTGTGTACTGCGACCAGCAAGGACCTAAGCATCAACCAAGAGAAAGTACAAAAGCTCTTTTCTGAAAGAGGATGGCAGCGACTGAAAAGAGTAGAGGGATACAGCCTTCGTTCGAGGAGCCTGTCTTTTCCGTATATAAAAATTGACGATGATATCGGTGTGAACTTTGCAGATTGAAAACATTTAAAGGATGATACTAAAGCTGGGGCTTGTAAGTTTGCAATATGTTTCTGTATTCAGGCTGCAAAATCTGCTCTGCAAAATGACACATTTAAGCTTTCGTGTCCTCCTTAAGGACCACTACCCGTCAGATTGTATGTATGTATGTATGTTAGCGGTACAGTCCATAAAGGACCAAAGCCGAGCTTCTCTCAATTCCCCATGTGGCTTGTGATTTCATTCTCCCATAGGTGAAAGGGACCTACAGTTAATCGCCTGTCCCGAACGACGAATTTCGAGACAATTATACAACAGGAGGTTTTGTCAGAACTCGGCTAAGGAGAATCACCCACTGCTCCACGGCGCTCTTCCTTTCCTCCTTAAGGACCACTAACCGTCAGATAGTCAGGTTTAGAAGGTGAAAGCATACCGAAAAAAAGAGTTATACACTCTTGTTGTTGTAGTGTTTGCCTCTCTGTTCAAGACTTTGGAGTTTGGAGGTTGGGTATACGAGTCTATCGTGTATATTTTAAGCGTTTAGAAAACGAAAAAACACATGAGTTATTAAATCAATGCATATTGACCATGAATACATTTTCTATATGTACATACGTAGTCAATATGGAGAGTCCAATTTGAGTCACTTTTCGACCATATTAGCTGATGTCTCGCCTAATAGCACTCCTTGTAATGTGCGATGAACTCTGGACGAGTAGCTTGACGCAATTTACGGCTCATTTACCGAAACGATTGATAAATTGCTCACCGAACTCACTTCTCGAGTGCTGTGTGGCGTGCAACGCGAAGAACCATCTTCAGAGAGAATGAATTGTTCATAATAAACTTAATAATTTGAAATCCTTGCTGTGGTGTACGTACATACGAGTACATTAGTAAGCCTGTTTGACTTTGACACAAGTAAAATTACACTTGAGCTGTCAAAAATAGAACACTAAAAAACCAAGCAGCTTTAATCTTCTCTAAATTAAATTCCAATTTTACGGTAGCATGAATCCTGCAATACGTGTAAGTCAACAACAATATTTTTAAAAAGCATAGCAAAGTGGCTACTGCCCTCCTAAGTAGCGGTATTACGCTATCCTTCTCATATAAAGGGGCTTGTATGAATGACGCGTTCCCACCATTTGATGCAATATTCTCGTTCTCAATTGTTGCCGATATTCCAACAATTACCGCACTAAAATTCCCTATGAATAATATAGTTATAAAATCATGTACTGAGTTCTATTATATTTGATACAATAAAGGTATCAGATGGTTGTCCGAGATTAATATTTCTGTTTTAAAATTCATCACATAAAATATTACAGCTGCTTGCTTGTGTACTGTCTTTAATTAAGATATTCTATCTATAAGTTACAACAAACCAAAGTGTGTGGAGGCTGTTACAGAATTTTTTTATTCGTTTGAGAGCCTGCCAATGCTATTGTGTATGGAGTATAACATCATTCAAATGTCCGATGCAAAATGTCTAATTTCCCATAAAACTGGCGGATACACCAGGCTGAATTTGACCGATGGCATGGGTAATGTTGGCTTCAAGGGCCGTTGTGGTTTGTAGCTTATTCGTATAGACCCACGCCTTCAAAAAACTTCATAAGAAAAAATTTAACGGGATCGAATTGCACGAGCTCGGCGACCAGTCCACATCACCTCCACGTGAGATAACCATGCTTTCGAATCGCTCGTGCAGAATTTCCATTGTGGCGTGAACTGTGTGCCACAAATCGTTGGTGTCCATGTCATCCAATACAGGCAAAAGGAAGTTGATAATCGTCGACCTATATCGCTCGCCGTTGACAGTGATGGCCTGTTCAATGCGTTCTCAAAGAAATATGGACTGATGATGCCGGTAGTCCAAAACCCACACCAAACAGTGACATGTGGATTCGTATCGTCCCGAAATCTGCAATTTTGTTTGCTGACGTACCCATTCATCAAGAAATTCCGACTGATCGAGTCCATTGACTATAACTTAATGTTCGTCTTCTGCAAGCCCATCTTTTCCCCTCGGCAACATAGTTTTCTAAAAGATGGGTCCATCACAACCAACCTTATCAAATTTGCCTCCAAAACGCATTTGACTGTGGAGCAAGGCAGTGCAGTAGGTTAGGTAAGGTTAGGTACATGGGTGCCCTATTGACGAAAAGTCAAGGCTCACGTAGACTACGTTGAGTCCATTGTGCCCAATTGTTTTATTTAACCCGTTGGTACCTAGACATTTACCATTGAGCTGAACCAACCAGACGAGGATAAAAATCCCAGTATTCTGTTCAGCCCAATATTACCTACCTCTTCTAGTCCCGAAAGGAAGTATCTTCCTAGGAATATATTCCTTTTTTGGGCTAACGCCGGACATTCGCACAGCAGATGATGAATGGAATCAATTTCCTCTTCGTCCCTGCAGCTTCTGCAGAAGTCATTGTAGGGCTGGCCTGGTCGAGCTGCATAGCAGGACAGCATGCAGTGCCCTGTGAGGGCACCGACTGCCAGTCGAATATTCCCACTATTGAACTTCAGCAGATTTTCCGTGCTTTAATTATCATGACGGGCCAAGTCGATCTCGCCATTGCACATGTATCTAAGCCACACCATCGCTTATTGGCTTTCACTAAAAGCTCCGTCTCTATCTCCCTGTAGAGCGCTTGATCCCGCCCTAGCCAGCTCGTCCGCCCTCTCGTTTCCAGAGATATTCATATGACCAGGTACCAAGCAAAGGGTCACCTCATTTACATTGGATATCTCTTCTAACTTCTCCTTGCGGAGTTTGACGAGTTTGGATCTTATCCATGCCGCCTGCAGAGCCTTAAGGGCTGCCTGGCTGTCAACGTAGATGCTGATCCATTTTCCCGAGATATTCTCTTTGCGCCGTGGCTCAGTGGTTAGTGTGTTGAACTCTGGCGCACGATGAGCGAGTTCGAATCCCGATAACACCAACGCCATCGAATGATTATTTCGCGACGTTCCTGCTCGGCGGGGTTCTGGCAAAACCCTCCGTAGTAAACTTGCCGTGGGAAAGCTTCCCGACTCACGCCGTTCGGAATCGGCATAAAACTGTAGGTCCCTTTCACCTGTGTGAAAAATAAGTCACACACAACATGGGTGATTGAGAGAAGCTTGGCTCTGGTCCTTCATGGGCTGTAACGCCACCAAAGAAGAAGAAGATTCTTTTTGCTGATCAGGTCCTCCGCCTGCTTGATAGCGAAGACCTCAGCTTGAAAGACACTGCATCCATCACCGAGCCTGTAGGAGCGATGCATATCCCGTGACTCAAAGAAGACTCCGGCACCTGTGCCCACATCCATCTTGGATCCATCGGTGTAGAATGCCAGTTCACTTTCCGTGCGTACCAAATCACCGGTCCATTCCTCCCTGGAGGGAATTCTAATAGACAATCTCCTCTCCCAGGAAGGAAGTCGGGTGACATAGTCCGTTACGGTTCTGAATCTCGAGACGGCTCATCGATCCAAAACTGATGCATGTCCGTGAGGACTTTTTTCCAGAGACCGGATTCCTGTAGTCTTAGCGCAGTTCTGGTTGCGACGCTCTCGCAGAATATGTCCAGGGGTGGGAGGTTCAGCATGACTTCAAGAGCCGCCGTTGTTGTGGACTTCATAGATCCCGTCACCGCTAGAACCTTTGACACACTCTGAAGATGACATTTTTTCTCGAGCGCTTTCCACCAGACAACCGAACCATTGATTAGAAATGGTCCTACCACCGCAATGTACAACCAATGTACTAACCTCGGTTTGAGGCCCCATGTTTTTTCAAAGGCTACCTTACACGAATATAGTGCCACGTAGGCCTTTTTGATTCTTTCCTCAGTATTTTCTCTCCAACCAAGCTTCGAGACCAAGATTATGCCAAAATATTCGGCAGATTTTCCAGGGATCAGATCTATACCATTCATACGGGGGTAGGTGTATCTTGATACAGATCTTTTCCTTGTAAAGAGTACTACTTCTGTTTTCGCCGGACTTACTCCCAGGCCTCACCCCTTGATCCAGTTATCCATCATCATCATAGCTTAGGATCAGGCATAGCTTAGGATCTGCGGACATTTTTCAGAGACTAAAATGGCAATGTCATCGGCGTAGGCCGTGAAATGAAAACCATACGTCGACCACAAGGAGCCATAGGAGGGGTGACAGAACGCCACTTTGTGGTGTACCTTTATTCAATCTCACCCTTCCCTTTACTCTCCCCATCACCGAATTTACTATACGAGTACCCAGCATTTGCCCAATCCAACTGCATACACCCGGGTTTATTTGGGCCATATGAAGGCTGGACACTATTGCCTCGGTACTGACGTTACTAAAAGCACCCTCAATGTCTAGGAAGGCACCTAGAGTGAATTCCATTATATTGAGCGATTTTTCTATTATACAGACTACCCTATGCGGAGCAGTATCTACCGATTTTCCCCTTATGTACGCGTTGTGTGATTGTGACATATAACCGTCACCAATCTCTGTCCTTACGTACAAGTCTATTATTCATTCCAGCGTTTTCATCAGGATTGACGATAGACTGATAGGCTTAAAGTCCTTTGCAGTAGCATCGTTAACTTTACCGACTTGGGTATGAAAACCACCCTAACTTCCCTCCACGCTTGGGGAACATAACCCATCCCGAGGCACCAGGATTAGTCGCGTGTCAGCCACGGAAGAATGACCTCACAAGGCTCCTGCAACATGATCGGAAAGATCCCCTCCATTCCCGGTGACTAGAACCTTTCTCAGACGGACAGCACACGTAAATGATTCAATAGAGCCAAAGAAGCTTCTCCAAGAATCCTTCTTGGCGAATCTAATTTCTTTTTTTGAGCCGCTTAACACTATCTCTATAGGTTGACCATTCAATGGTCCCCTCTTTTGCCAGACTCCAACTAAGCCTAGAGATACGAAGCCGCTCAGCTATTTTAGCATTCCACCATGGTGGGTGGTTTCTTTTACTGGGTCGTCTGGTAGGACATGCCTTCTCAAATGACCGGTTTAGCTTGCTGGTAAGGTTTAGTACCATGGTTTAACTCCGTGGTTCCCTTCCGGAGGTCGGTTAAGGATCCCACCAAGCTCCGCGTCAAACCCCTGCCAACTCTCCTTCCGCGGATTTCGAAGGACTTTCCTGTCCGGCCTATGGAAACTCAAGTCAAAGAGGATCCAACAGTGATCAGAAAGTGATGCTGTGTCAGATACTCTCTAATTTGACATTTCCGCGGTACCGTTACCATTTACAAGCGTTATGTCTAAGACTTCCCTTCTGTTACTAGTAATAAATGTTGGTGAATTACCCCGATTACATATAACTAGGTTAGTACTAAGGACAAAACTGAACAAAGCCTCACCTCTACTATTAGTATTAGAGCTACACTAAGTAGTGTAATGGGCGTTAGCATCACACCCAACGACTAAGTTCTTCTTACCTTGTTCGGCCATTGCGACCATTGCCCTTGTTTCCGTCCGTGCTTTCGTCGTGCGGTAGATAGACGAAGCCATTGTTAGTGCGCCCTCTTTTCCCGTAACCTCCACCACCGTCTGGTCACCCGAGCTGAAATTAGTTAACATTAGTGCGTGGAGATCTTTGCTAGCAACGATACAAGATCTTTGCTAGCAACGATACAAGATCTAACCTTGCCTTCGCTACTGTTATAGAAGTGGCTGTATTTCGATGACCCTAATCCCTTAACCCGTCTTCGTTGCTTTCGAGCGCGACTACTTCCCAGTCATCCATAGGGACCGCTGGGTTTTGTGCCCTTAGAAAGCCGAGGATCTCGTTTTTGTCCAATTCCATGTCCGGTATGCTCATCTTGGCTTTAGGCCTCTCTGGTACCTCGTCTAAGGGGACTGCCTTAGGGCAGCTCCCTCCCACAGCTTTAAGGGGGGAACGACCTTCCTCGCAAAATCATGCGATAGCTGGTCCTTACAGTCCAGCCTACTCACACCTCGCCTCCAGTTGGTAAGACCAAATGTTGGCGCAGTTTCTCCAGTATTCCCTCGAATGTGGTCGAAGATCGCCCTAGCTGGAGCCTTCTCGATCATTTTCCCCTGTTCGGAGGTGTACTGGCCACTCGGAATCTATCAACGCTAGCTGTAAAGTATTCCGGGCAGCCCCTCCGAACTGTACCGTCGTGTTGACCCTCACTCTCTTTGCTGGATTGCCGGCTTCCTCCTGGGATCTTACCCTCGTCGCCTCGAAATCCTCTCTTTTCTAGGGAGCTACGGTCCTCCCCGCGCCCTTGGTATTCAGGTTCTTACCTTCGCCTAGGGCCTGGGTGCAGCTAGAACCCGCCTTATCGGCCTCGGTTCCAACTGGCCCAGCCCTCCGCCCCCTTTTCTTGGGTGGTTTTCTGTTGTTTTTATTCCCCTTGCCTTCTTTGGCTTTTTTATTGGATGTGCCCTTGTCAGCCCTTGGTCTTGTTAGGACATCCGTGGCAATCACCTCCTCGGCCCAAGCGAGCTTCTCCTTCTCCATATCGGAGAGCAGAGGATTGCCCTTTTCCTCAAGTATGCGCTTAAGGTGTACAGCTTTTTTATACTCCTTAAGCCTCAGATTTCCTTCAGTTAACTTCTTGGCCTTCTTGGCATCCTTTGTCCGTGTTACACCTTCCTGGGCTGTCTCTTCAGAATCAGCGAGTAATTCCTCGTCTAATTCTTTGGAGATGTCCTCGTCTAACACGCCGGACCCCCTTGGTTTGGCCTCTTCCTCTCTGCCACTGGCCACGGCAAGTAGTGCGTCTGCCACCGACTCGAGAGAGAGCTCCTAATCTTTGTTTCCTTTTTGTGTTTTTTTATTTGTGTTTGAATTTTTGTACCCACGAGTACGGCCGGAAATATGGGTCCACTCCGACAGAGCCGCCGAATATCGGAGTAAGGCATTTGAATACCTTAGGCCTCGCCTGTGCACATAAGGGAGCTCGTTAGCCATTGGAAATAAACCCTCCAGCCCATCATCCTTCGACACGGTTTTAAAAAGCTCACACCACCACTGGAATAGAGTTGACTATCTCTTAGTTCCCGGCCTGGAGACCATATTGTTGCAAGGCTTCCCGGGTCAGTATAAGCCCCAGCACCACGGCAAGGTGGATAGCCACGCCGGAGAAGGCAGTGCAGTAGATGTTATTACTACCGACTTCAGCAAAGCTTTAGATATGTAAACCCCTCCATTAATCAATTTTAAACTCGAGGCTTTAGGCTTCCCGTACCTAATTCTTATGGCATGGCTTAAATCATATCTCGAGAATCGATACTACAGAGTGCTTTTCAGAAGTTTCTGAACCCATCTTTCGGTGTCCCGCAAAGCAGACATTTTGGTTCCCTAATTTTAGTCTCAACCATACCGATGTCGAATTTATTATTAAGGATCCCAACTTCTCCATTTATGTTGATGATATGTAATTAATGGGACAATCTTCTCCGGCTGACTGCTCGCACTCCGAAATTATTTTAATTGCTTCGGTACTTGGTGTGATAATAACTTCCTGGAACTTTGCGTCAATAAATGCTAGTCTTCGCTTCTCCTCAACTCACCGAACGTACTACTTTCATAACGAGCCAGTACCCCAAGTCTCTTTCATACGGGACCTGAGAATCATTTGTGATAGAGAGCTAAATGTTCTCTCCCATATCAACCATATAATACAAAAAGCTTATTCTGTACTTGATGTCCTCTCCAAATACCTCTTCCCGAATACGCTAGTCAAATCTGGTCTCTACACCACATCAACTATTTAGAAAGAATTGAAGCTACGCAACGCCGATTCTTGCGTTTTGCCCTAAGGGTTCTCCCATGGTCTAATAGAATAAAATAACCATCCTACAAAGGTCGGTTGCAGTTGATCAGCTTATAAACCCTGAAAGCACTTCGGGAGGTAGCAAACATTTTTTCGTGTACCAGTTGCAATCTGGAACTATTGATTCTCCTGTCATTTTGGAATTAATCTCCCCTTATACCAACCTGGTCGATTTATTCCCATCCATCGAACCAACTACGGACAAATCGAACCCGTTTGTAGAATGTTGCACTTAGCTAACCAGTCACACTTATGCCTTGACTTTCACTTATCTATACCTTCTATTAAAAAATCTCGTTTCGTGTATATATCCTACCTCTGCTCTCCCCCTTTATAACTCAGCGTTACCTGCCTCCACAGTTCTCCTACCATATTCTTGCCTATATTAAGTTCCCTTAGCTTACCTAATATTTAAGTTTAGATCGTTTAAGTTTAGAATTTAAGTGACTTGAAATAAGTTTAAATAAATAAATAAATTTAATTTTAAAGTCACTGACTTGTCGAACAACCCCATATAGAAAGATGTTGAAATAAGACACTTGAAGCTAATGTTGATGTACCTATGTTATATTAGCTTTGTTTAATAGATAATTGTATGTCAGCGCCACGGCTAGCTCGAATGAACAGCTGGGGTCGTATATTAGCTATAACACGGCCAATGTTAACTTCCCATTCATCCAACGTTTCTGGTTTTTCGGCAGAGACTAACGACTTCACATACCCCTAAAGAAGGTAACCTAAAAGTGTGAGATCACAGGATTGTGGAGGCCAGTTTGTAAGTCTATTACGTGAAATTATGCGCTCAGCAAATGTTTCCCGCTACGAATTGGTGGTGTCGCGCGGCGTGTGGCATGTTGCCATTCAACTTAGAAACAAAGAAGACAGAAATCATGTTTCTAAACATCGACGGTAACATTTTGGCCGGTATCGTCCTTAAAGAAATTTGGGCCAAATACGGCAATTTTGCTTCTTACATATGCGTTTAACCAAAAATAGGTGTCATCGGCGAACAAAATGTTGCGTTGGTAATGAGGATCAAGCTGAATCATGTTTTTGGTCGATTCACCGAACCTACAACGCGTATAATGGTTATGCGGATCCAACTCTTACACAAGCTTTGCTTGCTTTGCTTTGATGCCTTTACAGCCCATGGAGAGCTAGAGCCAAGCTTCTCTCAATCACCCCTGTTGTGTGTGATTTGTTTTTTACACAGGTGAAAGGGACCTACAGTTTTAATGCCGATTCCAATCGGCGTGAGTTGAGACGCTTTTTCATGGCAAGTATACTACGGGGGTGTTGCTAGTAACTCACCAAGGAGCGATTGCGCGAAATAAACATTCGATAACATGGCTGTTGTCTGGATTCAATCCTGTGTCATCGGCGTCAGAGGACAACACACTGCCCACTGCGCCACGGCGCCGCTAGATCTTATAAACTTTAAGCCAAGATCTTACCGTACAATCTTCCACAAAGTGTAAGTCGTCTTTCAGGATGCGTAGAGTGCAGGTGGTACAAAAACGATTCATCGTATTCTGAACAACTTGCTTAGATGGACGATTATGCACGATAAGTTTGGCGAACCGATGCGTGGTTTTCAAAATAATTTTTCCCAATTTGCTCGCGTTGTTTTGGCGTTAACATATTCGTCGTAAAATGGCAAAACGTACTGATCATAAATCACCTTCCAACCCCAAAACTACAGAAACAGCGTTAGCCAGTTTAAAAATCAGGCCTCTAAAAACAAAATATCGCTTTTCTGTCTATGGTCAAACGAATCTTTATGACATATCGATTGAATTGCAATTACCTTTGGGACAAAGTTAATCCAAAGGATCGTCACATTAAAGGGGTGTTTGTCTTAATGATTCACTGCGACAATAATTAAAAAGCACTTGCACAGCATTAACTCCAATTTAATGCAACCACTCCGAAACATTACGAGGCCTTAAAAAAATTCATTAAAATAACACAACCGCACCTTTATAGATTGCTTTGCTTTGAACATGCTTGAATGCGAAAGGTCCACTCCGCCCGTTCTGATAAAATCAAAAATAATTGCAATGCGCGATAATAGGATTTAAACACCCTGCACAAGTAATACTTTGCAGCACACCCTCGTCCTTGCTCATATCCGGGCTCATTAAAATGAATTTTGCACGTTAGAGTACGAGGCCGTGCCGTAACCCCGTAAGAGTGTAATCAACACCGTTTAAACGTTCTATGTGCCACTTTTGATACTTATTTTTTAAATTCAACCAAATTGCTATAATCACACCTCTGACGTTGGGCGTGAACGTCTAAGCCAACATTATAACCATAATGCAATAACGCAGGCACTTGGGCTTGGACTACATATAATATCAGCAAGAGGTTTAGACTGGGTATGTTAACGACAACGAAGGGTTATGATTGCCACCATAAGCCAGAAGATTATTAAATAAATTTCATTAAACAAAAGCAATAACGCTTGGGAGCAACAAGGGTGGAAGGTAACATCTAAAACAACATCGTTGGAGTCAACAGATTCGTTATATCATATAGTATATAATACAGAGGCTCGTTAAATCCTTTCGTTCCCTTTAGAAGTGTCGGCTCTTTTATGCGTTTATTTTTTTCATCTTCGCCCACTAAAATGTTCCGAACAAAACAACTAAGGCAATTCCTCTATGCTATGTAGAAGGTGCGACATTTATTTATAGTACGAGTTACCCTCATTCGCCCTTCTTGTTTACTGAGTTTTAAAGTGCTGTGTTTTTATGGCAAATCGTCGCCATTGGAATAATCGGTTGAAAAGATCCGAACGGATGGCGGTCCTGATGGCAGCGTGTTCTCTTGTCTCCTGAAATTAGCGCAATGATTTTGTTGTACATTAAAATTTTATTATTCAAGTGGAGCCGAGTGATGGGGAAGCAAGTCCCAGGCGAAACAGTATAGGTATGCAGCTATAAAAATTATTGTTATTGTTTCAACTTTATTAGACTTGCGAAAGGGTAACGAAAGCTAATATTTGTTGGAAATAAAGTGTTGGCCCATAAAATCTGGATAAATGATGAATGCATTACATGGTTGGTTAACTGTACCCTTGATTTTCGGGTATCCAATTCGGAGCGATTGGGGTTGTTAGGATTCTGACAATACCGAATCAATCAGAGAAAGGAAAAGTAATTGTCGAATAAGTATCTAACGTATAGCATTTGAAATGGATAATAACTTTGCTATTACATTTTAAAACGACTGAGTCCTAATCGGTTTCTATTTACTGGAACTACCAACAGCTCTTAACCTGAGCTAACGGGGAGATTTTACTACGTTCTTACGGATGTTAGGAATTTGTGAATTCACTTAGCAAGAGAGATCGTTATAGTTATTATGTCGTTAAGCTTTGTGTAAGACAAATAGTTATGGATTTATTTATTATATATTATTATATTACATATACTAGGTAGGTAGGTTCGTAGCCTCCCCAGAATGGAAAGAATACACTTAGGCCAAAGAGACCCATTGTGTTGCTACGAGGAGGGTTTATCCCCCTATTTATAAAACCAGATAGCGCTTCTTAAAAAATTAAGAAGGTCAATTATTCTTACTTGCTGAATATCTGTCAGGTCGTTTACTTACTTTCTTAACCGGCCAGCGATCCATGGAGGATCTGAGCCTGAGCTATAGTTGCCTTCCATCCTTGACGGTCCCGGGCACGCTGCTTCCAGTTATCAAGACCAAGATGTCTTACATCCGCGATTACTTGGTCTTTTTACCGGAGGTTCGGTGTTCCTCTTCTTCTCGAACCAGGAGGCTCGGAGTCAAAGGCCCTCGTAGCTGGAGCGTTGATGTCGATGCGCTCAGTGTGGCCGAGCCAGTGTAGTCGGCGGATCTTTGCCTTCTGGACCACACCCACATCTCTGTACAGCTCGTAGAGTTCGCGGTTGTGTCTTCTTCTCCATTCACCTTCCTCACAGACAGGACCAAATATCGTCGGGCATGCTTTCATTTTCCCAAATTCTGCAGATGATCTGGTACATGCTCCCTACCAGAACATCGCCGCCAGCCTTGAAGAGCTCTGATGGCAAGCCATGATGGCGAGCTCTGAGTCTTGCTGTTACGAAGAAGTGGTCAGAATCGACATTTGCCCCTCTGAATGTTCGCACATCCAGGATGTTTGACGAGTGCCTTGCGTCAATGAGCACATGGTCGATTTGGTTGGCGGTTCGACCGTCCGGAGATCACGAGGTTGCTGTGTGGATTCGCTTACGAGGGAACTCATTTTGGGAAACCAAACTTGGACACTTTTGTGGACAAGATCTGGTGGCTGCTGGAGTAAGCTACAAAACGCACGGAGCAATAGAACACTTCGTCGTTGCGTCTGCCTACTTTCCCTACGATTCGATACTACCTCCACCACCGAAGGAAGTTTCTGAACTCGTACGGTACTGTGAAGCTAGAAAAATTGGTCTCATCTTGTGTATCGATGCTAATGCTATAAAACACTGCTTGGGGCAGTGTTTGGTAGCAAATGCCATACAAGAGGGGACCGTCTTTTAGACTTCACTCTCTCGTCTGACTTTGTTGGCTCTCAACCAACGTTTGTTACGACAAGATGATTAGAGGTCATATACCTGACCCTATCCAACAGGGGGTGGCCGTGGTGCATGTTAAAAATTGAATATTCTTACTCATGTTTATAAAATATATTTGTCTCTTTTTATTAACGAACCTTGTTATTTCGACGAATGTATGTGCATTTATTATTTAATTCTTTTAGTCAGTGGCAGTCTGGATTCCGTCGCGACTACTACATATATTCGGAATTGAATTTCTTTTGTTAATTATAAAGTCGAACCGTTGAAATAAAGAGCACTCGATATAATACACATATATAACATATATTTCGTGTCTTTCTCATTCCCTTTTTGTAACATTGGTGCCGAAACCCGGGAGCTATAATCCGGTAATACAGTTCGGGAACAAAATCGAAAGTGCGAAAACGATATCGATTGCTAACGGTATGGAATTTGCGACACGCGCGGCTTACCGAGGTCAACTCACGAAGATTGCTAACGCAGCGGCTGAATATTTGAGTTCTGCGCAATCTCAAATTAATAACGATGACTGCGATATAGAGGCAATCGAAGAGGAGTTGAACACTTGTATTCAAAGATTACGTGCGATTAACGACAGCCTGGCCACGGTTAATAGGGATATAGCTGAGAAGGAGCTCATCAAAAAGGAAAATGCCGAAGCTGAGTTCATCAAGATAACGGAGTACGAAGATTCAGCCACAACGATATTATCACGTCTTCAGTGTCGTTTGAAAAAGGTAATGGCAAAAGCACAGCCATCCATGATTAACTCTTCCTCTCCAGCAGACGACCCAGCATCGTCAGCGAGAAGTAGACAAATTAAAAGCTACGTCAAGCTACCCAAATTACAGCTTAAACGATTTGACGGGGGGATAAAGGATTGGCTACCATTTTGGGACCAATTTCGCACGTCGGTGCACGAAAATTCTGAGTTATCGCCTGTCGAGAAATTCATGTACTTAGAATCAGCCCTATGCGGCAGTGCAAAAAAGGTGATAGTTGGTTTTACCGCTACGAACGTCTCCTACGATGCCGCGGTATCTCTGTTGCAAGAGCAGTACGGTAATTTGGAACGGTTAATTGACGACCACCTTCAGCAACTTGTCTCACTTCGTCACGTGCAATCGCGTTCCGATGTATTAGGTCTAAGGCAGTTATACAACTCGATCAATACATGCAGACGATCCATACGATGTCATGGAAATGAGTAAGGTAGATGTACAAAGTAAGCCAAAAACAATAAACACAACTACAACAGCAGCCAACTTATCCGCATTCAATAAAAGGGAAGAGGACATCTGTATATTCTGCAAGTCTCCTTCGCACAACACAAAGAACTGCGATTCCAGTCTGACTACAGCCGAAAAGAAAGATGTGTTAGCGAAAACTGGAAGGTGTTTTAGATGTGCGAAGAGAGGTCACTCATCACAGAAATGTCGAAGTGCCAAATGGTTAAGGTGTGAAAAGTGCAAAGGGAGACATTTGACTACATTGTGCGATCCTCATTACAAAAAATCTTCTACATCTGCCGCATTCATCTGTGAAGATAAAGAGAAGCAAGATTCCATCGGTGTTAATCTATGTAACACAGCACAGAATTTTGTAAACGTATTTTTAAAGACAGCCCGTTGCATCGCTCAGTGTGGCGCAAAAAATATTCTCTTGCGAATGGTGATTGATGGTGGAAGTCAAAATAGTTATATTTGTGAATCGGCTGTGAGGAAATTGAATCTTGCCGAGGTCGGTAGGGTGGAAATGGCGGTGATACCATTTGGAACCAAGGAGAAATCGCCTGCGAAGACCCTACGAAAGGTAAAAGTAATTCTTAAAAGCCAGTTTGATGAACAGAGTGTTGAAGTGGAGATGCTTGTCGTACCAACAATATGTATCGATGTTCTTGCAGTTCCAGATCAGAATTGTCAATTTATACCAAGTTTGCGATTAGCTGACAGCCGCCATCAAACGGAAATACCATCGGAGGACGGACTAAGCATGCTAATTGGTTCAGATCTTTATTGGGCTATTGTAACCGGTAAGCAACGAAAAATTTCCACGCGTTTGCGAGCCGTTCAAACAATTTTTGGATGGACCCTTCAAGGACCCCACTCTGAAGGATCCACGGGCTCATCATATACATCGAACGTCATGTTTGCAGCTGCTTTTAATACAAACGATGTCTCTAGCTTGTGGTCATTGGAATCCATTGGTATTCGAAGCGAGGAAGCCGAGAATTCGTTCTGGACGGAGAGGCTGAGTAGGGAATGCATTCGTTGGTCGGAAAACTGTTTTATAGCATCTTTACCCTGGAAAGACAGCGCCTTGAAATTCCGTGGAGATAGAAGTCAAGCACTTCAGCGTGTTGAAACTCTTGTACGACGTTTGTCTAGGAACCCGAGAACGCTTTTGGAATATGATGAGGCAGTACGAAAAATGTTGCGGGATGGAATAGCAGAAATCGTCCCCGATCAGTTCTCACAAAGGGTATTCTATCTTCCTCACCACCCTGTTTTCAAGGAAGAAAGTGAAACCACAAAAATGCGTATTCGACGCGTCATTTCAGACGGAAGAGACTCCATCATTAAATAGTTTTTTACTAACAGGCACAAATTTACTTTCAGAAGTGCAAGATGTTCTGTTGAATTTTCGGATGGGTCCCTTTGCCATCGTAGCTGACATTGAGAAGGCATTTCTCCAAATTCGGCTCAACCAAGATGATCGCGACGCTCATCGTTTCATATGGTTTAATTCACTCCAAGACCGCAGATACCAGGATTTTTGGATGACACGAGTTACCTTCGGAGTCAACTGCAGTCCGTTTTTGCTTTCCGCTGCAATAAGAGCTCACCTTACACGAGAAGCTGTAGTGCATCCAGACACCTGTAAGACGTTGAGATCTGCCTTTTACATGGACGACCTCGTTGTGAGTGTAGGCACAGAGGAAGAAGCGGAGAAAATCTATCGAGAGGCAACGCAAATAATGAGACGTGCTTCTATGCAACTAAGGAAATGGAACACGAACAGCGAAAAGGTACGCCAATCTATTAAACCTGATACATTTCCTACTTCACAGAAAGTCCTGGGTCTAACATGGTACGTTTACACTGACGAACTTCAAGTTTCTTTGAAGTCTCTCCAAGCGATTGCTCGCATTTATGATCCTATAGGTGTCCTTTCGCCTACCGTTATAAAATTAAAGATTTTGTTCCAGACGATATGGAAACTTAATCTGCAGTGGGATGAAAACCTGCAAACGGAGTGGGAAAACTCTGTTGAAGGTGTTCTACAGCTTACGGAAATGACTATCCCGAGATCGACGATACCTATGAGAACATCAAAAATGATTTATGTGCACTTATTTGCTGACGCCAGCTTAAAGGCCTATGGAACCGCAGCGTATGTAAAAACTATCGGCATAGACGGAGAGGTCAATGTACGTTTTCTTTGTGCCAAAGCTAGAGTAGCACCACTGAAGGAAAATAAGGAGGGAGAGTTAACCTTGCCCAAATTAGAGCTTACAGCCGCATTGATTGCCGCCAGATTGTGCGCATACTTACGCAGGTGCGTAAGGACTGAAGTTAAGAAATATTTCTTATGGTCAGATTCAAAGATTGCACAAACTGGATTTATGGAGCTCGTCAGCGATGGAAGCCATATGTACAAAGTCGCGTGAACGAAATTAGAAACCTAACGGATGTAACTCAGTGGAATTATTGCAGAGGAGGTGAAAATCCTGCGGATTTATTAACTCGTGGTGTGTCTGGAAATAAACTTCGAAATTCCCCAATCTGGTTTCAAAGGCCCTTATGGTTAAAGATATGGCTGGACGACCAAGCTAACAGCAACTTCGAACAAGATACAAACTTCAACTTCCAATCAGTTTTAATGACGACATCAGATGTTATACCCGAAATCGTTCCTGTTTTGAATTTCACAAATTACAGCTCATGGCAAAGACTGTTGAGAGTAACTGGTTGGATACAACGCTTCATCGAGATTTGTAAAACGAAGCAAACAAAAAACAACCCCCACCTGAGTGCTGAAGAAATTGATCGATCTGAACAATATTGGCTAAGGTATGCGCAGCTTAGTTCTTTTACTGATGAAATTCGTGCTTTACAGAAGGGACGGAGTATATCTAGCAGATCGAAAATATTTCAGCTATCGCCTTTCTTAGACGACAAACACATCTTGAGACTGGGGGGACGGTTGCAGCTCTTGAATGACGATATAGGAACGAGATACCCGATAATACTCCCTACTGATTCTTATATTACCGATTTAATTATTCAGGATCATCATCAAAAGACACTACATGGAGGTTTTGGCATAGTGTTAACCAGCCTAAGGAAGCAGTTTTGGGTGATACATGGACGACAACTCATTAAACGAAAGATCAAGAATTGCGGTATTTGTAAAAGGCTTTGGGGTAAGGCCGCTTCGCAACCATTCGCTCCTTTGCCGCTAGAAAGGATCCAGCTCACGAGACCTTTTGATAACGTTGGGGTGGATTTTGCCGATCCATTATTCTATTTGCATGGCTCCGATCAGAATATGCTTAAGGCGTATATAATGATTTTCACATGCGCGGCAGTCAGGGCTGTACACTTGGAGCTAGTTGCCAACCTAACTACGGAAAGTTGTTTAATGGCAATTAGGCGATTTGTTGCTCGAAGAGGGGTTCCATCGGCTATATTTTCGGATAACGCTCAAACTTTCCGAAGGGCTGCACTCGAACTAAGAGAAGCGGGGTTATGGCTGGATGGTAAAGAGGTACAAGGATTTTTGGCCAAAAACAAAATAAAGTGGAAATTCATCGTGGAAAGGGCTCCGTGGTGGGACGTATTCTGGGAAAGATTGATTCGTGTTATCGAAAATACCCTCAAGGCAGCCATTGGTAGGGCTAAATTAACATTCGATCAGTTAAGAACAGTCCTCACGGAAGCAGAATCCATAGCAAATGATCGGCCACTGACATATACATCGAGTGATCCATTAGACCTTTCCCCTATTTCCCCATCCAAATTCCTAATTTTTTCCTCCTCTTCGAAATCTATAACAAATATCGACAATACAGCGGATGCTGACATTCAAAGGATATGGAGAATGCGATTGAAATACACTAATATGCTTACAAAACGATGGCGGAATGAATATTTGAGAATGTTACGACTTTTTTATCAAGGGGATAACTCCAAAGCTTCGATTAACATAAAGGAGGGCGATGTTGTGTTGTTGTACGATCCTGCTATTTCCCGAGTTAATTGGAAGTTGGCCTTAGTTGAAAGGGCTTTCATCGGAAGAGACGGCAAGGTGCGTTCATGCGAGGTTCGGTGTGGTGATGGAAAAATCTTTAAGCGACCAATTCAGCTGTTATATCCACTAGAAATCGCATCCACCAGTCGCGCGGCCGGAGGATGTTAAAAATTGAATATTCTTACTCATGTTTATAAAATATATTTGTCTCTTTTTATTAACGAACCTTGTTATTTCGACGAACGTATGTGCATTTATTATTTAATTCTTTTAGTCAGTGGCAGTCTGGATTCCGTCGCGACTACTACATATATTCGGAATTGAATTTCTTTTGTTAATTATAAAGTCGAACCGTTGAAATAAAGAGCACTCGATATAATACACATATATAACATATATTTCGTGTCTTTCTCATTCCCTTTTTGTAACAGTGCAGTGGTTAACATCATCGACCGCCGAGCAAAAGATCTGTAGTTTAAATTCGCTTCATAGCCAAGAAAAAGTAATTCCTATACGGACGAAAAAGTATGCAACGCAGTTGTGAATGGAAAGTGACCAGACGTACTGCTGCAGGCATAACACTCACAGTATATGGTCAACTGAAATTCATCCTCTGCGTATGCACTATTAAAGTGCTTGAACGAATATACGGACTATAACCAACGCAGAATTTGGTCGGTTCTCGTCTTATCTAGGACAACCACCCCTGAGTGTTAACGAACATCAACAACCCAAACCCCTGAACCTGAACTTCTTGAAGCTGCACGAGTTTCTAAAAAAAACAAAAGAGCACAGGCGACGCAAAATGTGATCGATGATTGGTGTATTCTGGTAATGCAAAGGAGCTTTTGGCAAAACATGGGGTTTATAGCCGGTAAAGGTCCTGTGGATCTACACAGCCTGATAAGACCTGTAATCTCTTATGCATCGGTTCTCTGGTGGAACAGACTAACACGCAAACAGGTTGTGGCCTCTTTTACCAAACTCCAAAGAACTGTTTGTCTCAGTCGCACAGGGGCTTTTCCCAGCACGCCGGGCGCTGCTCAAGATGTTATGATGAACCTTCCACCTCTTAATATATATATAAGCGAATGTGCTCTGAAAGTCATGTCTCGTCTGAGGAGAAATGGCCTCTGGTACAACTCGCACAGGAATACAGTGTGCTTGCGCAAGAACTGTCCTGCGACCCTTGTCTGCTGGACATGCCTTGTGACGCATTGACGTCTGGGCGGGGGTCCGTTGCTGGAGTCTTCTTTGAGCGCGAAAACATTCGACTGCACTTCTCGTTAGGAAAATATGCGTCTGTCTTCCAATCAGAGATATACGTATTCGTATATTCGTATATATACGTATCCGCATAATCGACTGCAGAAGGCTTGCTAAGCACCTCTGCGTACTTGGCATCAATAAGACGCCTACCTCTGCGGCATGTTGCGAGGAGGATGTTACTGCAGATCATTTCCTCTGTGAATGTCCGCCTTTGCTCGCGCACGGTGGCTCACCCTTGGAGCCGACGTGGTGTGTGCCGAATCTCTTAGCTCTACTTCACTGAAGCTCCTCCGCCTCCACCTCCTCACAACCGGGAAAATACAGTAATGTAAGGTGTCTGTCTTGGAGTACAATGGATCCGTGTTTGCGTATGAGTGCTCCAACAGATAGCAGAACCAGAAAAAAAAAACGAAAAAAGCTCAGAAACAACCCTTGCCAAATAACGGGCCGGTAAGAAAGCGGATGAAAAACTATGACATCTACTACGGCAAACCCTATAGAGAGCGTGAGCAGCGTTTGTTCGGATGCGGATTAGTTTTTCGAGGTGGACAAAGGCAAAAAGTCCTAAGCTTTCGGCATGTGAGCGAAAGCCTCACAACGGTCCGTATAACGGTACATTTTTTTAACATTCGCTCGCACGACGTTCAACGTTATATCGTCTCAGCCTTGAGTGCGGATGCGACTATAAATCAAAAAAAAAAAAGACGTACCTCCTCTACTATTCGTGATGTTCGAACTTTCCACCATGATGCGCCCACGGATATCACGAACGCAGCGGAGTAGAGCAAGAATACGAAGTTATGACGTTAGAAAGCTACTATCGCCAGAGTGTTTCCCTTAAGGTCCCTCATACACCTCAAGCTCCCTCGCAGTCAATAGAACAGCAATGGAATCTTTGCATACAAACCCTCAAAAACACTGCATCTGAAGTTCTGAGCCCCAAGGCTCCTTCGGTAATAAACAACTGGCTCGATGACGAGTGCAGGAGGATTCACACATCGAAGGAGGAGCCATATAAATTCTCGCTACATAGGAGAACAAGAGTATCTCGTAAGCTCTACGAGTTAAGAAGACGGTAGAAAAATAAGCTTCTCAGGAGAAAGAAGAAGAGCTCGAGAAGCGCACGATTGACTTGGAGAGTCATGACGCGAACATGGCAAGGTTTAAAAGCTGGAACGGACCTCCTCGACTAGCACACGCCGAATGCACAGTTTTTCTTTCTAAGCACCCCTTGGATGACGACGAAAAACAATCAAATTTTTTCAACGCTCTATCGACGAAGAATCTACATCTTCGACAAATTTCTAACGAAGTCTGCCAAATGATAACTGATTGACATCAAAACAATTCAGTAAGGTCAAAAAACCTCTGTACACGAAATCGTTCCACTTCGTCAACAGTCCATGTGCATGACCGATCACAAGTACGTCAAGCAGCAGACCAAAGCAGTTTCGGATATTTACTGACAAGACAAGCAATTCCCAGCCAATGAATCGCACATGAATCCAATCTGTATCTTGATTGTTCATTCGCACTTGAAATCACTTTGCCCACGAATCCTTTACACCTGATAGCAATCTGTGCACTGCCAGACATTTTTCCATCTTGAATGCACTTGCTCTGCTTCCAATAACAGGCGAATTGGCCTTGTGTGCAATTGCAGTGTATCAAGCGGAAAAAATACAACGAACAAAACAAGTCATCTTCCTACTTGGGAGGCCAAAATCAAGCTTGAAGAAGTCTTCATTGCCGTATCTGCTATATACCTAGTTCTTGTACCACTACTGAAGTAGACGCTTCTGTAACCATGGACATGAGTTCGTGTCGTAAATTGTCTTTCTCTCACCTTCTTGGCAATACCGTCTAGATGTGGGCGTGCAGAGAATGCCTTGCACAGTATCTACCCTAACAGCGCCCTCTGTTGGTTTTGAATTCGATGTATCGTGTCCAGGAGATTGGCACCGGAAAAGCACTTGACTCCCGTACTCCTGGAAAAATAATAAATTCTCGCGATGTCTGCTATTGGTATATACAAGACGAATGTGCATACACATGTATTGTACATACATCTTCAACAAAAATTTCAGTAAACTTGAATTCCAGACGATAGACCCCAGAAAAAAACACAATAAGAGTCCTATACACAATCCCGAAACATGGTTCACATAACCTGGTAGTGCTTACTGTTTTTTCATCTGTATATTGCCATAGCATACATAGCACTAGCTTGATAATGTGTGACCATGTGTTTGTGTGGTGACGATAGTAGTTCTAATGTGGCTATGTGTTCTTATAGCTACACCACATACAACGAGCCGTTCTATGCGAAGGATTTGTCCATTTTTCCAGCGCCCACTCCAGGGACTATCATCACAAAATCTTCTCTGCACTGGTGGCCTTCTACGGAGATTAATTCACGTTGATGGTCGGTCCATTGTTGTAGATACATATGCGAGTATGTACTCTATACATAGAATAGAGTTTGAGAAACAAAACAACAATAAGAGAGAAATGAATGTCTCTTGCAAAATGTAACAGACTAAAAGCGAATTGGCTTCTTTCACGAATGTCCTTGTTTTATTTTTATTCCACTCCACCTCTTTTTGCCTTGTTTTATGCTAAAACATTTTTATCCCCTAATCGGATCAATGCACAACTTTAAGTCTGTTTATTCGCATGGATCTCCTATGGCTGTGTTTGGTAGTGGTTTGGTCAACGGCTTAGCCCGGAATTGCACGGCGTGACACATAAAGCGGAAGAATGACTGCGCAATCCGCAATTTCAGCTGCAATTGACGAGAATTACAAGAAATATGTAGTGGCACTATGATGAAGTCATTTTTTTCATGTCACTTCCTTTGCATTTCTGTAATACTTCCGGCTCAGTTATTCACTACTCGTTCATCAGCGTATATCCCTCGACAATTGTTATCCATTTAGAAATTCCTTTCACCGTCCCATGAAACATAAGTTTGACAATGTACCTACGAACTTATACCTATATATCCATACGTACACAGAAACACAAGGATTTTTATTGGGACAATCGTTAGTTAATGATGGCAGATTGTAGTAGAGTGCAGCATTCTTCTGCTTCTATTGTTCCCTTATATTCTGATTTTACGACCTCTTAAGCAAGGCTGGCTTGATGATAGCTCGAGTGGCTCTGAATACTCGACAATCCGGTCCTTTACAGCCTCTACAATGCTCGTTATGTGATTGTGATGGGCAGGAACAGTTGTTGCTCCTGGCGTTCTTACAGGCATCTGTACGTTCTTATTTAGCACCTTCCTAATCGGTTTATTTAATACTTGTTGAAGTACATAATTTGTGAATAGCTTTTGTGTTATCATCCCCTATGTTGTGTTTGTCTGGAATGTCGGGTAGATCGATTCTGAAAAGATGAAGAATATTTTGTTATCTTTAAGTTTGCAAACTATTCGGTTCCAGATTCGTAATTATCCTCATTAACTTTCTCTTTAAGTATCGAGATTTCTTATCAAATAAGAAATTAGTAAATTACTATTGAGAAAAATGCTATTATTTCACATAGACTGAAAGGATTGCTTTTAAGATTGCTATTAAGAGCGACTAATCTAATGATCAATTGATGAAAGAATTACGTCAATTATTATCTGTTTGTGGTTTCTATGTGAAATTACTCTTGTAAAAAAGTATATTCACATCTTCATTTAAAATACGCAAGATAGTCGGGATATCGATACTTGAAGTTTTGCAGCGACACTTTCGTATTTCAGTATCAGTGTTCTAAGTAGAGGATCCAATTTTTGGTCCGCCTGACTTTTTCAATACTCGACAGAAGCAGTATTTCTAAAGTGTTTTTACATTTTTGAATTGTTGACTAACTCAGATGATTCTTTTTCTTTTTCTTTGGAGGCGTTACAGCCCATGAAGGACCAGAGCCAAGCCATTTATTTTTCACACAAACGAAAGGGACCTACACTTTAATTCTGAACAGCATGAGTCAAGAAGCTTTTTCATGGCAAGCATACCACGGGGGGTTTTGCCAGTACCTCGAAGGGACGCCGCGAAATAAACATTCGATGGCGTTGGTGTTATCGGGATCCGAAGTCGCTCATCGTGCTACAGAGTCCAACACACTAACCACTTCGCCACGGCGCAGATGATTATTCGCACAAATATTCTATATATCGACCAAATTAAGCGGGAAGGCTTGAATGCATTGCTCTAAAATTTTTTTGGGAGAATTAAATATATGTACGTCCACATCGAGGGTATTTTCTGATCATCCCTATAAGTCGTTCCTTCTACGAGAAGGTTACCATTCTCATGACAGGGAGACTCAAGATGGGAAAAATCCTTAGCATCCGGTGAAGATGAGTCCACGAAATGTATCCAAGAGACCTTCTGCTCACATCTGACGTTAAACGGGGCGTCAGTCCTTATAGGCATTATAGCACTAAGGAAGTTATTCCGGACCGAAAATGCCCACAAGACTACTGTGGAAAAAAATACCAGCCAATAACCCAGGTCAATAATTCTTGAATAAAAGAGAGTAAATAAATCTTTTTTGGGTCAATTTGTCTATTTTTCCACCTGATCTCTTTTTACGTCAATACATTTTGACAGATACCTCTTCAACTTTTTTAATCCTCAAATTAACCATTTGTGTGAGCGATGCGAGAGGGCGCCGTGGCGCAGTGGTTAGTGTGTTGGACTCTGACGCACGATGAGCGAGTTCGAATCCCGATAACACCAACGCCATCGAATGTTTATTTCGCGGCGTCCCTCCTCGGCGGGGTACTGGCAAAACCCTCCGTAGTATAACTTGCCTGGAAAAAGCTTCTCGACTCACGCCGTTCGGAATCGGCATTAAACCGTAGGTCCCTTTCACCTGTGGGAAAAATAAATCACACACACCATGGGTGATTGAAGAGAAGCTTGGCTCTGGTCCTTCATGGGCTGTAACGCCACCAAAAGAAAAAAGAAGTGAGCGATGCCCTCCTTATTCGACGTAAACTGTTGTCCGCTAAGCTTTGAATTTGGAAATATGAAGAGACCAGAGCTAGTGAACTCCTTAACTTTAGCCAATGAAACTACGCACGCATGTACTCGTGCATTATCCCGGAGAAATATAACTTTTTTAACTTCCCAGTGGGAGGTTATTTTAATGGTCGAAATTTTGGTCTCGATTAACTCTAAAACCAAAGACAGTGTTAACATGGACACTGATTTCATTCGATGCGTGATTATGTAACTTAGAACTGATTGAGTTTTTAGCAAAACCGGTCCACGCCCGACGCTGTTTGATTGAAATGATCGGACGAGAACCGATACATATGAGATTGCTCGGGCAGTGTTGTGGTTGCATGGAGCGGCAGCAAAAAGGCAGCTTTATGCCAACAACACGCGATATTCCCAAGCGGTCCTCCATCTAAGTACTGACCGCGCCCGACGCTGGTTGATTGTGGTGATCGGACGAGAACCGACACATATGAGATTCCTCGGACAGTGTTGTGGTTATATGGAGTGACAGCAAAAAGGCGGCTTGATGCCAACAACATGCGGGGTTCCCAAGCGGTCCCCCATCTAAGTACTGACCGCGCCCGACGCTGGTTGATTGTGCTGATCGGACGAGAACCGATACATTACCCATTATTCATCTAAGAGCCCTACCGCAGCTTTGTTTTTTTTTTTTTTTTACAGACTCGCGCAAGTTCAGGAGTTTTTATATTCTCTCATGATGTGATTTAGATACACAACTTGAACGGATTGCAGTGGTTTAGGTCGTTGATGTTCATTGAATACTCTCAGGGGTGGTTGTCCAAGATAGGACGAGGGCCGACCAAATTTCGCGTTGGTTATACTTACTTACTTTGATGGCGCTACAGATCGGGTAAACCAGGGCCTCAACCAACAAGCCCCTCCAGCCGGCCCGATCTTTAGCCAGCCGCTTCCAGTGCCGCACGCCCAGTTGGTTGAGGTCCCTTTCCACCTCTGCGCGCCACCTTAAATGCGGTCGCCCTCTGCTGCGTCGTCCCTCGGGGTTAGAGTCGAAGACTCTTCGGGCCGGAACGTTGATGGCCATTCGCTCTACATGGCCTAGCCATCTTAGACGTTGGATCCAAAGACGTCTAACCAGGCCGATGCCGCTGTACAGCCCGTACAGTTCTTGATTGAATTTCCTCCTCCACTCTCCGTTTACACAAACGGGACCAAAGATTGCACGCAGAATTTTCCTCTCGAAACGCACATGAGCCTCTTCATCCGCTTTTGGTAACGTCCAGGCCTCAGCGCCGTAGAGGGGGACCGGGATGATTAAGGTCTTGTAGAGGGATACCTTAGTTTTTCGAGAGAGGGCTCTACTACTCAATTGCCTCTTGAGACCGAAGAAGCAGCGGTTGGTAAGAGTTATTCTGCGTTTTATCACCGCGCTGGTGTCGTTGCTGCTTGTCACTATCGAGCCAAGGTAGACGAAGTCCTTGACTACTTCAAGAATATAGCTGCGTCACCTTCGTTATGACCAAGACGTCGGTGTTGCGCGTCTTTCCCCCCATTTACCCATAGACCCACCTTAGCCGCTTCTACTTCAATGCTTGCGAACGCCTCATTGACGTCTCGCTTTGTCTGTCCAATAACATCAATGTCATCTGCGAAGGCAAGCAATTGTGTGGACTTGAAGCAGATGGTCCCTCTTGTATTGGCCGCAGAGTCCCGCACGATATTTTCAAGTATCATGTTAGAAAAATCGCATGACAGTGCGTCACCCTGTCTAAAAGCTTTTTTAACATCAAAGGGGTCGGTTAGTTCACCTCCGACCTTAATGGAGCAGCGAGAGTTCTCCATAGTCATCCTGCACAGTCTGACGAGTTTGGCAGGAATATTAAAACATGACATGGCTCTGTATAGCTCTTCTCTATAAACACTGTCATACGCTGCTTTAAAGTCGACGAAAAGATGGTGCGTGTCGACCTGGAATTCATGGGTCTTTTCCATGATCTGCCGTAGTGTAAATATTTGGTCTATCGTGATTTTCCTGGCCTGAAAGGTAGGAACCAATCAGATTGTCCACAAACGGCTTCAGGCACTTACACAGTAAGGCAGAGAGGATCTTGTATGCGATGTTCAGGAGGCTTATCCCTCTGTAATTGGCGCAGTCATAGGGGTCTCCTGTCCTATGGACCGGGCAAACAATACTAAGATTCTATTTATCGGGCATGCGTTCTTCCGACAGATGAGTTGGTGCATGTTCCTGACCAGCTTTAAATAGTTCCGCGTGGAGTCTGCCTGCTCCAGCAGCTTTATAAGACTTAAGTTTCGATATCGCTATCTTAACCTCGTCTAGGTCGGGTGGACGGGATTCTCTTCGTCTTCGTCCATTGTGAATGGTTCGCTCTGCCTGACGGCGGCATTTTGACTATAATCGCCGTTATACAGTCTGCAGAAGTGGTCCCTCCACAATCTCAGCATCGACTGTGACTCCACTACTAGTTGTCCGTGCTCATCCCGGCAGGCTTCTGCTCTGGCTTTATAGCCGTGGCATGTTCGTTTTACTTTCTGGTAAAATGTTCGAACGTCGTTCCTGCCGTAACATCTCTCCAACTCCTCGATCTCGCGCTTCTCGTGCTCCTTCTTCTTCCTTCTCAGAAGCGCATGCTCCTCCCTCCTTTTCTGTTCATAGAGCTCGCGGGCAGCCCTCGTCCGTCGATGCAATGTGGTCATGTATGCATTCTGTTTCTCTACATGGGCCTGTCTGCACTTATCACCAAACCAGGGGTTTCTCGACGGTAGTGGCTCGAAACCGAGTACATCTGAGGCGGCCTCTCCAATGGCGTTTTGACAACGACTCCATTGCTATTCTATGGTTTCTGCAGATTGCATCGGGACTTGAGAGAGCTTGAGGGAGACTTGATCGGCGAAGTTCCTGGCGGTCTCCTGCGATTGCAGCTTTCCGACGTTAAATTTTGGTGTTCCTACTCGACTCCGTTGATTCCGAGAAATTCGCATCCGTACCTTGGCTGCAACAAGGTAATGATTCGAGTCGATGTTGACTCCTCGCAATGTTCGGACATCTAGGATGCTGGAGGAGTGTCTGCCTTCGATTGCGATATGATCAATTTATTTGGTGGTCGATTGATCGAAAGACCGCCAGGTCCCCTTATGGATGTT
The DNA here is from genome assembly GCA_951905685.1 of Eumerus sabulonum. Classification (NCBI taxonomy): domain Eukaryota; kingdom Metazoa; phylum Arthropoda; class Insecta; order Diptera; family Syrphidae; genus Eumerus; species Eumerus sabulonum. The sequence continues at coordinate 145,459,838 of OX645060.1, read as the reverse complement.
GAGGTGAATCGTGTACTTGCTACTACCAGATGATGTCCCGCCATAAAGTCCACTAGCCTTAGTCCGTTTTATGAAGTGGTGTTTTGTAGGCTGTGCTTTCCAATGACCCGTTCAAAGATAGCTTCCTTACTCAGCCTCGCATTGAAATCTCCTAGAACGATTTTGGTGTCATAGCTGGGGCATTGCGCATACGTTCTGCCTAGGAGATCATAGAAGTCGTCTTTATGTCGGTCACCTTTCTCCTCTGTGGGGGCGTGGACACATAATAAACTTATATTGCCGAGACTGGTCTTGATGCGGATAGTTATGAGGCGTTCGCTTACACACTGGAAGCTTAAGACTTTTTTCCTGAGTCTGCCTCGAACAACAAATCCGCATCCGAATAAGCGTTGTTTATTTTCTCTGTAGCAGTTTCCGTAGTATATATCACAGTTTTTCATACGCTTTTTGCCCGGCCCATACCATCACACTTCTCGGAGCGCGGTAATGTCTGCCTTATAGCAGTCCTAAGAGTTGACCAGTTGTTCGGCTGCATCTGGTCTAACGTTCCAGGTGCAGACCCGAAATTCGTTTCCTTTTTGACGTTTGCGGGGGTCGTCAACATGTAATCCGTTCGTATCCGAGGCTATTGGTTGTTTCTGAACAAGATTTGTGGTACGCAATTGGGATGTTAACCCTAAGCGCAACCCCCAACCTGGAGGGCCAGGTTCCTCTTTCCCCAGGAACAAGGGTCGAGTCGCTGCACTCGTTGGTTCACTACCTGACGGGTGCCAGTATAGCTATCCAGGGGAGGCCACGCGGAGGCTGTGTGTCAACTTGGATTGATCAGGGCAGGGATCGAAGCTGGCTTTTGCCAAGTTAAACGCGATCAACTTCTTTGCTCTGTTTGCTCCCTTCTTCCCTCCGCGTTGGTTATAGTCCATAGTAATTCGTTCGAGCACTTTTAGTATTGCATACGCAGAGGCGTTACAGCCCATGAAGGACCAGAGCCAAGCTTCTCTTAATCACCCATGTTGTTTGTGATTTATTTTTCACACAGGTGAAAGGGACCTACAGTTTAATGCTGATTCCGAACGACGCGCGTGAGTCGAGAAGCTTTTTCATGGCAAGTATTACTACGGGGGGTTTTGCCAATACCCCGCCGAGGAGGAACGTCGCGAAATAAAAATTCGATGGGCGTTGGTGTTATGAGGATCCGTACTCGCTCATCGTGCGCCAGTGTCCAACATTTAGCTGACCTAATAATGACGTGTAATAGTGTCCAGTGGTCCTTTTCCAAATAGTCAATGACGATAATACCACGTGTATCCCATAACAAAATAGCCATTAGGTAGTCGAAAGACAGAAGCTAGGTATACGTATTTTGTTTGTCTTAGAATGCCCGCGTGACCCCTATAAGATTGAGATTAATAAAATTATCTGAAAACTGTATACACAGTAGCCATAATCCCTCCAGCTGATTTCACCGTCGTTGCCGTCTTTGGAGGCCGCCTTTAATCCTCCACTTTTTTGACTACTCTTTCGTATCGGAAGTGTAGTGATGTATCCATCTACAGTTCATCTGCTTATCTGCGCAGAAACTCATCTGGATTGCGACGCACGCATTCCAAGGGAACCTTATTCTCAACTAAGAGCAAATGCGGCACCCATCTCGCAGATATTTTTTTCATACCCAACTTGTTAGGCGAAATTGAAACGACGGTCCCTTTTGAAGTCCTTGTGGCCTCAACTATTTCGCGGCAATTTTATTCTTCGGTCAATTAACGCCCTATCCTGGATTTTATCAATCATTTCTGGAGTATTCACGTTTGAATCCTGGATGATGTTCGCCTGCTGTAAAGCAGATATAACCGCACTCCAAGAAGTGTGGACCAGGCAAAAGGCGGATGAATAACTGCGACTCTCCCACGGGAACTGCTGCAATACTCCGACAAAAAGGTTTAAGATTTCGGGATGGAAGCGAACGCCTCATAACAGTACGCATCAACGCAAATTTCGGAAACATTTGCTTGATATGCGGTCACGCCCCAACTGAAGAAAAGCACGATTGATTCGAAGTAGAATTCTACGATCTCATAGACAGAACCTATGCCCAATGTCCCAGCTTCGATGCAAAAATGGTTCTAGCAGATTTTAATGCGAAACTGGTCAAAGAGGAAATATTTGAGTCGATCACGGGGAAATATAGCCTACACGACACCACGTCCGAAAACGGATATCGGCTACTCGACTTCCTGGCGGGGCGTATTCTCCGTCTGGCTAGCACACGCATCTCAACATTCACAAAAGAACCTGGCGATCCCTCGACCAGTCTACCACCAACTAAATTGATCACGTTGCATCGACGCCAGACACTCCTCCAGCGTCCTAGAAGTACGAACCTTCCGAGGAGCCAACATCGACTCGGATCACTACCTCATTGTAGCCAAGGTACAAATGAAAACATCAAGGATGCCACGGAGTCGAGCTGGACAACAAAAGTTTGACGTCGGAAAGCTACAATCGCAGGAGACCGCTAGGATCTTCGCCGATCGAGTTTCCCTCAACCTCTCGCGAATTCCGATGACCGGAACAGTCCACAGAACAACAGTAAAAGCATTGCCAGCGCGCCATCAGGGACGCTGCCTCTGATGTGTAGGGTTTCAAAACACCGGCAACTAGAACCGGGCTTTGCAAGCCCATGTAGCAAAGCAGATCGCCTTCAATGGGATGCTACATAGACGGACGAGAGCCGTTCGTGAACATTACGAGCAGAAAGGGAAAGAGGAACACACGCTTTTAAGCAAGAAAAAAAGGCAGCATGAAAAGCGGGAGATCGAGTAGATGGAGAGATTCTATCACAGGAATAATGCTGGGAAGCTTTACGAACAAGTAAAACGAACTTACCGGGGCTATAAAGCCAGAAGACGGACAACTAGTAGTAGATTCACAGTCGATGCTGAGAGTATGGAAAGAACACTTCTGTAGACTGTTCAACAGCGATGAAAGATCTAATATCGCTGTCAAGCAGAATGATCCATTCGCAACGGACGGGGATGCAAGAGAATTCCGTTCACGCGATGTAGATGAAAGTAAGCGGTTTGTCTGCCGAACTATTTAAGGCGACTGGAGATTACCTGGTAGGGCGCATGCACCAGCATATCTGTAAAATATGGTCGAAGGAAAGCATGCCCGACAAATGAAATTTCAGCATCGTTTGCCCAGTCCACAAGAAAAAATACCCCTGTAACTGCGCCAACTACAGGGGAATAAGTCTCCTTAACATCGCATACAAGATCTCTGCTGTACTTTGTGGTTTCAGGCAAGGTAAGACCAGAATAGACCAAATATTCATACTACGGGGGATCTTGGAGAAGACTCAAGAATACCAAATCGATACCCATCAGCCATCACCTTGTCGTCGAATTCGAGGCCGCGTATGACAGTGTGCATAGAGACGAGCTATACAGCGCCATATTTAGTTTTGACATCCCGGCCAAGCTCGTCAGATTGTGAAAAATGACAATGGAGAACTCTCGCTGCTCCATTAAGGTCAGTAGCGAATTAACCGAGGCCTTTGATGCTAAAAAAGGATTTAGACAAGGTGACTGACGTACTGTCATGTACGTCATGCGCAACTGCTTGCGTACAAGGGAAAGCATTGAAGCAGAAGCGGCTAAAATGGGTCTTTCTGTCGACGAGGGTAAAACGAAATATATGTTGTTAACCAAAAAAGACGTAATACACCGACGCGGCGTCTCGACCAGAACTTCACAATTGGAACTAGTCAAGGACTTCGTCTACCTTGGCTAACTATTGACCAGCGATAGCAACCAGAACGCCATAATTGGCAGCTACAAAATCGAAGTGGTCAAGGACTTCATCTAGCTTGGCTCACTAGTGATCAGCGACAACAACACCAGCGCTCAGATCAAACCCAGAATTACTCTTGCCAACAGCTGCTTCTTTGGCCCTAAGGGGCAATTGAGAAGTAGAGCCCTCTTTCGAAAGACCAAGGTTGCGTTTACAAAGCCTTTATCATCCCGGTCCTCCTCCATGGCAGAGGAGTCTGGATTTTAACGAAAGCGGATGAGGAGGCCCTTGGTCGGTTCGAGAGAAAAATGGAATCTTTGGTTCCGTTTGTTTAAATGGAGTGTGGTGGAGAAGATACAGCAACGAACTATACGGGCTGTACAGAGACATCGGCCTAGTACAGGGTCTACGGATCCAACGTCCAAGGTGGCTGGGCCATGTAGAGCGAATGCAAAACACAGCTCAGGCCCGAAGTTCTCGAGTCCAACCGCAATGGAGGATGCAGCAGAGGACAACCGAATCCATGGTGGCGCACACTCCAACTGGGAGTGCGTCGCTGGAATCAGCTGGAAAAATAACGTGCCAGCTGGAGAAGCTTGTTGATTGAGGCCCACGTTCACACCGGACTGCTGTGCCATCTTAGTAAGGAAGAAAGGACTGTCTTTGACATCGCCGCCAAGTTTCGCATCAAAATATTCATTAGTGTTTGAAATACGTTTCCTTTTGTGAGCTGCTAAATTTTCCTAACTTTATTTTTAGGAACTTAGAATTTCCATTACTTTTTTTCTGCGAAATAAATTGTCTGCTGCTGAATTGTTGAGGATGATGCGGAAAGGTATTGGTAACGAGGTTTTTGTCGATGTAAAAAACTTCACAAGTGGTATGAAGAGTTCCATGAAGGTCGAGAACGTGGCGAAGACAAAGAGCGTCCCGGACAACAATCAACCTCAACCGACGAAGCTCAAGTGCAAAAAATCAAAAAGTTGCTTCTTGCAAGTTGTCGATTAACCATTGGAGATCTTGGGGATGAGGTTGGCATTTCAAAAGGATCAGTCAGTACCATTTTAAAGGATATTTTGGAAAGAATCTTATCGTTGAAGTGTGTGAAACTATACTTTTCGAGTATCAGGACAAAATTGAAGGCATTACAACGGGAGATGAGACGATGAAGGGCGATGGAATTGATTTGGAAGAGTACGTAAAGATTTTGAGTACCGGGTACACTTAATTCCCAGGCTTATACTAAACCGATTGGAGAAGACTTTGCAGGGGCAACGATCTCGGCCAATAGTCTGACATCTAAAGCCTGTTACCTCAATACATTATAACAGCATGGCCGCCTTCTTACATTTTGACAAAGTCCCGAAACTATAAATGGAATAAGAGCAAGGTCCGCCTAAACATTGTCAACAAGTATCGAGTAATAATTTATAATATGTCAAAGGGCATGTCAAAACCATAGGTCTAGTAGGACCTATTTAGGAAATATTTACCCACTGGCGTTAGAACCGATAATATAGGCTTGTCCTGAAGCACAGTTGGCTTAAGGTTACATTCTCGAAAGCATGACTTTGGACATTGATTACCAGGGAATGAACTTTTACACGAGTACGAACGATTGTGAGTAAAGCAGTAAATATCTATCTGAAAGTCATACACGTGGGATCAGAACGACTCGCATAAACATCCTTCTAAATAATTAAGACATTTGAATGTATGGTCTTCCGTTTCCCTGTTTACGCACAGACCACCGCGATTCACGGTACCAGCAATTGAAACATTATATTGGCAACGATCAATTGGTACTTCAAGACCGTGTTCTCTCTATAAAGCACCATTCGCCCACCTCAAGTAGCACTGTGTGATTTTTCTCCTATCCGCTCGATTTCTTTACAGCTTCTCTAGCCATTCACATCCAGTCGAATGTGTTACGGTAATGAAATTACAATTTTACGGGCGGCTACATGAAAAATGAATGAGATTTTAAGAGACTCACTCGTTCCGAACGTATTAGGACGTGGTTCGGTATAAAAGCCTAATTCCACCCGCATGGCCATCAAAAAAAGTATTCAGTGCTTTTAGTAGCACCTGCGCTTGTTCCGGTGCCAGCGTTTTCCATTTCGCCTCCTGTCTGTCCTCGTACTTTGGCAGATACTCTGAGTGTGTCTTTCTTGGGTGGTATATTTTACTTTCCATCATAAATTGTCGATTTTATTTATACGATTGCTGAAACACCCTATGAGTAGAGGTAAGGTATTTTTCTCTTCTACATACAGACAAAAAAAAAGAAATGGATTAGAACGATGAAACACTTTGCGGATTAGAGGAAGAAGCACAAAAGTAAAAAAGTATAAGTTTCACGAGCATAGTCTTGGTTTGCACGTGCACTTGGCTATTTAGAACTAGTTTATTAGTTCTGAAACTTTGTTTCCAAGTGCGATGAAGGCACAGTGGTTTAAAAAAATTACGTAAAAGTGGCGCATCATGGAGGTTACCTGATAAGATTTCAATTCTACTTAAGTGCTTTAGGACTACCGTGAACGTCTCTCGAACGCAAAAGCAAAAAGTATTTTTAGTGAGTAGTGAAAACGGCATTATTCGATCAATCAATAAGGTTTTCAGAAGAGCAGTAGGGTTTATAGAAAATTAAGTTTGATACACAACATTTTTAGCTACTTCCAAGCCAAACATGAGAGTCTATATTAGCGTCGAGGCATATAGAGCCATCCCAGGCCTACATATCCTCGCAAAACTTATCTGGTTGTTACCGCCTGTCCAGAAAGCGCCATTGGCAGCTTTGTTTCATATTTAGCAACGTCATCAGCACAGTGAAACCAACCTTGATCATCTTGATCGTCTTCTACATGACTTTTAAGACCTTTTATGTTGATTGAGAGTGGGGTAAACGATTCAACGACGACCATTACCGAATGTACAGCGATAATGGTTAATCAGTGATCTAGAGATAACATCCTCATTTGTCCAAAAGAGCGAAAGAACAATATCAGTCCGCAATGTTTTTAACTACATCCCCGGAGGACGAGTAGCACACTGCATTAAAGACGTGTACAAATGTGGAAAACGACATCCGGAATCTGACGGAATCCGAGAAAGACGGAGAGAGGAGCTTGAGAAATCCACTGGCCCTACCTAAACTTAGAATGAAACAATCGGTACAGAACGCCGTTCATAACCTGAATAGCGCTATCACTAATTATTTTGAACTCGCATGTCCTGTCAGCAAACCTCCCTGCAGGAATTGGTTCCCTGGTGGAATGCCGAGCTCAAAAGTCTTCGCAGGGAAGTCAGAAGTCTTCTGAATAGATCGCTCAATTCGAATTCGGAAGATGACTGCAACAAGTATCGGTCAAAGCAGAAAGATAAAAGTGTAGTATCTGTTATCAGCTTAACATCTGATAGATCCGCCGTCGGGGGACAACAAATGTTAAACTGATTCTTGGAATCAAACGGACTGCTAGGGGCTTGCTCCACTTCTGTCGCGGGTTGGCCCGGTATTGCAATACCGCCGGGATGGATCGGACAAACAAAAAATAAAAAAACTTGTTCGTAAATCGAAAAACGATTCTTATAAGACTTTCTGCGATGAGTTCAAGTCTCTGAGTGCGACTAGCAATGACAAAGCTTCATACACTCAGAAAATCTGATGGTACCTTTACTGAGTCTAAAGCGGAAACTCTTAGTTTACTGCTTGAGATTTACTTCCCGGGAAACTGCAACTGAAGCTATGAAAACAACTCGGCATATCTGGTATATTGCGTCGACGACTGAAGCCATTGAATTTGCTGTGGCATCCTTCGATGGCTTCAAATCGCCAGGTACGGACGGGATATATCCTGTTATGCTGCAAAATGGTATATGGCAGTTGCTTACTACTTTGAAAAGAATTTTCACTGCTGGCCTAGCACTTGCTCACATACCCACTCCTTGGCGCACAGTGAAAATAGTCTATTTCCAAAATAGGAAAAGAGGACTGCTCACTTGCCAAGAGTTTTAAACCAATTACTCTAACATCCTTGCTGCTGAAAAGTATGGAAAGACTGGTAGAGTTGCACGTGCACAAAGTTACCGTTCGAATGCATCCACTTTCGGAAATGCAACATGCTTATCAGCGCGGAAAATCCTGCAAGACAGCGTTGGGCATTTTTATCGACATTGAGGGAGCATTTGATAACGCAACTTTCGACAGCATGTATAACGCTGCCAGACATCATGGAGTAGATGAGGCACTGGTCTTGTGGATCAAAGCAGTGCTTGTGCATAGGACACTGACCGCTGATGCAGGCCTCGGCCAGGGTGTCAAATCCGGCGTTAACAGGGGCTGCCCGCAAGGTGGCGTCCTGTCTCTGACTCTCTGCTTGTCGCTCTCAATACCTCTGGAATCTATGCCTAAGACTATGCGGATGATGTCGCCGTTCTTTCTCTCTGTTCATGCTGGGCCACTGTCCATCTCCGAGCACAGGCGGCGCTAAATGTGCTCAATGAATGGTGTACCAGAAATGGGTTGTCGGTCAATCCTCTTAAGACCGATGTCATTCTCTTCACGAGAAGGAAGAAAAATACTAAAATGACTCAGCTGGTACTAAAAGGAACTTCCATCCCGATATCCAAGGAGGCTAAGTATCTAGGAGTCAAGCTTCTCTGGTCAGAGCATTCTGAGTCAAAACCACCCAAGCGCTGTCAGCTTTCTGGCAATGCAAAGGAGCAAAACGTAGGGTTTAACGCCGGCAAAGGTCCTTTGTATCTACACGGCATTGATAAGACTTATACACTCATATGCATCGGTTGTCTGCTGGAACAGACTAACACACACACACGTCGTAGCCTCTTTCACCAAACTCCAAAGACCGGTTTGTCTCAGCTGCACGGGCCTTTACCCAGCACGCCGGGCGTTGCTCTAGATGCTATAATAAACCTTCCACCTCTTGATATATTTATCAGAGGGTGTGCTCTGAAAGCCTGTTTCCTCTGAAGAGAAATGGCTTACGATACAACTCGCATAGGAATAAGAGTATGCTTGCGCAGGAATTGTCCTGCGAACCCTGTCTGATGAATTGACGCCCATTATCCGACTGCGCTGTAGTTTCACAGCCGAGTTTCCATGACGTCAGGATTGGCACTAGGTGAGGGTCCGGTGCTGGGGTCTTGTTTGAGCGCGAAAACATCCGGCTGCAGTTCTCGTTAGGAAAATATGCGTCTGTTTTCCAATCAGAGATATGTATGTATGTATGTGTATATGTATGTATGTTCGCGTTACAGTCCATGAAGGACCAAAGCTGAGCTTTTCTCCATCACCCATGTTGTGTATGCTTTTATTTTTTACACAGGTGAAAGGGACCTACGGTTTGTTGCCGGTTCCGAACGGCGAAATTCAAGAAGCTTTTCTTGATAATTGTACTACAGGGGGTTTTTTCAATACCCCGCTGAGGAGATGCACCGTGAAAAACACGTTCGATGACATGGCTGTTGTCGGGATTCGATCCCGTGTCATCGGCGTCAGAGGCCAGTACACTACCCGCTGAGCCATGGCGCTCTCAGAGATATTCGCAATCCTAATGGCCATGCACTATGTTGTGAAGCACAGGTCGATGTGGGAAAGCATATGCGTCTGCAGTGACAGCCAAGCGGCACTCAAAGCTGTGTGCAACCCCTTATCTAGCTCTAAATTAGTGCATGAACTGAAGTCCTTCTTGAACGGAGTCGGTAGACTAAATTCACTAAAGCTTGTATTGCAGGCCACTGCGGCATCTCAGGAATTGAGATCTCTGATGAACTCACCAGAATGGATTCCAGAGGAGGCTTCTCAGGACCCGAACCCGCTCTAGGTCTACCTGCATCCTCGGTAAATTCCTACATTAACGATTGGCTGTTTAATGCACACAACCGTAGATGGAGGGATTATCCTCGTTGCAGGATGACTAAGCGCGTATGCCCTGATATCTTCGAGAAATCCGCAGCATTCCTCCTGTATTTAAGGAGAATCGACTGCAGAAGGCTTGTGCGAGTCATTACGGGCCATTACACCTTTGCTAAGCATCTCTGCGTACTAGGCATCAATGAGACGCCCACCTGTGCTGCATGTTGCGAGGAGGATAACACTGTGACTGTCCCAAGCTAACTCAGCCCTTAATCTGTCCTCGGTCATGGTATTATGCAAATCATGGGACTCAGTCCCCCATTGAATGTTGCCCGGAGATCAGGATCATGGAATTCATTATAATTAGGAAAGTAAAAGAGCTTCCTTGAGTTCGAATAATTGTTTTGGATGCTTTCCTTCGATCATATGTTGTAGATAAATTGGTGTGTGTTCCCGTGCAGATTTTTTAAAGTTTTTAATAATTCGTCCCCATTTCCTTATTGTTTGGTTTGGTTTTCCGTCTTATCCGCAATATTTATCCGGCTGCAGCAAGCATAGCATGAACTTACTGATCCTTGTTATATTATACCGATGCTCTTATAACTCCCGTTATTCTTATTATTTACAGTTCAGTTCAAATCGTTTTTTATTATAATTAATATGTACAGTAAGACAGAGTCTTTTATAGTACTTAGTATGGTTTACAATTAGGTAATTTTTAAGTTATATAATTATAGGTGTTTTAAAGTTACTGGATAATACAAAAAATAAGGGGAGGGGAGAGGAAAAGGGATAAGGGGTTTTAGTTCAAGATTGAAAAGTATTTGAGGACTGCATCCTTAAAGCTTGAAGTGTTATTTAATCTTTTGATGCGAATTTGCAAACTATTCCAAAGTCTTATAGCATGAACGAAAAATAAACGAGAAGAATTAAGATAATTGAAATTAGGAGGTACTAGGTTCAGTGTTCTTACCGACTGGGCGAAACGGATTTTCTGGAAAAGATATATCGGAGATTTTTCTTTTATTATTCTGTGTAGGAAAATGCAATTTCTGGCGTTGACATAATTAGTCAGTGTACAACCTAAAAGGTTTTTTGACTGAGTAGATATGTATGTGGTCATATCTTCGGAGCCCGTGAATGTAACGCACAGCATCGTTTTAAGCTACTTGAAGTTTACGATGAGATAAATAGTCCAGACGGCCGTAAATGACCTCAGAGTAAGTTATTATTGGCACAATAAGGCTCAGTACAAGTTTACGTCGGGTTTCAGACAGTGTGAAACTAGATGTAAGCCACAGCTTACGAAGGCATCCATAAATCCTACCAATCACCATATCTACATGATTATATCCTGAGAGATTATTATTAACTACAAATCCTAAGCTAATAACAGATTCAACTATGTCGAATTTCCTCTTTCCCAAGTAAATAATAGGAGAATTTTCAGGCTGAATTTTTATTTTTTTTTTTGCCATAGGTAACATTTTGGACTTTGTTGGGTTAATTATCAAACTATTCAGTGCAGCCCATCGGCTTATGTTCGCCAAGTCGGCATTAAGCAAGTTAACGAGCTCGCCAGTTTGATGAAAAGGGCGACCTAGGTATAGCTGGACGTCATCCGCATAGAGGTGTATTGACGCATGCAAGCATACGAGTGGCAAATCATTTATAAAAATACAAAATAAGATGGGCCCTAGAATAGAACCCTGAGGCACGCCTTGGGTGATAGTTTTGAGTGCCGAAAAGGAGTCACCATTGACCACTCTTTTCTTCCTGTTGGTAAGAAAACTCTTTATAAGTTTTAGGGCCCTCTCCTTGAATCCAAATAGGTGTTCAAGTTTCCAGCAGAGAATGTCATGACTGATAGTGTCGAACGCTTTCGAAAAATCAAGCAGGCAGAGAAGAGTCAGATATCCCTTATCAAAGTCACATCTTATCTCTTGTATTATGTTGATCATAGCAGAAGAACAACTATGGCCTCTCCTGAAGCCCGATTGGATAGGACTAAGAAGTGCCTTACGTGACAGATGGTTTTGAATCTGCTTTGCTAGAATGTCACTTTCGAAAGACATGGTAGTATACTAATAGGCCTATAATAATTTGCTGATATTGGATTCAGATTTTTCGCTATTGGGATGACCTGGGCAATTTTCCAGGGTTGTGGAAATGTTGATGTCGCGATACAGTGATTAATGATATGTGTTAAGCATGGGATAATCAAGGGAAAAAGGGGTTTAAGAAATCGTAATATGATTCTATCTTCACCTGCAGAATTCGATTTGATAGTTGCAACACACTGACTGACATCACTTTCCGTTACAACTACAAAGTCGATACACCCAGGAGGTGATGGTTCGCCTGGGGATGTATAATCAAAGTGATTGTCAGCAGCTAAATTACCCAAGAAGTAGTCATTCAGTTCATCGGGGTCAAAAGCACATTTTATACTGTTGTTTTTTTCAGTACAATCTTGCGCAGGTTTTCCCATAACTTCCTAGGTGGCATAGATGCATTAAGCTTCGAAGCAAAATTATTTCTTTTAGAGTTACGAATAACTGAAGTTGCTATATTGCTTGAAACTTCGAAAGCAGTCCAATTTGAATCGCAGGGATGTCGCTTCCATTTGGAATACATTTTATTACGAATTTTAATTGGGTTCATGACTTCAGTAGTGTACCAGGGACAACTTATATTTCGAATAGCTACAGTTTTTGTCGGAACACATTCATCATATAGAAAATTAACATAATTGTTAAAGACATTTAATTTTTCGTTTGCATCAGGGTTTAGCCAACAATTATGCCAAAGTAGGGCATGATAAACTTCTTGCAAGGCTAGAAAGTCAACCGATCTCAGGTTTTTGTATTCGAATGATAAAGGGTTGGTGGAGCGTTTTAATTGAATGTCGTATGTACACAAGAGTAAGTCGTGATCCGAGATAAAGGAAAGCTGGTTAAAAAGAAGTAGAGCGGAATAACTAGATACTATGATGAGGTCTAGCAGGCTTGAGCCAGAGTTTTTGGAAAAGTGCGTGGGATTGGAATTGTTGACAACGCAAAGACCCAGTGACAAAACCGTATCCTTCTGTTGTAAAGAGCGTCTGTTTAATTTAAGCAAATCGATATTTAAATCCCCGCAGACAATAATATGATCTCATAAGGCGGAAAATTCAGAAAGAGCTGTGAAAAAAGGTTCAGGGGAACAGGTTTTATGTGATTATATACTCAAGAAATGATGCCTTTGGTTGAATTGTCGCGCACTTCCAATATTATAAACTTCACTCCCAGGCCTATGGATTTCGAAACTAGTTTACATTCAAGACTGGATTTACAATAAATGGCTACCCCTCCTCCAATAGTATCTGTTATTCTATCGTTCCGGTATAGGCTAAAACCTGGTATATTGTAGATATCGCCAGGTTTCACTAACACATATGATATCAACTTCAGAATCTGCAAATGTATATTTCAAAGTATCTAATTTCTCCAAACTGAGACTGCGGGCATTCAGATGCCAGACTCGAAATCCATCTCGCTGTCGAGAGAGAACATTAATCAAAGTCATGAATCATTAATCATGAATTTCAATTAAATTGCTACCCATTAGAGATGACAAGACAAGACAAACAACAACAAACCACAGAATGCATGCCAATTCAACAATTTATCATAACAAGAACTAATGAATTAGGGAAAGGTTGTAATAAAGGAAGAAAAGTAATGTTTTTGTGAAATTTAACAAATTATTAAAGATATATGTAGTAAGAGATGAATACGATCATTATTGTGTCTCAGCAACAGCATGCAGATCATCAGTGCTATCAATACGAGTGGCTCTCCCAGTTGCAGATTTTTTTATATTGTATCATAATGTTACTCTCGTTAATACAATCTACAAAACACTCATTGATTCGCACTATCTGTTGTTACGGGAAAAACATCAAGTGTGCAACGAGACGACGCGCGCCGCACGTTCGTTTCCCGTGCCAACAAACAATAGTAGGGGAGCCCAAGCGGGGATTTCGCGCGTTACTCGACCGCGTCAGAAAATCATATGGGGCGAAACCTTGCATCCTGTAATGTACCCCTATCAAATATGAACCCTTAATATTGGGTAGTGCGTATAGGGCAGCCCGTCAGATTAGTAAAAAAAATCGATCCTCGGAAAAACTCGAGCGCGTCAGATTAAGAACATGTAAGTTAAGTACATCCTGAAAAGTGTATATTTCAATAATCTGACAATTTGAGCGTGGCATAAGGAAATGGTGGAGTCGCAAAGTTGGAAAAAAAAACACGTCACCTCGAAATACTCGAGCGCGATTAATTTTTTTTTATTTTGAAGGGAATTCTATCACGATTACGAAAAACATATAATCTGACGGTTTTCATGGGGCGATATAGCTAAAACCATCGATAAAGCATGAGCGTACAGATGCTGATATCCATGTATTGCCCACTCCACGCCTCTCGTTCCTTTTCCTTCCTTCCCAGTGTTGCACATGCAAAGTTTTTTAAATTGTCAGATTAACAATACTCCTCTACATAATTGTCAGATTATCATTTAGGGTGACTCTGACATCGAGTTGAACCAACAGTAGAAAAATCTGACGCGCTCGAGTATTTCAAGTTAACGATTTTTTTCAACATTTTCAAAAATCAGTCATGAGTGTAGGCCACGTCCAAATCGTCAGTAATTTAAACCGAACACTGTTTTGAGTTCACTAAACGTCCCCTTTCAATATCTGACACGCTCGAATAACTTTTTCTTTGTTTTGCTTTTTTACCGCTCTTCTCAGCCGCCCACCGCTATCTAATCGTCAGATTAATACCTAACGGTTATCAGAATGACGAAGCGAGTATACTGTATTAATATCTGACGCGCTCGAGTATTTCCATGTGACTGTTTTTTTTTTTACATTTTTAAAAATTTTCGCACGCTCCTTTCCCCACTAAAATGGAAAACTTGACATAAAATTTTTGGTTTGAGAACCTAATCTTCACAATCCGATAGGTCCCCATGACGCTCTAGTAACTGCAAATTTAGCATCCCGGGCTCCCCTACTACAATGCTTGATTCATTATTAGTCCGATCGCCGTCTTATCCTAATGTATTGTTTAACGATTAATAAATAGTTTAATAAATAATTATAACGGTTAAACGTTTCGTAATAATAAATGTTTATAAGTAAAAGTTAAACGTTTCCTTTTGTTCTATGTGTTTTTGTTTGACCTACAAACATATTTGTATATTAACGAGGCCCTGACATAGAATATGCGGAAAACAGCAGTTTTTTCCTCTTCGTGGCTAGTGCACTTTTTAAGAGGAGACGAGAGTGCTGTGTTAAACTTTGATTTAAGAAGCAGCTGTTGTTGCTTGAGAGCGGGTCTCCATCGACATTAACGCCAAAATCATGACCATTAGCTCTCTGTTGTTATGCTTACGGTGGATTGCTGCTGCTTTTAAGATTAAGATTAAAAAAAAAATAGCTGAAAGGATTTTTGAATAAATAGTGAACTGTAGAACTGAAAATAGGCAAGTCAATGAAGTAAAATGATACAAGTGAAAATAAAGTTGCAAGTTTGACATCAGTATTTTTTTAGACAAAATGTTACCTATAGGCAACATTGGTCCATAATGCTCAAGAATCAGACAAAGTATATCTTCTTTGTCAGAAACGGAATCTAACGGTTTGGCACAGCAGGAAATTACAAAATTGCTAAATTTTGACTGGGATAAATCTGCTAATGAAAGTGAAGGTGAAAATGAGGAAGAAGATGAGTTGTTGGAAAATAGGATAGAGGAAACGTTACATAATGTGGGTGAAAGTGGTGTAGAGATTGATTTGATTGAGGAGCTTGCTGGGGACGTCACAGAACCTAGTAATGAAGCGCAAAATGAGGAATCAGTGCAGGAGGTAGCTGAAAAAATTTACTCATATAGTTCGAGATAAGTACCGGGGTGAATGAGGGCGATACGGTTTGGAAAAATGAAGTAATCTCCATCTATAGTAAGCCCAAGGAACCGTTATTTTATTTTGTCCAGCTTTTCGATGATAAAATTATTCAAAAAATCAGTGATGAAACGAATAACTATGCTTTGCAAACGAATGGCGTAGATTGAAAAGTGAACCTTATGAAATAAAGAGATTAATCGGTGTATTACTGTACTTGGGTTCAGTGAGAATACCACGCATAAAAATGGCATTGGCGCAAAAATTCAGGCTTCTAGCGATAGCACAATAATTTTTAAGAAATCAGTTTGGCAAAATAAGGCAGTGTTACCATATATGTAAGTGATAATTCTGAACAACCCCAAGAAGGACATGCTAATTATGACAAGTTGTTTAACGTTGGTCCATTGCTAACAAAATTGAAGGAGAAATATAATCTAATACCCCAAGAGGAATACCAAAGTCTCAGTATTTCAAAATGTTCACAAGAGCTGGTGTTTCTGGAGTTTTGTACGATTTTACTCTATATATTGGCGAAGGAACATGTTCTTTATTTATCGACGAATATTACAAGTAATCGAAATTTTAAATTATTATTTGACAATTGGTTCACCTCGGTCAGTCTTATGAGTGCTTTGAAAGTATCTTAGCTGTCGGAACAATTAGAGCGAATCGGATAAAAAACTGTGAGCTGAAAACTGAAAGAGAACTGCAGAGGAACGGCCGAGGATCAAATTATTTTAAATTTGATAAGGCACACAATTTGATTGGTTGTCGGTGGTATGATAGCAAGATTGTGCAGCTTCTTTCAAACTATATAGGCAAGAACCCAATGAGTGAATGTAAGCGATGGTGCCGAAAAGAGAAAAAGTATGTGTCACTACTTGATTTTCAACTGGATATTGCCAATGAATTACTGGACGCAACGAATCTAACCATCATACCACGCAAAAGGGGCCGCCCCAACTTACTACAACTGGAAATGAAGAACGCTTTGCTATCGAATCCATCATCACCAGCTTCATCGTCACCAGTTCTATCACCACCAGCTTCATCAACACCAGCTCCATCATCACCAGCTCCATCATCACCAGCTCCATCATAATCAGCTCCATCATCACCAGCTCCATCATCGCCAGCTCTATCATCACCAGCTCCATCATCACCAGCTCCATCATCACAAGCTCCATCATCATCAGCTCCATCATCACCAGCTCCATCATCACCAGCTTCATCATCGCCAGCCCCATCATCACCAGCTCCATCATCACCAGCTCCATCATCCCCAGGTCTATCATCGTCAGGTCCATCATCACCAGCCCAAGCTTCTACAAGCTCTCGTAAATGAGATTATTGTGCAGAACCTGAAAAAGTAAGTTTTGACAAACTAGCCATTGGGTACAATGGGGTTCAAAGGGACGATACAGGAAGTGTCAAACTGGCCTTCCACGCTCAAAGTGCAGCAAATGCAAATTATACTTATGTTGCAATCCGCAAAAAATTGCTTTGTATCGTATCATACTTAAATTCAATAAAATTATCTAAATTAAAAATGAGATTACATATGTGTTTTAAATTTACCACTATTCGGGCATGAAAGGGATAAGATAATAACTTTTTATTTCTCCCTACAAATATTAATTTATGCACCAGTATTTAAGCCCACAGATATATGTAGATAAAACACAGGATTTAATGGACTTCTTTGTAATAACACAAGTTTCAATGAACCTTGTTGTAATAGTTGAGGGAAGAAACTTGAATTTTGATCACTCTCCAATATATTGTTTATATTGTTTTAGCGAACGCGTTATTATGAAAAACCGGAATTTACATCTCACCAGTTTTGTCCAGTATCTACGAAAACCGAACCAGAGAGCGAAGTACTTATAGTATAGCGCAACCTTGGTCTTTTGGGAGAGGACTCGACTTCTCAATTGCCTCTTAAGCCCAAAGAAGCAGCTGTTGGCAAGAGTAATTCTGCTTTTGATCTCAGCGCTTGTGTTGTTGTCGCTGGTCACTAGTGAGCCAACGTAGACGAAGTCCTTGAACACTTCGAATTTTTAGCTGCCAATTTTGAGGTTCTGGTCGAGACGTCAATGTTGTGCGTCTTTTTTGGTGGACAAGATATGTTTCGTTTTTTCCTCGTTGAGAGAAAGACCCATTTTAGCCGCATCTGCTTCAATGCGCAGACTTGAAATAGGTCGTACTTCTTGTTGGTCTTGTTGGTCGGTGAGTCTCGTATGACCTTTTCAAGCACAATGTTGAAAAATTTACATGACAGTCGTCACCTTGTCTAAATCCTTTTTTAACATTAAAGGTCTGGGTTAATTCGCTACCGACCTTACTGGAGCAGCGTGAGTCCTACATTGTCATCCTGCATAATCTGAAGAGATGGGGCCGGATGGTAGAAGTAAACATGTCTCCGTGTAGGTTGTCTCTATGCGCACTGTCATACGCGGCTTTGAAATCGACGAAAAGGTGATGGGTGTCGATTTGGTATTCTTGCGTCTTCTCCAAGATCTGCCGCAATGTGAATATTTGGTCTATTGTGGATTTAGCTAGCCTGAAACACACTGATAAGTACATACCTATCAGATTATCCACAAACGGTTTCAGGCGTTCACACAGTACGGCAGAGAAGATCTCGTAACCGATGTTTAGGAGACTTAGATTGTCGACGCAGTTATAGGGGTGTCCTTTCTTGTGGACTGGGCAAACGATGCTGAGATTCCATTCGTCGGGGATGCTTTCCTCTGACCATATTTTACAGATGAGATGGTGCATGCTCCCTACCAGATCAACACTCCATAAATGAATGCTACTAAATAACGGTTTTCTATTTTTATGTAGACTCTAGATGGAACTTGATCAAACCTTTTTGAGCGGACTCAAAACCCAATTTCTGTTAATAAAATCTCCAGCCATTTTAAATAGCTGGTCAGACAGGTTGTCTCGAAAGGTCCGTACATCTAGGACACTGGAGAAGTGTCTGGCCTCGATCGTAACGTGATTAATCTGATTGGTGGTAGACTGATCAAGAGATCGCCAGGTTCTTTTGTTAACATTGAGATGTCTGTGCTAGTCAGACGGAGAATACGCCCCGCCAGGAAGTCGAGTAGCCGATTTCCGTTTTCGGACTTGGTGTCGTGTAGGCTATATTTCCCCGTGTTCGACTCAAATATTTCCTCTTTGCCCAGTTTCGCATTAGATAGATAGGTAGATAGGGCTTGGGGGTGGGACAGAGTCGCCTGATCACTGCGGCCACGATTGGGCCTATTGTGATGTCCCCCACTTACAGTTCACTCAGAAAACCTGAGTCCGTAATAAAACTTAGTATGCTTTTGAGTGAGCTGGCAGCAATTTCTTCTGCTTCAAGATAATGCTTGCCTAGGTGACGAAGACGTGTACTGACCAAGCAGTTACAGTGGCATAGTATGTTCTCTGCTGTTTCTTCGTCTTCATTACACATATGGCAAGTGTCATCTTGTTTGATGCCCTGTGATTAAACGAATCTGACTCCTCGAAATCATGAGAAGTTGTTTCGTTCTTTTGAGGGATGTAGTTGGGAGGAACAGCTTTGCTTGTCTGATACCTTTCGTTTGTGACCAGTAGTGATCCGTCGTGTTCCTTAACCAATTTTTTATGCAGCATTTGGTGGTGCTAGTGGGTATGCCGCAGAAAGGCCGTGGCATCATAAATGGTGATGCAGAGCCTTTCCTTGCTAGTAGGTCCGCCTTTTCGTTGCCTGTATGGCCGCTGTGTCCAGGTATCCAAATGAGATGAACTTTGTTTGTACTGGCCAGCTGATGAAGTAGCTGTAGGCAGTCCCATACCAGCTTGGAGGTTATTTCAAAGCTCTTTAGGGCTTGAAGTGCAGCCTTGCTGTCAGAGAGAATGTAAATGTTTTTGTTAAGTATATTTCTGTTTATATTTTCTCTGAGGCAGAGTTCTATAGCAAATATCTCTGCTTGAAAAACGGAGTTATAACTGTCCATGCTGACGTAAATGCATGTGCCTGTATTTGCTCCTTATACTCCAGCCCAAACGCCTTCGTCCGTTTTGGAGCCATCTGTGTACCACACGTAGGATCCACGGTTGAAGGAGGGTCTGTCCTGTTCCCAGTTTTGTCGGTAGGGGAATGTGACCTTGTAGTTTTGGCTGAAGTTATATCTGAGGAGACAGTTGTCTGTAAGAGATATCTTTAGGATTTCATGCCTGTTTATTTCTGTAAGGATGTCAGGGTGAAAGAGCCTACGGTTAGAGTCATCCTCCATGATCATCCTGTGGGCGAAGACCATTGCTTCTTTCTTCAGTTGGAGATGAAGAGGTGGCAGGTCTGTGATGACTTCTAGTGCTGCTGTGGGGGTTGTTCTCATGGCCCCAGTGATACAGATGCAAGCTAGTCTTTGCAATTTGTTGAGCTTGGCTTGCACTGATACTTGTTTTGTTTTGTGCCACCAGACGGGCGCAGCATATGTAAGGATTGGTCTGGTGATTGCTGTATATAGCCAGCGGGACATTTTGGGGGTTGTGCCCCAGTTTTTGCCAGTGAGACTTTTGCTGGTCCATAAGGAGATCCTGGCTTTCTCAATGGTCTTTGTAATGTGAGAGTTCCAAGTGAGCTTTTCGTCTAGAGTTATCCCTAGATATTTGACTTCTTTTGAGAACTCTATCGCTTCACCAAAGAGGGTAGGTTTAGTAAGTTTGTGCCTGTTCCTTCTTTTGGTGAAGGCGACTATGGTGCTTTTTCTAGGATTTACATTTAGTGCAACCTTTAAGCACCAGTTTGCAACAAGGTTTAGTGCCCGTTGGAGGAGTTCCGAGACTGTGTCTTCGAATTTGCCTCTGATCAGGATCACTATGTCGTCAGCGTAGCCTTGGACATAGAAGCCATTGTTGCTGAGAATGCTTATCAGTTTGTTGACCACGATGGACCACAGGAGTGGTGAGAGAACCCCGCCTTGAGGGCATCCTTTCGCGGCGTTAACGCTGATTTTGTCATTGCCGAGCGAGGTGCTTATTTTCCTGTTGCTAAGCATATGTTGGATCCAATTGCATGTGGTGCTGTCCACCCCTGTGCTGAGGATGCAACGTTTTATTTGGGTGTATTCGGTGTTATCGAAAGCACCCTCAATATCGAGAAAGCAACCTATCGCAATTTCTTTGTCGCTCAGGGATTTATTAATCCGGGCCGTTAGTTCCTGAAGAGCATGCGTGGTCGATTTCCCAGGCTGGTAGGCATATTGGTTTTTGTGAAGTGCCTATCCAGGATTTTTTCCATTGTTCTTAGGAAAAAAGAGGTAAGGCTTATCGGTCTGTAGGACTTAGGCAGGTCTGTGGGTCTACGGCCTACTTTGGGAATGAATTTTACCTTTATCTCTGTCCAGCTTGTTGGTATGTGTCCCCATGCATAGCTGGTTCTAAAGATGTTAATGAGCATGGGGCTAATTTGCGCACTCCCCTTCTGAAGAAGGGCTGGGAAGATGCCATCCTCCCCCGGGGATTTGTATGGGTCAAAAGAATTGATGGCCCATTTTATGCTTCCCTCGTGAAATATCGTTAGTGCTCTCTTCCAATCCTCCCTGTTTGGTCTAGCTGCCCTGATCTGCGGAGGTATGTTAGAGAGATCAGAGGGAATGATGTTAGAGTCCGGGAAGTACGTACTGGTCAGAATTTTGAGTACTTCCGTACCATTTTCCGCGTAGGTGCCATCTGCTCTCCTCAACAAACCAATTTGGTTAGTGTGCTCTTTAGCGAGAACTCTGTGGATGCGAGCGCTGCTCTGAATGTCTGAAAGACTGCTGCAGAACTTTTTCCATGAGTCTCTTTTGGCTCTTCTAATCTCTTGGTTGTAGTTGGTGAGTGAGGCACGATACTACGTCCAGTCACCAGTCCGTTTAGCTCTGTTGAACAGTTTTCTGGTCAGTGCTCTTAGCTTGGCCAGATTGTTGTTCCACCACGGAGTGGTACGGTTGCCTGGCTTAACTTTCTCTGGGCAAGCGTTGTAAAAAGCAGAAAAGATGGTAGCATTGAGGCTGTCGCAGCAGAGTTCGAGGCTGTCTATGTCTCTGATGCTATTTGGACAGTTTCCGATCGTTTGTGCGATTTCTAGGCTATAAGTGTCCCAGTCTGTCGCTCTCGATTGTCTATATGTTCTAGTAATTCTATCTCCCGCTTTTATGTCAAAACAGATCTGTCGATGGTCTGACATCGATGTTTCTGTTGAGACATGCCAGTTTTGAATCGAGTTACCTATGAACGGGGTAGTTAGGGTGAGGTCTAATAGCTCTTCTCTAATTCTATTCATAAAGGTGGGATTATTTCCACGGTTTATGATATTGAGGTTGTTCCTAAATATGAATTCAAATAGGTACTCACCTCTTTTGTTGATGTCCGAGCTTCCCCATGCTGTGTGGTGTGCGTTTGCGTCACAGCATATGATGATGTGTGAGCCTCTTCTTCCAAAGTGGTCGAGAAGATCCTGCAGTGGTGTGAAGCCGAGATCCGTGGAGTCGCCCGCAAGGTAGGCTGAGCAGATTACAGCTTCTGACCTACCTTCCGCAGTGGATAGTTTCGCATTAACTATAGAACTATTTTTATATCGTTGCTGGGATATTGGGCATAAGTTCTGTCTAGGAGATCGTAGAAGTCGTCTTTGAGCCAATCGTCCATTTCTGGGATTGGGGCATATCAAGCTAAAGTTCCCGAAATTAGATTTTTTGCAGATTGTTATGTTCGCTTAAATCCCGAGAGCTTAAAACTTTTTGTCGGAGTCTTCCTCCTTGCAGCAATTCCTGTAGTAGATGTCTTCAATTGATTGCCTGCACCGGGTCTGTTAAGGGACCTCCCATTCCAGGTGCGGACTCACAAGTCATTTAATCGTTTGCAGGGGACGTCAGCCTTGTATCCGTTCGTATCCGAGGCTTGTGGATGCTTCGCATCAATTAATTTATAATCGTAAGCACAACCGCCGACCTGGAGGGCCAGGTTCCTTTCCAGGTTCCAGGGGGTCGGATCGCTGCACACATTGGTTCACTACCTGGAAGCTATTCAGGGGAGGCCGCGCGGGGGCTTTGTGTCAACTTGGATTGAGAAGTGACAGAAATCGAAGCTGGCGTTTGCCACGTCAAACGCGATCAACTTTTTTGTTCTGTTTGCTCTCTCCCTCTCCCCTGATTTGACTGCTAATTTTAATAAAGGCGTATTTTAACCTGAACCATATACGCTGTCAGTAGGGAATAGTATACGTCATTATCGTCTCTAAACCGGAAATTATCCTAATGAACCATCATCCTACGGGCTCATCTTTCTTTTACCAATTTTGTCCAAAGCATTAGTAAATGTTTTTCTGAAGAGATGAAGCCCTTTTATCACTGGTAGTAAAATGAGTCCAACACATTTGGTTTCAAAGTAAACCATCGGAAAAGCTATGCTCAGCTGTATTTCAGGACGTAGCAAAGTCGTTTGATAAAGTTTAGCATAAAGGCCTTCTCTCAATCACCCATTTTGTAAGTGATTTATTTGTTCCACAGGTGAAAGGGACTTTCAGTTTAATACCGAATCCGCCCGGCATGAGTCGAGAAGTTTTTCATGGCAAGTGTATTACGAAGGGTTATTTTCAGTACCATGCCGAGGATTGACGTTGCATGAGAGTGCAACATACTAATCACTGCGCCACGGCGGCCACACGCATCTATCATGGAAGGAATTTGGACCTACAGGGCGACCCTATTCTACATACCGTAGAGGAGAAAATGTCTAAATACGCAAGAACACACTTCACAAAGTCGAGACACCACATAAACTAGGAAGCAGCAAGGTTAAGTGACACCAATGAACAGACGCATAGACTCAAACGTGTTAAACGACATGAGCTATGCAATCAGTTATTGTAGAAAAACGTACCCTTCTAGTTCACATCTAACTAAAATTAATGAAATTAACTAAAAACTTTGATTTTATGTACATGTATTTAAAGGTACCACATTTATTGGATTAGACGAAAATTGCTCGTCAGTTTATATTAGTTGCAGTGTAATGAAATGTCCCAAGCCCTACGATACGGTCTCTATTTTCCTCTGTTTTCATTTTTAGGAAGAAAAAGTCGTAGATTTCGGTGAATATAATGGATGAAGCATGGTTGCGATATTGTTTCCATCCAAAAACGGCGCCGACTCTGGGGTCGAAATCGTACTTTCAAAACAAACATTGCTGACTTATGCTTTATAAAAAAAATGCATGGCCCCAGCTAGCCGATAGGCGAGGATCCTCAACAACTTTTTTGGTAGCGAATGGGCAATCTTCATAACAATTTTCATGACTACTTTAACGTTTTCATCCGCTGTTGGCGTACTGAATCGTACAGGCCGAACATTAATACAGGATGGGCCAGATACAAGTTTCTTTATAAAAATGCAATATAATTAACAGAATTAAATTTTTCCACATACTATGGCTTTATTGGTGAGAACAAATATTAATCACGAAATACAACGTCATCCAAGTGGCTGCCTCGGCTGGCTTCGCAGTAGCGCTTTCTGTCAGCCCAATTTTCCATGGACTTGTAGCTCACGATTCTTGGATAATATTGGCATAACATTGGTCCCCACGGTTCCCCACAAAAAAAGTCCAAAGGAGTCAAATCGCAGCTCCGAGGCGGCCAATCACCAAGCCGGCTGATAACACATTGGTCCCCACGGTTCCTCACACAAAAAAAGTCCAAAGGGGTCAAATCGCAGCTCCGTGGCACGGCGCGCCATCCTACATGAATCAGAGGTCGTCCAAATCCATGTCTTCTATTGCAGTAAAAAAAGATGCATAACATGGCTCTGTAATGCCCATCGTTGACCGAAACCTTGTTTCCAACCTCATTTTCGAAAAAAATGCTCCAATTATGCTACCACTCCACAGTCCGCACCAAACTGTCACTCTTTGTGGATGCATTGGCTTCTCAACAATATCGTGCGGGTTTTCCGAGCCCCAGATGCGGCAATTTTGTTTGTTAACGTTGCCGCCGAGATGAAAATGTGGCTCGTCAGAATAGATGATTTTTCGCCCAAAATCGTTGTCCAATTCAAGCTGCTCCAAGGCTCAAACTGCGAAGCGATAACAAAGCGGCATGTTCGCGCGCTTTCAATTGCTGAGTCAATTGGAACTCGTAAGCGAATAATCCGAGATTTTTGTGCAGAGTTGATGTCCGTGAATTGAGTCTAACATTCTCGGCCACAGCAGCATTATTCTCAACTGTTGTCCACTAGCATACCAGCCTCACGAGCTTTTTGCACAAACTTGCGTACAGCAGTCGCGGTGGGTGCTTCATTTCGGCCAAAACTTCTTTTCAAAAATCGCACTGTTTGGGCTACAAAGCACTCATACATACAGCACATATCCATATGTGTATATATATATGTATGTTTTTTTTCTGTCTACACTTATTCCACCTTTGTCTACCCCAACCTACCCTACCCTATGTATGCCATTGGTGTTGGCGATTGTTGCCTTGAAGAGGCTTACTTAACTTAAGACGCCCGCGGAGGCATCTCCAGCCACCAAAAGCGTTGATGCTGCCGAACAACATCTCTTCGATAGTGATTTGAAATCGATCTGCTGAACCTGAGGCGCACGGGCTCGCAGAGCACGACGTCAGGAAGATTAGCGGTACCGCCAATCTATCCTGGATCAGCCCACAATGATCTAAAAAGAGGAATGCTTCCGGCGGGACAAAGCCGCTAAGTCGGTACATACAGTGGTACATACTGTTGGGGTAGTAAGCCCCAGAGATCAAGTTATTGACCGAAGTCATTGCCCTTGCGACGTGACCTCGAATCAGCTTTATCAGATAATTGTCTATGCGCACAATCTTTGCCTTATCGTATAGGACCTCGTTGGGATAGAACTTTGTGTACTCGGATTATCTCCCAAACACTCGAATCCTTTCCATCAAGCTGGCACTTACATTGAACCAAACGGGACATCCATAGGCAATCAAGCACCCCGATTAAGGCCATGTAGCAAATTAACTTCACTCTGGAATCAAGTTGGCTGCTATGAAACAGCCATTTTGTCAGAGCGAAAGCGCCCCGAGCCCTTGCCAGAGCAGCATCCACATTTTTTTTTTTTTTTTTTTTAATAATTTGCGCGCACTCAAGGTCTAATAACCTTATTATGTCGGCGACACAGTGCGGGCAGAAGGTAGAGAGGAAGAGGAATAGAGGAGATGCCGATGGACATTGATCTTAAATGCTTGCATGTTGCATTGAGGGGGGAAAACCGAATCCGGCAGGGAGTTCCAGATTCGTGTGGTTCGGTTAATGAAAGATTCTCTATATTTGACAGTACGTCCGAAAGCGGGCTTCAGAGTATATTGGTGAGCATTCCTAGAGAGACGTGTATTGCGGGAGAAATGTTGAAGGGGCGGAATGCAACTGGCTATTTCATCAGAGCATTTTTGGTGGTAGTAACGATAAAACAGGGAGAGGCAGGTAACATTCCTGCGGTGTTCCAGCGAGTCTAATGTTTTGGTAATGCTGGAGTCACCTATCAGTTTTATGGCTCGTTTTTGTATTCTGTCTAGTAGGTGCAGTGAGGTCTTGGAAGCACCGGACCAGACATGAGCGTTAAACTCTAATTTGGGGCGAATGAACGCCTTATAGATTGTAGCCAGATCTAAGGGTGAGAAATAATTCTTGCATCTGTATAAGAAGCCTAGGCATTTCGCAGCATTCTTGGCGACACTGAATATATGGTCGCTCCAATTAAGATTGTGAGCAACACCCATACCCAGGATAGAAAGCTTTTCAGTTTCTGAGATGCAAGTGCCATTCATGGATAATGGCTGCGGGTTATTTATAATCTTTAACGACAAGAGACAGCATTGTGTTTTGGAAGCATTAAATTCCACTCTATTGTTTTTACCCCACTGGATGATGCTGTCGATATCGGAATTTAATGAGCTTAACATACGCTGCCGCTCATTATCTACAACCGAAGTGCAGGGTCGTAAACTGGTGAACGAATATGAGAAGCTGAGGGTACTGTCGTCAGCGAAGGAGTGAATTGGATTAGAAGTAACAGACAAAAGATCATTTATAAAAATAAGAAAGAGTGTCGGAGACAAAACGGAGCCCTGGGGAACACCGGCATTTACAAAGTGAGTATCAGACTTGAATCCGTCCAAAACAACTTGAATTGAACGATTCGAAAGGTAGCTTCTAATCCATTGAAAGAGAGACTCATCGATCCCAAAAGCACGCATTTTCGACAAAAGGGCTTCATGCCAAACCCTGTCAAATGCTTTCGAAATATCCAGTGCAACAATTTTGCTTTCACCTGCTTGATGAAGCGAGTGATTCCACTTTTCAGCGAGATATACCATCATATCACCAGTGGATCTGTTGCTGCGGAAACCGTATTGGCGGTCATTGAGGAGTTTCCGTGATTCAAGATATTTCATAAGCTGACGGTTAATCAGCGTTTCCATGACCTTGGAAAGAAGGGACGTTAGTGCAATGGGTCGGTAGTTGGAGGGAGAAGATGATTCGCCTTTTTTGGGTATAGGCTGGACAAATGCTGTTTTCCACCTACTCGGAAAGAGCCCAGAGGTGTAGGAAAGGTGAAAAAGCTTACGCAGTGGTTTTGCCAGCGTAGAAGAACACCTCTTCAGAACTATTGGGGCAATACCATCTGGACCAGCGGATTTGTGTATGTCGAGGTCTTTAAGAACCCTTGCGACTGTACGAGTGCGGAAGTGGATTAGTCCCATGGTGGAATTGACGCACTCTAGTACAGGCGGAGACAAAGTACAAACTGGCAGCTGAGAACTGGTTGCGAAATGGGCAGCAAGTAGATTAGCTTTGTCTAAGGGGGTGACAGCTGGAATGTCATTGTGGATGAGCGTCGGTATAGATGACTTAGTTGAGTTTTTTACGTTTTTTTACAAACGACCAAAAACTTTTGCTACCTTTGGGACATTGAAGGATCTTACGCCTTAATTTTTGGTCGGATTGGAATTTAGTCCGTCGAATGTGGGTGTTGCAGTCATTTCTGGCTCGTATGTACTTTTTTCGGTTTTCCTCAGAATTGTTTGCCTTGTAGGCCCGAAAACTTAGCTCCCTGAGCCTAATAGCCTCTTTGCAGCTCGAGTCAAACCACGTATTATCCTTAGGCCTGGTGCTTTTAATCATGCTGGGAATAAAATTTACCATGCCGATTCGGATAATGTTTACGATAATATCAGTTGCGGCGTCCACGTCGTTGTCGAGGAAGCACAACGACCAGTTAAAGATCCGAAAGAAGTTGTTAAGGCCGCACCAGTTGGCTTTCTCGTATAGCCATAGTGTTCTCTTAGGAGTTTTTTCTTTAACTGGATGGTGGGAGTTCGAGAATTTTGCTGATATCATGCAGTGGTCAGACAAGCCTAGGGGTTCCAATACATCGATCGTGTATTTGTCAGGCTGAGAGGTAAGAAACAAGTCCAGTGTGTTGGCGGTATGACCAGCAACATCGGGGATACGTGATGGCTCATTCACAAGTTGAGTTAAGTGATTTAACTCAGCAAAAATTTCAACATACCTTCCTTCGGGTGTTGTCTGTCCAGAATGTCGAAGCCACTGAGAATTGTGTACATTGAAATCGCCCGCTAAAATATTTTTATCAAAATATAGATACTGATCCAGCTAGATCCCAGACTACAGTCCTATTTGCCAGTGGACGCCCGTCCGGTCCAAGGATTGAGAACCTTCGCCAGTGCTTTCTGATTTCTGGAATTTGATTTTCAACTTCCAGTCATCACAGAACTGCTGAATTTTGTCGAAGTCACGTTGCAATAAAATAGCAATGACGTCGATCGTTGGGCCTGATCTGTACGCAATTAGGTCGTCCGCGTATGCAATCAATTGGCGAAGAGGAACTATCAGATCGCTGATGTAAATGCTGGGAAGGATCGGCAAGTTCACTGTGCCGTGTTGCAGTCCATTTTTAATTTCGAATTTTTGAGTGTAAGTCACGTTGGCAATTTTCACAACGAACCTTCTACCCTTTATCATGTCATAAATCATATGTATATAGCAATGGTTTACTATGCCCAACTGTTTGAGCTTGTAGTAGAGTCCTTCTAACCACACAGTGTTGAAGGCTTTTTCCAAGTCAACCAGGCAGGCACCCGTACATTGGTTCTTGCATTTATTCCATTGGATATCCGAGACGAGTTTCGACGCGGCATGTATCATGCCCGCTCTGGAACCAAATTGGTTATCCAGAATGATATTTTTTTTTCCTCAGCCCATCTAGACAGGGCTCTATGGATTACCTTCTCGGAGACCTGGCTGTTACTCGGAAGGAGACTTATTGATCGGAGATTTGCCGGGTTAGAGGAGTCTTTGCCCCTCTTAGGGATTGGTGGGACCACCGGCGTTTTCAAATGCACCGGAAAATATGCATTATTCAGGGCATTGTTAAACAGGATGGTGTTTCTCTCTATAGCCACTGGTGGGAGGTGTCTGAGCACAACATTGGATATGCCATCATTACCCGCGGACTTTTTCTTTCTAAGTGACATGAAGATCAACTGGAGATCCTCCGTCGAAAGGAATAGTGGATTTGCCCCTTCATTGGTGACGGCATTGTTTGCCGTGAAATCGTGACCGAACCTAGTGAAACCGCGGTTCTCGGATCGCCAATGTTCAATATCGTTTCGTAGGTAGAAGTGGTTTAACAGGGCTCTGTTGTCCAATTCGTGGTTCGGGCGAAAGCTTTCATTCGCCCTGTACACTTCCCACTGTTGCCACTTGGCAACTTGCACTTGCCTGAGGATCCTCGATCACAAAGAAATCGTCGTCCAGAACAGCGCTCTCGGGATCAATGCTAACTGTACGTAGTAGACGTTCGTTGTCGGACGTTCTCGGAAGCTTGAGATCCTGAATGTCTTTCTGATTTTTTCTCCTAAATATTTTATTTATCTGCGGGAACATATTCGCGTCGCTGGATTTTGCAGCGCGAATTTTGTCGTTTCAGTGCAGACTTACAGATATTTTGTAATTTTCCTTGATTAGTTGTTGGAGATTTTTAATCAGCGACTTCAGTGTCCTAACCTCCGAGTTTTGTCGGTCGGTAAACTGCCTATACAAGAGTTTGAATCTTGAGAGGAGTCTACTTTTCTGCCTGTGAAGTGCGTCTTTGGTCGCGTTTCGGTATACGTCAGTGGTATCGTGGCGTGGAATCGTTCTGTCCATCGTCTGTTTAATTACTTCGTCCATTTGTATAAGATTCCTGTCAATTTCACCGTTCGACAGGTTCCTGTTGGTCGGTGAGGAGGCGCTCGAAGTGAGTGCTCTCGTCAGGCAATTGGCAAAGCGTGGCCAACGTGCCCTACTATAATTGTAGGAATGCGTTTGGACATACTCTGCCATTTCTGCAAACTCGTCCCGTATTTGGATTACGGCACCAAGTCCGTAATGGTCACTGTCGTAATTGACGGTCCGTAGACAGTTTCGTAGATCATTCGTTCGTGTCAGCCAGTCTCAGTCGCGAGTCAAGCAGCATAAAATCCAGATTGGAGCCGCTCCTAGGAAACGACGGACTATCCATTGCAAGTAACTTGATTTTGTACTCAATGTTGTGCAGATCCCACCATTGGCCTAGTAGGCTCCCCCTGGTGTTGAGTACATTATTTCTCCAATCACCATATTTGGTATTTCAATCCCCGGCCAAAACGTAATAGTTCTCCGCCGAGTCTAGGCGCAGAAAACGAAAGAGTGTTTCGAGCTCTGTAACAAAGATGTTGGGCTGAGGTGCTTCGGGTGCATAGGCCGACACTATGTACATCTTCCTTCCGTTCCGAAGGGAGATAGACACAATACAAGCCTCTAACATCTGGAACCGCCGTACTTCACCGCTATATATGACCTTATGTTTTATATTCTTACGAATGAAGATAGCGATACCTCCGCCTTGTGTGGCGTTGGGTTATGTTAAGCGATATATGTAAGAATATAGAAAAAAAAAAAAAAAAAAAAACACGAAAACGGAATATATTTTATTTGGTTTTGACTATTTCGAATCTTGTGCCTTATATAAGCGTTTACTTTTTGAAAAATACGTAGCTCAATTGTCCTATAAATCTCCCCTGATTTCATTGTATACTGAACAGCTGGATTGATGTACGTTTCGTATTTACAAACTACAGAGTTGCACGTCAAAAAATATATGCCGAGACGTGCCTAAGTTAATCTACTTCCTCAGTATTATAGAATACTAAGCACTCGTTAAAGAACTCTGACCGCCCTATGAGTGGAATTTTAATTTCACCAAGCCATCATCCGACTGTACCTACATATTATACGATTAAATATGTATGCAGCTATATCATTGCGCACCTCCACTCGACTTATACTCATGTACACAGTTTGTACCCAGAATAGCATACAATTTTTATGCGCCAATGTTACCTTCAGATTAAACTACTCGTACTCCCTACACCCGATGCTACGTGCTTGCGATCGGAAATGCCTGCAGAAGCAACAAAAAGGGAGACTAGAAGATTCCTCATCCCATTTTAATCGCATTAAACCTGAAAATGAATATTGATAATGAAAAGTTGAAGGCAGTTCCGCCATTCGGCTGTGGCATTAGGGATTAAAGCACAATTACGGCTCCCTTCAATTTATCTGAGAAAAGCCAGGACAGAAATTGTGCTGCTCTTTCACTACTCGTTTGATAGTCCTTCTGCATCTTTACTCACTCAAAGCTTCCATTGTGTTGCTAATTCCTCGAATCTTACTCAGTAATTTGCTCCATCATTTGGGGTAAAACAACCCTTGGACCGTAAAGTTTTGCACAAACTGATAAATTCCGAACAATTGTTACAGAATAACGAATTGTCAAGCTGCTTCGCTCGCTTTCATCTTTATTTACATTCAAATTAGTTGAGCATTTGAATTTTGCGTTAAAGTAGACAAGGTGGCAGGACAGGCAGTTTCGTCTACTGTAACCCCTTTTGCCTGTATACTATACCATTACAACGAGTACTATGGATGGCACCATTTTGATTAAGAATCAAATGAAGACGTTTCGTTGAGCTGCTGGAAGGGGGCTGATGGAAGGTACCTTATCCATGTGCCTGTATCGAGATATCCTTGGACTTGTTTAATATTTACAAAGAGCAAGGAAACAAGCAATCATCATAAATTTGAGCAAAATTGATTGCTATCAACACAAGAAGATAAAGGCAGCAATCTACGAATCTAAAGACCTTGAAAGTTAGAATGTAGAAAGCGAAAAAGCCAGGAAGCCAAAAGGTCTACCCACACGCACACAAAAAGTTAAGCTTAATTAAATTACAAAAACCAAACACCACGAATCAATATGTTTTGTCTTTCCCTTGAAACACCGAAACCAAACATGGGTTGGTGAGACAAACCTGGTCAATGGAGAAGTACTCAACACGGTGGCTTCTACATGGTGTATTATCTACTGTGTAATGTTCATATTTATGTTTTCTAATTTAGTCGGATTGTTATGCAAATTGCCGGTTAGAAAATTTAAAGCCATAGTGAAAGGAGGACCGGTGCTAATGAATTTATTTTCAGGGACCAGTCGGGCAGCGGGTTGGCTTCTTAGTGGGAAGAAAGAAAACTTCCAAGTTGAACTCTTGAAAAGGGGTCGGTGGACGGGTAAATTTGCGTTCTTATTTGCTTAACAAAGTAACTAATTTGTTTTATCTTTTCAGTTAGTGTCGTACAAAATCATGTTGGAGGCGAGTTCCTGGAAGGATGCCAGTTAACAGGATGATGGTCTTTGTTCTTTGTTGACCCTAGGGAGCAAAGCACTTCGGACAATGATTTTATGTATGCAGAAGAAGCC
This sequence comes from Eumerus sabulonum, assembly GCA_951905685.1. Taxonomy (NCBI): domain Eukaryota; kingdom Metazoa; phylum Arthropoda; class Insecta; order Diptera; family Syrphidae; genus Eumerus; species Eumerus sabulonum. The sequence goes on along the minus strand of OX645060.1, from coordinate 145,427,358 downwards.
TTGAACGTTTATTCACTGTCGCGGTAATTTGTTGGATGAATGCTACATTAAGATAAACTATTTCGAAACAGATTTAAAACATGGCAGTTTGCGTTCGCATGAAAGGGTCGTGGTGTGCCATATTCATCCACGCTGTACAGTTCATCAGTTGCTTTCTTACGATGGATAACTTTTTTGTTATAGTTCGAGCGGGTTCAAGAGTTTATACTCTTGTAATGTTTATCACATGCAAATAATAAAACTACTGTTTTTGTTATTCCAGTCTACTATTTAAGGTTCGGTTCAGTGAATAATCAGACAGCACTATGTATATGTTGATGTGAATGTGCAGGAGGACTGTAGGCTGTAGATTCCGCGCTGCACACAAGAACTCAATTGTTTCATAGACTTCGGCTGGGCTTTTTTGGCCTACATTCGTACAAAATCCAATCCCCCATAAATAAATAAATAAATAAACAATTTGAAGCAAACCCCAATTTCATCATAAAATCATCTTCCACCGCAAAGCTAATTTTCAGACGTTTGACGTGAATTGTGAGTCACGGGTATCATCGTATAAGATCCAGGTGGCGATGAGATGCAGGAATGGATCCAGGCGGTGTTTATTGGCTAAAGGTGACAGTTGCAAGTTGTAATTGATTCTTTGCATACAATAAGGCTAGGTTGTTGCGGACGTGTTCATTGTTTTTCGAAGAAAAGGTAAGGAAGAAAGGAAAAACATCAACTTGATCGTTCGTCAGTTTTATATACGAGAGTAACGACATAATGGATTGCATTATTCACTACTTGATGATAAGTTTGCTGCTCCGGCTGTCATGGCTTGGAGTGAAGTTGGTACCTACTAAGTTAAAAACTTTTGATCTCCTTCTTCTTTTTCTTCATAGTTGGTTGAAGTCCTTCGCTACTTGTGTACGCCTTTTGAGTCTAGGGCGTCCTATGTTGCGTTGTTCCAAAAGCTCGGATTCGCAGATTCTTCGTTGTCCATACCCTCTACATGGCCTAGCCATCTTGAGCGTTGTATCCGTAGAATCTTCTTTTCCAGATGCCAGTGCGTGAATAAGAAAGTAAAAGGTTGTAACAATAGATAAAGTGGTGCAGTGCCCAGATAATTGATCTGAGGCGAAATAATAAAAGTGTGTGTATTGACAGTTGTAGTTTATCGCAATCCAGTGATACATAGATTTTCGGGAATGAGCTTCATTAAACCGTTCCCTACGTGTAAAGATTTTGATTATTTGAAAACGGTATTTAACACTTATAAAATTAAAAAAAAATTAAATTAAATAGGCGTTTTAATTTTTCCCACTGAGAAATTAAACGTGTGGGCCTTGCTGTTCGCACATAGACCCCGTTTTTAGGGTTCCGTTAAACGGAACCCTATTACTAAGACTTCGCTGTCCGTCCGTCCGTCCGTCCGTCTGTCACCAGGCTGTATCTCATGAACCGTGATAGTTAGACAGTTGAAATTTTCACAGATGATGTATTTCTGTTGCCGCTACCACGACAAATACTAAAAACAGAACAAAATTGACTATACATATACATACATAATTACAAACAACCAATAATAAATTGTTTCGAAAGGTTTTCGATGTCATCTTTCGGTCAGTTCCCATTTGTGAGCGGCTCGTAGTCATCCATTTTTGGAAATCAAACTCAGAGAAAGCGGATAGCCCGAGGGTGCGATCAGCACTTGGCACGCGAACGAGTTCAGCCCGCAGAAGGTCATAATTTTTGTAGTTTTTTTGTTCCTAGTAGCACATGAGGGAGAGTGGTCGAAGAACTCGGTGAGAAATCTTCGGCGAAGTACTCGGAGAGTGATCTTCGGGGAAGAGCTCCGGTACGGTTTTAAGCAGTTCCCGGTACGCGACCGTACCGTGTGTCCTATTGCCTACGTTGGTCGCGGATATCACGTTTTATGTATAAGGTATTGAAATCACAACTTTGCGTGTCGCGATTGGTGATGCGGGCTAAGTCGTTGGTCAGAGGAGTTTCGGTTCGATTGTTCGAACACTCATGCTGCGGTTTATTTACTTTCTTGGACAGTGAATTCCTTTTTTTTTTTTACTTTACATATATTTTTTTTATTTATTTGGACTTTTTTTATTGACATACGGTGTAGGGTAGTTTTATGGAATAATTGTAAGCCTAGATTAAGTTAGGTTAAGGAAATTAAATTTGTGACATATTGAATTGGAAACGATTACGGTGTTTTTATTCCTTTTGCGTGGGATATTTCGCGAGTCTCGTAGCAAATTCGCGATTCTTGCTGCGGGTAAGTCGGCGTGAGGGCAATCGCGTGGCGCCATTGCTCACGACCAGTCCTCGCAGCTGGCCTAGCATCCCTTTCGCACGACGTCGCGGCAGGTGGAGAGGAGCAAGTGAGCAAGAGGAGCAAGCGATCTTGCACACATACGAACCGATACTTACATACGTGCATACGCATCACATACGTGCATACACTCACGCATCTGTACGCTATGTATAAGTATACATACATACATACATATGTACATTACGAAGTAGAGTTGGGTAGTTCCGGACATGTATAGTTCACGGAACTATGTCCAGAAATGAAAGAATATAATGCCCGCACCGCATTTCGTGAACGAATGTCATACATGTGTATGTATGCATTCAGGTCCGGACATGGACATGGTTTGCTAGTTCCATATCGGTGCGATAATACATTTAGTTACTGTTTCAAATATATTGAATGGTCTTTCCAACAAAGTTGTTGGTCCAATATAACACCTAAATATTTAAAACTGTCCACGTGTTCAATCAAGAAGCAATTTTCAAACATTCTTGATTGTTGAATACTATATCTTCAAGAACAAATCGATTACACAATGGTGCATGATAATATAAGGGAAGGTCTCTGAAAACTGTACCATTGATATTAAATATCATGTACTTCGTTTTGTTGCTAATTATTAGTTTATGATAATTAAACCATCTCCTTAACATATCTAGGTCATTATTAACATCTGCAAAACTATCAATTAAGTTAGTGTTTGAGTGGAAAAGGTTGTAAATTTTGCCTTTCAAAGGTTGTAAGAAAAACGAATTAACATAAATTAGAAAAAGGATTGAGCCCAATACTGCTCCTTGGGGAACACCCATATTTAAGAAGTCTATAGAACTGTAAACATTCCTAATTTTCACAACTTGAAAACGGTTGGATAAATAAGAAGAAAACCATTTATAAATGGAGCCTCTGAAACCCGCTTTGTAAAGTTTATCGAGTAGCAAAGTATGATTAACCATTTCAAAGACCTTACTGATATCAACAAATAATGTTGATGGTATTTGAGAAGTTCTTAAACTATTAGATATATATTTCACCAGTTGATTTCAATAAAGCAGTTCCAGTCGATTTGCCACGTTTAAACCCAAATTGGCAATCACTCAAAAAATAAGTATTTTCTAAAAATTACAACATTCTAGATTTTAACTATCCGAAAAGTGAGAATAAAATGTCACTGATTATGTATTTCTGTTGCTGTTTTAACAAAAAGTACTTAGACAGAATATAATAAATATATGTATAAATGGGGCTCCAATACAACAGACATGCTTTTTTTGCCGTTCTTATACATAATAGTACGGAACCCTTCGTGCGCGAGTCCGACTCGCACTTGGCCGGTTTTTTTTAGTATCTGTTATTATTGCTATAATTAAAATAATAAAAAACGAAATTGATTTTATTAGGAAACCTTTTTTTTTCATTTTACTCCATTATCCTGGAATTCATCCTCTGCGTATGCAGTACTAAAGTGCTCGAACGAATTACCACGGACTATAACCAATGCGGAATTTGGTCGGCTCTCGTCCTATCTAGGACAACCACTCATCAGAGTAGTGAACGAACATCAACGACTCAAACCACTGCACTCCGTTCAGGTTGTGTGCGTAACACGTCATAAGAGAATATATAAACTCTTGAACCTGCGCGAGTCTCTAAAAAAACAACAAAAATTTGTTGTGACTTCTAATATTAACGATTTTTTTTTTACATATAGTGCTACCATTAGCATTTTGTTTAGATGATGTCTCAGACTGCAGTGTCCCTGACTGACTAGTCTTCTGATGTCCACCCTATTGAGTTTGAGTATGTCGTTGGGGTGTTTGTTCAGGGGTCGTATAAGTCGTTTAGATTGACGGAGTCCCCGAACGCTGTTCCAAAAGGACAGGTGTTGCAATTGTTCCCACTTGTCTAAGAAGTAGTTTATCTTAGACCCGGGAATGCCGGAGAATGGTTCCGGACCTATATATTTGTCGCTGGAGCCTTTCCTGGCAAGTTGGTCGGCAATTTCATTGCCCTTGATACCTTTATGTCCTGGCACCCACCAACGTTTAACACTGTTTCTTTTGGCGAGGTCTTGTAGGGCGTCATGGCATTCCTTGACGGTTTTTGAGTTCGTGCTGTACGAACCCAGCGCTTTAAGCGCTGCTCAACTATCAAAAAGTATGTTGATGGTCACTCCTCTGATGCCAGTCTCGAGATTCAGATTGACGCATGTTAGGATTGCATGCAGTTCTGCTCAGAAGATGCTGGGGCTCATTCGCAGGGCCTTCGAGATCTTTCGTTTTGGTCCAAAGATGCCGGCGCCAACACCGGAAGCCATCTTTGGAGCCATCCGTGTACCACCTAAGGCCTTTGACGTTTAGCAGGGGATCACTGTTTTCCCATGCTGAGCGGTTTGGGATCAGTATCTCAAATCTCTTGTCAAAGCTGAAGGTGTGTGGCAATGCGTCCGAGACTGTAGTAACCATATCCAGCTCGGGAAGTTGTTGTAATATGGACATGTGGCCTGCGGGTCTACACGGCATATTTGTTCCCGAGCAGAGAATTCTGATTGCACTGCGTAATGCCACCTTTTTGATAAAAAGGTGCAGTGGAGTGAGTCCAATGAGTGCTTCTTGGGCTGCCGTGGGGCGCCTGTGATGCCGAGACACACTAGTCTCTGAAGGCGTTGAAGCTTAACAATCGTAGTTTTTTGCTCAACTTTTGTCCACCATACGGACCCGTAGGTGACGATAGGTCGTACTATCGCAGTGTATAACCAGTGGACTACCTTAGGTTTAAGTCCCCAGTTCTTACCGTAGGTGCGTCTACAGGCCCACATGGCCTTAGTCGCTTTCATGAGTTTATTTCTCATATTGGAGGTTCAGTTGAGTCTACGGTCTAGATCAATACCTAGATACTTTACTTCCTCTGAAAATCCTATGCGTGTGCCATTTAGTAGGATTGAGCAGGGTTGTACCTTTCTCCTCTTTGTAAATGTCTTACTTGGGCTAATAGATAAACCCTCTCTGCCACACCAGTCAGAGATAAGTTGGAGCGCAAGCTGCTCACAGGCAGTGATCTCGCACTCGCCCGTAACAATGACTACTTAGTCATCAGCATATCTGATGACCTCGTAGCCCCAAGTGGTTGGCTTGCGTAGTAGATCGTCGATGACTATCGCTCAAAGCAGTGGGGAGAGGACTCCCCCTTGTGGGCATCCTCTAACCGCCGATACTGTCATTGAGATCTCTCCGCATGTGGCTGATATAATACGGCTATTTAGTATCGCCCTAATCCAGTGATTAGTGGGATGGTCCACACCCCTGCAGGATAGTGCAATGGTGATCGAATCATAGCCAGTATTATCAAAGGCTCCCTCTATATCGAGGAAGGCGCAGATTGCGATTTCCATTTGTGTGAAACTATTTTCAATTATTAACGATATATGTACATAGGTGTTTTATATCTGCCGGGCGTCCTGTGACTGCCAACGTTTTTTTTTGTTTCAGACAAGGTGCATTTAAAGTCATTTGAAGCGACAGAAGGTATAAAAGGACTGATGTAATTTATTGCACTAAAAATAAACAAAATCTAAGACACACCTATTTTAATAATATAAGAGACAAATCGACTATCCTTCTTTCGACAAACATAGCCCCCAGTAGTATGGATTACGGCAAATAGGAAAAAACAACCTGATTGCTTCTTAAGTGGAAAATTGATGTCCCTTGAATAGGAGCCATAAAGAGTGGAAGATTGTTGTTTATCGTTCTATCCTAGATCGAGGAGGCAAATTGCATACTTGAAAAAGATTTGACAAATTGCCCCATGCGACTAAGTGGTATGGCAAAACATTTTGGGTATATGTATTTGTCTATTTGTTTTTGCAAGGAAGCCAGGCTAAGACAACCGGCTGAAATAAATGTACCTTATGATGAGTGGCGCTGAATAATTTGAATTGGACTTGGGGTAATATGTTAAGTGGAGGCAGAAAACGGCCATATTTTAGCACGAGAAATTTAATTGGAAATGTAACCAGTGGAAACCGTATGATTGGAATTGATAAGATATGATTGCTTTTTACTCATCCAAAATAAAGCTGAAGGTCATATTTGAGAGGTACCGGTATTTTTATAGATAAAAATCAAGAGTTACCACGAAGAAGTGTGGTCTAAATGCCCGCAGCCTTATTCCAAATGCTTTCACTCTGTATGACAACAATGCTTTCTCTTACAACTGAAAGCTGCGAAAAACTAGGACACTCTATAGTTGGCAAAAAAATAAACTTTTGAAACACCCCGATTAATCTATCTTACTCGAGTCAAATGGACCCTGCTTTGTCAGATTGTTTACATTTCAAATTTTGCTATGTGGAATATGCTCTTTGAGAACAATCGACTAACAAAAGCCCCGTAGGAGCAACATCTCTCGATAGGTGCTGGTTCGCTAAGTAACGAGAGTGTGCCACTGCAGCCGAAAGCAGAATAGCTCTGTCAGTAAACCCTACTCTCACCTCTTCGGGGTGCTGCCTTGGAATTTCTTCGAAGATTGCAGACGGGAGAGGTTAAATTGCGAGTCTCTTGCGCAGCCGCACAAGACTTGTCGGCACAGACGACTGACGAGGGGAAAGTAGATGTAAGTGAGCCATACAAATCCCTGGACTGTAGCAGCCAGATAAACGACAGTACAAACTCAGTTTTATTATTTTTTTTTTTTTTTTTATTTATTTCATGGCAAAGAACTTATAATTAAACATAATTCAGTATCTATTTACATTAAATATCAATATACAATGTTCGCATGAAACAAAAGATACAGTCAGTTGTCCAAGTGACAAGAGGTAAATGTATCTATCAACTCCAGTATTCACATTAATTTAAAAAACAGTTGATGGGGAAATATAAAATTCACATAAAGATATGTACAAAAAATTAAGGTAAATTATATGTGGAAAAAATAGGAGGCCAATAGAACAAAAATGCCAGACCATCCAAATTTAAATCTAAACAATCGGGTTGAAGAGGGTGTTAATAGTAGAATGGTTAAAACAAAATAGCCATTTTTAATGCCGCGTAAGAAAACCGTTCTCACTCTCTCGGATCCAAGATTCTCGGGTAATAAATTGAAAAAGCGAGGTGCAGTGACGATATAAAACCGGGAGAAATGTGTTTTGTGAATCGGTGGTATAGTCGCAAAGGTACTAGAATTTACACGTAAGATGTAATTAATATGAAATCTCATATCATAAAAACCGGAATTATCGAAGAAAATTTTTAAAACTTTATAACAATATAAGTGCCTTAAAGGAAGAATATCAAGACGTCTGAACAGTTGGTCACTAGGGGTTCTACGATTTACTTTACACAAGATTCTGACAGCATGTTTTTGTTTAATTAATAATGGGTTAATAGTACTGGGATAAGCACCGCCCCAGCAGGATAGTCCGTACTGAAGCTTGGATTTTATCAAACCATCGTAAACCAATTTTAAAACAGACATACTGCAATTTTGACTAAGATAATACAGTTGTCTCACTACTTTGTTTAAATATTGCTTTAGGTAGAATACATGATCTTTCCAAGTAAGTTTACTATCCACAATTATGCCTGGGTATTTTAGTTTATCCACACGTTCAATTGGAAAGCAGGCGTCATTGCAACTCACATTGTTTTGAAAACCGAGAAAACCACTTTGGCATGTTACTAAAGGGAATTTTAAGCAACAAGGTGAATGGTAATATAACGGAATATTATCGCAATTTTCTACTTTTAAATTAAAAATCATGAACTGCGTTTTGCTACTGATCACTAATTTATGTTTATTAAACCATCTTCGTAGAATATCTAAATCGTGATTTAAATCAACTGATAAGTTTAGGTAACTGGTGCCTGAATAGGTAAGAGTTGGATCATCAGCGAAAGCTGTTATTTTTCCTTTGAAGGCTTGGATAAATAAAGAGTTAATATTAATTATAAACAGAATGGGACCAAGAACAGAACCTTGTGGTACACCCATATTAATAGTTTTCGACGAACTAAGACTGTTTTTGATTTTCACTATCTGTTTACGACCTCTAAGGAATGAAGCAAGCCAATCGTTGATGCAACACCTAAACCAGCTTTAAAAAGTTTATTTAGCAACAAAGTGTGATCTACAGTATCAAAGGCTTTGGTATTATCGATGAACAATGCAGAAGGTATTTCCGATGCATTCAAACTAAGATATAATTCACCATTGAACTTCAATAAAGCATTTTCTGTCGATTTACCATTTCTGAAACCAAATTGTGAATTACTGAAGTTGCCATATGGGCATGTGGAAGACACTCAATCCATGATCCAGGTCAACCAAACGACTACTTGTGACTTGTGACTTGTAAATGGAATTCTTTTCTATAGCTGTTACGCTCCTCCTAGATTATCATTGAAAGAATTTGAAAGCCTATTAAGTAATATGAGAGCGCCGTGGCGGATAGTGATTTGGCCTCTGACGGCGATGACACGGGATCGAATCCCGATAACAGCCATGTCATCGAACTTGTTTTTGTTTTTTGTCGCAGCGGGATACTGACAAAACCCCCTGTAGTATAATTGTAAATGAAAGCTTCTCAAATTTCGCCGTTTGGAACCGGCAATAAACTGTAGGTCCCTCTCACCTATGGGAAAATAAAATCACACAAAACATGGGTGATTGAAAGAAGCTCGGCTTTGGTCCTCCGTGGACTGTAACGCCAACATACATACATTAAATAATATGTATTGCAACTGATGCAAGAGGCAAACTTACTTACTTACTTACTTATCAGGCCTGAGATCCATGGAGGATCTGAGCCTGAGCTATAGCTGCCTTCCATCCTTGACGGTCCCGGGCACGCTGCTTCCAGTTGTCAAGACCAAGATGTCTTACATCCGCGATTACTTGGTCTTTATACCAGAGGTTCGGTCTTCCTCTTCTTCTCGAACCAGGAGGCTCGGAGTCGAAGACCCTCTTAGCTGGAGCGTTGATGTCCATGCGCTCGATGTGGCCGAGCCAGTGTAGTCGACGGGTCCTTGCTTTCCGGACTACATCCACATCTTGGTACAGCTCGTAGAGTTTGCGGTTGTGTCCTCTTCTCCATTCACTTTCCTCACAGACAGGACCAAATATCCGGCGCAGAATTTTTCTTTCGAAAGAACCCAAAATCAGCTCCGCTGTCCTGCTTATCGTCCAGCTTTCAGCTCCGTACAGCAAGACTGGCAGAATGAGCGTTTTGTAAAGCATGACTTTGGTCTTTCGAGTGAGGAGTTTTGACCCCAGTTGTTTGGACAAGCCGAAGTAGCAGCGGTTGCCAAGGGCGATTCTACGCCGGATCTCCACTGTGATGTCATTTGTGGAACTTACGTTTGCCCCGAGGTAGACAAAATCCTTAACTACCTCGAAATTGTAGCTGTCAATTGTTATGTTTTGTCCCAGGTGGTGAGCGACGGATTGGTTTTTGCTTGACAGCATGTATTTCGTTTTGTCCTCATTGATCTTAAGGCCAATTCGTTTCGCCTGTTCTTCAATCGCCGTGAATGCTTCCACAATGCCACGGCGAGAACACGTGATGATGTCGATATCATCCGCGTATCCTAGCAGCTGGATGGACTTGTAAAAGATAGTGTCTTCCCTGTTGACGCCTGCCCGTCGCACTATCTGCTCCAGCACCAGGCTGAAGAAGTCACATGACAGCGCATCTCCTTGCCGAAATCCGGTGCATGTTTCGAATGGTTCCGAGGTCCTAGAACCGAGTTGCACGGTGCATCGCGTGTTTTTTAGCGTGGCGCGACACAACTGGATCAGTTTTACCGGGATCCCGAATTCGGCCATCGCCCCAAACAGTGCTTCACGATGAATGCTGTCGTATGCGGCTTTGATGAAAAGATGGTGTGTATCGATTTGAAACTCGTTGGTCTTTTCCAGGATTTGTCGAAGTGTGAAAATTTGGTCTATAGTTGATTTGCCGGGCCGGAAGCCGCACTGGTAGCTGCCGATTAGTGCGGTGCAAAATGGTTTTAGACGTTCACACAATACGCTGGACAGGATCTTGTATGCGACATTGAACAGGGATATACCTCTATAGTTTTTACAAGAGGTAGGATCGCCTTTTTTGTGGATGGGGCATATAGAGCTGGTATTCCAGTCGTCGGGCATGCTCTCATCTTCCCAAATTCTGCAGATGATCTGGTGCATGCTCCCTACATCGCCGCCAGCCTTGAAGAGCTCTGATGGCAAGCCATCTGAGCCTGCGGCCTTGTTGTTCTTCAGCTTCTGAATAGCTGTGCCGACTTCTTCTATGCTGGGTGGGAGGACTACTTCAGCGGCTGGAGTTGGGATTTCCTCGGTCCCTACCACTCTCTCTTGGTCATGCTCGTTAAGCAGCTGCTGGAAGTGCTGCTTAAATATATCCACTATTCCCTGCGGGTCGGTGACAAGATTACCCTCGCAGTTTCAAAGAGCCAGGGTGCCCTTTTTGAAGCCTCCTGCAAGGCCTTTGGCTTTCTTGTAAAAGGCTCGTATTTTATGTCCATCCCTAGACTCCTCGATATCCTTGAGCTGGGAGGCTGCGAAGATTCTTTTCTTTTGTCGCAGTAGTTTCTTCTCCTCCCTTCTTCTGGCTCGGTACTCTTCTCGCGCTGCCCTGGTTTTCCTCTGCAGCGCCTTTTGGTACGCCTCGTCGGTTGCTGCCTTTTTCTGCTCACACTCGCCATCATACCACGGGTTTCTTGTCGGGGGTGGTAGGTATCCTAAGGTGGTTTCGGCTACTTCCTGAATGGCTGAGCGGCAATGCAGCCACATATTATTGGCATTTGTGTTCGACGTAGGCATACCGTAGAGTCTTTCGCTCAGCTGCTCCCTGTAGACTCTGGCAACCTCCGGTGTGCTCAGGCGCCCAATGTCGAACCTCCTCCTGATGGGCTGGTGCAGCTTTCTGACATTGGACAGTCGAGCTCTGAATCTTGCTGCTACGAGGAAGTGGTCAGAGTCGACATTTGCCCCTCTGAATGTTCGCACATCCAGGATGTTTGACGCGTGCCTTGCGTCAATGAGCACATGGTCGATTTGGTTGGCGGTTCGACCGTCCGGAGATCGCCAGGTTGCTGTGTGGATTCGCTTGCGAGGGAATCTTGTGCTACTTATCACCGCATTACGAGCTGTCGCAAAGTCAGCGAGTCGGAAGCCGTTATCTGTTGTTGTATCGTGGAGGCTGTGCTTTCCAATCACTCCGCCAAGGGTGTTTTCCTTGCCGATTTTGGCGTTGAAGTCCCCGAGCACGATTTTTACATCGTACTCCGGACAAGCTCCGTAGGCGTTGCCCAGGAGGTCATAGAAGTCCTCCTTGATAGGGTCTTCAGCCTCGTCGGTAGGGGCGTGTGCACATATAAGGCTGATGTTATAAAATCTGCCTCTGATGCGGATCACAGCCAGGCGATCACTTATAGGTTTAAAGTCGATGACCTTCGACCTTAACCGCTTTCCCACGACGAATCCGCATCCCAGTAAGTGCAACCTTTTGTGACAGCTGTAATAAATGTCGCAATTTTTCTTCCTAATCATACCGTTTCCTATCCAGCGTATTTCCTGGACCGCAGTAATATCCGCCTTGTACTGCGTGAGGATTCCTTCTAGTTTATGAGCACCTCCGGGAGTGTACAGGGTTCTGACATTCCAGGAGCATACTCGCAAATCGTGTTCCTTTTTCGTGCGTTGTCGTCGTCGAGTATCCGTCCGTATATCCGAGGCATCTTGCTCATTCATAACTTTGGGTTTTTTTACGTGGGCGGATTGTTAGCCCGCCGCACAACCGCCATTCTGGTCGGGGTTTTCTTCGCTGCATACGTTTGTTCACCTCCCAACGGTTGTTGAAGAGGCTATCCAGAGGGCGCCGCGAGGAGGCCGTATGTCAACTTGACCCGGGCATTTAAACAGGGATCGTTGCTGGCATCTCGCCAGGTTGAGAGCAATCAACAACTTTACCCTGTATGTCTGAGCCCATGCCCTCCAAGAGGCAAACACCCCGTTGTAATTGCGGGGGACTTCAATGCTTGGCCTACGGAATGGGGCAAGAGACACACGGATGCACGGGGAAGGGTGCTTTTGGAAACGTTTGCGGGTCTAGGTGTGAACATGGTGAATACAGGTACTACAAGTATCTTCCGCAAGGCCGGTAGATCGTCAATTGGGGTGGCCGTGGTGCAGTGGTTAACATCAGCGGCCGTCGAGCGGAAGGTCTAGAGTTCAAATTCGTTTCATAGCCAAGAAAAAGTAATCCTATACAGAAAAAAGTATGCAACACAGTTGTGAATGGAAAGTGACCAAGCGTACTGCTGCAGGCATAACACTCACAGTATGTGGTCAATTCAAATTCATCCCCTGCGTATGCAATACTAACACCAAAAGTGCATGAACGAATTACTAAGAATTATAACCAACGCGAAATTTGGTCGGCTCTCGTCCTATGTAGGATAAACCACCCCTGAGAGTAGTCAACGAACATCTACGACCCACTGCACTCCGTTCAGGTTGTGTGTCAAAACATCAACCTGTGCGAAACTTTCCCTCTCCCTGTTATCTTCACTCGCACAACGTTCAATACGTTATAAAGCCTTAGCCTTGAGTGCGCGTGTGACTCTAAAAAAAAAAAAGGCCGGTAGATAGTTGACAATAGTTGACATAACCTTTGTGCAACTCCCTTGTTAGTAAAACAACATGGAGAGTGAGCGAGGACTACACGCATAGTGACCATCAAGCTATAATAATGGAGATCGGCGGGAGAAAACGCAGGCAGCGTCCAATTCAAACTGGACCAAAGTGGAAAGAAACCTCCTTTGACACCGATGCCTTTGAAGAAGTCATGAAAGAGGTATCTGTGGATGCCGACGCATCTGTCGAGGTAACCTCCAAGCAACTGACACAGGTGCTAACTGCAGCATGTGACGCAGCGATGCGTTCCAGCAGAGGAAACCCAGCAGAAGGGGGTCCCCGTGTCACTGGTGGAATGAGAATATCCAGAGGCTAAGGGCGATATGTCTCAGAGAGCGGAGAAAATCTCAATGTTCCAAAAAATAGGCCAGACTACCAAGAGCGACTTCTTCAATTCAAACTCGCAAGACGTCAGCTAGAAAAAGCAATCAAGGAAAGTAAATCAAGCTCCTTCAAAAAACTTTGCGAGGAGGCCGACATAGACCCCTGGGGTAAAGCATACAGAGTGGTCACAAAAAAGATAAAAAACAATGGAAGTCCGCCAATATCAAATCCCGAAATGCTCACCCGTATTGTGGAACATCTTTTCCAACAGGGACAGCCGCTTGATAGGAGCAGCATGGCGGGGATTAACATAGAAGAATTTCCTGTTATTACTCCAGAGCAGCTACATAACGCAGTCTCCAAAGCCAAAAACAACAAAACACCCGGACCGAATGGAATCCCAAATAAGGCAGTCAAAGCGGCCATTACGGCTAGACCAGACGCTTTCCAACACAACTTGGGGAAATGCTTGCAGGAGGGGATCTTTCCCACACAGTGGAAGCTGCAGCACTTGGTACTACTACCAAAAGGAAAGAAACCACCAGGAGAACCGTCTTCGTATCGGCCAATTTGTCTGTTGGACACATTAGGCAAGATACTAGAACGAGTGATCTACGATAGGTTACTGGCGGCGGCGGAAGCTAACGGTGCATTGTCAGCCAACCAATACGGCTTTAGAAAAGAACGATCAACGGTCGACGCCATAGAAACAGTGGTAAACCTGGCTGGATAAAGATGGAAATGGGTGGAGAAGAATTATTGTGCAGTAATTACGCTTGACATAAAAAACGCTTTTAACTCGGTTAACTGGACGCACATACAAAAGTCTTTTATTGACATGGGTACCCGCTCCTAATTATTAAGGACTGACATCGACTTCTTTAACAACAAGAGGTTAAGGTACCGATGAAGGCGTAAAATTCTACCAAGTAACGGCGGGTGTTCCTCAAGGATCAGTCCTTGGACCTATCCTGTGGAACATCATGTACGATGGCGTTCTACGACTAGAGCTTCCCGAAAGAGTACGAATCATCGGCTTCGCCAACGATATTGCCATCGTCACAGTGGCTAAGCATATAGAGAAAGTAGGGGCTACTGCGAACGCAGCTATCGCTAAAATGAAAGATTGGCTCTCAATTGCCGATCTGGAACTAACAGCCCAAAAAAATGGGGGCTGTGCTCATAAGCAGTCGTAATAATTGGAATATGCGAGCTTCTTAGTCGGAGAGCAGACGATAAGGACCAAGAATGCAGTCAAGTATCTTGGGGTCATCCTAGACAACAGGCCAGCGAGAAGGCATCACACGCAGAACGAGCTCTTTCGCGAACGCTTCCGAATATAGGCGGGTAGTCAGCTCCAATTCGGGTGGAAGCCCTTGCAGTAAAAGGACTAAAACGGAAAATGGATTCAGTCTATCGACTGTGCGCAATTAGAGTAATCTGCGGGTTCAGGACCATATCAGATGATGCAGCGTTCGTCATAGCAGGAACGCTACCCATCGATATATTGGCAGACGAGCTCAAAAGGGTATACCGCAGGCGAACACCAGACCGGCAACAGAACAGGCCTATAGAAGCAGAAGAACAGGTAGAATCCATGGCAATGTGGTAAGTCAGATGGGACACTTCCACAAAAGGAAGATGGACGCACAGGTTCGTTCCCGTCATCGAAACTTGGACATCAAGACCGGCAGGATCCGCATGAATCCTTCTACACTCGTCATCGAACCAGGTGTTTCGTCGTTGTGGAGCTTTAAGGCCCAGCACTTCCGTTGCTGTGCTCTTCAGGGCTGGTTTGCACAGGCTACATTCTTGCTCTACTGACTGAGTGGCGGATTGAGGTGTATCGGAGAGCTTAAGGGACACGCGGTTGGCAAAGGCACTGGCGATCTCCGGCGATAGTAGCTTTCCGACGTCATAGCTTGGTGTTCTAACTCTCCTCCGCGGTGTTCGTGTTATGCGTTGACGTATCTTGGCTACTACAAGATAGTGGTCTGAATCGATGTTCGCTCCTCGAAAAGTGCGAACATCAAGAATAGTGGAGGAGTGTCTGACGTCAATCGCGATGTGGTCAATCTGGTTGGTGATTGATTGATCTGCCGACCGCCAGGTGCCTTTGTGTATATCGAGGTGGGAAAATCGTGTGCTGGCTACAAGAAGATTTCGCAACGTGGCAAGGTCGATTAGCCTGTGTCCGTTATCGGACGTGGTGTCATATAGGCTGTGTTTGCCGATGACCCGGAGGGAATAGTGGATGTATTTAAGCAGCATTTCCAGCAGCTGCTTAACAAGCATGACCAAGAGAGAGTGGTAGGGACCGATGAAATCCCTACTCCAGCCACTGAAGTAGTCCTCCCACCCAGCATCGAAGATGTCGGCACAGCTATTCAGAAGTTAAAGAATAACAAGGCCGCAGGCTCAGATGGCTTGCCATCAGAGCGCTTCAAGGCTGGCGGCGATGTTCTGCTATGGAGCATGCACTTGACCATCTGCAGAATTTGAGAAGATGAAAGCATGCCCGACGACTGGAATACCAGCTCTATTAGCCCCATTCACAAAAAAGACGATCCTACCTCTTGCAAGAACTGTAGAGGTATATCCCTGCTCAATGTCGTATACAAGATCCTGTCCAGCGTATTGCGTGAACGTCTAAAGCCATTTTGCACGCTCATACTGCCAGTCTTGCTGTACGGAGCCGAAATCTGGACGACGATCAGGACGGTGGAGCTGAACTTGGGTTCTATCGATAAAAAAATTCTGCGCCGGATATTTGGTCCTGTCTGTGAGGAAGGTGAATGGAGAAGATGACACAACCTCGAACTCTACGAGCTGTACAAAAATGTGGATGTAGTCCGGAAGGTAAAGATCCGTCGACTGCACTGGCTCGGTCACATCGAGCGCATGGACACCAACGCCCCAGCTAAGAGGGTTTTCGATTCCGAGCCTCCTGGTTCGAGAAGAAGAGGAAGACCGAACCTCCGGTATAAAGACCAAGTAATCGCGGATGTGAGACATCTTGGTCTTGATAACTGGAAGCAGAGTGCCCGGGGCCATCAAGGATGGAAGGCAGCTATAGCTCAGGCTCAGATCCTCCATGGATCGCTGGCCTGATAAGTAAGTAAGTAAGTAAGTGAGTTGTCATTGAGGCCTTTACGAGCATTGAGACGGAAGCGGCTGATATGGGACTGGCGGTAAATGAGGACAAGAGGAAAAATATGCTGTCGTCGAAAAGGACCCGAACTACCGGCGTCTTAGCCAGGGCGCACATATTGTGTGTATGTATGTATGTTGGCGTTACAGACCATGAAGGACCAGAGCCGAGCTTCTCTCAATCACCCATGTTGTGTGTGATTTAATTTTCCTATAGGTGAAAGGGACCTACAGTTTATTGCCGGTTCCGTAGACAATTTTACTACAAGGGGCTTTGTCAGAACCCCGCTGACGAGAAACACCGTGAAAACACGTTCGATGACATGGCTGCGTCGGGATTCAATCCCGTGTCAGGGCTCACATATTGGCAGGTATAATATCGAGGTAGTCAATGACTTTGACATGTAGAAATGACATCAGTGCCGAAACCAAACGCAGAACCGCTGTTTCTTTGGGCTTGGGGGGCAATTAAGAAGCAGAGCCCTCTCTCGAAAAACCAAGGTAACCATCTCGGTCCTGTTTTATTGCGCAGGGACATGAATCTTATCGAAAGCGGATGAGGAGGCCCTTGGTCGTTTTGAAAGAAAAATGCTACTTATGATTTTCGGTCCGACGTGCATAAAAGGGGAGTGGAGGAGAAGGCTTAATAGTGAACTGTACGGGTTCTACAGCGACATGAACAAAGCACGGCGTCTTCGGAAACAACGCCTAAGATGGCTAGGCCACGTAGAGTGCATGGAAATTACAGCTCAGGCCTGGAAGGTTTTTGAATCCAATCCCGAGTGGTGACGCGGTCGAAGACGGCTAAATTGATGGTGGTGCAACCAGGTGGAAGAAGACATTAACCAAATAGGCATGCGGCACTGGAGACTGCTAGCGAAAGACCGTGCCAAATGGAGTGGTTTATTAAAGGAGGACCAGGTTCTTCATGAACTGAGGCGCCGAAAAAGAAGAAGAAGGATTACCACATACCTGCATACCTTTCATGGCATGCAGTGGAAGTGGTTTTCATTCCCAGTGAACACCATGCAAGGACTAGCCGAATAGCACAGTCATATTAAAAAATAAACAGTGTACACTTATAATAGGATGCAAATATGGAATTAGGCACAACTCCCATTAAAACAACAAGCGCACTGTTAATATATCTTCGGATTCAAAAATTTAAGTCTGTATCTAGATTTGTATCTTCAGTTAAGATATACAGATTTAGACATAAGTCAAACTACTGAAACTCTTACCTCTAGCTCACTGAATTCTCTCCTCACTTTGCAGAGAAAAACGAAAAACTCTAATGAAAAAGTAGCATGACATTAGGTCAACAATTGCATTTGAGTGAGCAGAAGCCCACAACAAAAAAGAAAAAGAAATTGTCCAGGTCCTTCTTGCACAGTAGTTTTTAGATTTTAATGCAATTAAATGATGTAATTAAACAATATTATTGTATTCATTTAAGGTATATGAATCCGCACTTTAAATATTGATAGTTCCCCGCAAAAAATAATATCCATATTTGCTCTTACCCTCTTCTACTAGAAATATAACCGGTCAAGAACGGCAGAATTTCTATTCACCCGAGAATATCACTTTAAAACTCACGCAAATTAAATTAAATCGAAGCCAACCCCTTGGTGTCCCATGTGGCACGGAGGACTTTCGATAAATAAATAAAAAATGTATATCAATCCTGTTCCTTAAGTAAATCCAAACAGACATGTCCTCAGGCTCGCCTTGACGTACCAAAAGTAGATTAATAATTTATAACAATCCCTTATTCGAATCGAAGAACACTTTACTGTAATTATTTTCGTAGGAAATATAAGAATTCTCAAATAGCCGCCTTCAGATTAAACAAAAAAAAAATAAAAAAATAGCTCGGAAATAGTAGTTGTAGCGTAGCACTGAGTTGTGTCGGCTACTTTATTGCCGTATACAAGTACTGCGACAAATGTACAGTGGCTCACAGCGAAAATATCCCACCATGGTAATTGACAAATTTTCATTCGATTACTCTTCAAAATCAAGCAAAACTAAACACAATAAACTCAGTTATAGTAGGGAACTAAGTTATTTGCTCAAAAACATAAAAATTAAAATAATTCGATAATAACACACCCCCGTAAAAATATTCCGTAACAAGAACGAACACTGAAATTATCTCACAGTTTAAATGGTATCTTAAGTTCTAAATATAAGGCAGTAACAGTTATTTTGAGTTGGGTAGTGTGTTGGCCTCTGACGCCGGTGACTCGGGATCGAATCCCGACACAGCCATGTCATTGAACGTGTTTTTCACGGTGTTTCTCCTCAGCGGGGTTCTGACAGAACCCCCTTTAGTAAAATTGTCATGAAACTGTAGGTCCCTTTCACCAATGTGAAAATGAAATCACACACAAGATGCGTGATTGAGAAAAGCTCGGCTCAGGTTCTTCATGGACTGTAACGCCAACATACAACAGTTATTTTAATATTTGGTTGGGAAATCTTTCTAGCTGTATAACACACTTAATACATTTCTGCATGTTTTCCATAAGCTTTTTTGTGTAATTAGGGCTAATAGTATTCCACTCTTCCAACAAAATCCTTTTCAAGTAATTTTTTTAGATATGGCGTGTTTTCTTATTTCCGTTTCCAATTTGTGCCCCAAATTGTCTATGATATTAATATTCGGAGATTGTGGTTGAGTCTTAGTCACATGAGGACAATCATAAAGAAGCCATTCTCTTACCATCGACTACCAACCAGATTTATCACATCGCGATCGACGTCAGACACTCCCCCACTGTTCTTGATGTCCGAACTTTCCGAGGGACTAACATCGACTCGGACCACTATCTTGTAATAGCCAAGTTGCGCTTACGGATATCACGAACGCAGCAGAGTAGAGTAAGAATACAAAGTTATGACGTCGGGTTATGACCGATCGCGTCTCCCTTAAGCTCTCCAATACACCTCAATCCTTCACGCTATCAAGAGGATACCAGTGGAGCCTTTGCAAACATGGTTAATGGTTCGAAGACGAGTGCAGGAGGATTCACACAGCGAAGCAGGATGCATATAGGGCCTCGCTGCATAAAAGAACAAGAGCAGCTCGTGAGCTCTACGAGTTAAAAAGAAGGGAGGAGCATAAGCTTCTCAGAAGAAAGAAGAAAGAGCACGAGAAGCGCGCGATTGAGGATTTGGAGAGGTGTTACTGCAGGCGTGACATTCGAAAGTTCTATCAACATATAAAGCGAACATGCCAGGGTTATAAAGCCAGAACGGAAGCCTGCAGGCATGAGAACGGACACTTAGTAGTAGAATCACAGTCGATGCTGAGAATATGGAAAATCTACTTCTGCAGACTGTATAACGGCGATGTTAGTCAATATACCGCTGTCAGGCAGAATGATCCATTTCTCATCGACGAAGACCGCAGAGAATTCCGTATCCCTGACCTCGACGAAGTTAAGATTGCCATATCGAAACTCAAGTCGAATAAAGCTGCTGGCGCCGACGACGGACTGTCTGCTGAATTCTTCAAGGCAGCTGGGGATGACCTGGTTAGGAGCTTGTACCAGCTCATCTGTAAGATATGGTCAGAGGAAAGCATGCCCGAGGAATGGAGTCTCAGCATCGTATGCCCGATCCACAAGAAAGGAGACCCCTCTGATTGCGCCAACTACAGAGGAATAAGTCTCCCTAACATCGCCTACAAAGTCTTCTCTGCGGTTTTGTGTGAACGCCTTTGTAAATAAGCTGATAGGTCCTTATCAGTGCGGATTCAGGCCAGGGAAGTCCACCATCGACCAAATCTTCACACTACGGCAGATCCTGGAAAAAACCAATTAATTACAAATCGAAACTTACCACCTATTTGTCGACTTCAAAGCCGTATACGACAGCGTAATTAGAGACGTGCTATACAACGCTATGTCTACCTTTGACATACCTGCGAAACTCGTCAGACTATGCAGGATGACTTTGGAGAATGCTCGCTGCTCCATCCGGATCGGTGAACACCTTCCCGATAGCTTTGATGTCAAAAAAAGATTTTGGCAGGGCGATGCGCTGTAGTGTGATTTCTTCAACATCATATTGGAAATGATTGTACAAAAATCACTGGCTAATACATGAGGCACAATCTATTTCAAATTCTCATAACTCCTTGCATACGCCGGCGATATTGACATAATAGGTAGATCACAGCGAGATGTCAATGAGGCATTTGCGAGTATCGAGAGGGAGGCGGCGAAAATTGGTATGGCGGTAAACGAGGGCAAAACTAAAAATATGCTGTCACCAAAAAAGGACGCTTACCACCGACGTCTTGGCCAGAACGTTTGTATTGGCAGATATAAGTTCGAGGTAGTTAAGGACTTCGTCTACCTTGGCTCCGCAGTGACCTGGAACAACGACATCAGTTCCGAAATCAATCGCAGAATCACAATCGCTGTTTGTTTGGGCTCAGGAAGCAATTGAGTAATAGAGCCCTCTCCCGAACGACAAAGTAGACTCTATATAAGTCCCTTATCATCCCGGTCCTGTTGTACGGCGCAGAAGCATAGACACTATCAAAAGCGGATGAGGAGGCCCTTGGTCGGTTCGAGAGAAAGTTTTTGCGCGTAATTTTCGGGCCTATAAACGCAGACGGGGGATGGAGGAAAAGATTCAATCACGAACTTTACGGGCAGTACAGCGACATGAGCCTAGTCAGGCGTCTACGGATTCAACGCCTAAGATGGCTGGGTCATGTGGAGCGAATGCACACTACAGCCCCAGCCCGCAGAGTCTCTGAATCCAACGCCGAGGGACGAAGAAGCAGAGGACGGCCGCAATTAAGTTGGCGCACACAGGTGCAAGGGGACCTCCAGACCGTAACATGGCCGCCTTCGTGCTTAATGGTAGAACGCAATTTCTTAGAATTGAGTTCTTGATTTGGCGTTCCCCAAGCATTAGGTCTCCCATCCGATCCGAAGAGATTGAACTTCCTTTCATCGGCAAATAAAACGTTTTTCCAGAATGAAAAATCTTTCATTGCGTAGTTGTAAGCGAAATTTCATTGCGCAGTTGTAAGCGGACTGCAATCGAACCTTTCGGTTTTTTCTAAGTAACGAGCGGTTTCTTCCTCCCTGTTCTACCGTTCAATCTATTTTTGCGTAAAACTCTGCTTAGTGTTTCGACATTGCAGTGAATGCCCATTTGTTCTTCCACCATGCTTGTCAGTTTTGGAGCGCTTAGCATAGGACTAGTCTTACATACATGTGTATATTGTTTGACAATCCATCGCTCATCATGTTTGGAGAATCTCTTTTTTGAACTGGTCCTTGATTTGCTTATTGTTCTGTTCTTCGTCTGTAACCTTTTAACAATATTTCTCGTTGTTTCACGAGCTTTATTAACAATCTTCTCTTAGACAT
The DNA here is from genome assembly GCA_951905685.1 of Eumerus sabulonum. Classification (NCBI taxonomy): domain Eukaryota; kingdom Metazoa; phylum Arthropoda; class Insecta; order Diptera; family Syrphidae; genus Eumerus; species Eumerus sabulonum. The sequence goes on along the minus strand of OX645060.1, from coordinate 145,405,470 downwards.
TTTCCATTATTAATTGATAATTGATTTTCGTAGTTCTATTGAGGTGTAACGTCCCATTTTACAAAACTTAAGTTACCGCACAGGTGTAATCGAACACTGCTTACCACCTAAAATACAAAGGGTAAATAACAAATTGGGTGGTAAACGACTAACAAAGGCCTCTTAGGGATAACGTAGCCGACATGCGCTGGCCCGTAAAATAGCGAGCAGAAGCCACTGAAGCCGAACATCGAGCAGCTCCGCTAGTAAGCCCAATTTCCACCTCCTCGTGGTGCCACCTGGAGATTTCTATTTTGAAATCGCGAACGGAAAAGGGCGAATGGCGAGTTTCCTGCGCCACAAAACAGTATAAGTGTCGGTTAGGCTATGGCCCGGCAAGCCATACCTGGAAAAAAACCAACAAGCCAAAAAACTCAAAAAAGGCATCGAATACAAAAAAGGGACGGATTAACCGATGACGACCCAGGAACAACCAAAGGAAAAGGAAGTATGATATTCGGCTTTGTACGTGGAATGAAAGGTCCCTCAACAAACCACGTGCAGCCGAACAACTTGCGGAAGCCCTAGACTGTTATAAGGCAGATATTACCGCAATCTAGGAAGTGCGATGGTATGGACCGGGCAAAAAGAGGATGAGAAACTGTGATATCTACTACGGCGACTGCTACAATGAAAGAAGACAACGCTTATTCGGATGCGGATTTGTTATTAGAGGTAGACTTAAGCAAAAAGTCTTGAGCTTCAGGCATGTAAGCGAACGCCTCATGACAATCCGCATCAAGGCTAAATTCGCAAACATCAGCCTAACTTGCGCTCATGCCCCTACCGAGGACAAGGATGACGATACAAAAGACGACTTCTACGACGTACTAGATAGGACTACTAGATCGTACTGGGAGACTTTAACGCAAAACTGGGCAAGGACGTCGCCTTTGATAGAGTTATTGGCAAGCACAGTCTACACTACACCACATCCGAAAATGGATTTAGGCAGATAGATTTCGCAACGGGGCGAAATCTTCTAGTTGCTAGCACGCGTTTCCCACATCTCAACATCCACAAAGGGACCTGGCGATCTCCGGATCAATCAACCGTCAACCAGATTGACCACATTGCGATTGATGGCAGACACGCATCCGACATTCTGGATGTGCGAACTTTTAGAGGAGCCAACATCGACTCGGATCGCAGCCAGGTTGTATGTATGTATGTACATATGTTGGCGTTACAGTCCATGAAGAACCTGAGCCGAGCTTCTCTCAATCACCCATGTTGTGTGTGATTTCATTTTCACATAGGTGAAAGGGACCTACTGTTTTATTGCCGGTTCCGAACGGCGAATTTCGAGAAGCTTTTCATGACAATTTTACTACAGGGGGTTTTGTCAGAACCCCGCTGAGGAGAAACACCGTGAAAAACACGTTCGATGACATGGCTGTGTCGGGATTCGATCCCGAGTCATCGGCGTCAGAGGCCAACACACTACCCACTGCGCCACGGTGCTCTCGCAGCCAGGTTGCAACTTTGAATATGCCTGGCCCAGAAAAATTGACTAGGGCCATCGGCATATGTACAACGTCGCATTGCTACAATCTCAAGATATCGCCAGAGCCTATGCCAATTGCATCTCCCTTAAGCTCTCGGAAAACCCTCCATAACCTGCTCAGACCGTACAACACCAATGGACCCGTTGTCAACAAGCCTTAGAAAGTGCTGCTTCTGAAGTACTAGGTTTCAAACCCATGGTTTGACGACGAGTGTAGGAGGGCACCCGCAGCAAAGCAGCAAGCCTATCAAGAGGCGCTGTATAGAAGGACGAGATCTGCCGTGAGCATTATGAGCAAAAGAGGAGGGAGGAGCATACGCTTCTCAAAACAAAAAAAAAAAGGGAACATGAGAAGCTCGCGATCGTAGAGATCGAGAGATGCTATCGCAGGAATGGCGTTCGGAGGTTTTATCAACGAATAAAACAAACATACCAGGGATATAAAACCAGAAAGAAAGCCTGCAGGGACGAAAATGGAAACCTAGTAGTGGATCGGTACTAAGAATCTGGAAAGACTACTTCTGCAGACTGTATAACGGCAATGACGAAACAGACCCCGCTGTCTGGCAGAATAATCCTTTCACAACGGACGATGATAGCAGAGAATTCCGTCCCCCTGATCTGGACGAAGTTAGGAATGCTTTTTCTAAGCTTAAGTCCAACAAAGCTGCTGGAGTAGACGGACTACCTGCCGAGCTCTTTAAGACAGCTGGAGATGAACTAGTTGGGAGTATGCACCAGCTCATCCGTAAGATATGGTCAGAGGAATGCATGCCCGATGAATGGAATCTTAGTATCGTTTGCCCGATCCACAAGAAAGGAGACCCCTTTGTCTGCGCCAACTACAGAGGAATAAGTCTTCTGAACATCACTTATAAAATCTTCTCTGCTGTTCTGTGTGAACACTTAAAACCGTTCGTTAATAAACTGATTGGTCCATATCAGTGTGGTTTCAGGCCCGGGAAGTCCACTATAGATCAATTATTCACACTGCGGCAGATCCTGGAAAAAATAAACGAGTTCCATACGATACATACGATACATACGATACATACTACATACGATAGTATCAATAGAGACGAGCTATATAACGCCATGTCTAGTTTTGACATCCCTGCCAAACTCCTCAGATTGTGCAGGATGACTTTGGAGAACTCCCGCTGCTCCATCAGGGTCGGAAGCTACCTAACCGATACCTTTCAAAAAAGGTTTTAGAAAGGGCGACACGCTGCCGTGTGACTTTTTCAACATCGTGCTTGAAAGGATAGTGCAAAACTCACTGGTCAATACGAGGGGCACCATTTTTTTCAAGTCCATACAACTGCTCGCATATGCCGATGACATTGACATAATTGGACGAAGTCAGCGAGATGTCATTGAGGCCTTTACGAGGGTGCACATATTGGCAGGTATAATTTCGAGGTAGTCAAGGACTTCGTCTACCTAGGCTCCGCAGTGACATGCAGAAACGACATCAGTGCCGAAATCAAACGCAGAATAACTCTTGCCAACCGTTGTTTCTTTGGGTTCGGGAAGCTATTGAAAAGCAGAGCCCTCTCGATAAACCAAGGTGAGCATATACAAGACCCTTATCATCCCGACCCTGCTCTATGGCGACATGGACCTTATTGAAAGCGGATGAGGAGCCCTTGGTCGTTTTGAGAGAAAAATGTTGCGTGAGATTTTAGGCCCGACCTGCATAAATGGGGAGTGGAGGAGAAGACTTAATAGTGAACTGTACGGGCGACATGAACATAGCACGTCATCTAGATAATGTTGAGCGTATGGAAAAAACACAGCTTCGGCCCAGAAGGTCTATGAATCCAACCCCGAGGGGCGACGCGGTCGAGGACGGCCAAATTTAAGGTGGCGCAACCAATTGGAAAAGGACCTTAACCACATAGGCGTGTGGCACTGGAGACTGCTGGCGCAAGACCGTGCCAGTTGGAAAATGTTCGCCATGAACTGTAGCGCCAAAAGAAGAAGAAGAAATAACAAATTAATAACAGTGTAATTAGTATCTGGCAAAAAATCGGTCACTTTGAGAGGTTTCAATGAGTGGGGTGTGAGATGATTTCTCTTATTTTCTTTTGTAATGAAATATTTGTACGTTGTTGTTGTTGTTGGATTATTTAAATTTTTATGTTTTTGAATAAGTAGTAGAGCCCATTATCAAAACCGACTACCTTGTGTCTAGTTTTGCTTAAATTGAAAAGTAATCGTTTGAAAATTGTCTGACTAACAAGGTGGACTATTTTCACTGTGAGCCTCTGTATAGATGTAGATACATTTCAAGATTCCGTGAACACGTTTATTATTATCGACTAATACTATGATGCTACCGATGTCTAAATAAAAATCAAACTACTAATTTCGTTAAAGGTCAAATGCGAAAATAGATTTAAAGGACTCAGGTACATGACGTAGAATTTGAATTTTAAATGTATCGGGCAATGTTTTTTTTTTTTTGTTGTTTTTTTCAATCCCATACTCCTTCCTGTTAGGAGCTCAAGGACTCAACCTAAGATTTCCAGTTATTTCTGTTCCATGCAAATTGTCTTAGTTCGCTAAACGATTTGCCAGTTTAATTTTGTATGGTCCTTTTCGATGCCATCAGTGGTCTGCCTCTTTGACAGGCTCCTTGAGGATTCCAGTTAAGTGCTGCATGCGCTACGTCGTCTTAAGGCTTACGTAGTGTATGGCGTATCCAACCATATTTTTGGGTTTTTGTTTCAACATTTATGCTAGTTTGACCTGTCAATCCTTCTCTGGAATGTAGTTGCAAATGAACTGCTGACCAAACTGGAGAAAGACGGGCTTGGCGTTATTCCCTACGCTGATGACGTTGCCATTGCCACCTCGGGCAAATACCTATCCACATTGAATGACTATATGCAATCGGCATTCTCCATGGTGGCAAGTAGGCACAAAACAATGGGCTCAGGGTAAATTCCCAGAAGACGGAGCTGGTGTTATTCACCAGAAAGCACAAAATTTCGGAAACCTACCCAATTACTTTACTTGGCACTAGGTTAACCTACTCCTCCAGTGCCAAATACCTTGGCGTTGTACTAGACAGGAAACTAACCTGGAAGAACAACACAATCGAGAGAGCAAGAGAAAAAAAAACCGGCCAAGTGCGAGTCGGACTCGCGCACGAAGGGTTCCGTACTATTATGTATAAAAACGGCAAAAAAGCATGTCTGTTGTATGGGAGCCCCATTTATACATATATTTATTATATTCTGTCTAAGTATTTGTTGTTAAAGCAGCAACAGAAATACATGATCAGTGACATTTTATTCTCACTTTTCGGATAGTTAAAATCTAGAATGTTGTAATTTTTAGAAAATACTCATTTTTTGAGTGATTGCCAATTTGGGTTTAGACGTGGCAAATCGACTGAAACTGCTTTATTGAAATTAACTGGTGAAATATATGTAGGATCAACCTTAGGGTCCCATGTGTATCTCCTCTTAAGGGTAGGGCTGCCAACCGACAAAAGGAAGATGGCGGTGAAAGCTTTTTCCGGGGACGCAAGGCGAAAAAGATTCATTCTCTTCGTGGTTGGGTGACCAGGCCCATGTGTATTCTTTTTGCTGTTTCTTTTTGCAAAATACTATAAATACTTGATACCTGAATTTATGTAAATTGTCTAATAAAAGATTAAGATTAAAGATTAAAGTAAATTTTTGGAAGAGATCCTTTAAAAACTGGGGGCTCAACCGGGATTTCGCCAGCTGCACGTGCAATACCAATCATCGAAGTGAAGCAACGAACACAAAACATCGTCTGGTGCCCGGAAATTTAAGTCAAGAAAGGTGAATTGGAAAATCGTCTTGTGCTATAGGAACGAATTCTTTTCTGAATAGAAGAAAGAAAAAGGTTATTGCGAGGTCATCTTGTGTGCTGGAGTCCGAGGTAAATTTCTTTCTATATTGCTTTCTCTGTTGCGCCGATTGCGCCATCTACCCAACAACCATAAAGCACGGCAAACTGACTAAGGAGAAATAAATCGTCCATCGCTTTCTCCAAGGAACTGTCATCACAATGCCCAGAAATAAAAACAAAAACAGTACGGGCGTTGGTCATACATCGATCGAGTTTTCGGATGTCATGCGTGATCTCGAACGTAAAGAAAAGGATAATTTAGAAACGCAATTGCAAAAAGAAATCGATCTCATACGACGAGAAAGTGTTGTAAGGGAAAAGGAAAGGGATATTCAGATGAGGGAGGAATTGTCTCTATTAAAAACAACATTCGAAGAGGAATTAGGGAAACTTAGGAAAGGTCATGGTTCGAGTATGACATTGGAAGATATTGCAGCTGTTGTCCCGGAATATGATGGCAGCGGAGATTGTGACATAAGAATGTGGGTGCAGGATGTGGAAAAGGCATCTGAGAACATGAGATGGTCGGATTTTGAGCAGGTATTATTCGGGAAAAAGCTACTGAGGGGTAACGCCAAGCTGGCAGTTAGGTCTAGGACAAATATTAACAAATGGTCTGAGCTTAAGGAGTTCCTAATTGACGAGTTTTCGGATAGAACATCGTCGGCGGACATTCACAGAATGATGGGTCAAAGAAAACAGAAGAAAGGGGAATCTGTGTACGAGTATTTACTTACAATGAGGGAATTAGGGGCGAAAGGTCGTCTAGAAGATATTTCTGTTATCAGTTATGTCATCGATGGGATAGCTGATACACCACAGAATAAAGTGCTACTGTATGAAGCGAGGGATATAGGGCAGTTTAAAGAAAAACTTAGAATGTATCAGAGGTACAAGGAGAGTTTAGGTGGTGGTTATAGACCGAATGAGAATAGCTCCTCTTATGAAAGGCAAACTCAGCAACGTTGTTTCAATTGTGGTCGCAAGGGTCACAAGAGCGATTCTTGCAAGGAACAAAGCCCAAAATGTTTCAGGTGCAACGAATTTGGCCATAAAGCACCTTACTGTCCCAGTAAGAGGCAGACGAATTCGAACACCATCAAGGGATTCGGTGCAAGTGCAACGAAAATAATTAACGTTAACGAGGTTGAGGTAGAAGCACTTATTGATACAGGGAGTGATATCACGCTTATGCGAAGCGACGCGTACATCCGAATAGGTGCTCCTCCGATAATATTAAAACCTATGGTAGTACGCGGCCTCTCTTCCGAATCAGTCGAAGCTCTCGGATATTTCGAAGCAAGGATCCGGTTGGATGATAGTTCTACTAAAACCAATGTTTACGTGATGTTGGAATCGGTAATGCAAACGCCTTGCATAATTGGCAGAGACGTTTTAATAGGCAAAAATATTAAACTCTTGCCCGAAGGGGTTATTGTCTCGACAATAGAAGAAATTTCGACTGAAGTGTCGGATGTCTGCATGATTGATTGTCAAAGAAAGGGGTTGAACATAGGAAGTTTGAGCTTTAGCGAACGTATCGAGAATCTTGTAGCGAGTTATAATCCCAGGGAAGATAAGTCCACCTCAGTAGAGATGCAAATACTTTTAAAATCGGATGTACCCATCTATCAGCCGCCAAGAAGATTAGCACCCCTCGAAAAGCAAATTGTCGACAATCAGGTGGCGCAATGGGTCTCGGAAGGAATAGTACGACCCAGTTCGTCCGAATATGCCAGCCCCGTAGTTTTGGCTAACAAAAAAGATGGTAGCAAGCGACTGTGTGTCGACTATAGGCGTCTGAACAAGGTCATAATACGGGACCATTATCCACTACCACTCATTGAAGATCAGGTCGATGCACTTAGTAAAGCTAAATTTTTTACTACCTTAGATCTAGAGAACGGATTTTTCCACGTCCGTGTATCCGAAGAGAGCATCAAATACACGGCCTTTGTTACCCCTTCTGGACAGTGGGAGTTCCTGCGTGTCCCGTTTGGCTTGTGCACATCACCCACAACATTTCAGAAGTTCATAAACCGTGCTTTTAAACCACTTACGGACAAAGGGTTTCTTCTAATCTATATGGACGATTTAGTTATCTTGGGGAATAGCGAAGAACAGTGTTTCGAACGACTTAAAGAAGTTCTGGGATTAGCTGAAAGCTATGGACTTAAAATAAAATGGTCAAAATGTCAATTTTTGTGCCAGTCCATCGAATATTTGGGTTTCGAAATCTCAAACGGTACGGTAAGACCGTCCACACAAAAAACAAACGCCATAACAAAATTTCCAGAACCGAATTGTATTAAGAAGATCCAAAGCTTTCTAGGCCTCACCGGATATTTCCGGAAGTTCATAAAAAATTATTCTATAATTGCTCGACCCCTTACTCAATTGTTAAAAAAAGATGAACCCTTCAAATTCGAGGCAACTCAAAAAATAGCTTTCATTGAACTGATTAAACAGCTGTCGTCGAAACCAGTCTTGAACCTTTACGTTCAAGAAGCCGAAACCGAACTGCACACGGATGCGTCTAAATGGGGTTATGGGGCGGTGTTGCTCCAAAAGGCAGATGATGGGAAGTTCCACCCAATATATTTCTACAGCAAGAAAACAAGTCCAGCAGAGGAAAGGTATTGCAGTTACGAACTCGAAGTTCTTGCAATCGTAAAAGCGCTTAAGAAGTTGAGGGTCTACGTGCTAGGACTGCGCTTCAAAATTGTGACCGATTGCGCCGCCTTCAAGGCAACGATGGAGAAAAAAGAAATCTTGCCAAGAATTGCTGGGTGGGCTCTAGCCCTGCAAGACTATGAATATGTGTTGGAACATCGCCCAGGGGCTAGCATGAAACATGTAGACGCCCTTAGTCGTAATCCAGTTTGTGCAATAATTTCCAGTGAGTTTCTGCACCGTGTAAGGACGACCCAGGACAAAGACGACCACATCAGACTTATATAGAACACTCTAAAAAGCGAACCATACGAGGACTATTTCGTCGAGCATGACATTCTCTACAAAGACGATGGAAAGGGTAACAAACTGTTGTATATACCTAGCGGCTTAGCTAAAGAAACAGTTAGATCTGCACATGAAGAGGGCCATTTCGGTGTAAGGAAGCTAGAGCAGCTACTCCGTAGAGAATACTTCATTCCTAAGTTACGAAAGATAATTGAGCAGATTAGAATGAATTGCATCCACTGTATTTTAAGTGAACGAAAGGCTGGAAAACAAGAGGGATATCTCCATCCAATCCCTAAGAATGAGTTACCTCTCGACACGTACCATATAGACCATCTAGGACCGTTATCACCAACCAACAAAAAATATTGCTATCTATTTTGCATTGTAGACGCTTTCTCAAAATTTGTATGGATTTATCCATGCAAATCCACGTCAACAGCAGAAGTCATCAGTAAACTAGAGATCCAAAAGGCCGTCTTCGGAAATCCGGGAAGAATCATTTCTGACCGCGGCTCAGCGTTTACTTCGAACAATTTCAAGGAATATTGTGAGTCAGAGGGAATACAACATTTGCTAGTTACAACAGGTGTTCCCCGTGCCAATGGCCAAGTCGAACGTATAAATCGGGTTATAATTTCCGTGCTGACAAAGCTCACGATAGAGGACCCTAGCAAATGGTTTCGTTACGTTCCCAAACTCCAGATGCTGCTTAACTCCACCTACCAACGCAGCATACGAAGAAGCCCCTTTGAAGTCCTAGTGGGCCTAAAGATGAAGACCAAGCAGAGTTTCATCTCAGCTGAGATGATTGACGAAGAGATCCGATAGGTTTTCGAAGATGAAAGAGATCATATCAGGGAGGAATCACGCGAAAATATCAGCAGGATCCAAAAGGAGTACAGCGTAACTTACAACAGGAAACGCAAAAAGCCCACTAACTACGGAATCGACGACCTAGTAGCAATAAAACGTACACAGTTTGGAACAAATCTGAAGCTGTATCCAAAGTACCTCGGACCATACAGAGTTACCAAAATAAGCCCAAACGAAAGATACGAAGTATGCAAGGTCGGCCGGCAAGAAGGACCCAGTAAAACAACAACTAGTTCAGACTATATGAAACCATGGAAAATGACTGAAAGCGACTCTTCCGATAGTGAGGACGATGAGCGATCTAACCAAAGTGAAGTAGTACCGCCGGAACACCCCACCGGCCAGTGCGACGAAACCCGCTAAGACAACACCTGCCTAGGCGAAAAAACCAGACGTGACCATCAAATTAACCCTTCCAGAACCAAAAAACGAACCTAGCATGAACCTTAAACTAAATAAGACGGGACACGGAGAGCTCCAGAGGCATTAGATAGAATACTACGAAGACGACAGAAGTACAAAGACGATTTAACCAGCAAGCAACATAAGATGACTAAACCAATATAACAATTGTAACAGATGATACTTTTAATAGCACGAAGACGATCCAACCAGCGAACAACATAATATGATGAAACTAAGGACACAAAACGACACCACCCAGTTGCCCAATTACCTAAGACGTCGGCACCATTTTCTATTAAATGCGACCATAACCGCAGTTTCTCGAGGTCGACGAAAGATACAGGACGGCCGAATTTGTAGGATCAACCTTAGGGTCCCATGTGTATCTCCTCTTAAGGGTAGGGCTGCCAACCGACAAAAGGAAGATGGCGGTGAAAGCTTTTTCCGGGGACGCAAGGCGAAAAAGATTCATTCTCTTCGTGGTTGGGTGACCAGGCCCATGTGTATTCTTTTTGCTGTTTCTTTTTGCAAAATACTATAAATACTTGATACCTGAATTTATGTAAATTGTCTAATAAAAGATTAAGATTAAAGATTAAAGTAAATTTTTGGAAGAGATCCTTTATATATAATAGTCTAAACACTTCTCAAATACCATCAACATTATTTGTTGATATCAGTAAGGTCTTTGATATGGTTAATCATACTTTGCTACTCGATAAACTTTACAAAGCGGGTTTCAGGGGCTCCATTTATAAATGGTTTTCTTCTTATTTATCCAACCGTTATCAAGTTGTGAAAATTAGGAATGTTTACAGTTCTATAAACTTCTTAAATATGGGTGTTCCCCAAGGAGCAGTTTTGGGCCCAATCCTTTTTCTAATTTATGTTAATTCGTTTTTCTTACAACCTTTTCCACGCAAACACTAACTTAATTGATAGTTTTGCAGATGTTAATTATGACCTAGATATGTTAAGGAGATGGTTTAATTATCATAAACTAATAATTAGCAACAAAACGAAGTACATGATATTTAATATCAATGGTAGAGTTTTCAGAGACCTTCCCTTATATTATCATGCACCATTGTGTAATCGATTTGTTCTTGAAGATATAGTATTCAACAATCAAGAATGTTTGAAAATTGTTTCTTGATTGAACACGTGGACAGTTTTAAATATTTAGGTGTTATGTTGGACCAACAACTTTGTTGAAAAGACCATTCAATATATTTGAAACGGTATCTAAATGGGGTTATAAGATAATTATTCCATCTCAGTATGCACTGCAATCTCTACCCGTTTTAAAATACTAAATGTATACTCGCACCGATATGGAACTAGCCTAGATTAAGTTAGGTTAAGGAAATTAAATTTGTGACATATTGAATTGGAAACGATTACGGTGTTTTTTTTTTCTTTTGCGTGGGATATTTCGCGAGTCTTGTAGCAAATTCGCGATTCCTGCTGCGGGTAAGTCGGCGTGAGGGCAATCGCGTGGCGCCATTGCTCACGACCAGTCCTCGCAGCTGCCCTAGCATCCCTGTCGCGCGACGTCGCGGCAGGTGGAGAGGAGCAAGTGAGCAAGAGGAGCAAGCGATCTTGCACACATACGAACCGATACGTACATACGTGCATACGCATCACATACGTGCATACACTCACACATCTGTACGCTATGTATAAGTATACATACATACATACATATGTACATTACGAAGTAGAGTTGGGTAGTTCCGGACATGTATAGTTCACGGAACTATGTCCTCTCTCGGACACATGTCCTCTCGTTCCGCAAATTGAACGAAAAGAGTTCCATAGTTCCATTCAACCCTTATTCATCAATCACATATGTACCTACAAAACAAAAAAAAAAAAACATAAATGCAACGAACATGCTTCTCATACGGTATGAGTTATACCCCGTAGTTTTCAAGAAACCCAAAAGTATGGAGATGTGGCGATAAAGCTCGAACAGTTGGTGTACACTGTACAGCACACTTGAACTGAAATGAAGAAAAGAAATGAAAGAATATAATGCCCGCACCGCATTTCGTGAACGAATGTCATACATAAGTATGTATGTATGCATTCAGGTCCGGACATGGACATGGTTTGCTAGTTCCATATCGGTGCGATAATACATTTAGTTCCGGACATGGACATGTTTGTTCCCTCATTCCTTAAAACTACCCTACACCGTATGTCAATAAAAAAGTCGAAATAAATAAAATAAATATATATATAAAAAAAAAAAAAAATAATAAAGGAATTCACTGTCCAAAAGAATAAATAAACCGCCTGAGTATCCGAACAGTCGTACCGAAACTCCTCTGACCAACGACTTAGCCCGCAACACCAATCGCGACACGCAAATTCGTGATTTCAATAACTTATACAACGAACGTGATATCCGCGACCAACGTAGGCAATAGGACACACGGTACGGCCGCGTACCGGGAACTGCTTAAAACCGTACCGGAGTTCTTCCCCGAAGATCACTCTCCGAGTACTTCGCCGAAGATTTCTCCCCGAGTTCTTCGCCCACTCTCCCTCATGTGCTACTAGGAACAAAAAAAAAAAAACAAAAATGCTGATCTTCTGTGGGCTGAACTCCACTCGTTCGCGTGTCAAGCGCTGATCGCACCCTCGAGCTACTCGCTTTCCGTGAGACTGATTTCCCAAAATGGATGACTAGGAGCCGCCCAGAAATGGCAACTGAACGAAAGATGACAACGAAAACCTTTCGAAGATCAAATCGTAACAATTTATTATTGGTTGTTTGTAATTATGTATATGTATAATTAATTTTGTTCTGTTTTTAGTATTTGTCGTGGTAGTGGCAACAGAAATACATCATCTGTGAAAATTTCAACTGTCCAACTATCACGGTTCATGAGATACAGCCTGGTGACAGACGGACGGACGGACAGCGAAGTCTTAGTAATAGGGCTCCGTTTTACCTTTGGGTACGGAACCCTAAAAACTGAAGCTCTCTACACCTTCCTGCAAGCCTTAGGGGAAAAAAGGGGATTCAACCCCAAGCTTACCCAAGGGCTCTGAGGCCGAGTTTAGGTGTTGTATAAGTATAGCTTACAAGTATAGCTTCACACTTGTACATACGCATATGAATTTTACTTGTATTTATACATGTGAGTATATATCAATTGTAACTTAGATCTTAAGAGCAGTCTGCATTAACTGGTACAATAAACAACATCACAGTAAGAAGACTTCTTTAATATATACAACATGGTGTCAGATGTGTGTCATTGAGTCAAAGTCAAAGTAATCGCGAGTCAAATATAGTTGGTTTTTTTATGTCTATTAAAATTGAACCGAAATACGGAAACGTAATGCCTGAAAGAGAGTCTGCTAGTTCTTCAATTGCTCCATTATCATCGGTCCCACCTTTAAATTTAAAAAGCACTAATTTACCAGTCGCGTGGAAAAATTGGCTAAATTTATTCAAAATCTACATGCGTGCATCTAATTTAGAGAGTCAGGACGACAGGAGAAAAGTCGCTCTACTCCTTCATTATATGGGATCGGAATGCCTAGATATTTTCTATTCGTTTAATAAGGACTTGGATACTATCACCTATAAAGAGATTCTAGAAAATTTCGATGCGTACTTTCTTCCAAAAGTGAATATTGTAATGGAAAGATATACGTTTTTTACTAGAAGACAAGGGTCAGCAGAGTCAATCGATGAATTTGTTACAGCTCTCAAAAATCTGAGTTTATCTTGTGAATTCGGAACTCTTCGTGACGAACTGGTGCGTGACATATTTATATGCGGTCTTAATAATAACTTAGGTCACCTGAAGGAAAAACTGCTCAACGAAGGGAAAATAACGCTCGAAAAGGCCGTAGAAATTTCAAGAAGCATGGAAATTAATAAGGAACATGTTCAGCAGCTACAACAACAGCAATCAAATAATCACTTTATTGGCGCTTTAACATCAAGTTCAAACCAAGGTTATCATCGAAATTCAGCAAATGCAAAGAGCAACTACCAACATTCACACACACAGTCAAAGTCAGCGCCAGTACACTCTTATAGAGGTCATTCAACACAATCAAAAACCGATGTGCATTTCATCAACGCACACCAAGCTTCAGCACAATCCAAACGTCATCACTTCAACAGTCAACCCACAACGTCATCATCATCTTCAACCGGCAACAACAATTTATGCAAAAACTGCGGTCAAAAGCACAAATACACTTGTCCGGCAATCGGCATTACATGCTATCAGTGCAAGGGGAAAAATCATTTCGCCAAGATGTGTAGAAAAAAAATTCATGTACGCAATGTTCAACTTCCCACTTGTTCCTCGGATTCGGAGTCAAATTCTTCAGTATTGTTTATTGGTTCAATCCATCCAAGCCGTTTGCATCAACAGTGGAATGTCATTCTTAATATCAACAAACGTGAACTATGTTGTCAACTGGACACAGGTGCCGAAGGAAACGTGATGTCATTTAAGAAGTTTCAATCACTTGGCTATTGTGATAAGCACATAAAACAAGATGCTGAGAAACTTATTACTTTTACTGGGCAAGAAATTAAGTCGATGGGTTATTGTTTTCTGGATTGTTTTTATAATAATATCTGTTATAAATTAAAATTTATAATTGTACAATTTAATTGTAGAACAATTTTGGGACTAAATGCATGCATGGAAATGGAATTAATTCGAAGAATGGATGATAGTTATGTAAGTAGAAGCATAAATAATGTTAAAAAGTGTGAAGTTACCGATAACTTTCCTAGTTTCTTGTCTAAGTACAAAGACGTATTTGATGGATTAGGTTGTTTACAAGGCAAGTGTCACTTAACACTCAAACGTGATTTTGTACCAGTTGTCGATAGTCCTCGTAAGATTCCATATAGTTTAGTGTCTTCATTGAAAAGTGAATTAAAACGCTTAGTTGAGTTAAAGGTTATTAAAAAAGTTACTGAGCCAACTGAGTGGGTTAGTTCAATAGTCTTAGTTAGGAAATCGAATGGTCAAATGCGGTTATGTCTTGATCCGCGCAACCTAAATAAGGCTATTTTACGTCCACATCATTCATTTCCTACTATTGAAGATATCAAGACAAGATTAAGTGGTTCTAAGTATTTTAGTGTGCTCGATGCAAATTCTGGGTTTTGGGTCATACAACTAGATGATCAATCGTCGAAGGCATGTACCTTCAATACCCCATTTGGAAGATGGAGATTTTTAAGATTACCTTTTGGAATTAACGCGGCTCCTGAAATTTTTCATGGTGAAATGAATAAGAGATTTTCCGGGATTCGTAATCTCATAATTTTTATCGATGATTTTTTAATTTTTGCTGCAACTAAAGAAGAACATGACCAAATTTTGCAAGAAGTCTTGCAAAGAGCAAAAGATATAGGACTAAAATTTAATAAGTCGAAATCAAAATTTTGTCAATCCGAAGTCAGTTTTCTCGGTCATATTTTTAATAAAGAAGGAGTCAGACCAGATACTTCTAAGATAGATGCTATTTGTGCAATGCCTAGACCACAATCTGTGACTGAGTTACAACGTTTCTTAGGCATGGTCAATTATTTGGGATCATTTGTCAAGGGTTTGTCTTTCGAAAATACTAACCTCAGAAATCTCTTAAAAAAGGAAACACAATGGCATTGGTCTAAGCTGCACGAACAAGAATTTAATAGATTGAAGTCTCTAGTTTCAAATACACCGGTGCTAACTTATTTTGATCCAAATAAACCTTTAACACTTTCAGTTGATGCATCTAAAAATGCCGTAGGTGCTGTTATTTGTCATGAGTCTAGACCCATAGCTTATGCATCTGCCACTCTCACGTCATCGCAACAAAATTATGCCCAAATTGAAAAGGAACTTTTCGCCATTCTATTTGGTTGCACTAAATTTCATTCATATATTTACGGAAAAAAAACTGTCGTGGAAACTGATCATAAGCCATTGGTCCCTCTTTTTGATAAGCCTTTGCATAAAGTACCCGCTAGGTTACAACGCTTCATGTTAAGGTTGCTTACATATGAGTTGGAAGTCACTTACAAACCGGGAAAGTATATGTATGTCGCCGATACATTATCTCGTGCTGCTTTACCAAATGAGTCACTGACGGAGTTCGATAAGGATATCCGTCTGCATTGCAATTTAGTTATGTCTTCTCTTCCCATTTCTATGTCAAAGTCGAAGGAAGTAGAAATTTGTCTGGAGACAAAAAATGATTCAGTTTTGTCAAAAGTTCTAAACTATCATATCAATGGTTGGCCTGAAAACAAAAAACTTGTAGAAGATTACGTGATGCCTTATTATAACATTCGTAATGAACTTGAAGTCGTTAATAACTTAATTTTCAAAGCAAATCGTTTAGTCATTCCATCAAAGCTTCGTCATAACATCCTTTTACTCCTGCATGAAGGTCATATGGGTATAGAACGATGTAGAAATTTAGCAAAAAAGTCAATTTATTGGCCTAATATTAATGTTGATATTGCCAACATCGTAAGCAATTGTGATGTTTGTATACGTCATCGTTCGCAAAATCAAAAAGAACCGATATTGATGCATAATACTGTCGCTATCCCATGGTTCAAAATCGGGATGGATTTATTTGAATTCAACAAGAAAATGTATCTCCTCGTTGTTGATTATTTTTCCAAGTATATTGAAATTGCTCAATTAAATAAAAACTATACAAGTAATGTCGTTATTACTCATTTAAAGTCAATTTTTTCTCGACATGGAATCCCTCAAATTATGATGAGCGACAATGGCCCACCGTTTAACTCAGAGGAGTTTAAGAAATTTGCTCTTAGTTGGTCGATAGATCATATTACTTCAAGTCCATATCTTCCTAGATCAAATGGCTTAGCCGAACGTTCAGTTCAGACAATAAAAAAAATGCTTTACAAATGCCTTGAATCAAACTCCGATCCTTATATTGCACTTTTATATTATAGGACTACACGAAAAGGCAACCTCGATTCACCTTCCGAACTGCTTATGTCACGTCAGCTGCGAACCAAATTGCCCTCATTGACTAATAACTTGAAACCGAGTCTAGTAAATGTGAATGACTATTGTAAGAAACTAGAGTATCAAAATAAGAGAACAGAATCATATTATAATAAAAATTCCAAATTATTGCCACCTCTTGCAAAAGACCAAAAAATTTATTACAAAAAAACTCCTACATCTTTTTGGCAGCCTGGTACAATTTTGATGGAGTGTGAGCAGCCACGTTCATACATTGTTACAGGGGAAGATGGTTCTCATTATCGCCGGAATAGACAACACATATTGGAACCTAGTAAGGATAATGTAGTTGACAGTGCTAGGGAAAACCATAATGATATCGAAGAACAAGATAATTTAGATATTAATAAAGAAACAGCAGAAAGAGGAGAATCAAACGAAGGATATGTAACCCGATTTGGTAGGCAAGTAGTACCTCCAGATCGTTTCACACACGACAAAGAGTGACACTTACCTTTCTGATTTTAGAACATAAGAATTAACAATAAATCTCTTAACTTAACGAACTGAATTAAATATAGAAGTTGTTCATTTTACAAAGGATAAAGCTTCACACTTACTACGTTTGAATGAAATGAATTTCAACCTATAAACATATGTACCTACTTATAACTACTTCCATGCATGTATATAAGTAAAAAAAAAAAAAAAAAAAAAAAAAAAAAAATTGTATACATATATTTACTTACTAATAAAAGGGAGATGTTGTATAAGTATAGCTTACAAGTATAGCTTCACACTTGTACATACGCATATGAATTTTACTTGTATTTATACATGTGAGTATATATCAATTGTAACTTAGATCTTAAGAGCAGTCTGCATTAACTGGTACAATAAACAACATCACAGTAAGAAGACTTCTTTAATATATACAACATTAGGCTACCAGGGGAGTCAGCACGGTGGCGGATAGCTGAACGACCTATAGATATTTAGGTTAGCTGCGAATAACCAATAAGCAGTCCCCGACCAAAAGCGACAAAAAACGGAGGGCGTGGTGGAAAAAACACAAAAGCTAAGTGAATTTTTTTGTGACAGGGCGAGTAGATGCCGCCCCCCGTAAATAAGCATCCTGTCCCAGGGAAAGGCGTTATGCGACCCATACCGAGGCCTGAATGGATACAAAATTCAGGAACCGAAAGTAGTACTGAGGAAAATCCATTCAGGAGACTGATGGAATTCATCAAAGGGAAAACCAATGTCCATAATGCAATTAGGAGGCTGACTATTGCTAAGGCTTAAAAATGGACATCATGGTAAGGAACAGAGCGTCTAAAGCTACCCAAATCATTCAATCATCGGAAATGGGAGTACCAGCCCCTTCTCCTTCACCGTGGAAACAATTGCCGGAGCCCAAGCGAAAAAGGACTAGATCTCCAGGCAAAGAAGAACCCTCGACACTGTGCTACGCTGGCGACAGGACAGGACAATCGGCTTCGTACGAGCAAAGATAAGAGGTGTACACGTCTAACGCTGTTATGCACCTAGATCCGGGACTTTAGAGGAATTTCGGGGAATGCTGGATAGGCTCGTGGATGATGCCAGAGGCCGTACTCCAAAAATCGTAGCTGGAGATTTCAACACATGGGCCACTGATTGGGGCAGTACGCAAACCAACCGAAGAGGCGAAGCTCTAATAGAGGCTATGTCATCACTAGACGTAATACTGCTCAATACAGGATGCGAACACACGGCATAGGTTCCATAGCTAACATCACATTCGTATCGAGTTCCCTAACGAGAAACGCAAATTGGAGAGTAAGCAATCAATACACCCACAGTGACCACCTGCCTATCCTTTTTGAAATACAGCCTAGGAGAGCCAAACAGGGAGCCTCACCAAAGAAGGCACAACAAAAGGGTTGGAAAATAGAAACACTGGATGAAGACTCTTTTACCTTACCTTTACCTTTAGAGAGTCTACAATAAGGTCAGGGAGAGCAAACGCCGCTGATATTACTAAGCAAGTAATGAGGGCTTGTAATGCATCTATGGTCCGGAAAACGTCATCGCCGGCCAACAGTATACTGGTAGTACGAGGAGATAGCAGAGCGAGGAGACTGTCCCAGCGATCCAGAGGTTTTCCTCTCATCAGAACCTACAGGCGCAATACAGAGATAGACGTAGGGATATGGCCATTAGGAGTAGCAAAAATAACAAATTTATGGAGCTCTGCGAGCAAGCGGACGTAAATACTTGGGGTACCGCTTACAGGACTGTCATGGCAAAACTCAAAGACACCACCAGGGCCTCCTCGACCTAATGCCCTCTCCCAATGAAAAAAATAGTGTCGGGACTATTTTCACCACAAAGAACGATAGAGCGTATAGAAGCACCCCAGGATGAACAGGAAGTCACAACTATCACGCAAACTGAACTCCTAAAAGTGTGCAAACATTTCGAGGACAAAAAGTCACCTAGGCTGGATGGCATTCCAAATAAGGTCCTTAAACTAGCCATTAAAACAAACACGGGACCATTCCTAGCAACGTACAATTAGTACCTAATCGAAGGGGTCTTTCCAGACCAATGGAAGAAACTACGCTTGGTGCTGCTGCCTAAAGGATTTGCCTATTAGATACAATGGGTAAGATACTGGAGAAAATGATAGCCAACAGACTCGAGGTGGCAATAAATGAAGCCGGGGGGCTTTCAGTCGAACAATACGGAGGGTGACCACAGTTCTGAAAAAAGCTATTCAAGGCAAGAGATGGGCAGGAGGCGCAAAGAGATACGGTGCCATAATAACACTGGACGTCAAAAATGCGTTCAACTCTGCAAACTGAGGACAAATTGTACACCCACTTAGAGAAAAGATGGTGCCAGGATTCCTCAGCAAAATAGTTGGAAGCTATTTTGAGAAGCGATATCTTTTCTACGATGCCGACGACGGGGTAGTACAGTACCACATATCTGGCGGAGTGCCACAAGCACCGGTCCTATTCTGTGGAACCTTATGTATGATGGAGATCTGAAGCTAGAAATTGCCAATGAGGCAAAAATCATAGGCTTCGCTGATGATATTGCAATCGTAGTAGCAGCGAAGCACCTGGAAGAAATAGAGGACATAGGGAACGAATGTATCAGAAAAGTGAGACGCTGGATGTCAACAGTCGGGTTAGAGCTCGCCGGTCACAAAACAGAATCAGCCGCAAAAAAGGGATAGATAAATAGATAGGGTTAGGGGGTGGGACAGAGTCGCCTGATCACTGCGGCCACGAGTGGGCCTATTGTGATGTCCCCCACTTACAGTTCACTCAAGAATCCTGAGTTAGTGATAAAACTTAGTAGGCTTTTGAGTGAGCTAGCAGCGATTTCTTCTGCTTCAAGATAATACTTGCCTAGGTGACGAAGACGTGTACTGACAAGGCAGTTACAGTGGCATAGTATGTGCTCTGCTGTTTCTTCGTCTTCATTACACATTCGGCAAGTGTCATCTTGTATGACGCCCATTGTTTTGAGGTGTTTATTAACTGGGCAGTGTCCAGTAAAAAAACCTGTGATTAAACGAATCTGACTCCTCGAAAGCATGAGAAGTTGTTTCGTTCTTTTGAGGGATGTAGTTGGGAGGAACAGCTTGGCTTGTCTGCTACCTATCGTTTGTAACCAGTAGTGATCCGTCGTGTTCCTTAACCAATTGTTTATGCAGCATTTGGTGGTGTTAATGGGTATGCCGCAGAAAGGCCGTGGCATCATAAATGGTGATGCAGAGCCTTTCCTAGCTAGGAGGTCCGCCTGTTCGTTGCCTGCATGGCCGCTGTGTCCAGGTATCCAAATGAGATGAACTCTGTTTGTACTGGCCAGCTGGTGAAGTAGTTGTAGGCAGTCCCATACCAGTTTGGATGTGATTTCAAAGCTCATTAGGGCTAGAAGTGCAGCCTTGCTGTCAGAGAGAATGTAAATGTTTTTGTTAAGTATATTTCTGTTTATAATTTCTCTGAGGCAGAGTTCTATAGCAAATATCTCTGCTTGAAAAACGGAGTTATATCTGTCCATGCTGACGTAGATGCATGTGCCTGTATTTGCTCCGTATACTCCAGCCCCAACGCCTTCGTCCGTTTTGGAGCCATCTGTGTACCACACGTAAGATCCACGATTGAAGGAGGGTCTATCCTGTTCCCAGTTTTGTCGGTTGGGGAATGTGACCATGTAGTTTTGGCTGAAGTTGTATCTGGGGAGACAGTTGTCTGTGAGAGATATCTTTGGGATTTCTTGCCTGTTTATTTCGGTAAGGATATCAGGGTGAAAGAGCCTACGGTTAGAGTCATCCTCCACGATCAGTCTGTGGGCGAAGACCATTGCTTCTTTCTTCAGTTGGAGATGAAGAGGTGGCAGGTCTGTGATGACTTCTAGTGCTGCTGTGGGGGTTATTCTCATGGCCCCAGTGATACAGATGCAAGCTAGTCTTTGCAATTTGTTGAGCTTGGCTTGCACTGATACTTGTTTTGTTTTGTGCCACCAGATCGGCTCAGCATATGTAAGATTTGGTCTGGTGTTTGCTGTATATAGCCAGCGGGATATTTTGGGGTTTGTGCCCCAGTTTTTGCCAGTGAGACTTTTGCTGGTCCATAAAGAGATCCTGGCCTTCTCAATAGTCTTTGTAATGTGAGAGTTCCAAGTGAGCTTTTCGTCTAGAGTTATACCTAGATATTTGACTTCTTTTGAGAACTCCATCGCTTCACCGAAGAGGGTAGGTTTAGTAAGTTTGTGCCTATTCCTTCTTTTGGTGAAGGCGACTATGGTGCTTTTCCTAGGATTAACATTTAGTGCAACCTTTATGCACCAGTCTGCAACAAGGTTTAGTGGTATGTGTCCTCATGCATAGCTAGTTCTAAAGATGTTAATGAGCATGGGGCTGATTTGCGCACTCCCCTTCTGAAGAAGGGCTGGGAAGATGCCATCCTCCCCCGGGGATTTGTAGGGGTCAAATTAATCGGTGGCCAATTTTATGCTTCCCTCGTGAAAGATCGTTCGTGCTCTCTTCCAATCCTCCCTGTTGGGTCTAGTTGCCATGATCTGCGGAGGTATGTTAGAGAGATTTTTTAATGAACGTGTTGCTGCGGCAATTTCTCCTTTTCTTGGGGGATCGGTGGAAATAATGCGCGGTGGTCGCCTTTGTTGGCCAATGTTCGACAGTTTCATTGTGATAGGATTTCCATTTTCATCTTTTAGGGGTACAATACAAATAGTGTTGTTGTAGAATAGTTGTCTGCTAATATTGTAAAGTTTCTTCAGATCTCCATTGGATGCTGTGGTTTCGTCTTCATGTGCCAGCTAGATTCTGCTGTATAAGCAATCGTTAAAGCCAATATGGACATACGGTATTCAGTTATGGGGCTGTACCAAAAAAAGTAATGCTGACATTATTCAAAGATTCCAGAACAAGGTGTTAAGAAACATCGTCAACGCACCGTGGTACGTCAGAAATTCAGATCTCCACAAAGATTTAGGGGTGGAAAGCGTAGCCCAAGAAATAAAGAAAAATGCACTCAGGCATGAGTTAAGGCTTCAACAGCACATAAATGCTGAGGCAAGAAAACTTTTAGACAATATGAATACTGTTCGAAGACTTAAAAGAACAAAACCACACGAACTGGTATAGATATAAGGAGTTAAATTACTACTCGACAGATTATAGATTATATATTAGATTATAGACTAGATATAATAGGTAGATTACCACACGCTAGAGAATGTATGTAGGGGTGTAATGGAACGCCAACAACGAGCGTCGGGGCGCTCGGAGCGAATTTATCCCCCAACGGTCCTGAGTGGATTAAATCCCACTTATGTTCCATGCGCCCCTTAGTTACATTTACCGACATTATCTTTTATTTAGGGATGCCGATAGGCAGAACTTTCACAAAAGAGAAAGTAGTAGGTTAGGTTAGAATAAAATTGCTAATTGGTCCAGGAGACTAGATCGCAATACATGTGATGGAGGTGTTTTTAGTGGTGTTAGAGTCCCACACTACTCCGCAACGCCAGCCGCGGGAGTGTCTTTCGAGATTTTCACCTTCCATCCTAAAAAAAAAAAAAAAAAAAAAAAAAAAAAAAAAAAAATGTGCCAGCTGATCGAAGAACGCCCGTTTGTCTGCCCTTGCTTGACTTTATATGTGCTAAGTCAATGTTGCAATCTCCGCGCACAGAGCTGTAGAACTTCTGGTATTTTGTTAACCTAATAACTTGTCAAAACGTCGCGCTGAGCCATTCTCTGTTGCCTTTTGTTGCTTTTCCTAAGATTTCAGTGACCGCTTCTAGTATTGATGTCTTTGTGCTTTCCCATACATTATGTATGTCGGGTGCACCACCCATTCTAAGACGCATTTGGTATTTCAACTTCATTAAATGAGAGAAATTAAGCTTAACAGCATCTTCTTTAGGTTTGGTGTTTTGAAACCTTTTCCTGTCAAAATTGATTTTGCGCACAGCTATCGACGTTTTAAGTCTCATTTCCGCTAATTATCTAATATCACTTCCAATTTCTGCGCTGCGAGGGTGCGAATCCATCGCTTACTAACACAAATATGATCTGTTTGAAATGTTCGTTGTCGCAGTTACCCCGTTTACATGCGTAGTCGAAAGATCGAGTCGAAACTGAGTTGAAATTTCGACGCAGGTTTTTCTGCAACGTAGTCGAAAGATCGAAGAGTTCAAACGTAGTTGGACTGATAGATAGTATGTATATACGGACCTATTATTTTGATTGTGTTAGTCTTGCGTTGTGTCAATCAGAATGCGGAAAGAAAGAAAAAATTATATCTCACACGTACAGAGACAAAATGTCAGTTCAACTCCTCGACCCAAGTTAACATGAATAGAGTCAGCTCTATTTCACTCGATCCGCGTTTACATGATCCTAGTTCAATTCGGATTCAACTACGCATGTAAACGGGGTAAGTGTCGGGTTGGGTGCGGTTCATGTTGGTTTGTGTACTTCTATGTGTATGAAGAGCGATCCACCAATCATAAGCTCATGATTAGAATACGTTTCTATAAGAAAATCACCTTTCCGTTTCTATACCCAATACCATGCTTTCCAATTATATACTCAACACCTATATTTACTTTCCCTATTCTGGCATTGAAATCACCAATTAGGATCACAAGGTCGTTGTGGCTGATACTCGAAAGAGTTCTATCAAGTAGGTTGTAAACTTACTTACTTATTTATCAGGCCAGCGATCCATGGAGGATCTGAGCCTGAGCTATAGCTGCCTTCCATCCTTGACGGTCCCGGGCACGCTGCTTCCGGTTATCAAGGCCAAGATGACTTACATCCGCGATTACTTGGTCTTGATACCGGAGGTTCGGTCTTCCTCTTCTTCTCGAACCAGGAGGCTCGGAGTCGAAGACCGTCTTAGCCGGAGCGTTGATGTCCATGCGCTCGATGTGACCGAGCCAGTGTAGTCGACAGATCTTTACCTTCCGGACTACATCCACATCTTTGTACAGCTCGTAGAGTTCGCGGTTGTGTCTTCTTCTCCATTCACTTCCCTCACAGACAGGACCAAATATCCGGCGCAGAATTTTTCTTTCGAAAGAACCCAAGATTAGCTCCGCCGTCCTGCTTACCGTCCAGCTTTCGGCTCCGTACAGAAAGACCGGCAGTATGAGCGTTTCGTAAAGCATGACTTTGGTCTTTCGAGTGAGGAGTTTTGACCCCAGTTGTTTGGACAAGCCAAAGTAGCAACGGTTACCAATGGCGATTCTATGCCGGATCTCCACTGTGGTGTCATTTGTGGAATTTACGTTCGCCCCGAGGCAGACAAACTCCTTAACTACCTCGAAATTGTAGCTGTGAATTGTTATATTTTGTCCCAGGTGGTGAGCGACGGATTGGTTTTTGCTTGACAACATGTACTTCGTCTCGTCCTCAATGACCTAGAGACCAACTCACTTCGCCTGTTCTTCAATCGCCGTGAATGCTTCCACAATGCCACGGCGAGAACAAGCGAGGATATCGATATCATCCGCGTATCCTAGCAGCTGGACAGACTTGTAGAAGATGGTGCCTTCCCTGTTGACGCCTGCCCGTCGCACTATCTGCTCCAGCACCAGGTTGAAGAAGTCACATGACAGCGCACCTCCTTGCCGAAATCCGGTGCATGCTTCAAACGATTCCGAAGTCCTGGAACCGAGTTGCACGGTGCATCGCGTATTTTTTAGCGTGGCGCGACACGTTTTTTCCAGGATTTGTCGAAGTGTGAAAATTTGGTCTATAGTTGATTTGCCGGGCCGGAAGCTGCACAGATAGCTGCCGATTAGTGCGGTGCAAAATGGCTTTAGACGTTCACACAATACGCTGGACAAGAACTTGTATCAGTCGATCACTGACAGCCGAACCAGTCGGACGTGTTTTCGACTTTAGTGCAGTGTACCTACAAGCAGTGAAAAAAAATTGTATAAGTGCGGTTTGGCGTTTGTTCCGCGTAATCGGCGATAGCAGAAAAGTAGAGTGCGCGATCGGAGTGGCAACGGTCGGCGGCTCGATTCCCCGTCGGGAAAACATACTTTTTCTTATTAATTTTTTTTCCTCGGTTGCTTCCAACGCTATTGGAAGTAACGGGAAAAATGTCAGGTGATGGGCAGATAACCGTACATCGTACGGCGTCGGAATCGGATGTTATGAAATCATCCGATTTTGCGTCACAAAGCCCTGCTACCAAGCGCAGGAACTCCTAGCATGTCGACGCGCTCCTCCCGTTCCGCTTCGGCAGAAAAGCTGCAAGTCGAGGCGAAGGAAGGTGCGCCATCAACATCACAAGTAGCGCTCCAGCAGCAGGAACAACAGCAAAAATTGAATATGCCCGATGAAGCGGACCTCTCCCAAGGTAGAGAGGTTCGCTACATGGGACAGAATAATCCCTTCGTTCTCCTCTCGATCTCGGAGACGGAGAATGAACGACAGGAAGTCGAACTCGTGGTTGAAGAGAGAGTTCTTCAGCAAAAGCTCCGAGCTGTGAGGGACAAATTGTCCGAAATCCGGCAAACAAAGGAGGTAGAAAAGCAAGATAAGTTGCAACAACAACAAAAGCAGCTGCAGCAAAAGCAGCCGCAACAACTACAACCGCAGCGGGAGCAGCAACAGCAGCCCCTGCAGCAAAAGCAACAACAACAACAGCCGGCGCCGAAAAAGCAGCAGCTTCAACAACAGCCGCAGCCTATGAAGCAGCAGCAACAACAACAGCCGCAGATATTGAGACAGCAGCAACAACAACAGCCGCAGATATTGAGACAGCAGCATCAACAACAGCAGCAACAACAACAACAAAAGAAAAACCGGAAGCGAAGCCGCCGCTCCAAGAAAAAGAAGGAGAAAGTGCCGCCCATATACGCCGAAACCTTAGCTGTGACACAAACCGTGGACATGTGTAAGTATGCCATGGGCTTAGATAATTTTGAGGTTAATTGCTTGCGACCACGCTATGTTATCCAGTGTAAATCAGTCTATAAACATAAGCAGATGAGGTCCTTACTTAAGGACTCTACCACGGAGTTTTATACGTTTACTCCAGAGGCCGAGAGGATGCGGACGGTGCTCCTCAAAGGCGTCGAATCCATTACGGACCCTGATGAATTGCTCTCTGAGCTTAAAAAGTTCGAGAGCGAGGACCTCAGGTTCGTGAGGGTTAAACCATTCACCACGGTAGCAGCCACACGGGAGAAGCGGCCATTGCACTTCTTCCTAGTGCAGCTGACACCCGACAGCAATCTGGAGCGTCTAAGGAAGATCACCACCATAGGCGCCCAGGTAGTACGATGGGAAAGATTACGAAGGCGCGGAAACATGATCCAATGTATCCACTGCCAGAGGTTCGGGCACGCCGCGTCGAACTGCGAAATGCAGCATCGATGCGTCCAGTGCGCACAGAACCACAGATACGACGAGTGCGACCGGGGCGCAGGGAAGGCTCTCGAAAGAGAACAACTTTTATGCGCACTCTGTGGGAACTCGGGGCACCCCGCAAGCTATCGGGGCTGTCCTAAGTTGCAGCAGCTACAGCAACAAAAAGAATCTCGACAGAAGGTCGAGAAGATACATCCCTCGAGGGAAATTCAATCAATAGCCGTCACATCTCAACTGACCTACGCTCAAATGGCGGCAGGTCAGGGAAAAGCGTTACAAATACCAAAGGCTGCTCCCAAAGCCCCAGTGCCTGTTCCGAAGGCACCAGGGGCCGAGGCGGAACTGCTGCCGATTCTGCTCGCCATTCAAGGGCAAATCAGCCAGCTCCAGCAGCAGATCACAGAACAGGCGAGACGAGTGGACATGATCTACCCGTTTCTGCCAAACTTACCGCATCAGTCCTAATGGGTACGCCGGTAGAGAGTTTCTTAAAGATCCTGGCTGTGAATGTGAATTCACTGATTAGAATCGAGCGACGCGCCGTTCTTTTTAACTTGTTGCAAGAAGAAAGCCCTGATGTGTTTCTGGCTAGCGAAACCAAGCTAAACCAGAGGCACGAAATTCGGCACAATCCCTATAGTATAATACGAAGAGACCGACCCAATGCCACTCAAGGCGGAGGTGTCGCAATCTTCATAAAAAATAATATTAAATTTAAAATTATATATAGCAGTGAAGTGCGGAGATTCCAGGTGATAGAGGCATGTGTTGTGTGTATCCCCCTTCGGTACGGAAGGAGGATATACATAGTATCGGCCTATGCATCTGAAGCACCTCAGCCCAATATCTTCATTGCAGAGCTCAAAATACTTTTTCGATTTCTGCACTTAGACTCGGCAGAAAACTTTTATGTTTTGGCCGGAGATTTAAATGCCAAACATAGTGAATGGGGCAATAATGTACCCAACATTAGAGGGAGCCTACTAAGCCATTGGTGGGCCCTGCATAATATTGAGTATAAACTCAAGTTACTCGCAACGGACAGTCCGTCGTTTCCTAGAAGCGGCGCCTATCTGGATCTAATGTTGCTTGACTCACGACTGAGACTGGCAGATACTAACGAATGGTCTACTAACTGTTTACGTACCGTTGAGTATGACAGTGACCATTGCGGATTTAGTGCCTTAATTAAAATACCGGACGAATTCGCAGAAATGGCAGAGTATGTCTACACGTACCCCTACGATTATAGTAGGGCACGCTGGCCACGCTTTGCCAACTGCCTGACGAGACCACTCACTTCGAGTGCCTCATCCCCACCGAATAATAGGAACCTATCAAATGACGAAATTGATAGGCACCTAAAACATATGGACGAAATAATCAAACAAACGATGGATAGAACGATACCACGCCAACGGCATTACGATACCACGGACGTGTACCGAAACGCGACAATAGACGCACTTCACAGGCAGAAAAGTAGACTCCTGTCAAGACTCAAACTCTTGTATAGACGGTTTACCGACAGACAAAACCCGGAGGTCAGGACCTTGAAGTCACTGATTAAAAATCTCCGACAGCTAATTAAAGAAAATTACAAAGTAGCCATAAGTCTGCACTGGAGGGAGGGAATCTTGTGCTACTTATCACCGTATTACGAGCTGTCGCAAAGTCCGTGAATCGGAAGCCCTTATCTGTTGTTGTATCGTGGAGGCTGTGCTTTCCGATCACTCCGCCAAGGGTGTTCTCCTTACTGATTTTGGCGTTGAAGTCCCCGAGCACGATTTTAACATCGTTCTCCGGACAAGCTCCGTCCGGATAGGGTCTTCAGCCTCGTCGGTAGGGGCGTGTGCACATATAATGCTGATGTTATAAAATCTGCCTCCGATGCGGATCACAGCCAGGCGATCACTTATAGGTTTAAAGTCGATGACCTTCGACCTTAACCGCTTTTCCACGACAAATCCGCATCCCAGTAAGTGCAATCTTTTGTGACAGCTGTAATAAATGTAGCAATTTTTCTTCCGCATCATACCGTCTCCTATCCAGCGTATTTCCTGGACCGCAGTAATATCCGCCTTGTACTGCGTTACGATTCTTTCCTTAATTTCCAGATGGGTCTCCTCTGTCGGTGCGTAACACTGGACTATTGTTATTTTACATTGTTTGGTGTTTAAACGTGCTGTTATAATGCGATCAGATATTGCATGCTATTCCAGTAGTGCAGTCTTAGCTCTTCGGCTAAAGTATATGCCGACTCTGTTTATGTGAGGATCATTTAAGTTTCCCATACCTCAATACATTTTTAAATCACCGTTTGCTGTACGCTTTTTCCCTAGATGTGTTTCACCTCATTTCACTTATGCCTAACACATCGATTCGTAGCCTCCTGCACTCAGATGTTAGTTGCGCTAATTTTCCTGATTGGTGGAGTGTCCTTACATTCCGTTGTGCAAGTCGGGCCCGTTTTCGTAAGCCTGAGTTCGTCATCAAAAAGTTCTGCCGGTTTGTTTCTCTTATTGTATTGTAAATAGTTGCAAGTTTCGGATGTCATAGGTAATTGGCCTTTAACTTCCAAAGTTTGGTTGCAGGGATCCTGGCTTAGAATCCCTTTTTAATTTTATTTAAATAAGGCCTCCAAACTTGCCATATTTTCGGTTTATGTCGTAGACATTTCCTACTACAGACAAGATGTTAACGAAGCTATACCGGGCAATATTTAGTGAACAAAAAAGGTATACCTACTCCACACCATTACATACTAATCCGGATGTGGAACACATTAAACTGTTTAAACATTAAAGACATAAACGTCTATTGCTATTTGTGTTTTAAAAAGCTCACAAATCTTATGCAAAACAGTTTTCCTTACCGAATTGGATGTTACATAATATGTATATGTAATTCAATCTGACAACATCCCAATAATTCCAAAGAGGAAATACGTTGTTACGATCCATTATGTTTCTTTCTCGTTCAAAACGCTCATTTGTCAGCAGGCCATGAAACATGTCATGAATAACGCTACTAGTTGTACGCCACCATAAGGTCAACTTTTGAGAAACGTTTTTTTTTTAGTTCCTTGCACGTTTGAAAAATGTCCAAAACTCTGGTGATCAAGAATTTCCTGACATAACCTAACTGGTTGCATTCTCTTGAAAAGCCAACCGCATAGTTTCAGAAAATACCGATTTTATTCGCCGAGTGCTCATTACATCATATTCGACGACCCTTATGATCCAATGGGTGCAATGTCCCTTTGCCTTTCCAAGGACCTTCAGCACTCAGTTTGCTGTGAAACCATTGCACTGACACTGGGAACGTTTTCTTCTTCCTTTGTCATCCTCCTTGCTATCATTATAACGAATTCCCAGCCCCGACCACCAGGATTTGGATTCTATGAAAACAATTTCCAATTCGTAATTCTATATCAACGGATAGAGTCGAGCATGGGAGCAGTGCTCGTTTGCTCCTACGTCTGTGTGTTCATTGCCTCGCTGGAAGTTTAATTGACTGTGCAGAGGTAAAATCTTTGAATCAAGAAAAGGAAAACTTTTCCCTCAAAGAAAGGGCATTGCGATGGTGACACAAGGATGACGATCACAGCGATGACTACTCCAACGATTACAAAATAAAAACGAAGAGAACAGCACCCGTCTCGAGGTACGAGCTTCATACAAAACTTGTGCAGATGCTACTAGTCGTAGAGCTGTAGACGAACGTTCACACCATGCTTGAACAGGAGCTATTCAAGAGTCGTTGTTCTGTGATTCTATAGAACTGCAAAAACGTCATAGATATAGGGTGGCATGACAATCCCCACTGAGCATAGAGCAGCAATGGCTGCTTTGCTCGTAATGAACATTAAAATAACGATACAGTCACAGATGAATGGATTGGAATCCTTCCGTCGGTATATCCGGGACCCGGGTAAGGTTACTCGAGCGATACTTCTCTACCAGCTACCACATAGTGAGTGTTTAGTGTTGGTTGCTTGTTCAATGCGAAAACCCAAGACATGGGGTTAATGTCTCGTGGCATTTCATACTAGAGTTTGGTGTCTTCATTAGGGTTTTCTTCGAACGCACACACTGTCACACATGCAGAGTGGTGCTGCATAATTGATGAAATGTTTATGGTCATGATTGGTATGAGTGGAGTTAGCGCTGGGATGAGATGATGATGATGGTGACGGTGGTGATTACGGTGTCGATGATGACGATGGTTACTCGTCTTACCACCATAGTGTTGTAAGGTGAAGAGAGTTCTGCTGTGGTCTGGTTACGAAACGGAGCAGAAACCGGAGAAGTGCTGTGATATAATATTCGAGCTACTGGTTGGATGTAGGATACATTCTGTTGCTTTTTGTATTGAATTAACTCATTAAAAGAACAGAAGACGACGGGTCCTGGAGAAAAATTCTTGTAAGTAGAAGGAAATACCCTGGGTGATTGCACTCAATCTTTTATTGTTAATCATTCCTCCCTTTTTTTTATTTATGTACGTACATATGTATGTACCATATCTGTATTAAAGATTGGTTGTCACATGTCTCAACAATCTCAGGCGATGTACGTAAGTACCTAACCTACAGAGGTTTAGTAACCTCCGAAACTTGTGTCCTTGGACAGGGATTAACAATTTCTTTAATATATCTGGTATTATTAAATCACTTTTCTGTTTCTGTAATGTGAATTAACAGCAGAGCAAAACTGCCTTTTTGCAAGTCTGTGGCCTTTGTTCAACATAAGCGCCTTCTTAGACTAACAGCCTGACAGCGATCTAGTCAATGGAATACATCATCGATGTAGGGTAGCACTTACACACTTTTGTCGTAGTTTACTTTTGGAACCGTGTTTGCCGCCTCAATTTATTGCAAACACCTTCAACAGGTCGCTTGTTTCATTTAATGACATCATCAGTATATTGACATGTACACGTTTTTTATGGTTGTCCTAAATATCCAATAGGTATTTTTTTTCTGTATTTAATTTAGGGGCTAGGCTAGTGCTAACAAATAGCACGAGGCACTGCGACCTTTAAAGATCTATTGTGTCTACTAGCTGATTAGCCGAGGAACTTCTCCACTTCCTTAATGAAGTTGAAAATGCTTCTCGTACATAGGAGCTGAGAAGATAGAATTTCTCTGAGATGGATCCGCTTTCTGAGATGACAGAGAGCAGCCCTGCAGTCTTTTCGTCCTCAAGACGGAGTCGACACTCAGTTTCAGACGAGAGGTTAATTTTATTGAGATGATATCTTAGGTAGCTGAGTAGTCTTCTGATATCTATTTTAATGGAGTGTTTGTTCAGGAGCCCTTAATACCATTTTGTCCTGGCACCCACCAAAGAAAGACTTTTGTTTCTTTTGGCGAGGTCTTGGAGGGCATCATGGCATTCCTTAACGGTTTTTGAGTTCGTGCGGTACGCTTGGCTGTCAGAGAGTATATTGATGGTTACTCCTTTCATGCCAGTCTCTAAGTTTAAATTGGCGCATATTAGGATGGCATGTAGTTCTGCTTGGAAGATACTAGGACTCATTCCCAGGGTCCGAGATATGCCGATTTGGTCCAAAGGTGCCGGCGTCAACGCCAGAAACCATCTTGGAGCCATCAGTGTACTACCTAAGGTCCTTGACGTTAAGGGATCACTGGTTTCCCAAGCTAAACGGTTTCGGATCAATATCTCAAATCTCTTGTCAAAAGTAAAGGTGCGTGGTAATTGGTCCGAGACGATAGTAATCATATCCAGCTTAGGTAGATGATGGACATGGAGCCAGTGGTTTACATGGTAAGCCTGTTCCCGAGCGAAGAATTCTGACTGCACCACGTAATGCAACTTTTTATTAAAAAGGTGCAGTGGTGTAGGTCCAATTAGTGCTTCTTGGGATGCCGTGGGCAGGTTGGTATAGCGCCTGTAATGCCGAGATAGGCTGGTTTCTGGAGACGTTGAAGCCTAACGATTATCGTTTATTGCTCAACTTATGTCCACCAAACCGTGGACGCATAGGTACTATCGCGGTACATAGTCAGAGGATTACTTCAGGCGTCAATCCCCAGGTTTTACCGTAAACTCGTCGGCAGGCCCACGAGGCCTTAGTCGCCTTTTTAAGTTGTTTTGTAAGTCTGTGATCAAGGTCAATATATAGATACTTAACTTCTTCATGGGATCTTCTAAACTGAAGATCCCATGTTTGTGCCATTTGTAAACGGGACTAAGATTGTCTTATATGGGTTAATCGATTAACACTATCTGCCACACCAGTCAGAGATAAACTAAAGCGCGAGCTGCATGCGCTCACAGATAGCAATTACACATCTGCCCGTAACAATGACTATTAGGTGATCAACATGACCGATGACCTCGTAGCCACGAGTGGTTAGCTTGCGGAGTAGGTCATCGATAACTATCGACCAGAGAAGGAGTGAAAGGACTCCTCCTTGTGGACACCCCTTAGTCACCGATACTGTCACCGAGACCTCTCCGCATGTGGCCAATATAATACGGCTATTTAGCATCGCCCCAATCCACAGATTAGTGGGATGGTCTACACCTCTACACTCAATGATACGAGTTGCGTTCTACCAATCTTTGTTGTACTACTATGCCTTAAGAGTAATTCTCCCTGGTACATTGCACCTATGCCAACGGATCTTCCAGTCTCGACACATTTGTTAAAGTCGATTTCCGGTATGCCCTTCAGCTCTCTCTTCGATGCGGCTTGTATCCTCTCTATCGACTCAAAACGGTGTCCCCGGAGCGGTGAGTGCAATGGTTATGGAATAATATGGATCGAGTTTTTGGCGAAAGGTTTACGAAAAATCAATGCAGTGTGAGACGGTGCATTATCGTGTTGCAGATAATGGTCAAATAATATTATTTGTTAACAGTTCGAACTGGCGGGCGGAAGGAACTCAAAATGCACAACACCATGATCATCGAAGAAAACAGTCAAACAGTCAACATGACCTTGATTTTGGAGCGACTTTGGTGCCTTTTTTTATTCTTGCATTGCCCTCAACACGATATTCGTTTGTTGATCGGTTGTTTTCGGGTCTTAAGCATAAATCCAAGTCTCATTTTCAGTAGTTAAGCTTTTCATCCTGTCCTGATATTCAGAAAGCATTGTTTCACACACTTCAACGCAACGATGTTTTCCAAAAAAAAAAAAAACAGGGTTACCGAAACAAATCGAGAATTGGCGCATCCGAGACCCGAAACATCCTTCAAAATAGTATTGACGGATCCTTTTGAAATACCAACATCATAAGCAGGATCTCTAATTGTTATCGATTGATTGATTGATTTGTAAGCACCAACATTTTGTTTTTTTTTGACTTGAACTTCGTCGGTTGAGGTTGATGGCTGTCTTGGAGGCTCTTCGTCTTTGACACATTGACGGCCTACTTGGAACTCTTTATATCACTTGTAAGCATATTTCGTATTCTTAATAAGGCCTCATAAAAAAGGCTTCATAACCAAAGGCCTTTTACACCATCTTCAACGAAACAGCAGCAGAAAATTATTCATCAAATAATATTGAATGGAAATTCTTTGCTTAACAAATTTACGTTGCTGCCTGCGCGGCCCTAAGGATGAGGAGCTTAAGAAAATCGCCCACATCCTAAAAAGGCCATACTACCATTCTACACCACTTCAAAGTACCCATGGACACGGACTACATCATCCCGGAGAATGTGTTCACTAGGAACTTCGAAGTTGCCTTTCCATCGAGGGAGGAATGGGCTGAAGGGAAAGTAATACCAAAGGACTCGATCGCCCTCTATGCCGATGGCTCTAAGATGGAGTCGGGTGTAGGTAGTGGGGTCTTCTCCAAGGAACTTAACCTCAACTTTCTTTCAGACTCCCAAATCACTGCAGAGTGTATCAGGCAGAACTAACAGCGATAACAGAGGCCCTTGCATTGCTCAGGATCAATGTAATATACGCTAAGGATAATATCATTTGCCCGGACAGCCGAGCTGCGGCAAATTCCCTGTGGGTTTCCCGGCATAGAGATATTCCAGGGAACTGCGCGATCGACGAACTCGCAAAGTTAGGGTCAAGCACAC
Organism: Eumerus sabulonum; assembly: GCA_951905685.1. Lineage (NCBI taxonomy): Eukaryota > Metazoa > Arthropoda > Insecta > Diptera > Syrphidae > Eumerus > Eumerus sabulonum. Next base: position 145,370,815 of record OX645060.1, on the reverse strand, counting down.
TCAGCCTACCTACCCTCGGGTACATAGATACACAAATAAGTAGGGTAAAGCACATGATAAAACTTCAAACCATAGAGGAGACCAACCTCCAATGGAATGAGAGCAATATTGGCTTTATCACCAAACAATTGCCTAGGACGAACCAGGGACCTAGTGGCAACCAAAAGGGCAACCCTAGTGGGTGTCAATACAGGTCACTGCATCTTCGGTATACACGCCGCCAGATTAGGGCTACCCTCCAATGACTTCTGTCGCGGCTGCATGGATGAGGAGGAGGAGGAATCAATACACCACCTCCTCTGCTCATGTCCCTCTTTTGCAAATCGCAGGAGGACCTACCTCGGCGCGCCCTTCTTTGACAATCTAAGTGAGCTAGCAAACCAAAAGATAGCTCAACTCCATCGCATCATTAGAAACACCGGTTGGTTCACAGGTAGCGGAACAGGGCAACTTGATCCAGGTGGTATCACAATGGGCCGATTTCAGCCTACGTGTGGCTTATGCCTACCACAATAACCTAACCTAACCATCATGTTGGTACGCAAACGCGTTACGACCGCTGTAAACAACCCATGACTAATAACAACAATAATATATCAGTATTACTTAAAGACTGGTTTAATCATTAAAAAATAAGAAGACACCTCTCAAGTAAAAGTAGCTACATTTAAGTGCATCTTAGTACAAATATAAGTTCACTCAAGCAGACCATAAAGCAATGAATTTTATATCATGTACTTGAACTGGTAGCCTATTGAGGTTTAAGCTCTCAACATTAAAGTCTTTAATAATCCAAATTAGACCTATGTACGTAATCTAACTTAAAAAAAAAATACATCGGAACGTAGTAAAAAGGGTATCACAAGCACAGGGGGAAATATAAAGCAATTGCACGAAACTCATGTCCCTGAATACCTCCATCTTTTCATGCATCATAGAGAATTTTCGACTAGGCTACGTAATCATGCATGGGAAATTCCTTCCAATTGAATTTCCTCAAATAAGCTTTACAAATCTTCGAAGAGACTTTTGTCAAGAAGAAATGAAGGAAGGAATGGAAAATGTTAACAGGGAACTCTGAAGACAACCAAAAGGAATGTTGCTAAGCAAACGTATGTAAACAGAATAAAAAAAACAGAAGGTATTGCATCATCACCATCATCTTCATCATAGGCATCGCAGTCATCATCATTCAGACAGTCATTCCATCAATGCTTCAATCCTCTGAACCATCCACGACATCAGGCAACAGGAATTGACGAAACGGATGGAAATTCCGAACAAAATCTTCTCCAAGAAAACGAAACAGTGCCTTGACTTAACTATGGATATGAGAAAAAAATCATAAAAGAAATATACAAGTTAGATGAAAAAAGGACGACACATTTCCCTTACGTGGATGAATGTAGTTGATTTCTAGATGAAGCATATAAACGGATCTTCAAGTTGGATTCTTCCCCGTCTGCTAGTAGTCCAGGAGCATTCGTCAAAGGCAATCGTAAATAGGAATTCCAATTGAAAGTTCACTGGAGAACAATAAGATACAAAAGCACGAGAGGAGTACACAAAATGACAAGATAAAGAATTGAATTCTCGTACGTAGATATGTATGTATGTACATATAGGTATGTACATTGCAAAAAAATACAAAACCTAAAATTAAAAGGAACGAAAATAAAAAGATAAACAAGTCAGCATAACAAAAAAAAAAATAAACAAATTCAATTGAATGCTTTAGTCGAAATGGAAATTCGAGATCATTGTCGCTGCAGTAACGGATTTCGTGTATCTAAAACGAAGTTAAGTATATACATATGTATGTACATGCACCACAAAATGGGAAGCAGTACCAACAGAAGGACACAAAATTGGATGCTGATTAGGAGATGGGTCATAGGATTTATTCTGGTAAATTCCTTTTCACAAAATGTTATTATTTGTTCGGGATTTTGTTCACTTAAAGGCTCTTGTAACGATTGCTTATGTTAACGACCGACAAAACAATGAATTCAATAGAGGACGGATTGATGTAGATCCACTGAAGAGCGTATTTGATTTCATTGTGCCATTAAGAACAATCACCTTTTACTTGCTGAAGAGTTTTGCATATTTGAAATGATCAACCAATCCATGTTTGTCGGCAAGGCCCCTTAAGGCTTTCAAATATTTAGATTCTACGACAAAAGATTTTCTGATTTGTAGCTGAATGTATTGTTAAAATCTAACAAAATTCAAACAAAAAGAAGGGAATTATATTTGCTTTAAAGGAATGGAACCCCATAGACTTACTTTTTTATGGTAGTCGAGAGCCAACAATGCCCAAAAATGGTTATACAATGCCTGGCGCTCCTAAGATGCGTCACTTATAAATAGGCATTTACTCAAATTCTACAGGTTGCACGACATAACGAAAATGAAGAGGTAAGATTGCTTGATTTTACATATGATAACAAACAGCTCAATGCGGAAGAAGGAAGGAAGAAATTGAGGGAAATCATACTGATGTCAGCTGCATCGCTGAGATTGTCGAAGAAAAATATTGAGTTAGAAGTGGAAGGTTTGAGCATGGTAATCGACTCTTAATTATTCTCATGCGTGGAGCTTCTGTAAATTCATTGACAAATGATGGAGTCGGTTTTCTTCGATGCCATCATTTTGAAATTAAATTACTCAAACATTAGCAACATTGGTTGCTGGCACTGGATACTGCAGTAATCGGAGAGCCTAAGAAATATTTTGTGGTCAATTTCACCGCCCACACCTGAATCCGGTCAGACTGGTCAGTTCTCCTTAAGGCTGGAGTAATTCAACAATAATATACTCCATTTGCTGGAATTCCCCTACCGTCAGAGCGATCCACCCTATAAAGATTTCAAACATTTTCCGGGCAGATGTAGACTGCCTTATGTTCAGGGTGGGGCCACACATATACACATATTGTGTACTTTTCTACCGCACCCCGTGATAGAAGCATCCTTATGGTACTCCTCAGCTTCCCTATATTGCGAGGAAGTGGCCCCTTACCGTCGTAGCAAGGAAGGCTACATTGAAACAGATTCTAGTTACAGATTCTCACCGTAGCTATAGCTGCCTTCGATCTTTGACGCTGTTTCCGGTTATCAAGACGAAGATATCTTACATCCGCAATTACTTGGTCTTCCTCTTCTTCTCGAACCAGGAGCCTCGGCGTCGAAGACCCTCTTAGCTGGAGCGTTGATGTCCATGCGCTTGATGTGGCCGAGCCAGTATAGTCGACAGATATTTACCTTCCGGTATACATCCACATCTTTGTACAGCTCGTAGAGTTCGCGGTTGTATCTTCTCCTCCATTCACCTTCCTCACAGACAAGACCAAATATCCGGCGCAGAATTTTTCTTTTGAAAGAACCCAAAATCAGCTCCGCTGTCCTGCTTATCATCCAGCTTTCGGCTTCGTACAACAAGACTGGCAGTATGAGCGTTTTGTAAAGCATGACTTTGGTCCTTCGAGTGAGGAGTTTTGACCCCAGTTTTTTTGACAAGCCGAAGTAGCAGCGGTTGCCAAGGGCGATTCTATGCCGGATCTCCACTGTGCTGTCATTTGTGGAATTTACGTTTGCCCCGAGGTAGACAAACTCCTTAACTACCTCGAAATTGTAGCTGTCAATTGTTATATTTTGTCCCAGGTGGTGAGCGACAGTTCTGTTTTTGCTTGACAGCATGTACTTCGTCTTACCCTCATTGACCTTAAGAGCAACTCGTTTCGCCTGTTCTTCAATCGCCGGGAATGCTTCCACAATGCCACGGCGAGAACACGCGATGATGTCGATATCATCCGCGTATCCTAGCAGCTGGACGGACTTGTAGAAGATAGTGCCTTCCCTGTTGACGCCTGCCCGTCGCACTATTTGCTCCAGCACCAGGTTGAAGAAGTCACATGACAGCGCATCTCCTTGCCGAAATCCGGTTCATGTTTCAAATGGTTCCGAAGTCCTAGAACCGAGTTGCACGGTGGCGCGACACAACTGGATCAGTTTTCCCGGGATCCCGAATTCGGCCATCGCACCAAACACTCCTTGGATGCTGTCGTATGCGGTCTTGAAATGGATGAGATATTAAGATATTTACTACAAAAAATTCAGGCTCGTGACTTAGCTGAGGCAGGCGGATAGAAGCTCGTACTAGACCATTACGAACCAGGCTTCTGGTCTACGGTGATATCCTGCGACTGTTTCGCAAGCGGAGAAGCAAGACAACTAAAACCGCGGCGGAGTAGTAGAAGTTAATTTCAAGAATCTCCAGCGACATTCTTACAGTCCATTATATCCATCGCTGGGACACTAGGACACCCATGTCGAAGTCGAAATAGGAATCCGTCGCAAATTTCAAAAAGCCGACTTAGGGAAGTTTCTGTTAGAAAGCAAGGGACCATCGCCTCCACCAGAGCAGGGGACTACATAAGACTACATAAGACTAGTCTATCATGTGAAGTGAGGAAAGAAGGTTCCTTTTTGAATGTAAATAATTTAATCTTTTGTCCAACCTAGAGGAATCAGCCGTTGCAGCATAATGTGTTTCCCGCTCGTCAGTCTTTCAGTCTCTCTTGTAGATTTCCGGCTTGTTTTGGATGAGATCAATAAGCTTACTCGAATCCTCTGGAATGAACACCCTAGGCCCCTAGCAAAACCTGAAAACTTCTCAGATTTCGTCAAGCCTACACGAGGCTAAGGCAAGGGAGCCAAAATCTCAGTTCTTATTATTCATCATTTATCAGGATACTTCTGTGCAAAACTGTGTCCAAATTGGCGAAATGTCTCATTGGAAAACAATTTCAAATGTATCGCTATTGATGCATTTTGAAGCCAGATCACCGTTTATAACCCAAACAAGCTTATAGACAGTATTTCAATATTTTTTTGTTAACGTCCATTTTAACTTTCAATCCATTCAAAATTTATTACATTCTGGTCATTTGGAAACGTTTCTAGATGTCTATACCACACGAAACTTCATTGTATATGTACATATATGTATGTACATAGGTACATATGTATATACGGATAAGTATATGTATGGCCTTTTAAATTCCAAATTCTATTGTATTAAAATGTGTCATCTGAAGACATATCGACACGGGAGTTGGGAGCTAGTCTATATGGGCGGGCTCGTGCTTGTCTTCGACGCTGCGTAGCGTCTACTTTTAGCAGATATGGAAGAAAAAGAAAGAGCAATCCGTAAAGAAACAGGCAGATGGCAAAAATAGTTCTTAGCTGATCATTCGACATACGATGTTTGTATCTAAAAAATAATTTCCGATTGACATTTATTTGTAGAAATAATAAAACATGCTTACTATAACCGATTGAAGGAACAAAAGAGATTAGTTTACTTGTCCTTGTCACTTAATGTTCGTGTAGAAAATGAAATGAATTCCTCCCAAACACATTTTTAGAGCGGGCAAGTCAAATACTAGTTTATACATACGTTCCATATCCACCCCGAAAGAACTTATCTCTCTCTATTTAGCAAGCAACAAGCCAATAAATTACGAAAATTGATCAGGATAAAGACATGTAATTCCTTAAATGATTACTTCTACTGGAACAATTTCATCCTTCTCAGCTCCTACGAGTGCAGTGCAATCAGTAAGCGTCCAAGGGTATTGTTTCCAATCGTACTGCGCTTCCCAATCATTTCCCTCACTTTCATCGTCTTCATTTAAAGGGTGAAAATCCCATAGCTACCAGGGATTTAATGTTCCTCATTCTCCTATTATGCTTTTTTTTTGACTTGTTCGTACGTTCGTTCTTTGTTCGCTAGAAAACAAGAAAATGAAGAATCGACAGATAGAAAAAAAGGCTTAAGAACGAGACGGACTGGGTGAACGAGCTGCAGTTTGCCCCGCATGAAGACAGCAAAAGTAGTTCGAGCTGAAGATTGAGAAATCCCAAAGAGGATGATGCAAACATCCAACATGTAAAAATAGTAGAATGAGCAAAAAAATAAATAGAGTAGACCAACGAAGTAAGAAGGACGATAAAGTAGACTGAATAAGGACACAGATGAAAGTCGTGGTTTTGTCAGTGCAGGCGGTAACTGCAGTCAGAATCGAAATGTGAAAAAGTAAGTGCCACAGCCACAGGAAGAGCAAGTGCAACGAGAATTTATGAGAATGGAAAATGGTAAATTCAATTTACTTGATAGGATCAATTTTTCTAAAATTTCCCTTCCTTAAATTCCCCCGTTCTCTCTCCACCTCTTTAAATTTAGACGTTATTCTGGAAACTTTATTTTTCCCACACGATGAAGATGCTTACAATAAATGCATTCATGGCGAATGATGCTCTGATTGGGTCGGGGAGGTTGAATCGTCGGCTGTGCTGTGCCAAGTGGGTAAAGTATACATAATAATATAATAGACATGCGATTGTGGTCAGCAGAGGATACATATGAGGGGCTACAATCGACAGTGAAGGATTGCTACTTAAATAAGTGAAGCAACACCGTTTTCACAAGTTAAGCTTTTTTATATACAAGAGATATGTACACAAAGATGGTATACCGATGACACTTATACCACAATATTTAATGAAGACTTCAACGTGGCAATAGAACGTTTCTCTGAATATTGAAATGTCTGCAGGATGGCGGTACAGTCTATGAAGGAGTAGAGCCTAGTTTCTCCGAATCACCTTCATACAAGAGACAATTTGTTAACACTTGTTATTGTATTGAAAAAATAAAACGGGTAGAAGGTTGAAAGTGAAGTGAATATAAAGGATGTCGGTCTTATATGTACATATATTTGCTCTTCTTATGAGAAAATATTGAGTTACGTAGAGAGTTACACGAATAGTTAGGTTAGGTTAGGTAAGTGGGTGCCGTATAGATGAATGGTCAGGGCTCATTTAGACTACGAGGAGTCCCTTCTGCCCAGTTAAACACCTAAGCCCGTACAAACCTAAACATTTTCCGTTGAGCTGAATAACTTAGATGAAAATAAAAATCCTAGCAGTTTGTTCAGCCCAATGTCATCCACCTCTTCTAGTCCCGAAATTAAGTGACTTCCAAGCAATATTTTCTTTTTTTTTTGGGCTAATGCTGGGCGTTCAAACAGTAGGTGACGATTGGATTCAATTTCCTCTTCGTCCCAACAGCTTCTGCAGAAGTCACTGGCTGGCCTAGTCTGGCTGCATGTTAGAATAACATGCAGTGCCCAGTGAGGGCACCGACAACAAATCGAATATTCCTACTACCGAACTTTAGCAGAATTTTTGATGTTGCCGTTGCGCATGTACCTAATTGATATCATCGCTTATTGGCCTTCATTATTCGCTCCACCTCTATTTCCCTTTATAGCGTACTAAGTAGCGTTTTAGCTTCAGTTGCAAAGTTTGCGCCTGATCCTAATCTAGCTAGATCGTCCACCTTTTTATTCCTGAAGATATTTACATTACCTGGCACCCAGTAGGGTCACCTTGTTGACATCTGATAACTCCTCCAGCCTCTCACCCAGTAGGGTCACCTTGTTGACATCTGATAACTCCTCCGGCCTCTCTTTGCAGAGTTTGACGAGTTTGGATCTTATCCATGCTGCCTGCAGAGCCTGGCTGTCAAAATAGGTGTTAATCCTTTTTCCTGAGAAATCCTCGCTAAGAATCAGGTCTGTCGCCTGCTTGATTGCGAAAAGTTCAGCTTGGAAGACGCTGCAGCCATTATCAAGTCTATATGAGCGATGTATTTCACGAGATTCAAAATAGACCTCGGCCTCTGTGCCGGTATCCATTTTGGACCCGTCGGTGTAGATTGCCAGTTCATTTCCCGTGTGTACCATACCACAGGTCCATTCTTCCCTGAAGGGAATTCTGATAGAGAAACAGGTGATGTAGTCCGTTTCGATTCTGAAGCTCGAAGACTGATGCGTGGCCATGGGGACTCCTCGCCCCGAGACGGGATTCCTGTAATCTTAGCGCAATCCTGGCTGCGATGCTCTCTCAGTATACGTCCAAGGGTGGGAGGTTCAGCATTATTTCAAGAGCCGCCGTTGATGTGGACTTCATAGTTCCCGTCACCGCCAGACAACCTGCCCTCTGAACCTTTTAAGCACTTTGAAGATGGCATTTCTTTTTAAGTTCCCTCCACCAGACAACCGAAATATAGACCAGAATAGGTCTTACCACCGCAGTGTGCAACCAATATACCACTTTCGGTTTAAAGTCCCAGGTTTTTCCAAAAGCTACTCTGCTTTCCAGCTAAGCTTGGAGTCTAGGAATATGCCAAAGTATTTGGCAAATTTTCTGGGGATCAGATCGATACCATTCATACTGGAGTAAATGAATCTTAGATAAGATCTCCTCCCTGTGAAGATAACTATTTCGGTACTCCCAGGCCTTATCCCTAGACCCAGTTATTAACTAATAGCAGTGCATAACTTAGTATTTCGCTGAAGAATTGAGGAAACCTCCCAGATATCAGAATGGCAATGTCGTCAGAATAGGCCGTGAAGTTAAAACCACGTGCCTCCAGAATTTTTACTATTCCGTCGAGTCATAGGAGAGGTGATAGAAAGTCACATTGCGGTGTACCCCTATTTACCTTCACCCTTCCGCTTACTCCACTTATTGCCGAGTTTATTATACGAGTACACAGCATTTGCTCAATCCAACTGGATATTTCCGAGTATATTTGGGACATATGAAGGCTGGACATTATTGCCTCAGTACTGACGTTGTTAAAGGCACCCTCAATGTCTAGAAAGCCACCTAGAGTACATTTTTTGACACTGAGTGCCGTTTCTATCGTACAGACTACCTTTTCAACCGCAGCATCTGCTGATGTACGCGTTGTGTGATTGTAACAGATAGCTGTCACCAATCTCATCCCTTAAGTTCTAGCGTTTTTTATAAGGAAGGAGGATAGACTTATTAGTCTATAATCTATAATCCTTTGCAGTACCATGGTTGACCTTACCCGACTTGGGTACGAAAACCACCCTAACTTCCCTCCACGCTTGTGGAACATATCCCATCATGAGACATCAGGAGTGAATAGCTTCACATGATTCCTGCAGTATTATCGGTTATATGCCATCCATTCCTGAAACCTTATAGAGGTCAAATGAATTGACTGCCCATAGGATGTTTTTCTCCGTGACATTCTTGTCGATTGTTTCAGGTTCGTTACATTCTCTTTGCAACGCGTCTACCGAAAGTTCCTGAGTTCTCTCAGCTTGGGAAATGACGTTTTAATAGAGCATCGAGCACGCAAGGGAGTCGGTACGAATAAAGAATGAATCTCTAAATTTCACAGTATGCTCGAAGGTAGACTTCAGAGTACACTACTACCGACATTAGTTTTATTCAAATACTTCAATTACCCTTTGAACTTTATAACCTGAATTTTATTATACGAAATATTAGGAGCTAAGTAAGTTTAACACTATTCAATAAGGCCTTCACGAAAGTTCATATCAAACAATAAATGCCGAAGGGATACGCAACCTTTTTCTATGTTCCTAGGTAAATAGGAATAAGGAAATCATTTGAACGACACTGCTGACAAATGATTGACGTTCTTATTGAGATTTTTATAGAATTCCGCGAGTCCTTTCTGGAAAGACTTAGGTGTTGAAAGTTGGCCTGGACAGCTCACGATAGTTGATTAAAGGTTAAGCCGGCTGGCGAGTTGAAGTCTTGACCCATCTGGGGCTGTAACACACATAACTGGCAGAATTGTTCGTCTCTTGACATACATGGAATGGCTCCAGTTTCGACACAATACTTGGCACATTAGAATCTGATTAGACTATCTTTCGAAGCTATGACTATGTACTAACCTTTTGTTAATTGGAAGCGAATATCAATCTATTCCTTTCCATAAATCAAGGTAAGGGTAGACGAGTAAAAATAACTGGAAGAAATAGCATAATATTGAGATACTTTCACGTAACAAATATTCCGTGATCATCCAAACCATTCCTCCAATAAGCTAAATGCCATTTGTAAACATTAATTTCATAGCATTCCATACCGTTTCGAACAATTCAATCGTCGAATAGTCGGAGACCATTGCATACCAAAGCAGAGAGAGCAGCCACAATATTGTGCTGTCTCACTGCAACCAAACCTTTTTGCTGACTGGAATTTTTCTTCATCTTAAGAAATTACTTCAAGGATATATACATACCTTTCTCCATAGGTACTTACTATCTATACCTACAGCTCTTTTGCACAAAGGGCAATTTCATCCCAGCTCACACCTGCCTTCAACCGGTAATTCCTTCGTCAGTGCTATTCTAATGATGTATTAGGACAACCGGGTGGTTGCCGCCCATCCGGGTTTGATGAAGCTTATAATGCGAATTTTTCTCTTCCGTGGCATTTCGCATGGAATGTGATCCCGGATGAGCAAAAACGAAATTATTCCACTAATTTCAACGTCTTCCATCTTCAGAACCCCTTGGTTATTGTCTTGCCTTGAGATGCGTCTTTATTCATTCATCTCTATTCCTGCGTCCCTTCATTCCTTCTACGACTAAAAGGTGAAAATATTCGACAATTGAAATCGAAGCGCTTAATGGACTGGGATGATAGCCTTTGGTCCATAAGTACTTGTATATCTATGTATGTATAAGCATAGAGTGGCTTGGAATGAATGACCTAAGGATGGCTGGTTCGAACACATTAAATTCATTATTAAAGATATCTCTGTCAATGCTGGACACACTCATTTTTGAGTTATCTGCTTTTCTAGTATGCCAAGATGCAGTGTCCGTTTGTCGTTTTAAGAAGGACATAAATCAAAAATTCAAGACTTCTCCATATACGAGTATGAAGGTGTTTTTCCTGTGTGAGTGTGTAAGTGGCCAGGAAATAGACATCTTAACCGCTTACAGTGGTAGTAGAGAAACAGCATGCACTGAGTACATACATATGTACATATTACCTGCTTTTGGTATGGTTGGCTAATGTTCACATGTAAAAAGTGTTCTCCTTTACTCACGGCCACCACTGTACCACATATATCTTCTGCATGAATAGTTAAAGGATGACGATGATTTGTTTCCTGCAGCCCTTCTTCCGTGTCGGATGCGGAGAAACTGGAAAAGAATGAGAAGGGCTCGATGGTCGGTGACTAGCTTATAGCTTGGTATTTTGTCATTGGCTTTGGGTGCCGGTAGAAGGGTGATATTGCCGGGGCCATTGGAATTTCGCTCAGTAATATAATATTCGGAACCAGACAGGTGTATAATTTATTGATTATTTTAGCTACCAAGTTGTCTCTGTTCCGTTTTTTTTTTGTTTTTGGTTTTTGTCTTCCTCGTCTTATGTACTTGTTGACTTATCGAGCATTGCCAGCAACAAATGCTTCTCGAAGCAACTCAGTGAACTGAGGATTCATAAATGCGAAAATGATGAGTTAATGGCATTTATCATCCCCTGACTGGGTCTGCGCTTTCATCGCACAGTCGTAGACTGTTCTGCTTCACACCCGTAGAAATTAAAAGGATTAAGTGAAAATGATATCAGTGTGTCTGTGAGAGTGCAGATATCAGGACTAAAAAGCAATTTACTTATTCCATTGGAATTCGGTTCTGATTTTGTTTGTCCTTGCAGAATTTCTTAAGATCGGCTACTCCGATGTCATTTTAGTTCCTCCACATAAGTGTGTGGGATCCTTGCTGCAGAGCCGCAAGAATCCTTTAGCTTACTACATTGTCGTTTCGTTTGCCTGAAGCCGGCGAGATAAAGTTATTCGCCAAAATATTATTCGGATTATTTTATACATTGGAGTGAATCCTATATTATTTCCGGCTGCATGGGCTTAGGGAGCAAAGTCAGGCGCACTCAACAGGATTGGAATAACAATAGATAGTCAATCGAATGAATTGAATTATTGTGAGGGCATTTGTATCCGTTGATTCTTCATTTTTCGATCTTTTGATTTTTTGTTCTTTTTGCAACTTGGTACTATGCGGGTGTAGCATGCAGGATAGTCGGGGATAGTTGAGGCATAGTTGTTGTTCTGATTCGATTGATTTATAGCCACTGCTGTGGCAGATAGAGATTTGTAAGCAACGTATTTAAGAATTGATCGATATAAATTAGAAATCCTGTTGGCCACAACCTAACAATAATCCTGCATCTGGACTGGATTATTTCATGAAAAAAAATATTGAAAAAGCACGAGAATATATTGCAGAGATATTTAATAAAGGTAGGGACAAATCCCTTTTTTGTCTGCACTGTTTGCTGTCGACCTCCTCGATACGAGGGGAGGGTAACAGGGTAGGTAGTAGAGCAATTGGTTTTATGTGTTCATTCAAGTATCTTGAACCGAATGGACATGATTCAACAACGAAAAAACTGGCCAAGTGCGAGTCGGACTCGCGCACGAAGGGTTCCGTACTATTATGTATAAAAACGGCAAAAAAAAGCATGTCTGTTGTATGGGAGCCCCATTTATACATATATTTATTATATTCTGTCTAAGTATATACAGAAATACATAATCAGTGACATTTTATTCTCACTTTTCGGATAGTTAAAATCTAGAATGTTGTAATTTTTAGAAAATACTCATTTTTTGAGTGATTGCCAATTTGGGTTTAGACGTGGCAAATCGACTGAAACTGCTTTATTGAAATTAACTGGTGAAATATATAATAATCTAAACACTTCTCAAATACCATCAACATTATTTGTTGATATCAGTAAGGTCTTTGATATGGTTAATCATACTTTGCTACTCGATAAACTTTACAAAGCGGGTTTCAGAGGCTCCATTTATAAATGGTTTTCTTCTTATTTATTCAACCGTTATCAAGTTGTGAAAATTAGGAATGTTTACAGTTCTATAGACTTCTTAAATATGGGTGTTCCCCAAGGAGCAGTATTGAGCCCAATCCTTTTTCTAATTAATGTTAATTCGTTTTTCTTACAACCTTTTAAAGGCAAAATAACTGCCTTTGCTGATGAAACATCTCTTTTCCACTCAAACACTAACTTAATTGATAGTTTTGCAGATGTTAACTATGACCTAGATATGTTAAGGAGATGGTTTAATTATCATAAACTAATAATTAGCAACAAAACGAAGTACATGATATTTAATATCAACGGTAGAGTTTTCAGAGACCTTCCCTTATATTATCATGCACCATTGTGTAATCGATTTGTTCTTGAAGATATAGTATTCAACAATCAAGAATGTTTGAAAATTGCTTCTTGATTGAACACGTGGACAGTTTTAAATATTTAGGTGTTATATTGGACCAACAACTTTGTTGGAAAGACCATTCAATATATTTGAAACATTATCTAAATGGGGTTTTAAGATAATTATTCCATCTCAGTATGCACTTTAATCTCTACCCGTTTTAAAATACTAAATGTATACTCGCACCGATATGGAACTAGCAAAAACATGTCCATGTCCGGAACTAAATGTATTATCGCACCGATATGGAACTAGCAAACCATGTCCATGTCCGGACCTGAATGCATACATACACACACATGTATGACATTCGTTCACCAAAAGCGGTGCGGGCATTATATTCTTTCATTTCTTTTCTTCATTTCAGTTCAAGTGTGCTGTACAGTGTACACCAACTGTTCGAGCTTTATCGCCACATCACCATACTATTGGGTTTCTTGAAAACTACGGGGTATAACTCATACCGTATGAGAAGCATGTTCGATGCATTTATGTTTTTTGTTTTTTTTTTCGTTTTGTACATATGTGATTGATGAATAAGGGTTGAATGGAATTATGGAACTCTTTTCGTTCAATTTGCGGAGCGAGAGGACATGTGTCCGAGAGGGGACATAGTTCCGTGAACTATACATGTCCGGAACTACCCAACTCTACTTCGTAATGTACATATGTATGTATGTATGTATGTATACTTATACATAGCGTAGAGATGTGTGAGTGTATGCACGTATGTGATACGCATGCACGTATGTACGTATCGGTTCGTATGTGTGCAAGATCGCTTGCTCCTCTTGCTCACTTGCTCCTCTCCACCTGCCGCGATGCAAGGCCAGCTGCGAGGACTGGTCGTGAGCAATGGCGCCACGCGATTGCCCTCACGCCGACTTACCCGCAGCAAGAATTGCGAATTTGCTACGAGACTCGCGAAATATCCCACGCAAAAGAAAAAAAACACCGTAATCGTTTCCAATTCAATATGTCACAAATTTAATTTCCTTAACCTAACTTAATCTAGGTTTACAATTAATCCTTAAGACTACCCTACACCGTATGTCAATAAAAAAAGTCGAAATAAATAAAAAAAATATATGTAAAATAAAAAAAAAAAAGGAATTCACTGTCCAAGAAAGTAAACAAACCGCAGCTTGAGTATTCGAACAGTCGTACCAAAACTCCTCTGACCAACGACTTAACCCGCATCGCCAATCGCGACACACAAATTTGTGATTTCAATACCTTATACAATGAACGTGATATCCGCGACCAACGTAGGCAATAGGACACACGGTACGAACGCGTACCGGGAACTGCTTAAAACCGTACCGGAGTTCTTCCCCGAAGATCACTCTCCGAGTACTTCGCCGAAGATTTCTCCCCGAGTTCTTCGCCCACTCTCCCTCATGTGCTACTAGGAACAAAAAAAAAACAAAAATGCTGACCTTCTACGGGTTGAACTCCACTCGTTCGCGTGTCAAGCGCCGATCGCACCCTCGGGCTATCCGCTTTCTCTGAGTTTGATTTCCCAAAGTGTATGACTACGAGCCGCTCACAAATGGGAACTGACCGAAAGATAACAACGAAAACCTTTCGAAACAATTTATTATTGGTTGTTTGTAATTATGTATATGTATAATTAATTTTGTTCTGTTTTTAGTATTTGTCGTGGTAGCGGCAACAGAAATACATCATCTGTGAAAATTTCAACTGTTCTAACTATCACGGTTCATGAGATACAGCCTGGTGACGGACGGACGGACGGACGGACAGCGAAGTCTTAGTAATAGGGTTCCGTTTTACCTTTGGGTACGGAACCCTAAAAAGCATCGATAACTGTGCCATTGCCTAGATGACTTTGCAGCCGGTGAAACCAAAAAAATCTTTGAATATACCATCTATGTATGTCTTCGAGAATCAGTCCGTACATAATATGCATAATATAACATGTGCAAAATTGCGAACTCATTGAGTTCGGTTGAAATAGCGAAATTAGCTAATCGACTTTCAAGTCTTTGCGGGCGGGAATGAGAATACTCCAAGAATCAGGATTATAATTGAATGCCGTTCTAAAGAGGGTATTCTTTTATCATCGCAAGCTGCTTTTACTTCATATGGAAATTTGATCAACATCGCAGAATTATTTCTAAGTGTTTGATATTGTTGAAATCTACAAGGAAAGCCACTGATACATTTCACTCTGTACCATTCAGGATGAAGAAAATCTGCTACGTGCTTTTAAACGAAGCTTCTTGAAGCTTCCCGTGGAGACAGACAAGGTTTGCCCACAAAACGCCTTTAAGGTTTGACTGACCTGATGGTGGAAAAATGGTAGCCGATACATAATGTCTAGAAGGGCGCAGGTAAGCTCGGTTAGGCATCATCACACTTACTTACTTACTTATGTAGGTGGCGCTACAGTCCGTGCTGAACCTGGGCCTCAACCAACAAGCGTCTCCAGCTGGCACGGTCTTTGGCCAGCTGTTTCCAGCGCCGCACGCCTAGTTGGTTAAGGTCCCCTTCCACCTGCGTGTGCCACTGTTGATGCGGCCGTCCTCTGCCGCGCCTTACTTCCGGGGTGGATTCGAAGATTCTTCCTGTCGAAGCTGTTTTTTCTATGCGCTCTACATGGCCTAGCTACCTTAAACGCTGTATCCGTAGACGTCGTACCAGGCCGATGTCGCTGTACAACCCGTACATTTCTTCGTTATATGTACCTTCTCCTTCATAGTAGATAGTGCGCAGAATTTTCCTCTCGGAACGACCAAGGGCATCTCCATCCGCTTTTGTTAAGGTCCAAGCCTCTTATATAGTATCACCTTGGTTTTCCGAGAGAGGGCTCTACTTCTCAATTGCCTCTTGAGCCCAAAGAAACAGCGGTTGGCAAGAGCGATTCTGCGTTTTATCTCAGCGCTGGTGCCGTTTCGCCGGTCATCAGTGAGCCGAGGTAGACGAATTCCTTGACCACTTCAAAGTTATATCCGCCCATGTTGGGGTTCTAACCAATACATCGGTGTGGCCCGTCTCTTTTAGATGAAAGCAGATATTTGGTTTTACCCACAGACCCATCTTAGCCGCTTCTACCTCAATGCTTACAAAGGCCTCCTTGACGTCTCGCTGTGTCCGTCCAATCACGTCAATGTCGTCGGCGTACCCAAGCAATTGCGTAGACATGAAATAAATAGTACCTCTTGGGTTGGCCAGTGACTCTCGCACGATATTTTCATGCACGATGTTGAAAAAGTTGCATGACAACGTGTCACCTTGCCTAAATCCTTTTCTAACATCAAAGGTTTCGGTTTGCTCATTACCGACCTTAATGGAGCAGCGATAACCCTCCATTGTCATCCTGTACAGTCGGACGAGTTTGGCAGGGATGTTGAAACTAGACATGGCTTTGTATAGCTCATCTCTATACACGCTGTCATATGCAGCTTCGAAGTCGACGAAAAGGTGGTGAGTGTCGATTTGATATTCCTGGGTCTTCTCCAAGATCTGCCGTAGCGTAAATATTTGGTCTATTGTGGATTTACCTGGCCTGAAACCACACTGATAATAGCCGATCAGGTTATCCACAAACGGTTTCAGGCGTTCACACAATATGGCAGAGAAGATCTTCTATGCGATGTTAAGGAGAATTATTCCCCTATAGTTGGCGCAGTTATAGGGGTCTCCTTTCTTATGGACCGGGCAAACGATGCTGAGATTCCATTCGTCGGGCATGCTTTCCTCCGACTATACCTTGCAAATGAGATGGCGCATGCACCTTACTAGCTCATCTCCAGCCGCCTTAAGAAGCTCAGCAGACAGACCGTCTGCGCCCGCGGCTTGATTAGACTTAAGTCTTGATATCGCTGTTTTGATTTCGTCTATGTCGGGTGGATGGAATTCTCTTACATGGTCGTCCACTATCATCGCCGTTATACAGTCTGCAGAAGTGGTCTTTCCAAATCCTCAGCACCGACTGCGACTCTAGTACCAGTTCTCCATTTTCATCCCTGCAGGCCGCCGCTCTATCTTTGTAGCCATGGCATGTTCGTTTTACCTTATTGTAAAACTTACGGGCGTCATTCCTGCGGAAGCATCTCTCCATCTCCTCGATCTCGCGTTTTCAGTGCTCTCTCTATTTTTTTCTGAAAAGCGTGTGTTCCTCTCTTCTGCTCATAGATTTCGCGAGCAGCTCTCGTCCGTCATTGCAGCATGGCTTTATATGCCTCTTGTTTTGCCTCATGGGCTTGTTCGCATTGTTTATCGAACCAGGGGTTTCTAGGTGGTGGCGGTTTGAAACCCAGCACCTCTGAGGCAGCGTCTCAGACGGCGCTCTGGAAATGCGCCCATTCCTGCTATATGGTTTGTGCTGCTGTGGGCGGATTTTGAAATAGCCTGGAGGAGACACGATCGGCAAAGATTCTAGCACTCTCTTGCGAATGTAGCTTTACGACGTCAAACTTACATACGTAGTTCTACTCGACTCCTAAGCATTCTTGATGTCCATATGCGTACCTTGGCTACAACAAGGTAGTGGTCCGAGTCGATGTTGGCCCCTCGGAAGGTTCGTACGTCGAGAATACTGGAAGAGTGTCTGGCGTCGATCGCAATGTGATCAATCTGGTTGTTGGTCGATTGATCAAAAGACCGCCAGGTACCCTTGTGGATGTTGAGATGGGGGAATCGCGTGCTTGCTACAAGGAGGTTATGCCCCGCTAGGAAATCGATTAGCCTAAGTCCGTTGTCGGATGTGGTGTTATGGAGGCTATGCTTTCCTATGAAAGACTCAAATATGTCCTCTTTGTCCAGTTTTGCATTAAAATCTCCTAGGACTATTTTCGTGTCGTAGCTGGGGCTCCTGTCTAGGAGATCGTAGAATTCTTCTTTGAGTCGATCGTCCTTTTCTTCCGTTAGGGCGTGAGCGCATATTAAGCTAATGTTTCCAAATCTAGCTTTGATGCGGATTGTTAGGAGGCGTTCGCTTATATCCCGGAAGCTTAAGACTTTTTGTCGGAGTCATCCTCGAATAACGAATCCGCACCCGAATAGGCGCTGTTTGTTGTCCTTGTAGCAGTTCCCGTACAAGATGTCACAGTTTTTCATCCGTCTTTTGCCTGGTCCATCCCATCGCACCATCACAGGTCTTTTCAAATTTGGCAAGTCAGGCCAGTTGTACACAAGGACTACCAAAGCCCAACCTAAAAAGTTTCAAAAGCTTAAAATAATCCGAAGAAAACCTGGGCACTGGTCAATGGGGTTCTAGGACGGAAATCGCGTAACCTTAATGATTTCTTGAGAACGAATTTCGAGAATGAAATAAACTTAAATATTTTAGCTAATAAATTTGCAAGTACGCTCTCATCGGAAGTTGAGAGAATTGTTCATGGATGCAACAAGAAAACATTTTGCCGACCATCAACCTGTGTAGCAAGATCTACATAATGTATGTTCCTGGAACATAAGTCGAAGAAGTCGAAAATATTTGTTGAATAATAGTCAACTCAAATATAACAATATAAAACTTTATTTCTTAATAGCGGTCCAACCTGGCCGATAGTTCACCCAAGACTACTTTTGTACAGTACAATATTTTTTTTACATTTCACTGGATCGAGCTCGAGTGTGGGAACAGACACTACTGTAGCAAGGAAACCCGATATTCGTGAGTGACCCAGTAATGTCTGTTCGCACACTTAGTGCCAACTCAGTGGAATGCGTGAGAAATACAATACAAATCTTAACATGACCTGTCTGTTTGCACACTTAGTGTCAACTCACTAGAATGTGTAAGGAATATAATACAAATCTTAACATACTCCCCTCCTTAGAGGGTTCTTAGCCTCTAACTTAAAACAAACCCCTTTATTATTATTATTTTTTGGGCTAATTATTCTCTAAGCATGACTCAAAAGTTAAACAAATATGCTAACAGGAAGATATAATAATAATAATCATAACAATAATCAAAATATGTAAAAGAAAAACAGTGACTTAAACATTAACTTGAAAACGGGAAGGCCTGGGAGCCGGCTTAGGCTTTCGTTGTTGATGACAGCAATATATAACCACTACCGCAATCATACCAGCCAGCAATAAGTAGCCTAATCCGTAATGATGATAATCATGCCAGTTGATTTTTTCCGGTAGCTCCTTGGACTGCTGTATTACTGTGTTGATTTGACCCTTTAATTTCACAAAGTCCATTTCATCAATGTCATGTACCTGCGGCAGGTCACTGATAATCGGTTTTGAAGGTTTTAGGATCCAAGTGCTTATGTTGGTGTTTGGAATAAATGAGTTCTTGATGGTGACAGTATTATTGTACTCCAATATTCCCTTGATAGACATGGTTGGCATTTTCAGCATACAAGGTTCCTTAAACTCAAGCAAGCCATTTCCGACCACCGTTAGACCTTCCGTGACTTCGTTGCATATTAAATGGCCTGTTATCCGAGATCCTGTAGAGAATATCCACCGATTAGAACCCTTCAATGATTTCCAGTAATCTCCAGCGGGTAGTTTTTTTAGCTTGCACTCGTGAAGAGCATTGTTTTTATGATTCAACAGTGCTATTTCGCAGCTGCTAGCGGTAGCTTGTTTGGTGTAAGTGGGATGCACGTTTTTACAGAGAAAATGTTGCGACAACAATTCCTTGCATGAACTTAATTCGAATTCGGACAGCAAAAAAAATTCATCTCTTGTTGGTGAAATAGCCAAAAATGGTGAAGATGTTTCCACTAGATAGCTAAACTCGTAAGGCTGTTGTAGAATGGGAATAGGAATTAAATTAAACAATTGAAATTCCGCGCTATCGGCAAGTGGGAGCCGCATTTCAAAAACAACTGCCTCTTTCAAAACTCGTCCCTTCACTGATGCCATTTTGTACAGGTCCATTGTTGATCCCTTCGCTATTGTTAGTGTAGTCGGTAAATGTGCCTTTATTAGCATAATTTGTTCGGTAAGTTGGTGAGGTGTTATTATTTGAGGATTAATCCTTGCATGATTTAAATCTAAAAGTACATCTAAGAGAAGTTCTTGAATCTTTTCAAAATTTGAGATCACCAGAATCAGAAATGAAGTTAGGGAGGCGATATTTTGTTTAAGATCATTTGCCTCCTGTTTTTCTTGAATTACGTTTGCGATACTGGCTAAGTAGCTATTTAGAGCCTGAAATTGCTGATTAATTTGAAGTACATTACGCTTTAGAAGATTTGACGTGGAATCGGCTATAGAACTTTGTTTTTGGATGAGTTCCATCAGGTGCTGCTGATTTTGCTTGGCCTTGTGTATTTGAGTTTCAATATGCCTATCGTCATCCTGATCAAGAACCCCAAAAAGACTATTAGCCACTTTTCCCACAATATCCAGCGGCGACCTTAGTATCCGAGTCCTTTCCGGCCTTCCCATATTGTAGTTGTAAAGAATCTCGTTCTTGTGCTTTATAGCTGCGAGCCTGTGGGTTACTGCATCGATCGTTGGTTTGCAATATACTTTGTGAATGTTTTCCTGCGCACAAAATTCTTCCATTTTCTGGAGATAGGACTCAATTTCACGCAATTCCAAGAAATAAGCTGTAAGATTGTAATATACGTATATATTCCAGTGGCTATTAACGGTTTGTATTTTTCCAAGGTCCTCGAAATATATACCAACTGCTTCATCTAGTCGATTTATCTTCACTCGTTCTGCTGTTTGGGCCATTGACGAATGGAAGCTTAAACACACCATGAGAACAACCGAGAGCAGTGATGTTACAATCCTTTTGCGTTTAGGCATTGGTTGCAGGGGGCCTTGAGGAATTCGGCTGTTAACTTCTAAGTATTCTGGCTCACTAACCGCGTTCATCCCTGCTGGTATAGGCAACGGGCACAGTTTGTGTATTGCTCGTTTGAAGATGCCGTTTTGGGTTTTAACGGTGGCCACCCGAATTAAATCATCATTACCCTTTATAACTTCCTCTACACGTCCTAGTTTCCATTTCATAGGCGGAACATTTGCTTCCTTGAGTACCACCATCGTTCCAGGGACCAAATTGGGTGCTGGCTGGGTCCATTTAGATCTTTGTTGTAGGAGATGTAAGTATTCACTTGACCATCTTTTCCAGAAGTGCTGTTGGACGTGTTGTATTTGACGGAATTTTTTAAGACTGGTAATTTTGTTGTCTAAAACGTCTGGCTCGGGCAATGTTGTAAGTGGTTCTCCAATTAGGAAATGCCCAGGCGTTAGGGCCTCTAAGTCATTTGGATCGGATGTGATTGGAGTGAGGGGGCGTGAATTTAAAATCGCTTCTATTTGTATAACCACTGTTAGCAATTCCTCGTATGTTAAAGATGCTTCACGAAGAAAGCGCATTAACAGACTCTTGGCGGACTTAACTGCAGCCTCCCAAAGCCCTCCAAAATGCGGTGCACGCGGTGGAATATATTTCCAATTTATACCATTTTCCAAGCACATACGATTGATAACCGTTTGGTGGCCTTCGGATTCAAACGCGTTTTTCAAATCTATAAGTTCGGCCTTTGCGCCAACAAAATTGGTGGCATTGTCACAAAATATGGTATGACATATGCCCCTTCTACCGACAAATCTTTTTAAGGCGTAGATAAATGCCTCCGCAGACAGATCGCCAACTACCTCTATGTGAACTGCCTTTGTGGAAAAGCATACAAATATCGCTAGGTATGACTTTGTCGGACTCTTGCCTCTGATCTTGTAGTGTGTTTTTACAGGACCACAGAAATCCACTCCACAGTAATAAAATGGACGAGAGGGAGTAACTCTCTCCTTCGGCAGGTTGCCCATCATCTGTGCGATAGACTTGGGATTTGAACGAAAGCATTTTAAGCAACTGGAAGTTATTTGCCGCGCCATTCTTCCTACACTTAGAATCCAATATTTCTGCCTGGAGATTGCAATCAACGCTCGAGGCGCTGCGTGCATGTGTGTTTGATGCAAATATGTTAGAAGTAATTTCGTTATACAATTATCTTTCGGCAGCAAGACCTGATGTTTGGCATCAACCATAATAGATGCATTTTTCAATCTTCCACCCACTCTAATTAGTTTAGTTTTTTCATCGAAAAATGGCGACAACGACGCTATATTGGATCCTTTATGAACATTTGCACCCCTCTGCAGACAACGGTAATCATCCGGAAATTCTCTTCTTTGCACACATACCCAAATAAAATCAGTTCCACGTTGAAGTTCATTCACTGTTATCTGCCCTCTATTTCTCAGTGACTTGTTCTTTCTGCAATTACTATAAAATCGAAAACAATACGCAAATATCTTTTGTAATGTAAAAAAGGAATTTCTATGATTGACTTCTTCAATTAAGATTTCGTTGCTAGCTGTTGTCGCTGCTAACACAGATTTCTTCTTACGACGTTCTGGAACGTCTTCTGGAATAACATATTGCATTTTTTCCCATGAACTCTCATCTTCGGAAAGAAAATCAGGACCATTGAACCAGGCAGATGTCTTAAGAAGCGTTTGTAATCCCATCCCTCTAGAGACCATGTCAGCTGGATTAAGGCTACCCTTTATATAGTTCCACTGTTGTATATC
The DNA here is from genome assembly GCA_951905685.1 of Eumerus sabulonum. Lineage (NCBI taxonomy): Eukaryota > Metazoa > Arthropoda > Insecta > Diptera > Syrphidae > Eumerus > Eumerus sabulonum. The sequence goes on along the minus strand of OX645060.1, from coordinate 145,348,066 downwards.
CGTATTTGCTTGGATCTTCGCCACTCTATTTGCGACGTAAGTCTCCCATGTGTAAGAAGGTGCTCTAATCCATGCTAGTACTGTAGTGGAGTCAGTGTAATAACGTACTTTATTTATTTTAACAGTTAGCAGTTCCAGCAGTCTTGCTACCAACTCCACCATGAGCACAGCACCCTGCAATTCCAATCGTGCTATGGAAGTTGCTCGGAGGGGCCCAATTCTCGACTTCGAGCATAGCAATTGTGAATAGATACATCCTCTGTTATCAACAGATCTAAGATATACGCATGCCCCGAAGGCACTCAGGCTACTATCCGAAAATGCGTGCAGTTCAACATCGCTGCAAGGAAGGGAAACATATCGTGGGATGCTTAATTCTTTCAACATGGAGAATTCCTTCAGGTAGTGATGCCATTTATTGGCTTGCTCTTCAGGAAGTTGATCATCCCAGGATAACTTTGTTTTCCATAGTTCTTGCAAAAAAAGCTTCCCGAGCACTATTGCAGGTCCAAGTAGTCCCAACGGATCAAATAGCCGGGCAAGATCTGCTAGTACAGTTCGCTTGCACACACGTTCATATAATCTGTCAAAATCAAACTTAAACTTAAATGCATCAGAGGAAGGATCCCAAATTAATCCCAATGTTTTAATCACTTCTGATTGATGAAAGGTAACAAGTTGTTCTTTATGTTCTTCCGGAATTTTTTCAAGTATTCTCGGGTGGTTGGCGCAAAACTTTCTTAACTCAAAGCCACCCAGTTTCAACAGATGACAGATTTCAGTTAACAATTTTTTGGCATCTTCTACACTCTCTGCACCTGTGAGGCAATCGTCAACGTAAAAACATGATTTTAAGACCCCAGCAGCACGGGGGTATTCACCCTTGTTATCGTCTGCTAACTTCATTAAGCATTTCGTAGCTAGATATGATGCGGATGCCGTGCCATATGTTACAGTATTAAGCTGATATGTTTGCAACGGGTGGTCATGTTGGGATCTCCATAAGATTAATTGCATCATTCTATCCCTAGAATCTACTAATATCTGCCGGTACATCTTGCTTATGTCCCCAGTGAAAACATATCTATGTATTCGAAAGTTAGTTATAATGGAAAATAGATCTGGTTGAACTGTTGGACCAACCATTAAAATATCGTTAAGTGAATATCCGGATGTGCTTTTTGCGGAGGCATCGAATACTACTCTTAGCCTTGTTGATGAACTGTCAGGTTTCATTACGCAATGATGTGGTAGAATATAATGTGCTTCGCCTCTCTTCTCGTCATCAATTGGACTCATATGACCAAGGGACTCATATTCTTGCATGAATTGGATGTATGCAGATTTCAACTCACTGGTTTTGTCCAGTCTTCTTTCCAATGACAAAAAACGTCTTTTAGCCATTTCGTAGGACTCGCCTAAAAATGCCCCTGGGTCCTTCTTGAATGGCAGTCGTACTACAAACTGGTTGCTCGCGTTGAACCTTGTATTATTTTGAAAGTGCGCCTCACAGTCGTGTTCTTCATTGCTCATTGTATTTACCGGGGAAACATGATCCTCTGTTTCCCAGAACTTTCGTACGAGCTTATCTAAAGAAGATAACGAAGTTTTTGTGGCCACATGACAGTGCGCCGTCGTATCGCCCGCTGATGCACTTCCAGCTACAATCCACCCCAATTTAGAATTGCGCAATACTGGAAGATTATTTGATATTTTGATATCTCCTGGTATGAGCAAATCGAAAAATACTTCTGCTCCCAGGAGCATATCAATGCGCTGGGCCTTGAAATACGTGGGATCCGCAAGTTGCACATGCGATGGTAAATTCCAATGCATTGCGTCTATTTCTTGACTAGGTTGGTATTCACTGATACGAGGCATGATGCTTGCCTCAATTATTGACCTATATGGTGAGGTCCTTGATTCGATTGTCACATTGGTGACGAATTCGGCTTTGCATTCCCTTCCTCCAATACCACTAATTGGTATATCCATCCGACGCTTTCTATGGCCTAACTCGTGAACAAACCTTGTCGTTATGAAATTCAGTTGTGAGCCTGAATCTAAGAGGACACGACAAGGAGTAGGGGACCCACACGCAGAAATGACATTGATGATCGCAGTGGCCAAATATACATGGCGTTTCTTTATGTCACAGCCTATGGCAGCATTTGCAGATGTACCAGACGGTTTATGGTTGTTTGAAACCCTTATTATAGCCTTATCATTATAGAGCTTACCGAATTGATTGCTGGTTGGTTGCTGTTGACTGCGCTCTCCTTGTGGATCTTGATGCTGGAACGGTTTTTTCAGCTGCTGATGTTGCTGCTGATCTTGGTGTTGAAGCGGTTTTTTCAGCTGCTGATGTTGCTGCTGAGGCTTATGTTGATGAAGCAGTGTGTTGTGCTGGAAGTTACATTTTTGGCAACCTCTGGACTGGCATGATTGGGAGAAGTGGCCTGGCTTCAGGCAGTTCCTGCATAGCTCCAATCGTCGTACGGCTCTTTCGCGTTCTTCACCTGAGAGATTAAGAAAGCTTGAGCAATTGAAAATCTTGTGCTTACCTGAATTGCACATATAGCAATTGATACCATCCGGACGTGTTGCAACAGTGGCCGTCTTCCTTCCCTCGCCTGGTCTGCTGATGGCCTCCAGGGTTTGGAATCTGAGCTCCAGAAATTTCAAGAACTCTCCTAGGGAGGGGCTGCTCCTCGGGTCGCTTAAAGACTGTTCGAAGAGTGATCTGCTCTCTTTATCCATTTTCTGCAGCATCAAGTGAACCACCATTGGGTCCCAGCTATCGACATTGAATCCCAAGTTAGTGATTGCCTGCATAACTTCCTTTGTTGTATCGTGAAACCTTCTGAGGCTAGTTGCGGTGCCAGTTGTCATGGGTTGCGAGAGCAATCGGCTAAATTGCGCACTTAGCAACAGCCTCTTGTTGTCATATCGCTCCACCAGGGTGTTCCAAGCAATATCGTAATTGCTGTCGGTAGCTTGGAAGTGCTGGATGAGATTATGGGCCTCTCCAGTAACGTTGGCTCTCAGAAAATATAACTTTTGGGCGGCTGGTATTGGTTGGTGATGAATCAATTGCTTGAACAGGTCGTAAAACTGGAGCCAGTTGAGATAGCTGCCGTCAAACTTTGGAAGTTCTATTTTAGGTAGTCTTATCGTGGGATTAACCGAAGCTTCCGTCTGCTGTGGACGATGTGCTGGTGTCGCTCCTTCAATCAAGCTTAATAAAACTTCTTCCACTCGCTCTTGCATCCCGAAATAGCACTCGAGTTCTTCACTGGTTAGTTGCTCTTCGACCTTTCTGTAGAGAAGCGTTATCTCATCCCAGTTCTGTTGGATTGTTCTTGTCTTTATTTGACAGAAGTGCTCTGTATGCACCTCCGCCGCCTCCACTACACACTTGTCCAATGATCTTCTTAGGATGTTCATCAACAATTGGAACCTATCCTTTTGACTCATTGTACCCTTTGTAGATTGCTGTGTTGGAGGCGAATTAGCGGTTGGTAATGCTGGTTTCTGCTTGGAAACCGCCCCTTGCTGCTTGGCTTCACCAGTTAATTCCTGCTCTAAATCCTGTTCTTCCTCGAATGTTGGTTGGTCTTTTGATTGTGATGTGAGTCGACGCTCGATATCATCTCGCATGCGATCTGCTACCTTGCGCACTGCTTCATAGTAATCCTTTTTGAAGTAGGGATGTTCCAATTCAGAGGGAAATGTCTCTCGAATCTGACTATCAGTGTCATCAAATTCTTTCCATAGACTTTCCAATGTTGCTAAGCGCTCGGCCAAGTATGATGGAGACTTTCTTATATCACCGTCCTTCCAATAGTTGCGCGTCAGTCGACAGAGTTCCTCGCCAATCCTTTCTTGTTGGCTTGCGTAATCCTCAATTTGCATTGGAGACTTGAACATTTTTATTTTTTATTTTTCACTCCTTAATTTCACTGCACTTTGTTCGTTATTTGATGCACTGTACTTTTCACACAGGTGTTGCTAAACGTTAGCAAAGCGTCCTGTCACGGTCGCCAGTATATGTTGAATAATAGTCAACTCAAATATAACAATATAAAACTTTATTTCTTAATAGCGGTCCAACCTGGCCGATAGTTCACCCAAGACTACTTTTGTACAGTACAATATTTTTTTTACATTTCACTGGATCGAGCTCGAGTGTGGGAACAGACACTACTGTAGCAAGGAAACCCGATATTCGTGAGTGACCCAGTAATGTCTGTTCGCACACTTAGTGCCAACTCAGTGGAATGCGTGAGAAATACAATACAAATCTTAACATGACCTGTCTGTTTGCACACTTAGTGTCAACTCACTAGAATGTGTAAGGAATATAATACAAATCTTAACAATATTCTTCGAGCAATCCACGATAATAAACCACCAGGTATTGATGGTATTCGCGCAAGAGACCTCAAGGTGAACGCAATAACACTAGCACCTGCAATTACCAGATTAACAATTTTAAGTTTTAGTCAATCTTTGGTCCCAAATTCGCTTAAAATGTCAATTGTGTGGCCGATTTACAAAAGGGGGAGGAAAAATGATGTTGCAAACTATAGGCCGATCTCCTTACTCTCAGTTGTGGATAAGGTATTGGAAGAGATGGTGACGCGAAGGCTATACAAGTATGTTAAAAAACATATGCAGAATCCTGCACGATAAACAATTTGGATTTCGCAAAAGCAGAAGTACAAATAAACTACTCTGAGGTTTGGAAGCCGAATATACAATAGTCTAGATAAAAATCACAGCTCTATTGTGCTATTTATTGAATTTGATACATTGAGTCGCAAAAGAATCCTGGAACAGTTAGAAAAAATGCTGAGATTCCATTCATCGGGCATGCTTTTTTCCGACCATATCGTACAAATGAGCATGTCTCCAACCAACTCATCTCCAGCTGCTTTAAATTATCATTATCAAACATCAGTTTTGATATCGCTATCTTAACCTCGTCTGAGTCGGGTGAACGAAGTTCTCTCTCATTTTCGTCTAGTACAACATGTTGGCCATCTTCGCCGTTATACAGTCCGCAGAATTAGTCTTTCCACATTCTCAGCATCGACTGTGATTCAACTTCGAGGCGTACGTTTTCATCTTTGCAGCCCTCCGCTCTGGAGTTATAACCTTGGCATGTTCGTTTTACCCATAGGTAAAACTTTCGAACGTCATTCCTGATGTAGCATCTCCCCATCGCCTCGATCGTTTGCTTCTTATGCTCTTTCTTTTTCCTTCTGAAAAGCACATGCTTCTCCCTTCTTTTCCACTCATAGAGCTCACAAGCAGCTCTCGTACGTCGATATAACGTGGCCGTGTATGCAATCTGTTCTTCCGCATGTACCTGTCTACACTCATCATCAAACCAAGGGTTTCTCCTAGGTGGTGGATGGAACTTAATACATCAGAGGCAGTATCCCCGATGGCGCTTTGACCACGTCTCCATTGCTGTTCTATGGTTTGTGAAGTTTGCATCGGCACTTGAGAGAGCTGAGAGGAGTCACGATCGGTGAAATTCCTGGCGGTCTCTTGCGATTGCAGCTTCCCGGCGTCAAATGTTGATGGTTCCACTCGATTCCGCAGTGTTCGTGATATCCGCTGCAATAAGGTAGTGATCCGAGTCAACATTGGCTCCTCGGAAAGTTCGGACATCCAAGATGCTGGAGGAGTTTTTGGCGTCAATTGCAATATGATTGATTTGATTAACAGATAATTGATCAGGAGACCGCCAGGTCCCTTATGGATATTGAGATATGGGAATCATGTGCTAGCTACTAGGAGATTACGCCCCGTCATGAAGTCTGTTAGCCTGAATCAGTTTTCGAACGTGGTATCGTGTAGGCTGCCTTTTCCTATGACTCGGTTAAAGACATCCTCCCTACCCAGCCTCGCGTTGAAATCTCCTGGAACAATCTTGGTGTCATAGCTGGGGCAAGTTCATAGAAGTGATCTTTGTTTGTTCTCCTTGTAGCAGTATCCGTAGTATATGTCACAGTTTTTCATCCTCTTTTTACCCGGTCCATCCCATCACTTTTCATGCAGTGCGATATATGCCTTATAGCAGCTTTGAACCTTTTCTAACTCTTCGGCCGCATCCGATCTGAAAAGGGACCTAACCTTCCAGGTGCAGAATCGATACTTCTGTCCTTTTATACGTTTGCGGGGGTCGTCAACATGCAGTCCGTCTGTTAAATCCTGGCTTGTGGTTATCTCTGAGTATGTACTTTTTTTTACGTTTACGGTTCACTAGGAAGTAACCCCACCGACTAAACCTGTTTTTTTGGCACAGGAAACTCGCCATTCGTCCTTCCACGTCTGTAACTTCCGGAAGAAATATTCAAATTGCACCACGAGGAGGTGGGGAAGGGGCTTACTGACAGTGCCGCAAAGTGTTCGTCTGGAGTGGCTCTTCTCGCTTTTTGGTAGGCTAGCATCCATCGGATATATGCTACCCCTACGCGGCTTTTACTAATCTTTTGCCATCTATTAATAACGAATACAGCAGCAATATGTTCCTCTGTATGCATTCTATGCATGCTGGTAGATGGCTTGGTGTCAAATAGTGTGAAACTGGTACTTTTGCCAGTGATCAAAAATACTGATGAAGGGAAAACACCCACAGTATATGTATGGGCACTCCAAATTCATACTACTGGGAACTACAACCAATGTGAAAATTAAACCGAGTTTTCTCAAATCCTATCTGGGACAACCACCCCTGGAGAGTAGTGAACGAACATCTATGAACCAAATCATCTGCACTCCGCCCAGGTTGTGACAAATGTAGGCCAGTCCATTTGATAGAGCGCAAAAGTAAAAGTTACGATTTTCCTTTCGTATCCCAGTGTACTTTTTGATGCCATTAGATGGCAATAACTTAGGAAACAATCTTACAAAACTGTTTACGTGACACTGGTGTGATCAACTAGTGTTCCTCATTTAACAATCAGATTCCGACACTCCATTAAAAGCCAACAGTCGAGTTTGCAACTAACACAAATTTCCCGCCAGACCCACTACCATAATTTTCTGGCCAAGTGTTAAGTCCTTTTTCCCTCCTTTTTCGCTGCTCGTTTTAGCTTTTTAGTTATTTTATTGACCGCGTAAACAAGTGTCACGTTCCTTGGATCGTAAAATTTGCATTTACTCCGCACACTCTGCAAATCGTTAACTTAAATATACACGCTCCTTTGCAGTTGCAACTGTAATAACTTCCTAGCTCCGAATGGGCTCTAAGTGAGCGCCACTAGTGCCACCATCCGTCCACACTCGTTCGCCCATCGGTACCACGTTTAAGCTCTCCCCCGAAACACTTATTTCAATCTTTCAGGCCGCACTCCTACTATTGCTTCATACCGCCCGTCGTCGCATATTTACACACAAGGACACTAGGATCACATACACACAACTTAATTTACATCTATTTATGCGTTCGTGATTCAAGTTGCAAAGTGTGTTATATCAATTATTTTGGTTTATGTATGCGGCGGCAGGGTTGGGTTCAGTTTATTACTCCCAAGGAGCTTTGCCCGGCATTCGCGAATGTAACTTTAACTGCGGCCGCAGCAGCATCTATGTATGTGTAGATATAATTGTTGTGTTTGTTTTCATACCTCGTTTTCTCCTTTTTTTTCAAATACAGAACTGCAGCTTATGATACGTTCCGCTCCAGATATTCGCAGCGCGCTCTGCACCGAAAAATATTGCAAAACGAAATGAATGTTAGGTACGTGACTTAATTGCGTCCTCAAAGGCAAAAGAGCACGTACTTGCCAGCAAACGCATATGTATGTTCGTATGTAGGTACTTATGTATGCAAATACATTTGTATCTGGCGCGTATGCCAACAACTTGGTTCGAGGACACAATGCTTTAGCTGGAAAAGACCGCGGTTGTATTTGCTATATGGGCCATCGTCAGGGATAGACTGCGTTCATGGTTCTTCAGCCAAAGCGATGTAGCAACTCCTCAATTAATATGAAAAAGAGAAAATTGTTGAGAAGAGAAGGCTGAAGCTTGTGCTTTCTGAATTAAGGTGAAGTTTGTACAGAAGTATCTGCGGTACATTCTTTTTTCAATCATCAAAGGAGATCTAACCCAATTTCAGGAGTGAAGTTGAAACCTTGACATGCATACGTACGATTTTGTGTTTAATTGTACGATGTTTTCATTTCAAAAACTACATGACTATGTGTACATGATACTAAGCACTGCGAAAATTAAAATACGAGACCAAAATAGTAGACCAACACAATGCTGCTGTTTTCCATCCGACCTGCTTTTGTTTTTTAAAATTAAGGTAGTCCAATGAGTTTGCGGCACATTTTCGCACAGGTGGCGGTATTATCAATGGAGCAATGAAGCTGACCTGAGCGTGGACATAATCAATCAAAAATATTAGTCGCACAATCTTCGATTAACGATTAGTAAATCGATGTCGACGTTGGGGAACACGGCTCAGGTTTCTTCCTGATACAGCTCAGTTGAAATTCTCTCTAAATTTAACCTTGTCGGCCAACTCGTCCCAAATCGTCGCTATCGGGACGAACGACATCCTCTACTCATATGATCACGCCATTCAGTTAACTACTTCACATCTCAACTGATGTGATCACGAGAGAGATGGCATTTCGTTTCAGTGTCGTCAGTGGCCCGGTTGATTCGATCGCCAGGAGCGTCTCACCTTTCTCCGAAAAAATTAAATTAGCGTGGAGTACTTCCATGGACCTGCTGTAGTTTTCTTGAGGACTTCCTATATACATAGTGCATCCTACAACAACCTTTATCAAGTAAATAATTTTCAGGGTCAATCGTCAAGGTGGCCTGTCTGTCTAAGCCACAGGTCTCGTTTACGCCAACGGATATGGAATCTTCATACATGGACACTAGGGGCCCGTACTGCTATTATTCACGATTCGCAGGCCCTTTCCACTTACATCGAGTCCACGCCTTCGTACTAAACCACACCCCGCACTCTTCTGCCACTCTCTCCGCGGGACTGCCGGCTAGGTATTACTTCGCGAGGCTGGCAAACAATTCATGCAATTCACTCCTGTGTTTGTGAAGTCCTCCCTGCTTCTGCTACTCTTGCTGCGTTTTCTGCTTTCCCTACCGCTTCTACCCTCCACAGCTCTTTCAGCACATTTTTGATTAGTGTGCACATAGTCAGCCAGTATTCCTCTGACTCCACCGTTCACTGAATTATGTATCCTGGCCTTGGTATAGTGCCCCTCCAATTTGTGAAGCGTCTACATTCAAAGAGTACGTGGCTCACGTCTTTCTCTTGGTGCGGGCAGTCTGGGCAAAGAGAAGTATTATGTCCAAACCGATATACGTATGTACCTACATATGTAGGTATTTACGGCAGCCACCGTGACCAAAGAGGAACTGCGTAAAATGATAATTGCAGTTTCCTTGTGTTCTGTATACCCATATGTATGTCAATTGGTGGAATCAAGGTATGAGCCCATCCACCTTTGGTGGTGTTACTCCACCTAGATTGCCATTGGACCATCGAGCGCGTCCTCTGTTCGCCTTTGAATGTCCAAAGGAAGCAGGAGCTCAATTCAAAAAAAGGAAAGAACGTCCGCAAACGGAAGACCGACGCCAAGGATAGCCTTGCTACGGAGAGAGTGTGTGATGTCTCCTTCTCCGGCGGAGCACTGGAAAATCGGAGTCCAAAGGCAGATGTTGCGACCCATAAAGATCAAAGCATAGGCCGGAAGGCAAATAAAGCCAAAAACCGCTCCTCGGAGTCGCGCTAATCACACAGAAAAACCCCTTCCTCATAGAAGAAGATTATAAGGACCGTAAGAAGTCGAGGAAAGCAGCCCTCTTATAGGAACGTCCATCTCCTCCGAAAAGGTTAGGATAGGGAAAGTTGGCAGCGACAGTAAAATTACCGACGAAGATTGCAACACGGCCAGCATTGTCTACTGGAGCTGGCTTCGGCAACTGGTTTCTGTATTCAGGCAGAGAAATCTGCTATGATGACAGACGTCAGCCTGGATCAGGAACATGGTGCCGAAAATCCCTTCTCTGGGAACTGCGGCCTACCGGGAAGCTAGTCTCCCGAAATTAACGCGTCCCATCTGCCGGATTCCGGGGAAACCTGGAAATAAGTCGGATGTGTTGATACGTTTACGCTCGCAGAATCCAGGTTTTGACACTAGGGCTTGTTAATCTATTCCAACAATGAGGTAAAGGCTCTCTGGAAAAAAAAGGTTCTACTCTGGTTGTAGGGATGGATGATGCCTCTATTGCGACACAGAAATCGACGTACGATTCATGCCCCTACTTCGGTCTTGGTTCCGTGGTGCAGTGGTGGGGTGGCCGTGTTGCAGTGGTTAACGTCATCGACCGCCGAGCGGAAGGTTTATGGTTCTAGTTAGCTTCATAGCCAAGAAAAAGTAGTTTCTATACCGCCAAAAAGTATGCAACGCTGTTGAGAATGGAAAGTGACCAGACGTACTGCTGCAGGCATAACACTCACAGTATATGGTCAAACGAAATTCATCCTCTGCGTATGCAATACTAAAAGTGCTTGAACGAATTACTACGGACTATAACCAACGCGGAATTTGGTCAGCTCTCGTCCTATCTAGGTCTAGGCCAACCACCCCTGAGAGTAGTGAACGAACATCAACGACCCCAACCACTGTACTCCGTTCAGGTTGTGTCAACACATCATAAGAGAATATAAAAACTCTTGAACATGCGCGAGTCTCTAAAAAAAAAAAAAAAAAAAAAAAAGCAGTAGAGGGATGGGACGTGACCTACAGTAGGAATCCATGATTTTTCCTCGGACTAATCTGTAACATTGCAAGGCTGCTACCGCTCTTTTAAGTAGTAGAATTGCACGTAGTAGTACAAATCATTCGAGGGCGCCGTGGCGCAGCGGTTAGTGTTTTGGACTCTGGCGCATGATGAGCGAGTTCGGATCCCGATAACACCAACGCTATCGAATGTTTATTTCGCGACGTTCCTTCTTGCCATGGAAAGGCTTCTCGAATCACGCTGTTCGGAATCGGCATTAAACTGTAGGCCCCTTTCACTTGTGTGAAAAATAGATCACACACAACATGAGTGATTGAGAGAAGCTTGGCTCTGGTCCTTCATGGGCTGTAACGCCACCAAAAGAAAAGAAGTGCAAATCATTACGTTGTATCCATTCAAGAACCATGGGTGCAGAATAAACGCCTGGCCTTGGTGGTATACGTGATGCTACGATTCTTTATGATGAGCAATGCGAAAGGCCTAGGGCTACCTTATCAGGTCGAACTTACTATCGGCAACCAGACTACGACACTTTCGTGGACAAGATCTGGTAGCTGGCAGAGTAAGCTAGAAAGCACATGGAGTAGTTGAACACTGCGTGGTTGCGTCTGCCTAAACTTAGAACGAAACATTTGGTAGAGAACGCCGTTCATAACCTTGAATAGCGTCATCACCAATTGAACTCGCATGTGCTGTCAGGAAACTTCCCTGCAGAAAATTGGATCCCTGGTGGAATACCGAGCTCCAAAGTCTTCGCAGGAAAGCCCGTCTCTTGAATAATTCGCTCAAATCGAATTCGAAAGATGACTGGAACAAGTATCGGTCGAAGTAGAAAGAATATAAGAAGCTTATGCCTAAATCGAAAAATGATTCTTATAAGACCTTCTGCGAAGATATCAAATCAGTGAGTGCGACTAGCAAGTTGATTAAAATGTTGAGACGGGGAAAATCGACATATGCATTCAGAAAATCTAATGGTACCTTTACTGAGTCTAAAACGGAAACTCTTAGATGACTGCTTCAAACGAGTTTCCCGGGAACTCAGATCGCTATCTGCTGATAGCGACAGTTAGGGCGATTGTTATCGCTTATGTCTGCATTTCCGTATGGAAAAAGGCACGAAAATGCCATTGTGACGTATCCTTCATGCGTTCATTCAAGCACAGCGACAGGGCGAGCCGCTGGCCATTTAAAAATCGATTAAATTCGCTGGCTCTGCAGCGCTGAGCCAGTCTCAACGTCATCTATGTCGGTTTGGAAATTTTCTGGCTGCTGCTGGTCTGTTGTCATTGCCATGTCGCTTGCCTCGGCTTCAGTGCTAACTATCTGAACTTCCGTTGACACGTCGCCATCGAGTGGGAGACAACTTAGCGCTTCTTCGGAGATCACAATGTGGCCGTAGTACTTGTGATTCGACTTGCGCCAACGAAGAGCACGAATGAATTTTTGGCGACGAACACGAAAGTCTCTGTTGCCAATTGGTGTGTGACGACGCACCCTCATAACAGGCAACGATGGCACAGTGTGAGGAAGGGCCGTTGCCAGCGATTGCAAATCCTGCTCAATATTGATCACATGTCCACCGTACGCAAACTGGCCTGGTCCATTGGGACCTTTTATGCGGTGCACGCGCATTACCTAGTGGATTGTGGCAATGAGCAACATTTCCACAAGCGTAAGGTCTTGAAGCTCATTGTGGACCTTGTCGGGATCCATGAAATTTGCATTTGGAACATGTCTGTAGCGTTTGACCGTCGACTACACCTGTTGCAGGGTCCTGGTTCGGAACGAAGAGTTTCGCGGTCGCAGTTTGTGCACGGAAAATACTGCATTTCAGCTATTGTTGCTTCGAACTTTGCCATAAGACGATCCGCTTTCTTTTTCCGTCGCGTTGTACGCAAACGCTCAGCAGCTTGAGCATTTGTAGCATCTCGTTGCTCAGCAGTTTGATTTGCAGGGCATTCTTGATGTGGTGCTGCGTCGCGTGTACGTCTCTGTACGGGCAAGTAAGCGCAGGTATTAGTTAGCAGGTCTAAATGCAATAGTCACCTGTAGTTAGGCTTACGGAATAGCGTTATGACTATGAAAACGGCACTGAGTTTCTGCTGACTATCCCGAATTTTGAATTACGTGTAGACTGCAGTTTTATGGCCAAAAATCACTTAAATGTCAAGTGACTTGAGCTTCGCGGCCCTTTCAAATTTTAGAAAGTTTTTTGCCATTTCTGACCAAACCGAACGCAATCGTGCTGTAATTCATACCTATTTAGGTGCTCTGTGTTGTGCTCTATCGTTGCGGTTACCACGGACGTGGGACGGCGTTAAAGAATCTCAAGATATAGGGGGCGTCCAAAAAGTAAAATTTTAGAACTCCAAGAAAAATCGGCGCGCGCTCGAAAGTTTGGTTCGTGACCGACGCAAAATTTGGCCTTATCCACAATCAATGTACCTGCACAATGCTAAGATATGTATGTCAATGTGCAAAGTTTCATTACAATCGGACATCACGTTTTCGAACAGCTCACGGACGAACGCTTTTTCCTTGGAGTCGAGTAGAGTCGAGTAGAGAGACTCCGCTTACGCTTCGCTTCAATTAAGTTTAGTATGGTATATGTACTTAACTTACTTACTCATCAGGCCAGTGAACCATGGAGGATCTGAGCCTGAACTATAGCTGCCTTCCATCCTTGACGGTCCCGGGCACGCTGCATCCAGTTATCAAGACCAAGATGTCTTACATCCGCGATTACTTGGTCTCTATACCGGAGGTTCGGTCTTCCTCTTCCTCTCGAACCAGGAGGCTCGGAGTCGAAGACCCTCCTAGCTGAAGCGTTGATGTCCATGCGCTCGATGTGGCCGAGCCAGTGTAGTCAACGGATGTTTGCCTTCCGGACTACATCCACATTTTTGTACAGCCCATAGAGTTCGCGATTGTGTCTTCTTCTCCATTCACCTTCCTCACAGACAGGACCAAATATCCGGCGAAGAATTTTTTTTCTCGAAAGAACCCAAAATCAGCTCCGCTGTCCTGCTTATAGTCCAGGTTTCGGCTCCGTACAGCAAGACTGGCCGTATGAGCGTTTTGTGAAGCATGACTTTGGTCTTTCGAGTGAGGAGTTTTGACCCCAGTTGCTTGGACAAGCCGAAGTAGCAACGGTTGCCAAGGGCGATTCTATGCCGGCTCTCCACTGTAGCGTCATTTGTGGAATTTACGTTTGCCCCGAGGTAGACAAACTCCTTAACTACCTCGAAATTGCAGCTGTCAATTGTTATATTTTGTCAAAGGTGCTAAGCGACGGATTGGTTTTTGCTTGACAGCATGACAGGACAGGACAGTCTTGTCCTCATGGACCTTAAGACTAACACGTTTCGCCTGTTCTTCAATCGACGTGAATGCTTCCACAATGCGATCATATCGATATCATCCGCGTATCCTAGAAGCTGGACGGACTTGTAGGAGATAGTGCCTTCCCTTTTGACGCCTGCCCGTCGCACTATCTGCTCCAGTACCAGGTTGAAGAAGTCACATGACAGCGCATCTCCTTGCCGAAATCCGGTGCATGTTTCAAACGGTTCCAAAGTCCTGGAACCGAGTTGTATTTTTGTCGCGTATTTTTTAGCATGGCGCGACACAACTTGATCAGAGATCCCGAATTCAGCCATCGCACCAAACAGTCCTTCACGATGAATGCTGTCGTATGCGGCTTTGAAATCGATGAAAATATGGTGTGTATCGATTCGAAACTCGTTGGTCTTTTCCAGGATTTGTCGAAGTGTGAAAATTTGGTCTATAGTCGATTTGCTGGGCCGGAAGCCGCACTGGTAGCTGCCGATTAGTGCGGTGCAAAATGGCTTTAGACGTTCACACAATACGCTAGACAGGATCTTGTATGCGACATTGAGCAGGGTATACCTCTATAGTTCTTGCAAGAGGTAGGATCGCCTATTTTGTGAATGGGGCAAATAGAGCTGGTAATCCAGTCGTCGGGCGTGCTTTCATCTTCCCAAATTCTGCAGATGATCTGGTGCATGCTCCCTACCAGAACATCGCCACCAGCCTTTAAGAGCTCTGACGGCGAGCTATCTGAGCCTGCGGCCTAGTTGTTCTTCAGCTTCTGAATAGCTGTGCCGACTTCTTCGATGCTGGGTGGGAGGACTACTTCAGCGGCTGGAGTTGGGATTTCCTCGGTCCCTACCACTCTCTCTTGGTCATGCTCGTTAAGCAGCTGCTGGAAGTGCTGCTTAAATACATCCACTATTCCCTGCGGGTCGGTGACAAGATTACCCTCACAGTTTGGAAGAGCCTGGTGCCCTTTTCAACGCCTCCTGCAAGGCCTTTGGCTTTCTTGTAAAAGGCTCGTGTTTTATGCTAGACTCCCTAGACTCCTCGATATCCTTGAGCTGGGAGGTTGCGAAGATTCTTTTCTTTTGTCGCAGTCATTTCTTCTCCTCCCTTCTTCTGGCTCGGTACTCTTCTTGCGCTTCTCTGGTTTTCCTCTGCAGCGCCTTTTGGTAAGCCTCGTCGGTTGCTGCCTTTTTCTGCTCACACTCGCGACGGGCTTGTTGCCGGGGGTGGTAGGTACCCTAAGGTGGTTTCGGTTACTTCCTGAATGACTGAGCGGCAATGCAGCCACGCATTATTGGCATTTGTGTTCGACGTAGGCATACCGTAGAGTCGTTCGCTCAGCTGCTCCCTGTAGACTCTGGTAACCTCCGGTGTGCTCAGGCGCCCAATGTCGAACCTCCTTCTGATGGGCTGGTGCAGCTTTCTGACATTGGACAGTCGAGCTCTGAATCTTGCTGCTACGAGGAAATGGTCAGAATCGACATTTGCCCCTCGGAATGTTCGCACATCCAGGATGTTTTACGAGTGCCTTGCGTCAATGAGCACATGGTCGATTTGGTTGGCGGTTCGACCGTAATATATGTATATATATGTATACATAATAATACATATAATATAACATATATATATATATATGTCGCAATTTTTCTTCCTCATCATACCGTTTCCTATCCAACGCATTTCCTGGACCGCAGTAATATCCGCCTTATACTGCGTGAGGATTCTTTCTAATTTATGAGCAGCTCCGGGAGTGTACAGGGTTCTGACCTTCCATATCTGGAGCATACTCGCAAATCGTGTTCCTGTTTCGTGCGTTGTCGTCGTCGAGTACCCGTCCGTGTATCCGGATCTTACTCATTCATAGCTTTGTTTTTTTTTTACGTGGGCGGGTTGTTAGCCCGCACAACCGCCATTCTGGTGGGGTTTTGTCGCTGCATACGTTAGTTCACCTCCCAACGGTTGTTGAAGAGGCTATCCAGAGGGCGCTGCGAGGAGGCCGTATGTCAACTTGACCCGGGCATTTAAACAGGGATCGTTTCTGGCATCTCGCCGATTGAGAGCGATCAACTACTTTGCCCTGTATGTCCGAGCCCATGCCCTCCATATGTACTTAAATGTACTTAAAATACTATTAACTTTATATAGCACGACGTACTTTAAAAGTTAAAAGCTGTTCATGACAACATTTGGACTATCTATCATAAGATTTTACATCAAAAAAATGCTTAGCATGTCAAGCCGATATTGATTCATATACAGTATCACGCCAAAAAAAAAAAAACATTTTTTTGCATGTTACAAGTCATAATCATATTGCGATTCGTGCTAACAAGGTGTGTAGGTTCCGCAAATTCCATAACCAATTCTTCTAAGTAAATTATTTACAGGTGCATTTACATCTGACTTAAACTCGCACGCAAACAACTATGTTCACAGCGAAGTGCACACGATGCAGTGAAACGTTCATGCAAGGTAGTTATGACTCAAAAATATCATATGTGTTCCAATCATCGTTGGACAAGAAAAACCTTTCTGATTCGAAATGGCACGAAAAAAGGGCGGGTCATTATGAAAACGCAGATCCAATCATCCAATCCAGTGGTCATTCTGCATTAAATATACAAATTAGTCTTCTTCGTAGACATCAATTCGATTTCATAAATAAAAACATCGGCAAAACGAAGAAGACTCAATTAAAATCACTCAGATATATCCCAATATAGGCACGCTTCCAGCTAATTGGATGCTGTAACTTGTGTTCCTGATTTATACATCATATGATATGTTTCACGTACCAACCGCTAGAAGCCCATTTATTTTCACTGATGTTTCATGCAAGTAATCGTCCAATCATGCCAAGCCATTTGGCACGTTCTTATCCCAGCAAGTTAACAAAGCTGTTCCTTTGACCTATAATGAGTGTTCGACAGGTGGCAGCACTTCGGTCCATATAAATTTATCCACACACATGCTTCCGCACTACGAATCGAATTTAATGTTGTGTTAAAATTAATAGCCAAGATATTTTACTATAATGGGCGCATAAACTTCAGTTTGAATTTATTCGAAGCACCCAAGGCAATTCTGACGAGAATAGGGTCGACTGGTTAACTTGACAGCAGACCATCATGGTAGTCAATGACCGTGTACGGCATCGATATGAATCTTTCGCGTCCACGAATATGTAATTAGATGTCGGATAATCGCCTTTAAGTATTTTTGTTATTTGACGGACCACACTTAACGTACGGCTCCTTCCGTTTACGGAGATGTTTACGAGTTGTAGCTAATGGATTTCCGATTTTCTTTGGCAAATCGTTAAAAGCAGCTAATGAATTTGTTTTGTTAACCTGACCAGTTCCGCTTCACCATGGCTTACTTTATATTAATACAAGTTTGTCAAACCACACTTGGTAATGGAAAATAGGCAAATACGTCATTAATGAACATTATTTTAGAAGAGTGTTAATTAGTCTGCTCCAACGCATGGACTGGTGGAAGTGGATGCACTCACAGAATAATTGTCCAGTTTTGTCTCGAAAAGTCAGCTGCGCCGGCGGATAAACATTGGTTGCTACGAAAACCACTAGGAAGTTGACAGCCAAATATTCTCAGACAAGCGATTGGAAGTGAAAGAACAACTAGAGCTACATATGTATATTCTGTATTTCTATTCTGTGTTTCTTTATTCGACACGTTTTAAGTAAGCCATTTATTACCTCTATGGTAAATTTCTGCCTATACCAAAATACACTCTCTTAGCTCGTAGACCACTGTAATCTCGTCTCATTATCTATTGTAACTTGTAACTCAGGATTCAGTTTAGTTCAGTAAATACGATTTGTGCAATTCGTGAGGCGACTATCCGCAACAGTTTAGTCCTTCATCCGACTTTACTGGTATGGAACAAATCAAACCGGCCAAGTATGCAATATTAAAGTGCTCGAACGAATTAGTACGGACTATAACCAACCCGCAATTTGGTCGGCTCTCGTCCTATCTAGGACAACCACCCCTGAGAGTTGTGAGAGAATATAAAATCTTGAACCTGCGCGAGTTTCTACAAAAAAAAAAAAAAAAAAAAAGAGTGCGAGTCGGACTCGCGCACGAAGGGTTCCGTACCATCTGTATATATAAATATGAAAGAGACAAAAGATGATGTCGACTAACCTTAGGTAAGTATGTGACCTTTTTGGATGAAAATCATGTCTGTTGTATGGGAGCCCCCCTTAAATATTCATTTTGTTATGTTCTAAGTATTTGTCGTGGTAGCGGCAACAGAAATACATCATCTGTGAAAATTTCAACTGTCTAACTATCACGGTTCATGAGATACAGCCTGGTGACAGACGGACGGACGGACGGACAGCGAAGTCTTAGTAATAGGGTTCCGTTTTACCTTTGGGTACGGAACCCTAAAAAACATAGTGCGTGGAGTCCCTCCGCGAGGGAAAAGTGAAACTTCGCAAAGTAGAAGTGAAAATAAGAAGGGGTAGAAAATGATTTTTAGTGAACTCATATTGTTTCTTTAAGACAAACTTTATTAACATTGCCTACAATTCACAATTGATCGTGTCTTTTAATTATCATTTTTGAGTGGAGAAATATCCAAGTCTATAACATTTACATACAATGGGATTAAAGTAAGATACGAAATGTTTAAGTTC
This sequence comes from Eumerus sabulonum, assembly GCA_951905685.1. Lineage (NCBI taxonomy): Eukaryota > Metazoa > Arthropoda > Insecta > Diptera > Syrphidae > Eumerus > Eumerus sabulonum. The sequence continues at coordinate 145,329,248 of OX645060.1, read as the reverse complement.
TATTTTTTCAACATTTCTTGCAAAAACTACATCAATGGTAGTTCCCCCTTTGGTTGTTGGATCATTCCTACCATTTATCATTTCCAATCCAAATTTGTCTTTAAGGAAGGTTAATAATGTTTCAGTTTCAGGTAACGAGAAATTCACATTAAAATCTCCTGCAAGGATCACAGTCCCCCAGCCAGAGCTTGTGAACCTGCAGTGGATAGTGGCAATAAAGATTTTGCAATAAATAATTTAATATCCCTCATGGCTGCATTTGGTGAAATATAAATGGCAATTAGATCCAATTTCTTCTGATTATTTTCGCTGTGGTTGACTATGCACTCTACAGCATATATGTATACCCCCAATTCTTTTTGACTTTGAAGTTGTCACATCAGGATTAGCTGAGTAATGTGCTTTTATATCTAAATGTGGAGTAACAATATGACATTTATTTTTCTGATTGTGATAGATAGCAACCCCTGCATTCCGAATTTCGTTACGTTGAAATCCTACAATGATATCAAAATTTGGTATGAGAACAGGAGGTTCATTATCGTCCATAAGCGTTTCTAATAACATTAAAATGTTAGATTTTTCAAAAACTATCCGTCAAATCATTGGCGTGTGCACCAACACTTTGACAATTGAATGCTACGATTGATAAGTTTCTTTTCAAGTTGATAAATTTACATAGTTCTTAATCCAGGGGAGAGTACGATAACTTTGGCGCTAAAAATTGATAACGTTTTATTGTAGAGGGATCAAAAACAAGCATTTTTTACCATGGGAGGGGGAGGGGTCTATCTCGTCCCGTTTAGGAGGTAGGGGCAATTTAAAAAAAAAATTACTTAAAATGGGAAAAAAATATTAGAAAAGAATGGCAATACTCACAATAAAGTACTGTACCAAATTTCAAAACCAGGAACCTCTTCTTGAATACAAAATTTAAGTTAAATAATTCATGTCAACAGTTTTTTAAAAATTCGCATCCAAACTCAAAATTTTGATAAGAAAAATTAAAAAAAAAAAAATTTAGACCAATTTATCTCAAAATTTTGAAATGAAGTGCTAAATGGGATTTTTCTGGTCAATGCTTACATCAATTCTGAATCGAACACAAAAAAAACCGTGTTTTTGAGAGCATTTAAAATTAAAATAGTAATTTGTAGTAGTTTTTTTTTTTGGCATTTACTTGGATTTTGTTTGAAGTAAGTGAGAGTACGGTTTCCGTTGCGCCGCGATCTGACGATGGATTTAGCTACCTTGACCCAAAATAAATCGAAAATGCTGAATAAAATTTTTCGGTATCTCACTTCGTTTTCGAGATATCGATATTTGAAATGCTGGTAATGCTGGAAGAAAATGGAACAGGCAAACGAAAAAAGGTTAACATTCTTAAATAATATAAGTGTCAAATCTTTGACAGAACCACACACGACTCAAACGTTTGAGTGATTCACTGTTTTATTATGCCTAATGATCCGTTATAGATCATTTGGCATAAAAAAGAACACCTACTATATAAGACCTTGATCATGACAGTCCTCCTTTACGGCGCAGAGTCTTGGACCTTAACAAAAGCGGATGAAGATGCCCTTGGTCGTTTCGAGGAGAAAATTCTGCGTACTATCTACGGCCCCGTTTGTTCAAACGGTGTATGGGTTGTACAGCGACATCGGCCTGGTACAACGTCTACGGATTCAGCGTCTAAGGTGGCTAGGCCATGTAGAGCGCATGAGAAATACAGCTCCGACCCGAAGAGTCTGCGAATCCACCCCGGAAGGAAGACGCGGCAGAGGACGGTCACATCAACGGTGGCGCACGCAGGTGGAATGGGACCTTAACCAACTGGGCGTGCAGGGCTGGAAACAGCTGGCCAACGACCGTGCCAGCTGGAGACACTTGTTCGTTGAGGCTCAGGTTCACCACGGACTGTAGCGACAGCCAAGTTAGTAAATTTAAATAACTTTAATTTTTGCATTTTATGAATTGTAGCGATACATCATTCACCTTCTCAAAGATGCTAATTTTATTTGCATCGGCAATAGCAAAAAATAAAGAAGCACCATCAAAAAAAGGAAGCAAAAAGGAGCCAACAATTGTAAGATTGTTCGAATCGAATAAAAGTGGAGCTCGCGAGAAACACGCATCTCGTGGGACGCGCATTCAAACACCTCGTCTCAAACATTCAATGAAAGGCTTTCAGGCCTTTCGCAACAGCCATTATTGTCATCACAATAAACTTCTTCTCATTTCGAAACACGGATTCTACATTTGTATAAACCTCTTTAAGTAAGTGTCATTGAGGCCTGGACAATATATCTCAATAGAATCGTAGCGCAACGCTAAAAGTAATCCTGGGAAGCGATGTGCATACAAAACTTACAAAGAAATATGTAATTATTTAACCTCTTAATTCAAAAGTTTATTCGAAACTTTCTACTAATTGATGCGACTAAGCACACTCCTGAACAATGGTACACTGTTGACGCTTGTGGTATGTGGAACACCAGTGATACCTCTACAAGGTGTGGATGTTTTCGATTCCTCACTTTATCCAAAAATATCTCAACCAAAGAAACTAAAGAATCCACTCGTAGTTTTACCAAACTTGTAGGCTCGAACATTCCAGGTACCAGATGATGATGAACAATTTTACGTATCCGCTGGGATCAGTAAAATTAGATATTAAAAGTTATGCCTCGAACAAAGTTCCATGAAATTATGTATAATGCAGAATAGATGATGTCAAGGGAGTAATGAACACAGCACGGAACGGGTGACTAGATGCGACGTCGTGTTGGGTAATATAGAAAATCATCCACACATACATACATAAATACGTACATGTATGCACACACACACTTTGGAAAGTGTTGAAGATAATGAGGACGACAAAGACCTAAACTACGTGATTTGGGTAGCAAATTTGGCTTTGCACATTGGATTTGGTTTCCTGTCGCCTTAAATGTGCCATACTCGCGTTTCTGCTGAGTTAACAGAAAATACCCAATATGGCCTGAAATGAATGAGATGTTCGAGACTGGATTGTCTACGGCTGTCCTGGTCGTTTAAGTGAGTTGTGCTACCCAATTGACCTTATCATTAGGGCAAATGGGAATCACACCAAGTGACATCAGAATACTGTAGTGAAATTAACCCAATGAGTTTGTGAGTGTTTTAGGACAAGTGGCAATGTATTTATCCGTAAGGCCTTAGAAAGTTCTCTGAAATGTGTAAAGTGGTTTTTAGTGTTGGGGTCTCCAACAATCAGTGATTTGGGAATAAAATGCAGTTCTAATTAGGCGGAAATATGCTTCGGAGAAGAAGCTTACTAGAAGACCAACTAGAATGTATGTATGTTGGCGTTACAGTCCATTAAGGACATAAGCCGAGCGTCTCTCCATCACCCATGTTGTGTGTGATTTCATTTTCCCATAGGTGAAAGGGACCTACAGTTTATTGTCGGTTCCGAACGGCGAATTTCGAGAAGCTTTTCACGACAATTTTACTATATGGGGTTTTGTCAGAACCCTGCTGAGGAGAAACACCGTGAAAAACAGGTTCGATGACATGGCTGTGTCGTGATTCGATCCCGTTTCATCGGCGTCAGCGGCCAACACAATTCCCACTGCGCCACTACAATGGGCGCCAGCTAGAATGATCTTACGAATTAACAGTCGACAAGCATTTGAAGGCCAATATATAAGTTATTACTATGTATTTGCAAAGATTGATTTTAAAGGAAAGTCTTATATGATAACTAACGGTCTTTGAGAATCAGATCAACCAAGTGACGTATCCATTGACGTTTCTTTAGATTGAAACTACTTATGCATAGATTTTGTCTCAACGCAAATTTATTGATCCTCATCACCACCGTCAATTTACGGCATTAGCACCTTGCTCTTAGAACGCTAGACTATTCTCTGTGACATTCTAAACCCAGTTGGTAATCGCAATAATTAATTTTAATATGTTTGTTTTCTCAAGTATGTTTCGTTTCTTTTTTATTAGACTAGGTTTGGTTAGGTTGTAGTGGTTGACATACGCCATACGTAGGCCGTTTTTATTAGACTAAAGATAGTTAAATTTTGACGAAAGTTTTATGGGCGACTCGATGTGTCTTTCCAATCGCATCTGCTCTGCTTTAGTATGTCCATTTTTTTTTTTATATAACTCCCGGACATCATAACTACGATAGCATCAATCTATCAGGGAATGTCATGGGCTACATGACACTTAAATATGGCGCCTGCCTTACAACTGCAATCCAATCTTAGGTGTTTTTATGACTAAAAATTCTCGTTCAAATTCTATTGCATATGTCTAAGCTTTTATTAGCAATTTGTTACATGGCGACATGACGATATCTTATAATAGAGTAGTATAAGACGTACATATATGAAACGTCTGTATAACGTTAGAATTTTTTTTTCTTAGTGCTACCCCAAAGAAAGTCCAAATTGGTTTTAGCGCTTGCTAGTATAAGAAACAGCTTGTTTTCAATACTGAGTTTAGAATACTTTCCTAGTATCCAGTACATTTCTTTGTTTTTACATTCAAGCCCCTTATGTTTTCCTTAACGTAAGCCTTTCATTTTAATTTCGCGTCGAGGGTCATCCCGATTACATATGTATTAAGCCTCATTTTCAAACGGAGTTCTGTCTTCGTTAACAATAACTGGACTGGATATGGACAGATCTAGTGTCATTAATTGCTGTTCGCCAAGTTTTTGTGCAGTCATTTAGATGGTCAAGGGCACATTGCAGTTTCATAGTTGATTCATCAACCGATTGGCCCGTTACAAGAATAACGGCGAACGCAGCTAGAGTTGAATCTTGGGTTTGGGGTATATCCCGAGTGTAAAGTAGCTACAGGAGTGGGCCGAGTACACTTCGCTGAGGAACGCCAGCTGAAATCACTTGGAAGTCAGAGTACATACTTCCGTATTTAACGCGAAATAATCTATTCGCAAGATATGTACATACTTAAAATATTGGATAGCTTCTATGGTAAGATTTGTATTAGTTGAGACGTTCAGCCTTCGTTCCACACTTTGTCAAAGGCTTAAGACATGTCAAGGAATACACTCGAACATATCAGTTTGTATTCGAGTGCGCTTTCTATTACAATACATCAGTTGTTCAGTGTACTTGGTCAATAATGGGGTGGCCGTGGTTGCAGTGGTAAAGTAAACATCACCGAGCGTCGAGCGGAAGGTCTGTAGTTCAAAGTCGTTCAATAGCCAAGAAAAAACAATTCCTATATGGAAGAAAAAATTATGCAACACAGCTGTTGTGAATGAGAAGTGATCCAACATACTGATGAAGGCATAACACTCACAGCATATGGTCACTTTAAATTAATACTCTGTGTGTGCAATTCTAATGTCACACCATAAGTGGATGGAACAATTGCTGAGGACTACAATCATTGTGAAAATTCGGTCGGTTCCTTCCTCCTATTTAGGACAACCAACCCTAGAGAGTAGTGAACGAACATCTACGTTCTGCACTCCGTTTAGATAAACATTATAAGTGTATAAACTCTTGAACTCTTGAGAAGAGCCACCGCAGTCGAACATCTTTCGGCACTGTTAGTAAGTCCTATCCCCACCTCCTCGCGGTGCCATCTGGAGATTTCCTATGTAAATTGCAGACGGGAAAGGGCGAATGGCGAGCCTCCTACCCCAAAAAAATAGGATTAATCGGTTGGGCGACGGCCTAGTACGCCGTAACCGTAAAAAACACAAGCTCCAATCACATGCCTCGGATAAAACAACCGACCGGATTAATGTTGACGACCCTTGCCAAAAACGAAAAAAAAAAATAAAATAAAATCGGCCAAGTGAGAGTCGACTCGCTTACGAAGGGTTCCGTACCATCTGTATATAAACATATGAAAGAGACGTTGTATGTTACCTCATCAGTGATCACATTTAAACGGCTAATCCGTTTGAAATGATTTTTTTGCATGATGACAGATCTTGAAATGATTTTTTTGCATGATGACAGATCTTGGTTGCAAGCAGGTTGTAGGCATATACTATGTCATCATGAAGATTTTTGATCATCAAAGTCACCATTGAATTATCTTACTTGACAGCAAGTAGGTAAAAAAGTGAATAACAATAATTATGGAAAAAAGGTTTGCAGCTAGGATCAAATAAAACACTTCCATTTTATTGGTTGTGGGATATGATCGAAAGTTAATTTCACAACAATTGAATTTGTTGCAACATTTGTTATCTTAACCTATCAGGGAGAAAAAGGAGGGGAACAGCAATTGTACGAAAGGATTTGCAGCAAGGATTAACTTAGCGGTGACACAATAGGGATCATCCCAGCTTATAGGGTATTTGTTATTGGTTGTTCGTAATCATAGAAAAAGGGGTTGCAGCTAGGACTAATACATCAAAGACACAAAAGGGATCAAAGCTATGAAGTTTGCTTCTGTTTGTGGGATATTGTCGACTAACCTTAGGTCAGTATGTGACCAAGGGGATTTTTTGGATGAAAATCATGTCTGTTGTATGGGGGCCCCCCTTTAATATTAATTTTATTCTGTTTTTAGTATTTATCGTTATAGCGACAATAGAAATCATCATCTGGAGAAAATTTCAACTGTCTAACTATCACGGTTCATGAGATACAGCCTGGTGACAGACGGACGGACGGACAGCGAGGTATTAGTAATAGGGTCCCGTTTTACCTTTGGGTACGGAACCCTAAAAAGGACAATGATCTTCGGCTCTGTACGTGGAATATTAGGTCGCTAAACAGGCCACGTGCAGCCGAACAATTTGCAGACGCCCTCGACCGCTATAAAGCGGACATAACCGGCTTCCAGGAAATGCGATGGAATGGACCGGGTAAAAAGCAGATGAAAAACTGCGACATCTACGGCGACTGCTATAGGGAGGGAGGACAACGATCGTTCGGATGCGGATTTGCTGTTCGAGGTGAGCGAACGGCTCATAACGTTTCGCATCAAGGCTACACTTTTTAACATCAGCCTGATCTGCGTCCACGCCCCCACGGTAGATAAGGATGACTCCGCCAAAGATGAGTTCTACGATCTCCTAGACAGAACGTATGCCTAATGTCCCAGCTATGACATCAAGGTTGTACTAGGAGACTTCAATGCTAAGCTGGGAAAGGAAAGCATCTTTGAACTGTCATCGGCAAACATAACCTACACGACACCATATCCGATATCGGACACAGGCTTATTGATCTTGCTTCTGGGCGAAATCTCCTTTTAGCCAGTACGCGCTTTCCGCACCTAGATATACACAAGGACACCTGGCGGTCGCCAGATCAATCGCCCACTAACCAGATTGATCACATCGAGATCGACGTCAGACACTCCTCCGCTATTCTTAATGTTCAAACTTTCCGAGGAGCTAACATCGACTTGTAGTAGCCAAGATACGCCTACGGATATGACGCACAAAGCGGAGTAGAGTTAGAATACAAAGTTATAACCTAGGAAAGCTACCGTCGTCGCCAGAAACCGTTCGTGCTTTTACCGATCGCGTCTCCCTTAAGCTCCCCAATACACCTCAACCCTCCACGCTATCAATAGAACAGCAGTGGAACCTTTGCAAATGGATTTTATTTTGGATAAAAGGAAATAAACGTTGATGATTTATTAAGTTATGTTATTTTGACAGAACACAAATACATTCTAGATGTGCTTTCCGTTTCCACTGATCAGAAGAGACATTTTCACAAAAAAAACGAAATCAAATCAGTTAATTACAATGTTTTGATAGTACGTTCGTAAATGCATGCACTTCGAGTGAGTGGGCGCATCAGATTAATTAATGCGAAATCATACGCACGCGGCGGAAAAATACGGCCACAAGAACTTGCTTTCATTAAAATCATAAAAAAATACGGTTTCCTCTCTTTAAAAGAGGAAGGCATTTTAATCCTTGATAGGTCCAGAAGCACTTTATCAAATTAATTTCCTTTTCGCTTTCGGTATTTGTTTAACCTTGAACAACCTTCTCACATTTTCTTTGAAATTGTTTTTATGAACATTTTATATCCTCCGGACAAATCCTTGAATTTCCCTTCTCATCGCCACACCGCTTGACTCCGATAAAGCAACTATTTCAGGCTTGCCACAACCTTATGTTGGAACACAAAACAAACGTAGACGAACTACCCATCCCTGCGCCTCCCATACGAAGATATCCTAAATACATAAAAAAGGAGATTTCATAAACTTTTTTGCCCAACAAGCTACACCAACCTGTTGAAACTCACCCAGATGTCCGAGCTGTCCATTTAAATCTATCAGAGCTCTTAATTTTCGAAATAAACCAAAAAAAAAGGTCAAACCCAGTGAAACAAAAGGCAAATAATATTCCTTCAATATTAAAACCAAAAAAAACACGAGAGCGTAAAAAAAAAAAAACATTACAACATTAATTCACCCCAAAGTTTACGACCATTCCTTGCGCACCTTCGTCCGCCGCTTACCTTTCATCACAGTCGTCGACGTGGTGCGTAGTAGGTAGGTAGATGCAGTGCATACATAAGGTCGAAATGGCTAACAACACAAGAAAAATCCATTAAAACTTTACCAAATAACCTTAAGATAACTTTTGTTCCCCGTAAACTTATGCAAAGGAAGTATCCTCCTTCAGGGTTTTTCGAGTTTCTTTTTTTTTCTGGTTTATTTATTGAGTTTAGGTCCTCTCCGAACAAGGATGTCACTACTATAAGGCACACAGGTTGTCGTGAGGTATACGTGGTCCATATTCAAAATACTATATGGTGGTACGTATATTACTAATATGTAGCATGTACTCGTACAGTATGTAGAGCAGTAGTTATCTCGTATAGGCCTTACCCAACCTACCATTAAATATCCTCATAGCGAAGTAAACTACGAGCAAAGTGCGTATTAACCGGGCTTAGGCACTTGAGGAGCGCTACGTAAAAGTCTTCAGTTTTTCTGTTACAAGTACTTTGTAAACGTATGCGGGCACGCAATGGAGAAGCGATGCACGAAGTTGTGGGACATTAAAATGCCTGTGCTTTTTATTAACGTCTATGAGAATGACTGACCTCAGCGCGGGAATAATAGAGAAGTTCAGGTCAAACATAATAATATTTGGGCTGCCAATATTACCTCGTGCGACGTTGCTGGCAAGTGCCTTGCATGTCAAGTGGATACGAACATGGTCTCGTTATGTTAGATCCTTGTCATGTCACAAGGATATTTTGAGTAGGTTTTTTGAATTACAGTATTAAGAGCCGTTGGTTCAATTAAATAAGTAATCACCTCACTACCTTTTAAGCTGTCTTGTAAGTCCCCAAATCAGACTCAATGTGGAACTTTGTTAAAAGGAGAAAACGTTATCACACACACAAAATGCTAGTAATGACGGAACCAACTCGAGACAAACAAATTCGCAAGCCATTCTACGATAAAATCCCTAAAGCGGTCATTTGTATGTATGTATGTGTGTGGCGTATAGCTCACGGAAAACCTAAGCCTAGCTTCTCTCAATCACCCATGTTGTGTGAGATTTTATTTTTCAATGGGTGTAAGAAACCTACAGTTTCTTGCCGATTCCAAACCGCGAACTTCCAGAAGGTTTTTTATGACAACTGTACTACAGGGGGTGGCCATGGTGCAGTGGTTAACATCATCGACCGCCGAGCGAAAAGTCTATAGTTCAAATTCGCTTCATAGCAAAGAAAAAGTAATTTCTATACGGACAAAAAGTATGGAACGCAGTTGTTAATAGAAAATGACCAGACGTACTGCTGCAGGCATAGCACTCACAGTACATGGCCAACTAAAATTCATCCTCTGCGTATGCAATATTAAAAGTGCTCGAACGAATTATTACGGACTATAACATAAGCAGAATTTGGTCGGCTCTCGTCCTATCTAGGATAACCACCCCTGAGAGTAGTGAACGAACATCAACGACCCAAACCACTGCACTCCGTTCAGGTTGTGTGTCAAACAAAAAACATCAACCTCGCCCTCTCCCTGTTATCTTCGCTCGCACAACGTTCAAAACGTTATAAGGCCTTGAGCGCGGGTGTAACTATAAAAAAAAAAAGAAAAAGTTAACACGATCTGCTGATTCGGCACGATCGTCATTATCGTCTTCATGTCGTCGTCGTCGTTTTGCTGGCGTCATCATTATCGTCGTCGTCATCGCTGTTCTGCTGATGTCATCATCATTGTCGTCGTCGTCGTGACAGTTCGTAGCTCGTAAGTTAGATTTAAGATTTAAGTTAGTTCTTAAGGAGCTGTCGATGAATAAAGTTAATGTTACCTTAAATACTTAAAAAGTTTACTTATATGGACATATGTGGCGTTAAGCTCACAGAAAACCTAAGCCTAGATTGTCTCAATCACCCAAGTTAAAACATACCGTTATGGATATGATAAATAAAAATTTTCGACGAAGCAACCACAGGCTCGATTAAAAAGAATTTATAGGTTTATTTATAATGTTTGTATAAGCTTTATTTAGTTATAGGACGTCTGTCCACGTCTATCAATCCAAATCAGATTGACTTACATACTTCGCGGGGTGGGTAGAGGAGTCTTCAAACAAACAACTTAAGCTGAATAAAACCCTAAAATTGTCAAATCACTGCAGTGTTTACCAGGCGAAGCTGTTGACAATAAAAGAGGCCTTGTCCTGGCTGAAGTGGAACGTGGTATCCACTACGAATATCCGCATTCTCACGGATAGCCAAGCAGCCTTAAAGTCGTTGGAGTCCTATGTGTACACATCAAAAACTAGTCTCGACTGTCGCCTATCTCTTAGCGAGATGGCCGAACAGTTCAACATACAACTTATCTGGGTACCAGGACACAGCGACATTCCAGGGAATGAAGGAGCCGACACACTCGCCAAGCAGGGAACGACGCTACAATCAATCGCGGCTTATGAGGGAATACCCCTTGCAACCATTAAACTTATTCTTACTAATCTCGCCAGGGCTAAGACGAACCGGAGATGGACTCAGGGACATACCTGCGTCATCACCAGGCAAATCTGGCACCGGCTCGACAGTCAACGGACAAGGAGTATAATCTCCCTGAAAAGAGCTGACATCTACAAAGTTATAGGTGTCATCACCGGACACTGTCTTATCGGCAGTCACGCGCAAAAACTAGGTAAAGTTCCTAATGATTTCTGCAGAAGCTGTCTAGACGAGGAGGAGGTTGAATCCATCGACCACTTTCTCTGCACTTAAGCGGCATTCTGCACAATTAGGAAACGATACCTAGGCTCTTACTTCCTTAACGAACTGATAGTGGTTGAGCAAGTAGGGATACCTGATGTTCTTAACTACGTAACAAGCACAAAATGGTTCCACGAGTAGGGGGCTAAGCCCCCTCGTGTGTTCGTCTCATTTCTGGGAAGGCTACGATCCTACCTGCCTACTTCGCTCTAACAATTCATTTCATAACTTACAACTCCGAAACTCAGTCTGTTCAGTCAATTTCTTAACTCGTCTTCACTTCCCGAATAATTAATTCGAAAAAAATAAAAAGAAATCAAAAAACGACCCAACGTTTTCTGTTTTTTTCTCTTCTCTGGCATTAACAAAAAAAAAATAATTAAAAGTAAAAAAACGCGAGTGTCCAACTGTGAACGTGAGTGCTACTTACCTCATCAAAAAAAAAAAAAAATAAAAAAAAAAAAAAATAATAAAAATAAAACAAAATATACTAAAACGCGCGTGACCCATATTTCTCCGACATAAACAGAAAACGCGATTGTGCAACAGTGTTCCCAATTCTCACCTGAACTTATTATCAATAAACTTTCCGCACTGCCCCAGTTTAATTAATATGGATCACTGTGACTCTGCCCATTGTGTCACTGATTCCAAAAATGCTGACCGTGTTACTTGCAAGGGTATCTGTGGCAAATCTTTTCACCTTTCCTGCAACGGCCTAGGCAAAAGGTCGATCACGTATATTAAAGAATATGCCGAGCATTTCTTTTTTTATTGTGAAGAGTGCAAAAAAATATCCCTCGCTGATGTCCTTTTTACGATTAAATGCAACAGCGAGAACATTAACTCGGTCGCCAACAAGCTTTTCAAGAACCTTTCGGCTAAGTTTGACTGCCTCACGAGATGTGTTGAAGATATCAATTCCACCATGGAGTCAATGATTACACACAAACTCAACTCCCTAGAAAAGCAATTGTCCACCCTAACAAAATTATCCAATACAATCTCGGAATCCAGTTCACCCAATACCCGTAGTGTCGAACTTAAGCGTGACCTAATTTCTACCCTCAACACGCACCTTAACCCGTTAAACTTAAAAAAATTAAACGAGAACCTAAATTCCCATCGGTCGGACATGGACATTCATTTTAGCCACTCATCAAATAGGAGTGCTCCACCCCTTATTCAACCCGACCCTCTGCTAGAAGATATGGGGGACAAATTAAATGATATTAGCAGTGAACTCATCACTACAAGGCTTACCCTTAGCGATTTGGTAGATGAAATCAGAGCCGCATCTGATAAGATTGGTGACATCCACATCCCCGGCCACATCCATTCCAACCCATTGTTTACCAATACCTCCATACGTGAGGAATTGTATGAAGCCAATGTGTCTGTCAGTGTTTCTCCACCGCCGCCTAAGACAACATCCTCAGTGTACACGCAGACTACCGACGACCCAATTCCTGAAGACCCAACAGTTGGAACCAATATTGAGCGCTTTGGCCAAACATGGAGTTTAAGTGAATGGAACCAGCGTCTCCAAAAACTTAAAAAAGGGCAACGAAGAAACTTCTTCCTTTATTATTGATGGTTTGGCCCCCGACTCTCATGAACAATGGGCTCAAAAATTTACAAAAGAATTTAAAATCCCAATAATAAGTTGCCAGACACTTAAACGCTCCAAATCCTTTAAACTGAAGCTGTCAATTCCATCAAAATACGATTGGTTATTCCTGAACCCCGACGGCCGTCCTTTCACTCTTGGAAAAAAAACCTTCACCAGGTGGGATAAAAAGACTGATATCCAACCCAAGCCTCTCAACAAATCTACGTATAAAACTAATCGTAAGAAACCTATTAATAAGCTCAACGGAAATAACTCTAACTGGAGCTTCAAAACGAACCTCTTCCCATCCTTCACCCACCCCTCCATCGCTCACCCAAACCACCCAAACCTCCACGCCAACGTGTTTCCTTCAATCTAACTCCAACTAACTGTTCTGCCACCACTAGCCCCTCGCCACCAGTACAAACACCCCTCCCGAATTCTTTTCCTAATTTCGATCTAAAGTCTGGAGCCAAGTATCCTAATTTCCGCAGCTCTCACGTCCTTAACCCCTCTGCCCCTGCCTTTTCTAACACATCCACAACACACTCCACCTCGCACACTACATCCGAATCCACTTCTCTCCAAACTGTCTCAACTCCCCCCTCAACAACACCTCCTCCTAACCCCACCCAATCATTCGCTGATCCCCTTCTGCCCCCCTCTGTCAAAATTACCAAGCAATTTAATAATCTCACCGAATGCCGCTATGCTCTTTCTCGTTTAAGGGATAGAAGGACGTATGAGAACGTCCGCCTTTTTTTTGGCTTACCTCCATGACAAACCAGACTCAGTTTGCTATGAGGGTAATACTAACACCAGCGTACGGGTATCCATTCAACAGGAAGGCCTCCCTTCTGACTATGCCAGCCTCAAGAACCTCTTTATCAAGTATCATGAGTTCCTTAATATGTCCCCCCAAAAAGCATCAAATGATCTTGATGCTTTTCGTCAATATATCCACTCAAAGCGAATATCCCACCTCAAGCGTAGCAGAGCTGACCACGACAGATATTTTCGTCCCTAATTTCCATCCTCTTTCTGCCTACCACGTTAACCTTCCTCTCACCTTTTATTACCAGAACGTCAGAGGTCTCCGCTCAAAAACCCAAGCAGTCTTCCAACAGTCTCACGTTTTACCATTCGAAATCTTCGCTCTGACTGAAACCAACCTGATCCCCGCTATTAACAACGAAGAACTATTCCCATCAAATTTTAACGTCTACCGCGACGACCTTCTCAACCAACCTACCGATAGCCGCCCTAAACACGATCGACTCGTCCCTTATTGCAATATCCTCTTCCCCCTATCTCGACTTTGTTTCAATCAAGATCGTACTGCCCCGTAAGTCGCTCTACATCATCTGTTTTCATATCTTACCATCCCAACCTATTGGGATCACATAAATGACTTACGGGATCCCCGCGATGAAATCCTTCTCTTCGGCGATTTTAATCTTCCTTTTCTCCAATGGGAACCATCAGAAGATCAATCATTTTACACTGCCACTAATCCATCTTCTGCCAAAGAATGTCTCTTCTTAGATAGCCTAGCCGATTCAAACCTTAGCCAAGTGAGTGGCATCTCAAATTACATGGGTAGACAGCTATATCTGATTTTCACAACCGACCCTATTAATTCCTCTGTTTCACTTTGTCCCCGTTCCTTATCAACCATCGACAATTACCATCCTCCCCTTCTTCTCTCGTTTTTTCTCGACTCTCCACCTCTGACCTCTTCCCCTCCAGCGCTCAAGTCTTACGACTTCCACAAAGCAAATTTCAACCTAATCAATGAATATCTCAATAGCGCCCCCTTCAATTTTGACGGCCTTACAATAAATGACTCCATATCCTTATTCTATAGAGAAATATTTAATTCTATTTCTCTCTACGCTCCAATTTCTCGATCCAATCACTTATCTTCTCCTCCTTGGTACAATCGCAGGCTCCGTTCTCTAAGAAACAAAAGAAACAAACTGTGGGCTATCTTCCTTCGTACTCAGTCCTCCTATGACTTTTCCAACTATATTGGTACGTATCTACAATTTACCGAGCTTCATAACTCTCTCTACGAACAGCACTTGATCAAAACACAAGCCAATCTTATCAACAATCCTAAGTCCTTCTTTCAGTTTGTCAACTACAAAAGGAAATCTGATGGCTACCCAACCTCACTCTCTTTCAATGGCGAAACCTCGAATGATCCCAACACTGTCGCCAACTTTTTTGCCAAACTTTTCAAACAATCTTTTGCCGGAGTCATCGTGCCGGACACCTCCTATTTCGACTACCTACCAAATTTCTCCCTCAGTCCATTTCTTCCACGTTCTGTTGAACTCCATATCATTGAAATTAAACTGAATCAACTTGATGAGTTTACTCCTGGACCCGATGGTGTCCCCGCCATATTATTAAAAAAATGTTCCTTCATTCTCTCCGTCCCGCTTGCAAAATTATTCAACTTATCCCTGCCCCTTGGAGAATTTCCCCAGTTATGGAAAACCGCCTTCATAACTCCTATTCACAAAAAAGGTCCAAAGAGTGATGTTAACAACTACCGCCCCATCGCAAAACTCTCACATATACCCAAACTTTTCGAAAGCATCTTGTATGACACTCTAAGTTTCCATTGCAAGTCTCTAATCTCCTCAAACCAACATGGATTCCTCAAATCCAGGTCTACAACCACAAACCTTGTCGAATTCGTGTCCTTCACCCTCTCAGCATTAGAGAATGGAAACGAAGTCGACGTCATTACAACCGACTTCAGTAAAGCGTTTGACAAAATATCTCACAATCTAATACTCTTCAAACTGTCTGCCCTAGGCTTTGAACCCACTGCGCTGAAGTGGATATCTTCATATTTAAAAAACCGTTACTACAGTGTTCGCTTTAGATCTGCCTTTTCTAACCCTTTCTTAGCCTCTTCCGGCGTTCCCCAAGGTAGCCACCTAGGTCCACTTCTTTTCATTCTTACCATAAACGACATTGAGATAATCATCAAACATTCCTATCTCTCATTGTACGCCGACGACACCAAGTTCTTTAAGACCATTTCCTCGCTACAAGACTCTTCCCTTATTCAATCCGATCTCAATAGCTTTTCTACCTGGTGTTCCAAAAATTGCTTGGAGCTTAACATTTCCAAGTGCCAATCTATCACCTTCTCACGCAAACGTGTCCAATCCTCTCCTCGTCTCTACTTTCTCTACAACCAACCCATTTCTACCGTTCAGGTTATCCGCGATCTTGTCATACTATGTGACCAAGAGCTCAATTTCCGCGCACATATCGACGATATAATTCTTAAAGCAAACTCTGCACTCGGTTTCGTGAAGCGCTGGTCTAAAGAATTCTCCAATCCCTACGTGACTCGATCCCTCGTCAATCCTCGTCTCTTCTACCTATCCACCCCGCGCACCTCTTATGGCTCCAATGAACCCATCTCCGGTATGCTGGGAAGTGTTAATTCGAACACTAACTTCGATTTCAACCTCAGCACTCCATGCCTTAAACTCCGTCTTCTCGGTATCCCCCCCTTCTCACTTCCATAGTTCCCTAATCGCGCCCCCCTCTCCTGTTCTTGTTAGTCAGTTAAGGTAGACTAATTAAGAATGTTAGTTAGTTAAGTTAGAATTAAGAATGTTAGCTTGAATTAAGCTTAATAAATGGGGGTATTGGCCCCCACGAAAATTGAAATTAAATTAAACTGCCGAATTGCAGTTCCCACGCAGACCTAACGCGTGTACAAAATGCATAGAATGCATAGAATGCATTTTTACGTACCCATAGGAACTGCGACGCGCGCATCTAATTTCATCGGCAGGTGGATAGCCGATCGTGTTAACTGCCGCCCTTTTAAATATCTGCGTCCCGCGGATCA
This sequence comes from Eumerus sabulonum, assembly GCA_951905685.1. Taxonomy (NCBI): domain Eukaryota; kingdom Metazoa; phylum Arthropoda; class Insecta; order Diptera; family Syrphidae; genus Eumerus; species Eumerus sabulonum. The sequence continues at coordinate 145,312,525 of OX645060.1, read as the reverse complement.
CTTGGTGAACGACGGGGCAGCTCAGCTTTTGGCTGGTGTCGTTGGCTTCTCCAGGTAGCTCTTGCTTTAAACGTGTATAAGTCTTGGATTGAGAGGTAGGCGAAGTTGTGAAACATTTATTCTGCCATAGATTTTGCTTGCCATCAGAAAAAATGGCGATCGTTATGATGATAATCACGAACAACTCTGTAAGAAGGGAGGATTTAAAATTCTTTTTCAAAATTTTAATGAGTTTTATGTTCCCCTCGCTTAGGGCATGGACCAATTCCAAGCTGGGCTTGACTCGCTAGAACTGGAGGAAGCACTTGTGGGATGGTAGTGGACCCACTACTTTAGGTTCTGTTCCTTATGCTGACATCTTCGTTGTCTAATTGGATCAGATAACTGCCTCCTAAGTGAATGGAAGAATTTTTAGTTAGGAGACTACCATTAAGTTAGTGATAAAAACGGTGCTATCCCCAATCAGCTCGACTACTTCTCTATTGTTCTCTTGATAGTCATAGTGTGCATTATCACCTCTATGTAGTCTACTCAGACATGAGCCCTCGTTTACTCTTTTCAGGGCATCTTACTTGCACACATAAGCATTTTTCTTTGATGGCGTTACAGCCTATGAAGGACCAAAGCCAAGCTTCTCTTTAATCACCCATGTTATGTGTGATTTATTTTTCCCACAGGTGAAAACCGAGGGCATGGGCTCGGACATACAGGGTTAAGTTGTTGATCGCTCTCAACCTGGCGAGATGCCAGCAACGATCCCTGTTTAAATGCCCGGGTCAAGTTGACATACGGCCTCCTCGCGGCGTCCTCTGGATAGCCTCTTCAACAACCGTTGGGAGGTGAACTAACGTATGCCGCGACAAAACCCCACCAGAATGGCGGTTGTGCGGCGGGCTAACAATCCGCCCACGTAAAAAAAAACATAAAGTTATGAATGAGCAAGATGCCTCGGACGGATACTCGACGACGACAAAGCACGAAAAAGGAACACGATTTGCGAGTATGCTCCTGGAATGTCAGAACCCTGTACAATCCCGGAGCTGTTTATAAACTAGAAAGAATCCTCACGCAGTACAAGGCGGATATTACTGCGGTCCAGGAAATACGCTGGATAGGAAACGGTATGATGAGGAAGAAAAATTGCGACACATATTACAGCTGTCACAAAAGATTGCAATTACTAGGATGCGGATTTGTCGTGGGAAAGCGGTTAAGGTCGAAGGTCATCGACTTTAAACATATAAGTGATCGCCTGGCTGTGGTCCGCATCAGAGGCAGATTTCATAACATCAGCCTTATATGCGCACACGCCCCTACCGACGGGGCTGAAGACCCTATCAAGGAGGACTTCTATGACCTCCTGGACAACGCCTACGGAGCTTGTCCGGAGTACGATGTAAAAATCGTGCTCGGGGACTTCAACGCCAAAATCGGAAAGGAAAACATCCTTGGCGGAGTGATCGGAAAGCACAGCCTCCACGATACAACATCAGATAACGGCTTCCGACTCACCGACTTTGCGACAGCTCGTAATGCGGCTATAAGTAGCACAAGATTCCCTCGTAAGCGAGTCCACACAGCAACCTGGCGATCTCCGGACGGTCGAACCGACAACCAAATCGACCATGTGCTCATTGACGCAAAACACTCGTCAAACATCTTGGATGTGCGAACATTAAGAGGGGCAAATGTCGACTCTAACCACTTCCTCGTAGCAGCAAGATTCAGAGCTCGACTGTCGAATGTCAGAAAGCTGCACAAGCTCATCAGGAGGAGGTTCGACATTAGGCGCCTGAGCACACCGGAGGTTACCAGAGTCTACAGGTAGCAGCTGGGCGAAAGACTCTACGGTATGCCTACGTCGAACACGAATGCCAATAATATGTGGCTGCATTGCCGCTCAGCCATTCAAGAAGTAGTGGTATGATGGCAAGTGTGAGCAGAAAAAGGCAGCAACCGACGAGGCGTACCAGAAGGCGCTGCAGAGGAAAACCAGGGCAGCGCAAGAAGAGTACCGAGCCAGAAGAAGGGAGGTGAAAAAACGACTGCGACAAAAGAAAAGAATCTTCGCAACCTCCCAGCTCAAGGATATCGAGGAGTCTAGGGAGTCTAGCATAAAACACGAGCCTTTTACAAGAAAGCCAAAGGCCTTGCAGGAGGCTTCAAAAAGGGCACCTAGGCTCTTCGAAACTGCGAGGGTAATCTTGTCACCGACCCGCAGGGAACAGTGGATGTATTTACGCAGCATTTCCAGCAGCTGCTTAACGAGCATTCTTCAGAAGCTGAAGAATAACAAGGCCGCAGACTCAGATGGCTTGCCATCAGAGCTCTTCAAGGCTGGCGGCGATGTTTTGTTAGGGTGTATGCACCAGATCATCTGCAGAATTTGGGAAGATGAAAGCATGCCCGACGACAGGAATACCAGCTCTATTTGCCCCATCCACAAAAAAGGCGATCCTACCTCTTGCTCAATGTCGCATGAAAGATCCTGTCCAGCGTACTGTGTGAACGTCTAAAGCCATTTTGCACCGCACTAATCGGCAGCTACCAGTGCGGCTTCCGGCCCGGCGAATCGACTATAGACCAAATTTTCACACTTCGACAAATCCTGGAAAAGGCCAACGAGTTTCGAATCGATACACACCATCTTTTCATCGATTTCAAAGTCGCATAAGACAGCATTCATCGTGAAGAACTGCTTGGCGCGATGGCTGAATTCGGGATCCCGGGAAAACTGATCCAGTTGTGTCGCGCCACTCTAAAAAACACGCGATGCATTGTGCAACTAGGTTCTAGGACTTCGGAACCGTTTAAAGCATGCACCGGATTTCGGCAAGGAGATGCGCTGTCATGTAACTTCTTCAACCTGGTGCTGGAGCAGAAAGTGCCACGGGCGGGCGTCAACAGGGAAGGCACTATCTTCTACAAGTCCGTCCAGCTGCTATGATATGCGGATGATATCGATAACATAGCGTATTCTCGCCATGGCATTGTGGAAGCATTCACGGCGATTGAAAAACAGGCGAAACGAGTTGGTCATAAGGTCAATGAGGACAAGACCAAGTACATGCTGTCAAGAAAAAACCAATCCGTCGCTCACCACCTGAGACAAAACATAGCAATTAACAGCTACAATTTCGAAGTAGTTAAGGAGCTTGCCTACCTCGGGGCAAACGTAAATTCCACAAATGATACCACAGTGAAGATCCGGCATAGAATCGCCCTTGGCAACCGCTGCTACTTCGGCGTGTCCAAACAACTGGGGTCAAAACTCCTCACTCGAAAGACCAAAGTCATGCTTACAAAAGGCTCATACGCCAGTCTTGCTGTACGGAGCCGAAAGCTGGACGATGAGCAGGACAGCGGAGCTGATTTTGGGTTGTTTCGAGAGAAAAATTCTGCGCCGGATATTTGGTCCTGTCTGTGAGGAAGGTGAATGGGGAAGAAGACACAACCACGAACTCTACGAGCTGTACAATGATGTGGATGTAGTCCGGAAGGCAAAGATCCGTCGACTTCACTGGCTCTGCCACATCGAGCGCATGGACATCAACGCTCCAGCTAAAAGGGTCTTCGACTCCGAGCCTCCTGTTTCGAGAAGAAAAGGAAGACCGAACCTCCGGTATAAAGACCAAGTAATCGCGGATGTAAGACTTCTTGGTATTGATAACTGGGAGCAGCGTGCCCGGTACCGCCAAGGATGGAAGGCAGCTATAGCTCAGGCTCAGATCCTCCATGGATCGCTGGCCTGGTAAATAAGTAAGAATACCGATTCCGAACGGCGTGAGTCGGGAAGCTTTTTCGAGGCAAGTTCTACTACGAATGGTTTTGCCAGTACCCCACCGAGAAGGGACGCCGCGAAATAAACATTCGATGGCGTTGGTGTTATCGGGAGCCGAACTCGCTCATCGTGCGTCAGAGTCCAACACACTAACTACTGCCCCACGGCGCCTTCAGAAGCATTGCTTACTGCCTGAACACAATGAGGTCGCAGTCGCTATCTCCGTCGCAGTCTCGGTCGCGGTGGGCATTGCTGTCCCTAGGATTGGCAAAATCTCGCCCACAATGAGGTCGCTTTGTTATGTCAAATTTTAACAGCTGTTTTCACCTTTGTCCATATACAAGGTGTCTCAAAGGAAAGTTTACATTTGTTTAGCTTATTGCACGCTCACAACAATTCCGTGGGGCGCGGGAGGTATGTGTTGGGACTATCGGAGCGATTAAAACACGGGATGAAGATAATTCAATGTTTCCTCCAGAACTTTATTACAAAGACTCAACAGAAGTAATGACAGTTTTGCTTTATATATTCTAATAGACTATATACAAAGTGGTGTTTATGTAAGTGAGAGCAAATCACACAATTACAAAATAAATACCAACATATCTCCTTTCAAAACTGTTAATTACGAGTTAACTTCAATTACAATTATTTCATGATTATGTTTTGAATCCTAACAAATTACAAAATTCATTATGCTTAATTTTCTTTAGATTTTTAGTGAATATATCCGCGGTCATTTTGTCGGTAGGTACATATTGAATAGCGATTAATTCTTTCTCTGCCACCTCACGAATATAATGCGCCTTTATATCAATGTGCTTTGTCCTATTATGAAAAACAGGATTTTTGACCAACTTCTGCGCACTGATGTTGTCACTAAAGAGTTTCGTTGGGCCATTGACAAGTGTTTCAAAACCCATCTCCTTTAGAAAACTCCGGAGATAAACAACTTCTTTGGATGCAGTAGAAAGGGCTATGTATTCAGCTTCAGTGCTACTAAGAGCAATAGTTGGTTGTTTTTTACTATCCCAGGTAACGGCGGCACCAGCAAGAAAAAATGCAAAACCAGTGTACGATTTTCGGTCAACACAGTTTCCCCCCCAGTCGGCATCCACATAGCCCATCAATTTCTCACCAGTCTGAAAATAAGTAAGTTTCGTATTTATTGTAGCGTTCAAGTACCTCAACAAATGCTTCGCAGCATTAAGATGTTCAACATGTGGATCTGTGTTGAATTGTGCCAGCTTACAAACAGAATGTATAATGTCGGGTCGTGTACAAACACCCAGGTACGTTAAAGAACCAATCAGTGACTGAAACAACTTCGGATCCACCTTTGTACACTGCGAGCAATCATCACACTTTTTAAATGTGGTCCCTGGATCCAGTGGTGTTGTGCAACTTCTGCTTTCTTTCATTCCGAATTCACTCAAAAGATTTCGGATCAATTGTTTTTGTGAAATCTGGATTCCTTCTTGCCCCTTAGAAATCTCAATGCCTACAAACTGATCAACTGGTCCTTTGTCTATAGCTTCGAATTTTTCACCAATTTGGAATTTGATACTCTCCAAAGATTTAAGATTAGAGCACGCTAAGAGGATGTCATCAACATACACAGCTACTATGTTAATTTCACTGGAACGTTGCATCACATAAACACAAGCATCCCCGTTGCATTTTACGAAACCAATTTGACGCAGAGCACAATCTAGTTCTCTGTTCCAGTTACGACCAGACTGTTTCAACCCATATATCGCCTTGCGCAATCGGCAAACTTTATTTTTTTGGTTTTCATCAACGAAGTATTCCGTTTGGAACATAAATACTTCCTCCTCTAGATTGCCATTCAAGTAAGCTGTCGAGATATCCATTTGGTGTAGAATCAGATTAAACTCAGCTGCTAAAGCCAGAATAAGTCGTATTGATGAGTATCTAACGACAGGTGAAAATATTTCCTTGTAGTCCATTCCATATCGTTGGCTGCACCCTTTTGCCACAAGCCGCGCCTTGTACCTTTCCGGAACACCATTCTTGTCGTGTTTAATGTTAAATACCCACTTACATTTAATAGGCTGACGATTTGTTGGAGCATCCACAAGTTCCCAAGTCTGTTTTTTAATTAAAGAACTAAACTCCGAAGCCATCGCCGCCTTCCACCTGTCGGCGTCCGGTCGTTGCAAAGCATCTTTTACGGTAAGCGGGTTGTCTATCCTGTTTGTGTGACAATTCATAAGATTATTGTAATGATAGCTTACCGGTTTTCGTGGGCGTAGCCTTGTTTTATATTCATGACTATTCTCTTCTTTAACAATTTCTAAGTCATTTGTTGAGTCCTCAGCACCAACATCCGCAACACTCACATCCCGGGTTTCACCACCAGCATCAGCGACATCAGAAACGTCAACAGCAACACCAGGTTCAGCGGGCTCTTCAAGTTCAAAATGCACATTGGTACGTGGCTTGGACTCCATAGCGTTTGCATGGTCAGCTGCATTTGGATGTAAAAATCTAACATCTCGCCCTATTACTACGATCCTCCGCTTCGGATCGTACAATCTGTATGCCTTGGCCTCATCTGCATATCCAACTAAATAACATTCCACACCCTTCGCTGAAAATTTGGATTTGCGTGGCAATTTGTCCAATAGACACCCTTTTTGACCAAATATCCTAAGGTGTGACACGTTTGGCCTTTTCCCACTCCATGCTTCGTAGGGGGTCATGTTGGACAGTACTTTGGTTGGCGATCTATTTCGCAAATATACGGCGGTATTAATTGCCTCTGCCCACAAGAACTCCGGCATTGTTGACTCAATGAGCATACATCGACCCATTTCAACTAAAGTACGATTGATGCGCTCCGCGATACCGTTTTGCTGCGGAGTATAGGGTACAGTTAGTTGTCTTCTGATCCCTTCGTGTTTTAAGAAATTATCAAAATCTCTATTGATATACTCCCCGCCGTTATCGGAATGGAAAATTTTTATTCTTTTACCGGTTTCGCGCTCTACCATTGCCTTGAATGTTTTAAAAACTCTAAATGTATCACTTTTGTTTTTCACAAAGTAAATAAAGATCTTCCGGGTAAAATCGTCAACAAAGGACACCAAATACTTTGCACCGCTAAGTGACGGAGTGGACATTGGACCACACACATCACTGTGTATAATTTCCAAAACAGAGTCACTGTACCGGTTTTGGTGTTTCGGAAAGGGAAGAGCACTTATTTTTGCTTTCAGGCATGTTTCACATTCAAATTCTCCTACACTTTTAATAAGACCCATACCGCGCACTAAATTGTTTTTGGATAAACGTTTCAGGCTACCCACATTCAAATGACCATACATACGGTGCCATTCGGTTAAATTTGCGTTATTTACCGCCGTTGCACAGAAGTTATTCGTTTTAGAAACTTTATATATAAACAAATCACCCGTTCGTTTCGCTCTCATAATTTCTAAGCCATTCCTCGCTGTAATAATCGCATGATCTGTCTTGAAACTAACCGTATACCCCTCCGCTAATTTGCTTACTGACAAAAAATTAGTTTTTAAACTGGGAACATAAAGCACGTTATGTAAAGAGAGTTTTGCAGTTGCCGTTTCTATGTGCACAACACCTACACCTTCGGAAAAAATATACTTATCTCCAGCTAGTTCAATTTTTTCTCTGTGTGTGTTAAAATTAGTTATCATAGATTTATTGCAATACATATGACACGTCGACCCACTGTCAAGAATCCATGTAACACTATCAAATTCCTTATGCATGTTAGAAGAGTTGAGCATGGCACAATTGATATTCGGCTTATCATTTCCAAAACCATTCAGCCGACAAGAAGCTGCGAAATGCCCTCTTTTTTGGCATTTGTAGCACTTACCGCGTCTTTTATTTTGTTGATTCTGCTGTTGTTGTGGCTGCGAATAATTTTTTTGATGATTTCTATATTTATTAGCAAAAAATGCGGTTTCATTTGATTCATCAACTTTAGATTCGCTTTCTCTTCTCTTGTCCTCCTCCAACAATTTCGTTTTAAGCGCACTTGTGCTGGGTAATTTGTCCCTGGATTCAATGGCAATAACAAAATTATCATAGCTTTTCGGCAGGCTGCACAACATGATAATAGCAAGTAATTCGTCTTGCAATTTTATCTCAAGCTCAACAAGTTTCTCAAACAAATCGAAAAATTTGTTCAGATGCTCAGACATTGATCCTCCCTCACACATCTTTAAATTCATTAACGATTTGAATATTGTCACTTTACGGGCAGGTCCACAAGGGGAATGTACTTCATTTAACCGATCCCATGCTTCTTTTGAAGTCTTTGCGTTCTTTACATGCAACAACTGGCTTGATTTGATGGAGAGAATTATAGTTGCAAGCGCCTTTCCATCCTTTGATCTCCATGCGGCTAGAGCACTAGCATCACTACCTGCAGGGACATCTTTTGCACCGGATACATAATCCCACAAATCACAATGCACTAGAACTGATTTCATCTGAATCTTCCATCCATCGTAATTGGTATCGTCTAATTTGTCGATTTGATAAAGTCCGGTACTCATTCCGATGCGATTATATAAAAGAGAAACACAACACCAAAACCGATTTTAAATAGGACGAACCTGGGCCCATAACCTCTGTTTGTGATGCGAGAAAGCAAAAAAATGAAAGACCGATTTACAAGTATTAACAATTTTTGTTTTTAATGGCACCGCCGACCGACTGTTCTGGTGCATGGCTCAAACAAGAAGGAAGCAATAGCAACCGAGACCAGAGTTCCCTTGCCTATGTAGGAACTTCGCTGGAAGGCCTGGAAGTTCCGGCATATGCAAGAGAACGCTGGAATCGAACTTTAAAGTCTATGTTACATTATAGTCAATATATGGAATTCAATAAAGTTAACAATTCAAATTCAGTAATGGAAATATGCATGTTATAATGTATATGAAAATTACGATGTGATAAATTGAAATAATCCTCAACACACCGCCTCCCCTGAAGGAATTTCAGGAAATAGGCAGCAAAGCAAGCTTTGTAATAGGTCGTTTGTATATTGCGTCGTTGCAGCGGACAGAGACGACTCTCACGAGATCATCTTTACCAGGATGAACTTCTGTGATACGTCCTAGGGACCACTTAGACGGGGGCAAATTCGGCTCCTTTACGACTACGATGTCATCCACCTTAAAGTTGCGTGTCACCTGCTGCCATTTCGGACGTTGTTGAAGCGACGTCACATAGTCGGACTGCCAGCGACGCCAAAATCCTTGAACCATATTTTGGACAAGTTCCCAGCGACCCAATCGATTTGTTGAAATTGCGGAATAATTTGGCTCAGGTATGGCGGTATGCGGTCTACCTATTAGAAAATGAGAAGGGGTTAATGGGTTTAGGTCACTATCCGAAATAGTAGAAAGAGGTCTTGAATTCAATAGGGCTTCAATCTGTGATAATAGCGTCGACATTTCCTCAAAGGTTAAGATGTTATTTCCTAAGACACGACGAAGATGCTGCTTGACACACCTCACCCCCGCTTCCCAGAGTCCACCGAAATGTGGACTGTGTGGTGGAATAAATTCCCATTTTATATTGTCGCCGGCAAGAGTTGATACAACCTTTTCATTATGCTCCCTGGAACGTACTAACTGGAACCACTCTGACAATATCCGAGATGCTCCTTGGAAATTAGTTCCGTTATCCGAATAGATAATGCTGCATTTTCCACGTCTTGCCACAAATCTTTGCAACGCAGCTAAAAATGCATCGGTGGATAAGTCGCTGACCACCTCCAAGTGAAGCGCCCTGGTAGCCATGCAGACGAAGACAGCGATATACCCTTTGACCAATTTAGGTTTCCTTCCCTTTGATAGTCGAAGCATGATTGGTCCAGCGTAGTCGCAGCCAGATTGGTCAAAGGCATAAGATGGAGAGAGCCTTGATGCTGGAAGGTTGCCCATGAGCTGTGTTGAAGTCTTCTGCCTTAAACGAAAGCATTTAATACATTTAAAAACAATTTTTCGAATTAAGTTTCTGCTGCCAAAGACCCAAAATTGTTGCCGAATTAGGGCAAATAAATTGGATACGCCGGCGTGAAGGTATTTTGTATGCGCTTCTAGTATGATAGAATACGTAATTGCATGGTTTTTAGGTAGAATAATAGGGTGTTTTGTACTAAAAGGTACATTCTCAGCATTGGCTATTCGCCCTCCCACTCTAAGTAAGCCGAACTCATCAAGAAAAGGCGACAATGATGATAGCTTTGAGCGATTCGAAACGAAATGGTTAGATTTAAGAGCGTTTATATCTTCCCGAAATTCTCTTTGGGCATAACTTAAGCAGTATTGCTTCGAGGTTAGAAGTTCCGCGGACGAGATGAAAGTTGTGTTGCGCTCCTTGGAAGAAAGTCTACAATTTTTGACAAACCGAAAGATGTACGCCACAATTCGAACGAGACGTGTCCAGGAAGATATCCTAGTAGACAAATCGTCCATGAAGTGGGGTGCAGTAGCAATCACGTGAACAGCTGCAGAAGATTTTTTAATCTCCGGTACCTCCTCCAGCTCGTCTTCTACTATAACGGGCCAGTATTTAAAGTCTCTTTAAATCCAGGACGGTCCCTTCCACCACAGTTCTAGTGACAACAATTCACTAGGCGGGATTCCCCTCGAGGCACAATCGGCAGGGTTCTCTTCCGAAGAAATATGGTTCCAAGTTGAACGAGGAAGGACATCCAGAATTTCAGACGTACGATTTCCCACAAAGGTGCTCCTTTGTGCTCCTACGAGGCGGTGAAGCGAGCCATGCCAAAACGACTTTAGAGTCACAAAATGCAACTATGGTTCGAGGTCTTGAATCTAAGGACGAGCTTATTAATTTGATCAAACGACTCAAAAGAAGTGCACCACACAATTCGAGGCGAGGGATAGATAATTGCTTGACCGGTGCAACACGAGTTTTTGCGGCAACAAGTTGAACATCGACTTGGTTATCCTCCGAGACGCTACGCATGTAAACGACTGCGGAATACGCCTTTTCGGATGCATCCGAAAATCCGATAAGATCAAAGTACCGGCTATTGAGGGTACACCTACGCGCGATCTCGATCCCTTCGAAGTTATGTAAGTCCTGTCGGTAGTGGGTCCACTGATCGGCTACTTCTTTCGGCAAGGGATCATCCCAATTCAGTTTATCTTTATGTAGCCACAATTCCTGAAAAAGAATTTTTAATAGAATGGTCGAAGGAGACAGGAAGCCCAATGGGTCAAATATCTTCGCAACTTCTGACAAAAGCTTCCTTTTAGTACAGGGGAACGATTCCTTCTCCAAAGAGATTTTAAAAGTAAGCTTATCTCGATACGGATTCCAGACTAAGCCGAGAACCTTAGTGTAATCCATTTCGCTCTTTAAGTCTAGCGAAACCATATCGTTACAGGCAATTTCAGTCAAAACCGACCAACAATTTGAACTCCATTTACTTAATTCAAAACCTCCCTTGGCCAGTAGCTCAAGCAATTGGTTTTTTAATTCCATGACCTCGGAAACCGAGTCTGCGCCCGTCAAAAGGTCATCCACATAAAAATCACGTAAAATTGAACGGGAAGCTACTGGAAACTTATCACTGAAGTCCATCGCCACTTGTCGAAGAACTCTCATGGATAGAAATGGGGCTGCTGATGTACCATAAGTAACCGTGCACAACCGGTAATGTTCGATAGGTGAATCGGGACTTTCCCGCCAAATGATACGCTGATAATCTCGATGTTTTGGGTGGACCCAGATCTGGCGAAACATTTTGACGATATCTGCGCAGAACACATATTTGTGCATCCGAAATCGTAGACAAACGTTAATCAAATTACGTTGAAGAGGGGGACCTATATGCAACATCTCGTTTAAGCTATTACCATGAGAATCTTTATGGGAGCCATCAAATACAACTCGTATTTTGTTGGTAACGACGGCGTGATGGGGTAAGTAGAATACATGACCCGATGTAGGTTCGATTGCACCTTTATAAACACGTTCCATATGACCTAATTCGGCGTATGTCTTCATGAATTCGATGTATTCGTTACGAAGATGAGGATTGCGCTCGAAACGACGTTCCATCGCAGATAAGCGTGACAACGCCCCATCAAGAGTGTTGCTGAATTTGACATCACTATATCGAAATGGCAACTCCACCACATATTTGCCATCGGGGGCTCTCGAAACAGTCTTAACGAAATGAGAGTCGGCCTGGTCATCGAATTTCCCCGTTAGTGAATCATGAGGAAGCTCCTCAATCTCCCAAAAGGATTTTAAACGAAGATCCAGATCCTCAGTAACGTTTGCATGTAGCGAAGTAATTTTACGGTCTGGCTCGCTACCCGTCAGAACCCAGCCAAAGACAGTGTTCTGTGCAATCAAATTTCCTTCCTCATCGAAATGACGGCCATCACATAAAATATTCCAAACTTTATCAGACCCTAATAAAATATCTATAGGACCGGACTTATTAAAACCAGGATCAGCTATTCTATTATTTTGTAGAAGCGATGGGCAGTTGAATTTGAATGAATGAAGCGGAGTTTGCGACGTTATATTATTTAAAATAAAGGCTTCCACTTCAAGCTGACTGTCATTGAAGCGAGATAATAATTTGATGGTCGTAATCCCATTTGTTACACCAGCTTCCAACGAAGAAATTCCATTAATAGAAATACGAGCATGACGTCGACGAAGACCTAACCGTTTTACCAACTTTTCCGACACAAACGAGACCTGAGAGCCGGTATCCAGGAGTGCTCTGCAAGGGTGCAGGTTCCCGCAGTAATCTTTAATGTTAACTAAGACGGTAGGGAGGATACCAGAAAGTCGAGTATCATTTCCGACGTGGTTGCTCATTACTAAAGTTTGCGTCTTATCCGCCGATAAATCCGCAGCTAAGCTATTTGGTATATCCGATTTCTTTTCGACTATTGGCGAATGCGATTTATTTAAATGAACCAGACTGTGATGGCGTTTGACACTCGGAGCACCGAATTTTCGACCGACACCGCGCCGAGGAGTGATTAGTCCCTAAACAATTGTAACATAGCTTCTGGTCCCTTACAAAATCGCGACGAGCAGGAACCGACATAGATTTGAATTGTAAGCACTGGGGAAGTTTATGATTTTCATTGCACTTTGGGCAGGATGAATTGCAAACGGTGAGGCTCCTCACATACTGTGGAGCATTAGAACGCGATGGGGGTTTGTTCGCACGAGTTTTCGGTTCGCTTGCTTCTAAAGCCGAGCATCTTTGTCCCAAAAATTCAATTAATGCACTAACCGTAGCCTCTTCAAGACCTTTATTTTCGAAGGCCCACGCTTTTCGCGTTTCCGCATCGACTTTATTAAGCAAGATATAGACTAGCCACGGGTCCCTACCATCAGCACCGAGTGCCTTTAATCCCCGAATTACCTCGTCTGCATTGTCCGTTAGACCACGTAATTTGACACTATCATTGGCCGATACATTAGGCAATTTCAAAAAACTTTCTATGTACGCGTTTACAATAACGGGCGGCTTATTATATCGATTATCTAGTCTCTCCCAAGCTACTTTATAATTACAGTCGGCAATTTCGATGTGATTTAAAAGTTTCGCGGCATCATCACGCAAGAACGATTTGAGATATCGCAGCTTTTGCGCATCAGGAAGATTCTTTTTGCAGTCTATAGTTCCCACAAACATATCCCGAAAACCGGGCCATTCTCGATAATCACCTGAGAATGGCGTTATCTTAAAAGCGGGTAAATCTATTTCGACCGACGGCTTCTGAGCGAGATCATCACGCAGCGGCTTTTTCACGAACGATTCGATTAACGCAGCTTGCTGCTTAATTAGATTATCCGACTCTGAAGTTAATTTGGATACCGGTACCCCTTTCCGAATTGCCTTCAAAAGTGCACTTTTCGCAGTCAAATATTTCGTTTCGGTTGCCTCGAAGTCCACCTCGGGATCGCTATAACCCTCGGTATTATGGTACACGTACAGTTCGTCTTGATTACGGCAAAACGACTTCCACGTTTCCTCTAATCTTTCGAGACGTACTTCTAGCATTTCCGTTTCAACATCCTCAGTTACCTCCGAAACAAATTTCACAATCCGCGTTATAGTGCCCTTTAAACGACCCCGAGTTTGTTTTAGGACATCCATTTTAGCAATACAGACGTTTATAACGCAACGAGCAACGCAAAGCCGAACCTTTTATTTATTATTATCGCAGCAACAGCCTCCTACCAGCAACAGAATAGCCACAGCGACCCAATAGGAGAATATTTTTCCAACAAAATTCTAACTACGAGTACATACCATACCGGTACACAAGTACCAACCACGTGTGCTTCTAATTCCGGATGATTTGATGATTCCACGTGTGCTTCTAATTCCAGATGTATGTTTTACGAATATGTATGTCGGCGAACCACCTCAATTTCGGATTAGAGCAATTAACCGATAAAATTAAAGGAAGCGATTAAACGATTCAAACAAAAGAACGATCAATTCTTCATCTAGATCCGGGTTTGAAGGACCAAACTTTGTTTGTGATGCGAGAAAGCAAAAAAATGAAAGACCGATTTACAAGTATTAACAATTTTTGTTTTTAATGGCACCGCCGACCGACTGTTCTGGTGCATGGCTCAAACAAGAAGGAAGCAATAGCAACCGAGACCAGAGTTCCCTTGCCTATGTAGGAACTTCGCTGGAAGGCCTGGAAGTTCCGGCATATGCAAGAGAACGCTGGAATCGAACTTTAAAGTCTATGTTACATTATAGTCAATATATGGAATTCAATAAAGTTAACAATTCAAATTCAGTAATGGAAATATGCATGTTATAATGTATATGAAAATTACGATGTGATAAATTGAAATAATCCTCAACAACCTCTGTTGGGACTAGCGCAGTGGAAGCGTGCTGGGCCCATAACCTCTGTTGGGACTATCGGAGCGATTAAAACACGGGATGAAGATAATTCAATGTTACAATGTTACAATGTACAAAATAAATACCAACAGTATGTACGCCAATCGGTAGCCTGGCTCTTGGGAATTTAATCGCTATGGAGCGTTTCTCGGGTGCAGACTGCGCGTTATGCGTGCGAGAGTTTTGCAAAAACGGTGATTCGGCGACTGTGGCGCGTAGAAAATTCTGCAATATTCAAATTTTACGCCATTTAAAGGATGCGCCAAGCATTCCTCTCATTCGAAAATGGGTAAAAAAGTTTGAAGAGACTGGTTCAACACTAGAAAAACCAAAATATGGACCGTCAAGGTCATCGATAACGTACGAAAACGTAGAGAATGTTAATCAGTCTGTTCGCAGTGATCCCGACCTATCGATTCGGAAGCGCGCAGAGCTGTGCGATTAAATGGTTGTCGCGAACGCGAGGACTTACATTTAGATGACATTATTTTTAAGAACTAAATTCCCAAGTTGTGAACCTTAATGATAAATAAAATTGTTTTCGATAGAATGTTTACTTCGTTTTTAAGCGAGCTACTAAATATAAACTTTCTTTTGAGACACCTTGTACTTAAAACGAACCGTCTACCGCCGATTTGAAGATTTCCTTGCGTTTTGTTTTTTTTTTTGTGACACAGCTGTCACAATGTCGTACTACCGAGTTGAAAGTTAGCCAACTCGCGCGACACACCCAACGACCGAGACATCGACCGCGACATCATTGTGTTTACATTATGGGATTTACGTGCATTTAACTTTTGACAGGCGACCGAGAAAGCGACCGCGACCTCATTGTGTTCAGGCAGTTATAGTTAAACAGTCGTCAGTCAGTCGGCATATACTGTCATGGTTAATGACGAGTTTCCTGTGGTCTAAATCAACTAGCTTCCCCTTATGAATAATGAGCGGTTATCAAATAATATACCCTAGGGTGAACCTGAAGAACTGAAAGTGTTTACATATAGTACGAGGGTTCCATTGATGTACACCGAGGGATGAGCATGTTCCACAGCCTCTATCAGATTGTCAATTTCCTCAGGATCGAGGAGATTACTGTTTACGACACCATTCTTAGCTAGTTGGCAAGCCCTGAGTATTTCGTTTACCTCGTCTTTTAGTATGTATGTATATCTTGTTCAGTAGATCATGGCTTAGTTTGTCTGTTTTTCCTTTCTGTACGGCGTTATTGGAGCGTTCTAGTATCTCATTCAGTCGGCCCGTTATATCTCGTGTCTTGTCGATTTACCTTTTGTTAATTCTATATTGTTCATTATTGTTTTACAATATTGCCGTTTGTATGTATAATATACATATGTAGTTCACTAATAGGGTCCTCGATCTGATTAAGAAGTTAGCCTAGAATAAGATACAATCAGATAAAAATGTAATCGGTTATGTTAGAGTGTCCGCATGGGGCCAGTAAGGTGTTTATAGTAATGTAATTAAGTTAGTTAAGCTAGTTTAAGTCATCTTGTCTAGCGTAAGATAGTTATAAGATATATATTAAAAACCGGCCAGTTGCGAGTCGGACTCGCGCACGAAGGGTTCCGTACCATCTGTATGTATAAATATGAAAAAGACTATGTATGTTACCTCATCAGTCATCACATTATATCACATTTTTTGTATGATGACAGATCTTGGTTGCAGGCAGGTTATAGGCATATAACTTTGATAATCAAAAATCCTAATGATGAGATATAGTTGATCATCAAAGTGTCCATTGAATTCAAATCAATTATCTTACTTGACAGCAACGATGTGAAAAGGTAAATAACAATAATGGGAAATATGGGAAAAAGGCACAAAAGAGATCAAAACTGGGAAGTTTGCTACTGGTTGTGGGATATTCAGTATGTGACCAAGGGGATTTTTAGGATGAAAATCATATCTGTTGTATGGGAGCCCCCCTTAAATATTCATTTTGTTCTGTTTTTAGTATTTGTCATGGTAGCGGCAACAGAAATACATCATCTGTGAGAATGTCAACTGTCTATCACGGTTTATGAGGTACAGGCTGGTGACAGACGGACGGACGGACGGACAGTAATAGGGTTTCGTTTTACCTTTGGGTACGGAACCCTAATAAACACGATTTTTTTAAAATGTAACAAAAAAAATGTAGTGTGTTGGCCTCTGACGCCGAAGAGACGGGTTCGAATCCCGACAACAGCCATGTCATCGAACATGTTTTCACGGTGCTTCCCCCCAGTGGGGTTCTGACAAAACCTCTGTAGTATAATTGTAATGAAAAGCTTCTCGAAATTTGCCATTCGGACCAGGCAATAAACTGTATATCCCTTTCACCTATGGGAAAATGAAATCACACACAACATGGGTGTTGGGAGAAGCTCGGCTTTGCTCCTTCCTGGATTGTAATGCCAACATACATACATAAATTTCGGATTCTTTACAGTATCAATCCTGTAAAAATGTGATTTTGTTAGGTGAGATAAATATCAACATTTTGCCCTACACAACGAAGACAGGTAGTACTTGTAGTTTGCTTTGTTTGGGTTTGATTCTATTTTGAACCAAATCACTCTAACTGAGTATTGTTTGGATCACATATTCTTAAGACTTGATAGAAATATTAATGTAAGTTACAGAGCTAAGGCCTTCGATTTACTTATAACTGACCACAGTTTTACTAGCAATGAACTTGATTACAGTGAATCTAGGGTCGAGCCATCATATAAAATGAATTTCAATAAAATTGGCTATGCGTGCCTAAAAGCATGTTTCAGTTTTGAATGCTGGGATGAAGTTTTCGATGCACGGGATCCATCAATTGCTTTCGATATATGTACATATGTATTTCTATATAAGTTACAAACCCAGTTACCCAACTGTAAACGCTTTTTATTACGAGTTAAAAAACACCCTAACAATGCCAGACTGAAAAATTATTTTATAGTATAATTATTAAGATCTGTACTGAACCTAGCAGCTTATATGGGCTACCCTAAAAGGGAATACCCCCATTCCGTTATTATACACAAAATTGAATAAGAACCAAGGACAATGTTGATATATGAACGATAAGCCATAATAATACTTATGTATTTGTCTGAGCCCCTGAAAATGGCTAATATGTTCAATGATTTCTTTTCAATTTCAAAATTGTTGTGGGGTTCTTCCAATGACGATAGTTTCTCTCGCCAATGTAATTATAGTTTAATTCAGACCTTTCACCAATCACAAACTTTTGTCTCTAAAGATTTTATCGCACTTGAAATTAATAAAATTACTATGTCTTTTAAAACATCTCACTCGTTTTCATTTGATCGCATACGTTCTGAAAAAAGTTTTAAGCTATCCATGTATATCTTTAATTTCAGTATTAAGAATCACTGATTGTGACTCCACTCCATAAAAAAGACGATACTTACTTACTTAGGTGGCGCTACAGTCCGTGGGCAACCTGGGCCTCAACCAACAGGCGTCTCCAGCTGGCACGGTCTTTGGGCAGCTGTTTCCAGCGCCGCCTTGGTGGTGTCACCTTGGTTTTCCGAGAGAGGGCTCTACTTCTCAATTGCCTCTTGAGCCCAAAGAAACAGCGGTTGGCAAGAGTGATTCTGCGTTTTATCTCAGCGCTGGTATTGTTGTCGCTGGTCATCAGTGAGCCAAGGTAGACGAATTCCATGACCACTTCAAAGTTACATCCGCCCATGGTGACGTTCTGGCCAGTACGTCGGTGTTGTCCGTCTCTTATAGATGAAAGCAGATATTTGGCTTTACCCTCATTAATCTTGAGACCCATCTTAGCCGCTTCTACCTCAATGCTTACAAGGGCCTCATTGACATCTCGCTGTGTCCGTCCAATTTGTATTTGTATTTGTATTTATTTTATAATAACATGTTGAACACTTAGATACTATTATCTGTGATGTGTTACATACAAAAGGTAAGTATTTAATTTTTAATAATTTAGAAACAAACAATAAAATAAAATATAAAATTTAACAAGAAAACATAAATAAAAATAGTAAACAAATAACTAAAAAATAAATAAAAATAAAGTGAGTCAAGAGAAGAAAAAAGAGAAGAAAAGAAGTATAGAGAACCCTAATACCCTAGTACCCTAAATTACAAATTATGTGCATAGATGTTGTTTGAGTTGTCTGTGGAAGTCGCTTATGTCTGCTATTCTCCTAATGTGAACTGGAAGTGAATTCCATAGTCCTATAGCATAAACGAAAAATTGGTTTTTAGTTGAAGTGAAGCTAAATGTTGGACTGACAAAACTTGCGCTTCTGATAGAGGAAGCAAAGTGAAGTCTTTGGAAAAGGTAATCCGGTTTTTTATTTTTCTTGAGGTTAAATAGAAAAGTCAGTGTCTTGTAATCGAGGAAATTCTGCAGGCTCATTCCAAGGAAGTCATGGACATAAGCTGATATATGTGTTCTTCTGCGTAGGTTGTAAATGTATCTTACAGCACTGTTGACTGCTACTTTGAATATTCGTTTACTGGAGCTGTTAAGAACACAAAAAACTGGGTGAGCATATAAAAGAATTGGCAACAGCAGGGTCTTTATTAGCGTTGCTTTGGTCTTTAAAGGAAGACAGTTTCCTGCTTGGTTTAATGCTCGCAGCGTCCCGTACACTTTTGACACTGTGATGGTCACGTGATCTTCCCACGTTAGTCTTTGATTAAAGATAACTCCAAGGTTCTTAACCGTAGGAACGTAGGCTAAGGCTGAACTGTCTACAAAGAGCCGGGGTAGGCGTGCAGTATCTAAAATATATCGACTAATAACAATAGCCTGGCTTTTTGTAGCATTTAAAGTAAGCTTGTTATTTTTCGACCATTCTGCAATGGAAACCAGATCCGCGTTGAAACATTCAGTTGCATTCTTTACCAGTGCCAATGGATAGCTCAGATGCAGTTGTACATCGTCTGCGTACATTTGTATTTTACAGTGATTTAACACTGCAGGTAAATCGTTGTTAAATAGCGTGAACAGTAGTGGCCCCATTATAGATCCTTGTGGAACGCCGGCATTGGTTTCTATGAAATTAGAAAGTGTGTTATTAACATAAACTGCTTGAGTACGGCCACTAAGGTAACTCCTAAGTAGTTTTAGCGCTGTGAAGTCAAAGTTAAAATTATTTTGGAGTTTAGCTAGCAATATTTGGTGTGGCACAGTATCAAACGCTTTCGAGAAGTCAAGCAATACTAGAGATGTTACGTGGCCTTTATCCATTTCACATTTAATAATGCCGTGGTACAGCTATGTTGTGGTCTAAAGCCAGACTGATGTGGGGATAATAAGCCAAATTCCTTCAGAAAATGATGGATTTGTTGGCTCATGAGTTTTTCAAAAGCTTTTGATATGAACGAGAGTATAGAGATCGGCCGGTACTCTTTATTTCTACCGGTTGCGCTTTTCAAGATTGGAATGATTTTAGATTGTTTCCATGCATCCGGATAGATAGAGTAGGTTAGGATATTATTAAAGATATATGTTATTACCGGCAGTATCACAGGGATAATCAGTTTTAGAAACCTCGGGTGTATACCATCCAAGCCAATTGCATTCGATTTTATAGAACGAAAAGCTTTGAGAACTTCAAGAACTTTGGAAGCAGAACCTTTGCGGTAGGGCAGGTGCGGTTGCATAATCTGTCTCCTCAAATAAGCGCTTTTCGCCAACTCTATTGCACAACGCGTCAGAGTCAATCGAGGCAGCTGCAAACTTGACATTTAAGTCATTAGGGTCAATCTCCATAGGGACAGAGGGTTTTTGCTTCCCGATACCTAATTCCCTTATGTTCTTCCACAGAATCGCACTATTTAAACCAGGTTTAAACTTGGACCCGTAAAAAATCCTTTTGGCCATTCTGATTTCTCTGTTGACGTTGTTTCTGATATGTCTATACTCATTACGGAGTTCGAGTATTTTGTACTTCTTCCACCTTTTGTAGGCCCTGTCCCTATCTACGATGAGCGATTCGATCTTGTGAGTGAACCATTCGCACCTTCTGTTATTAATCACACGACTTGAGATGGGGACATGGTTATTGAAAAGGTTATTAATTTTTGCAGTAAAAGATTCTACCTGTTGATCAACAGAAGGCATGTAATAAATGCTTTGCCAGTCTGTGGTTATGGAGTCCCTTATCAGCAAGCCGTGGTCGATTAACTTGAAGTTTCTGTACGTAATGGTTTTTGGTTCATTAGACCTACTAAAGTGTAGATCGAGAAGAGAATTATCAGATCATGCCTGGAGAAACCAGGAACATCAAGTTGACCATAAAAATTAGTAAGCTCTATTTTATTGACAATAAATATGTCCAGCAGTGTAGAGTTGGTGTTGCTGAAGTGGGTCGGTGAGGTGTTATTAACCGGGAACAAGTGGAGACTATTCAGATCGGATACAAATCGATGCACTCTAGGATTACTCGTATTCAGTAAGTTTATATTGAGATCCCCACACAGTACTATGTAATTATACCGTAAGGAGGTCCTTTCAAGGAGGTCAGTAACTACAGAGGAGTCGGTAACATCAGGTGGCTTGTAGACAACGCCGATTAAGCATTTGTCTGATCCGCACTGGAGTTCAATAAGTAGATACTCAAAACAGTCGCCAGCCCCGGAAGAACACAAAGGTCTGCAGCTTAAGCCCGTTTTGAACAAAATGGCTACACCGCCACCTCTTTTCCCGACCCTATCCGCGCGATACATTTTGTAACCGTTTATATCAATTATTTCGTTGCTTATGCCCGGGTGGAGCCATGTCTCTGATACACAGACCACATCAACTTTTCCACCCCCAGAGATAGTTTTAAATTCGTCAAAATGTCTAACCAGACTTTGAGCATTGATATGGCATACGGAAAGACCAGTATACCTTTTACAAAAAAATCAATCGAGATTGATCAGTTTGGCCTGAAATCGACGAAAAGGTGGTCAGTGTCGATTTGGTATTCCTGGGTCTTCTCCAAGATCTGCCGTAGCGTAAATATTTGGTCTATTGTCGATTTACCTGGCCTGAAACCACACTGATAAGAGCCGGTCAGGTTATCCACAAACGGTTTCAGGCGTTCACACAATATGGCAGAGAAGTTCTTATATGCGATGTTAAGGAGACTTATTCCCGTATAGTTGGCGCAGTTATAGGGGTCTCCTTTCTTATAAAAAGAGGATACTACAGTATTAAACATCTACCGACCAATTTCCCTTCTGTCAACTTTTTCATAAATTCTCGAAAGATGTGTGAAATCTATAGTTCTTTCGTGTTTGACATTTTTCAGTGAGTGCCAGTTCGACTTTAGAAGAGGTAGATCTACTGAAAGTGCCCTACTTAAATCAATATATGGGATACATATGTATATAATAGTCTAAACACTTCTAAAATTTCAGCTGCACCAAAGCTTTCGATATGGTGGAATGCTCCATACTTCTAAGTAAAATTTATCATGCGGCTATGAGTGGCTTGCCTCATATTTAAAAAAAAAAACGAAAGCAAATGGTAAGGATTCAAAGTTATCTAAGTTCACGGAAAGACATTGTTATGGGTTAAGTCTTAGGTACTATTCTCTTTTTAATTTACGTCAACTCCCTTTTTCTCAGCCACTTGAAGATAAACTAACTGCATTTGCTGACGACAATGCCCTTTTATATTCTAGTACGAATAATTTTCATTTTCTTTTGGTTGTCAATAGGCTTGTAATCAGGCTAAGAACGAAATGTATGTTACTCAACATTAAAGGTACAATCTGCAATGATTTCCGTTTATATTTTGATTCACAGTTGTTTGCGTTGTAGTCTATTTGGTTGCTACCATAATTCTATGGCGTTCAAAGATTCATTTAATTGCAATGATGTATGCTTCGAAGTTGAGCGTATCAACAGCCTTAAATAGTTGGGTGTTACAGTAGACAACAAACTCAATGGCAAAGAGTATGCTCCTAATCTTAAGCAGTATCTAAACAGAGTAGTTAAACAGCTCGACCACCTGCCTTTATTGCAGTTTACCTATCTTAAAATTAGTATACAACGGCTTACTGAAATCTAAACTACAATATGGGTTATCATGTTGGGGTGGTTCTTACTTCATCAAACATGTGGTTCGGATTATGTGCAAAGTAAATCGTGGTACTCCTAGCTTTGATTTGATTTTTTTAGGGCTCTTGCAATTTTACCTTTGAGACACCTATACTGTTATAAAGTGTTAACATTTTTTTTGAAAATTGTGGATATCATGTGGTAAGTTTAGATGAAAATCGCAACTCGCGAGTAAATACGAGACATTTTGTAATGCTACCGACTATGCGAGCAAATCTTCTTCTTTTTAACGGGCGCTACAGTTCGGGGTGAAGCTGGGCCTCAAGCAACATGCCCCTCCAACCAGCACGATCTTTTGCTAGCCTTTTCCATTGCCGCACACCCAGTTGCCTGAGGACCCCTTCCACCAGTGTGCGCCATCTTAAGTGCAGCCGTCCTCTGCTTCTTCGTCACTCTCCGGGCTGGAGCTGTGGTGTCCATACGCTCTACATGGCCCAGCCATCTTAGGCGTTGAATCCGTAGACGCCTGACTAGACACATGTCGCTGTACAGCCAGTAAAGTTCGTGGTTGAATCTTTTCCTCCATCCCCCTTTCTTCCTCTTGAATCGACCAAGGGCTTCCTCATCCGCTTTTGATAGTCTCTATGCTTCTGCGCCATACAACAGGACCGGGATGATAGGGGTCTTATACACAGTCCAGTATGTCGTTCGGGAGAGGGCTCTATTACTCAATTGCCTCCTGAGCCCAAAGAAACAGCGATTGGCAAGAGTGATTCTGCGTTTGATTTCGAAACTGATGTCGTTGTTCCAGGTCACTGCGGAGCCAAGGTAGACGAAGTCCTTAACTACCTCGACTTTATATCTGCCAATACAAACGTTCTGGCCAGGACGTCGGTGGTGAGCGTCCTTTTTTGATGACAGCATATATTTAGTTTTGCCCTCGTTTACCGCCAAACCAATTTTCGCCACCTCCATCTCAATACTCGCAAACATCTTATTGATATCTCGCTGTGATCTACCTATTATGTCAATATCGTCGGCGTATGCAAGGAGTTGCGAGGATTTGAAATAGATTGTGCCTCTTGTATTGGCCAGAGATATTTTTAGTTTTTTTTTTTAGTTTAGTTTAGTTTTTTATTCATTATTCTTAATTTAACAATTCTTCTGTTAGCTTAGTCTACTATAACACTATTGACATTAAGAATAAGTAGTGACATTTGTATTTATGTAACAACAAATAGTGATAATGTCACTTCATAAAAAAATATTACCTCGAAAAGTGGGGTGTACCATGTTTAATTCAATTTACATGACAAAATTTCAATCGATTTCACAGAACATTTCAAATTTTTAACGATTCATGATAAAGCAAATGCAAAGTGATATTATTTAAAATAATGTTTGAACAGAGAACTGAGATATAAACGAGTACATATCTAGATAACATATGACAGTAAAGTTCTAATTTCCTTGTGATCAAAATTGAGAAGCCATATTTTTACCCATTTAAGAAATTGAGGCAAGGATCTTATACTTCGGATATTCATAGGCAGTTTATTAAATAATTTGCACGACACGACGGAGTAAGAGTTTTTGAGTAGAGTGGTGCGGAAAGGAGGAATATCTATGACATTAGATGTATTGCTTCGCAAAGTGCGAATGTTGGAAATCGGGCTCTGTAGATAGCCTCCTCGTATAAAAAAAATTTTTGAAACTTTATAATAATACAAGTGTTTTAATGGCAGAATTTTCAGTGATCTGAACAAAATCATAGAAGGGGCTGAACGATTAACTCCACATACCTTTCTGACAGCGCACTTTTGCAAAACAATCAATGGTTCAAGTTTTGTATTGTAAGCCGCTCCCCAGCAACTTATTCCATATTGAAGCCTTGATTGAAATATACCGTAATATACTGTTTTTAAGGTTTTTTTATCACAAAATTGTTTGAGGCGATAAAAACTTCGTACTGTGGATCTTAAATATTGCTTCAGAGCCAAAATATGGTTGGACCAGCTCATGTTTCGATCCATAGTAATACCTAAATATTTAAACTGATTCACTACTTCAATTTTAAAACAGCGTGTGTCGCAGTATCCTTGATTATTTAACATTGACCTTGTGGCTTTCTTAGAACAAAAACAATTAGACACGTTAGCTTTTATACAATTGTTTGCATGAAAGACAATATCGAAATCAGGGGACTCCTGCATATTTAGACTGAAGTACATCAATTTAGTCTTATTGCTAACAACTAGTTTATGTTCCAAAAACCACAATCTAAGAAGGTGAACATCGAGGTTTATGTCCGCGCTTAAGTTAAGAGGACTATCTGAGCGATATGCGATGCCAAGATCATCTGCGAAGGCTGTAACTTTCCCTGTAAATGGTTGACTAAAAAGGGAGTTGATGTAAATTAGGAACAATATTGGGCCAAGAACTGATCCTTGGGGCACGCCTAAGTTCATAGCTTTAGATTTACTAACAGAGTTACCTACTATAACTTTTTGAGTTCTATTTTTTAAGTATGACGCGAACCAGTTGTGGATAGATCCGCGAAATCCTACCTGGTGTAATTTGTTGAGAAGAACCCTGTGGTCGACCATGTCGAAAGCTTTGGTAATGTCGACAAAAAGCCCGGCGCAACATTTTTTGTCGTCTAGAGTTTTATAAATAAAGGAGCAAAACTCCAAAAGCGCATCTTCTGTAGCAAGGCCTTCCCTAAAGCCAAATTGCACAGGACTAAAAAACTTAATTTTTGACAGGTACCTCAGCATTCTACCCTTAATAGCTTTTTCAAAAACCTTTGAGACTGGTGAAAGTAAAGAAATTGGCCTGTAGTTGTTCTTGTCACTTTTACTACCTTTTTTATGAAGAGGAATCACATTGGCACATTTTAATTTATCAGGAAAAATTCCGGTCGAGATGCTTAGGTTGAAAATATGAGCTAAAATGTCTACAATATTAAGTGCTATATTTTTAAGGATAGGATTGGAAATACCATCATTTCCGCGAGAGCTTGAGTTTTTCAGTGAACGGATAATTTTGTATAGCTCAAGGCCCGTTATTTCCTCGTAAAAGAAGCTATTATTTACAACATTATCGTTGACTAAATATGATCTAGCACAATCATTGCAATAAGAAGGATAATCACTAGAAAAAGACAAGGGACCAACGGAAGCAAAGAAATCATTAAATATGTTCGAAACTGTTGTAGGATCATCAAGGGTTACACCGTCATTGCATAAAACTATCTCTTTGGTGGAATAGGGATAATTGCCGCCGATGATACTATTTATAGCCTTCCATTCCTCCCTCGGATTACCAAGTGAGTTCTGTATTATAGAATAGAAGTATCTATCCCGAGCAATCCGTATATCCTTGTTAACTTGCTTGCTCAACAATCGGAAACGAGTTTTTAACGCATTATTAAGTGGGTGATTAAAGCACTTTTTTCTTAATTTGTTTTTAAGTGTAATTTTTTTTAATAGAGCGTAAGTTATCCATGGCTTAAGCCTTTCTTCTGATTTCTTGCGGACAATAGTGTATGTGAAATTACTTATGTACTTCTGAAGAAATTTCAAAAACAGATCATACGCCTTCGAAGCATTACTTTCGATATAAACCTCCTCCCAGGTTTCCGAACGTAAATCAATATTAAGTAAGTTAAAGTTAATTTTCGTTACTTTAGGCAATAAAGCATATTTAGCAGATTTTTTAGTTTTTAACGTACTAAACAAAATACCTGTCATGCAGTGATCAGTAACGCGAAGATCAAAATTAATACCCGCGCATTCATTTATGGCTATTTTTGCGAAACGACCAAAAATGTGGTCAAGACAAGTACCTGAAGTTGGTCTAGTAACTTCGTTTACAAAAGATGATAGTCCATGCTCAGCTATTGTAGCAAGATAGAGATCAGATAAGGAATTGGAGGCCAGAATATCAATATTAAAATCACCCAAGAAAATCAGGTTAGCCACTTTTTCGTTCCTTAAGAACACTGAAAATTCATCCATAAACACATGCATATCGTAATGGTGTAGCCTGTATACACAAACAAATTTAAAAACATCATCACGTATATTGCAGGACAATTCAATCGCATCGGCACTCAGAAAATGGAGACAGTTTACATTCAAGTTACCAACATCTAAATAATCACGCACAAAAACGCCCACTCCACCTGCAGCATACGTTTCATTTGTGTTGAGATACAAAACATAGCCTGGAATATGATAATCCTCTTTTTCACACTTAAAGATCCATATCTCACTTACAAATATCAGATCGGGTAAGAACACAAACGCTTCGAGATTGCATACTAGCAAATCAAAATTTTGCCGCAAACTACGAATATTCTGATGAACAACAAAAAATGAGTTGCCCTCATTCAAACTACAATAAAATAATTTATCATTTATGTTTACAATGGTATTAGGGGTTGAGTTGTTGCTTGAAAGAGTATCATTGATATTTAAAAAAGACATATTGAAAAAAAAAAGTTTGGGAAAAAGACAATTAGTCTTTCAGTGATGAAAAATCAATAAACGATCTAATAACAACAACTCTACCATTTTGGGCTTTTCTCATCAGAATCCTCGCATTTTTAAACCACAAATATTTATAGTTTTTATCTACTTTAAATTTCTTAGCTTCCATAAATAAAGCTCTAGTGTAACTTGTGAAGTAGTCATTTATAAATATATTTTCCTTAGTGTTTGCGACAAATAGTGACGAATTTAGTTTCTTTGATGCATGTTTTTTTGCCTTCATTACCTTCATTTTTGCCTCTAAGGAAGAGAATTGTACACAAATTCTGTCACTATGATTGTTGTTGTTTTTCTGCCATACACGTTTGACGTAGCATTTTTCGATGTCTGTAGGAGACACGGAAACATCCAACGCCTTGCTGAAAATTGTTTGAGCACACTCTTCTGCATTCCTGTTGCTGACTCCGGGCACACCAGTAATTTCGATGAAATTCTCAACACTCTTCTGCTCTCTCCAATTCAGCCTGCTCTCCAGCGACGCAACTTTAGAATGAAGTTTCTCATTCTCTTCTTTCAGCTGATTAATTGAACTGAGAAAGTTACAATTGATATTCTTTAGACATAAAATCTCTTCATATAACATTTGCATTGTAACTGTGCTGTCATCGAGCTGTCGTGGTGGATCATTTGCTGTTGCTTGCTGCTCAACTGTTGTTTCAGAGGCGCACTGTAACCTGGGGGCTGCCTGTTGATTCCGCTTTGGCCTCTGCTTAGCTATCGATGAGGTAGCCACTGTTGTTGCTGCTGCTGGTGACAATACACTTTGTTGCAATGACTTGCGACGAAGTGCGGAGCATTTGTCGCAACGATATGGAACATTGTGAGTGTTCATGTATTCTATATCCGACGGATTCAGTTTAGCACAGGAGCAATGAAAATAAACATTGCAGTCTGCGCAAGTGATTTTCGTCTCGCACCCGCGATCAATTTTTTTATTGCAAATTAGACAGTGCATTATGACTAAAATATGTGCAAAGAACTAAACGTTTGAAAGTTTACACCCCACGAAACTTAGAAGAAACGCGTCCGTTCTCTATGAGAGATTGTGAGAGAGATTTCACATCCATTTCTAATGTGATGTTGAAGAAATCACACGACAGCGCATCGCCCTGCCTAGATCCTTTTTTGACATCAAAACTATCGGTAAGGTGTTCACCGATTCGGATGGAGCAGCGAGCATTCTCCAAAGTCATCCTGCATAGTCTGATGAGTTTAGCAGGTATGTCAAAGGTATACATAGCGTTGTATAGCTCGTCCCTAATTACGCTATCGTATGCGGCTTTGAAGTCGACAAATAGGTGGTGAGTGTCGACTTGAAATTCATTGGTTTTCTCCAGTATCTGCCGTAGTGTGAAGATTTGGTCGATGGTGGACTTCCCTGTCCTGAATCCGCACTGATAAGGACCTTTCAGCTTATTTACAAAAGGCTTCAGGCATTCACACAAAACGGCAAAGAAGATTTTGTAGGCGATGTTAAGGAGACTTATTCCTCTGTAGTTGGCACATCCAGAGAGTCTCCTTTCTTGTGGATAGGGCATACGATGCTGAGACTCCATTCCTCGGGCATGCTTTCCTCTGACCATATCTTACAGATGAGCTCGTACATGCTCCTAACCAGGTCATCCACAGCTACCTTGAAGAGCTCAGCAGACAGTCCGTCTGCGCCTGCAGCTTTATTCGACTTGAGTTTCGATAAGTTCGTCGAGGTCAGGGGGACGGAATTCTTTGCCCTCTTCGTCGATTAGAAATGGATCATTCTGCCTGGCAGCGGTATATTGACAAACAGCGCCGTTATGCAGTCTGCAGAAGTGGTTTTTCCATATTCTCAGCATCGACTGCGATTCTACTACTAGGTGTGCGGTCTCAGCCCTGCAGGCTTCCCTTCTGGCTTTATAACCTTGGCATGTTCGCTTTATCTGTTGATAAAACTTTCGAAGGTCACGCCTGCAGTAACACCTTTCCAAATCCTCAGTCGCACGCTTTTCGTGCTCTTTCTTCGTTCTTCTGAGAAGCTTATGCTCCTCCCTTCTTTTTTACTCGTCGATGCAATGTGGCCACGTATGCATTCTGTTTCTCTGCGTGGGCCTGTCTGCACTCATCATCAAACCAGGGGTTTCTCGACGGTGGTTGCTCGAAACCGAGTACAGGTGAGGCGGCCTCTCTAATAGCGTTTTGACAACGACTCCATTGCTGTTCTATGGTTTCTGCAGATTGCATCGGGACTTGAGAGAGCTTGAGGGAGACTTGATCGGCGAAGTTCCTGGCGGTCTCCTGCGGTTGCAGCTTTCCGACGTTAAATTTTGGTGTTCTTACTCGACTCCGTTGATTCCGAGACATTCGCATCAGTACCTTGGCTGCAACAAGGTAATGATCCGAGTCGATGCTGGTGTCTGCCGTCGATCGCAATATGATCAATTTGGTTGGTTGTCGATTGATCGAAAGACCGCCAGGTCCCCTTATGGATGTTGCGGTGTGGGAATCGTGTATTTGCTACTACCAGATTAGGTATGTCCCGCCATAAAGTCCACTAGCCTTAGTCCGTTTTCTGAAGTGGTGTTGTGTAGGCTGTGCTTTCCAATAACCCGTTCAAAGATAGCTTCCAGCTTCGCATTGAAATCTCCTAGAACGATTTTTGGTGTAATAGCTGGGGCATTGCGCATACTTTCTGCCTAGGAGATCATAGAAGTCGTCTTTATGCCGGTCATCTTTCTCCTCTGTGGGGGTGTAGACACATAATAAACTTATATTGCTGATCTTGATGCGGATAGTTATGAGGCGTTCGCTTACATACTGGAAGCTTAAGACTTTTTTCCTGAGTCTGCCTCGAACAACAAATCCGCATCCGAATAAGCGTTGTTTATTTTCTCTGTAGCAGTTTCCGTAGTATATATCACAGTTTTTCATCCGCTTTTTGCCTGGCCCATCCCATCGCACTTCTTGGAGCGCGGTAATGTATACCTTATAGCAGTCCAAAGAGTTGACCAATTGTTCGGCCGCACCTGTTCTGTTGAGGGACCTAACGTTCCAGGTGCAGATCCGAAATTCGTTTCCTTTTTGACGTTTGCGGGGGTCGTCAACATTTAATCCGTCCGTATCCGAGGCTATTGGTTGTTTCTGAATAAGTTTTTGTTTTACGCGATAGGGATGTTATCTTTAAGCGCAACCCCCAACCTGGAGGGCCAGGTTCCTCTTTCCCCAGGAACAATGGTCGGGTCACTGCACACATTGGTTCACTACCTGGCGGGTGCCAGTATAGATATACAGAGAAGGCCACGCGGAGGCTGTGTGTCGACTTGGACTGAGCAGGGACAGAGATCGAAGCTGGCGTTTGCCAAGTTAAACGCGATCAACTTCTCTGCTCTGTTTGCTCGCTCTCTTCTCCCCTGCTGAGAACTACAACCAACGGTCGAAAATTCGGTCGGTTCCTCTCCTCCTATCTAGGACAGTAATGAACGAGCGTAGAGGTTCGTAGATGAACCAACCCACTGCACTCCGTTCATGTTGTGTGATAAACATTATAAGAGTAAAAACTCTTGAGCCTGCGTGAAGTTTAAACCTCGATTATGTACATCAGTCATTCCCAACAATGCGACAAAAAAAAAACAATGCTCGCTTACTTTCCACCCGATATCTCCAACAAGAAAATAACGTGAGAAACAAAAGGCAACTGTTTTGCCTAATTGCCACAAAATAAAAAAAATTGAAAACTTTAGAGGTACTCCTATCTAACCAATGAGCAGACCAAATGCACTTACCCTCTTGAGCGTTAACCCCAAAATCTGCAAGTGATTGCCCAGGAAGTAAACCGATCGTGGAGTACTCGACATTACCTGTTTTAATGGAATCTTAGAAGCAAATAAAACAAACCATTGCCATACTGAAAATTTGTTCGAAATCACCAACTTCTTGCCACGAACCAACCACCTAAACATCCAACTAGCCTCAATCCGTCGAACAACCACACGGAAGCACTTGAGGGCTTTGGAAACTGGCTCCATGAACCAAGCAATGTGCAGTCCTAACATTTCGTTATTTTTTCAAAGACAAAAAACAAAAAAGCTAAACTCAAAACACAAAACGCAAAGGAAGGACTCACTTCAAATACACAATGATGCGATTATGGCACAATGCTAATGTACGTTGCCGGCTACACTTCGGGGGTCCTTGAAAAATGAAATCCTCAATGGTGGCTGTTACCAGTTTTTGATTCTCTTCATGTTGGTATGTCGAGTGTTGGAAACACTTTGTTGCTTCAGCAATCACAATGATGCCAGAGGTTTACTCCTCGTACACTGGTAGTTGGTGTAACCGCATCCATGTGGCAGCGCGAGAATCCCAACGCCCAAATTCGCACAGTTCCACCGCACCATCAAGCGTTTCTATTCTATATTCTCTGTTTTTACACTTCAATGCAAATTTTATGGAAATTGTTTTAGTTAGAAGGGAGCAGCCAGGCCAGTGTGCATTAGAGAGGGCTCTTCACTGAGCGCAACTTTCCCTCATAAGCATCCTTACACAATCCTTCTACCTACAATCGTGCCATCGTTATAACTTGCATTTGGGCTACATATATTCCGTCGGTAGATACATTTGTATATATATGTACATATGCATACAAAGAGAACTGTCTGTTACGAGGGACATGTGTCTATCTCCGAGCTCGACGGTTACTTTGCGATTAAAATTTCTTCTTCCCAAAGCTTTCTTTGAATCCTATCACCTCTCTGCATGCTCTCGTAGATACATACATACATATGTATGTACCGGAATATCGGGTATGTAGCTTGTCGAAATACAGACAATGGATGTGCAAATGTGTTCGAGGACAAAGGACGAAATGAAAAGACAAGAAAGAAGAGAAAACATAAAAAATCATGGAAGCTCAAGGGTGAATTTTCGAATTCACCCCCATGTACAAACGTACGAAATGCATATTTGCATGGACAAATTGGTTATGAGGGTAACACGTTTACGTAATCGCATACAAATTGCTCGTAAATTGAATAATTTTGTTTGGCGAGATAACTTTATCATTAGCGGGCGGATGTCCATCGATACACGTATTTTTTTTTTCGGTAAACGGTACTTATTTCTATTTGAATTTAAAAAGTTCGATTACTTTATTTCGTTTATATTTTCCCCGCTGCTCAATCTGTGTGATACGAACTTAATGAAAAAAGTTTTCCTTAATAAGTGGAGAGCAAGAAGAGGGGATAAACAAGTTAATCCTAAAGGATGCGACAGTTTCGAAGACTTTGTTCACATTTTGTTCTGTTGTTCAGATTCTTTAAAGGAATCCGCGTACAAAAAGAGTATTTGAGTTGAATTAATTAAAACGAGCTCTACTTTAGGAATTGAAGGAAATATCCTTGTGTAAAACAAAAGACCTTAGATCAGCATAGAAAACGAAACAACTGGATAACTCTAGCCCTCAACTAACTTTCCTTTGCAGCTAGCGCACACTATCACCTGCTCTCATTTTTGGATAATTTTCTTTAAATTACTTACTATGACTTAAGTATGTACATATGTACATACATACATGTACATATAAGCGGCTATCTTTCGCTACGTCGACCTTCTAAACTAGACAGATATCGCTTTATTGTGCCTCTTCTGTCGGATTGAACGACAGATTGCTACTTAAATGCGTCCATGGGCCATTAAACAGCATTGGCAATTACTGTGCTCATGTCGTTGCAACGTGTATTGCGCTTAAAAGATTTCAATGTCAAATATCAATTCTTAGGCTCATCCCCGTCTGATATCCAAAGCAAAATGATTAATCTGACTAACAATTTATTAAGAAGAATAAATCAAATCAAATCCCACTAGAATTGTTGACTTTTTAAAGTCTCGTTTTGGTTATAAGCACCTTCCATCTCGTCACCGAATATACTATAACCCTGAATCCAATTCTGTAGCTTCAAAACAGCCAACTTGAAAAGGGAGTGAAGTACTGTCAACATTTTTGTGATCAATGGTCATTTACGACCTACACTATAAAGGGCCGATCTTGATTTCCATGTAACCGGATACACATATAAAAGAGTAGTTACAGTTTTAGGCACTTCGGACGAAACATTAATACGTGCTCCCAATAATTTAGGACTAAAGCGTCAGGGAGAAACTGGTTGTTAAACCTTTAAATTCTACCATGACACCATTAAAAAAAAACTGGATTTGCCAAATTACAACACCATCGATGATAAGCATATTTCGATATCCATTCCATCCAGTCATTCTCTACTGTAGTTAATACACTCCATATTACTTACTTACTTACTTTGATGGCGCCGCAGTTCGGGGTGAACCAGGGCCTCAACCAACAAGCCTCTCCAGCCGGCCGGATCTTTGGCCAGCCGCCTCCAGTGCCGCACGCCCAGTTGGTTGAGGTCCCTTTCCACCTGTGCGCGCTAAATGCTTAAATGCGGTCGTCGTCTGCTGCGTCGTCCCTCGGGGTTGGATTCGAAGACTCTTCGGGCCAGAGCGTTGGTGTCCATTCGCTCTACATGGCCTAGCCATCTTAGAAAGGGATGGAGGAGAAGATTCAACCAAGAACTTTACGGGCTGTACAGCGACATGAGTCTAGTCAGGCGTCTACGGATTCAACGCCTAAGATGAGCCATGTAGAGCGAATGGACAACACAGCTCCAGCCCGGAGAGTATTTGAATCCAACCATAAGGGACGAAAAAGCAGAGGACGGCCGTACTTAATATGGCGCACACAAGTGGAAGGGGACCTCAGCCAACTGGGTATGCGGCAATGGAAAAGGCTAGCAAAAGATCGTGCTAGTTGAAGGGGCATGTTGGTTGAGGCCCAGGTTCACTCCGAACTGTAGCGAACGTTAAGAAGAAGAAGATTGGCGGGAAATGCATAGGTTTCTTATAAAGATGCAGTTAATTCTTCGCACCCACCGATCTGGCTACAATTTATAAGGCGTTAATTCGTCCTAAGTTGGAGGTCGACGTTCATGTCTGGTCTGGCGCATCTAAAACCTCACTCCACTTGCTGGACAGCATATAAAATTGCGCGATAAAACTCATAGGAGATTCCATGATCACAAATTCATTACACTCGCTATATCGTACCTGCCTTCCATTGTTTTATCGTTACTTTCATTATAAGTGCTCTGATGAAATAGCCAGTTGCATTACGCCCCTTTAAAACTTCTCCCGCGATACATGGCTCTCCCAGAATGCACACGATTTCACTTTGAAGCCATTTTCGGTCGTATTGTCAAATATAGAGACTCTTTCTTCAGCTGAACCACACGAATGTGGAACGTGCTACCGTGTTCGGTTTTCTCGTCTCAATACAATATGCAGATATTTAGACCAATGTCAATAGGCACCTCCTCTCTCTCTCTCTCTCTCTCTGGTCTCGCTGAAGTTATAAGGCCTTAGCCTTGGGCGCGCGTAGAACTATAAAAAAATAAAAATAAAAATAAACCAAAAAACCGAAACAGCAAGTAGTCAGAGGGTGTAAAATCCGGGCTATTCGGCGAATGCATCAAAACTTCCCAACCTGACGATACTTGGTTAGTTCCGACACATAGAATATGTGTGTGGCCTAGCATTGTCAACACCTTTCCTGTTGCCCAATTCTGGTCACTTTTTCTTGATTGCTTCATTCAAACAGTCGAGTTGGCATAGTAGAAGATGGACATGGAAAAAAATCCTCTCCAATCCCAATCAGCACTCAGCATTACCCTATTTGCCTTCATTCCAATTGTTGACCATAATAACTTACTTGATCCATTTTTCCTTGACCGTGATAATTCGTTTACAAAATGTTTCGATTTCGTTGTGTTTCAACCACATTTCACTGATGGTAACTCGATCAATCACATTTCCTTGCGTTAATTCATGTGCCACCTAAACATCGAGTTTCTTTGCTGAGCTTGCTCTTTTCAGATCTCAAACGGACATATGGCTACCGCTTCCACTCCACCAGCTGCAAATAAAATTTTTTCAGTAATTAACCGACTAGAACGATTTTCATCTTTTCACTCCTGGATCCGGCGTTTACTCAAAACATTCTCACTGTGCACTTCACAAATTTTGACATGTTTTTTGTAGCATTTTAACTTGGACATACATATGAGGGTATTCATAACCCCTTGTGCTCGGGGCTCAAATTGTAAAAAAAAGCGTCACATAAAGTATTTCTTCAGATATTTCAGTAGGGAAATGGCACCAGTTACGTTCGTTGGACAGAATTGGATTAGTGCTACCGAGCTCATAGCCATCAACACCATCTAGTGACAAAAAACCGCTAAGGCTTAACTGCGGACCCAATATATACAACTTTTAAATTAGCAAAATCAATAGAAAAATGGCTACATAAAAAAATACTTAATGACTACACAAGAGAATTACACATAGGGAGTAAATTAGGCTACATTAGTGGCAAGTGTTTGCAGCTAAAGATCGGATTAGAAACAAGACAGAAATTTCGAACTTAGGTAAATATAAAGATAAAGAAGAGTGGTGTTAATTTTTGTTACAAAACAAACAAGACTGACATTGAACGCGTCATCGCAAGAGAGGTGTTAACACTCCGACCTAAGTGGCAATAAACACACTGATTCAAAGTGAGTAGCGACCAGTGACACCTGACCGACCGTCGAGGGAATGCCAGCTCTCCATGATCTTTCTGGTTGAGTCCCTTTCTGTCAAAAAAAAAAAAAAAAAAAAAAAAAACGGGAATGTCCAATCTAGATTGTCTCAAATGAGTATATTCCTAGTAAGAGCCCTTGATAATTATTGTTAATCACACCTTCTATTTAGTATATATGTAGACTTGGCTCACCTAAAGAGCAGCTGTCAATTATTGTGCCGTGAAATAAAAATGTAGGTAAAAAGACGCCCTTCGAAAAAGCTAAAATCGTATACCTTTCCGATACAATCCATGTTTGCTGACACTCCGACAACCCTGCCGAAATGTTTAATTGAATTTCCTATCCGAAACGCTACTTTAATTTGAGTACCATCTTCAAATCGTTGACATAAAACCACCAAAACACTTGGCCCACGAAGTACCATTTGTGTGTCCAAAGTTAAAGTTAAAAGAAAAAAACTGTATAGATATATGTATGTATGTATGCATTGTCTTTCTAAAACACCTGAGCAAATAGATTTATATCTTGGAAATAGAAAAAAAAAAACAAAAAAACGAAGAAACAATACAAGTGTTACGAGCTTAAAAAGGACAAAATCTTAAGGAAGAAACAACAAAACAAAAAGGTATTTTCCACTCCCCTACCCCTTCCTCATGATAAGACTGCTTACGCAAGTCTTTAAGTCGTTGTCTTCTGTAAGCTCTCATAAAGGGTCCTCCCTCCATCCGACCTCTCATTCACCGACTAGAAGAGAAACAGAAGAGAAAAATAAATTCCTCCGGCAGAAAACCTATTTATGAAGAGGATTATAAAAAGAATGTCGCCGGAATAAGCAAGAGACACAGACCGTTATACTCGTACGCCCATATTCTCACACAATTTCATGGATATGACGATGCGAGGACACAACCTGAACAAGTATACCCGCTGGAGCGAGCAAATGACGTCTGAGCGAAAGGACGTGATACAAAACATTAAGAGGATTCGTAGGATTTTGCTCACAAGGGTGAAAGATTTTAAGATCTCGTCGCCCAACCACTGTGGGTGGCTGGCGTTGCTTATTCCATGTTCTACCTCATCTCTTAATATGTTATTCGGGGGTTACCTTGTACTCGTATCTTGCGGTATGCGATGAGTTATTCTACATTTTTTGGCGAGGCGTTTTATGTCCTGGTAATGATGACCAGAGATTCCAGAGTTTATTTGGGCATTATTTCACCTAATCCTCGAGTCGACTGCACTCCAGTGAGGTCGGGCGTGAACCTTCATCTGTGCATTTAGTAGCAGTTGGTATTACTGGGTGGGAATAAATATTAATTGGAAAGCAGTAATGAAAAGTGTATTTACATACATCTGCTCACCGGGGGATCGGATATGGATAAGTTTATAAACTCATACAGAAGTTATGCAACTCTTAATCTAATTAGTTCGTATTAACCAGCTATAGCATAAGTGTAATAAATGAGGACACTGTAAACATCCCCTTGTGAAGCACTTTTCCTTATCTTCGCTCCGAGACTTCCAGGAAAACTCTATTTTGTCCATCGATTGAGCACAAGTAAGGAAAGACGTTGTTTCGATTCTTCCGGTTACTCAAGTTTCCTCAATTAATTCTTCAAGTTCTGAAGCACAAATGCAAATATTTAGTTCAGATGCAAGTAGACGTCTACTGAGTTTTACTTTCCACTTGAGGGCTTGACTTAATTGCATTCTGAAATTGCAGCCAATTTTCATTTGTATTTTATTTGAGTATGTACTCGTATGCTGATTCTTTATTCTGTAGATAAAGTTTTATTTGAGGTGCGAGAGGTGTTAATAGTTGAAGTGTGAATAGTGGTCACTTCGTTTGTTGTATTTGATGTACATATGTACATGTGTATGTATGTATTTAGTTAATTTTAGTCAGTTTTTCTCTGAAAGGTTCTGATCAAACTCCGTATCCTAGAGTTGAGGCAAAAGTAGTCGATTTTTGGTTGGAATTAAATTTAGTCAATACAAAATACACAAATCCAGGGAAGTTGAACATGTAGGCGTCCTCAAGTTATATCTCTCACGTTCAATCAGGTAGCGCACCCTAGAGGTGGTATGTGCCAAATATATCAGCTCTGTCTTACCAAAGTGCCTCCTCACTTTCCTCGGCGGGATTTTGATGTCTTTTAAGTGTCTTAAGCGTATTTGCATTTTTGTCTGGCATCTCGTTAATAGCACGTGTAGTATTATCTTCAATGGATGCAATTGAAACTAGATTATCGGTATAATTAACGTACTTGCTTACTTAGGTTCCGATATAGACCGGCTCAATAACAACAGCCGGCACGATCTCTTGTCAGCTGCTTCCAGCGCCGCACGTCCAGTTGGTTGAGGTCCCTTACCAACTGCGTGCGCCACCTTAGATACGGCCGTTCTCTATTGCGTCTTCTCTCAGGGTAGGAATCGAAGACTTTTCGGGCTGGAATTATGATGTCCATTGGCACTATATTGCCCGGCCATCTTAAACGTTGTATTCGTAGACTTCTGTCCGATTTCATTGTACAGCCAGTCCTCCACTCTCTGGACCGAAGATTACACGCTTCTCCTCGAAGCGTTCAAGTGCCTCCTCATCTGCGCCATGAAAGAGGACCGGGATGATTAAGGTTTTGAGAGCGCCATGGCACAGTGGATAGTGTTTTGGCTCCTGATGCCGTTGACACGGGATCGAATTTCGATAGCAGCCATGTCATCGAATATATTTTCCACGGTTCTTCTCCTCAACGGGGTGTTGGAAAAATCCTCTGTAGCGTAATTGTCATGAAAAAAGCTTCTCGAAATTCGCCGTTTGGAATCGACAATAAACTGTAGGTCCCTTTCACCTATGGGAAAATAAAATCACACACAACATAGGTGATTGAAAGAAGCTGGGCTTAGGTTCTAGATAGATATTTATTTATTTCGTATTATAAATTACATTTGGTTTGTCACCGCACATTTTACAGTACAGGGATACGATAGCACTATATTTCCACTGAAACATTTTTATATGGTGAGATAATGGAGTATATATATATGATAAATAAATTGGAGAAGGAAAAATACGATAAAAAACCTTCTATTTAATGGAAAAAAAATAAGAATAATAATTAAATAGTAATATTAAAGTAATAATAAATGTATATTAATATTTTTTAAACAAAGAATATAAAAAATGGAGAATATAAATAAGTAACTACATTAATAATACAAATAAATAAATAAGTAAATAAATAAATAAATAAATAAGTAAATAAGTAAATAAATAAATAAATAAATAAATAAATAGATAAATAAATTAAATAAATAAATAAATAAATAAATAAATAAATAGATATAGTAGGTAAGTGACAGCTGTCACAAAAGGTTGCACTTACTGGGATGCGGATTCGTCGTGGGAAAGCGGTTAAGGTCGAAGGTCATCGACTTTAAACCTATAAGTGATCGCCTGGCTGTGATCCGCATCAAAGGCAGATTTTATAACATCAGCCTTATATGTGCACACGCCCCTACCGACGAGGCTGAAGACCCTATCAAGGAGGACTTCTATGACCTCCTGGACAACGCCTACGGAGCTTGTCCGGAGTACGATGTAAAAATCGTGCTCGGGGACTTCAACGCCAAAATCGGAAAGGAAAACACCCTTGGCGGAGTGATCGGAAAGCACAGCCTCCACGATACAACAACAGATAACGGCTTCCGACTCGCTGACTTTGCGACAGCTCGTAATGCGGTGATAAGTAGCACAAGATTCCCCCGCAAGCGAATCCACACAGCAACCTGGCGATCTCCGGACGGTCGAACCGCCAACCAAATCGACCATGTGCTCATTGACGCAAGGCACGCGTCAAACATCCTGGATGTGCGAACATTCAGAGGGGCAAATGTCGACTCTGACCACTTCCTCGTAGCAGCAAGATTCAGAGCTCGACTGTTCAATGTCAGAAAGCTGCACCAGCCCATCAGGAGGAGGTTCGACATTGGGCGCCTGAGCACACCGGAGGTTGCCAGAGTCTACAGGGAGCAGCTGAGCGAAAGACTCTACGGTATGCCTACGTCGAACACAAATGCCAATAATATGTGGCTGCATTGCCGCTCAGCCATTCAGGAAGTAGCCGAAACCACCTTAGGATACCTACCACCCCCGACAAGAAACCCGTGGTATGATGGCGAGTGTGAGCAGAAAAAGGCAGCAACCGACGAGGCGTACCAAAAGGCGCTGCAGAGGAAAACCAGGGCAGCGCGAGAAGAGTACCGAGCCAGAAGAAGGGAGGAGAAGAAACTACTGCGACAAAAGAAAAGAATCTTCGCAGCCTCCCAGCTCAAGGATATCGAGGAGTCTAGGGATAGACATAAAATACGAGCCTTTTACAAGAAAGCCAAAGGCCTTGCAGGAGGCTTCAAAAAGGGCACCCTGGCTCTTCGAAACTGCGAGGGTAATCTTGTCACCGACCCGCAGGGAATAGTGGATGTATTTAGGCAGCACTTCCAGCAGCTGCTTAACGAGCATGACCAAGAGAGAGTGGTAGGGACTGGGGAAATCCCAACTCCAGCCGCTGAAGTAGTCCTCCCACCCAGCATAGAAGAAGTCGGCACAGCTATTCAGAAGCTGAAGAACAACAAGGCCGCAGGCTCAGATGGCTTGCCATCAGAGCTCTTCAAGGCTGGCGGCGATGTTCTGGTAGGGA
Organism: Eumerus sabulonum; assembly: GCA_951905685.1. Classification (NCBI taxonomy): domain Eukaryota; kingdom Metazoa; phylum Arthropoda; class Insecta; order Diptera; family Syrphidae; genus Eumerus; species Eumerus sabulonum. The sequence goes on along the minus strand of OX645060.1, from coordinate 145,271,864 downwards.
GCATGCACCAGATCATCTGCAGAATTTGGGAAGATGAGAGCATGCCCGACGACTGGAATACCAGCTCTATATGCCCCATCCACAAAAAAGGCGATCCTACCTCTTGTAAGAACTATAGAGGTATATCCCTGCTCAATGTCGCATACAAGATCCTGTCCAGCGTATTGTGTGAACGTCTAAAACCATTTTGCACCGCACTAATCGGCAGCTACCAGTGCGGCTTCCGGCCCGGCAAATCAACTATAGACCAAATTTTCACACTTCGACAAATCCTGGAAAAGACCAACGAGTTTCAAATCGATACACACCATCTTTTCATCGATTTCAAAGCCGCATACGACAGCATTCATCGTGAAGCACTGTTTGGGGCGATGGCCGAATTCGGGATCACGGTAAAACTGATCCAGTTGTGTCGCGCCACGCTAAAAAACACGCGATGCACCGTGCAACTCGGTTCTAGGACCTCGGAACCATTCGAAACATGCACCGGATTTCGGCAAGGAGATGCGCTGTCATGTGACTTCTTCAACCTGGTGCTGGAGCAGATAGTGCGACGGGCAGGCGTCAACAGGGAAGGCACTATCTTTTACAAGTCCATCCAGCTGCTAGGATACGCGGATGATATCGACATCATCGCGTGTTCTCGCCGTGGCATTGTGGAAGCATTCACGGCGATTGAAGAACAGGCGAAACGAATTGGCCTTAAGATCAATGAGGACAAAACGAAATACATGCTGTCAAGCAAAAACCAATCCGTCGCTCATCACCTGGAACAGAATATAACAATTGACAGCTACAATTTCGAGGTAGTTAAGGAGTTTGTCTACCTCGGGGCAAACGTAAATTCCACAAATGACACCACAGTGGAGATCTGGCATAGAATCGCCCTTGGCAACCGCTGCTACTTCGGCTTGTCCAAACAACTGGGGTCAAAACTCCTCACTCGAAGGACCAAAGTCATGCTTTACAAAACGCTCATTCTGCCAGTCTTGCTGTACGGAGCCGAAAGCTGGACGATAAGCAGGACAGCGGAGCTGATTTTGGGTTCTTTCGAAAGAAAAATTCTGCGCCGGATATTTGGTCCTGTCTGTGAGGAAGGTGAATGGAGAAGAAGACACAACCGCGAACTCTACGAGCTGTACCAAGATGTGGATGTAGTCCGGAAAGCAAGGACCCGTCGACTACACTGGCTCGGCCACATCGAGCGCATGGACATCAACGCTCCAGCTAAGAGGGTCTTCGACTCCGAGCCTCCTGGTTCGAGAAGAAGAGGAAGACCGAACCTCCGGTATAAAGACCAAGTAATCGCGGATGTAAGACGTCTTGGTCTTGACAACTGGAAGCAGCGTGCCCGGGACCGTCAAGGATGGAAGGCAGCTATAGCTCAGGCTCAGATCCTCCATGGATCGCAGGCCTGATAAGTAAGTAAGTAAGTAGGTGAGTGAATATTGATTCACAAAAAAAAAAAAAAAAAAAAACCAACGAGAAAACGAAAATTAGAAAAAAAAAAAAAACAAAAAACAAAGCCTTCATTCAGCACATAACTCATTTATGAGTGGGTTGTCAACAAAATTACATCGAACTACAAATTTAGATTTAAGTATCTCGATTTTCCTGTGAACCAACTCAACATTCGCTTTTTCATGTAGATCTAAGGTAGAGTGATGCCAAGGCAAGTTGAGCATCATTTTTAAGACCTTGTTTTGGCATATTTGTAGTTTTTTTATGTGGCATTTTGCGCAATCGCCCCATACTTGGCATCCAAATAAAAGAATTGCTTGGAAAATGACTTTGTATATTATAATCTTGTTCTCTGTAGTAAGTAAAGATTTTCTATTAATGAAAGGGTATAACATTTTGATTGCTACATTGATTTTTTTTATGGTTCTGTTGATATGTTCATTAAATATGAGCTTTGTGTCAAGGTGGATCCCTAAATATCTGACACACGGCTTCCATGGGATAGTCATTCCATTAATCTGTAACTCAGTGGAGGGTAAAAAGCAACTCTTTCTTTTTCTGGTAAAAAAGATAGCTTGCGTTTTATTTTCATTTAATTTAATCTTCCACTTTGAATAATATTTCTTTAACACCCTTACCGCATTTTCTAAATTGCTCTCAAATCTTTAAGCGAATTCATGCGATGAGAATATTGCAGTATCATCAGCGAAAATGGCTGCTTCACAATTGTGTAGATGGGGGAAATCTGAAGTGTACAAATTGTACAAAATTGGACCTAGCACAGATCCTTGGGGAACACCAGAACTGAATTTTACAACATCGGATACACCACAATTAACATGGACCCTAAAACAACGATTTGATAGAAAGCTAAGGACTATTTTACAAATATAAGATGGAAAGTTAAAGTTAATCATTTTGTAGATTAAGCCATTGTGCCATACCGTATCAAATGCCTTTTCAATGTCTAATAGAACCATTCCAGTTGATTTTCCTGCAGAGCGATTCGTTTTGACATGTTTACAAATTCTGAGTACCTGGTGCGAGGAGTTATGGTATTGTCTAAATCCAAATTGTTCTTTGGGATATATATTTTTGTCGCAAATATGTTTTAGCATTTGTTCTTTAATAACCTTTTCAAGTATTTTACTAAGGCAACTTAGGAGACTTATTGGCCTATAACTTTCGAGGCTTTCAGGTGGTTTGCCTGCTTTGAACACCGGAACGATTTTGGCTGATTTCCAAGCATCAGGAAAATACTCCATTTTCAAGCAAGCGTTAATGAGAAATGTTAGATATTTTACACCAGATTTCGGCAAATACTTGAGGTATATATTTCGAATACAATCGATACCGCCAGCTTTTTTTACCTTTAGGTCGTTAACGATGCACTGAACGTCTTCCACTTCAACGAATATTCTTGAAGCTGCTTGGTGAGCTCTATTTAAAAAATATGTTTGAACTGTAGCATTAACAATACTATCAGTATCTGCATCACCTAGGGTTCTTGATATGCTATGATTTTTAGCAAAAGTCAAGGCAAGTGCATTTGCCTTGTCGCCATCCGAATAATAGGTGTTTACCGAATCTTTTAGAAATGGTAACTGCCGATTTTTGTTTTTTATTACTTTGACAATATTCCAAAAAGGTTTTGCATTTTTTTCCAAGGACTTTAGTTTTTTATTCCAATTTTTATTGCGAAATTCTGATACTTTCAGAGAAATAAGTTTGTTCAAGTTCGATACCTCGCGTCTGTAAAAGGGATCTCGATATCTTTGCCAATTTTTTCTATATAGATTTCTTAGCTTTATGAGTTTCAAGATATAAGAAGGAAGTTTAATGTCGTTTGTCGGCTTTTTTGGAATACTTTTTTCAACCGCATTTAAAATTGTAAGCGAAAGTTGATTTAAAATACAGTCTACATGTTCCTTATTAGATACATTTTCTAAGTCTATGGGTGTATGTCGCAACGATTTGCTAATCTCTGATCTATATAGCGACCAGTTTGCATTTTTCAAGTCCTGGACATATTGCACTTGTTTCTCATCTGTATAGCGAAGTTTGCAAAATACAGGGAGATGATCAGAACTGAGCACATTAACAACTTGCGGTTGTGTTATTAACCCGAGGGAGTTTGTAACGAACAAATCAAGAACAGATGGACGACCACGTGAATCACAAGGGAAATAGGTGGGACTAGGAGGGAACATTACAGAAATTGCCAACGTCGTACTGGGCTTAGGTTCTAAATGAGCAGAGGGTCATCTTTGTTTTTCGACAGAGGATTCTAAAACAAAGAGCTGGTGTGATTGCCTCTTGTCATTAGTGGGCCGAGGTAGATGCCCATAGTGACGTTTTGGCTAGGACGTCGGCGTGGAACATCTTTTGATGACAGCATATATTTGGTTTATGCTTCGTTTCTGCTTCAATGCACACAAAAGCCTCCCTGACGTCTCGTTGTACTCCCAATTGCGTTCATTTGATCAGCATATGCAAGAAATTGTGCAGACTTGAAATAGATCGTACCTCTTGTATTGGTCAGTGAGTTCCACCCAATCTTTTCAAGAATGATATAGAAAAAGTCACAATGCGTCGTCCTGCCTTAATCCTTTTTTGATATCAAAGGTCTCGATTAATTTAGTGTCGATCCTGATGGAGCAAGAAGAATTTTCCAATGTCATCTTGCACAGTCTGACGAGTTTGGCAGAGATGTCAAAACGTGAAATAGCTTTGTATAGCTCGTCCCCATAAACACTGTCATATGGGGCTTTGAATTCACTTTAGTTTAGATATCGCTTTCTTAACTAGGTCTATGTCAGGTATGGAATTCTCTTTCAAGTTCGTCCAAGGTGAATGGTTCATTCTGCCTGACAGCGGTATTTCGACTATCAATGCCATTATACAATCTGAGGAAGTAGTCTTTCCATATTCTCAGTGAGTCAACTACTAGATGTCCGCTATATCCCGGTAGGCTTCTGCTCTGCCTTTATACCCTTGCCCTGTTCGCTTTATTTTTCGGTAAAACTTTCGAGCGTTTTTCTTGCGGAAGCATCACTTTATTTTCTTGACCTCGCGCTTCTCGTATTCTTTCTTTTTTCTTTTGAAAAGTGCGTGGGCCTCTCTCCTTTTCCGTTCATAGAGTTCACGAACGGCTCTCGTCCGTCGATGTAACATGGCCATGTATGCTTCTCTTTTTCAATATAAGCCTGCCTACTTACTTTACTTATCAGGCCAGCGATCCATGGAGGATCTGAGCCTGAGCTATAGCTGCCTTCCATCCTTGACGGTCCCGGGCACGCTGCTTCCAGTTGTCAGGACCAAGATGTCCTACATCCGCGATTACTTGATTTTTATACCGGAGGTTCGGTCTTCCAGGAGGCTCGGAGTCGAAGACCCTCTTAGCTGGAGCGTTGATGTCCATGCGCTCGATGTGGCCGAGCCAGTATAGTCGACGGATCATTGCCTTCCGGACTACATCCACATCTTGGTACAGCTCGTAGAGTTCGCGGTTGTGTCTTCTTCTCCATACACCTTTCTCACAGACAGGACCAAATGTCCGGCGCAGAATTTCTCTTTCGAAATAACCCAAAATCAGCACCGCTGTCCTGCTTATCGTCCAGCTTTCGGCTCCGTACAGCAAGACTGGCAGAATGAGCGTTTTGTAAAGCATGACTTTGGTCTTTCGAGTGAGGAGTTTTGACCCCAGTTGTTTGGACAAGCCGAAGTAGCAGCGGTTGCCAAGGGCGATTCTACGCCGGATCTCGACTGTGGTGTCATTTGTGGAATTTACGTTTGCCCCGAGGTAGACAAACTCCTTAACTACCTCGAAATTGTAGCTGTCAATTGTTATGTTTTGTCCCAGGTGGTGAGCGACGGATTGGTTTTTGCTTGACAGCATGTATTTCGTTTTGTCCTCATTGATCTTAAGGCCAATTCGTTTCGCCTGTTCTTCAATCGCCGTGAATGCTTCCACAATGCCACGGCGAGAACACGCAGTGATGTCGATATCATCCGCGTATCCTAGCAGCTGGATGGACTTGTAAAAGATAGTGCCTTCCCTGTTGACGCCCGCCCGTCGCACTATCTGCTACAGCACCAGGTTGAAGAAGTCACATGACAGTGCATCTCCTTGCCGAAATCCGGTGCATGTTTCGAATGGCTCCGAGCCTGCGTACGCTCGTCGTCAAACCAAGGGTAAATTTCTGAAAACCTAGTATAATATAATACATCAGCACCAGGTTGAAGAAGTCACATGACAGCGCATCTCCTTGCCGAAATCCGGTGCATGTTTCGAATGGTTCCGAGCCTGCCTACGCTCGTCGTCAAACCAAGGGTAAATTTCTGAAAACCTAATATAATACATCAGAGGCAGGACCCCCCTGATGGCGTTTTAGCACCGTATATCCATTGATGTTATATGATTTTGCGCAGCTTACATCTGATTTTGGGAGACCTTGAGGGTGACATGATCGACGAAAATCCTGACGGTCTCTTGCGGCTACAGTTCTTCGGCGTCAAATTTTGCTGGTCTTACTCAAGTTCGCAATGTCCGTGATATTTGCATCCGTACCTGCAAGAAGATGGTGATCCGAGCTGGAGAAGTGTCTGTCTTTATTTGACGATTGATTGATCCCATTATGAATGTTTCTTACCCGGTCCATCCCATTGCACTTGGTGGTGGCCTTTCCGGTACCCCGCCGAGGAGGACGGGGATGATTAAGGTTTTGTATAGTGTAACCTTGGTCTTTCGAGAGAAGGCCCTACTTTTCAATACCTTCTTAAACCCAAAAAAGCAGCGGTTGGCAAGAGTAATTTTGCGTTTGATCTAAGCGTGTTGTTGTCGCTAATTACTAGTGAGTCAAGTTAAACGAAGTCCTTAGCCACTTCGAATTTGTAGCTGTCGATTGTGACGTTCTGGCCGAGAACGTTGCGCGTCTTTTTTGGTTGACAGCATATATTTCGTTTTACCCTCGTTAACCGAAAGACCCATTTTAGCGGTTTCTGATTCAATGCTTTCGAAAGCCTCGTACCTCTTGTGTTGGGCAATGAGTCTCGTATGATATTTTCAAGCACGGTGTTGAAGAAATTACATGACAGTGCATCATGTTATCTAAATCCTTTTTTAACACAGCAGGTCTCGGTTAATTCACTACCGAACTTAATGGAGCAGCGGGAATTCTCCATTGGCGGGGATGCTAAAACTAGACATGGCTCTGTATAGCTCGTCTCTATGCACGCTATCATACGCGGCTTTGAAATCGACGATCTGCCGCAGTGTGAATATTGTGTCTATTGTGAATTTACCTGGCCTGAAACCACACTGATACGAACCTATCAGATTATCCCTAAGGGTTTCAGGCGTTCACACCGTACTGCAGAGAAGACCTTGTATGCGATGTTAAGGAGACTTATTCTCCCGTACACAGTTGGCGCAGTTATAGGAGTCTCTTTTCCTGTGGACTTGGCAAATGATGCTGAGATCCAATTCGTCGGGCATGCTTTTCTCCGACAATCTTTTACAGATCAGCTAGGGCATGCGCCCTACCAGATTATCTCCAGCCGCTTTAAATAGCTCGATAGACAGCCCGTCTGTGCCCGCGGCTTTGTTCTTGAGCTTTGAAATTACTAGCTTAATTTCCTCTAGGTCGGGTGGGCGAAATTCTCTTGCATCTTGGTCCGTTGCCAATGGATCATTTTGCCTGACAGCAGTATTTTTGAACTTCCCAAGTTACTGTAATGGGGCCATTTTTGTGAATTTCAAATTTTGACATACCTACACGTTTCAAGGTCAACAGAATCCAAATCCAAGGTTTATATAGAGATGTATGTGTGTGTGTGTGTACGTACGTATGTGCGTACCGGACATAGATACATGTGTGTACGCGATTATTTTTGCCTCGATTATCTCGAGAACCAAAGATGATATTGACATGAGATTGGGCTCGTTCCACGCGTAATTATGCAACTTAGAACTGAGTAAGTCCTCAGCAAAATCGGTCCAGCCGTTTATTGATAGAAATGAAATAACTGAAATAAAGGAAAAACAAAATTAACAACACGCGGTGTTCTCAAGCGGTCCTCCATCTAAGTACTAACCGCGCCCGAAGGTGGTTGATTGCTGTGATCGGACGAGGACCGAAACATATGTACGAGATTGCTGGGACAGTGTTGTGGTTGGGTAAGGAAACGCACACTCACGTAGATCCTATGTGACTTACTCCCTATAATTCCATTGAATGAATATGGATTTGACAGCTACGGCGTTTGTAGATGCGCTGTCGCCGCGCCGTGTAGTAGCATTGTGAAACAGGCATGAGTGTGCACTACGCAAAGAGCAATTATTAAACGCAGGCGCAGGTCCGAGAGTTATACTTTTAGGATGTTTTTCCCACAACCTGAACGGAGTGCAGTGGTTTAGCTCGTAGATGTTCGTTCGCTTCTCTCCAGGGATGGTTGTCCTAGATAGGATTCACGTTGGTTGTAGTTGTCAGCAACTTTTCCATGCGCTTAATTAGAATTTAATGAGCATGAATTTTGAAGTGACCATATACTATAAGTGTTATGACTTCATCAGTATGTTTGACCACTTGTCATCCACATCAGCTGTGTCGCATAGTCCTTTTCCGTACAGGAATTGTTTTTTCTTGGCTATGGAATGGCTTTGAACTACAGATCTTCCGTTCCTACACCACGGTCACCCCTAAGAGATCTTTCGTCGCCGTTCTCAGGATCGACTGGAACTCTACTACTACTTGTTCTTGCCTTCATCCCTACAGGCTTCCGCTCTGGCTTTATAGCCCTGGTATGTTCGTTTTACTTTTTCGTAAAACCTGCGACCATTATTCCTGTGGTAGCATCTCTTCATCTCCTCGATCTCACGCCTTTCACGCTGCCCTTTCTTCTTCCTTAAAAGCGTGTATTGCTCTCTCTGTTTCTGCTCGTAATGTTAACGAGCAGCTCTCGACCGTCTATATAGCATGGCTTTGTATACGTTTCGCTTTGCTACATGGACTTGCCTGCATTGCTCACCGAACCCGCGGTTTCTAGTTATCGGCTGTTTGAAACCCAACACATCAATGCATCGTCTCTGACGGTACGCTGACAATGCTCCCACTGTTGTTGTGTGGATTGATCCGGTGTTTTTGGGGCTTGCGAGAAGTTGAGGCAAACTCGATCGGCAAAGGTCGTAGTGACCTCCCGCGATTGTAGCTTTCCAACGTCAAACTTTCGTTGTCCAGCTCGACTCCTTGGCATCCTTGATATCTTCATTCGTAGCTACAACAAGGTAAGGATCCGAGTCTATGTTGGCTCCCCGGAAGGTACCTACATCTAGGATGCTGGAGAAGAGTCTGGCGTCGATCGCAACGTGATCAATCTGATTGGAGGTAGACAGATCAGGTGGTCACCAGGTTCCTTTGTGAATGTTGAGATGCGGGCATCGTGTGGTAGTCAGAAGGAGATTGCGCCCCACCAGAAAGTCGAGTAGCCGATGTCCGTCTTTGGACGTGGTGTCGTGTAGGCTATATTTTCCTGAGATCGACTCAAATATGTGCTCCTTGCCCAATTTCGCATTAAAATCTCCTAGAAATATTTGTGTGTCATAGCTGGGATATTGGGCATTGGAGATCGTATAATTCTTCTTCGAGTTCATCGTTCCTTCGATTGGTTTGGTTTTGTATACAAAATTAGCTTTGATACGGATTATTATGAGGCGCTCGCTTACATCCTGAAAGTTTAAGACTTTTTGGCGGAGTCTTCGAATCTGCATCCGAATAAGCTCTGTTTGTTCTCTTTGTAGCAGTTCCCGTAGTAGATGTCGCAGTTTTTCATCCGTCTTTTGCGTGTTCCGTCCCATCGCACATCTTGGAGTGCGGTTAAATCTGCTTTATAGTAGTTGAGGGTTTACTACAACTGATCGCCTGCACCCGGTCTGCTAAGGGGCCTCACATTCCAGGTGCAGATTCTCAAGTCCTTTAATAGTTTGCAGGGATCGTCAGCTCTGTATCCGTCCATAGCCGAGGCTTATGGTTCCTTCGTAACAATACATTTTTTCCGTGATAGGGATGTTACCCATAAGCACAACCCCCAACCTAGAGGTCCAGATTCCTCTTTTCCCAGTGCCGATACATATATTGGCAAAGGACTAACAAAAGCCTCGTAGGGGTAGCATCTATCCCACGGATGCTGGCCTGCTTAAAAGCGAGAAGAGCCACGGCAGTCGAACATCTTGAGGCACTGTTAGTAAGTCCCATCCCCACCTCCTCGTGGTGCCATCTGGAGATTTCCTATAGAAATTGCAGACGGGGAATCCTACGCCAAAAAGCAGAATTAGTGGGTTGGGCTATGGCCTAGTAAGCCGTAACCGTAAGAAAACCACAAGCTCCCAAAAAACCACAAGCCACGGACATAACGGATTTATGTTGACGACCCATGCAAAAAACGAAAAAAGGACAATGATCTTCGGCTTTGTACGTGGAATGTTAGGTCCCTAAACAGGCCACGTGCAGCCGAACAACTTGCGGACGCCCTAGACCGCTATAAAGCAGACATAACCGCTATCCAGGAAATGCGATGGAATGGACCGGGTATAAAGCGGATGAAAAACTGCGATATTTACTACGCCGACTGCTATAGGGAGAGAGGACAACGATTGTCTGGATTTAGATTTGTTGTTCGAGGTGGGCTAAGGCAAAAAGTCCTAAGCTTTCGGCATGTGAGCGATTGCCTCATAACAATCCGTATCAAGGCTACATTTTTTAACATCAGCCTGATCTGCGTCTACGCCCCGGAAGACAAGGAAGACTCCGCCAAAGATGAGTTCTACGATCTCCTAGACAGAACGTATGCCCAATGTCCCAGTTATGACATCAAAATTGTACTAGGAGACTTCAATGCTAAGCTGGGCCTGGAAAGCATCTTTGAACGAGTCATCGGCAAACATAGCCTACACGACACCACATGCGATAACGGACACAGGCTGATTGATCTTGCTACGGGGCGAAATCTCCTTCTAGCCAGACGCGCTTCCCGCACCTCGATATACACAAAGGCACCTGGCGGTCTTTTATCAATCGACTACCGACCAGATTGAACACATCGCGATCGACGTTAGATACTTCTCCACTATTCTTGATATTCGAACATTGCGAGGCGCTTACATCGACTTGGACCACTATCTTGTAGTAGCCAAGATGCGCTTACGGATATCACGAACGCAGCGGAGTAGAGTAAGAATACAAAGTTATGACGTCGGAAAGCTACTATCGCCAGAAACTGCTCGTGATCTTAGCGATCGCGTCTCCCTTCAGCTCTCCAATACACCTCAATCCTCCACGCTGTCAATAGAACAGCAGTGGAGCCTTTGCAAGTAAGCCCTGAAAAGCTCTGCATCCGAAGTTTTGGGTTTCAGGGCTCCACCACGAAGAAACAACTGGTTCGATGACGAGTGCAGGAGGATTCACACAGCGAAGCAGGATGCATATGTATATGGCCTCGCTGCATAAAAGAACAAGAGCAGCTCGTGAGCTCTCCGAGTTAAAAAGAAGGGAGGGGCATAAGCTTCTTAGAAGTAAGAAGAAAGAGCACGAGAAGCGCGCGATTGAGGATTTGGAGAGGTGTTACTGCAGGTGTGACGTTCGAAAGTTTTATCAACAGATAAAGCGAACATGCCAAGGTTATAAAGCCAGAACGGAAGCCCGCCTGGGATGAGAACGGACACCCAGTAGTAGATTCGCAATCGATGCTGAGAATATGGAAAAACCACTTCTGCAGACTGTGTAACGGCGATGTTAGTCAATATACCGCTGTCAGGCAGAATGATCCATTTCTAATCGACGGAGACCGCAGAGAATTTTGTCCCTCTGACCCCGACGAAGCTAAGATTGCCATATCGAAGCTCAAGTCGAATAAAGCTGCTGGCGCAGACGTACTGTCTGCTGAGCTCTTCAAAGCAGCTGGGGATGACCTGGTTAGGAGCATGCACCAGCTCGTCTGTAAGATATGGTCAGAGGAAAGCATGCCCGAGGAATGAAGTCTCAGCATCGTATGCCCGATCCACAAGAAAGGAGACCCCTTTGATTGCGCCAACTATAAAGGTATAAGTCTCCTTAACATCTCCTACAAAATCTTCTCTGCCGTTTTGTGTGAACGCCTAAAGCCTTTTGTAAATAAGCTGATAGGTCCTTATCAGTACGGATTCAGGCCAGATAAGTCCACCAGGGACCAAAAAACCAATGAATTTCAAGTCGACACTCACCACCTATATGTCGACTTTAAAGACGCATACGACAGCGTAATTGGAGACGAGCTATATAACGCTATGTCTACCTTTGACATAGCTGCTAAAGTCATCAGACTATGCAGGATGACTTTGGAGAATTCTCGCTGCTCCATCCGAATTGGTGAACACCTCATCGATAGTTTTGATGCCAAAAAAGGGCGATGCGCTGTCGTGTGATTTCCTCAACATCATATTAGAAATGATTGTGAAATATCTCTGGTCAATACAAGAGGCACACTCTATTTCAAATCCTCGCAACTCCTTGCATACTCCGACGATATTGGCATAACAGGTAGATCACAGCGAGATGTCATCAAAAAAGGATGCTCACCACCGTCGTCTTAGCCAGAACGTTTGTATTGGCAGATGTTAGTTCGAGGTAGTTAAGAACTTCGTCTACCTTGGCTCCGCAGTGACCTGGAACAACGACGTCAGTTCCGAAATCAAACGCAGAATCACTCTTTCCAATCGCTGTTTCTTTGGGCTCAGGAGGCAACTGAGTAATAGAGCCCTCTCCCGAACGACAAAGTTGACTCTATATAAGACCCTTATCATCCCGGTCCTGTTGCACGGCGCAGAAGCATGTACACTATCAAAAGCGGATGAGGAGGCCATTGGTCGGTTCGAGAGAAAGATTGTGCGCGTGATTTTCGGGCCTATAAACGCAGACGGGGGATGGAGGAGAAGTTTCAACCACGAACTTTACGGACTGTACAGCGACATGAGCCTAGTCAGGCGTCTACGGATTCAACGCCTAAGATGGCTGGGCCATGTAGAGCGAATAGACACCACAGCTCCAGCCCGGAGAGTCTTTGAATCCAACACCGAGGACCGAACTTAGGGTGGCGCGCACAGGTGGAAAGGGACCTCAGCCAACTGGGCGTGCGGCATTGGAAAAGACTAGCGAAGGATCGTGCTAGTTGGGGGGAGCATGTTGGTTGAGGCCCAGGTTCACCCCGAACTGTAGCGCCCATTAAGAAGAAGAAGAAGAATACATACATATATTGGCACTCGAAAATTGGACGAATGAGCTCCTTCAAGAATTCTAAAAGATCCAATTTTTAAAGTTGTTTCTACGGAGAAATTAACACACTAACATATTCTAGCTAGTTTATTTTTCTGCATCTGGTCAGTACCGCGAAAGTGCATTTGTCGAGATCCTAATGAATGTTTTGCGTGCTATTAAAACAACTTCAACTATGCAGCAAACCACTTCCAATATGCAGAATAAAACAACTTTCCTTACGAAAATTTATTACTTACTTAAACAATTTTTTCTTCAACTAAAGTTTAGTCCCTCCTCGCAGTCGTCTTAATATTCGTTCTTGACTTATGCAAAATACCGTCAGGCAACACCCTTTGAACCAAGTCGAAAAAAAAGCACAAAATAGAGGTAAGAAAAGAAATGATCGTAATGCCATCTTCCGTTTGCCGGTTTTTTCCTTTCCTCCTTTGTTTGTTCTCTTCCGCAAGTACCTCCTCATCCAGGAAGGAAAAAAACAGAACAACGGAAAAAACGCAGGAAAAGGATAAATAAGGCGGAAAAACCTTCAGCCACCTGCCTCGAGCGGACACTTTACGTCCAACTCACCATAGCAATCGCTGCAGAGTATTTTTGTTATATTTATCCTTCATTCCGCAGCTCGTCGGCACTCTGGGTTCGCTGGTTTGTGCGTCTACCAAATGGGACTGTCTACGTTGTCCTTGGGGGCGCCTTTTGCTGTTGTCATTTGCTCCCACAAAATATGCAACTTTGTGATAGTTGCCCACAAATACAGGGTGGTGACACAAAAACAAAAGTTCATTCTTTATTTCTGGCTTTCGGCGGGGCGCGCACAAAGCACCCAAACAACGGGATGAGGGACACCAAAGGAAAGATGGCATTTAGCTTAGAAAACAAGAGAACAGGAGGCAAATGGGGAAGATTAAATATCTAGTGCGCCGTTTATTTAAATTTATTCCCAACGGAGGAGCTTGGCGTGTGAAATGCTAGACGCGCGATGTGAAATGCATTTAAGTTTCGCTCAAGCGACGAAAAGAGAAAACTTTTTCCAATTCCCGAGTTTTTTTTTTTTTTTTTTTTTTTTTGTTTATGATTCTTTGCGTTCCTGCTTTCTGTGTCTGGCTTTCTTGCGATTGTCCCCATGTTGCTCGGCTTTCTTGCGATTGTCCCCATGTTGCTCGCCTTTTTTTGTTCGTTTGACTTTGTAGCTTAAATCCGAAGGATATTAAAATTCAGCACTTGGCTCTCGGGGACATCGGATCAGAAAGCGGGTGGGTGGTATAATAGATGACTCACCTCATGAGCCATATTGTTTGTTGATGCAGCTGTGCTATTGTTGGCCTATCAGGAAAATGTTGGATCTTCTATCCTTTCTTGCGCCTTATGCGGGCGTGTTAATATGTATAAGCCTAAATGTGACAAGAAATTGCAGCTGCCGCGTCGATCTGAGAAACCAGAGCAACGCACGGGGTAAAGATGCTAGCGAAGGAAATTAGAAGGAAATAAGCGCATTCACTTGGTTTGCTGTGAAACTTTTCTTATTTACCAAAGTTGAGATCAAGTTTTTTCCTCGTTCTCTATTTTTCGCTTATCTTTGCCGTCCCTTTTTTGTTTTCAAAGATTCAAAACTTTCTCGATGGCTAAGTGCTTGGAATCTTATGAATAAGTTCTTGTCTGTTGGACAGACTATTATAATAGTTCGGATTGATTGTTTTATATGATTCTCAGGAATGATCTGTGTAATGTCTATTAGTACCGATTAATTATAAGCGAAAAAACGATGGCGTGAACTCAGAAAAAGTTGCAATGTAAAATAGGACGAACTAAACTTTGCATTTCTAGATTGACAGGCACCTTTCACAAAATCAAGTTATCCGCTTATGGGTATGTATTACAGCTTGAAGTAGCAAATGAAGTTCAATGAGGGCTGGACAATTTAATTTATATTCTATTGACGATTAAGGAGGGTGCAGTGGCTGTCAATAGAACAACAGTGGAGCCTTTGCAAACAAGCCCTGGAAAGCTCCGCATCCGAAGTTTTGGGTTTCAAGGCTCCACTACGGAAGAAACAACAAGAGCAGCTCGTGAGCTCTACGAGTTAAGAAGAAGGGAGGAGCACAAGCTTCTTAGAAGAATGAAGAAAGAGCACGAGAAAGGCGCGATTGAGGATTTGGAGAGGTGTTACTGCAGGCGTGACGTTCGAAAGTTTTATCAACAGATAAAGCGAGCATGCCAAGGTTATAAAGTCAGAACGGAAGCCTGCAGGGATGAGAATGGACACCTAGTAGTAGAATCGCAGTCGATGCTGAGAATATGGAAAAACCACTTCTGCAGACTGTGTAACGGCGATGTTAGTGAATATACCGCTGTCAGGCAGAATGATCCATTTCTAATCGACGGAGACCGCAGAGAATCCTGTCCCCCTGACCTCGACGAAGCTAAGAATGCCATATCGAAGCTCAAATCGAATAAAGCTGCTGGCGCAGACGGACTGTCTGCTGAGCTCTTCAAGGCAGCTGGGGATGACCTGGTTGGGAGCATGCACCAGCTCATCCGTAAGATATGGTTAGAGGAAGGCATGCCCGAGGAATGGAGTCTCAGCATCGTATGCCCGATCCACAAAAAAGGAGACCCCTCTGATTGCGCCAACTATAGAGGAATAAGTCTCCTTAACATCGCCTACAAAATCTTCTCTGCCGTTTTGTGTGAACGCCTGAAGCCTTTTGTAAATAAGCTGATAGGTCCTTATCAGTGCGGATTCAGGCCAGGGTAGTCCACCATCGACCAAATCTTCACACTACGGCAGATACTGGAGAAAACAAATGAATTTCAAGTCGACACTCACCACCTATCTGTCGACTTCAAAGCCGCATACGACAGCGTAATTAGAGACGAGCTATACAACGCTATATCTACCTTTGCCATACCTTCTAAACTCATCAGACTATGCAGGATGACTTTGGAGAATGCTCGCTGCTCCATCCGAATCGGTGAACACCTTACCGATAGTTTTGATGTCAAAAAAGGATTTAGGCAGGGCGATGCTGTCGTGTGATTTCTTCAACATCATATTAGAAATGATTGTCCAAAACACATTGGCCAATACAAGAGGCTCAATTTATTTCAAATCCTCGCAACTCCCTGCATACGCCGACGATATTGACATAATAGGTAGATCACAGCGGGATATCAATGAGGCGTTCGCGAGTATTGAGTTCGAGGCGGCGAAAATTGGTCTGGCGGTAAACTAAATATATGCTGTCATCAAAAAAGGAAGCCCACCCCCGACGTCTTGGCCAGAACGTTTGTATTGGCAGATATAAGTTCGAGTTACACAGCTAAGGACTTCGTCTACCTTGGCTCCGCAGTGACTTGGAACAACGACATCAGTTCCAATATCAAACGCAGAATCGCTCTTGCCAATCGCTGTTTCTTTGGGCTCAGGAGGCAATTGAGTAATAGAGCCCTCTCCCGAACGACAAAGTTGACTCTATATAAGACCCTTATCATCCTGGTCCTGTTGTAGAGCGCAGAAGCATGGACACTATCAAGAGCGGAGGAGGAGGCCCTTGATCGGTTCGAGAGAAAGATTTTGCGCGTGATTTTCGGGCCTATAAATGCAGCCCGTTTCTTCTTAGCGGGCGCTACAGTTCGGGGTGAACCTGGGCCTCAACAAATATGCCCCTCCATCTAGCACGATCTTTTGTTAGCCTTTTCCATTGCCGCATACCCAGTTGGTTGAGGTTCCTTTCCACCTGTGCGCGCCACCCTAAGTTCGTCCCTCAGGGTTGGATTTAAATACTCTCCAGACTGGAGCTGTGGTATTCATTCGCTTTACATGGCCTAGCCATCTTAGGCATTGGATCCGTAGACGCCTGACTAGACTCATGTCGCTGTACAACCCGTAGAGTTCGTGATTGAATTTTCTCCTCCAACCCCCATCTGTGTTTATAGGACCGAAAATCGCACGCAGAATCTTTCTCTCCAAACTGTCAGGGATTTCTTCATCCGCTTTTGATACGCTCCATGTTTCTGCACCGATTCGGATGGAGCAGCGAGCGTTCTCCAGAGTCGTCCTGCAAAGTCTGACGAGCTTAGCAGGCATGTAAAAAGTTAACATGACGTTATATACTTACTTACTTATCAGGCCAGCGATCCATGGAGGATCTGAGCCTGAGCTATAGCTGCCTTCCATACTTGAGGGTGCCGGGCACGCTGCTTCCAGTTATCAAGACCAAGATGTCTTACATCAGCGATTACTTGGTATTTATACCGGATGTTCGGTCTTCCTCTTCTTCTCGAACCAGGAGGCTCGGAGTCGAAAACCCTCTTAGCTGGAGCGTTGATGTCCATGCGCTCGATGTGGCCGAGCCAGTGTAGTCGACGGACCTTTGCCTTCCGGACTACATCCACATCTTTGTACAGCTCGTAGAGTTCGCGGTTGTGTGTTCTTCTCCATTCACCTTCCTCACAGACAGGACCAAATATCCGGCGTAGAATTTTTCTCTCGAAAGAACCCAAAACCAGCTCCGCTGTCCTGCTTATCGTACAGCTTTCGGCTCCGCACAGCAAGACTGGCAGTATGAGCGTTTTGTAAAGCATGACTTTGGTCTTTCGAGTGAGGAGTTTTGACCCCAGTTGTTTGGACAAGTCGAAGTAGCAGCGGCTGCCAAGGGCGATTCTATGTCGGATCTCCACTGTGGTGTCATTTGTGGAATTTACGTTTGCCCCGAGGTAGACAAACTCCTTAACTACCTCGAAATTGTAGCTGTCAATTGTTATATTTTGTACCAGAGGGTGAGCGACGGATTGGTTTTTGCTTGACAGCACGTACTTCGTTTTGTCCTCATTGACCTAAAGACCAACTCGTTTCGCCTGTTCTTCAATCGCCGTGAATGCTTCAACAATGCCACGGCTAGAACACGCGATGAGAAGATAGTGCCTTCCCTGTTGACGCCTGCCCGTCGCACTATCTGCTCCAGCACCAGGTTGAAGAACTCACATGGCAGCGCATCTCCTTGCCGAAATCCGGTGCATGTTTCAAACGGTTCCGAAGTCCTGGAACCGAGTTGCACGGTGCATCGCGTATTTTTTAGCGTGGCGCGACAAAACTGGATCAGTTTTCCCGGGATCCCGAATTCGGCCATCGCACCAAACAGCCCTTCACGATGAATGCTGTCGTATGCGGCTTTGAAATCGATGAAAATACGGTGTGTATCGATTCGAAACTCGTTGGTCTTTTCCAAGATTTGTCGAAGTGTGAAAATTTGGTCTATAGTCGATTTTCCGGGCCGGAAGCCGCACTGGTTCCAGCCGACTAGTGCGGTACAAAACGGCTTTAGACGTTCACACAATACGTTGGACAGGATCTTGTATGCGACATTGAACAGGGATATACCTCTATAGTTCTTGCAACAGGTAAGATCGCCTTTTATGTGGATGGGGCAAATAGAGCTGATATTCCAGTCGTCGGGCATGCTTTCATCTTCCCAAATTCTGCAGATGATTTGGTGCATGCTCCCTACCAGAACATCGCCGCCAGCCTTGAAGGACTCTGAATAGCTGTGCCGACTTCTTCGATGCTGGGTGGGAGGACTACTTCAGCGGCTGGAGTTGGGATTTCCTCGGTCCCTACCGCTCTCTCTTGGTCATGCTCGTTAAGCAGCTGCTGGAAATGCTGCTTAAATACATCCACTATTCCCTGCGGGTCGGTGACAAGATTACCCTCGCAGTTTCGAAGAGCCAGGGTGCCCTTTTTGAAGCCTCCTGCAAGGCCTTTGGCTTTCTTGTAAAAGGCTCGTATTTTATGTTTATCCCTAGACTCCTCGATATCCTTGAGCTGGGAGGCTGCGAAGATTCTTTTCTTTTGTCGCAGTAGTTTTTCCTCCTCCCTTCTTCTGGCTCGGTACTCTTCTTGCGCTGCCCTGGTTTTCCTCTGCAGCGCCTTTTGGTACGCCTCGTCGGTTGCTGCCTTTTTCTGCTCACACTCGCCATCATACCACGGGTTTCTTGTCGGGGGTGGAAGGTATCCTAAGGTGGTTTCGGCTACTTCCTGAATGGCTGAGCGGCAATGCAGCCACATATTATTGGCATTTGTGTTCGACGTAGGCATACCGTAGAGTCTTTCGCTCAGCTGCTCCCTGTAGACTCTGGCAACCTCCGGTGTGCTCAGGCGCCCAATGTCGAACCTCCTCCTGATGGGCTGGTGCAGCTTTCTGACATTGGACAGTCGAGCTCTGAATCTTGCTGCTACGAGGAAGTGGTCAGAGTCGACATTTGCCCCTCCGAATGTTCGCACATCCAGGATGTTTGACGAGTGCCTTGCGTCAATGAGGACATGGTCGATTTGGTTGGCGGTTCGACCGTCCGGAGATCACCAAGTTGCTATGTGGATTCGCTTACGAGGCAATCCTGTGCTGCTTATCACCGTATTACGAGCTGTCGCAAAGTCCGTGAGTTGGAAGCCGTTATCTGTTGTTGTATCGTGGAGGCTGTGCTTTCCGGTTACTCCGCAAAGGGTGTTCTCCTTACTGATTTTGACGTTGAAGTCCCCGAGCATGATTTTTACATCGTACTCCGGACAAGCTCCGTAGGCGTTGTCCAGGAGGTCATAGAAGTCCTCCTTGATAGGGTCTTCACCCTCGTCGGTAGGGGCGTGTGCACATATAAGGCTGATGTTATAAAATCTGCCTCTGATGCGGATCACAGCCAGGCGATCACTTATAGGTTTAAAGACGAAGACCTTCGACCTTAACCGCTTTCCCACGACGAATCCGTATCCCAGTAAGTGCAATCTCTTGTGACAGCTGCAATAAATGTCCCAATTTTTCTTCCTCATCAAACCGTTTCCTATCCAGCGTATTTCCTGGACCGCAGTAATATCCGCCTTTTACTGCGTGAGGATTCGTTCTAGTTTATGAGCAGCTCCGGGAGTGTACAGGGTTCTGACATTCCAGGAGCGTACTCCCAAATTGTGTTCCTTTTTCGTGCGTTGTCGTCGTCGAGTATCCGTCAGTGTATCCGAGGCATCTTGCTCATTCATAACATTGTTTTTTTTTTACGTGGGCCGCCGTGTTAGGCCGCCGCACAACCGCCATTCTGGTCGGGGTTTTGTCGCTGCATACGTTTGTTCACCTCCCAACCGTGGTTGAAGAGACTATCCAGAGGGCGCCGCCAGGGAGGTCGTATGTCAACTTGACCCGGGCATTTAAACAGAGATCGTTGCTGGCATCTCGCCAGGTTGAGGGCGATCAACAACTTTGCCCTGTATATTCGAGCCCATGCCATCCCCATGACGTTATATAGCTCGTCTCTAATTCTGCTGTCGTATGCGGACTTGAAGTCGACGAATAGATGGTGGCTGTTGACTTGAAATTTATTGATTTGGTCGGTGGTGGACTTCCCTGGCCTGAAGTCATACTGATAAGGACCTATCTGCTTATTTACGAACAGCTTCAGGCGTTCACACAATACGGCAGCGAAAAACTTGTATGCGAGATTTATTCCTCTGTAGTTGACGCAGTCAAAGGGGTCCCCTTTTTTGCGGAGCGGGCAAATGATGCTGAGACTTCATTCCTCGGGCATGCTTTCCTCTGACCATATCTTACAGGTGAGCAGGTGCATGCTCCTAACCAGCTCACCCCCAGCCGCTTTGAAGAGCCCAGCAGAAAGTCCATCTGCGCCAGCAGCTTTATTCCACTTGAGTTTCGATATGGCAATCTCCACTTCGTCGAGGTCAGAGGGGCGGAATTCTCTGCGATCTTCGTCATTGAGAAATAGATAATTCTGACTGACGGCGATATGTTGTCTGTCATCGCTGTTATACAGTCTGCAGAAGTAGATTTTCCTGATTCTCAGCATCGACTACGATTCTACTACTAGGTGTCCGTTCTCATTCTTACAGGCCTCCGTTCGGGCTTCATAGCCTTGAGACATTCGTTTTATCTCTTGATAAAACCTTCGAACGTCGTTCCTGCAATAGCACCTCTCTAAGTTTTCAATCGCAGGCTTCTCGTGCTCCTTCTTTTTTCTGTTGAAAATCTTGTGTTCCTCCCTTCTTTTAAGCTCATAGAGCTCACGAGCCGCTCTTGTTTTTTTGCATCAATCCTTCTACATTCGTCATCGAACCAGGTTTTTCGTCGTCGTGGAGCTGTAAGGCCCAGCACTTCTATTGCTGTTCTCTTCAGGGCTTGTTTGCACAGGCTCCATTGTTGCTGACTGAGTGGAGAATTGAGGTGTATCGGAGACCTTATGGGAGACGCGGTTGGAAAAGGGACTGGCGATTTCCGGCGATAGTAGCTTTCCGATGTCATAACTTGGGATTCTAATTCTACTCCGCGGTGTTCGTGTTATCCGTTGATGTATTTTGGCTACCACAAGATGTGGTCTTATTGGTTGTTCACTCCTCGAAAGTACGAGCATCAAGAATAGTGAAGGAGTGTGCTAGCTAAAAGGAGATTTCGCCCCGTGGCAAGGTCGACCAGCCTTTGTCCGTTACCTGTGTAAAAAATAAATTACACACATTTTTGTTTGTCGAAGGCTTCAGCTATCTGTTGGAACACTCAGACGCAAATACTTGTCAATTGTACTCCAGACAGCCACCTTACAGGACTGTATTTTCCCCATTTTTCGGAGGAAAATTAGAAGAAGCTTCAGTGATGTAGAGCTAAGAGATTCGGCACACACCACGTCGGCCCCAAGGGTGCGTCACTGTGCGTGAGCAAAGGCGGGACAGTCGCAGAGAAAATACTCTGCAATGTCATCCTCCTCGCAACATCCAGCACAGATAGGCGTCTCACTTATGTCAAGCACGCAGAGATGTTCAGCAAAAGTGTAATGGCCCGTAATGAGTCCCACAAGTTTTCTGCAGTCGATTCTCCTTAAAGAAAGGGGAACTGCGGCGGATTTCTTGCAGACATCCGGGCCTACGCGTAACAGAGGAAATGTCAGGCGACAGGCAGAAGCCCGTACATCATACGGCATCAGAGTCGGATGATTCCACCAAATCATCCGATTTCGCCACACCAAGCGCTGTACTAAAGCGTAGGAGGAGGTTAAGCCCCACTCCTAACCTGGTGAAGCGCCCCTCCCATTCCACTTCGGCAGAGAAGCTGCGGGCCGAAGCGAGGGAGGGGAAGCCATCGACTTCTAAAGCCGCTCTGCAGCAACTACAACAACAACAAACAGCAGATGTCCCCGATGAGGCGGACTTTGCCTACCTTACTGCAGGTAGGGAGGGTTGGTACACGGGGGACAATAATTCCTTCGCTCTCTTCACTATCTCGGAGTCGGAGGAAGAGGAACAAAAACAGATGCAATTGGCGGTCGAGCAGAAAATTCTCCAAAAGACGCTCCGAGCCGTGAGGGACAAATTGTTCGAAATCCGGCAAACGAGGGAAGCAACAACAATCGCAGCGGGAGCAACAACACCAGGCCCAACAGCGAAAACTTCATCAACAAGAGCCGCAGCCAATGAGACAGCAGCAATAACAACAGATGCAGCAGCAAGAACCGCAGCAGCAAAAACAACAACAGAAACGGAAAAAGAAGCAAAGTCGCCGCTCCAGGAAGAAGGAGAAGGTGCCGCCCATCTACGCCCACACCCTAGCTGTTAGGCAGACAGTCGACGTGTGTAAGTATGTCATTGGTGAAAATAATTATAAGTTAGATTGTTTGGGAGGACGCTATGTTCTCCAGTGTAAAGCACTGGAAAAATAGAGGCAAATGCGATCCCTATTAAAAGAATCAACTACAGAGTATTATACGTTTAGTCCGAAAGCCGAGAGGCTGCAGACAATGCTCCTCATAGGCGTAGAGTCTATCACCAAGGTTCAAAAAGTTCGAGAGCGAGGACCTCAAGTTCGTGGGGGTCAAGCCGCTAACCTCAGTTGCGGCCATTGCACTTCTTCCTAGCTAAGCTGACACCCAACAGCCGCCCGGAGTGTCTAAGGAAAATTACCACCATAGACCATAGGTAGTGCGATGGGAAAAATTAGATAGGCGCGGAAACATGATCCAATGTGTCCGCTGCCAAAGGCTCGGCCACGCCGCATCGAACTGCGAAATGCAGCGTCGATGTGTCGAGTGTGCGCAGAACCACAGGTACGATGAATGCGACCGGAACGCAGAGAAAGTTTTCGAAAGGGAACAACTTTTATACGCACTCTGTGGGAACACGGAGCACCCTGCAAACTATCGGGGCTGTCCTAAAGTGCAGCAGAAAAAGCAAATAAAAGAAGCTCGACAGAAAGTCGAGAAGATACCTACCTCGAGGGGTATTCAATCTTCAGCCGTTACACCCCAATTGTCCTACGCCCAAATGGCGGCAGGTTAGGGAAAAGCAGCATAAACACTGAAGGCTGCTCCCGAGGTCGAGGCGGAACTGCTACCGATTCTGTTCGCCATTCAAGGGCAGATCGGCCAGTTCCATCAACAGATCACAGACCAGGCGAAACGAGTGGACAGGCTCTACTCGAACTTAGCGCCTCTAAATAAAATAAAACATTTCGGAGGTAAAATCAGAATGGCATTCAGGATCTAAAGCTTCCGAGAACGTCAGACAGCGAACGTTCATTACAAGCAGTCAACATAGATCCAGAGAGCGCCGTCTAGATGGCGACTTTATGTGATTGAGGATCTTCAGGAGAAATTGGCGACAGTGGAGGCTGTCTTCCAGGAAGTGTATAAGGTGAATGAGAGCATTCGCCCAAACCACGACCTGGAGAATAGAGCCCTTCTTCACCACTTCTACCTTCGGAACGATATCGAATCGAGAACCTTGATTTTACGGCAAACAATGCCATCGCCAATGAAGGTGCTGATACACTGTTAATTTCGACGGAGGATCTCCAGCTGATCTTCATGTCACTAAAAAATAAAAAATCCACCAGTAGCTATAGAGAGGTACACCATCCTGTTCAATGAATAATGCATATTATCCGGGGCATTGGAAAACGGCGGTGTTCCAACCAATTCCTAAGAGGGGCAAAGACTCCTCTAATCTAGCAAATCTCCGGTCGATAAGTCTCCTTCCGAGTATCAGCAAGTCCTTCGAGAAGGTAATCCATAGAGCCCTGTCCAAATGGTCTGAGGACAAAAATATCATTCCGGATAACCAATTCGGTTTCAGGGCGGCGCATGATACTATTCATGCCGCGTCGAAACTCGTCTCGGATATCCAATAGAATAAATGCAAGAACCAATGCACGGGTGCCTGCTTGGTTGACTTGGAGAAGGCCTTCGACACCGTAAGGTTAGAAGGACTCTACTACAAGCTCAAACGATTGGGCATAAGTAAACCATTGCTATATAAATTCATGATATGTTAACGAGTAGAAAGTTCCTTGTGAAAATTGCCAACGTAACTTCTGCTCAAACATTTGAAATTAAAAACGGATTGCAACAGGGTACGGTAAACTCGCCGATCCTTTTCAGGATTCATATCAGTGATCTCATAGTTTCTCTTCACCATTCAATAGCGTATGCAGATGACTTGGTTGCGTACAGATCAGGTCCAACGATCGAGGTCATTAGCATTTTATTGCAACGTGACTTCGATAAAATTCAGCAGTTCTGTGATGACTGGAAGTTGAATCTCAACTTCCAGAAATCAGAGTCTATTTTATTCAGAACGCCTCTGTCTAGGTCTTTCAGGGACACTAGAAAACATTGGCGAAAATTCGCAATCATCGGACCGGACGGGCGTCCATTGGCGAGTAAAAGTGTAGTCAGATACCCCGGCATCTGGCTAGATCAGTATCTATCGGTAAGTTAGGTTAGGTTAGTATCTGCAGCCAACCTGATTCTAGGGTGAAGGTAATCTGCTATGTGGCCCTAATCAGGCCTATGATTGCCTATAGATGTCCCGTCTGGTTTAATGTAAGCGCAAGCTTAATGGAATGGATTCGGGTGTTTGAGAGACAATGTCTGAGGACTTGTCTTGGATTACACAAATCACCAGAGTCTGAGTACAGAAAGTTATATCCCAACGGGGTCCTATACGATAGGGCAAGGACTTAAAGGATAGATAACTTTCTAATTAAACTGATTCGAGGTCACGTTGCAAGAGCAATGACTTCGACGAATAACCTGATCTCTGGGGTTTACTACCCCAATTTTACGTATTATGAAAAAGTGGGTCTGAACGGCTTTGTGCCTCCGGAAGCATTTCTTTATTTTAATAATTGTGGGCTGATCCAGGATAGATTGGCGGTACCGCTAATCTTGCATGTGGCCCGTAATTCTGTGGAACGGCGACTCCTTTACGAACCTGACGTCGTGCTCTGTGAGCCCGAGCACCTCAGGCTCAGTAGAGCGGTTTCTTGCCGAGATAGAGAAGACGTTTTCTGACAGCATCAACGCTTTTGGTGGCTAACGGAGTGCGTAGTGGAATCCTTTAATATAGCCTCTTCAAGGCAGGTTCACCGAACATCAGTGGCGGACCTCGATAGGGTAGGGTAGACAAGGGTAAGCTAAGGTAGATTTAAGTAAGTGTTGGGCCTTTTAATAAATAAATAAACAAAAAAAAAAAAAAATCATCAGATTTAAAATAAAAAAGAAGATGTACAGATATATTATATATAAAGTACATAATTTTTGTATATGCATTTTAGTTAACCCTATCATTGAATACGGCGGATGCACTACCTTATTGGCCGGTAGAACCTCATTACCGCCGTGGCGCAGTGGTTAGTGTGTTGGACTCTGGCGCACGATGAGCGAGTTCGGATCCCGATAACACCAACGCCATCGAATGTTTATTTCGTGACGTTCCCTCCTCGGCGGGGTACTGGCAAAACCCCCCGTAGTAAACTTGCCATGAAAAAGCGTTTCTCGACTCACGACGTTGGGAATCGGCATTCAACTGTAGGTCCCTTTCACCTGTGTGGAAAATAAATCACACACAGCATGGGTGATTGAGAGAAGCTTGGCTCTGGTCCTTCATGGACGTAACGTCACCAAAGAAGAAGAAGAACCTCATTACCTATCTTTTTTTATATCAGCTGTGTTCTATCATTTTAAATTGTTTGTGGAAGGAAATTTGAAATTAAATTCAGAATAAATTGAAATTATGGACACAATTGCGATTTTTTTTCGAATTGGAGGAAGATCTATGTGATAGCCGACAAATTCGCCACAAGATAAGAAGTATGGCAAAGGACATATTTTTGTTACCCAATTCTCAGTAAGTGGAGAACAAATTTCTTAGTCAAACAGTTTAGAATAAATAAAACTAGGTTTAAGTACATTTTGGACGTGCTGAAGACAATGCTACCACCAGTTGTCAGGTCATCATCACTGACTCCCGAGTTGAAGTTGGCGACATGTTTACGATTCTTAGCAGAGGGTGGATACCAAACTGGAACTGGACAGGATTTCAATGTAGGAATGGCACAATCGACTATTTCTGGTGTTCTCTCGGATGTTCTCAATATTTTGGAAGAAACTCTGTACCCAAAATGGATAACGCTAACAATGTCCGAAGAAGAAAAGCGTGAGACCAGACTGTTTTTTTATGAAAAGTCGAGAATACCGGGACTAATAATGTGTATTGATGGTAAACATCAATTTACAAGAGAAAAGGATCTTACAGCTTGAATACCATGATAGTAATATTTAACGTAATATTTTCATTTTCTTGCTTAACAATGCTCTATTTCACAAGCAACGAATCAGATATGTGAACAGTTCTCTTGGGCGTTTCATTTGTTTTACTGGGCGTTGGGATATTCGTTTTGTTCGGGTCATTTTCTATGTCCTCACAAGACATACTCTCAATATCTGTGTCGACAACTGTACCCATCTCAAAATCTTTTAACGCCGCCGTGGAGGTGAAAGCCACGTTCAACAATGGTGCGCCAAAACTTCTAGTTTGAGGCAAACTATCGGCATAGTCTTTTAAGCATATCAGCTCAATGACCTCCTCTTCCAAAGGAGTGAAAAAAAACTTCCTTATTTTCGCCTCCACCCGTTGTCTCTTGTTCCCGTTTGTTATGGCAAAGTTTTTTACGAAGACCAGATTTGTGATCCGACCAAACCTAAAGTGAAGATCTACCGTTAAATAAATTAATAAAAATATATGAGTTTATTCATTTTAATTTACCGTCTTCCACTCTGATATCTCCTAAGCAGGAGGCCCTAACCTATTCAGCTCTTGCTGTAACTACAACTAAGACTTTTGGACGGACTCTGGATCTTTTTTAGTGAAATTTTTGGCAATATCCGGATTCCTTTTCATGTTTTCTACTAACACCTGGAACTGCTGGCGATTTGTTTGCCTACAAATATTTTATTTTAGTTATTCACCTGAAGCTATTTACGATTATTTTACTTACTTCTTCAATTTCATCATTTTGTTATGTGGAATCCGCATCAACTGTGTTGCGGATGAGAAACGTCACAATTTGTATAGAGTGCGGATTGTATGCGTATTCAATGATGGCTAATTTTTGGACTTCTTTACCAACATTTACTTACTTGCGTTTTCAATGATGGCAAAACCGAAAAAGTGAGAGATTCTCCCGCCGCAGTCAATCCGCCGTATTCAATGATCGGCATGTATATTGTTTGTTTTAGAGTGCCCGCTTAGGGGACACTAATGTTAGTTATGATGTAAGCTAGTTTTAATCATTTTGTCTAGCGCGTAAGATAGTTATGTTTTTTTTCTGAAAATAAAATGAATTAAAAATGCAAAAAAAAATGTCAATGTTCTCGTCTGATCACCGCAATCAACCAACGTCGGACGCGGTCAGTACTTAGATGGGGAACCGCTTGGGAACACCGCGTGTTATTCATTTTTTTTTGCCAAACTTTTAGTTATTTGGTTTCTTACAAAAAACGGCTGCACCGATTTTGCTAAAAACTCCATCAATTCTAAGCTGCGTAATTACGCACGTGAACCGGGCCCCATGTCAATATCATCTTTGGTTCTCGAGATAATCGAGAGGCACATACGCATATACGTACATACACACACACACACAAACATCTCTATAAAAAAACATTGATTTCGGATTCTGGTGACCTTGAAACGTGGAGATACATATTGTCAAAATTCGACAACGACAACAAGCCTCGGATACGGACGGACACAAAGCTGACGACCCCTGCAAGCGACTAACGGACTTGAGAGTCTGCACCTGGAGGTCCCTTAACAGACCGGGTGCATGCGATCAATTGGAGCAAACTCTCAACTGCTATAAAGCAGATATAACCGCACTCCAAGAAGTGCGATGGGATGGACCAGGCAAAAAACGGATGAAAAACTGCGACATCTACTACGGGAACTGCTACAAGGAGAACAAACAGCGCCTATTCGGGTGCAGATTCGTTATTCTAGGAAGACTCCGACAAAAAGTCTTAAGCTTCCGATATATAAGCGAACGCCTCATGACAATCCGCATCAAAACTAAATTTGGAAACATTAGCTTAATATGCGCTCTCGCCCCAAAGAAGAATTCTACGATCTCCTAGACAGAACATACATATGCCCAATGCCCCAGCTACGACACAAAAATAGTCCTAGGAGATTTTAATGCAAAACTGGGCAAAGAGGACATCTAAATCTAATCGATTTCCCAGCGGGGCGTAACCTCCTTGTAGCAAAGCACGCGATTCCCCCATCTCAACATCCACAAGGGTACCTGGCGGTTTTTTGATCAATCGACCGCCAACCAGATTGATCACATTGCGATCGACGCCAGACACTCCTCCTGTATTCTCGATGTACGCACCTTCCGAGGGGCCAACATCCACTCGGGCCACTACCTTGTTGTAGCCAAGGTACAAATGAGGATATCAAGAATGCTTAGGAGACGTGTAGGACTACGTAAGTTTGACGTCGGAAAGCTACAATCGCAAGAGACTGCCAGAATCTTTGCCGATCGTGTCTCCTCCAAGCTCTCTCAAAATCCGCCCACAGCAGCACAAACAATAGAGCAGGAATGGTAGTAGAGTCGCAGTCGATGCTGAGGATTTGGAAAGACCACTTCTGCAGACTGTATAACGGCGATGATAAACAAGATACCGCTTTCAGGCAGAACGAGCCATTCGTAATGGACGACGATGTAACAGAATTCAGTTCACTCGACCTAGACGAAGTTAAAATAGCGATATCAAGATTTAAGTCTAATAACGCCGCGGGCGCAGACGGCCTGTCTTCTGAGCTTCTTAAGGCGGCTGGAGATGAGCTGGTAAGGTGCATGCACCATCTCATTTGCAAGGTATGGTCGGAGGAAAGCATGCCCGACGAATGGAATCTCAGCATCGTTTGCCCGGTCCATAAGAAAGGAGACCCCTATAACTGCGCCAACTATAGGGGAATAAGTCACCTTAACATCGCATATACTTATGATCTTCTCTGCCGTATTGTATGAACGCCTGAAACTGTTTGTGGATAGCCTGATCGGGTCTTATCAGTATGGTTACAGGCCAGGTAAATCCACAATAGACCAAATATTTACGCTACGGCAGATCTTGGAGAAGACCCAGGAATACCAAATCGACACTCACCACCTCTTCGTCGATTTCAAGGCCGCGTATGACAGCGTATATACAGACGAGCTGTACAAAGCCATGTCTAGTTTTAACATCCCTGCCAAACTCGTCCGACTGTGCAGGATGACAATGGAGAATTCTCACGGCTCCATTAAGGTCGGTAATGAGCAATCCGAGACCTTTGACGTTAAAAGAGGATTAAGGCAAGGTAACGCGCTGTCATGCAAATTTTTCAACATCGTGCTTGAAAAGATCGTGCAAGAGTCACTGGCCAACACAAGAGGTACGATTTATTTCAAGTCTTGCTTGCGTACGCCGACGATATTGACGTAATTGGACGAAAACAGCAAGACGTCAATGAGGCTTTCGTGAGCATTGAGGTAGAAGCGGCTAAGATCGGTCTCAAGGTTAATGAGGGTAAAACCAAATATCTGCTTTCATCTAAAAGAGACGGACAACACTGACGTATTGGCCAGAACGTCACCATGAGCGGATATACATACATAACTTTGAATGGGTCAAGGAATTCGTCTACCAAGATGACACTATATAAGACCTTAATCATCCCAGTCCTCCTTTACGGCGCAGAGGCTTGGACCTTAACAAAAGCGGATGAAGATGCCCTTGGTCGTTTCGAGAGGAAAATTCTGCGCACTATCTACTATGAAGGAGAAGGTATAACGAAGAACTGTACGGGTTGTACAGCGACATCGGCCTGGTACGACGTCTACGGATACAGCGTCTAAGGTGGCTAGGCTATGTAGAACAAATGGAAAATACAGCTCCGACCCGAAGAGTCTTCGAATCCATCCCGGAAGGAAGGCGCGGCAGAGGACGGCCGCATCAACGGTGGCGCACGCAGGTGGAAGGGGACCTTAACCAACTGGGCGTGCGGCGCTGGAAACAGCTGGCCAAAGACCATGCAAGCTGGATACGCTTATTGGTTGAGGCCCAGGTTCACCATGGACTGAAGCGCCACCTAAGTAAGTAAGTAAGTGTTGTCCTTCAAGTAGAACTTAAAACATTTGAGGACGGGAGGCAAGCTATGTTAAAACCTTAATGGTCGGTCACCTTTAACTCAAAAGCAAAAAAAAAAAAAAACATTCCTCAATTGCCCATACATTTTAAGTGCCATTACCGTCTTATAAAGGTAGACGTCAAGTTATAAGGGTGTTTCTGGAAATTTGTAAGACTAGGGACGACGACAATAAACCTAAGCATACCTTCGTCACGATGAACAAACGATTAAGCTCAATTGCACCGATTTCACTAACCGCCGGCAAATTCTACCGATTGAAGGAATCCTTGTGCTCATTTTGAATATATTTAACTCCAGTCGTTACGTCAATCCTTTTTCGACCTAAACCTTCCTTTAGGCAGTAAAGCATTTGTAATTTTCTTCATAAACTTGGATGAACCCAACCATAGAATTTTCAACATCAACTTGCGCGATACAGGAGACATAAGAAGAATTCTATTATTATTTTCATCGTTTTCTTGTGATTAATTTCATTTTCTAAAATTAAATTCACCGTTTTGCTTTCACTTTCCCCTGAGCAAATTCTTTATTTTTAATAAAAGATATCCCAAGGATGGTATAATCGGCTTAGTTATATTCATACTCGTATCTAGGGCCCA
Organism: Eumerus sabulonum; assembly: GCA_951905685.1. Taxonomy (NCBI): domain Eukaryota; kingdom Metazoa; phylum Arthropoda; class Insecta; order Diptera; family Syrphidae; genus Eumerus; species Eumerus sabulonum. The sequence continues at coordinate 145,240,989 of OX645060.1, read as the reverse complement.
TGCAAGCAAATCCACGGCTCTCGTTCATCAACTGCTGCTGCAATGAAAGAGGATGGACAACGGGAAAAAAGTTGATCCTTTCCGTCGTCCTGTTTTTATGGAGAGGCAAAGGATAATTGCGCAAAGCTTAAATATTATAGATTCATTTCGTCCTGGTTGATAATGTAAACGGTATTAACATTTTAGCTATAAAACTTAAGGTGTTGTTTGCATGCCTAAGGGTGATGTCGTAGTCAATAGCCTGTGTCTTGAAGGCTGGTGAACTACAACTAATAGCCATTTAAATGGTGCAACTGTGTATACACAACGTACGGAAATAGAAGTTTATGGACTATACGATTATTACCTTATGATGCTTGTACAAGGAAGAAGAAGATTGATTTGACAATTAAACGGAGGTCCTTTAGCAATTGTAAATGAAAATTGTTGGGACAATGCCTATAAAAGACGAAAAATCATTAATGCGTCATTTGATAGTGGAATGATGTGATTAAAGAGAATTTCGTTGGCAATTTTCATCATAAAAGATAAATGTATCAGAATGATTCAACGTGGTTATGTTTCCTATAACTTTCTAACTATGACAGCACATGGAAAATGAGAATACAAATCTTTGATATTTCGAAAATGCAAGCATTTAGGTTGTCTTGTGTCTTTATTTAATAAAATGGTGCTGTAGTATGGGAACTTAAACGTGGAAGCCACATGAACGTAATCTCTTGCCAATCATCCTAACTACGGGACGTTAGTCATATATGGTAATAAACCTTGCGGACTCTTCACGACTGGTGTCAGGTTTACACAAAGCATGACAGAAAAAATCGCATACTCGTATGTAGTGTTATTTTATCTATTGGTATAGTTAAGACTATTTCGTGTATCCTCTTTCTTATGGACCGGAAAAAAAGATGTTAAGATCCAATTCAACCGACATGCCTTACTCCGACTACTTCTACTGGTTCTTATGTTCGTATCAAATATTAAAACCAAAGGTTTACTCGCAAACAGTAAGCCAATGTCTAATATTTATCACTATGCTTGGTTTACATGACGCTAGCAACAGCTTTTCTCAGCCGTAACATATATGTACAAGTAGGGATGATACGGAGCTTCGACTCCGAATCCGATATGTCAGAACCTCCGGTTTAAATTGCACCTCCGAATCTGGCTCCGGTTCCGATATAATCACAACGAAGGTTTTTCGGACCACCATCGGTAATGTAACGGTATCGACCGACGAACACGTTACAATACAACTGTTTTTTCACTCTTTTATTTGTTTACATCATTAGTAGATTTGCATTGAAGTTGAGAGTTCATGCATGAGACGCGAGTTTCCATCACCCCCTAATCGCCCAACAACTCAACTATCCCGCAGTCCACAATGCACTTAACTATTAACTCCCGATATGTATGGATATGTATAACTTTGTGATTGCATAGATGAATCTAATAATTGTAAATATGCGTCTGAGATACTTCCGTCGTAAGTGCAAGTTCCTAGAATTTATCTATGCAAAGGATTATGTTTATGATTCATATGTACAGTAATGTTACCCGTGCACAAAAAGGGAAACTAAAGGACATCCTGTCAAATCAATCCTGAACAAATAGAAAAAACGCAAACTGTAATTTGTATGATGTATGTTGGCGATACAGTCCATGAAGAACCTGAGCCGAGCTTCTCTCAATCGCCCATGTTGTGTGTGATTTAATTTTTCCATAGATGAAAGGGACCTGCAGTTTATTGCCGGTTCCGAACGGCGAATTTCGAGAAGCTTTTCATGACAATTTTACTACAGGGGGTTTTGTCAGAACCCCGCTGAGGAGAAACACCGTGAAAACACGTTCGATGACATGGCTGTGTCGGGATTCGATCCCGTATCATCGGCGTCAGAGGCCAACACACTACCCACTGCGCCACGGTGCTCTCGTAATTTGTATAATAGGAGATGTAAAAGGATAAACCCGCAGTTCGGAAGTAGAGCTCAAAAAATAAAGTCAATTTACAACGATTTCTGTTTTTGAAGTGATTAAGAAATAATATTACTCGCGTGAGTTAGTGATTGGTTTGTTGGTTTAGTAAACAGATAGCTTGCCGCTTATTAACTAGACTTTACTAATTATGAAGCCTAAAACAAGTGTAATATGGAACTATTTCAGTGAAATTAATTCGGATACGGCGAAGTGAAATGTTTGTGAAAAAAAAATATTCCAGGAAAGGTGGCGCCACGACATCGTTAAAAGGGCATTTGAAATCGCAGCATGCTGATAAATAAGAAGAAATCATGAAACTAGAGAAAAACAAAAAATCAGTTAATGAAAGTGTCTCAAAAACTCCATTAGAAGAAGCTAAAAAACAGGTATCATTGCACGACATCTTAAATAAGAAGCAAAAATGGGATGCGTCACATTCTAAATCTAAAGAAATTGACAAATTAATATCCGAAATGATCGCCTTAGATGACCTTCCTTTCAGTTTTGTAGAAAGTCTAGGATTTCGCCGCTCACGCAAAACATTATGCCAAATTACAATATGAGAGGACGCCAATTTTACACCGACAATATTTGTGACGAATTGTATTATAAAATTGTTAACAAAATTATCGCATTACTGAAAAACTTCCATACATTGTCAATCACCACGGATATTTCGTCTGAGCCAAGTGCTAATGTATCTATACTAATATTATAAATGTGAAAGTGAGTGTGTCTGTTTGTCCGTCTTTCACGGCAAAACGGAGAGACGAATTGACGTGATTTTTTAAGTGGAGATAGTTGAAGGGATGGAGAGTGACGTAGGCTACTTTTTGTTTCTTTCTAGCCCCCCTTAAGTTTGCATGCAGCAACAAAAAAAAAAAAAATCAGTAGGGGATGGAAATTTGTGTGAGACTCTCCGCAAAATGAGTACAGGTTTTATGATACAAACGAATAATAAAATAATTTAATTAAAACAACCATAAATCAATCAGCTTTTGAGAAAAAAATCAACATTCGAAACATATATAAGTGTTACTCTCGAATTACGATAGATGGCGCTGATATGTTTCTGAAACGCGCTAACGTTGTGTTCTCTCTATCTATACTTAAGTGCGGGCATCGGGCCGCGCTTCACACTATAGCGCATACAGTACCTATACTCTGTTATTTGACTACTAAGCGTCCCAGTCATGTATGTATGTATGTTGGCGTTACAGTACATGAAGATCCTGAGCCGAGCTTCTCTCAATCACCCATGTTGTGTGTGATTTCATTTTCACATAGGTGAAAGGGACCTACAGTTTATTGCCGGTTCCGAACGGCAAATTTCGAGAAGCTTTTCATGACAATTTTACTACAGGGGGTTTTGTCAGAACCCCGCTGAAGAGAAACACCGTGAAAAACACGTTCGATGACATGGCTGTGTCGGGATTCGATCCCGAGTCATCGGCGTCAGAGGCCAACACACTACTCACTGCGCCACGGTGCTCTCAGCGTCCCAGTCATGCTTATACGAAATTTAGATGCCCCGAGATTATGTAATGGGACGAGACTTCGTGTCACACAACTTGGCCGCAATATCATTTGCGCCACTAGAAAAGGGTGAAAATGTAATGATCCCACGAATCCTGATAATTCCCACAGATCTCCCGTTCCAGTTTAAAAGGCTACAATTTCCTCTTAATCTTAGTTTCGCTATGACCACTAACAAAGCGCAAGGTCAAACATTAGAGGTAGTTGGGATGAACTTAGAAAAGCCGTGCTTTTCCCATGGACAATTGTATGTAGCATGTTCGCGTGTGTCCAATGCCTAGAATCTTTCTCCATTCTATCTCCAAATGGAAAGACATATAATATCGTCTACAGTAACGTATTAAAATAACATTCTGTTCCGAGTTCTCTTCGGTGTTCTAAATCAGCAAAGGGGAATCGTGATACCCCGAATTTAAAGCGAGCGAAGCCGCGGGCAAAAGCTAGTCGTTAATAAGCTTAACGACACACGGAATAACTGGTGAATAAGAACGAGTAAGAGTATTAAAATGTCGACCGCTGTATGAATGTCACACTGGGGATATAATCGCTGAAGTACTTAGGGACATGATGCATGAGTGGGAAATAGAAGACGACACAATTCACTGCTGTATTCGTGACGGTGGGTCAAATATGGTACGAACAATGCAGTTAACTAATATGTGTTCCTGATGTGAATTGCACTGTACATCAACAGAAGACAATGATATCAGAACTTTAATAGCTAAATGCAAGAACATAGCGACACATTTCAGCCACTTCATTGCACAGTCTGAATTACAAAGAATTCAAAAAGAGCAACTAACAAGCATCCTTTGTGTGTAATACAGGATTGTAGTACAAGGTATTACCATTTAACTATTAATAACTATTGAATTATTCTATTCTAATTTAATCCGCTTTTATTTGTATTTAGGTGGAACAGTACCTTCTATATCTATGATATAACGTTTGATTAAGATTAAGGATTCGGTCTGCTTATATGCTAGTTAGCAAAAAATTCCACAAATTTAGCTGGAAGAATCGTTACACCTCGATGAATTGGTGACAGTGTTACAGCCATTTGAAATCACCAGAAATATGAGTGACAGCAAAGCCAGCATTTCTTCTGTAATTCCTTTTTTCTACGTGCTCAAACAGAACCCTCAAATGCGAGTATCCGAAACTAAACCGAATGTAATAACAATAATAATCACAAGTTTAATTAATGACCTAAACTCAAGATTTGGTGAACTACATCCTAATACCTTGTTCGCACTTGCAACATACTTAGACCCGGGTTATAAACTAAAATTTTTTAATGAAGTTGTCAAAAAGCAGGTGGAATCGCAAATATCGCCTTTGCTTGATAAGTTAGACTGTACTGAAACTACCAAACTTGACACGGTGACACGGAGAAAGGATTGCAATTCTCCTGTAAATGAAAGGTCAAGAATTGAATCGGATGAGCCCACCACTAGTTCTCAGTCTCGAACGTTTTAAAGCACGTCGGTCAGTTTCCAATCTTGTCTGGCCAATATTCTCATAGACAGTAATGAAGCGGAGGATAATTCCGAGACTGATTCTGCTGCGGATAACAAACTATTAATTTGGAAAGTGCTTTTAAATGAATATAATAAAGAAAAGCGTCTCAAGTGGACAGAAGATCCTTTGGTATGGTCGAAAGTGAATACAAGGTTCCAGGTTTTGAAGCCAATCGTGCGACGATTTTTGTCTACTCTACCAGGGTCTGTTCCAAGCGAACAATTATTCAGTGGAGCTGGTTTGATTTATAACTCACTACGGAACCGATTAGAAGGCGACAAAACAGCTAAGTTGCTGTTTATAAAATATAATTTACCCATTTTAAAATGTAACTATTAGTCTATAAAACCCAACACCAACTCGCCGTCTTAAATTCAAGTTGTTTGCAATGATTTTGAATCTAAATAATTTCAAGTGACATGATGGCCATTTATCAAACCAGTTGCAAGGGGGTTTCCAGCCTAATTCATTTATGAGAATTCTCTGGTTTTGTCCAATCCCATCCATGCATTCTTTCTAGAATAAATTGTTTCAGATTATCTTCATGTGCCTTCACCGTAACATGTGCACCTATGCACATCCGTATGCACCTAATGACTTCATCCCGAAACGGGGGCTGAATTTAGATGAGATAAATAAATAAACTTGAAGCTCCAAGCATCACAAAAATCGCTCGCCCCAAATATACGAGTATGTATATGATATTATATGTAAGTATATCCACTGACATTTTAATTGTCCTTCTTTTCGTCCTTTCCGTTCACTACCATGCACTTTATATCTACTTTGCGTGATAAGCGAAAGGAAGAAAAATGTAAGTGCAAAAAGGAGAAAACAATAATAATAACGGTATTGGACGAGAAAGGATTCTGGCAGAGGAAACGATGAAGTAGCGGTTGAAAGGATATCGTATGGAACGATTGTGGTACTACATCCATTCAACAGAGACAGCAAAGATGACTTCAGCGGCATGGCGGTGTGGTTAGAACGGCTTTTGATGTATGATGCCATTTGTGGTGACATTTAAAACACAATACAATACCGCCCTGCTGTACAATAAAAGGGATTATTATTATTCTTTCGTTGCCATCTGTCTTATTTTTTATTTTGCTTCCATAGATGTCCTTTGAAAAATGTTCCTTTTTATTATATTAATTTTTTTTTTTTTTATTTAATTTTCATCTTATCTTTCTGTTTATTTTTTGCTTTCTACTTTAACGTGGGCATGTGATCCTTGTCAAGAGGTATTTGTGCGTTTAGACCGCTTTAACTTTAACTAAGTTAAACTTTTAATCGATGGTAAGTTATCATTCTTTGTGAGTAGGACTATCCTTTGAGTTAATCGCTTTAAGCCTTTTTTTGATTGACACCAAAAAGAGTTGATGACATTATAAAATTAGGACTAAAAATGGTTTCATTTAGTTTTTTTTTTTAACTTCCCAGTGGGAAGTTATTGTAATGGAGCCGAGTTTGCGAATTACAAGTTTTGCCATATCTCCACGTTCCAAGGTCACCAGAATCCAAATCCAAGATTTTTATAGAGATGTAAATATGTACATCTGTATGGTTGTGTGTATGCACGTATATGCGTACGTGCGCATGTGATGATATTGGCCTAAGATTGGGTTCATTCCACGCGTAATTACGCAACTTAGAATTGAGTAAGTTTTCAGCAAAACCGGTCAAGCCTTTTTTGTTAAAAATTAAATAACTAAAAAATAAGCAAAATTAACAACACGCGGTGTTCCCAAGCAGTCCCCCATCTATGCATGTACGTGCTAACCGCACCCGACGCTGGTTGATTGCGGTGATCGGCGACGACAACCGATCCATTTTCTGTTTACATTTTAAATTCATTTTTATTTTGACATACTTATAACTTATAAGTTATAACAATCTTACGTGCTAGACAAAATGACTAAAACTAGCTTATACAATAACTACATTAGATGTCTTACTGACCCTCTGCGGGCACCCTGAAACAAACACTATCTATGGATCAAGTTACCCTGATCCGCTAACTGAGAACCAACCGGTGCTTCTAATGAAGCGATGGAGTAGAGCTATCTTTTGGTTTGCTAGCTCACTTAGATTGTCAAAGAAGGGCGCGCCGAGGTAGATCCTCCTGCGATTCGTAAAAGAGGGACATGAGCAGAAGAGGTGGTGTTATGATTCCTCCTCCTCCTCGTCCATGCAGCCGAGACAGAAATCATTGGAGGGTAGCCCTAATCTGGCGGCGTTTTTTCCGATGAAGCAGTGGTTTGTAATGACACCCACTAGAGTACTTAAAGTTGCCCTTTTGGTTGCCACTAGGTCCCTGGTTCGTCCTAGGCTTAACTTAGCCCACAATTGTTTGGTGATAAAGCCAATATTACTCTCATTCCATTGGAGGTTGGTCTCCTCTATGATTTGAAGTTTTATCATGTGCTTTATCGTACTTATTGGTGTATCTATGTACCCGAGGGTAGGTAGGCTGAGTGTGCTTGACCCTAACTTTCGTCGGCCGCGCAGTTTTCCTATGCCCGGGATCCCACAGTATTTTAATATTAAACTGTTCAGCCTCACCTCATCTAGGGGTTTTTTGTTTTTTGTTTTTAGAGACTCGCGCAGGTTCAAGAGTTTTTATATTCCCTTATGATGTGTTGACACACACAACCTGAACGGAGTGCAGTGGTTGGGGTCGTTGATGTTCGTTCACTACTCTCAGGGGTGGTTGTCCTAGACTTAGATAGGACGAGAGTCGACCAAATTCCGCGTTGGTTATAGTCCGAAGTAATTCGTTCAAGCACTTTTTTTTAGTATTGCATACGCAGAGGATGAATTTCGGTTGACCATATACTGTGAGTGTTATGCCTGCAAGCAGTACTTCTGGTCACTTTCCATTCACAACTGCGTTGCATACTTACTTTTTATCCGTATAGGAATTACTTTTTCTTGGCTATGAAGCGAATTTGAACCATAAACCTTCCGCTCGGCGGTCGATGATGTTAACCACTGCACCACGGCCACCCCCACCTCATCTAGGGGTTACCGCTGCCAGGGACTTTATCGCAGATTGGCTGTCCGTGCAAATGATAATATCCTTGGTGGATATTACATTGATCCTGAGCCATGCAAGGGCCCCTATTATCGCTGTTATTTCTGCCTGATACACACTGGAGAGGGAGATCGACTCCTTTGGTATTACTTTCCCTTTAGCCCATTCCTCCCTGGATGGCAAGACAACTTCGAAGTTCCTATTGAATACATTCTGCGGGATGATGTAGTCCATGTCCATGGGTACTTTGAAGTTTTTTAGAATAGTAGTATGGCCTTTTTGAGATGTGGGCCATTTTCCTAAGAACCTATGTCTTTCGACTACTTAATATTCAACAGTATTCTACTTTGATTATATTTATTTGCTAAGAAAATTGGTTAACAAAAAAAAAAAAAAAAGCTTTGCGTAATAACGGATTATAGGGGTTATATAGATCAAACTTAAACCTAACTCTAACTAGCTAAATCTACCTTAATCTACATTAACTAAAATACGTATACAAAAAAATTATATACGTTATACATATATGTATGTATGTACATATATCACCTGCATATACCATATTTTTTCAATTTTTAATTTTTGATTTTTTGTTTTGTTATTTTATGATTTTACTTTTTTTTTTTTTTATTTAAAATGCCCAACACCTACCATAGAGGTCACCGTGGCGCAGTGATTAGTGTGTTGGACTCTGACGCACGATGAGCGAGTTCGGATCCCGATAAAACAAACGCCATCGAATGTTTATTTCGCGGCGCCCCTCCTCGGCGGGGTTCTGGCAAAACCCCCCGTAGTATACTTGCCATGAAAAAGCGTCTCGACTCACGCCGTTCGGAATCGGCATTAAGCTGTAGGTCCCTTTCACCTGTGTGAAAAATAAATCACACACAACATGGGTGATTGAGAGAAGCTTGACCCTGGTCCTTCATGGGCGGTAACGCCACCAAAGAAGAACACCTACCTTAACCTACCCTAGCCTACCTTAGCCTACCCTAGCCTACTCTACCCTATGCAAGCCCGCCATTGGTGAAGGCGGGCTTCGCCTTGAAGAGGCTATGTTTAAGGTTCCACTACAGAGTCCGATCCAGCCACCAAAAGCGTTGATGCTGTCGGACAACGTCTTCCCTATCTCGGCGAGAAACCGCTCTACTGAACCTGAGGCGCTCGGGCTCACAGAGCACAACGTCAGGTTCGTAAAGGAGTCGCCGCTCCACACAGTTACGGGCCACGTGGTAGATTAGTGGTACCGCCAATCTATCCTGGATCTGCCCACAATTATCGAAATGAAGAAATGCTTCCGGAGGCACAAAGCCGTTCAGAGGCACTTTTTCATAATACAAAGAGTTGGAGTAGCCCCAGCCCCAGTTTAATCAGAAAGTTATCTCTCCGTAAAGTCCTTGCCCTATCGTATAGGACCCCCTTGGATAGAACTTTCTGTACTCAGACCCTGGTGTTCCGTGTAATCTTCAACAAGTCCTCAGACATTGTCTCTCAAACACCCGAATCCTTTCCATTAAGTTTGCGCTCACATTAAACCAGACAGGACACCCATAGGCAATCATAGGCCTGATTAAGGCCATGTAGCAGATTACCTTCACCCTAGAATCAAGTTGGCTGCAGTGAAACAGCCATCTTGTCAGGGCGAAAGCGCCCCGGGCTGTTTCCAGAGCAGCATCTACACTTTAATCAAAGTATAGATACTGATCTAGCCAAATCCCGAGGTGTCTGACTACACTTTTACTCGCCAATGGACCCCCGTCCGGTCCGATGATTGCGAATTTTCGCCAATATTTTCTAGTGTCCCTGGAGGACCTAGACAGAGGCGTTCTGAATAAAATAGTCTCTGATTCCTGGAAGCTGATTTTCAACTTCCAGTCATCACAGAACTGCTGAATTTTATCGAAGTCACGTTGCAATAAAATGCCAATGACCTCGATCGTTGGACCTGATCTGTACGCAAACAAGTCATCTGCATACGCTATTGAATGGTGAAGAGAAACTATCAGATCCTTGATATAAATGCTGAAAAGGAACGGTGAGTTTACCGTACCCTGTTGCAAACCGTTTTTAATTTCAAATGTTTGAGCAGATGATACGTTGGCAATTTTCACAACAAACATATATAGCAATGGTTTACTTATGCCCAAATGTTTGAGCTTGTAGTAGAGTCCTTCTAACCATGCGGTGTCGAAGGCTTTTTCCAAGTCAACCAGACAGGCACCTGTGCATTGGTTCTTGCATTTATTCCATTGGATATCCGAGACGAGTTTCGACACGGCATGTATAGTACCATGCCCCGCCCTGAAACCGAATTGGTTTTCCGGAATGATATTTTTGTACTCAGACCATTTGGACAAGGTTATATGGATTACCTTCTCGAAGACCTTGCTGATACTCGGAAGGAGACTTATCGACCGGAGATTTGCCGGATTAGATGAGTCTTTGCCCCTCTTAGGGATTGGTTGGACCACCGCCGTTTTCCAATGCACCGGATAGTATGCATTATTCAGTGCATTGCTGAACAGGATGGTGTACCTCTCTATAGCTACTGGTGGAAGGTGCCTGAGCACAACATTGGATATACTATTAGTACCCGCGGATTTTTTATTTTTAATGACTTGAAGATCAACTGGAGATCCTCCGTCGAAGTAAACAGTGGATTATCACCTTCATTGGCGATGGCATTGTTTTTCGTAGAGTCGTCATTGAACCTGGAACCCTGGTTCTCGATTCGCCAATGTTTGATATCATTTCGAAGGTAGAAGTGGTAAGGCAGGGCTCTATTCTCCAGGTCGTGGTTCGGGCGAATTCTTTCATTCACATTATACACTTCCTGGAAGACAGCCCCACTGTCGCCTCTTTCCCCCGAGGATCCTCAATCACAAAAAAGTCTTCATCTAGGTCGGCGCTCTCTGGATCGATGTTGAATGTGTGTAATAAACGTTCATTGTATGACGAATGTCCTGAATGTCAGTCTGATTTTTTCTCCGAAATATTTTATTTATCTGCGGGAACATATTTGCGCTGTTGGATCGTTCTTTCCATCGTTTGTTTGATTATTTCGTCCATTTGTTTTAGGTGCCTACCAATTTCGTCATTTGATAGGTTCCTATTATTCGGTGGGGATGAGGCAGTCGAAGTGAGTGCTCTCGTCACGCAGATGGCAAAGTGTGGCCAGCGTGCCCTACTATAATCGTAGGGGTACGTGTGGACATACTCCGCCATTTTTGCGAATTCGTCCGGTATTTTAATTAAGGCACTAAGTCCGCAATGGTCACTGTCGTACTCAACGGTACGTAAACAGTTAGTAGACAATTCGTTAGTGTCAGCCAGTCTCAGTCGTGAGTTAAGCAACATTAGATCTAGATAGGCGCCGCTTCTAGGAAAAGACGGACTATCCGTTGCGAGTAATTTGAGTTTATACTTAATATTAGGCAGAACCCACCAACGGCTTAGTAGGCTCATTCTAGTGTTGGGTACATTATTGCCCCAATCACCATGTTTGGCATTTAAATCCCCGGTGAAAACATATAAGTTTTCTGCCGAGTCTAGGCGCAGAAATCGAAAGAGTATTCAGACCTCTGCAATGAAGATATTGGGCTGAGGTGCTTCAGGTGCATAGGCCGATACTATGTATATCCTCCTTCCGTTCCGAAGAGGGATACACACAACACATGCCTCTAGCACCTGGAACCTCCGCACTTCACCGCTATATATGATTTTATACTTAATATTTCTTTTAATGAAGATTGCGACACCTCCGCCTTGAGTGGCATTGGTTCGGTCTCTTCGTATTATGCTATAGGAATTGTGCCGAATTTTGTGCCTCTTGTGCCAGAAACACATCAGGGCTTTCGTCCTGCAATAGATTAGAAAGAACGGTGCGTCGCTCGATCCTAATCAGTGAATTTACATTCAACGCCAGGATCTTCAAGAAACTCTCTACCGGCGTATCCATTAGGACTGTAGAGGCGCTAAGTTTGGCAAAAACGAGTAGAGACTGTCCACTCGTTTCGCCTGCTCTGTGATCTGCATGAAAAAGCTTCTCGACTCAAGCGGTTCGGAATCGGTAGGTCCCTTTCACATGTATCAAAAATAAAGCACACACAACATGGGTGATTGAGAGAAGCTTGGCTCTGACCCTTTATGGGCTGTAACGCCATAAAAGCAAGCATAGCAATTCAAGTTGACACACAGCCTCCGCGTGGCATCTGTTGGGCAGTGAAACAATGTGTGCAGCGGCCGACCCCTTGTTCCTGAGGAAAGAGGAGCCTAGCCATCCAGGTTGGAGGTTATGCTTAGGGTTAACATCCCTATCACGGCAAAATAAATATAAAATGTCCTCGGATACGGACGGATACAAGCTGACGATCCCTGCACCTGGAAGGTGAGGTCCCTTAAAAGAGCGAGTGGAAGCAATCAATTGGAGCAAGCATTCAACTGCCATAAAGCAGATATAATCGCACTTCAAGAAATGGGATGAAAAACTACGATATGTGCTACGGGAATTTCGTTATTCGATTCCCGCATCTCAACATCCACTAAGGAACCTGGCGATCACCGGATCAGTCGACCACAAGCCAGATTGATCATGTTGCGATCCTCCAGCATCCTAAATGTACGAACCTTCCGAGGAGCCAATATCGACTCGGATAACTACTTTGCCGTAGCCAAGGTACGAATGGATAACGAAAGTTTGACGTCGGAAAGCTACACTCGTAGAAGACCACTAGGATATTTGCCGATCGAGTTTCACTCCACAGAACAGCAGCGGGAGCATTGCCAGCGTACCATTAGAGACGCTGCCTCTGATGTACTGGGTTTCAAACTGCCGCCAGCTATAAAACCCTGGTCTGATGAAGAATGTGAACAAGCCCATGTAGCAAAGCAACCTGCCGATAAAGCCATGCTACGTAGACCGACGAGAGCCGCTCATAAACACTACTACTAACAGAGAGCATGGAAAGCGTGAGATCGTGTAAATGGAGGGACGCTACCACAGGAATGACGATCGCAAGTTTTACGAAAAAGTAAAACGAACATGTCGAGGGCGCGAGTTCGGAGCAGAATCTCTGCCTTTATAGGGATAAGGGATGAAGACGGGCAAATAGTAGTACAGTCACAGTCGATGCTGAAGAACATGGAAAGACCGCTTCTGTAAACTATACAATGGCGATGATAAATCCGATACCTCTGTCAGCCAAAATAATCCATTCACCGTGGTGCAATGGTTAACATCATCGACCGTTGCTCGAGCGGAAGGTCTAAAGTTTAATTCGTTTCATAGCCAAGATAAGCAATTCCTACACGGAAAAAAGTATGCAAGTGACCAAACGTACTGCCGCAGGCATAACACTCAATTGATAACAGTATGTGGTCAATTGAAATTCATCCTCTGCGTATGCGATATTAACACCAAGTGCATTAAAGAATTACGCGAAATGTTGTCGGCTCTCGTCCTTTCTAGGCCAAACCACCCCTGAGAGCAGTGAAAGAACATCTAGGACCCAAAACCACTGCACTCCGTTCAGGTTGTGTGTTAACGTTATAAGAGTATATAAACTTTTGAACCTACGCGAAATTCGAAAAAAAAAAAAATTCGCAACGTACGGAGATGCAAGAAAATTTCGTCCACCCGGCCTAGATTAAATTATGGTCGGAGGAAAGAATACCCGTTGAATAGGATCTCAGCATCGTTTGCCCGGTCCACAAGAAAGGAGACCCCTATAACTGAGCCAACTACAGGGGAATACTTACTTACTTACTTATAGTGGAGACACACTGCTGGTATTGATACCATGGTATAGCAATCAGGGATAAAGAATGAGATACCAAACTTTCGTACGTCTGCCCGTTGATCGCCGCAGGGGTTGGTTGTTGCTTTTGTAATTAAAGCGGCCCCTAGACGCCCAATAATATTGTGCAATATCTGATATTGCTAGTTGTCAAAATGCCTGTCAAAGCCAACAGATTGGTATCTCATTCTTTATCCCTGATAGCAATACTACGTTCTATACCACATGTCTGTCACCCCAATACCACGTTTAAAGCTAGTATACCACGAAACATAGCTGGTATTGAGATTCGTACTGTTACGAACTATTCGATCCCACACCAAATAGGGTTCGCACCACTGGACTGCGATAAACTACAATTGTCCTTCTTATTGGAATAAAAACACACACACACTTTTATTTTTATTATTTATTTTTTATTATTTATTATTTATTATCTAATACAATCCACTTTTAACTTTATTACACAAACAAACCTTTATTGAAAGCTTTTCTTTCACACCGACTTGTCAAACGCTATTTAATACCACAAACTGAATGTCTGTCAAGGGCGAGTGTTCGCGCTTATATAGCTCTCGGTCCACCGTCTCGAACGTTCGTCGTTGGAAGTTCCCCTTCGGAAATCTCTAGAACGCTCTGACAATTCCATTGGAAGCTGACATCATTCCAATCCCCGCTTCCAGAGAGTTTTCGAACTTCGACAGCGAAATTCGAACTTAACGGTCCGCTTGCATTTCCGCAACACTGCCCTCCTCCTAAACTTGTTCGTCCTCGAACAAGCGATTGGACCCTTCTCCGTAATATGGTGCTAACCTCTCTACGTAGAAAATTTTATACTTCGCCCGTCTGTTTCCCATCTGCTGTATCCGGTATACCACGTCATTGAGTTTCTTGATGACCTCATATGGTCCGTCCCAGGCTTATTGCAATTTGGGGCACAAGCCTTTTTTCCGTTGTGGGTTGTACAGCAATACCAATTGTCGAGTCCAGAAGTATTCGCCGTCAAGTCGTATCGCGCCTTCATTTTATCGCTGACCAAGTTCAGTCGCTCCCGGATGAACTGATGGATAGAGTTCAGCTGTTCTTTCCTTTCGGTTACGAAGTCTTCCCTGCCGCTGGTTGTCGGTAGTACCACGCCGAACTTCAAGTCCGATGGAAGTCGGAGATCAGTTCCAAAAATGGCTTCGGCGGGTGTTGTTGCCGTTGAATTGTGCTGTGCCGAACCGTATGCCATTAAGAAAAGGGGAAGATGTTCATCCCAGTCCTTCTGATCTCCGACGACGACTTTTCTCAGGTATTCCTCCATCGTCCGGTTGAACCTTTCGACCATGCCATCAGACTGTGGATGTTATGGTGTTGTCCGCGTCTTTCTGATACCTAGCATGTCACAGAGTTCTTTAAACACCGACGACTCGAAGTTTCTCCCTTGGTCTGAGTGCAGTTCCATTGGTACTCCATAACGCGAAACCCAGTTATTCACGAATGCATCCGAAATGGTTTTGGCTTCCTGGTTCGGGATTGAAAACACCTCAGGCCACTTGCTGAAGTAATCGATCACCACTAGCGCGTACTTGTTTCCAGGGTTGCTCGTTGGGAATGGGCCTGCAATGTCCATTGCGATACGTTCGAACTGTGCTCCAACATTGTACTGCTGCATATTTCCTCGAGTTTTCCTAACTGGACCCTTTACCTTCGCACACTGTTCACACCTGCGAATGAAACGCGTAACCGACTCATGGCATCCTACCCAGTAGAAACGTCTCTTGATCTTTTCTACAGTCTTGTTAACACCAAGATGACCCCCGCTTGGTCCCTCGTGGTATTCTCGGATGACCTCTTCGATTTGTCCTTTCGGAATTACCAGCAGATCGTTTACAATGTTCCCGTCCTCACTTTCCCAACTGCGGTAGAGGCAACCGTTCTTCAGCTTCAAACTCTGCCATTGAGCCCAGTAAGCTTTCACGATTGGGCTTTTACTGGATATTTGCTGCCAACTTGGTCGAAAGCCTCGTTCTTGGTAGTCGATGATGACTGCCAGATCGGCATCTTCTCGCTGCTTCCTTCCGACCTTCTCGACAGCCCAGGAATCTTCTGGCAGCACCTGGAAACAACGGATGTCGGTGACCTGTTCCTTGGTCTCGGCGCGTGAACAATGTTTGCATTCAACATCGCAAGGTCGCCTCGATAATGCATCCGCATTCCCATGACTGCTTCCCTTCCGGTGTTCGATACTGAAGTCATAACTCTGGATTCTCTCTATCCATCTAGCAAGCTGGCCTTCCGGGCTTTTGAACTGCAGCAGCCATCTCAACGCTGCGTGGTCCGTCCTAAGATGAAAAGCTTGGCCATAGAGATATTTGTGGAAATGCTTGACACAGTCAGCCACAGCTAAAAGCTCCCTCCTAGTGTAGTGATTGCACTACATTGCACTGCATCCTCCACCATACGCTTAATTGCACTACATTGCACTCTACGCATTTCACTCCATTCCACACACCATGCAAACACTGTAATATCGAGACTCGTGTCGTCGTATTGTCGCCACTAAACCACCACCAACCAATGCACATAAATTGCATAATATACGATCAACCCCAATTTGTCAGCACTAGGTCAATGTCGGCACTCGCGCCTTTTCCCTCTTCATATGTCACTTCGTAAATAATGCTCGAACCCGAGCAATACGTAAACAAGTGACGAAGAAGGGAAAACTCCAAAACACCGTGAAATGCCGATAATGCATTTCACACGATCGAACTGGAGTAAAGGCGAACCGATTAAACATGACTAACATTCACGACCACTCCACACCGTGGAATGCTGAGATAGCATTTCACGCAATTGGAAAACCAATTAGTGAAGTGTGAATGACATGTATGACCTATTAATAGTGCGCAAATGCTGAGTGATCAGAAATGCATATGCAGGCAAGTGCTATGAGCGCTATGCTAATGGTATGGGGTACGGATGGGTTGCGACATAGCGATGACACTAAGTATTTTTGACCTAAATCAAAAGTGCCCTTTGGCACTTGGTGTGTTGGAGGGGATTGCGATTCAACCAGAATCCTCCTATAAAAGGGATGGTAATTTTGGTTGAAATTCAGAGAGCAGCGGCAAATAGTGAAGGACGAACCCCTACATCGAAGCAGAAGCAGCAAAACGAAGTAAGAAACAATAAAAACTAAAAATTAACCATTTGTCTTTTTTCCCTTCTCTCTCCGTTCGGCACTCTTCCCTCAATATACCGAGGAAGCACGGTGCCTGACCGTAACATTTTGGTGGCAGCGGTGGGATCCACAAAGGGATTCCGCTACCAAACACGAGTCTGAATAGTACTCGAGGCGTTACTGGGGCTATACACCAGTAAAAGTAAAGTGTTTAAAGTGAAATTCTTTGTGTGTGTATAAAGTGATCAAGCGTCTCCGGGGCTGTAACACCGGATACAGTGTTAAAAAAAAAATAATAATAATAATATAAAATAACAAAAAAAAGGGGAAGACCGAAATAACCAGCACCAGCAGCCGCACCAGCCAGTACCAGCAGCAATACGCCAGCCGCAACAACTAGCCGCACCAGCCAGTACCAAGAACCAGCACCAACAGTCAGCGATAAGCAGCAAATTCCAGCATCAACAACCAACAGCCAAGTAATTAAATTACCATTTTTTTTTATTACGAACCATATAATTATTACGTATTACAAAAATTGTTTTAAGTATTAAACTACTGACCCCTGACCTCCCTTACAATTCTTACCCGACGCAACCTTAGAACTTTGGCGCTTCTTAAGGCCCTACCTTTTTCTACCCAACCCGACGATAAACCTCCCATTATGGAGATTAAATTAACTATAAATGACGTGAACACGATCGTTCCCACCTTCGATGGTAAACCCGATGAACTGAGCAAGTTCATCTCATGCGGCAACACTCTCTTTTGCTACGTAAAAGACGAGGCCCAACATAAATTATTTCTCAGTGTTGTCAGGACTCGACTCCAGGGCCAGGCCTTTGAGCTAATACAGCACAAAGACTTGACCACTTGGAAAGATCTAGTAACGGAACTGGAATCCCAGTTCAAAGAACGTAGATCTCGGAGTTCTGTACAGCACCAGCTTTTGTCGACTAGGCAAACAGCAAGAGAAAATGTGCAGGAATACGGTGATAGGCTCTCAAGTTTACTTCTCTCCCTCGATACGGCTACATATGACAGTTCTCATGAAAAGGCAGTCAGAGATTTTCTTATCCTCGAAAACCACAAGCTTGCCTTACAAGCTTTTGAGGATGGAATAAGAAATCCTGACTTGAAACTTCTAGTGAAAGCTCATAACGCCACACAGCTGAAAGAAGCAATAACATACGCGGTAGATCAATCGCTTCGGTTAGGTTCCGCTCATTCCCCTCTTAACAATCCACCTCGACCCATTTGCCAGACCTGCAACAAAACAGGTCACACCTCTACAACCTGCTTCCAAGCCCTAAGGTCTGCAAACAATTCCCGACCTGTTTGTCAGACCTGCAACAAAATGGGGCACACCTCGGCGACCTCTTTCCGTAACAGAGACCTCCCACATTTTTCGTCCCCTCAAATAAAAAAAGAAGTTCGGCGCATTTATTGCAACTATTGCAATAGACCTAACCACTCGCAGAACGAATGTCGGTTAAGGTTGGCGCAATCACAGACTCCAAGGCAAAATCCTTTTCGAGAGAATTCTTATCGTCTAGAACCGAATTCTAGACCCCCAAATTCACCTCCACGTAGGAAAACCCACGAGGTACGGTACCAGTATACACAACAAAGCAACCATCAAGAGATTGACCTGGGAAACGACCAGGCTCGGGTGGCGAACAACGGCAGTACCTCTCGAGTCCTCGCAGCTGCCGACGTACACCATATCCCGATGTAAATTTGAAGATGATGGTATCATTCTGTCCCGAATATCCGGAACCGGTGATACGCATCAGATTCAAACCATCGGATAAAAATACCGCAACATTTTTAATAGACACAGGCGCAGAAATAAGCCTGATAAAGGCAAATAAAACATTAATTGGCCAGAGAAAGAAAAAGGTCACTGTGTCCACAATAGCCGGATCCACTTTGAGCACCCTGGGGGAAGTGGTCGGAAAATTGGACTTCGATACTGACGAACATACGATCTCATTAGAACATCCATTCCAAGTAATGGACAATGAGATAAACCTCTCGTATGACGGTATCTTAGGAAATGATTTCCTAACCAAATTTCAATGTAAGGTAAATTATGAAATCGGATTTTTAGAGGCAAAAGTGAAATCGACCAGAGAACCCGAAGAAGTGAACACCAAACATAAGACCACAGAGAGGGAAGACAACAAAACACCTTACGAGGTGATACCTACGGGTAGCCATAGTCAAGAGAGAAATAGATGTGCTATGGAAGGTTCGAACCATACCGATGCAACTGATTCCACGAACAACGCTGAGTGTCAATTGAACACCAGTGTGGAAGATGAAAAGCCGATATGGGAATCAAAATCTGATTCCGCCAGTCTACGGACCGGATCAGATGATTCAATAAAAATCGATACCGACCAAGCCTCCTTAAAAACTCTTATTCCACAACTCTCCAAATCTTTGTTTGGTAATCACAAAGAAAATGCGGACGAAAGAAAGAAAATAATAAATAAAAATAATAATAAAGAATACACAGCAAGCAGTAAGACTGAGACTCAAAGAAGCTCAGCAGCTCGTAAGACTGAATTAGTAAAAGGCTTAGAAAAATCAGCAAGCAGTAAGACTGAGACTCAAAGAAGTTCAGCAGCCCGTAAGACTGAAGAAATAAAAAGCAAAGAAAACCCAGCAAACAGTAAGACTGAGACTCAAAGAAGCTCAGCAGCCCATAAGACTGAGGTATTAAAAATAAATAAAGAAAAGAAAATAATTATAAAATCTAGAGTCCAGCAAATCTTCGAAGTTCCGTTTAAAGATCAAAACTACAAAAACGTAGTGATACACAAAAAAGAGATCAAGCCAGGTATCTATATAGGTGAGACAATAACTCAACCTAAAAATTCGAAAATTAAAATACTGCTAATGAATATATCGGATTCTGATCAAGAAATAAATCTTGATGATATTAATTTCGACTGGAAACAATTGAAAGAATTCAATATAATAAAAGCAGACAATCTAAATAACGTCCTAAAAAACAGGCTAAAAAAATTAGAGTCGCTTTTGGAATTCCAACATTGTAATCCGGAAGAAAAAAGATCTATCCTAAACATATGTCGAGATTACAATGATTTGTTTTACCTTGATGGCGATCACCTTACGTTCACCAATGCTATCCAACATAAGATAATTACAGAAGAAGGAAAACCACCCCTTTACACAAGACCTTACCGCCTCCCAGACAGCTCAAAGGAGGAAATCCACAAACAGGTAAATGAAATGTTACAAGACGGTGTGGTACAACCGAGTTATAGCCCTTGGAATTCACCTTTGCTACTAGTCCCAAAGAAGCCAGGACAAGACGGCACAAAACGATGGAGAGTAGTAGTCGACTTTAGGAAGTTAAATGAATTAACAGTCGGTGATGCTTATCCTTTGCCCAATATTACTGACATTTTGGATCAATTGGGAAGAGCAAAGTATTTTAGTACTCTCGACTTAGCCAAAGGATTTCATCAAATTCTTATGGATAAAGCTGACAAACACAAGACAGCGTTTAGCACCCCATTCGGTCACTACGAATATAATCGTATGCCTTTCGGTCTAAAAAACGCACCGGCTACATTTCAGAGGCTAATGAATAATGTGCTCATGGGACTTCAAGGAATCGAATGCTTTGTTTATGTAGATGATATAGTCATCTACGGTTACGATCTTAACGATCACAATACTCGGCTTATTAAAGTTCTCAATCGTCTTCGAGAACACAATTTAAAACTTCAACCCGAGAAATGCCATTTTGTTAGAAAAGAACTCACGTATTTAGGGCACGTCATTTCTGAAAATGGAATAAAGCCAGACCCTGACAAAACCAAGGCGGTAAAAACTTTTCCAGTTCCTAAGAAACCAAAAGACATCAAGTCTTTTCTGGGCCTTGTAGGATACTACAGGAAATTTATACCGAATTTCGCCGAACTGGCTAAACCGCTAACAAAACTATTAAAGAAAAACGTAACTTTCCATTGGGACGCTTTTTGTGATGAGGCATTCAGTTCCTTAAAAGAAAAATTAATTAGTCCACCCATCTTATCATATCCGGATTTCACCCAAGAATTTCTCGTGACTACCGATGCCAGCGATATTGCATTAGGTGCCGTGTTATCACAAGGGCCAATAGGTCAGGATAAACCAATTTTCTTTGCGAGTCGAACTCTAAATGACGCAGAAACTCGTTACTCCACTTCCGAAAAAGAACTGTTAGCCATCGTGTACGCCCTGACCCAATTCCGACCATATATCTATGGGAGGAAATTTACTATCGTAACGGACCACAGTTCGTTACAGTGGCTAATAGGACGGAAAGACCCTACATCCAGATTGATGCGATGGAGAATCTTGTTGGAAGAATACGAATATACTATTGTCCACAAGAAAGGCAAGTTCAACACGAACGCCGACGCACTCAGTCGAATACCGCAGTCCAAACCACATAATAAGAGTTATGTTTTGGTAACTACACGTAGCCAAAATAAAATAAAAGAAACCCCTTCAGAGAAACCTTCAAACCTCGCCGAAGATATACAGGTTCTCTCTAGTCTCAATATTCATGGAGAAAAAGGATCCATACATACCGACAGAAGGGTTCAACATAAAATAATAATATTACCCTTGATAGACTCAGAAGAAGAGCAAAAATTAAAAGAAATGATTCCAGAGTTTTTAAAACCTGAGTTGGGAAAAATTAATATTTATAAACCCAATGATAACACAACAGTATATACCATCACGTTACCGGTACCATTTAGATGCCCTAGAGATGAAAATATCGCTGAGTCTTGTCTGAACGACATCAAGACCACGTGTACCAATAATAATTTAAAATCGATCGGTATTTCCTTACCGTCAATGAATGAGGAATCACGGGAAAACTTTAAAAATCTTCTGGTAAAGACCTTCCAAACTCTTGATATGCACATACATATCTACTCTGACGAAAGAATCCGTTTGACAGACGCGGAAGATATTAAAAAGGTACTTTTCGAGTACCATGACTCACCATTCGGTGGACATCAAGGGACTACCAGAACACTTAAGAGAATGAAATCAAAATACTACTGGCCCACTATGGCAGCAGATATCGCAGCATACATTCGAAAGTGCGCCTCCTGCCAGTTAAACAAAAGTAGAGCAAACCCGAAAATACCCATGAAAGTAACAACGACTAGCTCTAAACCATTCGAAAGGGTCGCCCTAGATATAGTCGGGCCCCTACCAACAAGCTATAATGGTCAAAAATATCTACTAACCTTTCAGGATGATTTGACAAAATTCTCAGAAGCTTTCCCACTACCAAATGCCGAAGCCTCAACGGTGGCCAGAACATTTGTGGAGAACATTGTTTGCCGACACGGTATACCTCACTCCCTTTTAACAGATCAGGGCACGAACTTTTTGAGCATTATGTTCAAGGAAATGTGCAAACTGATGAAAATAAGAAAACTAAACACTACGCCTTATCATCCACAAACAAATGGAGCCCTGGAGCGTAGCCACAGAACTCTGGTTGAATACCTCCGCCATTACGTAAATAAAGACACACTCACATGGGATACATGGACCCCATATGCTATGTTCGTTTACAATACTACACCCCACAGTAGTACCGGCTACACGCCTTACGAACTCCTCTACGGTTTCCCGCCTAATATACCTAGCATTCTCGAACAGACAGCAAGAGTCTCGTATAATTACGACAATTATGCAAACGAGCTAAAGGTTCGATTACAGCATGGCTACAAAATTGCCCGAGAGCATCTACTTGATAAAAAAGAGAAATCCAAGACATACTACGACAAACGCTGTAAAGCAAAAAGGTTTAACGTAGGCGATAAAGTACTAGTAAAGAACCAGACGAGAAAAAATAAACTTTCAACCCTATGGGAAGGACCGTACGAAGTAATCAAAATCAACTCTAATGAGAACTCCATCGTCCAAATCGGGAAAAAGTCAAAACTATTACACAATGACAACCTACAGTTATTACAAGAATAACACACCCAGTCAAGCCCTTTAAAACACTAGACACTAATGACCTCCATCACTACACCCTTATTTACTATTCTTAATACTAACATTCTATAAGAGGTGTCAAAGTTACAAGGTTAATAAAAACACTACCCCCGACAAAGACGACGGACGACGTACACACTAAACACGCTCCTCAACCAGAGAAAACTTCCCCTGAATTTAGACTGAGTATAAAAGTATAAAAAAGTATAAAAAGTATAAAAGTATAAAAAAAAAAAAAAAAGAATTATATATACATATATACTTAGAAACAAATTATCGATTATTATTAAAACTATATAAAAAAAAAGAAAAAACCATACAAATATCCTTCTTCTAAGAACGAAACATTTTACACCATATGTATCTAATATTAAGAAACAAAAAATGTTGTTTGTAACAAAATGTACATGTAAAAAAAAAAAATGTTTATTTATAACAACTGAGAATATATATGCGAATACGAAATAAAATATATATACAAATGTATGTCAAAACCAGAAACAAAAAACCAACATTGTACCCAGTAGTGAATAAGATACATATTTAGAAGTAAGATACGTAAATGTAAAAAAAAAAAAAAAAAAAAAAAAAAAAACATGTGTAAAACACACAAATTAAGCATGTACAAATTAAGTACTTAGACTCATAAGTAAACAAACAAAAAAAATGTCAAAAAAACAAAATGAACAAATGTTAAGAACCAAATTAAGAATGTACAAAAACTTGTAACTTGTAACTACTCTACAGAAAATTAACCTCTTCAAGGTCAATTTTCTTTTTCATAGGGGAGGAGGATGTAGTGATTGCACTACATTGCACTGCATCCTCCACCATACGCTTAATTGCACTACATTGCACTCTACGCATTTCACTCCATTCCACACACCATGCAAACACTGTAATATCGAGACTCGTGTCGTCGTATTGTCGCCACTAAACCACCACCAACCAATGCACATAAATTGCATAATATACGATCAACCCCAATTTGTCAGCACTAGGTCAATGTCGGCACTCGCGCCTTTTCCCTCTTCATATGTCACTTCGTAAATAATGCTCGAACCCGAGCAATACGTAAACAAGTGACGAAGAAGGGAAAACTCCAAAACACCGTGAAATGCCGATAATGCATTTCACACGATCGAACTGGAGTAAAGGCGAACCGATTAAACATGACTAACATTCACGACCACTCCACACCGTGGAATGCTGAGATAGCATTTCACGCAATTGGAAAACCAATTAGTGAAGTGTGAATGACATGTATGACCTATTAATAGTGCGCAAATGCTGAGTGATCAGAAATGCATATGCAGGCAAGTGCTATGAGCGCTATGCTAATGGTATGGGGTACGGATGGGTTGCGACATAGCGATGACACTAAGTATTTTTGACCTAAATCAAAAGTGCCCTTTGGCACTTGGTGTGTTGGAGGGGATTGCGATTCAACCAGAATCCTCCTATAAAAGGGATGGTAATTTTGGTTGAAATTCAGAGAGCAGCGGCAAATAGTGAAGGACGAACCCCTACATCGAAGCAGAAGCAGCAAAACGAAGTAAGTAACAATAAAAACTAAAAATTAACCATTTGTCTTTTTTCCCTTCTCTCTCCGTTCGGCACTCTTCCCTCAATATACCGAGGAAGCACGGTGCCTGACCGTAACACTAGTTACACAGTAGTTCCTCTCCGGCTTCGATAGGATCCTACTGTAGTAAGCGATGACCCGTTCTCGCCCGTCAATCATTTGAGAGAGTACTCCTCCGATTCCATGTCCGCTCTCATCTGTGTCCAAAATAAACTTTTCTCCCGGGACAGGATATGCAAGAATCTGCGCACTGCAGAGCAATTCCTTCAGGTGAATGAACGCTTCCTCCTGCGGCTTCTCCCACTTGAATGGCCGATTCTTTTTGGTGAGCTCGTGCAAACTGCTGGCAACGTTTGCAAATCCTGGGATGAATCGCCTGTAATATGTGCAAAGTCCCAGGAATGACCTTAACTCATGAAGATTCTTCGGCCGCCATTCCTTAACCGCTGAGATTTTCTCTTCATCTGTATGGACTCCTTCTGCAGTCACCACGTGTCCCAAGTACTTCACCTTTGTTCTGGAAGAGCGAACATTTCTTCGGGCTCAATTTCAAACCGGCTGCTTGAATACGTTCCAGTACCTCTTCAAGCTTCTTAAGGTGATCGTCGAAATCCTTGCCCATGACAATTATGTCATCCAGATAGACAGATCGTTCTATCCCGCCCTCCTTTTCCATCTCGTCGATTAGTTTGATCACCTCTCCTTCTTTCGACAAAGGTACCCTTCTCGGTGGTTGCCGGATCGGTCTAGAGTCCCCTGTGTCTATTCTGTGCTTCACAATTGATGTTCTTCCACAGTTCTTACCATCTGCAAAAACTGTCCAATATTTACAAAGCAGGGAGAGTGCTTTGCTTTTATGCTTCTCCACTAGATGTTGCGTCCATTCTCTGACCATAGTTTTCAAGAAGGCTTTGTTGGTCTGGATTTCCCGGTGTTTCTGATCTTCGCAGTTCATAATAGTGGCAGCTTCTTGGTATTGAGCGATCGTTGTTCCCTTGTGTATCGTCCTAGGTGTACTGGCAGGATTCAGGACTCGTACTGGAACCAATTGGTCTTGTCGGGGTTCCACGAGAGCCCTTCCAACAACTATATCGCTGAGTCGATTTCTTTTGTCGGGTTCGACCACCCACATTCGGCTTGTCCCCGCATCCTCCCCTATCTTTGCCCAAACCACAGCTTCTGCATTCGGGGGAACTGTTTGGCGCGCTTGCACGACTATTCGCCTGACCTTGTTACCTTGTCCATTATCCATTGTTAATGGGAGCTCCAAGTTGCCATACTTCATCACTTTGTGGTTGAGGTCCAATGTGAAGCCATGCCTAATCATGAAGTCGACGCCGATTATGATGTCATCAGTGATGTCCGCAACGATGAAATCATGCTGAAACTCGACGATACCCATCGTAATTCTTTTCTGGACCTTTCCCTTAACTTCCGCCTTCTCACCAGTTACTGTACGAAGCCTTACCTCGGAAAATGGTTCGATGTCAGAAACCAATCCGCTTCGGATGACTGAATGAGTTGCGCCCGTGTCCAACGTCAGCAGATATCGTCGCCCGTCCATCGTTCCCTCGATGACTAGGCTTGTTGCACCCCTACAGATTCGGGATACGAGGATGTTGGGGCACTCCAATGTGGGAGCCAGCGCATGCCCCTCTGCACTGACTCGTTTTAGTTTAACGGATTGTTAGGTGCACCTTTTGCACCTCCACGGTCGCCTTCACTCCCATGGTCTCTTTTCGGCGAACTAGACCTCGAACGCTTTCTTCGCAGGCGGCAGTTCTTTGCAATGTGCCCCTGCTGGTCGCAGATGTAGCATCTACCCGGGAATGAACCACTCCTACTAGCCGTTGTTGTTCTCGAACTATCCTGGTCTTGAGATATGCGCCGTAGTTTGATGGAAGGTCGGCATATCAAGAGCGATGTTTCACATGCGAGAGCGCTGGCAACTGTCTCCTTGAAAGATGTCTTCGGCAGGAGAATCAGGCTTCGTTGCGTATCGGGGTCCCTTAGCCCTTGGATGAAAGAATCCGTTTTCAGTTTTTCCACCACATCAACTGGAACAACATCCGCGTAGGCTAGAAGAATCAGCCTCTCGATGTCGGCAGCGTACTGCTGGATGGTCTCGTTTCCTCGCTGCTTGCGTCCTTTAAGTTCCAGCTTGTGCATCTCCTGCATGTGCTCACTGCCGTATCTTCGATGAAGAGCATCCCATATGGCTGTGTAGTTCCTTCTCTGGGTCTCCGGGATGGTCTGTAGAACGTCAGCTGCTTCACCTTTAAGGGAAATTACTAGGGTAGCCACACGATCTTCCTCTCCCCATTGATTCCGCTCCGCTGTTGTCTCGAACTGGAGCTTAAAGATGTTAAAAGCGCTCTTGCCGTCGAAGTTGGGAGCCGTGAATTTTGATGCTGCAGTCGGTACGACGATTCCTTGATGCTGTACGTTCTGGATAGTTTTCTCGAGTTCCAGAACCTTCTTGTCCAGTGTCTCGATTCTCTTTTCTTGATTATTCTCAAGATCTAGAACCTTCTTGTCGAACCTCGATTCTAGTGTCTCGATCCTCTCTTCAACGTCCTGGAATCGATCGTTGACTGTCTGCTGGATATTTCTTAGGCTTTCTCGATTGTTCTCTAGCATCCCTTCTAACGTCTCCAGCTTCTGACCCAGGGAAGTGGAATTTTCCTCCAGCCTTTGATCTAGTTTCTGGCTCAAGGAAATGGAAATCCCACTTCTGACACCAAATGTTACGAACTATTCAATCCCACACCAAATAGGGTTCGCACCACTGGATTGCGATAAACTACAATTGTCCTTCTTATCCGAATAAAAACACACACACACTTTTATTTCTTTCACCACAGATCAATTATCTGTGTAGCTTCACCACTTTTATTTATTATCTAATACAATCCACTTTAAACTTTATTACACGAACAAACCTTTATTGAAAGCTTTTCTTTCACACCGACTTGTCACACGCTATTTAATACCACAAACTGAATGTCTGTCAAGGGCGAGTGTTCGCGCTTATATAGCTCTCGGTCCACCGTCTCGAACGTTCGTCATTGGAAGTTCCCCTTCGGAAATCTCTAGAACGCTCTGACAATTCCATTGGAAGTTGACATCATTCCAATCCCCGCTTCCAGAGAGCTTTCGGACTTCGACAGCGAAATTCGAACTTAACGGTCCGCTTGCATTTCCGCATTAGTACATTTTTGCTAGTATACCATCAACTTACTGATTGCAGCGCCACTTTCTCTCTATTGCCGAATCCTTGAAGCTTCTTTGACAATTCAAACCAAGTAAACAGACCAAACACTGCGAAATATTTTCTCCCTCTATATCCCCATTTGCATGTTCATATCGACAATACAAACCTCAAAGGATACTACATAATGCGTATACTACGAAATGCTGTCTGTCAGGGTATAGGGTGTTCACTATACCATGACATTCATACCATGGTACAATACTAGCAGTGTGTATCCACTATTACTTATCAGGCCAGCGATCCATGGAGGATCTGAGCCTTAGCTATAGCTGCCTTCCATCCTTGAGGGTCCCGGGCACGCTGCTTGCAGTTATCAAGACCAAGAGGTCTTACATCCGCGATTACTTGGTCTCTATACCGGAGGTTCGGTCTACATCTTCTTCTCGAACCAGGAGGCTCGGAGTCGAAGACCCTCTTAGCTGGAGCGTTGATGTCCATGCGCTTGATGAGGCCGAGCCAGTGTAGTCGACGGATCTTTGCCTTCCGGGCTACATCCACATCTTGGTACAGCTCGTAGAGTTCGCGGTTGTGTCTTCTTCTGCATTCACCTTCCTCACAGACAGGACCAAATATTCGGCGCAGCATTTTTCTTTCGAAAGAACCCAAAATCAGCTCCACTGTCCTGCTTATCGTCCAGCTTTCGGCTCCGTACAGCAAGACTGGCAGTATAAGCGTTTTGTAAAGCATGACTTTGGTCATTCGAGTGAGGAGTTTTGACCCCAGTTGTTTGGACAAGCCGAAGTAGCAGCGGTTGTCAAGGGCGATTCTATGCCGGATCTCCACTGTGGGGTCATTTGTGGAATTTACGTTTGCCCCGAAGTAGACAAACTCCTTAACTACCTCGAAATTATAGGTGTCAATTGTTATATTTGGATTGATTTTTGATTGACAGCATGTACTTCGTCTTGTCCTCATTGACCTTAAGACCAACTCGTTTCGCCTGTTCTTCAATCGCCGTGAGTGCTTCCACAATGCTACGGCGAAGAGACGCGATGACATCGATATCATCCGCGTATCCTAGCAGCTAGACGGACTTGTAGAAGATAGTGCCTTCCCTGTCGACGCCAGCCCGTCGCACTATCTGCTCCAGTACCAGGTTGAAGAAGTCACATGACAGCGCATCTCCCTGCCGAAATCCGGTGCATGTTCCGAACGGTTCCGAATTCCTGGAACCGAGTTGCACGGTGCATCGCGTATTTTTTAGCGTTCCTCGACACAACTGGATCAGTTTTCCCGGGATCCCGAATTCGGCCATCGCACCAAACAGTCCTTCACGATGAATGCCGTCGTATGCGGCTTTGAAATCGATGAAAAGATGGTGTGTATCGATTCGAAACTCGATGGTCCTATCCAGGATTTATCGAAGTGTGAAAAATGGTATACAGTTGATTTGCCGGGCCGGAAGCCGCACTGGTAGCTGCCGATTAGTGCGGTGCAAAATGGCTTTAGACGTTCACAACAATACGCTAGACTGGATCTTGTATGCGGCATTGAGCAGGGATATACCTCTATAGTTCTTGCAAGAGGTTGGATAGCCTTTTTTGTGGATGGAGCAAATAGAGCTGGTATTTCAGTCGTCGGACATGCTTTCGTCTTCCCAAATTCTGCAGATGATCTGGTGCATGCTCCCTACCAGAACATCGCCGCCAGCCTTGAAGAGCTCTGATGGCAAGCCATCTGAGCCTGCGGCCTTGTTATTCTTCAGCTTCTGAATAGCTATGCCGACTTCTTCGATGCTGGGTGGGAGGACTACTTCAGCGGCTGGAGTTGACAATTCCTCGGTCCCTACCACTCTCTCTTGCTGCCTGGTCGGTGACAAGATTACCCTCGCAGTTTCGAAGAGCCAGGGTGCCCTTTTTGAAACCTCCTGCAAGGCCTTTGGCTTTCTTATAAAAGGCTCGTATTTTATACTTATCCCTAGACTCCTCGATATCCTTGAGCTGGGAGGCTGAGAATATTCTTTTCTTTTGTCGCAGTAGTTTTTTCTCCTCCCTTCTTCTGGCTCGGTACTCTTATTACGCTGCCATGGTTTTCCTCTGCAGCGCCTTTTGGCACGCCTCTTCGATTGCTGCCTTTTTCTGCTCACACTCGCCAACATACCACGGGTTTCTTGTTGGGGGTGGTAGGAACCCTAAGGTGGTGTCGGCTACTTCCTGAATGGCTGAGCGGCAATGCAGCCACATATGTACATATTATTGGCATTTTTGTTCGACGTAGGCATACCGTAGAGTCTTTCGCTCAGCTGCTCCCTGTAGACTCTGGCAACCTCCGGTGTGCTCAGGCGCCCAGTGTCGAACCTCCTCCTGATGGGCTGGTGCAGCTTTCTGACATTGGACAGTCGAGTTCTGAATCTTGCTGCTACGGGGAAGTGGTTAGAATCGACATTTGCCCCTCTGAATGTTCGCACATCCAGAATGTTTGACGAGTGTCTTGCGTCAATGAGCACATGGTCGATTTGGTTGGCGGTTCGACCGTCTGGAGATCGCCAGGTTGCTGTGTGGATTCGCTTACGAGGGAATCTTGTGCTACTTATCACCGCATTACGAACTGTCGCACAGTCCGTGAGTCGGAAGCCGGTATCTGTTGTTGTATCGTGGAGGCTGTGCTTTCCGATCACTCCGCCAAGGTTGTTCTCCTTACCGATTCTGGCGTTGAAGCTCCGGACAAGCTCCGTAGGCGTTGTCCAGGAGGTCAAAAAGTCCTCCTTGATAGGGTCTTCAGCCTCGTCGGTAGGGGCGTGTGCACATATAAGGCTGATGTTATAAAATCTGCCTCTTATGCGCATCACAGCCAGGCTATCACTTATAGGTTTAAAATCGATGACCTTCGACCTTAACCGCTTTCCCGCAACAAATCCGCAGCCCAGTAAGTGCAATCTTTTGTGACAGCTGTAATAAATAAATGTACTGGACCGCAGTAATATCCGCCTTGTACTGCGTGAGGATTCTTTCTAGTTTATGAGCAGCTCCGGGAGTGTACAGGGTTCTGACATTCCACGAGCATACTCGCAAATCGTGTTCCTTTTTCGTACGTTGTCGTCGTCGAGTATCCGGCCGTGTATCTGAGGCATCTTGCTCATTCATAACTTTATGTTTTTTTTACGTGGGCGGATTGTTAACCCGCCGCACAGCCGCCATTTTGGTTGGGGTTTTGTCGCTGCCATACGTTTGTTAACCTCCCTACGGGGAGGGATATCGCATATACGGTCTTCTCTGCCATATTGTGTAGACGCCTGAAACTCTTGTGGCACCACGGCGTAGTGCGTAGTGTGTTATCCTCTGATGTCGATGACACGGGCTCGAATCCCGACAACAGCCATGTCATCGAACGTGGTTTCCCGGTGCTTCTCCTCAACGGGGTTCTCACGAAACCCCCTGTAGTATCATTGTCATGAAAAGCTTCTCGAGATTCGCCGTTCGGAACCGGCAATAAACTGTAGGTCCCTTTCACCTACGTAAATAAATATATCACACACAACATGGGTGATTGAGAGGAGCTCGGCTTTGGAGAAGACCCATGAAATACCAAATCGACACCCATCACCTTTTCGTCGATTTCAATGCCGCGTATGAAAGTTTGCATACAGACGAGCTATACAACACCATGTCTAGTTTTGACATACATCCCTGCCAACCTCATCAGATTGTGAAGGACGACGTTGCTTCATTAAGGTCAGTAGCCAATTAACCGAGACCATTGATGTTTATAAGGGACTCAGACAAGCTGACACACTGTCAAGTAACTTTTCCCACATCGTACTTGAAAAGATCAAAGACTCCATGGCCGACACAAGAGGTACGATTTATTTCTAGACTGTGCCATTGCCTGCGTACTCGGATGACGTCAATGAGGCGTTCGTAACCTTTTAAGCAAAAGGGGCCATATGTGTCTTTCAGTAAATGAGTGTAAAACGAAATATACGCTGTATATGTATATGGAAACAACATCACCTAGCGCTGCTCCCTAAAAAGAGTGAGTCATTAGGCATCTTCTTCCTCTTTGGTGGCATTACAGCCCATGAAGGACCAGAGCCAAGCTTCTCTTAATCACCCATGTTGTGTGTGATTTATTTTTCACACAGGTGAAAGGGACCTACAGTTTAATGCCGATTCCGAACGGCGTGAGTCGAGAAGCTTTTTCATGGCAAGTTTACTACGGGGGGTTTTGCCAGTACCCCGCCGAGGAGGAACGTCGCGAAATAAACATTCGATGGCCTTGGTGTTATCGGGAACCGAACTCGCTCATCGTGCGCCAGAGTCCAACACACTAACCACTGCGCCACGGCGCCCTCATTAGGCATACGCGTGCCATATTCTACGTTGTCCCAAACAAAGAATAAGAAGAATCAGGCCTATATCTAAGTGCAGAAATTTCTAATTGTCTCGTAATCAGTTAACTTTTTTCACGGCAATAACTGCCCTGAAATTCGTCACCGAAAGGGTACTCCAAAAGACTTATCAACTAGGAAGTGAAGGAACCAATTAATAAAATGCCATCAAGTAAGAATTAACATGGACAGTACCTCTATCTGATCCAGTACCTTGCTTAGCTAGAAACCATTGTAACCCTTTAATGCTACCAGTAAGAAAAGCTTTAATTATGCATCCAAATTATCGTCGGCTCTCAAAATCACTTAAATCCAGCACTATGATGCAATTAAATTACTTTAGAAAGCTTAAGTCAACATGTGCAATGGCCCAAAGCACACTTGAAACGTTCCAATTAAACGAGCACATGCCCACACACTCAACTATTGACCATTGATTGTCAGACTAATTTGAAACGATAATAATCGCATCGGAAGCCACAAATGCCGACCGAGAACCTAGTAGTAAGCACAAAAGTAAATCCAATGTCAAAGGTTCTCCATTTAGATTGTACCAGAGATTAAATATAGGCAACGTTTGTGCACTCGTATGCGACTTGAGAATTTAATATATGGAAATGCCATCAGATTGCTTGTCGTTTCTATACTCCCAGGTGGCTGGGGGGAACTGGTGTGGAATTTCAATACGTAGCACTATGGAATTCTGCTCCACCTGTTGCGTACTATGCAGACTCCAGACTTACTTTTTATTTTTTGTTCGAGATGCTGACTTTGCCGCCACTTCTGCTGAATTTGCATGTTATTAAGTTGGGTTAGTAGAAGAGTCCTGCTTGAAATGTGTGCACATAAGGATAACAACTACGCGATGAAAATTTCAATGCGAAAATGGCAGGTCTTGTCCTCCCATTTCGTTGTCGGCGACGACGGGGACGAGACAAACGTGTAATTATTCAAAAATTAAAATTAAATTACTTTTTCGCTCAGACATTACAGAAGTGGCATTTATTAGAAATTCACAAGCGCTATTGCCGTTGGAACGTGGAACGTAGCTGTTTTAGAAATAAACAAAGAAACACGTACGTATAAACAAACGCGTGTACATACAACTATGCTATAATTATATCAACAAACAAACAAGACCACATCCGGGAATGAGTCTTCCTTCCGACGACGACGTTTGCCTTTCGTCCTACAACCAGCCGCAATTCTGCAGTGTGCCTGAAATGACGGTGTTTTATTTTAAAGTCAGTTCAATGCTATCGGTTGCTTGACTGCGGCCAGGACTCGAATCAACTCATACTACTTACCGTCTGTCGGATATTGTCGTGGTATGGTAACGAATTAAACATGTGAAACAAAAATATGCTGTTGAAAAAGAAAGGCGGAGAGGGGTAAAGGAGCCCATGTAGAGAAACGATACTCATGATGGCTGCTATAAATTCCATTTAATTATTAAAGGAATCGTTATAAATGTGTGTGGAGTGGCTGCACAGCTAAGAGATTAAACGGAGAAACGATATGCTGTCCCAGCTTGAATCTTGTGTACGAACGCACCTCTTTTTGTTCTTTTTGCTTCGTCGTTCATGTATGCCCTTTTATTATTTTAGTTTGTCAAGGCGGTAAACTTTGCGCAAGTTTTCATGCTCTTTTTCTAGCGGAATTTGCTCAAAGACCAAGGGAAGCACACTAAAAGGCACATAATGAGAAAGGAATTAAAATTACATTTTTCCGGTCTATGGCTTGAAACGATTAAAAAATCACGATTAGGTCACCTTATTCCCAGAGAATATATTTTAATCCTTCGCAAGTTTTTGGGCCTTACCTATACAGTTTGGTGGTTAATGACCGCCGTATTTTTCCCTTATTTATAAAGCAATGATTCTGGAACGTTAATTTCAAATCTTCCACCGGATCATGAGCGCATTTGATGCACCTAAGTGCAAAATCTTAACGCTAAGCTTTTACCCAGCATCTTTGAACGGGTCATCGGTAAACACAGCCTACATGACACCATATCAGGCTGATCGACCTTGCCACGGGGCGAAATCTTCTTTTAGCCAGCACACGATTTCCCCACCTCGATATAGACAAAGGCACATGGCGGTCGCCAGATCAATCAGTCACCAACCAGATTGATCACATCGCGATTGACGTCAGACACTCCTCCATTATTCTTGAGTTTCGCACTTTCCGAGGAGCGAACATCGACTCAGACCACTATTTTATAGTAGCCAAGATACGTCAACGCATAACACGAACACCGCGGAGTAGAGTTAGAACACCAAGCTATGACGTCGGAAAGCTACTATCGCCGGAGATCGCCAGTGCCTTTGCCAACCGCGTCTCCCTTAAGCTCACCGATACCCCTCAATCATCCACTCAGTCAGTAGAGCAACAATGGAGCCTGGGCAAGCAAGCCCTGAAGAGCACAGCAACGGAAGTGCTGGACGTTAAAGCTCTACCACGATGAAACATCTGGTTCGATGACGAGTGCAGAAGGATTCATGCAGAAAAGCAGGAGGCATACAAAGCCTCACTACACTAAAAAACAATAGCGGCTCGTGAGCTCTACGGGCTTATAAGAAGGGAGGAACATAAGCTTCTCAAAAGAAAGCAGAAAGAGCACGAGAAGCGGGCGATTGAAAACTTGGAGAGGTACTATTGCAGGCACGACGTTCGAAGATTTTATCAACGGATAAAACGAATGTCTCAAGGCTATAAAGCCCGAACGGAGGCCTGTAAGAATGAGAACGGACACCTAGTAGTAGAATCGCAGTTGATGCTGAGAATTTGGAAAAACCACTTTTGCAGACTGTATAACGGCGATGACGGCCAACATACCGCCGTCAGGGGGAATGATCCATTTCTTAACGACGAAGATCGCAGAGAATTCTGTCTCCCTGACCTCGACGAAGTTGAGATTGCCATGTCGAAATTAAAGGCGAATAAAGCTGCTGGCGCAGATGGATTGTCTGCTGAGCTAAAGCGGCTGGGGGTGAGCTGGTTAGGAGCATGCACCAGCTCATCTGTAAGATATGGTCAGAAGAAAGCATGCCCGCGGAATGGAGTCTCAGCATTGTTTGCCCGATCCACAAAAAAGGAGACCCCTTGGATTGCGCCAACTACAAGGGAATAAGTCTCCTTAATGTCGCATATAAGATCTTCGCTGCCGTTTTGTGTGAACACCTGAAGCCGATCGTAAATAAGCTGATAGGTCCTTATCAGTATGGCTTCAGGCCAATGAAGTCCACCATCGAGCAAATCTTCACACTATGGCAAATCCTGGAGAAAACCAATGATTTTCAAGCTCTCTGCTAAGCTTGTCAGACTTTGCAGGATGACTCTGGGGAACGCTCGCTGCTCCATCCGAATCGGTGCAGAACTGACCGATAGTTTCGAAGTCAAGAAACGATTTAGACAGGGCGATGCGTTGTCGTGTGATTTTTTTTAACATCATATTAGAAATGGTTGTGCAAAAATCACAGGCCAATACAAGAGGCACAATCTATTTCAAATCCTCGCAACTGTTTGCATATGCCGACGACATTGCTAGATCACAGCGAGATGTCAATGAGGCGTTTGGGAGTATTGATATGAAGGCGGCAACAATTGGTTTGGCAGTTAATGAGGGCAAGACTAAATATGTGCTGTCATCGAAAAAGGACATTTACCCCCGACATCTTGGACAGAACGTGCATATTGGCAGATATAAGTTTGAGGTAGTTAAGGACTTCATTTACCTCAGCTCCACAGTGATCTGGAACAACGACACCAGTTTCGAAATCAAGCGCAGAATTACTCTTGCCAACCACTGCTTCTTTGGGCTCAAGAGGAAACTGAGAAGTAGAGCCCTCTCTCGTACGACCAAGTGGACCTTATATAAGATCCTAATTATCCCGGTCCTGTTATACGGCGCAGAAACATGGACTTTATATAAAGCGACTAAGGAAAGCCTTGGTCGTTTCGAGAGAAAGATTCTGCGTGCGATTTTCGGTCCAATAAACGCAAAGGGGGGGTTGGAGGAGAAGATTCAATCAGGAACTGTACGGGTACAGCGACATGAGTCTAGTAGAGCGAATGGACACCACAGCTCCAGCCCGTCGAGTCCTTGAGTCCAACCCCGAGGGACGAAGAAATAGAGGACGGCCGCATCTAAGGTGGCGCACACAGGTGGAAAGGGACCTCAACCAACTGGGCCTGCGGCACTGGAACAGACAAGCGAAGGATCATGCGAGGTGGAGAGGCATGTTGGCTGAGGCCCAGGTTCACCCCGACCTGTAGCGCCCATTAAGAAGAAAAAGAAGAAGTCGTAGTGTGTTGGTAATATCGATATACCCTCGATACCAAGAATAAAGAGTGATATTCAGTCACTACTTTACTACTACTACTACTTTATCTCGCCACACTTTTCTTTCTGTTGTTTTTATTATTATTATTTTGTTCACTTGTGGTTGTGAAGTGTCTGCAAAAATTTAATTATTTTTTCTTTTGATATCGAAAATTAATTTATTTTGACTGAACCGGACCAAACAACTGCGCCAGTAACGAGTTTGAGACACACGAACAATTAAACAAAGAAACAAAGATCGAATTTCGGATTGACTAACTGAACTGAACAATTTATTCTATTTGCTAATTGCTTTTATACATTTTTCGCTCTATAATAAAGTGAGTACAATTGATGGTATTATGCTTAATTGACAAAATGTTAACATTTGGTTTGAAGAGTTATTCTGAGAATTAAAAGCTAATCTGCTTACTGCTCACTTCGCGAACTCGCAGCTCCCCAAATCATCTTTGTCACCGCCTGTTCTGGAGTACGTTAATTCCACCATGAGACAAATTCACTTCCGTACTCGTGCAGTTGCAAGGGTTCTTATAGAACTTGACATACACAAATCCGCTGGTCCAGATGGTATTTCCCCAATAATTCTGAAGAGGTGTTCTTCTACGCTGGCAAGACCGCTGCGTAAGCTTTTTCACCTTTCCTACTCTTCTGGGCTCTACCCGAGTAGGATCAAAACAATATTTGTCCAGCCCATTCCCAAAAAAGGCGAATCTTCTTCTCTCTCCTATTACCAACCCATTGCACTAACATCCCTTCTTTCCAAGGTCATGGAAACGCTGGCAAATCGTCAGCTAATGAAATATCTCGAGTCGCAGAAACTCCTCAATGATCGGCGGTACGGTTTCCGCAGCAACAGATCCACTGGTGATTTGATGGTATATCTCACCGAGAAGTGATATCATTCGCTCCACCAGGCGGGTGAGAGCAAAGTAGTTGCACTTGATATTTCGAAAGCATTTGACAGAGTTTGCCATGAAGCTCTTTTGTCGAAAATGCGTGCATTCGGGATCGACGACTCTCTTCTTCTATGGATTAGAAGCTACCTTTCGAATCGTTCAATTCAAGTTGTCTTGGACGGATTCAAGTCTGACACTCACTTTCACGTTTTGTCGCCGACACTCTTTCTCATTTTTATAAATGATCTCTTGTCTGTTACAAGAGATCAATCCAATCCACTCCTTCGCTGACGACTGTACCCTCAGCTTTTCATATTCGTTCACTTCTTTACGACCTTGCACTTCGACTGTAAATAGTGAGCGGCAGCGTATGTTAAGCTCATTAAATTCCGATATTGACAGCATCATCCAATGGGATAAAAACAATAGAGTGGAATTTAATGCTTCCAAAACACTTTTTAATTTTTTTTTTTTTTTAGAGACTCGCGCTGGCTTAAGAGTTCTTTTTTTTATATTCTCTTATGATGTGTTTTTAGACACACAACCTGAACGGAGTGCAGTGGTTTGGGTCGTGTTGATGTTCGGTCACTACTCTCAGGGGTGGTTGTCCTAGATAGGACGAGAGCCGACCAATTCCGGGTTGGTTATAGTCCGTAGTAATTCGTTCGAGCACTTTAGTATTGCATACGCAGGGGATGAATTTCAATTGACCATATACTGTGAGTGTTATGCCTGCAGCAGTACGTCTGGTCACTTTCCATTCACAACTGCGTTGCATACTGTCTTCTGTCGCTAAAGCTTAACACTAATCCATTGCGATTATCCATGAATGGCACTTGTATCTCGGAAACCCAAAAGCATTCTATCCTAGGTATGTGCATCAGTGACAACCTTTGTTGGAATGATCACATATTTAGTGTCGCTAAGAATGCCGCGAAATGCCTAGGATTCCTACACAGACGCAGGAAATTTTTTACACCCCGACCTGGCTACAAGTTATAAGGCGTTCATTCGTCCTAAGTTGGAGTTCAACGCTCATGTCTGGTCTGGTGCATCTAAGACCTCATTACACCTACTAGATAGAATACGAAAACGCGCGATAAAACTGACCCCAGCATTACCAAAACACTAGACTCGTTGGAACATCGTAGGAATGTATCCTGCCTTTCAATGTTTTATCGTTACTTTCATCATAAATGCTCTGACGAAATAGCCAGTTGCATTCCGCCCCTTCATAACATCTCCCGCGATACACGCCTCTCCCGGAATGCGCATATAGAAATTCTTTCCTCAACCAAACCACACGAATGTGGAATACGCTACCTCGTTCGGTCTTCCCCCCTCAATATAATATGCTGATATTTAAGACCAATGTCAATAGGCATCTGCTCTCCCTCTCCCTGTTACCTTCTGCTCGCACAACGTCCGTCGTTAACAATTAATAAATACTTAACTGACAAAGTGCCAATTTAACATTACAAGAGTAATTCTGAGAATTAAGAAAAATGTGGTCTCGGTGCGACCGAAGCCCACACGACTAACTTCCCAGTGGGAAAAATGGAGACACCCATTTCGTTTAATTTTTTTTTTTTTAATTTTAAACCCCCGACGCAAAAAGAGGGTTTAAAGGTGTCTGTGTGTCTGGCTGTGGCATCGTAACTCCTGAACAAATGGACCGATTATGATACCTTTGTGTTTTTTGTATGAAAGCTAACGTGATCGATATTTTTGAAGATTTTTTTAGGTTTTTCATGGTGATTATCTCTTTTTGTCAACTGCGCTTGGATTCTTAGACGAATAATGGGTAATGTATCGGTTCTCGTCCCTTCACCGCAATCACCCAGCATCGGGTGCGGTCAGCACTTAAATGGGAAACCGCTTGGAAACACCGCGTGTTGTTGGCATCAAGCCGCTGTCATTCCATGTAACCCAGGGTAAGGAAACGCACACTCATGTGCGCACATTAAACATTCTATTGCTCATAAACTGCTCACGTTCGTGTGCAATTTCGATTGCTGACAGTTTCTAATTTAGATTTATAGAAAATGAAGCTGCAGGCATAACACTCACAGTATATGGTCAAGTGAAATGTATCCTCTGCGTATGCAATACTAAAGTGCTCGAATGAATTACTACGGAATATATCCAATGCAGAATTTGGTCGGTTCTCGTCCAACCACCCCTGAGAGTAGTGAACGAACATCAACGACCCAAACCAATGCACTCCGTTCAGGTACTGTGTGTAAACACATCATAAGATAATATAAAAACTCTTGAACCTACGCGAGTCTCTAATTAAAAAAAACAAAAAAGATTGGAGGTGAAAAGGTGAAAAACAATAATAATGGGGAAAAGGTTTGCAGCTCGGATTAATATTGCTACGAAATGTATCCCACTTGTAATAGGGTTCGCACCTTCTTGGTTCGGGATGCAAAACACCTCAGGCCACTTGCTGAAGTAATCGATCACCACCAGCGCGTATTTGTTTCCAGCGTTGATCGTTGGGAATGGGCTTGCGATGTCCATGGCGATACGTTCGAACGGTGCTCCAACATTTGTACTGCTGCATATTTCCTCGAGTTTTCCTAACTGGACCCTTTGCCTTCGCACATTGTTCACACTTGCGAATGGAATTTGTGACCGACTCATGGCATCCTACCCAGTAGAAACGTCTCTTGATCTTTTCTACAGTCTTGTTAACACCAAGATGACCCCCGCTGGGTCCCTCGTGGTATTCTCGGATGACCTCGTCGATTCGTCCCTTGGGAAATACCAGCAGATCGTTTACAATGTTCCCGTCCTCACTTTCCCAACTGCGGTAGAGGTAACCGTTCAAAGCTTCAAACTCTGTCATTGAGCCCAGTAAGCTTTCACGATTGGATATCCGATTGGATATCCGCGATATCCGTTCGAACGTATCGCCATGGATATCGCAGGCCCATTCCCAATGAGCAACACTGGAAACAAATACGCACTGGTGGTGATCGATTACTTCAGCAAGAGGCCTTCGGTGTTTTGCCACGGAGGACTTCGTAACCGAAAAGAAGGAACAGCTAAACTCCATCCATCAGTTCATCCGGGAGCGACTGAACTTGGTCAGCGATAAAATGAAGGCGAGGTACGACTTATGGGCGAACTCTTCTGGATTCGAGACAGGACAATTGGTATTGCTGTACAACCCACAACGAAAAAAAGGCTTGTGCCCCAAATTGCAATCAGCCTGGGACGGACCATATGAGGTCATCAAGAAACTTAACGACGTGGTATGTCGAATACAGCAGACGGGAAACAGGCGGGCGAAGTATAAGATTGTCCACGTAGAGAGGTTAGCGCCATATTACGGAGAAGGATCGAATCGCTTGTTCGAGGACGAACAAGTTTAGGAGGAGGGCAGTGTTGCGATG
This sequence comes from Eumerus sabulonum, assembly GCA_951905685.1. Taxonomy (NCBI): domain Eukaryota; kingdom Metazoa; phylum Arthropoda; class Insecta; order Diptera; family Syrphidae; genus Eumerus; species Eumerus sabulonum. The sequence goes on along the minus strand of OX645060.1, from coordinate 145,200,066 downwards.
GCACAAACCGACGGTTAAGTTCGAATTTCGCTGTCGAAGTTCGAAAGCTCTCTTGAAGCGGAGATTGCAATGATGTCAACTGTCAACGGCGTAATGCTAATTGTCAGAGCATTCTAGAGACTTTCGTAGGGGAACTTCCGACGGCGAACATTCGAGAAGGTGAATCGGCATTCATTCAGTTTGAGGAATTGAACAGCGTGAGACAAGTCGGTGTGATCAATCGATAAAACAGTGGGAAAATAAAAGCTTTCAATAAATGTTTGTGTGTGTAATAAAGTTTAAAGTGTTCTTTTCTTTTCTCCTTAATTTCATGCTTGCTTTATATATATTTTCTTTTTCATAAGTAAGGTTAATAAGACCAAATCTATGTACACTCCTATTGTATTATAATAAAACTAAAATGTAAATTGTCGCTAAATAAATACTACTACTACTAAAAAAAAAAAAAAAAAAAAAAAAAGTGTTCAATAGATTTTGGATAATAAAGAAAAGTGGTGAAGCTGCACAGATAATTGATCTATGGTGTAACAAGAAAAGTGTGTGTGTTTTAATTCGGATAAAAAGACAATTGTAGTTTATCGCAATCCAGTGGTGCGAACTCTATTCGGTGTGGGATTAAATTTCGTAACAATATAAATACTGATCCAGTCAGATCCCGAGGTACCTGACTACAATTTTATTTGCTAGTGGGTGCTCGTCCGGTCCGATGATTGCGAACTTACGCCAGTGGTTTCAAGTATTCCTAGGGGCCCTAGATAAAGGCGTTCTGAATAATATAGGATCTGATTTCTGGAAGTTGACATCGATCATTGGACCTGATCTGTACGCAATTAAATCGTCCGCGTACGCTATTGAATGGTGAAGAGAAACTATATATTAAATCACTGATGTAAATGCTGAAAATGATCGGCGATCGACAGTGCTTTGTTGCAATCCATTTGCAATTTTTAATGTCAAATGTTTGAGTAGATGTTTAATCGTACGGTGTCGAAGACTTTTTCCAAGTCAATCAGGCAGGCACCCGTACATTGGTTCTAAAATCTTAATCTAAATCTAATCTAATTATCATGCCGGGCTAGAAACCGCCCTGAAATCGAATTGGTTACCTATCCCCAATGATATTTTTGTCCTCAGCCCATTTAGACAAGGCTCTGTGGATCACCTTCTCGAAGACCTTGCTGATACTTGGAAGGAGAATTATCGGCCAGAGATTTGCCTGGTTAGAGGAATATTTGGCCCTCTTAGGGATTGGTTGCACCACCGCCGTTTTTTATATGCATTATTTAGCGCATTGTTAAACAGGATGGCATACCTGTCTTCAAAGGGCCTGCTCAATTTATATTACAGTTTAGATTCTAGGCCATGGGGACTACCTCGTAGAGATGAGAGACACTTGTACGTTTATATATTCTTTCTGTAATTTATACTTAAGCAACTGCAGATATTATAACATCCTGATGTCTAGGCAGCAATTATTTGAATACCTAACAGTGAAATAATTCATTAACATTGCAACGTGTAACATCTTTCGGATAAAACATCATTACCGTAATAACTTAGAGAAGAAAATTCTCTCATTAATGGTGCTAATGGTTTCATGTAGACGTAGCACTCAATCCGGCGTTTTCAGATAAAACATATTAAACATCACTTTCCTGAAATGATTAGAATGATGTACCTAAAACTAAACAAAAGAAAATGAGATTGAAACCACAACTGAGACATGAAGAAATTCAAGGTAAACTAATGAATAAGAACAAACAGACAGTGGACGAGGATTAGATGAAATAGTGAGATGAAACTAAAGCGAAGATAATTGCTACCTCATTACCGGACATGGATAATCAATAAAACTTCGTTAATGACGGATGCTAGGAATATGGTTTCGACTCTCTACCCTCACCATAGCACGAAGAAATAAACTTTCAGTTTTTCTTCTACCTCTTTTCCCGTATTTTTTTTTTCTTACTCTTAAGATTTAATTACTTGACTTTTGCTGAAGTAGATTAAGATACTTAAGATTAGAAAATATACTGATAGTCGATTCCTGGTTGGAAAAGAATCGACACTTTAAGCCATTAGTGATGATTCATATCAGACTGAACAACTGCTGAATACCAATATGTACTTACATATTGATTGAAATGTTATTCAAGTTTTTATTACCCTAGTTTTAGTTTTTTTTTTTTTTTTTTTCTAGGATCGTCGGTCCACATTAACACCCTGGTGCACACGTTTATTGCGACTTTTGGGCCTACTGAATTTAAGCTGCCGTGTTTTGTAGTGGAGCGTAAACTCTTGGACTTTTTGTCAATGCAACGGATTCAATTATTAATATCAACGTTTGAAAAAGTTTGATCGGGGGAGGCTACTATAACATGTGTCGAACGCGTTATTAGATTTTTTAACTGCCTGTATGCCTGATATATTCATAAAGAAGCCCTTAAAGTGGCCCTGAATTTAATGGCCAAAGTGATTCCTTAGCTCTTGAACACGAACACTGACTTCTCTGGCGGAAAAGCGGGTCCGTAGCAAGAACGAAAGGCCTGCTAATATACGGTTAACATCATCGACCGCCGAGCGGAAGGTCTGTAGTTCAAATTCGCTTCATGGCCAAGAAAAAAGTAATTCCTATACGGACAAAAAGTATGCAACACATAGGTGAATGGAAAGTGACCAGACGTACTGCTGCAGGCGTAACACTCACAGTGTATGGTCAATTGGAATTCGTCCTCTGCGTATGCAATACTAAACTGCTCGAACGAATTACTACGGACTATAACCAACGGTGTTTCTCCTCAGCGGGGTTCTGACAAAACCCCCTGTAGTAAAATTGTCATGAAAAGCTTCTCAAAATTCGCCGTTCGGAACCGGCAATAAAACTGTAGGTCCCTTTCACCTATGTGAAAATGAAATCACACACAACATGGGTGATTGAGAGAAGCTCGGCTCAGGTTCTTCATGGACTGTAACGCCAACATACATACATACATAACCAACGCGGAATTTGGTCGGCTCTCGTCCTATCTAGGACAACCACCCCTGGGAGTAGTGAACGAACATCAACGACCCAAACCACTGCACTCCGTTCAGGTTGTGTGCCAAACATCATAAGAGTATAACTCTTGAACCTGCGCGAACAATAAAAAAAAAAAAAAAGTTAGCTTAATGACGAAGGGGAGATCTCATTGAAATTGGTAACAAGTCAACTGAAATAGTTAAAAGAGCCGCAGAGGGACAGCGGTCTTGAATATATGATAGAAATATCGATGCCTATGCCAGAGGCACGATATTTTTATATTCTATTTGAGTGAGTACTTAACAGCAGTGGACAAGCCCTGAAAAGCTCTGCATCCGAAGTTTTGGGTTTCAAGGCTCCACCACGAAGAAACACCTGGTTCGATGACGAGTGCAGGAGGATCCACACAGCGGAGCGGGATGCATATAAGGCGTCGCTGCATAAAAGAACAAGAGCAGCTCGTGAGCTCTACGAGTCAAAAAGAAGGGAGGAGCATAAGCTTCTTAGAAGAAAGAAGAAAGAGCACGGGAAGCGCGCGATTGAGGATATGGAGAGGTGTTACTGCAGGCGTGACGTTCGAAAGTTTTATCAACAGATAAAGCGAACATGCCAAGGTTATAAAGCCAGTACGGAAGCCTGCAGGGATGAAAAATGACACCTAGTAGTAGAATCGCTGTCGATGCTGAGAATATGGAAAAAAACACTTCTGCAGACTGTATAACGGCGATGTTAGTCAATATACCGCTGTCAGGCAGAATGATCCATTTCTAATCGACGGAGACCGCAGAGAATCCTGTCCCCCTGACCTCGACGAAGTTAAGATTGCCATATCGAAGCTCAAGTCGAATAAAGCTGCTGGCGCAGACGGACTGTCTGCTGAGCTCTTACCGATAAGCCGGTAGGCTCACCTTACCGATAGTTTTGATGTCAAAAAAGGATTTAGGCAGGGCGATGCGCTGTCGTGTGATTTCTTCAACATCACATTAGAAATGATTGTGAAATATCTCTGGCCAATACAAGAGGCCCAATCTATTTCAAATCCTCGCAACTCCATGCATACATCGTCGGCGTATGCATAATAGTTAGATCACAGCGAGATGTCAATGAGGCGTTTGCGAGTATTGAGTTCGAGGCGGCGAAAGTTGGCGGTAAACGAGGGCAAAACTAAATATATGCTGTCATCAAAAAAGGACGCTCACCACCGACGTCTTGGCCAGAACGTTCGTATTGGCAGTTATAAGTTCGAGGTAGTTAAGGACTTCGTCTAACTTGGCTCCATAGTGACCTGGAACAACGACATCTGTTCCGAAATCAAACGCAGAAGCACTCTTGCTAATCGCTGTTTCTTTGGGCACAGGAGGCAATTGAGTACTAGAGCCCTATTCCGAACGACAAAGTTGACTCTATACAAGACCCTTGTCATCCCGGTCCTGTTGTACGGTGCAGAAGCATGGACACTGTCAAAAGCGGATGAGGAGGCCCTTGGTCGGTTCGAGAAAAAGATTTTGCGCGTGATTTTCGGGCCTATAAACGCAGACGGAGGATGGAGGAAAAGATTCAACCACGAACTTTACTGGTTGTACAGCGACATGAGCCTAGTCAGGCGTTTACGAATTCAACGCCTAAGATGGCTAAGATGGCCATGTAGAGCGAATGGACACCACAGCTCCAGCGCGGGGACTCTTTAAATCCAACCCCGAGGGACGAAGAAGCAGAGGACGGCCGCACTTAAGATGGCGCACGCAGGTGGAAGGGGACCTCAGCCAACTAGGTGTGCGGCAATGGAAAAGGCTAACAAAAGATCGTGCTAGATGGAGGAGCATGTTGGTTGAGGCCCAGGTTCACCCCGAACTGTAGCACCCGGTAAGAAGAGGAAGAAGAATTTGAGTGAATACAATTATTATTATTACTTTTTACATGTTCTGTAGATTACAATCATAGACGTAACTAGGATCTTAGTCTATCTACATAAGAATTTCACAGATTACGATTTTTAACGGTTTTTGATTAGACTGTTGGCTCAAAAGATGATTAGAAACGGTGCACAGCTATCAGATATTGGCAATGCGACGCACAAAAGCTTGTAGCTTTCTAGATGATTCTTGTTTTAAGTGCCATGTTTCGATACCATATACATATTAAACACTGACTTCACAAAAGCATCGTATATTCTAACTTTCGTTGCTCTTTTAAGCGCTTTGTTTGACCACACTCGTGACAGCCCAGCGAACGTCCCTGTCGCTTTTGATCTTCTCAGTTTGATATTAGACGTTGTCAGGGGCCACAAGGCTATCTAGGTCTTCTACATGGCCTTTCAGTAAGCGCTTCCTATCTTTAAATTTAAATAAAACAAAGTGTGTATCTCACACATTGACATCTTTTATTTGAAGCCGTGACTTCTCCGGTGGCACGCATTCGAAATTACCAATTTTCCATGACTCTGACGGCCACTGTGACCTGTGGCTAATTCACGTCACCTCCACGTGAGGTGACGATGCCCTCGAATCGCTCGTGCAGAATTTCCAATGTGACGTGAGCTGTTTGGCACGTAGCGCCGTCCTGTTGGAACCACATGTCGTTGGTGTCCATATTATCCAATTCAGGCGAAAAGAAGTTGGTAATTATCGACCTATAGCGCTCGCCGTTGACGGTCGTTCTTAAAAAAATATGACGCCCGCCAGCCCAAAATCCATACCAAACAGTATTTTTTCGGGATGCATTGGACACTCTTAAATCTCATATGGATTGGTATTGTCCCAAATTCGACAATTAGCTTTATCGCTGCAGATGATTTTTCGATGAAAATTAGGGTCAGTTTCCAACTTCTCCAGATTCCATTCAGCGAACAAACGCCGTTATCTATGAGCGACGCGAAATCGGCTGCATCGGATTATCCTGCACACTCTCACGGACAGCGGCAGAGTTTTCGGCGTTTCATCGACGTGCGGGTGTTGGTTTATCGTTTACTGAACCAGTGGACTCAAATTTATTCACCACACTGCGAATAGTCCTCTCGGCAGGGCTATTATAGCTGCCCAAAATGGGCGAAGCGCGCGGAAAGTTGCCCGTATTGTTGAATTCTATGTCAGCTATGTGGTTTGACAAAACAGACTGAATAAATGGCAGCCAATTTGACAATATGGCCGCTGTCAACTGTCAAAGTTCAAAAGATCCCATTGGAAGACCCAAAGGTCTTGTTGTTTACATTCATTGTCATTAATTCTCATGGAGACTGCACAGCCCTGTTTTATGCCCGATATGGTCGGAAAGGGAGTGTTTAATTGTCCTTCAAGCAGTACTCGGCAACATGAACTGTCGTACATGTTTTTAACAATATTTTCAATCATTAAGTAATCTTCATTCTTCCATATCTGTTGAAACGATGGCACAAGCACGGATGCAATACCTTGATGGCTAAGTTTGAAAAATACGCTTTGATTGCTGCGGTTTTCTCTGATAGATCAGGAGGGTTCACTATGATATATCTGTTTGAGTGGCGTTGCGATCTTATTTCGAATCTCCTTCATTTAAAAGTTTTTGTAAAAATTATTTCGAAGCCTTAACTCGTACCGCGTACATCGGGTCACTTGCCAACGGGTGCCGTGAGGAGGCTGTACGTTAACTTGGGCTGCGCATGGACAGGGATCGCCTTTGGCATTAAGGTAGAAAATCTTTATTATTAAGGATAGGAGGACGATATAAGAATGGGCCTAGAAAAGACTAGCCACACATGTAAACATCACACTTATAACAGGGAATGGCTTAGTGTTTCTAAGGAGATCCAGATTTTTCAAATTCGTAATAGGCGAAGGTAATAGCTGAGGAAAATATTGAAAATGCCTAAGGGACGGTATTGGACCCTATTTAAACAAAGCGCGCAGAAGGGACTTGCGTTTCTTCCCGTGAAGGCCAAAATGTCGCCAAGTGGCGCAATTCTTACGAACTTCTTAGAGAAAAGAAAAACGGAATGCTGGGCTTTACTATACAGTAAACCATTGGATTACACCGCAAAGAAAAAGTTGTTTCGTCATTAAAAGGCACATTGCAAACTTGTAGCAATTGCGCCACGAATCCGAGTCGTATTTCCAGTTACAAAAAAAAAAAAACAACGATCGTAGGAAAAAATGTTTGCTCTAGCGCGATCATCGTCGAGGCTGAGGCCTAAGTTGAACCATTCATATAATCCATCAATACATTGAGCCAGTGTGAGAATCAGGTATTTCTGTTTGTGGTTACCTAACCTTCCTGGCTGATTAAAAAAAAAAAAAAAACCCGACAAGTATCCGTTTGTTGTATTATTTTATTGCTTTTTAAGTTTACAAAAAGACAAGGAAAATAAGTTACATCTCAAGAAAGCCCTACCTAATGTCAATCGTTAAACCTCAAATACTGCAAATTGTAAACCAAGTTCAATCTTACGTGCTACCGGAAACAAAATATATTTATACGAGCATGTTTAAGTTAGTCCTAAATACCATTTGATTGTTGCTTTATTTGTATTTCTCTTATTGGTACAATGATTATATGATCTCACTTGTTTTACGCGCATGTTCTTTATTAAATAAATACTACAAACAGCTATTTGATTAATCAAGTTACGTGTGATGGTTTGCTATATGTTCAACTAATGCGATTTCTTAAGTAGAACTTAACCAATTGAATGCATACTTCTGCATCTTCGGCACTGTCATGACCTCCATCTGCAACAACAATGATCAGTAAATTGAATGAAAATTAGAATAGATGATCGTACCGTCTTCCTGAATGATTCTCTTCAAGTTCTCAATGCAAAGAGTCTTAAGAGCTCGTTTCTTCGGTGGTCCCATTTTGTGAGGATAAAGCACTGAAGTGTCTACTACTACATCGTGAATTAATTTCAAAGCCTTCAAATCACTCTCCAAACTGTGTCCAATAAGCACTGTCTTAGAGTGAAACATCGACAATAGGATACCTTGCACATCACGTAAGGTTCGTGTTTCATGCTCCAACATTTGTTCAGTGATTCCCGAGTAACTGCAGAAATGCAAATGGTTGAATTTATTTATATAATTTATTTTGTCGAATGCACTCCTTACATTGTGTTGTAGTCAACGATTTTGTTGTCAGGTTTCACTAGCGCATCATACACGGTTCGAGCATTAATATCCACCACAGTGACACGAGTCAGTTCAATCCCGTGTGTTGTATAGCACATTTCACAATCGAGAGCGTATATATCTTTCTTTGTCGGAACATAACTTTCTCCTTTATCCATTGTAGATATATAGCCGGTGAGTTGGTCGGGATTCATCTCTTCCGAAACATGATAGTTGGCATAAGAACAACCAGGCGTACCAGCAGGCTGTTGACAACATCTATGCAAGTTGTCAGCAAATCCTACAGTGAATAATTATATTAATAGTCTATTTGATCAAATATGCTCTTCTATACTTACCTCTTCGGTAGCCTGTGCTCTTGGGATGATAGTTACATTCATCTACAGCTACACTATCGTACATTGATATATTGAAGACCTTTGAACACCGACGACAATACCGTTCGCTCTCATTATGCCGACGCAGAGTTTTTAAATTTGATATAATCGCTGTGCCGGGACGCAAACCTGGTCTAGGATAACCATTTGCTTCTAGCTGTTCCTCAGTCATGCGAAGTTCATAGATCAATTCATAGGCTTTCTCACCTGTAAAAAAACGATTGATGGAAAACATGTTTGAAATAAGAGAAATAAAAGCTAAAAAAAAAGCGAGAAATAGATTTACCCGGTAGCCTGTCAAATGGCTCTCCACTGAGTGTTGATTGCTTTCGTCTGAAATCAAAGTGGGAAACATAAGTTGTTTTAATGAATACACCAGTTTGGTATAAATATGTGAAAATACTACGCGAATTAGAGTGCTTACGGATGAGTACACTTACTATATGTATTATGCTTCATCGCCACAGCAAATTATACACAAATGAAGAATGCTATTAAAAACACAAGGACCACAGCACCAAATTTAAGGGGTACCAAATACAACACGAAATGTAGGATAAAACCGCACAAACGCATTCAATTTCTGGAGAACACACACTCTTGTTTATTAGATGTTGTATTCGAAATAGTAATTAAAGTTTTCTTTAGATGTTGTAACAGAACATCAATTGCCGCAATTTTAGAAACTCACTACGACAGTTATGCCTTGTTCAGAGCACAACAACGCATATAAACGGTATGCGTAGTTGTGGGCAAAAAACTAGCACCAACAATTGATGGAAGTTAATTCAAAAAGCAAACATACTCTCTTACATTTACTATAGCTAAATCTTCTTCTTCTTCTTAGAGGGCGCTACAGTTCAGGGTGAACCTGGGCCTCAACCAACATGCCTCTCCGTCTAGCACGATCTTTCGCTAGCCTTTTCCATTGCCGCACACCCAGTTGGCTGAGGTCCCCTTCCACCTGTGTGCGCCATCTTAAGGGCGGCCGTCCTCTGCTTCTTCGTCCCTCGGGGTTGGATTCAAAGACTCTCCGAGCTGGAGCTGTGGTGTCCATTCGCTCTACATGGCCCAGCCATCTTAGGCGTTGAATCCGTAGACGCCTGACTAGGCTCATGTCGCTGTACAGCCCGTAAAGTTCGTGGTTGAATCTCCTCCATCCCCCGTCTGCGTTTATAGGCCCAAAAATTACGCGCAAAATCTTTCTCTCGAACCGACCAAGGGCCTCCTCATCCGCTTTTGATAGTGTCCATGCTTCTGCGCCGTACAACAGGACCGGGATGATAAGGGTCTTATATAGAGTCAACTTTGTCGTTCGGGAGAGGGCTCTATTACTCAGTTGCCTCCTGAGCCCAAAGAAACAGCGATTGGCAAGAGTGATTCTGCGTTTGATTTCGGAACTGATGTCGTTGTTCCAGGTCACTGCGGAGCCAAGGTAGACGAAGTCCTTAACTACCTCGAACTTATATCTGCCTATACAAACGTTCTGGCCGAGACGTCGGTGTTGAGCGTCCTTTTTTGATGACAGCATATATTTTGTTTTGCCCTCGTTTACCGCCAAACCAATTTTCGCCGCCTCCATCTCAATACTCGCTAACGCCTCATTGACATCTCGCTGTGATCTACCTATTATGTCAATATCGTCGGCGTATGCAAGGAGTTGCGAGGATTTGAAATAGATTGTGCCTCTTCTATTGGCCAGTGATTTTTGCACAATCATTTCCAATATGATGTTGAAGAAATCACACGACAGCGCATCGCCCTGCCTAAATTCTTTTTTGACATCAAAACTATCGGTAAGGCTTTCACCGATTCGGATGGAGCAGCGAGCATTCTCCAAAGTCATCCTGCATAGTCTGACGAGTTTAGGTAGACATAGCGTTGTATAGCTCGTCTCTAAATACGCTGTCGTATGCGGCTTTGAAGTCGACAAATAGGTGGTGAGTGTCGACTTGAAATTCATTGGTTTTCTCCAGTATCTGCCGTAGTGTGAAGATTTGGTCGATGGTGGACTTCTAGCTAAATCATTACTGCAAATAATGCAATTATATGTATATGCTAATTTTAATAAAGCAGTATATTTTTGACAGATGGCAAAGGACTAACAAAGGCCTTGTAGGGGTAGCATCTATCCGACGGATGCTGCCCTGCTAAAAAGCGAGAAGAGCCACCGCAGTCGAACATCTTGCGGCACTGTTAGTAAGTCCAGTCCCCACCTCCTCGTGGTGCCATCTGCAGATTTCCTATGGAAATTGCAGACGGGGAAGGGCGAATGGCGAGCCTCCTGCGCCAAAAAAAAAAAAAAAAAAAACAGGATTAGTCGGTTGGGCTACGGCCTAGTAAGCCGTAACAGTAAAAAAAGCTCAAACTCCGAAACAACCACAAGCCTCGGATATAACGGACCGGATTTATGTTGACGACCCTTGCAAAAAACGAAAAAACCGGCCAAGTGCGAGTCGGACTCGCGCACGAAGGGTTCCGTACCATCTGTATATACATATAAATATGAAAGAGACTATGTATGTATGTATGTTACCTCATCAGTCATCACAGTAAATCACATTTTTTGTATTGTTACGAATTATTCGATCCCCACACCAAATAGGGTTCGCACCACTGGATTGCGATAAACTACAATTGTCCTTTTTATTTAAATTGAAACACACACACTTTTCTTTGTTTCACCACAGATAGCTTCACCACTTTTATTTATTATCCAATACTATCCACTTTAAACTTTATTACACAATACACAAACCTTTATTGAAAGCTTTTCTTTTCACCTTGGTTGATCACACCGACTTGTCACACGCTGTTTTATACCACAAACTGAATGAATGTCGAGGGCGAGTGTTCGCGCTTATATAGCTCGCGGTCCACCTTCTCGAACGTTCGCCGTTGGAAGTTCCCCTTCGGAAATCTCTAGAACGCTCTGACAATTCCATTGGAAGTTGACATCATTCCCATCCCCGCTTCCAGAGAGTTTTCGAACTTAACGGTCCGCTTGCATCTCCGCAACAGTATGATGACAGATCTTGGTTGCAGGCAGGTTATCGGCATATTACTTTGATAATCACCATTGAATTCAAATCAATTATCTTACTTGACAGCAACGATGTGAAAAGGTGAATAACAATAAATATGGAGAAAAGGTTTGCAGCTAGGATTAATTCATCAAAGACACAAATATATTGTCGACTAACCTTAGTTCAGTATGTGACCAAGGGGATTTTTTGGATGAAAATCATGTCTGTAGCCCCCCTTAAGTATTAATTTCAACCGTCTAACTATCACGGTTCATGAGATACAGCCTGGTGACAGACGGACGGACGGACGGACAGCGAAGTCTTAGTAATAGGGTTCCGTTTTACCTTTGGGTACGGAACCCTAAAAGGGACAATGATTTTCGGCTTTGTACGTGGAATGTTAGGTCCCTAAACAGGCCACGTGCAGCCGAACAACTCGCGGACGCCCTAGACCGCTATAAAGCGGACATAACCGCCATCCAGGAAATGCGATGGAATGGACCGGGTATAAAGCCGATGAAAAACTGCGATATTTACTATGGCGACTGCTATAGGGAGAGAGGGCAACGATTGTTTGGATGCGGATTTGTTGTTCGAGGTGGACTAAGGCAAAAAGTCCTAAGCAGGTCCTAACAATCCGTATCAAGGCTAAATTTTTTAACATCAGCCTGATCTGCGTCCACGCCCCCACGGAAGACAAGGATGACCCCACCAAAGATGAGTTCTACGATCTCCTAGTCAGAACGTATACCCAATGTCCCAGCTATGACATCAAAATTGTACTAGGAGACTTCAATGCTAAGCTGGGTAAGGAAAGCATATTTGAACGAGTCATCGGCACACATAGCCTACACGACACCATATCCGATAACGGACACAGGCTGATTGATCTTGCTACGGGGCGAAATCTCCTTCTAGCCAGCACGCGCTTCCCGCACCTCGATATACACAAAGGCACCTGGGGGTTTTTTTATCAAACGACTACCAACTAGATTGATCACATCGCGATCGACGTCAGACACTCCTCCACTATTCTTGATGTCCGAACTTTCCGAGGGGCTAACATCGGCTCGGACCACTATCTTGTAGTAGCCAAGATGCGCATACGGATATCACGAACGCAGCGGAGTAGAGTAAGAATACAAAGTCATGACGTCGGAAAGCTACTATCGCCAGAAACCGCTCGTGCTTTTACCGATCGCGTCTCCCTTAAGCTCTCCAATACACCTCAATTCTCCACGCTGTCAATAGAACAGCAGTGGAGCCTTTGCAAACAAGCCCTGAAAAGCTCTGCATCCGAAGTTTTGGGTTTCAGGCTCCACCACGAAGAAACACCTGGTTCGATAACGAGTGCAGGAGTATTCACACAGCGAAGCAGGATGCATATAAGGCCTCGCTGCATAAAAGAACAAGAGCAGCTCGTGAGCTCTACGAGTTAAAAAGAAGGGAAGAGCATTAGCTTCTTAGAAGAAAGAAGAAAGAGCACGAGAAGCGCGCGATTGAGGATTTGGAGAGATGTTACTGCAGGCGTGACGTTCGAAAGTTTTATCAACAGATAAAGCGAACATGCCAAGGTTATAAAGCCAGAACGGAAGCCTGCAGGGATGAGAACGGACACCTAGTAGTAGAACCGCAGTCGATGCTGAGAATATGGGTATAACGGCGATGTTAGTCAATATACCGCTGTCAGGCAAAATGATCCATTTCTAATCGACGGAGACCGCAGAGAATCCTGTCTCCCTGACCTCGACGAAGTTAAGATTGCCATATCGAAGCTCAAGTCGAATAAAGCTGCTGGCGCAGACGGACTGTCTGCTGAGTTCTTCAAGGCAGCTGGGGATGACCTGGTTAGGAGCATGCACCAGCTCATCTGTAAGATATGGTCCGAGGAAAGCATGCCCGAGGAATGGAGTCTCAGCATCGTATGCCCGATCGACAAGAAAGGAGACCCCTCTGATTGCGCCAACTATAGAGGAATAAGTCTCCTTAACATCGCCTATAAAATCTTCTCTACCGTTTTGTGTGAACGCCTAAAGCCTTTTGTAAATAAGCTGATAGGTCCTTATCAGTGCGGATTCAGGCCAGGGAAGTCCACCATCGACCAAATCTTCACACTACGGCAGATGCTGGAAAAAACCAATGAATTTCAAGTCGACACTCACCACCTATTTGTCGGCTTCAAAGCCGCATACGATAGCGTAATTAGAGAAGAGCTATACAACGCTATGTCTACCTTTGCCATACCTGCTAAACTATGCAGGATGACTTTGGAGAATGCTCGCTGCCCCATCCGAATCGGTGAACACCTTACCGATAGTTTTGATGTCAATGTCCCTTGAAACACACGATAAGTCATCAGATTTATGATGACCTTTGCAGTTAGCGCATTTAAATGAGTTTTTCTCGCTGCAGTTTTCAGTTTTATGATTAAGGGAGCAAATTGCACAATGAGTTCTGACGTAGCAATTTCTCTCACCGTGTCCGAACATTTGGCAGTTGTAGCATTGCGTTAATTTATTTTTTTGATTTCTGGCATAGTCCCACTTAATTTGCGTTTTAAATAAAGCGCGAATGCTTTTTTTAAGTTCATGCAGTTTAACTGAGCCGATTTCTAGGAAAACAATATAAAAGACATTTTCATAACGGTCAATTTTTCTCTTAACTAATTTTATATTTTGGCACTTTAAGCCATGGGAAATGAGTTCGTTCTTAAGAGTAGCTAATGGTATTTCGTCAAGGCCATACAGCACGACTTTGAAACTTTGAATGGCCTTGAAGATGGCAAATCATGAGTGAAATATTGCCACTGTACACTTTTTAACAGTCCGCTTAGCCCCCTATTCGTGGAACCATTTTGTGCTTCTTAAGAAGTTAAGAAGATCAGGTATCCCTACTTGCTGAATTAGGTGTCGTTTCCTAATTGTGCAGAATATGCAAGTGCAAAGAAGGTGGTGAATGGATTCGACCTGCTCCTCGTCTAGACAGCTTCTGCAGAAATCATTCGGAACTATACCTAGTTTTTGCGCGTGACTGCCGATAAGGCAGTGTCCGGTGTTGACGACTATAACTTTGTAGATGTCAGTTCTTTTTAGGGAGATTATACTCCTTGTCCGTTGACTGTCGAGCCGGGGCCGCGATTGATTGTAGCGTCGTTCCCTGTTTGGCGAGTGTGTCGGCTCTTTCATTCCCTGGAATGTTGCTGTGTCCTGGTACCCAGATAAGTTGCATGTTGAACTGTTCGGTCATCTCGTTAAGAGATAGGCTCCACTACCCACCCCGTCCTTGGTTTTAGACCCGTCAGTTTACTGCCATGGTCGTCCTGTTGTTCAGGATGGAGGAGTGGCCAGTGACATAGCTCGTCCATTTCGAGTTGGTTTTTAGTCTAATGGCCATGTGTGTGGCAATTTGCTTGCCGAAAATATCGAGTGGTGTAAGGTCGAGTATCGTGTTAAGCGCAGCCGTTTGGGTGGACCTGAGGGCCTCGGTAATGCACATACACGTCAACCTTTGTACCTTCTCGAGTTGTTTGTGATATGTTGTCGTGTCCAGTGCAGTCCACCAGACTATCACTCCATACATTAGTATGGGTCTAACGACCGTGATGTAGAGCCATAGGGTGATCTTGGGGTTGAATCCCCATTTTTCCCTATGGCTTTCTTGCATGTGTAGAGGGCTATTGTTGCTTCTTTAGCTCTTTCGATTGTGTTGATCTTCCAGGTTAATTTTCTGTCTGGTATAATGCCAAGGAATTTGGCATTGGAGGAATAGTTTAATCTGGTACCGAGTAGAGTTGCGCAAAATAGTTCCAACCGCGGAACGAACATGGAACCGTTCTTTTCCTGATCGGAACTAGTTCCTCGGAACTACAATACATATGTATGCACCCCGCAGACCATATATCATAAAATAATAAAATATTATTGCACAAACCACACAAAGAACCAATTAATGAGCGTCTAGCTCACATCCGGTCTTTGTGCTAGTAGGCAAACAATAAGACACAACCTCTATATAAACACGAGGGAAATAAAGAATAATTACTGTTGTTATCCATTAGAAGTAAAGAAAGGACATTTTATTTATCCTCCGCTCATCAAGTACTATAAATCATGCATGTATACTCGAACCGATATGGAACTAGCAAACCATGTCCATCTCTGGTACTGAATGCATACTCGCACCGATATGGAACTAGCAAAAACATGTCCATGTCCGGAACTAAATGTATACTCGCATCGATATGGAACTAGCAAAAACATGTCCATGTCCGGAACTAAATGTATACTCTGACCGATATGGAACTAGCAAACCATGTCCATGTCCGAACCTGCATGCGTACTCGCACCGATATTGAACTAGCAAACCATGTCCATGCCCGGACCTGAATATGTTAAAACAAATGAAAATGTAAGTAGGCTATAAAAAACGAATGTTTGAACTGTCAAATGTTTTCGTAAAATAAATTCTTCTTGTTCCACCTTTCTAATAAAACGGACGTGTTTTCTTTTATCTCGCTCCGCTGCCTTTAACAACAAAAACCATCAGGTTATGGGCCCAGAGAACGCGATCAGCGAGATATAACTACACAAAAGGAAACAGAAAAGCGAGAGGTGTACCTACCTAAAACCCTATTTCAGTCATAGATGACTATTTGCTAAGGTGATTATTGTGGATTTGTTTTCATCGTTTTTTTCTATTTGCGACGGACGTAGTACATAAACGTGCAATAAAAAAACCATAAAGAAAAATCATTGTCCACCGCTATGGCTACTCAACAGATTTCAATAGAGAAATTGCGAGGGCGTGAAAACTTCGATGTTTGGAAGATAGCGGCGAAATCGTACCTTGTGATAAAGGGTTTATGGTCATACACACAATCGGAATCCTCGGCGGACACGAGCTCTGAAAGGAAGAACAACGATTTGAAGGCCTTGTCCGAAATTACATTGCTGTTGGATCCGTCAATTTATTCGTATATTAGCGATGCGAATACAGCGAAAGAAGCGTGGACAAATTTAACAACAGCATTTGAAGACAGCAACACACGTGGAAAAATAACAATTCTGCAACAGCTTGTAACATTGCATTTAAGTAGCTGTTCATCGATGGAAGATTACGTGTCCAAAAAAATGCTGTTGTGGTCGAAAGTGAAGCGCGTTGGGTTCAACATTGATGACGTCGTAGCCGGTTCGTTGCTGCTTGGTGGTTTGACCGAAGAATATCGTCCAATGGTAATGGGCATCGAGAATTCCGGTGGTTCACTGAAGGCTGATGCGATTAAAACAATATTGTTGCAAGAAACACAATTGAATTCGCAACCGAGTGAAAATGCCTTAGCCGCCAAATTTATAAAAAAGAAGCCCAAATGGAAGAAGAAACTCAGTTGCTACGAATGCGGCGAGTCAGGCCATTTTGCCAAAAACTGTAAAAAGCGAAAAGAAAAAGAAAAGAAAAGTGACACCCTTCTGTTTTCGTCTTTTTTGGTAAACAATCGTGCTTCAAACGATTGGTTCGTAGATTCAGGTGCATCTTCACATATGACGATGTGCAAATCGTTTTTGAACAGCACAACCGAAGCGACACACAAAGAAATTGTTGTAGCGAACAGTGCGACAGTACCAATAGAGTGTGTTGGTCAGGTGAAATTGAATATTTCTAATGGCAGTGCTATGACAACCGCAACACTGAATGACGTGCAATATGTGCCAAATTTATGTGCGAATTTAGTATCGGTTAGTCAAATGTTGAAAAACGGGAATAGCGTGCGTTTCGATAAGAAAGGATGCAGAATATTCAATCGCCATGGAAAATTGATTGCGACGGCATCATTAGAAAACAACATGTTCCGATTGAACAATGTTCAAAACGTTATCATACACGATGTAAATGATGCAAACGCTAACAGTTCTTTGAGTGCGACTGCTTTTAAAGCAGGTGTAAGTTCGCAACTCTGGCATCGCCGATTGGGACACATAGGCATTGATAAATTGAAATTTTTTTAAAAATTCGTTACCAGGGATGAATTTTTCTGAATTGGCAGTCTGTGAAACATGTGTCAAAGGAAAACAGACAAGACAATCGTTCAAAGGCAGAGGGAAGCGTGCCACACGATTATTGGAATTGGTACATTCGGACGTTTGTGGACCAATGTCGGTAAATTCAATAGGTGGTGGGCGATTCTTCATCACTTTCTTGGATGATTATTCGAGAAAGTTGTTCGTGTTTATCATGAGACGGAAATCAGAGGCATTCGAATGTTTTATTCGTTTTAAAAGTTTCGCCGAACGTCAAACTGGACTGCGAATTGCAACGATTCGCACCGACAACGGAAAGGAATACGTCAACAGTTCTTTTCAACGACTTTGCATTCGAAGTGGGATCCAACATCAAACAACAGCACCATACACGCCTGAACAAAATGGTATGGCTGAACGGATGAACCGTACAATCATCGAGAAGGTGCGTTGTATGCTGATTGATGCCGATTTGCCAAAATCTTTTTGGGCCGAAGCCGTCACTACCGCAGCGTATATCATCAATCGAATTCCGTGTCGTAGCATTGGAATGAAATCACCTAAAGAGATCTGGTCGAACGATGCACCAGATTTAAGTGCTTTGCGAGTTTTCGGATGCAAAGCAATGGTCCACATACCGAAGGAAAAACGCAAGAAATTGGATGCGAAGTCAGCCACATGCATCTTTCTTGGTTTTTGCAGTGAATCGAAGGCATATCGTTTGTATGATATGCAGAGGAAGAAAATCGTGATCAGCCGAGATGTCATTTTTATTGAGGAACCAAATTCACAGGTAATTGATATCGACAAGGATTATACTAATTCTTCTTTATCACCGGTAGTATGTGATAACAGCGATGATGATATTGACTTGAACGCTGACAATGTCAATTCAGGGCGCGAAGAATGTGAAGGTGAATTATCCATTGTCAAAGACAACGATACACCTGTGCCAGCTGACCACGACACGTCGAGAACCGATAGTAGTGATTCATTTGTCAGTGGTGATGATGATGACTCGATGGACGTACCGGATAAAACCATCGAATTTCCAAATGAAGTGCGGCGATCTAAACGAATTGCCAATCAGCAGCTGCCACGCTCAAATTTCAGCGCTGTAGGGAGTGTTGAATGTGATCCAGAAACCGTTAGGGATGCTATGTCGGATCCAAATGCCGAATCTTGGAAAAACGCAATGAGAGATGAGATGCATTCTTTGCGCGACAATCGTACGTGGAAATTAGTCGAATTGCCACCAGGGAAAAAGGCTATTCGATGCAAATGGGTGTTTAAAACCAAACGGAACACCAATGGCCAAGTGATGCGACATAAAGCGAGACTAGTCGTGAAAGGGTACTCACAAAGAGAAGGCATCGATTACGAAGAAACGTTTTCTCCAGTTGTGAAGTATGCGTCAATACGTTTCTTATTGGCAATGGCAGCAAAATACGATTTAGATGTTCAGCAAATGGACGTCGTTACTGCATTTCTCAATGGCGATCTGAAGGAAGATATCTACATGCAGCAACCCGAAGGTTTCGACGATGGGTCGAAGCGTGTGTGCAAATTGGAAAAATCGCTATACGGTTTGAAGCAATCAAGTCGTGTGTGGAATCAAAAACTCAACGACGTACTGATACATTTCGGTTTAAAAAGATCAGAAGCCGATCAATGTATTTACTACGTAACTAATGGCAACAAGATGCTGTTTGTTGCAATTTACGTTGACGATGTGCTGATTTTCTCAAATGACAATGAACGTGTGCGACAATTGAAGAATGAATTATGCCAACACTTCAAAATGAAAGATTTGGGAAATGCATCGTCTGTTCTTGGTATACGAATTACTCGCAACAGAACAGCTGGTACGGTTGCAATCGATCAAACGCAATACATCGCGAACATTTTGGAGCGCTTTGGTATGACCGATTGTAATCCGGTCGCCACACCACTTGACTTGAACCAAAAAATAACGTCAAAGATGTGCCCGTCCACCGACGGTGAAAAGCGTGAAATGGAAAACGTGCCATACAAGCAAGCGATTGGCAGCCTTTTATTTGCTGCACAGATTTCGCGACCAGATATCTGTTTTGCTGTGAATTTACTGAGCCGTTACAGCACCAATCCAGGGAAAGCACATTGGGGGGCGATAAAACGCGTCCTTCGCTACCTCAAAGGAACCATCGAAAAGAAACTTGTCTACCACAAATCATCGAGCGAAATTATAGGTTTCTGTGACGCAGACTGGGCCAGCGATTTAGATGAACGAAAATCAACGACGGGTTATGTATTTACTGCACAGGGTGCTGCAGTGTCATGGTGTACGAAACGGCAACCAACCATAGCGTTGTCGACAACGGAAGCTGAGTTTATGGCGATGGTCGCAGCAATTCAAGAATCGATATGGTTGAAAAGGCTCCAAACCGAACTTTTCATCGATGCATCGAAACCAATGATCATACACTGCGACAACAAAAGTGCGATTCAACTGGCTTCTAATTGTGCTTACTCATCGCGGACAAAGCATATCGAAATCAAATCCAAATTTATCCGTGAGAAGATTGAGAGCGGTAAAATTAAAATCAAATATCTGCAATCGGATGAAATGTTAGCAGATATTCTGACTAAAGCGGTCATCAGCAACAAACAGTCAATTTTTACTAAACGATTTGGTCTAAATTAATTTAACGTTTTTACTTGCAATACTTTCCTTGGCCGCAAACAATTTTTTAGTTCATCAACGTAAAGTTTTTTTTTTGAATTTCACGGTGGCATTCATTGCCCGAATATTAAACCATGTTCTTAAAAAAAAAAAAAAAAAAACAATCATTTTGCTACCGAATAAAATGTAAATAGATTTTCATTTAGGGAAAGTGTTAAAACAAATGAAAATGTAAGTAGGCTATAAAAAACGAATGTTTGAACTGTCAAATGTTTTCGTAAAATAAATTCTTCTTGTTCCACCTTTCTAATAAAACGGACGTGTTTTCTTTTATCTCGCTCCGCTGCCTTTAACAACAAAAACCATCAGAATACATACATACAGATGTATGACATTCGTTCACGAAATGCGGTGCGGGCATTATATTCTTTCATTTCTTTTCTTCATTTCAGTTCAAGTGTGCTGTACAATGTACACCAACTGTTCGAGCTTTATCGCCACATCTCCATACTTTTGGGTTTCTTGAAAACTACGGGGTATAACTCATACCGTATGAGAAGCATGTTCGTTGCATTTATGTTTTTTTTTTTTTTTTTCGTTTTGTACATATGTGATTGATGAATAAGGGTTGGATGGAACTATGGAACTATTTTCGTTCAATTTGCGGAACGAGAGGACATGTGTCCGAGAGAGGACATAGTTCCGTGAACTATACATGTCCGGAACTACCCAACTCTAGTACCAAGCAAAGTGATAGGACAGTGTTCCGGGATTTTATGCTTTTTGGTGAATAGCACGAGCTCCGTTTTCTGGGGATTCACCCTGAGCCGGTTGCTATGCGCCCATTTGCAAAGGAATGAGAATGCCATTTCCATACGATCATTCAATGTGGATAGGTATTTACCTGAAATTTAAATGGCAAAGTCATCAGCGTAGGCAATAACGCCCAGGCCTTCTTTCTCGAGTCTAATTAGTAGTTCGTTTATAACTACATTCCAGAGAAGAGGTGAGAGAACCCCTACTTGCGGGGTTCCCCTGGTAACCACTCTGGTCGTTACTTGGCTTCCCCATTTGGAGATAATCTTGCGTGTTAATAATAACTCGCTGATCAGCTCTATCAGAGGCCTCTCCACTTTTAGCAAATCACTGACTTCAAAAGAAATGGTGAATTCAAACTTTTTTAAGTCCCAGTATTATTTGGTTTTGATTGCATCGATAAAAAAAACTGAACCTTTTACAACTCGGGTTAGAAACAAGTAACAATTTATATGTAACATGGCCTCGGTCCCGTACAACCCAAGCCACCTGATGCGAAATGATGGTTCCTGGGCGTCCAGAACGGAAGCCCTGGAACTTCTAAACGCACACTTTCCGTGCAGTAGTGACTCGGCTGTGACACCTCCTCAGGTCATCCAGCCGACGACATCCTCCTTCGAGCGTGCTCCCAACCAGGTCAACAACAACAATGTCCTATGGGCCATAAAAAGCTTTGAGCCCTACAAGTCCCCAGGACCGGATGGTATCATACCAACTGAGCTCCAGCAGGTCGCAGATATCATCCTCCCCTGGCTTGCGGTCATATACAAGAGTTGCCTCTCCCTATAATACATCCCTAGCAAGTGGAAGGTAACCAAAGTCATTTTCATACCCAAGGCAGGCAAAAGCTCTCATACGTATACAGCTGCATCTCAGGAAGGCTGTCGGATAACCAACATGCCTACAACAAAGGCAAATCGGTGGAAACAGCACTCCTCACTGGTCAGCAAAATAGAAAGGTCACTGGAACGTAAGGATTATACTCTAGTCGCCTTTCTCGACATTGAGCGTGCCTTTAACAATGTTGAACCATGGGCCGTCACCAAAGCGCCGACTGATCTGGGTGTTACGGGATCAGTGATAGAACTGGTACGGCAACTGCTAACACAAAGAGTTGTCAAAGCCAACTTCGCTGGTGCCGTCTCAACTAGAATGGTTAGCAGAGGTACACCACAGGGTGGAGTACTCTCCCCTCTTTTGTGGAACGTGGTGGTCAAAGAGCTACTGCTGTTGCTTGAACAGGAAGGGAACGCTGTGATCGCCTATGCAGATGACATTACCACAGGAAAATTTCCCAGCACTCTATGTGACCTTATACAGTGCGCATTACATACAGTAGAAACATGGACGCAGTACTGTGGACTTGGGCTAAGCCCTAAGAAGACCGACCTAGTATTGTTTACAAACAAATATAAAATTCCGCCCCTCAACCCACCGAGGCTGGGTAGAACCCAACAAATAATCAAAGAGCAGGCCAAATATCTAGGCCTAGTCCTTGACAAGAGGCTGAATTGGAAACCCAACATTCTTGACCGCGTCAAGAAAGCAACTGTTGCCCTCTACAGCTGCAAAAAAGTGTGGGCAGGAAGTGGGGTCTCCAACCAAGCATTATGCACCGGCTCTACACGGCGGTCATAAGTCATAGTCTGGTGGACTGCTCTGGACAAGGCAGTTAATCGAAACCTTCTGGAGAAAGTACAAAGATCGGCCAGCTTATACATAAGCGGAGCGATCAGATCAACCCCCACGGAGGCCTTAAACGTTCTACTACATCTTCCACCATTAAACCTTTTCAGCAAGCAAGTTGCTGCATGTGCGGCCACATCTGCATCTCAAAAAGGCCACACTACCATTCTAAAACACTTCAAAGTACCCATGGGCACAGACTATATCATCCCGCAGAACGTGTTCACTAGGAACTTCGAAGTTGTCTTTTCATCCAGGGAGGAATGGGCTGAAAGGTAAGTCATACCAAAGGACTCGATCTCCCTCTATACCGATGGGTCTAAGATGGAGTCGGGTATAGGCAGTGGAGTCTTCTCCAAGGAGCTTAACCTCAGCCTATCCTTTAGACTCCAAAATTACTGCAGTGTGTATCAGGCAGAAATAACAGCGATAACGGAGGCCCTTGCATGGCTCAGGATCAATGTAATATCCGCCAAGGGTATTATCATTTGCACGGACAGCCAATCTGCGATAAAGTCCCTGTCAGCGGTAACCCACAAATCAAAGACATCTCTTAACTGTCGCCTATCTCTAGATGAGATGGCTGAGCAGTTCAACATTAAAGTATTGTGGGTTCCCGGGCATAGGGATATTCCAGGAAACTGCGCGGCAGACGAACTCAAAAAGTAAGGGTCTAGCACACTCAGCCTACCTACCCTTGGGTACCTAGAAACACCAATAAGTACGGTAAAGCACATGTTAAAACTCCAAACCATTGAGGCGACCAACCTCCAATGGAATGAGAGTAATATCGGCTTTATCACCAAACAACTCTGGCCTAAATTAAACCTAGGACGAACCAGAGACCTAGTGGCAACCAAAAGGGCGACCTTAAGTACTCTGGTGGGTGTCATTACAGGTTACTGCATCATCGGAAAACACGCCGCCAGACTAGGACTATTTTCCAACGACTTCTGTCGCGGCTGCATGGACGAGGAGGAAGAGGAATCAATACATCACCTCCTCTGCTCATGCCCTCTTTTGCGAATCGCACGAGGATCTACCTCGGCGCGCCCTTCTATGACCAAAAAATAGCTCAACTCCATCGCTTTATCAGAAGCACCGGTTGGTTCTCTGGTAGCGGATCTGGGTAACACGATCCATGTGGTATCACAATGGCCTACGTGTGGCTTATGCCAACCACATTAACCTAACCTAACCTATGTACATATGTATGGTCAGAATAAGTGTGAGAAAAGTATGCCCGACAAATAGAATCTCATTTGGCCGTTTTGTATAAGGGATTCAAATTACTTTACCACACAGCTCCGGCCTTAGTGTCTTTGATTCCATATCTGAGGCCGAAGCAAAAAACGATCACATTTAATGTGGCTCAAGCAGATGAAAAGTAATCTCAACCAAATCAGCGCGGGGCACTAAACGCAGCAAGCTAAAGATAATGACATGTGGACAGTTCTTTTTTGATAGAGGAATTGAATGCGATATTTTTGATAATATTTCTTTGACTGCAAAGCCGGCTGATCGGTTCAGTAGTTAGGGGAACAACGGAATAGAAGACGTTATGTACTAATATTATACACTAACAACTATAAAACTTACATTTTCTTTGCAACACTCCACGATGTACTAGTAGCCAATTTGCCTGCAAGTACCACTTCGTGCGAGATGACTTTACTGGTTTCTGGTGCACTATTTCCCGCTTCTACAAAACAAATAACACACAAATTAATTTGATTACCGACAGTCGTGTCAACAACCTTACCAATCGATTCTTTGCGCAGTTTATTAATAGCCAACATTGCGCTGCTCTTGTATATGACCGGAGTATTGCATTTCTTGAAAACCGTCAACTCTTCCGTCTGTGCCTGCAACATAAAATAATGAGCTTACCATTCGTTGTTGTATTTGAAACTTTTCCTTACTCTCTCCCAAGCGTCGGCTATGTTTGGGTATATTACCACACAGTGCTTAACCATCATTTCATAATACTGCATCCGGAGATTGAAGGAAATCTTTGTAGCAGTTGGTTCCAGAACCGGAGGCTTTGGTGGAACGACTTTTGCAGCATTTGTAGAACTGTGAGCCACTCTACCCGTTATTTTGGGCGCTGTCTGCGATGGTGTCATTGCAACACGTTTCTCCGCCTTCAGCTCTTCGACCTTCTTTTTGGCTCGTTCTAATGCCAACATGTTGGCAACAGGTGCTATTAAGCGATCTAAGGATGAAGGCATACATAAGCACTATAAGTATAAATAAACACTTGAAACGAACTTCGGGGAAGGGCTGTTTTAGGTGGTTGCAGGTAGCTTCTGGGTATCAATGGAGTAAGCGTTTGTTCTTGCACTTTTCGCAGGGCTTCATTGGCTTCGCGCACCTTTTCCTCTGCCTCTTTGATCGCAGCAGCCGTTGCGGCAGCTTCTTCTTCCTTTTTCTTACGTACAGCTTCTTGGCGATGAAAAACCGACTAAAATAACGAAACATTCCAAAAGAGATCGGATTCATTACAGTTCGATCCTTACCTGCATTGCATTTTGTATATGATTGGGTTTCTTAGGCACTACTGGTGCTGAGGGTTTAGCATTAACCGAGTTCTCATGAGCGACTCGTTTCCTTTGTGACAAAATTGAGAATTTTTCCTCTTCGGCCAAATCTGAAGAATTCATATGCTTTTTGACTTGTTCTGACGGCGATGCCATCTTATGCATAGAAGCAAATTCTTGTTCCACTTGATCATAGATCATCTCGCATTCTTTCCGAATATCTTCCTCAGTGGTGGGGAACAATGCATCCAAGTCTTCTAGACATGTATCCGGTTCATTACTTTCCACTGGAACTACATTCGTTGAAATTTTCTTTTTCGATTTGCCGGGTTCCGAGAATTTCTTCGATTCTTTTGATTCTTTGTGTTTGCTGCTACTGCTAGAAAGTGAATGTTTACTGGAGGATGGAGTTTTCTGTGAGCTGCTACTCCTGGAACGTTCTTTATCTGATGATGAGGATTTATGCTTTCGATGTGAGGAAGATGGTAATGATTTGTGTTCTTTTTTATCACGTTCTGTTTCCTTTTGTTTATCTTTGCTACTGCGTGATGAAGATGAGTGAATTTTACTAACTTCTCGTTCCTTTGAAGTCTTCTTGTGCTTGCGATGTGAAGATGAGGAGGAACACTTGCCATTTTCTCGATGAGAACGATGCAAAGATGATTCCGACGCTTCATTTGATGTATTCTTTGTCTCAATTGTTGATTCTTTTGTCTCTAGAACTGGCTTTTCGGTGCTGTATTTTCTCTCCTTATCCAATCGGCTTTCTTTTCGTTCTGGCGCAGGTATCAGAGATGATATTGCAACTTTGTTATTGGGAGTACCGTCGCTTTTAGCACCATTCGAATTTCCATCACTTTCCAATTGATCCCCGATAATACCAGACAACTCTTCCAGCTCCTCTTCACAGTCATTCAAATCAATATTTGCAATATCAGCTGCTGTTGATTGTAGCGACTCAGAGGGCACATACACTGGGGCGTTGTTTTCTTGCACCTTGGCAATAAGACTCGATGATTTCTTCTTCACATTTATACCTGGATCGATTGGAGTGTACTCGAGTTTCTTTTTCTTTGTTGCAGGCTCGGCAAGTGTGAGAAGTTTCGGTTGTTTCGACGACGCCGTGTACTCAGGCGGCTTAGACGAATCGGAATTCGCTTCATCTGTGCGGAAGAGACATTACTATTACACTCATTTGCGAAATGAATTGACTGCATTACCTTTACGAACATGCTTAAAGTGGCAATAAGGTCGTAAACATGAACTAGTATTACTGTGATAGAACGGACATATAATTGACTTAAACAATCCCGTGGAGGGTAGCATTATGTTTTTTGGTTTTCGAATAAGGGTTGAAGGGAAATCATGAATTATTTTATCTACCCGGCATAGTGGCTTATGTAAAATTAAACAATAGACAAAAAGTTTTTTTCGCGAAAACAGAAAAGTTGCGCTCAGAATTTTTATCTTATTTTAGAAATGTCACCAGGCCATGTTGCCATTGTAAAATAATAAAGTTCTGTTTGTTTGAGTATTTTTTGTGCGTTTAGTTAAATGTAAAATGTTGGCTTATGATATTAGGTGAAAGGAGTTTGATATGACAACATATTAGTCAACATACCAGTGCAATCTTTGCTTTTTGAAAATCTGTGGTTCTAAAAGATAGGAAACGATATTATAATTTCGAATATTGTCTTTAACATGTAAGAATTAAGTGCGTGTTAATATATGCAACTGGAAGCAGCGTGCCCGGGACCGTCAAGGATGGAAGGCAGCTATAGCTCAGGCTCAAATCCTCCATGGATCGCTGGCCTGATAAGTAAGTAAGTAATATATGCAACAAAAATATTCTACTTTTACGGTTTTCAACAGGGAAAAAAACTAATCTACATGTAACAGGACTGCTTGCACTATTAATTCCCCATAAATTGTTCTTACAGGCTAGTCACAAATATGCTCAAAACGTTTTTGGAAACAATTCACACAAAATTTCTTGCACATTTTCTAAGGAGCTGAGTGATTTTTCATATTTTGACAAATTTGTCATTGACAAACATTTGCCAATCTCAAAATGTCTTGAGAACTTAATTATATGTCGGATGAAATTAGCTTTGAGTCAATCTCACGGTATTTGGAACAAAAACTATATCAAAACAGTTTTTTTTTTCTTAAAAAAACAAAACATCGCTTGATTTTTGTTTTTTACTTGCAACCACTTTCCTCTACTTCTTATTCTTCTTCTTAGGTGGCGCCACGGTGTGAACCTGGACCTCATAACAAGCTGTTCCAGCTGTTTCCAACGACGTGCTCCCAGTTGGTTAACGTCGCCTTCCACCTGTGTACGCCACCTTAGATTCGGTCGTCCTCTGCTGCGTTGTCCCTCGGGGTTATGTTATTCATTCGCTCTTAGCTGGAGCGTTCATGTCCATGCGCTCGATATGGCCGACCCAATGTAGTCGACGGATCTTTGCCTTTCGGACTACATCTACATCTTTGTACAGCTCGTAGAGTTCGCGGTTGTGTCTTCTTCTCCATTCACCTTCCTTACAGAGAGGACCAAATATCCGGCGCAGAATTTTTCTCTCGAAAGAACCCAAAATCAGCTCCGCTGTCCCGCCTATCGTCCAGCTTTCGGCTCCGAGCAAGACTGGCAGTATGAGCGTTTTGTAAAGCATGACTTTGGCTTTTCGAGTGAGGAGTTTTGACCCCAGTTGCTTGGACAAGCCGAAGTAGCAGCGATTGCCAAGGGCGATTCTATGCCGGATCTCCACTGTGGGGTCATTTGTGGAATTTACGTTTGCCCCGAGGTAGACAAACTCCTTAACTACCTCGAAATTGTAGCTGTCAATTGTTATATTTTGTCCCAGGTGGTGAGCGACGGATTGGTTTTTGCTTGACAGCATGTACTTCGTTTTGTCCTCATTGACCTTAAGACCAACTCGTTTCGCCTGTTCTTCAATCGCCGTGAATGCTTCCACAATGCCAAGGCGAGAACACGTGATGATATCGACATCATCCGCGTATCGTAGCGGCTGGACGAACTTGTAGAAGATAGTGCCTTCCCTGTTGACGCCTGCCCGTCGCACTATCTGCTCCAGCACAGGGTTGAAGAAGTCACATGACAGCGCATCTCCTTGCCGAAATCCGCTGCATGTTTCAAACGGTTCCGAAGTCCTGGAAACGAGTTGCACGGTGTATCGCGTATTTTTTAGCGTGGCGCGACACAACTGGATCAGTTTTCCCGGGATCCCGAATTCGGCCATCGCACCAAACAGCCCTTCAAGATGAATGCTGTCGTATGCGGCTTTGAAGTCGGTGAAAAGATGGTGTGTATCGATTCGAAACTCGTTGGTCTTTTCCAGGATTTGTCGAAGTGTGAAAATTTGGTCTATAGTTGATTTGCCGGGCCGGAAGCCGACTGGTAGCTGCCGATTAGTGCGGTGCAAAATGGTTTTAGACGTTCACAACAATACGCTAGACTGGATCTTGTATGCGGCATTGAGTAGGGATATACCTCTATAGTTCTTGCAAGAGTAGGATCGCCTTTTCTGTGGATGGGGCAAATAGAGCTGGTAATTCAGTCGTCGGGCATGCTTTCGTCTTCCCAAATTCTGCAGATAATCTGGTGCACGCTCCCTACCAGAAGATCGCCGCCAGCCTTGAAGAGCTCTGATGGCAAGCCAGTTGAGCCTGCGGCCTTGTTATTCTTCAGCTTCTGAATAGCTGTGCTGACTTCTTCGATGCTGGGTGGGAGGACTACTTCAGCGGCTGGAGTTGAGATGTCCTCGGTCCCTACACTCTCTCTTGGTCATGCTCGTTAAGCAGCTGTTGGAAATGCCGCTTAAATACATCCACTATTCCCTGCGGATCGGTGACAGGATTACCCTCGCAGTTTCGAAGAGCCTGGGTGCCCTTTTTGAAGCCTCCTGCAGGGCCTTTGGCTTTCTTGTAAAAGGCTCGTGTTTTATGCTTATCCCTAGACTCGTTGATACCTTGAGCTGGGAGGCTGCCAAGATTCTTTTCTTTTGTCGCAGTAGTTTTTTCTCCTCCCTTCTGCTGGCTCGGTACTCTTCTTGCGTTGCCCTAGTTTTCCTCTGCAGCGCCTTTTGCTACGCCTCGTCGGTTGCTGCCTTTTTCTGCTCACACTCGCCATCATACCACGGGTTTCTTATCGGGGGTGGTAGGTACCCTAAGGTGGTTTCGGCTACTTCCTGGATGGCTGAGCGGCAATGCAGCCACATATTATTGGCATTTGTGTTCTACGTAGGCATACCGTAGAGTCTCTCGCTCAGCTGCTCCCTGTAGACTCTGGTAACCTCCGGTGTGCTCAAGCGCCCAATGTCGAACCTCCTCCTGGTGGGCTGGTGCAGCTTTCTGACATTGAACAGTAGAGTTCTGAATCTTGCTGCTACGAGGAAGTGGTCAGAGTCGACAATTGCCACTCTGAATGTTCACACATACAGGATGTTTGACGAGTGCCTTGCGTCAATGAGCACATGGTCGATTTGGTTGGCGGTTCGACCGTCCGGAGATCGCCAGGTTGCTGTGTGGATTCGCTTACGAGGGAATCTTGTGCTACTTATCACCGCATTACGAGCTGTTGCAAAGTCCGTTAGTCGGAAGCCGTTATCTGTTGTTGTATAGTGGAGGCTGTGTTTTTCGATCACTCCGCCAAGGGTATTCTCCTTACCGATTTTGGCGTTGAATTCCCCGAATACGATTTTAACATCGTACTCCGGACAAGCTCCGTAGGCGTTGTCCAGGAGGTCATAGAAGTCCTCTTCGATTGGGTCTTCAGCCTCGTCGGTAGGGGCGTGTGCACATATGTATAAGGCTGATGTTATAAAATCTGCGTCTGATGCGGATCACAGCCCGGCTATCACTTATAGGTTTAAAGTCGATGACCTTCGACCTTAACCGCTTTCCCACGACAAATCCGCATCCCAGTAAGTGCAATCTTTTGTGACAGCTGTAATAAATGTCACAATTGTTCTTCCTCATTATACCGTTTGCTATCCAGCGTATTCCCTGGACCGCAGTAATATCCGCCTCGTACTGCGCGAGGATTTTTTCTTGTTTATGAGCAGCTCCGGGAGTGTACAGGGTTCTGACATTCCAGGAGCATACTCGTAAATCGTGTTCCTTTTTCGTGCGTTGTCGTAGTCGAGTATCCGTCCGTGTATCCGAGGCATCTTGCTCATTCAGAACTTTATGTTTTTTTTTACGTGGGCGGATTGTTAGCCCGCCGAACAACCGCCATTCAGGTCGAGGTTTTGTCGGTGCATACGTTTGTTCACCTCCGAACGGTGGTTGAAGAGGCTATCCAGAGGGCGCCGCGAGGAGCCCGTATGTCAACTTGACCCGGGCATTTAAACAGGGTACGTTGCTGGCATCTCGCCAGATTGAGAGCGATCAACAACTTTACCCTGTATGTCCGAGCCCATGCCCCCTTCTCATAAGTAGAGCCATTAATACGAAATTTGCCGAATCCCACCACAATGTACTTTCCACTCTTCTTTGCAACACAACAAGCTCACTCCAACAGCGGCTTAACCTACAATCCCTAAGCATCTTTACTAAAAAAGCCGCTGCTTTCACTGTCAGGCGGGACTAAATTACAACTTTGTTCTGATCCTGCATTCGCTTGGAGTATCCTAAGCTGATCCTAAGACACTTCAAGCGCCTATTAGTGTCCGTATAACTTCCCGAGATTGTTAGGTGTCGGCATATGTAGGAAACTAAGCGGACAATAGATACGGTTGGCCCAGCTACTGTCACCCTTCCGCTTCTTAACATTTCGACATTATGCCATTCCTCACGCAATTCTTTACTGCCTGAACACAATGAGGTCGCGATCGCTGTCTCGGTCACCTGTCGGAAGTTAAATGTACGTAAATCCCATAATGTAAACACAATAATGTCGCGGTCGCTGTCTCGATCGTAGGGTGTGTCGCGCGAGTTGGCAAACTTCTAACTCGGTCGTACGACATTGTGACAGCTGTGTAGAAGAAAACAAAACACAAGGAAATCTTCAAATCGGCGGTTGACGGTTCGTTGTAAGTACAGGGGGTCTCAAAAGAAAGTTTATATTTAGAGGATCGATTAAAAAACGAAGTAAACATTCTATCGAAAACAACTTTATTTATCATTAAAGTTCACAACTTGGGAATTTATTTCTTAAAAATAATGTCATCTAAATGTAAGCCCTCGCCTTCGCGACAGCCATTTAATCGAACAGCAAAATTGTTCATTACAACTCCGCGCGCTTCCGAATCGAAAGGTCGGGATCACTGCGAACAGACTGATTAACATTCTTTACGTTTTCTTACGTTATCGATGACCTTGAACGTCCAGATTTTGGTTGATTTTTCTAGTGTTGAACCAGTCTCTTCAAACTTTTTTACCCATTTTCGAATGAGAGGAATGCTTGGCGCATCCCTTAAATGGCGTGAAATTCGAATATTGCAGAATTTTCTACGTGCCACAGTCGCCGAATCACCGTTTTTGTAAAACTCTCGCACGCACAACGCGCAGTCTGCACCCGAGAAACGATCCATAGCGAGTGAATTCCCAAGAGCCAGGCTACTGATTGACATACCTCCCGCGCCCACGGATTTATTGCGATCTCGCAATAAGCTAAACAAATGTAAACTTTCTTTTGGGACACTTTGTATATGGACAAAGGTGAAATCAGCTGTTAAAATTTGACATAACAAAGCGACCTCACTGTGGGCGAGATTTCGCCAATCCTAGCGACAGCAATGCCGACCACGACCGAGACTGCGACGGAGACAGCGACTGCGACCTCATTGTGTTCAGGCAGTTAAGCTAAACTAATATAACCCTCTATTAACAAATCTATCCCAGTCCAGCAAGAACACTGCCTGAACACAATGAGGTAGCGGTCGCTGTCTCGGTCGCCTGTCAGAAGTTAAATGTACGTAAATCCCATAATGTAAACACAGTGATGTCGCGGTCGCTGTCTCGGTCGCAGGGTGTGTCGCGCGAGTTGGCTAACTTTTAACCATAGATAAATACATAGAGATGGCAATATGATGGCTTTGACAGGCACTTTGACAGATAGCCCTACAAACGCGCTGCGGCTTAACGGCGTCTTAACTTTGTCATTCTGCCTTGTTCCGACCTGGTTCCAACGTCTTGACTCTACACATCGACGTCTTGAGACTATTATTGGTTAGTCAAAAGCGTCGTTTTTAAACGGAGAATAACACGCATAGTATCGGTGATTAAAAACAAAAAAAACCAACCCCTGCGGGGATCACAGGGCAGGCGTACGAAGGTTTTCCATCTTGTTCATTTATCTATTTTTTACTCGGTCGTACGACATTGTGACAGCTGTGTAAAAAAAAAAAAAACAAAACAGGGAAATCTTCAAATCGGCGGTTGTAAGTACAAGGTGTCTCAAAAGAAAGTTTATATTTAGTGGTTCGATTAAAAACGAAGTAAACATTCTATCGAAAACAATTTTATTTATCATTAAAGTTCACAACTTGGTAATTTATTTCTTAAAAATAATGTCATCTAAATGTAAGCACTCACGTTCGCGACAACCATTTAATCGAACAGCAAAATTTCTTATTACAGCTCTGCGCGCTTCCGAATCGAAAGGTCTTCTTTACGTTTTCTTACGTTATCGATGACCTTGACCGTCCAGATTTTGGTTTTTCTAGGGTTGAACCAGTCTCCTTAAACTTTTTTACTCATTTTCGAATGAGAGGATGCTTGGCGCATCCTTTAAATGGCGTAAAATTCGAATATTGCAGAATTTATTACGTGCCACAGTCGCCCGAGTGAACGCTCCATGGCGAGTGAATTCGCAAGAGCCAGCCTACTGATTGATATACCTCCCACGCCCCAGGGATTCATTGCGATCAAGCAATAAGTTAAACAAATGTAAACTTTCTCTTGAGACACCTTGTATATGGACAAAGCTGAAAACAGCTGCTAAAATTTGACATAACAAAGCGACCTCATTGTGGGCGAGATTTTGCCAATCCTAGCGACAGCCAATCCGACCGCGACCGAGACTGCGACGGAGACAGCGACTGCGACCTCATTCTGTTCAGGCAGCTAGTATTATAATCCCTAATAGAGAACCCGCAAGAGACCCTAACGGACGAACAGATGAAGTTAGTGAGGAAGAGCCTGTTAGTGGAAATGGACAAGGCAGACAAAGATTGTCCTGCACTCCGATTCGAGGCCACCTCAGCCAGAAATGGATGGCGTTCCATCACCTGTCACGACATAGAAACAAAAAATTGGCTCATGTCGTCGATAGAGAAGATCAAGCCATGGAAGAACGCAGATTTGTGTGCAACTCAGGGCAATGACATACCCAAGTTATACACCTGCGTAACATTCGTCCCCGAAGCCGATGACCTTACCAAGGACACCTTCCTTATGCGCATAATGAGGCAGAATGCGAACATTAGCACAAAAGGATGGAGAGTCCTCAGGATTGCTAAGGAAAAAAGCGGTGGGGATCAAGTAACCTTTGCCATCGATGAGGCTTCTAAAGACGCCATTGTGAAGCAAAGGTTTAAACTATTCCTCAACTTCTCCCAGATCCTTATTAGGATCAAGGGAGTTCCCAAGCAGGCAAAGGTAACTGCGGACAACAAAACTAAGGACAGGGCACTAGCCCATCCGAAGTGCGATGCCCAAGGTATACCGGCCATGCCTAAGAAAGCGAGTGAGGAACTCGGCGCGCATAAGCCAAACCAGAGAGCAACAACCATTGCATCTGGCGTTGGTGCACCAACCATAGAAACAACGAAAGTACCCCAAACGTCAGGGCTACCTGAAGAAACTACTCGGGCAGCCAAGACTTCAGGGGTCAGTCCTATGGTTGGGACAATTACTAACACTGGCAGCCCTGCCAGTACCTCACTGAATCCATCATGTCGGGATTAAGGTGCATCCAAGTAAATCTACAGCATGCAAAGGCCGCGTCCGCGGTACTGAGCCATAGATTTAACAAGGAGCACCTCGATATAGCCTTTATCCAGGAACCGTACACCATTAAAGACCAGATCAAAGGACTATCAGGTGAGCTGCTCTACGACTCCACAAATGAAGGACGACCTAGAGCCTGCTTAATGTTCAGTAACAATATTAAAGCCATTCCCATTCCAGAATTCACGAATAAGGACATGGCAGCTGCCATCATCCAGCTATCCACTGCGGAAGGTAGGTCAGAAGCTGTAATCTGCTCAGCCTACCTTGCGGGCGACTCCACGGACCTGGGCTTCACACCACTGCAGGATCTTCTCGACCACTTTGGAAGAAGAGGCTCACACACCATCATATGCTGTGACGCAAACGCACACCACACAGCATGGGGAAGCTCGGATATCAACAAAAGAGGTGAGTACCTATTTGAATTCATATTTAGGAACAACCTCAATATCATAAACCGTGGAAATAATCCCACCTTTATGAATAGAATTAGAGAAGAGGTATTAGACCTCACCCTAACTACCCCGTTCATATGTAATTCGATTCAAAACTGGCATGTCTCAACAGAAACATCGATGTCAGACCATCGACAGATCTGTTTTGACATAAAAGCGGGAGATAGAATTACTAGAACATATAGATAACCGAGAGCGACAGACTGGGACACTTATAGCCTAGAAATCGCACAAACGATCGGAAACTGTCCAAACAGCATCAGAGACATAGACAGCCTCGAACTCTGCTGCGACAGTCTCAATGCTACCATCTTATCTGCTTTTCACAACGCTTGCCCGGAGAAAGTTAAGCCAGGCAACCGTACCACTCCGTGGTGGAACAACAATCTGGCCAAGCTAAGAGCACTGACCAGACAACTGTTCAACAGGGCTAAACGGACTGGTGACTGGACGCAGTATCGTGCCTCACTCACCAACTACAACCAAGAGATTAGAAGAGCCAAAAGAGACTCATGGAAAAAGTTCTGCAGCAGTCTTTCAGACATTCAGAGCAGCGCTCGCATCCACAGAGTTCTCGCTAAAGAGCACACTAACCAAATTGGTTTGTTGAGGAGAGCAGATGGCACCTACGCGGAAAATGGTACGGAAGTACTCAAAATTCTGAACAGCACGCACTTCCCGGACTCTAACATCATTCCCTCTGATCTCTCTAACATACCTCCGCAGATCAGGGCAGCTAGACCAAACAGGGAGGATTGGAAGAGAGCACGAACGATATTTCACGAGGGAAGCATAAAATGGGCCATCAATTCTTTTGACCCATACAAATCCCCGGGGGAGGATGGCATCTTCCCAGCACTTCTTCAGAAGGGGAGTGCGCAAATTAGCCCCATGCTCATTAACATCTTTAGAACCAGCTATGCATGGGGACACATACCAACAAGCTGGACAGAGGTAAAGGTAAAATTCATTCCCAAAGTAGGCCGTAGACCCACAGACCTGCCTAAGTCCTACAGACCGATAAGCCTTACCTCTTTCTTCCTAAAAACAATGGAAAAAATCTTGGACAGGCATATCAGGGACGGTGCACTGAGAAGATCACCACTTCACAAAAACCAATATGCCTACCAGCCTGGGAAATCGACCACGCATGCTCTTCAGGAACTAACGGCCCGGATTAATAAATCCCTGAGCGACAAAGAAATTGCGATAGGTTGCTTTCTCGATATTGAGGGTGCCTTCGATAACACCGAATACACCCAAATAAAACGTTGCATCCTCAGCACAGGGGTGGACAACACCACATGCAATTGGATCCAACATATGCTTAGCAACAGGAAAATAAACACCTCGCTAGGCAATGACAAAATCAGCGTTAACGCCGCGAAAGGATGCCCTCAAGGCGGGGTTCTCTCACCACTCCTGTGGTCCATCGTGGTCAACGAACTGATAAGCATACTCAGCAACAATGGCTTCTATGTCCAAGGCTACGCTGACGACATAGTGATCCTGATCAGAGGCAAATTCGAAGACACAGTCTCGGAACTCCTCCAACGGGCACTAAACCTTGTTGCTAACTGGTGCATAAAGGTTGCACTAAATGTAAATCCTAGAAAAAGCACCATAGTCGCCTTCACCAAAAGAAGGAACAGGCACAAACTTACTAAGCCTACCCTCTTTGGTGAAGAGATAGAGTTCTCAAAAGAAGTCAAATATCTAGGGATAACTCTAGACGAAAAGCTCACTTGGAACTCTCACATTACAAAAACCATTGAGAAAGCCAGGATCTCCTTATGGACCAGCAAAAGTCTCACTGGCAAATACTGGGGCACAAACCCCAAAATGTCCCGCTGGCTATATACAGCAATCACCAGACCAATCCTTACATATGCTGCGCCCGTCTGGTGGCACAAAACAAAACAAGTATCAGTGCAAGCCAAGCTCAACAAATTGCAAAGACTAGCTTGCATCTGTATCACTGGGGCCATGAGAACAACCCCCACAGCAGCACTAGAAGTCATCACAGACCTGCCACCTCTTCATCTCCAACTGAAGAAAGAAGCAATGGTCTTCGCCCACAGGATGATCATGGAGGATGACTCTAACCGTAGGCTCTTTCACCCTGACATCCTTACAGAAATAAACAGGCATGAAATCCTAAAGATATCTCTTACAGACAACTGTCTCCCCAGATATAACTTCAGCCAAAACTACAAGGTCACATTCCCTAACCGACAAAACTGGGAACAGGATAGACCCGCCTTCAACCGTGGATCCTACGTGTGGTACACAGATGGCTCCAAAACGGACGAAGGCGTTGGGGCTGGAGTATACGGAGCAAATACAGGCACATGCATTTACGTCAGCATGGACAGTTATAACTCCGTTTTTCAAGCAGAGATATTTGCTATAGAACTCTGCCTCAGAGAAAATATAAACAGAAATTTACTTAACAAAAACATTTATATTCTCTCTGACAGCAAAGCTGCACTTCAAGCCCTAAAGAGCTTTGAAATAACCTCCAAGCTGGTATGGGACTGCCTACAGCTACTTCATCAGCTGGCCAGTACAAACAGAGTTCATCTCATTTGGATACCTGGACACAGCGGCCATACAGGCAACGAAAAGGCGGACCTACTAGCAAGGAAAGGCTCTGCATCACCATTTATGATGCCACGGCCTTTCTGCGGCATACCTACTAGCACCACCAAATGCTGCATAAAAAATTGGTTAAGGAACACGACGGATCACTACTGGTCACAAACGAAAGGTAGCAGACAAGCCAAGCTGTTCCTCCCAACTACATCCCTCAAAAGAACGAAACAACTTCTCATGCTTTCGAGGAGTCAGATTCGTTTAATCACAGGTTTCCTTACTGGACACTGCCCAGGTAATAAACACCTCAAAACAATGGGCATCATACAAGATGACACTTGCCGTATGTGTAATGAAGACGAAGAAACAGCAGAGCACATACTATGCCACTGTAACTGCCTGGTCAGTACACGTCTTCGTCACCTAGGCAAGCATTATCTTGAAGCAGATGAAATTGCTGCCAGTTCACTCAAAAGCATACTAAGCTTTATTACGAACTCAGGTTTTCTGAGTGAACTGTAAGTGGGGGACATCACAATAGGCCCAATCGTGGCCGCAGTGATCAGGCGACTCTGTCCCACCCCCCCCTATCTATCTATCTATCCCTAATAGAGAACAAGCTCGTTTTGTTAAAAGTAATTACTATTTTTTTGGAGCCAATCTGACTGTTCAGGATTGTTCGTTTAGCAAATTACTTAGGCGATTATAGTCCATTTTTGAAATGCAACAAACTCAATTAAGGCGAAAATAATTGTGAAAATAAAAAATTTAGTTTAATGCCCTAATAAAGAATTACGAGTAGCATCATATAAAGGACTTCTAACGAATCCTTACATCGAGCATATGTATGTATGTATGTATATGTATAAATACTCTGATCTGATTGTAAAAAAAAAATAAACGAAATTTTCCGAAAAAAAATTGATCTGGCAATACCACGAGGAACCATTCAAATTGTTTACTGCTGTCAATTTGACTTATAATGACAAATTTGAGTTATGTCATAGAGTTTTGCTTGTGCTTTTATTTATCTCTGTTTGTGCTTTCAGATTTTGCTTCCAGTTTACTGAAGAACACTAAAGGAGCGTTTAATTTTGTGAATCGCATTATAAATATATTTTAAAGAAGTAAAATGGCATCTGCTCAAGAACGGACTAATATCCATCGTGGTACCCTCGACAAGTGGACGAAACGTGAGCAACTCTGCCTTGCATCGGCAGTATCTTGCAGTGGTGATCAAAACTGGATGACCGTAAGCCGGTCGCTTAAACTTCTTTGCGGTGTCCATCACCCACCAGATTGGTTCTCTCAAAAACATTGTGCAGTGAAATATGGCGAATTGTTGGAAAATGTCGAAACACCTAAACGCAAAAAGCGCACAACTTCAGACAATGCATCCAATGTAGTGGAAACACCGACAGATTTAATTCTGCGACGATTAACCGAAGAACGCATTCAAGAACTGAAATATGAAATTCGTGAGCAACAGGAGACCTACGCTAAGCTCTATACGGATGTGGTTCATTTGCAGACTGGAAATTCGAATGAAGAGCAAATCAGAGCAATGTGGATGGAAATTGAACGAGAACAAGAACAGGATCGTCAGCTAAGGGCGCGTAAACAAATGACTGGCCATGATGTACCGCCGAACTGGCGTCAAGCGCAGTGTTCACATCAGAAATCTCAAGTATCCATAACTCCGGTTAAACAGGAACAAGATATGGAGATTGATGAAACATGCAAGCCTCAAGGGACGTCTCCTTTATTGTCATCGTTGTTACAGTCAACTGCCCCATCAACTCCGGTTGGAAACACAACCACGACCAGTACTGCAAGAGTTACTGCACCAACTATAACGAATTTGCTAACTGGTGGTGTCATTAATTCATCTGGATCATCGTCATCAGTATCCTCTTCTGCTCCAGTTCAAATAAGTGGGCTCCTCTCTCAAACTATTCCTCTAACAAAACCCCTCACTGGTCCTGCACCGAGTGACAGCGTCGCCCAAGCAACAAACCCAACAGTTCTCAGTCCATCACAATCGGCTCCAACATTGTCCATGTTGTTGGAGAAAAGCAAAACGTCGAAAGACTCGCCACAACATCAAAGCGGCACATCGCAACCGGCAGTTGATGAGGTCAAAGTTGAACCAGTTCAAGAAGCCGCCACCGAAGAGGCAGCTGCTGCTATAAAAAACGAAGACGAGAGCACTATGGATCAGGAAACAACAGAGGATGAGCAGCAACTAATGGAGGTTTTTAAGAATCTTATGCCGGAGAATATTGAAGAATTCGCTGATATGCTAACAAATAACAACGGCATCCTTAATCCGGGCATTCTTGAAGAAGAGTCCATCCTTGAGGGGGTCGAATCACTAATGGATGAGGCGCAGGAAGTTGATGATCAGTTGGAGACAAAGCTGTCTGAAAACGAAAACACACAGGATTCAAAAAACCCGCCACCGATAGAAGATGATTCCGAGGCCAAACAAAAAACTGAAATATCTATAGACACAAAGCTCACTGCTAGTAAGCCACCCGAATCGCCGATCGTTGCAGACAAACCATCGGAAAAATCTAAAGATGACGAGCCATCCAAATCACCAGAGGAAAAGCCAGAACTCCAAGTTGAAGAGAAAATCGAGACCATATCAAGTGATGACTCTAGTGACAATGTGCCACTTGCTACCCATGCTAAGGAAGTCAAAGCTGCCAGTATTGCACCGCCTGACGATGGGGCTGAAGACATTAGCAAGGATTCCCCAAACGTTCTAAAACAATCTCCTCTAACAGTCGACGACGGAGAGAGTCAATCGGAGCAAACTGTAGTCGAAAAGGCAACTGACACCGTTCCGTCAAATCCAGATGATGATGAAGTCATACTGGAGGATGACGAGGAGAGTAACCAGAAAAATGACCAAACTCCATCGACAACCAGGAAGGGTTCTCTCAGCGACAGTTCCGATGTGATCATTATTCCAACAGATGACGAATCAAATGATACGAAAATCGATTCGGAGAAAAAGCAAAATCAGGGCGACGAAGAATCTCCATCTGAAGCACCAGCAAAGGGTGAGGATTTCTCGCTTGCACGTTTTATTCCATTTCTTTTCCATATCATCCTTTTTAGATGACGAACACAAATTGGAAGAAGATCTGCCTCAATGCAACACTGTTCCAGCGGCTAGTGAAAGCTCCTTTTCTCAAGAACAGACTATATGTTTACCCGACACCGATGATGATTCGTCAACTTTTGAAGCACCCACCACCTATCCCAAAGACGACAAGTTAAATCCCACGAAACAGCAGTCACAGTGCAAAAGACAGGAACCTGATACGAAAATCGAAGATGAAACGAAACAAACAATAGCCATACGCAAGCTTCGTGACCGTGATCGTTCGGAGAGTCCGCTTGTCGAGGATGATACCAGCGATCATTCAACAACAGTTCGATCACGTCGTAGGTACTCATCCACACCAGTAATAGATAGCATTCCCAATTCGCCGGCATCCAGCGATGACCGAGAATTCAAAGTATGGAAAAAGCCGCTCATGACTATCTACAACAATCTGCTAACCAATAAAAATGCGGCCATCTTCCTACGTCCATTTAGTGAGGAACAAAGTCCGCGATATAACCAAGTGTGCCTACGTCCAATGGACTTGCAAATCATTAAACGCCACATCGAGAATGGTTCTATACGGAATGTTACAGACTTCCAACGTGATATTTTCTTGATGTGCAACAACGCAACTATGATGTTTAAAAAGAATTCATCGTTTGCAAACATGGCCAGGGAACTAATGAATGACTTTGTGCAGCTGAAGGACCAAGTATTGGATGCAAAATCGGAAAGGGAAAAGTCGTCAGCCTCATCGTCCCAATTCACACCAGGTGTAAAGGTACGGGGTAGCGCGAGGAAGAGTCAGAGATTACCTTAAAATAGGAGAAGGAAATGCTTTTTGTTTGTCACCGTATTTCTAAGAGATTCTAGTAACTAATTAAATGCTCCCATGCAAGCTGCTCGATTTTAAGGTTTTTATCTTAGACACTACCAAAAATTGTATGGTCATGCTCATGCCTGAAAACGTTTCGTTTCCACTTTACTTACTATACACTTTATGGCCAATCTCTGCTGTGTTGTTCCTCGGGGCTGAAGTCGGAGACTTTGGGCTACAATCGAATACTCTACAGGCTAGAATTGAAAACTACAAGCTAGAATGGAATACTCGTAAGAATTTTCAGTCTGGAGTCAAAGACAATGAATCAAATCTCTATGGACAGGAGCTATGTTGTTTATTCGACCTGCATGGCTTAGCAATCTAAGAAGTTTTATCTGTAGATTTTTTTTTTTTAATTTGCGCGCACTCAAGGTCTAATAACCTTATTATGTCGGCGACACAATGTGGGCAGAAGGTAGAGAGGAAGAGGAATAGAGGAGATGTCGATGGACATTGATCTTAAATGCTTGCATGTTGCATTGAGGGGGGAAAACCGAATCCGGAAGGGAGTTCCAGATTCGTGTGGTTCGGTTAATGAAAGATTCTCTATATTTGACAGTACGTCCGAAAGCGGGCTTCAGAGTATATTGGTGAACATTCCTAGAGAGACATGTATTGCGGGAGAAAAGTTGAAGGGGCGGAATGCAGTTGGCTATTTCATCAGAGCATTTTTGGTGGTAGTAACGATAAAACAGGGAGAGGCAGGTAACATTCCTGCGGTGTTCCAGCGAGTCTAATGTTTTGGTAATGCTGGAGTCACCTATCAGTTTTATGGCTCGTTTTTGTATTCTGTCTAGTAGGTGCAGTGAGGTCTT
The DNA here is from genome assembly GCA_951905685.1 of Eumerus sabulonum. Taxonomy (NCBI): domain Eukaryota; kingdom Metazoa; phylum Arthropoda; class Insecta; order Diptera; family Syrphidae; genus Eumerus; species Eumerus sabulonum. The sequence goes on along the minus strand of OX645060.1, from coordinate 145,157,985 downwards.
GGAAGCACCGGACCAGACATGAGCGTTAAACTCTAATTTGGGGCGAATGAACGCCTTATAGATTGTAGCCAGATCTAAGGGTGAGAAATATTTCTTGCATCTGTATAAGAATCCTAGGCATTTCGCAGCATTCTTGGCGATACTGAATATATGGTCGCTCCAATTAAGATTGTGAGCAACACTCATACCCAGGATAGAAAGCTTTTCAGTTTCTGAGATGCAAGTGCCATTCATGGATAATGGCTGCGGGTTATTTGTACGCTTTAACGACAAGAGACAGCATTGTGTTTTGGAGGCATTAAATTCCACTCTATTGTTTTTACCCCATTGGATGATGCTGTCGATATCGGAATTTAATGAGCTTAACATACGCTGCCGCTCATTATCTACAACCGAAGTGCAGGGTCGTAAACTGGTGAACGAATATGAGAAGCTGAGGGTACTGTCGTCAGCGAAGGAGTGAATTGGATTAGAAGTAACAGACAAGAGATCATTTATAAAAATAAGAAAGAGTGTCGGAGACAAAACGGAGCCCTGGGGAACACCGGCATTTACAAAGTGAGTATCAGACTTGAATCCGTCCAAAACAACTTGAATTGAACGATTCGAAAGGTACCTTCTAATCCATTGAAAGAGAGACTCATCGATCCCAAAAGCACGCATTTTCGACAAAAGGGCTTCATGCCAAACCCTGTCAAATGCTTTCGAAATATCCAGTGCAACAATTTTGCTTTCACCTGCTTGGTGAAGCGAGTGATTCCACTTTTCAGATATGCCATCATATCACCAGTGGATCTGTTGCTGCGGAAACCGTATTGGCGGTCATTGAGGAGTTTCCGTGATTCAAGATATTTCATAAGCTGACGGTTAATCAGCGTTTCCATGACCTTGGAAAGAAGGGTCGTTAGTGCAATGGGTCGGTAGTTGGAGGGAGAAGATGATTCGCCTTTTTTGGGTATAGGCTGGACAAATGCTGTTTTCCACCTACTCGGAAAGAGCCCAGAGGTGTAGGAAAGGTGAAAAAGCTTACGCAGTGGTTTTGCCAGCGTAGAAGAACACCTCTTCAGAACTATTGGGGCCATACCATCTGGACCAGCGGATTTTACGTTTTTTACAAACGACCAGAAACTTTTGCTACCTTTGGGACATTGAAGGATTTTACGCCTTAATTTTTGGTCGGACTGGAATTTAATCTGTCGAATGTGGGTGTTGCAGTCATTTCTGGCTCGTATGTACTTTTTTCGGTTTTCCTCAGAACTGTTTGCCTTGTAGGCCCGAAAACGTAGCTCCCTGAGCCTAATAGCCTCTTTGCAGCTCGAGTCAAACCACGTATTATCCTTAGGCCTGGTGCTTTTAATCTTGCTGGGAATAAAATTTACCATGCCGATTCGGATAATGTTTACGATAATACGTCGTTGTCGAAGAAGCACAACGACCAGTTAAAGATCCGAAAGAAGTTGTTAAGGCCGCACCAGTTGGCTCTCTCGTATAGCCATAGTGTTCTTTTAGGAGCTTTTTCTTTAACTGGATGGTGGGAGTTCGAGAATTTTGCTGATATCATGCAGTGGTCAGACAAGCCTAGGGGTTCCAATACATCGATCGTGTATTTGTCAGGCTGAGAGGTAAGAAACAAGTCCAATGTGTTGGCGGTATGGCCAGCAACATCGGGGATGCGTGATGGCTCATTCACAAGTTGAGTTTTTTTTTTTTTTTTTTCTTTGGATGGAATCAGACAGTGCGTCGAATGCATCAAATGTTGCATTCCTGTCTAGATTGGGGCTTCTATAAAGAAAACAGTAGTGGATGGAGTGCTTACGGAATATGAATTTAAGCCATATGAAATTGAATTCCGGGGTGGATGTTTGGCTATACTATACTTTGCCTAACCAAATCGGCTTCGCTGTATAGTCATGCATGCAGCTGGTGGTTAAATCTTTTCCAATTTCCGTCAACACAAATTGAACCAAAGATAACACCCATAACTTTTCTCTTGAATCAACTTAGGAGGTCCTCGGCCGCTTTTGAGAAGGATGGTACCGTAAAAAGCCACTTTGTGCTTAGAGAGAGCGCTCTGCTTTTCAATTTCCTCCCAAGCCAAGCTGCGAGATCGCTATTTCTAAGTCGACCAGATATCTTTCGGTCCATGTTTAAGGAGGCGTTCAAGTATTACGTAACGCAATTTTTGAAGATTTTGCGCACTGTTCCGGGATGTGAAATAGATTCCACAGGTTGCATATATTCTGGTCTTAAGGTCGGATTGTACTGATGGGCAAAAGAAATCGTAAGGCATCTGCTTAAACCCTTCTAGAGGAGGTGACAGATTAACGGACAATCTCACAAGAAATGGTGAAATAGCTGACTTGCTTGGGGTTTTTAAGGATTGGGCAGGGTGGCGGCAGGAAAGTACCCAGAAAGACGGATTGCAATGCACTCCTCGAGCGGGAACAGAGGGATTCGTCCGCACATTTAATCACTTACAAGAATTATTGCGATTCACGGACGTGGGTACTATACCAAGCCAGATTAGGTTCTGCTGGATCCTGCAAGCTATCTTCAGGCTTTCTGTATTCCGACGAAACATCGTAGTCTTCAATTTTCATTTCACTCCAGACCTTAGCAAGTGTCTTCCCAGCGTGCTGAAAATTGCGTTTTTCCAAATTGTCATCATTAGTGATTCCTTTGTCGAGATGAGAACCAAAATGTTCATGCGGCAGGATGACGCCTGACAGTCGTTTGCTGAGGGGAGCCATGCGTCGCTCAACTCGGTTGTATGCGCTCCGTCCAGGAGCATTCGTCGCTATGAACAGAGCGTCCAGGTTGTATTTTTTAAAATGTTGGATGGCAAAATTCTTGACTTTCCGATAACGCGGGTTTTCGTCTGCCCCACCATCTACGAAGATGATGATCACTGGCTTCACGGTGTTCGATTCTGTCATCATTAATGGTTTGAATGCAGGCACAGACAAAGGTGATTCGAAATCATACGCATGGGTGTTCGCTTTGGGGGATGCGTGGTTTCCACTCCTAATGGATATATGTGTCGGACCGCTGTAACCAACAACTTCTTCCTTAGCGAAACCGTCAGGATTCCCATTGACACCGGCGTATACAGAAGGAATAAATTTGTGCCGCTCTGCTACGATCCAGTCATGGTCAGGTAAAAGTACTCTGTATTCCATATGCATTAAAAGAGGGCTCTGTCTTTTCACTGCCGGTAAACCTATTGGTACACGGGCTTATCGTCTTGAGAGAGGACAAATACTTACTGCGGTCCCAGAAGCGACGCGAGATATTCCAAGGACCTAATTGTAGCAGTGCAGAATTCTCCATCCTTGAGCTTTTTGTGCATCTCGGTCGGTGGTCTTGCTAACTTCACGGGTACGGTATGTACGTGTGTCCTTCCCTCTTGTGTGTTAGAAACGCGTGGGAGTTTCAACAACAACAGCCTTTCGTAGGTCGGAGAGAGTGAGACAACTCCTAATCATCTTTGTACGTCGGCGTTCATCAACAACGAAAAGAAAATAAAAAAAAAACCGGCCAAGTGCGAGTCGGACTCGCGCACGAAGGATTCCGTACCATCTGTATATATAAATATGAAAGAGACTATGTATGTACTATCTTCATGATGAGATATAGTTGATCATCAAAGTGTCCATTGAATTCAAATCAATTATCTTACTTGACAGCAACGATGTGAAAAGATGAATAACAATAATGGGAAGGGAAAAAGGTTTGCAGCTAGGATTAATTCATCAAAGACACAAACAAGATCAAAACTGGGAAGTTTGCTACTGGTTGTGGGATATTGTCGACTAACCTTAGTTCAGTATGTGACCAAGGGGTTTTTTTTGGATGAAAATCATGTCTATTGTATGGGTGCCCCCCTTAAATATTAATTTTGTTCTGTTTTTAGTATAGTAGTAGTATAATATGGTAGCGGCAACAGAAATACATCATCTGTAAAAATTTCAACTGTCTAACTATCACGGTTCATGAGATATAGCCTGGTGACAGACGGACGGACGGACAGCGAAGTCTTAGTAATAGGGTTCCGTTTTACCTTTGTGCTTAAAAAAATTATGCCCAAAACAGTAGGGTTATTCCCCGTAACACATACATGAAAAGGGTTGCCAACTTGAGAGAAACGATGTTACATAACTCGTTGTTTGAACCCCCCTCCCGCCCTTGTAACGCATCGTAACGTTTCACAAGACCCCCCCCCCCCATTTGCGTCACGTAATACTTGAACGCCCCCTAAGGAGTGTCTGTCGCAAATTTCAGGCAGTACTAAACATGATTGATAAATCACGCTCGAGAAATGAGCTCATTATTCATCCTCTTAATACTGAGACCGTTTTCTTAACGAGAACGAGTAAGATTTGTAAAGATTTTATTTTGCAATTTCGATGTCGTCGTGGGATATCTTACACGAGACCGGCTAGGATTAAAATATTTGTAGTGATGATGGTAAGAGGGTATGGGCTCGGACATACAGGGTAAAGTTGTTGATCGCTCTCAATCTGGCGAGATGCCAGCAACGATCCCTGTTTAAATGCCCGGGTCAAGTTGACATACGGCCTCCTCGCGGCCCCCTCTAGATAGCTTCTTCAACAACCGTTGGGAGGTGAACAAATGTATGCAGCGACAAGACCCCGACTAGAATGGCGGTTGTGCGGCGGGCTAACAATCCGCCCACGTAAAAAAAAAACATAAAGTTATGAATGAGCAAGATGCCTCACACACACGGACGGATACTCGACGACGACAACGCACGAAAAAGGAACACGATTTGCGAGTATGCTCCTGGAATGTCAGAACCCTGTACACTCTCGGAGCTGCTCATAAACAAGAAATAATCCTCACGCAGTACAAGGCGGATATTACTGCGGTTCAGGAAATACGCTGGATAGGAAACGGTATGATGAGGAAGAAAAATTGCGACACCGTCACAAAAGATTGCACTTACTGGAATGCGGATTTATCGTGGGAAAGCGGTTAAGATCGAAGGTCATCGACATTAAGCCTATAAATGATCGCCTGGCTGTGATCCGCATCAGAGGCAGATTTTATAACATCAGCCGTATATGTGAACACGCCCCTACCGACGAGGCTGAAGACCCTATCAAGGAGGACTTCTATGACCTATTGGAGAACGCCTACGGACCTTGTCCGGAGTACGATGTTAAAATCCAACTCGGGACTTCAACGCCAAAATCGGTAAGGAGAACACCCTTGGCGGAGTGATCGAAAAACACTGCCTCCACGATACAACAACAGATAACGGCTTCCGACTCACAGACTTTGCGGCAGCTCGTAATGCGGTGATAAGTAGCACAAGATTCCCTCGTAAGCGAATCCACACAGCAACCTGGCGATCTCCGGACGGTCGAACCGCCAACCAAATCGACCATGTGCTCATTGACGCAAGGCACTCGTCAAACATCCTGGATTTGCGAACATTCAGAGTGGCAAATGTCGACTCTGACCACTTCCTCGTAGCAGCAAGATTCAGAGCTCGACTGTCCAATGTCAGAAAGCTGCACCAGCCCATCAGGATGAGGTTCGACATTAGGCGCCTGAGCACACCGGAATTCGCCAGAGTCTACAGGGAGCAGCTGAGCGAAAGACTCTACGGTATGCCTACGTCGAACACAAAAGCCAATAATATGTGGCTGCATTGCCACTCAGCCATTCAGGAAGTAGCCGAAACCACCTTAGGGTATCTACCACCCCCGACAAGAAACCCGTGGTATGATGGCGAGTGTGGGCAGAAAAAGGCAGCAACCGACGACCAAAGGCGCTGCAGAGGAAAACCAGGGCAGCGCAAGAAGAGTACCGAGCCAGAAGAAGGGAGGAGAAAAAACTACTGTGATAAAAGAAAAGAATCTTCGCAGCCTCCCAGCTCGAGGATATCGAGGAGTCTAGGGATAAGCATAAAACATGAGCCTTTTACAAGAAAGCCAAAGGCCTTGCAGGAGGCTTCGAAAAGGGCACCCAGGCTCTTCGAAACTGCAGGGGTAATCCTGTCACCAACCCGCAAGGAATAGTGGATATATTTAAGCAGCATTTCGAACAGCTGCTTAACGAGCATGACCAAGAGAGAGTGGTAGGGACCGAGGAAATCCCAACTCCAACCGCTGAAGTAGTCCTCCCACCCAGCATTGAAGAAGTCGGCACAGCTATTTAGAAGCTGAAGAATAACAAGGCCGCAGGCCCAGCTGGCTTGCCATCAGAGCTCTTCAAGGCTGGCGGCGATGTTCTGGTAGGGAGCATGCACCAGATCATCTGCAGAATTTGGAAAGACGAAAGCATGCCCGACGACTGGAATACCAGCTCTATTTGCCCCATCCACAAAAAGGCTATCCTACCTCTTGGAAGAACTATAGAGGTATATCCCTGCTCAATGTCGCATACAAGATCCTGTCCAGCGTATTTCTGAACATCTAAAGCCATTTTGCACCGCACTAATCGGCAGCTATCAGTGCATTCACGGCGATTGAAGAACAGGCGAAACGAGTTGGTCTTAAGGTCAATGAGGATAAGGCGAAGTACATGCTGTCAAGCAAAAACCAATCCGTCGCTCACCACCTGGGACAAAATATAACAATTGACAGCTGCAATTTCGAGGTAGTTAAGGAGTTTGTCTACCTCGGGGGAAACGTAAATTCCACAAATGACACCAGAGTGGAGATCCAGCATAGAATCGCCCTTGGCAATCGCTGCTACTTCGGCTTGTCTAAGCAACTGGGGTCAAAACTCCTCACTCGAAAGACCAAAGTCATGCTTTACAAAACGCTGCTACTGCCAGTCTTGCTGTACGGAGCCGAAAGCTGGACGATAAACAGGACAGTGGAGCTGATTTTGGGTTCTTTAGAGAGAAAAATTCTGCGCCGGTCCTGTCTATGAGGAAGGTGAATGGAGAAGAAGACACAACCGTGAACTCGACGAGCGGTACATAGATGTGGATGTAGTCCGGAAGGCAAAGATCCGTCGATTACACTGGCTCGGCCACATCGAGCGCATAGACATCAACGCTCCAGCTTATAGGTATAAAGATCAAGTAACCGCGGATGTAAGACATCTTGGTCTTGATAACTGGAGGCAGCGTGCCCGGGACCGTCAAGGATGGAAGATAGCTATAGCTCAGGCTCAGGTCCTCCATGGATCGCTGGCCTGATAAGTGAAGTAAGTTGTTCTGAAGGCACTGATACTCTTCCGCAGACTTGAAGTAGATCGTGCCTCTTGTTTTGACCAGGGACGGATGCTGGCCCGACAAAAAGCGAGTAAGAGCCTCTGCAGCCGAACATCTTGCTGCTCTGCTAGTCAGGTCCTAATTCCACCTCCTCGTGGTGCCATCTGGAAATTTCCTTACAAAGGAAATTACTGACGGAAGTGGCCGAATGGCGAGTATCCTGAGCCACCAAACAGGATTAGTGTCGGTTGGGCTTTGGTCTAGCAAGCCATAACCGTAAAACTACTGATTGCTCAGAAGCAAAAAACAACCTCGGATAGAAAAACGGAACGGACCTATGTTGACGACCCTATAATAAAACAAAAAACAAACAAGGACCTTCGGTTCTGTACGTGGAATATTAGATCCCTAAATAGACCACGTGCGGCCGAACAACTTGTGGACGCCCTAGACCGCTATAAAGCGGACATAACCGCCGTCCACGAAATGCTACGGAATGGACCGGGTAAAAAGCGAATGAAAAACTGCGACATATACTACGGCGACTGCTATAGGGAGAGAAGAGAGAGACTATTTGGATTTGGCGGATTTGTTGTGAGAGGTGGACTAAGACATAAAGTCCTAAGTTTCCAGTATGTGAGTGAACGCCCCATAACGATCCGCATCAAGGCAAATTTTGTAACATCAGCCTCATATGCGTCCATGCCCCCACGGAAGACAAGGATGCCTCCATCAATGATGATTTCTTTGATCTCCTAGACAGAACATATACGAAATGCCCCAGCTATGATACCAAAATCATACTAGGAGATTTTAACGCTAAGCTGGGTAAAGAAAGCATCTTTTAACGGGTCATCGGCAAACAGCCCTACATGACACCACATCCGATAACGGACACAGGCTGATCGACTTTGCCACGGGGCGAAATCTTCTTTTAGCCAGCACACGATTTCACCTCGATATACACAAGGCACCTGGCGGTCGCCAGATCAATCAGTCACCAACTAGATTGATCACATCGCGATTGCTTTCAGACACTCCTCCACTATTCTTGATGTTCGCACTTTCCGAGGAGCGAACATCGACTCAGATCACTATCTTGTAGTAGCCAAGATACGTCAACGATCGCCCGTGCCTCTGCCAACCGCGTCTCCCTTAAGCTCTCCGATACACCTCAATCCTCCACTCAGTCAGTAGACCAAACAAGCAAACAAGCCCTGAAGAGCACAGCAACGGAAGTGCTGGGCCTTAAAGCTCCACCACGACGAAACACCTTGTTCGTGAGCTCTACGAGCTTAAAAGAAGGGAGCAACATAAGCTTCTCAAGAGAAAAAAGAAAGAGCACGAGAAGCGGGCGATTGAAAACTCGGAGAGGTGCAGGCCCGACGGTCGAAGATTTTATCAACGGATAAAACGAATGTCTCAAGGCAATAAAGCCCGAACAGAGGCCTGTAAGGGCGAGAACGGACACCTAGTAGTAGAATTGCAGTTGATGCTAAGAATTTGGAAAAACCACTTCTGCAGACTGTACAACGGCGATGACGGCCAACATACTGCCGTCAGGCAGAATGATCCATTTCTTAACGACGAAGATCGCAGAGAATTTCGTCTCCCTGACCCCGACGAAGTTGAGATTGCCATGTCGAAACTCAAGTCGAATAAAGCTGCTAGCGCAGATGGACTGTCTGCTGAGCTCTTCAAAGCGGCTGGGGGTGAGCTGGTTAGGAGCATGCACCGGCTCATCTGTAAGATATGGCCCTATTCACAAAAAAGGAGACCCCTTGGACTGCGCCAACTACAGAGGAATAAGTCTCCCTAATGTCTCATACAAGATCTTCGCTGCCGTTTTGTGTGGACGCGTGAAGCCATTCGTAAATAAGTTGATACATAGGTCCTTATCAGTATGGCTTCAGGCCAGGGATGTCCACCATCGGTCAAATCTTCACACTGCGGCAGATCCTGGAGATAACCAATGAATTTCAAGTCGACACTCACCATCTATTCCTCGACTTTAAGGCCGCATACGACAGCGTACTTAGAGACGAGCTATACAACGCTATGTCTACCTTTGACATACCTGCTAAACTCGTCAGACTATGCAGGATGACTTTGGAGAACGCTCGCTGCTCCATCCGAATCGGTGAACACCTTACCGATAGTTTTGATGTCAAAAAAGGATTTAGGCAGGGCGATGCGCTGTCGTGTGATTCCTTCAACATCATATTGGAAATTATTGTGCAAAAATCACTGGCCAATACAAGAGGCACAATCTACTTCAAATCCTCGCAACTCCTTGCATACGCCGACGACATTGACATAATAGGTAGATCGCAGCGAGATGTCAGTGAGGCGTTTGCGAGTATTGAGATGGAGGCGGCAAAAATTGGTTTGGCAGTTAATGAGGGCAAGACTAAATATCTGCTGTCATCGAAAAAGGACATTTACCACCGACGTCTTGGACAGAACGTGCATATTGGCAGATATAAGTTCGAGGTAGTTAAGGACTTCATATACCTCGGCTCCGCGGTGACTTGGAACAACGACACCAGTTTCGAAATCAAGCGCAGAATTACTCTTGCCAACCGCTGCTTCTTTGGGCTCACGAGGCAACTGAGAAGTAGAGCCCTCTCTCGTACGACTAAGTGGACCTTATATAAGATCTTAATTATCCCGGTCCTGTTATACGGCGCAGAAACATGGACTTTATATTAAGCGACTAAAGCCTTGGTCGTTTCGAGAGAAAGATTCTGCGTGCGATTTTCAGTCCTATAAACACAGAGGGGGGTTGGAGGAGAAGATTCAATCACGAACTGTACGGGTTACACAGCGACATTAGTCTAGTCAGGCGTCTACGGATCCAACGCCTAAGATGGCTTTGCCATGTAGAGCGAATGGATACCACAGCTCCAGCCCGTAGAGTCTTTGAATCCAACCCCGAGGGACGAAGAAATAGAGGACGGTCGCATCTAAGGTGGCGCGCACAGGTGGAAAGGGACCTCAACCAACTGGGCGTGCGGCATTGGAAAAGACTAGCGAAAGATCGTGCTAGGTGGAGAGGCATGTTGGTTAAGGCCCAGGTTCACCCCGAACTGTAGTGCCCGTTGAGTAAGTAAGCATCCTGCACAACCTGACGAGTTTGACAGGTATATCAAAACATAACCTGGCTCTATGTAGCTCGTCCCTATAGAATGTCATAAGCGGCTTTAAAATCTACAGAAAGGTGCTGCGTGTCGACCTCAAATTAATGGGTCTTCCCCAAAAATTGTCGCAGTGTGAATATTTGGTCTATCGTGGATATCGCTATCTTAACCTCATCTAAGTTTAAGTGGACGGAACTCTCTATCTTCTTCGTCAAGTATGAATGGTATACAGTATACAGCTGTTATGCGTCGGCAGAAATAGTCTTAAAGTATTCTCAGCCTCCACTGTGATTCAACTTCGAGGTGTCCATTTTCATTCTGGTCATTTGGTCAAACTTTCGAACATCATTTCTGCGATAATGTCACTCCATCTCCTCGATTTCGCGTTTCTCGTGTTCCTTTTTTTCGTTTTGGAAAGCGCGTGTTCTTTCCTTCTTTTCGATAGAGAGCTGTTCTCGTTCGTCGATGCAACGTAGTCATGTAAGCATTCTGTTTTTCTGCATGTACCTTTTTGCGCTCGTCATCAAACGAGGACAGACACAAAATGTTGTCAGAAATTGATGAAGCCGTAGCGAGACTGCTTGCTTTAAATGAAATGATCAATCCCCCTGGAAAAAATTCGGATGTCAGCGAGCTATACAGACGACGGAACAAGTTCCTTGCACTTCGACATCCATTGGTTTTGGTTTTTTTTTTTTTTTTTAGAGACTCGCGCAGGTTCAAGAGTTTTTCATATTCTCTTATGATGTGTTGACACACACAACCTGAACGGAGTGCAGTGGTTGGGGTCGTTGATGTTCGTTCACTACTCTCAGGGGTGGTTGTCCTAGGCCTAGATAGGACGAGAGCCGACCAAATTCCGCGTTGGTTATAGTCCGTAGTAATTCGTTCAAGCACTTTAGTATTGCATACGCAGAGGATGAATTTCGGATGACCATATACTGTGAGTGTTATGCCTGCAGGCAGTAGGTCTGGTCACTTTCCATTCATAACTGCGTTGCATACTTTTTATCATCCGTATAGGAATTACTTTTACTTGGCTATGAAGCAAATTTGAACTATAGACTTTCCGATCGGCGGTCGATGATGTTAACCACTGCACCACGGCCACCCCGTTCTTCAAATGAAACATTAGCTAAGACTACACTAACATCAAAGGAGGCAGGCGCAATAGATCTGCAAAGGTCGCAGTTCCGTATTGCTGATAGTAGCACTAGCCCCATATGTAAAAAAAGCCGCGCAGAGTCTCGTCCCGACTCTGACGACCCTATCCTAAATTAGGATTGAGAGCACGTTTCAAAATTTTTTAAGTTCCGTAGAGTTCAACGCAAAGAAATTGTAGATAAAATTTTCTCTTCGATCCGAGCTCGTATGTCGTGTTGGTCGATCACGAGAGTCTGCTAGCGTTTATATAAAATTTTCTCTTCGATCCGAGCTCGTATGTCGTGTTGGTCGATCACGAGAGTCTGCTAGCGTTTACATAAAATGTTCTCTTCGATCCGAGCTCGTATGTCGTGATGGTCGATCACGAGAGTCTGCTAGCGTTTATATAACATTTTCTCTTCGATCCGAGCTCGTATGTCGTGTTGGTCGATCACGAGAGTCTGCTAGCGTTTATATAAAATTTTCTCTTCGATTCGAACTCGTATGTCGTGTTGGTCGATCACGAGAGTCCACTAGCGTTTATACAAAATAAAATTTCTCTCTTCGATCCGAGCTCGTATGTCGTGTTGGTCGATTACGAGAGTCCACTTGATATATTTTTCTAACCAAAATTTTATTTCTGTATGCTACATGTCGTGTCGCGAAAACATGTCGATCGCAAAATTTTTGAAACGTGCTCTCAATCCTAATTTAGGATAGAAACATCAAAGGAGAAAATTTCCGATCATACATTGACAAAAACCAAAAAAAAACGGCCAAGTGCGAGTCGGACTCGCGCACGAAGGGTTCCGTACCGTCTGTATATACGTAAAAATATGAAGGAGACTATGTATGCATGTTACCTCATCAGTCATCACATTAAATCACATTTTTTGTATGATGACAGATCTTGGTTGCAGGAAGGTTATCGGCATATTTCTTTGATATCACCATTGAATTCAAATCAATTATCTTACTTGACAGCAACGATGTGAAAAGGTGAATAACAAGAAATATAGGCAAAAGGTATGCAGCTAGGATTAATTCATCAAAGACACAAATATATTGTCGACTAACCTTAGTTCAGTATGTGACCAAGGGGATTTTTTTGGATGAAAATCATGTCTGTTGTATGGGAGCCCCCCTTAAATACTAATTTTGTTCTGTTTTTAGTATTTGTCGTGGTAGCGGCAACAGAAATACATCATCTGTGAAAATTTCAACTGTCTAACTATCACGGTTCATGAGATACAGCCTGGTGACAGACGGACGGACGGACGGACAGCGAAGTCTTAGTAATAGGGTTCCGTTTTACCTATGGGTACGGAACCCTAAAAATAATTTCGATCCATTAGATGATTCCTTTCGTTCTGCAACCGTTTCATTTTCAGAAAATATTTTTGAAAATGAAGCCGGAGATTCACAAAAAGAAACATTGTCTGGACCAATTAAGGCCGGCAGCTCCCGTGAATTGTTGTCCTTAACCATGATGTTGGGGAAGTAACTACAAATACAAGAAAATGTACATATGAAGTAAAGGGTCCATTGCAAAAAATTGCAATCCATTTAAAAGAAAATGTCTGATATTAAAAAAGCTCTTTTACTTCGAAGAAAAAAAAATAAAACTGTATGAGCTACAAATGGAGCGAGATGAAAAACAAAGAATAGAAGAGAATAAACTAAAAATTATGGATTTAGAAATTGATAAGAGACAACTTGACATTGATCGCGTTTAACATGGCAAACGCCAGCTTCGATCTCTGTCCCTGCTCAATCCAAGTTGACATACAGCCTCCACGTGGCCCACCCTGGCACCGCCAGTTAGTGAACCAATGTGTGCAGCGACCCAACCCCTTGTTCCTGAGGAAAGAAGAACCTGGCCCACCAGGTTGGGGGTTGTGCTTAGAGGTAACATCTCTATCACGTAAAAACCTACTTGTTCCGAAACAACAACAAGCCTCGGGTACGGACGGATACAAAGCTGACCTTAACAGACCCGGTGCAGGCGATCAATTGGAGCAAGCCCTCAACTGCTATAAAGCAGATATAACCGCACTCCAAGAAGTGCGATGGGATGGACCAGGCAAAAGACGGATGAAAAACTGCGACATCTACTACGGGAACTGCTAAAAGGAAAACAAACAGCGCCTATTCGGGTGCGGATTCGTTATTCGAGGAAGACTCCGACAAAAAGTCTTAAGCTTCCGGGATGTAAGCGAACGCCTCAAAACAATGCAAAACTGGGCAAAGAGGACATATTTGAGTCGATCATAGGAAAGCATAGACTCCATAAGACCACATCCGACAACGGACTTAGACTAATCTATTTCCTGACGGGGCGTAACCTCCTTGTAGCATGCACACGATTCCACCATCTCAACAACCACAAGGGCACCTGGCGGTCTTTTGATCAATCGACCACCAACCAGATTGATCACATTGCGATCGATGCCAGACACTCCTCCAGTATTCTCGATGTACGAACCTTCCGAGGGGCCAACATCGACTCGGATCACTACCTTGTTGTAGCCAAGGTAGGAATGAGGATATCAAGAATGCTTAGGAGTCGAGTAGGACAACGTAAGTTTGACGTCGGAAAGCTACCATTGCATGAGACTGCCAGAATCTTTGCCGATCGTGTCTCCTCCAAGTTCCCTCAAAATCCGCCCACAGCAGCACAAACAATAGAGCAGGAATGGGCACATTGCCAGAGCGCCGTCAGAGACGCTGCCTCAGAGGTGCTGGGTTTCAAACCGCCACCACCTAGAATACCCTGATTCGATGAACAATGCGGACAAGCCATAAAGCCACGCTGCAACGACGGACGAGAGCTGCTCGCGAAATCTATGAGCAGAAGAGAAGAGAGGAACACACGCTTTTCAGAAGAAAGAAGAGAGAGCACGGAAAGCATGAGATCGAGGAGATGGAGAAATGCTTCCGCTAGAATGAGGCCTGGTTTTACAATAAAGTAAAACGAACATGGCATGGCTACAAAGCCAGAGCGGCGGCCTACAGGGATGAAATTGGAGAACTGGCAGTAAAGTCACAGTCGATGCTGAGGAATTGGAAAGACCACTTCTGCAGACTGTATAACGGCAATGACAGACAAGATACCGCTGTCAGGCAGAACGATCCGTTCGTAATGGACGACGATGTAAGAGAATTCCGTTCAGTCGACCTAGACGAAGTCAAAATAGCGATATCGAGACTTAAGTCTAATAAAGCTCCGGCTGCAGACGGCCTGTCTGCTGATCTTCTTAAGGCGGCTGGAGAGGAGCTCGTAGGGTGCATACACCATCTCATTTGCAAGGTATGGTCGGAGGAAAGCATGCCCGACGAACGGAATCTCAGCATCGCTTGCCCGGTCCATAAGAAAGGAGACCCCTTTAACTGCGCCAACTATAGGGGAATAAGTCTCTTAACATCGCATATAAGATCCTCTCTGCCGTATTGTGTTAACGCCTGAAACCGTTTGTGGATAATCTGATCGGCTATTATCAGTGTGGTTTCAGGCCAGGTAAGTCCACAATAGATAGAATATTTACGCTACGGCAGACCTTGGAGAAGATCGGATTTTCGTTGACTTCAAGGCCGAGGATTACAGCGTGTATAGAAATGAGCTATACAACGCCATGTCTAGTTTTAACAGCCCTGCCAAACTCTTGGATTTAGGCAAGGTGACGCGCTGTCATGCAACTTTTTCAACATAGTGCTTGAAAAGATCGTGCAAGAGTCACTGGTCAACATAAGAGGTACGATTTATTTCAAGTCTACGCAATTGCTTGCGTACGCCGACGACATTGACGTGATTGGACGGACACAGCGAGACGTCAATGGACCTTTGTAAGCATTGAGGTAGAAGCGCCTATGATGGATCTCAAGGTTAATGAGGGTAAAACCAAATATCTGCTTTCATCTAAAAGAGACGGACAACACCGACGTATTGGCCAGAACGTAACCATGGGCGGATGTAACTTTGAAGTGGTCAAGGAATTCGTCTACCTTGGCTCACTGATAACCAGCGACAACAACACCAGCGCTGAGATAAAACGCAGAATCACTCTTACACACTGCTGTTTCTTTGGGCTCAAGAGGCAATTGAGAAGTAGAGCCGTCCCTCGGAAAACCAAGGTGACACTATATAAGACCTTAATCATCCCAGTCCTCCTTTACGGCGCAGAGGCTTGGACCTCAACAAAAGCGGATGAAGATGCCTTTGGTCGTTTCGAGAGGAAAATTCGGCGCACTATCTACGGTCCCGTTTGTTCAAACGGTGTATGGAGGAGAAGATATAACGAAGAACTGTACGGGTTGTACAGCGATATCGACCTGGTACGACGTCTACGGATACAGCGTCTAAGGTGGCTAGGCTATGTAGAGCGAATGGAAAATACAGCTCCGACCCGAAGAGTCTTCGACTCCACCCCGGAAGGAAGGCGCGGCAGAGGACGGCCGCATCCACGGTGGCGCACGCAAGTGGAAGGGAACCTTAAGCAACGGGGCGTGCGGCGCTGGAAACAGCTGGACAAAGAGCGTGCCAGCTGGAGACTTTTGTTGGTTGAGCTCCAGGTTCACCACGGACTGTAGCGCCACCTAAGTAAATAAGTAAGTGACTTGACTTTGAACAACAGAAATAGAATATTAAGATGGAAAAAGAAAAAGATAGCCCAAATTAAATATTTGATACTACATATGTATTTGATATTAATATGTAGATGTAATTTAACGAGAGAACCGTGGCGCAGTGGGTAGTATGTTGGCCTCTGACGCCGATGACTCGGGATCGAATCCCGACACAGCCATGTCATCGAACGTGTTTTTCACGGTGTTTCTCCTCAGCGGGGTTCTGACAAAGCCCCCTGTAGTAAAATTGTCATGAAAAGCTTCTCGAAATTCGCCGTTCGGAACCGGCAATAAAACTGTAGGTCCCTTTCACCTATGTGAAAATGAAATCACACACAACAAGGGTGATTGAGAGAAGCTCGGCTCAGGTTCTTCATGGACTGTAACGCCAACATACATACATACATACAATTTAACATATAATTATAATATGTATTTCTAAATAAAGTATGTAATTGATATTGAGTTACAAAGATCATTTCGTATATTTACAGCAACTTCATCATGAATGCAACTATCATTTGCCTCTATGTGAGAATCTGATGAATTTTCAAAATCATTTTGAATAATTCGTAGTTCTGATTTGTGGTACAGACAAATGTTATGCGAAGCTGCACAAACATTTAATATTTTGGTAGCCCTCTGAGGAGTATAATGCAATTGCCTTGCACCAAGGAGACACCTGAATCGATTTTTAGGGTTCCGTACCCAAAGGTAAAACGGAACCCTATTACTAAGACTTAGCTGTTCGTCCGTCCGTCCGTCTGTCACCAAGCTGTACCTCAGTAACCGTGATAGTTAGATAGTTGAAATTTTCACAGATGATGTATTTCTGTTGCCGCTTCCACGATAAATACTAAAAACAGAACAAACCAGAATGGGGGTGGCCGTGGTGCAGTGGTTAACATCATCGACCGCCGAGCGGAAGGTCTATGGTTCAAATTCGCTTCATAGCCAAGAAAAAGTAATTCCTATACGGACAAAAAGTATGGAACGCAGTTGTGAATGGAAAGTGACCAGGCGTACTGCTGCAGGCATAACACTCACAGTATATGGTCAACCGAAATTCATCCTCTGCGTATGCAATACTAAAAAGTGTTTGAACGAATTACTACGGACTATAACCAACGCGGAATTTGGTCGGCTCTCGTCCTATCTCGGTCTAGGACAACCACCCCTGGGAGTAGTGAACGAACGTCAACGACCCCATCCACTGCACTCCGTTCAGGTTGTGTGTGTCAACACATCATAACAGAATATAAAAACTCTTGAACCTGAGCGAGTCTCTAAAAAAAAATTATGTTTAAGGGGGGCTCCCATACAACAGACATGATGTTCATCCAAAAAATCTCCTTGGTCAAATACTGAACTAAGGTTAGTCGACAATATCCCACAACCAGTAGCAAACTTCCCAGTTTTGATCTCTCTTGTGTCTTTGATGAATAAATCCTTGCTGCAAACCTTTTTCCCATATTTCCCATTAATGTTATTCACCTTTTCACATCGTTGCTGTCAAGTAAGATAATTAATTTGAATTCAATGGACACTTTGATGATCAACTATACATACATATCTCATCGTGAAGATTTTTGATTATCAAAGTAATATGCCTATAACCTGCCTGCAACCAAGATCTGTCATCATACAAAAAATGTGAATTAATGTGATGACTGATGAGGGAACATACATAGTCTCTTTCATATTTATATATACAGATGGTAGGGAACCCTTCGTGCGCGAGTCCGACTCGCACTTGGTCGGTTTTTTTAAAACACCGATAGTTGTCTCTATGATGTTACGTGCTTTTGAATGCATTGTATTATACCGTGATTGTGTGCTATTATCCGCTGCTGACCTATATGGAGTCATTAGAAAAGGTCCAAGAGGATGTCTAGCATCTCCTGACAACTCAAAGTTAATAAAGATTATTCATATTCAACCAACATGCCCCTCCAACTAGCGCTATCTTTTGCTAGCCTTTTCCATTGTCACACACCCAGTTGGCTGAGGTCCCCTTCCACCTGTGTGCGCCATATTAAGTACGGCCGTCCTCTGCTTCTTCGTCCCTCGGGGTTGGATTCAAAGACTCTCCAGGCTGGAGCTGTGGTGTCCATTCGCTCTATATGGCCCAGCCATTTAAGGCGTTGAATCCGTAGACGCCTGACTAGACTCATGTCGCTGTACAGCCCGTAAAGTTCGTGATTGAATCTTTTCCTCCATTCGCTCCTCATCCGCTTTTGATAGTGTCCGTGTTTTTGTGCCGTACAACAGGACTGGGATGATAAAGGTCTTATATAGAGTCAACTTTGTCGTTCGGGAGAGAGCTCTATTACTCAATGGCCTCCTAAGCCCAAAGAAACAGCAATTGGCAAGGGCGATTCTGCGATTGATTTCGGAACTGATGTCGTTCTTCCAGGTCACTGCGGAACCAAGGTAGGCGAAGTCCTTAACTACCTCGAACTTAAATCTGCCAATACAAACATTCTGGCCAAGACGTCGGTGGTGAGCGTCCTTTTTTGATGACAGCATATATTTAGTTTTGCCCTCGTTTACCGCCAAACCAACTTTCACCGCCTCCATCTCAATACTCGCAAACGCCTCATTGACATCTTGCTGTGATCTACCAATTGTGTCAATATCGTCGGCGTATGCAAGGAGTTGGGAGGATTTGAAATAGATTGTGCCTCTTGTACCGGCCAGTGATTTTTGCACAATCATTTCCACTACGATGTTGAAGAAATCAAACGACAGCGCATCGCCCTGCCTAAATCCTTTTTTGATATCAAAACTATCGGTAAGCTGTTCAACGATTCGGATGGAGCAGCGAGCATTGTCCAAAGTCATCCTGCACAGTCTGACGAGCTTAGCAGGTATGTCAAAGGTAGACATAGCGTTGTATAGCTCGCCTCTAATTACGCTGTCGTATGTGGCTTTGAAGTCGACAAATATATGGGTGGTGAGTTTCGACTTGGAATTCGTTGGTTTTTTCCAGGATCTGCCGTTGTGTCAAGATTTGGTCGATGGTGGACTTCCCTGGCCTGAATCCGCACTGATAAGGCTTATTTACAAAAGGCTTCAGGCGTTCACACAAAACGGCAGAGAGGATTTTGTAGGCGATGTTAAGGAGACATATACCTCTGTAGTTGGCGGAATTAGAAGGGTTTCCTTTCTTGTGGATCGGGCATACGATGCTGAGACTTCATTTCTCGGGCATGCTTTCCCCTGACTATATCTTACAGATGAGCTGGTGCATGCTCCTAACCAGGTCATCCCCAGCTGCCTTGAAGAGCTCAGCAGAAAGTCCGACTGCGCCAGCAGATTTATTCGACTTGAGCTTCGATATGGCAACCCTAACTTCGTCGAGGTCAGGGGGACAGAATTCTTTGCGGTCTTCGTCGATAAGAAATGGATCATTCTGCCTGACAGCGGTATATTGACTAACATCGCCGTTATACAGTCTGCAGAAGTGGTTTTTTCATATTCTCAGCATCGACTGCGATTCTACTACCAGGTGTCCGTTCCCATCCCTGCAGGCTTCCGTTCTGGCTTTATAACCTTGGCATGCTCGCTTTATCTGTTGATAAAACTTTTGAACGTCACGCCTGCAGTAACACTTCTCCAAATCCTCAATCGCGCTCTTCTTGTGCTCTTTCTTCTTTCTTCTGAGAAGCTTATGCTCCTCCCTTCTTTTTAACTCGTAAGGCTCACGAGCTGCTCTTGTTCTTTTATGCAGCGAGGCCTTATATGCATCCTGCTTCGCTGTGTGTATCCTCCTGCACTCGTCATCGAACCAGGTGTTTCTTCGTGGTGGAGCCTTGAAACCCAAGACTTCGGATGCAGAGCTTTTCAGGTCTTGTTTGCAAAGGCTCCACTGCTCTTCTTTTGATAGCGTGGAGTATTGAGGTGTAGCTTAAGGGAGACGCGATAGGTAAAAGCACGAGCGGTTTCTGGCGATAGTAACTTTCCGACGTCATAACCTTGTATTCTTACTCTACTCCGCTGCGTTCGTGATATCCGTAAGCGCATCTTGGCTACTACAAGATAGTGGTCCGAGGATTTTTTGCATTAGTCCACCTCGAACAACAAATCCGCAACCGTACAATCGTTGTCCTCTCTCCATATAGCAGTTGCCGTAGTAAATATCGCAGTTTTTCATCCGCACCGTGACGCAGTGGGTAGTGTGTTGGCCTCTGATGCCGATGACACGGGATCGAATCCCGACACAGCCATGTCATCGAACGTGTTTTTCACGGTGTTTCTCCTCAGCGGGGTTCTGACAAAACCCCCTGTAGTAAAATTGTCATGAAAAGCTTCTCGAAATTCGCCGTTCGGAACCGGCAATAAACTGTAGGTCCCTTTCACCTATGGGAAAATGAAATCACACACAACATGGGTGAATGAGAGGAGCTCGGCTTAGGTCCTTCATGGACTGTAACGCCAACATACATACATTTATACCCGGTCCATTCCATCGCATTTCCTGGATGGCGGTTATGTCCGCTTTATAGCGGTCTAGAGAGTCGGCGAGTTGTTCGGCTGCACGTGGCCTGTTTAGGAACCTAACATTCCACGTACAGAGCCGAAGATCATTGTCCTTTTTTCGTTTTTTGCAAGGATCGTCAACATTAATCCGGTAATACCTCTTTACTGAGTTTAAAGTAGGTATATTTTTAATCTTTAAAGAGTCGATGGTTTATTTTAAATATTCACATTTTTCTTTACACTCATACTTAGCATCTGGTAAATCCAACGGGTTGCAGCTTGACCTAATACTTCTTCTCATTCGTATAAGTTCTTTTTTATTGGACTCCTGTCCATCGTCATTACTATTACCCAATGCTATGAATATTGCTACACTGTCCATATTTTCTTTTGATTTAACACGCACTTATCTAATTTAAAGGTTGAAACTAGAATTTCAAAATATTGCAACAGAACAATTCAGATTTCCGAACTGACAGTCAGCTGTAGTTGTGGAATCTATGTGGAAAATAAATGACATGAGAGTCAAGTCGTTTAAGTTTCATAATGCCGACACTAAAGCAACTGCAAAATGAAGTGACTTTCAAAATGATATGAGTTGAACGACTCTCGTAATAGGCATGAATGTCTCCGTTGCTGTTCTATGGTTCTATGGTCAAATTTTTTTGATCCTACTCGGCTCCGCAGTTTACCAATAAATACATCTGAGTGCCCTAACAAAGAGCGGCAGACAAGAATAAAAGAAATCAGATGAAGCTGTTGTCCTTAAATAGCTTCATATCCTACCCAATGTACCCAACGTACTATTGTAACCGAGGTCCTCGCCATCAATTTATTGTAGTCTGCGAAAACGTCTATCAAAAGTAAACTAGTGACTAGGTGTGGCAAATAAGGTCCGGGAATTTAGTCATAACTCGGAAATTGGCAACACTGCGTCGTTCATCAACATCTGTCTGGAAAGGGCTGCCCTTTCTTACAGTTTTCATGGCGGAAGTGGACGACATGTTTTATTTGTGTTGTGCGTATTTTTCGAAAAAAAAAATATCAACCTGGACGATGATTATTTTCAACAAGACGGTGCAATTTGGCACCTTGCCTATGTAAATATCTACGAAATGCAAGAGATTTTTTTCGAAAATCGGTAACTTCGCGTCGCAGAAATGTGAATTAGCCTCCACTACTTCAATTCATTTTATGAGTATTTTTAAAAAGCAAATCGTACATTGATAGGCCAAGCATCATTCAAGACCTAGCGACCAACATCACAGCCGAGATAAATAGATAAATGCAATAGAAATGTTCCTACTGAAAGATGGTATTAAAACAACGACCATCGAATTGACGCCTGTAAAACCAGCCGGATGGCAAAGGACTAACAAGGGCCTCGTAGTGGTAGCATCTATCCGACGGATGCTGGCCTGCTGAAAAGCGAGAAGAGCCACCGCAGACGAACACCCTGCGACACTGTTAAAAAGTCCCATAACCACGTCCTCGTGGTGCCATCTGGGGATTTCCAACAAACAGGTTTAGGAGGTTGGTTAAGGCGTAAAAAAAAAAAAAAATAACTCAGAGACACGTTGACGATCCCCGCAAACTTTTAAGAGGGCAAGAGTATCGGTTCTGCACCTAGAATGTTAGGTCTCTTAACAGACCAGGTGCGGTCGAACATTTAGAAAAAGTCCCAAGTTGTTATAAAGCAGACATTACCGTTCTCCAAGAAGAGCGATGGGATGTATGGATGTACGTTGGCGTTACAGCCCATGAAGGACCAGAGCGAAGCTTCTCTCAATCACCCATGTTGTGTGTGATTTATTTTTTCACACAGGTGGAAGGGACCTACAGTTTAATGCCGATTCTGAACGGCGTGAGTCGATAAGCTTTCTCAAGGCAAGTATACTACAGGGAGTTTTGCCAGTACCCCGCCGAAGAAGGACGCCGCGAAATAAACGTTCGATGGCGTTAGTGTTATCAGGATACGAACTCGCTCATCGTGCGTCAGAGTCCAACACACTAACCACGGCGCCCTCGATGGGATGAACTGGATAAAACAAGATGAAAACTATGATATGTACATATGTATGTACATATACATACATACTACGAATGAGGATTTTTTACTCGAGATGAACTTGGGCAAAAAGTCCTAAGCTTTGGGCATGTGAGCGAACGCCTCATAACAATCCGCATCAAAGCTATCTTCGGGAACATCAGCTTAACATGCGTTCACGCCCCCACACAAGAAAAAAAAAAAAAAGACAGAGCCAAAGATGTCTTCTATGACTTCCTATTACAAAAGGATTGTTGTAGAACATTTCAACGCGAAACTGGGTAAAGAGAGCATATTTGAACGAGTTATAGGAAAGCACGGTCTACACGACACCATGTCCGAAAACCGATTCAGTCTAATAGCCTTTTTGAGGGGGCATACACTCCTAGTAGCTAGTAAACGATTCCCACATCTCAATATCCATAAGAGGACCTGGCGGTCTTCTGATCAATTATCTGTTAATCAAATCGATCATATTGCAATCGACGCCTATTACTCCTCCAGTATCGTGGATGTCCAAACCTTCCGAAGAGCCAATGTTGACTCGGATCATTACCCGCAGATATCGCGAACTCTGTGGAGTCGAGTAGGACCAGCAAGATTTGACGTCGGGAAGATGCAATCGCAAGAGATTGCCAGGATCTTCGCCTGTCGTGATTTCAACTGACTCGGTTTGTTAACGTACTCTTTTTGTTTATGTTTGGTTTCACGGTTTGTTTACATCACATTCGTTTTGGTTTTAAGTGCACGTGATTTTGAGTGTCACTGCTAAGCAAAGCAGTAAAATAAAGTAATATATGAGGTGACCCCTATAAAACCTTAATCTTCCCGGTCCTCCTCTACGACGCATAGGCTTGGACCTTATCAAAAATGGATGGCCCTTGGCCGTTTCGAGAGGAAAATTCTGCGTACAATCTTCGGTCCCGTTCGTATTGAGGGAGTGTGGAGGAGAAGTTTCAACCAAGAACTGTACAGCGACAAGGGCCTAGTACGACGTCTACGTCTATGTAGAGAATGGACAGCTCCAGCCCGTAGAGTCTTCGACTCCGATCTCGAGAGACGACGTTGCAGAGGACGGCCGCGTCTGAGGTGGCGCACACAGGTGGAAAGGGACCTCAACTAACTGGGCGTGGGACACTGGAAACAGCTAGCAAAGGTTCGTGCTAGCTGGAAAGCTTTTTGGTTGGGGCTAAGGTTCAACCCAATACGAGATGTGGCAATGAATTTCCGGGAATCCGTAAACACAATAGTCCCCCTATAGCTATCTACATTCAACGATTCCACCCTTGTTTAGGCGATTCGATGCAACCTTGATAATCCACCGAAGTTAACTCCTTTAGGATCATAGTTAAAGTCCCTTTGTCCATCTCTATACCGCCATGATGAGTGTCCTTAAGATAAGACTTCATCTTGGGGAATAAAAAAAGTCTCAGGGACCAATATCGGGAATATAGGGTGGATGCGGCAACGTTGGAATGTTTTTTGTTTTCACTAAAAACTCTTTCCGGGCCATTGTTGTGGTTCAAGATAAAGCCTTTCGTGGTGGGTTCGGGTCGCACAAGCCCTTGCAGGACGTCGAAATAGAACTGTCTAGTCACTGGCTGGTCGTAGGGTCATATTCACGATGCCGCGGTACGAATGGTGACGTAAGTTCCTTCACGTGAATCGCCTTCTACTGATCCACGGGCCTTCGTGAACCGCTTTGCTAATTCAAACACACGTGTTTTCGGTCACACGTCGTATTTTCAATGGTTCCAATAATGAAGAAAAGATGTAAGGTGGACTCTAGTATTTTCAATCATATTGATATTCTTTAAACGCACAGAAACTACATAAATTAAAGACAAAGAAACATATTTTGCCCTGTTAAGGAGATGAATATTTTTACTTTATTGGCTTGGTAGCGCTATCACTCATATTTTGTTGGCAGCCAAAATTGGAACAGGCTGAAGTCCTCTAAGAACATTCAGCCAACTCTTGTGTAGTGTCACGCTCCTAGTTCCCCTTGACTGCAAAAATCTATAGTTATTCTCAAGACGAGAACCATGAAGATCAGTAAGAGCGTGGAAAGCGGCCATTTGTTGATGTGTGATTGTTATCGGATTAGCAAATACTATCCAAGTTACTGCTTGTGAACACGGTGGTGTTGTCAGCGAACCTAGAACAGGTCCATCATAGTTCTTATTCTTCTCAAAGCTATGTACAAGTCAAGGGGACAATTACCTTGGTATGTATAATATTCATCTCTATCCAAGCTACCGAGCAACGGGCTTAAACTGAATCCTTTGATTTCTGCTTTATTCTGGTACCCAACGATCGAATCCAGTGAATCAACGACACGCTGCAGTCCGCTAAACTCATTCACATCATCCTTGAAATTAATGAAACCCATTCAGTTACGGAAAGTTATATCGAATTTTAAATTTATACCATCGCGTTGTAGATCACCGACAGGACAGCCAGGCCGTTTTCGTATTCACGGGCTTCTTCCACGCTTTTGAATTTTTCATTTCTATGGACGATGTGCATTTCCATGGAGAACCGTTGACTATCAATCACGTGTTCGGAGCCATGTGAATCTTTGGAGCCCCAATGGAAGTGAACGCTATCGGCTATAAAATATCCTTGTGGTAGAGGACCACCAGACACTCGAGGCTTGTATGCATCGTATATATTTGTGAGCGACGGGATATATATGGTCGGTGTTGGAAGAGCAATGTTTGCTGTGCGTCCATTGTTCTGAATAGTCGCTGGCGCGGAGAATACATTTTCATAATGTAGAAAAGATAGCGTAGTGAGATCATACGTGACTGAAGACTGTAATTTAAATATCAAAAAAAAAAAAAAAAAAAAAACAAGAAAATCATTTAAAATTCAAACCGCTTGTGGGCAGATACTTAGGGACTTAGCTTCTATACGTGTACATCAATAAACCCTTATCTGGTAGCAACTATTCCTATTTTGTTTTATTTTTCGCAGATAAGTTTGAAATAGAGTGAATTACCTACCTAGAGCGTAAGAAGAGTTTCTTAGTTTGTTGATACATACCTGATGAAACATTGACCGCATTGACGACATTTATCAAATCTGAAGGCATGCTATAACGTTACCAATTCTTATCAATTGGAAATTGGATAGTCATTTGCATGGCAAAATATAGACAAAAGTGTTGTTTTCGTAATATCAAAACCCACAACAGATTGATGTTGAAAAAGGGATTGTAAATGTTGAATATGTTGATAAAGTTTTCGATAAGTTAGACGATTATATAAGGATAACTGGGATACGTACATATGTAGATATTAAAACCAGAAATTAAATGCCTAATTCGATATTTAAAAAGCATCAAGTTTTTGTTTTGGTCTTAGGATGTAAAGACTTTAAACAGAGTCAATATCTGTGAACCACCACTATCTTGTGGCAGCCAGGTTGCGACTACGAATATGCCTGGGCAAGAAAAATCGAGTAACTCCAGCGGCATACAACGTCGCAATGCTACAATAGCAAGAGGCCGCCAGAGTCTATGTCAATCGCTTCTCCCTCAAGCTCTCGGAAAACCCTCCAACACCTGCTCAGACCGTACAACACCAATGGACCCGTTGTCTACAAGCCTTAGTAAGTGCTACTTCTGAGGTACTGGATTTAAAACCGCCATCAACAAGAAACCCATGGTTTGACGACGAGTGTAGGAGGGCACACGCAGCAAAGCAGCAAGCCTATCAAGAGGCGCTGCATAGAAAGACGGGAGCTGCTCGTGAGCATTATGAGCAAAAGAGGAGGGAGGATCATAAGCTTCTCGAAACAAAAAAGAAAGAGAGCATGAGAAGCTCGCGATCATAGAGATGGAGAGATGCTATAGCAGGAATGACGATCGGAGGTTTTATCAACGAATAAAACAAACATGTCAGGGATATAAGACCAGAACGGACGCCTACAGGGACGAAAATGGAAACCTAGTAGTGGATTCACAGTCTGTACTAAGAATCTGGAAAGACTACTTCTGCAGACTGTATAACGGCGATGACGAAACAGATCCCGATGTCAGGCAGAGTAACCCTTTCACAGCGGATAATGATAACAGAGAATTCCGTCCCCCTGACCTGGACGAAGTTAGGAATGCTTTTTCTAAGCTTAAGTCCAACAGAGCTGCTGGAGTAGACGGACTACCTGCCGAGCTCTTTCAGGCAGCTGGAGATAACCTGGTTGTGAGTATGCACCAGCTCATCTGTAAGATATGGTCATAGGAATGCATGCCCGATGAATGGAATCTTAGTATCGTTTGTCCGATCCACAAGAAAGGAGACCCCTTTGTCTGCGCCAACTACAGAGGTATAAGTCTTCTGAACATCGCTTATAAAATCTTCTCTGCTGTTCTGCGTGAACGCCTGAAACTAACTATAGATCAATTATTCACACTGCGGCAGATCCTGGAAAAAACAAACGAGTTCCAGATCGACACCCACCACTTGTTTGTTGACGTTAAGGCTGCATACGATAGTATAAATAGACACGAGCTATACAACGCCATGTCTAGTTTTGACATCCCTGCCAAGCTCGTCAGATTGTGCAGAACGACATTGGAGAACTCTCGCTGCTCCATGAGGGTCGGAGGCGACCTAACCGATACCTTTTATGTCAAAAAAGGTTTTAGACAGGGCGACACGCTACCGTGTGACTTTTTCAACATCGTCCTTGAAAGGATCGTGCAAAACTCACTGGTCAATACGAGGGGCCCCATCTTTTTCAAGTCCATCTTTTGGAAATAAATCTTAGCTTTTGGCTTGTGAGCAGGCACATATCACCGTTCTTTCATCAACATTGTAGAAATATGTGTCCTACACCACAATATAATCAAAAATGGACTCAATTAAGTGTTAACCATATCAATTAAATCGCGATGCCCGACACTCATTCAGCATTCTTGTTGATCTGCCCCTTTAAGGGACCATCATCCATTCCGATCATTGGTTTATAAAAGACAAGATGGGATAAGGGACATAGAAAAGATGTGAGGAGCATGCGTATAAACAACGTAAGTAGATTTGACCAAGAGTAAACCTAGAGCGGAAAACTGTCTGACTATCTGATAAACTATTAAATGGAATTTGAGAATACATATTTGTTTAGTAATATGCACAAATACGTTTGGAATATATTGTTCGATTTTAAAGCCGCATATTACAATGTCGTAAATGTCGTCAGGTTAACCGGGATGACTCCGATTGTCGACCAAAATGTGGTGACATAGACTTATTGGGTGGAACACAGTGGGACGTCAATGAGGTGGCTAGAGTGGGTCTAGGAATAAGTGAGGGCAAGGTTCGTTACACATCATAATTATCCTTCTTAAGGATTTCGTTTATTTTGAGTTATTAGTGACTATATCAAAACGACAACTAAGATCAGATGCAGAGCTTTTTTCTATAACCACTGCTACTCAAGGGCCAGTTAAGAAATAGAGCCATTCATTTCTCTATAAAATTCGAATCATACGATTCTTCCTTTACGATGGCCAAATGAACATAACGTTTCGAGCAATTGTATTGGCGGAAAATTGGAGAGAAGTCATAGTTTATGTTATACATATATAGTCTTTTAGAAGTTGTACGGGCTAGTGATATTTTGGTTGATGTGCAAGTTTAGATGAATACAAAGATTTGTCAAGAAATGGGTGCATAGCCTAGTTGAGTAAAATGTTCAATTTTTGAGACATAAAAGATAGTGACTTCTGTTCCATACACAGTGCTATTTTTTTCTACGTTTATAAAGAGACTATTTTCCCATAGGTGAAAGGGACCTATAGTTTATTGCCGGTTCCGAACGGCGAATTTCGAGAAGCTTTTCATGGCAATTTTACTACAGAGGTTTTCGTCAGAGCCCCGCTGAGGAGAAACACCGTAAAAAACACGTTCGATGACATGGCTGTGTCCACACACAACATGGGTTATTGAGAGAGAAGCTCGGCCCAGGTCTTTCATGGACTGTAACGCAAACATACATTCATACATACACACATAAAGAGACTATTTCACCTAGCCAGACATCAAATTTATCGTTAAGGTGTAGGAACTGGGCCAAAAACTGTGTTTCAAATCAATGAGAGCTGGCCGTGGTGCAGTGGTTAACATCATTGACAGTGGTTAACATCATTACTTTGATTGTGTTAGTCCTGCGTTGTGCCAACCAGCAAGCGAAAAGAAAGAGAAGCAAAAGAGATATCTCACACATACAGAGACAAAATGCCAGTTCGACTCCTCGACCCAGGTTTACATGCATTTTTTCAACTCGATCCAGCTCTGCTAGTTGGATCGAGTCGAGTCAACTCTATTTCAACTCGATCCGCGTTTATATGGATTTCGATCCTAGTTGAATCCGGATTCAACTACGCATGTAAACGGGGTAAGTATATGGTCAACTGAAAATTCATCCTCTGCGTATGCAATACTAAAGTGTTCGAACGAATTACTACTGAGTATAACCAACGCGGAGTTTGGTCGGCTCTCGTCCTATCTAGGACATCCACCCCTGAGAGTAGTGAACGAACATCAACGACATCATAAGGGAATATAAAAACTCTTGAACCTGCGCGAGTCTCTAAAAAAAAAAAAAAAATGTTGGGATCAAGTTAAGAAGTGTTCGTATTAAAAAAACCGGCTAAGTGCGAGTCGGACTCGCGCACGAAGGGTTCCGTACCATCTGTATATATAAATATGAAAGAGACTATGTATGTACTATCTTCATGATGAGATATAGTTGATCATCATAGTGTCTATTGAATTAAAATCAATTATCTTACTTGACAGCAACGATGTGAAAGGTGAATAACAATAATGGGAAATATGGGAAAAAGGTTTGCAGCTAGGATTAATTCATCAAAGACACAAACGAGATCAAAACTGGGAAGTTTTCTACTGGTTGTGGGATATTGTCGACTAACCTTAGTTCAGTATGTGACCAAGGGGATTTCTTTGATGAAAATCATGTCTGTTGTATGGGAGCCCCCCTTAAATATTCATTTTGTTCTGTTTTTAGTATTTGTCGTGGTAGCGGAAACAGAAATATATCATATGTGAACATTTCAACTGTCTAACTATCACGGTTCATGAGATACAGCCTGGTGACAGACGGACGGACGGACGAACAGCGAAGTCTTAGTAATAGGGTTCCGTTTTACCATTGGGTACGGAACCCTAAAAATGCTCATTCCCAGTTTAAAAAGGTTTCACAACCCTTAAACGAGGAAATTTTATTCGTCGAAGAATTAAATTGAGACCTACAGTCCTATATGCCGACTCATTCAGCGGACGTGGAGATTATTGACACTCCTTTTGCCTTTTGTATTTTGATGGAGCCTGCAATATCAAATTACCTCTTCCGAATTTAATTCTATCGGCGATTGTTTGGTGAAGCTGCATTGTTTATAGTCATCGTACCATCTCGCTTGTTCACTATATTCAAAATCATCTGCTAAAAAAACAACAAAATAAAATATCACAATTTCTGAAGATTCCAAAATAACGTTCGATACGAGCGTACATTTTTGATTGGATTATAAAATATTTTATTTTTCTTTTATCTGAATGCAAATGTACCTATGTACATCAATGCAATGCAATGAGTATGTACATTTACTCACCCTTCCCAGACGAGAAAACAATTAAACAGCACAGAAGATAAAAACCAAAGAAACACATGTTACCGCACTTGACTGACTGCTGTCGACTGCCAAATGATTATGTTTGCCTTTCACCAATAGCCGAACTCGACTAAGAATGATCGCTTGGTCAAGTATGAGTTTGCTTTTATCCTCATTGTCAGTATCATTATAGCTGTCATTTTGAAAAGTGGACACAATTCCCGAAATAATTGATAATTGTTCGATAAAGTGTCGGTCATATTTGCACCTGAAAATCCAAAACAGCGTATAGAGAGCTATAAATTGACCGATACATTTTTATCAGATTCTATAGATAGACGATAATATTTATGATTTAAGCTTAATTGCTTAAGAAGATGTATTGTAGTTTTTGTTGCTGAGTTTTATGGTAAGCGTGTGAGAGTTCATGTTGATCGAAATTGATGGATTCTAAAAATGCCATTTCGAAAAGATCATGATATAGTGGTAACAATATGATTTAGTACAATCGTTCACAGATAACCAATATACCGCAGAGGACAAATAAAAGTTACCACATCAGAAATTTGATTAAACTTCGCAGAGACTCTCTGAATTCGAATGCTTATAGAATCTAGAGAGTGTTACATACATAATAATGTACTTAGGTGGTACCACAGTTCTTATGCTATCTGATTCCAGTGTCGCGCGCCCAAGGCCAAAGGCCTTGCAGGAGGCTTCAAAAAGGGCACCCTGGCTCTTCGAAACTGCGAGGGTAATCTTGTCACCGACCCGCAGGGAATAGTGGATGTATTTAAGCAGCACTTCCAGCAGCTGCTTAACGAGCATGACCAAGAGAGATTGGTAGGGACCGAGGAAATCCCAACTCCAGCCGCTGAAGTAGTCCTCCCACCCAGCATCGAAGAAGTCGGCACAGCTATTCATAAGCTGAAGAACAACAAGGCCGCAGGCTCAGATGGCTTGCCATCAGAGCTCTTCAAGGCCGGCGGCGATGTTCTGGTAGGGAGCATGCACCAGATCATCTGCAGAATTTGGGAAGATGAAAGCATGCCCGACGACTGGAATACCAGCTCTATATGCCCCATCCACAAAAAAGGCGATCCTACCTCTTGCAAGAACTATAGAGGTATATCCCTGCTCAATGTCGCATACAAGATCCAGTCCAGCGTATTGTGTGAACGTTTAAAGCCATTTTGCACCGCACTAATCGGCAGCTACCACTGCGGCTTCCGGCCCGGCAAATCAACTATAGACCAAATTTTCACACTTCGACAAATCCTGGAAAAGACCAACGAGTTTCGAATCGATACACCCCATCTTTTCAAAGCCGCATACGACAGCATTCATCGTGAAGCACTGTTTGGGGCGATGGCCGAATTCGGGATCCCGGTAAAACTGATCCAGTTGTGTCGCGCCACGCTAAAAAACACGCGATGCATCGTGCAACTCGGTTCTAGGACCTCGGAACCATTCGAAACATGCACCGGATTTCGGCAAGGAGATGCGCTGTCATGTGACTTCTTCAACCTGGTGCTGGAGCAGATAGTGCGACGGGCAGGCGTCAACAGGGAAGGCACTATCTTTTACAAGTCCATCCAGCTGCTAGGATACGCGGATGATATCGACATCATCGCGTGTTCTCGCCGTGGCATTGTGGAAGCATTCACGGTGATTGAAGAACAGGCGAAACGGGTTGGTCTTAAGGTCAATGAGGACAAAACGAAATACATGCTGTCAAGCAAAAACCAATCCGTCGCTCATCACCTGGGACAAAATATAACAATTGACAGCTACAATTTCGAGGTAGTTAATGAGTTTGTCTACCTCGGGGCAAACGTAAATTCCACAAATGACACCACAGTGGAGATCCGGCATAGAATCGCCCTTGGCAACCGCTGCTACTTCGGCTTGTCCAAACAACTGGGGTCAAAACTCCTCACTCGAAAGACCAAAGTCATGCTTTACCAAACGCTCATTCTGCCAGTCTTGCTGTACGGAGCCGAAAGCTGGTCGATAAGCAGGACAGCGGAGTTTGGGTTCTTTCGAAAGAAAAATTCTTCGCCGGATATTTGGTCCTTTCTGTGAGGAAGGTGAATGGAGAAGAAGATACAACCGCGAACTCGCTATACCAAGATGTGGATGTAGTCCGGAAGGCAAGGATCCGTCGACTACACTGGCTCGGCCACATCGAGCGCATGGACATCAACGCTCCAGCTAAGAGGGTCTTCGACACCGAGCCTCCTGGTTCGAGAAGAAGAGGAAGACCGAACCTCCGGTATAAAGATCAAGTAATCGCGGATGTAAGACATCTTGGTCTTGACAACTGGAAGCAGCGTGCCCGGGACCGTCAAGGATGGAAGGCAGCTATAGCTCAGGCTCAGATCCTCCATGGATCGCAGGCCTGATAAGTAAGTAAGTGCTGCCTTAGATGCGGCCGTCCTCTGCAACTTCGTCCTTCCGAGCAGTAGTCGAAAACTCTTCGGGCCGGAGCTGTGCTGTCCATTCGCTCTACGTGGCCTAGCCATCGTAGACGTTGGATCCGTAGATGTCGCAGTACGCCGATCTCGCTGTACAGCCCGTACAGTTAGTGGTTGAATCTTCTCCTCCACTCTGCATCAACACAAACGGGACCGAAGATTTTATGCGGACTTTTCCTCTCAAAACGACCAAGGGCCTCTTCATCCATTTATCCATCATCCTTCCATCCTTTTCGCCGTAGAGGAGGACCGGGATGATTAAGGTTTTATAGATAATCACCTTAGTTTTCCTTAGTTTTTCTAGATGTTGAGGGTGCCTTCAATAATGTCAGTACCGAGGCAATAATGTCCAGCCTACGGATGGCCCGCATAAACTTGGGAATCTGTAGATGGGTTGAACAAATGCTAAGTACTCGCATAGTAAACTCGTTGATAGGAGGAGCAAATGGAAGGGTGAGAGTCAACCGAGGCACACCACAGGGGGGTGTTCTATCGCCTCTCCTGTGGCTCCTCGTAGTCGACGAATTGCTAAAGCTCCTAGAGACACAGGGTTTCAACGTCACGGCCTATGCTGATGACATTACCATCCTGGTACCTGGGAAATTTCCTTAGGTCCCCAGTGAAAGACTAAGTTATGCGCTGCTATTGGTAAATAACTGGGTCAAGGAACGGGGCCTAGGGGTAAAACCAACTAAAACTGAGACTGTCTTCTTCACACGAAAGAGATCAATAAGTAGTTACACATACATATCCACGTATAAATGGTATCGACCTGATTCCGAAGAAATCCGCTAGGTATCTTGGCATAATTCTAGATTCCAAGCTTAGCTGGAAGGACAACATAAATGAGAGAACCAAGAAAGCTTACGTGGCACTATATTCGTGCAGGGTAGCTTTCGGAAGGACATGGGGCTTTAAACCAAAGGCGGTATACTGGCTATACATCGCGGTGGTAAGACCTATTTTAGTCTATGGATCAATTGTCTGGTGGAAAGCACTAGAGAAGAAATGCAACCTTCAAAGTCTTACAAGGATTCAGGGGGCTGGCTGTCTGGCGGTGACCGGATCTATGAAATCCACACCAACGGCGGCCCTTGAAGCAATGCTGAACCTTCCACCGCTAGACATGTATTGTGAAAGCATTGCAGCCAGGGCTGCGCTAAGGATGCAAAAATCCAGTCTTTTGAAAAGATGTCCTTATGGCCACGCATCAACCCTGGATCGATGGGCTATCCTGAGGACCGCAACCGAAACGGACTATACCACCCCACTATCTTGCTGTGAGAGGAGATTCTCTATTAGGATTCATTCCAGGGAGGAATGGGCCAGTGGTGTGGTAAACAAGGAAGAGGAACTGGCAATCTATACCGACCGATTCAAAACGGATACCGGTACAGGAGCCGGAGTCTACTTCGAATCTCAGGAAGCGTATCACTCCTACAGACTTGATAATGGTTGTAGCGTCTTCCAGGCTGAGATCTTTGCAATCAAAAAAGGCGCGGATCTGATTCTTAGGGAGAATTTCTCAGGTAAGAGAATCAAAATCTATGTTGACAGTCAGTCAGCCATTAAGGCTCTGCAAGCAACATGGATGGGTCGTTCAGCTCAGCGAGTAACTAACAGGTTCCCCTCGGGTTAGTTTTCGAAATGGGCACAATGGACTCTTAGTAGTCTAAGTGAGCCGTGACCTCATGTCAATAGGGCACCCAACTAACCTAACCTAACCTAGTTTTCCGAGAGAGATCTCTACTACTTAATTGCCTCCTGAGCCCGAAGAAGCAGCGGTTCGCAAGAGTTATTTTGCGTCTAATCTCAGCGCTGGTGTCGTTGCCGCTTGCTACCACTAAGTCAAGGTAGACGAAATTCTTGACTACATGAAACTTTTAGCTGCGATAGTGACGTTCTGGCCAAGACGTCGGTGTTTTGCGTCTTTCTTTATGAACGTAAGCATATATTTGGTTTTGCCCTTGTTTATCTTCAGATCCATTTTAGTCGCTTCTACTTCAATGCTCACAAAAGTTCCACTGACCTCTCGCTGCGTTCTCCCAATCACGTCAATGTCATCACCATATGCGAGCAATTTTGCAGACTTGAAGTAGATCCTCTTGTATTGGCGAGGGAAACTCGCACGCTTTTTCAAAGATGATGTTGAAAAAATCACATGACAGTGCATCGCCCTGTCTGAATACTTTTTAACATTGAAGGTCTCTCCGTTATCATCCTGGACAAGCTGACGAGTTTGGCAGGGATTTCAAAACATAACATGATAATAACCTATCAATTAATCCACGGATGGTTTCAGGCATTCACACAGCGCGGCAGAAAAGATCTTATACACCCATCCCAATTTCTTATACGGAAACCCAACCAGTGATGGTCCTGGCGGTCTCTTGCGATCGAACTTCCCGACGTGAAATTTCGCTCCGCTAACGTACCTTCACGTCAACATTGACTCTTCGGAAGGTTCGAAATCCACGATTCTGGAGGAATGTCTGGCGATCGCTATATGACCGCCAGGTCCCCTTATGGATATTGAGATGAGGGAATCGTGTGCTTGCTACTAGGAAATTATGCCCCGTCACAAAGTCTATTAAGCTGAATCCGTTTTCGGACGTATTGTCGTCTAGGCTCTGCTTAGCTACGACTGGTTCAAGGATGTCCTCCTTACCCAGCTTCATGTTGAAAACTCCTAGAACAATCTTGGTGTCATAGTTGCGACATTGAGCAGGACAAAGAAGTCATCTTTGACTCTGGCGTTATTTTCTTCTGGGGGGCGTGAACGTATATCAAGCTGATGATCCCGAAGATAGCTTTGATGTGGATTGTTATGAGGCGTTCGCTTACTTGCTGGAAGTTTAGGACTTTTTGCCTAAGTCCATCTTAAAAAACAAATCAGCATCTAAATAGGCGTTGTTTGTTCTCCTTGTAGCAGTTACCGTTTTATATGTCACAGTTTTTCATTCTCTTTTTACCCGGTCCATCCCATAGCACTTCTCGGAGTGCAGTAATATCTACTTTATAGCAGCTTAGGGCGTTTTCTAACTGTGCGCTCTTTCCACCCTCGCATCGAGCCTGGATGCCACTGGAGCCCACCTTATCGATTTCGGCTCCAGTTGCCCTGGTTCGTCATTTTCCTTTTGCTGGGGGCTTTCCATGATCTTTTCTGTCCTTGCCCGTTTTTCCACCATTGTCCGTTGCCCCTTTAGCAATCTTTGGCTATGTCAAGGCATCTTTGGCAATGGTTTTCTCAACCCATCTGAGTTTCCCCTTCTCCAAATCGGAGAGCAGAGGAATACCCTTTTCTTCCAATATGCGCTTAAGGTGTACAGCTTTCCTGTACTCCCTAAGCTTTTACTTTCCCTGGAAAAGTTTTTCAACCTTTTTGGCAATCTTGCCTTTTTCTTTGCTCTCCTCCAATTGCGTCGAAATGTCCTCATCGCTAAACGTCGTTTAGCGCGTCTGCCACTGACCCAAGAGAGAGTTCTCCTTTCTTTTCATTGTTTTCCATGTTTATATTTGCTTTCGAAATTTCGTTCCCACAAGTCCGGACGAAAATATGGGGCCCACTCCGACAGAGCCGCCGATTATCGGAATAGGGCATTCGATACCTTAGGCCTCGTCTGGGCACCTAAGGGAGCTCGGTATCGGTTGGAAATAAACCCTCCAACCTTTCATCCCTGGGCACGGTTTCAAGAAGAATAGGGTTGACATGGTAGCCTAAGCTAGTCTAAGCCCCAGCACCGCGTTAAGGTGGATAGTTACGCTGGACATACTCTGCCATTTTTGCTAATTCGTCTGGTATTTGGATTAAGGCACCAAATCCGTAATGGTCACCGTCATACTTAACGGTACGTAAACAGTTTATAGAACATTCGTTCGCGCCGGCTTTCATCTCTTAAGCCTTTAATTGAACTCTTGAAGATAAATCAGTTTTATACTTGACAGAAATTTATCGCAATTAATATGTATCTATAGCCATAGTACCAATATCTAAAAAATAAATTACGACCAAGATGGCAATCGTGCTTTAACATTGTACGAATAGAACCGATCGTAAGCAATAAATTATTGCTCATCAGGAAACGTTTCGTGCATTCATACTTGCTCGTCTATAGCTTATAAAGGGAGGGTGCTGATCAAAATTGTTTTGAATTAAGACCAGACACCAAGCATTTTATGAAAAATTGTAATTGTATTAGATTTGCAAAAATGTCGGTTCTTATGACAATCACTTATTTGTGGTTGTTTTGAAATACGTACATTTTTTATGGCATTCTATGACGATTTTTGAGTTCGTAATGTACGAACCCAGCGCTTTAAACGCTGCGTGGCTATCAGAGAGTATGTTGATGATTACTCCTCTAATGCCAGTCTCGAGATTTAGATTGACGCATGTTAGGATGGCATGGATGCTTGGAAGATGCTGGGACTTATTCCCAGGGCTTTCGAGATCTTGTGTTTTGGTCCAAAGAGCCATCCGTGTCACGGATCACTGTTTTCCCATCAGTATCTCAAATCTCTTGTCAAAGGTGAAGGTGTGTGTCAATGCATCCGAGACCGTAGTAATCATATCCAGCTCAGGAAGGTGTTGTAATATGGACATGTGGCCTAAGGGTCTACATGGCATATTTGTTCCCGCGCAGAGAATTCTGATTGCACTGCGTAATGCCACCTTTTTGATATAAAGGTGCAGTGGAGTGAGTCCAATGAGTGCTTCTTTGGCTGCCATGGGGCAGGTTGGCATAGCGCCTGTGATGCCGAGACACACTAGTCTCTGAAGGCGTTGAAGCTTAACAATTGTAGTTTTTTGCTCAACTTTTGTCCACCATACGGTGGATCCGTAGGTGATGAAAGGTTTTACTATCGCGGTGTATAACCAGTGGGCTACCTTAGGTCTAAGTCCCCAGGTTTTACCGTAGGTGCGTTGGCAGGCCCACATGGCCTTAGTCGCTTTCATGAGTTTATTTTTCATGTTGGAGTTCCAGTTGAGTCTGCGGTCTAGGTCAATACTTAGATACTTTACCTCCTCTGAAAATCCTATGTGTGTGCCATTTAGAAAGATTGAGCAGGGTTGTACCTTTCTCCTCTTTGTAAATGGGACTAAGACTGTCTTATTTGGGTTAATAGATAAACCCTCTCTGCCACACCAGTCAGAGATAAGTTGGAGCGCAAGCTGCATGCGCTCACAGGCAGTGATCTCGCACTTGCCCATAACAATGACTACTAGGTCATCAGCACATCCGATGACCTCGTAGCCCCAAGTGGTTAGCTTGCGTAGTAGATCATCGATGAATATCGACCAAAGCAGGGGTGAGAGGACTCCGCCTTGTGGGCATCTTCTAGCCGCCGATACTGTCCGCATGTGGCTGATATGATACGGCTTTTTAGCATCGGCGGGGTACTGGCAAAACCCCCCTTAGTATACTTGCCTAAAAAAGCTTCTCGACTCACGCCGTTCGGATTCGGCATTAAACTGTAGGTCCCTTTCACCTGTGTGAAAAATAGAATCCCACACAACATGGGTGATTGAAAGGAAGCTAGGCTCTGGTCCTTCATGGGCTGTAACGCCACCAAAGAAGAAGATTTAGCATCGCCCTAATCCAGTGATTAGTGGGATGGTCCACACCCTTGCTGAATAGAGCAGTGGTGATCGAATCATAGCCAGTATTATCGAAAGCTCCCTCTATATCGAGGAAGGCGCAGATTGCGATTTTCAATGCGCATCACCAGGTGGTGTAGTGCATTCTCGGTAGATCGCTCTTTGCGATATGCGTACTGGTTGGGATGCAGAGGTGTCTGATTTTCCAAGATACCTTTAATATGGAGCTCTATCAGTTTCTCCATTGTTTTTAGAAAGAACGAAGTCAGACTGATAGGGCGATAGGATTTAGCTTGCTCACTTGGCTTCCCAATCTTGGGGATGAAGACCAGATTGACCTCTCTGCAGATTTGGGGTATGTATCCCAGGTTAAAGCAAGACCTAAAAAGAACTGTCAGTGGTCATAAAATGGTGTTCAGGTCTTTCTGTAAAATGGCAGGAAAGACATCGTCTTTGCCTGGAGCCTTATAGGGTTAAAATGAACCAATTGCCCATTTAACCCTATCAGGGCTAAAAAATCTGCCAGAAAGGCTATTTGTTCTACTGTCGTTGCTGTTTATGACATTTGTTTGATCGTCAGGGGACATCGAGTGGGGAACAGAACCAGGGAAGTGCACCTCGAGCAAAGTCTCCAGGGTTTCCCTGCGATTGACGGTAAAGGTGCCGTCTGATTTGCGAAGCAGCCCGAGTCCATTTGTGTGCTCTTGAGATAGCGCTTTATGGAGTCGGGCCGCAGTTGGAAGCGAATCTATATTCTCGCAGTGTTTCCTCGAAGACATTCTCTTGGATTTCCTCTATTCGAGGTTGCATTTAGTTAGAGCAGATCTATAATCAGTCCAACTATTATACCGGTTAGCTCTGTTAAACAGCGATCTCACCTGTTTCCTTAGGGGCTCAAGCTGAGTGTTCCACCAGGGCACACACCGTTTGTGTGTAATTGACCTGGGTGTATAGCTGTCTCTGAGTGCTGCATTGAGCTGGTAAGCCGCTTCGTCGATATCGTTTGTCGAATCAATCGACTTGAGAATCATATCCTTTTTGGCCGCGAGATGAGCTTGGAACCAAGCCCAATTCGTTCGTTTGGGCTGATATCCGGGCTCAGCCTCTTTAACCTCGCCGGGGATGTTGAATCTGATATACTGGTGATCAGACAGTGAGGCTTCATTGGAGACATGCCAGTCCCCAATCACATTTGAGATAAATGGGCTGAGATGGTGAGGTCAAGCACCTCTTCTCTAACCGCATTTATGAATGTGGGTTTGTTGACTCTATTGGCAACGGTGAGTTCGTTAATGGTTAAAAATTAAAGGAGTGACTCACCTCGTTTATTGGTATTGCTGCTGCCCCATTCCGTATGGTGCGCGTTGGCGTCGCATCCAATTACCACGTGGTGTTTTTTCTGGTTGCAGTACCTAACCAGATCCTGGACTTCAGTGGGAGGTATTTGTTGGCCGTCTCCAGGCCTCCTCTCCCTTACTCCTCCATCGGTGGGGACTTCCACAATGACGGCTGACAGGTCCCTTGTAATGAATTCTGGAATGGGGAGAAAATTTAGATTATTGCCGATCACACATGCGGGCCTAGGAGGAGAACCTCCTGTGGCGTAAATTATTTTACGCGACCTGTTTTGCAGGTCCATAATCTTATCTTTATGGACCCATGGTTCTTGGATTAGCCCAATGCTTTGGCTTAGTGCAGGTTGCCCTGCATCACACGCAGCCCACCCATTATTTCCGACGGTAGGCCGGATCCTTCGTTCTGTAAGGCTTGTTGTTACCACGCCTGAAGTTTTCGACCCGATGGGAGTGATCCTCTGATCTACTTCCCATCGAAGATTCCCCTTGTTTGATTGGGGGACGCTTGTTTCTTTTATTTGGGCGTCCCTTAGTGGTCGCCAGCCCAGATGTGGCGGCGGGTTTTGGCTCGTCACATCTGGGCGTGTCTACTACAGCAATAGGTGCCACCTATTGCTGGCTGTAGGTTTTACTACTACAGTGGTAGGTGCAACCACCGTACTATTGGTTGTAGGTTTTCCTATTGCTGCAGTAGGTGCACCCACCATACTGCTGGTTGTAGGTTTTCCTACAGCGATTGGTACTACATCCAAGGATGTTTTCACCTGGCTTTCGATAACCATCTTTATGATTTCAAATCTGTAAGCCACTTGGCACTTAAGTTCTATTAGTCGAGACAAGGATTTGTCGCTATCTGCCAGAACTAAGTGCAGGAGGTTTTTCTCCTTATTTGACGTGCTCTGCATGACTCTCCAGTTCTGTGCGTGTAAGCCGTCATTTTGAGAGTCCAGCGTCGCCAACACCTTAGTGATGGGTAAGCCGGTGCTTTGTGGGAAGTAGCCCCGTACGATATGTGGCTTCGGGAAAGCTTCCTCTTTCACAAGCATAATATAAAGTCCACTCTTGTCCTTGATGGCCGTAAAATTGGTTTTCATCCAATCAGCCGTAGCTGGGTTGTCACACACAAAGTATAACTACCCTGACTTGTAGGTCGATCCCCTGAAGCGAGGTTTGGGTGCCTTACCCAACAGCTCGATGGAGGTGTCGACTACAGCCTCCTGAACGGCTGCCATCTGCGCTGTTGTAAGGGGGTTCGTTCCTAAGCCCTTGGGGACGATGCCGAGTCGGATCCTCCCAGCTACACTACTGTAGTTCTTTTTATCGACCTGGTGGTTACCGATTTGGTGGAGTAGTACCTGGTTTGGTGGAGTAGTGTCTGCGGAACGATCACGTTTCAGTTCCGGACCTTTGGTTGCAGGGGTAGATTTTGCATAAACTAGAGCCTCATCTCTGCTTTTGCCCTGCATTATAGCAGCTTTAAAACATCGCTGCTCCGACGATTTGAGTTTGACAAATCCACCAGGTGGTACAGGCTTTTCCTCTGCCTGCCTGACGGTTTCGTTCTTTGTTACACTTGGGAGTTCATCTGAGAGCGTACTTACAGAATCCCCGCCAAGTGTAGTGTCGGAATCGGAAAGTGAAGACACATCCCCTGCTTTCCGTCCGGCTGCAATGCCGGCGAAAGGTGCCGGCATCACTTCCGGTTTTTGAGCCGCTGAGGACTCAGAAGCCCTAGCCGGCGATGACGTTAGAGAGTCATCAGTCTCTTCAAAAATATTTATTTTATTAATGGTTCCCACGAACTCACGGGAAAGAACGGTCACCCGGTATCCGAAGTTCGTATACTAATAGCTAAACACCCTCTTAGCCATGCATCCGTCAGCGTATGCTGTTCCACCTTGGAGTTAGGAGAGTGAGGGAGTGATGGGTACAAGGAAGCGGAGAGGTGGGGAGGGGTCCATAATTGCTTGTAAACAAAATTGTATCCCACAGCAGAAAAAAATAGAAATGTCAAAATACTCTATCTCGGTAATCGGAATCTCCCCAGAAAAGCGAACTATTTAAAGTCCCCATTCAAATGAATAAACAATTTAGCAGTGCTCCCATCACACCTATTTCAGTTAGCAAAAAAGCTTTTAAAAAGCTCGTTGTCTCTTTCTGCACACGTGCTAACTTAAATGTCATGGAAGCAACTGTCACTCACTTGTCACACAGTTTCTGCCGAGAGACTTTGAACTGACAGCAACGCGCCAAGTGATTTCAATGGTATGTTGATGAATATCGCTTGTTTTTTGATAAATAAATGTTACTCTAAATAGTTTTTTGGTTTTGTTTCATTCAGCGTATTACTCGTTTTAGTCGCGTAATCTCGAAAGCATATTCAACAGGAATGTCACTTAATGAAGCAAAGAAAATCGCTGCTTACAAGGCCGTTGATCAGTGGGTGAAACCGAACACGGCAATTGGGGTCGGTAGTGGTAGTACGGTGGTGTTTGCGGTAGAGCGACTAGCTCAGCGGGTCAAGGAAGAAGGAATCAGAGTGATTTGTGTGCCTACTAGCTATCAAGCACACCAGCTAATTGTGGAGAATGGACTTGAGCTAGGCGACTTGGGACGTAATCCATTACTGGATTGTGCTATTGATGGAGCAGATGAAGTTGATGCTGACATGGTACTCATCAAAGGAGGTGGTGGTTGTATGTTACAGGAGAAAATTGTTGCGTCCTGTGCTAACAATCTCGTGATCATTGCTGATTTTACAAAAAACTCCAAGAAGTTAGGGGAACAATACAAGAAAGGAATTCCAATTGAAGTAGTGCCGATGGCACACGTTCCAATCAAAAAGCGAATGGAAGATGTTTTCGGAGGAAAGGTTAACTTGCGAATGGCTGTTAATAAGGCTGGTCCAGTTATTACAGATAATGGAAACTTTGTGCTGGATTGGCAGTTTGACGAGGGAAGGATATTCAATTGGAATTCGGTAAATATAGAGCTCCTTCAAATCCCTGGTGTCGTCGAGACCGGACTGTTTGTCAACATGGCGAAGAAGGTGTACTTTGGAATGAAGGATGGTTCAGTTAAGGAGCAGGATGCCTCGAGCTAAAGATACTTACTTAGTGGAACTCTACTCAGGAAATGTTTGGTTCCCATTTTCCATAGTTTTGTTTACTTAATTTTTGTATTTGTATCACAAACAGGCTTTTAGAGGAATAAGAGAAAAAAATACATGTACCTAAACGGGGTTTTAACAATTTTATCTTCTTATAAACGTTGTCATTTTAAAAGCATCAAAACAGGCAAGATATCAACTGCCTTGACTCAGGCTCTAGCTATCTTGAAAGAACTGGAAACGATGTTATAATCCTTCGATCCTTCGACGTACTTACTGAACACGATGAACGCGGTCTTCAACGAAGAAGCTTTTGGTGCCACAGGACCAGGTCCCTGAAGTTCCTTTCCTATCTCGGTTCTTAGGTCTGGAATATAATTTTATTCCTTTCGAAGCTGGTGAACTTTTTTTTTTTTTTTGAGGCTTCTGCTATCCGCTGGAGCACTCAGACGCAAATACTGGTCCATTGTACTCCAGACACACATTACTGTGTTTTCCCCGTTTTCCGGAGAAAAATTTGAAGGAGCTTCAGTGATGTAGAGCTAAGGGATTCGGCACACACCACTTCGCGTCACCGTGCGCGAGCAAAGGCGGGACAATCACAGAGGAAATGCTCTGCAGTGTCATCCTCCTCTTCGCCACATGCAGCACGAGCACGTAGAGATGCTTGGCAAAAGTGTAATGACCCGTGATAACTCCCACAAGCCTTCTGCAGTCGATTCTCCTTAAAGACAGGAGGAATGCTGCAGCTTTTTTGCAGACATAAGGGCATACGCGCTTAGTCATCCTGCAACCTGGACAATTCATCCATCTACGATTGTGTGTATTAAAAATACAATCGTTAATGCATGTATTTCCCGTGGACGCAGGTAGACCTAGAGCGGGTTCAGGTCCTGAGAAGCTCTCCTCCGAACCCATTCTGGCGAGCTCATCAGAGATCTCATTACCTAGAATCCCAGAGTGGCCTGGAACCCGTACAAGCCTTAAAGAATCTAGTCTGCCGACTTTGTTCAGGAAGGACATGAGTTCAGGCATTAATTTGGAGCAAGTTAAGGGGTTACACACAGCTTTTAGTGTAGCTTGACTGTCACTACAGACGCATATGCTTTCCCTATTCCACCTGTGCTTCACAACATAGTGCATGGCCATTAGGATTGCGTATACATATCTCTGATTGGAAGACAGACCCATATTTTCCTAAGGAGAAGTGCAATCGGATGTTTTCGCGCTCAAAGAAGACCCTAGTACCGGACCCCCGCCCAGACCTGGAGCCATCCATGAAAATGCAAAGACTATCAAAGTTAAGGAGTTTGTCTACCTCGGGGCAAACGTAAATTCCACAAATGACACCACAGTGGAGATCCGGCATAGAATCGCCCTTGGCAACCGCTGCTACTTCGGTTGTCCAAACAACTGGGGTCAAAACTCCTCACTCGAAAGACCAAAGTCATGCTTTACAAAACGCTCATTCTGCCAGTCTTGCTGTACGGAGCCGAAAGCTGGACGATAAGCAGGACAGCGGAGCTGATTTTGGGTTCTTTCGAAAGAAAAATTCTGCGCCGGATATTTGGTCCTGTCTGTGAGGAAGGTGAATGCAGAAGAAGACACAACCGCGAACTCTACGAGCTGTACCAAGATGTGGATGTAGTCCGGAAGGCAAGGATCCGTCGACTACACTGGCTCGGCCATATCGAGCGCATGGACACCAACGCTCCAGCTAAAAAGGCCTCCGACTCCGAG
This sequence comes from Eumerus sabulonum, assembly GCA_951905685.1. Lineage (NCBI taxonomy): Eukaryota > Metazoa > Arthropoda > Insecta > Diptera > Syrphidae > Eumerus > Eumerus sabulonum. Next base: position 145,113,442 of record OX645060.1, on the reverse strand, counting down.
CCTCCTGGTTCGAGAAGAAGTGGAAGACCGAACCTCCGGTATAAAGACCGGATACCGGTCTTGATAACTGCTTCCAGTTATCAAGACCAAGACCAAGACATCTTGGTCTTGATAACTGGAAGCAGCGTGCCCGGGACCATCAAGGATGGAAGGCAGCTATAGCTCAGGCTCAGATCCTCCATGGATCGCTGGCCTGATAAGTAAGTAAGTTCAGTATCCAGCCATAGCCAATCCTGACGCGATGGAAACTCGACTGTGAAATTACGGCGCAGTAAGATAACGGGCGTCAGAAGGCATGTCCATGAGACAGGGGTCGCAGGACAATTCTTGCGCAAGCACGACGTTATTCCTATGCGAGTTATACCAAAAGCAATTTCTCTTCAGACGAGACATGGTTTTCAGAGCACACCCTCTTATAAATATATCATGAGGTGGAAGGCTCATCATAGCATCTAGAGCAGCGCCTGGCGTGCTGGGGAAGGCCCCGTGCAGCTGAGACAAACCGTTCTTTGGAGTTTGGTGAAATAGGCTACGACGTGCTTGCGTTTAGTCTGTTCCACCAGGCATATGTATGAGATTATAGGTTTTATTATTGTTGTGTAGATCCAGAGCACCTTTGCCAGTGATAAACCCCACGTTTTGCCAAAAGATCCTTTGCATTGCCAGAAAGCTGACAACGCTTTGGTGGTTTTCGACTCAACATGCTTTGACCAAAGAAGCTTGCTATCTAAGATGACTCCTAGATACTTAGCCTCCTTGGATATCGGGATGGAAGTGCCTTTTAGTACCAGCTGAGTCATGTCAGTATTTTTCCTCCTTCTCGTAAAGAGAACGGCATCGGTCTTAACAGGATCGACTGACAGCCCATTTCTAGTACACCAATCATCGATCACATTTAGCGCCGCCTGTGCTTTGAGACGGACAGTCGCTAAACATGAGCCGACAGAAAGAATGGCGACATCATCCGCATAGGCCTGGGGATCGATTCCAGAGGCATTAAGAGCGTCAAGCGGAGAATCGACCACCATGCACCTTGCGGGCAGTCCCTGTTTAAGCCGGATTTGATACACTGGTCGAGGCCTGCATCAGCGGTCAACGTCCTGTGCATGAGCATTGCTTTGATCCATAGGACCAGTGCTTCATCTACGCCATGATGTCTGGCAGCGTTGCACATGCTGTTAAAGTTGCATTATCAAAAGCTTCTTCAATGTTGATGAAAATGTCCAGCGCGTACTCTTTCCTTTCGAGCGCGCATTCAATTCCCCCAACTAGGTTCTGAAGCGCAGTCACGCACGATTTTCCGCGCTGGTAAGCATGTTGCATCTGCGAAAGAGGGTGCATTCGAAGGGCAACTTTGCGGACGTGCAACTACCAGTTTCTCCATGCTTTTCAGCAGGAAGGATGTTAGACTAATTGGTCTGAAGCTCTTGGCAAGTGAGTAGTCCTCTTTTGCTATTTTGATGAGTCTCAAACAGTAAACTAAGAGTTTCCGCTTTAGACTCAGTATAGGTACCATCAGATTTTCTGAGTGCATCCAGATTTGTTGGTTTTCCCCGTTTGAGGACTTTAACCAACTTGCTAGTCGCATTCAGAGACCTGATCTCTTCGCAGAAGGTCCTTATCGATTTACGAATAAGTTTCTAATATTCTTTCTGCTTCGACCGATACTTGTTCCAGTCATCTTCCGAATTCGATTTGAGCGATCTATTCAGAAGACTTTTGGCTTTCCTGCGAAGACTTTGGAGTTCGGCATTCTACCAGGGGACCGATTTCCTGCAGGGAGTTTTGCTGACAGGACATGCGAGCTCAAAACAACTGGTGATGACGCTATTCAGGTTATGAACAGCGTTCTCTACCAATCGTTTCATTCTAAGTTTGGATTTCTCAAGCTCTTCTCTAAACCGTACCCAGTCGGTCCTTCTCGGATTCCGTCTAGGTTGCAAGGAAGAGATCCCACAACCTAATCGGAATTCGATATATTTATGGTCCGACAGCGTAGCATCAGGCAAGACTCGCCAGTTAGTGATGTCCTTCACATATCTATTGGATATGGTCAGGTCAATCACCCCCTGGCGTCTTGTCGTAACAAACGTTGGTTGAGAGCCAACATTCTTGATGGTAAGGTCAGACGAGAGAATGAAGTCTAAAAGGCGGTCCCCTCTTGTGTTACACTTGCTGCTGCCCCAAGCAGTGTTTTGGGCATTAGCATCGCAATACAAGATGAGACCAATCTTTTTGGCTTCACAGTACTCTACAAGTTCAGAGACTTCCTTCGGTGGTGGAGGTAGTAACGAATCCTAGGGAAAGTAGGCAGACGCAACGACGAAGTGTACTATTGCTCCGTGCGTTTTGAAGCTTACTCTAGCAGCCACTAGATCTTGTCCACAAAAATGCCCAAGTTTGGTATACCAAGTATACCAGCAAGGCCACATAGGCGTTTATTCCACACCCACGGTTCTTGAATGGATACAACGTGATGATTTGTACTACTGCATGCAATTCTACTACTTAAAAGAGCAGTAGCGGCCTTGCAATGCTGTAGATTGATCTGGATAAAAACTATCCTGACCTCTTTATAAGAGAGCTGCTTCTCTCGACTCCTTACGGTCATTTGGATCTCCTTCTCGGAGGAAGCGGTTTTGTCGTGTGATGTGCCCGTCTCCGAGGGGCGATTTTTGGCTATCTTCGCCTTCTGGCCTATGCTTTGATCCTGCTGGGTCGCCACATCTGCCATTGGACCCCGATTTCCCACCGCCCCACCGGAGAGAGGGAGGCATCGCACACGTGATGCCTCGGCGGTCTTCCGATTGCGGGAGTCTTTACCTTTTTCGGTTAAAGCTCCTGCTCCCTTCGGACGCCGGTTTGGTGATTCGAGGATTGCTAGGATCCGTAACAACTTCGCCTTCTGCGTTCGGAGTCTGCCTGTCAGCCCCTTCACCTTTTTTGGCGGCAGCGCCGGCCATAGCAGAAACCTGAAAGCTTCTGGCTCCGTCATTACGGGAACTGATCACGCTTTTTCTGGGTAGTTGAACCTTCCTAGTAAGAGGAAGAGAGTTGGAGGCGTATGCCGAAAGTGCAGACATGCTTATGCCTCCTTCAGCAGCCTTTCCCAATCGCCGACGCTTTCCGCACTGGTGAACATTTCGCAGTTGAATCTTTGCTTTCACTCTGCACTAAATATAACGCGCATCAAGTCTCTGCGTCGTAGAAAAGGACCAGGATGAATAAACTTAAAGCCTTGGCCGAAGTAATTGCTGCTTGTTACTATTGAGCCAAAATACACGAAACCCTTGACTAATATAAGGTTTTAGGTATTTTTGTATGTGGTGTTGTGTAGGCTTTCCTTTAATTCGCTCGGAAAAGGGTTTTAATACGAACAGTTATGAGTTATAAGTTCGCATGCCAAAAGGTTAGAATTGTTTGCATAAGTCTGCTCCTTGCAGCATCATTTCCAATAATCCTCTGCTGAAAGCTATCATTTTCTTGAAGGCTATGGATCAATTTTCCCAAACTTCCCTATATCATGCCGTGGAGATTTTCCAAGGGACTTTTGAATTCAGAATTTAGGAACTCAGCAAGTGGATTAGATAAATTGTTATTTTATTGTGAATTTTTTCAAATACTTGACAAATATTAAAAACTATTGGAATACAATTATACTTAGCCTATTTCTAATGGTTCATTGCGATAATGAATTGTTCTTGAATTGATGGATTGTATTGGTCTTTGGTTATTATGCAGAGGTTGCCCATTCGTATCTCTTAGCTCCCAAAATGCTTCTAGCTGTAATCAGTCAAGTCAGTCAAATCAGTCAGGCTTTTTATTGTCTTGTCTTACATGCTTACGTTGAATGGGAAGAGGGTTCGGAAAAACAAACCATACGGCAGATTCAATGCATGGTGGTGTAGTTAGTGAACCTGAAAACATTCCCTTTAATCCAAGAAATACATTTTGGCGGAGTAGAGTAGGGTATTACCGTTATACGTAAAAAATTCCTCCGTATTTAGTTGTCCTAGAAAGTGTCCCATTTTCATCAGCTTCAGATCCATCTCAGATCCGTGTTCAGATAAATGCGGTAGAGCTTCGTAGAATCTGTCAAGTTCAGTCGATCCAATAACACCGTCCTTTCAATTAAAAAACATTGAATTAACATAGTCATACCTGAACCTGACATACCTGAACACTTTGAAAGAGGACTGCAAGAACCACGATCCCTACCGGATCCGGTCTTGCTTCCGCTAACGTATGATACGGGTACTTTTTATGCACAATGTGCAGCTCTATGTCGTGCTTAATACCGTCAATCGAATGTTCTGATCCTGGTACACCGGACGAGCCCCAATGAAAGTGAAAACCTTTAACCCGATAAATAGCATTAAGGCCACCTCCGTATAAACAAGGAATTTCCTCTTCATTCATCTTCGGAAGATCAATTTGAACTACGAGTTTGAAGGCAAATATTTATTAAGTCATTTAAATTCTACGAACACATTCTTACTGGTATGACCATTGTTTATTGCTTTAACGTTTCCGGTGACTGGGACATCATAATTGTGGAAAATCAGTGAAGGTATCTTCTTTGGTACAGCCTAAAAGTTAAAGATAGGTAGCGTTATAGGAGCCAATGTAGGACACTGCAAACTGTGGAAAGTATTTGTGATGCCAATGCACATCACATGGCATGGAGCAATCGAAAATTGGTAAGTTTTGAATGAAATCTTATTATCTGCTCACCATCATGTCAAATTTGACAACCTGGGCTCTCTTTCGTCTAAACATGGCGACGAAGAGATGCTACTGAGATCGCCAATTAGTCCTTATGACATAGACAAGCGGCTTTACAACTAGAGAAGACCCTTATCTCTTAAAAAGAATAAAACTGGATTCTTGGTCAATCAGCCTTGATGGTACACGTATAAGTTTTCTGATGAGGTTAAATGAACGACAACCTGAAAAACAAAGTTTCTAACGCAACCAAGGTACTCTGGACGTTATCTTAGTGTAAAAGTAAGATGTGTGTGGAAACACATCATAAGATAATATAAAAACTCTTGAACCTGCGCGAGTCTCTAAAAACAAAAAAAAAAAAATGTAATCTCTTGAATATACATATACTGCTATAGTTAAACCTAGCCCGAACGCCTGTGTTATATAGTGTAACAAACTGAGCAAAAGCTCAGTATCACAGGTGCTGCGTAAATATGTCCTACAGCAACTCTTAAGGCACTTGTTGGTCATACTCCACTTCACGACTCTGTTAAAAAGACAGCATTGAATAGTGCACTGAGAATTCTTCACACAACAATCATCAAGCCTAGGAATCGGAAGGTCCTTTGGTAAATACATATAAAAGGCTTAGGTGGGAAATAGAACCCGAAAATGGAATCCAGCCTTGTTGCTGGAATCCTTGGCCCTAATTGTACATTTTCGAAGACACCGTGAACAAGTCCTAGTTTTTTTTTTTAAGCTGAGCTATATGCCAGATCGTGCTAGTTGGTGGGGCATGTTGGATGAGGCCCAGGTTCACCCCGAACTGTAGCGCCCATTAAGAAGAAGAAGATATGCCATCCACAAATAAGAAAAAAACTCTTACCTTTCTTGGTGGAACGCAGATCTAAGCAAGCTCCGCAAGAAGTGTCGAAAACTCTTCAATAAAGCAAAGAGTACAAGAAACGACAGGGATTGGAGTCTATACAAAGATTAACTCAGAGTGTACAAGCAAACTCTGAAGAAACAACAAAGGCTATCCTGGAAACTCTTCTGTAACAATATGGAGAAAATGTCAGACGTCTACAGACTAAGGAAAATACTCTCGAAAAATCCACAATTCCCGAGCTGCCTTACAGCAAACGGAGTTTGGACGACGTCTGAGGAAGAACTTCTAAATCTTCTCCTTAACACGCACTTCCCAGGCTGCTATGAATCGCAAGACTCAGTGCATTCGCGAGGAACCCACCTCTCCTCCGCGACAGTGGGAAATTACGATCGTATCATCTCCAGAGAGAAAATTATATGGGCGTTAAAAAGCTTCAAGCCCTACAAATCGCCAGGTCCGGATGGAATTTTCCCTATCGAACTCAAACAAACTATGGAATGGACTATAACATGGCTAGAGATTATCTTTAAAGAATGCCTAGCTTGGAGTCACATTCCAGAAAAGTGCGCAAAGGTGCTTTTCATCCCCAAGGCCGGCAGGAATTCTCACACTTCCTCCAAGGATCTAAGGCCTATTTGTCTATCATCCTTTGCACTAAAAACTTTGGAAAGGCTGATAGACTTACACATACGCCACAACTTGAATCTGCCCCTAATTTCTAAGGCACAGCACGCCTACTGTAAGGGTAGATCTGTCGAAGCAGCCTTGCACACACTGGTGAGGAAAATCGAAAGATCAATCCATCTTAAAGAATATACTCTAACAGCCTTCCTAGACATAGAGGGCGCCTTTAACAGCGTCACTCCGAATGCAATAATAGAGGGGCTAGAAAAGCTAAAGGTGGAGAGGACTTTGATAGAGCTGATCAGCGAGTTATTATTAACTCGCAAGATTGTCTCCAAATGTGGAAGCCAATTAACCACCAGAGTGGCTACCAGGGAAACCCCGCAAGGAAGGGTTCTCTCATCTCTTCTCTGGAATGTAGTTGTAAACGAACTACTAATTAGACTGCAGAAAGAAGGCCTGGACGTTATTGCCTACTCTGATGACGTTGCCATTTCAGTCTCAGGTAAATATCTATTCACAATGAATGACCGTATGCAAATGGCATTCTCAATCCTTTGCAAATGGGCGCATAACAATGGGCTCGGGGTGAATCCCCAGAAAACGGAGCTCGTGCTATTCACCAAAAAGCATAAAATCCCGGAACACTGTCCTATCACATTGCTTGGTACCAGATTAAGAGCAACACAATCGAAAGAGTTAAAAAAGCAACAATAGCTCTCTACACATGCAAGAAAGCCATAGGGAAAAAATGGGGATTCAACCCCAAGATCACCCTATGCCTCTACATCACGGTTGTTAGACCAATACTAATGTATGGAGTGATAGTCTGGTGGACTGCACTGGACAGGACAACATACCACAAACAACTTGAGAAGGTACAAAAGTTGGCGTGTATGTGCATTACCGAGGCCCTCAGGTCCACCCCAACGGCTGCGCTTAACACGATACTCGACCTTACACCACTCGATATTTACGGCAAGCAAATTGCCACACACATGGCCATTAGACTAAAAGCCAACTCGAAATGGACGAACTATGTCACTGGCCCCTTCGCTATCCTGAATAACAGGACAACCATGGCAGTAAGCTTGGACCTCACAGAACCCACCACGGTCTTGGAAAAAACTTCATGACGATTTACCCAGTCAGACAAAACTGGAACCGCCATACTCAACCCCGCATATACTGCGTAGAAGTCTACACTGACGGGTCTAAAACCAAGGACGGGGTGGGTAGTGGCGTCTTCTGCAAGCAACTTAAGCTGAATAAAGCTCTAAAATTACCAAATCACTGCAGTGTTTTCCAGGCGGAACTGTTGGCAATAAAAGAGGCCTTGTCCTGACTGAAGTGGAACGTGATATCCACTACGAATATCCGCATTCTCACGGATAGCCAAGCAGGCTTAAGGTCGTTGGAGTCCTATGTGTGCATGTTTGTATGTATGTTGGCGCTACAGTCCATGAAGGACCAAAGCCGAGCTTCTCTCAATCAGCCATATTGTGTGTGATTTTATTTTCCCATAGGTCTACCGTTTATTGCCGGTTCCGAACGGCGAAATTCGAGAAGCTTTTCTTGACAACTATACTACAGGGGGTTTTGTCAGTACCCCACTGAGGAGAAGCACCGTGAAAAACACGTTAGATGAGACATGGCTGTTGTCGAGATTCGATCCCGCGTCATCGGCGTCAGAGGCCAACACACTACCCACTGCGCCACGGCGCTCTCGGAGTCCTATGTGTACAGATCAAGAACTAGTCTCGACTGTCACCTACATATCTCTTAACGGGATGGCCGAACAGTTCAACATCCAACTTATCTGGGTACCAGGCCACAGCGACATTCCTGGGAATGAAAGAGCCGACACACTCGCCAAACAGGGAGCGACGCGACAATTAATCGCGGCTTGTGAGGGAATACCCATTGCAACCATTAAACTTAATCTTACTAATCTCGCCAGGCCCGAGACGAATCGGAAATTGACTCAGGGATATACCTGCGTCATCACCAGGCAAATCTGGCCCAAGGACAAGGAGTATAACCTCCCTAAAAAGAACTGACATCTACAAATTTATAGGTGTCATCACCGGACACTGCCTTATCGGCAGTCACGCGCAAAAACTAGGTATAGTTCCGAATGATTTCTGCAGAAGCTGTCTAGACGAGGAGGAGGTAGAATCCGTTTACCACCTTCTCTGCACTTGCACAATCAGGAAACGATACCTAGGCTCTTACCTAGGCTTCTTACTTCTTCTTTAATGAACTGACAGAGGTTCAGCAAGTAGGATATCTGATCTTCTTAACTTCTTAAGAAGCACAAAATGGTTCCACGAATAGGGGGCTAGGCCCCCTCGTAGCTGCACAACGGGCCTGCCTGCCCTATGTGTGTTCTTCTCATTTCTGGGAAGGCTACGATCCTACCTGCCTATCTACCTATGCCATCTACTCTTAGATCGGACGTCATAGGTATAACAATGTCCTTGTTGGAGTCTGTTTAGTCTTTTGGGGGATGTACTTTGCAACATCGGGAAACGCAGCTCCTCAAGAAAATTGTATAACTTCGGAATGTTGTCGATATCCCGGCAAATTCGATCACTATCTTCATCAAATGGATCTTATTTAGATAGCAGGGACCAACACAATTTGTAAGCACCTAGGTGATCTACTCTGCTCTGTCCATGTACATATATACATTGGTATGTATAATTTTTATACTTACTATACTTACTTCTATATAGCTCAATGCTACTGGAGATTGCCTTCTTCCGCCACATTCAGGGAACTGTGATTTCCACTCGCTAGTCGTCTTATAACTAAATTGCTCTCCTGAAATAATTATAATATATGAAAAGTTAGATAACAGGAGTCGGTAAAGCTTGACATTTTTGTCCGTATTCACTTATAGTGAACTAGATAAAAAAGTTTTACAGTCAATTTCACGAAATCCAATATCTCTGAATCTGAATTCAAATAATCTACAAAACCACGTAGATTTTTTTAAGCTTTTAAGTGTACTCCATTCGAAATCAGCAAGCAAGCAAGACAGTTTCCAAAATCCAACAAGAATTTAAAACTTCAGACGTTGTAAAAGAATTAAGAAATTCTTCATTAAATTAAAATAAAATCTTAGCGAAACTCACAATAAAATTGTGGCAACTTATAGAACTTAACCAAAAATTACACGCACGAGTTATTCGCATTAGGAATAATCGTGGAGGTCAACTCAGCCGGATGTGCAATGGCCAAGTCTCGCCCCGGGGGAACCGCCTTCATGATCACGGTAACCCCTACGCCAGGTAAGTATGAACGAATTCAAGTCTGACACTCACTTTGTAAATGATGGTGTTCCCCAGGGCTCCGTTTTGTCTCCGACACTCTTTCTCATTTTTATAAATGATCTCTTGTCTGTTACTTCTAATCCAATTCACTCCTTCGCTGACGACAGTACCCTCAGCTTCTCATATTCGTTCACTTCTTTACGAACCTGCACTTCGGCTGTAAAAAGTGAGCGGCAGCGTATGTTGAGCTCATTAAATTCCGACATCGACAGCATCATCCAATGAGGTAAAAATAGTAGAGTGGAATTTAATGCTTCCAAAATGTAATGCTGTCTCCTGTCGTTAAAGCGTAACACTGACCCAATGCTATTATCCATGAATGGCACTTGTATCTCGGAAACCGAAAAGCTTTCTATCCTAGGTATGTGCATTAGTGACAACCTTTGTTGGAATGATCACATATTTAGTGTCGCTAAGAATGCCGCGAAATGCTAAGTTTCCTATACAGATGCAAGAAATTCTTCACACCCACCGACCTGGCTACAATTTATAAGGCGTTCATTCGCCCTAAGATGGAGTTCAACGCTCATGTCTGGTCTGGTGCATCTAAGACCTTATTGCACCTACTAGATAGAATAGAAAAACGCGCGATAAAACTGATTGGTGACCCCAGCATTACCAAAACACTAGACTCGCTGGCACATCGTAGGAACGTTTCCTGCCTTTCATTGTTTTATCGTTACTTTCATCATAAATGCTCCGACGAAATAGCCAGTTGCATTACGCCCCTCATTACTTCTCCCGCGATACACGCCTCTCCCGGAATGCGCATAAATTTACTTCGAAGCCCGTTTTCGGTCGTACTGTCAAATATAAAAATTTTTCCACAACCGAACCACACGAATGTGGAATGCGCTACCTCGTTCGGTCTTCCCCCCTCAATACAATATGCAGATATTTAAGACCAATGTCAATAGGCAGCTCCTCTCCCTCGGATGGACCCTTTACTCAAAAAATGATGTATAAGAGACAGAAAAAAAAAGTCCAGAGAATTTAGCTCTGAACTTAAGGAACAAACCCAAAAAGAATTAAGTCCAAGAACAGTGCGAAGAAGATTGCAGGATAGTGACTTATCAGCCAGAAGATTGAGAAAAAAAACCAGGCTAAACCACTAAAACGACAATTTCAAGATTAAATTTTGCCAAAAGCCACCGGAATTGGACGGACCCAATTGCTAATCATATTTTTTATTGCAATACATTACATTAACTTATTAACACGTCGCATGTTTTAATTTGTCATGTTTTAATGTCTATAAGGTACGTAATCATATTCTCCATCTGGATTACCTTCAACATTTATGGTTGGCCAGTTAAATAAGTTCTGATAAAATGGCATATGCTCTTCCAGAATGCTATCCTGAACTCGTTTTAGATCATCATTTTTTGTTTTACTATTAATGGATGGCAAAGGACTAACAAAGGCCTCGTAGGGGTAGCATCTATCCGACGGATGCTGGTCTACTAAAAAGTGAGAAGAGCCACCGCAGTCGAACATCTTGCGGCACTGTTAGTAAGTCCTATCCCCACTTCCTCGTGGTGCCATTTTCCTATGAAATTGCAGACGGGGAAGGGCGAATGGCGAGCCTCCTGCGCCAAAAAACATGATTAGTCGGTTGGGCTACGGCCTAGTAAGCCGTAACCGTAAAAAAACCACAAACTCCGAAACAACCACAAGCCTCGGATATAACGGACCGGATTTATGTTGACGACCCTTGCAAAAAACGAAAAAAGGACAATGATCTTCGGCTTTGTACGTGGAATGTTAGGTCCCTAAACAGGACACCTGCAGGCGAACAACTTGCGAACGCCCTAGACCGCTATAAAGCGGACATCACCGCCATCCAGGAAATGCAATGGAATGGACCGGGTATAAAGCGGATGAAAAACTGCGATACTTACTACGGCGACTGCTATAGGGAGAGAGGACAACGATTGTTCGGATGCGGATTTGTTGTTCGAGGTGGACTAAGGCAAAAAGTCTTAAGCTTTCGGCATGTGAGCGAACGCCTCATAACAATCCGTATCAAGGCTAAATTTTTTAACATCAGCCTGATCTGCGTCCGCGTCCCCACGGAAGACAAGGATGACTCCGCCGAAGATCAGTTCTACGATCTCCTAGACAGAACGTATGCCCAATGTCCCAGCTATGACATCAAAATTGTACTAGGAGACTTCAATGCTAAGCTGGGTAAGGAAAGCATCGTTAAACGAGTCATCAGCAAACATAGCCTACACGACACCACCTCCGATAACGGACACAGGCTGATTGATCTTGCTACGTGGCGAAATCTCCTTCTAGCCAGTACGCGCTTCCTGCACCTCGATATACACAAAGGCACCTGGCGGTCTTTTGAACAATCGACTACCAACCAGATTGATCACATCGCGACCGACGTTAGACACTCCTCCACTATTCTTGATGTTCGAACTTTCCGAGGGGCTAACATCGATTCGGACCACTATCTCGTAGTAGCCAAGATGCGCTTACGGATATCACGAACCCAACGGAGTAGAGTAAGAATACAAAGTTATGACGTCGGAAAGCTACTGTCGCCAGAAACCGCTCGTGCTTTTACCGATAGCGTCTCCCTTAAGCTCTCCAATACACCTGAATCCTCCACGCTATCAATAGAACAGCAGTGGAGCCTTTGCAAACAAGCCCTGAAAAGCTCTGCATCCGAAGTTTCGGGTTTCAAGGCTCCACCACGAAGAAACACCTGGTTCGATGACGAGTGCAGGAGGATTCATACAGCGAAGCAGGATGCATATAAGGCCTCGCTGCATAAAAGAACAGGAGCAGCTCGTGAGCTCTACGAGTTAAAAAGAAGGGAGGAGCATAAGCTTCTTAGAAGAAAGAAGAAAGAGCACGAGAAGCGCGCGATTGAGGATTTGGAGAGGTGTTATTGCAGGCGTGACGTTCGAAAGTTTTATCAACAGATAAAGCGAACGTGCCAAGGTTATGAAGCCAGAGCGGAAGCTTGCAGGGATGAGAACGGACACCTAGTAGTAGAACCGCAGTCGATGCTGAGAATATGGAAAAAATACTTCTGCAGGCTGTATAACGGCGATGTTAGGCAATATACCGCTGTCAGGCAGAATGATCCATTTCTAATCGACGGAGACCGCAGAGAATTCTGTCCCCCTGACCTCGACGAAGTTAAGATTACCATATCGAAGCTTAAGTCGAATAAAGCTGTTGGCGCAGACGGACTGTCTGCTGAGTTCTTCATGGTAGCTGGGGATGACCTGGTTGGGAGAATGCACCAGCTCATCCGTAAGATATGGTTAGAGGAAAGCATGCCCGAGGAATGGAGTCTCAGCATCGTATGCCCGATCCACAAGAAAGGAGACCCCTCGGATTGCGCCAACTATAGAGGAATAAGTCTCCTTAACATCGCCTACAAAATCTTCTCTGCCGTTTTGTGTGAACGCCTGAAGCCTTTTGTGAATAAGCTGATAGGTCCTTATCAGTGCGGATTCAGGCCAGGAAAGTCCACCATCGACCAAATCTTCACACTACGGCAGATCCTGGAAAAAACCATTGAATTTCAAGTCGACATCCACCACCTATTTGTCGACTTCAAAGCCGCATACGACAGCGTAATTAGAGACGAGCTATACAACGCTATGTCTACCTTTGACAAACCTGCTAAACTCGTCAGACTATGCAGGATGACTTCGCAGAATGCTCGCTGCTCCATCCGAATCGGTGAACACCTTACCGATAGTTTTGATGTCAAAAAAGGATTTAGGCAGGGCGATGCGCTGTAGTGTGATTTCTTCAACATCATATTGGAAATGATTGTGCAAAAATCACTGGCCAATACAAGAGGCACAATCTATTTCAAATCCTCGCAACTCCTTGCATACGCCGACGATATTGACATAATAGGTAGATCACAGCGAGATGTCAATGAGGCGTTTGCGAGTATTGAGTTCGAGGCGGCGAAAGTTGGTCTGGCGGTAAACGAGGGCAAAACTAAATACATGCTGTCATCAAAAAAGGACGCTCATCACCGACGTCTTGGCCAGAACGTTCCGAAATCAAACGCAGAATCACTCTTGCCAATCGCTGTTTCTTTGGGCTCAGGAGGCAACTGAGTAATAGAGCCATCTCCCGAACGACAAAGTTGACTCTATATAAGGCTCTTATCATCCCGGTCCTGTTGTATGGCGCAGAAGCATGGACACTATCAAATGCGGATGAGGAGGCCCTTGGTCGCTTCGAGAGAAAGATTTTGCGCGTAATTTTTAGGCCTATAAACGCAGATGGGGGATGGAGGAGAAGATTCAACCACGAACTTTACGAGCTGTACAGCGACCTGAGCCTAGTCAGGCGTCTACGGATTCAACGCCTAAGATGGCTGGGCCATGTAGAGCGGATGGACACCACAGCTCCAGCCTGGAGAGTCTTTGAATCCAACCCCGAGGGACGAAGAAGCAGAGGACGGCCGTACTTAAGATGGCGCACACAGGTGGAAGGGGACCTCAGCCAACTGGGTGTGCGGCAATGGAAAAGGCTAGCAAAATATCGTGCTAGATGGAGGGGCATGTTGGTTGAGGCCCAGGTTCACCCCGAACTGTCGCGCCCACTAAGAAGAAGAAGTTAATGGACACTCTCGAGGGCGCCGTGTCGCAGTGGTTAGTTAGAGTTCGGATCCCGATAACACCATCGCCATCGAATATTTATTTCGCGGTGTCCCTGCTCGGCGGGGTACTGGCGAGGGGCTAGTGCTATCAAATAGCACGTGACACTGCGACCTTTGCAGATCTTCTGTGCCTATAGTATACTTGCCGTGAAAAAGTTTCTCGACTATCGTTGTTCGGAATCGGCTATAAACTGTAGATCCCTTTCACCTGTGTACAAAACAAATCACACACAACATGGGTGATTGAGAGAAGCTTGGCTCTGACCCTACATGGGCTGTAACGCAAAAAAAAGAAAGAATGGGCACCCTCAAGTCACAAGCCTTGGCTGACGGAGGTGAAACTGCAATTATGAGTTTTTCCCTTAGTATGAATGAATGTTTAATAAATCCATCAATGAATTCCTCGACTATGATAGAACTTTTTTTATTTGAATCATACTGAAAACTCATATCCCACCAAAAACATTCTGTAAAAAACTAGCCAAGTCTCGATGGAGCTGGTTGTTTATCTCTAAAAAATATTGAAATCTAGACAAAGTCGTGCCAAGTCTAAGGTTCCTTACTGCGATTTCTTTATTATTATAGTTAATGTTGTGTGACTTGGCCGTTGACGATGGGAAATTGCCACGTGGATTCAATAACCAGTCAATTGTAGGCTTGATAAAGCTGCGTATTTCAATAATACTTATGTACAGGCGAGCCTTAAACAAACAGTATAAAAAATTATATCCAGTACAGACGGATCGTCGAGATCGTCAATAGGTAGCGGTTCTGGCGACAGATTGGTGCAATGGTGTCATGGAGCACGTGGTTTTGAACCCTTGTGTAACCTTTAATGGCCAAGTCACACAGTAAGGAACATTAGACTTGGCACGACTTTCTCTAGATTTTATTATTTTTTTAGAGATAAGCAACCAGCTTCATCGAGACTTGGCTAGTTTTTTACAGAATGTTTTTGGTGGGATTTCACTCCTTTTTGTAGAAACGTGGGCATATTGATTTATTTTATTAGATTTCTTAGTTGACACAGTTTTTTTTCTTTTTAGGAGAAATTTTTTTATTATTACAAATCTCTCTTTTCTTTTTTTCCGGTTCCGATTCTTATACAGTAGCAACAGTTTTTCGTATTGCCCATTCGCGTTCATTATTTATTCTTTTAGACGGTTTAGACGGTTTAATTTCTGAAAGATCGGCGCGGTATTTACGCCTAAGCCGGTTGGATTCGGTTATCGCTGATGCTTGAGCTCTTATACATACTCTTGAAGTCAACATTTATTAGGTGCACCCCATGAAGATTGGTTACTCGTGAAAGCGCCACGTAGGCTTGGCCACAAAAGAATATGGAGGTGCCAATGTCCATGAGGGCAACTTTTAGACTTAGACCTTGGCTCTTGTGAATTGTTAGGGCATACGCCACACAGATTGGGAATCGTTCTCTGTACACGTATGCCCGGGGTATGATATCAAATTTTGACTTATAAGGCAATAATTCGTGAATCAAATTATTAGCGAATCTTACTACCAATTGTTTAGGCTTTGTTTGGTCTTCCAAACTAACTAAGCTAAACTAACATCAATGTTTCTCCTAAGCATTATTTTAGCTCCCTCTTCAATGATTACAGTTTCTTCTAGTCCAGCAGTCATCGACGCATCATCTTCATATTTTTGTAAACACGCCCGGGCTTTCGTTATCATACATTTTGAACAATCCAAGGAATCTTTAGCAACTATCTTTATCTCGGAGTGCGGAATCGCTTTTAACATAGCATTATTTAACTGCATACACATTTTTCTAGTCGGTAGTAAACAAGCAGTATCTTCTGGTAAGTCCCTCAATCATAGTGCTATTTCCATTAACCTTCCTTCATTGGAATGCGAGAGCAGAGGTATCAATCGGTTAGACAGTATATCTCTGTCTGATTGAGTTGTCACTCCTACTCTGATTCTTTTTAACATTTCTACAAACGTAGAATCATCCAGCTGTCTAGACTGTATAACTGCAGAAGGGGAGGCATTCGCCCAGCAGTGGGACGCAATAGGCAAGATTAAATTAGAAGATGTGTCCCACTACGCTGGATTTTTGCAATGACAGTCGATTTTTTTAGTAGAAGGGGGCATTGCCATATCTCTAATACAGCTGAGACCAGCTGAGGGTTCTTCATCAGATACTTCAGACCTAAGATTTTTGACATCAAATGAAGCGGCCCACCAAGTTGAATATTTTTGTAAAGGCGGTATGTCGGTCTCTAATAGTTTGGTTGGGCTCTTGTGTTTTCTAATCAGGGTCACCAGGTACTTCAGATCTTCGATTATCCTAGTTTTGATAGTTTTCCCTTTATGTGGCCATTAAACCCTAACTCTGTACCAAATTCCAGCTCTCTGAGTTTATGGGAAGTATTAGTTCTATTCTGATGATCATGAGTGAGTGAATGAGTGAGTGTCATAAATGCGAAACTTTGCTTTCGCTTAACTTCGGAACTAAATGACCTACAGACCTACAGAAATTTTGGATTTTAAGTATATGATTATAGCTTACTAGATGACGAACATTTCTGCGTTCTGGTCTTATCCAGAGGTTCTCAAATAGGGGCCTGAAAATGCGGCAGTGTTTGCTTCTTGCTCGAATTGGCGGGGGCACTGCCGTGCCCCCCGATATGTTTATGTAAGTCGAAGGCGCGAATGATTTTTTTTTCTTTTGTGACCTTTTTTCAGTTGACAAACATGTTTTTTGAATAAATTTGGCCACCATTTCTTAAAGTCCAAAACATCATCAGTGTATAGCTCTTTGGCTGTATATGTTGAGCTGGAATTCGAAACCAAATTAATGTATTGTTCTGGAACGTAGATACGATCATGCTTTCGAACAGTTTCTTTTACGACTCCGAAATCACGGTCAATTGTTAAAAATTAATTTTACAATTTACGTACAGGAAAATACTAATAGAGTCAGAGTTAACATGAATCTCAACAATGCATCATATTCGTTTTGACCGGCGCAGCCGTCGGAAAAAAGATACATATATGTAAATGCTTAATATGTGGACCAATATTACTACAATAACTATTATGGCATCTGGTAGTGGATGGAAAAACCACTTAAGTCTGACTTATGTGGTTTATGCAATGAACGTCTATTATGCGGTATTATTTGAAATGGAAGGAATGTAATGACTTATGTACGTACTTTATACACAGAATACGCATCTCCCTTTAAGGAAACACTTAGAGCAAAAAATGCGTATTGGAAAAAAATGTAACTTATGTGGTTATTGAAATTACCGATTTAAATATAAACAAAACAATAGGATCAATTCCTAAAATTCTGATTATTTTCCAAGAAAAAATAAATGGTATTTAATGGTGTACGTATGTATGCATGTGGCGATACAGTCCATGAAGGACCAAAGCCGGGGTGGACGTAGTGCAGTGGTTAACATCATCGACCACCGAGCGGAAGGTCTATAGTTAAAATTCGCTTCATAGCCAAGAAAAAGTAATTCCTATACGGACAAAAAGTATGCAACGCAGTTGTGAATGGAAAGTGACGAGACGTACCTACTGCTGTAGGCATAACACTCACAGTATACTATACTACGGACTATAACCAACTCGGAATTTGGTCGGCTCTCGTCCTATCTAGGACAACCACCCCTGAGAGTAGTGAACGAACATCAACGACCCAAACCACTGCGCTCCGCTTAGGTTGTGTGTGTAAAACATATCACAAGAGAATATAAAAACTCTTGAAACTGCGCGGGTCTCTAAAACGAAAAAAAAAATAAGCCGAGCTTCTCTCAATCATCCATGTTGTGTGAGATTTAAGTTCATAGAAAATTCACTAGATATACATATGTATATGTTATGTTTAAGTTAAACTGGAGCATTGAGATGCCGTCTTATACAACTAACTGTTTATTAATTGGATTACAATCGTTTGAAAAACGACATAAATATTTTGCTATCATGTTTGTAAGGGACTTATTAACGTATGATATTAAATGTGCTTTGCTTCTCACTTTAATGAATTTACGTCCTCCCCCGAGAAATGCACGTGAATCCTTTATTTTTTATGAGCAATTCCATCGCACTAACTACGGCCGCAATGAATCAATCTCACGTTGCTTGAGAGAAGCTAATTTAATTTCTAATAGTATTGATCTCTTTGCTAATTGTACACGAGACGCATTTAAGTCAATTGTTTTAAGAGTACTAGCTAGTCAAGATAGATAAATTATTAAGTAATTTACTGGTTTCTTATTCTAGTCCCATGAACCATGGGCCGTCATCAAGGCGCTGTCTGATCTGGGTGTTACGGGATCAGTGATAGAACTGGTACGAAAGCTGCTAATACGAAGAGTTGTCAAAGCCAACTTCGCTGGTGCCGTATCAACCAGAATGGTCAGCAAAGGTACACCACAGGGTGGAGTACTTTCCTTTCTCCTCTGGAACGTGGTGGTCAACGAACTACTGCTGTTGCTTGAACAGGAAGGGTACGCTGTGATCGCCTATGCGGATGACATTGCTATTGCCGTCACGGGAAAATTTCCCAGCACTCTATGCGACCTTATGCAGAGTGCACTACATACAGTAGAAACCTGGACACGGTACTGTGGACTTGGGGTGAACCCAAAGAAGACCGATCTAGTACTGTTCACTAACAAATATAAAATTCCGACCCTCAACCCACCGAGGCTGGGTGGAACCTAACTAACAATCAAAGAACAGGCTAAATATCTAGGCCTAGTCCTTGACAGGAGGCTGAATTGGAAACTCAACATTCTTGATCGGGTCAAGAAAGCAACTGTTGCCCTCTACAGCTGTAAGAAAGTAGTGGGCAGGAGGTGGGGTCTCCAACCAAGTATTATGTACTGGCTCTACACAGCAGCCATAAGGCCTATCCTCCTGTATGGCGTCGTAGTCTGGTGGACTGCTCTGGACAAAGCAGTCAATCGAAACCTTCTGGGGAAGGTACAAAGATCGGCCAGCTTATATATAAGCGGAGCGATCAGATCAACCCCCACGTAGGCCTTAAACGTTCTACTAGATCTTCCACCATTAAACTTTTTCAGCAAGCAAGTTGCTGCATGCGCGGCCCTAAGGATGAGGAGCATAAGAAAATGGCCCACATCTCAAAAAGGCCACACCTCTATTCTGAAACACTTCAAAGTACCCATGGACACTGATTACATCACCCCGCAGAATGTGTTCACCAAGAACTTCGAAGTTGTTTTTCCATCCAGGGAGGAATGGGCTGAAGGGAAAGTTATACCAAAGGACTCGATCTCCCTCTATACCGATGGCTCTAAGATGGAGTCGGGTGTAGGCAGTGGGGTCTTCTCCAAGGAATTTAACCTCAACCTATCATTTAGTATGTATGTTGGCGTTACAGTCCATGAAGAACCTGAGCCGAGCTTCTCTCAATCACCCATGTTGTGTGTGATTTCATTTTCACATAGGTGAGAGGGACCTACAGTTTATTGCCGGTTCCGAACGGCGAATTTCGAGAAGCTTTTCATGACAGTTTTACTACAGGGGGTTTTGTCAGAACCCCGCTGAGGAGAAACACCGTGAAAAATACGTTCGATGACATGGCTGTGTCGGAATTCGATCCCGTGTCATCGGCGTCAGAGTGTATCAGGCAGAAATAACAGCGATAACGGAGGCCCTGGCATGGCTCAGGATCAATGTAATATCCACAAAGGATATTATCATTTGCACGGATAGCCAATCTGCGATAAGATCCCAGGCAGCGGTAACCCACAAATCAAAGGCATCTCTTAACTGTCACCTATCTCTAGATGAGATGGCTGAACAGTTCAACATTAAAATACTGTGGGTTCCCGGGCATGAGGATATTCCGGGAAACTGCGCGGCCGACGAACTCGCAAAGTTAGGGTCAAGCACACTCAGCCTACCTACCCTCGAGTACCTAGAAACACCAATAAGTATGGTAAAGCACATGATAAAGCTTCAAACCATAGAGGAGACCAACCTCCAATGGAATCCAATCACCAAACAATTCCGGCCTAAGTTAAACTTAGGACGAACCAGGGACCTGTAGGCAACCAAAGGCGCAACCTTAAGTACTCTAGTGTCATAACAGGTCACTGCTCCATTGGAAAACATGCCGCCAGACTGGGGCTACCCTACAATGACTTCTGTCGCGGCTGCATGGAGGAGGAGGAGGAGGAATAAATACACCACCCCCTCTGCTCATGTCCCTCTTTTGCGAATCGCAGGAGGATTTACCTCGGCGCGCTCTTCTTCGACAATCTAAGTGAGCTAGCAAACCAAAAAATAGCTCAACTACACCGTTGGTTCGCAGGTAGCGAATCAGAGTAACCTGATCCAGGTGGCATCACAATGGGCAGGCTTCGGCCTAAGTGTGGCTTATGTCTACCACGTCAACCTAACCTAACCTATCCTAGTTGTATTGAATTATATTTCGATTAATTTTGTTAATAGGTGATTCGATTGTTTACTACTTATGTTATGATATAAGTTATACATAGAGTAAATATTCTGCAAGTAGTCTGTAAGAGAATTGTTAATCTCTACTTGATGAATAAAAAAAAAAAATAATAATAATAATAATCCATTCGAAAGTACACGACACTACACCGACTGGAAGAACATAATACTCATTTCACATCTTCCCGAAAAAGCTTAGTACTCGAATATTGAAGACGACTTCTACACTATACATATTTCACTACACTTCAGATAAAACTAGACGACTTCTACACTACACTTCTTCTTCTTAGTGGGCGCTACAGTTCGGGGTGAACCTGGGCCTTAACCAACATGCCCCTCCATCTAGCACGATCTTTCGCTAGCCTTTTCCATTGCCGCACACCCAGTTGACTGAGGTCCCCTTCCACCTGTGTGTGCCATCTTAAGGGCGGCCGTCCTCTGCTTCTTCGTCCCTCGGGGTCGGATTCAAAGACTCTTCGGGCTGGAGCTGCGGTGTCCATTCGCTCTACATGGCCAAGCCATCTTAGGCGTTGAATCCGTAGACGCCTGACTAGGCTCATGTCGCCGTACAGCCCGTAAAGTTCGTGGTTGAATCTTCTCCTCCATCCCCCGTCTGCGTTTATAGGCCCAAAAATTACGCGCAAAATCTTTCTCTCGAACCCACCAAGGGCCTCCTCATCCGCTTTTGATAGTGTCCATGCTGCTGCGCCGTACAACAGGACCGGGATTATTAGGGTCTTATATAGAGTCAACTTTGTCGTTCGGGAGAGGGCTCTATTACTCAGTTGCCTCCTGAGCCCAAAGAAACAGCGATTAGCAAGAGTGATTCTGCGTTTGATTTCGGAACTGATGTCGTTGTTCCAGGTCACTGCGGAGCCAAGGTAGACGAAGTCCTTAACTACCTCGAACTTATATCTGCCTATACAAACGTTCTGGCCGAGACGTCGGTGTTGAGCGTCCTTTTTTGATGACAGCATATATTTAGTTTTGCCTTCGTTTACCGCCAAACCAATTTTCGCCGCCTCCATCTCAACACTCGCAAACGCCTCATTGACATCTCGCTGTGATCTACCTATTATGTCAATATCGTCGGCGTATGCAAGGAGTTGCGAGGATTTGAAATAGATTGTGCCTCTTGTATTGGCCAGTGATTTTTGCACAATCATTTCCAATATGATGTTGAAGAAATCACACGACAGCGCATCGCCCTGCCTAAATCCTTTTTTGACATCAAAACTATCGGAAAGGTGTTCACCGATTCGGATGGAGCAGCGAGCATTCTCCAAAGTCATCCTGCATAGTCTGACGAGCTTAGCAGGTATGTCAAAGGTAGACATAGCATTGTATAGCTCGTCTCTAATTACGCTGTCGTATGCGGCATTGAAGTCGACAAATAGGTGGTGAGTGTCTACTTGAAATTCATTGGTTTTCTCCAGTATCTGCCGTAGTGTGAAGATTTGGTCGATGGTGGACTTCCCTGGCCTGAATCCGCACTGATAAGGACCTATCAGCTTATTTACAAAGGGCTTCAGGCGTTCACACAAAACGGCAGAGAAGATTTTGTAGGCGATGTTAAGGAGACTTATTCCTCTATAGTTGGCGCAATCAGAGGGGTCTCCTTTCTTGTGGATCGGGCATACGATGCTGAGACTCCATTATTCGGGCATGCTTTCCTCTAACCATATCTTACGGATGAGCTGGTGCATGCTCCCAACCAGGTCATCCCCAGCTGCCTTGAAGAGCTCAGCAGACAGTCCGTCTTCGCCAGCAGCTTTATTCGACTTGAGCTTTGATATGGCAATCTTTACTTCGTCGAGGTCAGGGGGACAGAATTCTCTGCGGTCTCCGTCGATTAGAAATGGATGATTCTGCCTGACAGCGGTATATTGACTAACATCGCCGTTATACAGTCTGCAGAAGTGGTTTTTCCATATTCTCAGCATCGAATGCGGTTCTACTACTAGGTGTCCGTTCTCATCCCTGCAGGCTTCCGTTCTGGCTTTATAACCTTGGCATGCTCGCTTTATCTGTTGATAAAACTTTCGAACGTCACGCCTGCAGTAACACCTCTCCAAATCCTCAATCGCGCGCTTCTCGTGCTTTTTCTTCTTTCTTCTAAGAAGCTTATGCTCCTCCCTTCTTTTTAACTCGTAGAGCTCACGAGCTGCTCTTGTTCTTTTATGCAGCGAGGCCTTATATGCATCCTGCTTCGCTGTATGAATCCTTCTGCACTCGTCATCGAACCAGTTGTTTCTTCGTGGTGGAGCCTTGAAACCCAAAACTTCACTACACCACAGATACAAATAATTACTACTCCTGACCTACAAAAAATCATAAGAACGAGAGTTGTGTGGTGTATATGAAAACAGCATTAAAAGATAAGATCGTTCTACCAAAGAGTACTAAACATATGAATCACGTTCACGTTACGTTACGTTTTTACATTCCCAGGTTACTATTACCGTGCCGATGGAGATCACTATTCAATGTACATATGTATGTATGTATACGTTTTCATTTTCACAGAATTCCTTACCATAAGTTAGCACTAGAGCAAAAGTAATTAACAAATAGTGCACAATATACACTTTCATATTTTAAGCAAAAAAGTGTTTCCTTTAGGACTCGCTAACAGAATATAAGTCCTTTTTACAATGCACGTAAACTATTTTTTCCATTTTACAAAATAGGTTTGCAGGTGAAAAATATACGAGAGATCACAATGTACTGAAAGTTTAAACTGAACTACATCTCTGACTTAGCTGTATATTAAATAAGTTAATCGCAATGAGAACAAATTCAGAACTCATTGCATTCAACTCATAAAATGCATTCGATCTAGATGTATGTACGACCTTTATAGAGATGTGGATACATTCTATATTAATCAAGTTGAGCAGCACTTCCTGTATGTATAAGGGGTACCCAAGCAATCCAAGGCGGGTTGAAAAGGTTGATTGCTTTTTTAAATCATTTAAAGTGCATGATTTATAAATAGTATAAAATGCGTGACGATTCCATAGAGACACCTGAGGAACATTTGAATCGGTAATGATTTGTTAGTTGAGTTAGAGTAATTCGATTTATTGTATTATAGAGTTTGTTTCGACAAAAGTGTTTCTGAGAAATCAGCTTGATTCTAGTCACCGAAGGAGATTTATGGGATGTAGTAGTGTGCCTTGGAATTTTTCTATCCCTATCGTAGAATTCGTCGTGCCTAAGTTTACCTTCGTGTATTCGATTCACTTTCACTTTATATTTACATCATAAAATCTGTTGAGGCTGCCACTGAATTGTGATTAATATAGCAAAAGTTTTTAATTTTTTTTTTTAATAAGAAAGTTAAGATTGTATCTCAAAGTGAAATAAATAAAATACAGCAGAAGCGCATGGGGAAAAAGTATTGCCGTCGAGAAAAAGTTATTTTTTTATTTATCCGTTATACGATTGAGAACAACAGTGGGAGCATTCCAAGCGCGCTATCAGAGACGCTGCCTCTTGATGTGTTGGGTTTCAGACCACCGCCAACTAAAAGGTTTGATGAGCAATGCGGACAAGCTCATTTAGCAAAGCAAACCGCCTACAAAGTCATGCTACATAGACGGACGAGAGCCGCTCGTAAACATTACGAGCAGAAAGGGAGATGATGAGAAGCATGAAATCGAGGAGATGGAGAAATGCTACCACAGGAATCACGCTCACAAGTCTTACGAAAAAGTAAAACAAACGTGCCAGTGCTTTAAATCCAGAGCGGAAAGCTGCGGCGGTGAAGACGGGTAACAAAGTAAAAGAGTCACATTAGATGCTGAGAATATGGAAGGAACACTTCTGTAGACTGAAAGAACACTTTTGCTATGAAAAATTTAATAGCGCTGTCAGACAGAATGATCCATCCGCAACGGAGGGAGATGCAAGAAAATTCCGTCCACCCTAGATGGAATTAAGCAGAACATTTCGAAGCTTAAGGCTAATATAGCCGCGGGCGCAGACGGCCTGTCTCCTGAGCACATGATCCATCTCATCTGTAAAATATGGTCGGAGGTAAGTATGCTCGACGAATGAAATCTCAGGATCGTTTGCCCAGTCCACAAGGAGTCAAAGGAGACCCCTATAACCGCGCTAACTACAGGGAATAAGTCTCCTTAACATCGCATATAAGATCTTCCTTGCCGTACTGTGTGAACGCCTGAAACCCTTTGTGGATCATTTGATGGGTTCTTATCAGGTAAGGCCACAATAGACCAGAGCAGATCCTGGAGCTTTGTCTAGTTTGAACATCCCTGTCAAACTCGTGAATTCTCCCTGCTCCGTTAAGATCGGTAGCGAATTAACTACGACCTATGATGTTCAAAAAGGACTTAGACAAGCTGACGTGCTGACATGTAATTTTTTTAACATCGTGTTTGAAAAGATCATACGAGAGTAACTGGTCAACACAAAAAGTACGATATATTTTAAGTCTCCGCAAGTGATCGCGTACGCGAATGACATTGACGTAATTGGACGAACACAGCGGGACGGCAATGAAGCCTTCGAAAGCTTTGGAGCAGAAGCGGCTAAAACGGGTCTTTCGGTTAACGACTGTAAAACGAAATATATGCTGTCAACTAAAAGAAGGGATAGGTTTCTGTTGATATTTTCTCTGAGGCAGAGTTCTATTGCAAATATCTCTGCTGGAAATACGGAGTTAAACCTGTCCATGCTGTAATAGATGTGTGTTCCGGTATTAGCTCCGTATACTCCCGCCTCAACGCCTTCGTTCGTTTTGGTAAGATTCACACGTAAGATTAGCGATTAAAGGGAGTCTATCCTGTTTCCAGGTGTGTCGAGTGAGTATTGTGACCTGATAGTTTTGGCTGATGTTATACGTGGGGAGACAATTGTGAGATATCTTTAGGATTGCATGCCCGTTTAGTTCAGTAAGAATGTCAGGATGAGAGAGCCTACAATTAGAGTCGTCCTCCGCGACGAGTCTGTAGGCGAAAACCATGGGTTCCTTCCTTAGTTGGAGGTGAAGAGGTGGTAGGTCCGTGATGACTTCTAGTGCTGCTGTGGGGGTTGTTCTTATAGTCCCTGTAATGCAGATGCAAGCTAGTATCGCAGCTTGTTGAATTGACTTGTACTGATATTTGTTTTGTTTTTTGTGCCTCCAGACGGGCGCAGCGTATGTGAGAATTGGTCTGGTGATGGCTGTGTATAGCCAGCGGTATATTTTGCGATTTGTGCTCCAATTTTTACCAATGAGACTTTTGCTGATCCATAGAGAGATCCTGGCTTTTTTTTTTTTTTTTATTGGAGCTAGTGCTACCATTATCACTTGGCGCTGCGACCTTTGCAGATCTATTGTGCCTGCTAGCCGATTAGCCGAGGAGCCTCTCCACTTCCATAATGAAGCTGAGAATGCTTCTCGTAGGAGCCAAGGTGATCCCCTCACGAGTCATAACTTCGCTGAGAAGGATACGCTTCCTAAGATGGCAGAGAGCAGCACACTCACACAGTATGTGCTCCGCCGTCTCTTCGTACTCGGGACAGAGTCGACACTCAGTTTCACCAGGCGAGGTCTTGAAGGACATCATGGCATTCCTTGACGGTTTTTGAGTTCGTGCTGTACGAATTCAGCGCTTTAAGCGTTGTTTGGCTATCAGAGAGTATGTTGATGGTTACTCCTCTAATGCCAGTCTCAAGATTTAGATTGACGCGTATAAGTATGGCATGCAACTCTGCTGGAAAGATGCTGGAACTCATACCCAGGGCCTTCGAGATCTTGCGATTTGGCCCAAAGATGCCGGCGTCAAGGCCAGAAGCCATCTTGGAGCCATCCCTATACCACCTAAGGCCTCTGACATTTAGCAAGGGATCACTGTTTTCCCATGCTGAGCGATTTGGGATCAATATCTTAAATCTCTTGTCAAAAGTGAAGGTGTGTGGCAATGCGCCCGAGACCGTGGTAATCATATCCAGCTCGGGAAGGTGTTGTATTATGGACATGTGATCCTCAGGTCTACATGGCATATTTGTTCCCGAACAAAGAATTCCGATTACACTGCGTAATGCCACCTTTTTGATATAAAGGTGCAGTGGAGTGAGTCCAATGAGTGCTTCTTTGGCTGCCATGGGGCAGGTTGGCATAGTGCCTGTAATGCCGAGAAACGCTAGTCTCTGAAGGCGTTGGACCCGTAAGTGACGACAGGTCTTACTATCGCGGTGTATAACCAGTGGACTACCTTAGGTTTAAGTACCCAGGTTTTACCGTAAGTGCGTCGACAAGCATACATGGCCTTAGTCGGTTTCATAAATTTGGTTTTCATATTGGAGTTCCAGTTGAGTCTGCGGTCTTGGTCAATACCTAAATACTTTACTTCTTTTGAAAATCCTATGCGTGTGCCATTTAGAAATATTGAGCAGCCTTGTACGCTTCTCCTCTTTGTAAACGTGACTAAGATTGTCTTATTTGGGTTAATCGATAAATCCGCCCTGCCACACCAGTAAGAGACATCTTGTAGCGCAAGCTGCATGCGCTCACAGGCAGTGGTTTCGCTCTTGCCCGTAACAATGACTACTAGGTCATCAGCATATCCGATAACCTCGTTGCCCCGAGTGGTTAGGTTGCGTAGTAGGTAACCGATGACTATCAACCAGAGCAGTGGTGAAAAGACTCCTCCTTGTGGGCATCCTCTAGCTGCCGATACTGTCACTGAGACCTCTCCGCATGTGGCTGATATGATAGGGCTATTTAGCATAGCGCTAATCCAGTGATTAGTGGAATGGTCCACACCCCTGCAGGATAGTTCAGTGGTGATCGACTCATAGTCAGTATTATCGAAGGCCCCCTCTATATCGAGGAAGGCGCAAATTGATCTCCATATCGAAGAAGGCGCAAGGAGATCTTGTGTGTGAAGCTGTTTTCAATATACGTCACCAGATGGTGTAGCGCATTCTCAGTAGATCGCTCTTTGCGATGTGCATACTGATTGTGATTCAGAGATATCTGATTTTCCAAGATACCTCTAATATGGAGCTCTATCAGTTTCTCCATTGTTTTAAGAAGGATCGAAGTCAAACTGATAGGGCGATAGGATTTAGGTTGCTCACTTGGCTTCCCAATCTTGGGGATGAAGACAAGATTGACCTCTCTCCAGATTTGGGGTATGTATCCCAGGTTAAAGCAAGACCTAAAAAGAACTATCAGTCGTGATAAAATGGTGTTCAGGCCTTTCTGTAAAATGGCAGGAAAGACACCGTCTTTGCCTGGAGCCTTATAGGGTTAAAATGAACAAATTGCCCATTTAACCCTATCAGGACTAAACAATCTGCCAGAAAGGCTATTTGTTCTACTGTCGTTGCTGTTTATGACGTTTGTTTAATCGTCAGGGGACATCGAGTGGGGAATAGAACCAGGGAAGTGCACCTCGAGCAAAGTCTCCAGGGTTTCCCTGCGATTGAGGGTAAAGGTGCCGTCTGATTTGCGAAGCAGCCCGAGTCCATTTGTGTGCTCTTGAGATAGCGCTTTATGGAGTCGGGCCGCAGTTGGAAGCGAGTCTATGTTCTCACAATGTTTCCTCCAAGACGTTCTCTTGGATTTCCTCAATTCGAGGTTGTATTTAGTTAGAGCAGATCTATAATCAGTCCTACTATTATACCGTTTAGCTCTGTTAAACAGCGATCTCACCTGTTTCCTTAGGAATTTAAGCTGTGTATTCCACCAGGGCACAAACCGCTTGTGTGTATTTGACCTGGGTGTACAGCTGCCCCTGAAGGATGAGATAAGTGCTGCGTTGAGCTGGTAAACCGCATCAACGATATCATCTTTCGATTCAATCGACTTGAGAAGCAAATCTTCTTTAGCGGCGAATTGAGCCTGGAACAGAGCCCAATTTGTTCGTTTGGATTGGGTGTCCGAGACACCTTTACTTGCGTCCCACTCATTACAGGCGTCGGCAGGCCGGGTCCTTCGTTCGGTATGGCTTGTTGTTGCCACGCCTGAAGTTACCGGCCCGATGGAAGTGATCCTCTGATCTACTTCCCATCGAGGATTCCCCTTGTTTGGTTGGGGGACGTTTTTTTTCTTTTGTTTGGACGACCCTTAGTTGTCGGCGACCCAGATGTTGCAGCGGGTTTTAGTTCGTCACATCTTGGCGTCTCTACTACAGCAGTAGGTGCAAGCACCATACTGCTGGCTGTAGGTTTTCCTACTATGGCAGTAGGTGCAACCACCATAGTGCTGGCTGTAGGTTTTTCTACAGCGATTGGTTCTACATCTACTGATGTTTTCTCTTATCTCTTGATGATCATCTTACTGATGTCAAATCGATAAGCCACTTTGCACTTGAGTTCTATTAATCGAGCCAGAGACTTGTCGCTGACTGCCAGAACCAAGCGCAGGAGGTCTTTCTCCTTATTTGACGTGTTCTGCATGACTCTTCAGTTCTGTGCATATAGGCCGTCATTTTGGGAATCAAGCATCGCCGACACTTTTGTGATGAGTAAGCCGATGCTTTGTGGGGAGTAGCCTCGAACGATGTGTGGTTCCGGGAAAGCTTCCTCCTCCACAAGCATAATATCAAGTCTACTCTTGTTCTTGATGGCCCTAAGATTTTTTTTCATCCAATCGGCCGTGGCGGGGATGTCACACAACAAGTATAACCACCCTGACTTGTAAGTCGATCGCTTGAAGCGAGGTTTGGGTGATTTACCCAGCAGCTCGATGGAGGTGTCAATTACAGCCTCCTGTACGGCTACCATCTGCGCTGCGGTAAGGGGGTTCACTCCCAAGTGCTTGGGGACGATGCCGAGTCGGATCCTCCCTGCTACACTACTGTAGCTCTTTTAATCGACTCGGGGGTTGCCGATCTTGCAGCGTTTAGCAGCCGGGTTGTCTGGAGTATTGTCGGCGGAACGATCACGTTTCAGTTCCAGACCTTTGGTGGCAGGGGAAGATTTTGCATAAACTCATCTCATCTCTAGTTTTGCCCTGCATTATAGCAGCTTTAAAACGTTGCTGCTCAGACGATTTAAGTTTAACGAAGCCACCAGGTGATAGAGGCTTTTCCTCTATATGCTTGATGATTTCGTTACTTGTCACATTTGGGAGTTCATCTGAGAGCATACTCACAGAATTTCCGCCGAGTGAAGACACATAATCTGCTTTCGTCCGGCTGCAATGTCGGCAAAAGTTACCGGCATCACTTTTGGTTTTTGTGGCGCTGAGGACTCACAAGCACTAGCAGGCGATGACGTTTGAGAGTCATCAGTCTCTTCAAAAATATTTATTTTATGAATGGTTCCCACGAACTCACGGGAAAGAACGGTGACCTGCAGCGGAACCCGAGACACTGCAGGAAGGCTTTATTGAAATCGGAGGTCGCCCGGTATCCGAAGTTCGCATACTAATAGCTAAGCACCTTCTTAGCCATGCATCCGTCGGCGTGTGCTGTTCCACCTTGGAGTAAGGGGAGTGAAGGAGTGATGGGTATAGAGGAAACGGAGAGGTAGGAAGGGGTCCGTAATTGCTTCTTAGCTTCCGGTTGCTCTAGAGATGGACTCTCGAGGACCTCCTGCTCTAGAGACGGACTCTCGAAGAGCTCCTGGCTTTCTCAATGGTCTTTGTAATGTAAGAGTTCCAAGCGAGCTTTTCGTCTAGAGTTACCCCTAGTTATTCGACTTCATTTGAGAACTCTATTGCTTCACCAAAGAGAGTGAGTTTGTTGGTTTTATGCCTGCTAGTGCTTTTGGTGAGGGGGGGAGGGAGCGAGCAAACAGAGCAAAGAAGTTGTTCGCGTTTAACATGGCAAACGCCAGCTTCGATCTCTGTCCCTGCTCAATCCAAGTTGACAGCCAGGTAGTGAACCAATGTGTGCAGCGACCCAATCCCTTGTTCCTGGGGAAAGAGGAACCTAGCCCTCCAGGCTGGGGGTTGTGCTTAGGGGTAACATCCCTATCACGTAAAAATCTACTTGTTCCGAAACAACAACAAGCCTCGGGTACGGACGCATACAAAGATGACGACCCCTGCAAACGACTAACGGACTTGAGAGTCTGCGCCTGGAATGTGAAGTCTCTTAACAGACCCGGTGCAGGCGATCAGTTGGAGCAAACCCTCAACTGCTATAAAGCAGATATAACCGCACTCTCCAAGAAGTGCGATGGGATGGACCAGGCAAGAGACGGATGAAAAACTGCGACATCTACTACGGCAACTGCTACAAAGAGAACAAACAGCGCCTATTTGGGTGCGGATTCGTTATTCGAGGAGGACTCCGACAAAAAGTCTTAAGCTTCCGAGATATAAGCGAACGCCTCATAACAATCCGCATCAAAAATAAAATTGGAAACATTAGCTTAATATGCGCTCACGCCCCAACGGAAGAAAAGTACGATCGACTCAAAGAAGAATTCTTTGATCTCCTAGATAGAACATACATATGCCCAATGTCCCAGCTACGACACAAAAATAGTTCTAGGAGATTTTAATGCAAAATTGGGCAAAGAGGACATATGTATTTGAGTCGATCATAGGAAAGCATAGCCTCCATAACACCACATCCGACAACGGACTTAAGCTAATCGATTTCCTAGCGGGGCGTAACCTCCTTGTAGCAAACACGCGATTCCCCCATCTCAACATCCACAAGGGTACCTGGCGGTCTTTTGATCAATCGACCATCAACCAGATTGATCACATTGCGATCGACGCCAGACACTCCTCCTGTATTCTCGACGTACGAACATTCCGAGGGGCCAACATCGACCAAGGTACAAATGAGGACATCAAGAATGCTTAGGAGTTGAGAAGGACTACGTAAGTTTGACGTCAGAAGGCTACAATCGCATGAGACTGCCAGAATCTTTGCCGATCGTGTCTCCTTCAAGCTGTCTCAAAATCCGCCCACAGCAGCACAAACAATAGAGCAGAAATGGGCGCATTGCCAGAGCGCCGTCAGAGACGCTGCCTCAGAGGTACTGGATTCAAAACCGCCACCACCTAGAAACCTCTGGTTCGATGAACAATGCGAACAAGCCCATG
This sequence comes from Eumerus sabulonum, assembly GCA_951905685.1. Taxonomy (NCBI): domain Eukaryota; kingdom Metazoa; phylum Arthropoda; class Insecta; order Diptera; family Syrphidae; genus Eumerus; species Eumerus sabulonum. The sequence goes on along the minus strand of OX645060.1, from coordinate 145,081,736 downwards.
CTGCAAAACAAGAGGCATATAAAGCCATGTTGCAACGACGGACGAGAGCTGCTCGCGAAACCTATGAGCAGAGAGAGAAGAGAGGAAGACACGCTTTTCAGAAAAAAGAAGAGAGCAGTGAAATCGTGAGATCGAGGAGATGGAGAGATGCTTCCGCCGGAATGACGCCCGTAAGTTTTACAATTGCAGACAAGATACCGCTGTCAGGCAGCACGAGCCATTCGTAATGGACGACGATGTAACAGAATTCAGTCCACCCGACCTAGACGAAGCCAAATAGCGATATCAAGACTTAAGTCTAATAAAGCCGCCGGCGCAGACGGCCTGTCTGCTGAGTTTCTTAAGGCGGCTGGAGATGAGCTGGTAAGGTGCATGCACCATGTCATTTGCAAGGTATGTCCGACGAATGGAATCTCAGCGTTGTTTGCTCGGTCCAAAAGAAAGGAGACCCCTATAACTGCGCCAAATATAGGGGAATAAGTCTCCTTAACGTCGCATATAAGATCTTCTCACCATCTCTTCGTCGATTTCAAAGCTGCATATGACAGCGTGTATAGAGATGAGCTATACAAAGCCATGTCTAGTTTTAACATCCCTGCCAAACTCGTCCGACTGTGCAGGATGACAATGGAAAATTCTCGCTGCTCCATTAAGGTCGGAATGACCTTTGATTTTAAAAAAGGATTTGGGCAAGGTGACGCGCTGTCATGCAACTTTTTCAACATTGTGCTTGAAAAGATCGTGCAAGAGTCATTGGCCAACACAAGAGGTACGATTTATTTCAGGTCTACGCAATTGCATGCGTACGGCGACGACATTGACGTGATTGGACGGACACAGCGAGACGTCAGTGAGGCCTTTGTTAGCATTGAGGTAGAAGCGGCTAATATGAGTCTCAAGGTTAATGAGGGTAAAACCAAATATCTGCTTTCATCTAAAAGAGACGAACAAAACCGACGTATTGGCCAGAACGTCGCCATGGGCGGATATAACTTTGAAGTGGTCAAGGAATTCGTCTACCTTGGCTCACTGATGACCAGCGACAACAACACCAGCGCTGAGATAAAACGCAGAATCACTCTTTCCAACCGCTGTTTCTTTGGGCTCAAGAGGCAATTGAGAAGAGCTCGGAAAACCAAGGTGACACAAGGCGCACTATCTACGGTCCCGTTTGTTCAAACGGTGTATGGAGGAGAAGATATAACGAAGAACTGTACGGGTTGTACAGGGACATCGGCTTGGTACGACGTCTACAGATACAGCGTCTAAGGTGGCTAGGCCATGTAGAGTGTATGGAAAATACAGCTCCGACCCGAAGAGTCTTCGAATCCAGCCCGAAGAGTCTTCGAATCCAACCCGAAGAGTCTTCGAATCCAACCCGGAAGGAAGGCGCGGCAGAGGACGGCCGCATCAACGGTGGCGCACGCAGGTGGAAGGGAACCTTAACCAACTGGGCGTGCGGCCCTGGAAACAGTTGGCCAAGGACCGTGCCAGCTGGAGACTCTCGTTGGTTGAGGCCCAGGTTCAACACGGACTGTAGCGCCACCTAAGTAGTAAGTAGTAGTAGTGCTTTTGGTGAAGGCGACTATAATGCTTTCTTTGGGGTTGACATTTAGTGTAACCTTTATGCACTCGTTCGCAACAAGGTTGAGTGCCCTTGGGAGGAGTTCCGAGGTTGTATCTTCGAATTTGCCTCTGATTAGGATCACTATGTCGTCAGTGGACTTTAACGAAAGCGGATGAAAAGGAACTTGGTCGTTTCGAGAGGAAAATTCTGCTGTACGACTTCTATGGATCCAACGCCTAAGATGGATAGGCCAAGTAGGGCGAATGAACAACACAGTTCCGGCCCGAAGAATCGTCAAATCCGAACCCGAGGGACGACGCACCAGAGGACGACCGAATCTATGGTGGCGTACACAGGTGGAAGGGGACCCTAATCAACTAGGAGTGCGTCGCGGGAAACAGCTGGTAAAATACCGTGCCAGCTGGAAAAGCTTGCTGACAGGAGCCCAGGTCCGCACCGAACCGTGGCTCCATCTCAGTAAGTAAGTTATGATCTTGAGCGGATTTGATTTGTAAAGAAGATGTTAAAGTTCGAGTGAGTCGCCGTAATGCACCACCGAATATCAGAAAAATTATCGAAATCGAGTTTTCCCGAAAGGATATAATCAACTGTCATTAGATCCACCCACATCTTCAAAACCATTGAAAAGAAACAATTGACTTTTGACTATTACTATTAAGTACAGATCTCATGACTTCTTTGAATTGTGCGACCAATTTGTTTTAAGCTTGTCCTCTAAGCGTCTTGATTTCTCTCTTGAATATGCGAAAAAAAGTTCTTCATAACTCACCACCTTCTCGAAGGTGAGGAGAATTATTTTTAATGAACTAAGAACGAAGGCTATGGAAGTTTCAAATTTCACGCATTTTGTTGAATTATGATTTGATTAATTTCATTAACATCATAAGATTGCTGTATTAAACCAAAACACCAACATTTTTCATTCGTGTATATTTTACGAACACGAGAGGAGTCTTTTTTCATAATCGATGGAAAGCTTAAATGACTCCATTACCAACAGTTGAAAGCACTTAAGTCACCCGGAAGACGCTTAAATAGCAAAAACAGAAATTGTTTCCAGCTCCAATCAAATAAAAGCCTCTCGAGACCATTTGGGAACATAAATCTCATTCCGCAAGGAAAGACTCTCAAAGCAATGACCCTACACCACCGCAAAACTATGTTGTAATTTCGCTTCCTATTGATGTAACACGCAACAATCCCCAGTCCCAAAGACGATTGATATAACACGCAACAAGCCCCAGTGCCAAAGACCAAAGTCAAATTTACTTTTCTTCAGTCATAGTATCTGCACCGATACGGTAGTGGTAGCGTACGCAATAATCGCAATCTTCACAGAAGTGAGGCTCTCGCAAGAAAACCGAAACTAGGTTTGTCGGACCACTTGTGCTTTCAATACACTGCCGCCCTGGCTCGTCGCAGATTGTGGTAAACCTGCGCAGCTAAACCCTCTGGCAATATTTGACATGAACGATTAGTCTGTGTATAATGCGAGATTCAGTCGTTGAGTGGTTAACAGACCGGACGGACAGCTTAACTCGGCTCGAGCAAAATGCAGTTCACGTGTGACTTAATGAAAAAGTGCGTTTTTCTCGGTTTTCTGCATTTCCAGGCATTGGCAAGTGATTCAAGTGCGAAACATAAAGTAAATGCAGTTCAGTTCACTAACCTTTCTCAGTGTTTCTTTCAAGATTTTACACAAAGCCCAACCATGCGGACATCAAGTATCGAAAAAAAGCCATCGATGAAATTGAATACTCTACAAGATATGACCATGGCATTCAAGGCTGTAGTCAATGATTTCAATAAAATCAATCAACTGATACCAAAAATGTATAACCTCAGCTTATCCGATCCAGTTTATGTCTTCAGATTGCCACAAGGCATTAGTGCCGCACCGAACTACTTAGGTAGGTAGGTAGGTAAGACCGTAGCCTTCCCAGAGATGGGAAGAACACACATAGGCCAAGGAGGCCCGTTGTGCAGCTACGAGGGGGCTTAGCCCCCTATTCGTGGAACCATTTTGTGCTTCTTAAGAATTTAAGAAGATTAGATATCCCCACTTGCTGAACTTCGGTCAGATCGTTGAGGAGGTATGATCCTAGGTATCGTTTCCTGACTGTGCAGAATGCTGGGCAGGCGCAGAGAAGGTGATGAATGGATTCGACCTCCTCCTCGTCTAAACAGCTCCTACAAAAATCATTCGGAGTGATACCTAGTTTTTGCGCGTGACTGCCAATAAGGCAGTGTCCTGTGATGACACCTATGACTTTATAGATGTCAGTTCTATTTAGGGAGATAATACTCCTAGTCCGTTGACTATCGAGCCGGGGCCAGATTTGCCTGGTGATGAGGCAGGTGTGTCCCTGAGTCCATCTCCGGTTCGTCTCGGCCCTGGCGAGGGTATTGAGATTGTATTTGATGGTTGCGAAGGGTATACCCTCGCAGACCACAGTTGTTTGTAGCGTCGTTCCTTTTTTGGCGAGTCTGTCGGCTCTTTCATTTCCGGTGATGTCGCTGTGTCCCGGTACCCATATAAGTTGTATGTTGAACTGTTCAGCCATCTCATTAAGAGATAGGCGACAGTCGAGGCTGGTTTTTGATGTGTACACATAGGACTCCAGCGACTTTAAGGCCGCTTGGCTATCCGTGAGAATGCGGATGTCCGTGGTGGATATCACGTTCCACTTCAGCCAGGACAGAGCCTCTTTTATTGCCAACAGTTCCGCCTGGAAAACGCTGCAGTGATTAGGTAGTTTTATCGCTTTGTTTAGCTTAAGTTGTTTGCAGAATACCCCACTGCCCACCCCGTCCTTGGTTTTAGACCCGTCAGTATAGAAATCTATGCAGCCTTTACGAGGTTGAGTCTGACGAGTCCAGTTCTGTCTGTCCGGGTATAACGTTATGAAGTTTTTATCCAAGACTGTGGTGGGCTTTGTGAGGTCTAGGTTTTCTGCGATGGTTGACCTGTTAATCAGGATCGAGGAGTGGCCAAAGACGTAGCTCTTCCAGTTCGAGTTGGCTTTAAGTCTAATGGCCGTTTGTGTGGCAATTTGCTTGCCGAAAATATCGAGTGGTGTAAGGTCGAGTATCATGTTAAGTGCAGCCGTCGGGGTGGACCTGAGGGCCCCGGTAATGCATAAACACGCCAGCCTTTGTACCTTCTCGAATTGTTTGAGGTATGTTGTCTTGTCCAGTGCTGTCCACCAGACAGTCGCTCCATACATTAATGTGGGTCTAACGACCGTGGTATAGAGCCATAGAGTAATCTTGGGATTGAACCCCCATTTTTTCCCTATGGCTTTCTTGCATGAATAGAGAGCTATTGTTGCTTTTTTGGCTCTTTCGAACTACTTAACAATCAACAAAAGTGATATGGTTCAACCAACCTTTCCCAATTTAACGGTCAATTATGTTCGACTTTTGTCAAGCAAGCCAATGTTCGTTAAAAATACAAAAAATAAAGGAAAAACTGATGTTAAGCGTAAAAGGCAGTGGAAGCCGGCGAAAGATGGCACTGATTTATGCAATCAACTCAAATCGGATTCTTTGGATCTGGATGATGACAAAGCATTGCTTTTGAATCTACAGACTGAACGAAGTTTTATTGAATATGTTAACGAACTGAATCGGAAAGAAAACAATTCGGAAGTTGAAAACAAAGAATCTGATGATGAATGGAATTTACTGGGACTTTTTGGATGGAAGGGCGACATTTCGAAACCGATGGAAACCTTTGGTTCATACTTTGACATGTGAGTATTAAGTATTTTTGACCGTATTTAGTATGAACTCGTAAATGGCCATAATTAAATCGAAAGAGATATTCTTTATATACCGCTGTGTTCAAAAAGTAAGACTTTAAGACTTTACCATTTATTTTGAAAAATCTTTATTTATTCTTTCAACTAAATTTCATAAACTTCAAAGTAATCCTCCCCTGAAATAATGCATGGATTTTCCAATCTTCTAAACCGTTGTTAAAATCGATATCCGAATGGCCATCAGCTCCTTCTTCGATGCGGCTTGTATATCCTATATCGATTCAAAATGGTGTCCCCTGAGCGGTCTTTTGAGTTTGTTTAATAGCCGGAAGTCTTACTTACTAAGATGGCACTACAGTCCGGTGTCAACCTGGGCCTCAACCAACAAGCTTCCCCAGCTAGCAGTTGGTTGAGGTCCTTTTCCACGTGTGTGCGCCACCTTAGATTCGGTCGTCCTCTGCTGCGTCATCCCTCGGGATTGGACTCGAAGACTCTTCGGCCGGAGCTGTGTTATCAATTCGCTCTACTTGGCCTATCCACCTTAAACGTTGGATCCGTAGATGTCGTACTAGGCCGATGTCGCTGTACAGTCCGTATTGTTCGTCGTTGTATCTTCTCCTCCAATCCCCGTTTATACAAATGGGACCATATATTGAACGCAGCATTTTCCTCTCGAAATGACCAAGGGCCTCCTCATCCGCTTTCGTTAAAGTCCAGGTTTCTGCGCCAAAGAGGAGGACCGGAATGATTAAGGTTTTGGTCTTTCGAGAGAGGGCTCTACTTCTCAATTGCCTCTTGAGCCCAAAGAAGCAGCGGCTGGCAAGAGTAATTCTGCGTTTGATCTCAGCGCTAGTGTTGTTGTCGCTGGTTACTAGTAAGCCAAAGTAGACGAAGTCCTTGACCACGTCGAATTTGTAGCTGCCAATTGTGACGTTCTGCCTGAGATGTCGGTGTTGTGCGTCTTTTTTGGTTGACAGCATATACATATTTCGTTTTACCCTCGTCAACAGAGAGACCCATTTAAGCCGTTTCTGCTTCAATGTTTCGAACGCTTCATTGACGTCCCGTTGTATTCGTCCAATTACGTCAATGTCATCCGCGTACGCAAGCAGTTGCACAGATTTGAAATAAATAGTACCTCTTGTGTTGGCCAGTGAATCGCGTATGACCTCTTCCACACTGATAAGAACCTATCAAATTATCCACAAAGGGTTTCTGGCGTTCACTCAATAGGGCAGCGAAGATCTTATATGGATGTTCAGGAAACTTATTCCCCTGTAGTTGGCGCAGTTATAGCGGTCTCCTTTCTTGTGGACTGGACAAACGATGCTGAGATTCCATTCGTCAGGCATACTTTACTCCAACCATATTTTACGGATGAGCTGGTGCGTGCGTCCTACCACCTCATCTCCAGCCGCTTTAAATAGTTCCACAGACAAGCCGCCTGCGCCGGAAGCTTTATTAGTCTTATGTTCCCAAATTATCAGCTCAATTTCATTTAGGTCGGTTGGACGGAATTCTCTTGCATCTTGCATCATTCTACCTGAACAGTCTATAGAAGCTTCCCCTTCCATGTTATCAGCATCGACAGTGATTCTACTACTAGTTCCCCGTCTTCACCCCTACACGCCTCCGCTCTCACTATGTAGCCCTGGCATTTCCGTTTTACTTTTTCGTAAAACTCCATATCCTCGATTGCACGCTTCTGATGCTCTCTTTTTTTTCCCCTTAAAAGCGTGTGTTCGTGTCTCCTTTCCTGCTCGTAGTGTTCACGAGCGACTCTCGCCCGTATTTGTAGGATGGACGGAATCGCACGGTGCAAGATCAGGTGAGTACAGTGGTTGTGCAACGATTTGGGTCGAGTTTTTGCCGAAATGGTCACTAAGAATCAATACAATGTGACACGGTGCATTATTATAGTGCAAAAACCAATGGCTCTCTCACCACAATTCCGACATCTTTAGGCGAATATCTACGGGCAAACGACCCATAACGCTCAAATAATAATTTTTGTAGGCAATCTGTCCTGGTGAAAGGAGCTAGAAATGCACAAAACCACGCGATTTTTTGGTCTTGCCTTACCTTTAGCAAGATATTTACTTATCTCGATCGGTTGTTTCCGGGTCGTTAGCATAAATCCAAGTCCAATTCCCATAATACTTTTTTTTCTTCTTTTTTTTATGGTTACACCCGCACTCGAGGCTAAGGCCTTATCAAGAGTGAACGTTGTGCGAGCGAAGGTAACAGGGAGAGTTTCGCGTAGGTCACACACAACCTGAACGGAGTGCAGTGCGTCGTAGATGTTCGTTTACTACTATCAGGGGTGGTTTGTCCTAGATTGGACGAGAGCCGACCAAATTTCGCGTTGGTTATAATTCACAGTAATTCGTTTATGCACCCTTGGTGTTAATATTGCATACGCAGAGAATGAATTTCAATTGACCATGTACTGTGAGTGTTAAACCTGTAGCAGTACGTTTGGTCGCTTTCCATTCACAACTGTGTTGCATACTTTTTTCCGTATAGGGATTGCTTTTTCTTGGCTATAAAAAGATTTTGAACTATAGACCTTTCGCTAAGCTATGACGTCGAAAAGCTACTATCGCCGGAGATCGCCAGTGCCTTTGTCAACCGCGTCTCCCTCAAGCTCTCCGATACACCTCAAGCCCCCACTCAGTCAGTAGAGCGGCAATGGAGCCAGTGCAAACAAGCGCTGAAGAGCGCAGCAACGGAAGTGTTGGGCCTTAAAGCTCCACCACGACGAAACACCTGGTTCGATAACGAGTGTAGAAGGATACATGCAGAAAAGCAGGAGGCATACAAAGCCTCACTACACAAAAAAACAAGAGCGGCACGTGAGCTTTACGAGCTTAAAAGAAGGGAAAAACATAATCTTCTCAAGAAAAAAAAAGAGAAGGAGCACGAGAAGCGTGCGATTGAAAATTTGGAGAGGTGCTACTGCAGGCACGACGTTCGAAGATTTTATCAACAGATAAAACGAATGTCTCAAGGCTATGAAGCCCGAATGAAGGCCTGTAAGGATGGGAACGGACACCTAGTAGATGAATCGCAGTCGATGCTGAGAATTTGGAAAAACCACTTCTGCAGACTGTATAACGGTGATGACAGCCAACATACCGCCGTCAGGCAGAATGACCCATTTCTCAATAACGAAGATCGCAGAGAATTCCGTCCCCCTGACCTCGACGAAGTTGAGATCGCCATGTCGAAACTCAAGTCGAATAAAGCTGCTGGCGCAGATGGATTGCCCGCTGAGCTCTTCAAAGCAGCTGGGGGTGAGCTCGTTAGGAGTATGCACCGGCTCATCTGTAAGATATGGTCAGAGAAAAGCATGCCCAAGGAATGGAGTCTCAGCATTGTTTGCACGATCCACAAAAAAGGAGACCCCTTTGACTGCGCCAACTACAGAGGAATAAGTCTCTTTAATATCGCATACAAGATCTTTGCTGCCGTTTTGTGTGAACGCCTGAAGCCGTTCGTAAATAAGCTGATAGGTCCTTATCAGACGTGGCTTCAGGCCAAGAAAGTCCACCTGGCCTGGATCCTGGAGAAAACCAATGAATTTCAAGTCGACACCCACCATCTATTCTTCGACTTCAAGGCCGCATATGACAGCGTAATTAGAGACGAGCTATATAACGCCGTGTTTACTTTTGACATTCCTGCTAAGCTCGTCAGACTTTGCAGGATAACTCTGAAGAACGCTCGCTGGTCCATCCGAATCGGTGCAGAACTGACCGATAGTTTCGAAGTCAAGAAAGGATTTAGACAGGGCGATGTCATGTGATTTGTTTAACATCATATTAGAAATGATTGTCCCAAAATCACCGGCCAATATAATCCTCTATTTCAAATCCTCGCAACTCCTTGCATACGCCGACGACATTGACATAATAGTTAGACCACAGCGAGATGTCAATGCGGCGTTTGTGAGTATTGAGATGGAGGCGGCAGAAATTGGTTTGGCAGTTAATGAGGGCAAGACTAAATATCTGTTGTCATCGAAAAAGGACATTTACCACCGACGTCTTGGACAGAACGTGCATATTGGCAGATATAAGTTTGAGGTAGTTAAGGTCTTCGTTTATCTCGGCTCGACTCGGCTTACCTCGGCTATAGCGCATTCGTTCAATGGACAAATATGTAGTGAGCACAGTATGTTAAAATTGTAAGCAATTTGGTCACGTCATCAATATTAGAAACCAGTGCAAGGTTTGTTACGCTCTTCCGGCATGTAGACAACTCCCAGGAGTTGGTGAAATATGCCATACTCACATCCGTTTCCTAGAAATTTCCAAACTTATTAAATTCAGTGAGACTTTAATCGCCTATACGAGTAGCATGCCCGATTAACTTAAAGATTTTTTTTCCAAAGTCTCCATGCAGCAATGTACACGGCCGCAAGTTAGAGAATAAAATTGAGTTCTGTCTGAAAGGAATTATAAGTATGAGTTAAGCCATATGTAAAATGAATACATACGAAGTGTGGCAATTACAATAAGTTCCGGGAGTTTGTAAACAAAAAACAAGGAAATTAAGTTGATCGTCAAATTTTATTATCGACCCTCACAATAGTTCCCCTCAATACTACACAATGATTCAAATGTAGCTCGCACGACCCGGAGCACCCTAGGTAATCCTCTGAAATTATCTCGTTCAGAACCATGGTTACAGCCTCTTTGACCTCATCTTGGGAATAAAAAAAAGAAGTTGCAGGGCACAATACCGGGGCTATAGAGTGGATGCGGTAGCGTTGAATGGCTTTCTTTCTCCAAAAACTTACTTCACAATTAACAAGGATTGGGCCGGCGCATTGTCATGAACCATGGTTACAGCCTCTTTGACCTCATCTTGGGGAATAAAAAAATCATAGGGAGCAATATTATATAGGATGAATGCGGCATTGCTGGGATGCTTTTTTTCGCCAAAAACTCTTGTTTTTGTCGTGATACTAGATCCACCACTTTTTGGTTCGTGTAGCACTCGAAAAACACGTGCTCACAGCCTCTTCAGGATGCCAACATAGAACTGTCCAGTCACTGTCTGATCCGTAAGAAAATATTCATGACACGGTACGAGGGGTGACTATAGCTCCTTTATATGGATCGGCTTCTACTGATTCACGGTCCTTCTTGAACTGTTTTGCCCATTCAATATACATTCGCTTCCATACACCTTCCTGCAATTTCTTGAAGATTTTCGAAGATTTTCATCACATTTCACTAAAAATTGAATTACAACATGTTGCTTGTAATGTGTCACTCGTTTTTATGACGCCACTAAAAAAGGTTTTTTTTTTGAAAAATGCACACAAAACACAAACAAAACGTGCCGTCAACTTCAGCTTTGGAGAAGAACTTAAGAAAGAGCCATCCTTTCTAAACAGACACATATGCTCTTTCTTTATTCTCCTAATATCAGACAATTTTATTGCACTCGTAACGCGCCAATTAGTGCAATTAGACGTGACAAATCACTTTTACTCAAGATCTCAATAACCACGATAAATGCGTTGCACTATCAAGAATTAGTAGCTTGTTTTCGGAACTTGTTTTCTTTAAGGATAAATTTGCGATTAGTGGTGAAAGGAACTTTTGACTTACTCTACCACTATGAAACTCAAAAGTGGTTGGTTGCTGATAAAAATGTTAATAAAAATCGTATTTCCCTACTTCAATGATGCTTACTTCTTAGTTGAGTTGAGTATTTTAGAAGGAGCTTCGCATTAAACTGTCTGCGCGAGGAGCCAAAGAATCTCTGTGACATCATGTCATCAAAAGTGGACGCATACTCAGATATGATTCAAACCTTAATATTGGTAAATACATTGTCAACATTGGCACTATGGTCATACGCGGGAACAGATGTTAGATCTCCAATGGAGGATCTGCTTTGCCAGATGCTATTTCTTTCAAGGGGGTAATTGATCAACACAAATCACTCTAAAAAAAAACTCAATTTGGTAGGCTCATAAAATTTGATTTTATTCCGCAGGGATCACAAATCTGGTACGAGTAATTCAAAATCAAAGTGGAATCTACCTGGAAAGATTCAAGAAACCCCAATCGACGAGAAAACGTTGCAAGTTATGAATAATAACGCTAGAGAAGTAACATTTGTCACAGCAAACATGTACAAAGAACATACAGATGACGACGTTTACATAGGAAGAGTGAATGATCCATTTGGCCATTCGACGAAATGGGAACTAAAGTAAAGGAATCTGTAAGTGCTTTCTTTCAAGAACTCAATTATGTTTACTAAGGATATTTCCAGGAATTCCTCCATTGATTTACTAGAAGACGATCGTAAGAAACGCGCTGTGATTCACCTGTACTCAATGATCAAGTGTTCCACAGGATGTGATCCTATTGTCTACAAAGGCTACGGATGTTACTGTGGCTTTCTGGGAAACGGTCAAGCTGTCGATGGCATTGATCACTGTTGCAAAATTCACGACAAATGTTACGAGAATAGCAACTGCCTTTCGTACTTGGAATACTTTGTGCCCTACATTTGGAAATGTTATCGTGGGAAGCCTCTATGTGCGATTGATCATGGCGAATGGGGTGGCCCAAATTCTTGTGCGGCCCGACTTTGTCAGTGTGATTTGGCGTTGTCGCGATGTTTGCGGCAATTCATTTGTCCGCAAAACAGAGCCATCTGCCGGACGTCCCGGGCGAGAATGTTGCAAAATTTTTTATTTAATTTTTAAAATAAACGAACGTTTCTTTATAGATGAAATGCGTCTTAATTGATATGGTGGGTTGGCTTTCGAAAAACGCAGACCATTTATAAGCTCTGTGAAAAACCAATTCATAACAGATCAAGAGATGATCTGTTGGAAATAACCCATGGATCACCTTACATTTTATTTTTGGACTCAATGCTCCGACTACGACTACCCCTTAATTTTAACTTTTTTTTAATATACAAGGTGTCTCAAAAGAAAGTTTATATTTAGTGGATCGATTAAAAACGAAGTAAACATTCTATCGAAAAAAAATGCATTTATCATTAAAGTACACAATTTGAGAATTTATTTTTAAAAAATAATGTCATCTAAATGTAAGCTCTCGCGTCCGCGACACTCATTTAATCGAACAACAAAATTTCTTATTACAGCTCTGCAAGGCTCCGTGACGGCGGCCATTTTGTGTCGGATATTCTGTTTCAAGCGCGCCAGTGAAGTCGGTTTATTAGCTAAAGTTAACTTTAGATTTAAGATTTTGGATTTTCTATTTCAGTCTCTTCAAACTTTTTTACCCATTTTCGAATGAGAGGAATGCTTGGCGCATCGTTTAAATTGCGTTCGAATATTGCAGAATTTTCTACGCGCCACAGTCGCCGAATCACCATTTCTGTAAAACTCTCACACGCACAACGCGCGATCTGCACCCGGGAAACGCTCCATAGCGATTGAATTCCCAAGAACCAGGCTACCGATTGACATACCCACATACCCCCCGCGCCCCTCGGATTCGTTGCGATCACGCAATAAGCTAAACAAATATATACTTTATTTTGAGATACCCTGTATTTACACGCACTCAAGGCTAAAGCCTCATAATGTTACCGAGACGTTGTTCGAAAAGATGGTAACAAGGAGAGGGAGAGGAGGTGCCTATTTATATTGGTCTTAAATATCTGCATGTTGTACTGCGAAGGGAAGACCGATAGAGGTAGCGCGTCCTACATTCGTGTACATATTTGACAGTACGACCGAAAACGAAGTCCGTGAATACGTAAGCATTCCGGAATGCAACTGGCTATTTGATCATAGTACTTATGATACTAGTAAGAGTAGTTTCTGCGACTCGAGATATTTCATTAGCTGACGATTTAACAGCATTTCCATGGCCTTGGAAATAAGGGACGTTAGTGCTACGGGCCGGTAATTGGAGAGAGAAGATACGCCTTTTTTGGGAATGAGCTGGACAAATGTTGTTTTTCACCAAACAGATTTTGTTTTTTGTTTTTAGAGACTCGCGCAGGTTCAAGAGTTTTTTTTTATTCTCTTATGATGTGTTTTAGACACACAACCTGAACGGAGTGCAGTGGTTTGGGTCGTTGATGTTCGTTCACAATTACTTTCAGGGGTGGTTGTCCTAGATAGGACGAGAGCCGACCAGATTCCGAGTTGGTTATAGGCCGTACTAATTCCTTCAAGCACTTTAGTATTGCATACGCAGAGGATGAATTTCAGTTGACCATATACTGTGAGTGTTATGCATGCAGATTGGCTTTGTCTCAGGGTTTTACTCGTACAGCTGGTATGTCATTGTGAATGAGCGAGGATATAGACGACGAGACGAAGTTCTTGACGTTTTTGTTGAAACACCAAAAACTTCTGCTACCTTTGGGAGATTGTAGGATCTTACGCCTCAGTTTTTGGTCGTAGAATGAGGAAGTTGCAGTCATTTCGGGCTTGTATATATCTTTTTCGGTTTTCCTCGGTGATGTTTGTCTTATAATTTAGTAAACTGATCTCTTCCAACCTGTCAAACCACCCATTAATCTCCGGCTTATGGCTTTTACGTCCACGTCGTTGTCGAGGAAGCACAATGACCAGTTAAATAAGTTGATTGGTCTCAATCAACTCATTTCTAGTGGCCTTAATACCTCAACAAGTTATCCGTATATGGTAGCCGTATAGTTGGACTTTACTTTCGATATGGCCATTATGGCTATTAACTAGGTACGTTTAATGAATTGAATTCTTCAACGTCTTCATTAATAGCTCGCCCTGTTAGATTACAGCATTTTGACTATCATCGCCATTATGTAGCTCGCTGAAATGGGGTTTCCATATTCTGATTCTGTGATGTTCGTCTTACCTTTTCATAAAACTTCTACACACCATTCTTGTGAAAATACATCTGGATTCCTACAATGCTGACCCATTCAGTCCTTCGTTTTTTCTTTCTTCTGTCAATGCTTCTTTTTCTTATCGGGGGCAACGTTTCACGGTGAACCTTCCCCTCAACCAACATGCCGCTCTAACTAGCACGATCTTTTGCTAGCCTTTTTCACTGCCGCACACCCAGTTGGCTGAAGTCCCTTAAACCTGTGTGCGATATCTTAAGTGCCACCGTCCTCTGTTTCTTCCTCTCTTGGGGTTGGATTCAAAGACTTCCCGGTTTGGGGCTGTGGTGTCCATTCGCTCTACATGGCGTAGCCATGCTTCTGCGCCGTACAGCAAAACCGAGTTGATAAGGACCTTGTACAGAGTCAACTTTGTCGTTCGGAAGGGGGCTCTATTGCCTCCTGAGCCCCAAGAAACAGCGATTGGCAAGAGTGATTCTTCGTTTGATTTCGGAACGTCGTTGTTCTAGGTAATTGCGGAGCCAAGGTAGACGAAGTCCTTAACTACCTTAAATTTATGTCTACCAATACAAACGTTCTGGCCAAGACGTCGATGATGAGTGTCCTTTTTTTGACGACAGCATATAATTAGTTTTGTTCTCATTTGGTGTCAAACCAATTTCCGCCCCCTCCGCCTCAATACTCGAAAGCGTCTCATTGACATCCGCGTATGCGAGGATTTAAAAAAAATTGTGCCTGTTGTGTTGGCCATTGATTTTTACACAATCATTTATAAAACGATGTTGAAGACGACAGTGCATCCGCTGCCTAAATCCCTTTTTCAAAACTATCGGTCAGGTCTTCACCGATTAGGATGGAGCAGCGAGCATTCTCCAAAGTCATCCTGCATTGACTGGCGAGTTTAGCAAGGATGCCAGAGGTAGACATGGCGTTGCATAGCTCGTCTCTAATTACGCTGTCGTTACGGCTTTGAAGTAGGTAGTGAGTGTTGACTAGAAATTCATTGTTTTTTCTAGGAACTGCCGCAGAGAAGATTTTGTAGGTGATGTTAAATAGACTTACTCCTCTGTAGTTGGCATAGTCAAAGGGGTCTCCTTTTTTGTGGATCGGTCAAACGATGCTGAAACTCCATGCCTCGGGCTCGGGCACTCCTCCATTCCTACGCCACCACCTTTATTCGGCTTGAGTTTCGATATGGTGATCTTGACTTCGTCGAGATTAGAGGGACCTTCGTCGTAAAGAAATGGATCATTCTGAAAGACAGCGGTATATTGACTAAAATCGCCGTTATAGTCTGCAGAAGTGGTTTTCCATATTCTCAGCGACTGCGATTCTACTAATAGATGTCCGTTCTCATCCCTACATGCTTCCCTTCTGACTTTAAACCGCTCTTTTTAACTCGTAGAGCTCACGAGTTGCTCCTCCTGCTTCGCTGTGAGAATCCCCCTACACTCGTCATCGAACCAGCTGTTTCTCCATAGTGAACCCTTAGAGCCCAAAACTTAGGATGCAGTGCTTTTCAGGACTTGTTTGCAAAAGTTCCACTGTTGTTCTATTGACTGCGTGTAGCGTTGAGGTGTATGAGATAGCTCTAGGGCGACGCGTTCGGTGAAAGCACGAGCGGTTTTTGGCGATAGTAGCTTTCCGACGTAATCACTTTGTATTCTTACTCTCCTCCGCTGCGTTCGGGATCTCCGAAGGCGCATCTTGGCTACTACAAAATAGTGGTCCGAGTCGATGTTAGCCCCTAGGAACTTTCGAACATCAAGAATTATGGAGGAGTGTCTGACGTCGATCGCGATGTGATCAATCTGGTTAGTGATTGATTAATCTGGCGACCGCCAAGTGCCTTTGTGTATATCGAGGTGCGGAAAGTGCGTAATGCTACTTTTTGACGCGCTGACAGTTCATACATTCACATATTGGAGCTTATACATTTACAATTTGATGTTCACATATAGACAAATTGAGAGTTAGCACGTTTATTTGTAGATGTATTGAGAGAATGTTTAGGAACTCTCTCGCAATGAGTCACTGGCAATTTGTATCCACTCTGTTTTATTCGGGACTGACAAATATATATGGCCGAGTTTATTCCAGAGAATATCGCAGGTTTCGCCCACAATATACTTGCGACAAAATGCAAATACAAAATGCTTGCGACAAAATACATGTAAATATGATTGTCGAAATAAGCTCGTCCATATTTTTAAGTTTTATTTAACAATTAGGAATGTTTTACAGTTGAACGCACAGCACTAATCATTGAATTATTTGACATTCATTTCTGACAGACGCACGGTTGGACGGATTCTATGTGCCGATGCCTGCCTCGCGCGCGTTGGCTGTCAATGAAAATTAGCGCATGTACGAACGGACGCGTTCTATGTGACTGGCCCTTTAGTGACGTGAAACCTAATATGCAGATTTAAAATAAAAATCATTTTCGATGCATACAATTACGATAACAGTTTTATTTTCACTTCTTTCTTTAATATCTATCACAATTCCTCAATGACAGGACAAAAATTGATAAAAAAAAAAAAAAAAATCAATAGAGTTTCCTCGCTTCCCTTAAACAAGTTAACAAAATTACTTTACTTATTCATTACACTTAGAATTAGTTGTAAAAAAGCGAAAAATAAAATATCAACACTTGTATATGACAGGATAATAAGTAAATAGTAGTACAATTACAATATCCTATATCTATGATCAGTAACAAATCAAATTATTGTCTCGTTGTGCCATTGACTTTCTTCCTTAAAAGTTAATTGATTTTTTTGATTGAATTGAGTTGTAAGCTTAAAGTAAAAATGAGTCGCGTAGGGAGCATTAAACTCATCCGATCCTATTTAAGTGAGGCATACAAATATGATCGTTACGTAGTTTCTATTGAATCAACTTTTCTTTAAGAATCAATGTTAAGGAAAAACAAGAAAAAATGTACATATATGTATGTGCTTGCGTGTATCCACGCCTAGGCTAAAATCGCTTTTACACAGAAATGAATTTTTTAGGGATAAGATGTGAACAGGTCTTCATGTTATTGCACTCTTTTGCGACGAAAGCAAAACTGAATTGAACGCGTGAATTGAGGAATTTTGTCAATTTACAACGTGCCACGCTTGATATGGGATAGTTCTCTAATAAATTCCTTGATTAGATCGTATGTTGAAAAGCTAATGCCAACAGCTATGGGTCCTTTAATCCAGTTCATACTGAGACCTTTGAAAAAACCTTTTCGTATGCCTTCCTCTCTGTAAAAAAAAACAAAAAAAGAAAAAATCCTTAAAAATGAATCTAAATTACATTTTAGAAAGTTTAAGATGACTGAAATCTTAAAATGATAGGATTAGGAAACTAGAAAGATGAGAGTAAATTTTCGAGAGGCACTCTTGCCACTCCGATTGACGTGCCTTCAAAAACAAGTCACTTGAACGCATCAACATAGGTTTCAAATGCATGGATCTATGATTGGTCGCCTGTCACGATCTTATAGACGTCCGTAAAGGCACAGCAATTGAATTTGTTCAACATTTTTTGCACCAATCGGAATAAGCCTGTTTTTGAGGGATTACCTTATCCAGCGCCAACAAATATTAATTGAGGCGAAGCGTAAGCGAAGCCTCTCTCTACTCGACTCCAAGGAAAAAGCGTTCGTCCGCGAACTGTTCGAAAACGTGATGTCCGATTGTAATGACATTTTGCATATCTTAGCGTTGCGCAGGTACATTGATTGTGGATAAGGCAGGGATAAGCAAGTGTTTCGTTGATCTCACCTGTCCTTCACACATTGCGTAGCCATTAAAATTGCGGATATCTTGGTTTTAAGGAGAGATTCAACGAAAAATGTGCCACAAATATATCAAGTATCTAGAGCGGAGTTTCGCGTCATGAGAAAGGCATATAAGGAGGCAGCATTCTTTGGAGAGATCATGACGTGTTGATGTAATATCTTATTCCACCAGACAATCGATGTATGTATATCAGGCTACAGGCCTGCAGAAAACTTTTTTAATGCTAAGCACCTCTGCATTACCAGAAACCTGACAACGGCTATTTTTGACTTGAATATTTGGCTGTAAGTAATAATTTAGTCAAGCCCTTCCTCTCATAAAAAACTCCGTCAAACAGTCGTTAAGCATGAACTGGAGGAAAGGAAGGCAACATCATCCCCATAAGGCTGCCTGCTCTTGCTTTACTGTCCCTTGTCAACTCTCTTCTTCTTTTTCTTCTCGCTAGTTGGTTAAGGTCCTCTTCCATTTGGCTTCGCCACCTCAATTTTGGACCGCGTCGCCCCACGGGATTGGATTCAAAGACCTTCCGGGCCGGAGCTGTGATTTCCATGCGCTCTACATGACCTAGCCATCTTAGTCGTTGGATCCGAAGACGCCGTGGTACGTTCATGTAACTGTATCATTTATGCAGGTCGGGCCGAAAATCGTACGCACAATTTTTCACTTAAAACGACCAAGGGCCTCCTCATCCGCTTTCGATAAGGTCCATATCTCTACGTCATAAATCAAATCCGGAATAATAAGGGTTTTGTATATAGTCACATTGGTTTTTCTGTGTTTGATTTGGGCACTGATGTCATTGCCGCATATCACTGCGGAGCCTAGGTAGATGAAGTCCTTGACTACCTCGAAATTATATCTGCTAATATGTGCGCCCTGGCCAAGACGCCAGGGTGGTTCGTGTCCTCTCCCGAAGATAGCATATGTATATTTCGTCTCAATTATCGCCAGTCCAATTTTAGCTGCTTCCGCCTCAATGCTCAATGACATCTCGCTGACGTCGTCTAATTATGTCAATGTCATCGGCATATGCGAGCGGTGGTATGGTCTTGAAAAAGATGGTGCCCCTCGTATTGACCAGTGAGTTTTGCACGATCCCTTCAAGGACGATGTTGAAAAAGTCACACGTCTAAAAGTTTGTTTGACATAAAGGGTATCGGTCAAGTCGCTCCCGACCCTGATGGAGCAGCGAGCGTTCTCCAATGTCATCCTGCACAATCTGACGAGTTTGGCAGGGATGTCAAAACTAGGCAAGGCGTTGCATAGCTCGTCTCTTTTTATGCTATCGTATTCAGCCTTAAAGTCGACAAACAGATTGTAGCTGTCGATCTGGGACTCGTTGGTTTTTTCCAGGATCTGCCGCAGTGTAAATAATTGATCGATATGGACCAATCAGTATATTAACGAGCGGTTACAGTCGTTCACACAGTGCAGCAGAGAAGATTTTATAAGCGATGTTCAGGAGACTTATATCTCTGTAAGTGGTAAACGACTAACAAAGGCCTCGTAGGGGTACCGTATCCGGCATACGCTGGCCCGTAAAATAGCGAGTAGAAGCCACTGCAGCCGAACATCTAGCAGCTCTGTTAGTGAGCCATATGTTTACCTCCTCGTAGTGCCACCTGGGGATTTCTATTTATAATCGCGAATTGAAAATGGCGAGTTTCCTGTGTAAGGATAAGTGCGGGTATTCAATTCTATTACTATGGATATAAACTATTCAAAATCTTGGACGAATCTAACTAAAAAAAGAGCCTTGGATCTAGTTCTCCTCAATTTAGCTTGAATAAGCCACAACTTCTCGATCTCAGGCTCAAGAGGATGGTATCGCCTCTGTACAGAATTAGTAAGTAAGTACAATAGATCTATGTAGATTCTGATTTCAAAGTCAAAAATTGAAGTGCACAAACTGTAATGCAAGTATGTATTGAGAATTGTCCTCACCTGTAGATTTTCCTCAACGTGGAAAGTATCGACGTATATTCTGACGTCATGTGTTTATTTACACCACTAGTTTGCATGCGCCTCCTAACAATATCCAATGGATAACTAGAAGTTTGACCGGCAGCACCAGCCACAGCACCAAATGCCAATGAAGCGAGTGTATTTGGAGTCGTGTTTCCAGTTATTTCTGTAAATGAGTAAACAACAAAAGTAGCATTACTCTCCTGTAAGACTACTTAATGGACGTATCTAACCGGCATATTCCTTTTTCAGGGTTTCATAGGTGAAAAAGGAAGTTCCAGCATACGGAATCACTCCTAATATCGTGGCCCAATAACCTCGATACAATACACGAGGACCCTCGTCCACCCATATCTTCACAAACACTTGACGAAGCGTTCTGCAAGAGATTTCACATGAAATTCCGTAAGATTGTGACCGCGACTGTATCACACTCACTTGTATCCCGAATACTTGTCAGTCACAGCCATCCGTGCTCTAGCCAGATCTAGTGGGTATGTCAACGATTGTGAAGTTATTCCAGCAAGTGAACCGGCCAAAAACCGTAAGAATTTCGTACTACAGCACAAATACCATTAGACAAACTCTTATATGTCCAAAGGATAAAGTACTTACTTTGTACCATTTTCGTCGACTCGTAGAATCTTACGCCATTGCTCGTGAGCTGTAAACTGTATAGCTGCATAAGGAACAATTCGGGCCATAGTGGCAGAGTTCCCACGCCATAATCCTAGAGGGCCCTCTTTCACATATACCGCCTTCAGGAAATCTAAAGCACCCCGAAATGAGTATGGGATATCTTTGCTTCAATAAATAATATAAACAACGATTAGATTCACAAATCACACATCTCTGCCTGCTCACCGAATCTGAAAATTGATCTTTGTTCGATCCAGCGGTGCTATTGTGGTCTTGGCCAAAGCGCCAGCTGCGGCGCCTGCTACCAAACTTGTCAGTACGGCCTCCATTTCTTGAACTGGCAAAAGAAAATGAATGATACGTACTCGTTAAAAGGAGAGAAGAACCAAGTAAGACCAACATGCTTACTGTTCGGAGAGGTCGTATCAACTGTTGAACTTACGGAGGAGGTAGTATTTGATACTCCACTGGTTTTAATTGACATTGCTAGATTTGGTTTCTCGATTAGACGGCTCATTGCAATCTGAAAAGAGAAACATTTCTATAAATAAACATTATGATTGGATTTCTATGGATTCCGTATCATTAGTAAGAGTAATATTGTAATGAATGTGCTATGTATAATCAGTAATTTGAATAGAGCTTCATTTCAATAGGCACCGAATAACTTGTTACGCAAATATTGTACATATTTGTAGTTTTCCTCTATCTTAGTTTAATTTGTAGAATGTCTAGACTGGCAAGCAAGGCGACCCTTTAAACATTTTGTATAATATACGATGGACTAGAGCCCATGGAGAGCTTAGCTTCTCTCAAACACTACGTATGACGTATGTGATTTATTTTTCCCATATACTATACTAAAGAAGTTTTAGCACGATGGATGCCTTACTTCACATTGACGAATATGTCTCATCGGCACTTTCCACCAAAAACCATATCTCGATCCTTTCTTTAGACTTCGAGAAAGCCTTTGACCGCATTGGTATCCACGTTTTTCTAAATAAACTACTCATGTGGAAAGTGGGACCTAAAATGTATTCCTACGTAAAAGCCTTCCTAACCAACAGAAAGTTTCGTACAAAAGCAAATAACACCTAAATAACGGCATACCCTAAGGCTCACCTTTGTCAGTAACACTGTTCATCATTGCCTACAATGATATAAGTGTAATTATTTCTACGCGGATGATCTAACAGTTCGGGGTGAACCAGGGCCTCAACCAAAAAGCCTCTCCAGCCGGCCCGATCTTTGGCCAGCCACTTCCAGTGCTGCACGCCCAGTTAATTGAGGTCCCTTTCCACCTTTGCGCGCCACCTTAAATGCGGCCGTCCTCTGCTGCGCCGTCCCTCAGGGTTGGAGTCGAAGACTCTTCGGATCGGAGCGTTGATGTCCATTCGCTCTACATGGCCTAGCCATCTTAAACGTTGGATCCGAAGACGTCTAACCAGGCCGATGTCGCTGTACAACCCGTACAGTTCTTGGTTGAATTTCCTCCTCCACTCTCCGTTTACACAAACGGGACCAAAGATTGCACGCAGAATTTTCCTCTCGAAATGCCCAAGAGCCTTTTCATCCGCTTTTGATAACGTCCAAGCCTCAGTGCCGTAGAGGAGGACCGGGATGATTAAGGTTTTGTAGAGGGATACCTTAGTTTTTCGAGAAAAGGCTCTACTACTCAATTGCCTCTTGAGCCCCAAGAAGCAGCGGTTGGCAAGAGTTATTCTGCGTTTTATCTCAGCGCTGGTGTCGTTGCTGCTTGTCACTATTGAGCCAAGGTAGAAGAAGTCCTTGACTAATTCAAAAATATAGCTGCCGAAGGTGACGTTCTGACCAAGACGTCGGTGTTGCGCGTCTTTCTTGGATGACAGCATACATATATTTGGTCTTGTTCCCATTTACCCTTAGACAAACTTTAGCCGCTTCTGCTTCAATGCTTGTGAACGCCTCATTGACGTCTCGCTTTGTTCGTCCAATAACGTCAATGTCATCTGCGTAGGCAAGCAATTGTGTGGGCTTGAAGTATATCGTACCTCTTGTATTGGTCGCAGAGTCCCGCACGATCTTTTCAAGAATATTGTTGAAGAAATCACATGACAGTGCGTCACCCTGTCTAAAACCTTTTTTAACATCAAAGGGGTCGGTTAGTTCACCTCCGACCTTAATGGAGCAGCGAGAGTTCTCCATAATCATCCTGCATAGTCTGACGAGTTTGGCAGGAATGTTAAAACATGACATGGCTTTGTATAGCTCGTCTCTATAAACACTGTCATGCGCGGCTTTAAAGTCGACGAAAAGATGGTGCGTGTCGACCTGGAATTCATGGGTCTTCTCCAAGATCTGCCGTAGTGTAAATATTTGGTTTATCGTGGATTTTCCTGGCCTGAAACCACACTGGTAGGAACCTATCAGATTGTCCACGAACGGCAGACACACTTACACAGTACGGCAGAGAGGATCTTGTACGCGAGGTTCAGGAGGCTTATCCCTCTGTAATTGGCGCAGTCATAGGGGTCTCCTTTCTTATGGACCGGGCAAACGATACTGAGATTCCATTCATCGGGCATGCGTTCTTCCGACCATATCTTGCAGATGAGTTGGTGCATGTTCCTGACCAGCTCATCGCCAGCTGCTTTAAACAGTTCCGCGGGGAGTTCGTCTGCTCCAGCACATTTATAAGACTTAAGTTTCGGTATCGCTATCTTAATATCGTCTAGGTCGGGTGGACGGGATTCTCCTTCGTCTTCGTCCGTAGTGAATGGTTTGCTCTGCCTGACGGCGGCATTTTGACTATCATCGCCGTTATACAGTCTGCAGAAGTGGTCCTTCCACAATCTCAGCATCGACTGCGACTCCACTACTAGTTGTCCGTGCTCATCCCTGCAGGCTCACTCTTGTTTTACAGCCGTGGCATGTTCGTTTTACCTTCCAGTAACATTTTCGAACGTCGTTCCTGCCGTAACATCTCTCCCTCTCCTCGATCTCGCGCTTCTCGTGCTCCTTCGTTTTCCTTCTCAGAAGCGCATGCTCCTCCATCCTTTTCTGTTCATAGAGCTCGCGGGCAGCCCTAGTCCGTCGATGCAATGTGACCATATATGCATTCTGTTTCTCTACATGGGCCTGTCTGCACTCATCACGAGTACATCTGAGGCGGCCTTTCTAATGGCGTTTTGACAGCGACTCCATTGCTGTCCTATGGTTTCTGCAGATTGCATCGGGACTTGAGAGAGCTTGAGGGAGACTTGGTCGGCGAAGGTCCTGGCGGTCTCCTGCAATTGCAGCTTTCCGACTCGGTTGATTCCGAGAAATTCGCATCCGTACCTTGGCTGCAACAAGGTAATGATCCGAGTCGATGTTGGCTCCTCGAAAGGTTCGGACATCTAGGATGCTGGAGGAGTGTCTGCCGTCGATCGCAATATGATCAATTTGGTTGGTTGTCGATTCATCGAAGGACCGCCAGGTCCCCTTATGGATGTTGAGGTGTGGGAATCGTGTACTTGCTACTACCAGATTATGTCCCGCCATAAAGTCCACTAGCCTTAGTCCGTTTTCTGACGTGGTGTTATGTAGGCTGTGTTTTGCAATGACCCGTTCAAAGATAGCTTCCTTACCCAGCTTCGCATTGAAATCTCCTAGAACGATTTTGGTGTCATAGCTGGGGCATTGCGCATATGTTCTGCCTAGGAGATCATGAAAGTCGGTCATCTTTCTCCTCTGTGGGGGCGAGAATATACTAACCTCCCTCCTCGCCCGAAAATATGCGAATCACAAAAATCTCGCATAACCGAAGATGCCGAAAAAATCCTGGAACGCAGCAAGACCCTAGTACATACATTGCACTAGATTTAGCAAAAAAAGCGGGTCTTCATCCGACCCTTAAATCACCAACCAATGAAACTTACCCACCCTGGCTGCTGCCAACTAATGCCATCGACACAAGGCTCTCCAAACTAAGAAAGGAATCGACGCCAAAGGAGATCTACATTCAATTATTCAAGGAGATGACCGAAAACTATAGTAATAATCATTGGATATAATATGCACAGACGGTTCCAAAAATACGAACGGCACTGGGCTTGCAGTTATGACACCACAGAAGCATCAGCTATCCTCACCGCAACAAATGCCGCAAAAACCACCGGTCGAAAGACCTTCATTTGCACTGACAGCCTTTCTGTGACCAACGCGATTCGTAACATTAACAACCGTACTCCACTCATGACTAAAATTCGGGACAACGTCATACACAATTCCCCCAACCTACGTATATTCTGGATCCCAGGCCATTCAGGCATCCAAGGAAACGAACTGGCAGACTACACCGCCCGATGTATCACCGAACAGCAGAACATCTCACCGCGCCCAATATCTAAAAGAGATTTCACTAATCATCTCAATGCATACTGGCACATAAAAAAAAAATAACATCCTGGAGACAATCAGGCTTATCATGAAATGAATTCCGAGGGAACTTGTCGTTTCCCCATTTTTTTTCCTTCCAGGGAAAAAGTTACTCCTGCTGTAAATTTCCATCGGATTTTTTTTCCCCAGACTGAATTCGAAAGGTTTTTTTTTTTTTATCGAAGGCTTCTGCTATCTGTTGGGGTACTCAGACAACACTGGTCCTTTGTACTCCAGACAGACACCTTACATTACTGTATTTTCCCCGTTTGCCGGAGAAAAATGAGGAGCTTCAGTGATGTAGAGCTAAGAGATTCGGCACACACCACGTCGGCCACAAGGGTGCGCCACCGTGCGGGAGCAAAGGCGGGACAGTCTCAGAGAAAATGCTCAGCGTTGTCATTCTCCTCGCAACATGCAGCACAGGTAGGCGTCTCACTGATGCCAAGCACGTAGAAATGCCTTCTGCAGTCAATTCTCCTTAAAGACAGGAGGAATGTTGCAGATTTTTTGCAGACATCAGGGCATACGCGCTTAATCATCCTGCAATCCGGACAATCCCTCCATCTACGGTTGTGTGTATTAAATACACAATCGTTAATGTGGGAATTAACCGTGGACGCAGGTAGACCTAGAGCGGGTTCAGGTCCTGAGAAGCTCTCTGTTGGGGTCGAAAATTAAGAAAGAAAACCCGGCACACGAATTTTAATAGCGTTTTATTGCTTGGTAAGTTATACAAAAATATATATGATAAAACAGCACTACGCTTTAAAAACTTCGTGTTGCTACCGCGAGAGCTTTACTTCGACTGCGTCTTTTTCATGTGTCTCACAAAATTATGTGTGAGTATGTGAGTGTATTTCAGAAAGGCGTCGGTAGCAATACTGCGTAGTTGGGTACAGTGTGGTATAAAAAAAAGGGATGAATTCATGAACTGATAGGTTTATGAGAGGATGATTGATACGGCGGTAACACTCTCCCCCTCGTAAGCGAGCTATGGTTTGGCGAGTTTACTTCCATGATCCGTGCCGACGTCCAGAACTGCAATTTTACTTGCAGGTCGTTCCATTGTTCCAGTCTGGGTTTTCACCACCGCTCTACGTACCTGGCCATCTTTCGCGGTGACGGCAGTCTGGATGACACCTTTCGGCCAAGAGTTCCGGGGCAGGTTTTCATCCACGACAATCACTATGTCGCCAGTCTGTATAGGAGGACGCTTCACAAACCATTTTCCGCGCCGTGCTAGCGTGGGCGCGTACTCCTTAATCCATCTACACCAGAATTGGTCGGCAAACTTTTGGGTTTGTCGCCAACGTTGTCGAAGATCGAAGTCGCTACAGACGGCTTTAAACCCCGTCGATGAGCCTAACAACAAATGATTTGGCGTGATAGCTTCATCGTCGCAAACATCTAGGGACACGAATGTAAGCGGGCGGGAATTGATGATGAATTCCACTTCCCATAGCGCAGACCGCAGGCTTTCGTCGTTGAAATGTGTGCAATCCATGTTGTATAGTACGTTTTTAATGGATCGCACGAGTCTCTCCCAGGCGCCTCCCATATGTGGTGCTGCTGGCGGGTTGAACTTCCACTTAATTTCGTCGTATTTTGACGCGACTTTCGCGTAGTCGATGTTCTGGTATTCACTGCGTAAGACCTTTTTCGCGGCTCTGAAATTGGTACCGTTGTCGGTATATATCTCTCGGGGTGTTCCGCGGCGTGACACGAAATTTCGTATGGACATTATGCAAGAGCTAGTGTCCAGGCTATGTGCCACCTCTATATGAACAGCGCGCACAGTGAGGCAAGTGAAAACTACTCCCCATCTCTTTTCACGTCTCCGTCCTATTATTGTAGAATTGGGTCCAAAGTAGTCGATGCCGACGAAGGTAAAAGGGCGCTCGAATATTGCCAGCCTCGCAGCGGGTAAGGGAGCCATTTGCGGAGTAATGGGTGTAGCAAAATAGTTTTTACAGCGTTGGCAACTCTTTCGTACCGTTTTGTATAACACGCGTAAACGCGGGATATGAAAAATGCCTCGAATTTTGTTTATTACCGTCTCGTGCGATACATGATGATGATTCTCGTGGTTGAAACGCACTATCAGAAACGTTACGTGGTGGTCTTTCGGCAACACGATAGCGTCTTCTTTATTATTGAGATGTTGTGCTCTACTGCGCGTTCTCAGAACACCCAGATCGTCTAGATAAACATCGAGAGATATTAGTTTTGATTTGATTCGGGCTTACCGCATTTTAGATTCCTTATATCTGGGCCGTATTCGCTCATCTGTGCATGTTTGTAGAGCACCATTTTTGCATTGTGTAAGATCTCGAAAGTTAATTGTCTTGCCCTTGGTTTCCCTTTGATCTTGGCTTTGAGGTTCTCAATGTATAATAAAAAGGTAGCTAACGCACGATATAGCCGCCGCCAGTCAGAGAAACGTTGTACATTCATGTTAGGTAGTGTGCACGTATTCACCATATCTTGTGTACAAAGGAGATGTTGTCTTACTTCAGTTTTATCTGGCGGTCCCAGATCTCCGCACCTTGGCCACTCACTTGCTGCGGCGGTTAAGAAGGTCGGACCGTCGAACCATAATTTGGCATCTAAATGTGACGAGGTCTTTGTGGCTAGGTCAGCTACGTTCAACTTCGTGGGTATCCAATTCCATTCTGATACGTTTGAGTGTTCTAGTATCTCACCGACCCGGAACATGACGAACTGTTGGAACCTCTTAGGGTCCATTCGTAGCCACTTTAGGACTGTTTTTGAGTCGGACCACCAGAACCTGGAACTAATCGGTATACGACGAATTGATTGTATTTTGGTTGACAGCCTCAGGCCCAGCACGGCCGCCTGGAGCTCGAGCCTCGGAACAGAGACCGGTTTGAGTGGTGCCACTTTTGACTTCGAAGCCACCAAGGTTACAGAGACGCTGTCTCCATATTGTACGCGTAGATACGATACCGCAGCATAGGCATCTTCACCTGCATCCACGAACGTATGAAGTTGAACTTGCTCAGCATTGGTCAGGAATCGGCTGTAGCAGCGGGGAATTTCGACAGCCTTTATCAGCGACATCTGAGATTTCCAATGAAGCCACTTTGTATAGTGAATTTCGAGAAGTTCATGGTCCCAATCTATACCGGAACGCCAGATTTCTTGAAGAAGTATTTTTAGCCCGATCGTAAAACAAGCGACAAACCCGAGGGGATCGAATATTGACATTAAAACTTGTAGTGTTTCTCGCTTTGTTGGTCTTATTCGATCGTCCAGTATATTACGTTTCAAGCGGACGAATCTGAAAATATACTTAAAAACGTCATTATTTGGGTCCCAAAACATACCCAGGATTTTCTCTGTGGATCCCAACGTCTTGTGAGGTTGCGCGACAGGACTGTTGGTGCGTAGTTGACTTAGAACCCATGCGGAATTCGAAGCCCAGTTTCGTATAGTGAATCCGGTGGATGAATGAATAGCTTTTATTACATTCGCCAAGCGCACAGCATCTTCTTCGGTATCGACACTATCGATGAGATCGTCGACATAATGGTGGCTTTTGATGGACTCCACGGCTCGAGGATAACGCCCTTTAAACTTATCGGCATTTTTGTTGCGAATATAATGCGCGATACATGGAGCACAATTAATTCCAAAGGTTAGAGCGCTCATTACGTAAGAGCTTGGCTGATGCGGTGGATCATTCTGG
This sequence comes from Eumerus sabulonum, assembly GCA_951905685.1. NCBI lineage: Eukaryota > Metazoa > Arthropoda > Insecta > Diptera > Syrphidae > Eumerus > Eumerus sabulonum. Next base: position 145,053,020 of record OX645060.1, on the reverse strand, counting down.
TCCCACCACAGAAATCGTTGTACGTGCATGTCCTCCTTTCTCACACGTATTTGGTGAAACATTTCCGCGATATCTCCACAGATAGCGAACTGACCAATTCTAAATGCCAACAGAACATCCACGAGTGACGTCAGGAGATCCGGTCCACATAGCATAAAATCATTTAATGAGTATCCATCCGTTTTGGCCGCAGCGTCCCAGACAAGACGAACTCTGGTGGGCTTATTTGGATTTACGGTTACGAATACTGGTAAATACCACACTCTGTTGCCTTTGATCTTGATTTCTTGCGCTGACAGCTTTTTTGCGTAGCCCTTTGCCAAGAGATTGTCGATTTCAGTTTGCATTTCATCCTTCAGCGTTATTTCGCGTTTAAATTTCTTTTGAAGGCACATTAAGCGTTTATATGCGGTTTTGTAACTGTCGGGCATCCTTTGATCGTCGTATTTCCAGAGTAGTCCAGTCTCGTATCGGTCACCTATCGGTTTGCATGTAGATCTCAATATCTCTAATGCTCTCTTGTCCTCGCTGGAACATATGGTAGTTGAAGATGATTCCAGTGTGAAAAACTGCTTCACTGCTTCGTGGAGATCTTCAGAACGCCGTTTACAGTCGCACGTATGGATATTGAGATGAAATGCCTTTTGCCGATTAGACACACACCCCTGCAAGGCCCACCCTATTCTGGTCTTTGTAGCAATTGGCTGGTTCCAGGAACCCTCACGTACTTTAAGAGGCACAGCAAGTTTCCAATTATCTGCTCCAATGAGCACAGTTGGCCGTGCATCTTCGTATGACTGAATTGGTAAATCGGCCAGATAAGGAAATCCCCGGCAGATCTTGTCCATGTCTAGAGATTGCGTCGGAAGTGAAAGGTTTTCCGCGAACACCACGAAGAGTGAATCTTGCTTTATCTGCTTTGCTGGAAATGCCTATTGATGTTCGTATTGAGGCTTCTTCAACACGTGTGGTGTCGCCAGTCCAGCGCAAGCACAGAGGCTCAGTAGTACCTGCTAGACCTAGGGCATCAAAGATTTTCTTTTCCATCAGAGTAACGGAGGAACCCTCGTCTAAAAAGGCAAACGTGTCAATGAAATTGTGTTCTGAATGAAGGCGAATTGGAATGATACGGAAATAGGACCTCTCCCCTTCGTCGGCGTCATTATGGGTGTTTACATTCACTGGTCCAGTCAGACTTGAAGAGATGGTACCTTCTCGTCGAGTTTCTTGATTTACGGGTATGTCGGGTTTGTGCAACAGTGGGTGGTGTTTTGCTTTGCAGTTCTGAATACCGCATTCCTTGTTGACATAGCATCTTCGACGATGTGAGTTAAGACACTGACGGCACAGCTTATTGGTTTTCAGCAGCTCCCATTTTTTGTCGTATGTTAGTTTTTTAAATGTTTCACATCGCGAAATTTTATGATCGAATTCGTGACATACAATGCAGGGTTTTACTGAGTGTTTAATTTCAGAGTGGGTATTCATCATTCCGTTCCTTCTAGCTGACACTGGAGTTACCACTTGACTGGCCGCTTCAGCGATATTCTGTAGCCAGTTACTAAATGCTTTTATTGCAGGTGTTAGTTCATCCTTTTGTTACATCGCCCAGCTCAGTTTGTATTGGCTTGGCAGCTTGTCGATGAGTTCCTTAACCAGCATCGGATTGTTTAGGTGTGCAGACATTTGACATGCTTCTATTGTTGAGCAAATATTACCTACCGACAATGCAAACTCGATGATGCTTTCTAGCTTGTCCTTCGGGGGTGCCATCTTCCTAGTCCTCTCTATCATGCATTCAATTATGTATTCCGGTCTACCGAAACACATTTTTAGGATCCGCATTATCTCTGGGACCATATTAGGCAATAGGAGCTTATTGCGAACCATTTCACGCGCCTTCCCTTTCAGGCTAGCTTGCAACCGCATCAAGTTTTCTGCATCGCTGTACCCAGCCAACGCGGTGCTATTGTTGAAGCTGCTTATGAAAAGTGGCCACTCTTCTGGGTCGCCATGAAAGATAGGCAACTCCTTTGGGAGCACTTGTCGTGCTGCTATTTGCGCCTGCGATGGTCCCGTGGTGAACATTGCGCCTATACCTGGACAGCTGAAGTGAAGGTTATCCCCCGCATTTGGGATACATACTCCAGAATCCTTTAGGATTTGGTATTTCCTCTCAAGGTAGTTTTGGTGCAATCTTCTTTCCTCTTCCAGCATTTGCATTTGCAATTGCTTCTGTTTGTGTGAAACGTCAAGGGAAGTCGGTAATGTTGTGGCTGTCATTCGTTGAAATGGATGTTGCGAAAGGGTCGCTGGATCAACTGTCATGCGTGAATAACTTTGTTGCGACGATGATGTTGCTGCCATATGTTGAAATGGATGTTGCGAGAAGGTTGCTGGATCAGCTGTCATTGGTGGATGACTTTGTTGAGGATGAATGTTTGGCAATATTCCAGGATACATCTCGGGGTTCACGCAAGCGTCGCCTATAGTAGCCCATGTACTTGTTATAGGTGTATGCGTGTATGGTTTTGCATACTGATAAACGGAAGTACAGGCTGGTGGTGGGTTGTTTACTAACGTAGACATATAGCTTGGCGTGTGTGAAACTGATATGCGCTGTTGCGGGGACGAAGGTATTACTGTTATTCCTGCGGGAATTGATGGAGATTCCGGGAACGGCCCTTGTTTACTTGGCGTGGTTGTTGGATTTAGACCCACAGTTGGTTGTTGTGGGCTCACTATTTGATAAGATATATAATTACCTTTTGTCGCTGAGGAATTTGTTCCGTTTCGTGGTGAAGTTAATGGGGATGACGATGCTTGGATTTGGGGAGTAAATCCCGGCACCTGGCCAGTTTCGGTCGGATCGGTCGGAGCAGCAGGAGCGCTGGCAGGGGTATGGTCCGATCGTGGATTTATGCAAAACTCGCAACTCCAGCTGACGTCAGCCACACCACTATTGACTCCGACGCAGTGGTAGTGATACCATTTATCACATGCGTCGCACTGTACCATATCGTCACTTTCACCATCACTGCACATAAGACACATGGAAGAGGCCCGAGTACTCTTTTTCGGAGGCATTCCGTTAGCGTGATTTTTGTCTCGAAGTTTTTAAAGAATGTTGGGGTCGAAAATTAAGAAAGAAAACCCGGCACACGAATTTTAATAGCGTTTTATTGCTTGGTAAGTTATACAAAAATATATATGATAAAACAGCACTACGCTTTAAAAACTTCGTGTTGCTACCGCGAGAGCTTTACTTCGACTGCGTCTTTTTCATGTGTCTCACAAAATTATGTGTGAGTATGTGAGTGTATTTCAGAAAGGCGTCGGTAGCAATACTGCGTAGTTGGGTACAGTGTGGTATAAAAAAAAGGGATGAATTCATGAACTGATAGGTTTAAGAGAGGATGATTGATACGGCGGTAACACTCTCCCCCTCGTAAGCGAGCTATGGTTTGGCGAGTTTACTTCCATGATCCGTGCCGACGTCCAGAACTGCAATTTTACTTGCAGGTCGTTCCATTGTTCCAGTCTGGGTTTTCACCACCGCTCTACGTACCTGGCCATCTTTCGCGGTGACGGCAGTCTGGATGACACCTTTCGGCCAAGAGTTCCGGGGCAGGTTTTCATCCACGACAATCACTATGTCGCCAGTCTGTATAGGAGGACGCTTCACAAACCATTTTCCGCGCCGTGCTAGCGTGGGCGCGTACTCCTTAATCCATCTACACCAGAATTGGTCGGCAAACTTTTGGGTTTGTCGCCAACGTTGTCGAAGATCGAAGTCGCTACAGACGGCTTTAAACCCCGTCGATGAGCCTAACAACAAATGATTTGGCGTGATAGCTTCATCGTCGCAAACATCTAGGGACACGAATGTAAGCGGGCGGGAATTGATGATGAATTCCACTTCCCATAGCGCAGACCGCAGGCTTTCGTCGTTGAAATGTGTGCAATCCATGTTGTATAGTACGTTTTTAATGGATCGCACGAGTCTCTCCCAGGCGCCTCCCATATGTGGTGCTGCTGGCGGGTTGAACTTCCACTTAATTTCGTCGTATTTTGACGCGACTTTCGCGTAGTCGATGTTCTGGTATTCACTGCGTAAGACCTTTTTCGCGGCTCTGAAATTGGTACCGTTGTCGGTATATATCTCTCGGGGTGTTCCGCGGCGTGACACGAAATTTCGTATGGACATTATGCAAGAGCTAGTGTCCAGGCTATGTGCCACCTCTATATGAACAGCGCGCACAGTGAGGCAAGTGAAAACTACTCCCCATCTCTTTTCACGTCTCCGTCCTATTATTGTAGAAATGGGTCCAAAGTAGTCGATGCCGACGAAGGTAAAAGGGCGCTCGAATATTGCCAGCCTCGCAGCGGGTAAGGGAGCCATTTGCGGAGTAATGGGTGTAGCAAAATAGTTTTTACAGCGTTGGCAACTCTTTCGTACCGTTTTGTATAACACGCGTAAACGCGGGATATGAAAAATGCCTCGAATTTTGTTTATTACCGTCTCGTGCGATACATGATGATGATTCTCGTGGTTGAAACGCACTATCAGAAACGTTACGTGGTGGTCTTTCGGCAACACGATAGCGTCTTCTTTATTATTGAGATGTTGTGCTCTACTGCGCGTTCTCAGAACACCCAGATCGTCTAGATAAACATCGAGAGATATTAGTTTTGATTTTATTCGGGCTTACCGCATTTTAGATTCCTTATATCTGGGCCGTATTCGCTCATCTGTGCATGTTTGTAGAGCACCATTTTTGCATTGTGTAAGATCTCGAAAGTTAATTGTCTTGCCCTTGGTTTCCCTTTGATCTTGGCTTTGAGGTTCTCAATGTATAATAAAAAGGTAGCTAACGCACGATATAGCCGCCGCCAGTCAGAGAAACGTTGTACATTCATGTTAGGTAGTGTGCACGTATTCACCATATCTTGTGTACAAAGGAGATGTTGTCTTACTTCAGTTTTATCTGGCGGTCCCAGATCTCCGCACCTTGGCCACTCACTTGCTGCGGCGGTTAAGAAGGTCGGACCGTCGAACCATAATTTGGCATCTAAATGTGACGAGGTCTTTGTGGCTAGGTCAGCTACGTTCAACTTCGTGGGTATCCAATTCCATTCTGATACGTTTGAGTGTTCTAGTATCTCACCGACCCGGAACATGACGAACTGTTGGAACCTCTTAGGGTCCATTCGTAGCCACTTTAGGACTGTTTTTGAGTCGGACCACCAGAACCTGGAACTAATCGGTATACGACGAATTGATTGTATTTTGGTTGACAGCCTCAGGCCCAGCACGGCCGCCTGGAGCTCGAGCCTCGGAACAGAGACCGGTTTGAGTGGTGCCACTTTTGACTTCGAAGCCACCAAGGTTACAGAGACGCTGTCTCCATATTGTACGCGTAGATACGATACCGCAGCATAGGCATCTTCACCTGCATCCACGAACGTATGAAGTTGAACTTGCTCAGCATTGGTCAGGAATCGGCTGTAGCAGCGGGGAATTTCGACAGCCTTTATCAGCGACATCTGAGATTTCCAATGAAGCCACTTTGTATAGTGAATTTCGAGAAGTTCATGGTCCCAATCTATACCGGAACGCCAGATTTCTTGAAGAAGTATTTTTAGCCCGATCGTAAAACAAGCGACAAACCCGAGGGGATCGAATATTGACATTAAAACTTGTAGTGTTTCTCGCTTTGTTGGTCTTATTCGATCGTCCAGTATATTACGTTTCAAGCGGACGAATCTGAAAATATACTTAAAAACGTCATTATTTGGGTCCCAAAACATACCCAGGATTTTCTCTGTGGATCCCAACGTCTTGTGAGGTTGCGCGACAGGACTGTTGGTGCGTAGTTGACTTAGAACCCATGCGGAATTCGAAGCCCAGTTTCGTATAGTGAATCCGGCGGATGAATGAATAGCTTTTATTACATTCGCCAAGCGCACAGCATCTTCTTCGGTATCGACACTATCGATGAGATCGTCGACATAATGGTGGCTTTTGATGGACTCCACGGCTCGAGGATAACGCCCTTTAAACTTATCGGCATTTTTGTTGCGAATATAATGCGCGATACATGGAGCACAATTAATTCCAAAGGTTAGAGCGCTCATTACGTAAGAGCTTGGCTGATGCGGTGGATCATTCTGGTCCCACCACAGAAATCGTTGTACGTGCATGTCCTCCTTTCTCACACGTATTTGGTGAAACATTTCCGCGATATCTCCACAGATAGCGAACTGACCAATTCTAAATGCCAACAGAACATCCACGAGTGACGTCAGGAGATCCGGTCCACATAGCATAAAATCATTTAATGAGTATCCATCCGTTTTGGCCGCAGCGTCCCAGACAAGACGAACTCTGGTGGGCTTATTTGGATTTACGGTTACGAATACTGGTAAATACCACACTCTGTTGCCTTTGATCTTGATTTCTTGCGCTGACAGCTTTTTTGCGTAGCCCTTTGCCAAGAGATTGTCGATTTCAGTTTGCATTTCATCCTTCAGCGTTATTTCGCGTTTAAATTTCTTTTGAAGGCACATTAAGCGTTTATATGCGGTTTTGTAACTGTCGGGCATCCTTTGATCGTCGTATTTCCAGAGTAGTCCAGTCTCGTATCGGTCACCTATCGGTTTGCATGTAGATCTCAATATCTCTAATGCTCTCTTGTCCTCGCTGGAACATATGGTAGTTGAAGATGATTCCAGTGTGAAAAACTGCTTCACTGCTTCGTGGAGATCTTCAGAACGCCGTTTACAGTCGCACGTATGGATATTGAGATGAAATGCCTTTTGCCGATTAGACACACACCCCTGCAAGGCCCACCCTATTCTGGTCTTTGTAGCAATTGGCTGGTTCCAGGAACCCTCACGTACTTTAAGAGGCACAGCAAGTTTCCAATTATCTGCTCCAATGAGCACAGTTGGCCGTGCATCTTCGTATGACTGAATTGGTAAATCGGCCAGATAAGGAAATCCCCGGCAGATCTTGTCCATGTCTAGAGATTGCGTCGGAAGTGAAAGGTTTTCCGCGAACACCACGAAGAGTGAATCTTGCTTTATCTGCTTTGCTGGAAATGCCTATTGATGTTCGTATTGAGGCTTCTTCAACACGTGTGGTGTCGCCAGTCCAGCGCAAGCACAGAGGCTCAGTAGTACCTGCTAGACCTAGGGCATCAAAGATTTTCTTTTCCATCAGAGTAACGGAGGAACCCTCGTCTAAAAAGGCAAACGTGTCAATGAAATTGTGTTCTGAATGAAGGCGAATTGGAATGATACGGAAATAGGACCTCTCCCCTTCGTCGGCGTCATTATGGGTGTTTACATTCACTGGTCCAGTCAGACTTGAAGAGATGGTACCTTCTCGTCGAGTTTCTTGATTTACGGGTATGTCGGGTTTGTGCAACAGTGGGTGGTGTTTTGCTTTGCAGTTCTGAATACCGCATTCCTTGTTGACATAGCATCTTCGACGATGTGAGTTAAGACACTGACGGCACAGCTTATTGGTTTTCAGCAGCTCCCATTTTTTGTCGTATGTTAGTTTTTTAAATGTTTCACATCGCGAAATTTTATGATCGAATTCGTGACATACAATGCAGGGTTTTACTGAGTGTTTAATTTCAGAGTGGGTATTCATCATTCCGTTCCTTCTAGCTGACACTGGAGTTACCACTTGACTGGCCACTTCAGCGATATTCTGTAGCCAGTTACTAAATGCTTTTATTGCAGGTGTTAGTTCATCCTTTTGTTGCATCGCCCAGCTCAGTTTGTATTGGCTTGGCAGCTTGTCGATGAGTTCCTTAACCAGCATCGGATTGTTTAGGTGTGCAGACATTTGACATGCTTCTATTGTTGAGCAAATATTACCTACCGACAATGCAAACTCGATGATGCTTTCTAGCTTGTCCTTCGGGGGTGCCATCTTCCTAGTCCTCTCTATCATGCATTCAATTATGTATTCCGGTCTACCGAAACACATTTTTAGGATCCGCATTATCTCTGGGACCATATTAGGCAATAGGAGCTTATTGCGAACCATTTCACGCGCCTTCCCTTTCAGGCTAGCTTGCAACCGCATCAAGTTTTCTGCATCGCTGTACCCAGCCAACGCGGTGCTATTGTTGAAGCTGCTTATGAAAAGTGGCCACTCTTCTGGGTCGCCATGAAAGATAGGCAACTCCTTTGGGAGCACTTGTCGTGCTGCTATTTGCGCCTGCGATGGTCCCGTGGTGAACATTGCGCCTATACCTGGACAGCTGAAGTGAAGGTTATCCCCCGCATTTGGGATACATACTCCAGAATCCTTTAGGATTTGGTATTTCCTCTCAAGGTAGTTTTGGTGCAATCTTCTTTCCTCTTCCAGCATTTGCATTTGCAATTGCTTCTGTTTGTGTGAAACGTCAAGGGAAGTCGGTAATGTTGTGGCTGTCATTCGTTGAAATGGATGTTGCGAAAGGGTCGCTGGATCAACTGTCATGCGTGAATAACTTTGTTGCGACGATGATGTTGCTGCCATATGTTGAAATGGATGTTGCGAGAAGGTTGCTGGATCAGCTGTCATTGGTGGATGACTTTGTTGAGGATGAATGTTTGGCAATATTCCAGGATACATCTCGGGGTTCACGCAAGCGTCGCCTATAGTAGCCCATGTACTTGTTATAGGTGTATGCGTGTATGGTTTTGCATACTGATAAACGGAAGTACAGGCTGGTGGTGGGTTGTTTACTAACGTAGACATATAGCTTGGCGTGTGTGAAACTGATATGCGCTGTTGCGGGGACGAAGGTATTACTGTTATTCCTGCGGGAATTGATGGAGATTCCGGGAACGGCCCTTGTTTACTTGGCGTGGTTGTTGGATTTAGACCCACAGTTGGTTGTTGTGGGCTCACTATTTGATAAGATATATAATTACCTTTTGTCGCTGAGGAATTTGTTCCGTTTCGTGGTGAAGTTAATGGGGATGACGATGCTTGGATTTGGGGAGTAAATCCCGGCACCTGGCCAGTTTCGGTCGGATCGGTCGGAGCAGCAGGAGCGCTGGCAGGGGTATGGTCCGATCGTGGATTTATGCAAAACTCGCAACTCCAGCTGACGTCAGCCACACCACTATTGACTCCGACGCAGTGGTAGTGATACCATTTATCACATGCGTCGCACTGTACCATATCGTCACTTTCACCATCACTGCACATAAGACACATGGAAGAGGCCCGAGTACTCTTTTTCGGAGGCATTCCGTTAGCGTGATTTTTGTCTCGAAGTTTTTAAAGAATGTTGGGGTCGAAAATTAAGAAAGAAAACCCGGCACACGAATTTTAATAGCGTTTTATTGCTTGGTAAGTTATACAAAAATATATATGATAAAACAGCACTACGCTTTAAAAACTTCGTGTTGCTACCGCGAGAGCTTTACTTCGACTGCGTCTTTTTCATGTGTCTCACAAAATTATGTGTGAGTATGTGAGTGTATTTCAGAAAGGCGTCGGTAGCAATACTGCGTAGTTGGGTACAGTGTGGTATAAAAAAAAGGGATGAATTCATGAACTGATAGGTTTAAGAGAGGATGATTGATACGGCGGTAACACTCTCCTCTGAATCCATTCTGGCGAGTTCATCAGAGATCTCGTTTCCTGGGATCCTAGAGTAGCCTGGAACACATACAAGCCTTAATGAATTCAGTCTACCGACTTTGTTCAAGGAGGACTTTAGTTCAAGCACTAATTTGGAGTTAGTTAAGAGGTGACATCATCCACAAAGGCCTGAGCATAGATTCCAGAGACATTGAGAGCATCAAGCAGAGAGCCACCATGCACCATAAAAGCGGAGACAGGGCGACGCCTTGCGGGCAGCCCTTGTTTACGCGAGATTTAACACAATTTCCGCGACCTACACTAACGATCAATGGCCTGTGCACAAGCATTACTTTGATCCGAAAGAGCAGTGCTTCATCTACGCCGTGCCGTCTGACATGCTTGTTTGCAAGGAAGAGATCCCACAACTTAATCGGAATTTGATAGATTTATGGTCCGATAGCGTAGCATCAGGCAAGACTCTCCAGTTAGTGATGTCCTTTACATATCCGTTGGATAGGGTCAGCTCAATAACCTTCTGTCGTCTTGTCGTAACAAACGTTGTTTGAGAGCCAACATTGTTGATGGTAAGGTCAGACGAGAGAGCGAAGTCTAAAAGAAGGTCTCCTCTTGTATTGCATTTGCTGCTGCCCAAGGCAGTGTTTTGGGCATTGGCATCGCAACACAAGATGAGACCAATCTTTCTGGATTCACAGTACTTTACGAATTCAAAAACTTCCTTCGGTGGTGGAGGTCGTATCGAGTCGTAGGGAAAGTTGGCAGACGCAATGATGAAGTGTTCTATTGCTCCGGGCGTTTTGTAGCTTACTCTAACAGCCACCAGACCTTGTCCACAAAAGTGTCCAAGTTTGGTTGCCAATAATGAGTTCGATATGATGAGGGAGATCCTAAGCCTTTCGGATAGCTCATCAATATGAATCGTAGCATCACGTATACCTCCAAGGCCACATAGGAATTTTTTCCACACCCACGGCATTTGTACATATGTATAAATGCTGATGACCTTCCATGCACACTTTCATCAATTGGAAATCCAGAGCGGGGCTGCCCAATTTAAGGATAGGTTCGTGGAATGTACGAAGACTATACAGACAACAACAAAATAAATAAATATAATATAAATGAGATGTCACTTTTTGTACAGCTAAGTTCGACTTTGGATGGCAAAGGACTAACAACGGCCTCGTATGGGTAGCATCTATCCGACGGATGCTGGCCGAACATCTTGCGGCATTGTTAGTAAGTCCCATCCCCACCTCCTCGTGGTATCATCTGGAGATTTCCTATGGAGATTGCTAACGGGGAAGGACGAATGGCAAGCCCCCTGCGCCAAAAAACAGAATAAGTCGGTTGGGCTACGGCCTAGTAAACCGTAACCGTAAAAAAAACCACAAACTCCGAAACAACAACAAGCCAATAACTTGCAAAAAACGAAAAAAAGGACAATGATCCTCGGCTCTGTACGTCGAATGTTAGATCCCTAAACAGGCCACGTGCAGCCGAACAACTCGCGAACGCCCTAGACCGCTATAAAGCGGACATAACGGCCATCCAGAAAATGCGATGGAATGGACCAATAACCAACACGTTTAGCATCACACTGAATTACATATGTACAACGCAAATGGACAGATCCGCATGTTTTTCATTGCATAAGGTGGCTGAGTGCCAAAACGTGATATTCTGCGTAGAAACACTTTCATTATTTCCCCCGCTGCATTGTATAAATTGATGCCCGTGCATCTACGAAGATGTTTACTTATACTTTTATGCCGCAGCATTATTTTTCCAGATGTCGTACGTATGTATCTACTGTACAGCATGAAATGAACTGATTGCAATAAGTCGCAACTTGAACTTTACCCACTTACGAAACAAGTTGTTAGTTTGTTTTCAAGCTTTTTTATGGGAGCAAACGAGTCTTTATCGCACGGCCGGTGATATGCGAGTTGTTATCGCCCACCACGTAACTTCTGCGCTGTGCTTCTTTTTCTTTTTTTTTATAAATAGATTCAGATACTAGGAGCTGAGAGTCCAATTTGTTTACTTGTTCTCTACGTCTTGTTTATTTGTATGGCCGGTAAACGAGAATACTGGTTTTCAATATGATTCGTACCACTCCATCACACCAGGCAAAAAATCCCGAAAGATTGTTTTTTTAGGGGTCATGGTAGTCGAACGGCGAATGCAAATTAGGTGTACAAGTGTTCATAGTAATTGACTCAGTTAGCATGTAAACAAATTACGTCATAAGTGTTTGTTCAACTAGATACTCGTAATATTGCTTTTTTCTTTCTATAGACTTGGGGTGTGTTGTATCAACGTGACCCACTTATGTATCTGTTAGGCATAATTGAACAATTTATTTATGATTTTAGCCGGGATTCGAGAGAAAACGTTACATAACAGACCGTAATACATCACATTTTAGTTAAGGTCGACTGAGGGATAATGAATCGTTCATCCTTACACAAATATTTGGAAAAGAACTGAAATACTGATCAAAACAGTAGCAAGCTAGAAGCTTATTCATACATCTAAGAATAAGTAAAGCTAAAAGAGTCAAAAAACACCGAGTGAAAAATACTTTACACATGGGGCATATCATCATAAAAGTCATGCGGCAATGATAAGACCTACAATCTCACAAGTACCGTATCAGTTGTCTACGTTATGTATATTATAGTCTCTCTCAGCAAATTTGAGAGTTATGTTGGCTTTGAAGGCCACTTTGGTTTGTGGCATATTCGTATAGAACTGCGATTTCAGTCTAACGGGGTCAAATCGCACGATCTCGGTGGCTAGTTCACATTACGAGTTCGAATCGCTCGTGCAGAATTTCTAATGTGGCATGAGCCTTGTGGCACATAGCGTCGGTCTGCTGAAACCACATGTCGTAATCGTCGACCTATAGCGCTCGTCGCTGACGGCGATGGCCCGGCCAATGTCGTTCTCAAAGAAATATAGACCGATGACGGTCCACCAGCCCAAAATTCACACCAAACAGAGACTTTTTCCTGATGCACTGGTTGCTCTTAGATCTCATCTGGATTGGTATCGTCCTAAACTCGACAATTTTGTTTGCTGACGTACCCATTCATCCAGAAATGGGGGCTTCATCGCAGGAGATGGTTTTTCGATGAAAATTAGGGTCAGTTTCCACCTGCTTCAAAGACCATTCAGTGAACACACGTTGTTGTTTATGGTCGTTTACCTTCAGCTCCTGGGTCAGTTGAATTCTGTGCGGGTGCAGGCCCAAGTCACCATGCAAAATTCGCCAAGTTGTGGTCTGCGAAAGGCCAAGTTCATGTGATCGACGCGAAATCGACTTCCTCGGATTCTCCTGCACACTTGCGTTTTGTCGTTTCGTCGGGTGTTGCTTTATCATTTACTGAACCAGTTGACTCAAATTTATCCACCACACTACGAATAGTTCACTGGGTAGGACGATTATGGCGACCGTGAAATGGGTGAAGCGCGCGGAACGTTGCCCGAATGGAACACTAAAAAAAATTTTATCCTTTGCGTTCAAGTGTCCGCCCATGATGATTTGGCAGAACAGACTGAATAAATGCCAGCCGATTTGGCAGATGTGGTTTTAATAATATGGCCGCTATCAGGTGGCAAAATTCGAAAGTCCCCATTGGAAGACCCGTTAATTGAGTTATCAGGACCTCCTGAAAAAATTCTACAACATTTGTCCCACTAATATGCTATTTGGTGCATTTACACAATATTTCCGACATAAATATTATAAATGCATTCTACTTTCAGTGAGATAAATTCAGATAAATCTACAGTATTGCTAAGTATCTGGGAGTCATCTTAGATAGCAAGCTTCTTTGGTCAAAGCATGATGAGTCAAAAACCACCAAAACGCTGTCGGCTTTGTGGCAATGCAAAGGAACTTTGGTTTGTTTCAGTTGTACGGGAGCTTTCCCCACCACGCCGGGCGCTGCTCTAAATGCTATGATGAACCTTCCACCTCTTGATATGTTTATCAGAGGGTGTGCTCTGAAAGCCATGTCTCGTCTGAAGAGAAATGGCTTTTGGTACAATTCGTACAGGAATAACCTGGAAAGGATAGTCTCCGCATTTTCACGGATGGCTCCAGGTCTGGGCGGTTGGCCTTCTTTGACCGCGAAAGCATTCTACTGCATTTCTCGTTAGCAAGCACAGGTGGAGGGGAAAGAACATATGCGTGTGCAGTGACAGTCAAGCTGCACTCAAAGATGTGTCCAAACCCCTAACTAGCTCCAAATTAGTGCATGCACTCAAGTCCTTCTTAAACAGAGTCGGCAGACTAAATTCACAAAGACTCGTATGGGTTCCAGGTCAGTCTGGGATCCCAGGAAATGAGATATTTGATTAACTCGCCAGAATTGATTCAGAGGAGAGTTTCTCAGGACCTACTACCCGCTCTAGGTCTATCTGCGTCCGTTGACGATTCGGCGTGCTTGGCATCAGTGAGAAGCCTACCTGTGCTGCATGTTGCGAGGAGGATGACACTGTAGGAAATTTTCTCTACGACTGTCCCGCCTTTGCTCGCGCACCCTTAGGGCCGATATGGTGTGTTCCGAATCTCTTAGCTCCACATCACTAAAGCTCCTTCTCATTTTCATTCGAAAAACGAGGAAAATACAATGGACCAGTATTTGCGTCTGAGTGCTCCAACAGCCTCCGATAAAAAAAAAAAAAAAAAAAAAAACTTTCGCGAGAACAGAATAGGCTTAAGTATGTCTTCGGTTGCATATTTTCATTGGAACAAAATGAGTGTGTACTGTGACAAGAGAGTTTATCCCGTAGCATGGTCCACGGGTGATACAAAACGTAATAGATGACCAACATGCGACCCATAGCACTTTGAAACAACTGATGCCATCAAATATGTGCTTAGACTTATCAAAGATCCGCCAAAATCTTTATTGAAATTAATGGAAATGGAATTAAACATATTTAAAAAAAAAAATAATTTATCGCATTTTGTTCACACCTTCCTCAGCACAAATTGACTAATGGCATTGGCTACATCACCATTAATCATATTTGCCTGATCTAACACTGTGTGTTGTTACGACCACCTAAAGCATTCGTTCCACATACTTCTACACCGTGCAAATTACTGTCTAGAGCCTCAAGATTATTTTGAATATTATTAAGGCCAATTGTTATAAATAAGTCTGTATTCTCACTTTGAAAATGTATATAGAGTATAGTTAAAACAAAATATCGATACAGTTGACTCTCGATAATTCAAACCTTCGACAATTCGAAGTAAACAGTTGGCACATTGAAATTCTCTTGATAATTCGAAACTTTTGTATGCACTGTATGTATCGATCAAACCACGTGGTAATTCGAAGTTTTGCTATCGCAACTCTCGGCAATTCGAACCAACAGTCCTCGTATGTAAAAAAAATTCAAATTGCCGTCACAGGAAAATTTCCCAGCACTCTATGCGACCTTATGCAGAGTGCACTACATACAGTAGAAACCTGGACACGGTACTGTGGACTTGGGGTGAACCCAAAGAAGACCGATCTAGTACTGTTCACTAACAAATAAAGAATTCCGCCCCTCAACCCACCGAGGCTGGGTGGAACTCAACTAACAATCAAAGAACAGGCTAAATATCTAGGCCTAGTCCTTGGAAGGAGGCTGAATTGGAAACCCAACATTCTTGATCGGGTCAAGAAAGCAACTGTTGCCCTCTACAGCTGTAAGAAAGTAGTGGGCAGGAGGTGGGGTCTCCAACCAAAAATTATGTACTGGCTCTACACAGCAGTCATAAAGCCTATCCTCCTGTATGGCGTCGTAGTCTGGTGTACTGCTCTGGACAAAGCAGTCAACCGAAACCTTCTGGGGAAGGTACAAAGATCGGCCAGCTAATATATAAACGGAGCGATCAGATCAACCCCCACGGAGGCCTTAAATGTTCTACTACATCTTCCACCATTAAACCTTTTCAGCAAGCAAGTTGCTGCATGCGCGGCCCTAAGGATGAGGAGCATAAGAAAATGGCCCACATCTCAAAAAGGCCACACCTCTATTCTAAAACCCTTCAAAGTACCCATGGACACTGACTACATCAACCCGCAGAATGTGTTCACCAGGAACTTCGAAGTTGTTTTTCTATCCAGGGAGGAATGGGCTGAAGGGAAAGTCATACCAAAGGACTCGATCTCCCTCTATACCGATGGCTCTAATATGGAGTCGGGTGTAGGCAGTGGGGTCTACTCCAAGGAACTTAACCTCAACCTATCATTTGTATGTATGTATGTTGGCGTTACAGTGCATGAAGGACCTGAGCCGAGCTCCTCTCAATCACCCATGTTGTGTGTGATTTAATTTACCCATAGGTGAAAGGGACCTACAGTTTATTGCCGGTTCCGAACGGCGAATTTCGAGAAGCTTTTCTTGACAATTTTACTACAGGGGGTTTTGTCAGGACCCCGGTGAGGAGAAACACCGATCCCGTGTCATCGGCGTCAGAGGCCAACACAATACCCACTGCGCCACGGTGCTCTCAACCTATCATTTAGACTCCCAAATTACTGTAGTGTGTTTCAGACAGAAATAACTGCGATAACGGAGGCCCTGGCATGGCTCAGGATCAATGTAATATCCACAAAGGATATTATCATTTGCACCGATAGCCAATCTGCGATAAAATCCCTGGCAGTGGTAACCCACAAATCAAAAACATCCATTAACTGTCGCCTATATCTAGATGAGATGGCTGGACAGTTCAACATTAAAATACTGTGGGTTCCCGGGCATAGGGATATTCCAGGAAACTGCGCGGCCAACGAACTCGCAAAGTTAGGGTCAAGCACACTCAGCCTACCTACCCTCGGGTACCTAGAAACACCAATAAGTACGGTAAAGCACATGATAAAGCTTCAAACCATTGAGGAGACCAATCTCCAATGGAATGAGAGCAATATCGGCTTTATAACCAAACAATTGTGGCCTAAGTTAAACTTAGGACGAACCAGGGACCTGGTGGCAACCAAAAGGGCAACCTTAAGCACTCTAGTGGGTGTCGTTACAGGTCACTGCACCATTGGAAAACACACCGCAAAACTGGGGCTACCCTACAATGACTTCTGTCGCGGCTGCATGGACGAGGAGGAGGAGGAATCAATACACACCCTCCTCTGCTCATGTCCCTCTTTTGCGAATCGCAGGAGGATTTACCTCGGCGCGCCCTTCTTCGACAATCTGAGTGAGTTAGCATACCAAAAAATAGCTCAACTCAACCGCTTAGGTTGATCAGGTTACCCTGATCCCAGGTAGCGGATCAGGGTAACCTGATCCAGGTGGTATCACAATGGGCCGGATTCGGCCTAAGTGTGGCTTACGCTCACCACGTCAAACTAACCTAACCTAACGGTCTTATTGGCTTGCTTTGGTGTGCGTCAGTTTGGCACGAAACAAACATTTTTTGAACACAAGTCTGAGATTGTTCGGAGTGCGATTGCGCAGTAAACGTGATTGTTGACATCATGATTCGTGCTACAAAGTATAAGTCATTATCCATTGCCGACAAAAACAAAGTGATCAAAGTTGTTGAACGCGATACGGAAGTTAACGTACTTAGCTAAGAAGTTCGACATACCACTCAGTACACTATCTACCATTTTAAAGAACAAAAATAAAATCATTAACACTCAATCCACTGGAGGAAGAAAACGGAATACTAAAGGAGAATTAGCACCACTAGAAGAGTGTTTATTAACGTGGATTAGACAATGCAGGGCACAAAATATTTCCGTAGGTGGTCTTTCATTAAAAGAGAAGGCGAAGTAATTTGCAAAGGACTTGAATATCCCAAATTTTTCGGCAAGTGAAGGGTGGCTAACGAATTTTAAGAAGAGAAATGGTGTTGTTTTAAATAAACTGTGTGGTGAAAGCACGAGTGTTAATGTTGGTGTGTGCTCAGATTGGCGAAAACAATTGGCAGAGATAATATAAAATTACGAACCGTGTAACATTTTCAACACCGATGGAACTGGGCTGTTTTTTAAATGCTCACCTCAGAAAACCATTACGTTTAAGGATGAAAAGTGCCACGGCGGTAAACACAGCAAAGAATGGATAAGAGTTTTGCTTGCAGTAAACATGAACGGCTCTGAAAAATTAAAGCCACTGGTTATAGGAAAAGCTGCAAGGCCCAGGTGTTTCAAAGGCATACAATCATTCCCGACAACATATCGCTCAAACAAAAAGGCATGGATGACCACTGAATTTTTTAACGAGTGGCTTCTTACATTAGATTTCAATATCAAAATACAGAAACGTAAAATTCTCCTTTTTTTTAGTCCATAATAGTCCTGCATCGTTATTTAATATCAAGCTTCATTATATTCCTCCGAACACCACTTCAAAACTACAACCTCTAGATCAGGGCACAGTGTTGGCCTAAAGTTAATCTGATTAACGATTAAAAATTAATGATTAAAATCGTAATCAAAAATGTTGATTAAGATTAATTAATCAAAATCAATTTTAAATTGATTAAGATTATTAATCATAATCATTAATCGTTAATTTGATTATTAGATTAACTATGTCCAAATTAAATGTAAGTTTAAATTTGATTGATTTAAAAGGCTGATCGATTCATCGTGAAGAACTGTTTGGGGCGATGGCCGAATTCGGGATCCCGGTAAAACTGATCCAGTTGTGTCGCGCCACGCTAAAAAACACGCGATGCACCGTGCAACTCGGTTCTAGGACCTCCGAACCATTCGAAACATGCACCGGACTTCGGCAAGGAGATGCGCTGTCATGTGACTTCTTCAACCTGGTGCTGGAGCAGATAGTGCAACGGCCAGGCGTCAACAGGGAAGGCACTATCTTTTACAAATCCATCCAGCTGCTAGGATACGCGGATGATATCGACATCATCGCGTGTTCTCGCCGTGGCATTGTGGAAGCACAGGCGAAACGAGTTGGTCTTAAGATCAATGAGGATAAAATGAAATACATGCTGTCAAGCAAAAACCAAACCGTCGCTCACCACCTGGGACAAAATATAACAATTGACAGCTACAATTTCGAGGTAGTTAAGGAGTTTGTCTACCTCGGGGCAAACGTAAATTCCACAAATGACACCACAGTGGAGATCCGGCATGGATCTTGGCAACCGCTGCTACTTCGGCTTGTCCAAACAACTGGGGTCAAAACTCCTCACTCGAAAGACCAAAGCCATGCTTTACAAAACGCTCATTCCGCCAGTCTTGCTGTACGGAGCCGAAAGCTGGACGATAAGCAGAACAGCGGAGCTGATTTTGGGTTCTTTCGAAAGAAAAATTCTGCGCCGGATATTTGGTCCTGTCTGTGAGGAAGGTGAATGGAGAAGACACAACCGCGAACTCTACGAGCTGTACCAGGATGTGGATGTAGTCCGGAAGGCAAGGATCCGTCGACTACACTGCCTCGGCCACATCGAGCGCATGGACATCAACGCTCCAGCTAAGAACGTCTTCGACTCCGAGCCTCCTGGTTCGAGAAGAAGAGGAAGACTGGGCCTCCGGTATAAAGACCAAGTAATCGCGGATGTAAGACATCTTGGTCTTGACAACTGGAAGCAGCGTGCCCGGGACCGTCAAGGATGGAAGGCAGCTATAGCTCAGGCTCAGATCCTCCATGGATCGCAGGCCTGATAAGTAAGTATGTACATATGTTTCAAGAAATAATCATAATCAAGTTAATCAATTAATGAATATTGATTAATGATTAACTCCAATAATCATGATTAAGACTACTTTTTTAACCACGATTATTTCAATCATGATTAATTTAATCTGATTAAAATTAATCAAATTAAGTAGTTGATTAAAAAATTAATCGATTAATGTCAACACTGACAGGGCATAATCTATAGCTTTAAAACATTTTACCGCCGTGAAGTTGTGAAAATGTTGTTAGAATGCCTTGAAAACAATCAGATCCCAAATACAATTACGGTTTTAACGGCTATGATGTTTGTTGATAGAGCGTGGAAAACCGTGAGCACTTCCACATTTAATTGCTTCAAGGAATCCGGCTTCACCACTACTTTTCAAGAGGAACAGATAGATTGGATGGTCAGTTGGCTTCAACTCCTGGACCAATTGGACTTTGTATGGCGTCATACCAAGGTCTTTATGCAAAATTCGTCTCAATAATGTCTCCGAAATGTTCAATTGTTGAGAACGAAGGTGAATTGATGTTGATGGCGCTTCACGCACATTTTCTGCCGCAGCAGCAATATTCTCGGGTGTACGCACTGTTTTTGGCTTTTCACGCTTTGGTTTATCGATGAGGATGCCAGTTTCTATCACTTTTTTCACAAGATAACGAACATACCGAGCTGAAGGTGCTTCTCTTCTTCCAAAATCCGTACGCAATTTTCGCACACATTCTGCAACATTACCATGATTTTCAAAGTAATGTCGCAATATTTCCCAGCGTTGTTCAAGCGTATACACAACCATATTCGTTCAGCGGAAGTAAAACTAATTATCTGTCAAATCAGACATGAGCTAAGTGTTACCATTCACGAAATAAGCACTACTTGAAAAAAAAAAAAAAAACGTTAGATGGCGGACCCTTTATTAGCAATCTGAGGAACTGACTTTATTAATTTATTGTATTCTAAAATGAATGTATGTATGTATGTTGGCGTTACAGTCCATGAAAGACCTGAGCCGAGCTTCTCTCAATCAGCCATGTTGTGTGTGATTTAATTTTCCCATAGGTGAAAGGCACCTATAGTTTATTGCCGGTTCCGAACGGCGAATTTCGAGAAGCTTTTCATGACAATTTTACTACAGGGGGTTTTGTCAGAACCCCGCTGAGGAGAAACACCGTGAAAACACGTTCGATGACATGGCTGTGTCGGGATTCGATCCCGTGTCATCGGCGTCAGAGGCCAATACACTACCCACTGCGCACGGTGCTCTAAAACGAATACAATTAGTTATTAGGAGCATTAGCACGTGGACACAAGCAAAATACGAATTTTATTATTTGATATCTATGTATTTATAAAAATGTCTAATGCGCCAGATATTCATACATATGTTCATAGGTATATATGTATATATATATGTATATTTGTAAAATATAAAATATATTTTAATTCCATATTCAAACATACAAAACAAAATGGCGTAGTAAAAAGGTATAAAAATGCCATAAAAAGATAATAAAAAACTCCCTTACAAATACTTCAATGTTTAAGAGGTCAAGATCTCAGCTTTTATCAAAGACTTAGAATTTCAAAATAGATAACTTTTTCAACAAAATCACAAACAAATCCCACCGTTCAGACAACCAATTTTAACTGATAACACTTTTCTTATCTTCCGTTTCAAGTAATAAGAAAACAAACAATTGTTATACATATATTAAACAAAGCCTCTACATCCTACGTAAATCACTCAGACTTTGATTGTTCTGTTATACATCTCAATAGAATCTGCGTCACGAAGAAAGATTCAAAGAAAGATTCAATCTGTGACAACACGAGAACAGGCTCTTGCAAAATTAACTTTCAAAAATAAGAGTCTTATCAAGTCTGATGAAAGACAACTCAAACTAGGCAGGTTCTTCTTTGGTGGCGTCACAGGCCATGAAGGACCAGAGCCAAGCTTCACTCAATCACCCATGTTGTGTGTGATTTATTTTCCACACAGGTGAAAGGGACCTACAGTTTAATGCCGATTCCGAACGGCGTGAGTCGAGAAGCTTTTTCATGGCAAGTTTACTACGGGGGGTTTTGCCAGTACTCCGCCGAGGAGGAACATTCGATGGCGTTGGTGTTATCGGGATCCGAACTCGCTCATCGTGCGCCAGAGTCCAACACACTAACCACTGCGCCCTCAAACTAGGCAGGTTAGGTTAGGTTAATGTGGTTGGCATAAGCCACACGTAGGCCGAAGTCGGCCCATTGTGTTACCACATGGATCATGTTATCCAGATCCGCTACCAGAGAACCAACCGGTGCTTCTGATGAAGCGATGGAGTTGAGCTATTTTTTGGTCTGCTAGCACACTTAGATTATCATAGAAGGGCGCGCCGAGGTAGATCCTCCTGCGATTCGCAAAAGAGGGGCATGAGCAGAGGAGGTGATGTATTGATTCCTCTTCCTCCTCGTCCATGCAGCCGCGACAGAAGTCGTTGGAGGGTAGTCCTAGTCTGGCGGCGTATTTCCCAATGATGCAGTGACCTGTAATGACACTCACTAGAGTACTTAAGGTTGCCCTTTTGGTTGCTACTAGGTCCCTGATTCGTCCTAGGTTTAATTTAGGCCAGAGTTGTTTGGTGATAAAGCCAATATTACTCTCATTCCATTGGAGGTTGGTCGCCTCAATGGTTTGGAGTTTTTTCATGTGCATTACCGTACTTATTGGTGTTTCAAGGTACCCTGAGGTAGGTAGGCTGAGTGTGCTAGACCCTAATTTTGCGAGTTCGTTGGCCGCGCAGTTTCCTGGAATATCCCTATGCCCGCGAACCCACAATACTTTAATATTGACTTTATAGCAGATTGGCTGTCCGTGGAAATGATAATATCCTTGGCGGACATTACATTGATCCTGAGCCATGCAAGGGCCCCCTTTATCGCTGTTTTTTCTGCCTGATACACATTGCAGTAATTTGGGAGTCTAAAGGATAGGCTGAGGTTAAGCTCCTTGGAGAAGACTCCACTGCCTACACCCGACTCCATCTTAGAGCCATTGGTATAGAGGGAGATCGAGTCCTTTGGTATGACTTTCCCTTCAGCCCATTCCTCCCTGGATGGAAAGACAACTTCGAAGTTCCTAATGAACACGTTCTGCGGGATGATATAGTCTGGGTCCATGGGTACTTTGAAGTGTTTTAGAATGGTTGTGTGGCCTTTTTGTGATGTGGGCCATTTTATTATGCTCCTCATCCTCAGGGCCGCGCAGGCAGCAATTTGTTTGCTGAAAAGGTTCAATGGAGGAAGGTGTAACAGAATATTTAGTACCTCCGTGGGGGTTGATCTGATCGCTCAGCTTATGTATAAGCTGGCCGATCTTTGTACTTTCCTCAGAAGGTTTCGATTGACTGCCTTGTCCAGAGCAGTCCACCAGACTACGACGTCATACAGGAGGATGGGCCTTATGACCGCCGTGTAGAGCCAGTGCATAATGCTTGGTTGGAGACACCACTTCTCGCCCACCACTTTTTTGCAGCTGTAGAGGACAACAGTTGCTTTCTTGACGCGGTCAAGAATGTTGGGTTTCCAATTCAGCCTCTTGTCAAGGACTAGGCCTAGATATTTGGCCTGCTCTTTGATTATTAGTTGGGTGCCACCCAGCCTCGGTGGGTTGAGGGGCGGATTTTTATATTTGTTAGTTAACAGTACTAGGTCGGTCTTCTTAGGGTTTACCCCTAGTCCAGAGTACTGCGTCCATGTTTCTACTGTATGTAATGCACAGCGTATAAGGTCGCATAGAGTGCTGGGAAATTTTCCTATGGCGGCAATCTGCAGAGGCGATCACAGCGTACCTTTCCTCTTCAAGCAGCAGCTCGTTGACCGCCACGTCCCACAGGAGAGGGGAGAGTACTCTACCCTGTGGTGTACGTCTGCTAACCATTCTAGTCGAGACGGCACCAGCGAAGTTAGCTTTGACAACTCTTTGTAATAGCAGTTGTCGTACCAGTTCTATCACTGATCCCATAGGTAGGTAGGTAGGTAAGACCGTAGCCTTCCCAGAGATGGGAAGAACACACATAGGCCAAGGAGGCCCGTTGTGCAGCTACGAGGGGGCTTAGCCCCCTATTCGTGGAACCATTTTGTGCTTCTTAAGAATTTAAGAAGATTAGATATCCCCACTTGCTGAACTTCGGTCAGATCGTTGAGGAGGTATGATCCTAGGTATCGTTTCCTGACTGTGCAGAATGCTGGGCAGGCGCAGAGAAGGTGATGAATGGATTCGACCTCCTCCTCGTCTAAACAGCTCCTACAAAAATCATTCGGAGTGATACCTAGTTTTTGCGCGTGACTGCCAATAAGGCAGTGTCCTGTGATGACACCTATGACTTTATAGATGTCAGTTCTATTTAGGGAGATAATACTCCTAGTCCGTTGACTATCGAGCCGGGGCCAGATTTGCCTGGTGATGAGGCAGGTGTGTCCCTGAGTCCATCTCCGGTTCGTCTCGGCCCTGGCGAGGGTATTGAGATTGTATTTGATGGTTGCGAAGGGTATACCCTCGCAGACCACAGTTGTTTGTAGCGTCGTTCCTTTTTTGGCGAGTCTGTCGGCTCTTTCATTTCCGGTGATGTCGCTGTGTCCCGGTACCCATATAAGTTGTATGTTGAACTGTTCAGCCATCTCATTAAGAGATAGGCGACAGTCGAGGCTGGTTTTTGATGTGTACACATAGGACTCCAGCGACTTTAAGGCCGCTTGGCTATCCGTGAGAATGCGGATGTCCGTGGTGGATATCACGTTCCACTTCAGCCAGGACAGAGCCTCTTTTATTGCCAACAGTTCCGCCTGGAAAACGCTGCAGTGATTAGGTAGTTTTATCGCTTTGTTTAGCTTAAGTTGTTTGCAGAATACCCCACTGCCCACCCCGTCCTTGGTTTTAGACCCGTCAGTATAGAAATCTATGCAGCCTTTACGAGGTTGAGTCTGACGAGTCCAGTTCTGTCTGTCCGGGTATAACGTTATGAAGTTTTTATCCAAGACTGTGGTGGGCTTTGTGAGGTCTAGGTTTTCTGCGATGGTTGACCTGTTAATCAGGATCGAGGAGTGGCCAAAGACGTAGCTCTTCCAGTTCGAGTTGGCTTTAAGTCTAATGGCCGTTTGTGTGGCAATTTGCTTGCCGAAAATATCGAGTGGTGTAAGGTCGAGTATCATGTTAAGTGCAGCCGTCGGGGTGGACCTGAGGGCCCCGGTAATGCATAAACACGCCAGCCTTTGTACCTTCTCGAATTGTTTGAGGTATGTTGTCTTGTCCAGTGCTGTCCACCAGACAGTCGCTCCATACATTAATGTGGGTCTAACGACCGTGGTATAGAGCCATAGAGTAATCTTGGGATTGAACCCCCATTTTTTCCCTATGGCTTTCTTGCATGAATAGAGAGCTATTGTTGCTTTTTTGGCTCTTTCGATTGTGTTGATTTTCCAGGTTAATTTCCTGTCCAGTATGATGCCAAGGAATTTGGCACTGGAGGAGTAGTTTAATCTGGTATCAAGCAAAGTGATAGGGCAGTGCTCCGGAATTTTATGCTTTTTGGTGAATAGCACGAGCTCCGTTTTCTGGGGATTAACCCTGAGCCCTTTGCTATGCGCCCATTTGCAAAGAATTGAGAATGCCGTTTGCATACGGTCATTTAGTGTCGATAGGTATTTACCTGAGATTGAAATGGCAACGTCATCCGCGTAGGCAGTAACGTCCAGGCCTTCTTCCTCCAGTTTAATTAGTAGCTCATTTATAACTACATTCCAGAGGAGAGGTGAGAGAACCCCTCCTTGCGGGGTTCCCCTGGTAACCACTCTGGTGATTGCCTGGTTACCCCATTTCGAGTGAATCTTGCGTGTTGATAGTAGTTCGCTGATCCACTCTACGAGAGTCTTCTCCACCTTTAGCTTTTCCAACCCTTCCGTTATTGCTTCCGGAGTGACGTTGTTAAAGGCGCCCTCTATATCTAGGAAGGCTGTTAAAGTGTATTCTTTAAGATGGATTGATCTTTCGATTTTCCTCACTAGGGTGTGCAAGGCTGTTTCGATAGATCTACCCTTAACGTAGGCATGCTGTGCCCTAGAAATTAGGGGCGGATCCAAGTTATGGCGTATATATAGGTCTACCATCCTTTCCAAGGTTTTTAGTGCAAAGGATGATAGACATATAGGCCTTAGATCCTTGGGGGTAGTGTGAGAGTTTCTGCCGGCCTTGGGAATGAAAAGCACCTTTGCGCACTTCCACTTGTCTGGAATGTGACTCCAAGCTAGGCATCCTTTGAAGATTATCTCTAGCCATGGTATAGTCCATTCCATGGTTTGTGTAAGTTCGACCGGGTAAATTCCATCCGGACCTGGCGATTTATAGGGCTTGAAGCTTTTTAGCGCCCATATTATTTTCTCTCTGGAGATGATGTGTTCGAAATTTCCCATTAATGCGGATGAAAAGTGGGTTCCTTGCGGCTGCGGTGAAACCTGCGATTCATGGCATCCTGGGAAGTGCGTATTGAGAAGAAGGTTTAGAGTTTCTTCTTCAGATGCTGTCCAGACTCCGTTAGCTGTAAGGTAGCTTGGGAATTGTGGATCTTTCGAGAGTATTTTCCTCAATCTGTAGGCGTCTGAAATTTTTTCCATATTGTTACAGAAAAGTTTCCAGGATAGCCTTTGCTCTTTCCTCAGAGTTTGTTTGTAAGTTCTGAGTGAAGCTTTATATAGGCTCCAGTCACTATCGTTTGTATGTGTATGTTTGCCTCATACACTGATCCCATAACACCCAGATCAGTCAGCGTTTAGTGACGGCCCATGGTTCAAAATTGTTAAAGGCACCCTCAATGTCGAAAAATGCCACTAGAGTATATTCCTTACCCTCCAGTGACCTTTCCATTTTTTGTGACCAGTGAGTGGAGTGCTGTTTCCACCGATTTGCCTTTGTTGTAGGTATGTTGATTATCCGACAGCCTTCCTGAGAAGCAGCTGTAACGAATGTGTGCGTCTAGAATCTTCTCTAGAATTTTTAATAGAAAAGAAGTAAGACTAATAGGCCTCAAGTCATTTGCATACGTGTGGGGGCTTTTACCTGCCTTGGATATGAAAATGACTTTGGTTGCCTTCCACTTGCTGGGGATGTATGATAGGGAGAGACAACTCTTGTATATGACCACCAGCCAGGGGAGATGTTATCTGCTACCTGCTGGAACTCAGCTGGTATGATACCATCCGGTCCTGCGGACTTGTAGGGTTCAAAACTTTCTATGGCCCATAGGACATTGTTGTTGTTGACCAGGTTGGGAGCACGCTCGAAGGAGGATGTCGTCGGATGGATGACCTGAGGAGGTGTCACAGCCGAGTCACTACTGCCCGGAAAGTGAGCGTTTATTAGAAGCTCCAGGGTTTCCGTTCTGGAGGTCGTCCAGGAACCATCATTTCGCATCAGGTGGCTTGGGTTGTACGGGGCCGAGGCCAGAATCTTCCTTTTTCTTGAGGCTATGGAGACCGCATTCATTTTGTCGCAGTAGCTCCTCCAGGATTGTCTTTAGGCCCTTTTGGTCGCTGTTTTGTTTTAAGTGCCCCTTTGTAAAGATCCCAATCCTCTTGCAAGGGCGTACATTTGGCTTTGTTGAAGAGCTTGCTGCTCTCTTTCCTAAGGGAGACTATCTCTTTATTCCACCAGGAGGGCTTAGGTTTGCCTCCGGGGATGCTAACCGCACAAGATTTAGACAGTGCTCTGTTAAGGGTTTCAGTCAGCTCATTTACTAAGCTGTCTAATTCCGCAGGGTTATGCGGGTAGGTAGGGTATTTTGTCCCTAGGCAGGGTTTAGATTAAAAATTCCACATCGATATGCGAAAGTTTTTTTTTTTTTTTCTTTTTAAATGAAACACACCCCCTTAGGAGCAGTTATTATGTACTCAGAAATGATTATTGTGGGGAAATTGAACAAATATTCTTCACTATTGTAAACCGATCCGTAAATAAATCACAAAGAGTCATAGTCTTTAACAATGATTTGATAGTTTATAGCTACATAAACAAATTGTTTATTTGTTTTTAGTATTTTGTTATGTGCTCGTGATACTCAATTATAAAATTTGCGTACGGATAGATTATAGTGGTGATATTCACGCAAACTATGTTGCTATTAATCGGAAGGTAATTGAGTACCCGTCGTCGCAACAAGATTTTTATTTTTACATAACTATGTACATACATGCTTCGCATTTTCTTGCTAGTCACAAATACCTAAACTGAAACCAAGTAATGTCTGAATATTAAAATAGTGGCAAAACTAGTCAAAAATATGTCAATTTAAAGAAATAGTATTGGTTCCGATTAGTCCAAAACAATCATAACTTGACATTCAGATCTCATAACCAAGCATGAAAGTAGGAGCAAAGACTCGCACGGCGAGCGAGTTCGCATCCCGATAACACCAACGCTATCGAATGTTTATTTCGCGGCGTTCCTCCACGGTGGAGTATTGGCAAAACCCACTATAGTATAGTTGCCACGAAAAAGCTTCTCGACTCAAGCCGTTCGGAATAAACTGCAGGTCACTTTCACCTGTGTGAAAAAATAATCACACAGAGCATGGGTGATTTGGAGAAGCTTGGTTTTGGCCCTTCATGGGTTGTAACGCCACCAAAGCAAAGAGCATCATTTATAGCTGGAGTAAAAAATAATGGCACAACGATCGTATTACCACAAACTCTAAGAATTGGCTTCTACAAAGGTTTTTGTTTTTTTTTGTTTTTTTACTCTCTGAAATTAGGATGGTAAAAGACTAACAAAAGCCTCGTAGCATCTACCGACGGGTGCTGGTCCGCTAAAAAAAAGCGAGTAAGAGCCTCTGCAGCCGAACACCTTGCAGCTCTGTTAGCCAGGTCTTACTTCCACCTGCTCGTGTTACCATCTGAAAATTTCCTGTCCATGGAAATGACTAACGGCAGAGGACGAATGGCGAGCATCTTGCGCCACAAAACAGAATGATATCAATTCGGCTATGGGCTAGCAAACCGTAACCGGAAAACCCCACATATGCTCAGAAGCAACCACAAGCCTCGGATAAAACGGGCCGGATTACGTTGACGACCCTTGCAAAAAACAAAAAATGGACAATGATCTTCCGCTCTGTACGTAGAATGTTAAGTCCCTAAACAGACCACATGCAGCCGAACAACTTGCGGACGCGCTAGGCCGCTACAAAGCGGACTTAACCGCTATCGAGGAAGTGCGAAGGAATGTGCGGGGTATAAAGCGGATTTAAAACTGCGACATCTACTACGGCGACTGCTATAGAGAGAGAGGATAACGATTGTTCGGATGAGGATTTGTTGTGCGAGGTGGACCAAGGCAAAAACTCCTAAGCTTTGGGCAAGTGAGAGAATGCCTCATAATGATCCGTATCAAGGCTAAATTTTGTAACTTCAGCCTGACCTGCGTCCAGGCCCCTACGGGGGACAAGGATGACACCACCAAAGATGAATTCTACGATCTCCTAAACAGAACGTATGCCCAATGACTCAGCTATGACATAATAAGCTGGGTAAAGAAAGCATATTTTCTCAACAAGAAGTGCAATCGCATATTTTCACGCTCAAAGAAAACCCCAGCTCCGGACCCCCGCCCAGACCTGAAGCAATCCTCTTTTCTTATTTTGGGAATAAAGACTACTTTCACCAAGCACCAGGGAATAGGTATGTAGCCAAGTGCCAGATTAGCAGTACAAATTGTTTTTAAAGTAGGAAGCCGTTGCTTTATACCTTTTTGCAACATAACAGGATATATCCAGTCGGTAGCGATTTAAAGCTATCGAAGGATGCTACAGCAAATTCAAGGACTTCAGTCGTTACCACGCACGACGCAATATACCAGCTACGCTGAGTTGCTTTCATCATTTCAGTTGCAGTCTCCCTTGGAGGTGTGTGCAACGAGCCGATGGCGATCTGATTTCCCAGGAAATGAGTCTGAAGCAGTAAACTAAGAGTTTACATACCTATTCCGCTTTAGACTCAGTAAAGGTACCATAAAAGTTAGTGTGTTGGACTCTGACGCACGATGAGCGAGTTCGGATCTCGATAACACCAACGCCATCGAATATTTATTTCGCGGCGTCCCTCCTTGGCGGGGTACTGGCAAAACCTCCCGAAGTACAACTTGCCTTGAAAAAGCTTCTCAACTCACGCCGTTCGGAACCGGCATTTAACTGTAGGTCCCTTTCACCTGTGTGAAAAATAAATCACACACATCTTGGGTGATTGAAGAGAAGCTTGGCTCTGGTCCTTCATGGGCTGTAACGCCACCAAAAAGAAAGAAAAAAGAAAGGTACCATCAGATTTTCTGATGCAGCCAGCTTTGTCGATTTTCCACGTTTGAGGACTTTAACCAACTTGCTAGTCGTGCTCACAGATTTTATCTCTTTGCCGAGGGTCTTATAAGAATAATTTTTCGATTTATATTTAGTTAAGCTTCTTTATTCTTTCTGCTTCGACCGATTCTTGTTCTAGTCATCTTCCGAATTAGATTTGAGCGAACTATTCAGGAGACTTCTGGCTTCTTTGCGAAGACTTTGGAGCTCGACATTCTACCAGGGAACCAATTTCCTGCAGGGAGGTTTGCTGACAGGACATGCGAGTTCAAAACAATTGGCGATGACGCTATTCAGGTTATGAACGGTGTTCTATACCAATTGTTTCGTTCTGAGTTTAGGTAGGGCCTGAGTGAATTTCTCAAGCTCCTCTCTAAGCCTTGCCCAGTCCGTCTTTCTCGGATTCCGTCTGGGTTGCAAGGAAGAGATTCCACAACTTAAACGGAATTCGATATGTAGGAAAGTAGGCAGACGCTTACTCTGGCGGCCACCAAATCTTGTCCACAAAAGTGTCCAAGTTTGGTTGCGAATAGTGAGTTCTATATGATGAGACAGACCCTAAGCCTTTCGGATCGCTCATCATAAAGAATCGTAGCATCACGTATGTATACCACCAAGGCCACACATGCATTTATTCCACACCCACGGTTCTTGAATGAATACAAAATGATGATTTGTACTACTGCATGATTCTACTAATTAAAAGAGCGATAGCAGCCTTGCAATACTGTAGATTGATCTGTGTAAAAATTATCTTGACCTTTTCAGAAGAGATGTCCGCCTCTCTTACGGTCCTTACGATCTCCTTCTCGGAGGAAGGGGTTTGCTGTGTGATGTGCCCGAGGCCTATGGAATTTTGGCCTTTGCTTTGATCCTTGTCGGTCGCTACATCTGCCGTTGATCTCCGATTTCCCACCTCCCCGCAGGAGAAGGAGACATCACACACTCTCTCCCTAGCGAGACTGTCCTTGGCGGTGGTCTTCCGTTTGCGGGCGCCCTTTAATTTTTTGGTTCGAGCTTCTGTTTCCTTGGCACGCTGCCTTGCCGGTTTGAGAGTCGCTAGGATCCGTAACTACTTTGCCAATTGTGTTCAGAGTCTGCCGCCCGAACCGCCACCTTTTTTGGTGGAGCGCCGGTCATAGCAGGATCCTGAACGCTTTCGGCCCCGTCATTTCGGGAATTGATGATGCTCTTATTGGGTGGTCGAACCTTCCCACTAAGAGGAAGACAGTTATGCTTGTGCCTTTTGCAGCAGCCTTCCCTAACCGTCGACATTTTCTGCACTGCACAACTCCGAGACATGAGGGGACCTCAGATGAGAGAGTCGGATCGGCTTCGGTAGGAGACACCTCCGGCGACCTAACCCTCGTAACTGGTTCAACAACCAGTTGTGTCTATTGTGTTGTGACTATTGTGCCTTCGATTTTGTCAGCGCAATTTTCGAGCATGCCTCCTTCCCCTTCTTTTTTGGCAGTTAGCACTGCATTCAGCAGTACATCCCAATTCTGGAGGGCCTTACACCATAAAAACGGTGAATCATGGTGGTTGCAGCATAATGGTATGGACCAACAGCTTTATGTTCAAATACTGAATGAAGTCATGCTGCTATTTGCTTCCGACGAAATGTTGTGGGCTCTATAGCGGCCTTGGCCTTGAGCTCTTCCACAGTCCGTGGCTTGCTGACATAGATTTTAGAAAACCCCACAAGAAAAAGTCCGGTTCGAAATCGGACAATCTCGGTGGCAAGTCAAAATCACCGTTTTTGGAAATTAGACGATCGACGAACTTACGGCGCAATAAAGCGATAGTGGCCCGAGCTATGTGGGCTGTCCATGACATGTTCCGCTAAAAAACGCAACAGGAAAACCGTCATCATCGCCCAATAACGCCCTACATTAGCGGTGATGGGCATCCCATCGTCATCTTCAAAAAAGAACGGTCTAATGACCCTATCCGCGAAAATTCCGGCCCAAACAGTCACGCGTTAGTCGTGGAGAGGTTATTCGTGGATTAATTAAGGACCGTTTGTTAACCGTTCCATTTAACGAAAAATGAGCCTAATCGCTCATGATGATTTTTTACCAAAAAATCAGTATAGATTGAGCCAAGTTCACGACGAATTTCGCATAATCCAAGCGATGTGACTTATCGGTTGGCAATAATCGATGAGTAATTTGAATTTTGTGCGGAAATAACTTCAAATCATACCGAATTATTCGTTGCAGTGAGCTGCGACTGATGCCCAGCTGAGCGGAACGGCGACGACTCGATGTTCGTGGTGAAGTCTAAACTGAGGCCCGTACAGCCTCAATATTCTCATCGGACCGTCTCGTACGCTCTCTCCCTAGATAACTGTCATTGCCAAGATTACCGGTGTCCAAACATTTTTGGTGCAAACTCCTAATGGTCAAGACGCGTCTCTCACTTCAAATTTTGAACGGTACGCACGTTGTGTTTTCACAATTGAGAAATTGTTTTGAATGTAAAGCTGCACGATACCAGCACGTTTTTGTGTCGTGTACTGTTCCATAGTAAAAATTCGCAAAGATTAACGCTTTGAACGCGGGCTGTCACAATCCGTTCTGCTAACCGGTGTCAAAGTTATTGGGTTGCCTGAAGCTAACACTTTAATGTGGTCAGCCGTTATGTGCATCTGCAACTTTACCTTAACTTCAACTTGATGTATGGACAGAAATTGCCTCAAAAACCACTAAACTGTATCCCAAAAAAATCGGTTAATGTCTTACAATCTGTTCAAACTTTAGATTTAACTATCGAAGGAAAGTGATAGTCAAAAGCAATTACAATACTATAAGCATAATGTGACAAGTTGTTTAAATCCCACTCAATTAGCTTTAATGTACTTTTTATGTTGCTTATGGTTTTTATTTCGTTTTTATTTGAATACGTTTCTGAGCCGTACCAAAAGAAATTAGCTTAAACTATCAAAGTTAACTCGCTTCAATAAAATAAATAATAATAATTAATTGGGTCCTTATTGATTCATGAAAATTGCCTTTTTTTTTTTTTCTTACTTTCCTCTTTGAACTTTGATCCGAGTATAAGTTCATACCCGAAACACCAATTCAATTCCCATAGACACTAAATCCTCTTGATGTTCCCACAATAAATAGCAACATGAGCGAATACCTGCACGGTAACAGGCTGTGGACAACCATCCTACGTAATAGCTGCCGGATAAATAGTGTCTGCACCTGGCACCTTCATCCGAAAGACGATATATTCCATCCCGTCTTTGGATTCGAATTTATAATGACGATGAATACAACAACTTCATACAATCTCGAATACAAACAACTTCGAGATAAACGGATTGGAGCACGATAAGATAATGAAGAAATTATGGCTCGATGGAATTGAATGCACAATGGAATTAGATACGGGTGCTGCTGTCTCAACAATATCAGAGAACAGTTTTAATAAACTATGGCCAGCAAAAAAGCTGAAACCCACCTCGATGAAGTTAAAAACGTATACAGGAGAAATTATTGATCCTGTGGGAGTATGCACTATGAAAGTGTCTTACAGCAACAGTGAGACTTTTGGTGAATTGTACGTCCTACCTCATAATGTAGCACCTATTTTGGGACGCGGATGGATACGAGATTTAAAAATGGCGATAAACTTAATCGAACAAGTTGAAAATACTAAAGTATCAGAAGACCAATGCAAGCAAGAAATTAACAAGCTTCTTGATGAATATATCGATATATTTACCGAAGAAGTTGGGAAAATTCCTAATCATGAATGCACTATAGAGCTCCAAGATAAAAATACCAAGCCAATATATATGAAAGCCCGGCCAGTGCCATATGCGCTTCGCCAAAAGATCGAAAGCGAAATAGACAGATTAGAAAAAGCAAATATCATTACAAAAATTACAAATTGTCAATGGGGAACTCCGATAGTTCCAGTAATTAAGAAGAACGGTGATCTTAGATTATGTGCAGATTACAAGTCTACGATAAATAAAGTTATTAAAGACGATAAATATCCTATTCCACGCATTGAGGATATCTTCGCAGAAATTGTTGGGGGCAAATATTACTGTGTTTTGGATTTACACCAAGCCTACCTTCACATGCCAGTTGATGATATAACTGCTCGTTTGCAGGCACTTAGTACACATAAGGGCCATTTTAAGGTAAATCGTCTTATGTTTGGAGTGAAGGTAAGTCCAAACGTTTGGCAGAGGTACATGGATATGATTTTTGGAAATATACCTAATGTTACTTGTTTCTTTGATGATATTCTGATACGAGGCAATACCCTCAAGGAGTTAAGCTGTACATTGAGAACGGTTTTCAAGATCCTACGCGAAAAAGACCTGCACATCAACAGAGCCAAATGTCAATTTCTTTTAAAGTCTGTGTCGTATCTGGGTCACATAATTGATCAAGAAGGTATAAAGCCAAAACCGGACAAGGTCCGGGCAATAGTGGATTGCAAAATTCCAAGCAACGTCTCGGAACTAAGAACCTTTTTGGGCCTTGTGAACTATTATCAAAAATTCATACCTGATCTTTCGTCGAAACTTTTTCCGTTGAAAAGTCTCTTACAAAAAGATACACCATTTATTTGGAGTAAGAAATGCCAATCTATATTCAACAAGGTGAAACATGAAATAGCAAGCCCTAAAGTTCTTATGAAATACAACCCGGACTTGCCACTAGTGTTAACGACAGACGCTTCTCCTACAGGTATCGGTGCCGTCATATCGCATGTACTGCCAAATGACGAGGAAAGACCCATAGCATTTGCCTCAAGATCACTTACAAAATCCGAAAAGAACTATTCCCAACTAGATAAAGAGGCTACAGCTATATATTGGGGCCTACAAAAAATTTTTCAATACTGTTACGGCCGAAAGATTACACTCATAACAGACCATCAACCGCTTGCCAGGATTCTGCATCCGCACAAGGACTTACCGGCTTTATCAGCACTACGTTTACTGCACTATGCAAATTTTATGTCCGGATTCGACTATAACATCAAATATAGAAATACGAAACTGCATGCAAACGCCGATTTTCTCTCTCGATTTCCTATTGAAAAACCTCAAAATGAAGATGACTTGGACAGCAGCTCAACCTTCCTTATGAATCACATGTCAATTCTACCAGTTACACGGGACGAGATTAAGAAATTGACATTAAAAGATCCTGAATGAGTTCGATATTACACTGCTCTACAATCTGGAAGCTCCTTACCCAAAGGAGAAAATATCACCGAATTCTCCCTACAGAATGGATGTATTTTTAAGGGCATACGCATTATGATTCCTATGCTTTTACGAAAACGCGTTCTGGAGGAACTACATACAGCACATACTGGCATGGTACGCATGAAAGCACTGGCCAGGAGCTATGTATGGTGGAAAAATATAGACAAGGACATTGAAGACTTATGCAAAAGCTGTATAAACTGCGCCAAAATTAAACCCAATGTGAAGAAGGTACAAGTACATCCATGGGAATGCCCAAAGGGACCATGGGAGCGTTTACATTTGGACTATGCTGGTCCATTCATGAACAAATCGTTTTTGATAATTGTTGATGCATTCTCAAAATGGGTAGAAGTGAACCACCGAGTCAAGACGTGCAAGATGATTCAGGACAATCCAAGTCACACACTGGGGTTCCAAGATCTAAGTCACCACCAGACGATAACCAAGTCGAGCCTCGGCGTTCCACACGAAATAGAAGGGCTCCGGAGAGGTTGCAGTACACAGCATTTTCTTCGCGAGAGGAAAGGTGTTGAATATTTAATTGCAAGAGATCTGGCAATGCTAATGAACTTGTCAAATGAACTTGTCAGATGAATGACTTGTCAGTCTCTTCGATGTCATTACAAGGGAATTAATTACAGCAAGACAACGCATAACCTCAAGCACTGGGAAGAAATACCCCAGAATTAAAATATAAAGGATTAAGAAGTATTGTAATGAAAATATAGTAAATAAAGAATTAGAGTGAAAATATATTACACAAACAAGCCCTGAAAAGCTCTGCATCCGAAGTTTTGGGTTTCAAGGCTCCACCACGAAGAAACACCTGGTTCGATGACAAATGCAGGAGGATTCACACAGCGAAGCAGGATGCATATAAGGCCTCGCTGCATAAAACAACAAGAGCAGCTCGTGAGCTCTACGAGTTAAAAAGAAGGAAAGAGCATAAGCTTCTCAGGAGAAAGAAGAAAGAGCAAGAGAAGCGCGCGATTGAGGATTTGAAGAGGTGTTACTGCAGGCGCGACGTTCGAAAGTTTTATCAACAAAGCGATTATGCCAAAGTTAAAGTTAAGTCTAAAGTCAGAACGGAAGCCTGCAGAGATGACAACGGACACCTAGTAGTAGAATCGCAGTCGATGCTGAGAATATGGAAAAACCACTTCTGCAGACTGTATAACTGTATAGTGTATAGTCAATATACCGCTGTCAGGCAGAATGATCCATTTCTAATCGCCGAAGACCGCAGAGAACTCCGTCGATCTGACCTCAACGAAGTTAAGATTGCCATATCAAAACTCAAGTCGAATATAGCTGCTGGCGCAGACGGACTGTCTACTGAGCTCTTCTAGGCAGCTAGGGATGACCTGGTTAGGAGCATGTACCACCTCATCTGTAAGATATGGTCAGAGGAAAGCATGCCCGAGGAATTGAATCTCAGCATCGTATGCCCGATCCACAAGAAAGGAGACCCCTCTGATTGCGCCAACTACAGAGGAATAAGTCTCCTTAACATCGCCTACAAAATCTTCTCTGCCGTTTTGTGTGAACGCCTGAAGACTTTCGTAAATAAGCTGATAGGTCTTTATCAGTGTGGATTCAGGCCAAGTCATGGCCAAGTCCATCATCGACCAAATCTTCACACTACGGCAGATCCTGGAAAAAAACCAATGAATTTCAAGTCGAAACTCACCATTTGTCGACATCAAAGCCGCATACGATACCGTAATTAGAGACGAGCTATATAACGCTATGTCTACCTTTGCCATACCTGGTAAACTCATCAGACTATGCAGGATGACTTTGGAGAATGCTCGCTGCTCCATCCGAATCGGTGAACAGCTTACCAATAGTTTTGATGTCAAAAAAGGATCATATTGGAAATGATTGTGCAAAAATCACTGGCCAATACAAGAGGCACAATCTATTTCAAATCCTCGCAACTCCTTGCATATGCCGACGATATTGACATAATAGGTAGATCACAGCGAGATGTCAATGAGGCGTTTGCGAGTATTGTGTTCGAGGCGGCGAAAGTTGGTCTGGCGGTAAACGAGGGCAAAAATAAATACATATATGCTGTCATCAAAAAAGGACGTTCACCACCGACGTCTTGGCCAGAACGTTCGTATTGGCAGTTATACGTTCGAGGTAGTTAAGGACTTCGTCTACCTTGGCTCCGCAGTGACCTGGAACAACGACGTCAGTTCCGAAATCAAATGCAGAATCACTCTTACTAATCGTTGTTTCTTTGGGCTCAGGAGACAATTGAGTAATAGAGCCCTCTCCCGAACAACAAAGTTGACTCTATATAAGACCCTTATCATCCCGGTTCTGTTTTACGGCGCAGATCAAAAGCGGATGAGGAGGCCCTTTGTCGGTTGGAGAGAAAGATTTTGCGCTTGATTTTCGGGCCTATAAACGCAGACGCGGGATGGAGGCAAAGATTCAACCACGAACTTCACGGGCTGTAACATGAGCCTAATCAGGCGCCTAAGATGGCTGGGCCATGTAGAGCGAATGGACACCACAGCTCCAGCCCGGAGAGTCTTTGAATCCAACCAAGAGGGACGAAGAAGCAGAGGACGGCCGCACTTAAGATGGCGCACACAGGTGGGAGGGGACCTCAGCCAACTGGGTGTGCGGCAATGGAAAAGGCTAGCAAAAGATCATGCTAGATGGAGGGGCATGTTGGTTGAGGCCCAGGTTCACACCGAACTGTAGCGCCCGCTAAGAAGAAGAAGATGTATGTATATCTCTTTCAAACCGAATTTTTCCTTTGCAGTTGGCATCTAAGTCTGTTATCGGTCCCATTCGCTACACGCCTATCAATTAACTATAGTCGACAATCGTTTGTATGTTCTGGCAGCAGACTATTTGGAATTATGCCTCTTTTATCAAATATTAGTAAAGTAAGCACTTTCACCACGTCCTAAGGAAGCGTGTCTAAACTTTCTTCACTTTCTTGTTTTTACGTTTCATTAATTTTTATTTTTGTTTTAGACGAACACGAGTAACTAGAGTGTAGACGTACGGTTCTATTCATATACATATGTACATACACAGGTTTTATTTCAATATTCTAAAAGTCTCAAAGTTCAATTGCATCCAAAAAAAGAACACGCAACGAGTTTGCAAGAAGGGACCAAAAATAGATACGAGTATACGTACATATGTACATGCCCACGGTCTAAAGACCAAATAGGAAATTCCGTTGTCGCTTGCCAAGTAAACATGTCTCTTGTAAAAATAGAATGACTTATTACAGAATGAAATCATTTCTGTTGTTCATGACAACCTAAGTGAGCCTCAATCGACTTAAGTTTTCTCTCGTAGATGGAAAACAAATTATATGCACTATAATGTTAAATATGCCTGAAGGCGCTTCATTTAATATAGGGTCATCCAATAATGCAATAGGGTCTTTCAAACTTTCGACAGTTGATAGCGGTCATATTTTGCCAAATCAGCATGGAGGGACTAGCGTTCAACAACACGTACAAATGAAAAAATTGTTTTATCAAAATGGGTGTTCTGTTCGGGCAACGTTCCGCGCGCTTCGCTCATTTTACGGCCGCCATAATCGTCCTACCGAGAGGACTATTCGCAGAACGAAAGATCTGCCGAAAACATCGCCACTGTCCGTGAGAGTGTGCAGGAGAAATCCGATTTCGCTTCGCTCACAAGAACTCGGCCTTTCGCAGACCATAACTTGGTGAATTTTGCGTCGTAGCTTGGGCCTACACCCGTACAATATTCAACTGACCCAGGATCTGAAGAGCAGTTGGAAACTGACCCTAATTTTCATCGAAAAATAATTCTCAGCGATAAGGCATTTCTGGATGAATAAGTTCGTCAACAAACAAAGTTACCGAATATGGGACGATATCAATCCACATGAGATTCAAGAGCGTCCAATGCATCCCGGAAAAGTCAGTGTTTGGCGCGTG
Organism: Eumerus sabulonum; assembly: GCA_951905685.1. NCBI lineage: Eukaryota > Metazoa > Arthropoda > Insecta > Diptera > Syrphidae > Eumerus > Eumerus sabulonum. Next base: position 145,014,133 of record OX645060.1, on the reverse strand, counting down.
AATTTTTTGCTGACGGCGTCATCGGTCCATATTTCCTTAAAAACAACGTTGGGAACCAGTTAAGAGAGTTAGGTCGACTGAGGTATCTCGTACCGAAATCGATCCGACCTTCCTTCCTGAGCTCCACCCATCTCTAGAAGGTGCGCAGCGCGGAAAGCATCGGTGGTTGGGAAAGGCTGCTGAAGGAGGCATAAGCATGTCTGAATTTTCGGCATGCGCCTCCAACTCTCTTCCTTTTACTGGGAAAGTTCAACTACCCAGTAAGAGCATGATCAGTTCCCGTAATGACGGAGCCGCAAGCTTTCAGGTTTCTGCTATGGCCGACGCTGCCGCCGAAAAAGTTGGCGGGGCTGACAGACGGACTCCGAACGCAGAAAGCGAAGTCGTTACGGGTCCTAGCAGTCCTCGAACTGGTAAGGCTGTCCCAAACCGGCGTCCGCAGGGAGCTTTAACCGAAAAAGGTAAGAGCTCCCGCAATCGGAAGACCGCCGCTAAGGATAGCCTCGCTAGGGAGAGAGTGTGCGATGCCTCCCTGTCTGGTGCGGCGGTGGGAAATCGGAGTCCAATGGCAGATGTGGCGCCCCAGAAGGATCAAAGCATAGGCCAGCAGGCGAAGATATTCAAAAACCGCTCCTCGGAGGCGGGCACATCACACAATAAAACCCCTTCCTCCGAGAAGGAGATCCAAATGACCGTAAGAAGTCGAGAGAAGCAGCTCTCTTATAAAGAGGCGGCCATCTCCTCTGAAAAGGTCAGAATAGTTTTTATCCAGATCAATCTACAGCATTGCAATGCTGGTACTGCTCTTTTAAGTCGTAGAATTGCATGCAGTAGTACACGTTGTATCCTGAGCCTATGTGGCCTTGGTGGTATACGTGATGCTACGATTCTTTATGATGAGCGATCCGAAAGGCCTAGGGCGGCCTCCTCAAATCGAACTCACTATCGGCACTTTTGTGGACAAGATCTGATGGCTGCTAGAGTAAGCTAAAAAACGCACGGAGCAATAGAACACTTCGTCGTTGCATCTGGCTACTTTCCCTACGACTCGTTACTACCTCCACCACCGAAGGAAGTCTCTGAACTTGTAGAGTACTGTGAAGCCAGAAAGATTGGTCTCATCTTGTGTTGCGATGCTAATGCCCAAAATACTGCTTGGGGCAGCAGCAAGTGTAACACAAGAAGGGACCGTCTTTTAGACTTCATTCTCTCGTCAGACCCTAACATCAACAATGTTGGCTCTCAACCAACGTTTGTTACGACAAGACGACAGCAGGTGATTGACCTGGCCCTATCCAACAAATATGTGAAGGACTTCACTAACTGGCGAGTCTTGCCTGATGCTACGCTTTTGGACCATAAATGTATCGAATTCCGATAAGGTTGTGGGATCTCTTCCTTGCAACCTAGACGGAATCCGAGAAGGACGGACTGGGTACGGTTTAGAGAGGATCCTGAGAAATTCACTTAGGCCGTACCTAAACTTAGAACGAAACAATTGGAAGAGAACGCTGTTCATAACCTGAATAGCGTCATCACCAGTTGTTTTGAACTCGCATGTCCTGTCAGCAAACCTCTTACTTATCAGGCCAGCGATCCATGAAGGATCTGAGCCTGAGCTATAGCTGCCTTCCATCCTTGACAGTCCCGGGCACGCTGCTTCCAGTTGTCAAGACCAAGATGTCTTACATCCGCTATTACTTGGTCTTTATAACGGAGGTTCGATCTTCCTCTTCTTCTCGAACCAGGAGGCTCGGAGTCGAAGACCCTCTTAGCTGGAGCGTTGATGTCCATGCGCTCGATGTGGCCGAGCCAGTGTAGTCGACGGATCCATGCCTTCCGGACTACATCCACATCCCACATCTTGGTACAGCTCGTAGAGTTCGCGGTTATGTCTCCTTCTCCATTCACCTTCCTCACAGACAGGACCAAATATCCGGCGCAGAATTTTTCTTTCGAAAGAACCCAAAATCAGCTCCGTTGTCCTGCTTATCGTCCAGCTTTCGGCTCCGTACAGCAAGACTGGCAGAATGAGCGTTTTGTAAAGCATGACTTTGCTCTTTCGAGTGAGGAGTTTTGACCCCAGTTGTTTGGACAAGCCGAAGTAGCAACGGTTGCCAAGGGCGATTCTATGCCGGATCTCCACTGTGGTGTCATTTGTGGAATTTATGTGTGCCCCGAGGTAGACAAACTCCTTAACTACCTCGAAATTGTAGCTGTCAATTGTTATATTTTGTCCCAGGTGGTGAGCGACGGATTGGTTTTTGCTTGACAGCATGTATTTCGTTTTGTCCTCATTGATCTTAAGACCAACTCGTTTCGCTTGTTCTTCAATCGCCGTGAATGCTTCCACAATGCCACGGCGAGAACATGCGATGATGTCGATATCATCCGCGTATCCTAGCAGCTGGATGGACTTGTAAAAGATAGTGCCTTCCCTGTTGACGCCTGCCCGTCGCACTATCTGCTCCAGCACCAGGTTGAAGAAGTCACATGACAGCGCATCTCCTTGCCGAAATCCGGTGCATGTTTCGAATGGTTCCGAGGTCCTAGAACCGAGTTGCACGGTGCATCGCGTGTTTTTTAGCGTGGCGCGACACAACTGGATCAGTTTTACCGGGATCCCGAATTCGGCCATCGCCCCAAACAGTTCTTCCCGATGAATGCTGTCGTATGCGGCTTTGAAATCGATGAAAAGATGGTGTGTGTCGATTTGAAACTCGTTGGTCTTTTCCAGGATTTGTCGAAGTGTGAAAATTTGGTCTATAGTTGATTTGCCGGGCCGGAAGCCGCACTGGTAGCTGCCGATTAGTGCGGTGCAAAATGGGTTTAGACGTTCACACAATACGCTGGACAGGATCTTGTATGCGACATTGAGCAGGGATATACCTCTATAGTTCTTGCAAGAGGTAGGATCGCCTTTTTTGTGGATGGGGCATATAGAGCTGGTATTCCAGTCGTCGGGCATGCTTTCATCTTCCCAAATTCTGCAGATGATCTGGTGCATGCTCCCTACCAGAACATCGCCGCCAGCCTTGAAGAGCTCTGATGGCAAGCCATCTGAGCCTGCGGCCTTGTTGTTCTTCAGCTTCTGAATAGCTGTGCCGACTTCTTCGATTCTGGGTGGGAGGACTACTTCAGCGGCTGAAGTTGGGATTTCCTCGGTCCCTACCACTCTCTCTAGGTCATGCTCGTTAAGCAGCTGCTGGAAGTGCTGCTTAAATACATCCACTATTCCCTGCGGGTCGGTGAAAAGATTACCCTCGCAGTTTCGAAGAGCCAGGGTGCTCTTTTTGAAGCCTCCTGCCTCAGCAAACCTCCCTGTAGGAAATATGTCCCCTGGTGGAATGCCGAGCTCGAAAGTCTTCGCAGGGAACCCAGAAGTCTTCTGGATATATAGCTCAAAACGAATTCGGAAGGTGACTGGAACAAGTATCGGTCGAAGCGGTATTAAAAGTCAAAAGCGTTTTGATTTTCTGCAATATATCGCACAATCGCGGGGATCAAATGGCAGACGTACGAAAGTTTGGTATCTCATTCTTTATCCCTGCTGAAAAACATGGAGAGACTGGTCGAGTTGCACCTGCGCAAAGTTTATATATTTATCAGAAGGTATGCTCTTAAAGCTATGTCTCGTCTGAAGAGAATAGGAATAACGGCGTGCTTGCGCAAGAATTGTCCTGCGACCCCTGTCTCCTGGACATGCCCTCTGACGCACTGACGCCCGTTATCCTACTGCGCCGTAATTTCACAGTCGAGTTTCCATGGCGTCAGGATTGGCTATGGCTGGATACTGAGCGTGGAAAGGATAGTCTTCGCATTTTCACGGATGGCTCCAGGTCTGGGCGGGGGTCCGGTGCTGGGGTCTTCTTTGAGCTCGAAAACATCCGACAGCACTTCTCCTTAGGAAAATATGCGTCTGTCTTCTAATCAGAGATATACGCAATCCTAATGGCCATGCACTATGTTGTGAATATGCAAATGCGTCTGTAGTGACAGCCAAGCTGCACTAAAAACTGTGTGTAACCCTTTGACTAGCTCCAAATTAGTGCTTGAACTCAAGTCCTTTTGGAACAGAGTCGGCAGACTAAATTCATTAAGGCTTGTATGGGTTACAGGCCACTCTGGGATCCCAGGAAATGAGATCTTTGATGAACTCGCCAGAATGGGTTCAGAGGAGAGCTTCTCAGGACCTGCACCCGCTATAGGTCTACCTGCGTCCACGGTAAATTCCTACATTAACGATTGTGTATTTAATACACACAACCGTAGATGGAGGGATTGTCCAGGTTGCAGGATGACTAAGCGCGTATGCCCTGATGTCTGCAAAAACTCTGCAGCATTCCTCCTGTCTTTGAGGATAATCGACTGCAGAAGGCTTGTAGGAATTATCACGGGCCATTACACGTTTGGCAAGCATCTCTACGTGCTCGGCAATAGTGAGATGCCTACCTGTGCTGCATGTGGCGAAGAGGAGGATGACACTGCAGAGCATTTCCTCTGTGATTGTCCCGCCGTCGCTCGCGCACGGTGGCGCACCCTTGGAGCCGACGGGGTGTGTGCCGAATCCCTTAGTTCTACATCACTGAAGATCCTTAAATTTTTTTCTCCGGAAAACGGGAAAAATACAGTAATGTAGGGTGTCTGTCTGAAGTACAATGCACCAGTGTTTGCGTCCGTTCAACAAACAAAAAAAAAAAAAAAAACAAAAAGCCCTAAGTTGTGTAACGGCACCCGACTTAGAGTTATACATATACAAATCAGCAACGAAATCTGGTAGAGGCAGAAGTGCGAACATGCGAACATGTATTCATCCCTCGAGTCCCGATAATACCTAACAACTTTCCGTTAAAATTTAAGCGTGTGGAATTTCCGGGTATAAAGCGGATGAAAAACTGCGATATTTACTACTACGACTGCTATAGTGAGAGAGGACGATTGTTCAGATGCGGATTTGTTGTTCGAGGTGGACTAAGGCAAAAAGTCCTAAGCTTTCATCAGCCTGATCTGCGTCCACGCCCCCACGGAAGACAAGGATGACTCCGCCAAAGATGAGTTCTACGATCTCCTAGACAGAACGTATGCTCAATGTCCCAGCTATGACATCAAAATTGTACTAGGAGACTTCAATGCTAAGCTGGGTAAAGAAAGCATAATTGAACGAGTCATCGGCAAACATAGCCTACACGACATCACCTCCGATAACGGATACAGGCTGATTGATCTTGCTACGGGGCGCCAGAAACCGCTCGTGCTTTTACCGATCGCGTCTCCTCCAAGCTCTCCAATACACCTAATCCTCCACGCTATCAATAGAACAGCAGTAGAGCCTTTGCAAACAAGCCCTGAAAAGCTCTGCATCCGAAGTTTTGGGTTTAAATGCTCCACCACGAAAAAAACACCTGGTTCGATGACGAGTGCAGGAGGATTCACACAGCGAGGCAGGATGCATATAAGGCCTCGCTGCATAAAAGAACAAGAGCAGCTCGTGAGCTCTACGAGTTAAAAAGAAGAGAAGAGCATAAGCTTCTTAGAAGAAAGAGGAAAGAGCACGAGAAGCGCACGATTGAGAATTTGGAGAGGTGTTATTGCAGGCGTGACGTTCGAAAGTTTTAGAAACAGATAAAGATAACATGCCAAAGTTATAAAGCCAAAAGGGACACCTAGTAGTAGAATCTGCAGACTGTAAGTTAACGACAAAAACATTCGAAGCTGACACGCGCATTCTAAACAACGACAAATCCCACGGCAATCCAAATATCATAGTCAAGGTTGCTGACGGTGCGCCCGCATTCCAACAGGTACCAGTGAACGGAAGAAACACGAGATACCACTTCCACCAGCCAGAGCATAGTTCCCGACAGCGTGCTATTTGATCCTTTCCATCCACCTTCCGCACGATTAGTATTTAAGGTAGTTTAAGAAAATATCGTTATCTATCTTAAGTTCGAAGTGTAAGGGTAAACGCTGCCCGATCGTAAGAAAATAAAAATAATTTTTTTTTAAAGAAATTAATAAATAATTTCTTAATTTGTATAACGGCGATGTTAGTCAATATACCGCTGTCAGGCAGAATGATCCCTTTCTATTCGACAAAGACCGCAGAGAATTCCGTCCTCTGACTTCGACGAAGGTAGCTGGGGATGACCTGGTTAGGAGCATACACCAGCTCATCTGTAAAATATGGTCAGAGGAAAGCATGCCCGAGGAATGGAGTCTCAGCATCGTATGCCCGATCCACAAGAAAGGAGACCCATTTGATTGGGCCAACTACAGAGGAATAAGTCTCCTTAACATCGCCTACAAAATCTTCTCTGCCGTTTTGTGTGAGCACCTGAAGCCTTTTGTAAATAAGCTGAAAGGTCCTTAGGGAAGTCCACCATCGACCAAATCTTCACACTACGGCAGATCGTGGAAAAAAACAATGAATTTTAAGTCGACACTCACCACCTAATTGTCGACTTCAAAGCCGCATACGACAGCGTAATTAGAGACGAGCTATACGACGCTATGTCTACCTTTGACATACCTGCTAAACTCGTCAGACTATGCAGGATGACTTTGGAGAATGCTCGCTGCTCCATCCGAATCGGTGAACACCTTACCGATAGTCTTGATGTCAAAAAAAAAAAAAAACCGGCCAAGTGTGAGTCGGACTCGCGCACGAAGGGTTCCGTTCCATCAGTATGTATAAAAATCGGTCTCAAGTAGAGCAACGTGAACATCTCACGTAAGGGCCTACGCCTTACTAAGAATTTGTATTTTTATTTTTTATACCGCGGGCGGAATTAAATTGAAAAATTAATATCTCCTAAAATATTGGTCGTAGAATGCTCATTGTGGGCTTATTTTTTTCATTAAATATTGATCTACAAACCGATTCAACAAAACTTAACATTGGAGTTGAAAAATATGTTCTCCCACACATTCCACCTGCAAATGTAAGTTGGTACGCACAATATTGAGTGATTTACGATGTTAATTTAATATAATGGACTCCTTATAGGTTTATTAGGTTATAGGTTTTCCTGTAATCTACTTATAGATAAGTAGATATTTTAAAATGACCAAAAAAATACATTTAAGATCGTAACAATAAGACCTTCCATTTGATATACATATCGATGCAGTTTCCAATTTTTTTTTTAATGTTCCACCTTCCTCCCAAAAATGACCTCCCATATACCGATTTCATCTATTGACGTCACACCTCTGCCTTTGGGTCACAGAAATTGATATATGTACCAAATTTCAACTTAATCGGTCCAGTAGATTCGGAGATAATTGACTGTGACCGACGGACAGACGGACACACGAGTGATCCTATAAGGGTTCCGTTTTTTTTTTCGGACGCACGGTACCCTAAAAAGGATTTAGACAGGGCGATGCGCTGTCGTGTGATTTCTTCTACCTCATATTGGAAATGATTGTGCAAAAATCACTGGCCAATACAAGAGGCACAGTCGATTTCAAATCCTCGCAACTCCTTGCATAGGCCGACGATATTGACATAATAGGTAGATCACAGCGAGATGTCAATGAGGTGTGAGGAGGTGGCAGAAATTGGTTTGGCAGTTAATGAGGGCAAAACTAAATATATGCTGTCATCAAAAAAGGACATTTACCACCGACGTCTTGGACAGGACGTGCATATTGGCAGGTATAAGTTTGAGGTAGTTAAGGACTTCATATACCTCGGCTCCGCAGTGACCTGGAACAACGACATCAGTTCCGAAATCAAACGCAGAATCACTCTTGCCAATCGCTGTTTCTTTGAGCCCAGGAGGCAACTGAGTAATAGAGGCATCTCCCGAACGACAAAGTTGACTCTATATAAGACCCTTATCATCCCGGTCCTGTTGTACGGCGCAGAAGCATGGACATTATCAAAAGCGGATAAGGAGGCCGTCGGTTCGAGAGAAAGATTTTGCGCGTGATTTTCGGACCTAAAAACGAAGACCGATGGAGGAAAAGATTCAACCACGAACTTTACGAGCTATACAGCGACATGAGTCAGGCGTCTACGGATTCAACGCCTAAGATGGCTTGGCCATGTAGAGCGAATGGACACCACAGCTCCAGCCCGGAGAGTCTTTGAATCCAACCCCGAGAGACGAAGAAGCAGAGGACTGCCGCACTTAAGATGGCGCACACAGGTGGAAGGAGACCTCAGCCAACTGGGTGTGCGGCAGTAGAAAATGCTAGCAAAAGATCGTGCTAGTTGGAGGGGCATGTTAGTTGAGGCCAGGTTCACCCCGAACTGTAGCGCCCGTTAAGTAGAAGAAGAAGAAGATACAATTATGTAATGTAAAAAATCCTCGTACATTACTACCTGTTTTAGAAAATAGCCTGCCGCGCTCATATTTTTATTGGAAATTAGAATTAATAAAAAAATTATGTTTACCGTAGTTGCCTTTATCATTGAATCATTACTGTTTTCTCATTCATCGCATGCTCTGAACTTTTGAGTTCATAATAATAAAACGGCGTTCAGGCCGTAAAAGATTATGGACAATCGGTCAAATACATAGTCGAAGAATCACATTTTACGAGTGCGAGTACAATATACGAGTATGGGAAAGATATATTGAATTTTGAGAACTATGAAATCCGCAATTAGGCAAATTCATTACCCATTGCAATGAAAACGATAAAATGCAATTAATCAATAAAATTGATTGTACACAATTTCATGGATTTAGAGAAATACTTTAATGTTTCTTTAGCCGCGTTGATATTACATACACATGTATGGATTTTTATGAATGAGGAAGATTTTTGAGGGTGAAGCATGGCGAGCAGGGATAATGATCATCATTATCCTTATCCCTAATGGCGAGCACGAGCCCAGCTAGTACTAAATAAACAAGAACTCCAAATTGAGTTTCGTCTCCAACCAATCGCATGATTTTGATCCATAAAACAAGTGCCAACAGTAGTCGACTTCGAACAACAACTGATTGCAAACAGCGACCCATACCATACCAATTTAGTCGGCAGATGATATTCTTATAGGTTGTATCCAAAGTTCACCGAATTGCGACTATTACTATAAAAAATGTATTTCCGTAAATAAACCAGATGCCAGATGAAAAACCAACAAATTGTGTGGACACAGTTCCATTTGACAATAGGAAAACTAGAGGTGATAAGTTGATTATCTATAGAAAATCGTCTCCTCTCTCGTTCCATGTCACCGAAGATATCATTTAAACTTGGTGTCTATTTATAACTAGGTACATACCCAGCAGAAGTGAACGTAAAACCTACAAGTTTGTATGCCTATATACTGCGCACCGCTGTTACTCAAGATAACGACGGGGAGCAAGTCACTGACGATTGGCGTTATCAATGATATTTGTGATATTTAAGATTCTTTAGTAGAAATTACGCAACCACACGCGTTCAACATTGTTTCAGCTTTACATATATGTACATATGTATGCACATAAGTGACATTACTCATTCAACCCTGAACTAAATTTCAAATTTGAATTTTATCAGTATCTGCTTCGATTATATAACATCTTTAGAACACCAAAGATAAATGGCACTTCTAACCAGAAATGTTCGACTTCTGGGTGCTGGTATTTACCCCCACGACGACTCCAGATCTGTCAACATTATGTACACAAGTACGTACGTCGCATTTTTTTTCCGGCCCGTTGCTGATTGAACTGTTTGCATTAATTGCGATTATAGAAACGTAAATCGGGACGTACACATGTACTATCTATGAGTATGTATTAAGTGCGAAAGAAGCATGTAATAATTGGCTAACTTACTGTGTAAGGAACAATGGCACGGATGGAAGCCCTTCAGTAACCTCAATACGTTGCACCTTCGAACAGCCTAACTCTATTCTCTTCCAGCTTATTTTCCTATTATTCTTCTTGGCAAACAAACTAATCAAATGCTCAGACACTTTTTGCGCATATTTATGAATTCGCTGTGACCCAATTACAGACGGAGGCACTTTGATGGCAGATTGGAATGCTCTAGCAAAAAACACTGCTCTATCGCACATTTAACTTTTCACAAGTCGCGCGAGAACAATTCTATTTTCTATGTACTCGACTGCGATTAACACGGACGACTAGTCGGTAGTCGTTGCGTTCCACAATAGAGAATCACTGTGAGAATAGACCTAGACCGTACCGTACTGACAAAGACGGATAAGAATTCAAAGTTCGTTGGGGACCCGTCTAACTTTTTCTTTTTTAATTTTCTGTTTTTGTTCTTTTGTCGTAACTTGTTTGATGGAAATGAATTGAATGTGGGCGGTGGGACGGAAAACTGACGGCACCAACAGTGGTGAAAAAAGACTTGTTGTTGTGCTCGGCTGTCAAACAGAATGACATGTTGGAAATCGAGTGTAAAATAGTAAGCGAATGTAATAGATTGGTATGACTCGTAACAGGAGTGTACAAAATTAAAACAATTTATAAAGAACTTAAACTCAAACTTTTTTTTCTTGATACATATCTAGTCGCTGATTTTTACATACTAAAACATATTCGCTTAAAATAGGTGATAACCACTTATAGCAACCAATTAACTAAGCTTATTTTTTCTTTTTGAAGTGTACGATAGAATACGATTTTTTTTTTTTATTATTTAATAAGGGGCTAATGCTACCACATAGCATGTGGTATTGTGTCTATTGTGTCAACTAGCTGATTAGACGAGGAGCTTCACCACTTAATAAAGTTAAAAATGTCTCTCGTAAGAGCTGAGAAGATCCCCTCAGGAATCATCATTTCACTGAGAAGGATACGCTTCCTAAGATGGCAAAGGGCAGCACTCTGACATAGTATGTGCCCTGCAGTTTCTTAGTCGTCAAGACAGAGTCGACACTCAGTTTCAGGCGAGAGGTTAACTTTATTGAGAAGATATCTCAGTGTCCCGGGAGGTAGCTGACCAGTCTTCTGATATCTACTCTATTAAGTTTGAGAACATATATTCATAGGGTGTTTATTCAGGGGCCGTATGAATCTTTTCGATTGGCAAAGTCCTTGAACGCTGTTTCAAAGGGCGTTTGTTGAGATTTTTTACCACTTTTCTAAGAAGAAGAGAGGGGAGGGAGCGAGAAAACAGAGCAAAGAAGTTGATCGCGCTTAACATGGCAAGCGCCAGCTTCGATCTCTGTCCTTGCTCAATCCAAGTTGACACACAGCCTCCGTGTGGCCTCCCCCTGGAAAGCTATACTGGCACCCGCCAGGTAATGAACCAATGTGTGCAGCGACCCGACCCCTTGTTCCTTGGGAAAGAGGAACCTGGTCCTCCAGGTTGGTGGTTGCGCTTACGGTTAACATCCTTATCATGTTAAAACCTACTTGTTCCGAAACGACAACAAGCCTCGGATACGGACGGATACAAAGCTGACCACCCCTGCAAACGACTAACGGACTTGAAAGTCTGCACATGAAATGTGAGATCCCTTAACAGTCCGGTGCAGGCGATCAATTGGAGCAAACCCTTAACTGCTATAAAGCAGATATATTCGCACTCCAAGAAGTGCGATAGGATGGACCAGGCAAATGACGAATGAAAAACTGCGACATCTACTACGGGAACTACTACAAGGAGAACAAACAGCGCCTATTCGGGTGCGGATTCGTTATTCGAGGAAGACTCCGACAAACAGGCTTAAGCTTCCGAGATATAAGCGAACGCCTCATAACAATCCGCATCAAAGCTAAATTTGGAAACATTAGCTTAATATGCGCTCACGCATCAACGGAAGAAAATGACGATCGGATCAAAGAAGAATTCTACGATCTCCTAGACAGAGCCTATGCCCAATGTCCCAGCTACGACACAAAATAGTTCTAGGAGATTTTAATGCAAAACTGGGCAAAGAGGACATATTTGAGTCGATCATAGGAAAGCATAGCCTCCATAACACCACATCCGACAACGGACTTAGGCTAATCGATTTCCTAGCGGGGCATAACCTCCTTGTAGCAAACACGCGATTCCCCCATCTCAACAGGTACCTGGGGGTCTTTTGATTAATCGACCACCAACCAGTTAGATCACATTGCGATCGACGCCAGACATTCCTCCTGTATTCTCGACGTACGAACCTTCCGAGGGGCCAACATCGACTCGGACCACTACCTTGTTGTAGCCAAGGTACGCATGAGGATATCAATAATGCTTAGGAGTCGAGTAGGACTACGTAAGTTTGACGTCGGAAAGCTACAATCGCAAGACACTATATCTTTGCCGATCGTGTCTTCTCCAAGCTCTCTCAAAATCCGCCCACAGCAGCATAAACAATCGAGCAGGAATGGGCGCATTGCCAGAGCGCTTGCAGAGACGCTGCCTCAGAGGTGCTGAGTTTCAAACCGCCACCACCTAGAAACCCCTGGTTCGATGAACAATGCGAACAAGCCCATGCAGCAAAACAAGAGGCATTAAAGCCATGCTACAACGACGGACGAGAGCTGCTCGCGAAATCTATGAGCAGAAGAGAAGAGAGGAACACACGCTTCTCAGAAGAAAGAAGAGAGAGAACGGAAAGCGTGAGATCGAGGAGATGGAGAGATGCTTCTGCAGGAATGACGCCCGTAAGTTTTACAATAAGGTAGAACGAACACGCCATGGCTACAAAGCCAGAGAGATGGCCTGCAAGGATGAAAATGGAGAACTGGTAGTAGAGTCGTAGTCGATGCTGAGGATTTGGAAAGACCACTTCTGCAGACTGTATTACGATGATGATAGACAAGATACCGCTGTCAGGCAAAATGAGCCATTCGTAATGGACGACGATGTAACAGAATTCAGTCCACCCGACCTAGACGAAGTCAAAATAGCGATATCAAGACTTAAGTCTAATAAAGCCGCGGGCGCAGACGGCCTGTCTGCTGAGCTTCTTAAGGCGGCTGGAGATGAGCTGGTAAGGTACATGCACCATCTCATTTGCAAGGTATGGTCGAAGGGAAAGCATGCCCGACGAATGGAATATCAGCATCGTTTGCCCGGTCCATAAGAAAGGAGACCCTATAACTGCGATGTTAAGTCTCCTTAACATCGCATATAAGATCTTCTCTGCCGTATTGTGTGAACGCCTGAAACCGTTTGTGGATAACCTGATCGGCTCTTATCAGTGTGGTTTCAGGCCAGGTAAATCCACAATAAACCAAATACTTACGCTACGCAGATCTTGGAGAAGACCCAGAAATACCAAATCGACACTCACCACCTCTTCGTCGATTTCAGAGCTGCATATGACAGCGTGTATAGAGATGAGCTATACAAAGCCATGTCTAGTTTTAACATCCCTGCCAAACTCGTCCGACTGTGCAGGATGACAATGGAGAATTCTCGCTGCTCCATTAAGGTCGGTAACGAGCAAACCGAGACCTTTGATGTTAAAAAAGGATTTAGGCACGGTGACGCGCTGTCATGCAACTTTTTCAACATCGTGCTTGAAAATATCGTGCAAGCCTCACTGGCCAACACAAGAGGTACGATTTATTTCAAGTCTACGCAATGCTTGCGTACGCCGACGACATTGACGTGATTGGACTGACACAGCGAGACGTCAATGAGGCCTTTGTAAGCATTGAGGTGAAAGCGGCTAAGATGGGTCTCAAGGTTAACGAGGGTAAAACCAAATATCTGCTGTATTGGCCAGAACATCACCATGGGCGGATATAATTTTGAAGTGGTCAGGGAATTCGTCTACCTTGGCTCACTGATCACCAGCGACAACAACACCAGCGCTGAGATAAAACGCAGAATCACTCTTGCCAACCGCTGTTCCTTTGGGCTCAAGAGGCAATTGAGAAGTAGAGCCCTCTCTCAGAAAACTAAGGTGACACTATATAAGACCCTAATCATCCCAGTCCTCCTTTACGGCGCAGAGGCTTGGACCTTAACAGAAGCGGATGAAGATGCCCTTGGTCGTTTCGAGAGAAAAATTCTGCGCACTATCTACGGTCCCGTTTGTTCAAACGGTGTATGGAGGAGAAGATATAACGAAGAACTGTACGGGTTGTACAGCGACATCGGCCTGGTACGACGTCTACGGATACAGCGTCTAAGGTGGCTAGGCCATGTAGAGCGCATGGAAAATACAGCTCCGACCCGAAGATTCTTCGAATCCACCCTGGAAGGATGGCGCGGTAGAGGACGGCCGCATCAACGGTGGCGCACGCAGGTGGAACCTTAACCAACTGGGCGTGCAGATCTGGAAACAGCTGGCCAACGACCGTACCAGCTGGAGACGTTTGTTGGTTGAGGCCCAGGTTCACCACGGACTGTAGCGCCACCTAAGTAAGTAAGTAAGTTCTAAGAAGAAGTTTCTTAGACTTGGGAATACCGCAGAAAGTTTCGGCACCAATGTACCATTCACTGGAACCTTTCCTAGCAAGATGATCGGCGATTTCATTGCCCCAAATAGCTTTGTGCCCAGGCACACACCAAATTTTGACCTTTTTTCTTTTGGCAAGGTCCTGTAGATACTTGGAGTTCGCTATATACGAACTCAGCGCTATGAGTGCTGCTTGGCTATCAGAGAGTACATTGATGGTTACTTCTCTTATGCCAGTCTCTAAGTTTAGATTGACCCACGTAAGGATGACATATAATTCGGCTTGGAAGATACTAGGACTCATTCTTTGAGCCTTTGAAGCCTTCAGTGGACCACTTAAGGCCTTTGACGTTGAGCAAAGGATCACTGGTTTTCCACACTGTGCGGTTTGGGATCAATATTTCAAATCTCTTGCCAAAGTGAAGGTGTATGGTAATACATACGAGACCGTGGCAATCATATTCAGTTAAGGAAGATGTTGCAGGATGGACATGTGACCCATTGGTCTACATGGTAGGCCTGTTGCCTAAGAACAATAAGAATTCTGATTGCACTGCGTAATGTAACATTAAAAAAAAAAAGGTAGAATGGGGTAAGTCCAATCAGTGCCTCTTGAGCTGCCATGGGACAAGTTAGCATAGCGCCTGTAATGCCAAGATACGCAAGTTTCTGAAGCCGTTTAACGATTATCGTTTTTTGATTAATTTTGTCCACCATACATAGGTGATGATAGGTCTTACTTCTTCTTTGGTGGCGTTACAACCCATTAAGGACCAAAGCCAAGCTTCTCTTCAATCACTCATGTTGTGTGTGATTTATTTTTATTACAGGTGGAAGGGACCTACAGTTTAATGCCGATTCCGAACGGCGTCAGTCGAGAAGCTTTTTCGAGGCATATTATACTACGGGGGATTTTGCTAGTACCCCGCCGAGGAGGGACGCCGCGAAATAAACATTCGATGGCATTGGTGTTATCGGGATCCGAACTCGCTCATCGTGTGTCAGAGTTCACCACACTAATTACTGCGCCACGGCGCCATACCCGCACCTACCCGTAACAATAACTACTATGGCGTATCCGATGACCTCGTAGCCGAGATTGGTTAACTTGTGGAGTAGGTCGTCGATAACTATCGACCAGAGAAGGGGTGAAAAGACGTCTCCTTGTGGACACCCTTTAGCCGCGGATACTGTAACCGAGACCTCTTCGGATGTGGATATCATACGACTATTTAGCGTCGCCCAAATCCAGTTATTAGTGGGACGGTCTACACCGCCGCAGAATAGTGCACTGGTGATCGAGTCATAGCCAGTATTGTTAAAATCCCCTCAATATCGAGGAAGGAAGGGGGTGGCCGTGGTGCAGTGGTTAACATCATCGACCGCCGAGCGGAAGGTTCATGGTTCAAATTCGCTTCATAGCCAAGAAAAAGTAATTCCTATACGGACAAGAGGGCATGGGCTCGGACATACAGGGTAAAGTTGTTGATTGCTCTCAACCTGGCGAGATGCCAGCAACGATCCCTGTTTAAATGCCCGGGTCAAGTTGACATACGGCCTCCTCGCGGCGCCCTCTGGATAACCTCTTCAACAACCGTTGGGAGGTGAACAAACGTATGCAGCGAGAAAACCCGACCAGAATGGCGGTTGTGCGGCGGGCTAACAATCCGCCCACGTAAAAAAAACATAAAGTTATGAATGAGCAAGATGCCTCGGATACACGGACGGATACTCGACGACGACAACGCACGAAAAAGGAACACGATTTGCGAGTATGCTCCTGGAATGTCAGAACCCTGTACACTCCCGGAGCTGCTCATAAACTAGAAGGAATCCTCACGCAGTACAAGGCGGATATTACTGCGGTCCAGGAAATACGCTGGATAGGAAACGGTATGATTAGGAAGAAAAATTGCGACATTTATTACAGCTGTCACAAAAGGTTGCACTTACTGGGATGCGGATTTGTCGTGGGGAAGCGGTTAAGGTCCAAGGTCATCGACTTTAAACCTATAAGTGATCGCCTGGCTGTGATCCGCATCAGAGGCAGATTTTATAACATCAGCCTTATATGTGCACACGCCCCTACCGACGAGGCTGAAGACCCTATCAAGGAGGACTTCTATGACCTCCTGGACAACGCCTACGGAGCTTGTCCGGAGTACGATGTAAAAATCGTGCTCGGGGACTTCAACGCCAAAATCGGAAAGGAAAACACCCTTGGCGGAGTGATCGGAAAGCACAGCCTCCACGATACAACAACAGATAACGGCTTCCGACTCGCACGCGTCAAACATCCTGGATGTGCGAACATTCAGAGGGGCAAATGTCGACTCTGACCACTTCCTCGTAGCAGCAAGATTCAGAGCTCGACTGTCCAATGTCAGAAAGCTGCACCAGCCCATCAGGAGGAGGTTCGACATTGGGCGCCTGAGCACACCGGAGGTTGCCAGAGTCTACAGGGAGCAGCTGAGCGAAAGACTCTACGGTATGCCTACGTCGAATACAAATGCCAATAATATGTGGCTGCATTGCCGCTCAGCCATTCAGGAAGTAGCCGAAACCACCTTAGGATACCTACCACCCCCGACAAGAAACCCGTGGTATGATGGCGAGTGTGAGCAGAAAAAGGCAGCAACCGACGAGGCGTACCAAAAGGCGCTGCAGAGGAAAACCAGGGCAGCGCGAGAAGAGTACCGAGCCAGAAGAAGGGAGGAGAAGAAACTACTGCGACAAAAGAAAAGAATCTTCGCAGCCTCCCAGCTCAAGGATATCGAGGAGTCTAGGGATAGACATAAAATACGAGCCTTTTACAAGAAAGCCAAAGGCCTTGCAGGAGGCTTCAAAAAGGGCACCCTGGCTCTTCGAAACTGCGAGGGTAATCTTGTCACCGACCCGCAGGGAATAGTGGATGTATTTAAGCAGCACTTCCAGCAGCTGCTTAACGAGCATGACCAAGAGAGAGTGGTAGGGACTGAGGAAATCCCAACTCCAGCCGCTGAAGTAGTCCTCCCACCCAGCATAGAAGAAGTCGGCACAGCTATTCAGAAGCTGAAAAACAACAAGGCCGCAGGCACAGATGGCTTGCCATCAGAGCTCTTCAAAGCTGGCGGCAATGTTCTGGTAGGGAGCATGCACCAGATCATCTGCAGAATTTGGGAGGATGAGAGCATGCCCGACGACTGGAATACCAGCTCTATATGCCCCATCCACAAAAAAGGCGATCCTACCTCTTGCAAGAACTATAGAGGTATATCCCTGCTCAATGTCGCATACAAGATCCTGTCCAGCGTATTGTGTGAACGTCTAAAACCATTTTGCACCGCACTAATCGGCAGCTACCAGTGCGGCTTCCGGCCCGGCAAATCAACTATAGACCAAATTTTCACACTACGCCAAATCCTGGAAAAAACCAACGAGTTTCAAATCGATACACACCATCTTTTCATCGATTTCAAAGCCGCATACGACAGCATTCATCGTGAAGCACTGTTTGGGGCGATGGCCGAATTCGGGATCCCGGTAAAACTGATCCAGTTGTGTCGCGCCACGCTAAAAAACACGCGATGCACCGTGCAACTCGGTTCTAGGACCTCGGAACCATTCGAAACATGCACCGGATTTCGGCAAGGAGATGCGCTGTCATGTGACTTCTTCAACCTGGTGCTGGAGCAGATAGTGCGACGGGCAGGCGTCAACAGGGAAGGCACTATCTTTTACAAGTCCATCCAGCTGCTAGGATACGCGGATGATATCGACATCATCGCGTGTTCTCGCCGTGGCATTGTGGAAGCATTCACGGCGATTGAAGAACAGGCGAAACGAGTTGGTCTTAAGATCAATGAGGACAAAACGAAATACATGCTGTCAAGCAAAAACCAATCCGTCGCTCACCACCTGGGACAAAACATAACAATTGACAACTACAATTTCGAGGTAGTTAAGGAGTTTGTCTACCTCGGGGCAAACGTAAACTCCACAAATGACACCACAGTGGAGATCCGGCGTAGAATCGCCCTTGGCAACCGCTGCTACTTCGGCTTGTCCAAACAACTGGGGTCAAAACTCCTCACTCGAAAGACCAAAGTCATGCTTTACAAAACGCTCATTCTGCCAGTCTTGCTGTACGGAGCCGAAAGCTGGACGATAAGCAGGACAGCGGAGCTGATTTTGGGTTCTTTCGAAAGAAAAATTCTGCGCCGGATATTTGGTCCTGTCTGTGAGGAAGGTGAATGGAGAAGAAGACACAACCGCGAACTCTACGAGCTGTACCAAGATGTGGATGTAGTCCGGAAGGCAAGGACCCGTCGACTACACTGGCTCGGCCACATCGAGCGCATGGACATCAACGCTCCAGCTAAGAGGGTCTTCGACTCCGAGCCTCCTGGTTCGAGAAGAAGAGGAAGACCGAACCTCCGGTATAAAGACCAAGTAAACGCGGATGTAAGACATCTTGGTCTTGACAACTGAAAGCAGCGTGCCCGGGACCGTCAAGGATGGAAGGCAGCTATAGCTCAGGCTCAGATCCTCCATGGATCGCAGGCCTGATAAGTAAGTAAGTAAGTAATACGGACAAAAAGTATGCAACGCAGTTGTGAATGGAAAGTGACCAGACGTACTGCTGCAGGTATAACACTCACAGTATATGGTCAACCAAAATTCATCCTCTGCGTATGCAATACTAAAGTGCTTGAACGAATTACTACGGACTATAACCAACGCAGAATTTGGTCGGCTCTCGTCCTATGTATGTAGGTCTAGGACAACCACCCCTGAGAGTAGTGAACGAACATCAACGACCCCAATCACTGCACTCCGTTCAGGTTGTGTGTGTCAACACATCATAAGAGAATATGAAAAACTCTTGAACCTGCGCGAGTCTCTAAAAAAAAAAAAAAAAAAAAAAAAAAAAAGGCGCCACTAAGTGATGTAGCGCATTCTCAGTAGATCGTTCTTTGCGATATGCATATTGATAAGGATGCAGTGGTATCTAGTGTACCTCTAATATGGAGCTCTATCAGTTTTTCTATTGTTGTTGGGCAATAGGATTTAGGTTGTTCACTTGCTTTTTTAATCTTGGGTATAAAGACAAGGTTGACTTCTCTCCAGATTTAAGGAATGTAGCCCAAGTTGAAACAGGAGCTGAAAAGAACTTTCAGTGGTGATAGAGTAATGTTGCGGCCTTTCTGTACAATAGCAGGAAAGATACCGTCTTTGCCTCGGGCCTTATAGAATTTAAATGGACCAATTGCCCATTCAACTCTATCGGGGCTGAAAAATTGGGCAGAGAGGCTGTTCGTCTTACAGTCGAAGTTGTTTATGGTGCTCGTCTGATCGTCAAAAGGTATATGCTAAGGAGTAGAACCAGGGAAATGCACCTCAAGCAAGGTGTCCAGGGTTTCTCTGCAATTGACAGTAAAGGTACCACCTGACATTCCAAGCAGCCCGAGTCCATTTGTATGTTCTCTGGGACAGCACTTTATAGAGCCGCCGTTGGTAACGAGTTTATGTTTTCGCAGAAGGAGATAATCCCGATAAATTAGTCTAAATAAAGAAAACACAATGACATGATGGAGAAGTATAATAAATATCGTCTCGATACCACATTTGAAGTAAAAATTGGCATTACCACATTCTCATTCTTGGGAAATCTGACAAGCAGAGTTCCTAAATCAGAAATTCGAATTCTAACTCATACTTGTTGACATTACTATGAGAGACAGGTGAACCGATTCATTGTCTGGTAAAAAAGAAGATTATCAATGAAAATGATGCAACGCACATGCCGAATGACGTTATACATAGCTTTACCTGCAGTATTTTGTTCCCTAGAATGCCCCTTCAACAACATCCGAATTCGAGGTCCTCATAACTTACTTACTTAGCAGGCGCTACAGTTCGAGGTGAACCTGGGCCTCAACCAACAAGCGTCATCAGCTGGCATGGTCTTTGGTCAGCTGTTTCCAGCGCCGTGCGCCTAGTTGATTCAGGCCCCCTCCCACCTGCGTGCGCCATCGTTGATGCGGCCGTCCCCTGCCGCGCCTTCGTTCCGGGGTGGATTCGAAGACTCTTCGGGTCGGAGCTGTATTTTCCATGCGCTCTACGTGGCCTAGCCACCTTAGACGCTGTAACTGAAGACGTCGTACCAGGCCGATGTCGCTGTACAACCCGTACAGTTCCTTGTTATATCTTCTCCACTATACACCGTTTGAACAAACAGGCCGTAGATAGTGCGCAGAATTTTCCTCTCGAAGCGACCAAGGGCATCTTCATCCGTTTTTGTTAAGGTCCAAGCCTCTGCGCCGTAAAGGAGGACTGGGATGATTAAGGTCTTATATAGTGTCACCTTGGTTTTCCGAGAGAGGGCTCTACTTCTCAATTGCCTCTTAAGCCCGAAGAAACAGCGGTTGGCAAGAGTGATTCTGCGTTATATCTCAACGCTGGTATTGTTGTCGCCGGTCATCAGTGAACCAAAGTAGACGAATTCCTTGACCACTTCAAAGTTATATCCGCCCATGGTGACGTTCTGGTGTCGTCGGTGTTGTCCGTCTCTTTTAGATGAAATCAGATATTTGGTTTTACCCCCATTAACCTTGAGACCCATCTTAACCGCTTCTACCTCAATGTTTACAAAGGCCTCATTGACGTCTCGCTGTGTCCGTCCAATTACGTCAATGTCGTCGGCGTACGCAAGCAATTGCGTGGACTTGAAATAAATCGTACCTCTTGTGTTGGCCACTGACTCTTGCACGATTTTTCAAGCACGATGTTGAAAAAGTTACATGACAGCGCATCACCTTGCCTAAATCCTTATTTAACATCAAAGGTCTCGGTTTGCTCATTACCGACCTTAATGGAGCAGCGAGAATTCTCCATTGTCATCCTACACAGTCGGACGAGTTTGACAGGGATGTTAAAACTAGACATGGCTTTGTATAGCTCATCTCTATACACGCTGTCATATGCAGCCTTGAAATCTTCTCCAAGATCTGCCGTAGCGTAAATATTTGGTCTATTGTGGATTTATCTGGCCTGAAACCACACTGATAAGAGCCGATCAGGTTATCCACAAACGGTTTCAGGCGTTCACACAATACGGCAGAGAAGATCGTATATGTATGCGATGTTAAGGAGACTTATTCCCCTATAGTTGGAGCAGTTATAGGGGTCTCCTTTCTTATGGACCGGGCAAACGATGTTGAGACGCCATTCGTCGGGCATGCTTTCCTCCGACCATATCTTGCAAATGAGATGGTGCATGCACCATCCAGCTCATCTCCAGCCGCCTTAAGAAGCTCAGCAGACAGGCCGTCTGCGCCCGCGGCTTTATTAGACTTAAGTCTTGATATCGCTATTTTGACTTCATCTAGGTCGGGTGTACTGAATTCTGTTACATTGTCGTCCATTACGAATGGCTCGTTCTGCATGACAGTGGTATCTTGTCTATCGTCGCCGTTATACAGTCTGCAGAAGTGGTCTTTCCAAATCCTCAGCATCGACTGCGACTCTACTACCAGTTCTCCATTTTCATCTCTGCAGGCCGCCGCTCTGGCTTTGTAGCCGTGGCATGTCATTCCTGCGTAAGCATCTCTACATCTCCTCGATCTCACGCTTTCCGTGCTCTCTCTTCTTTCTTCTGAAAAGCGTGTGTTCCTCTCTTCTCTTCTGCTCATAGATTTCGCAAGCAGCTCTCGTCCGTCGTTGCAGCATGGCTTTATATGCCTCTCGTTTTGCCTCATGGGCTTGTTCATCGAACCAGGGGTTTCTAGGTGGTGGCGGTTTGAAACCCAGCACCTCTGAGGCAGCGTCCCTAACGGCGCTCTGGCAATGTGCCCATTCCTGCTCTATTGGTTGTGCTGCTATGGGCGGATTTTGAGAGAGCTTGGAGGAGACACGATCGGCAAAGATTTTGGCAGTTTCTTGCGATTGCAGCTTTCCGACGTCAAACTTACGTAGTTCTACCCGGCTCCTAAGCATTATTGATATCCTTATGCGTACCTTGGCTATAACAAGGTAGTGGTCCGAGTCGTTTTTGGCCTCTCGGAAGGTTCGTACGTCGAGAATACTGGAGGAGTGTCTGGCGTCGATCGCAATGTGATCTATCTGGTTGGTGGTCGATTGATCAGAAGACCGCCAGGTAACCGTGTGGATGTTGAAATGGGGGAATCGCGTGCTTGCTAAAAGGAGGTTACGCCCCGTTAGGAAATCGATTAGCCTAAGTCCGCTGTCGGATGTGGTGTTATGGAGGCTATGCTTTTCAATGATCGACTCAAATATGTCTTCTTTGCCCAGTTTTGCATTTAAAAATCTCCTAGAACTATTTTTGTGTCGTAGCTGGGACATTGGGCATAGGTTTTGTCTAGGAGATCGTAAAATTCTTCTTTGAGTCGATCGTCCTTTTCTTCCGTTAGGGCGTGAGCGCATATTATGCTAATGTTTCCAAATTTAGCTTTGATGCGGATTGTTATGAGGCGTTCGCTTATATCTCGGAAGCTTGAGACTTTTTGTCGGAGTCTTCCTCGAATAACGAATAGGCACCCGAATAGGCGCTGTTTGTTCTCCTTGTAGTAGTTCCCGTGATATATGTCGCAGTTTTTCTTCCGTCTTTTGCCTGGTCCATCCCATCGAACTTCAGCAAGTAGGTTTTTACGTGATAGGGATGTTACCCCTAAGCACAACCCCCAAGCTGGAGGGTTGAATAAACTGAAATATTGTAATCACTCATGTTGGCGACTCTGTTTCGTTGGTTATGTACATAGTATGTATATCAAAGTGCAGCTACCTACATACATATGTATGAACCAATCCAGACGAGCATAAAACTTTTACATTGCAACATAAATTTAATTGCTCATAACTTTTTTACGGCCCTACTGTCGTGACTGAGAGTAGTTGGCTCTTCGTACTTTATCATGATGACTAATATGAAACCATGCCACCAATGTTGTTTGCTTTATTCGACTTACCATTCCAAAAGGACAATTAATACAATTTTTTCATGTTGTCCTTTTCTAAAACTACCGCAAAAATTAAAGTGACTTTTCGAAAACGATAGTGAAAGGCGATTAGCCTTGAAACGATTTATGTTCCATCATCAAGTTTTATGGTCATGTTGCACCGCAAACATATTCATTTTACAGCGCAACAAAGTTGTTGTGCACAAGCACAATGTCCTGGTCCTTATCGCTTACATTGTATGTGCGACATGTCTGCAAAAAAGTTGCCGCTCCATGCATACTTGTGCTCACATAAAAATGAAATCCTTCCGCCACACATCTGATGGTTACAATGTAACAAAGAAAGATAGTTCCATACCACATCGCCCACTACATTGACGCTACTCCAACAAGCTGCTGATTACTAAAGTAACTAATTAAATAATAACAATTGTATTCACTCGACCTTTTTTGATACAATTATTTCGAGTATAAAATAGTGATTAAATATGATTTCATGTGAATGCTGGAAAATTTTCTTTAACTACTGTGCGGCATGCGAACATATTTATTCCCGTACAGACGATTGTACTAGATCAGGTGAAGCGCAGTCGCTTCGTTGTGTATGTGCATATTTACACGAACCCATTGAGAAACGCGTTACGACAAAAGTTGGAATCAAAATGGTCGGTCGTGTCTGACGTTCGAGTTGATGCCGAGCTAACAGATTGGTTCCAAAAAGTTTTCCCCGCTCGTGCCCAACAAAAATATTTATTTTTGTGGCGACAAAATAAGCGCGCCTAGTGATAGTAAATTATCAACAAAGAAACGAACTGTGAAATAGAATTTATCCGAAAGGAGGAAAAAAGGTTGTTTTTTTTTTTGGGTAAACGGAGGAAAACAAAAGAAACGACAACATGGATCGCAAGGAGAGAATATCACCCATAAATGTATTGAATGATTTGCGGAGTTATTCAAGACATTGGCTGACAGAATTCATCGAGACGTATCGCAACGAGGAGTGTTTGTGGCAATCAAAACATCCCGACTACAGCAATCATGCTGTACGGAATAAGGCGTACGATAAACTTGTCGAGAAATTAAAAGAGGTCGAACCGAATCCGGATCGAGCAATGGTTGTACGAAAAATCAATTCGCTGCGTTCGGCTTTCAGGCGCGAGTACCGCAAAACATCGACCAAGTCAAATTATGAGACGCGGCTCTGGTATTTTGATAAACTACTTTTTATTGCCGATCAGAATCCGAAGCGTTTGTGTGGTGGACCGAAACGTGAGTTGAAATTGAGTTTCGAAGACGACACAATGGATTATGACCACGATGACGAGTCTGTGAAAAACGAACAGATTTTGGCGGAGGGCACCGAAATGGTACCCGACATTACTGGCAATCAAATTAAGACCGAGTGTAACAGTGGAAATCAAGGAGGGCAATCTCAGCAACAACAAGCGCAGCAGCAACAACAAACTACGGCTGTTAAAGTACTCGAAATTACTACGCTCGATTCGAATTCACAACGAGAAATACAACAGGTAAGGTTGACAGTACAAAGTGCTTGAATTTCTGCAATCAGGACAAGGTTGCTGCAGATTCCTCTTCCTAGAGTTAGCAACATTTTCCGGCTCATTGTCGTCGGTGTGCTTTGAAATCTGTGCGGTTTGGTTAACGAGCATGTGTCTTAATGTAACACACATCGCCGCATGCCTCACGTTTCATACAATGTTGTGTCGGGGAGTATCGAACGCTTCCTCAATACCCAGACTTCGGACATGGTTGTTCCTTTTAATGGCACTTTTCGCAACTTGCCGAGTTTTTTTTTTTTTTTTTTCTTTCTTTCTTTTATAACTTTTGTTGGCTTCTCTCGGTTGCAGTCTCGATTTGTCTGCTATGCAAAGTTATAGTTCTGCAATTCATGAGCATTTTCGTCGCCTCGTCTGACAAATACTCCTTTTTAGGGTTGTTTTATTGCTTTAAAGTGGGGTTTGAAGGATACTTTTTGTTGCATTGTCTGGAAGTGCCACCGGCACTTTTATGACTTCGTTTTTAGTCGTCTCGTACCTAACATATAATGGAAAAGAAGTATCAACAATAAGGTATCAAAGCGTGACTAACTGTTTTGTGTTGGGAAAAACGGATTAACAATATTTTGCTTTTATTCACAGGAACTTTCAGCGGCTTGTTCATAATAAATTCCTTCCGAATCACAGAAGAATCATAGTAGCGGCAGTATTTAAAGACTTAGTACTTACACTACCGACCGTTGATTATGTTTCTAATGACAAATCGTCATGGCTTTGTTTGTGATTGAAACTGCCCTCACCTTGGTTTGAACCGATTCTCATTTCAAATCCATTGTTTTCACTTCCAATTGGTCTCGGGCGTGAAGTAATGCTTCTATGCTTCATCCATGGTTACCTACTTATATAATAAAGAAAACTGTATTGCCATGGAACAACGTTTAGGCATTGAATTGAAAGCTGTTTTGGTTCGATTGTGAGTTTTCAGTCAGGAGTCAACGCTCACAAGCAGTCGACTATCATTCAATTTTTTTTTTTATCAAATGGTTTCGTTTAATATCTTTCACCAAAGTGTCGTAGCCGAACTGGTTCGATTTTTGTTGAGTCAGTCGTGCGATACGCATCCGAACGTTGGCCTGGCCATGAATTTGACCTTTTTGTTTTAGTGTCGAACGCACTTGTCAAGTTATTTGATTTCTTAATGTTTGCTTAACATGTTCAAAGCCATCACAATTGTAACACTCAGATCTTCTCCATGTTTTCAAATTGTTGCGCATTGATTGGTCTATATTAAGCTCCAATTTTTCATTTTCACTAAATGTTTTTCCAGTGCCTACCTAACAAAAGCAAAAATATTCCATAGACGGTACGCGCTTGTTACCCATATCTCATTCAATTGACAAATACATATCTCCTTGTATCAATCATCAGTGAGATTTGTGGCAGGGCTACATGACACACCTTCAAGAAAATTCCATCATCTCCCATAACCGCTTTGCTGCATTTTCTGATATACTGTAATACAGAGATCTGCATCAACCTACTTACAATGTTATGTAATTTATAAAGGAGCCGTACACGTATATTTATTTAATGGCATTTTCAAATTCTCTTTTACATTCGTAGGCGGTCAATTCACTGGAACAGCATCAACAACACATGCATCAGCAAATGCAAAATGCGCAGGCGCAGCAAGCTCAAGTTACACAGATTCATCATCAGCAAGTTCCTACTATACAAATCGCTCGAGAGCATCTACCAACGCTCTTTAATTCAGCAACATATGAGACTCAGCGCCATACCGATGAATTTGATGCAATAGGTGTCAATGTTGCCAGCAAACTTCGTGGAATGAATCCTACGCAACGAATCATCGCCGAGAAGCTTATCAGTGACGTCCTTTTCAATGGCCAGCTAGATAGCTTAACCATTTCATCCAGCTTGACGCAATAGATGCACCATTGGCAAGCAAACTAACTTGTAGATTTATAAGTTTAAAATTCGCATCCCTAAGGGTAGTTTTAAGCACCATATCTCTATGTATTACTTTACTATTTCATATGTAATTTAATAGTAGTTTTACCAATTTCTTGTAAATTGTATTCATAAGATACATGTGTATGTATTAAAATATTTTCTTATACTGAAAATAAGCGCATGTGGTTTTCTTAACAAAACGAAACATTTATTCACCCAAAATCCCGACACATTTTTCTATTATCTAATCATAAGACACAAGAGAATTAGGATTATTTGCCAGTGGCTTCCTCCGCCGAATTACGTTCGCCTGTAATACCTCGCCAGGCCCTTTTCGCAATCTGGATGAAAGGTACGTTAAGAATGAGGAAAAACTTATAAATACGTGGTATGGTCAACATCTTACAGAAACTAGCGGCAACTCGATCTTTTCGTCCTCACGCACCAGTGATCGGTTGTCTTGAAGGAGCATCCAGCCGAAATGAACACCGATAAGCGATGGAATCATAACGATTGTCACCATGTTTCGTGAGGTAAATGAAAATTTGGGAATTTTCCCACCGGGCTTCGGCACCATCCTACTGTTTCCTTTAATATTTCTCCTCAACTTAAATTTCGTTTAAAGTTATATTCGAAAGAAAACTCTGAGAATCGGTACGGCCGAAGATTGTACAAAATGACATTTGTTTGTTTTGACAAGTGTTTTGACATTTATTCTCTCACTATGTTGAAGAATAACAGTAGTACGTACAGTTTAAACAGAAGAGAAAAAAATATGTGATATAACGTCGTGGGCAGGGATAACGAACCAATCCTTCGTATGTACGTCTGCACCTTGATACTCGAAGGGGTTGTTTGTTGTTTTTGTAATACACATCGATACTGTACGTGTTATTCTCGTTTAAAAACGACGATTTTGACTTATTATTGTGTTCGTCTCAAGACGTCGATGTGTAGAGTCAAGACGTCGGTACCAGGTCGGAACAAAGCAAAATTACATAGTCAAGACGCCGTTAAACCGAAACCGTTTGTAGGGGCTAGCTGTGAAAGTGCCTGTCAAAAGCCATCAGATTGCCATCTTGTTCAATTATCTATTGTCTTCACTCTACACATCAACGTCTTGAGACTATCGTTGTGTTAGTCAAAAGCGTCGTTTTTAAACGGAGAATAACACGCATAGTATCGGTGTAATAAAAACAAAAAAACCCAACCCCTGCGGTGATCACAGGGCAGACGTACGAAAGTTTTCCATCTTGATAATTTATCTATGGTCAAGACGTCGGAACAAGTCAGAATGACATAGTCAAGACGCCGTCAAACCGCAAAGCGTTTGTAGATGCAATCTGTCAAAAGTGCCTGTCAGAGCCAGTGGATTGGTATCTCATTCATCATCCCTGGTCGTGGGCATCTCTATTTCTTGCAGCAGTATGGCTGATATATGTATGTATGTATGCTATATTCAGGCTGAGATTTATGAAACTGCCGGTGATATTCTAGTAGGGATCATGCACCGGATCATCTTTCAAATCTGGGAGGATGGAGCATGCCCGACGATTGGCATACCAGCCCTATCTGCCACATATTCAAAAAAGGCGATCCTATGATTGAGCGAGGCTTGGCTCTAGTCCTTCATGGGCTATAACGCCACTAAAGCAGAAGATCCCACATATGTTTTGCACCAACTATCGAGGCATAAACCTGTTGAATGTCGCCTACAAAAGAATAAGAATCCAGTGTACTATGTAAACGTTATAGGTCGTTTGGTTTCCGGCCTGGTAAATTTACTATAGACCAAATCTTCACATTACGCCTACTTACTTACTCTACTCTGGTGGCGCTACAGTCCGGTGTGAACCTAGCCCTCAACCAACAAAGCTTCTTCAGCTGGCACCATCTTTTGTCAGCTGCTTCCAGCGCCGCACGTCCAGTTGGTTAAGGTCCCTTTCCACCTGTGTGCGTCACCTTAGATTCGGTCGTCCTCTGCTGCGTCGTCCCTCGGGGTGGGACTTAAAGACTCTTCGGGCCGGAGCTGTGTTGTCCATTCACTCTACATGGCCTAGCCATCTTAGATGCTGGATCCGAAGACGTCGTACTAGGTCGATGTCGTTGTTGTGTCTTCTCCTCCACTTTCCGTTTATAAAAACAGGACCATAGATTGAACGCAGAATTTTCCTCTCGAAACGACCAAGAGCCTCCTCATTCTACTTACTTACATACTAAGGTGGCGCTACAGTTCGGAGTGAACCTGAGCGTCAATTAACAAGCCTTTCCAGATAGCACGACCTTTTGCTAGCTGTTTCCAGTGTCGCACGCCCAGTTGGTTAAGGTCTCTTTCCACCTGTGTGCGCCACCTTCGATGCAGCCGTTCTCTGCAACGTCGTCCTTCCGGGTTGAAGTCAAAGACTCTTCGGGCCGAAGCTGTGCTGTCCATTCGCTCTACATGGCCTAGCCATCTAAGACGTTGGATCCGTAGACGTCGTCTTAGGCCGATGTCGCTGCTCAGTCCGTACAGTTCGTGGTTGAATCTTCTCCCCCTTTCTCTGGCAACCTAAACGAAACCGAAGGTTGTACGCAGAATTTTCTTCTCGAAACGACCAAGGGCCTCTTCATCCACTTTTGATAAAGTTCCAGCCTCTGCGCCGTAGAGGAGGACCGGTATTATTAAGATCTTATAGGGGGTCACCTTAGTTTGCCGAGAGAGGGCTCTACTACTCAGTTGCCTCTTGATCCCGAAGAAACAGACACTGGTGTTATTGCCGCTTGTTACCAATGAGCCAAGGTAGACAAAATCCTGGACTACATCAAATTTATAATTGCCAATAGTGATGTTCTGGTCAAGACGTCGGTGTTGTGCGTCTTTGTTTTACGACAGCATATATTTGGTTTTTCCGTCGTTTACTCTCAGACCCAATTTAGCCGCTTCTACTTCAACGCTCACAAATGCTTCTTTGACGTCTCGTTGCGTTATCCCAATTACGTCAATGTCATTAGCGTATGCAAGCAATTGCAAACTTGAAGTAGATCGTGCCTCTTGTATTGGCCAGGGAATCCCTCACGATCCTTTCAAGAATGATGTCACGAGACAGTGCGCCACCTTGTCTAAATCCTTTCTTAACATCAAAGTCTCGGTTAATTCCTAGTTCAAAGGTCTCGGTTAATTGTCCTGCATAATCTGACGAGTTTGTCATTGATGTTAAAACTAGACATGACTCCGTATAGCTCGTCTCTATGCACACTGTCGGGACCTTGAAATCGATGAAAATGTGATGGGTGTCGATTTGATATTCTTGGGTCTTCTCCAAGATCTGCCGCAGTATGAATATTTGGTCTTTTGTGGTTTTACCTGGTCTGGAACCACACTGATAATTGTTAGTAAGTACGCATGACACTACTACATTCCTGTTAGTGCGCATGCGTGTCACTACCTTATGCATGGCAGCACCGCTCCGGGCAATATTATTTCGCTAGTTCTGACCAAGGGGAGAAGGGAGCGAACAAACAGAGCAAAGAAGTTGATCGCCTTTAACTTGGCAAACACCAGCTTCGATCTCTGTCGGACCTGCACCTGGAACGTTAGGTCCCTCAACAGACCAGGTGCAGCCGAACAACTGGTCAACTCTTTGGACTGCTATAAGGCAGACATTACCGCGCTCCAAGAAGTGCGATGGGATGGGCCAGGCAAAAAGCGGATGAAAAACTGTGATATATACTACGGAAACTGCTACAGAGAAAATAAACAACGCTTATTCGGATGCGGATTTGTTGTTCGAGGCAGACTCAGGAAAAAAGTCTTAAGCTTCCAGTATGTAAGCGAACGCCTCATAACTATCCGAAGGAGAATCCCGTCCACCCGACCTAGACGATGTTAAGATGGCGATATCGAAACTTAAGTCTTATAAAGCTGCTGGAGCAGACGGACTCCCCGCGGAGCTGTTTAAAGCAGCTGGCGATGAGCTGGTTAGGAACATGCACCAACTCATCTGCAAGATATGGTCGGAATGAATGATGAATGGAATCTCAGTATCGATTGCCCGGTCCATAAGAAAGGAGACCCCTATGACTGCGCCAACTACAGAGGGATAAGCCTCCTGAACATCGCGTACAAGATCTTCTCTGCTGTACTGTGTAAGTACATTTTACATTTACATTTTAAAAGCATTTTATTAATATTTTTCCAAATAACTTATTCTAGGTAAAACGCTTAAACATATCTTAAATATCTTATCTATTTAGCGTAGCATACTGGACCTGAACGGGCACTCTAAGCTATACAGTATATTTTTAATTTTGTCTTTCAACGTCTATTCTATTTGTTGTGGAATTCGTTTATTAGTTTATTAGTATTAAGGCTAAGAAAAATTAGTTAAAAAAAACTTAGCATATTATTAGGGAGTATAACCTTAAAACTAAAACTACACTACATAGTAATCCTAATCTAGCCTATCCTATTTTATCTGTATGTATATACATATATATATATATATATATATATATGTACATGCATAGACATGTATATATATATACATACATACACATATATACATAACTTATAGCTAACCTAACTAACCTAATTAACTTACTACTTACTTACTTACTTATCAGGCCTGCGATCCAAGGAGGATCTGAACCTGAGCTATAGCTGCCTTCCATCCTTGACGGTCCCGGGCACACTGCTTCCAGTTGTCAAGACCAAGATGTCCTACATCAGCGATTACTTGGTCTTTATACCGGAGGTTCGGTCTTCCTCTTCTTCTCGAACCAGGAGGATCTGAGTCGAAGACCCTCTTAGCTGGAGCGTTGATGTCCATGCGCTCGATGTGGCCGAGCCAGTGTAGTCGACGGATCCTTGCCTTCCGGACTACATCCACATCTTGGTACAGCTCGTAGAGTTCGCGGTTATGTCTTCTTCTCCATTCACCTTCCTCACAGACAGGACCAAATATCCGGCGCAGAATTTTTCTTTCGAAAGAACCCAAAATCAGCTCCGCTATCCTGCTTATCGTCCAGCTTTCGGCTCCGTACAGCAAGACTGGCAGAATGAGCGTTTTGTAAAGCATGACTTTGGTCTTTCGAGTGAGGAGTTTTGACCCCAGTTGTTTGGACAAGCCGAAGTAGCAGCGGTTGCCAAGGGCGATTCTACGCCGGATCTCCACTGTGGTGTCATTTGTGGAATTTACGTTTGCCCCGAGGTAGACAAACTCCTTAACTACCTCGAAATCGTAGCTGTCAATTGTTATGTTTTGTCCCAGGTGGTGAGCGACGGATTGGTTTTTGCTTGTATTTCGTTTTGTCCTCATTGATCTTAAGACCAATTCGTTTCGCCTGTTCTTCAATCGCCGTGAATGCTTCCACAATGCCACGGCGAGAACACGCGATGATGTCGATATCATCCGTGTATCCTAGCAGCTGGATGGACTTGTAAAAGATAGTGCCTTCCCTGTTGACGCCTGCCCGCGCACTATCTGCTCCAGCACCAGGTTGAAGAAGTCACATGACAGCGCATCTCCTTGCCGAAATCCGGTGCATGTTTCGAATGGTTCCGAGGTCCTAGAACCTAGTTGCACGGTGCATCGCGTGTTTTTTAGGTTGGCGCGACACAACTGGATCAGTTTTACCGGGATCCCGAATTCGGCCATCGCCCCAAACAGTGCTTCACGATGAATGCTGTCGTATGCGGCTTTGAAATCGATGAAAAGATGGTGTGTATCGATTCGAAACTCGTTGGTCTTTTCCAGGATTTGTCGAAGTGTGAAAATTTGGTCTATAGTTGATTTGCCGGGCCGGAAGCCGCACTGGTAGCTGCCGATTAGTGCGGTGCAAAATGGTTTTAGACGTTCACACAATACGCTGGACAGGATCTTGTATGCGACATTGAGCAGGGATATACCTCTATAGTTCTTGCAAGAGGTAGGATCGCCTTTTTTGTGGATGGGGCATATAGAGCTGGTATTCCAGTCGTCGGGCATGCTTTCATCTTCCCAAATTCTGCAGATGATCTGGTGCATGCTCCCTACCAGAACATCGCCGCCAGCCTTAAAGAGCTCTGATTGCAAGCCATCTGAGCCTGCGGCCTTGTTGTTCTTCAGCTTCTGAATAGCTGTGCCGTCTTCTTCGATGCTGGGTGGGAGGACTACTTCAGCGGCTGGAGTTGGGATTTCCTCGGTCCCTACCACACTCTCTTGGTCGTGCTCGTTAAGCAGCTGCTGGAAATGCTGCTTAAATACATCCACTATTCCCTGCGGGTCGGTGACAAGATTACCCTCGCAGTTTCGAAGAGCCAGGGTGCCCTTTTTGAAGCCTCCTGCAAGGCCTTTGGCTTTCTTGTAAAAGGCTCGTATTTTATGTTTATCCCTAGACTCCTCGATATCCTTGAGCTGGGAGGCTGCGAAGATTCTTTTCTTTTGTCGCAGTAGTTTCTTCTCCTCCCTTCTTCTGGCTCGGTACTCTTCTCGCGCTGCCCTGGTTTTCCTCTGCAGCGCCTTTTGGTACGCCTAGTCGGTTGCTGCCTTTTTCTGCTCACACTCGCCATCATACCACGGGTTTCTTGTCGGGGGTGGTAGGTATCCTAATGTGGTTTCGGCTAATTCCTGAATAGCTGAGCGGCAATGCAGCCACATATTATTGGCATTTGTGTTCGACGTAGGCATACCGTAGAGTCTTTCGCTCAGCTGCTCCCTGTAGACTCTGGCAACCTCCGGTGTGCTCAGGCGCCCAATGTCGAACCTCCTCCTGATGGGCTGGTGCAGCTTTCTGACATTGGACAGTCGAGCTCTGAATCTTGCTGCTACGAGGAAGTGGTCAGAGTCGACATTTGCCCCTCTGAATGTTCGCACATCCAGGATGTTTGACGCGTGCCTTGCGTCAATGAGCACATGGTCGATTTGGTTGGCGGTTCGACCGTCCGGAGATCGCCAGGTTGCTGTGTGGATTCGCTTGCGAGGGAATCTTGTGCTACTTATCACCGCATTACGAGCTGTCGCAAAGTCAGCGAGTCGGAAGCCGTTATCTGTTGTTTTATCGTGGAGGCTGTGCTTTCCGATCACTCCGCCAAGGGTGTTTTCCTTTCCGATTTTGGCATTGAAGTCCCCGAGCACGATTTTTACATCGTACTCCGGACAAGCTCCGTAGGCGTTGTCCAGGAGGTCATAGAAGTCCTCCTTGATAGGGTCTTCAGCCTCGTCGGTAGGGGCGTGTGCACATATAAGGCTGATGTTATAAAATCTGCCTCTGATGCGGATCACAGCCAGGCGATCACTTATAGGTTTAAAGTCGATGACCTTCGACCTTAACCGCTTTCCCAAGACAAATCCGCATCCCAGTAAGTGCAACCTTTTGTGACAGCTGTAATAAATGTCGCAATTTTTCTTCCTAATCATGCCGTTTCCTATCCAGCGTATTTCCTGGACCGCAGTAATATCCGCCTTGTACTGCGTGAGGATTCCTTCTAGTTTATGAGCAGCTCCGGGAGTGTACAGGGTTCTGACATTCCAGGAGCATACTCGCAAATCGTGTTCCTTTTTCGTGCGTTGTCGTCGTCGAGTATCCGTCCGTGTATCCGAGGCATCTTGCTCATTCATAACTTTAGGAGTATGACTTTAACTTACTACTACCTAATCTATATTCAGCAATTGGCCTTTTATATAATGTTTTTTTATGACGCTAGGCCCAAAGGATTCAGCGACGGAGACTGTACAAGCCACCAGAAACGTTGCGTTTGTCGAGCAACGTCTGCTCGATCCCGATCTGACATTGCCATACTGAAACGGAGTCGCCCCGGCTCACGGAGTGCTACATCCCGTTCGTAAGATAAGCTCTTTTCCACAGACCTTCGGGCCACGTGGAAGATTAACGGAATTGCCGATTTGTCATGTATCAGTTCGCAGTTGTCGTAATGTAAGAACGCTTCTGGGGGAACAAAGCCGCTAAGACGGGCTCTCTCGTGATATAACTCATTTGGGTAATAAGCTCCAGATATCAAGTTATTCGTCGAAGTCATCGCCCTTGCAACGCGACTTCGAATCAATTTGATCAAAAAGTTGTCAATCCTAATAATTTTGGCTCTATTGTATAGGACCTCGTTGGGATAGTATTTTATGTACTCGGATTCTGGTGTTCTGTGCAATGAGAGACAGGTCCTTAGACATTGTCTCTCAAACACTCGAATCCTTTCCATCAGGCTTGCACTCACATTGAACCAAACGGGACATCCATAGGCGATCATGGGTCTGATTAAAGCCATGTAACAGATTATTTTGACTTTCTTGTCAAGTCGGCTGCTATGAAACAGCCATCTTAACAGAGTGAAAGCTCCCCGAGCCCTGGCCAAAGCAACATCTATATGTTTATTAAAATACAGATATTGATCCAACCAGATACCGAGGTATCTGACTACATTTTGGTTCGCCAGTGGACGCCCATCCCGACCAGTGATGGAGAATTTTCGCCAATTTTTTCCGGTATCCCTAGAGGCCCCAGACAATGGCGTTCTAAACAAAATAGTTTCCGATTTTTGGAAGTTGATTTTCAGTTTCCAGTCATTACAAAACGTTTGAATTTTTTCGAAGTCACGTTGCAAGAGAGTAACTATGACGTCAATCGTTGGACCCGTTCTATACGCGACTAGGTCGTCTGCGTATGCTATCGAGTGACGAAGCGAAGCTATCAGACCACTGACGTAAATGTTGAAAAGGATCGGCGAGTTCACCATGCCTTGTTGTAGACCATTTTTGATATCAAATGTTTGAGAAGAAGTCACGTTGGCAATTTTTACAACGAACTTTCTTCCCATTAACATATCATAGATCATATACAGCAGTGGTTTACTTATGCCTAGCTGGTTAAGCCTGTAGTAAAGTCCCTCGAAGGCTTTTTCCAAGTCAACCAGGCAGGCACCTATGCATTGGTTCTTGCATCTGTTCCATTGGATATCCGTGCCATGCCCCGCCCTGAAACCGAATTGGTTATCCGGAATGATGTCTTTGTCCTCAACCCATTTTGAAAGGGCTCTGTGAATCATATTCTCGAATACCTTGCTGATGCTCGGAAGGAGACTTATCGACCGGAGATTTGCCGGGTTGGACGAATCTTTTCCTTTCTTGGGGATGGGCTGCGCCACCGCTGTTTTCCAACGCACCGGATAATATGCATTATTCAGCGCGTTGTTAAACAGGATAGTGTATGCCCCTATAGCCATCGGTGGAAGGTGTCTAAGTACAATATTAGAGATTCCGTCGATGCCTGCGGATTTCTTCTTTCTCAGAGATTCGAAGATCGTTGGCGACGACATTGTTTGCCGTGAAATCGTCCCTGAACCTGGTGAAACCATTGTTCTCGGCTCGCCAATGTTCGATGTCATTTCGGAGATCGAAGTGGTGGAGCAGAGCCCTGTTCTCCAGGTCATGGTTCGGGCGAATGTTCTCATTCACCTTACACACTTCCTGAAAGACAGCCCCCACTGTTGCCACTTTCTCCTGTGGATCTTCGATCACAAAGAAGTCGTCATCCAGAACAGCATCATCTGGATCTATGCTCACGGTTCGTAAAATTCGTTCATTGTCTGGCGTCCTCAGAAGCTTCAAATTTTGTATGTCGTTTTGATTATTTCTCCGAAAAATTTGATTTATTTGCGGGAACATATTCGGGTTGTTGGACTTCACATCCCGAATTTTGTTGTTCCAGTACGAACTTACAGAAATTCTGTAATTCTCTGTAATCAATTGCTGGAGGTTTTTAATCAAAGATTTCAGTTTCCTGATCTCTGGATCATGTCTATCAGTAAACCGTCTGTACAAGAGTTTGAGTCTTGACAGGAATCTACTTTTTTGTCTGTGAAGTGCGTCTATGGTCGCGTT
Organism: Eumerus sabulonum; assembly: GCA_951905685.1. Classification (NCBI taxonomy): domain Eukaryota; kingdom Metazoa; phylum Arthropoda; class Insecta; order Diptera; family Syrphidae; genus Eumerus; species Eumerus sabulonum. The sequence goes on along the minus strand of OX645060.1, from coordinate 144,977,511 downwards.
TCGGTACACGTCGGTGGTATCGTAATGCCGTTGGCGTGGTATCGTTCTGTCCATCGTTTGTTTGATTGTCACGTCCATATTGTCAAGATACCCATCAATTTCATGATTTGATAGGTTTCTGTTGAATGGTGGAAGGGAGGCACTCGAAGTGAGTGCGCTTGTCAGGGATCTGGTGAAGCGTGGCCAACGCACCCTACTATAATCGTAAAGATGCGTTTGCGCATACTCCACCAATTCCGTGAATTCGTCTGGTATTTTGATTACGGCTCCAAAGCTGCAATGGTCACTGTCGTATGCCAAGGTCCGTAGACAGTTAGTAGACCGTTCGTTTGTATCTGTCAGGCTCAGACGTGAGTCGAGCAGCATGAGATCCAGATAGGAGCCACTTCTTGAGAATGATGGACTTTCTGTTGCCAGTAGTTTGAGCTTATACTCAATACTGTGTTGGTTGCACCAATGACTTAAGAGGTTGCCTTTAGTGTTGGATGATGTGTTACCCCAGTCGGCGTGTTTGGCACTTAAATCTCCTGTTAAAAGATAAAAGTTCTCATCCGAGCTTAAGCGTAGAGAACGAAAAAGCGATTCGAGCTCTGTGATAAAGACTGTGGGTTTAGGGGTTTCAGGTGCATAGGCCGATACTATGTATATCCTCTTTCCATTTCGAAAGGGAATACACACTATACAGGCCTCTAGCACCCGGAACCTCCGCACTTCACGGCTATAAATGACCTTATGATGAATATCTTTTTTTAATAAAGATCGCAACTCCTCCACCTTGAGTGGCGTTGGGTCGATCTCTTCTTATTATGTTGTAGGACTTGTGTCGAATTTTGTGCCTCTGGTTTAGCTTAGTTTCGCTGGCCAGAAGCACATCAGGGCTTTCGTCCTTCATCAAGTTGAAGAGCGCGGCTCTTCGTTCGATTCTAATTAGTGAGTTGACGTTCACTGCCAGGATCTTAAGAAGTCTCTCGTTTAACGTGCCCATTACGATTGGAAATGGGCTGGGCCCGGCAGAAGCGAGTAGAGTCGGTCTACCCGGGTCGCCTGTTCCTGTAGCTGCTGTTGAAGTTGGCCGATTTGCCTCTGAATAGAGGACAATATCGAACGCAAGTCCAACTATGCTTCTGGTGCTTTAGGGATAACAACTGGAGCCTTGGAAGCAGTTTTTGGTTGCTGTGCTGTCTTTCCCCAACCTGACGCCATTTGGGCGTAGGTCATTTGGGGTGTAACAGCTGGTGTTTGCCAGTGAATTGGAGGGCGTCTCTCATCGACTCCCCTCTGCCGGGCCAGCCTATTTTGCTTTAACTGGTGATATCTAGGGCAACCCCGATAACTTGCGAGGTGACCCTTATTGTTGCAGAGCGCACACTCAAGCAACTCCATCTTTTCAACCTTATCCGGACCCAGTTCACACTCACCGGGTGTACGAACTTGTAAATACTTTCCTAATTTTTAAGTTTACATTGTACATATTTTATTTCAATCTTTGTAACGGGAGCTACTGTGTGACAGAGATTATTCGAATCCCCTTTATCGTGGGAATTGTTTTGTAAGCAACGACGAATGCTCGGATTACGTCTAGTGAACCGCAAACATCAATTGTTCTCACAGTAGCTCATCGAGTGATAATTATGCGTTGTACCTACGCAAGGTGGAAAATAAAGTCATTATTAATTTTGACACTCAAGGCAACGGTTGAACATCTCTTTTACTATACATTTTTTGGCGACCGTGACAGGACACTACTAAAAGAATTTAGTGTGCCTGAATATTAACAGAAAAGCAGTGTGTTTAAAATTATAATCAATCATACATTAACTTGAGTGTCTGGTCTTTAACAAACATTTATCTTCTCAATCAAAGATATACCAAATCATTTGTTGTGTCGTGTATTCAATTTTCAGTGCTCATTAACTAACTGAATTCTAGTGCACAGTGTTAAGCCCTAACAAAAATAGACCTTAATATACATAGACGCTTCATACAAATTATCAATCATCATGGTTCGAACACTAGAGGAATTAACTGACCTGCAAGAGCAAGTAGGAAAGGAGATCTGCATCCTCGCTCGAAACTATGGGAAGGATAGTGACAGCCGCAAAACCATGAAAAAATTACATGAAAGGAGGGAAAAATTAGAAAACTTGTGGGACTGTTTCGACACCAACGACAGTGAAATTCGAGATAAGTATGCGGACTCGATACAACATGAATACTTCGCTAAGGGGTACTACGACGAGATTCAGAAGGTGTACGAAAACATGAAGTCAGACATTATCACTCGATTAATGAATTTGCAAGGACGGGACGCAGACCAGATCCAGGAGGAGTCACCAGCAACACCGCCATCAGGATCATCGGTCACACCATCATCAACAGCAACAAAGATGAATCCACCTGAAGCGAAACAAAGGCATCAGGACATTAAATCTTCAAAGACAAACACACTTTCCACTAGAGAAAGATTTAAGGTGCTTTCAAAATATTTCCAAACATCATTGGATAAGTGTGCACCAAATTTGAAAGACACCAACCCCCAGATGTTCAACGTTAAGGTAAACAATATCAAGGAGAATTTTGAAGAATTAAAAATTATGTATCGGCGAATGGATGGTGAATTAAAAGAAGAAGATATCGAAACATATTTCCATCTTCAAGAGCAGTTGGAGTTGCGATTAAGTGAGGTTCTAGTAAGAGTTACACAGGATCAACCATCAAGTACTACGTTAAAGCTACCGAAAATTGAGTTGCCCAAGTTCGACGGAAATTACCTTAAGTGGCGCCAATTTCACGATCTGTTTAAGCCAATGATCCTTGAACAACCTATACCACTTGCTCAAAAACTTTATTTTCTCCGTGCTAATCTAACAGGAGAAGCGCTAAGCTTAATACAAGGATTTCCGGCTACAGACAACAACTTTGAAACAGCTTGGAAGACTCTGATTGATAGATACGACAATAAGCGGCTTCTATTGTCAGCACAGTTGGATAAGCTACTACAGCAACCATCAGCATCAGGAACTGCATCAAGCTTACGGAAACTTCACGACAATACAAAGGAAGGTATCCAGGCACTTACTAATCTGGGATATCAAGCTCATGACTGGGACCCCATAGTAGTTCATCTAATACTGAAGAAACTGGATAAGGAAAGCAGAACGCTGTTTGAGCAATCGTTGATTGATCCGAGATGCAGTCCTTCGCTAACAGAATTGCTGAAGTTCATTGAATCCCGGTTTCAGACACTTGAAACAATTAATAGTGCAGACGATAGAAGGAAGCCCACAACAGTTATAGCAGCTAAAGTTGATGGCTGCCTAATGTGCAGCTCAGGTAACCATAAAATATTTAACTGTAAGACATTTTTATCTCTTTCAGGTGGCGATCGTGAGAGAGCTGTTCAACGTCTTGGAATTTGCCGAAACTGTCTTAGGTCGGGACATGCCTCCAACACATGTCACTCGAGAGGATGCCAAAGTTGTAATGGCAAACATAATACTCTCCTACACTATCAAAAAGATTCAAGGCAATCTTTGAAAACAAAACCAATTATTTATTTATTTACATCAATCAGAGTTCTTCTCTTATAGACTAAATAACAATATTTCATAGTTTTAATAAAATAACAGTAAGGATATATTAACTACTTAAGTTTAATAAATACATTACAATACGTCTTTTAAATATTTCTCTAGTACAATTATCAAAAAAGTCCAAAACATTGCAAGCTAAGTTAGCTTCACGAATACATCGCGTTAATGGCTCATTATTGCCATAGTTTGTACGATGAAAATCGATTTTAAATAGTAAACGATTTCGAGTGTGGGCTGGTTGGACATATAACTTCATCATACTTAAAAGATAAGAGCAATCAACGTGGGAAGCTAATATATCACGAACGAACATGAGTGAAAAATATCTACGACGCTGATGAAGAGGAATAAGATTAAACAAAAGGCATCTTGTTCTATAGGATGGGGTATCAATGTTCCAATTTAGTTTAAAAAATAAGTATCTGGTAAACTTACGTTGAATTTTTTCAATCCTTTCCACTGCATTATTGTAGAAAGGGTTCCAGACAATACAACAATATTCGAGTGACGATCTAACTAACGCGTAGAACAAACTTTTTAAAGCCAATGTATCAGTGAAATCTTTGGTATTTCGTTTAATAAAGCCTAGCATTAGATTAGCCTTAGTCGTAACATAATCTACGTGAAACGTGAATTTTAATTTAGAATCTAGTATTACTCCCAGATCTTTTATTTGTGCAACCCTTATTAGTTGAACACCGTTCAGGTCGTAACTAAATTGTATCGGATTGTTTGCTCGAAAACATGAAAATACAAAACATTTAGAAACATTTAGCTGTAGGGAATATTGCTCGCACCAATGGGACAAGCGTGTGAGATCCTCGTACAATAGCAAACAATCTGAGATGGATGCAACTTTCCTATAGATCTTGAGATCATCTGCATAGAGAAGGCATTGCGATGATTTAAAAATAGAGGGAAGATCATTAATAAATAGGAGAAATAGCAATGGACCTAAGTGGCTGCCTTGTGGAACACCTGATGGCACGGAAAAAGGACTGGATAAATTATCATTAATTTTTACCAATTGTGTCCTGCCTGTTAGATAAGAAGCCAACCAAACCAAAAGATTGGAGTGAAATCCCAAAGAAGACAACTTTGATAGTAGGACCTCGTGATTTATCCTATCAAAAGCTTTAGAGAAGTCAGTGTAAATAATGTCTGTTTGACAATTGCTCTCAAGGTTCTTAGTCAAATGATTAATGAGGATGGAAAGATTAGTGGTGGTCGATCTACCTGACACAAAACCGTGTTGAAAAGGTGTTATGTGTCTAGAAACTAAAAAATATAATTTACGATATACTATTCCCTCAAACAATTTGGGAATACAGGAAAGCTTACTAATCGGCCTATAATTTTTTACCTCGAGCTTGGAGCCCGTTTTGAAGATGGGTGATATAAAAGAGATTTTCCAATCGTTTAAGAAAATACCTTTGCTAAGTGACAGATTAAATATAATTGTTAATGGTTGTGTTAACGATTGTGCACAATTTTTTAGTAAGCAAGGAGAAAAACCATCAGGGCCAGTGGATTTGGAACTATCAATTTGAGAAAGGGATTTAAAAACTTCAGATGAGTCTATTTCTAAAGACCCAATTTGGAACAATTCTGGAATACGCGGTATTTCAGCATCGGGACAATTATAAGAATACACTGATTTGAAGTATTCAGCAAACATTGAACAAGTAGTCGACATATCATCTGAAATAGTACCAGAATACACCATGGAATTAGGAACATTGTTCGATTTTCTTCTCGAATTTATAAACCTCCAGAATTTATTGCTATTATGTTTTAAGTCACTTTGTACTGTAAGAATATATTGGCGGTATAGGAAGCGATTCAGATAATCGAACTGTTTTTGAATGGTTAGGTATTCGAAATAGAGGTCAGGATTATTAGGGTTATATCGGTATTTTTTGAATGCTTTATTCTTTTGGTTTTTTAAATTGGATAGTTTTTTATTAAACCAAACCGGGTTAGAATTTCTAACTACTCGTTTTTTTGGAACAAATATTTCGATGCCATGCTTAAGAATAGAACAGAATGAACCATATGCTTGTTCTAGGTCTGATGGTGTTAATATGTCCAACCATGCTTGACTGTATAAATAATTATTTAATTGCCCGAAATTGGCACGATTAAAATTATATTCAAATTCAAACTTTTTACTAAGCCTACATGTATTGGAGTAGGAGAAAAATCTAAGTTCGGCGTAAATACCGCAATGATGAATGGAGTTTCGAAACATTGGTGACGTAGACTTTTCAAGGATTATATCATACTCATTATCAGCAAAAACAAGATCGAGAACACGATCAAGATCATTCGAAATATTATTGCACTGTCTCAGATTGAATTGGCTAAAAAAGTCGGTCACCAATGCTTCGGTATCCGTTTTTATATTCATTGGAATATGACATTGCTCATCAAAATCAAATATCCATTGAAGATTACTTAAATTTAAATCACCTACAAAAAATACATGTTCCGAATCTGACAAATTTTCGAAAATCTGGGCACAGTTTTGAAGGTGTAAATTATACAAGTCAATGTGACTCCTGGGAGGAATATAACTACCGATGACAAATAGATTGGTTTTATTCGGAAAATGTATTTTAATAATTAATTGATCAACGTCCCAATTGGAGCAAGACGGTAATGTATCAGAAAGTAAATTTATTACGGTACAACAATAACACGATCGGACGGCAATTAAAATACCACCTCCCCGCTCCATTCCGGACGTTAAAATACATCTATCCTTTCTAAAAATTAAATAATTTCCAAGATTAACAAATTCTGAATTAAAAATACTTTCATTGAACCAAGTTTCAGTCAAAACTACACAATCAAACATTTCATTAATAAGCCCTAAACGAAGGGAATCTAATTTGGTTCTGATACCACTAACATTCTGATAATATACATGAAATGAATTTGGATTCGAGCAGTTTACAATATTGGAATTTATATTACCACTGGTTGAGTTGTTCCTTTTTCGTTTTTTGGACGGGAAACAAACGGCTTGATCTGAACTCCTAGCGGCCAGAAATTTGAATTGAAAACCGTATCATATGCCACAGCGGGAAGACCCAGTTTGAAGTTAATGAAACGAAACGTTGAAATGTCGGCATCTTTTTTAATTAGCTTATGACAAAGTAAAAGGTCCTTTGGAAGTTTAGATTTCTTTGCGACAAATTCAATAACACTGTTCTCACAAACGCTTTTATCGAAGCGAGACAGATGGAGGAAACGTAAATTCGGAACTGTTTTTAGGCCATCAACAGCAGCTATCTCCGCAGAAGAACCGAAAATACGTTTGTGTTGCTTACTACTATTAGTACTATTATTATTATTATGAATTGTGTTATGTGCATTGGCAACACTAATACCATTTTTTGTCGCATCAATTTTAATTAATTGTATTTGTTGTTGTAAATTGACGTCATCAATTAATAACCATAATCATTCCATAGGTGGTCAACAGCAGCAACTAGCTCAACCATTGGTGCAATCAGCTCAAAGGGGGGAAGGTCAATCAACCAACCATTATACGAATTCCATAAGTAATCAGCAGCATCAGCTAGTTCAAAGAAGAGAAGCTCAAGCAGCCAATGCAGCTAGCTATTCGAGAAATAAATCACGCCAAGTTTATCTAGCAACAGCCTTAATTAATGTCAAGTCCGCATGCGGAACATGGCTTACTTGTCGTGCTTTGTTAGACTCAGGATCGCAAATCCATTTTGTGACTGCAGCTTTTGCACAAGCACTGGGTCTTCCAAAGTATCAATCAGAAAATTCAATAAGCGGCATAGGAGGACATGGCACAAAAACACAATTTGCAATAGGACTCACTTTTCAAGCACACAATTCAAGTTTCAAGGCAAGTATTGAAGCAAACATAATGGCTAGGATTACAGATTACCAGCTACGTGAGGTTCAATCAGGAAATTGGAATATCCCTATCCACATTCAATTGGCTGATCCAGGATTCATGTCTAATCAAAAAATAGATATGCTTATTGGTGCTGAGTTGTTTTTCGATCTTCTTCTCCCAGGGGAAATAACTATTGGATCTCAGCTTCCTAAACTCCGTAACACAAAACTAGGATGGATTGTCGCGGGTGGCATACAGGCTACAAACTCAAATGTTGTTTGCACCATTGCCACGAAGCCATCTCTATCTTCATTAGAGAAACTGGTGAGTAGATTCTGGGAGTACGAAACCCATGAGACGGAAGTGAAACGTATGAGTAATGAAGAACATAACTGTGAGGAACATTTTAAATCGAACACAAAAACTTTGTCAAATGGAAGATTTATGGTAAGTCTTCCTTTCAAAAGGAATCCGACTTGTTTAGGTGCATCTCTCGAAAAGGCACGGAAAAGATTTCTTTCATTAGAACGCCGATTTGAAGGAGATAATGAATTGCGTGAACTTTATTCTCAGTTCCTGCTAGAATACGAGGAATTAGGCCACATGAGTCCGATCGAGAACGATGAGATTCCTCAAAATCATTATTTCATTCCGCATCATTGTGTGCTGAAGCCAGAAAGCTCCTCAACAGCATTGCGTGTGGTCTTTGATTGTTCAGCAAAAACGACATCTGGAGTTTCTCTCAATGATGTTCTTGGCGTAGGGCCAACAGTCCAGAATGACTTGTTTGCAATAATTATTAATTTCAGGTTAGAAAGGTATGCATTTACAGCAGACGTAAGCAAAATGTACCGACAGGTATTAGTAAGGCCAGAAGATAGAGCCTTTCAACTAATTCTTTGGAGATTTCACAGCAATCAACCTCTGAAGGCATATAAGCTTAACACATTGACTTACGGTTCAGCATGTGCTCCATTAGCAAATTCTGCACTTTTGCCGGATGCAAAAAACCAAATACTACTGCCGAAGAACAACATCGTTACAAGGCTGCTTTTGGAAAACATACATAGAACAAACTTACATGTATCCCACAGGGCTCTTGTAGCAATTTCACGACAACGGTATTGGATACTAAGCATTGGAAGAGAAGCAAGATCAGTGATCAGAAAGTGTATCATATGTGCGAAATCAAGACCAACATCCATAGCACAGTTGATGGGCGATTTACCTATGCAAAGAGTAACACCATCTCGCCCATTTTACTACACAGGAGTGGACTTTGCTGGCCCTATAAAATCACACTACAAAATCAGGGGTAAGACTCCTTCAAAATCTTATTTAGCAATTTTTGTGTGCTTTTCAACGAAGGCAATCCATATAGAAGTTGTTGGAGATCTCTCCACTGAATCGTTCATAAACTGCCTTAAGAGGTTTGTAGGCAGACGAGGATTGTGCCACACTATCTTCTGCGATAATGCAACTAATTTTGTTGGTGCAAACAATAAACTTAAGGAGCTTAAAGAAGTTATGCAGTCAAAGAGAATGGAGTCAGCCATTCAATCATCATGTATTCAGGCGGGAATTAATTGGCAATTTATTCCTCCCCGTTCTCCGCACTTCGGGGGACTCTGGGAGTCAGCTGTAAAATCTGCTAAGGGATTGTTGGTTAAACACCTGGGTGAGGCTTCGTTAACATATGAAGAGCTCACCACGATCACAATTCAAATAGAAGCTATACTCAATTCAAGACCCTTGACGCCAATTTCATCGGATCCAAATGATTTAGAAGCTCTTACCCCTGGACATTTTCTGATAGGAGCGCCACTCCTTTCAATAGCTGAGCCCGATGTCACTGATAAAAGGGTAAGTTCTCTAAATAAATATCGACAAATCCAGCATGTTCAACAGTCTTTTTGGAAGAGATGGTCGAGTGAGTACTTACATAACTTACAACAACGAACTAAGTGGAAAACTGAATCCCAAAACTTGAAGCCAAACACTCTTGTTTTATTAAAGGAATCTAATATGCCACCAACAAGATGGAAGTTGGGACGTGTACTAGAGGTTATCAAAGGAAACGATGGATTGGTTCGTGTTGCTAACATTAAGACCCAAGGAGGAGTTCTCCAGCGAGCTATTCATAACTTGTGTCCTCTGCCGTTAGAAGAAACAGCTGAGGCGGAGTCTCCAGCAGATGAGCATGAGAAAGAGCCATATCTAAGAAATGAACGAGAACCAACATCACGGAAACTCAGAAACGGCAAGGTTAGAACGGGAACTTTATTGGTGTCATTTTTGATTGCAATGTTGGTTGGACCAGTTAACACAACATACACAGACAACCACGTCCTTACAAATCAGCTCGATAATGCAATCGGAATCTACTTTGAAGACATTGGAACTCTTCGAATCGTCAACAATTTTTGGAGCCTTTATGTTTTTTACAATCTTACCAATTATTGGTTAGAATTAAATGAAATTAAAACGTATATAAATGAACTGGAAAAAGCTTGCACGACAGATAAAACGGACAAGATTTACTACTGTCATTCGACGGTTGACATTTTTCGACAAAGAGTAGCTATCATTGATCAAAATAACGAATTCATTCACGGGTTTAATACTTCAAGTCGGGCAGCGATTCGACATCGCAGGTCTCCATTCGATTTTGTTGGTAGTGTAGCACATAGTTTGTTTGGCATCCTTGATCAAGAAGAGGCTCAACACATTCAAAATCAGATCAACTTGGCGAATAAACATGAAACTCACTTAGCTGCTCTCATTGAAAAACAAAGTTCCATTTCAGATTCCACTGTTAATATTTTGAGGCAAAATTCATTGGAAGTCAAAAGGCAATTCCAGACACTGAACACATATTTGGCCAGGACGTTTAATGTAATCGAAAAACAGCAAGATAACATTGGCACAAACCAACACTTTGTATCGCTTACGTCTTATTTAATTATGATTTTATCCAACTTTCAGCGCACTCAAGATATTCTACTTGATGTTATACTTGACTTGAATCATGCAAAAATTAACCCTCAGCTTATCACACCAAGGCAACTCAATGACCAGCTGCAGCTTATTCAAGGAAACCTCCCATCAACTTTGAGATTACCTAATGTTTCAGTTTTGGACATGTTTAAAATAATAACAGTCAGGGGACGAACACTTCATGAATCAATCGTTTTTGAAATGCTCATACCGTTAGCTGACGACCAAGAATTCCAGATGTTCAATCTAATTCCATTACCCATCATTCACTACAACATCAGCCTCCTAGTGGATATACCTAAACCATACCTTGCAGTTACATTAGCAAGAGACAAATTTTTTAGATTAACAGAGTTTGAATTCTCATCTTGCAAGCTTATAGCTGCGAGAACCCATCTCTGTACTCAGATTGTTCCAACTAATATCCATCAACACAATTTGCAAGTATGTGAAATGGCCTTGATGAATCATGAAAATAATGCATTGGCCGATTGCATCTTAAACGAAATACCATCTCAAAATCGTTGGATCGCACTCAAAGAAACTAACAGCTGGCTATTTTCATTGATTACTAATTCCACAGGTCTACTCATTTGCAATGGAGTTACAAGCAGCAGCGCCTTAGCAGGCAATGGAGTGATAGAATTCAAAGAGATGTGCACTCTTAAAGTTGGAAACACGATTATAACCGGACGCTCAAACTTAAAAACAGTTATATCTAACTCGTTCGTTCCGAGTGCAAAAATCAACAACTGGATCGAAAACCATAACTTCACAAAAGACCTTGTCCCCCCATTGAAGGTAAGCACCATTGAACATGATCAATTTAAAAATATTACACAGGAAATAGAAGACCTTAAGAAAGACATGAGAGCACCCGAAGAACCGCAATTGAACATACACGATTACCATCACTACAGTTTGAGCTACCTGCTGCTGTCGATTACCATTGGAATAATAGTATATTATTGCCGACGCCGACATCAGAAAGGGCCGATTCCAGCTCAACGAAGAACAGTTCCTCGCTTTGAAGCCAATATTTGAATTGAAGGTTAAGAACCTCCAAGGAGGGGTGTATGTACGAACTTGTAAATACTTTCCTAATTTTTAAGTTTACATTGTACATATTTTATTTCAATCTTTGTAACGGGAGCTACTGTGTGACAGAGATTATTCGAATCCCCTTTATCGTGGGAATTGTTTTGTAAGCAACGACGAATGCTCGGATTACGTCTAGTGAACCGCAAACATCAATTGTTCTCACAGTAGCTCATCGAGTGATAATTATGCGTTGTACCTACGCAAGGTGGAAAATAAAGTCATTATTAATTTTGACACTGAAGGCAACGGTTGAACATCTTTTTTACTATACATTTTTTGGCGACCGTGACAGGACGGTTGAACATCTCTTTTACTATACACCGGGCTTATGGTCTTTTGCGCACCTTACGCATCGATACTGCATCTCGCAGTTCGACGCGACGTGCCCAAACCTCTGGCATCGGTTACATTGCAAAATGTTACCGTTCCTTCTTACTCTCTCCCAACGCACGGTCAGGCAGCCTACGACTTTGATCGTCTTTAGGCTTTCCACCCTGCTTTCGGGAGTCAATTGGACCAGGAAAAATGGCAATAATCGCTTCTGCCATCTGGACCTAGTCGTGGCAAAGTGCCTAACTTTGACGAACGAGAAGCTCTCGCAATCGAGCCTCTTAAGGCACTGCAGGAGCCGCTCTGGGTCTGTATGGGGATCCATGCCCTTTAAGAGCATGGTTTGGAGTCTTTCGGATTTTGGCGTGTATGAAAAGTACTCCGTCTCTGAACCCTTTAGCAATTCCTTAATTTTTTTGTGCTGATCTACTGATAGCACAAAAGCATGCCTATCGTCACTTAACCTAGTAATATTAAAATTAAGGCCAATTGCTGACTCACACATTATAACGGTGTCATCCAGGTCCAGTTTATAGGTGTTGATTGGTGGCACCTTTTCTTTTGATTGTTGCTGTTGCCTTTTGTCTGACTGTTGTTGATTCTGCGGCTGTTTTTGTTTCTGACCTGGCTGTGAAGCATGCTGCTTCTGTTTTTTTGTTTGGTTGGGGTTGCGTTTTCTGTTTTTGCTGCTGCTGCTGTTGTTGCTGTTGTTGTTGTTGTTGCTGCTGCTGTTGTTGCTGCTGCTGTTGTTGTTGTTGCTGGTGTTGTTTTTGCTGTAGTTGGCATTGTTCCTGTTTTGGCTGTTGTTGTTGCTGTAGCTTCTTCCTTATGTTTTGTTGGATAGTAGCTTCTTGTTCCCTTTGCCTTCTTGCCCTTTGTTTCTCCTTAATAGCACGCACCTTTTCCGCGATGAGACGAATGCGTCTATTTAGGACCTGCACGTCTTCGTCCTCGTCGTCCGAATCAGAGCTCGCCAGAACGCCGAAGGAGTTTTTTTCCGACACGTATGGTGCCTGGTCTTGCGTAGGGTGGTCATTGCATTGGCGTTTTGCTGCTGCCAATGCTGACGTTGTTGGAGTTTCCTCTGTTGTCTCCGCCGTCGGGGTGTTATGGGACGGTCGCTTGAGGAGGTTTGGTGTCGGCTTTAGCCCCCTTCTGGTTGATGGTGGGGTTTTGCTTGGTGCGCTTATTGACGCACTTTCGGAATTGTAGCCCGACACTTCCATAATGCGGAGTGCGGGCTGCAGGTGTTGTATTTGATGTTTTCTGGTTGTCACTTTTGATTTTGCTTTTTTATTTAGACTGTTTTTTTTTTTTTTTTTTTTTCTTGGAAATAAAAATCTATTTTTTTTTTTGTTCGTCACAAAAAACTTAGCCTACTTCGACGATCGAAAACTATATGACTGTGTAAGTACCTGAAACCGTTCGTGGACAATCTGATAGGTTCCTACCAGTGTGGTTTCAGGCCAGGAAAATCCACGATAGACCAAATATTTACACTACGGCAGATCTTGGAAAAGACCCATGAATTCCAGGTCGACATGCACCATCTTTTCGTCGACTTTAAAGCCGCGTATGACAGTGTTTATAGAGACGAGCTATACAAAGCCATGCCATGTTTTAACATTCCTGGCAAACTTGTCAGACTATGCAGGATGAATATGGAGAACTCTCGCTGCTCCATTAAGGTCGGAGGTGAACTAACCGACCCCTTTGATGTTAAAAAAGGTTTTAGACAGGGTGACGCACTGTCATGTGATTTCGTCAACATTATTCTTGAAAAGTTCGTGCGGGACTCTGCGGCCAATACAAGAGGTACGATCTACTTCAAGTCCACACAATTGCTTGCCTACGCAGATGACATTGACGTTATTGGACGAACAAAGCGAGACGTCAATGAGGCATTCACAAGCATTGAAGTAGAAGCGGCGAAAGTCGGTCTAAGGGTAAATGGGGACAAGACCAAATACATGCTGTCATCCAAGAAAGACGCACAACACCGACGTTTTGGTCAGAACGTCACCTTCGGCAGCTATATTTTTGAAGTAGTCAAGGACTTCGTCTACCTTGGCTCGGTAGTGACAAGCAGCAACGACACCAGCGCTGAGATAAAACGCAGAATAACTCTTGCCAATTGCTGCTTCTTCGGGCTCAAGAGGCAATTGAGTAGTAGAGCCCTCTCGAGAAAAACTAAGGCTTCCCTCTACAAAACCTTAATCATCCCGATCCTCCTTTACGGCGCTGAGGCTTGGACGTTATCAAAAGCGGATGAAGAAGCTCTTGGACGGTTCGAGAGGAAAATTCTGCGTGCAATCTTTGGTCCCGTTTGTGTAAACGGAGAATGGAGGAGGAGATTCAACCAAGAACTGTACGGGCTGTACAGCGACATCGGCCTGGTTAGACGTCTTCGGATCCACCGTCTAAGATGGCTAGGCCATGTACCATGTAGAGCGAATGGACATCAACGCTCCGGCCCGAAGAGTCTTCGACTCCAACCCCGAGGGATGACGCAGCAGAGGACGACCGCATTAAAGGTGGCGCGCATAGGTGGAAGGGCGTGCGGTACTGGAAGCGGCTGGCCGAAGATCGGACCGGCTGGAGAGGCTTGTTGGTTGAGGCCCTGGTTCACCCCGAACTGTAGTGCCATCAAAGTAAGTAAGTAAAATTCTGACCAATTTCTGGAAGTTCCTGGAGCTAAGCAGCGGAGAAAATGGCCCTCTCGGGCGTACCAAGAATTGAATCCCTTAACAAGGAAAACTACGATACGTGGCGTATGCACATGGAGGCGCTCTTCTTAATGGCATGGTGGTAAAACTAGCGGTTGATTCAAAGGAACCTTCAACCTTGTGGTGTACACATGACCAAAAAACGAAATCGGATATCATCCTGTCGATTGGATCAGCGGAAAGTAAGCTGGTCAAGAGATGTGAGACAGCGCCAGATATATGGCTCAAGTTGGAGAGAAATTTCCAGTCAAAGGGGCTGGCGCGGAAGGCCACCCTTCTTTATTCTTACTTTTCAAACTTCACCACAGGCTAACGACAATGAAATGTAAAACGAAATGCAAAAACGCGAAATGGAGAAAAGCTCCATGTTATAACCCTTGCAACTCGGAATGTCAATCCAAAAGGGAATCACCGAGACTTGCACGTCGTGTAATAACCGACTAAGCAAATCTGGCCACGACTTGACCGACCGCGAACCATGGAACTAATCTTCTTAAACCGAACTGACATCAACAAAATCGTTTGTTTCATCACTGGCAGTCATGCACAAAGACTAGGGCAATTTTCAAATGACATCTGCAAGAGCCGTGAAGATGAAGAGGAGGTTGAAACCATTCAACACCTGCCCTGCACTTGTCCGGACCTCTGTCATAGCAAGAAACTATATCTAGGATCCTGCTTTCTCAATGTACTGACTGATGTTCAGCATATAAGGATAACTAATCTTCCTAATTTTGTAAGAAGCGCAAAATGGTTTCGAGAATAGGAGTTGTCCCCCTCGTAGCAACACAAATGGTCTACCTCGCCTAGGTGTATACCCCCCCTCGTGGAGGCCACCATCCTTGTACTTAACCTTATCACAAAATATAACTAAAAATGTACAACAAAATTAAGTAATAGATTTTCAAAAAGGTATTATACAAATGTGATAAGTTTGGCATCACTGTTGGAATTTATTCTGACATTAACTTTACAAAGGTGAACTATTGTCTCGAAATAACAAAAATCCGTGGTGGGGCTAATTTCTCGCGTGAAAAACTCATTTATCTTCAGATATTTGAGTATAAATTTAATCTCAAGCTATTGGATCATTTGGAAAGAATATAGGCGAACCCGGCCGGTATGTCACGTGACATGGAACAGCCGAGTACATCCAGAGATGAAGTATTCAATTGCTTCTACACGGAAGTAAGTTTACCTCAATTTTGTTTAGTGCAACTAAACGCTTGTTTTGTTTACAATTTTTATACCGATATTCATTATCTTTCTCACCTTGTATTTGCCCTTCTATTTTCAAAAAAAAAAAAAAACAAAAAAAAAACAAAAAAACCAAATCACACAATACCAAAACCTAAAGGTAAAAAAAATCGAAAAAAGAGATTCAGTACTAACCTCGAAACAACAAATTGATAGGATACTACGTCCTGGCTCCACATATTTCAATTTAAATCCATTCGAAGTTCTGCAACTCGAGCCAGAATCGACCATCGAAGAAATTAAGAAAAAATATCGTTCTCTTTCGATTTTAGTGCATCCGGACAAGAATCAGGACAATAAGGAACGTGCTCAAGCAGCCTTTGATATCATTAATCGTGCCTGGAAAACGTTGGAGAACGAAAAAGCACGTCAGAAATGCTTGGAAGTATATGAGGAGGCAAAGGAGAGGACGGATCACATGGTATGTAAAGCAAACCGTTGTATGTTTCTTATATTTCTTATGATTCACTGCTTTTCAGATAGCGGAGAAAAAAAAGAAACTGAAAAAAGAGGGCAAGTTTGACGAATCCGTACCGGAAGACGATCCAGAGAAATACAAACACGCTATCTACGTGATGGTAATGAAGCTCTTCGCTGATATGGAACGCCGACGACAGCAACTCGAGCAACGCGACATGGAAGAACGAAAACGAAAACGTGAAGCTGAAATCGAGGAGGAAGAAAAACGCAAAGCTGACAAGGAATGGCAAAAGAATTTCGAGGACTCGCGACAAAGTCGTGTGAATAGTTGGCATGATTTTCAAGCTGGCACATCGAAAAAGAAGAGTAAAAAGCAGAAAAAAATGCATGGAATGTTCGACCCGCCCAAACTCAAGCCAGAGACGCGATAAAAACGACTATATAAATTGTCAACGTACAATCGCCGATATCTGAATGTTTTCATTTTCGAAACGACTACAAACTTAGCATACTAGACGCAGGTAGATTCACATAAGAAACAATTTTCCGTTGAAACATTTCACATTAACAACTGGGCGTTTTCGTTTATTTCTTTTGTATGTGCTCTCGATTATGTGTTTTTTATATATGTTAAACAATCCTAATTTTCTATTCAAATACACACGTACATACATAGAAATAAATATAAAATGATAAAAGAAACTCAAATTAAGCAAGGTAGACAAGGCAAACTATCATCAATTGCAACGAAGGGATAAAAAACATCAAATTAATTTGTTCGCTGCTTATTTCTGGTCATCATGAAGACCTATATATGTGCCTATGCCTAGTATAGGTAAGTTAGTTAAATAATTAGCCAAAGTTTACTTCCCGACTACGACATCTACTACTACTACTATTGCTAGAAATAGTACAAATGTATATTTGGATGTTGTTTTTTATGCAAAAAGGATGAGACACGAGTTTAATGTGCCTTTAGGGCCCTACAGAAGAAGGTGGATAAAGTCGAAGATGACATTCACAACCTAGGCAGACTTTACTCGTATGCTCAGCTTTGGCTCGTAACTTGATCGAGGTGACTTTGACTTTAGACTGAGTAAGGAAGACATATTCTAGTGAGTCATAGCCTGGCCACAAGATCGTATTCTAAAGCAGATTAAGGCTAGTGGATATTTTGAAACGATTACCACAATTCAATGGCCATGAAAGGATTTGGCCTCAGTATATTAATTGTCGAAAAGTTCAAATGAGCGAACAGGCCTTGCTAATATTGCAGCCAAGGTACGAAAGGGGAGGATCTCGCTGACAATACGAAATCAAGCAGGCTCAAAAGCATTTGATATCTCTCATGCTCCCACAAATTTGATACAACTTGCGCTCAAAAGCATTATATATCTCTCATGCTCCCACAAATTTGATACAACTTGCACATAAACGAATGTGAATTGGGTTCCACAAACAGTAAAGAAGGATTAAAAAATGAATAAGCCCAGTAAAGAGGCTCGTAGGATTTGCCAACAGGTAAAATGATAATATCAATACTATAAGAACAGAGCGAAAGCCTCTAGGGTATGATGCGGGTAGTTAGGAACAGTGCTGAGAATGCCGAGGATCTTGGCTGATTCGTAAAGAAAGTTTGGCTTACTCTTTTTAGTTCTGTTTTTATTGATGGCAAGTGGAAGAAAAGATCCAAGTATGAACTACAGGGGGTGGCCGTGGTGCAGTGGTTAACATCATCGACCGCCGAGCGGAAGGTCTATAGTTCAAACTCGCTTCATAGCCAAGAAAAAGTAGTTCCTATACGGACAAAAAAATATGCAACGCAGTTGTGAATGGGAAGTGACCAGACGTACTGCTGCAGGCATAACACTCACAGTATATGGTCAACTGAAATTCATCCGCTGCGTATGCAATATTAAAGTGCTTGAACGAATTACTACGGACTATAACCATCTTGGAATTTGGTCGGATCTCGTCCTATCGAGGACAACCACCCCTGAGAGTTAACGTACATCAACGACCCAAACCACTGCACTCCGTTCTGGTTGTGTGTATATATAGCACATCATAAGAAAATATAAACTCTTGAACCTGCGCGAGTTTCTAAAAAAAAAGAAAAAAATTGGTATCAGCTGTGTTAGACGGATTCCAGATGGATTCAACGTTCACGGTAGTAAGGTTATATACATCGACAACGTGTAACACAGCTCCGGCCTGAAGCGACGCCGGCTCAGTCCCGAAAAACAACACAGTAGAGGGAGTCTAGTCTCAGGTAGGAAAAAACCTTACCGATATCGCTCTAGCTTATTGGTAGAAGTTCAAATTTAACACGGGCTGTAAGTAAGTAAAGTTTTGAAACAATCCAAAATCTCCTAATATGTCTGTCGGAGGCTTCCATATTTGTTTCGCTGAAATACAGGATAAATTGGAAAATATATGTATGTCATCTACTTACTACTTTCTTACTTAGGTGGCGCTACAGTCCGCGGTTAACCTGGGTCTCAACCAACAAGCGTCTCCAGCTGGCACAGTCTTTGGGCAGCTGTTTTCAGCGCCATACGTCCAGTTGGTTAAGGTTCCCTTCCACTTGCGTGCGCCACCGTAGATGCGGCCGTCCTCTGCCGCGCCTTCCTTCCCGCGTGGATTCGAAGACTCTTCGGATCGGAGCTGTATTTTTCATGCGCTCTTCATGGCCTAGCTACCTTAGACACTGTATCCGTAGACGTCGTACCAGGCGGACGTCGCTGTACAACCCGTACACTTCTTCGTTAAGTCTTCTCCTCCATACGCAGTTTGAACAAACGAGACCGTAGATAGTGCGCAGAATTTTCCGCTCTAAACGACCAAGGACATCTTCATCCGGTCCAAGCCTCTGCGCCGCCCTTGACTGGGATAATCAAGGTCTTATATAGTGTCACCTTGGTTTTCCGAAAGAGGGCTCTACTTCTCAATTGCCTCTTGAGTCTAAAGAAACAGCTGTTGGCAAGAGTGATTCTGCGTTTTATCTCAGCGCTGGTGTTGTTGTTGCCGGTCATCAATGAGGCTAGGTAGACGAATTCCTTGACCACTTCATTAACCTTTTGGTCCATTGTAGCCGCTTCTACCTCAACGCTTACAAAGGCCTCATTGATGTCTCGTTGTCTCCCTCCAATCACGTCCATGTCGTCGGCGTACGCAAGCAATTGCGTAGACTTGAAATAAATCGTACCTCTTGTGTTGGCCAGTGACTCTTGCACGATCTTTTCAAGCATGATGTTTAAAAAGTTGCACGACAACGCGTCGCTTTGTCTAAATCCTTTTTTAACATCAAAGGTCTCGGTTTGTTCATTACCGACCTTAATGCAGCAGCAAGAATTCTCCATTGTCATCCTGCACAGTCGGGCGAGTTTGGCAGGGATGTTAAAACTATACATAGCACGTCTCTATACACGCTGTCATACGTAGCCTTGAAATCGACGAAAAGGTGGTGAGTGTCGATTTGGTATTCCTGGGTCTGCTCCAAGATCTGCCGTAGCGTAAATATTTGGTGTGTTGTGGATTCACCTGGCCTGAAACCACACTGATAAGAGCCGTTTAGGTTATCCACAAAAGGTTTCAGGCGTTCACACAATACGGCAGAGTAGAACTTATACGCGATGTTGAGGAGACTTAGGGTCTCCTTTTTTATGGACCGGGCAAACGATGATGAGATTCCATTCGGGCATGCTTTCATCCGGCCATACCTTGCAAATGAGATGGTGCATGCACCTTACCAGCTCATCTCCAGCCGCCTTAAGAAGCTCAACAGACAGACCGTCTGCGCCCTAGGCTTTATTAGACTTAAGTCTTGATATCGCCATTTTGACTTCATCTAGTTCGGGTGGACGGAATTCTCTTATATCGTCGCCCATTACGAATGGATCGTTCAGCCTGACAACGGTATCTTCCCTGTCACCGCCGTTATACAGTCTGCAGAAGTGATCTTGCCTCATCCTCAGCATCGACTGTGATTCCACTACCAGTTCTCCATTTTCATCCTTGCAGGCCCCCACTCTAGCTTTGTAGCCATGACATGTTCGTTTTACCTTATTGTAAAACTTCCGGACGTCATTCCTGCGGAAGCATCTTTTTCTTCCCCAAACCACGCTTTCCGTGTTCTCTCTTCTTTCTAATGAGAAGCGTCTGCTCCTCTCTTCTCTTCTGCTCATAGATTTCGCGAGCAGCTCTCGTCCGTCGTTGCAGGGTGGCTTTATATGCCTCTTGTCTTACTGCATGGGCCTGTTCGCATTGATCATCGAACCAGGGGTTTCTAGGTGGTGGCGGCTTGTAACCCAGCACCTCTGAGGTTGGGCGCTGGGCTGACGGCGCTCTGGTAATGCGCCCATTCCTGCTCTATTGCTTGCGCTGCCGGATTTTGAGAGAGGTTGAAGGAGACACGATCGGCAAAGAGTCCGGCAGTCTCTTGCGATTGTAGCTTTCCGACGTCAAACTTACGTTGTCCTACTCGACTCCTAAGCATTCTTGATATCCTCATTCGTACTTTATCTACAACAAGGTAGTGGTCCGAGTCGATGTTGGCTCCTCGGTAGGTTCGTACGAAGAAAATACTGGAGGAGTGTCTGGCGTATGATCAATTTGGTTGGTGGTCGATTGACCAGGAGACCGCCAGGTACCCTTGTGGATGTCAAGATGGGGGAATCGTGTGCTTGCTCCGTTAGGAAATCGATTAGCCTAAATCCGTCGTCGTCCGTGTAATGGTAAAGTTAAGGAGATGAACATAAAATAATTTTAAGCTCTGTAAATCTTGAATAGGGACTTGTGATTTGTAAAGATGCCTGCATTGGATTACAGGTTTTACATAGGAAAATACAGGAGTGATATATTGGTATGAGAAAACAGGATAATCCTGCGAAATACAGGATAGATGGGAGCGTTAGGTATAGCCAATATAAGATATGTGAAAGAGGTTTCTATTCGGGAGTCTTACCCCAGGTATAAAAATAGATTCAGCGATTATTTCAAGAACGTCAAACCCATGCTGAACCTGTAAATTTTAGATATTAACAGCAATAAACCAAACCTCGTCATGCATGAGTTAATAATATTGGTGGGGTACGCACACGTCAGTGTTTCAGTTTTAATTAAACATACTTATATACAGTTTATAACATACATTTATAATGTCGTGCAATACTTGTGGAGAGAAACTCGAACGTCCTCAGCCGAAGGTGGTCTGCCGAGACTGCAGCAGCCTTTCTCATGCAAAATGTGTTAACGTTAAGCCCGCTGACATTGAGTTTATGAGAAAAGCAAATCAACTCTGGCGGTGCAAGAACTGTGTTGCCAACAAACGCCGTGACTCGCTATCAGGAGAAGCACTGGCCTGTGTCTCAAGTGCTGTGAACCAACATCTTCCCAGAAATGCAGACAATCCTCCACCTACGAGAAACGTTACGCTCGATATGATTTATGCGGAAATTCTAGAAGTGAAGCAGATCCAAAAGCAAGAGATAGAGGAACTACAAATAAAAAACAAGGAGTGTGAACACAAGATACAACAATTGGAAAGCAAAGTCGACCATCTCGAGCAGCAATTGCTAGCGAATGCAGTGGAGATATACAACGTTCCCGTGGTCAACAGCGGCACTAACATTGATTTGGCTGTTAAGTTCTTCCGCGACGGGTTACTAGCCGATATAACGAAAGAGGACATCGACCTTTGCTACGTAAAACAGATAAATAAACGGCAAAATAATGCATCAACAAACAGTACTCAAACAAAGAAAATTAACATTCTCCACGTCAAATTCGTCTCTCGCCAGTGTAAGGAGAAATTGATGACAGCAAAAAGAGACAAAAAAACACAGCTAACAACAAAATTACTCAACGCGCTTGGGAGACCAGAGAAGATGTACTTGAACGACTGCTTAACGTACAAGAAACGTCAACTACTCAACACTGCACTGTGGCTGAAGGAAAATAAGGGATATTCGTAATTCGTATGCATGGGCTAGGAATGGGACAATTTATATGAGGAAGAAGGAGGGGGAGAATTCAGTAAGAATAACTTGTGCTGCTGATTTTGATAACTTATGTGATCGCATTCTAGGAAAGAATAGACAGCTCACAAGAATTGACAGCCTAGAAATTGGTGGTGTGAGTTTGACTGATGCAGCCATTATTGCAAATAAGTTTATTGATTATTTCACTGAAATTTCGGAAAAAATAAAGCCATCTGTAGAACCTTATGCACACTGCGACTGCTCCTTATCATCATACATAACCGAAATGAATATGCAGCCGAATAGCTTTGTTTTTCATTCTTTTTCTTCAGGTGAAATTTATAGACATATCATGTCATTGCAAAATAAGCACTCTTGTATAAGCGATGGTATATCGAGTATACTCTTGAAGAAAATCTGCCTGTAAGTGGTTGACGTATTAAGGTACTTGTTTAATCTTTGTGTTCTAAGCGGCTGTTTTCCTAGGCACTTTCAATGTGCCGAGATTATTCCACTTTTTAAAAAGGGCAATAGGAAGAGTACATCAAATTACAGGCCCATTTCCTTGCTACCAACCTTCTCTAAAATCTTCGAAAAACTCCTCAAATCACGCATCGTATCTTTTTTTAGATAAAAACAAATTCTTTAGTAGTAGTCAGTTTGGATTTAGAACGGGAATGTCTACTGAAGGTGCTGTTCTCAGAGTATGTAGTCAGTTGTATGAGAGTATTAACTGCAATAAATCCACTATGGCTCTCTTTATCGACATGACAAAAGCGTTTGACATGGTTGACCACGAATTACTACTAAAAAAATTATATAATGCTGGTTTTAGGGGAGTGATACACAAATGGTTCACTTCTTACTTGAAATGCAGAGAACAAAAAGTTAACATAAATGGAATTTATCAGTGACTCGTTTTATAAAAAATGGCGTACCACAAGGTTCAGTTCTCGATACCCTGCTGTTTTTAATATACATAAACTCTATTTTCGATCTGAATCTCAATGGAACATCCACTGCTTTTGCGGACGACATTACATGAAACTCATCAGTTTCGTACAAGACTCGAATGTATTGCAAAAATTTCGGAAGACCTGGAAACCTTGAGACTTTGGTTTACTGCGCATAAATGAACCATTAGCGAGAAAACAAAACTGATGTCATTTAAAATATCAAGTAACACTTTACATGATTTTAATCTCTGTTTCCATGCACATGATTGTACAAAGTTTTGCCTACCTGTACACAGTTGTGGAAAAAGTAATTTTACAAATAGTTCTCAGTGCTCTACTAATTGTTTTAAAATTGAGTCAGTGCAGCATTTTAAATACCTTGGAGTCGTGGTCGATCACAACCTAAACTGGAAAGAACACATCCAAACCATTAAATCCCACATGTTGTTGGTGACGCGAAAGATGTACCTTATTAAGCAATATTGCTCCAAGAAAGTTTTGAAGTTAATTTATTACGGTCTTGCTCACTCTAAGCTGCAATATGGTATCACAAGTTGGGGTGGTTCATATACTAACTCTTTTGGACCATTGATGATAGCTCAAAAACATTTGATTCGGATTATCTGTAATAAAAATCGTTTCGCTCAGAGCTGGCCTATATTTAGAGATCTGCGTATCTTACCACTGAGGCACCTTTAAGTATTTAAAGTACTACGAGAATTTTTTAAAAAGGTGGAAATATTTCGAGCCGAAACTCTCAGATCTACAGCCTACGTACAAATAACATGTATCTTTCTAACATATCAGTCGCATGCAAAACCCACTTTACTCATTTCTACACCTTTACAGCCCCCACAATTTTTAGTAAGCTACCCTTTTTTGTTCGTACAACTCGTAATTTTCATTCCTTTCTACGAAAAATTAGAAACTGGTTATTCAAGCGCGGTTCACATTGAACGATTTATCAAGCGATTTGCTTGACGACCAAATAGTGCGTAGCGTTCACACCAAACAACTTGTTGACCGACTTCACTTGCGATAGAAATTTAGAAGTAATAACATGGCGGCGCATGCTCTGGTTACAGGGATGATTATTGATGAAATACTCGAAAATGAAGAAAAAAAAGCGAATGTGGATTAAACCATGGGTCGGAAAACGTAATACCTAGTTTCTTATCGGTAACTGTTAAGATAATTTCACCAAAATTTGCCAGAGGATTTTCGTAATTATTTGCGAATTGTTAGGAACGTATGATGAGTTACTAAGAAAAATAATTCCTCATATGAAAAAATCAAACCAAAATTATTCATCTTTGTTTGAAGTCATATCGTTCGTTCCGCTCAAAGTTGGTGTTGTTTCTCTGAACGCACAAGCAAAAGTGAAAAAATGCTCTGAAGTTGTACGACAACTGTTCAGACTTAACGATCAATCGTTCAACCACGGCTGTCAAGCAAAAAGTTGGAAATTTTCAACTTCCTGACTACAAATCGTATCGACATGTAGCTGGAGCGTTCACATTGGTTTTGCATACACAATTTGTCGTCCAACCACGGTTGTCAAGCAAATCGCTTGATAAATCGTTCAATGTGAACCGCGCTTCACGCTCGATTATGATAGTGTCGAGTCTTGTCTGAGAAGTGTATCCTTTATCCTAATCATGAGCACAAAGTAGTGTTAAAGTTGTAAATATTGTATTGTTTGAAATGTTTCTTTATCCATTGCATTGTTTCTTCTTCCTTTTTCATTGCTTTTATATTTTATAATTTTTTATTTTTTTTTCTTTTTGAAGTTGTATAATTTACGAATTTGAAATATTTAATTATGTAAACTGACACTCGTCCCGCATCAGATGTCAAATTGTGTCATATGAAAAATCAATTCAGGTGTTATTCCACACTAACTTATTAAGTTATAGAATTATGTATGTATGTATGTTGGCGTTACAGTCCATGAAGAACCTGAGCCGAGCTTCTCTCAATCACCCATGTTGTGTGTGATTTAATTTTCTCATAGGTGAAAGGGACCTACAGTTTATTGCCGGTTCCGAACGGCGAATTTCGAGAAGCTTTTCATGACAATTTTACTACAGGGGGTTTTGTCAGAACCCCGCTGAGGAGAAACACCGTGAAAAACACGTTCGATAACATGGCTGTGTCGGGATTCGATCCCGTGTCATCGGCGTCAGAGGCCAACACACTACCCACTGCACCACGGTGCTCTCGTTATAGAACTAACACTAGTATTTAACTCCGCTAATATTAAGTAATTTTGTAAGCTAACTTTAAGTTTAAGTTTCGGAAGAAAATAAATAAATAAATAAAAATATTTCCCTTAAATGCGACCTCTTATTGGTTAACTTCATTATCCATAGAACATTACATCGTAATACGCAATCTTCAATTGTAAACCACATGAGGGTGCATTCGAATTTTTTAAAGGATGCGCAAATTAGTTGTTAGAGGTATTTTTGCAATGCAACCACCATGTAGTAGGTGTAGTCGTTGAATCTATGCATTAAAGTGGCTACCCTGTTAGCACGATTGAGAGCCCTGCTAGTACGCAAATGAAGCTGGCCGTCAGATGTGATTCGAATGACAGCGGGTATCCAAAACATGTGATTTTGACGTTTTGAAACGTCATTCAGGAAAAATAGTTAAACAAAAGCAGGAGATTACGATTAAAACTGAATGAGAAATAAATAAAATGAAAGATTCCGATAATGAAAGCGTTGGACAACTGAAGAACTACATCCTCAACCCGGATATTTCGATCCATGATCCGCTTCCAGATGTATTTCCGCGAAAGTTCGACGAAACTCGACTCTTTTACTTGCCGCCATGTGCAGCTACTACAAAATTAACGCAAAAACGCGACTATGTCACCGGAAAGATAATCGATTTCATTGAAACCGACGTGGAGCAGGTCGGAGCGGATGCTAAAAATTCAATGTCGATGTGTCGCGAACCGGGCCCACTGGAAGAGGTCACACGTGGCTCAGCAATGAACTTTCCATTCTGGCCCGGTGGTTTAAACGAACCGCAAAAGGAAATCAAACAAATGAAATTCGATGACTTCAACTTTGACATGGAATTACTCACAACACCGCCTGGATTTACACGCGGTTTTACATTCAAAAATACTTCAAGGATCTCGAAGGATAGTGGCCAGAATGTTAACCTCCTCAATAATCTCGAGGAAGATATGGATATAAAAGAATGGCTTAAATTGACCAAGGAAGGGGAGGACAAGAAAGAAGAATCGCAAGGTGACTCCAAATTGTGTCCAAATGAATTTAAGGACTTAGACGAGCAAATTCTCATGACGGATTTAAGGCCGGTTCTGGATATATCCACTACAAATACCAATGCCAAGTTTCAAAGTGAATGGGCTGAGATGGTGGATATCTCGCAACCAATCACGAATTTCGACAAGAAAATCCCTGCACCAGCGAAGACTTATCCTTTTGATTTAGATGTGTTCCAGAAACAAGCGATTCTCAAACTAGAGGAACGGCAGTACGTATTCGTCGCAGCACATACCTCTGCAGGTAGGTAGTAACTTGGGGATTTTTTTTTAAGATTTATTGATATCATGCATTATAACAGGCAAAACCGTGGTCGCTGAATATGCAATTGCATTATCTCAGCGAGACATGACTAGAACAATTTATACGTCACCAATTAAGGCGCTGTCCAATCAGAAATATCGGGATTTTAAGAGAGATTTTGAAGATGTCGGTTTAATTACTGGGGATCTGCAAATCAATCCGACAGCTTCGTGCCTCATTATGACCACCGAGATTCTACGGTCGATGCTTTATTGCGGCAGTGATATTACCCGCGATCTTGAATACGTCATTTTCGATGAGGTTCATTATATCAACAACCCTGAACGAGGTCATGTCTGGGAAGAAGTGATCATCCTTTTGCCTGATCATGTGAATATAATCATGCTTAGCGCAACAGTGCCGAACACGATGGAATTGGCCGATTGGGTCGGAAGCACAAAGAAGAAAAAGGTCTACGTTATTAGCACATTAAAACGGCCTGTTCCGTTGATGCACTACCTTTACACAGGATGCGGAGGAAAAAGTAAGAACGATATCTTCCTTATAGTAGACGCCAATGGTAAGTTCCTTAAGGACAATTACGATAAAGCAGTTGAAAAGAAAAAGGAAATGTCAAAGGCAAAAGGAAGTAATGTGGGCGGCGGTGGCGGTGCTGCAAAAAACCTTAACGCCAAGCAGGATCAAAACCTTTGGATCGGATTGATTGATTTTCTAAAGAGAAATAATAAAATGCCTGTTGTTGCCTTCACTTTGTCTCGCAAGCGATGCGACATGAACGCATTCGTACTTCAGTCGTGCGACTTGAATACTGCTCGAGAAAAGGGTGCGGTTCAAAACTTTTTCCAACAATGTCTGCTTAAACTTAAACCGCCAGATCGTATGCTGCCCCAGGTGCTTACAATGAAGGATTCATTAGAGCGTGGCATAGGTGTACACCATAGTGGGATTCTTCCAATTTTGAAAGAGATCGTTGAACTACTCTTTCAATCTGGTTTAGTGAAACTTCTCTTTGCCACGGAAACGTTCGCGATGGGTGTAAATATGCCGGCGAGGACAGTAATTTTCGATTCTCACAGCAAGTTCGATGGAATGGAGGTGCGTAACCTTAAACCTGGCGAATACATCCAAATGGCCGGACGTGCTGGTCGTCGTGGACACGATGAGAATGGAACTGTGATACTGTTATGTAAAACTTCCGTGCCACCGGAAGTAGAATTACGGCCCATGATCTTGGGATTACCAGAGAAATTGCAATCGCAATTCTTGTTGCGATATTCAGTCATCCTGACATGCCTTCGTATCGAGAGTATTAAGGTTGAAGACATCATGCAGTACAGTTTCAAAGAGTTCAATATGAAACTGCAAATACCCGCACAAGAGAAGCAATTGAAAGTAGCTCAAGACAAATTCGCACAAATGCCTGAACTTGGAGAACATCTGAAACCCTTGGCAAAGTTCTTTGTCCTGGGTAGTGAGTATTTGAGTGAGAAGCAACGTCTAATGGTTAGTGCATAGCAATTGAATCATGAAATGTATGTAAAAGTGCACATTACTCTCCATAGAAATCTCTTCTTAATCAACCAAAGATAATGAAGGAAATGAAAATCGGCAGAGTTCTTTTGGTATCTCAAGGACGTCACTACAACAAACTGGGCATTCTGTTATTGATTAAATCCGGTTCTGGAAAGGAAACTTTCTATAGAGTCCTCGTGCTTGACAATCAGTATTCAACATTCGACTCCAGGGTGGGTGTAAAAAATCAGTAATAACTTAATAGTAATTATCTGCTTTATAGGAGTCAGTCAGTCGCGGTGAGCTTTTCCATAAACTCGTGTCACTGACGCCACAAAACAAGTTCTACCATCCGGAAGGCATTGGTGGACACACTATATTGGACATCAAAGCACATGACATCCTCGAAATCACAAAGTCCAACGTCAAAATAGAACCCGATATGATTATCCGCAACTGGGAACAACGTCAAATCGAACGTTTTCGCGACAATCCGCCACATGCGTCTGTCGTCAAAGCAGTCTCTGAACTGCAAACTCTCAACACCAACTATATCGACCAGCCTGGTTCTATAAAGTTTATCAATCTTACTTCAGAAATTAATCTTAGTGCCGGTAATAATCTAGCAGAGGTTCAATACATTGAACACTTACGTAAACAACTAGACGAGGTTCTTCCCCACACCAATATAGCCGGTTTTGAGCAAGAGTTTAGTGCTGTATTTGATCGTAAAATTCTAGAGAAACGAATTGAAGAATTGAAATTCAAAAACTCTACAAAGAATCTCTCACTCTATCCTGATTATTGTAATAAACTTGAAGTCTTACGGGCCTTGAAGTATATCGATGAATTGGACGAAGTTACACTCAAGGGCAAAGTTGCCTGTGAGATTGGTCAAAATGAATTGTTGCTCACCGAGTTAATCCTATGTAACATGTTCAAAGATCTTGAGCCGGCTGAAATAGCCGCTTTGCTTTCTTCCCTTGTATTTCAGGCAAAATTACAGGAAGCTCCTGTTATCCCTGAGAAACTCAAAAAGGTAAACACACTGTTTTCCCTAGCTTATACCAAGTTGAAAGGCATTTCTTTATTCTTTTAGTGCGTAGCTGAGTTTATAGAAATCAATGATATCATCTTTGCCGAAGAGCAGAGGCACCAAGCAGTTGTCGAGACCGAGAACCGTTTAAACTTTGGCCTGGTTGAAGTGGTTTATGAATGGGCCAGAAATAAGGTAATCCATTGGAATAAACCAAACTGTAGTGCCTACATCTCATTTGTATTTTCGTTTTCTTTTAAGCCATTCGCAGAAATCATGAAACTAACTGAGGTACAAGAAGGAATCATTGTTCGTTGCATACAGCAATTAGATGAAATTCTGAGGGATGTCAAGACTGCTGCTATTCGTATTGGTAATCCAACTTTACAAAGTAAAATGGAAGAAGCGTCGAATGCAATCAAGAGAGATATTGTGTTTACAGCTAGTTTGTACACTGCCTTGTAAAGAGCGAGTAAACGTTTGGTTTTTGTATTTGTATTGCTGAAGTGCGTTGTCTTTTTAAAAGTTCTTTTTCGACAATATCGAATTTGCTAAGGTGAAGGAAAACAATGAACATACAATACACATATTTACTATTGTATTGCTAACCTCCCTTCTTCGGCCGCCTTGTCGTGGCGGGAGGCTTAAGAGGTCGTAGACCTCGAACTAAGACTCGAAGACCCAAAAATGAATGGACAAACCAAAGGAAATGTGTACTCCAGGTGGTAATCGCAGCAGCGGAAATCCACCCGCGACCTCTTTGATCGCGGCCGGGTAAGGATTCTAAAAGCCCCAACATTCACGACACCGGCCACTGCGGCCCATTGTCTGACCA
This sequence comes from Eumerus sabulonum, assembly GCA_951905685.1. Classification (NCBI taxonomy): domain Eukaryota; kingdom Metazoa; phylum Arthropoda; class Insecta; order Diptera; family Syrphidae; genus Eumerus; species Eumerus sabulonum. The sequence continues at coordinate 144,947,318 of OX645060.1, read as the reverse complement.
CATGGTCCGACTGAGCATGAGCGGTGCATCCAGCGGTGGCGACACCAACGATGGCGCGGCACGGGAAACAGCAAAGGTGGAACGCGCCCCAGAATTGGGACTTACTGCTGAATACACTGCTTAGTGCCAAAAAAGTAGAGGTAAGAGGCGTACCCGAAAATTGTGCAAAGAGGCTGACAAAGCCGAAGGCACAATGGTCGAGGCTAAACCTCTCGGGGGAACCAGTTAAGAGAGTTAGGTCGACTGAGGTATCTCGTACGAAATCGATCCGACCCTCCTTCCTGAGCTCCACCCCTCTCTCGAAGGTGCGCAACGCGGAAAGCATCGGTGGTTGGGAAAGGCTGCTGAAGAAGGCATAAGCATGCCTGCATTTTCGGAATGCGCCTCCAATTCTCTTCCTTTTACTGGGTAAGTTCAATTACGCAGTAAGAACGTGATCAGTTCCCGTAATGACGGAGCCGGAAGCTTTCAGGTTTTTGCTATGGCCGACGCTGCCGCCGAAAAAGGTCGCGGGGCTGACAGGCGGACTCCGAACGCAGAAAGCGAAGTCGTTACGGGTCCTAGCAGTCCTCGAACTGGTAAGGCTATCCCAAACCGGCGTCCGAAGGGAGCAGGAACTTTAACCGAAAAATGTAAGAGCTCCCGCAATCGGAAGACTGCCGCTAAGGATAGCCTCGCTAGGGGGAGAGTGTGCGATGCCTACCTGTCCGGTGGTGCGGTGCGAAATCGGAGTCCAATGGCAAATATGGCGACCCAGAAGGATCAAAGCATAGGCCAGAAGGTGAAGATAGCCAAAAACCGCTCCTCGGAGGCGGGCATATCACACAACAAAACCCCTTCATGCGAGAAGGACATCCAAATTACCGTAAGGAGTCGAGAGAAGCAGCTCTCTTATAAAGAGGCGGCCATCTTCTCTGAAAAGGTAAGTATACTTTTTATCCAGATTAATCTACAGCATTGCAAGGCTGCTACTGCTCTTTTAAGTCGTAGAATTGCATGCAGTAGTACACGTTGTATCCATTCAATAACGTGATGCTACGATTTTTTATGATGAGCGATCCGAAAGGCCTAGGGTCGGCCTCATTATATCAAACTCACTATCGGCAACCGAACTTGGGCACTTTTGTGGACAAGATCTGGTGTCTGCTAGAGTAAGCTAAAAACTCACGGAGCAATAGAACACTTCGTCGTTGCGTTTGGCTACTTTCCCTACGACTCTTTACTACCTCCACCACCGAAGGAAGTCTCTGAACTCGTAGAGTACTGTGAAGCCAGAAAGATTGGTCTCATCTTGTGTTGCGATGCTTATGCCCAAAACACTGCTTGGAGCAGCAGCAAGTGTAACACAAGAGGGGCCGTCTTTTAGACTTCATTCTCTTGTCTGACCCTACCATCAACAATGTTGGCTCTCAACAAACGTTTGTTACGACAAGACGACAGGAGGTGATTGACCTAACCTTATCCAACAGATATGTGAAGGACGTCACTAACTGGCGAGTCTTGCCTGATGCTACGCTGTTGGACCATAAATATATCGAATTCCGACAAGGTTGTGGGATTTCTTTCTTGCAACCTAGACGGAATCCGAGAAGGACGGACTGGGTACGTACCTAAACTTAGAACGAAACAATTGGTAGAGAACGCTGTTCATAACCTGAATAGCGTCATCACGTTGTTTTGAACTCGCATGTCCTGTCAGCAAACCTCCCTGCCAGAAATTGGTCCCCTCGTGGAACGCCGAGCTCCAAAGTCTTCACAGGGAAGCCAGAAGTCTTCTGAATAGATCGCTCAAATCGAATTCGGAAGATGACTGGTACAAGTATCGGTCGAAGCAGAAAGAATATAAGAAACTTATTAGTAAATCGAAGAACGATTCTTATAGGAGCTTCTGCGAAGATATCAAGTCTCTGAATGCGACTAGCAAGTCGGTTAAAATCCTCAAACGGGGAAAACCAAGAAAGCTGGATGCACTCAGAAAATCTGATGGTAACTTTTTAACTGTTTGGGACTCATTTCCCGGGAAATCAGATTGACATCGGCTCGTTGCAGACTCCTTCAAGGGAAACTGCAACTGAAACGATGAAAACAACTCGGCGTAGCTGGTACATTGCGTCGCGGGTGGTAACGACGAAGTCATTGAATTTGCTGTGGCATCCTTCGATGCCTTCAAATCGCCGGGTATCGACGGGATATATCCTGTTATGCTGCAAAAAAGTATGAGGCAGCTGCTTGCTAATTTGAAAAGAATTTTCACTGCTACTCTAGCACTTGCTCACATACCCATTCCTGGGCGCACAGTGAAAGTGGTCTTCATTCTCAAAATAGGAAAAGAGGACTACAAACATCCTTCCTGCTGAAAAGCATGGAGAGACTGGTAGAGTTGCACGTGCGCAAAGTTGCTCTCGAATGCACTCTCTTTATGAGATGCAACATGCTTACCAGCGCGGAAAATCCTACGAGACTGCGCTTCAGAACCTAGTTGGGAGAATTGAATGCGCGCTCGAAAGGAAAGAGTACGCGCTGGGCATTTTCATCAACATTGAAGAAGCTTTTGATAATGTAACTTTGACAGCATGTGCAACGCTGCCAGACATCATGGCGTAGATGAAGCAATGGTCCTATGGATCAAGGCAATGCTCATGCACAGGACATTGACCGCTGATGCAGGCGTAAACAGGGGCTGCCCGCAAGGTGGCGTCCTGTCTTCGCTGTTATGGTGCATGGTGGTCGATTTTCTGCTTGATGCTCTCAATGCCTCTGGAATCTATGCCCAGGCCTATGCGGATGATGTCGCCATTCTTTCTGTCGGCTCATGTTTAGCGACTGTCCGTCTAAAAGCACAGACGGCGCTAAATGTGATCGATGATTGGTGTACTAGAAATGGGCTGTCACGCATACCTCTTAAGACCGATGTCGTTCTCTTTACGAGAAGGAGGAAAAATATTGACATGGCTCAGCTGGTACTAAAAGGTACTTCCATCCCGATATCCAAGGAGGCTAAGTATCTAGGAGTCATCTTAGATAGCAAGCTTCTTTGGTCAAAGCATGTTGAGTTAAAAACCACCAAAGCGTTGTCAGCTTTCTGGCAATGCAAAGGAGCTTTTGGCAAAACATGGGGCTTATCACCGGCAAAGGTCCTTTGGATCTACACGGCAATGTACGTATGTATGTATGTAGGTTGGCGTTACAGTCCATGAAGGACCAGAGCCGAGCTTCTCTCAATCACCCATATTGTGTGTGATTTCATTTTCCCATAGGTGAAACGGACCTACAGTTTATTGCCGGTTCCGAACGGCGAATTTTCGAGAGGCTTTTCATGACAATTTTACTACAGGGGGTTTTGTCAGAACCACGCTGAGGAGAAGTACCGTGAAATACACGTTCGATGACATGGTTTGTCTCAGCTGCACGGGGGCCTTCCCCAGCACGCCGGGCGCTGCTCTTGATGCTATGATGAGCCTTCCACCTCTTGATATACATATTTATCAGAGGGTGTGCTCTAAAAGCCTAGGTCTCGTCTGAAGAGAAACGGCTTTTGGTATAGCTCGCATAGGATTAACGGCGTGCTTGCGCAAGAATTGTCCTGCGACCCCTGTCTCATGGACATGCCTTCTGACGCACTGACGCCCGTTATCCTATTGCGTCGTAATATCATAGTCGAGTTAGTTTCCATGGCGTCAGGATTGGCTATGGCTGGATACTGAACCTGGAAGGGATGGTCTTCGCATTTTCACGGATGGCTCCAGGTCTGGGCGAGGGGCCGGTGCTGGGGTCTTCTTTGAGCGCGAAAACATCCGACTGCACTTCTCCTAAGGAAAACATGCGTTCGCCTTCCAATCAGAGATATACGCAATCCTAATGGCCATGCACTACGTTGTGAAGCACAGGTGGAAGGGGGAAAGCATATGCGTCTGAAGTGACAGCCAAGCTGCACTAAAAGTTGTGTGAAACCCCTTAACTAGCTCCAAATTAGTGCTTGAACTCAAGTCCTTCCTGAACAAAGTCGGCAGACTAAATTCATTAAGGCTTGTATGGGGTCCAGGCCACTCTGGGATCCCAGGAAATGAGATATCTGATGAACTCGCCAGAATGGGTTCAGAGGAGAGCTTCTCAGGACCTGAACCCGCTTTAGATCTACCTGCGTCCACGGTAAATTCCTACGTTAACGATTGCGTATTTAATACACACAACCGTAGATGGAGGGACTGTCCAGGTTGCAGGATGACTAAAATTTGCAGCATTCCTCCTGTCTTTAAGGAGAGTCGAGGCTTGTGGAAGTTATCTCGGGCCATTACACTTTTGCATCTATAAGTGCTCGGCATCAGTGAGATGCCTACCTGTGCTGCATGTGGCGAAGAGGAGGATGACACTGCAGTGCATTTCCTCTGTGATTGTCCCGCATTTGCTCGCGCACGGTGGCGCACCCTTGGAGCCGACGTGGTGTGTGCCGAATCCCTTAGCTCTACATCACTGAAGCTCCTTCAAATTTTTCTTCGAAAAACGGGGAAAGTACAGTAATGGAAGGTGTCTGTCTGGAGTACAATGGACCAGTGTTTGCGTCTGAGTGCTCCGTTGGATAGCAGAAGCCTTCAACAAAAAAAGTTGTATTGTTGAAATAATTAGAATAATCTGCCAACGTTGAAAAAAGGTGACCGGATGTCAAATAAATTGCATAAATTACAAATGCATGTACCCAAGCAAATGTAAATTCTGGACAAACGCAAAGTGCGTAGTCGTGGGAGAGTACGATAGGTTAGGTTAGGTTAGGTACAAGTCGTTGGCATAAGTCACACATAGGCCGAGGTCGGCCCATCGTGATACCAAAAGGATCATTACCCTAATCCGCTACCTGAGAACCAACCTGTGCTTCTGATGAAGCGATGGAGTAGAGCTATTTTTAGGTTTGCTAGCTCACTTAGATTTTCATAGAGCAGAGAAGGTGATGGATTGATTCCTCTTCCTCCTCGACCATGCAGCCGCGGCAAAAGTCAGCCCTAGTCTGGTGGCGTGTTTTCCAATGATGCAATGACCTGTAATGACACCCACTAGAGTGCTCAAAGTAGCCCTTTTGGTTGCTACTAGGTCCTTTGTTCGTCCTAGGCTTAGCTTAGGCCAGATTTGTTTAGTGATAAAGCCGATATTACTTTTCTTCCATTGGAGGTTGGTCGCCTCTATGGTTCGAAGCTTTATCATGTGCTTTACCGTACTTATTTGTGTTTCTAGGTACCCGAGGGTAGGTAGGCGGAGTGTGCTTGACCCTAACTTTGCGAGTTCGTCGGCCGCGCAGTTTCCTGGAATATCCCTATGCCCGGGACCCCACAATACTTTAATGTTGAACTGTTCAGCCATCTAGTCTAGAGATAGGCGACAGCTTAGGGATGTCTTTGAATTGTGGGTTACCGCGGCCAGGGATTTTATCGCAGCTTGGCTATCCGTGCAAATGATAATATCCTTAGCGGATATTACATTGATCCTGAGCCATGCAAGGGCCTCCGTTATCGCTGTTAATTCTGCCTGATACACACTGCAGTGATTTGGGAGTCTGAATGATAGGTTGAGGTTAAGTTCCTTGAGAAGACTCCATTACCTACACCCGACTCCATCTTGGAGCCATCGGTATAGAGGGAGATCGAGTCCTTTGGTATAACTTTTCCTTCAGCCCATTCATCCCTGGATGTTGACTTTCCTAGTGAAGGCCTTTCCTTCGAAGTTCCTAGTGAACACACTCTGCGGGATGATGTAGTCTGTGTCCATGGGTACTTTGAAGTTCTTAAGAATGTCAGTCCAAGCAGCAGCAACAACAACAACAACCGCAACAGGAACAGCAACAGCAGCACCAGCAGCAGATAGCTCAACAACAACAGCCGCAGCCGATAAGACAGCAGCAGCAACAACAAGTGCAGCAGCAGGAATAGCAGCAGCAACAACAACAACAAAAACCAAAAAGGAAGCGTAGGCGCCGCTCCAAGAGGAAGGAGAAGGCGCCGCCCATCTACGCCCACATCCTAGCTGTGGCGCAGACAGTTGATATATGTAAGTACGCTATTGGTGAAGACCATTATGAGTTAAATAGTTTCGGGCCGCGTTATATTATCCAGTGTAAATCACTGGACAAATTTAAGAAAATGCGGTCCCTATTAAAGGATTCCACTACGGAGTTCTATGCTTTCAATCCGAAGTCCGAGAGGCTGCAGACGATGCTCCTCAAAGGCGTAGAGTCCATCACTGACCCCGGGGAATTGCTCTTAGAGCTCAAAAAGTTCGAGAACGATGACCTCAAGTTCGTGGGGGTCATACCGTTCACCACAGCATGGGCCAAACGGCAGAGGCAGTCACTGCACTACTTCCTGGTCCAACTGACACCCGACAGCAACCTGGAGTGTCTAAGGAAAATCAGGACCATAGACAACCAGGTCATGCGTTGGGAAAAATTAGATAGGCGCGGAAACATAATCCAATGTATCCGCTGCCAGAGGTTCGGGCACGCCGCATCGAATTACGAAATGCAGCATCGATGCCTTAAGTGTGCACAGAGAAAGAAACTTTTATACGCACTCTGTGGGAACTCGGGGCACCCCGCAAGCTATCGGGGCTGTCCAAAGTACCTACAGATAAAACAAAGCAGAGAAGCTGATGGTCGAGAAGCTACCTCCTTCGAGGGGTATACAATCTCAAGCCGCTATACCCCATTTGACCTACGCCCAAATGGCAGCAGGTCAGGGAAAAGCGGCACAAATACCGAAGGCTGCTGCCAAAGCCACAGTGCCTGTTCCTAAGGCACCGTGGGCCGAGGCGGAACTGCTACCGATTCTGCTTGCCATTCAAGGGCAGATCGGCCAGCTCCAGCAGCAGATCACAAAGCAGACGGAACGAGTGGACAGGCTCTACCCGTTTCTGAGCTTAGCGCCTCTACAGTCCTAATGGATACGCCAGTAGAGAGTTTCCTGAAGATCCTGGCTGTGAATGTAAATTCACTGATTAGGATCGAGCGACGCACCGTTCTTTTTAACCTGTTGCAGGAAGAAAGCCCTGATGTGTTTCTGGCTAGCGAAACTAAGCTAAACCAGAGGCACACAATTCGGCACAATTCCTACAATATAATACGAAGAGACCGACCCAATGCCACTCAAGGCGGAGGTGTCGCGATCTTTATTAAAAATAATATTAAATATAAAATTACATATAGCGGTGAAGTGCGAAGGTTTCAGGTGCTAACGGAAGGAGAATGTACATAGTATCGGCCTATGCACCTATGCACCTGGAGCACCTCAGCCCAATACCTATCTTCATTGCAGAGCTCGAAGAACTCTTTCGATTTCTGCGCCTAGACTCGGCAGAAAACTTTTATGTTTTGGCCGGAGATTTAAATGCCAAACATGGTGATTGGGACAATAATGTACCCAACACCAGAGGGAGCCTACTAAGCCATTGATGGGCACTGCATAATATTGAGTATAAACTCAAGTTACTCGCAACGGATAGTCCGTCGTTTCCTAGAAGCGGCGCCTATCTGGATCTAATGTTGCTTGACCCACGACTGAGACTGGCAGACACTAACGAATGGTCTACTAACTGTTTACGTACCGTTGAGTATGACAGTGACCATTGCGGACTTAGTGCCGTAATTAAAATACCGGACGAATTCGCAGAAATGGCAGAGTATGTCCACACGTACCCCTACGATTATAGTAGGGCATGCTGGCCACGCTGTGCCAACTGCCTGACGAGAGCACTCACTTCGAGTGCCTCATCCCCACCGAATGATAGGAACCTATCAAATGACGAAATTGACAGGCACCTAAAACAAATGGACGAATTAATCAAACAAACGATGGATAGAACGATACCACGCCAACGGCATTACGATACCACGGACGTGTACCGAAACGCGACTATATAGAAGCACTTCACAGACAGAAGAGTAGACTCCTCTCAAGACTCAAACTCTTGTAGAGGCGGTTTACCGACAGACAAAACTCGGAGGTCAGGATCCTGAAGTCACTGATTAAAAATCTCCGACAGTTAATTAAATAAAACTATAAAATAGCCATAAGTCTGCACTGGAGCAACAAAATTCGCGCTGTAAAATCCAACAGTGTGAATATGTTCCCGCAGATAAATAAAATATTTCGGAGAAAAGATCAGAATGACATTCAGGATCTAAAGCTTCCGAGAACGTCAGACAACGAACATTTATTACGAACAGTCAACATCGATCCGGAGAGCGCCGTCCTAGACGACAACTTTTTTGTGATTGAGGATCCTCAGGAGAAAGTGGCGACAGTGGGGGCTGTCTTCCAGGAAGTGTATAAGGTGAATGAAAGCATTCGCCCGAACCACGACCTGGAGAATAGAGCCCTGCATCACCACTTCTACCTTCGAAATGATATCGAACATTGGCGAATCGAGAACCATGGTTTTACCAGGTTCAATGACGACTATACGGCAAACAATGCCATCGCCAATGAAGGTGCTGATACACTGTTCATTTCGACGGAGGATCTCCGTTTGATCTTCATGTCATTAAAAAATAAAAAATCCGCGGGTACGTTGTGCTCAGGCACCTTCCACCCGTAGCTATAGAGAGGTACACCATCCTGTTCAACAATGCACTGAATAATGCATATTATCCGCTGCATTGGAAAACGACGGTGGTCCAACCAATCCCTAAGAGGGGCAAAGACTCCTCTAATCCGGCGAATCTCCGGTCGATAAGTCTCCCTCCGATTATATCAGTAAGGTCTTGGAGAAGGTAATCCATAGAGCCCTGTCCAAATGGACTGAGGAAAAAAATAACCAATTCGGTTTCAGGGCGGGGCATGATACCCGCGTCGAAACTTGTCTCGGATATCCAATGGAATAAATGCAAGAACCAATGCACGAGTGCCTGCCTGGTTGACTTGGAGAAGGCCTTCGACACCGTATGGTTAGAAGTTTATATCAGTGATTTGATAGTTTCTCTTCACCATTCAAAAGCGTATGCAGACGACTTGATTGCGTACAGATCAGGTCCAACGATCGAGGTCATTGGCATATTAATGCAACGTGACTTTGATAAAATTCAGCAGTTCTGTGATGACTGACTATTTTACTCAGAACGCCGAGTAAAAGTGTAGTCAGATACCTCGGGATCTGGCTAGATCAGTATCTATACTTTGGTAAAGGTGTAGATGGTGCTCTGGGAAGAGCCCGGGGCGCATTCGCCCTGACAAGATGGCTGTTTCACTGCAGCCAACTTGATTCTAGGGTGAAGGTAATCTGCTACATGGCCTTAATCAGGCATATGATTGCCTATGGATGTCCCGTCTGCTTTAATGTGAACGGCAGCTTAATGGTAAGGATTCGGGTGTTTGAGAGACAATGTCTGAGGACTTGTCTTGGATTACACAGAACACCAGAGTCTGAGTACAGAAAGTTATATCCCAACGAGGTACTATACAATAGGACAAGGATTTTACGGACAGACAACTTTCTGATTAAACTGATTCCTGGTCACGTTGCGAGGGAAATGATCTCGACCAACAACTTGATCTCTGGGGCCTACTACCCCAATTCTATGTATTTAGAAAAAGTGCGTTTGAACGGCTTTGAGCCTCCGGAAGCATTTCTTCACTTGGATAATTGTGGGCTGATCCAGGATAGATTGGCGGTACCGCTAATCTACCATGTGGCCCGTAATTCCGTAATTCTGTGGAGCGGTGACGCCTTTACGAACCTGATGTCGTGCTCTGTGAGCCCGAGCGCCTCAGGTTCAGTAGAACGGTCTCTCACCGGGATAGAGAAGACGTTGTCCAACAGCACCAACGATTTTGGTGGCTAGAACGGACTCCGTAGTGGAATTTATTGATAGCCTCTCCAAGGCGAAGTTCGCCGACGCCAATGGCGGACTTACATAGGGTAGGGTAGGCTAGGGTAGGTTAGGGTAGGGCATAAGGTTGGGCACTTTTATAAAAACAAAAAATTAAAAAATGTGTGTATATATATAAAATCACGAAAACAACAAAAAAAAAAAAAAAAAAATAAAAAATTAAAAATTAAAAAAAAAAATGCATATAAAAGTTATACATATATATAAAGTATATAACTCTGTATATGCATTTTAGTTAAGATAGGTTAAGGTAGAATTAGTTAGTTTTAGCTAGTTTTAAGTTTTATACAATTAACCATATAAACCGATAATGTATGTATGTCCATGAAGGACCTGAGCCGAGCTTCTCTCAATCACCCATGTTGTGTGTGATTTAATTTTCCCATAGGTGAAGGCGAGGGCATGGGCTCGGACATACAGGGTAAAGTTGTTGATCGCTCTCAATCTGGCGAGATGCCAGCAACGATCCCTGTTTAAATGCCCGGGTCAAGTTGACATTCGGCCTCCTCGCGACGCCCTCTGGATAGCCTCTTCAACAATCGTTGGGAGGTGAACAAACGTATGCAGCGACAAAACCTCGACCAGAATGGCGGTTGTGCGGCGGGCTAACAATCCGCCCACGTAAAAAAAGATAAGTTATGAATGAGCAAGATGCTTCGGATACACGGACGGATACTCGACGACGACAACGCACGAAAAAGGAACACGATTTGCGAGTATTCTCCTGGAATGTCAGAACCCTGTACACTCCCGGAGCTGCTCATAAACTAGAAGGAATCCTCACGCAGTACAAGGCGGATATTACTGCGGTCCAGGAAATACGCTGGATAGGAAACGGCATGATTAGGAAGAAAAATTGCGACATTTATTACAGCTGTCACAAAAGGTTGCACTTACTGGGATGCGGATTTGTCTTGGGAAAGCGGTTAAGGTCGAAGGTTATCGACTTTAAACCCATAAGTGATCGCCTGGCTGTGATCCGCATCAGAGGCAGATTTTATAACATCAGCCTTATATGTGCACCCGCCCCTACCGACGAGGCTGAAGACCCTATCAAGGAGGACTTCTATGACCTCCTGGACAACGCCTACGGAGCATGTCCGGAGTACGATCCAAAAATCGTGCTCGGGGACTTCAACGCCAAAATCGGTAAGGAGAATACCCTTGGCGGAGTGATCGGAAAGCACAGCCTCCCCGATACAACAACAGATAACGGCTTCCGACTCGCTGACTTTGCGACAGCTCGTAGTGCGGTGATAATTAGCACAAGATTCCCTCGCAAGCGAATGCACTGTCCAATGTCAGAAAGCTGCACCAGCCCATCACGAGGAGGTTCGACATTGGGTGCCTGAGCACACCGGAGGTTGCCAGAGTCCACAGGGAGCAGCTGAGCGAAAGACTCTACGGTATGCCTACGTCGAACACAAATGCTAATAATATGTGGCTGCATTGCCGCTCAGCCATTCAGGAAGTAGCCGAAACCACCTTGCCTTTTTCTGCAGCAACCGACGAGGCGTACCAAAAGGCGCTGCAGAGGAAGACCAGGGCAACGCAAGAAGAGTACCGAGCCAGAAGAAGGGAGGAGAAAAACTACTGCGACAAAAGAAAAGAATCTTCGCAGCCTCCCAGCTCAAGGATATCGAGGAGTCTAAGGACAAACATAAAACACGAGCCTTTTACAAGAAAGCCAAAGGCCTTGCAGGAGGCTTCAAAAAGGGCACCCAGGCTCTTCGAAACTGCGAGGGTAATCTTGTCACCGACCCGCAGGGAATAGTGTATGTATTTAAGCAGCATTTCCAGCAGCTGCTTAACGAGCATGACCAAGAAAGAGTGGTAGGGACCGAGGAAATCCCAGCTCCAGCCGCTGAAGTAGTCCTCCCACTCAGCATCGAAGAAGTCGGCACAGCTATTCAGAAGCTGAAGAACAACAAGGCCGCAGGCTCAGATGGCTTGCCATCAGAGCTCTTCAAGGCTGGCGGCGATGTTCTGGTAGGGAGCATACATCCGATCATCTGCAGAATTTGGGAAGATGAAAGCATGCCCGACGACTGGAATACCAGCTCTATATGCCCCATCCACAAAAAAGGCGATCCTACCTCTTGCAAGAACTATAGAGGTATATCCGTGCTCAATGTCGCATACAAGATCCTGTCCAGCGTATTGTGTGAACGCCTAAAACCATTTTGCACCGCACTAATCAGCAGCTACCAGTGCGGCTTCCGGCCCGGCAAATCAACTATATACCAAATTTTCCCACTTCGACAGATCCTGGAAAAGACCAACGAGTTTCAAATCGATACACACCATCTTTTCATCGATTTCAAAGCCGCATACGACAGCATTCATTGTGAAGGACTGTTTGGTGCAATGGCCGAATTCGGGATCCCGGGAAAACTGATCCAGTTGTGTCGAGGGACGCTAAAAAATACGCGATGCAATTCGGTTTTAGGACCTCGGAACCACTCGAAACATGCACCGGATTTCGGCAAGGAGCTGGAGCAGATAGTGCGACAGGCAGGCGTCAACAGGGAAGGCACTATCTTTTACAAGTCCATCCAGCTGCTTGGATACGCGAATGATATCGTCATCATCGCGTGTTCTGGCCGTGGCATTGTGGAAGCATTCACGGCGATTGAAGAACAGGCGAAACGAGTTGGTCTTAAGATCAATGAGGACAAAACGAAATACATGCTGTCAAGCAAAAACCAAACCGTCGCTCACCACCTGGGACAAAATATAACAATTGACAGCTACAATTTCGAGGTAGTTAAGGAGTTTGTCTACCTCGGGGCAAACGTAAATTCCACAAATGACACCACAGTGGAGATCCGGCATAGAATCGCCCTTGGCAACCGCTGCTACTTCGGCTTGTCCAAACAACTGGGGTCAAAACTCCTCACTCGAAAGACCAAAGTCATGTTTAACAAAACGGCCATTCTGCCAGTCTTGCTGTACGGTGCCGAAAGCTGGACGATAAGCAGGACAGCGGAGCTGATTTTGGGTTCTTTCGAAAGAAAAGTTCTGCGCCGGATATTTGGTCCTGTCTGTGAGGAAGGTGAATGGAGAAGAAGGCACAACCGCGAACTCTACGAGCTGTACCAAGATGTGGATGTAGTCTGGAAGGCAAGAATCCGTCGACTACACTGGCTCGGCCACATCGAGCGCATGGACATCAACGCTCCAGCTAAGAGGGTCTTCGACTCCGAGCCTCCTGGTTCGAGAAGAAGAAGAGGAAGACCGAACCTCCGGCATAAAGACCAAGTAATCGCGGAAGTAAGACATCTTGGTCTTGACAACTGGAAGCAGCGTGCCCGGGACCGTCAAGGATGGAAGGCAGCTATAGCTCAGGCTCAGATCCTCCATGGATCGCTGGCCTGATAAGTAAGATAGGTAAAAGGAACCTACAGTTTATTACCAGTTCCGAACGGCGAGTATTGTCTAGCATGTAAGATAGTCATAAGATTTTTCTGAAAATAAAATGAATTTAAAAGTAAAAAAAAAAAAATGTAAAGTAAAGTGCTTAAGAATGGTAGTATGTCCTTTTTGTAGTGTGGGCCATTTTCCTATGCCCCTAATTCGTAGGGCCGCGCAGGCAGCAACTTGCTTGCTGAAGAGGTCCAACTGTGGAAAATGTAATAAAATATTTAGGGCCTCCGTGGGGGTTGATCTGATCGCTCCGCTTAAATATGTATAAACAGGCCGATCGTGGTACCTTCCCCAGAAGGTTTCGGTAGACTGCCTTGCCATATAGGAGGATGGCCCTTATGACTGCTATGTAGAGCCAGTGCATAATGCTTGTTTGGAAACCCCACCATCTGCCCACCACTTTTTTACAGCTGTAGAGGGCAGTGAGTGGGTGAGAGCACCGTGGCGCCGTGGGTAGTGTGTTGGCCTCTGACGCCGATGACACGGGATCGAATCCCGACACAGCCATGTCATCGAACGTGTTTTTCACGGTGTTTCTCCTCAGCGGGGTCCTGACAAAACCCCCTGTAGTAAAATTGTCATGAAAAGCTTCTCGAAATTCGCCGTTCGGAACCGGCAATAAACTGTAGGTCCCTTTCACCTATGGGAAAATTAAATCACACACAACATGGGTGATTGAGAGAAGCTCGGCTCAGGTTCTTCATGGACTGTAACGCCAACATACATACATACAGAGGGCAGTGGTTGCTTTCTTGACACGATCAAGAATGTTAGGTTTCCAATTCAGCCTCCTGTCAAGGACTAGGCCTAGGTACCTAGCCTGATCTTTTATTATTAGTTGAGTTCCATCCAACCTAGCTGGATTGAAGGGCGGAATTTTACATTTATTGGTAAACAGTACTAGGTCGGTCTTCTTAGGATTAACGCCGAGTTCACAGTACTGCGTCCAGGTTTCTACTGTACGTAATGCACTCTGTATTAGGTCGCTTAGAGTGCTGGAAAGTTTTCCTGTGGCGGCAATAGCAATGTCATCTGCATAGGCGGTCACAGATTACCTTTACTGTTCCAGCAACAGTAGTAGTTCATTGACCACCACGTTCCAGAGGAGAGGGAAGAGTACCCCACCTTGTGGTGTACCTCTGCTGACCATTCTAGTTGAGACGGCACCAGCGAAGTTGGTTTTGACTACTCTTTGCGTTAGCAGTTGTCGTACGAGTTCTATCACTGATCCCGTAACACCCAGATCAGACAGCTCTTTGGTGACGGCCCGTGGATCAACATTGTTAAAGGCGCCCTTAATATCGAGAAAGGTGACTAGAGTGTGTTCCTTACGTTCCAGTGCTGTTTCCACCGATTTGCCTTTGTTGTAGGCGTGTTGGTTATTCGACAGCCTTCCTGAGATACAGCTGTGGAAGAAGTGAGACTGATAGGCCTCAAGTCCTTTGCATACGTGTGGGAGCTTTTGCCAGCCTTGGGTATGAAAATGACTTTGGTTACCTTCCACTTGCTGGGGATATAGGACAGGGACAGGCAACTCTTGTATATTACCACAAGCCAGGGGAGGATGGGAACACGCTCAAAGGAGGATGTCGTCGGCTGGATGACTTGAGGAGGTGTCATAGCCGAGTCACTACTGCCCGGAAAGTGTGCTTTCGGAAGAAGTTCCAGAGCTTCCGTTCTGGAGGTCGTCCAGGAACCATCATTTCGCATTAGGGGGCATGGGTTGTACGGGGCCGAAGCCAGAAGATTCGGAGACCGCCTTGATATCCTCGCAGTAGTTCCTCCAAGATTTCCTTTTGACCTTTCTGGTCGCTGCTTTGAAGGATTTAAGTGCCTCCTTGTAGAGGTCCCAATCCTCTTGCAAGCGGGTATATTTTGCTTTGTTAAAGAGCTTTCTGCTCGCTTTCCTAAGGGAGACTATCTCTTCATTCCACCAAGGGAGTTTGGGTTTTCCTCTGGGGGTGCTAACCGCACAAGATTTAGACAGTGCTCTGTTGAGCGTTCCTGTCAGCCAATTACTAAGCTGTCTAATTCCGCAGGGTTGTGCGGATAGGTCGGGTGTCTTGTCCCTAGGTAAGGTTCAACATGGGTTCTATACTTTTGCCAATCAGATGTCCTGTAGTTCCTGAATGGGGTAGGGGCACTGTCGTGGCAAACTACGCTGAATTGAATATAGCGATGGTCAGAGAGGGAGTGCTCTTTTAGGACTTTCCATTCCCTGTCTATCTCGCCTCGTTTAGCAGATAGAGGGATTCTTAAAAAAAAAATTACTTAAGATGAAAAAAAATGTTAAAAACAGCGGCAACACAATGAAGTACTACATATACTGGTTTTGAAGGCCAGAGATCTGTTCTTTAATGCTAAGTTTAAATTGGGTTAGTTATGTCAATAGTTTTTGAAAAATTCGTATGCAAACTCAAAATTTTGATAAAAAAAAATTAACATTTTTTCTTTTTCAAAATTGTGAAACGAACTGCTAAACTGGCCTTTGTGACTAATGCTTATGAACCGAACATAAAAAACCGAATGGTTATGTCTTCTAGTTTTTGAGAAAACTGATAATTACTATTTTTGTTTTGTTTTTTGGCATTTACGTGGTGTACAAGCAAACTCTGAGGAAAGAACAAAGGCTC
This sequence comes from Eumerus sabulonum, assembly GCA_951905685.1. Taxonomy (NCBI): domain Eukaryota; kingdom Metazoa; phylum Arthropoda; class Insecta; order Diptera; family Syrphidae; genus Eumerus; species Eumerus sabulonum. The sequence continues at coordinate 144,931,391 of OX645060.1, read as the reverse complement.
TGGAAACTCTTCTGTAACAATATGGAGAACATTTCAGACGCATACAGACTGAGGAAAATACTCTCGAAAGTTCCACAATTCCCGAGCTGCCTTACAGCAAACGGAGTTTGGACAACGTCTGAAGAAGAAACTCTAAATCTTATCCTTAACACGCACTTCCTAGGCTGATATGAATCGCAAGACTCAGTGCATTCGCGAGGAACCCACCTCTCCTCCGCGACAGTGGGAAAGTACGATCATATCATCTCCAGAGCGGAAATTATATGGGCGTTAAAAAGCTTCAAGCCATACAAATCGCCAGGTCCGGATGGAATTTACCCTATCGAACTCACACAAACTATGGAATGGACTATACCATGGCTAGAGATTATCTTTAAAGGATGCCTAGCTTGGAGTCACATTTCAGAAAAGTGGAAGTGCGCAAAGGTGCTTTTCTTTCGAACCGACCAAGGGCCTCCTTATCCGCTTTTGATAGTGTCCATGCTTCTGCGCCGTACAACAGGACCGGGATGATAAGGGTCTATAGAGTCAACTTTGTCGTTCGGGAGAGGGCTCTATTACTCAATTGCCTCCTGAGCCCAAAGCAACAGCGATTGGAAAGAGTGATTCTGCGTTTGATTTCTGAACTGATGTCGTTGTTCCAGGTCACTGCGGAAGCAAGGTAGACGAAGTCCCTAACTACCTCGAACTTATATCTGCCAAAACAAACGTTCTGGCCAAGACGTCGGTGGTGAGCGTCCTTTTTTGATGACAGCATATATTTAGTTTTGCCCTCGTTTACTGCCAAACCAATTTTCGCCGCCTCCATCTCAATACTCGCAAACGCCTCATTGACATCTCGCTGTGATCTAACTATTATGTCAATATCGTCGGCGTATGCAAGGAGTTGCGAGGATTTGAAATGGATTGTGCCTCTTGTATTGGCCAGTGATTTTTGCACAATCATCTCCAATACGATGTTGAAGAAATCACACGACAGCGCATCGCCCTGAGTAAATCCTTTTTTGACATCAAAACTATCGGCAAGGTGCTCACCATTCGGATGGAGCAGCGAGCATTCTCCAAAGTCATACTGCATAGTCTGACGAGTTTAGCAGGTATGTCAAAGGCGGGCATAGCGTTGTATAGCTCGTCTCTAATTACGCTGTCGTATGCGGCTTTGAAGTCGACAAATAGGTGGTGAGTGTCGACTTGAAATTCATTGTTTTTTTCCAGGATCTGGCGTAGTGTGAAGATTTGGTCGATGGTAGACTTCCCTGGCCTGAATCCGCACTGAGAAGAACCTATCAGCTTATTAACAAGCTTTAGGCGTTCACACAAAACGGTATAGAAGATTCTGTAGATGATGTTAAGGAGACTTATTCCTCTGTGTTTGGCGCAGTAAGAGGGGTCTCCTTTCTTGTGGATCGGGCATATGATGCTGAGACTCCATTCCTCTTCTGGTTGTTTCGGAGTTTGTGGTTTTTCTTACGGTTACGGCTTACTAGGCCGTAGCCCAACCGACTAATCCTGTTTTTTTTTGGCGCAGGAGGCTCGCTATTCGCCCTTTCCCGTCTGGAATTTTCCTAGGAAATCTCCAGATAGCACCGCGAGGAGATGGGGATAGGAGTTACTAACAGTGCCGCAAGATGTTCGACTGCGGTGGCTCTTCTCGCTTTTTAGCAAGCCAGCATCCGTCGGATAGATGCTACCCCTACAAGGCCTTTGTTGTTTCTTTGCCACCCAGACTTTTACACTGACGGGTCTAAAACCAAGGAAGGGGTGGGTAGTGGAGTCTTCTGCAAACAATTTAAGCTGAATCAATAGGTGGCCGGCAGCACGACAGCTCACCAGGCCAATATAGGTGGCCGACAGCACGACAGCTTACCAGGCCACTATAGGTGGCCGGCATCTCGACAGCTCACCAGGCCACTATAGGTGGCTGGCAGCACGAAAGCTCACCAGGCCACTATAGGTGGCCGGCAGCTCGACAGCTCACCAGGACACTATAGTTGGTCGACAGCTCGTCAGCTCACCAGGCCACTAAAGGTGGCCGGCAGGTCGACAGCTCACCAGGCGACTATAGGTGGCCGGCAGATCGACAGCTCATCAGGCCACTATAGGTGACCGGCAGCTCGACAGCTCACCAGGCCACTATAGGTGGCTGGCAGCTCGACAGCTCACCAGGCAACTATAGTTGGCCGGCAGCTCGACAGCTCACCAGGCCACTATAGGTGGCCGGCAGCTCGACAGCTCACCAGGCCACTATAGGTGACCGGCAGCTCGACAGCTCACCAGGCCACTATAGGTGGCCGGCAGCTTGACAGCTCACCAGGCCACTATAAGTGGCGGCCAGCACGACAGCTGACCAGGTCACTATAGGTGGCCGGCAGGTCGACAGCTCACCAGGCCACTATAGGTGGCCGGCAGCTCGACAGCTCACCATTCCACTGTAGGTGGCCGGCAGGTCGACAGCTCACCAGGCCACTATAGGTGGCCGGCAGGTCGACAGCTCACCAGGCCACTATAGGTGGCCGGCAAGTCGACAGCTCACCAGGCCACTATAGGTGGCCGGCAGCTCGACAGCTCACCAGGACACTATAGGTGGTCGACAGCTTGTCAGCTCACCAGGCCACTATAGGTGGCCGGCAAGTCGAGAGCTCACCAGGCCACTATAGGTGGCCGGCAGCTCGACAGCTCACCAGGACACTATAGGTGGTCGACAGCTTGTCAGCTCACCAGGCCACTAAAGGTGGCCGGCAGGTCGACAGCTCACCAGGCCACTATAGGTGGTCGGCAGATCGACAGCTCACCAGGCCACTATAGGTGGCCGGCAGCTCGACAGCTCACCAGGCCACTATAGGTGGCCGGCAGCTCGACAGCTCACCAGGCCACTATAGGTGGCTGGCAGCTCGACAGCTCACCAGGCAACTATAGGTGGCCCGCAGGTCGACAGCTCACCAGGCCACTATAGGTGGCCGGCAGCTCGACAGCTCACCAGGCCACTATAGGTGGCCGGCAGCTCGACAGCTCACCAGGCCACTATAGGTGGCCGGCAGCTCGACAGCTCACCAGGCCACTGTAGGTGGCCGGCAGCTCGACGGCTCACAAGGCCACTGTTGGTGGCCGGTAGCTCGAGAATTCACCAGGCCACTATAGGTGGCCGGCAGCTCGAGAACTCACCAGGCCACTATAGGTGGCCGGCAGGTCGACAGCTCACCAGGCCACTATAGGTGGCCGGCAGCTCGACAGCTCACCATTCCACTGTAGGTAGCCGGCAGGTCGACAGCTCACCAGGCCACTATAGGTGGCCGGCAGGTCGACAGCTCACCAGGCCACTATAGGTGGCCGGCAGGTCGACAGCTCACCAGGCCACTATAGGTGGCCGGCAGCTCGACAGCTCACCATTCCACTGTAGGTGGCCGGCAGGTCGACAGCTCACCAGGCCACTATAGGTGGCCGGTAGCATGACAGCTCACCAGGCCACTATAGGTGGCCGGCAGGTCGACAGCTCACCAGGCCACTATAGGTGGCCGGCAGGTCGACAGCTCACCGGGACACTACAGGTGGCCGGCAGCTCAACAGCTCACCAGGCCACTATAGGTGGCTGGCAGCTCGACAGCTCACCAGGCCACTATAGGTGGCCGGCAGGTCGACAGCTCACCGGGCCACTATAGGTGGCCGGCAGGTCGACAGCTCACCAGGCCACTATAGATGGCCGGCAGGTCGACAGCTCACCAGGCCGCTATAGGTGGCCGGCAGCTCGACAGCTCACCAGGCCACTATAGGTGGCTGGCAGCTCGACAGCTCACCAGGCCACTATAAGTGGCCGGCAGCTCGACAGCTCACCAGGCCACTATAGGTGGCCGGCAGGTCGACAGCTCACCAGGCCACTACAGGTGGCTGGCAGCTCGACAGCTCACCAGGCGACTATAGGCGGCCGGCAGATCGACAGCTCACCAGGCCACAGTAGGTGGCCGGCAGGTCGACAGCTCACCAGGCCACTATAGGTGGCCGGCAGGTCGACAGCTCACCAGGCCACTATAGGTGGCCGGCAGCTCGACAGCTCACCAGGCCACTATAGGTGGCTGGCAGCTCGACAGCTCACCAGGCCACTATATGTGGCCGGCAGCTCGACAGCTCACCAGGCCACTATAGGTGGCCGGCAGGTCGACAGCACACCAGGCCACTATAGGTGGTCGGCAGGTCGACAGCTCAACAGGCCATTATAGGTGGCCGGCAGCTCGACAGCTCACCAGGCCACTATAGGTGGCTGGCAGCCCGACAGCTCACCAGGCCACTATAGGTGGCCGGCAGCTCGACAGCTCACCAGGCCACTATAGGTGGCCGGCAGGTCGACAGCTCCCCAGGCCACTATAGGTGGCTGGCAGCTCGACAGCTCACCAGGCCACTATAGGTGGCCGGCAGCTCGACAGCTCACCAGGCCACTGTAGGTGGCCGGCTGCACGACAGCTCAGCAGGCCACTATACCAGGTCACTATAGGTGGCCGGTAGCACGGAAGCTCGCCAGGTCACAATAGGTGACCGGCAGCACGACAGCTCACCAGGCCAATATAGGTGGCCGACAGCACAACAACTCACCAGGGCACTATAGGTGACGGCCAGCTCGACAGCTCACCAGGCCACTATAGGTGGCCGGCAGGTCGACAGCTCACCAGGCCACTATAGGTGGCTGGCAGCTCGACAGCTCACCAGGCCACTATAGGTGGCCGGCAGCTCGACAGCTCAAAAGGCCACTGTAGGTGGCCGGCTGCACGGCAGCTCACCGGGCCACTATACCAAGTCACTATAGGTGGCCGGTAGCACGAAAGCTCGCCAGGTCACAATAGGTGGCCGGCAGCACGACAGCTCACCAGGCCAATATAGGTGGCCGACAGCACGACAACTCACCAGGGCACTATAGGTGGCCGGCAGCTCGACAGCTCACCAGGCCACTGTAGGTGGCCGGCTGCACGACAGCTCACCAGGCCACTGTAGGTGGCCGGCAGCTCGACAGCTCACAAGGCCACTTTAGGTGGCCGGCAGCTCGAGAATTCACCAGGCCACTATAGGTGGCCGGCAGCTCGAGAACTCACAAGGCCACTATAGGTGGCCGGCTGGTCGACAGCACACCAGGCCACTATAGGTGGCCGGCAGGTCGACAGCTCACCAGGCCACTATAGGTGGCCAGCAGGTCGACAGCTCACCAGGCCACTGTAGGTGGCCGGCAGCTCAACAGCTCACCAGGCCACTATAGGTGGCCGGCAGCTCAACAGCTCACCAGGCCACTATAGGTGGCCGGCAGCTCGACAGCTCACCAGGCCACTATAGGTGGCTGGCAGCTCGACAGCTCACCAGGCCACTATAGGTGGCCGGCAGGTCGACAGCTCACCAGGCCACTGTAGGTGGCTGGCAGCTCGACAGCTCACCAGGCCACTATAGGTGGCCGGCAGCTCGACAGCTCACCAGGCCACTATAGGTGGCCGGCAGGTCGACAGCTCACCAGGCCACTATAGGTGGCCGGCAGGTCCACAGCTCACCAGGCCACTATAGGTGGCCGGCAGCTCGACAGCTCACCAGGCCACTATAGGTGGCTGGCAGCTCGACAGCTCACCAGGCCACTATAGGTGGCCGGCAACTCGACAGCTCACCAGGCCACTATAGGTGGCCGGCAGCCCGACAGCTCACCAGGCCACTATAGGTGGCCGGCAAGTCGACAGCTCACCAGGCCACTATAGGTGGCCGGCAGCTCGACAGCTCACCAGGACACTATAGGTGGTCGACAGCTTGTCAGCTCACCAGGCCACTATAGGTGGCCGGCAAGTCGAGAGCTCACCAGGCCACTATAGGTGGCCGGCAGCTCGACAGCTCACCAGGACACTATAGGTGGTCGACAGCTTTTCAGCTCACCAGGCCACTAAAGGTGGCCGGCAGGTCGACAGCTCACCAGGCCACTATAGGTGGTCGGCAGATCGACAGCTCACCAGGCCACTATAGGTGGCCGGCAGCTCGACAGCTCACCAGGCCACTATAGGTGGCCGGCAGCTCGACAGCTCACCAGGCCACTATAGGTGGCTGGCAGCTCGACAGCTCACCAGGCAACTATAGGTGGCCGGCAGGTCGACAGCTCACCAGGCCACTATAGGTGGCCGGCAGCTCGACAGCTCACCAGGCCACTATAGGTGGCCGGCAGCTCGACAGCTCACCAGGCCACTATAGGTGGCCGGCAGCTCGACAGCTCACCAGGCCACTGTAGGTGGCCGGCAGCTCGACAGCTCACAAGGCCACTGTTGGTGGCCGGTAGCTCGAGAATTCACCAGGCCACTATAGGTGGCCGGCAGCTCGAGAACTCACCAGGCCACTATAGGTGGCCGGCAGGTCGACAGCTCACCAGGCCACTATAGGTGGCCGGCAGCTCGACAGCTCACCATTCCACTGTAGGTAGCCGGCAGGTCGACAGCTCACCAGGCCACTATAGGTGGCCGGCAGGTCGACAGCTCACCAGGCCACTATAGGTGGCCGGCAGGTCGACAGCTCACCAGGCCACTATAGGTGGCCGGCAGGTCGACAGCTCACCAGGCCACTATAGGTGGCCGGCAGCTCGACAGCTCACCATTCCACTGTAGGTGGCCGGCAGGTCGACAGCTCACCAGGCCACTATAGGTGGCCGGTAGCATGACAGCTCACCAGGCCACTATAGGTGGCCGGCAGGTCGACAGCTCACCAGGCCACTATAGGTGGCCGGCAGGTCGACAGCTCACCGGGCCACTATAGGTGGCCGGCAGCTCGACAGCTCACCAGGCCACTATAGGTGGCCGGCAGGTCGACAGCTCACCAGGCCACTATAGGTGGCCGGCAGGTCCACAGCTCACCAGGCCACTATAGGTGGCCGGCAGCTCGACAGCTCACCAGGCCACTATAGGTGGCTGGCAGCTCGACAGCTCACCAGGCCACTATAGGTGGCCGGCAACTCGACAGCTCACCAGGCCACTATAGGTGGCCGGCAGCCCGACAGCTCACCAGGCCACTATAGGTGGCCGGCAAGTCGACAGCTCACCAGGCCACTATAGGTGGCCGGCAGCTCGACAGCTCACCAGGACACTATAGGTGGTCGACAGCTTGTCAGCTCACCAGGCCACTATAGGTGGCCGGCAAGTCGAGAGCTCACCAGGCCACTATAGGTGGCCGGCAGCTCGACAGCTCACCAGGACACTATAGGTGGTCGACAGCTTTTCAGCTCACCAGGCCACTAAAGGTGGCCGGCAGGTCGACAGCTCACCAGGCCACTATAGGTGGTCGGCAGATCGACAGCTCACCAGGCCACTATAGGTGGCCGGCAGCTCGACAGCTCACCAGGCCACTATAGGTGGCCGGCAGCTCGACAGCTCACCAGGCCACTATAGGTGGCTGGCAGCTCGACAGCTCACCAGGCAACTATAGGTGGCCGGCAGGTCGACAGCTCACCAGGCCACTATAGGTGGCCGGCAGCTCGACAGCTCACCAGGCCACTATAGGTGGCCGGCAGCTCGACAGCTCACCAGGCCACTATAGGTGGCCGGCAGCTCGACAGCTCACCAGGCCACTGTAGGTGGCCGGCAGCTCGACAGCTCACAAGGCCACTGTTGGTGGCCGGTAGCTCGAGAATTCACCAGGCCACTATAGGTGGCCGGCAGCTCGAGAACTCACCAGGCCACTATAGGTGGCCGGCAGGTCGACAGCTCACCAGGCCACTATAGGTGGCCGGCAGCTCGACAGCTCACCATTCCACTGTAGGTAGCCGGCAGGTCGACAGCTCACCAGGCCACTATAGGTGGCCGGCAGGTCGACAGCTCACCAGGCCACTATAGGTGGCCGGCAGGTCGACAGCTCACCAGGCCACTATAGGTGGCCGGCAGGTCGACAGCTCACCAGGCCACTATAGGTGGCCGGCAGCTCGACAGCTCACCATTCCACTGTAGGTGGCCGGCAGGTCGACAGCTCACCAGGCCACTATAGGTGGCCGGTAGCATGACAGCTCACCAGGCCACTATAGGTGGCCGGCAGGTCGACAGCTCACCAGGCCACTATAGGTGGCCGGCAGGTCGACAGCTCACCGGGCCACTATAGGTGGCCGGCAGCTCAACAGCTCACCAGGCCACTATAGGTGGCTGGCAGCTCGACAGCTCACCAGGCCACTATAGGTGGCCGGCAGGTCGACAGCTCACCGGGCCACTATAGGTGGCCGGCAGGTCGACAGCTCACCAGGCCACTATAGATGGCCGGCAGGTCGACAGCTCACCAGGCCACTATAGGTGGCCGGCAGCTCGACAGCTCACCAGGCCACTATAGGTGGCTGGCAGCTCGACAGCTCACCAGGCCACTATAAGTGGCCGGCAGCTCGACAGCTCACCAGGCCACTATAGGTGGCCGGCAGGTCGACAGCTCACCAGGCCACTACAGGTGGCTGGCAGCTCGACAGCTCACCAGGCGACTATAGGCGGCCGGCAGATCGACAGCTCACCAGGCCACTATAGGTGGCCGGCAGGTCGACAGCTCACCAGGCCACTATAGGTGGCCGGCAGGTCGACAGCTCACCAGGCCACTATAGGTGGCCGGCAGCTCGACAGCTCACCAGGCCACTATAGGTGGCTGGCAGCTCGACAGCTCACCAGGCCACTATATGTGGCCGGCAGCTCGACAGCTCACCAGGCCACTATAGGTGGCCGGCAGGTCGACAGCACACCAGGCCACTATAGGTGGCTGGCAGCCCGACAGCTCACCAGGCCACTATAGGTGGCCGGCAGCTCGACAGCTCACCAGGCCACTATAGGTGGCTGGCAGCTCGACAGCTCACCAGGCCACTATATGTGGCCGGCAGCTCGACAGCTCAACAGGCCATTATAGGTGGCCGGCAGCTCGACAGCTCACCAGGCCACTATAGGTGGCTGGCAGCCCGACAGCTCACCAGGCCACTATAGGTGGCCGGCAGCTCGACAGCTCACCAGGCCACTATAGGTGGCCGGCAGGTCGACAGCTCCCCAGGCCACTATAGGTGGCTGGCAGCTCGACAGCTCACCAGGCCACTATAGGTGGCCGGCAGCTCGACAGCCCACCAGGCCACTGTAGGTGGCCGGCTGCACGACAGCTCAGCAGGCCACTATACCAGGTCACTATAGGTGGCCGGTAGCACGAAAGCTCGCCAGGTCACAATAGGTGGCCGGCAGCACGACAGCTCACCAAGCCAATATAGGTGGCCGACAGCACGACAACTCACCAGGGCACTATAGGTGACGGCCAGCTCGACAGCTCACCAGGCCACTATAGGTGGCCGGCAGGTCGACAGCTCACCAGGCCACTATAGGTGGCTGGCAGCTCGACAGCTCACCAGGCCACTATAGGTGGCCGGCAGCTCGACAGCTCACCAGGCCACTGTAGGTGGCCGGCTGCACGACAGCTCACCAGGCCACTATACCAAGTCACTATAGGTGGCCGGTAGCACGAAAGCTCGCCAGGTCACAATAGGGGGCCGGCAGCACGACAGCTCACCAGGCCAATATAGGTGGCCGACAGCACGACAACTCACCAGGGCACTATAGGTGGCCGGCAGCTCGACAGCTCACCAGGCCACTGTAGGTGGCCGGCTGCACGACAGCTCACCAGGCCACTGTAGGTGGCCGGCAGCTCGACAGCTCACAAGGCCACTTTAGGTGGCCGGCAGCTCGAGAATTCACCAGGCCACTATAGGTGGCCGGCAGCTCGAGAACTCACAAGGCCACTATAGGTGGCCGGCTGGTCGACAGCACACCAGGCCACTATAGGTGGCCGGCAGGTCGACAGCTCACCAGGCCACTATAGGTGGCCAGCAGGTCGACAGCTCACCAGGCCACTGTAGGTGGCCGGCAGCTCAACAGCTCACCAGGCCACTATAGGTGGCCGGCAGCTCAACAGCTCACCAGGCCACTATAGGTGGCTGGCAGCTCGACAGCTCACCAGGCCACTATAGGTGGCTGGCAGCTCGACAGCTCACCAGGCCACTATAGGTGGCCGGCAGGTCGACAGCTCACCAGGCCACTGTAGGTGGCTGGCAGCTCGACAGCTCACCAGGCCACTATAGGTGGCCGGCAGCTCGACAGTTCACCAGGCCACTATAGGTGGCCGGCAGGTCGACAGCTCACCAGGCCACTATAGGTGGCCGGCAGGTCCACAGCTCACCAGGCCACTATAGGTGGCCGGCAGCTCGACAGCTCACCAGGCCACTATAGGTGGCTGGCAGCTCGACAGCTCACCAGGCCACTATAGGTGGCCGGCAACTCGACAGCTCACCAGGCCACTATAGGTGGCCGGCAGCTCGACAGCTCACCAGGCCACTGTAGGTGGCCGGCTGCACGACAGCTCAGCAGGCCACTATACCAGGTCACTATAGGTGGCGGGTAGCACGAAAGCTCGCCAGGTCACAATAGGTGGCCGGCAGGTCGACAGCTCACCAGGCCACTATAGGTGGTCGGCAGATCGACAGCTCACCAGGCCACTATAGGTGGCCGGCAGCTCGACAGCTCACCAGGCCACTATAGGTGGCCGGCAGCTCGACAGCTCACCAGGCCACTATAGGTGGCTGGCAGCTCGACAGCTCACCAGGCAACTATAGGTGGCCGGCAGGTCGACAGCTCACCAGGCCACTATAGGTGGCCGGCAGATCGACAGCCCACCAGGCCACTATAGGTGGCCGGCAGCTCGACAGCTCACCAGGCCACTATAGGTGGCCGGCAGCTCGACAGCTCACCAGGCCACTGTAGGTGGCCGGCAGCTCGACAGCTCACAAGGCCACTGTTGGTGGCCGGCAGCTCGAGAATTCACCAGGCCACTATAGGTGGCCGGCAGCTCGAGAACTCACCAGGCCACTATAGGTGGCCGGCAGGTCGACAGCTCACCAGGCCACTATAGGTGGCCGGCAGCTCGACAGCTCACCATTCCACTGTAGGTAGCCGGCAGGTCGACAGCTCACCAGGCCACTATAGGTGGCCGGCAGGTCGACAGCTCACCAGGCCAATATAGGTGGCCGGTAGCATGACAGCTCACCAGGCCACTATAGGTGGCCGGCAGGTCGACAGCTCACCAGGCCACTATAGGTGGCCGGCAGGTCGACAGCTCACCAGGCCACTATAGGTGGCCGGCAGCTCAACAGCTCACCAGGCCACTATAGGTGGCTGGCAGCTCGACAGCTCACCAGGCCACTATAGGTGGCCGGCAGCTCGACGGCTCACCAGGCCACTATAGGTGGCCGGCAGGTCGACAGCTCACCAGGCCTCTATAGGTAGGTGGCAGCTCGACAGCTCACCAGGCCACTATAGGTGGCCAGCAGGTTGACAGCTCACCAGGCCACTATAGGTGGCCGGCAGCTCGACAGCTCACCAGGCCACTATAGGTGGCTGGCAGCTCGACAGCTCACCAGGCCACTGTAGGTGGCTGGCAGGTCGACAGCTCACCGGGCCACTATAGGTGGCCGGCAGGTCGACAGCTCACCGGGCCACTATAGGTGGCCGGCAGGTCGACAGCTCACCAGGCCACTATAGATGGCCGGCAGGTCGACAGCTCACCAGGCCACTATAGGTGGCCGGCAGCTCGACAGCTCACCAGGCCACTATAGGTGGCTGGCAGCTCGACAGCTCACCAGGCCACTATAAGTGGCCGGCAGCTCGACAGCTCACCAGGCCACTATAGGTGGCCGGCAGGTCGACAGCTCACCAGGCCACTACAGGTGGCTGGCAGCTCGACAGCTCACCAGGCCCCTATAGGCGGCCGGCAGATCGACAGCTCACCAGGCCACTATAGGTGGCCGGCAGGTCGACAGCTCACCAGGCCACTATAGGTGGCCGGCAGGTCGACAGCTCACCAGGCCACTATAGGTGGCCGGCAGGTCGACAGCTCACCAGGCCACTATAGGTGGCCGGCAGCTCGACAGCTCACCAGGCCACTATAGGTGGCTGGCAGCTCGACAGCTCACCAGGCCACTATATGTGGCCGGCAGCTCGACAGCTCACCAGGCCACTATAGGTGGCCGGCAGGTCGACAGCACACCAGGCCACTATAGGTGGTCGGCAGGTCGACAGCTCAACAGGCCATTATAGGTGGCCGGCAGTTCGACAGCTCACCAGGCCACTATAGGTGGCTGGCAGCCCGACAGCTCACCAGGCCACTATAGGTGGCTGGCAGCTCGACAGCTCACCAGGCCACTATAGGTGGCCGGCAGCTCGACAGCTCACCAGGCCACTATAGGTGGCCGGCAGATCGACAGCTTACCAGGCCACTATAGGTGGCCGGCAGGTCGACAGCTCACCAGGCCACTATAGGTGGCTGGCAGCTCGACAGCTCACCAGGCCACTATAGGTGGCCGGCAGCTCGACAGCTCACCAGGCCACTATAGGTGGCCGGCAGCTGAACAGCTCACCAGGCCACTATAGGTGGCTGGCAGCTCAACAGCTCACCAGGCCACTATAGGTGACCGGCAGCTCGACAGCTCACCAGGCCACTATAGGTGACCGGCAGCTCGACAGCTCACCAGGCCTCTATAGGTGGCTGGCAGCTCGACAGCTCACCGGGCAACTATAGTTGGCCGGCAGCTCGACAGCTCACCAGGCCTCTATAGGTGGCTGGCAGCTCGACAGCTCACCAGGCCACTATAGGTGGCCGGCAGCTCGACAGCTCACCAGGCCACTATAGGTGGCCGGCAGCTTGACAGCTCACCAGGCCACTATAAGTGGCGGCCAGCACGACAGCTGACCAGGCCACTATAGGTGGTCGGCAGGTTGACAGCTCACCAGGCCACTATAGGTGGCCGGCAGCTCGACAGCTCACCATTCCACTGTAGGTGGCCGGCAGGTCGACAGCTCACCAGGCCACTATAGGTGGCCGGCAGGTCGACAGCTCACCAGGCCACTATAGGTGGCCGGCAAGTCGACAGCTCACCTGGCCACTGTAGGTGGCCGGCAGCTCGACAGCTCACCAGGACACTATAGGTGGTCGACAGCTTGTCAGCTCACCAGGCCACTAAAGGTGGCCGGCAGCTCGACAGCTCACCAGGCCACTATAGGTGGCCGGCAGATCGACAGCTCACCAGGCCACTATAGGTGACCGGCAGCTCGACAGCTCACCAGGCCTCTATAGGTGGCTGGCAGCTCGACAGTTCACCGGGCAACTATAGTTGGCCGGCAGCTCGACAGCTCACCAGGCCACTATAGGTGGCCGGCAGCTCGACAGCTCACCAGGCCACTATAGGTGGCCGGCAGCTCGACAGCTCACCAGGCCACTATAGGTGGCCGGCAGGTTGACAGCTCACCAGGCCACTATAGGTGGCCGGCAGCTCGACAGCTCACCATTCCACTGTAGGTGGCCGGCAGGTCGACAGCTCACCAGGCCACTATAGGTGGCCGGCAGGTCGACAGCTCACCAGGCCACTATAGGTGGCCGGCAAGTCGACAGCTCACCTGGCCACTATAAGTGGCGGCCAGCACGACAGCTGACCAGGTCACTATAGGTGGCCGGCAGGTTGACAGCTCACCAGGCCACTATAGGTGGCCGGCAGCTCGACAGCTCACCATTCCACTGTAGGTGGCCGGCAGGTCGACAGCTCACCAGGCCACTATAGGTGGCCGGCAGGTCGACAGCTCACCAGGCCACTATAGGTGGCCGGCAAGTCGACAGCTCACCTGGCCACTATAGGTGGCCGGCAGCTCGACAGCTCACCAGGACACTATAGGTGGTCGACAGCTTGTCAGCTCACCAGGCCACTAAAGGTGGCCGGCAGGTCGACAGCTCACCAGGCCACTATAGGTGGTCGGCAGATCGACAGCTCACCAGGCCACTATAGGTGGCCGGCAGCTCGACAGCTCACCAGGCCACTATAGGTGGCTGGCAGCTCGACAGCTCACCAGGCAACTATAGGTGGCCGGCAGGTCGACAGCTCACCAGGCCACTATAGGTGGCCGGCAGGTCGACAGCTCACCAGGCCACTATAGGTGGCCGGCAGCTCGTCAGCTCACCAGGCCACTATAGGTGGCCGGCAGCTCGACAGCTCACCAGGCCACTATAGGTGGCCGGCAGCTCGACAGCTCACCAGGTCACTATAGGTGGCCGGCAGCTCGACAGCTCACCAGGCCACTATAGGTGGCCGGCAGCTCGACAGCTCACCAGGCCACTATAGGTGGCCGGCAGCTCGACAGCTCACCAGGCCCCTGTAGGTGGCCGGCAGCTCCACAGCTTACAAGGCCACTGTAGGTGGCCGGCAGGTCGAGAATTCACCAGGCCACTATAGGTGGCCGGCAGTTCGAGAACTCACCAGGCCACTATAGGTGGCCGGCAGGTCGACAGCTCACCAGGCCACTATAGGTGGCCGGCAGCTCGACAGCTCACCATTCCACTGTAGGTAGCCGGCAGGTCGACAGCTCACCAGGCCACTATAGGTGTCCGGCAGGTCGACAGCTCACCAGGCCACTATAGGTGGCCGGCAGGTCGACAGCTCACCAGGCCACTACAGGTGGCCGGCAGGTCGACAGGTCACCAGGCCACTATAGGTGGTCGGCAGGTCGACAGCTCACCAGGCCACTATAGGTGGCCGGCAGCTCGACAGCTCACCAGGCCACTATAGGTGGCTGGCAGCTCGACAGCTCATCAGGCCACTATAGGTGGCCGGCAGCTCGACAGCTCACCAGGCCACTATAGGTGTCTGGCAGCTCGACAGCTCACCATTCCACTGTAGGTGGCCGGCAGGTCGACAGCTCACCGGGCCACTATAGGTGGCCGGCAGGTCGACAGCTCACGAGGCCACTATAGGTGGCCGGCAGCTCGACAGCTCACCAGGCCACTATAGGTGGCCGGCAGCTCGACAGCTCATCAGGCCACTATAGGTGGCTAGCAGCTCGACAGCTCACCAGGCCACTATAGGTGGCTGGCAGCTCGACAGCTCACCATTCCACTGTAGGTGGCCGGCAGGTCGACAGCTTACCGGGCCACTATAGCTGGCCGACAGGTCGACAGCTCACCAGGCCACTATAGGTGGCTGACAGCTCGACAGCTCACCATTCCACCGTAGGTGGCCGGCAGGTCGACAGCTCACCGGGCCACTATAGGTGGCCGGCAGGTCCACAGCTCACCAGGCCACTATAGGTGGCCGGCAGGTCGACAGCTCACCGGGCCACTATAGGTGGCCGGCAGGTCCACAGCTCACCAGGCCACTATAGGTGGCCGGCAGCTCGACAGCTCACCAGGCCACCATAGGTGGTCGGCAGGTCGACAGCTCACCAGGCCACTATAGGTGGCCGGCAGCTCGACAGCTCACCAGGCCACTATAGGTGGCCGGCAGCTCGACAGCTCACCAGGCCACTATAGGTGGCCGGCAGATCGACAGCTCACCAGGCCACTATAGGTGGCCGGCAGGTCGACAGTTCACCAGGCCACTAAAGGTGGCTGGCAGCTCAACAGCTCACCAGGCCACTATAGGTGGCTGGCAGCTCGACAGCTCACCAGGCCACTATAGGTGGCCGGCAGGTCGACAGCTCACCAGGCCACTATAGGTGGCCGGCAGGTCCACAGCTCACCAGGCCACTATAGGTGGCCGGCAGCTCGACAGCTCACCAGGCCACTATAGGTGGCCGGCAGATCGACAGCTCACCAGGCCACTATAGGTGACCGGCAGCTCGACAGCTCACCAGGCCTCTATAGGTGGCTGGCAGCTCGACAGCTCACCGGGCCAATATAGGTGGCCGACAGCACGACAACTCACCAGGGCACTATAGGTGACGGCCAGCACGACAGCTGACCAGGTCACTATAGGTGGCCGGCAGGTCGACAGCTCACCAGGCCACAGTAGGTGGCTGGCAGCTCGACAGCTCACCAGGCCACTATACCAGGTCACTATAGGTGGCCGGTAGCACGACAGCTCACCAGGTCACAATAGGTGGCCGGCAGCACGACAGCTCACCAGGCCAATATAGGTGGCCGACAGCACGACAACTCACCAGGGCACTATAGGTGACGGCCAGCACGACAGCTGACCAGGTCACTATAGGTGGCCGGCATCTCGACAGCTCACCAGGCCACTGTAGGTGGCCGGCAGCTCGACAGCTCACAAGGCCACTTTAGGTGGCCGGCAGCTCGAGAATTCACCAGGCCACTATAGGTGGCCGGCAGCTCTAGAACACCAGGCCACTATAGGTGGCCGGCTGGTCGACAGCTCACCAGGCCACTACAGGTGGCCGGCAGGTCGACAGCTCACCAGGCCACTATAGGTGGCCGGCAGCTCAACAGCTCACCAGGCCACTATAGGTGGCTGGCAGCTCGACAGCTCACCAGGCCACTATAGGTGGCCGGCAGCTCGACAGCTCACCAGGCCACTATAGGTGGCCGGCAGGTCGACAGCTCACCAGGCCACTGTAGGTGGCTGGCAGCTCGACAGCTCACCAGGCCACTATAGGTGGCCGGCAGCTCGACAGCTCACCAGGCCACTATAGGTGGCTGGCAGCTCGACAGCTCACCAGGCCACTGTAGGTGGCCGGCAGCTCGACAGCTCACAAGGCCACTTTAGGTGGCCGGCAGCTCGAGAATTCACCAGGCCACTATAGGTGGCCGGCAGCTCGAGAACTCACCAGGCCACTATAGGTGGCCGGCTGGTCGACAGCTCACCAGGCCACTATAGGTGGCCGGCAGCTCGACAGCTCACCAGGCCACTATAGGTGGCCGGCAGGTCGACAGCTCACCAGGCCACTGTAGGTGGCTGGCAGCTCGACAGCTCACCAGGCCACTATAGGTGGCCGGCAGCTCGACAGCTCACCAGGCCACTATAGGTGGCCGGCAGGTCGACAGCTCACCAGGCCACTATAGGTGGCCGGCAGGTCCACAGCTCACCAGGCCACTATAGGTGGCCGGCAGCTCGACAGCTCACCAGGCCACTATAGGTGGCCGGCAGGTCGACAGCTCACCAGGCCACTATAGGTGGCCGGCAGGTCGACAGCTCACCAGGCCACTATAGGTGGCCGGCAGCTCAACAGCTCACCAGGCCACTATAGGTGGCTGGCAGCTCGACAGCTCACCAGGCCACTATAGGTGGCCGGCAGCTCGACAGCTCACCAGGCCACTATAGGTGGCCGGCAGGTCGACAGCTCACCAGGCCACTGTAGGTGGCTGGCAGCTCGACAGCTCACCAGGCCACTATAGGTGGCCGGCAGCTCGACAGCTCACCGGGCAACTATAGTTGGCCGGCAGCTCGACAGCTCACCAGGCCACTATAGGTGGCCGGCAGCTCGACAGCTCACCAGGCCACTATAGGTGGCCGGCAGGTCGACAGCTCACCAGGCCACTGTAGGTGGCTGGCAGCTCGACAGCTCACCAGGCCACTATAGGTGGCCGGCAGCTCGACAGCTCACCAGGCCACTATAGGTGGCCGGCAGGTCGACAGCTCACCCGGCCACTATAGGTGGCCGGCAGGTCCACAGCTCACCAGGCCACTATAGGTGGCCGGCAGCTCGACAGCTCACCAGGCCACTATAGGTGGCCGGCAGATCGACAGCTCACCAGGCCACTATAGGTGACCGGCAGCTCGACAGCTCACCAGGCCTCTATAGGTGGCTGGCAGCTCGACAGCTCACCGGGCAACTATAGTTGGCCGGCAGCTCGACAGCTCACCAGGCCACTATAGGTGGCCGGCAGCTCGACAGCTCACCAGGCCACTATAGGTGGCCGGCAGCTCGACAGCTCACCAGGCCACTATAGGTGGCCGGCAGCTTGACAGCTCACCAGGCCACTATAAGTGGCGGCCAGCACGACAGCTGACCAGGTCACTATAGGTGGCCGGCAGGTTGACAGCTCACCAGGCCACTATAGGTGGCCGGCAGCTCGACAGCTCACCATTCCACTGTAGGTGGCCGGCAGGTCGACAGCTCACCAGGCCACTATAGGTGGCCGGCAGGTCGACAGCTCACCAGGCCACTATAGGTGGCCGGCAAGTCGACAGCTCACCAGGCCACTATAGGTGGCCGGCAGCTCGACAGCTCACCAGGACACTATAGGTGGTCGACAGCTTGTCAGCTCACCAGGCCACTAAGGGTGGCCGGCAGGTCGACAGCTCACCAGGCCACTATAGGTGGTCGGCAGATCGACAGCTCACCAGGCCACTATAGGTGGCCGGCAGCTCGACAGCTCACCAGGCAACTATAGGTGGCCGGCAGGTCGACAGCTAACCAGGCCACTATAGGTGGCCGGCAGCTCGTCAGCTCACCAGGCCACTATAGGTGGCCGGCAGCTCGACAGCTCACCAGGCCACTATAGGTGGCCGGCAGCTCGACAGCTCACCAGGCCACTATAGGTGGCCGGCAGCTCGACAGCTCACCAGGCCACTATAGGTGGCCGGCAGCTCGACAGCTCACCAGGCCACTATAGGTGGCCGGCAGCTCGACAGCTCACCAGGCCACTATAGGTGGCCGGCAGCTCGACAGCTCACCAGGCCACTATAGGTGGCCGGCAGCTCGACAGCTCACCAGGCCACTATAGGTGGCCGGCAGCTCGACAGCTCACCAGGCCACTGTAGGTGGCCGGCAGCTCCACAGCTTACGAGGCCACTGTAGGTGGCCGGCAGCTCGAGAATTCACCAGGCCACTATAGGTGGCCGGCAGCTCGAGAACTCACCAGGCCACTATAGGTGGCCAGCAGGTCGACAGCTCACCAGGCCACTATAGGTGGCCGGCAGCTCGACAGCTCACCATTCCACTGTAGGTAGCCGGCAGGTCGACAGCTCACCAGGCCACTATAGGCGTCCGGCAGGTCGACAGCTCACCAGGCCACTACAGGTGGCCGGCAGGTCGACAGGTCACCAGGCCACCATAGGTGGTCGGCAGGTCGACAGCTCACCAGGCCACTATAGGTGGCCGGCAGCTCGACAGCTCACCAGGCCACTATAGGTGGCTGGCAGCTCGACAGCTCATCAGGCCACTATAGGTGGCCGGCAGCTCGACAGCTCACCAGGCCACTATAGGTGTCTGGCAGCTCGACAGCTCACCATTCCACTGTAGGTGGCCGGCAGGTCGACAGCTTACCGGGCCACTATAGGTGGCCGGCAGGTCCACAGCTCACCAGGCCACTATAGGTGGCCGGCAGGTCGACAGCTCACCAGGCCACCATAGGTGGCCGGCAGCTCGACAGCTCACCAGGCCACTATAGGTGGCCGGCAGCTCGACAGCTCACCAGGCCACTATAGGTGGCTGGCAGCTCGACAGCTCACCAGGCCACTATAGGTGGCCGGCAGGTCGACAGCTCACCAGGCCACTGTAGGTGGCCGGCAGGTCGACAGCTCACCGGGCCACTATAGGTGGCCGGCAGGTCGACAGCTCATCAGGCCACTATAGGTGGCCGGCAGGTCGACAGCTCACCAGGCCACTATAGGTGGCCGGCAGCTCGACAGCTCACCAGGCCACTATAGGTGGCTGGCAGCTCGACAGCTCACCAGGCCACTATAAGTGGCCGGCAGGTCGACAGCTCACCAGGCCGCTATAGGTGGCCGGCAGGTCGACAGCTCGACAGCTCACCAGGCCACTATAGGTGGCCGGCAGCTCGACAGTTCACCAGGCCACTATATGTGGCCGGCAGCTCGACAGCTCACCAGGCCACTATAGGTGGCCGGCAGGTCGACAGCTCACCAGGCCACTATAGATGGTCGGCAGGTCGACAGCTCAACAGGCCACTATAGGTGGCCGGCAGCTCGACAGCTCACCAGGCCACTATAGGTGGCCGGCAGGTCGACAGCTCGACAGCTCACCAGGCCACTATAGGTGCCTGGCAGCTCGACAGCTCACCAGGCCACTATAGGTGGCCGGCAGCTCGACAGCTCACCAGGCCACTATAGGTGGCCGGCAGGTCGACAGCTCACCAGGCCACTATAGGTGGTCGGCAGGTCGACAGCTCAACAGGCCACTATAGGTGGCCGGCAGCTCGACAGCTCACCAGGCCACTATAGGTGGCTGGCAGCCCGACAGCTCACCAGGCCACTATAGGTGGTCGGCAGGTCGACAGCTCACCAGGCCACTATAGGTGGCCGGCAGCTCGACAGCTCACCAGGCCACCATAGGTGGCTGGCAGCCCGACAGCTCACCAGGCCACTATAGGTGGCCGGCAGCTCGACAGCTCACCAGGCCACTATAGGTGGCCGGCAGGTAGACAGCTCACCAGGCCACTATAGGTGGCTGGCAGCTCGACAGCTCACCAGGCCACTATAGGTGGCCGGCAGCTCGACAGTTCACCAGGCCACTATAGGTGGCCGGCTGCACGACAGCTGACCAGGCCACTATACCAGGTCACTATAGGTGGCCGGTAGCACGACAGCTCGCCAGGTCACAATAGGTGGCCGGCAGCACGACAGCTCACCAGGCCAATATAGGTGGCCGACAGCACGACAACTCACCAGGGCACTTTAGGTGACGGCCAGCACGACAGCTGACCAGGTCACTATAGGTGGCCGGCATCTCGACAGCTCACCAGGCCACTGTAGGTGGCCGGCAGCTCGATAGCTCACAAGGCCACTTTAGGTGGTCGGCAGCTCGAGAATTCACCAGGCCACTATAGGTGGCCGGCAGCTCGAGAACTCACCAGGCCACTATAGGTGGCCGGCTGGTCGACAGCTCACCAGCCCACTATAGGTGGCCGGCAGGTCGACAGCTCACCAGGCCACTATAGGTGGCCGGCAGGTCGACAGCTCACCAGGCCACTATAGGTGGCCGGCAGCTCAACAGCTCAACAGCTCACCAGGCCACTATAGGTGGCTGGCAGCTTGACAGCTCACCAGGGCACTATAGGTGGCCGGCAGCTCGACAGCTCACCAGGCCACTATAGGTGGCCGGCAGGTCGACAGCTCACCAGGCCACTGTAGGTGGCTGGCTGCTCGACAGCTCACCAGGCCACTATAGGTGGCCGGCAGCTCGACAGCTCACCAGGCCACTATAGGTGGCCGTCAGGTCGACAGCTCACCAGGCCACTATAGGTGGCCGGCAGGTCGACAGCTCACCAGGCCACTATAGGTGGACGGCAGGTCCACAGCTCACCAGGCCACTATAGGTGGCCGGCAGCTCGACAGCTCACCAGGCCACTATAGGTGGCCGGCAGGTCGACAGCTCACCAGGCCACTGTAGGTGGCTGGCAGCTCGACAGCTCACCAGGCCAATATAGGTGGCCGACAGCACGACAGCTTACCAGGCCACTATAGGTGGCCGACAGCTCGACAGCTCACCAGGCCACTATAGGTGGCCGGCAGGTCGACAGCTCACCAAGCCACTATAGGTGGCTGGCAGCTCGACAGCTCACCAGGCCACTATAGGTGGCCGGCAGCTCGACAGCTCACCAGGCCGACAGGTCCACAGCTCACCAGGCCACTATAGGTGGCCGGCAGCTCGACAGCTCACCAGGCCACTATAGGTGGCTGGCAGCTCGACAGCTCACCAGGCCACTATAGGTGGCCGGCAGCTCGACAGCTCACCAGGCCACTATAGGTGGCCGGCAGGTCTACAGCTCACCAGGCCACTATAGGTGGTCGGCAGGTCGACAGCTCACCAGGCCACAATAGGTGGCCGGCATCACGAGAGCTCAACAGGCCACTATAGGTGGCCGGCTGCACGACAGCTCACCAAGCCACTATACCAGGTCACTATAGGTGGCCGGTAGCACGACAGCTCGCCAGGCCACAATAGGTGGCCGGCAGCACGACAGCTCACCAGGGCAATATAGGTGGCCGACAGCACGACAGCTTACCAGGCCACTATAGGTGGCCGACAGCACGACAACTCACCAGGGCACTATAGGTGACGGCCAGCACGACAGCTGACCAGGTCACTATAGGTGGCCGGCATCTCGACAGCTCACCAGGCCACGGTAGGTGGCCGGCAGCTCGACAGCTCACAAGGCCACTGTAGGTGGCCGGCAGCTCGAGAATTCACCAGGCCACTATACGTGGCCGGCAGCTCGAGAACTCACCAGGCCACTATAGGTGTACGGCTGGTCGACAGGCCATCAGGCCACTATAGGTGGCCGGCAGCTCGACTGCTCACCAGGCCACTAAAGGTGGCCGGCAGCTCGACAGCTCACCAGGCCACTATAGGTGGCCGGCAGCTCGACAGCTCACCAGGCCACTAAAGGTGGCCGGCAGCTCGACAGCTCACCAGGCCACTGTAGGTGGCCGGCAGGTCGACAGCTCACCAGGCCACTATAGGTGGCCGGCAGGTCGACAGCTCACCAGGCCACTATAGGTGGCCGGCAGGTCGACAGCTCACCAGGCCACTATAGGTGGCCGGCAGGTCGACAGCTCACCAGGCCACTATAGGTGGCCGGCAGATCGACAGCTCACCAGGCCACTATAGGTGGTCGGCAGGTCGACAGCTCACCAGGCCACTATAGGTGGCTGGCAGCTCGACAGCTCACCAGGCCACTATAGGTGGCTGTCAGCTCGACAGTTCACCAGGCCACTATAGGTGGCTGGCAGCACGACAGCTCCCCAGGCCACTATATGTGGCTGGCATCTCGACAGCTTACCAGGCCACTATAGGTGGCCGGCAGCTCGACAGCTCACCAGGACACTATAGGTGGTCGACAGCTCGTCAGCTCACCAGGCCACTAAAGGTGGCCGTCAGGTCGACAGCTCACCGGGCGACTATAGGTGGCCGGCAGCTCGACAGGTCACCAGGCAACTTTAGGTGGCCAGCAGCTCGACAGCTCACCAGGCCACAATAGGTGGCCGGCAGCTCGACAGCTCACCAGGCCACTAAAGGTGGCCGGCAGGTCGACAGCTCACCAGGCCACTATAGGTGGCCGGCAGATCGACAGCTCACCAGGCCACTATAGGTGGCCGGCAGCTCGACAGCTCACCAGGCCACTATAGGTGGCTGGCAGCACGACAGCTCCCCAAGCCACTATATGTGGCTGGCATCTCGACAGCTTACCAGGCGACTATAGGTGTCCGGCAGATCGACAGCTCACCAGGCCACTATAGGTGGCCGGCAGCTCGTCAGCTCACCAGGCCACTATAGGTGGCTGGCAGCCCGACAGCTCACCAGGCAACTATAGGTGGCCGGCAGCTCGACAGCTCACCAGGCCACTATAGGTTGCCGGCAGCTCGACAGCTCACCAGGCCACTATAGGTGGCCGGCAGCTCGACAGCTCACCAGGCCACTATAGGTGGCCGTCAGCTCGACAGCTCACCAGGCCACTATAGGTGGCCGGCAGCTCGACAGCTCACCAGGCCACCATAGGTGGCTGGCAGCTCGACAGCTCACCAGGCCACTATAGGTGGCCGGCAGCTCGACAGCTCACCAGGCCACTATAGGTGGCCGGCAGGTCGACAGCTCACCAGGCCACTATAGGTGGCCGGCAGGTCCACAGCTCACCAGGCCACTATAGGTGGCCGGCAGCTCGAAAGCTCACCAGGCCACTATAGGTGGCTGGCAGCTCGACAGCTCACCAGGCCACTATAGGTGGCCGGCAGCTCGACAGCTCACTAGGCCACTATAGGTGGCCGGCAGGTCGACAGCTCACCAGGCCACTATAGGTGGTCGGCAAGTCGACAGCTCACCAGGCCACTATAGGTGGCCGGCAGCTCGACAGCTCACCAGGCCACCATAGGTGGCTGGCAGCCCGACAGCTCACCAGGCCACTATAGGTGGCCGGCAGCTCGACAGCTCACCAGGCCACTATAGGTGGCCGGCAGGTCGACAGCTCACCAGGCCACTATAGGTGGCTGGCAGCTCGACAGCTCACCAGGCCACTATAGGTGGCCGGCAGCTCGACAGTTCACCAGGCCACTATAGGTGGCCGGCTGCACGACAGCTGACCAGGCCACTATACCAGGTCACTATAGGTGGCCGGTAGCACGACAGCTCACCAGGCCACTGTAGGTGGCCGGCAGCTCGACAGCTCACAAGGCCACTTTAGGTGGTCGGCAGCTCGAGAATTCACCAGGCCACTATAGGTGGCCGGCAGCTCGAGAACTCACCAGGCCACTATAGGTGGCCGGCTGGTCGACAGCTCACCAGGCCACTATAGGTGGCCGGCAGGTCGACAGCTCACCAGGCCACTATAGGTGGCCGGCAGGTCGACAGCTCACCAGGCCACTATAGGTGGCCGGCAGGTCGACAGCTCACCAGGCCACTATAGGTGGACGGCAGGTCCACAGCTCACCAGGCCACTATAGGTGGCCGGCAGCTCGACAGCTCACCAGGCCACTATAGGTGGCTGGCAGCTCGACAGCTCACCAGGCCACTATAGGTGGCTGGCAGCTCGACAGCTCACCAGGCCACTATAGGTGGCCGGCAGCTCGACAGCTCACCAGGCCACTATAGGTGGCCGGCAGGTCTACAGCTCACCAGGCCACTATAGGTGGTCGGCAGGTCGACGGCTCACCTGGCCACAATAGGTGGCCGGCATCACGACAGCTCACCAGGCCACTATAGGTGGCCGGTTGCACGACAGCTCACCAGGCCACTATACCAGGTCACTATAGGTGCCGGTAGCACGACAGCTCGCCAGGCCACAATAGGTGGCCGGCAGCACGACAGCTCACCAGGCCAATATAGGTGTCCGACAGCACGACAGCTTACCAGGCCACTATAGGTGGCCGACAGCACGACAACTGACCAGGGCACTATAGGTGACGGCCAGCACGACAGCTGACCAGGTCACTATAGGTGGCCGGCATCTCCACAGCTCACCAGGCCACGGTAGGTGGCCGGCAGCTCGACAGCTCACAAGGCCACTGTAGGTGGCCGGCAGCTCGAGAATTCACCAGGCCACTATACGTGGCCGGCAGCTCGAGAACTCACTAGGCCACTATAGGTGGCCGGCTGGTCGACAACTCACCAGGCCACTATAGGTGGCCGGCAGCTCGACAGCTCACCAGGCCACTATAGGTGGCCGGCAGGTCGACAGCTCACCAGGCCACTGTAGGTGGCTGGCAGCTCGACAGCTCACCAGGCCACTATAGGTGGCCGGCAGCTCGACAGCTCACCAGGCCACTATAGGTGGCCGGCAGGTCGACAGCTCACCAGGCCACTGTAGGTGGCTGGCAGCTCGACAGCTCACCAGGCCCATATAGGTGGCCGACAGCACGACAGCTTACCAGGCCACTATAGGTGGCCGACAGCTCGACAGCTCACCAGGCCACTATAGGTGGCCGGCAGGTCGACAGCTCACCAAGCCACTATAGGTGGCTGGCAGCTCGACAGCTCACCAGGCCACTATAGGTGGCCGGCAGCTCGACAGCTCACCAGGCCGGCAGGTCCACAGCTCACCAGGCCACTATAGGTGGCCGGCAGCTCGACAGCTCACCAGGCCACTATAGGTGGCTGGCAGCTCGACAGCTCACCAGGCCACTATAGGTGGCCGGCAGCTCGACAGCTCACCAGGCCACTATAGGTGGCCGGCAGGTCTACAGCTCACCAGGCCACTATAGGTGGTCGGCAGGTCGACAGCTCACCAGGTCACAATAGGTGGCCGGCATCACGACAGCTCACCAGGCCACTATAGGTGGCCGGCTGCACGACAGCTCACCAGGCCACTATACCAGGTCACTATAGGTGGCCGGTAGCACGACAGCTCGCCAGGCCACAATAGGTGGCCGGCAGCACGACAGCTCACCAGGGCAATATAGGTGGCCGACAGCACGACAGCTTACCAGGCCACTATAGGTGGCCGACAGCACGACAACTCACCAGGGCACTATAGGTGACGGCCAGCACGACAGCTGACCAGGTCACTATAGGTGGCCGGCATCTCGACAGCTCACCAGGCCACGGTAGGTGGCCGGCAGCTCGACAGCTCACAAGGCCACTGTAGGTGGCCGGCAACTCGAGAATTCACCAGGCCACTATACGTGGCCGGCAGCTCGAGGACTCACCAGGCCACTATAGGTGGCCGGCTGGTCGACAGGTCACCAGGCCACTATAGGTGGCCGGCAGCTCGACAGCTCACCAGGCCACTAAAGGTGGCCGGCAGCTCGACAGCTCACCAGGCCACTATAGGTGGCCGGCAGCTCGACAGCTCACCAGGCCACTAAAGGTGGCCGGCAGCTCGACAGCTCACCAGGCCACTGTAGGTGGCCGGCAGGTCGACAGCTCACCAGGCCACTATAGGTGGCCGGCAGGTCGACAGCTCACCAGGCCATTATAGGTGGCCGGCAGGTCGACAGCTCACCAGGCCACTATAGGTGGCCGGCAGATCGACAGCTCACCAGGCCACTATAGGTGGTCGGCAGGTCGACAGCTCACCTGGCCACAATAGGTGGGCGGCATCACGACAGCTCACCAGGCCACTATAGGTGGCCGGCTGCACGACAGCTCACCAGGCCACTATACCAGGTCACTATAGGTGCCGGTAGCACGACAGCTCGCCAGGCCACAATAGGTGGCCGGCAGCACGACAGCTCACCAGGCCAATATAGGTGTCCGACAGCACGACAGCTTACCAGGCCACTATAGGTGGCCGACAGCACGACAACTGACCAGGGCACTATAGGTGACGGCCAGCACGACAGCTGACCAGGTCACTATAGGTGGCCGGCATCTCCACAGCTCACCAGGCCACGGTAGGTGGCCGGCAGCTCGACAGCTCACAAGGCCACTGTAGGTGGCCGGCAGCTCGAGAATTCACCAGGCCACTATACGTGGCCGGCAGCTCGAGAACTCACTAGGCCACTATAGGTGGCCGGCTGGTCGACAACTCACCAGGCCACTATAGGTGGCCGGCAGCTCGACAGCTCACCAGGCCACTATAGGTGGCCGGCAGGTCGACAGCTCACCAGGCCACTGTAGGTGGCTGGCAGCTCGACAGCTCACCAGGCCACTATAGGTGGCCGGCAGCTCGACAGCTCACCAGGCCACTATAGGTGGCCGGCAGGTCGACAGCTCACCAGGCCACTGTAGGTGGCTGGCAGCTCGACAGCTCACCAGGCCCATATAGGTGGCCGACAGCACGACAGCTTACCAGGCCACTATAGGTGGCCGACAGCTCGACAGCTCACCAGGCCACTATAGGTGGCCGGCAGGTCGACAGCTCACCAAGCCACTATAGGTGGCTGGCAGCTCGACAGCTCACCAGGCCACTATAGGTGGCCGGCAGCTCGACAGCTCACCAGGCCGGCAGGTCCACAGCTCACCAGGCCACTATAGGTGGCCGGCAGCTCGACAGCTCACCAGGCCACTATAGGTGGCTGGCAGCTCGACAGCTCACCAGGCCACTATAGGTGGCCGGCAGCTCGACAGCTCACCAGGCCACTATAGGTGGCCGGCAGGTCTACAGCTCACCAGGCCACTATAGG
Organism: Eumerus sabulonum; assembly: GCA_951905685.1. NCBI lineage: Eukaryota > Metazoa > Arthropoda > Insecta > Diptera > Syrphidae > Eumerus > Eumerus sabulonum. The sequence goes on along the minus strand of OX645060.1, from coordinate 144,904,102 downwards.
TGGTCGGCAGGTCGACAGCTCACCAGGTCACAATAGGTGGCCGGCATCACGACAGCTCACCAGGCCACTATAGGTGGCCGGCTGCACGACAGCTCACCAGGCCACTATACCAGGTCACTATAGGTGGCCGGTAGCACGACAGCTCGCCAGGCCACAATAGGTGGCCGGCAGCACGACAGCTCACCAGGGCAATATAGGTGGCCGACAGCACGACAGCTTACCAGGCCACTATAGGTGGCCGACAGCACGACAACTCACCAGGGCACTATAGGTGACGGCCAGCACGACAGCTGACCAGGTCACTATAGGTGGCCGGCATCTCGACAGCTCACCAGGCCACGGTAGGTGGCCGGCAGCTCGACAGCTCACAAGGCCACTGTAGGTGGCCGGCAACTCGAGAATTCACCAGGCCACTATACGTGGCCGGCAGCTCGAGGACTCACCAGGCCACTATAGGTGGCCGGCTGGTCGACAGGTCACCAGGCCACTATAGGTGGCCGGCAGCTCGACAGCTCACCAGGCCACTAAAGGTGGCCGGCAGCTCGACAGCTCACCAGGCCACTATAGGTGGCCGGCAGCTCGACAGCTCACCAGGCCACTAAAGGTGGCCGGCAGCTCGACAGCTCACCAGGCCACTGTAGGTGGCCGGCAGGTCGACAGCTCACCAGGCCACTATAGGTGGCCGGCAGGTCGACAGCTCACCAGGCCATTATAGGTGGCCGGCAGGTCGACAGCTCACCAGGCCACTATAGGTGGCCGGCAGATCGACAGCTCACCAGGCCACTATAGGTGGTCGGCAGGTCGACAGCTCACCAGGCCACTATAGGTGGCCGGCAGCTCGACAGCTCACCAGGCCACTATAGGTGGCTGTCAGCTCGACAGCTCACCAGGCCACTATAGGTGGCTGGCAGCACGACAGCTCCCCAGGCCACTATATGTGGCTGGCATCTCGACAGCTTACCAGGTCACTATAGGTGGCCGGCAGCTCGACAGCTCACCAGGACACTATAGGTGGTCGACAGCTCGTCAGCTCACCAGGCCCCTAAAGGTGGCCGTCAGGTCGACAGCTCACCAGGCGACTATATGTGGCTGGCATCTCGACAGCTTACCAGGTCACTATAGGTGGCCGGCAGCTCGACAGCTCACCAGGACACTATAGGTGGTCGACAGCTCGTCAGCTCACCAGGCCACTATAGGTGGCCGGCAGATCGACAGCTCACCAGGCCACTATAGGTGGTCGGCAGGTCGACAGCTCACCAGGCCACTATAGGTGGCCGGCAGCTCGAAAGCTCACCAGGCCACTATAGGTGGCTGTCAGCTCGACAGCTCACCAGGCCACTATAGGTGGCTGGCAGCACGACAGCTCCCCAGGCCACTATATGTGGCTGGCATCTCGACAGCTTACCAGGTCACTATAGGTGGCCGGCAGCTCGACAGCTCACCAGGACACTATAGGTGGTCGTCAGCTCGTCAGCTCACCAGGCCACTATAGGTGGCCGGCAGCTCGACAGCTCACCAGGCCACCATAGGTGCCCGGCAGCTCGACAGCTCACCAGGCCACTATAGGTGGCCGGCAGCTCGACAGCTCACCAGGCCACTGTAGGTGGCCGGCAGGTCGGCAGCTCACAAGGCCACTGTAGGTGACCGGCAGCTCGAGAATTCACCAGGCCACTATGGGTGGCCGGCAGCTCGAGAGATCAAGAGTTCATTATAGGTAGCCGGCAGCTCGACAGCTCACCAGGACACTATAGGTGGTCGACAGCTCGTCAGCTCACCAGGCCACTATAGGTGGCCGGCAGGTCGACAGCTCACCAGGCCACTATAGGTGGCCGGCAGGTCGACAGCTCACCAGGCCAATATATGTGGCCGGCAGGTCGACAGCTCACCAGGCCACTATAGGTGGTCGGCAGGTCGACAGCTCACCAGGCCACTATAGGTGGCCGGCAGCTCGACAGCTCACCAGGCCACTATAGGTGGCTGGCAGCTCGACAGCTCACCAGGCCACTATAGGTGGCCGGCAGCTCAACAGCTCACCAGGCCACTATAGGTGGCTGGCAGCTCGACAGCACACCAGGCCACTATAGGTGGCTGGCAGCACGACAGCTCCCCAGGCCACTATAGGTGGCCGGCAGCTCGACAGCTCACCAGGCCACTAATGGTGGCCGGCAGCTCGACAGCTCACCAGGCCACTAATAGTGGCCGGCAGCTCGACAGCTCACCAGGCCACTGTAGGTGGCCGGCAGCTCGACAGCTCACAAGGCCACTGTAGATGGCCGGCAGCTCGAGAATTCACCACGCCACTATACGTGGCCGGCAGCTCGAGAACTCACCAGGCCACTGTAGGTGGTCGGCAGGTCGACAGCTCACCAGGCCACTATAGGTGGCCGGCAGCTCGACAGCTCACCAGGCCACTAAAGGTGGCCGGCAGCTCGACAGCTCACCAGGCCACTATAGGTGGCCGGCAGCCCGACAGCTCACCAGGCCACTAAAGGTGGCCGGCAGCTCGACCGCTCACCAGGCCACTGTAGGTGGCCGGCAGCTCGACAGCTCACAAGGCCACTGTAGATGGCCGGCAGCTCGAGAATTCACCACGCCACTATACGTGGCCGGCAGCTCGAGAACTCACCAGGCCACTATAGGAGGCCGGCAGGTCGGCAGCTCACCAGGCCACTATAGGGGGCCGGCAGCTCGACAGCTCACCATTCCACTTTAGGTGGCCGGCAGGTCGACAGCTCACCAGGCCACTATAGGTGGCCGGCAGGTCGACAGCTCACCAGGCCACTATAGGTGGCCGGCAGGTCGACAGCTCACCAGGCCACTATAGGTGGCCGGCAGATCGACGGCTCACCAGGCCACTATAGGTGGCCGGCAGCTCGACAGCTCACCAGGCCACTATAGGTGGCCGGCAGCTCGACAGCTCACAAGGCCACTATAGGTGGCTGTCAGCTCGACAGCTCACCAGGCCACTATAGGTGGCTGGCAGCACGACAGCTCCCCAGGCCACTATATGTGGCTGGCTTCTCGACAGCTTACCAGGTCACTATAGGTGGCCGGCAGCTTGACAGCTCACCAGGACACTATAGGTGGTCGACAGCTCGTCAGATCACCAGGCCACTAAAGGTGGCCGGCAGGTCGACAGCTCACCAGGCGACTATAGGTGGCCGGCAGATCGACAGCTCACCAGGCCACTATAGGTGACCGGCAGCTCGACAGCTCACCAGGCCACTATAGGTGGCTGGCAGCTCGACAGGTCACCAGGCAACTATAGGTGGCCGGCAGCTCGACAGCTCACCAGGCCACAATAGGTGGCCGGCAGCTCGACAGCTCACCAGGCCACTAAAGGTGGCCGGCAGGTCGACAGCTCACCAGGCCACTATAGGTGGCCGGCAGATCGACAGCTCACCAGGCCACTATAGGTGGCCGGCAGCTCGACAGCTCACCAGGCCACTATAGGTGCCTGGCAGCACGACAGCTCCCCAAGCCACTATATGTGGCTGGCATCTCGACAGCTTACCAGGCGACTATAGGTGGCCGGCAGATCGACAGCTCACCAGGCCACTATAGGTGGCCGGCAGCTCGACAGCTCACCAGGCCACTATAGGTGGCTGGCAGCCCGACAGCTCACCAGGCAACTATAGGTGGCCGGCAGCTCGACAGCTCACCAGGCCACTATAGATGGCCGGCAGCTCGACAGCTCACCAGGCCACTATAGTTGGCCGGCAGCTCGACAGCTCACCAGGCCACTATAGGTGGCCGGCAGCTCGACAGCTCATCAGGCCACTATAGGTGGCCGGCAGCTCGACAGCTCACCAGGCCACTATAGGTGGCCGTCAGCTCGACAGCTCACCAGGCCACTATAGGTGGCCGGCAGCTCGAGAGCTCACCAGGCCACTATAGGTGGCCGGCAGGTCTACAGCTCACCAGGCCACTGTAGGTGGTCGGCAGGTCGACAGCTCACCAGGCCACAATAGGTGGCCGGCATCACGACAGCTCACCAGGCCACTATAGGTGGCCGGCTGCACGACAGCTCACCAGGCCACTATACCAGGTCACTATAGGTGGCCGGTAGCACGACAGCTCGCCAGGCTACAATAGGTGGCCGGCAGCACGACAGCTCACCAGGCCAATATAGGTGGCCGACAGCACGACAGCTTACCAGGCCACTATAGGTGGCCGGCAGCTCGACAGCTCGCCAGGCCACTATAGGTGGCCGGCTGCTCGACAGCTCACCAGGCCACTATACCAGGTCACTATAGGTGGCCGGTAGCACGACAGCTCGCCAGGCCACAATAGGTGGCCGACAGCACGACAGCTCACCAGGCCAATATAGGTGGCCGACAGCACGAAAGCTTACCAGGCCACTATAGGTGGCCGACAGCACGACAACTCACCAGGGCACTATAGGTGACGGCCAGCACGACAGCTGACCAGGTCACTATAGGTGGCCGGCATCTCGACAGCTCACCAGGCCACGGTAGGTGGCCGGCAGCTCGACCGCTCACAAGGCCACTGTAGGTGGCCGGCAGCTCGAGAATTCACCAGGCCACTATACGTGGCCGGCAGCTCGAGAACTCACCAGGCCACTATAGGTGGCCGGCTGGTCGACAGCTCACCAGGCCACTATAGGTGGCCGGCAGCTCGACAGCTCACCAGGCCACTAAAGGTGGCCGGCAGCTCGACAGCTCACCAGGCCACTATAGGTGGCCGGCAGCTCGACAGCTCACCAGGCCACTAAAGGTGGCCGGCAGCTCGACAGCTCACCAGGCCACTAAAGGTGGCCGGCAGCTCGACAGCTCACCAGGCCACTAAAGGTGGCCGGCAGCTCGACAGCTCACCAGGCCACTAAAGGTGGCCGGCAGCTCGACAGCTCACCAGGCCACTGTAGGTGGCCGGCAGCTCGACAGCTCACAAGGCCACTGTAGATGGCCGGCAGCTCGAGAATTCACCACGCCCCTATACGTGGCCGGCAGCTCGAGAACTCACCAGGCCACTATAGGTGGCCGGCAGGTCGGCAGCTCACCAAGCCACTATAGGGGGCCGGCAGCTCGACAGCTCACCATTCCACTGTAGGTGGCCGGCAGGTCGACAGCTCACCAGGCCACTATAGGTGGACGGCAGGTCGACAGCTCACCAGGCCACTATAGGTGGCCGGCAGGTCGATAGTTCACCAGGCCACTATAGGTGGCCGGCAGATCGACAGGTCACCAGGCCACTATAGGTGGTCGGCAGGTCGACAGCTCATCAGGCCACTATAGGTGGCCGGCAGCTCGACAGCTCACCGGCCACTATAGGTGGCTGTCAGCTCGACAGCTCACCAGGCCACTATAGGTGGCTGGCGGCACGACAGCTCCCCAGGCCACTATATGTGGCTGGCATCTCGACAGCTTACCAGGTCACTATAGGTGGCCGGCAGCTCGACAGCTCACCAGGACACTATAGGTGGTCGACAGCCCGTCAGCTCACCAGGCCACTAAAGGTGGCCGGCAGGTCGACAGCTCACCAGGCGACTATAGGTGGCCGGCAGATCGACAGCTCACCAGGCCACTATAGGTGACCGGCAGCTCGACAGCTCACCAGGCCACTATAGGTGGCTGGCAGCTCGACAGGTCACCAGGCAACTATAGGTGGCCGGCAGCTCGAGAGCTCACCAGGCCACAATAGGTGGCCGGCAGCTCGACAGCTCACCAGGCCACTAAAGGTGGCCGGCAGGTCGACAGCTCACCAGGCCACTATAGGTGGCCGGCAGATCGACAGCTCACCAGGCCACTATAGGTGGCCGGCAGCTCGACAGCTCACCAGGCCACTATAGGTGGCTGGCAGCACGACAGCTCCCCAAGCCACTATATGTGGCTGGCATCTCGACAGCTTACCAGGCGACTATAGGTGGCCGGCAGATCGACAGCTCACCAGGCCACTATAGGTGGCCGGCAGCTCGACAGCTCACCAGGCCCCTATAGGTGGCTGGCAGCCCGACAGCTCACCAGGCAACTATAGGTGGCCGGCAGCTCGACAGCTCACCAGGCCACTATAGGTGGCCGGCAGCTCGACAGCTCACCAGGCCACTATAGGTGGCCGGCAGCTCGACAGCTCACCAGGCCACTATAGGTGGCCGTCAGCTCGTCAGCTCACCAGGCCACTATAGGTGGCCGGCAGGTCGACAGCTCACCAGGCCACCATAGGTGCCCGGCAGCTCGACAGCTCACCAGGCCACTATAGGTGGCCGGCAGCTCGACAGCTCACCAGGCCACTGTAGGTGGCCGGCAGGTCGACAGCTCACAAGGCCACTGTAGGTGACCGTCAACTCGAGAATTCACAAGGCCACTATAGGTGGCCGGCAGCTCGAGAGCTCAACAGTTCATTATAGGTAGCCGGCAGCTCGGCAGCTCACCAGGACACTATAGGTGGTCGACAGCTCGTCAGCTCACCAGGCCACTATAGGTGGCCGGCAGGTCGACAGCTCACCAGGCCACTATAGGTGGCCGGCAGGTCGACAGCTCACCAGGCCAATATATGTGGCCGGCAGGTCGACAGCACACCAGGCCACTATAGGTGGTCGGCAGGTCGACAGCTCACCAGGCCACTATAGGTGGCCGGCAGCTCGACAGCTCACCAGGCCACTATAGGTGGCTGGCAGCTCGACAGCTCACCGGGCCACTATAGGTGGCCGGCAGCTCAACAGCTCACCAGGCCACTATAGGTGGCTGGCAGCTCGACAGCTCACCAGGCCACTATAGGTGGCTGGCAGCACGACAGCTCCCCAGGCCACTATATGTGGCTGGCATCTCGACAGCTTACCAGGTCACTATAGGTGGCCGGCAGCTCGACAGCTCACCAGGACACTATAGGTGGTCGACAGCTCGTCAGATCACCAGGCCACTAAAGGTGGCCGGCAGGTCGACAGCTCACCAGGCGACTATAGGTGGCCGGCAGATCGACAGCTCACCAGGCCACTATAGGTGACCGGCAGCTCGACAGCTCACCAGGCCACTATGGGTGGCTGGCAGCTCGACAGGTCACCAGGCAACTATAGGTGCCGGCAGCTCGACAGCTCACCAGGCCACAATAGGTGGCCGGCAGCTCGACAGCTCACCAGGCCACAATAGGTGGCCGGCAGCTCGACAGCTCACCAGGCCACTAGAGGTGGCCGGCAGGTCGACAGCTCACCAGGCCACTATAGGTGGCCGGCAGATCGACAGCTCACCAGGCCACTATAGGTGGCCGGCAGCTCGACAGCTCACCAGGCCACTATAGGTGGCTGGTAGCACGACAGCTCCCCAAGCCACTATATGTGGCTGGCATCTCGACAGCTTACCAAGCGACTATAGGTGGCCGGCAGATCGACAGCTCACCAGGCCACTATAGGTGGCCGGCAGCTCGACAGCTCACCAGGCCACTATAGGTGGCTGGCAGCCCGACAGCTCACCAGGCAACTATAGGTGGCCGGCAGCTCGACAGTTCACCAGGCCACTATAGGTGGCCGGCAGCTCGACAGCTCACCAGGCCACTATAGGTGGCCGGCAGCTCGACAGCTCACCAGGCCACTATAGGTGGCCGTCAGCTCGACAGCTCACCAGGCCACTATAGGTGGCTGGCAGCTCGACAGCTCACCAGGCCACTATAGGTGGCCGGCAGCTCAACAGCTCACCAGGCCACTATAGGTGGCTGGCAGCTCGACAGCTCACCAGGCCACTATAGGTGGCCGGCAGCTCGACAGCTCACCAGGCTCCTATAGGTGGCTGGCAGCCCGACAGCTCACCAGGCAACTATAGGTTCCTGGCAGCCCGACAGCTCACCAGGCAACTATAGGTGGCCGGCAGCTCGACAGCTCACCAGGCCACTATAGGTGGCCGGCAGCTCGACAGCTCACCAGGCCACTATAGGTGGCCGGCAGCTCGACAGCTCACCAGGCCACTATAGGTGGCCGGCAGCTCGACAGCTCACCAGGCCACTATAGGTGGCCGGCAGTTCGACAGCTCACCAGGCCACTATAGGTGGCCGGCAGCTCGACAGCTCACCAGGCCACTGTAGGTGGCCGGCAGCTCGACAGCTCACCAGGCCACTGTAGGTGGCCGGCAGCTCGACAGCTCACAAGGCCACTGTAGGTGACCGGCAGCTCGAGAATTCACCAGGCCACTATAGGTGGCCGGCAGCTCGAGAGCTCAACAGTTCATTATAGGTAGCCGGCAGCTCGACAGCTCACCAGGATACTATAGGTGGTCGACAGCTCGTTAGCTCACCAGGCCACTATAGGTGGCCGGCAGGTCGACAGCTCACCAGGCCACTATAGGTGGCCGGCAGGTCGACAGCTCACCAGGCCAATATATGTGGCCGGCTGGTCGACAGCTCACCAGGCCACTATAGGTGGTCGGCAGGTCGACAGCTCACCAGGCCACTATAGGTGGCCGGCAGCTCGACAGCTCACCAGGCCACTATAGGTGGCTGGCAGCTCGACAGCTCACCAGGCCACTATAGGTGGCCGGCAGATCGACAGCTCACCAGGCCACTATAGGTGGCTGGCAGCACGACAGCTCCCCAAGCCACTATATGTGGCTGGCATCTCGACAGCTTACCAAGCGACTATAGGTGGCCGGCAGATCGACAGCTCACCAGGCCACTATAGGTGGCCGGCAGCTCGACAGCTCACCAGGCCCCTATAGGTGGCTGGCAGCCCGACAGCTCACCAGGCAACTATAGGTGGCCGGCAGCTCGACAGCTCACCAGGCCACTATAGGTGGCCGGCAGGTCGACAGCTCACCAGGCCTCCATAGGTGCCCGGCAGCTCGACAGCTCACCAGGCCACTATAGGTGGCCGGCAGCTCGACAGCTCACCAGGCCACTGTAGGTGGCCGGCAGGTCGACAGCTCACAAGGCCACTGTAGGTGACCGTCAACTCGAGAATTCACAAGGCCACTATAGGTGGGCGGCAGCTCGAGAGCTCAACAGTTCATTATAGGTAGCCGGCAGCTCGACAGCTCACCAGGATACTATAGGTGGTCGACAGCTCGTTAGCTCACCAGGCCACTATAGGTGGCCGGCAGGTCGACAGCTCACCAGGCCACTATAGGTGGCCGGCAGGTCGACAGCTCACCAGGCCAATATATGTGGCCGGCAGGTCGACAGCTCACCAGGCCACTATAGGTGGTCGGCAGGTCGACAGCTCACCAGGCCACTATAGGTGGCCGGCAGCTCGACAGCTCACCAGGCCACTATAGGCGGCTGGCAGCTCGACAGCTCACCAGGCCACTATAGGTGGCTGGCAGCTCGACAGCTCACCAGGCCACTATAGGTGGCCGGCAGCTCAACAGCTCACCAGGTAACTATAGGTGGCTGGCAGCTCGACAGCTCACCATTCCACTGTAGGTGGCCGGCAGGTCGACAGCTCACCGGGCCACTAAAGGTGGCCGGCAGGTCGACAGCTCACCAGACCACTAAAGGTGGCCGGCAGGTCGACAGCTCACCAGGCCACTATAGGTGGCCGGCAGCTCGACAGCTCACCAGGCCACTATAGGTGGCTGGCAGCTCGACAGCTCACCAGACCACTATAGGTGGCCGGCAGCTCGACAGCTCACCAGGCCACTATAGGTGGCTGGCAGCTCGACAGCTCACCATTCCACTGTAGGTGGCCGGCAGGTCGACAGCTCACCGGGCCACTATAGGTGGCCGGCGGGTCGACAGCTCACCGGGCCACTATAGGTGGCCGGCAGCTCGACAGCTCACCAGGCCTCTCTAGTTGGCCGGCAGCACGACAGCTCACTAGGCCACTATAGGTGGCCGGCAGCTCGACAGGTCATCAGGCCACTATAGGTGGCCGGCAGCTCGACAGCCCACCAGACCTCTCTAGTTGGCCGGCAGCACGACAGCTCACCAGGCCACAATAGGTGGCCGGCAGGTCGACAGCACACCGGGCCACTATAGGTGGTAGGCAGGTCGACAGCTCACCGGGCCACTATACGTGGCCGGCAGGTCGACAGCTCACCAGGCCACTATAGGTGGCCGGCAGGTCGACAGCTCACCAGGCCACTATAGGTGGCCGGCAGCTCGACAGCTCACCAGGCCACTATAGGTGGCCGGCAGGTCGACAGCTCACCAGGCCACTATAGGTGGCTGGCAGCTCGACAGCTCACTAGGCCACTATAGGTGGCCGGCAGCTCGACAGCTCACCAGGCCACTATAGGTGGCCGGCAGCTCGACAGCTCACCAGGCCTCTATAGGTGGCCGGCGGCTCGACAGCTCACCAGGCCACTATAGGTGGCCGGCAGCTCGACAGCTCACCAGGCCACTATAGGTGGCCGGCGGCTCGACAGCTCACCAGGCCACTATAGGTGGCCGGCAGCTCGACAGCTCACCAGGCCACTATAGGTGGCCGGCAGCTCGACAGCTCACCAGGCCACTATAGGTGGCCGGCAGCTCGACAGCTCACCAGGCCACTATAGGTGGCCGGCAGCTCTACAGCTCGACAGCTCACCAGGCCACTATAGGTGGCTGGCAGCCCGACAGCTCACCAGGCAACTATAGGTGGCCGGCAGCTCGACGGCTCACCAGGCCACTATAGATGGCCGGCAGCTCGACAGCTCACCAGGCCACTAAAGGTGGTCGGCAGGTCGACAGCTCACCAGGCCGCTATAGGTGGCCGGCAGCTCGACAGCTCACCAGGCCACTATAGGTGGCCGGCTGCACGACAGCTCACCAGGCCACTATAGGTGGCCGGCAGGTCGACAGCTCACCGGGCCACTATAGGTGGCCGGCAGGTCGACGGCTCACCGGGCCACTATAGGTGGCCGGCAGGTCGACAGCTCACCAGGCCACTATAGGTGGCCGGCAACTCGACAGCTCACCAGGCCACTATAGGTGGCTGGCAGCTCGACAGCTCACCATTCCACTGTAGGTGGCCGGCAGGTCGACAGCTCACCGGGCCACTATAGGTGGCCGGCAGTTCGACAGCTCACCATTCCACTGTAGGTGGCCGGCAGGTCGACAGCTCACCGGGCCACTATAGGTGGCCGGCAGGTCGACAGCTCACCAGGCCACTATAGGTGGCTGGCAGGTCGACAGCTCACCAGGCCACTATAGGTGGCCGGCAGCTCGACAGCTCACCAGGCCACTGTAGGTGGCCGGCAGCTCGTCAGCTCACCAGGCCACTGTAGGTGGCCGGCAGCTCGACAGCTCACAAGGCCACTGTAGGTGACCGGCAGCTCGAGAATTCACCAGGCCACTATAGGTGGCCGGCAGCTCGACAGCTCACCAGGCCACTATAGGTGGCCGGCAGCTCGACAGCTCACCAGGCCACTGTAGGTGGCCGGCAGCTCGACAGCTCACAAGGCCACTGTAGGTGACCGGCAGCTCGAGAATTCACCAGGCCACTATAGGTGGCCGGCAGCTCGACAGCTCACCAGGCCACTATAGGTGGCCGGCAGCTCGACAGCTCACCAGGCCACTGTAGGTGGCCGGCAGCTCGACAGCTCACAAGGCCACTGTAGGTGACCGGCAGCTCGAGAATTCACCAGGCCACTATAGGTGGCCGGCAGCTCGACAGCTCACCAGGCCACTATAGGTGGCCGGCAGCTCGACAGCTCACCAGGCCACTGTAGGTGGCCGGCAGCTCGACAGCTCACAAGGCCACTGTAGGTGACCGGCAGCTCGAGAATTCACCAGGCCACTATAGGTGGCCGGCAGCTCGAGAGCTCAACAGTTCATTATAGGTAGCCGGCAGCTCGACAGCTCACCAGGCCACTATAGGTGGCCGGCAGCTCGACAGCTCACCAGGCCACTATAGGTGGCCGGCAGCTCGACAGCTCACCAGGCCACTGTAGGTGGCCGGCAGCTCGACAGCTCACAAGGCCACTGTAGGTGACCGGCAGCTCGAGAATTCACCAGGCCACTATAGGTGGTCGGCAGGTCGACAGCTCACCAGGCCACTATAGGTGGCCGGTAGCACGACAGCTCGCCAGGCCACTATAGGTGGCCGGCTGCTCGACAGCTCACCAGGCCACTATACCAGGTCACTATAGGTGGCCGGTACCACGACAGCTCGCCAGGCCACAATAGGTGGCCGACAGCACGACAGCTCACCAGGCCAATATAGGTGGCCGACAGCACGAAAGCTTACCAGGCCACTATAGGTGGCCGACAGCACGACAACTCACCAGGGCACTATAGGTGACGGCCAGCACGACAGCTGACCAGGTCACTATAGGTGGCCGGCATCTCGACAGCTCACCAGGCCACGGTAGGTGGCCGGCAGCTCGACCGCTCACAAGGCCACTGTAGGTGGCCGGCAGCTCGAGAATTCACCAGGCCACTATACGTGGCCGGCAGCTCGAGAACTCACCAGGCCACTATAGGTGGCCGGCTGGTCGACAGCTCACCAGGCCACTATAGGTGGCCGGCAGCTCGACAGCTCACCAGGCCACTAAAGGTGGCCGGCAGCTCGACAGCTCACCAGGCCACTATAGGTGGCCGGCAGCTCGACAGCTCACCAGGCCACTAAAGGTGGCCGGCAGCTCGACAGCTCACCAGGCCACTAAAGGTGGCCGGCAGCTCGACAGCTCACCAGGTCACTGTAGGTGGCCGGCAGCTCGACAGCTCACAAGGCCACTGTAGATGGCCGGCAGCTCGAGAATTCACCCCGCCCCTATACGTGGCCGGCAGCTCGAGAACTCACCAGGCCACTATAGGTGGCCGGCAGGTCGGCAGCTCACCAAGCCACTATAGGGGGCCGGCAGCTCGACAGCTCACCATTCCACTGTAGGTGGCCGGCAGGTCGACAGATCACCAGGCCACTATAGGTGGACGGCAGGTCGACAGCTCACCAGGCCACTATAGGTGGCCGGCAGGTCGATAGTTCACCAGGCCACTATAGGTGGCCGGCAGATCGACAGGTCACCAGGCCACTATAGGTGGTCGGCAGGTCGACAGCTCATCAGGCCACTATAGGTGGCCGGCAGCTCGACAGCTCACCGGCCACTATAGGTGGCTGTCAGCTCGACAGCTCACCAGGCCACTATAGGTGGCTGGCGGCACGACAGCTCCCCAGGCCACTATATGTGGCTGGCATCTCGACAGCTTACCAGGTCACTATAGGTGGCCGGCAGCTCGACAGCTCACGAGGCCACTGTAGATGCCCGGCAGCTCGAGAATTCACCACGCCCCTATACGTGGCCGGCAGCTCGAGAACTCACCAGGCCACTATAGGTGGCCGGCAAGTCGGCAGCTCACCAGGCCACTATAGGGCGCGGCAGCTCGACAGCTCACCATTCCACTGTAGGTGGCCGGCAGGTCGACAGCTCACCAGGCCACTATAGGTGGCCATCAGGTCGACAGCTCACCATTCCACTGTAGGTGGCCGGCAGGTCGACAGCTCACCAGGCCACTATAGGTGGCCGGCAGATCGACAGCTCACCAGGCCACTATAGGTGGTCGGCAGGTCGACAGCTCACCAGGCCACTATAGGTGGCCGGTAGCACGACAGCTCGCCAGGCCACTATAGGTGGCCGGCTGCTCGACAGCTCACCAGGCCACTATACCAGGTCACTATAGGTGGCCGGTAGCACGACAGCTCGCCAGGCCACAATAGGTGGCCGACAGCACGACAGCTCACCAGGCCAATATAGGTGGCCGACAGCACGAAAGCTTACCAGGCCACTATAGGTGGCCGACAGCACGACAACTCACCAGGGCACTATAGGTGACGGCCAGCACGACAGCTGACCAGGTCACTATAGGTGGCCGGCATCTCGACAGCTCACCAGGCCACGGTAGGTGGCCGGCAGCTCGACCGCTCACAAGGCCACTGTAGGTGGCCGGCAGCTCGAGAATTCACCAGGCCACTATACGTGGCCGGCAGCTCGAGAACTCACCAGGCCACTATAGGTGGCCGGCTGGTCGACAGCTCACCAGGCCACTATAGGTGGCCGGCAGCTCGTCAGCTCACCAGGCCACTAAAGGTGGCCGGCAGGTCGACAGCTCACCAGGCGACTATAGGTGGCCGGCAGATCGACAGCTCACCAAGCCACTATAGGTGACCGGCAGCTCGACAGCTCACCAGGCCACTATAGGTGGCTGGCAGCTCGACAGGTCACCAGGCAACTATAGGTGGCCGGCAGCTCGAGAGCTCACCAGGCCACAATAGGTGGCCGGCAGCTCGACAGCTCACCAGGCCACTAAAGGTGGCCGGCAGGTCGACAGCTCACCAGGCCACTATAGGTGGCCGGCAGATCGACAGCTCACCAGGCCACTATAGGTGGCCGGCAGCTCGACAGCTCACCAGGCCACTATAGGTGGCTGGCAGCACGACAGCTCCCCAAGCCACTATATGTGGCTGGCATCTCGACAGCTTACCAGGCGACTATAGGTGGCCGGCAGATCGACAGCTCACCAGGCCACTATAGGTGGCCGGCAGCTCGACAGCTCACCAGGCCACTATAGGTGGCCGGCAGCTCGACAGCTCACCAGGCCACTATAGGTGGCCGGCAGCTCGACAGCTCACCAGGCCACTATAGGTGGCCGGCAGCTCGACAGCTCACCAGGCCACTATAGGTGGCCGGCAGCTCGACAGCTCACCAGGCCACTGTAGGTGGCCGGCAGCTCGACAGCTCACCAGGCCACTGTAGGTGGCCGGCAGCTCGACAGCTCACAAGGCCACTGTAGGTGACCGGCAGCTCGACAGCTCACCAGGCCACTGTAGGTGGCCGGCAGGTCGACAGCTCACAAGGCCACTGTAGGTGACCGTCAACTCGAGAATTCACAAGGCCACTATAGGTGGCCGGCAGCTCGAGAGCTCAACAGTTCATTATAGGTAGCCGGCAGCTCGACAGCTCACCAGGCCAATATATGTGGCCGGCAGGTCGACAGCTCACCAGGCCACTATAGGTGGTCGGCAGGTCGACAGCTCACCAGGCCACTATAGGTGGCCGGCAGCTCGACAGCTCACCAGGCCACTATAGGTGGCTGGCAGCTCGACAGCTCACCAGGCCACTATAGGTGGCCGGCAGCTCAACAGCTCACCAGGCCACTATAGGTGCCTGGCAGCTCGACAGCTCACCATTCCACTGTAGGTGGCCGGCAGGTCGACAGCTCACCGGGCCACTAAAGGTGGTCGGCAGGTCGACAGCTCACCAGGCCACTATAGGTGGCCGGCAGCTCGACAGCTCACCAGGCCACTATAGGTGGCTGGCAGCTCGACAGCTCACCAGGCCACTATAGGTGGCCGGCAGCTCAACAGCTCACCAGGTAACTATAGGTGGCTGGCAGCTCGACAGCTCACCATTCCACTGTAGGTGGCCGGCAGGTCGACAGCTCACCGGGCCACTAAAGGTGGCCGGCAGGTCGACAGCTCACCAGACCACTAAAGGTGGCCGGCAGGTCGACAGCTCACCAGGCCACTATAGGTGGCCGGCAGCTCGACAGCTCACCAGGCCACTATAGGTGGCTGGCAGCTCGACAGCTCACCAGACCACTATAGGTGGCCGGCAGCTCGACAGCTCACCAGGCCACTATAGGTGGCTGGCAGCTCGACAGCTCACCATTGCACTGTAGGTGGCCGGCAGGTCGACAGCTCACCGGGCCACTATAGGTGGCCGGCAGGTCGACAGCTCACCGGGCCACTATAGGTGGCCGGCAGGTCGACAGCTCACCGGGCCACTATAGGTGGCCGGCAGGTCGACAGCTCACCAGGCCACTATAGGTGGCCGGCAGGTCGACAGCTCACCAGGCCACTATAGGTGGCCGGCAGCTCGACAGCTCACCAGGCCACTATAGGTGGCTGGCAGCTCGACAGCTCGCCAGGCCACTATAGGTGGCCGGCAGCTCGACAGCTCACCAGGCCACTATAGGTGGCTGGCAGCACGACAGCTCACCATTCCACTGTAGGTGGCCGGCAGGTCGACAGCTCACCAGGCCACTATAGGTGGCCGGCAGGTCGACAGCTCACCAGGCCACTATAGGTGGCCGGCAGGTCGACAGCTCACCAGGCCACTATAGGTGGCTGGCAGCTCGACAGCTCACTAGGCCACTATAGGTGGCCGGCAGCTCGACAGCTCACCAGGCCACTATAGGTGGCCGGCAGCTCGACAGCTCACCAGGCCTCTATAGGTGGCCGGCGGCTCGACAGCTCACCAGGCCACTATAGGTGGCCGGCAGATCGACAGCTCACCAGGCCACTATAGGTGGCCGGCAGCTCGACAGCTCACCAGGCCACTATAGGTGGCCGGCAGCTCTACAGCTCGACAGCTCACCAGGCCACTATAGGTGGCTGGCAGCCCGACAGCTCACCAGGCAACTATAGGTGGCCGGCAGCTCGACAGCTCACCAGGCCACTATAGATGGCCGGCAGCTCGACAGCTCACCAGGCCACTAAAGGTGGTCGGCAGGTCGACAGCTCACCAGGCCGCTATAGGTGGCCGGCAGCTCGACAGCTCACCAGGCCACTATAGGTGGCCGGCTGCACGACAGCTCACCAGGCCACTATAGGTGGCCGGCAGGTCGACAGCTCACCGGGCCACTATAGGTGGCCGGCAGGTCGACGGCTCACCGGGCCACTATAGGTGGCCGGCAGGTCGACAGCTCACCAGGCCACTATAGGTGGCCGGCAACTCGACAGCTCACCAGGCCACTATAGGTGGCTGGCAGCTCGACAGCTCACCATTCCACTGTAGGTGGCCGGCAGGTCGACAGCTCACCGGGCCACTATAGGCGGCCGGCAGTTCGACAGCTCACCATTCCACTGTAGGTGGCCGGCAGGTCGACAGCTCACCGGGCCACTATAGGTGGCCGGCAGGTCGACAGCTCACCAGGCCACTATAGGTGGCTGGCAGGTCGACAGCTCACCAGGCCACTATAGGTGGCCGGCAGGTCGACAGCTCACCAGGCCACTATAGGTGGCCGGCAGCTCGACAGCTCACCAGGCCACTATAGGTGGCCGGCAGGTGGACAGCTCACCAGGCCACTATAGGTGGCCGGCGGCTCGACAGCTCACCAGGCCACTGTAGGTGGCCGGCAGCTCGACAGCTCACCAGGCCACTGTAGGTGGCCGGCAGCTCGACAGCTCACAAGGCCACTGTAGGTGACCGGCAGCTCGAGAATTCACCAGGCCACTGTAGGTGGCCGGCAGCTCGAGAGCTCAACAGTTCATTTTAGGTAGCCGGCAGCTCGACAGCTCACCAGGATACTATAGGTGGTCGACAGCTCGTTAGCTCACCAGGCCACTATAGGTGGCCGGCAGGTCGACAGCTCACCAGACCACTAAAGGTGGCCGGCAGGTCGACAGCTCACCAGGCCACTATAGGTGGCCGGCAGCTCGACAGCTCACCAGGCCACTATAGGTGGCTGGCAGCTCGACAGCTCACCAGACCACTATAGGTGGCCGGCAGCTCGACAGCTCACCAGGCCACTATAGGTGGCTGGCAGCTCGACAGCTCACCATTGCACTGTAGGTGGCCGGCAGGTCGACAGCTCACCGGGCCACTATAGGTGGCCGGCAGGTCGACAGCTCACCGGGCCACTATAGGTGGCCGGCAGGTCGACAGCTCACCGGGCCACTATAGGTGGCCGGCAGGTCGACAGCTCACCGGGCCACTATAGGTGGCCGGCAGGTCGACAGCTCACCAGGCCACTATAGGTGGCCGGCAGGTCGACAGCTCACCAGGCCACTATAGGTGGCCGGCAGCTCGACAGCTCACCAGGCCACTATAGGTGGCTGGCAGCTCGACAGCTCGCCAGGCCACTATAGGTGGCCGGCAGCTCGACAGCTCACCAGGCCACTATAGGTGGCTGGCAGCACGACAGCTCACCATTCCACTGTAGGTGGCCGGCAGGTCGACAGCTCACCAGGCCACTATAGGTGGCCGGCAGGTCGACAGCTCACCAGGCCACTATAGGTGGCCGGCAGGTCGACAGCTCACCAGGCCACTATAGGTGGCTGGCAGCTCGACAGCTCACTAGGCCACTATAGGTGGCCGGCAGCTCAACAGCTCACCAGGCCACTATAGGTGGCCGGCAGCTCGACAGCTCACCAGGCCTCTATAGGTGGCCGGCGGCTCGACAGCTCACCAGGCCACTATAGGTGGCCGGCAGATCGACAGCTCACCAGGCCACTATAGGTGGCCGGCAGCTCGACAGCTCACCAGGCCACTATAGGTGGCCGGCAGCTCTACAGCTCGACAGCTCACCAGGCCACTATAGGTGGCTGGCAGCCCGACAGCTCACCAGGCAACTATAGGTGGCCGGCAGCTCGACAGCTCACCAGGCCACTATAGATGGCCGGCAGCTCGACAGCTCACCAGGCCACTAAAGGTGGTCGGCAGGTCGACAGCTCACCAGGCCGCTATAGGCGGCCGGCAGCTCGACAGCTCACCAGGCCACTATAGGTGGCCGGCTGCACGACAGCTCACCAGGCCACTATAGGTGGCCGGCAGGTCGACAGCTCACCGGGCCACTATAGGTGGCCGGCAGGTCGACGGCTCACCGGGCCACTATAGGTGGCCGGCAGGTCGACAGCTCACCAGGCCACTATAGGTGGCCGGCAACTCGACAGCTCACCAGGCCACTATAGGTGGCTGGCAGCTCGACAGCTCACCATTCCACTGTAGGTGGCCGGCAGGTCGACAGCTCACCGGGCCACTATAGGCGGCCGGCAGTTCGACAGCTCACCATTCCACTGTAGGTGGCCGGCAGGTCGACAGCTCACCGGGCCACTATAGGTGGCCGGCAGGTCGACAGCTCACCAGGCCACTATAGGTGGCTGGCAGGTCGACAGCTCACCAGGCCACTATAGGTGGCCGGCAGGTCGACAGCTCACCAGGCCACTACAGGTGGCCGGCAGCTCGACAGCTCACCAGGCCACTATAGGTGGCCGGCAGGTGGACAGCTCACCAGGCCACTATAGGTGGCCGGCGGCTCGACAGCTCACCAGGCCACTGTAGGTGGCCGGCAGCTCGACAGCTCACCAGGCCACTGTAGGTGGCCGGCAGCTCGACAGCTCACAAGGCCACTGTAGGTGACCGGCAGCTCGAGAATTCACCAGGCCACTGTAGGTGGCCGGCAGCTCGAGAGCTCAACAGTTCATTATAGGTAGCCGGCAGCTCGACAGCTCACCAGGATACTATAGGTGGTCGACAGCTCGTTAGCTCACCAGGCCACTATAGGTGGCCGGCAGGTCGACAGCTCACCAGGCCACTATAGGTGGCCGGCAGGTCGACAGCTCACCAGGCCAATATATGTGGCCGGCAGGTCGACAGCTCACCAGGCCACTATAGGTGGTCGGCAGGTCGACAGCTCACCAGGCCACTATAGGTGGCCGGCAGCTCGACAGCTCACCAGGCCACTATAGGTGGCTGGCAGCTCGACAGCTCACCAGGCCACTATAGGTGGCCGGCAGATCGACAGCTCACCAGGCCACTATAGGTGGCTGGCAGCACGACAGCTCCCCAAGCCACTATATGTGGCTGGCATCTCGACAGCTTACCAAGCGACTATAGGTGGCCGGCAGATCGACAGCTCACCAGGCCACTATAGGTGGCCGGCAGCTCGACAGCTCACCAGGCCCCTATAGGTGGCTGGCAGCCCGACAGCTCACCAGGCAACTATAGGTGGCCGGCAGCTCGACAGCTCACCAGGCCACTATAGGTGGCCGGCAGGTCGACAGCTCACCAGGCCTCCATAGGTGCCCGGCAGCTCGACAGCTCACCAGGCCACTATAGGTGGCCGGCAGCTCGACAGCTCACCAGGCCACTGTAGGTGGCCGGCAGGTCGACAGCTCACAAGGCCACTGTAGGTGACCGTCAACTCGAGAATTCACAAGGCCACTATAGGTGGCCGGCAGCTCGAGAGCTCAACAGTTCATTATAGGTAGCCGGCAGCTCGACAGCTCACCAGGATACTATAGGTGGTCGACAGCTCGTTAGCTCACCAGGCCACTATAGGTGGCCGGCAGGTCGACAGCTCACCAGGCCACTATAGGTGGCCGGCAGGTCGACAGCTCACCAGGCCAATATATGTGGCCGGCAGGTCGACAGCTCACCAGGCCACTATAGGTGGTCGGCAGGTCGACAGCTCACCAGGCCACTATAGGTGGCCGGCAGCTCGACAGCTCACCAGGCCACTATAGGTGGCTGGCAGCTCGACAGCTCACCAGGCCTCTATAGGTGGCCGGCGGCTCGACAGCTCACCAGGCCACTATAGGTGGCCGGCGGCTCGACAGCTCACCAGGCCACTGTAGGTGGCCGGCAGCTCGACAGCTCACCAGGCCACTGTAGGTGGCCGGCAGCTCGACAGCTCACAAGGCCACTGTAGGTGACCGGCAGCTCGAGAATTCACCAGGCCACTGTAGGTGGCCGGCAGCTCGAGAGCTCAACAGTTCATTATAGGTAGCCGGCAGCTCGACAGCTCACCAGGATACTATAGGTGGTCGACAGCTCGTTAGCTCACCAGGCCACTATAGGTGGCCGGCAGGTCGACAGCTCACCAGACCACTAAAGGTGGCCGGCAGGTCGACAGCTCACCAGGCCACTATAGGTGGCCGGCAGCTCGACAGCTCACCAGGCCACTATAGGTGGCTGGCAGCTCGACAGCTCACCAGACCACTATAGGTGGCCGGCAGCTCGACAGCTCACCAGGCCACTATAGGTGGCTGGCAGCTCGACAGCTCACCATTGCACTGTAGGTGGCCGGCAGGTCGACAGCTCACCGGGCCACTATAGGTGGCCGGCAGGTCGACAGCTCACCGGGCCACTATAGGTGGCCGGCAGGTCGACAGCTCACCGGGCCACTATAGGTGGCCGGCAGGTCGACAGCTCACCGGGCCACTATAGGTGGCCGGCAGGTCGACAGCTCACTAGGCCACTATAGGTGGCCGGCAGCTCGACAGCTCACCAGGCCACTATAGGTGGCCGGCAGCTCGACAGCTCACCAGGCCACTATAGGTGGCCGGCAGCTCTACAGCTCGACAGCTCACCAGGCCACTATAGGTGGCTGGCAGCCCGACAGCTCACCAGGCAACTATAGGTGGCCGGCAGCTCGACAGCTCACCAGGCCACTATAGATGGCCGGCAGCTCGACAGCTCACCAGGCCACTAAAGGTGGTCGGCAGGTCGACAGCTCACCAGGCCGCTATAGGTGGCCGGCAGCTCGACAGCTCACCAGGCCACTATAGGTGGCCGGCTGCACGACAGCTCACCAGGCCACTATAGGTGGCCGGCAGGTCGACAGCTCACCGGGCCACTATAGGTGGCCGGCAGGTCGACGGCTCACCGGGCCACTATAGGTGGCCGGCAGGTCGACAGCTCACCAGGCCACTATAGGTGGCCGGCAACTCGACAGCTCACCAGGCCACTATAGGTGGCTGGCAGCTCGACAGCTCACCATTCCACTGTAGGTGGCCGGCAGGTCGACAGCTCACCGGGCCACTATAGGCGGCCGGCAGTTCGACAGCTCACCATTCCACTGTAGGTGGCCGGCAGGTCGACAGCTCACCGGGCCACTATAGGTGGCCGGCAGGTCGACAGCTCACCAGGCCACTATAGGTGGCTGGCAGGTCGACAGCTCACCAGGCCACTATAGGTGGCCGGCAGGTCGACAGCTCACCAGGCCACTATAGGTGGCCGGCAGCTCGACAGCTCACCAGGCCACTATAGGTGGCCGGCAGGTGGACAGCTCACCAGGCCACTATAGGTGGCCGGCGGCTCGACAGCTCACCAGGCCACTGTAGGTGGCCGGCAGCTCGACAGCTCACCAGGCCACTGTAGGTGGCCGGCAGCTCGACAGCTCACAAGGCCACTGTAGGTGACCGGCAGCTCGAGAATTCACCAGGCCACTGTAGGTGGCCGGCAGCTCGAGAGCTCAACAGTTCATTATAGGTAGCCGGCAGCTCGACAGCTCACCAGGATACTATAGGTGGTCGACAGCTCGTTAGCTCACCAGGCCACTATAGGTGGCCGGCAGGTCGACAGCTCACCAGGCCACTATAGGTGGCCGGCAGGTCGACAGCTCACCAGGCCAATATATGTGGCCGGCAGGTCGACAGCTCACCAGGCCACTATAGGTGGTCGGCAGGTCGACAGCTCACCAGGCCACTATAGGTGGCCGGCAGCTCGACAGCTCACCAGGCCACTATAGGTGGCTGGCAGCTCGACAGCTCACCAGGCCACTATAGGTGGCCGGCAGATCGACAGCTCACCAGGCCACTATAGGTGGCTGGCAGCACGACAGCTCCCCAAGCCACTATATGTGGCTGGCATCTCGACAGCTTACCAAGCGACTATAGGTGGCCGGCAGATCGACAGCTCACCAGGCCACTATAGGTGGCCGGCAGCTCGACAGCTCACCAGGCCCCTATAGGTGGCTGGCAGCCCGACAGCTCACCAGGCAACTATAGGTGGCCGGCAGCTCGACAGCTCACCAGGCCACTATAGGTGGCCGGCAGGTCGACAGCTCACCAGGCCTCCATAGGTGCCCGGCAGCTCGACAGCTCACCAGGCCACTATAGGTGGCCGGCAGCTCGACAGCTCACCAGGCCACTGTAGGTGGCCGGCAGGTCGACAGCTCACAAGGCCACTGTAGGTGACCGTCAACTCGAGAATTCACAAGGCCACTATAGGTGGCCGGCAGCTCGAGAGCTCAACAGTTCATTATAGGTAGCCGGCAGCTCGACAGCTCACCAGGATACTATAGGTGGTCGACAGCTCGTTAGCTCACCAGGCCACTATAGGTGGCCGGCAGGTCGACAGCTCACCAGGCCACTATAGGTGGCCGGCAGGTCGACAGCTCACCAGGCCAATATATGTGGCCGGCAGGTCGACAGCTCACCAGGCCACTATAGGTGGTCGGCAGGTCGACAGCTCACCAGGCCACTATAGGTGGCCGGCAGCTCGACAGCTCACCAGGCCACTATAGGTGGCTGGCAGCTCGACAGCTCACCAGGCCACTATAGGTGGCCGGCAGCTCAACAGCTCACCAGGCCACTATAGGTGCCTGGCAGCTCGACAGCTCACCATTCCACTGTAGGTGGCCGGCAGGTCGACAGCTCACCGGGCCACTAAAGGTGGTCGGCAGGTCGACAGCTCACCAGGCCACTATAGGTGGCCGGCAGCTCGACAGCTCACCAGGCCACTATAGGTGGCTGGCAGCTCGACAGCTCACCAGGCCATTATAGGTGGCCGGCAGCTCAACAGCTCACCAGGTAACTATAGGTGGCTGGCAGCTCGACAGCTCACCATTCCACTGTAGGTGGCCGGCAGGTCGACAGCTCACCGGGCCACTAAAGGTGGCCGGCAGGTCGACAGCTCACCAGACCACTAAAGGTGGCCGGCAGGTCGACAGCTCACCAGGCCACTATAGGTGGCCGGCAGCTCGACAACTCACCAGGCCTCTCTAGTTGGCCGGCAGCACGACAGCTCACTAGGCCACTATAGGTGGCCGGCAGCTCGACAGCTCACCAGGCCACTATAGGTGGCCGGCAGCTCGACAGCTCACCAGACCTCTCTAGTTGGCCGGCAGCACGACAGCTCACCAGGCCACAATAGGTGGCCGGCAGGTCGACAGCTCACCGGGCCACTATAGGTGGCCGGCAGGTCGACAGCTCACCGGGCCACTATAGGTGGCTGGCAGGTCGACAGCTCACCAGGCCACTATAGGTGGCTGGCAGGTCGACAGCTCACCAGGCCACTATAGGTGGCCGGCAGGTCGACAGCTCACCAGGCCACTATAGGTGGCCGGCAGCTCGACAGCTCACCAGGCCACTATAGGTGGCCGGCAGGTCGACAGCTCACCAGGCCACTATAGGTGGCCGGCAGCTCGACAGCTCACCAGGCCACTATAGGTGGCTGGCAGCTCGACAGCTCACCATTCCACTGTAGGTGGCCGGCAGGTCGACAGCTCACCAGGCCACTATAGGTGGCCGGCAGGTCGACAGCTCACCAGGCCAATATATGTGTCCGGCAGATCGACAGCTCACCAGGCCACTATAGGTGGCCGGCAGCTCGACAGCTCACCAGGCCTCTCTAGTTGGCCGGCAGCACGACAGCTCACTAGGCCACTATAGGTGGCCGGCAGGTCGACAGCTCACCAGGCCAATATATGTGTCCGGCAGATCAACAGCTCACCAGGCCACTATAGGTGGCCGGCAGCTCGACAGCTCACCAGACCTCTCTAGTTGGCCGGCAGCACGACAGCTCACCAGGCCACAATAGGTGGCCGGCAGGTCGACAGCTCACCGGGCCACTATAGGTGGCCGGCAGGTCGACAGCTCACCGGGCCACTATAGGTGGCCGGCAGGTCGACAGCTCACCAGGCCACTATAGGTGGCCGGCAGGTCGACAGCTCACCAGGCCACTATAGGTGGCCGGCAGGTCGACAGCTCACCAGGCCACTATAGGTGGCCGGCAGCTCGACAGCTCACCAGGCCACTATAGGTGGCCGGCAGGTCGACAGCTCACCAGGCCACTATAGGTGGCCGGCATCTCGACAGCTCACCAGGCCACTATAGGTGGCTGGCAGCTCGACAGCTCACTAGGCCACTATAGGTGGCCGGCAGCTCGACAGCTCACCAGGCCACTATAGGTGGCCGGCAGCTCGATAGCTCACCAGGCCTCTATAGGTGGCCGGCGGCTCGACAGCTCACCAGGCCACTATAGGTGGCCGGCAGCTCGACAGCTCACCAGGCCACTATAGGTGGCCGGCAGCTCGACAGCTCACCAGGCCACTATAGGTGGCCGGCAGCTCGACCGCTCACCAGGCCACTATAGGTGGCCGGCAGCTCGACAGCTCACCAGGCCACTATAGGTGGCCGGCAGCTCGACAGCTCGACAGCTCACCAGGCCACTATAGGTGGCCGGCAGCTCGATAGCTCACCAGGCCTCTATAGGTGGCCGGCGGCTCGACAGCTCACCAGGCCACTATAGGTGGCCGGCAGCTCGACAGCTCACCAGGCCACTATAGGTGGCCGGCAGCTCGACAGCTCACCAGGCCACTATAGGTGGCCGGCAGCTCGACAGCTCACCAGGCCACTATAGGTGGCCGGCAGCTCGACAGCTCACCAGGCCACTATAGGTGGCCGGCGGATCGACAGCTCACCAGGCCACTATAAGTGGCGGCCAGCACGACAGCTGACCAGGTCACTATAGGTGGCCGGCAGGTCGACAGCCCACCAGGCCACTATAGGTGGCCGGCAGCTCAACAGCTCACCAGGCCACTATAGGTGGCTGGCAGCTCGACAGCTCACCAGGCCACTATAGGTGGCTGGCAGCTCGACAGCTCACCATTCCACTGTAGGTGGCCGGCAGGTCGACAGCTCACCGGGCCACTATAGGTGGCCGGCAGTTCGACAGCTCCCCATTCCACTGTAGGTGGCCGGCAGGTCGACAGCTCACCGGGCCACTATAGGTGGCCGGCAGGTCGACAGCTCACCAGGCCACTATAGGTGGCCGGCAAGTCGACAGCTCACCAGGCCACTATAGGTGGCCGGCAGCTCGACAGCTCACCAGGCCACTATAGGTGGCTGGCAGCTCGACAGCTCGCCAGGCCACTATATGTGGCCGGCAGCTCGACAGCTCACCAGGCCACTATAGGTGGCTGGCAGCTCGACAGCTCACCATTCCACTGTAGGTGGCCGGCAGGTCGACAGCTCACCAGGCCACTATAGGTGGCCGGCAGGTCGACAGCTCACCAGGCCAATATATGTGTCCGGCAGTTCGACAGCTCACCAGGCCACTATAGGTGGTCGGCAGGTCGACAGCTCACCAGGCCACTATAGGTGGCCGGCAGCTCGACAACTCACCAGGCCTCTTTAGTTGGCCGGTAGCACGACAGCTCACTAGGCCACTATAGGTGGCTGGCAGCTCGACAGCTCACCAGGCCACTATAGGTGGCCGGCAGCTCGACAGCTCACCAGACCTCTCTAGTTGGCCGGCAGCACGACAGCTCACCAGGCCACAATAGGTGGCCGGCAGGTCGACAGCTCACCGGGCCACTATAGGTGGCCGGCAGGTCGACAGCTCACCGGGCCACTATAGGTGGCCGGCAGGTCGACAGCTCACCAGGCCACTATAGGTTGCCGGCAGGTCGACAGCTCACCAGGCCACTATAGGTGGCCGGCAGCTCGACAGCTCACCAGGCCACTATAGGTGGCCGGCAGGTCGACAGCTCACCAGGCCACTATAGGTGGTCGGCATCTCGACAGCTCACCAGGCCACTATAGGTGGCTGGCAGCTCGACAGCTCACTAGGCCACTATAGGTGGCCGGCAGCTCGACAGCTCACCAGGCCACTATAGGTGGCCGGCAGCTCGATAGCTCACCAGGCCTCTATAGGTGGCCGGCGGCTCGACAGCTCACCAGGCCACTATAGGTGGCCGGCAGCTCGACAGCTCACCAGGCCACTATAGGTGGCCGGCAGCTCGACAGCTCACCAGGCCACTATAGGTGGCCGGCAGCTCGACAGCTCGACAGCTCACCAGGCCACTATAGGTGGCCGGCAGCTCGACAGCTCACCAGGCCACTATAGGTGGCCGGCGGCTCGACAGCTCACCAGGCCACTATAAGTGGCGGCCAGCACGACAGCTGACCAGGTCACTATAGGTGGCCGGCAGGTCGACAGCTCACCAGGCCAGTATAGGTGGCCGGCAGCTCAACAGCTCACCAGGCCACTATAGGTGGCTGGCAGCTCGACAGCTCACCAGGCCACTATAGGTGGCTGGCAGCACGATAGCTCCCCAGGCCACTATATGTGGCTGGCATCTCGACAGCTTACCAGGTCACTATAGGTGGCCGGCAGCTCGACAGCTCACCAGGCCACTATAGGTGGTCGACAGCTGGTCAGATCACCAGGCCACTAAAGGTGGCCGGCAGGTCGACAGCTCACCAGGCGACTATAGGTGGCCGGCAGATCGACAGCTCACCAGGCCACTATAGATGACCGGCAGCTCGACAGCTCACCAGGCCACTATAGGTGGCTGGCAGCTCGACAGGTCACCAGGCAACTATAGGTGGCCGGCAGCTCGACAGCTCACCAGGCCACAATAGGTGGCCGGCAGCTCGACAGCTCACCAGGCCACTAAAGGTGGCCGGCAGGTCGACAGCTCACCAGGCCACTATAGGTGGCCGGCAGATCGACAGCTCACCAGGCCCTTATAGATGACCGGCAGCTCGACAGCTCACCAGGCCACTATAGGTGGCTGGCAGCTCGACAGGTCACCAGGCAACTATAGGTGGCCGGCAGCTCGACAGCTCACCAGGCCACAATAGGTGGCCGGCAGCTCGACAGCTCACCAGGCCACTAAAGGTGGCCGGCAGGTCGACAGCTCACCAGGCCACTATAGGTGGCCGGCAGATCGACAGCTCACCAGGCCACTATAGGTGGCCGGCAGCTCGACAGCTCACCAGGCCACTATAGGTGGCTGGCAGCACGACAGCTCCCCAGGCCACTATATGTGGCTGGCATCTCGACAGCTTACCAGGTCACTATAGGTGGCCGGCAGCTCGACAGCTCACCAGGACACTATAGGTGGTCGACAGCTCGTCAGATCACCAGGCCACTAAAGGTGGCCGGCAGGTCGACAGCTCACCAGGCGACTATAGGTGGCCGGCAGATCGACAGCTCACCAGGCCACTATAGATGACCGGCAGCTCGACAGCTCACCGGGCCACTATAGGTGGCCGGCAGGTCGACAGCTCACCAGGCCACTATAGGTGGCCGGCAAGTCGACAGTTCACCAGGCCAATATATGTGTCCGGCAGATCGACAGCTCACCAGGCCACTATAGGTGGTCGGCAGGTCGACAGCTCACCAGGCCACTATAGGTGGCCGGCAGCTCGACAGCTCACCAGGCCTCTCTAGTTGGCCGGCAGCACGACAGCTCACTAGGCCACTATAGGTGGCCGGCAGCTCGACAGCTCACCAGGCCACTATAGGTGGCCGGCAGCTCGACAGTTCACCAGACCTCTCTAGTTGGCCGGCAGCACGACAGCTCACCAGGCCACAATAGGTGGCCGGCAGGTCGACAGCTCACCGGGCCACTATAGGTGGCCGGCAGGTCGACAGCTCACCGGGCCACTATAGGTGGCCGGCAGGTCGACAGCTCACCAGGCCACTATAGGTGGCCGGCAGGTCGACAGCTCACCAGGCCACTATAGGTGGCCGGCAGCTCGACAGCTCACCAGGCCACTATAGGTGGCCGGCAGGTCGACAGCTCACCAGGCCACTATAGGTGGTCGGCATCTCGACAGCTCACCAGGCCACTATAGGTGGCTGGCAGCTCGACAGCTCACTAGGCCACTATAGGTGGCCGGCAGCTCGACAGCTCACCAGGCCACTATAGGTGGCCGGCAGCTCGATAGCTCACCAGGCCTCTATAGGTGGCCGGCGGCTCGACAGCTCACCAGGCCACTATAGGTGGCCGGCAGCTCGACAGCTCACCAGGCCACTATAGGTGGCCGGCAGCTCGACAGCTCACCAGGCCACTATAGGTGGCCGGCAGCTCGACAGCTCACCAGGCCACTATAGGTGGCCGGCAGCTCGACAGCTCACCAGGCCACTATAGGTGGCCGGCAGCTCGACAGCTCACCAGGCCACTATAGGTGGCCGGCAGCTCGACAGTTCACCAGACCTCTCTAGTTGGCCGGCAGCACGACAGCTCACCAGGCCACAATAGGTGGCCGGCAGGTCGACAGCTCACCGGGCCACTATAGGTGGCCGGCAGGTCGACAGCTCACCGGGCCACTATAGGTGGCCGGCAGGTCGACAGCTCACCAGGCCACTATAGGTGGCCGGCAGGTCGACAGCTCACCAGGCCACTATAGGTGGCCGGCAGCTCGACAGCTCACCAGGCCACTAAAGGTGGTCGGCAGGTCGACAGCTCACCAGGCCGCTATAGGTGGCCGGCAGCTCGACAGCTCACCAGGCCACTATAGGTGGCCGGCTGCACGACAGCTCACCAGGCCACTATAGGTGGCCGGCAGGTCGACAGCTCACCGGGCCACTATAGGTGGCCGGCAGGTCGACGGCTCACCGGGCCACTATAGGTGGCCGGCAGGTCGACAGCTCACCAGGCCACTATAGGTGGCCGGCAACTCGACAGCTCACCAGGCCACTATAGGTGGCTGGCAGCTCGACAGCTCACCATTCCACTGTAGGTGGCCGGCAGGTCGACAGCTCACCGGGCCACTATAGGTGGCCGGCAGGTCGACAGCTCACCAGGCCACTATAGGTGGCTGGCAGGTCGACAGCTCACCAGGCCACTATAGGTGGCCGGCAACTCGACAGCTCACCAGGCCACTATAGGTGGCTGGCAGCTCGACAGCTCACCATTCCACTGTAGGTGGCCGGCAGGTCGACAGCTCACCAGGCCACTATAGGTGGCCGGCAGGTCGACAGCTCACCAGGCCAATATATGTGTCCGGCAGATCGACAGCTCACCAGGCCACTATAGGTGGCCGGCAGCTCGACAGCTCACCAGGCCACTATAGGTGGCCGGCAGGTCGACAGCTCACCGGGCCACTATAGGTGGCCGGCAGGTCGACGGCTCACCGGGCCACTATAGGTGGCCGGCAGGTCGACAGCTCACCAGGCCACTATAGGTGGCCGGCAACTCGACAGCTCACCAGGCCACTATAGGTGGCTGGCAGCTCGACAGCTCACCATTCCACTGTAGGTGGCCGGCAGGTCGACAGCTCACCGGGCCACTATAGGTGGCCGGCAGGTCGACAGCTCACCAGGCCACTATAGGTGGCTGGCAGGTCGACAGCTCACCAGGCCACTATAGGTGGCCGGCAACTCGACAGCTCACCAGGCCACTATAGGTGGCTGGCAGCTCGACAGCTCACCATTCCACTGTAGGTGGCCGGCAGGTCGACAGCTCACCAGGCCACTATAGGTGGCCGGCAGGTCGACAGCTCACCAGGCCACTATAGGTGGCCGGCAGGTCGACAGCTCACCAGGCCAATATATGTGGCCGGCAGGTCGACAGCTCACCAGGCCACTATAGGTGGTCGGCAGGTCGACAGCTCACCAGGCCACTATAGGTGGCCGGCAGCTCGACAGCTCACCAGGCCACTATAGGTGGCTGGCAGCTCGACAGCTCACCAGGCCACTATAGGTGGCCGGCAGATCGACAGCTCACCAGGCCACTATAGGTGGCTGGCAGCACGACAGCTCCCCAAGCCACTATATGTGGCTGGCATCTCGACAGCTTACCAAGCGACTATAGGTGGCCGGCAGATCGACAGCTCACCAGGCCACTATAGGTGGCCGGCAGCTCGACAGCTCACCAGGCCCCTATAGGTGGCTGGCAGCCCGACAGCTCACCAGGCAACTATAGGTGGCCGGCAGCTCGACAGCTCACCAGGCCACTATAGGTGGCCGGCAGGTCGACAGCTCACCAGGCCTCCATAGGTGCCCGGCAGCTCGACAGCTCACCAGGCCACTATAGGTGGCCGGCAGCTCGACAGCTCACCAGGCCACTGTAGGTGGCCGGCAGGTCGACAGCTCACAAGGCCACTGTAGGTGACCGTCAACTCGAGAATTCACAAGGCCACTATAGGTGGCCGGCAGCTCGAGAGCTCAACAGTTCATTATAGGTAGCCGGCAGCTCGACAGCTCACCAGGATACTATAGGTGGTCGACAGCTCGTTAGCTCACCAGGCCACTATAGGTGGCCGGCAGGTCGACAGCTCACCAGGCCACTATAGGTGGCCGGCAGGTCGACAGCTCACCAGGCCAATATATGTGGCCGGCAGGTCGACAGCTCACCAGGCCACTATAGGTGGTCGGCAGGTCGACAGCTCACCAGGCCACTATAGGTGGCCGGCAGCTCGACAGCTCACCAGGCCACTATAGGTGGCTGGCAGCTCGACAGCTCACCAGGCCACTATAGGTGGCCGGCAGCTCAACAGCTCACCAGGCCACTATAGGTGCCTGGCAGCTCGACAGCTCACCATTCCACTGTAGGTGGCCGGCAGGTCGACAGCTCACCGGGCCACTAAAGGTGGTCGGCAGGTCGACAGCTCACCAGGCCACTATAGGTGGCCGGCAGCTCGACAGCTCACCAGGCCACTATAGGTGGCTGGCAGCTCGACAGCTCACCAGGCCATTATAGGTGGCCGGCAGCTCAACAGCTCACCAGGTAACTATAGGTGGCTGGCAGCTCGACAGCTCACCATTCCACTGTAGGTGGCCGGCAGGTCGACAGCTCACCGGGCCACTAAAGGTGGCCGGCAGGTCGACAGCTCACCAGACCACTAAAGGTGGCCGGCAGGTCGACAGCTCACCAGGCCACTATAGGTGGCCGGCAGCTCGACAGCTCACCAGGCCACTATAGGTGGCTGGCAGCTCGACAGCTCACCAGACCACTATAGGTGGCCGGCAGCTCGACAGCTCACCAGGCCACAATAGGTGGCTGGCAGCTCGACAGGTCACCATTCCACTGTAGGTGGCCGGCAGGTCGACAGCTCACCGGGCCACTATAGGTGGCCGGCAGGTCGACAGCTCACCGGGCCACTATAGGTGGCCGGCAGGTCGACAGCTCACCGGGCCACTATAGGTTGCCGGCAGGTCGACAGCTCACCAGGCCACTATAGGTGGCCGGCAGGTCGACAGCTCACCAGGCCACTATAGGTGGCCGGCAGCTCGACAGCTCACCAGGCCACTATAGGTGGCTGGCAGCTCGACAGCTCGCCAGGCCACTATAGGTGGCCGGCAGCTCGACAGCTCACCAGGCCACTATAGGTGGCTGGCAGCACGACAGCTCACCATTCCACTGTAGGTGGCCGGCAGGTCGACAGCTCACCAGGCCACTATAGGTGGCCGGCAGGTCGACAGCTCACCAGGCCAATATATGTGGCCGGCAGATCGACAGCTCACCAGGCCACTATAGGTGGTCGGCAGGTCGACAGCTCACCAGGCCACTATAGGTGGCCGGCAGCTCGACAGCTCACCAGGCCTCTCTAGTTGGCCGGCAGCACGACAGCTCACTAGGCCACTATAGGTGGCCGGCAGCTCGACAGGTCACCAGGCCACTATAGGTGGCCGGCAGCTCGACAGCTCACCAGACCTCTCTAGTTGGCCGGCAGCACGACAGCTCACCAGGCCACAATAGGTGGCCGGCAGGTCGACAGCTCACCGGGCCACTATAGGTGGCCGGCAGGTCGACAGCTCACCGGGCCACTATACGTGGCCGGCAGGTCGACAGCTCACCAGGCCACTATAGGTGGCCGGCAGGTCGACAGCTCACCAGGCCACTATAGGTGGCCGGCTGCTCGACAGCTCACCAGGCCACTATAGGTGGCCGGCAGGTCGACAGCTCACCAGGCCACTATAGGCGGCTGGCAGCTCGACAGCTCACTAGGCCACTATAGGTGGCCGGCAGCTCGACAGCTCACCAGGCCACTATAGGTGGCCGGCAGCTCGACAGCTCACCAGGCCTCTATAGGTGGCCGGCGTCTCGACAGCTCACCAGGCCACTATAGGTGGCCGGCAGCTCGACCGCTCACCAGGCCACTATAGGTGGCCGGCAGCTCGACAGCTCACCAGGCCACTATAGGTGGCCGGCAGCTCGACAGCTCACCAGGCCACTATAGGTGGCCGGCAGCTCTACAGCTCGACAGCTCACCAGGCCACTATAGGTGGCTGGCAGCCCGACAGCTCACCAGGCAACTATAGGTGGCCGGCAGCTCGACAGCTCACCAGGCCACTATAGATGGCCGGCAGCTCGACAGCTCACCAGGCCACTAAAGGTGGTCGGCAGGTCGACAGCTCACCAGGCCGCTATAGGTGGCCGGCAGCTCGACAGCTCACCAGGCCACTATAGGTGGCCGGCTGCACGACAGCTCACCAGGCCACTATAGGTGGCCGGCAGGTCGACAGCTCACCGGGCCACTATAGGTGGCCGGCAGGTCGACGGCTCACCGGGCCACTATAGGTGGCCGGCAGGTCGACAGCTCACCAGGCCACTATAGGTGGCCGGCAACTCGACAGCTCACCAGGCCACTATAGGTGGCTGGCAGCTCGACAGCTCACCATTCCACTGTAGGTGGCCGGCAGGTCGACAGCTCACCGGGCCACTATAGGTGGCCGGCAGTTCGACAGCTCACCATTCCACTGTAGGTGGCCGGCAGGTCGACAGCTCACCAGGCCACAATAGGTGGCCGGCAGGTCGACAGCTCACCGGGCCACTATAGGTGGCCGGCAGGTCGACAGCTCACCGGGCCACTATAGGTGGCCGGCAGGTCGACAGCTCACCAGGCCACTATAGGTGGCCGGCAGGTCGACAGCTCACCAGGCCACTATAGGTGGCTGGCAGCTCGACAGCTCGCCAGGCCCTCTATAGGTGGCCGGCAGCTCGACAGCTCACCAGGCCACTATAGGTGGCTGGCAGCTCGACAGCTCACCATTCCACTGTAGGTGGCCGGCAGGTCGACAGCTCACCAGGCCACTATAGGTGGCCGGCAGGTCGACAGCTCACCAGGCCAATATATGTGTCCGGCAGTTCGACAGCTCACCAGGCCACTATAGGTGGTCGGCAGGTCGACAGCTCACCAGGCCACTATAGGTGGCCGGCAGCTCGACAACTCACCAGGCCTCTCTAGTTGGCCGGCAGCACGACAGCTCACTAGGCCACTATAGGTGGCCGGCAGCTCGACAGCTCACCAGGCCACTATAGGTGGCCGGCAGCTCGACAGCTCACCAGACCTCTCTAGTTGGCCGGCAGCACGACAGCTCACCAGGCCACAATAGGTGGCCGGCAGGTCGACAGCTCACCGGGCCACTATAGGTGGCCGGCAGGTCGACAGCTCACCGGGCCACTATAGGTGGCTGGCAGGTCGACAGCTCACCAGGCCACTATAGGTGGCTGGCAGGTCGACAGCTCACCAGGCCACTATAGGTGGCCGGCAGGTCGACAGCTCACCAGGCCACTATAGGTGGCCGGCAGCTCGACAGCTCACCAGGCCACTATAGGTGGCCGGCAGGTCGACAGCTCACCAGGCCACTATAGGTGGCCGGCAGCTCGACAGCTCACCAGGCCACTATAGGTGGCTGGCAGCTCGACAGCTCACCATTCCACTGTAGGTGGCCGGCAGGTCGACAGCTCACCAGGCCACTATAGGTGGCCGGCAGGTCGACAGCTCACCAGGCCAATATATGTGTCCGGCAGATCGACAGCTCACCAGGCCACTATAGGTGGCCGGCAGCTCGACAGCTCACCAGGCCTCTCTAGTTGGCCGGCAGCACGACAGCTCACTAGGCCACTATAGGTGGCCGGCAGGTCGACAGCTCACCAGGCCAATATATGTGTCCGGCAGATCAACAGCTCACCAGGCCACTATAGGTGGCCGGCAGCTCGACAGCTCACCAGACCTCTCTAGTTGGCCGGCAGCACGACAGCTCACCAGGCCACAATAGGTGGCCGGCAGGTCGACAGCTCACCGGGCCACTATAGGTGGCCGGCAGGTCGACAGCTCACCGGGCCACTATAGGTGGCCGGCAGGTCGACAGCTCACCAGGCCACTATAGGTGGCCGGCAGGTCGACAGCTCACCAGGCCACTATAGGTGGCCGGCAGGTCGACAGCTCACCAGGCCACTATAGGTGGCCGGCAGCTCGACAGCTCACCAGGCCACTATAGGTGGCCGGCAGGTCGACAGCTCACCAGGCCACTATAGGTGGCCGGCATCTCGACAGCTCACCAGGCCACTATAGGTGGCTGGCAGCTCGACAGCTCACTAGGCCACTATAGGTGGCCGGCAGCTCGACAGCTCACCAGGCCACTATAGGTGGCCGGCAGCTCGATAGCTCACCAGGCCTCTATAGGTGGCCGGCGGCTCGACAGCTCACCAGGCCACTATAGGTGGCCGGCAGCTCGACAGCTCACCAGGCCACTATAGGTGGCCGGCAGCTCGACAGCTCACCAGGCCACTATAGGTGGGCGGCAGCTCGACAGCTCACCAGGCCACTATAGGTGGCCGGCAGCTCGACAGCTCACCAGGCCACTATAGGTGGCCGGCAGCTCGACAGCTCGACAGCTCACCAGGCCACTATAGGTGGCCGGCAGCTCGATAGCTCACCAGGCCTCTATAGGTGGCCGGCGGCTCGACAGCTCACCAGGCCACTATAGGTGGCCGGCAGCTCGACAGCTCACCAGGCCACTATAGGTGGCCGGCAGCTCGACAGCTCACCAGGCCACTATAGGTGGCCGGCAGCTCGACAGCTCACCAGGCCACTATAGGTGGCCGGCAGCTCGACAGCTCACCAGGCCACTATAGGTGGCCGGCAGCTCGACAGCTCACCAGGCCACTATAGGTGGCCGGCGGCTCGACAGCTCACCAGGCCACTATAAGTGGCGGCCAGCACGACAGCTGACCAGGTCACTATAGGTGGCCGGCAGGTCGACAGCCCACCAGGCCACTATAGGTGGCCGGCAGCTCAACAGCTCACCAGGCCACTATAGGTGGCTGGCAGCTCGACAGCTCACCAGGCCACTATAGGTGGCTGGCAGCTCGACAGCTCACCATTCCACTGTAGGTGGCCGGCAGGTCGACAGCTCACCGGGCCACTATAGGTGGCCGGCAGTTCGACAGCTCCCCATTCCACTGTAGGTGGCCGGCAGGTCGACAGCTCACCGGGCCACTATAGGTGGCCGGCAGGTCGACAGCTCACCAGGCCACTATAGGTGGCCGGCAAGTCGACAGCTCACCAGGCCACTATAGGTGGCCGGCAGCTCGACAGCTCACCAGGCCACTATAGGTGGCTGGCAGCTCGACAGCTCGCCAGGCCACTATATGTGGCCGGCAGCTCGACAGCTCACCAGGCCACTATAGGTGGCTGGCAGCTCGACAGCTCACCATTCCACTGTAGGTGGCCGGCAGGTCGACAGCTCACCAGGCCACTATAGGTGGCCGGCAGGTCGACAGCTCACCAGGCCAATATATGTGTCCGGCAGTTCGACAGCTCACCAGGCCACTATAGGTGGTCGGCAGGTCGACAGCTCACCAGGCCACTATAGGTGGCCGGCAGCTCGACAACTCACCAGGCCTCTCTAGTTGGCCGGTAGCACGACAGCTCACTAGGCCACTATAGGTGGCTGGCAGCTCGACAGCTCACCAGGCCACTATAGGTGGCCGGCAGCTCGACAGCTCACCAGACCTCTCTAGTTGGCCGGCAGCACGACAGCTCACCAGGCCACAATAGGTGGCCGGCAGGTCGACAGCTCACCGGGCCACTATAGGTGGCCGGCAGGTCGACAGCTCACCGGGCCACTATAGGTGGCCGGCAGGTCGACAGCTCACCAGGCCACTATAGGTTGCCGGCAGGTCGACAGCTCACCAGGCCACTATAGGTGGCCGGCAGCTCGACAGCTCACCAGGCCACTATAGGTGGCCGGCAGGTCGACAGCTCACCAGGCCACTATAGGTGGTCGGCATCTCGACAGCTCACCAGGCCACTATAGGTGGCTGGCAGCTCGACAGCTCACTAGGCCACTATAGGTGGCCGGCAGCTCGACAGCTCACCAGGCCACTATAGGTGGCCGGCAGCTCGATAGCTCACCAGGCCTCTATAGGTGGCCGGCGGCTCGACAGCTCACCAGGCCACTATAGGTGGCCGGCAGCTCGACAGCTCACCAGGCCACTATAGGTGGCCGGCAGCTCGACAGCTCACCAGGCCACTATAGGTGGCCGGCAGCTCGACAGCTCGACAGCTCACCAGGCCACTATAGGTGGCCGGCAGCTCGACAGCTCACCAGGCCACTATAGGTGGCCGGCGGCTCGACAGCTCACCAGGCCACTATAAGTGGCGGCCAGCACGACAGCTGACCAGGTCACTATAGGTGGCCGGCAGGTCGACAGCTCACCAGGCCAGTATAGGTGGCCGGCAGCTCAACAGCTCACCAGGCCACTATAGGTGGCTGGCAGCTCGACAGCTCACCAGGCCACTATAGGTGGCTGGCAGCACGATAGCTCCCCAGGCCACTATATGTGGCTGGCATCTCGACAGCTTACCAGGTCACTATAGGTGGCCGGCAGCTCGACAGCTCACCAGGCCACTATAGGTGGTCGACAGCTGGTCAGATCACCAGGCCACTAAAGGTGGCCGGCAGGTCGACAGCTCACCAGGCGACTATAGGTGGCCGGCAGATCGACAGCTCACCAGGCCACTATAGATGACCGGCAGCTCGACAGCTCACCAGGCCACTATAGGTGGCTGGCAGCTCGACAGGTCACCAGGCAACTATAGGTGGCCGGCAGCTCGACAGCTCACCAGGCCACAATAGGTGGCCGGCAGCTCGACAGCTCACCAGGCCACTAAAGGTGGCCGGCAGATCGACAGCTCACCAGGCCCTTATAGATGACCGGCAGATCGACAGCTCACCAGGCCACTATAGGTGGCTGGCAGCTCGACAGGTCACCAGGCAACTATAGGTGGCCGGCAGCTCGACAGCTCACCAGGCAACTATAGGTGGCCGGCAGCTCGACAGCTCACCAGGCCACTAAAGGTGGCCGGCAGCTCGACAGCTCACCAGGCCACTAAAGGTGGCCGGCAGGTCGACAGCTCACCAGGCCACTATAGGTGGCCGGCAGATCGACAGCTCACCAGGCCACTATAGGTGGCCGGCAGCTCGACAGCTCACCAGGCCACTATAGGTGGCTGGCAGCACGACAGCTCCCCAGGCCACTATATGTGGCTGGCATCTCGACAGCTTACCAGGTCACTATAGGTGGCCGGCAGCTCGACAGCTCACCAGGACACTATAGGTGGTCGACAGCTCGTCAGATCACCAGGCCACTAAAGGTGGCCGGCAGGTCGACAGCTCACCAGGCGACTATAGGTGGCCGGCAGATCGACAGCTCACCAGGCCACTATAGATGACCGGCAGCTCGACAGCTCACCGGGCCACTATAGGTGGCCGGCAGGTCGACAGCTCACCAGGCCACTATAGGTGGCCGGCAAGTCGACAGTTCACCAGGCCAATATATGTGTCCGGCAGATCGACAGCTCACCAGGCCACTATAGGTGGTCGGCAGGTCGACAGCTCACCAGGCCACTATAGGTGGCCGGCAGCTCGACAGCTCACCAGGCCTCTCTAGTTGGCCGGCAGCACGACAGCTCACTAGGCCACTATAGGTGGCCGGCAGCTCGACAGCTCACCAGGCCACTATAGGTGGCCGGCAGCTCGACAGTTCACCAGACCTCTCTAGTTGGCCGGCAGCACGACAGCTCACCAGGCCACAATAGGTGGCCGGCAGGTCGACAGCTCACCGGGCCACTATAGGTGGCCGGCAGGTCGACAGCTCACCGGGCCACTATAGGTGGCCGGCAGGTCGACAGCTCACCAGGCCACTATAGGTGGCCGGCAGGTCGACAGCTCACCAGGCCACTATAGGTGGCCGGCAGCTCGACAGCTCACCAGGCCACTATAGGTGGCCGGCAGGTCGACAGCTCACCAGGCCACTATAGGTGGTCGGCATCTCGACAGCTCACCAGGCCACTATAGGTGGCTGGCAGCTCGACAGCTCACTAGGCCACTATAGGTGGCCGGCAGCTCGACAGCTCACCAGGCCACTATAGGTGGCCGGCAGCTCGATAGCTCACCAGGCCTCTATAGGTGGCCGGCGGCTCGACAGCTCACCAGGCCACTATAGGTGGCCGGCAGCTCGACAGCTCACCAGGCCACTATAGGTGGCCGGCAGCTCGACAGCTCACCAGGCCACTATAGGTGGCCGGCAGCTCGACAGCTCACCAGGCCACTATAGGTGGCCGGCAGCTCGACAGCTCACCAGGCCACTATAGGTGGCCGGCAGCTCGACAGTTCACCAGACCTCTCTAGTTGGCCGGCAGCACGACAGCTCACCAGGCCACAATAGGTGGCCGGCAGGTCGACAGCTCACCGGGCCACTATAGGTGGCCGGCAGGTCGACAGCTCACCGGGCCACTATAGGTGGCCGGCAGGTCGACAGCTCACCAGGCCACTATAGGTGGCCGGCAGGTCGACAGCTCACCAGGCCACTATAGGTGGCCGGCAGCTCGACAGCTCACCAGGCCACTATAGGTGGCCGGCAGGTCGACAGCTCACCAGGCCACTATAGGTGGTCGGCATCTCGACAGCTCACTAGGCCACTATAGGTGGCCGGCAGCTCGACAGCTCACCAGGCCACTATAGGTGGCCGGCAGCTCGACAGTTCACCAGACCTCTCTAGTTGGCCGGCAGCACGACAGCTCACCAGGCCACAATAGGTGGCCGGCAGGTCGACAGCTCACCGGGCCACTATAGGTGGCCGGCAGGTCGACAGCTCACCGGGCCACTATAGGTGGCCGGCAGGTCGACAGCTCACCAGGCCACTATAGGTGGCCGGCAGGTCGACAGCTCACCAGGCCACTATAGGTGGCCGGCAGCTCGACAGCTCACCAGGCCACTATAGGTGGCCGGCAGGTCGACAGCTCACCAGGCCACTATAGGTGGTCGGCATCTCGACAGCTCACCAGGCCACTATAGGTGGCTGGCAGCTCGACAGCTCACTAGGCCACTATAGGTGGCCGGCAGCTCGACAGCTCACCAGGCCACTATAGGTGGCCGGCAGCTCGATAGCTCACCAGGCCTCTATAGGTGGCCGGCGGCTCGACAGCTCACCAGGCCACTATAGGTGGCCGGCAGCTCGACAGCTCACCAGGCCACTATAGGTGGCCGGCAGCTCGACAGCTCACCAGGCCACTATAGGTGGCCGGCAGCTCGACAGCTCACCAGGCCACTATAGGTGGCCGGCAGCTCGACAGCTCGACAGCTCACCAGGCCACTATAGGTGGCCGGCAGCTCGACAGCTCACCAGGCCACTATAGGTGGCCGGCGGCTCGACAGCTCACCAGGCCACTATAAGTGGCGGCCAGCACGACAGCTGACCAGGTCACTATAAGTGGCCGGCAGGTCGACAGCTCACCAGGCCAGTATAGGTGGCCGGCAGCTCAACAGCTCACCAGGCCACTATATGTGGCTGGCAGCTCGACAGCTCACCAGGCCACTATAGGTGGCTGGCAGCACGACAGCTCCCCAGGCCACTATATGTGGCTGGCATCTCGACAGCTTACCAGGTCACTATAGGTGGCCGACAGCTCGACAGCTCCCCAGGACACTATAGGTGGTCGACAGCTCGTCAGATCACCAGGCCACTAAAGGTGGCCGGCAGGTCGACAGCTCACCAGGCGACTATAGGTGGCCGGCAGCTCAACAGCTCACCAGGCCACTATAGGTGGCTGGCAGCTCGACAGCTCACCAGGCCACTATAGGTGGCTGGCAGCACGACAGCTCCCCAGGCCACTATATGTGGCTGGCATCTCGACAGCTTACCAGGTCACTATAGGTGGCCGACAGCTCGACAGCTCACCAGGACACTATAGGTGGTCGACAGCTCGTCAGATCACCAGGCCACTAAAGGTGGCCGGCAGGTCGACAGCTCACCAGGCCACTATAGGTGGTCGGCATCTCGACAGCTCACCAGGCCACTATAGGTGGCTGGCAGCTCGACAGCTCACTAGGCCACTATAGGTGGCCGGCAGCTCGACAGCTCACCAGGCCACTATAGGTGGCCGGCAGCTCGACAGCTCACCACGCTACTGTAGGTGGCCGGCAGCTCGACAGCTCACAAGGCCACTGTAGGTGGCCGGCAGCTCGAGAATTCACCAGGCCACTATAGGTGGCCGGCAGCTCGAGAGCTCAACAGTTCATTATAGGTAGCCGGCAGCTCGACAGCTCACCAGGATACTATAGGTGGTCGACAGCTCGTTAGCTCACCAGGCCACTATAGGTGGCCGGCAGGTCGACAGCTCAAAAGGCCACTATAGGTGGCCGGCAGGTCGACAGCTCACCAGGCCAATATATGTGGCCGGCAGGTCGACAGCTCACCAGGCCACTATAGGTGGTCGGCAGGTCGACAGCTCACCAGGCCACTATAGGTGGCCGGCAGCTCGACAGCTCACCAGGCCACTATAGGTGGCTGGCAGCTCGACAGCTCACCAGGCCACTATAGGTGGCCGGCAGCTCAACAGCTCACCAGGCCACTATAGGTGGCTGGCAGCTCGACAGCTCACCATTCCACTGTAGGTGGCCGGCAGGTCGACAGCTCACCGGGCCACTAAAGGTGGCCGGCAGGTCGACAGCTCACCAGGCCACTATAGGTGGCCGGCAGCTCGACAGCTCACCAGGCCACTATAGGTGTCTGGCAGCTCGACAGCTCACTAGGCCACTATAGGTGGCCGGCAGCTCGACAGCTCACCAGGCCACTATAGGTGGCTGGCAGCTCGACAGCTCACCAGGCCACTATAGGTGGCCGGCAGCTCAACTGCTCACCAGGCCACTATAGGTGGCTGGCAGCTCGACAGCTCACCATTCTACTGTAGGTGGCCGGCAGGTCGACAGCTCACTGGGCCACTAAAGGTGGCCGGCAGGTCGACAGCTCACCAGGCCACTATAGGTGTCTGGCAGCTCGACAGCTCACTAGGCCACTATAGGTGGCCGGCAGCTCGACAGCTCACCAGGCCTCTCTAGTTGGCCGGCAGCACGACAGCTCACCAGGCCACAATAGGTGGCCGGCAACACGACAGCTCACCAGGCCAGTATAGGTGGCCGGCTGCACGACAGCTCACCAGGCCACTATAGGTGGCCGGCAGCTCGACAGCTCACCAGGCCACTATAGTTGGCCGGCAGCTCGACAGCTCACCAGGCCTCTCTAGTTGGCCGGCAGCACGACAGTTCACTAGGCCACTATAGGTCGCCGGAAGCTCGACAGCTCACCAGGCCACTATAGGTGGGCGGCAGCTCGACAGCTCACCAGAACTCTCTAGTTGGCCGGCAGCAATACAGCTCGCCAGGCCACAATAGGTGGCCGGCAGGTCGACAGCTCACCGGGCCACTATAGGTGGCCGGCAAGTCGACGGCTCACCAGGCCACTATAGGTGGCCGGCAGCTCGACAGCTCACCAGGCCACTATAGGTGGCCGGCAGCTCGACAGCTCACCAGGCCACTATAGGTGGCCGGCAGCTCGACAGCTCGACAGCTCACCAGGCCACTATAGGTGGCCGGCAGCTCGACAGCTCACCAGGCCACTATAGGTGGCCGGCGGCTCGACAGCTCACCAGGCCACTATAAGTGGCGGCCAGTACGACAGCTGACCTTGTCACTATATGTGGCTGGCAGCTCGACAGCTCACCAGGCCACTATAGGTGGCTGGCAGCACGACAGCTCCCCAGGCCACTATATGTGGCTGGCATCTCGACAGCTTACCAGGTCACTATAGGTGGCCGACAGCTCGACAGCTCACCAGGACGCTATAGGTGGTCGACAGCTCGTCAGATCACCAGGCCACTAAAGGTGGCCGGCAGGTCGACAGCTCACCAGGCCAATATATGTGGCCGGCAGGTCAACAGCTCACCAGGCCACTATAGGTGGCTGGCAGCTCGACAGCTCACCAGGCCACTATAGGTGGCTGGCAGCACGACAGCTCCCCAGGCCACTATATGTGGCTGGCATCTCGACAGCTTACCAGGTCACTATAGGTGGCCGACAGCTCGACAGCTCACCAGGACACTATAGGTGGTCGACAGCTCGTCAGATCACCAGGCCACTAAAGGTGGCCGGCAGGTCGACAGCTCACCAGGCCAATATATG
Source organism: Eumerus sabulonum (assembly GCA_951905685.1). Classification (NCBI taxonomy): domain Eukaryota; kingdom Metazoa; phylum Arthropoda; class Insecta; order Diptera; family Syrphidae; genus Eumerus; species Eumerus sabulonum. Next base: position 144,861,476 of record OX645060.1, on the reverse strand, counting down.
TGGCCGGCAGGTCGACAGCTCACCAGGCCACTATAGGTGGTCGGCAGGTCGACAGCTCACCAGGCCACTATAGGTGGCCGGCAGCTCGACAGCTCACCAGGCCACTATAGGTGGCTGGCAGCTCGACAGCTCACCAGGCCACTATAGGTGGCCGGCATCTCGACAGCTTACCAGGTCACTATAGGTGGCCGACAGCTCGACAGCTCACCAGGCCAGTATAGGTGGCCGGCAGCTCAACAGCTCACCAGGCCACTATAGGTGGCTGGCAGCTCGACAGCTCACCAGGCCACTATAGGTGGCTGGCAGCACGACAGCTCCCCAGGCCACTATATGTGGCTGGCATCTCGACAGCTTACCAGGTCACTATAGGTGGCCGACAGCTCGACAGCTCACCAGGACACTATAGGTGGTCGACAGCTCGTCAGATCACCAGGCCACTAAAGGTGGCCGGCAGGTCGACAGCTCACCAGGCCAATATATGTGGCCGGCAGGTCGACAGCTCACCAGGCCACTATAGGTGGTCGGCAGGTCGACAGCTCACCAGGCCACTATAGGTGGCCGGCAGCTCGACAGCTCACCAGGCCACTATAGGTGGCTGGCAGCTCGACAGCTCACCAGGCCACTATAGGTGGCCGGCAGCTCAACAGCTCACCAGGCCACTATAGGTGGCTGGCAGCTCGACAGCTCACCATTCCACTGTAGGTGGCCGGCAGGTCGACAGCTCACCGGGCCACTAAAGGTGGCCGGCAGGTCGACAGCTCACCAGGCCACTATAGGTGGCCGGCAGCTCGACAGTTCACCAGACCTCTCTAGTTGGCCGGCAGCACGACAGCTCACCAGGCCACAATAGGTGGCCGGCAGGTCGACAGCTCACCGGGCCACTATAGGTGGCCGGCAGGTCGACAGCTCACCGGGCCACTATAGGTGGCCGGCAGGTCGACAGCTCACCAGGCCACTATAGGTGGCCGGCAGGTCGACAGCTCACCAGGCCACTATAGGTGGCCGGCAGCTCGACAGCTCACCAGGCCACTATAGGTGGCCGGCAGGTCGACAGCTCACCAGGCCACTATAGGTGGTCGGCATCTCGACAGCTCACCAGGCCACTATAGGTGGCTGGCAGCTCGACAGCTCACTAGGCCACTATAGGTGGCCGGCAGCTCGACAGCTCACCAGGCCACTATAGGTGGCCGGCAGCTCGATAGCTCACCAGGCCTCTATAGGTGGCCGGCGGCTCGACAGCTCACCAGGCCACTATAGGTGGCCGGCAGCTCGACAGCTCACCAGGCCACTATAGGTGGCCGGCAGCTCGACAGCTCACCAGGCCACTATAGGTGGCCGGCAGCTCGACAGCTCACCAGGCCACTATAGGTGGCCGGCAGCTCGACAGCTCACCAGGCCACTATAGGTGGCCGGCAGCTCGACAGCTCACCAGGCCACTATAGGTGGCCGGCAGCTCGACAGCTCACCAGGCCACTATAGGTGGCCGGCAGCTCGACAGTTCACCAGACCTCTCTAGTTGGCCGGCAGCACGACAGCTCACCAGGCCACAATAGGTGGCCGGCAGGTCGACAGCTCACCGGGCCACTATATGTGGCCGGCAGGTCGACAGCTCACCGGGCCACTATAGGTGGCCGGCAGGTCGACAGCTCACCAGGCCACTATAGGTGGCCGGCAGGTCGACAGCTCACCAGGCCACTATAGGTGGCCGGCAGCTCGACAGCTCACCAGGCCACTATAGGTGGCCGGCAGGTCGACAGCTCACCAGGCCACTATAGGTGGTCGGCATCTCGACAGCTCACTAGGCCACTATAGGTGGCCGGCAGCTCGACAGCTCACCAGGCCACTATAGGTGGCCGGCAGCTCGACAGTTCACCAGACCTCTCTAGTTGGCCGGCAGCACGACAGCTCACCAGGCCACAATAGGTGGCCGGCAGGTCGACAGCTCACCGGGCCACTATAGGTGGCCGGCAGGTCGACAGCTCACCGGGCCACTATAGGTGGCCGGCAGGTCGACAGCTCACCAGGCCACTATAGGTGGCCGGCAGGTCGACAGCTCACCAGGCCACTATAGGTGGCCGGCAGCTCGACAGCTCACCAGGCCACTATAGGTGGCCGGCAGGTCGACAGCTCACCAGGCCACTATAGGTGGTCGGCATCTCGACAGCTCACCAGGCCACTATAGGTGGCTGGCAGCTCGACAGCTCACTAGGCCACTATAGGTGGCCGGCAGCTCGACAGCTCACCAGGCCACTATAGGTGGCCGGCAGCTCGATAGCTCACCAGGCCTCTATAGGTGGCCGGCGGCTCGACAGCTCACCAGGCCACTATAGGTGGCCGGCAGCTCGACAGCTCACCAGGCCACTATAGGTGGCCGGCAGCTCGACAGCTCACCAGGCCACTATAGGTGGCCGGCAGCTCGACAGCTCACCAGGCCACTATAGGTGGCCGGCAGCTCGACAGCTCACCAGGCCACTATAGGTGGCCGGCAGCTCGACAGCTCGACAGCTCACCAGGCCACTATAGGTGGCCGGCAGCTCGACAGCTCACCAGGCCACTATAGGTGGCCGGCGGCTCGACAGCTCACCAGGCCACTATAAGTGGCGGCCAGCACGACAGCTGACCAGGTCACTATAAGTGGCCGGCAGGTCGACAGCTCACCAGGCCAGTATAGGTGGCCGGCAGCTCAACAGCTCACCAGGCCACTATATGTGGCTGGCAGCTCGACAGCTCACCAGGCCACTATAGGTGGCTGGCAGCACGACAGCTCCCCAGGCCACTATATGTGGCTGGCATCTCGACAGCTTACCAGGTCACTATAGGTGGCCGACAGCTCGACAGCTCCCCAGGACACTATAGGTGGTCGACAGCTCGTCAGATCACCAGGCCACTAAAGGTGGCCGGCAGGTCGACAGCTCACCAGGCGACTATAGGTGGCCGGCAGCTCAACAGCTCACCAGGCCACTATAGGTGGCTGGCAGCTCGACAGCTCACCAGGCCACTATAGGTGGCTGGCAGCACGACAGCTCCCCAGGCCACTATATGTGGCTGGCATCTCGACAGCTTACCAGGTCACTATAGGTGGCCGACAGCTCGACAGCTCACCAGGACACTATAGGTGGTCGACAGCTCGTCAGATCACCAGGCCACTAAAGGTGGCCGGCAGGTCGACAGCTCACCAGGCCACTATAGGTGGTCGGCATCTCGACAGCTCACCAGGCCACTATAGGTGGCTGGCAGCTCGACAGCTCACTAGGCCACTATAGGTGGCCGGCAGCTCGACAGCTCACCAGGCCACTATAGGTGGCCGGCAGCTCGACAGCTCACCACGCTACTGTAGGTGGCCGGCAGCTCGACAGCTCACAAGGCCACTGTAGGTGGCCGGCAGCTCGAGAATTCACCAGGCCACTATAGGTGGCCGGCAGCTCGAGAGCTCAACAGTTCATTATAGGTAGCCGGCAGCTCGACAGCTCACCAGGATACTATAGGTGGTCGACAGCTCGTTAGCTCACCAGGCCACTATAGGTGGCCGGCAGGTCGACAGCTCAAAAGGCCACTATAGGTGGCCGGCAGGTCGACAGCTCACCAGGCCAATATATGTGGCCGGCAGGTCGACAGCTCACCAGGCCACTATAGGTGGTCGGCAGGTCGACAGCTCACCAGGCCACTATAGGTGGCCGGCAGCTCGACAGCTCACCAGGCCACTATAGGTGGCTGGCAGCTCGACAGCTCACCAGGCCACTATAGGTGGCCGGCAGCTCAACAGCTCACCAGGCCACTATAGGTGGCTGGCAGCTCGACAGCTCACCATTCCACTGTAGGTGGCCGGCAGGTCGACAGCTCACCGGGCCACTAAAGGTGGCCGGCAGGTCGACAGCTCACCAGGCCACTATAGGTGGCCGGCAGCTCGACAGCTCACCAGGCCACTATAGGTGTCTGGCAGCTCGACAGCTCACTAGGCCACTATAGGTGGCCGGCAGCTCGACAGCTCACCAGGCCACTATAGGTGGCTGGCAGCTCGACAGCTCACCAGGCCACTATAGGTGGCCGGCAGCTCAACTGCTCACCAGGCCACTATAGGTGGCTGGCAGCTCGACAGCTCACCATTCTACTGTAGGTGGCCGGCAGGTCGACAGCTCACTGGGCCACTAAAGGTGGCCGGCAGGTCGACAGCTCACCAGGCCACTATAGGTGTCTGGCAGCTCGACAGCTCACTAGGCCACTATAGGTGGCCGGCAGCTCGACAGCTCACCAGGCCTCTCTAGTTGGCCGGCAGCACGACAGCTCACCAGGCCACAATAGGTGGCCGGCAACACGACAGCTCACCAGGCCAGTATAGGTGGCCGGCTGCACGACAGCTCACCAGGCCACTATAGGTGGCCGGCAGCTCGACAGCTCACCAGGCCACTATAGTTGGCCGGCAGCTCGACAGCTCACCAGGCCTCTCTAGTTGGCCGGCAGCACGACAGTTCACTAGGCCACTATAGGTCGCCGGAAGCTCGACAGCTCACCAGGCCACTATAGGTGGGCGGCAGCTCGACAGCTCACCAGAACTCTCTAGTTGGCCGGCAGCAATACAGCTCGCCAGGCCACAATAGGTGGCCGGCAGGTCGACAGCTCACCGGGCCACTATAGGTGGCCGGCAAGTCGACGGCTCACCAGGCCACTATAGGTGGCCGGCAGCTCGACAGCTCACCAGGCCACTATAGGTGGCCGGCAGCTCGACAGCTCACCAGGCCACTATAGGTGGCCGGCAGCTCGACAGCTCACCAGGCCACTATAGGTGGCCGGCAGCTCGACAGCTCGACAGCTCACCAGGCCACTATAGGTGGCCGGCAGCTCGACAGCTCACCAGGCCACTATAGGTGGCCGGCGGCTCGACAGCTCACCAGGCCACTATAAGTGGCGGCCAGTACGACAGCTGACCTTGTCACTATATGTGGCTGGCAGCTCGACAGCTCACCAGGCCACTATAGGTGGCTGGCAGCACGACAGCTCCCCAGGCCACTATATGTGGCTGGCATCTCGACAACTTACCAGGTCACTATAGGTGGCCGACAGCTCGACAGCTCACCAGGACGCTATAGGTGGTCGACAGCTCGTCAGATCACCAGGCCACTAAAGGTGGCCGGCAGGTCGACAGCTCACCAGGCCAATATATGTGGCCGGCAGGTCAACAGCTCACCAGGCCACTATAGGTGGCTGGCAGCTCGACAGCTCACCAGGCCACTATAGGTGGCTGGCAGCACGACAGCTCCCCAGGCCACTATATGTGGCTGGCATCTCGACAGCTTACCAGGTCACTATAGGTGGCCGACAGCTCGACAGCTCACCAGGACACTATAGGTGGTCGACAGCTCGTCAGATCACCAGGCCACTAAAGGTGGCTGGCAGGTCGACAGCTCACCAGGCCAATATATGTGGCCGGCAGGTCGACAGCTCACCAGGCCACTATAGGTGGTCGGCAGGTCGACAGCTCACCAGGCCACTATAGGTGGCCGGCAGCTCGACAGCTCACCAGGCCACTATAGGTGGCTGGCAGCTCGACAGCTCACCAGGCCACTATAGGTGGCCGGCATCTCGACAGCTTACCAGGTCACTATAGGTGGCCGACAGCTCGACAGCTCACCAGGCCAGTATAGGTGGCCGGCAGCTCAACAGCTCACCAGGCCACTATAGGTGGCTGGCAGCTCGACAGCTCACCAGGCCACTATAGGTGGCTGGCAGCACGACAGCTCCCCAGGCCACTATATGTGGCTGGCATCTCGACAGCTTACCAGGTCACTATAGGTGGCCGACAGCTCGACAGCTCACCAGGACACTATAGGTGGTCGACAGCTCGTCAGATCACCAGGCCACTAAAGGTGGCCGGCAGGTCGACAGCTCACCAGGCCAATATATGTGGCCGGCAGGTCGACAGCTCACCAGGCCACTATAGGTGGTCGGCAGGTCGACAGCTCACCAGGCCACTATAGGTGGCCGGCAGCTCGACAGCTCACCAGGCCACTATAGGTGGCCGGCAGCTCGACAGCTCACCAGGCCACTATAGGTGGCTGGCAGCTCGACAGCTCACCAGGCCACTATAGGTGGCCGGCAGCTCAACAGCTCACCAGGCCACTATAGGTGGCTGGCAGCTCGACAGCTCACCATTCCACTGTAGGTGGCCGGCAGGTCGACAGCTCACCGGGCCACTAAAGGTGGCCGGCAGGTCGACAGCTCACCAGGCCACTATAGGTGGCCGGCAGCTCGACAGCTCACCAGGCCACTATAGGTGTCTGGCAGCTCGACAGCTCACTAGGCCACTATAGGTGGCCGGCAGCTCGACAGCTCACCAGGCCACTATAGGTGGCTGGCAGCTCGACAGCTCACCAGGCCACTATAGGTGGCCGGCAGCTCAACAGCTCACCAGGCCACTATAGGTGGCTGGGAGCTCGACAGCTCACCATTCCACTGTAGGTGGCCGGCAGGTCGACAGCTCACCGGGCCACTAAAGGTGGCCGGCAGGTCGAAAGCTCACCACTCCACTATAGGTGGCCGGCAGCTCGACAGCTCACCAGGCCACTATAGGTGTCTGGCAGCTCGACAGCTCACTAGGCCACTATAGGTGGCCGGCAGCTCGACAGCTCACCAGGCCTCTCTAGTTGGCCGGCAGCACGACAGCTCACCAGGCCACAATAGGTGGCCGGCATCACGACAGCTCACCAGGCCAGTTTAGGTGGCCGGCTGCACGACAGCTCACCAGGCCACTATAGGTGGCCGGCAGCTCGACAGCTCACCAGGCCACTATAGTTGGCCGGCAGCTCGACAGCTCACCAGGCCTCTCTAGTTGGCCGGCAGCACGACAGTTCACTAGGCCACTATAGGTCGCCGGAAGCTCGACAGCTCACCAGGCCACTATAGGTGGGCGGCAGCTCGACAGCTCACCAGAACTCTCTAGTTGGCCGGCAGCAATACAGCTCGCCAGGCCACAATAGGTGGCCGGCAGGTCGACAGCTCACCGGGCCACTATAGGTGGCCGGCAAGTCGACGGCTCACCAGGCCATTATAGGTGGCCGGCAGCTCGACAGCTCACCAGGCCACTATAGGTGGCTGGCAGCTCGACAGCTCACCAGGCCACTATAGGTGGCTGGCAGCTCGACAGCTCACCAGACCACTATAGGTGGCCGGCAGCTCGACAGCTCACCAGGCCACTATAGGTGGCTGGCAGCTCGACAGCTCACCATTCCACTGTAGGTGGCCGGCAGGTCGACAGCTCACCGGGCCACTAAAGGTGGCCGGCAGGTCGACAGCTCACCAGGCCACTATAGGTGGCCGGCAGCTCGACAGCTCACCAGGCCACTATAGGTGGCCGGCAGCTCGACAGCTCACCAGGCCACTATAGGTGGCTGGCAGCTCGACAGCTCACCAGACCACTATAGGTGGCCGGCAGCTCGACAGCTCACCAGGCCACTATAGGTGGCCGGCGGCTCGACAGCTCACCAGGCCACTATAAGTGGCGGTCAGCACGACAGCTGACCAGGTCACTATAGGTGGCCGGCAGGTCGACAGCTCACCAGGCCACTATAGGTGGCCGGCAGCTCGACAGCTCGACAGCTCACCAGGCCACTATAGGTGGCCGGCAGCTCGACAGCTCACCAGGCCGCTATAGGTGGCCGGCAGCTCGACAGCTCACCAGGCCACTATAGGTGGCCGGCAGCTCGACAGCTCACCAGGCCACTATAGGTGGCCGGCAGGTCGACAGCTCACCAGGCCACTATAGGTGGCCGGCAGGTCGACAGCTCACCAGGCCATTGTAGGTGGCTGGCAGCTCGACAGCTCACCATTCCACTGTAGGTGGCCGGCAGGACGACAGCTCACCGGGCCACTATAGGTGGCCGGCAGTTCGACAGCTCACCATTCCACTGTAGGTGGCCGGCAGGTCGACAGCTCACCGGGCCACTAAAGGTGGCCGGCAGGTCGACAGCTCACCAGGCCACTATAGGTGGCCGGCAAGTCGACAGCTCACCAGGCCACTATAGGTGGCCGGCAGCTCGACAGCTCACCAGGAAACTATAAGTGGCTGGCAGCTCGACAGCTCGCCAGGCCACTATAGGTGGCCGGCAGCTCGACAGCTCACCAGGCCACTATAGGTGGCTGGCAGCTCGACAGCTCACCATTCCACTGTAGGTGGCCGGCAGGTCGACAGCTCACCAGGCCACTATAGGTGGCCGGCAGGTCGACAGCTCACCAGGCCAATATATGTGTCCGGCAGATCGACAGCTCACCAGGCCACTATAGGTGGTCGGCAGGTCGACAGCTCACCAGGCCACTATAGGTGGCCGGCAGCTCGACAGCTCACCAGGCCTCTCTAGTTGGCCGGCAGCACGACAGCTCACTAGGCCACTATAGGTGGCCGGCAGCTCGACAGCTCACCAGGCCACTATAGGTGGCCGGCAGCTCGACAGCTCACCAGACCTCTCTAGTTGGCCGGCAGCACGACAGCTCACCAGGCCACAATAGGTGGCCGGCAGGTCGACAGCTCACCGGGCCACTATAGGTGGCCGGCAGGTCGACAGCTCACCGGGCCACTATAGGTGGCCGGCAGGTCGACAGCTCACCAGGCCACTATAGGTGGCCGGCAGCTCGACAGCTCACCAGGCAACTATAGGTGGCCGGCGGCTCGACAGCTCACCAGGCCACTATAAGTGGCGGCCAGCACGACAGCTGACCAGGTCACTATAGGTGGCCGGCAGGTCGACAGCTCACAAGGCCACTATAGGTGGCCGGCAGCTCGTCAGCTCGACAGCTCACCAGGCCACTATAGGTGGCCGGCAGCTCGACAGCTCACCAGGCCGCTATAGGTGGCCGGCAGCTCGACAGCTCACCGGGCCACTATAGGTGGCCGGCAGGTCGACAGCTCACCAGGCCACTATAGGTGGCCGGCAGGTCGACAGCTCACCAGGCCATTATAGGTGGCTGGCAGCTCGACAGCTCACCATTCCACTGTAGGTGGCCGGCAGGACGACAGCTCACCGGGCCACGATAGGTGGCCGGCAGTTCGACAGCTCACCATTCCACTGTAGGTGGCCGGCAGGTCGACAGCTCACCGGGCCACTAAAGGTGGCCGGCAGGTCGACAGCTCACCAGGCCACTATAGGTGGCCGGCAAGTCGACAGCTCACCAGGCCACTATAGGTGGCCGGCAGCTCGACAGCTCACCAGGAAACTATAGGTGGCTGGCAGCTCGACAGCTCGCCAGGCCACTATAGGTGGCCGGCAGCTCGACAGCTCACCAGGCCACTATAGGTGGCTGGCAGCTCGACAGCTCACCATTCCACTGTAGGTGGCCGGCAGGTCGACAGCTCACCAGGCCACTATAGGTGGCCGGCAGGTCGACAGCTCACCAGGCCAATATATGTGTCCGGCAGATCGACAGCTCACCAGGCCACTATAGGTGGTCGGCAGGTCGACAGCTCACCAGGCCACTATAGGTGGCCGGCAGCTCGACAGCTCACCAGGCCTCTCTAGTTGGCCGGCAGCACGACAGCTCACTAGGCCACTATAGGTGGCCGGCAGCTCGACAGCTCACCAGGCCACTATAGGTGGCCGGCAGCTCGACAGCTCACCAGACCTCTCTAGTTGGCCGGCAGCACGACAGCTCACCAGGCCACAATAGGTGGCCGGCAGGTCGACAGCTCACCGGGCCACTATAGGTGGCCGGCAGGTCGACAGCTCACCGGGCCTCTATAGGTGGCCGGCAGGTCGACAGCTCACCAGGCCATTATAGGTGGCCGGCAGGTCGACAGCTCACCAGGCCACTATAGGTGGCCGGCAGCTCGACAGCTCACCAGGCCACTATAGGTGGCCGGCAGGTCGACAGCTCACCAGGCCACTATAGGTGGCCGGCAGGTCGACAGCTCACCAGGCCACTATAGGTGGCCGGCAGGTCGACAGCTCACCAGGCCACTATAGGTGGCTGGCAGATCGACAGCTCACTAGGCCACTATAGGTGGCCGGCAGCTCGACAGCTCACCAGGCCACTATAGGTGGCCGGCAGCTCGATAGCTCACCAGGCCTCTATAGGTGGCCGGCGGCTCGACAGCTCACCAGGCCACTATAGGTGGCCGGCAGCTCGACAGCTCACCAGGCCACTATAGGTGGCCGGCAGCTCGACAGCTCACCAGGCCACTATAGGTGGCCGGCAGCTCGACAGCTCACCAGGCCACTATAGGTGGCCGGCAGCTCGACAGCTCACCAGGCCACTATAGGTGGCCGGCAGCTCGACAGCTCGACAGCTCACCAGGCCACTATAGGTGGCCGGCAGCTCGACAGCTCACCAGGCCACTATAGGTGGCCGGCGGCTCGACAGCTCACCAGGCCACTATAAGTGGCGGCCAGCACGACAGCTGACCAGGTCACTATAGGTGGCCGGCAGGTCGACAGCTCACCAGGCCACTATAGGTGGCCGGCAGCTCGACAGCTCGTCAGATCACCAGGCCACTAAAGGTGGCCGGCAGGTCGACAGCTCACCAGGCGACTATAGGTGGCCGGCAGCTCAACAGCTCACCAGGCCACTATAGGTGGCTGGCAGCTCGACAGCTCACCAGGCCACTATAGGTGGCTGGCAGCACGACAGCTCCCCAGGCCACTATATGTGGCTGGCATCTCGACAGCTTACCAGGTCACTATAGGTGGCCGACAGCTCGACAGCTCACCAGGACACTATAGGTGGTCGACAGCTCGTCAGATCACCAGGCCACTAAAGGTGGCCGGCAGGTCGACAGCTCACCAGGCCACTATAGGTGGTCGGCATCTCGACAGCTCACCAGGCCACTATAGGTGGCTGGCAGCTCGACAGCTCACTAGGCCACTATAGGTGGCCGGCAGCTCGACAGCTCACCAGGCCACTATAGGTGGCCGGCAGCTCGACAGCTCACCACGCCACTGTAGGTGGCCGGCAGCTCGACAGCTCACAAGGCCACTGTAGGTGGCCGGCAGCTCGAGAATTCACCAGGCCACTATAGGTGGCCGGCAGCTCGAGAGCTCAACAGTTCATTATAGGTAGCCGGCAGCTCGACAGCTCACCAGGATACTATAGGTGGTCGACAGCTCGTTAGCTCACCAGGCCACTATAGGTGGCCGGCAGGTCGACAGCTCAAAAGGCCACTATAGGTGGCCGGTAGGTCGACAGCTCACCAGGCCAATATATGTGGCCGGCAGGTCGACAGCTCACCAGGCCACTATAGGTGGTCGGCAGGTCGACAGCTCACCAGGCCACTATAGGTGGCCGGCAGCTCGACAGCTCACCAGGCCACTATAGGTGGCTGGCAGCTCGACAGCTCACCAGGCCACTATAGGTGGCCGGCAGCTCAACAGCTCACCAGGCCACTATAGGTGGCTGGCAGCTCGACAGCTCACCATTCCACTGTAGGTGGCCGGCAGGTCGACAGCTCACCGGGCCACTAAAGGTGGCCGGCAGGTCGACAGCTCACCAGGCCACTATAGGTGGCCGGCAGCTCGACAGCTCACCAGGCCACTATAGGTGTCTGGCAGCTCTACAGCTCACTAGGCCACTATAGGTGGCCGGCAGCTCGACAGCTCACCAGGCCACTATAGGTGGCTGGCAGCTCGACAGCTCACCAGGCCACTATAGGTGGCCGGCAGCTCAACAGCTCACCAGGCCACTATAGGTGGCTGGCAGCTCGACAGCTCACCATTCCACTGTAGGTGGCCGGCAGGTCGACAGCTCACCGGGCCACTAAAGGTGGCCGGCAGGTCGACAGCTCACCAGGCCACTATAGGTGGCCGGCAGCTCGACAGCTCACCAGGCCACTATAGGTGTCTGGCAGCTCGACAGCTCACTAGGCCACTATAGGTGGCCGGCAGCTCGACAGCTCACCAGGCCTCTCTAGTTGGCCGGCAGCACGACAGCTCACCAGGCCACAATAGGTGGCCGGCAACACGACAGCTCACCAGGCCAGTATAGGTGGCCGGCTGCACGACAGCTCACCAGGCCACTATAGGTGGCCGGCAGCTCGACAGCTCACCAGGCCACTATAGTTGGCCGGCAGCTCGACAGCTCACCAGGCCTCTCTAGTTGGCCGGCAGCACGACAGTTCACTAGGCCACTATAGGTCGCCGGAAGCTCGACAGCTCACCAGGCCACTATAGGTGGGCGGCAGCTCGACAGCTCACCAGAACTCTCTAGTTGGCCGGCAGCAATACAGCTCGCCAGGCCACAATAGGTGGCCGGCAGGTCGACAGCTCACCGGGCCACTATAGGTGGCCGGCAAGTCGACGGCTCACCAGGCCACTATAGGTGGCCGGCAGCTCGACAGCTCACCAGGCCACTATAGGTGGCCGGCAGCTCGACAGCTCACCAGGCCACTATAGGTGGCCGGCAGCTCGACAGCTCACCAGGCCACTATAGGTGGCCGGCAGCTCGACAGCTCGACAGCTCACCAGGCCACTATAGGTGGCCGGCAGCTCGACAGCTCACCAGGCCACTATAGGTGGCCGGCGGCTCGACAGCTCACCAGGCCACTATAAGTGGCGGCCAGCACGACAGCTGACCAGGTCACTATATGTGGCTGGCAGCTCGACAGCTCACCAGGCCACTATAGGTGGCTGGCAGCACGACAGCTCCCCAGGCCACTATATGTGGCTGGCATCTCGACAGCTTACCAGGTCACTATAGGTGGCCGACAGCTCGACAGCTCACCAGGACACTATAGGTGGTCGACAGCTCGTCAGATCACCAGGCCACTAAAGGTGGCCGGCAGGTCGACAGCTCACCAGGCCAATATATGTGGCCGGCAGGTCAACAGCTCACCAGGCCACTATAGGTGGCTGGCAGCTCGACAGCTCACCAGGCCACTATAGGTGGCTGGCAGCACGACAGCTCCCCAGGCCACTATATGTGGCTGGCATCTCGACAGCTTACCAGGTCACTATAGGTGGCCGACAGCTCGACAGCTCACCAGGACACTATAGGTGGTCGACAGCTCGTCAGATCACCAGGCCACTAAAGGTGGCCGGCAGGTCGACAGCTCACCAGGCCAATATATGTGGCCGGCAGGTCGACAGCTCACCAGGCCACTATAGGTGGTCGGCAGGTCGACAGCTCACCAGGCCACTATAGGTGGCCGGCAGCTCGACAGCTCACCAGGCCACTATAGGTGGCTGGCAGCTCGACAGCTCACCAGGCCACTATAGGTGGCCGGCATCTCGACAGCTTACCAGGTCACTATAGGTGGCCGACAGCTCGACAGCTCACCAGGCCAGTATAGGTGGCCGGCAGCTCAACAGCTCACCAGGCCACTATGGGTGGCTGGCAGCTCGACAGCTCACCAGGCCACTATAGGTGGCTGGCAGCACGACTGCTCCCCAGGCCACTATATGTGGCTGGCATCTCGACAGCTTACCAGGTCACTATAGGTGGCCGACAGCTCGACAGCTCACCAGGACACTATAGGTGGTCGACAGCTCGTCAGATCACCAGGCCACTAAAGGTGGCCGGCAGGTCGACAGCTCACCAGGCCAATATATGTGGCCAGCAGGTCGACAGCTCACCAGGCCACTATAGGTGGTCGGCAGGTCGACAGCTCACCAGGCCACTATAGGTGGCCGGCAGCTCGACAGCTCACCAGGCCACTATAGGTGGCTGGCAGCTCGACAGCTCACCAGGCCACTATAGGTGGCCGGCAGCTCAACAGCTCACCAGGCCACTATAGGTGGCTGGCAGCTCGACAGCTCACCATTCCACTGTAGGTGGCCGGCAGGTCGACAGCTCACCGGGCCACTAAAGGTGGCCGGCAGGTCGACAGCTCACCAGGCCACTATAGGTGGCCGGCAGCTCGACAGCTCACCAGGCCACTATAGGTGTCTGGCAGCTCGACAGCTCACTAGGCCACTATAGGTGGCCGGCAGCTCGACAGCTCACCAGGCCACTATAGGTGGCTGGCAGCTCGACAGCTCACCAGGCCACTATAGGTGGCCGGCAGCTCAACAGCTCACCAGGCCACTATAGGTGGCTGGCAGCTCGACAGCTCACCATTCCATTGTAGGTGGCCGGCAGGTCGACAGCTCACCGGGCCACTAAAGGTGGCCGGCAGGTCGAAAGCTCACCACTCCACTATAGGTGGCCGGCAGCTCGACAGCTCACCAGGCCACTATAGGTGTCTGGCAGCTCGACAGCTCACTAGGCCACTATAGGTGGCCGGCAGCTCGACAGCTCACCAGGCCTCTCTAGTTGGCCGGCAGCACGACAGCTCACCAGGCCACAATAGGTGGCCGGCATCACGACAGCTCACCAGGCCAGTTTAGGTGGCCGGCTGCACGACAGCTCACCAGGCCACTATAGGTGGCCGGCAGCTCGACAGCTCACCAGGCCACTATAGTTGGCCGGCAGCTCGACAGCTCACCAGGCCTCTCTAGTTGGCCGGCAGCACGACAGTTCACTAGGCCACTATAGGTCGCCGGAAGCTCGACAGCTCACCAGGCCACTATAGGTGGGCGGCAGCTCGACAGCTCACCAGAACTCTCTAGTTGGCCGGCAGCAATACAGCTCGCCAGGCCACAATAGGTGGCCGGCAGGTCGACAGCTCACCGGGCCACTATAGGTGGCCGGCAAGTCGACGGCTCACCAGGCCACTATAGGTGGCCGGCAGCTCGACAGCTCACCAGGCCACTATAGGTGGCCGGCAGCTCGACAGCTCACCAGGCCACTATAGGTGGCTGGCAGCTCGACAGCTCACCAGACCACTCTAGGTGGCCGGCAGCTCGACAGCTCACCAGGCCACTATAGGTGGCTGGCAGCTCGACAGCTCACCATTCCACTGTAGGTGGCCGGCAGGTCGACAGCTCACCGGGCCACTAAAGGTGGCCGGCAGGTCGACAGCTCACCAGGCCACTATAGGTGGCCGGCAGCTCACCAGGCCACTATAGGTGGCCGGCAGCTCGACTGCTCACCAGGCCACTATAGGTGGCTGGCAGCTCGACAGCTCACCAGGCCACTATAGGTGGCCGGCAGCTCGACAGCTCACCAGGCCACTATAGGTGGCCGGCGGCTCGACAGCTCACCAGGCCACTATAAGTGGCGGCCAGCACGACAGCTGACCAGGTCACTATAGGTGGCCGGCAGGTCGACAGCTCACCAGGCCACTATAGGTGGCCGGCAGCTCGACAGCTCGACAGCTCACCAGGCCACTATAGGTGGCCGGCAGCTCGACAGCTCACCAGGCCGCTATAGGTGGCCGGCAGCTCGACAGCTCACCAGGCCACTATAGGTGGCCGGCAGCTCGACAGCTCACCAGGCCACTATAGGTGGCCGGCAGGTCGACAGCTCACCAGGCCACTATAGGTGGCCGGCAGGTCGACAGCTCACCAGGCCATTGTAGGTGGCTGGCAGCTCGACAGCTCACCATTCCACTGTAGGTGGCCGGCAGGACGACAGCTCACCGGGCCACTATAGGTGGCCGGCAGTTCGACAGCTCACCATTCCACTGTAGGTGGCCGGCAGGTCGACAGCTCACCGGGCCACTAAAGGTGGCCGGCAGGTCGACAGCTCACCAGGCCACTATAGGTGGCCGGCAAGTCGACAGCTCACCAGGCCACTATAGGTGGCCGGCAGCTCGACAGCTCACCAGGAAACTATAAGTGGCTGGCAGCTCGACAGCTCGCCAGGCCACTATAGGTGGCCGGCAGCTCGACAGCTCACCAGGCCACTATAGGTGGCTGGCAGCTCGACAGCTCACCATTCCACTGTAGGTGGCCGGCAGGTCGACAGCTCACCAGGCCACTATAGGTGGCCGGCAGGTCGACAGCTCACCAGGCCAATATATGTGTCCGGCAGATCGACAGCTCACCAGGCCACTATAGGTGGTCGTCAGGTCGACAGCTCACCAGGCCACTATAGGTGGCCGGCAGCTCGACAGCTCACCAGGCCTCTCTAGTTGGCCGGCAGCACGACAGCTCACTAGGCCACTATAGGTGGCCGGCAGCTCGACAGCTCACCAGGCCACTATAGGTGGCCGGCAGCTCGACAGCTCACCAGACCTCTCTAGTTGGCCGGCAGCACGACAGCTCACCAGGCCACAATAGGTGGCCGGCAGGTCGACAGCTCACCGGGCCACTATAGGTGGCCGGCAGGTCGACAGCTCACCGGGCCACTATAGGTGGCCGGCAGGTCGACAGCTCACCAGGCCACTATAGTTGGCCGGCAGCTCGACAGCTCACCAGGCAACTATAGGTGGCCGGCGGCTCGACAGCTCACCAGGCCACTATAAGTGGCGGCCAGCACGACAGCTGACCAGGTCACTATAGGTGGCCGGCAGGTCGACAGCTCACCAGGCCACTATAGGTGGCCGGCAGCTCGACAGCTCGACAGCTCACCAGGCCACTATAGGTGGCCGGCAGCTCGACAGCTCACCAGGCCGCTATAGGTGGCCGGCAGCTCGACAGCTCACCAGGCCACTATAGGTGGCCGGCAGGTCGACAGCTCACCAGGCCACTATAGGTGGCCGGCAGGTCGACAGCTAACCAGGCCATTATAGGTGGCTGGCAGCTCGACAGCTCACCATTCCACTGTAGGTGGCCGGCAGGACGACAGCTCACCGGGCCACTATAGGTGGCCGGCAGTTCGACAGCTCACCATTCCACTGTAGGTGGCCGGCAGGTCGACAGCTCACCGGGCCACTAAAGGTGGCCGGCAGGTCGACAGCTCACCAGGCCACTATAGGTGGCCGGCAAGTCGACAGCTCACCAGGCCACTATAGGTGGCCGGCAGCTCGACAGCTCACCAGGAAACTATAGGTGGCTGGCAGCTCGACAGCTCGCCAGGCCACTATAGGTGGCCGGCAGCTCGACAGCTCACCAGGCCACTATAGGTGGCTGGCAGCTCGACAGCTCACCATTCCACTGTAGGTGGCCGGCAGGTCGACAGCTCACCAGGCCACTATAGGTGGCCGGCAGGTCGACAGCTCACCAGGCCAATATATGTGTCCGGCAGATCGACAGCTCACCAGGCCACTATAGGTGGTCGGCAGGTCGACAGCTCACCAGGCCACTATAGGTGGCCGGCAGCTCGACAGCTCACCAGGCCTCTCTAGTTGGCCGGCAGCACGACAGCTCACTAGGCCACTATAGGTGGCCGGCAGCTCGACAGCTCACCAGGCCACTATAGGTGGCCGGCAGCTCGACAGCTCACCAGACCTCTCTAGTTGGCCGGCAGCACGACAGCTCACCAGGCCACAATAGGTGGCCGGCAGGTCGACAGCTCACCGGGCCACTATAGGTGGCCGGCAGGTCGACAGCTCACCGGGCCACTATAGGTGGCCGGCAGGTCGACAGCTCACCAGGCCATTATAGGTGGCCGGCAGGTCGACAGCTCACCAGGCCACTATAGGTGGCCGGCAGCTCGACAGCTCACCAGGCCACTATAGGTGGCCGGCAGGTCGACAGCTCACCAGGCCACTATAGGTGGCCGGCAGGTCGACAGCTCACCAGGCCACTATAGGTGGCCGGCAGGTCGACAGCTCACCAGGCCACTATAGGTGGCTGGCAGATCGACAGCTCACTAGGCCACTATAGGTGGCCGGCAGCTCGACAGCTCACCAGGCCACTATAGGTGGCCGG
Source organism: Eumerus sabulonum (assembly GCA_951905685.1). Classification (NCBI taxonomy): domain Eukaryota; kingdom Metazoa; phylum Arthropoda; class Insecta; order Diptera; family Syrphidae; genus Eumerus; species Eumerus sabulonum. The sequence continues at coordinate 144,843,867 of OX645060.1, read as the reverse complement.
CAGCTCGATAGCTCACCAGGCCTCTATAGGTGGCCGGCGGCTCGACAGCTCACCAGGCCACTATAGGTGGCCGGCAGCTCGACAGCTCACCAGGCCACTATAGGTGGCCGGCAGCTCGACAGCTCACCAGGCCACTATAGGTGGCCGGCAGCTCGACAGCTCACCAGGCCACTATAGGTGGCCGGCAGCTCGACAGCTCACCAGGCCACTATAGGTGGCCGGCAGCTCGACAGCTCGACAGCTCACCAGGCCACTATAGGTGGCCGGCAGCTCGACAGCTCACCAGGCCACTATAGGTGGCCGGCGGCTCGACAGCTCACCAGGCCACTATAAGTGGCGGCCAGCACGACAGCTGACCAGGTCACTATAGGTGGCCGGCAGGTCGACAGCTCACCAGGCCACTATAGGTGGCCGGCAGCTCGACAGCTCGACAGCTCACCACGCCACTATAGGTGGCCGGCAGCTCGACAGCTCACCAGGCCGCTATAGGTGGCCGGCAGCTCGACAGCTCACCAGGCCACTATAGGTGGCCGGCAGGTCGACAGCACACCAGGCCACTATAGGTGGCCGGCAGGTCGACAACTCACCAGGCCACTATAGGTGGCTGGCAGCTCGACAGCTCACCATTCCACTGTAGGTGGCCGGCAGGTCGACAGCTCACCGGGCCACTATAGGTGGCCGGCAGTTCGACAGCTCACCATTCCACTGTAGGTGGCCGGCAGGTCGACAGCTCACCGGGCCACTATAGGTGGCCGGCAGGTCGACAGCTCACCAGGCCACTATAGGTGGCCGGCAAGTCGACAGCTCACCAGGCCACTATAGGTAGCCGGCAGCTCGACAGCTCACCAGGCCACTATAGGTGGCTGGCAGCTCGACAGCTCGCCAGGCCACTATAGGTGGCCGGCAGCTCGACAGCTCACCAAGCCACTATAGGTGGCTGGCAGCTCGACAGCTCACCATTCTAATGTAGGTGGCCGGCAGGTCGACAGCTCACCAGGCCACTATAGGTGGCCGGCAGGTCGACAGCTCACCAGGCCAATATATGTGTCCGGCAGATCGACAGCTCACCAGGCCACTATAGGTGGTCGGCAGGTCGACAGCTCACCAGGCCACTATAGGTGGCCGGCAGCTCGACAGCTCACCAGGCCTCTCTAGTTGGCCGGCAGCACGACAGCTCACTAGGCCACTATAGGTGGCCGGCAGCTCGACAGCTCACCAGGCCACTATAGGTGGCCGGCAGCTCGACAGCTCACCAGACCTCTCTAGTTGGCCGGCAGCACGACAGCTCACCAGGCCACAATAGGTGGCCGGCAGGTCGACAGCTTACCGGGCCACTATAGGTGGCCGGCAGGTCGACAGCTCACCGGGCCACTATAGGTGGCCGGCAGGTCGACAGCTCACCAGGCCATTATAGGTGGCCGGCAGGTCGACAGCTCACCAGGCCACTATAGGTGGCCGGCAGCTCGACAGCTCACCAGGCCACTATAGGTGGCCGGCAGGTCGACAGCTCACCAGGCCACTATAGGTGGCCGGCATCTCGACAGCTCACCAGGCCACTATAGGTGGCTGGCAGCTCGACAGCTCACTAGGCCACTATAGGTGGCCGGCAGCTCGACAGCTCACCAGGCCACTATAGGTGGCCGGCAGCTCGATAGCTCACCAGGCCTCTATAGGTGGCCGGCGGCTCGACAGCTCACCAGGCCACTATAGGTGGCCGGCAGCTCGACAGCTCACCAGACCTCTCTAGTTGGCCGGCAGCACGACAGCTCACTAGGCCACTATAGGTGGCCGGCAGCTCGACAGCTCACCAGGCCACTATAGGTGGCCGGCAGCTCGACAGCTCACCAGACCTCTCTAGTTGGCCGGCAGCACGACAGCTCACCAGGCCACAATAGGTGGCCGGCAGGTCGACAGCTCACCGGGCCACTATAGGTGGCCGGCAGGTCGACAGCTCACCGGGCCACTATAGGTGGCCGGCAGGTCGACAGCTCACCAGGCCACTATAGGTGGCCGGCAGCTCGACAGCTCACCAGGCAACTATAGGTGGCCGGCGGCTCGACAGCTCACCAGGCCACTATAAGTGGCGGCCAGCACGACAGCTGACCAGGTTACTATAGGTGGCCGGCAGGTCGACAGCTCACCAGGCCACTATAGGTGGCCGGCAGCTCGACAGCTCGACAGCTCACCAGGCCACTATAGGTGGCCGGCAGCTCGACAGCTCACCAGGCCGCTATAGGTGGCCGGCAGCTCGACAGCTCACCAGGCCACTATAGGTGGCCGGCAGGTCGACAGCTCACCAGGCCACTATAGGTGGCCGGCAGCTCGACAGCTCACCAGGCCTCTCTAGTTGGCCGGCAGCACGACAGCTCACTAGGCCACTATAGGTGGCCGGCAGCTCGACAGCTCACCAGGCCACTATAGGTGGCCGGCAGCTCGACAGCTCACCAGACCTCTCTAGTTGGCCGGCAGCACGACAGCTCACCAGGCCACAATAGGTGGCCGGCAGGTCGACAGCTCACCGGGCCACTATAGGTGGCCGGCAGGTCGACAGCTCACCGGGCCACTATAGGTGGCCGGCAGGTCGACAGCTCACCAGGCCATTATAGGTGGCCGGCAGGTCGACAGCTCACCAGGCCACTATAGGTGGCCGGCAGCTCGACAGCTCACCAGGCCACTATAGGTGGCCGGCAGGTCGACAGCTCACCAGGCCACTATAGGTGGCCGGCAGGTCGACAGCTCACCAGGCCACTATAGGTGGCCGGCAGGTCGACAGCTCACCAGGCCACTATAGGTGGCTGGCAGATCGACAGCTCACTAGGCCACTATAGGTGGCCGGCAGCTCGACAGCTCACCAGGCCACTATAGGAGGCCGGCAGCTCGATAGCTCACCAGGCCTCTATAGGTGGCCGGCGGCTCGACAGCTCACCAGGCCACTATAGGTGGCCGGCAGCTCGACAGCTCACCAGGCCACTATAGGTGGCCGGCAGCTCGACAGCTCACCAGGCCACTATAGGTGGCCGGCAGCTCGACAGCTCACCAGGCCACTATAGGTGGCCGGCAGCTCGACAGCTCACCAGGCCACTATAGGTGGCCGGCAGCTCGACAGCTCGACAGCTCACCAGGCCACTATAGGTGGCCGGCAGCTCGACAGCTCACCAGGCCACTATAGGTGGCCGGCGGCTCGACAGCTCACCAGGCCACTATAAGTGGCGGCCAGCACGACAGCTGACCAGGTCACTATAGGTGGCCGGCAGGTCGACAGCTCACCAGGCCACTATAGGTGGCCGGCAGCTCGACAGCTCGACAGCTCACCACGCCACTATAGGTGGCCGGCAGCTCGACAGCTCACCAGGCCGCTATAGGTGGCCGGCAGCTCGACAGCTCACCAGGCCACTATAGGTGGCCGGCAGGTCGACAGCTCACCAGGCCACTATAGGTGGCCGGCAGGTCGACAACTCACCAGGCCACTATAGGTGGCTGGCAGCTCGACAGCTCACCATTCCACTGTAGGTGGCCGGCAGGTCGACAGCTCACCGGGCCACTATAGGTGGCCGGCAGTTCGACAGCTCACCATTCCACTGTAGGTGGCCGGCAGGTCGACAGCTCACCGGGCCACTATAGGTGGCCGACAGGTCGACAGCTCACCAGGCCACTATAGGTGGCCGGCAAGTCGACAGCTCACCAGGCCACTATAGGTGGCCGGCAGCTCGACAGCTCACCAGGCCACTATAGGTGGCTGGCAGCTCGACAGCTCGCCAGGCCACTATAGGTGGCCGGCAGCTCGACAGCTCACCAAGCCACTATAGGTGGCTGGCAGCTCGACAGCTCACCATTCCACTGTAGGTGGCCGGCAGGTCGACAGCTCACCAGGCCACTATAGGTGGCCGGCAGGTCGACAGCTCACCAGGCCAATATATGTGTCCGGCAGATCGACAGCTCACCAGGCCACTATAGGTGGTCGGCAGGTCGACAGCTCACCAGGCCACTATAGGTGGCCGGCAGCTCGACAGCTCACCAGGCCTCTCTAGTTGGCCGGCAGCACGACAGCTCACTAGGCCACTATAGGTGGCCGGCAGCTCGACAGCTCACCAGGCCACTATAGGTGGCCGGCAGCTCGACAGCTCACCAGACCTCTCTAGTCGGCCGGCAGCACGACAGCTCACCAGGCCACAATAGGTGGCCGGCAGGTCGACAGCTCACCGGGCCACTATAGGTGGCCGGCAGGTCGACAGCTCACCGGGCCACTATAGGTGGCCGGCAGGTCGACAGCTCACCAGGCCATTATAGGTGGCCGGCAGGTCGACAGCTCACCAGGCCACTATAGGTGGCCGGCAGCTCGACAGCTCACCAGGCCACTATAGGTGGCCGGCAGGTCGACAGCTCACCATGCCACTATAGGTGGCCGGCATCTCGACAGCTCACCAGGCCACTATAGGTGGCTGGCAGCTCGACAGCTCACTAGGCCACTATAGGTGGCCGGCAGCTCGACAGCTCACCAGGCCACTATAGGTGGCCGGCAGCTCGACAGCTCACCAGACCTCTCTAGTTGGCCGGCAGCACGACAGCTCACCAGGCCACAATAGGTGGCCGGCAGGTCGACAGCTCACCGGGCCACTATAGGTGGCCGGCAGGTCGACAGCTCACCAGGCCACTATAGGTGGCTGGCAGCTCGACAGCTCACTAGGCCACTATAGGTGGCCGGCAGCTCGACAGCTCACCAGGCCACTATAGGTGGCCGGCAGCTCGATAGCTCACCAGGCCTCTATAGGTGGCCGGCGGCTCGACAGCTCACCAGGCCACTATAGGTGGCCGGCAGCTCGACAGCTCACCAGGCCTCTCTAGTTGGCCGGCAGCACGACAGCTCACTAGGCCACTATAGGTGGCCGGCAGCTCGACAGCTCACCAGGCCACTATAGGTGGCCGGCAGCTCGACAGCTCACCAGGCCACTATAGGTGGCCGGCAGCTCGACAGCTCACCAGGCCTCTCTAGTTGGCCGGCAGCACGACAGCTCACCAGGCCACAATAGGTGGCCGGCAGGTCGACAGCTCACCGGGCCACTTTAGGTGGCCGGCAGGTCGACAGCTCACCGGGCCACTATAGGTGGCCGGCAGGTCGACAGCTCACCAGGCCACTATAGGTGGCCGGCAGCTCGACAGCTCACCAGGCAACTATAGGTGGCCGGCGGCTCGACAGCTCACCAGGCCACTATAAGTGGCGGCCAGCACGACAGCTGACCAGGTCACTATAGGTGGCCGGCAGGTCGACAGCTCACCAGGCCACTATAGGTGGCCGGCAGCTCGACAGCTCGACAGCTCACCAGGCCACTATAGGTGGCCGGCAGCTCGACAGCTCACCAGGCCGCTATAGGTGGCCGGCAGCTCGACAGCTCACCAGGCCACTATAGGTAACCGGCAGGTCGACAGCTCACCAGGCCACTATAGGTGGCCGGCAGGTCGACAGCTCACCAGGCCATTATAGGTGGCTGGCAGCTCGACAGCTCACCATTCCACTGTAGGTGGCCGGCAGGACGACAGCTCACCGGGCCACTATAGGTGGCCGGCAGTTCGACAGCTCACCATTCCACTGTAGGTGGCCGGCAGGTCGACAGCTCACCGGGCCACTAAAGGTGGCCGGCAGGTCGACAGCTCACCAGGCCACTATAGGTGGCCGGCAAGTCGACAGCTCACCAGGCCACTATAGGTGGCCGGCAGCTCGACAGCTCACCAGAAAACTATAGGTGGCTGGCAGCTCGACAGCTCGCCAGGCCACTATAGGTGGCCGGCAGCTCGACAGCTCACCAGGCCACTATAGGTGGCTGGCAGCTCGACAGCTCACCATTCCACTGTAGGTGGCCGGCAGGTCGACAGCTCACCAGGCCACTATAGGTGGCCGGCAGGTCGACAGCTCACCAGGCCAATATATGTGTCCGGCAGATCGACAGCTCACCAGGCCACTATAGGTGGTCGGCAGGTCGACAGCTCACCAGGCCACTATAGGTGGCCGGCAGCTCGACAGCTCACCAGGCCTCTCTAGTTGGCCGGCAGCACGACAGCTCACTAGGCCACTATAGGTGGCCGGCAGCTCGACAGCTCACCAGGCCACTATAGGTGGCCGGCAGCTCGACAGCTCACCAGACCTCTCTAGTTGGCCGGCAGCACGACAGCTCACCAGGCCACAATAGGTGGCCGGCAGGTCGACAGCTCACCGGGCCACTATAGGTGGCCGGCAGGTCGACAGCTCACCGGGCCACTATAGGTGGCCGGCAGGTCGACAGCTCACCAGGCCATTTTAGGTGGCCGGCAGGTCGACAGCTCACCAGGCCACTATAGGTGGCCGGCAGCTCGACAGCTCACCAGGCCACTATAGGTGGCCGGCAGGTCGACAGCTCACCAGGCCACTATAGGTGGCCGGCAGGTCGACAGCTCACCAGGCCACTATAGGTGGCCGGCAGGTCGACAGCTCACCAGGCCACTATAGGTGGCTGGCAGATCGACAGCTCACTAGGCCACTATAGGTGGCCGGCAGCTCGACAGCTCACCAGGCCACTATAGGTGGCCGGCAGCTCGATAGCTCACCAGGCCTCTATAGGTGGCCGGCGGCTCGACAGCTCAACAGGCCACTATAGGTGGCCGGCAGCTCGACAGCTCACCAGGCCACTATAGGTGGCCGGCAGCTCGACAGCTCACCAGGCCACTATAGGTGGCCGGCAGCTCGACAGCTCACCAGGCCACTATAGGTGGCCGGCAGCTCGACAGCTCACCAGGCCACTATAGGTGGCCGGCAGCTCGACAGCTCGACAGCTCACCAGGCCACTATAGGTGGCCGGCAGCTCGACAGCTCACCAGGCCACTATAGGTGGCCGGCGGCTCGACAGCTCACCAGGCCACTATAAGTGGCGGCCAGCACGACAGCTGACCAGGTCACTATAGGTGGCCGGCAGGTCGACAGCTCACCAGGCCACTATAGGTGGCCGGCAGCTCGACAGCTCGACAGCTCACCAGGCCACTATAGGTGGCCGGCAGCTCGACAGCTCACCAGGCCGCTATAGGTGGCCGGCAGCTCGACAGCTCACCAGGCCACTATAGGTGGCCGGCAGGTCGACAGCTCACCAGGCCACTATAGGTGGCCGGCAGGTCGACAACTCACCAGGCCACTATAGGTGGCTGGCAGCTCGACAGCTCACCATTCCACTGTAGGTGGCCGGCAGGTCGACAGCTCACCGGGCCACTATAGGTGGCCGGAAGTTCGACAGCTCACCATTCCACTGTAGGTGGCCGGCAGGTCGACAGCTCACCGGGCCACTATAGGTGGCCGGCAGGTCGACAGCTCACCAGGCCACTATAGGTGGCCGGCAAGTCGACAGCTCACCAGGCCACTATAGGTGGCCGGCAGCTCGACAGCTCACCAGGCCACTATAGGTGGCTGGCAGCTCGACAGCTCGCCAGGCCACTATAGGTGGCCGGCAGCTCGACAGCTCACCAAGCCACTATAGGTGGCTGGCAGCTCGACAGCTCACCATTCCACTGTAGGTGGCCGGCAGGTCGACAGCTCACCAGGCCACTATAGGTGGCCGGCAGGTCGACAGCTCACCAGGCCAATATATGTGTCCGGCAGATCGACAGCTCACCAGGCCACTATAGGTGGTCGGCAGGTCGACAGCTCACCAGGCCACTATAGGTGGCCGGCAGCTCGACAGCTCACCAGGCCTCTCTAGTTGGCCGGCAGCACGACAGCTCACTAGGCCACTATAGGTGGCCGGCAGCTCGACAGCTCACCAGGCCACTATAGGTGGCCGGCAGCTCGACAGCTCACCAGACCTCTCTAGTTGGCCGGCAGCACGACAGCTCACCAGGCCACAATAGGTGGCCGGCAGGTCGACAGCTCACCGGGCCACTATAGGTGGCCGGCAGGTCGACAGCTCACCGGGCCACTATAGGTGGCCGGCAGGTCGACAGCTCACCAGGCCATTATAGGTGGCCGGTAGGTCGACAGCTCACCAGGCCACTATAGGTGGCCGGCAGCTCGACAGCTCACCAGGCCACTATAGGTGGCCGGCAGGTCGACAGCTCACCAGGCCACTATAGGTGGCCGGCATCTCGACAGCTCACCAGGCCACTATAGGTGGCTGGCAGCTCGACAGCTCACTAGGCCACTATAGGTGGCCGGCAGCTCGACAGCTCACCAGGCCACTATAGGTGGCCGGCAGCTCGATAGCTCACCAGGCCTCTATAGGTGGCCGGCGGCTCGACAGCTCACCAGGCCACTATAGGTGGCCGGCAGCTCGACAGCTCACCAGGCCACTATAGGTTTCCGGCAGCTCGACAGCTCACCAGGCCACTATAGGTGGCCGGCAGCTCGACAGCTCGACAGCTCACCAGGCCACTATAGGTGGCCGGCAGGTCGACAGCTCACCAGGCCACTATAGGTGGCCGGCAGCTCGACAGCTCGACAGCTCACCAGGCCACTATAGGTGGCCGGCGGCTCGACAGCTCACCAGGCCACTATAAGTGGCGGCCAGCACGACAACTGACCAGGTCACTATAGGTGGCCGGCAGGTCGACAGCTCACCAGGCCACTATAGGTGGCCGGCAGCTCGACAGCTCGACAGCTCACCAGGCCACTATAAGTGGCCGGCAGCTTGACAGCTCACCAGGCCATTATAGGTGGCCGGCAGCTCGACAGCTCACCAGGCCACTATAGGTGGCCGGCAGCTCGACAGCTCACCAGGCCACTATAGGTGGCCGGCAGGTCGACAGCTCACCAGGCCACTATAGGTGGCCGGCATCTCGACAGCTCACCAGGCCACTATAGGTGGCTGGCAGCTCGACAGCTCACCAGGCCACTATAGGTGGCTGGCAGCTCGACAGCTCACTAGGCCACTATAGGTGGCCGGCAGCTCGACAGCTCACCAGGCCACTATAGGTGGCCGGCAGCTCGATAGCTCACCAGGCCTCTATAGGTGGCCGGCGGCTCGACAGCTCACCAGGCCTCTATAGGTGGCCGGCGGCTCGACAGCTCACCAGGCCACTATAGGTGGCCGGCAGCTCGACAGCTCACCAGGCCACTATAGGTGGCCGGCAGCTCGACAGCTCACCAGGCCACTATAGGTGGCCGGCAGCTCGACAGCTCGACAGCTCACCAGGCCACTATAGGTGGCCGGCGGCTCGACAGCTCACCAGGCCACTATAAGTGGCGGCCAGCACGACAGCTGACCAGGTCACTATAGGTGGCCGGCAGGTCGACAGCTCACCAGGCCACTATAGGTGGCCGGCAGCTCTACAGCTCGACAGCTCACCAGGCCACTATAGGTGGCCGGCAGCTCGACAGCTCACCAGGCCGCTATAGGTGGCCGGCAGCTCGACAGCTCACCAGGCCACTATAGGTGGCCGGCAGGTCGACAGCTCACCAGGCCACTATAGGTGGCCGGCAGGTCGACAGCTCACCAGGCCACTATAGGTGGCCATCAAGTCGACAGCTCACCAGGCCACTATAGGTGGCCGGCAGCTCGGCAGCTCACCAGGACACTATGGGTGGTCGACAGCTCGTCAGCTCACCAGGCCACTATAGGTGGCCGGCAGGTCTACAGCTCACCAGGCCACTATAGGTGGTCGGCAGGTCGACAGCTCACCAGGCCACAATAGGTGGCCGGCATCACGACAGCTCACCAGGCCACTATAGGTGGCCGGCTGCACGACAGCTCACCAGGCCACTATACCAGGTCACTATAGGTGGCCGGTAGCACGACAGCTCGCCAGGCCACAATAGGTGGCCGGCAGCACGACAGCTCACCAGGCCAATATAGGTGGCCGACAGCACGACAGCTTACCAGGCCACTATAGGTGGCCGACAGCACGACAACTCACCAGGGCACTATAGGTGACGGCCAGCACGACAGCTGACCAGGTCACTATAGGTGGCCGGCATCTCGACAGCTCACCAGGACACGGTAGGTGGCCGGCAGCTCGAGAATTCACCAGGCCACTATACGTGGCCGGCAGCTCGAGAACTCACCAGGCCACTATAGGTGGCCAGCTGGTCGACAGCTCACCAGGCCACTAAAGGTGGCCGGCAGCTCGACAGCTCACCAGGCCACTAAAGGTGGCCGGCAGCTCGACAGCTCACCAGGCCACTACAGGTGGCCGGCAGCTCGACAGCTCACCAGGCCACTATAGGTGGCCGGCAGCTCGACAGCTCACCAGGCCACTATAGGTGGCCGGCAGCTCGACAGCTCACCAGGCCACTAAAGGTGGCCGGCAGCTCGACAGCTCACCAGGCCACTGTAGGTGGCCGGCAGCTCGACAGCTCACAAGGCCACTGTAGATGGCCGGCAGCTCGAGAATTCACCACGCCCCTATACGTAGCCGGCAGCTCGAGAACTCACCAGTCCACTATTGGTGGCCGGCAGGTCGGCAGCTCACCAGGCTACTATAGGGGGCCGGCAGCTCGACAGCTCACCATTCCACTGTAGGTGGCCGGCAGGTCGACAGCTCACCAGGCCACTATAGGTGGCCGGCAGGTCGACAGCTCACCAGGCCACTATAGGTGGCCGGCAGGACGACAGCTCACCAGGCCACTATAGGTGGCCGGCAGATCGACAGCTCACCAGGCCACTATAGGTGGTCGGCAGGTCGACAGCTCACCAGGCCACTATAGGTGGCCGGCAGCTCGACAGCTCACCAGGCCACTATAGGTGGCTGTCAGCTCGACAGCTCACCAGGCCACTATAGGTGGCTGGCAGCACGACAGCTCCCCAGGCCACTATATGTGGCTGGCATCTCGACAGCTTACCAGGTCACTATAGGTGGCCGGCAGCTCGACAGCTCACCAGGACACTATAGGTGGTCGACAGCTCGTCAGCTCACCAGGCCACTAAAGGTGGCCGGCAGGTCGACAGCTCACCAGGCGACTATAGGTGGCCGGCAGATCGACAGCTCACCAGGGCACTATAGGTGACCGGCAGCTCGACAGCTCACCAGGCCACTATAGGTGGCTGGCAGCTCGACAGGTCACCAGGCAACTATAGGTGGCCGGCAGCTCGACAGCTCACCAGGCCACAATAGTTGGCCGGCAGCTCGACAGCTCACCAGGCCACTAAAGGTGGCCGGCAGCTCGACAGCTCACCAGGCCACTATAGGTGGCCGGCAGCTCGACAGCTCACAAGGCCACTGTAGATGGCCGGCAGCTCGACAGCTCACCAGGCCACTATAGGTGGCTGTCAGCTCGACAGCTCACCAGGCCACTATAGGTGGCTGGCAGCACGACAGCTCCCCAGGCCACTATATGTGGCTGGCATCTCGACAGCTTACCAGGTCACTATAGGTGGCCGGCAGCTCGAAAGCTCACCAGGACACTATAGGTGGTCGACAGCTCGTCAGCTCACCAGGCCACTAAAGGTGGCCGGCAGGTCGACAGCTCACCAGGCGACTATAGGTGGCCGGCAGATCGACAGCTCACTAGGCCACTATAGGTGACCGGCAGCTCGACAGCTCACCAGGCCACTATAGGTGGCTGGCAGCTCGACAGGTCACCAGGCAACTATAGGTGGCCGGCAGCTCGACAGCTCACCAGGCCACAATAGTTGGCCGGCAGGTCGACAGCTCACCAGGCCACTATAGGTGGCCGGCAGATCGACAGCTCACCAGGCCACTATAGGTGGCCGGCAGCTCGACAGCTCACCAGGCCACTATAGGTGGCTGGCAGCACGACAGCTCCCCAAGCCACTATATGTGGCTGGCATCCCGACAGCTTACCAGGCGACTATAGGTGGCCGGCAGATCGACAGCTCACCAGGCCACTATAGGTGGCCGGCAGCTCGACAGCTCACCAGGCCACTATAGGTGGCTGGCAGCCCGACAGCTCACCAGGCAGCTATAGGTGGCCGGTAGCTCGACAGCTCACCAGGCCACTATAGGTGACCGGCAGCTCGACAGCTCACCAGGCCACTATAGGTGGCTGGCAGCTCGACAGGTCACCAGGCAACTATAGGTGACCGGCAGCTCGACAGCTCACCAGGCCACTAAAGGTGGCCGGCAGGTCGACAGCTCACCAGGCCACTATAGGTGGCCGGCAGATCGACAGCTCACCAGGCCACTATAGGTGACCGGCAGCTCGACAGCTCACCAGGCCACTATAGGTGGCTGGCAGCTCGACAGGTCACCAGGCAACTATAGGTGACCGGCAGCTCGACAGCTCACCAGGCCACTAAAGGTGGCCGGCAGGTCGACAGCTCACCAGGCCACTATAGGTGGCCGGCAGATCGACAGCTCACCAGGCCACTATAGGTGGCCGGCAAGTCGACAGCTCACCAGGCCACTATAGGTGGCCGGCAGCTCGACAGCTCACCAGGCCACTATAGGTGGCTGGCAGCTCGACAGCTCGCCAGGCCACTATAGGTGGCCGGCAGCTCGACAGCTCACCAGGCCACTATAGGTGGCTGGCAGCTCGACGGCTCACCATTCCACTGTAGGTGGCCGGCAGGTCGACAGCTCACCAGGCCACTATAGGTGGCCGGCAGGTCGACAGCTCACCAGGCCACTATAGGTGGCCGGCAGCTCGACAGCTCAACAGGCCACTATAGGTGGCCGGCAGGTCGACAGCTCACCAGGCCACTATAGGTGGCCGGCATCTCGACAGCTCACCAGGCCACTATAGGTGGCTGGCAGCTCGACAGCTCACTAGGCCACTATAGGTGGCCGGCAGCTCGACAGCTCACCAGGCCACTTTAGGTGGCCGGCAGCTCGATAGCTCACCAGGCCTCTATAGGTGGCCGGCGGCTCGACAGCTCACCAGGCCACTATAGGTGGCCGGCAGCTCGACAGCTCACCAGGCCACTATAGGTGGCCGGCAGCTCGACAGCTCGACAGCTCACCAGGCCACTATAGGTGGCCGGCAGCTCGACAGCTCACCAGGCCGCTATAGGTGGCCGGTAGCTCGACAGCTCACCAGGCCACTATAGGTGGCCGGCAGGTCGACAGCTCACCAGGCCACTATAGGTGGCCGGCAGGTCGACAACTCACCAGGCCACTAAAGGTGGCCGGCAGGTCGACAGCTCACCAGGCGACTATAGGTGGCCGGCAGATCGACAGCTCACTAGGCCACTATAGGTGACCGGCAGCTCGACAGCTCACCAGGCCACTATAGGTGGCTGGCAGCTCGACAGCTCACCAGGCCACTATAGGTGGCCGGCAGCTCGACAGCTCACCAGGTCACTATAGGTGGCCGGCAGATCGACAGCTCACCAGGCCACTATAGGTGGTCGGCAGGTCGACAGCTCACCAGGCCACTATAGGTGGCCGGCAGCTCGACAGCTCACCAGGCCTCTCTAGTTGGCCGGCAGCACGACAGCTCACTAGGCCACTATAGGTGGCCGGCAGCTCGACAGCTCACCAGGCCACTATAGGTGGCCGGCAGGTCGACAGCTCACCAGGCCACTATAGGTGGCCGGCAGGTCGACAGCTCACCAGGCCACTATAGGTGGCCGGCAAGTCGACAACTCACCAGGCCACTAAAGGTGGCCGGCAGGTCGACAGCTCACCAGGCGACTATAGGTGGCCGGCAGATCGACAGCTCACTAGGCCACTATAGGTGGCCGGCAGGTCGACAGCTCACCAGGCCACTATAGGTGGCCGGCAGATCGACAGCTCACCAGGCCACTATAGGTGGTCGGCAGGTCGACAGCTCACCAGGCCACTATAGGTGGCCGGCAGCTCGACAGCTCACCAGGCCACTATAGGTGGCTGTCAGCTCGACAGCTCACCAGGCCACTATAGGTGGCTGGCAGCACGACAGCTCCCCAGGCCACTATATGTGGCTGGCATCTCGACAGCTTACCAGGTCACTATAGGTGGCCGGCAGCTCGACAGCTCACCAGGACACTATAGGTGGTCGACAGCTCGTCAGCTCACCAGGCCACTAAAGGTGGCCGGCAGGTCGACAGCTCACCAGGCGACTATAGGTGGCCGGCAGATCGACAGCTCACCAGGCCACTAGAGGTGACCGGCAGCTCGACAGCTCACCAGGCCACTATAGGTGGCTGGCAGCTCGACAGGTCACCAGGCAACTATAGGTGGCCGGCAGCTCGACAGCTCACCAGGCCACAATAGTTGGCCGGCAGCTCGACAGCTCACCAGGCCACTAATGGTGGCCGGCAGCTCGACAGCTCACCAGGCCACTATAGGTGGCCGGCAGCTCGACAGCTCACAAGGCCACTGTAGATGGCCGGCAGCTCGACAGCTCACCAGGCCACTATAGGTGGCTGTCAGCTCGACAGCTCACCAGGCCACTATAGGTGGCTGGCAGCACGACAGCTCCCCAGGCCACTATATGTGGCTGGCATCTCGACAGCTTACCAGGTCACTATAGGTGGCCGGCAGCTCGACAGCTCACCAGGACACTATAGGTGGTCGACAGCTCGTCAGCTCACCAGGCCACTAAAGGTGGCCGGCAGGTCGACAGCTCACCAGGCGACTATAGGTGGCCGGCAGATCGACAGCTCACTAGGCCACTATAGGTGACCGGCAGCTCGACAGCTCACCAGGCCACTATAGGTGGCTGGCAGCTCGACAGGTCACCAGGCAACTATAGGTGGTCGGCAGCTCGACAGCTCACCAGGCCACAATAGTTGGCCGGCAGGTCGACAGCTCACCAGGCCACTATAGGTGGCCGGCAGATCGACAGCGCACCAGGCCACTATAGGTGGCCGGCAGCTCGACAGCTCACCAGGCCACTATAGGTGGCTGGCAGCACGACAGCTCCCCAAGCCACTATATGTGGCTGGCATCCCGACAGCTTACCAGGCGACTATAGGTGGCCGGCAGATCGACAGCTCACCAGGCCACTATAGGTGGCCGGCAGCTCGACAGCTCACCAGGCCACTATAGGTGGCTGGCAGCCCGACAGCTCACCAGGCAGCTATAGGTGGCCGGTAGCTCGACAGCTCACCAGGCCACTATAGGTGACCGGCAGCTCGACAGCTCACCAGGCCACTATAGGTGGCTGGCAGCTCGACAGGTCACCAGGCAACTATAGGTGACCGGCAGCTCGACAGCTCACCAGGCCACTAAAGGTGGCCGGCAGGTCGACAGCTCACCAGGCCACTATAGGTGGCCGGCAGATCGACAGCTCACCAGGCCACTATAGGTGACCGGCAGCTCGACAGCTCACCAGGCCACTATAGGTGGCTGGCAGCTCGACAGGTCACCAGGCAACTATAGGTGACCGGCAGCTCGACAGCTCACCAGGCCACTAAAGGTGGCCGGCAGGTCGACAGCTCACCAGGCCACTATAGGTGGCCGGCAGATCGACAGCTCACCAGGCCACTATAGGTGGCCGGCAAGTCGACAGCTCGCCAGGCCACTATAGGTGGCCGGCAAGTCGACAGCTCGCCAGGCCACTATAGGTGGCCGGCAGCTCGACAGCTCACCAGGCCACTATAGGTGGCTGGCAGCTCGACGGCTCACCATTCCACTGTAGGTGGCCGGCAGGTCGACAGCTCACCAGGCCACTATAGGTGGCCGGCAGGTCGACAGCTCACCAGGCCACTATAGGTGGCCGGCAGCTCGACAGCTCACCAGGCCACTATAGGTGGCCGGCAGGTCGACAGCTCACCAGGCCACTATAGGTGGCCGGCATCTCGACAGCTCACCAGGCCACTATAGGTGGCTGGCAGCTCGACAGCTCACTAGGCCACTATAGGTGGCCGGCAGCTCGACAGCTCACCAGGCCACTTTAGGTGGCCGGCAGCTCGATAGCTCACCAGGCCTCTATAGGTGGCCGGCGGCTCGACAGCTTACCAGGCCACTATAGGTGGCCGGCAGCTCGACAGCTCACCAGGTCACTATAGGTGGCCGGCAGCTCGACAGCTCACCAGGCCACTATAGGTGGCCGGCAGCTCGACAGCCCACCAGGCCACTATAGGTGGCCGGCAGCTCGACAGCTCACCAGGCCGCTATAGGTGGCCGGCAGCTCGACAGCTCACCAGGCCACTATAGGTGGCCGGCAGGTCGACAGCTCACCAGGCCACTATAGGTGGCCGGCAGGTCGACAACTCACCAGGCCACTAAAGGTGGCCGGCAGGTCGACAGCTCACCAGGCGACTATAGGTGGCCGGCAGATCGACAGCTCACTAGGCCACTATAGGTGGCCGGCAGCTCGAAAGCTCACCAGGTCACTATAGGTGGCCGGCAGCTCGACAGCTCACCAGGCCACTATAGGTGGCCGGCAGCTCGACAGCTCACCAGGCCACTATAGGTGGCCGGCAGCTCGACAGCTCACCAGGCCACTATAGGTGGCCGGCAGCTCGACAGCTCGACAGCTCACCAGGCCACTATAGGTGGCCGGCAGGTCGACAACTCACCAGGCCACAAAAGGTGGCCGGCAGCTCGATAGCTCACCAGGCCTCTATAGGTGGCCGGCGGCTCGACAGCTCACCAGGCCACTATAGGTGGCCGGCAGCTCGACAGCTCACCAGGTCACTATAGGTGGCCGGCAGCTCGACAGCTCACCAGGCCACTATAGGTGGCCGGCAGCTCGACAGCTCACCAGGCCAATATAGGTGGCCGGCAGCTCGACAGCTCGACAGCTCACCAGGCCACTATAGGTGGCCGGCAGCTCGACAGCTCACCAGGCCGCTATAGGTGGCCGGCAGCTCGACAGCTCACCAGGCCACTATAGGTGGCCGGCAGGTCGACAGCTCACCAGGCCACTATAGGTGGCCGGCAGCTCGACAGCTCACCAGGCCACTATAGGTGGCCGGCAGCTCGACAGCTCGACAGCTCACCAGGCCACTATAGGTGGCCGGCAGCTCGACAGCTCACCAGGCCACTATAGGTGGCCGGCAGCTCGACAGCTCGACAGCTCACCAGGCCACTATAGGTGGCCGGCAGCTCGACAGCTCACCAGGCCGCTATAGGTGGCCGGCAGCTCGACAGCTCACCAGGCCACTATAGGTGGCCGGCAGGTCGACAGCTCACCAGGCCACTATAGGTGGTCGGCAGGTCGACAGCTCACCAGGCCACTATAGGTGGCCGGCAGCTCGACAGCTCACCAGGCCACTATAGGTGGCCGGCAAGTCGACAGCTCACCAGGCCACTATAGGTGGCCGGCAGCTCGACAGCTCACCAGGCCACTATAGGTGGCCGGCAGCTCGACAGCTCACCAGGCCGCTATAGGTGGCCGGCAGCTCGACAGGTCACCAGGCAACTATAGGTGGCCGGCAGCTCGACAGCTCACCAGGCCACAATAGTTGGCCGGCAGGTCGACAGCTCACCAGGCCACTATAGGTGGCCGGCAGATCGACAGCTCACCAGGCCACTATAGGTGGCCGGCAGCTCGACAGCTCACCAGGCCACTATAGGTGGCTGGCAGCACGACAGCTCCCCAAGCCACTATATGTGGCTGGCATCCCGACAGCTTACCAGGCGACTATAGGTGGCCGGCAGATCGACAGCTCACCAGGCCACTATAGGTGGCCGGCAGCTCGACAGCTCACCAGGCCACTATAGGTGGCTGGCAGCCCGACAGCTCACCAGGCAGCTATAGGTGGCCGGTAGCTCGACAGCTCACCAGGCCACTATAGGTGACCGGCAGCTCGACAGCTCACCAGGCCACTATAGGTGGCTGGCAGCTCGACAGGTCACCAGGCAACTATAGGTGACCGGCAGCTCGACAGCTCACCAGGCCACTAAAGGTGGCCGGCAGGTCGACAGCTCACCAGGCCACTATAGGTGGCCGGCAGATCGACAGCTCACCAGGCCACTATAGGTGACCGGCAGCTCGACAGCTCACCAGGCCACTATAGGTGGCTGGCAGCTCGACAGGTCACCAGGCAACTATAGGTGACCGGCAGCTCGACAGCTCACCAGGCCACTAAAGGTGGCCGGCAGGTCGACAGCTCACCAGGCCACTATAGGTGGCCGGCAGATCGACAGCTCACCAGGCCACTATAGGTGGCCGGCAAGTCGACAGCTCACCAGGCCACTATAGGTGGCCGGCAGCTCGACAGCTCACCAGGCCACTATAGGTGGCTGGCAGCTCGACAGCTCGCCAGGCCACTATAGGTGGCCGGCAGCTCGACAGCTCACCAGGCCACTATAGGTGGCTGGCAGCTCGACGGCTCACCATTCCACTGTAGGTGGCCGGCAGGTCGACAGCTCACCAGGCCACTGTAGGTGGCCGGCAGGTCGACAGCTCACCAGGCCACTATAGGTGGCCGGCAGCTCGACAGCTCACCAGGCCACTATAGGTGGCCGGCAGGTCGACAGCTCACCAGGCCACTATAGGTGGCCGGCATCTCGACAGCTCACCAGGCCACTATAAGTGGCTGGCAGCTCGACAGCTCACTAGGCCACTATAGGTGGCCGGCAGCTCGACAGCTCACCAGGCCACTTTAGGTGGCCGGCAGCTCGATAGCTCACCAGGCCTCTATAGGTGGCCGGCGGCTCGACAGCTCACCAGGCCACTATAGGTGGCCGGCAGCTCGACAGCTCGACAGCTCACCAGGCCACTATAGGTGGCCGGCAGCTCGACAGCTCACCAGGCCGCTATAGGTGGCCGGCAGCTCGACAGCTCACCAGGCCACTATAGGTGGCCGGCAGGTCGACAGCTCACCAGGCCACTATAGGTGGCCGGCAGGTCGACAACTCACCAGGCCACTAAAGGTGGCCGGCAGGTCGACAGCTCACCAGGCGACTATAGGTGGCCGGCAGATCGACAGCTCACTAGGCCACTATAGGTGACCGGCAGCTCGACAGCTCACCAGGCCACTATAGGTGGCTGGCAGCTCGACAGCTCACCAGGCCACTATAGGTGGCCGGCAGCTCGACAGCTCACCAGGTCACTATAGGTGGCCGGCAGATCGACAGCTCACCAGGCCACTATAGGTGGTCGGCAGGTCGACAGCTCACCAGGCCACTATAGGTGGCCGGCAGCTCGACAGCTCACCAGGCCTCTCTAGTTGGCCGGCAGCACGACAGCTCACTAGGCCACTATAGGTGGCCGGCAGCTCGACAGCTCACCAGGCCACTATAGGTGGCCGGCAGGTCGACAGCTCACCAGGCCACTATAGGTGGCCGGCAGGTCGACAGCTCACCAGGCCACTATAGGTGGCCGGCAGGTCGACAACTCACCAGGCCACTAAAGGTGGCCGGCAGGTCGACAGCTCACCAGGCGACTATAGGTGGCCGGCAGATCGACAGCTCACTAGGCCACTATAGGTGGCCGGCAGGTCGACAGCTCACCAGGCCACTATAGGTGGCCGGCAGATCGACAGCTCACCAGGCCACTATAGGTGGTCGGCAGGTCGACAGCTCACCAGGCCACTATAGGTGGCCGGCAGCTCGACAGCTCACCAGGCCACTATAGGTGGCTGTCAGCTCGACAGCTCACCAGGCCACTATAGGTGGCTGGCAGCACGACAGCTCCCCAGGCCACTATATGTGGCTGGCATCTCGACAGCTTACCAGGTCACTATAGGTGGCCGGCAGCTCGACAGCTCACCAGGACACTATAGGTGGTCGACAGCTCGTCAGCTCACCAGGCCACTAAAGGTGGCCGGCAGGTCGACAGCTCACCAGGCGACTATAGGTGGCCGGCAGATCGACAGCTCACCAGGCCACTAGAGGTGGCCGGCAGCTCGACAGCTCACCAGGCCACTATAGGTGGCTGGCAGCTCGACAGGTCACCAGGCAACTATAGGTGGCCGGCAGCTCGACAGCTCACCAGGCCACAATAGTTGGCCGGCAGCTCGACAGCTCACCAGGCCACTAATGGTGGCCGGCAGCTCGACAGCTCACCAGGCCACTATAGGTGGCCGGCAGCTCGACAGCTCACAAGGCCACTGTAGATGGCCGGCAGCTCGACAGCTCACCAGGCCACTATAGGTGGCTGTCAGCTCGACAGCTCACCAGGCCACTATAGGTGGCTGGCAGCACGACAGCTCCCCAGGCCACTATATGTGGCTGGCATCTCGACAGCTTACCAGGTCACTATAGGTGGCCGGCAGCTCGACAGCTCACCAGGACACTATAGGTGGTCGACAGCTCGTCAGCTCACCAGGCCACTAAAGGTGGCCGGCAGGTCGACAGCTCACCAGGCGACTATAGGTGGCCGGCAGATCGACAGCTCACTAGGCCACTATAGGTGACCGGCAGCTCGACAGCTCACCAGGCCACTATAGGTGGCTGGCAGCTCGACAGGTCACCAGGCAACTATAGGTGGTCGGCAGCTCGACAGCTCACCAGGCCACAATAGTTGGCCGGCAGGTCGACAGCTCACCAGGCCACTATAGGTGGCCGGCAGATCGACAGCTCACCAGGCCACTATAGGTGGCCGGCAGCTCGACAGCTCACCAGGCCACTATAGGTGGCTGGCAGCACGACAGCTCCCCAAGCCACTATATGTGGCTGGCATCCCGACAGCTTACCAGGCGACTATAGGTGGCCGGCAGATCGACAGCTCACCAGGCCACTATAGGTGGCCGGCAGCTCGACAGCTCACCAGGCCACTATAGGTGGCTGGCAGCCCGACAGCTCACCAGGCAGCTATAGGTGGCCGGTAGCTCGACAGCTCACCAGGCCACTATAGGTGACCGGCAGCTCGACAGCTCACCAGGCCACTATAGGTGGCTGGCAGCTCGACAGGTCACCAGGCAACTATAGGTGACCGGCAGCTCGACAGCTCACCAGGCCACTAAAGGTGGCCGGCAGGTCGACAGCTCACCAGGCCACTATAGGTGGCCGGCAGATCGACAGCTCACCAGGCCACTATAGGTGACCGGCAGCTCGACAGCTCACCAGGCCACTATAGGTGGCTGGCAGCTCGACAGGTCACCAGGCAACTATAGGTGACCGGCAGCTCGACAGCTCACCAGGCCACTAAAGGTGGCCGGCAGGTCGACAGCTCACCAGGCCACTATAGGTGGCCGGCAGATCGACAGCTCACCAGGCCACTATAGGTGGCCGGCAAGTCGACAGCTCGCCAGGCCACTATAGGTGGCCGGCAGCTCGACAGCTCACCAGGCCACTATAGGTGGCTGGCAGCTCGACGGCTCACCATTCCACTGTAGGTGGCCGGCAGGTCGACAGCTCACCAGGCCACTATAGGTGGCCGGCAGGTCGACAGCTCACCAGGCCACTATAGGTGGCCGGCAGCTCGACAGCTCACCAGGCCACTATAGGTGGCCGGCAGGTCGACAGCTCACCAGGCCACTATAGGTGGCCGGCATCTCGACAGCTCACCAGGCCACTATAGGTGGCTGGCAGCTCGACAGCTCACTAGGCCACTATAGGTGGCCGGCAGCTCGACAGCTCACCAGGCCACTTTAGGTGGCCGGCAGCTCGATAGCTCACCAGGCCTCTATAGGTGGCCGGCGGCTCGACAGCTCACCAGGCCACTATAGGTGGCCGGCAGCTCGACAGCTCACCAGGTCACTATAGGTGGCCGGCAGCTCGACAGCTCACCAGGCCACTATAGGTGGCCGGCAGCTCGACAGCTCACCAGGCCACTATAGGTGGCCGGCAGCTCGACAGCTCACCAGGCCGCTATAGGTGGCCGGCAGCTCGACAGCTCACCAGGCCACTATAGGTGGCCGGCAGGTCGACAGCTCACCAGGCCACTATAGGTGGCCGGCAGGTCGACAACTCACCAGGCCA
Organism: Eumerus sabulonum; assembly: GCA_951905685.1. Taxonomy (NCBI): domain Eukaryota; kingdom Metazoa; phylum Arthropoda; class Insecta; order Diptera; family Syrphidae; genus Eumerus; species Eumerus sabulonum. Next base: position 144,822,219 of record OX645060.1, on the reverse strand, counting down.
CTAAAGGTGGCCGGCAGGTCGACAGCTCACCAGGCGACTATAGGTGGCCGGCAGATCGACAGCTCACTAGGCCACTATAGGTGGCCGGCAGCTCGAAAGCTCACCAGGTCACTATAGGTGGCCGGCAGCTCGACAGCTCACCAGGCCACTATAGGTGGCCGGCAGCTCGACAGCTCACCAGGCCACTATAGGTGGCCGGCAGCTCGACAGCTCACCAGGCCACTATAGGTGGCCGGCAGCTCGACAGCTCGACAGCTCACCAGGCCACTATAGGTGGCCGGCAGGTCGACAACTCACCAGGCCACTAAAGGTGGCCGGCAGCTCGATAGCTCACCAGGCCACTATAGGTGGCCGGCGGCTCGACAGCTCACCAGGCCACTATAGGTGGCCGGCAGCTCGACAGCTCACCAGGTCACTATAGGTGGCCGGCAGCTCGACAGCTCACCAGGCCACTATAGGTGGCCGGCAGCTCGACAGCTCACCAGGCCAATATAGGTGGCCGGCAGCTCGACAGCTCGACAGCTCACCAGGCCACTATAGGTGGCCGGCAGCTCGACAGCTCACCAGGCCGCTATAGGTGGCCGGCAGCTCGACAGCTCACCAGGCCACTATAGGTGGCCGGCAGGTCGACAGCTCACCAGGCCACTATAGGTGGCCGGCAGCTCGACAGCTCACCAGGCCACTATAGGTGGCCGGCAGCTCGACAGCTCGACAGCTCACCAGGCCACTATAGGTGGCCGGCAGCTCGACAGCTCACCAGGCCACTATAGGTGGCCGGCAGCTCGACAGCTCACCAGGCCACTATAGGTGGCCGGCAGCTCGACAGCTCGACAGCTCACCAGGCCACTATAGGTGGCCGGCAGCTCGACAGCTCACCAGGCCGCTATAGGTGGCCGGCAGCTCGACAGCTCACCAGGCCACTATAGGTGGCCGGCAGGTCGACAGCTCACCAGGCCACTATAGGTGGTCGGCAGGTCGACAGCTCACCAGGCCACTATAGGTGGCCGGCAGCTCGACAGCTCACCAGGCCTCTCTAGTTGGCCGGCAGCACGACAGCTCACTAGGCCACTATAGGTGGCCGGCAGCTCGACAGCTCACCAGGCCACTATAGGTGGCCGGCAGCTCGACAGCTCACCAGACCTCTCTAGTTGGCCGGCAGCACGACAGCTCACCAGGCCACAATAGGTGGCCGGCAGGTCGACAGCTCACCGGGCCACTATAGGTGGCCGGCAGGTCGACAGCTCACCGGGCCACTATAGGTGGCCGGCAGGTCGACAGCTCACCAGGCCATTATAGGTGGCCGGCAGGTCGACAGCTCACCAGGCCACTAAAGGTGGCCGGCAGCTCGACAGCTCACCAGGCCACTATAGGTGGCCGGCAGGTCGACAGCTCACCAGGCCACTATAGGTGGCCGGCATCTCGACAGCTCACCAGGCCACTATAGGTGGCTGGCAGCTCGACAGCTCACTAGGCCACTATAGGTGGCCGGCAGCTCGACAGCTCACCAGGCCACTTTAGGTGGCCGGCAGCTCGACCACTATAGGTGGCCGGCAGCTCGACAGCTCACCAGGCCACTATAGGTGACTGGCAGCTCGACAGCTCACCATTCCACTGTAGGTGGCCGGCAGGTCGACAGCTCACCAGGCCACTATAGGTGGCCGGCAGGTCGACAGCTCACCAGGCCAATATATGTGTTCGGCAGATCGACAGCTCACCAGGCCACTATAGGTGGTCGGCAGGTCGACAGCTCACCAGGCCACTATAGGTGGCCGGCAGCTCGACAGCTCACCAGGCCTCTCTAGTTGGCCGGCAGCACGACAGCTCACTAGGCCACTATAGGTGGCCGGCAGCTCGACAGCTCACCAGGCCACTATAGGTGGCCGGCAGCTGGACAGCTCACCAGACCTCTCTAGTTGGCCGGCAGCACGACAGCTCACCAGGCCACAATAGGTGGCCGGCAGGTCGACAGCCCACCGGGCCACTATAGGTGGCCGGCAGGTCGACAGCTCACCGGGCCACTATAGGTGGCTGGCAGGTCGACAGCTCACCAGGCCATTATAGGTGGCCGGCAGGTCGACAGCTCACCAGGCCACTATAGGTGGCCGGCAGCTCGACAGCTCACCAGGCCACTATAGGTGGCCGGCAGGTCGACAGCTCACCAGGCCACTATAGGTGGCCGGCATCTCGACAGCTCACCAGGCCACTATAGGTGGCTGGCAGCTCGACAGCTCACTAGGCCACTATAGGTGGCCGGCAGCTCGACAGCTCACCAGGCCACTATAGGTGGCCGGCAGCTCGATAGCTCACCAGGCCTCTATAGGTGGCCGGCGGCTCGACAGCTCACCAGGCCACTATAGGTTACCGGCAGCTCGACAGCTCACCAGGCCACTATAGGTGGCCGGCAGCTCGACAGCTCACCAGGCCACTATAGGTGGCCGGCAGCTCGACAGCTCACCAGGCCACTATAGGTGGCCGGCAGCTCGACAGCTCGACAGCTCACCAGGCCACTATAGGTGGCCGGCAGCTCGACAGCTCACCAGGCCACTATAGGTGGCCGGCAGCTCGACAGCTCACCAGGCCACTATAGGTGGCCGGCAGCTCGACAGCTCACCAGGCCACTATAGGTGGCCGGCGGCTCGACAGCTCACCAGGCCACTATAAGTGGCGGCCAGCACGACAGCTGACCAGGTCACTATAGGTGGCCGGCAGGTCGACAGCTCACCAGGCCACTATAGGTGGCCGGCAGCTCGACAGCTCGACAGCTCACCAGGCCACTATAGGTGGCCGGCAGCTCGACAGCTCACCAGGCCGCTATAGGTGGCCGGCAGCTCGACAGCTCACCAGGCCACTATAGGTGGCCGGCAGGTCGACAGCTCACCAGGCCACTATAGGTGGCCGGCAGGTCGACAGCTCACCAGGCCACTATAGGTGGCTATCAAGTCGACAGCTCACCAGGCCACTATAGGTGGCCGGCAGCTCGACAGCTCACCAGGACACTATAGGTGGTCGACAGCTCGTCAGCTCACCAGGCCACTATAGGTGGCCGGCAGGTCTACAGCTCACCAGGCCACTATAGGTGGTCGGCAGGTCGACAGCTCACCAGGCCACAATAGGTGGCCGGCATCACGACAGCTCACCAGGCCACTATAGGTGGCCGGCTGCACGACAGCTCACCAGGCCACTATACCAGGTCACTATAGGTGGCCGGTAGCACGTCAGCTCGCCAGGCCACAATAGGTGGCCGGCAGCACGACAGCTCACCAGGCCAATATAGGTGGCCGACAGCACGACAGCTTACCAGGCCACTATAGGTGGCCGACAGCACGACAACTCACCAGGGCACTATAGGTGACGGCCAGCACGACAGCTGACCAGGTCACTATAGGTGGCCGGCATCTCGACAGCTCACCAGGCCACGGTAGGTGGCCGGCAGCTCGAGAATTCACCAGGCCACTATACGTGGCCGGCAGCTCGAGAACTCAACAGGCCACTATACGTGGCCGGCAGCTCGAGAACTCACCAGGCCACTATAGGTGGCCAGCTGGTCGAAAGCTCACCAGGCCACTAAAGGTGGCCGGCAGCTCGACAGCTCACCAGGCCACTATAGGTGGCCGGCAGCTCGACAGCTCACCAGGCCACTATAGGTGGCCGGTAGCTCGACAGCTCACCAGGCCACTAAAGGTGGCCGGCAGCTCGACAGCTCACAAGGCCACTGTAGATGGCCGGCAGCTCGAGAATTCACCACGCCCCTATACGTAGCCGGCAGCTCGAGAACTCACCAGTCCACTATAGGTGGCCGGCAGGTCGGCAGCTCACCAGGCCACTATAGGGGGCCGGCAGCTCGACAGCTCACCATTCCACTGTAGGCGGCCGGCAGGTCGACAGCTCACCAGGCCACTATAGGTGGCCGGCAGGTCGACAGCTCACCAGGCCACTATAGGTGGCCGGCAGGTCGACAGCTCACCAGGCCACTATAGGTGGCCGGCAGATCGACAGCTCACCAGGCCACTATAGGTGGTCGGCAGGTCGACAGCTCACCAGGCCACTATAGGTGGCCGGCAGCTCGACAGCTCACCAGGCCACTATAGGTGGCTGTCAGCTCGACAGCTCACCAGGCCACTATAGGTGGCTGGCAGCACGACAGCTCCCCAGGCCACTATATGTGGCTGGCATCTCGACAGCTTACCAGGTCACTATAGGTGGCCGGCAGCTCGACAGCTCACCAGGACACTATAGGTGGTCGACAGCTCGTCAGCTCACCAGGCCACTAAAGGTGGCCGGCAGGACGACAGCTAACCAGGCGACTATAGGTGGCCGGCAGATCGACAGCTCACCAGGCCACTATAGGTGACCGGCAGCTCGACAGCTCACCAGGCCACTATAGGTGGCTGGCAGCTCAACAGGTCACCAGGCAACTATAGGTGGCCGGCAGCTCGACAGCTCACCAGGCCACAATAGTTGGCCGGCAGCTCGACAGCTCACCAGGCCACTAAAGGTGGCCGGCAGCTCGACAGCTCACCAGGCCACTATAGGTGGCCGGCAGCTCGACAGCTCACAAGGCCACTGTAGATGGCCGGCAGCTCGACAGCTCACCAGGCCACTATAGGTGGCTGTCAGCTCGACAGCTCACCAGGCCACTATAGGTGGCTGGCAGCACGACAGCTCCCCAGGCCACTATATGTGGCTGGCATCTCGACAGCTTACCAGGTCACTATAGGTGGCCGGCAGCTCGACAGCTCACCAGGACACTATAGGTGGTCGACAGCTCGTCAGCTCACCAGGCCACTAAAGGTGGCCGGCAGGTCGACAGCTCACCAGGCGACTATAGGTGGCCGGCAGCTCGACAGCTCACCAGGCCACAATAGTTGCCCGGCAGGTCGACAGCTCACCAGGCCACTATAGGTGGCCGGCAGATCGACAGCTCACCAGGCCACTATAGGTGGCCGGCAGCTCGACAGCTCACCAGGCCACTATAGGTGGCTGGCAGCACGACAGCTCCCCAAGCCACTATATGTGGCTGGCATCTCGACAGCTTACCAGGCGACTATAGGTGGCCGGCAGATCGACAGCTCACCAGGCCACTATAGGTGGCCGGCAGCTCGACAGCTCACCAGGCCACTATAGGTGGCTGGCAGCCCGACAGCTCACCAGGCAACTATAGGTGGCCGGTAGCCCGACAGCTCACCAGGCCACTATAGGTGACCGGCAGCTCGACAGCTCGCCAGGCCACTATAGGTGGCTGGCAGCTCGACAGGTCACCAGGCAACTATAGGTGACCGGCAGCTCGACAGCTCACCAGGCCACTAAAGGTGGCCGGCAGGTCGACAGCTCACCAGGCCACTATAGGTGGCCGGCAGATCGACAGCTCACCAGGCCACTATAGGTGACCGGCAGCTCGACAGCTCACCAGGCCACTATAGGTGGCTGGCAGCTCGACAGGTCACCAGGCAACTATAGGTGACCGGCAGCTCGACAGCTCACCAGGCCACTAAAGGTGGCCGGCAGGTCGACAGCTCACCAGGCCACTATAGGTGGCCGGCAGATCGACAGCTCACCAGGCCACTATAGGTGACCGGCAGTTCGACAGCTCACCAGGCCACTATAGGTGGCTGGCAGCTCGACAGGTCACCAGGCAACTATAGGTGACCGGCAGCTCGACAGCTCACCAGGCCACTAAAGGTGGCCGGCAGGTCGACAGCTCACCGGGCCACTATAGGTGGCCGGCAGATCGACAGCTCACCAGGCCACTATAGGTGGCCGGCAGCTCGACAGCTCACCAGGCCACTATAGGTGGCTGGCAGCACGACAGCTCCCCAAGCCACTATATGTGGCTGGCATCTCGACAGCTTACCAGGCGACTATAGGTGGCCGGCAGATCGACAGCTCACCAGGCCACTATAGGTGGCCGGCAGCTCGACAGCTCACCAGGCCACTATAGGTGGCTGGCAGCCCGACAGCTCACCAGGCAACTATAGGTGCCCGGCAGCTCGACAGCTCACCAGGCCACCATTGGTGGCCGGCAGCTCGACAGCTCACCAGGCCACTGTAGGTGGCCGGCAGCTCGACAGCTCACAAGGACACTAAAGGTGGCCGGCAGCTCGACAGCTCACCAGGCCACTATAGGTGGCTGGCAGCCCGACAGCTCACCAGGCAACTATAGGTGGCTGGCAGCTCGACAGGTCACCAGGCAACTATAGGCGACCGGCAGGTCGAAAGCTCACCAGGCCACCATTGGTGGCCGGCAGCTCGACAGCTCACCAGGCCACTATAGGTGGCCGGCAGGTCGACAGCTCACCAGGCCACTATAGGTGGCCGGCAGGTCGACAACTCACCAGGCCACTATAGGTGGCCGGCAGGTCGACAGCTCACCAGGCCACTATAGGTGGCCGGCAGCTCGACAGCTCACCAGGCCACTATAGGTGGCCGGCAGCTCGACAGCTCGACAGCTCACCAGGCCACTATAGGTGGCCGGCAGCTCGACAGCTCACCAGGCCACTATAGGTGGCCGGCAGCTCGACAGCTCACCAGGCCACTATAGGTGGCCGGCAGCTCGACAGCTCGACAGCTCACCAGGCCACTATAGGTGGCCGGCAGCTCGACAGCTCACCAGGCCGCTATAGGTGGCCGGCAGCTCGACAGCTCACCAGGCCACTAAAGGTGGCCGGCAGGTCGACAGCTCACCAGGCGACTATAGGTGGCCGGCAGATCGACAGCTCACTAGGCCACTATAGGTGGCCGGCAGCTCGACAGCTCACCAGGTCACTATAGGTGGCCGGCAGCTCGACAGCTCACCAGGCCACTATAGGTGGCCGGCAGCTCGACAGCTCACCAGGCCACTATAGGTGGCCGGCAGCTCGACAGCTCACCAGGCCACTATAGGTGGCCGGCAGCTCGACAGCTCGACAGCTCACCAGGCCACTATAGGTGGCCGGCAGGTCGACAACTCACCAGGCCACTAAAGGTGGCCGGCAGCTCGATAGCTCACCAGGCCTCTATAGGTGGCCGGCGGCTCGACAGCTCACCAGGCCACTATAGGTGGCCGGCAGCTCGACAGCTCACCAGGTCACTATAGGTGGCCGGCAGCTCGACAGCTCACCAGGCCACTATAGGTGGCCGGCAGCTCGACAGCTCACCAGGCCAATATAGGTGGCCGGCAGCTCGACAGCTCGACAGCTCACCAGGCCACTATAGGTGGCCGGCAGCTCGACAGCTCACCAGGCCGCTATAGGTGGCCGGCAGCTCGACAGCTCACCAGGCCACTATAGGTGGCCGGCAGGTCGACAGCTCACCAGGCCACTATAGGTGGCCGGCAGCTCGACAGCTCACCAGGCCACTATAGGTGGCCGGCAGCTCGACAGCTCGACAGCTCACCAGGCCACTATAGGTGGCCGGCAGCTCGACAGCTCACCAGGCCACTATAGGTGGCCGGCAGCTCGACAGCTCACCAGGCCACTATAGGTGGCCGGCAGCTCGACAGCTCGACAGCTCACCAGGCCACTATAGGTGGCCGGCAGCTCGACAGCTCACCAGGCCGCTATAGGTGGCCGGCAGCTCGACAGCTCACCAGGCCACTATAGGTGGCCGGCAGGTCGACAGCTCACCAGGCCACTATAGGTGGCCGGCAGCTCGACAGCTCACCAGGCCACTATAGGTGGCCGGCAGCTCGACAGCTCACCAGGCCTCTCTAGTTGGCCGGCAGCACGACAGCTCACTAGGCCACTATAGGTGGCCGGCAGCTCGACAGCTCACCAGGCCACTATAGGTGGCCGGCAGCTCGACAGCTCACCAGACCTCTCTAGTTGGCCGGCAGCACGACAGCTCACCAGGCCACAATAGGTGGCCGGCAGGTCGACAGCTCACCGGGCCACTATAGGTGGCCGGCAGCTCGACAGCTCACCAGACCTCTCTAGTTGGCCGACAGCACGACAGCTCACCAGGCCACAATAGGTGGCCGGCAGCTCGACAGCTCACTAGGCCACTATAGGTGGCCGGCAGCTCGACAGCTCACCAGGCCACTATAGGTGGCCGGCAGCTCGATAGCTCACCAGGCCTCTATAGGTGGCCGGCGGCTCGACAGCTCACCAGGCCACTATAGGTTACCGGCAGCTCGACAGCTCACCAGGCCACTATAGGTGGCCGGCAGCTCGACAGCTCACCAGGCCACTATAGGTGGCCGGCAGCTCGACAGCTCGACAGCTCACCAGGCCACTATAGGTGGCCGGCAGCTCGACAGCTCACCAGGCCACTATAGGTGGCCGGCAGCTCGACAGCTCACCAGGCCACTATAGGTGGCCGGCGGCTCGACAGCTCACCAGGCCACTATAAGTGGCGGCCAGCACGACAGCTGACCAGGTCACTATAGGTGGCCGGCAGGTCGACAGCTCACCAGGCCACTATAGGTGGCCGGCAGCTCGACAGCTCGACAGCTCACCAGGCCACTATAGGTGGCCGGCAGCTCGACAGCTCACTAGGCCGCTATAGGTGGCCGGCAGCTCGACAGCTCACCAGGCCACTATAGGTGGCCGGCAGGTCGACAGCTCACCAGGCCACTATAGGTGGCCGGCAGGTCGACAGCTCACCAGGCCACTATAGGTGGCTATCAAGTCGACAGCTCACCAGGCCACTATAGGTGGCCGGCAGCTCGACAGCTCACCAGGACACTATAGGTGGTCGACAGCTCGTCAGCTCACCAGGCCACTATAGGTGGCCGGCAGGTCTACAGCTCACCAGGCCACTATAGGTGGTCGGCAGGTCGACAGCTCACCAGGCCACAATAGGTGGCCGGCATCACGACAGCTCACCAGGCCACTATAGGTGGCCGGCTGCACGACAGCTCACCAGGCCACTATACCAGGTCACTATAGGTGGCCGGTAGCACGTCAGCTCGCCAGGCCACAATAGGTGGCCGGCAGCACGACAGCTCACCAGGCCAATATAGGTGGCCGACAGCACGACAGCTTACCAGGCCACTATAGGTGGCCGACAGCACGACAACTCACCAGGGCACTATAGGTGACGGCCAGCACGACAGCTGACCAGGTCACTATAGGTGGCCGGCATCTCGACAGCTCACCAGGCCACGGTAGGTGGCCGGCAGCTCGAGAATTCACCAGGCCACTATACGTGGCCGGTAGCTCGAGAACTCAACAGGCCACTATACGTGGCCGGCAGCTCGAGAACTCACCAGGCCACTATAGGTGGCCAGCTGGTCGAAAGCTCACCAGGCCACTAAAGGTGGCCGGCAGCTCGACAGCTCACCAGGCCACTATAGGTGGCCGGCAGCTCGACAGCTCACCAGGCCACTATAGGTGGCCGGCAGCTCGACAGCTCACCAGGCCACTAAAGGTGGCCGGCAGCTCGACAGCTCACAAGGCCACTGTAGATGGCCGGCAGCTCGAGAATTCACCACGCCCCTATACGTAGCCGGCAGCTCGAGAACTCACCAGTCCACTATAGGTGGCCGGCAGGTCGGCAGCTCACCAGGCCACTATAGGGGGCCGGCAGCTCGACAGCTCACCATTCCACTGTAGGTGGCCGGCAGGTCGACAGCTCACCAGGCCACTATAGGTGGCCGGCAGGTCGACAGCTCACCAGGCCACTATAGGTGGCCGGCAGATCGACAGCTCACCAGGCCACTATAGGTGGTCGGCAGGTCGACAGCTCACCAGGCCACTATAGGTGGCCGGCAGCTCGACAGCTCACCAGGCCACTATAGGTGGCTGTCAGCTCGACAGCTCACCAGGCCACTATAGGTGGCTGGCAGCACGACAGCTCCCCAGGCCACTATATGTGGCTGGCATCTCGACAGCTTACCAGGTCACTATAGGTGGCCGGCAGCTCGACAGCTCACCAGGACACTATAGGTGGTCGATAGCTCGTCAGCTCACCAGGCCACTAAAGGTGGCCGGCAGGACGACAGCTAACCAGGCGACTATAGGTGGCCGGCAGATCGACAGCTCACCAGGCCACTATAGGTGACCGGCAGCTCGACAGCTCACCAGGCCACTATAGGTGGCTGGCAGCTCAACAGGTCACCAGGCAACTATAGGTGGCCGGCAGCTCGACAGCTCACCAGGCCACAATAGTTGGCCGGCAGCTCGACAGCTCACCAGGCCACTAAAGGTGGCCGGCAGCTCGACAGCTCGCCAGGCCACTATAGGTGGCCGGCAGCTCGACAGCTCACAAGGCCACTGTAGATGGCCGGCAGCTCGACAGCTCACCAGGCCACTATAGGTGGCTGTCAGCTCGACAGCTCACCAGGCCACTATAGGTGGCTGGCAGCACGACAGCTCCCCAGGCCACTATATGTGGCTGGCATCTCGACAGCTTACCAGGTCACTATAGGTTGCCGGTAGCTCGACAGCTCACCAGGACACTATAGGTGGTCGACAGCTCGTCAGCTCACCAGGCCACTAAAGGTGGCCGGCAGGTCGACAGCTCACCAGGCGACTATAGGTGGCCGGCAGCTCGACAGCTCACCAGGCCACAATAGTTGCCCGGCAGGTCGACAGCTCACCAGGCCACTATAGGTGGCCGGCAGATCGACAGCTCACCAGGCCACTATAGGTGGCCGGCAGCTCGACAGCTCACCAGGCCACTATAGGTGGCTGGCAGCACGACAGCTCCCCAAGCCACTATATGTGGCTGGCATCTCGACAGCTTACCAGGCGACTATAGGTGGCCGGCAGATCGACAGCTCACCAGGCCACTATAGGTGGCCGGCAGCTCGACAGCTCACCAGGCCACTATAGGTGGCTGGCAGCCCGACAGCTCACCAGGCAACTATAGGTGGCCGGTAGCCCGACAGCTCACCAGGCCACTATAGGTGACCGGCAGCTCGACAGCTCGCCAGGCCACTATAGGTGGCTGGCAGCTCGACAGGTCACCAGGCAACTATAGGTGACCGGCAGCTCGACAGCTCACCAGGCCACTAAAGGTGGCCGGCAGGTCGACAGCTCACCAGGCCACTATAGGTGGCCGGCAGATCGACAGCTCACCAGGCCACTATAGGTGACCGGCAGCTCGACAGCTCACCAGGCCACTATAGGTGGCTGGCAGCTCGACAGGTCACCAGGCAACTATAGGTGACCGGCAGCTCGACAGCTCACCAGGCCACTAAAGGTGGCCGGCAGGTCGACAGCTCACCAGGCCACTATAGGTGGCCGGCAGATCGACAGCTCACCAGGCCACTATAGGTGACCGGCAGTTCGACAGCTCACCAGGCCACTATAGGTGGCTGGCAGCTCGACAGGTCACCAGGCAACTATAGGTGACCGGCAGCTCGACAGCTCACCAGGCCACTAAAGGTGGCCGGCAGGTCGGACAGCTCACCGGGCCACTATAGGTGGCCGGCAGATCGACAGCTCACCAGGCCACTATAGGTGGCCGGCAGCTCGACAGCTCACCAGGCCACTATAGGTGGCTGGCAGCACGACAGCTCCCCAAGCCACTATATGTGGCTGGCATCTCGACAGCTTACCAGGCGACTATAGGTGGCCGGCAGATCGACAGCTCACCAGGCCACTATAGGTGGCCGGCAGCTCGACAGCTCACCAGGCCACTATAGGTGGCTGGCAGCCCGACAGCTCACCAGGCAACTATAGGTGCCCGGCAGCTCGACAGCTCACCAGGCCACTGTAGGTGGCCGGCAGCTCGACAGCTCACAAGGACACTAAAGATGGCCGGCAGCTCGACAGCTCACCAGGCCACTATAGGTGGCTGGCAGCCCGACAGCTCACCAGGCAACTATAGGTGGCTGGCAGCTCGACAGGTCACCAGGCAACTATAGGCGACCGGCAGGTCGAAAGCTCACCAGGCCACCATTGGTGGCCGGCAGCTCGACAGCTCACCAGGCCACTATAGGTGGCCGGCAGGTCGACAGCTCACCAGGCCACTATAGGTGGCCGGCAGGTCGACAACTCACCAGGCCACTAAAGGTGGCCGGCAGGTCGACAGCTCACCAGGCGACTATAGGTGGCCGGCAGATCGACAGCTCACTAGGCCACTATAGGTGGCCGGCAGCTCGACAGCTCACCAGGTCACTATAGGTGGCCGGCAGCTCGACAGCTCACCAGGCCACTATAGGTGGCCGGCAGCTCGACAGCTCACCAGGCCACTATAGGTGGCCGGCAGCTCGACAGCTCACCAGGCCACTATAGGTGGCCGGCAGCTCGACAGCTCGACAGCTCACCAGGCCACTATAGGTGGCCGGCAGGTCGACAACTCACCAGGCCACTAAAGGTGGCCGGCAGCTCGATAGCTCACCAGGCCTCTATAGGTGGCCGGCGGCTCGACAGCTCACCAGGCCACTATAGGTGGCCGGCAGCTCGACAGCTCACCAGGTCACTATAGGTGGCCGGCAGCTCGACAGCTCACCAGGCCACTATAGGTGGCCGGCAGCTCGACAGCTCACCAGGCCAATATAGGTGGCCGGCAGCTCGACAGCTCGACAGCTCACCAGGCCACTATAGGTGGCCGGCAGCTCGACAGCTCACCAGGCCGCTATAGGTGGCCGGCAGCTCGACAGCTCACCAGGCCACTATAGGTGGCCGGCAGGTCGACAGCTCACCAGGCCACTATAGGTGGCCGGCAGCTCGACAGCTCACCAGGCCACTATAGGTGGCCGGCAGCTCGACAGCTCGACAGCTCACCAGGCCACTATAGGTGGCCGGCAGCTCGACAGCTCACCAGGCCACTATAGGTGGCCGGCAGCTCGACAGCTCGAAAGCTCACCAGGCCACTATAGGTGGCCGGCAGCTCGACAGCTCACCAGGCCGCTATAGGTGGCCGGCAGCTCGACAGCTCACCAGGCCACTATAGGTGGCCGGCAGGTCGACAGCTCACCAGGCCACTATAGGTGGTCGGCAGGTCGACAGCTCACCAGGCCACTATAGGTGGCCGGCAGCTCGACAGCTCACCAGGCCTCTCTAGTTGGCCGGCAGCACGACAGCTCACTAGGCCACTATAGGTGGCCGGCAGCTCGACAGCTCACCAGGCCACTATAGGTGGCCGGCAGCTCGACAGCTCACCAGACCTCTCTAGTTGGCCGGCAGCACGACAGCTCACCAGGCCACAATAGGTGGCCGGCAGGTCGACAGCTCACCGGGCCACTATAGGTGGCCGGCAGGTCGACAGCTCACCGGGCCACTATAGGTGGCCGGCAGGTCGACAGCTCACCAGGCCACTAAAGGTGGCCGGCAGCTCGACAGCTCACCAGGCCACTATAGGTGGCCGGCAGGTCGACAGCTCACCAGGCCACTATAGGTGGCCGGCATCTCGACAGCTCACCAGGCCACTATAGGTGGCTGGCAGCTCGACAGCTCACTAGGCCACTATAGGTGGCCGGCAGCTCGACAGCCCACCAGGCCACTTTAGGTGGCCGGCAGCTCGACCACTATAGGTGGCCGGCAGCTCGACAGCTCACCAGGCCACTATAGGTGACTGGCAGCTCGACAGCTCACCATTCCACTGTAGGTGGCCGGCAGGTCGACAGCTCACCAGGCCACTATAGGTGGCCGGCAGGTCGACAGCTCACCAGGCCAATATATGTGTCCGGCAGATCGACAGCTCACCAGGCCACTATAGGTGGTCGGCAGGTCGACAGCTCACCAGGCCACTATAGGTGGCCGGCAGCTCGACAGCTCACCAGGCCTCTCTAGTTGGCCGGCAGCACGACAGCTCACTAGGCCACTATAGGTGGCCGGCAGCTCGACAGCTCACCAGGCCACTATAGGTGGCCGGCAGCTCGACAGCTCACCAGACCTCTCTAGTTGGCCGGCAGCACGACAGCTCACCAGGCCACAATAGGTGGCCGGCAGGTCGACAGCCCACCGGGCCACTATAGGTGGCCGGCAGGTCGACAGCTCACCGGGCCACTATAGGTGGCTGGCAGGTCGACAGCTCACCAGGCCATTATAGGTGGCCGGCAGGTCGACAGCTCACCAGGCCACTATAGGTGGCCGGCAGCTCGACAGCTCACCAGGCCCCTATAGGTGGCCGGCAGGTCGACAGCTCACCAGGCCACTATAGATGGCCGGCATCTCGACAGCTCACCAGGCCACTATAGGTGGCTGGCAGGTCTACAGCTCACTAGGCCACTATAGGTGGCCGGCAGCTCGACAGCTCACCAGGCCACTATAGGTGGCCGGCAGCTCGATAGCTCACCAGGCCTCTAGAGGTGGCCGGCGGCTCGACAGCTCACCAGGCCACTATAGGTTACCGGCAGCTCGACAGCTCACCAGGCCACTATAGGTGGCCGGCAGCTCGACAGCTCACCAGGCCACTATAGGTGGCCGGCAGCTCGACAGCTCGACAGCTCACCAGGCCACTATAGGTGGCCGGCAGGTCGACAACTCACCAGGCCACTAAAGGTGGCCGGCAGCTCGATAGCTCACCAGGCCTCTATAGGTGGCCGGCGGCTCGACAGCTCACCAGGCCACTATAGGTGGCCGGCAGCTCGACAGCTCACCAGGTCACTATAGGTGGCCGGCAGCTCGACAGCTCACCAGGCCACTATAGGTGGCCGGCAGCTCGACAGCTCACCAGGCCAATATAGGTGGCCGGCAGCTCGACAGCTCGACAGCTCACCAGGCCACTATAGGTGGCCGGCAGCTCGACAGCTCACCAGGCCGCTATAGGTGGCCGGCAGCTCGACAGCTCACCAGGCCACTATAGGTGGCCGGCAGGTCGACAGCTCACCAGGCCACTATAGGTGGCCGGCAGCTCGACAGCTCACCAGGCCACTATAGGTGGCCGGCAGCTCGACAGCTCGACAGCTCACCAGGCCACTATAGGTGGCCGGCAGCTCGACAGCTCAACAGGCCACTATAGGTGGCTGGCAGCTCGACAGCTCGAAAGCTCACCAGGCCACTATAGGTGGCCGGCAGCTCGACAGCTCACCAGGCCGCTATAGGTGGCCGGCAGCTCGACAGCTCACCAGGCCACTATAGGTGGCCGGCAGGTCGACAGCTCACCAGGCCACTATAGGTGGTCGGCAGGTCGACAGCTCACCAGGCCACTATAGGTGGCCGGCAGCTCGACAGCTCACCAGGCCTCTCTAGTTGGCCGGCAGCACGACAGCTCACTAGGCCACTATAGGTGGCCGGCAGCTCGACAGCTCACCAGGCCACTATAGGTGGCCGGCAGCTCGACAGCTCACCAGACCTCTCTAGTTGGCCGGCAGCACGACAGCTCACCAGGCCACAATAGGTGGCCGGCAGGTCGACAGCTCACCGGGCCACTATAGGTGGCCGGCAGGTCGACAGCTCACCGGGCCACTATAGGTGGCCGGCAGGTCGACAGCTCACCAGGCCACTAAAGGTGGCCGGCAGCTCGACAGCTCACCAGGCCACTATAGGTGGCCGGCAGGTCGACAGCTCACCAGGCCACTATAGGTGGCCGGCATCTCGACAGCTCACCAGGCCACTATAGGTGGCTGGCAGCTCGACAGCTCACTAGGCCACTATAGGTGGCCGGCAGCTCGACAGCTCACCAGGCCACTTTAGGTGGCCGGCAGCTCGACCACTATAGGTGGCCGGCAGCTCGACAGCTCACCAGGCCACTATAGGTGACTGGCAGCTCGACAGCTCACCATTCCACTGTAGGTGGCCGGCAGGTCGACAGCTCACCAGGCCACTATAGGTGGCCGGCAGGTCGACAGCTCACCAGGCCACTATAGGTGGCCGGCAGGTCGACAGCTCACCAGGCCAATATATGTGTCCGGCAGATCGACAGCTCACCAGGCCACTATAGGTGGTCGGCAGGTCGACAGCTCACCAGGCCACTATAGGTGGCCGGCAGCTCGACAGCTCACCAGGCCTCTCTAGTTGGCCGGCAGCACGACAGCTCACTAGGCCACTATAGGTGGCCGGCAGCTCGACAGCTCACCAGGCCACTATAGGTGGCCGGCAGCTCGACAGCTCACCAGACCTCTCTAGTTGGCCGGCAGCACGACAGCTCACCAGGCCACAATAGGTGGCCGGCAGGTCGACAGCCCACCGGGCCACTATAGGTGGCCGGCAGGTCGACAGCTCACCGGGCCACTATAGGTGGCTGGCAGGTCGACAGCTCACCAGGCCATTATAGGTGGCCGGCAGGTCGACAGCTCACCAGGCCACTATAGGTGGCCGGCAGCTCGACAGCTCACCAGGCCCCTATAGGTGGCCGGCAGGTCGACAGCTCACCAGGCCACTATAGATGGCCGGCATCTCGACAGCTCACCAGGCCACTATAGGTGGCTGGCAGGTCTACAGCTCACTAGGCCACTATAGGTGGCCGGCAGCTCGACAGCTCACCAGGCCACTATAGGTGGCCGGCAGCTCGATAGCTCACCAGGCCTCTAGAGGTGGCCGGCGGCTCGACAGCTCACCAGGCCACTATAGGTTACCGGCAGCTCGACAGCTCACCAGGCCACTATAGGTGGCCGGCAGCTCGACAGCTCACCAGGCCACTATAGGTGGCCGGCAGCTCGACAGCTCACCAGGCCACTATAGGTGGCCGGCAGCTCGACAGCTCGACAGCTCACCAGGCCACTATAGGTGGCCGGCAGCTCGACAGCTCACCAGGTCACTATAGGTGGCCGGCAGCTCGACAGCTCACCAGGCCACTATAGGTGGCCGGCGGCTCGACAGCTCACCAGGCCACTATAAGTGGCGGCCAGCACGACAGCTGACCAGGTCACTATAGGTGGCCGGCAGGTCGACAGCTCACCAGGCCACTATAGGTGGCCGGCAGCTCGACAGCTCGACAGCTCACCAGGCCACTATAGGTGGCCGGCAGCTCGACAGCTCACCAGGCCGCTATAGGTGGCCGGCAGCTCGACAGCTCACCAGGCCACTATAGGTGGCCGGCAGGTCGACAGCTCACCAGGCCACTATAGGTGGCCGGCAGGTCGACAGCTCACCAGGCCACTATAGGTGGCTATCAAGTCGACAGCTCACCAGGCCACTATAGGTGGCCGGCAGCTCGACAGCTCACCAGGACACTATAGGTGGTCGACAGCTCGTCAGCTCACCAGGCCACTATAGGTGGCCGGCAGGTCTACAGCTCACCAGGCCACTATAGGTGGTCGGCAGGTCGACAGCTCACCAGGCCACAATAGGTGGCCGGCATCACGACAGCTCACCAGGCCACTATAGGTGGCCGGCTGCACGACAGCTCACCAGGCCACTATACCAGGTCACTATAGGTGGCCGGTAGCACGTCAGCTCGCCAGGCCACAATAGGTGGCCGGCAGCACGACAGCTCACCAGGCCAATATAGGTGGCCGACAGCACGACAGCTTACCAGCCCACTATAGGTGGCCGACAGCACGACAACTCACCAGGGCACTATAGGTGACGGCCAGCACGACAGCTGACCAGGTCACTATAGGTGGCCGGCATCTCGACAGCTCACCAGGCCACGGTAGGTGGCCGGCAGCTCGAGAATTCACCAGGCCACTATACGTGGCCGGCAGCTCGAGAACTCAACAGGCCACTATACGTGGCCGGCAGCTCGAGAACTCACCAGGCCACTATAGGTGGCCAGCTGGTCGAAAGCTCACCAGGCCACTAAAGGTGGCCGGCAGCTCGACAGCTCACCAGGCCACTATAGGTGGCCGGCAGCTCGACAGCTCACAAGGCCACTATAGGTGGCCGGCAGCTCGACAGCTCACCAGGCCACTAAAGGTGGCCGGCAGCTCGACAGCTCACAAGGCCACTGTAGATGGCCGGCAGCTCGAGAATTCACCACGCCCCTATACGTAGCCGGCAGCTCGAGAACTCACCAGTCCACTATAGGTGGCCGGCAGGTCGGCAGCTCACCAGGCCACTATAGGGGGCCGGCAGCTCGACAGCTCACCATTCCACTGTAGGTGGCCGGCAGGTCGACAGCTCACCAGGCCACTATAGGTGGCCGGCAGGTCGACAGCTCACCAGGCCACTATAGGTGGCCGGCAGGTCGACAGCTCACCAGGCCACTATAGGTGGCCGGCAGATCGACAGCTCACCAGGCCACTATAGGTGGTCGGCAGGTCGACAGCTCACCAGGCCACTATAGGTGGCCGGCAGCTCGAAAGCTCACCAGGCCACTATAGGTGGCTGTCAGCTCGACAGCTCACCAGGCCACTATAGGTGGCTGGCAGCACGACAGCTCCCCAGGCCACTATATGTGGCTGGCATCTCGACAGCTTACCAGGTCACTATAGGTGGCCGGCAGCTCGACAGCTCACCAGGACACTATAGGTGGTCGACAGCTCGTCAGCTCACCAGGCCACAATAGGTGGCCGGCAGGTCGACAGCTCACCGGGCCACTATAGGTGGCCGGCAGGTCGACAGCTCACCGGGCCACTATAGGTGGCCGGCAGGTCGACAGCTCACCAGGCCACTAAAGGTGGCCGGCAGCTCGACAGCTCACCAGGCCACTATAGGTGGCCGGCAGGTCGACAGCTCACCAGGCCACTATAGGTGGCCGGCATCTCGACAGCTCACCAGGCCACTATAGGTGGCTGGCAGCTCGACAGCTCACTAGGCCACTATAGGTGGCCGGCAGCTCGACAGCTCACCAGGCCACTTTAGGTGGCCGGCAGCTCGACCACTATAGGTGGCCGGCAGCTCGACAGCTCACCAGGCCACTATAGGTGACTGGCAGCTCGACAGCTCACCATTCCACTGTAGGTGGCCGGCAGGTCGACAGCTCACCAGGCCACTATAGGTGGCCGGCAGGTCGACAGCTCACCAGGCCACTATAGGTGGCCGGCAGGTCGACAGCTCACCAGGCCAATATATGTGTCCGGCAGATCGACAGCTCACCAGGCCACTATAGGTGGTCGGCAGGTCGACAGCTCACCAGGCCACTATAGGTGGCCGGCAGCTCGACAGCTCACCAGGCCTCTCTAGTTGGCCGGCAGCACGACAGCTCACTAGGCCACTATAGGTGGCCGGCAGCTCGACAGCTCACCAGGCCACTATAGGTGGCCGGCAGCTCGACAGCTCACCAGACCTCTCTAGTTGGCCGGCAGCACGACAGCTCACCAGGCCACAATAGGTGGCCGGCAGGTCGACAGCCCACCGGGCCACTATAGGTGGCCGGCAGGTCGACAGCTCACCGGGCCACTATAGGTGGCTGGCAGGTCGACAGCTCACCAGGCCATTATAGGTGGCCGGCAGGTCGACAGCTCACCAGGCCACTATAGGTGGCCGGCAGCTCGACAGCTCACCAGGCCCCTATAGGTGGCCGGCAGGTCGACAGCTCACCAGGCCACTATAGATGGCCGGCATCTCGACAGCTCACCAGGCCACTATAGGTGGCTGGCAGGTCTACAGCTCACTAGGCCACTATAGGTGGCCGGCAGCTCGACAGCTCACCAGGCCACTATAGGTGGCCGGCAGCTCGATAGCTCACCAGGCCTCTAGAGGTGGCCGGCGGCTCGACAGCTCACCAGGCCACTATAGGTTACCGGCAGCTCGACAGCTCACCAGGCCACTATAGGTGGCCGGCAGCTCGACAGCTCACCAGGCCACTATAGGTGGCCGGCAGCTCGACAGCTCACCAGGCCACTATAGGTGGCCGGCAGCTCGACAGCTCGACAGCTCACCAGGCCACTATAGGTGGCCGGCAGCTCGACAGCTCACCAGGTCACTATAGGTGGCCGGCAGCTCGACAGCTCACCAGGCCACTATAGGTGGCCGGCGGCTCGACAGCTCACCAGGCCACTATAAGTGGCGGCCAGCACGACAGCTGACCAGGTCACTATAGGTGGCCGGCAGGTCGACAGCTCACCAGGCCACTATAGGTGGCCGGCAGCTCGACAGCTCGACAGCTCACCAGGCCACTATAGGTGGCCGGCAGCTCGACAGCTCACCAGGCCGCTATAGGTGGCCGGCAGCTCGACAGCTCACCAGGCCACTATAGGTGGCCGGCAGGTCGACAGCTCACCAGGCCACTATAGGTGGCCGGCAGGTCGACAGCTCACCAGGCCACTATAGGTGGCTATCAAGTCGACAGCTCACCAGGCCACTATAGGTGGCCGGCAGCTCGACAGCTCACCAGGACACTATAGGTGGTCGACAGCTCGTCAGCTCACCAGGCCACTATAGGTGGCCGGCAGGTCTACAGCTCACCAGGCCACTATAGGTGGTCGGCAGGTCGACAGCTCACCAGGCCACAATAGGTGGCCGGCATCACGACAGCTCACCAGGCCACTATAGGTGGCCGGCTGCACGACAGCTCACCAGGCCACTATACCAGGTCACTATAGGTGGCCGGTAGCACGTCAGCTCGCCAGGCCACAATAGGTGGCCGGCAGCACGACAGCTCACCAGG
The DNA here is from genome assembly GCA_951905685.1 of Eumerus sabulonum. Classification (NCBI taxonomy): domain Eukaryota; kingdom Metazoa; phylum Arthropoda; class Insecta; order Diptera; family Syrphidae; genus Eumerus; species Eumerus sabulonum. Next base: position 144,801,918 of record OX645060.1, on the reverse strand, counting down.
CCAATATAGGTGGCCGACAGCACGACAGCTTACCAGCCCACTATAGGTGGCCGACAGCACGACAACTCACCAGGGCACTATAGGTGACGGCCAGCACGACAGCTGACCAGGTCACTATAGGTGGCCGGCATCTCGACAGCTCACCAGGCCACGGTAGGTGGCCGGCAGCTCGAGAATTCACCAGGCCACTATACGTGGCCGGCAGCTCGAGAACTCAACAGGCCACTATACGTGGCCGGCAGCTCGAGAACTCACCAGGCCACTATAGGTGGCCAGCTGGTCGAAAGCTCACCAGGCCACTAAAGGTGGCCGGCAGCTCGACAGCTCACCAGGCCACTATAGGTGGCCGGCAGCTCGACAGCTCACAAGGCCACTATAGGTGGCCGGCAGCTCGACAGCTCACCAGGCCACTAAAGGTGGCCGGCAGCTCGACAGCTCACAAGGCCACTGTAGATGGCCGGCAGCTCGAGAATTCACCACGCCCCTATACGTAGCCGGCAGCTCGAGAACTCACCAGTCCACTATAGGTGGCCGGCAGGTCGGCAGCTCACCAGGCCACTATAGGGGGCCGGCAGCTCGACAGCTCACCATTCCACTGTAGGTGGCCGGCAGGTCGACAGCTCACCAGGCCACTATAGGTGGCCGGCAGGTCGACAGCTCACCAGGCCACTATAGGTGGCCGGCAGGTCGACAGCTCACCAGGCCACTATAGGTGGCCGGCAGATCGACAGCTCACCAGGCCACTATAGGTGGTCGGCAGGTCGACAGCTCACCAGGCCACTATAGGTGGCCGGCAGCTCGAAAGCTCACCAGGCCACTATAGGTGGCTGTCAGCTCGACAGCTCACCAGGCCACTATAGGTGGCTGGCAGCACGACAGCTCCCCAGGCCACTATATGTGGCTGGCATCTCGACAGCTTACCAGGTCACTATAGGTGGCCGGCAGCTCGACAGCTCACCAGGACACTATAGGTGGTCGACAGCTCGTCAGCTCACCAGGCCACTAAAGGTGGCCGGCAGGACGACAGCTAACCAGGCGACTATAGGTGGCCGGCAGATCGACAGCTCACCAGGCCACTATAGGTGACCGGCAGCTCGACAGCTCACCAGGCCACTATAGGTGGCTGGCAGCTCAACAGGTCACCAGGCAACTATAGGTGGCCGGCAGCTCGACAGCTCACCAGGCCACAATAGTTGGCCGGCAGCTCGACAGCTCACCAGGCCACTAAAGGTGGCCGGCAGCTCGACAGCTCACCAGGCCACTATAGGTGGCCGGCAGCTCGACAGCTCACAAGGCCACTGTAGATGGCCGGCAGCTCGACAGCTCACCAGGCCACTATAGCTGGCTGTCAGCTCGACAGCTCACCAGGCCACTATAGGTGGCTGGCAGCACGACAGCTCCCCAGGCCACTATATGTGGCTGGCATCTCGACAGCTTACCAGGTCACTATAGGTGGCCGGCAGCTCGACAGCTCACCAGGACACTATTGGTGGTCGACAGCTCGTCAGCTCACCAGGCCACTAAAGGTGGCCGGCAGGTCGACAGCTCACCAGGCGACTATAGGTGGCCGGCAGCTCGACAGCTCACCAGGCCACAATAGTTGCCCGGCAGGTCGACAGCTCACCAGGCCACTATAGGTGGCCGGCAGATCGACAGCTCACCAGGCCACTATAGGTGGCCGGCAGCTCGACAGCTCACCAGGCCACTATAGGTGGCTGGCAGCACGACAGCTCCCCAAGCCACTATATGTGGCTGGCATCTCGACAGCTTACCAGGCGACTATAGGTGGCCGGCAGATCGACAGCTCACCAGGCCACTATAGGTGGCCGGCAGCTCGACAGCTCACCAGGCCACTATAGGTGGCTGGCAGCCCGACAGCTCACCAGGCAACTATAGGTGGCCGGTAGCCCGACAGCTCACCAGGCGACTATAGGTGACCGGCAGCTCGACAGCTCGCCAGGCCACTATAGGTGGCTGGCAGCTCGACAGGTCACCAGGCAACTATAGGTGACCGGCAGCTCGACAGCTCACCAGGCCACTAAAGGTGGCCGGCAGGTCGACAGCTCACCAGGCCACTATAGGTGGCCGGCAGATCGACAGCTCACCAGGCCACTATAGGTGACCGGCAGCTCGACAGCTCACCAGGCCACTATAGGTGGCTGGCAGCTCGACAGGTCACCAGGCAACTATAGGTGACCGGCAGCTCGACAGCTCACCAGGCCACTAAAGGTGGCCGGCAGGTCGACAGCTCACCAGGCCACTATAGGTGCCCGGCAGATCGACAGCTCACCAGGCCACTATAGGTGACCGGCAGTTCGACAGCTCACCAGGCCACTATAGGTGGCTGGCAGCTCGACAGGTCACCAGGCAACTATAGGTGACCGGCAGCTCGACAGCTCACCAGGCCACTAAAGGTGGCCGGCAGGTCGACAGCTCACCGGGCCACTATAGGTGGCCGGCAGATCGACAGCTCACCAGGCCACTATAGGTGGCCGGCAGCTCGACAGCTCACCAGGCCACTATAGGTGGCTGGCAGCACGACAGCTCCCCAAGCCACTATATGTGGCTGGCATCTCGACAGCTTACCAGGCGACTATAGGTGGCCGGCAGATCGACAGCTCACCAGGCCACTATAGGTGGCCGGCAGCTCGACAGCTCACCAGGCCACTATAGGTGGCTGGCAGCCCGACAGCTTACCAGGCAACTATAGGTGCCCGGCAGCTCGACAGCTCACCAGGCCACCATTGGTGGCCGGCAGCTCGACAGCTCACCAGGCCACTGTAGGTGGCCGGCAGCTCGACAGCTCACAAGGACACTAAAGGTGGCCGGCAACTCGACAGCTCACCAGGCCACTATAGGTGGCTGGCAGCCCGACAGCTCACCAGGCAACTATAGGTGGCTGGCAGCTCGACAGGTCACCAGGCAACTATAGGCGACCGGCAGGTCGAAAGCTCACCAGGCCACCATTGGTGGCCGGCAGCTCGACAGCTCACAAGGACACTAAAGGTGGCCGGCAGCTCGACAGCTCACCAGGCCACTATAGGTGGCTGGCAGCCCGATAGCTCACCAGGCAACTATAGGTGGCTGGCAGCTCGACAGCTCACCAGGCCACTCTAGGTGGTTGGCAGCTCGACAGCTCACCATTCCACTGTAGGTGGCCGGCAGGTCGACAGCTCACCGGGCCACTATAGGTGACCGGCAGGTCGACAGCTCACCAGGCCACTATAGGTGGCCGGCAGATCGACAGCTCACCAGGCCACTATAGGTGACCGGCAGCTCGACAGCTCACCAGGCCACTATAGGTGGCTGGCAGCTCGACAGGTCACCAGGCAACTATAGGTGACCGGCAGCTCGACAGCTCACCAGGCCACTAAAGGTGGCCGGCAGGTCGACAGCTCACCAGGCCACTATAGGTGGCCGGCAGATCGACAGCTCAGCAGGCCACTATAGGTGGCCGGCAGCTCGACAGCTCACCAGGCCACTATAGGTGGCTGGCAGCACGACAGCTCCCCAAGCCACTATATGTGGCTGGCATCTCGACAGCTTACCAGGCGACTATAGGTGGCCGGCAGATCGATAGCTCACCAGGCCACTATAGGTGGCCGGCAGCTCGACAGCTCACCAGGCCACTATAGGTGGCTGGCAGCCCGACAGCTCACCAGGCAACTATAGGTGGCCGGCAGCTCGACAGCTCACCAGGCCACCATTGGTGGCCGGCAGCTCGACAGCTCACCAGGCCACTGTAGGTGGCCGGCAGCTCGACAGCTCACAAGGACACTAAAGGTGGCCGGCAGCTCGACAGCTCACCAGGCCACTATAGGGGGCTGGCAGCCCGACAGCTCACCAGGCAACTATAGGTGGCTGGCAGCTCGACAGCTCACCAGGCCACTCTAGTTGGCTGGCAGCTCGACAGCTCACCATTCCACTGTAGGTGGCCGGCAGGTCGACAGCTCACCGGGCCACTATAGGCGACCGGCAGGTCGAAAGCTCACTAGGCCACTATAGGTGGCCGGCAGGTCGACAGCTCACCAGGCCACTATAGGTGGCCGGCAGGTCGACAGCTCACCAGGCCACTATAGGTGGCCGGCAGCTCGACAGCTCACCAGGCAACTATAGGTGGCCGGTAGCTCGACAGCTCACCAGGCCACTATAGGTGACCGGCAGCTCGACAGCTCACCAGGCCACTATAGGTGGCTGGCAGCCCGACAGCTCACCAGGCAACTATAGGTGGCCGGTAGCCCGACAGCTCACCAGGCCACTATAGGTGACCGGCAGCTCGACAGCTCGCCAGGCCACTATAGGTGGCTGGCAGCTCGACAGGTCACCAGGCAACTATAGGTGACCGGCAGCTCGACAGCTCACCAGGCCACTAAAGGTGGCCGGCAGGTCGACAGCTCACCAGGCCACTATAGGTGGCCGGCAGATCGACAGCTCACCAGGCCACTATAGGTGACCGGCAGCTCGACAGCTCACCAGGCCACTATAGGTGGCTGGCAGCTCGACAGGTCACCAGGCAACTATAGGTGACCGGCAGCTCGACAGCTCACCAGGCCACTAAAGGTGGCCGGCAGGTCGACAGCTCACCAGGCCACTATAGGTGGCCGGCAGATCGACAGCTCACCAGGCCACTATAGGTGACCGGCAGTTCGACAGCTCACCAGGCCACTATAGGTGGCTGGCAGCTCGACAGGTCACCAGGCAACTATAGGTGACCGGCAGCTCGACAGCTCACCAGGCCACTAAAGGTGGCCGGCAGGTCGGACAGCTCACCGGGCCACTATAGGTGGCCGGCAGATCGACAGCTCACCAGGCCACTATAGGTGGCCGGCAGCTCGACAGCTCACCAGGCCACTATAGGTGGCTGGCAGCACGACAGCTCCCCAAGCCACTATATGTGGCTGGCATCTCGACAGCTTACCAGGCCACCATTGGTGGCCGGCAGCTCGACAGCTCACAAGGACACTAAAGGTGGCCGGCAGCTCGACAGCTCACCAGGCCACTATAGGTGGCTGGCAGCCCGACAGCTCACCAGGCAACTATAGGTGGCTGGCAGCTCGACAGGTCACCAGGCAACTATAGGCGACCGGCAGGTCGAAAGCTCACCAGGCCACCATTGGTGGCCGGCAGCTCGACAGCTCACCAGGACACTATTGGTGGTCGACAGCTCGTCAGCTCACCAGGCCACTAAAGGTGGCCGGCAGGTCGACAGCTCACCAGGCGACTATAGGTGGCCGGCAGCTCGACAGCTCACCAGGCCACAATAGTTGCCCGGCAGGTCGACAGCTCACCAGGCCACTATAGGTGGCCGGCAGATCGACAGCTCACCAGGCCACTATAGGTGGCCGGCAGCTCGACAGCTCACCAGGCCACTATAGGTGGCTGGCAGCACGACAGCTCCCCAAGCCACTATATGTGGCTGGCATCTCGACAGCTTACCAGGCGACTATAGGTGGCCGGCAGATCGACAGCTCACCAGGCCACTATAGGTGGCCGGCAGCTCGACAGCTCACCAGGCCACTATAGGTGGCTGGCAGCCCGACAGCTCACCAGGCAACTATAGGTGGCCGGTAGCCCGACAGCTCACCAGGCGACTATAGGTGACCGGCAGCTCGACAGCTCGCCAGGCCACTATAGGTGGCTGGCAGCTCGACAGGTCACCAGGCAACTATAGGTGACCGGCAGCTCGACAGCTCACCAGGCCACTAAAGGTGGCCGGCAGGTCGACAGCTCACCAGGCCACTATAGGTGGCCGGCAGATCGACAGCTCACCAGGCCACTATAGGTGACCGGCAGCTCGACAGCTCACCAGGCCACTATAGGTGGCTGGCAGCTCGACAGGTCACCAGGCAACTATAGGTGACCGGCAGCTCGACAGCTCACCAGGCCACTAAAGGTGGCCGGCAGGTCGACAGCTCACCAGGCCACTATAGGTGCCCGGCAGATCGACAGCTCACCAGGCCACTATAGGTGACCGGCAGTTCGACAGCTCACCAGGCCACTATAGGTGGCTGGCAGCTCGACAGGTCACCAGGCAACTATAGGTGACCGGCAGCTCGACAGCTCACCAGGCCACTAAAGGTGGCCGGCAGGTCGACAGCTCACCGGGCCACTATAGGTGGCCGGCAGATCGACAGCTCACCAGGCCACTATAGGTGGCCGGCAGCTCGACAGCTCACCAGGCCACTATAGGTGGCTGGCAGCACGACAGCTCCCCAAGCCACTATATGTGGCTGGCATCTCGACAGCTTACCAGGCGACTATAGGTGGCCGGCAGATCGACAGCTCACCAGGCCACTATAGGTGGCCGGCAGCTCGACAGCTCACCAGGCCACTATAGGTGGCTGGCAGCCCGGCAGCTTACCAGGCAACTATAGGTGCCCGGCAGCTCGACAGCTCACCAGGCCACCATTGGTGGCCGGCAGCTCGACAGCTCACCAGGCCACTGTAGGTGGCCGGCAGCTCGACAGCTCACAAGGACACTAAAGGTGGCCGGCAACTCGACAGCTCACCAGGCCACTATAGGTGGCTGGCAGCCCGACAGCTCACCAGGCAACTATAGGTGGCTGGCAGCTCGACAGGTCACCAGGCAACTATAGGCGACCGGCAGGTCGAAAGCTCACCAGGCCACCATTGGTGGCCGGCAGCTCGACAGCTCACAAGGACACTAAAGGTGGCCGGCAGCTCGACAGCTCACCAGGCCACTATAGGTGGCTGGCAGCCCGATAGCTCACCAGGCAACTATAGGTGGCTGGCAGCTCGACAGCTCACCAGGCCACTCTAGGTGGTTGGCAGCTCGACAGCTCACCATTCCACTGTAGGTGGCCGGCAGGTCGACAGCTCACCGGGCCACTATAGGTGACCGGCAGGTCGACAGCTCACCAGGCCACTATAGGTGGCCGGCAGATCGACAGCTCACCAGGCCACTATAGGTGACCGGCAGCTCGACAGCTCACCAGGCCACTATAGGTGGCTGGCAGCTCGACAGGTCACCAGGCAACTATAGGTGACCGGCAGCTCGACAGCTCACCAGGCCACTAAAGGTGGCCGGCAGGTCGACAGCTCACCAGGCCACTATAGGTGGCCGGCAGATCGACAGCTCAGCAGGCCACTATAGGTGGCCGGCAGCTCGACAGCTCACCAGGCCACTATAGGTGGCTGGCAGCACGACAGCTCCCCAAGCCACTATATGTGGCTGGCATCTCGACAGCTTACCAGGCGACTATAGGTGGCCGGCAGATCGATAGCTCACCAGGCCACTATAGGTGGCCGGCAGCTCGACAGCTCACCAGGCCACTATAGGTGGCTGGCAGCCCGACAGCTCACCAGGCAACTATAGGTGGCCGGCAGCTCGACAGCTCACCAGGCCACCATTGGTGGCCGGCAGCTCGACAGCTCACCAGGCCACTGTAGGTGGCCGGCAGCTCGACAGCTCACAAGGACACTAAAGGTGGCCGGCAGCTCGACAGCTCACCAGGCCACTATAGGGGGCTGGCAGCCCGACAGCTCACCAGGCAACTATAGGTGGCTGGCAGCTCGACAGCTCACCAGGCCACTCTAGTTGGCTGGCAGCTCGACAGCTCACCATTCCACTGTAGGTGGCCGGCAGGTCGACAGCTCACCGGGCCACTATAGGCGACCGGCAGGTCGAAAGCTCACTAGGCCACTATAGGTGGCCGGCAGGTCGACAGCTCACCAGGCCACTATAGGTGGCCGGCAGGTCGACAGCTCACCAGGCCACTATAGGTGGCCGGCAGCTCGACAGCTCACCAGGCAACTATAGGTGGCCGGTAGCTCGACAGCTCACCAGGCCACTATAGGTGACCGGCAGCTCGACAGCTCACCAGGCCACTATAGGTGGCTGGCAGCCCGACAGCTCACCAGGCAACTATAGGTGGCCGGTAGCCCGACAGCTCACCAGGCCACTATAGGTGACCGGCAGCTCGACAGCTCGCCAGGCCACTATAGGTGGCTGGCAGCTCGACAGGTCACCAGGCAACTATAGGTGACCGGCAGCTCGACAGCTCACCAGGCCACTAAAGGTGGCCGGCAGGTCGACAGCTCACCAGGCCACTATAGGTGGCCGGCAGATCGACAGCTCACCAGGCCACTATAGGTGACCGGCAGCTCGACAGCTCACCAGGCCACTATAGGTGGCTGGCAGCTCGACAGGTCACCAGGCAACTATAGGTGACCGGCAGCTCGACAGCTCACCAGGCCACTAAAGGTGGCCGGCAGGTCGACAGCTCACCAGGCCACTATAGGTGGCCGGCAGATCGACAGCTCACCAGGCCACTATAGGTGACCGGCAGTTCGACAGCTCACCAGGCCACTATAGGTGGCTGGCAGCTCGACAGGTCACCAGGCAACTATAGGTGACCGGCAGCTCGACAGCTCACCAGGCCACTAAAGGTGGCCGGCAGGTCGGACAGCTCACCGGGCCACTATAGGTGGCCGGCAGATCGACAGCTCACCAGGCCACTATAGGTGGCCGGCAGCTCGACAGCTCACCAGGCCACTATAGGTGGCTGGCAGCACGACAGCTCCCCAAGCCACTATATGTGGCTGGCATCTCGACAGCTTACCAGGCGACTATAGGTGGCCGGCAGATCGACAGCTCACCAGGCCACTATAGGTGGCCAGCAGCTCGACAGCTCACCAGGCCACTATAGGTGGCTGGCAGCCCGACAGCTCACCAGGCAACTATAGGTGCCCGGCAGCTCGACAGCTCACCAGGCCACTGTAGGTGGCCGGCAGCTCGACAGCTCACAAGGACACTAAAGGTGGCCGGCAGCTCGACAGCTCACCAGGCCACTATAGGTGGCTGGCAGCCCGACAGCTCACCAGGCAACTATAGGTGGCTGGCAGCTCGACAGGTCACCAGGCAACTATAGGCGACCGGCAGGTCGAAAGCTCACCAGGCCACCATTGGTGGCCGGCAGCTCGACAGCTCACCAGGCCACTATAGGTGGCCGGCAGGTCGACAGCTCACCAGGCCACTATAGGTGGCCGGCAGGTCGACAACTCACCAGGCCACTAAAGGTGGCCGGCAGGTCGACAGCTCACCAGGCGACTATAGGTCGCCGGCAGATCGACAGCTCACTAGGCCACTATAGGTGGCCGGCAGCTCGACAGCTCACCAGGTCACTATAGGTGGCCGGCAGCTCGACAGCTCACCAGGCCACTATAGGTGGCCGGCAGCTGGACAGCTCACCAGGCCACTATAGGTGGCCGGCAGCTCGACAGCTCACCAGGCCACTATAGGTGGCCGGCAGCTCGACAGCTCGACAGCTCACCAGGCCACTATAGGTGGCCGGCAGGTCGACAACTCACCAGGCCACTAAAGGTGGCCGGCAGCTCGATAGCTCACCAGGCCTCTATAGGTGGCCGGCGGCTCGACAGCTCACCAGGCCACTATAGGTGGCCGGCAGCTCGACAGCTCACCAGGTCACTATAGGTGGCCGGCAGCTCGACAGCTCACCAGGCCACTATAGGTGGCCGGCAGCTCGACAGCTCACCAGGCCACTATAGGTGGCTGGCAGCTCGACAGGTCACCAGGCAACTATAGGTGACCGGCAGCTCGACAGCTCACCAGGCCACTAAAGGTGGCCGGCAGGTCGACAGCTCACCAGGCCACTATAGGTGGCCGGCAGATCGACAGCTCAGCAGGCCACTATAGGTGGCCGGCAGCTCGACAGCTCACCAGGCCACTATAGGTGGCTGGCAGCACGACAGCTCCCCAAGCCACTATATGTGGCTGGCATCTCGACAGCTTACCAGGCGACTATAGGTGGCCGGCAGATCGATAGCTCACCAGGCCACTATAGGTGGCCGGCAGCTCGACAGCTCACCAGGCCACTATAGGTGGCTGGCAGCCCGACAGCTCACCAGGCAACTATAGGTGGCCGGCAGCTCGACAGCTCACCAGGCCACCATTGGTGGCCGGCAGCTCGACAGCTCACCAGGCCACTGTAGGTGGCCGGCAGCTCGACAGCTCACAAGGACACTAAAGGTGGCCGGCAGCTCGACAGCTCACCAGGCCACTATAGGGGGCTGGCAGCCCGACAGCTCACCAGGCAACTATAGGTGGCTGGCAGCTCGACAGCTCACCAGGCCACTCTAGTTGGCTGGCAGCTCGACAGCTCACCATTCCACTGTAGGTGGCCGGCAGGTCGACAGCTCACCGGGCCACTATAGGCGACCGGCAGGTCGAAAGCTCACTAGGCCACTATAGGTGGCCGGCAGGTCGACAGCTCACCAGGCCACTATAGGTGGCCGGCAGGTCGACAGCTCACCAGGCCACTATAGGTGGCCGGCAGCTCGACAGCTCACCAGGCAACTATAGGTGGCCGGTAGCTCGACAGCTCACCAGGCCACTATAGGTGACCGGCAGCTCGACAGCTCACCAGGCCACTATAGGTGGCTGGCAGCCCGACAGCTCACCAGGCAACTATAGGTGGCCGGTAGCCCGACAGCTCACCAGGCCACTATAGGTGACCGGCAGCTCGACAGCTCGCCAGGCCACTATAGGTGGCTGGCAGCTCGACAGGTCACCAGGCAACTATAGGTGACCGGCAGCTCGACAGCTCACCAGGCCACTAAAGGTGGCCGGCAGGTCGACAGCTCACCAGGCCACTATAGGTGGCCGGCAGATCGACAGCTCACCAGGCCACTATAGGTGACCGGCAGCTCGACAGCTCACCAGGCCACTATAGGTGGCTGGCAGCTCGACAGGTCACCAGGCAACTATAGGTGACCGGCAGCTCGACAGCTCACCAGGCCACTAAAGGTGGCCGGCAGGTCGACAGCTCACCAGGCCACTATAGGTGGCCGGCAGATCGACAGCTCACCAGGCCACTATAGGTGACCGGCAGTTCGACAGCTCACCAGGCCACTATAGGTGGCTGGCAGCTCGACAGGTCACCAGGCAACTATAGGTGACCGGCAGCTCGACAGCTCACCAGGCCACTAGAGGTGGCCGGCAGGTCGGACAGCTCACCGGGCCACTATAGGTGGCCGGCAGATCGACAGCTCACCAGGCCACTATAGGTGGCCGGCAGCTCGACAGCTCACCAGGCCACTATAGGTGGCTGGCAGCACGACAGCTCCCCAAGCCACTATATGTGGCTGGCATCTCGACAGCTTACCAGGCGACTATAGGTGGCCGGCAGATCGACAGCTCACCAGGCCACTATAGGTGGCCAGCAGCTCGACAGCTCACCAGGCCACTATAGGTGGCTGGCAGCCCGACAGCTCACCAGGCAACTATAGGTGCCCGGCAGCTCGACAGCTCACCAGGCCACTGTAGGTGGCCGGCAGCTCGACAGCTCACAAGGACACTAAAGGTGGCCGGCAGCTCGACAGCTCACCAGGCCACTATAGGTGGCTGGCAGCCCGACAGCTCACCAGGCAACTATAGGTGGCTGGCAGCTCGACAGGTCACCAGGCAACTATAGGCGACCGGCAGGTCGAAAGCTCACCAGGCCACCATTGGTGGCCGGCAGCTCGACAGCTCACCAGGCCACTATAGGTGGCCGGCAGGTCGACAGCTCACCAGGCCACTATAGGTGGCCGGCAGGTCGACAACTCACCAGGCCACTAAAGGTGGCCGGCAGGTCGACAGCTCACCAGGCGACTATAGGTCGCCGGCAGATCGACAGCTCACTAGGCCACTATAGGTGGCCGGCAGCTCGACAGCTCACCAGGTCACTATAGGTGGCCGGCAGCTCGACAGCTCACCAGGCCACTATAGGTGGCCGGCAGCTCGACAGCTCACCAGGCCACTATAGGTGGCCGGCAGCTCGACAGCTCACCAGGCCACTATAGGTGGCCGGCAGCTCGACAGCTCACCAGGCCACTATAGGTGGCCGGCAGCTCGACAGCTCGACAGCTCACCAGGCCACTATAGGTGGCCGGCAGGTCGACAACTCACCAGGCCACTAAAGGTGGCCGGCAGCTCGATAGCTCACCAGGCCTCTATAGGTGGCCGGCGGCTCGACAGCTCACCAGGCCACTATAGGTGGCCGGCAGCTCGACAGCTCACCAGGTCACTATAGGTGGCCGGCAGCTCGACAGCTCACCAGGCCACTATAGGTGGCCGGCAGCTCGACAGCTCACCAGGCCAATATAGGTGGCCGGCAGCTCGACAGCTCGACAGCTCACCAGGCCACTATAGGTGGCCGGCAGCTCGACAGCTCACCAGGCCGCTATAGGTGGCCGGCAGCTCGACAGCTCACCAGGCCACTATAGGTGGCCGGCAGGTCGACAGCTCACCAGGCCACTATAGGTGGCCGGCAGCTCGACAGCTCACCAGGCCACTATAGGTGGCCGGCAGCTCGACAGCTCGACAGCTCACCAGGCCACTATAGGTGGCCGGCAGCTCGACAGCTCACCAGGCCACTATAGGTGGCCGGCAGCTCGACAGCTCGAAAGCTCACCAGGCCACTATAGGTGGCCGGCAGCTCGACAGCTCACCAGGCCGCTATAGGTGGCCGGCAGCTCGACAGCTCACCAGGCCACTATAGGTGGCCGGCAGGTCGACAGCTCACCAGGCCACTATAGGTGGTCGGCAAGTCGACAGCTCACCAGGCCACTATAGGTGGCCGGCAGCTCGACAGCTCACCAGGCCTCTCTAGTTGGCCGGCAGCACGACAGCTCACTAGGCCACTATAGGTGGCCGGCAGCTCGACAGCTCACCAGGCCACTATAGGTGGCCGGCAGCTCGACAGCTCACCAGACCTCTCTAGTTGGCCGGCAGCACGACAGCTCACCAGGCCACAATAGGTGGCCGGCAGGTCGACAGCTCACCGGGCCACTATAGGTGGCCGGCAGGTCGACAGCTCACCGGGCCACTATAGGTGGCCGGCAGGTCGACAGCTCACCAGGCCATTATAGGTGGCCGGCAGGTCGACAGCTCACCAGGCCACTAAAGGTGGCCGGCAGCTCGACAGCTCACCAGGCCACTATAGGTGGCCGGCAGGTCGACAGCTCACCAGGCCACTATAGGTGGCCGGCATCTCGACAGCTCACCAGGCCACTATAGGTGGCTGGCAGCTCGACAGCTCACTAGGCCACTATAGGTGGCCGGCAGCTCGACAGCTCACCAGGCCACTTTAGGTGGCCGGCAGCTCGACCACTATAGGTGGCCGGCAGCTCGACAGCTCACCAGGCCACTATAGGTGACTGGCAGCTCGACAGCTCACCATTCCACTGTAGGTGGCCGGCAGGTCGACAGCTCACCAGGCCACTATAGGTGGCCGGCAGGTCGACAGCTCACCAGGCCAATATATGTGTCCGGCAGATCGACAGCTCACCAGGCCACTATAGGTGGTCGGCAGGTCGACAGCTCACCAGGCCACTATAGGTGGCCGGCAGCTCGACAGCTCACCAGGCCTCTCTAGTTGGCCGGCAGCACGACAGCTCACTAGGCCACTATAGGTGGCCGGCAGCTCGACAGCTCACCAGGCCACTATAGGTGGCCGGCAGCTCGACAGCTCACCAGACCTCTCTAGTTGGCCGGCAGCACGACAGCTCACCAGGCCACAATAGGTGGCCGGCAGGTCGACAGCCCACCGGGCCACTATAGGTGGCCGGCAGGTCGACAGCTCACCGGGCCACTATAGGTGGCTGGCAGGTCGACAGCTCACCAGGCCATTATAGGTGGCCGGCAGGTCGACAGCTCACCAGGCCACTATAGGTGGCCGGCAGCTCGACAGCTCACCAGGCCACTATAGGTGGCCGGCAGGTCGACAGCTCACCAGGCCACTATAGATGGCCGGCATCTCGACAGCTCACCAGGCCACTATAGGTGGCTGGCAGGTCTACAGCTCACTAGGCCACTATAGGTGGCCGGCAGCTCGACAGCTCACCAGGCCACTATAGGTGGCCGGCAGCTCGATAGCTCACCAGGCCTCTAGAGGTGGCCGGCGGCTCGACAGCTCACCAGGCCACTATAGGTTACCGGCAGCTCGACAGCTCACCAGGCCACTATAGGTGGCCGGCAGCTCGACAGCTCACCAGGCCACTATAGGTGGCCGGCAGCTCGACAGCTCACCAGGCCACTATAGGTGGCCGGCAGCTCGACAGCTCGACAGCTCACCAGGCCACTATAGGTGGCCGGCAGCTCGACAGCTCACCAGGCCACTATAGGTGGCCGGCAGCTCGACAGCTCACCAGGCCACTATAGGTGGCCGGCGGCTCGACAGCTCACCAGGCCACTATAAGTGGCGGCCAGCACGACAGCTGACCAGGTCACTATAGGTGGCCGGCAGGTCGACAGCTCACCAGGCCACTATAGGTGGCCGGCAGCTCGACAGCTCGACAGCTCACCAGGCCACTATAGGTGGCCGGCAGCTCGACAGCTCACCAGGCCGCTATAGGTGGCCGGCAGCTCGACAGCTCACCAGGCCACTATAGGTGGCCGGCAGGTCGACAGCTCACCAGGCCACTATAGGTGGCCGGCAGGTCGACAGCTCACCAGGCCACTATAGGTGGCTATCAAGTCGACAGCTCACCAGGCCACTATAGGTGGCCGGCAGCTCGACAGCTCACCAGGCCACTATAGGTGGCCGGCTGCACGACAGCTCACCAGGCCACTATACCAGGTCACTATAGGTGGCCGGTAGCACGTCAGCTCGCCAGGCCACAATAGGTGGCCGGCAGCACGACAGCTCACCAGGCCAATATAGGTGGCCGACAGCACGACAGCTTACCAGCCCACTATAGGTGGCCGACAGCACGACAACTCACCAGGGCACTATAGGTGACGGCCAGCACGACAGCTGACCAGGTCACTATAGGTGGCCGGCATCTCGACAGCTCACCAGGCCACGGTAGGTGGCCGGCAGCTCGAGAATTCACCAGGCCACTATACGTGGCCGGCAGCTCGAGAACTCAACAGGCCACTATACGTGGCCGGCAGCTCGAGAACTCACCAGGCCACTATAGGTGGCCAGCTGGTCGAAAGCTCACCAGGCCACTAAAGGTGGCCGGCAGCTCGACAGCTCACCAGGCCACTATAGGTGGCCGGCAGCTCGACAGCTCACAAGGCCACTATAGGTGGCCGGCAGCTCGACAGCTCACCAGGCCACTAAAGGTGGCCGGCAGCTCGACAGCTCACAAGGCCACTATAGATGGCCGGCAGCTCGAGAATTCACCACGCCCCTATACGTAGCCGGCAGCTCGAGAACTCACCAGTCCACTATAGGTGGCCGGCAGGTCGGCAGCTCACCAGGCCACTATAGGGGGCCGGCAGCTCGACAGCTCACCATTCCACTGTAGGTGGCCGGCAGCACGACAACTCACCAGGGCACTATAAGTGGCGGCCAGCACGACAGCTGACCAGGTCACTATAGGTGGCCGGCAGGTCGACAGCTCACCAGGCCACTATAGGTGGCCGGCAGCTCGACAGCTCGACAGCTCACCAGGCCACTATAGGTGGCCGGCAGCTCGACAGCTCACCAGGCCGCTATAGGTGGCCGGCAGCTCGACAGCTCACCAGGCCACTATAGGTGGCCGGCAGGTCGACAGCTCACCAGGCCACTATAGGTGGCCGGCAGGTCGACAGCTCACCAGGCCACTATAGGTGGCTATCAAGTCGACAGCTCACCAGGCCACTATAAGTGGCGGCCAGCACGACAGCTGACCAGGTCACTATAGGTGGCCGGCAGGTCGACAGCTCACCAGGCCACTATAGGTGGCCGGCAGCTCGACAGCTCGACAGCTCACCAGGCCACTATAGGTGGCCGGCAGCTCGACAGCTCACCAGGCCGCTATAGGTGGCCGGCAGCTCGACAGCTCACCAGGCCACTATAGGTGGCCGGCAGGTCGACAGCTCACCAGGCCACTATAGGTGGCCGGCAGGTCGACAGCTCACCAGGCCACTATAGGTGGCTATCAAGTCGACAGCTCACCAGGCCACTATAGGTGGCCGGCAGCTCGACAGCTCACCAGGCCACTATAGGTGGCCGGCTGCACGACAGCTCACCAGGCCACTATACCAGGTCACTATAGGTGGCCGGTAGCACGTCAGCTCGCCAGGCCACAATAGGTGGCCGGCAGCACGACAGCTCACCAGGCCAATATAGGTGGCCGACAGCACGACAGCTTACCAGCCCACTATAGGTGGCCGACAGCACGACAACTCACCAGGGCACTATAGGTGACGGCCAGCACGACAGCTGACCAGGTCACTATAGGTGGCCGGCATCTCGACAGCTCACCAGGCCACGGTAGGTGGCCGGCAGCTCGAGAATTCACCAGGCCACTATACGTGGCCGGCAGCTCGAGAACTCAACAGGCCACTATACGTGGCCGGCAGCTCGAGAACTCACCAGGCCACTATAGGTGGCCAGCTGGTCGAAAGCTCACCAGGCCACTAAAGGTGGCCGGCAGCTCGACAGCTCACCAGGCCACTATAGGTGGCCGGCAGCTCGACAGCTCACAAGGCCACTATAGGTGGCCGGCAGCTCGACAGCTCACCAGGCCACTAAAGGTGGCCGGCAGCTCGACAGCTCACAAGGCCACTATAGATGGCCGGCAGCTCGAGAATTCACCACGCCCCTATACGTAGCCGGCAGCTCGAGAACTCACCAGTCCACTATAGGTGGCCGGCAGGTCGGCAGCTCACCAGGCCACTATAGGGGGCCGGCAGCTCGACAGCTCACCATTCCACTGTAGGTGGCCGGCAGGTCGACAGCTCACCAGGCCACTATAGGTGGCCGGCAGGTCGACAGCTCACCAGGCCACTATAGGTGGCCGGCAGGTCGACAGCTCACCAGGCCACTATAGGTGGCCGGCAGATCGACAGCTCACCAGGCCACTATAGGTGGTCGGCAGGTCGACAGCTCACCAGGCCACTATAGGTGGCCGGCAGCTCGACAGCTCACCAGGCCACTATAGGTGGCTGTCAGCTCGACAGCTCACCAGGCCACTATAGGTGGCTGGCAGCACGACAGCTCCCCAGGCCACTATATGTGGCTGGCATCTCGACAGCTTACCAGGTCACTATAGGTGGCCGGCAGCTCGACAGCTCACCAGGACACTATAGGTGGTCGACAGCTCGTCAGCTCACCAGGCCACTAAAGGTGGCCGGCAGGACGACAGCTAACCAGGCGACTATAGGTGGCCGGCAGATCGACAGCTCACCAGGCCACTATAGGTGACCGGCAGCTCGACAGCTCACCAGGCCACTATAGGTGGCTGGCAGCTCAACAGGTCACCAGGCAACTATAGGTGGCCGGCAGCTCGACAGCTCACCAGGCCACAATAGTTGGCCGGCAGCTCGACAGCTCACCAGGCCACTAAAGGTGGCCGGCAGCTCGACAGCTCACCAGGCCACTATAGGTGGCCGGGTGCTCGACAGCTCACAAGGCCACTGTAGATGGCCGGCAGCTCGACAGCTCACCAGGCCACTATAGCTGGCTGTCAGCTCGACAGCTCACCAGGCCACTATAGGTGGCTGGCAGCACGACAGCTCCCCAGGCCACTATATGTGGCTGGCATCTCGACAGCTTACCAGGTCACTATAGGTGGCCGGCAGCTCGACAGCTCACCAGGACACTATAGGTGGTCGACAGCTCGTCAGCTCACCAGGCCACTAAAGGTGGCCGGCAGGTCGACAGCTCACCAGGCGACTATAGGTGGCCGGCAGCTCGACAGCTCACCAGGCCACAATAGTTGCCCGGCAGGTCGACAGCTCACCAGGCCACTATAGGTGGCCGGCAGATCGACAGCTCACCAGGCCACTATAGGTGGCCGGCAGCTCGACAGCTCACCAGGCCACTATAGGTGGCTGGCAGCACGACAGCTCCCCAAGCCACTATATGTGGCTGGCATCTCGACAGCTTACCAGGCGACTATAGGTGGCCGGCAGATCGACAGCTCACCAGGCCACTATAGGTGGCCGGCAGCTCGACAGCTCACCAGGCCACTATAGGTGGCTGGCAGCCCGACAGCTCACCAGGCAACTATAGGTGGCCGGTAGCCCGACAGCTCACCAGGCCACTATAGGTGACCGGCAGCTCGACAGCTCGCCAGGCCACTATAGGTGGCTGGCAGCTCGACAGGTCACCAGGCAACTATAGGTGACCGGCAGCTCGACAGCTCACCAGGCCACTAAAGGTGGCCGGCAGGTCGACAGCTCACCAGGCCACTATAGGTGGCCGGCAGATCGACAGCTCACCAGGCCACTATAGGTGACCGGCAGCTCGACAGCTCACCAGGCCACTATAGGTGGCTGGCAGCTCGACAGGTCACCAGGCAACTATAGGTGACCGGCAGCTCGACAGCTCACCAGGCCACTAAAGGTGGCCGGCAGGTCGACAGCTCACCAGGCCACTATAGGTGGCCGGCAGATCGACAGCTCACCAGGCCACTATAGGTGACCGGCAGTTCGACAGCTCACCAGGCCACTATAGGTGGCTGGCAGCTCGACAGGTCACCAGGCAACTATAGGTGACCGGCAGCTCGACAGCTCACCAGGCCACTAAAGGTGGCCGGCAGGTCGACAGCTCACCGGGCCACTATAGGTGGCCGGCAGATCGACAGCTCACCAGGCCACTATAGGTGGTCGGCAGCTCGACAGCTCACCAGGCCACTATAGGTGGCTGGCAGCACGACAGCTCCCCAAGCCACTATATGTGGCTGGCATCTCGACAGCTTACCAGGCGACTATAGGTGGCCGGCAGATCGACAGCTCACCAGGCCACTATAGGTGGCCGGCAGCTCGACAGCTCACCAGGCCACTATAGGTGGCTGGCAGCCCGACAGCTTACCAGGCAACTATAGGTGCCCGGCAGCTCGACAGCTCACCAGGCCACCATTGGTGGCCGGCAGCTCGACAGCTCACCAGGCCACTGTAGGTGGCCGGCAGCTCGACAGCTCACAAGGACACTAAAGGTGGCCGGCAACTCGACAGCTCACCAGGCCACTATAGGTGGCTGGCAGCCCGACAGCTCACCAGGCAACTATAGGTGGCTGGCAGCTCGACAGGTCACCAGGCAACTATAGGCGACCGGCAGGTCGAAAGCTCACCAGGCCACCATTGGTGGCCGGCAGCTCGACAGCTCACAAGGACACTAAAGGTGGCCGGCAGCTCGACAGCTCACCAGGCCACTATAGGTGGCTGGCAGCCCGATAGCTCACCAGGCAACTATAGGTGGCTGGCAGCTCGACAGCTCACCAGGCCACTCTAGGTGGTTGGCAGCTCGACAGCTCACCATTCCACTGTAGGTGGCCGGCAGGTCGACAGCTCACCGGGCCACTATAGGTGACCGGCAGGTCGACAGCTGACCAGGCCACTATAGGTGGCCGGCAGCTCGACAGCTCACCAGGCCACTATAGGTGGCTGGCAGCTCAACAGGTCACCAGGCAACTATAGGTGACCGGCAGGTCGACAGCTCACCAGGACACTATAGGTGGTCGACAGCTCGTCAGCTCACCAGGCCACTAAAGGTGGCCGGCAGGTCGACAGCTCACCAGGCGACTATAGGTGGCCGGCAGCTCGACAGCTCACCAGGCCACAATAGTTGCCCGGCAGGTCGACAGCTCACCAGGCCACTATAGGTGGCCGGCAGATCGACAGCTCACCAGGCCACTATAGGTGGCCGGCAGCTCGACAGCTCACCAGGCCACTATAGGTGGCTGGCAGCACGACAGCTCCCCAAGCCACTATATGTGGCTGGCATCTCGACAGCTTACCAGGCGACTATAGGTGGCCGGCAGATCGACAGCTCACCAGGCCACTATAGGTGGCCGGCAGCTCGACAGCTCACCAGGCCACTATAGGTGGCTGGCAGCCCGACAGCTCACCAGGCCACTATATGTGGCTGGCATCTCGACAGCTTACCAGGTCACTATAGGTGGCCGGCAGCTCGACAGCTCACCAGGACACTATAGGTGGTCGACAGCTCGTCAGCTCACCAGGCCACTAAAGGTGGCCGGCAGGTCGACAGCTCACCAGGCGACTATAGGTGGCCGGCAGCTCGACAGCTCACCAGGCCACAATAGTTGCCCGGCAGGTCGACAGCTCACCAGGCCACTATAGGTGGCCGGCAGATCGACAGCTCACCAGGCCACTATAGGTGGCCGGCAGCTCGACAGCTCACCAGGCCACTATAGGTGGCTGGCAGCACGACAGCTCCCCAAGCCACTATATGTGGCTGGCATCTCGACAGCTTACCAGGCGACTATAGGTGGCCGGCAGATCGACAGCTCACCAGGCCACTATAGGTGGCCGGCAGCTCGACAGCTCACCAGGCCACTATAGGTGGCTGGCAGCCCGACAGCTCACCAGGCAACTATAGGTGGCCGGTAGCCCGACAGCTCACCAGGCCACTATAGGTGACCGGCAGCTCGACAGCTCGCCAGGCCACTATAGGTGGCTGGCAGCTCGACAGGTCACCAGGCAACTATAGGTGACCGGCAGCTCGACAGCTCACCAGGCCACTAAAGGTGGCCGGCAGGTCGACAGCTCACCAGGCCACTATAGGTGGCCGGCAGATCGACAGCTCACCAGGCCACTATAGGTGACCGGCAGCTCGACAGCTCACCAGGCCACTATAGGTGGCTGGCAGCTCGACAGGTCACCAGGCAACTATAGGTGACCGGCAGCTCGACAGCTCACCAGGCCACTAAAGGTGGCCGGCAGGTCGACAGCTCACCAGGCCACTATAGGTGGCCGGCAGATCGACAGCTCACCAGGCCACTATAGGTGACCGGCAGTTCGACAGCTCACCAGGCCACTATAGGTGGCTGGCAGCTCGACAGGTCACCAGGCAACTATAGGTGACCGGCAGCTCGACAGCTCACCAGGCCACTAAAGGTGGCCGGCAGGTCGACAGCTCACCGGGCCACTATAGGTGGCCGGCAGATCGACAGCTCACCAGGCCACTATAGGTGGCCGGCAGCTCGACAGCTCACCAGGCCACTATAGGTGGCTGGCAGCACGACAGCTCCCCAAGCCACTATATGTGGCTGGCATCTCGACAGCTTACCAGGCGACTATAGGTGGCCGGCAGATCGACAGCTCACCAGGCCACTATAGGTGGCCGGCAGCTCGACAGCTCACCAGGCCACTATAGGTGGCTGGCAGCCCGACAGCTTACCAGGCAACTATAGGTGCCCGGCAGCTCGACAGCTCACCAGGCCACCATTGGTGGCCGGCAGCTCGACAGCTCACCAGGCCACTGTAGGTGGCCGGCAGCTCGACAGCTCACAAGGACACTAAAGGTGGCCGGCAACTCGACAGCTCACCAGGCCACTATAGGTGGCTGGCAGCCCGACAGCTCACCAGGCAACTATAGGTGGCTGGCAGCTCGACAGGTCACCAGGCAACTATAGGCGACCGGCAGGTCGAAAGCTCACCAGGCCACCATTGGTGGCCGGCAGCTCGACAGCTCACAAGGACACTAAAGGTGGCCGGCAGCTCGACAGCTCACCAGGCCACTATAGGTGGCTGGCAGCCCGATAGCTCACCAGGCAACTATAGGTGGCTGGCAGCTCGACAGCTCACCAGGCCACTCTAGGTGGTTGGCAGCTCGACAGCTCACCATTCCACTGTAGGTGGCCGGCAGGTCGACAGCTCACCGGGCCACTATAGGTGACCGGCAGGTCGACAGCTCACCAGGCCACTATAGGTGGCCGGCAGCTCGACAGCTCACCAGGCCACTATAGGTGGCTGGCAGCTCAACAGGTCACCAGGCAACTATAGGTGACCGGCAGGTCGACAGCTCACCAGGACACTATAGGTGGTCGACAGCTCGTCAGCTCACCAGGCCACTAAAGGTGGCCGGCAGGTCGACAGCTCACCAGGCGACTATAGGTGGCCGGCAGCTCGACAGCTCACCAGGCCACAATAGTTGCCCGGCAGGTCGACAGCTCACCAGGCCACTATAGGTGGCCGGCAGATCGACAGCTCACCAGGCCACTATAGGTGGCCGGCAGCTCGACAGCTCACCAGGCCACTATAGGTGGCTGGCAGCACGACAGCTCCCCAAGCCACTATATGTGGCTGGCATCTCGACAGCTTACCAGGCGACTATAGGTGGCCGGCAGATCGACAGCTCACCAGGCCACTATAGGTGGCCGGCAGCTCGACAGCTCACCAGGCCACTATAGGTGGCTGGCAGCCCGACAGCTCACCAGGCAACTATAGGTGGCCGGTAGCCCGACAGCTCACCAGGCCACTATAGGTGACCGGCAGCTCGACAGCTCGCCAGGCCACTATAGGTGGCTGGCAGCTCGACAGGTCACCAGGCAACTATAGGTGACCGGCAGCTCGACAGCTCACCAGGCCACTAAAGGTGGCCGGCAGGTCGACAGCTCACCAGGCCACTATAGGTGGCCGGCAGATCGACAGCTCACCAGGCCACTATAGGTGACCGGCAGCTCGACAGCTCACCAGGCCACTATAGGTGGCTGGCAGCTCGACAGGTCACCAGGCAACTATAGGTGACCGGCAGCTCGACAGCTCACCAGGCCACTAAAGGTGGCCGGCAGGTCGACAGCTCACCAGGCCACTATAGGTGCCCGGCAGATCGATAGCTCACCAGGCCACTATAGGTGACCGGCAGTTCGACAGCTCACCAGGCCACTATAGGTGGCTGGCAGCTCGACAGGTCACCAGGCAACTATAGGTGACCGGCAGCTCGACAGCTCACCAGGCCACTAAAGGTGGCCGGCAGGTCGACAGCTCACCGGGCCACTATAGGTGGCCGGCAGATCGACAGCTCACCAGGCCACTATAGGTGGCCGGCAGCTCGACAGCTCACCAGGCCACTATAGGTGGCTGGCAGCACGACAGCTCCCCAAGCCACTATATGTGGCTGGCATCTCGACAGCTTACCAGGCGACTATAGGTGGCCGGCAGATCGACAGCTCACCAGGCCACTATAGGTGGCCGGCAGCTCGACAGCTCACCAGGCCACTATAGGTGGCTGGCAGCCCGACAGCTTACCAGGCAACTATAGGTGCCCGGCAGCTCGACAGCTCACCAGGCCACCATTGGTGGCCGGCAGCTCGACAGCTCACCAGGCCACTGTAGGTGGCCGGCAGCTCGACAGCTCACAAGGACACTAAAGGTGGCCGGCAACTCGACAGCTCACCAGGCCACTATAGGTGGCTGGCAGCCCGACAGCTCACCAGGCAACTATAGGTGGCTGGCAGCTCGACAGGTCACCAGGCAACTATAGGCGACCGGCAGGTCGAAAGCTCACCAGGCCACCATTGGTGGCCGGCAGCTCGACAGCTCACAAGGACACTAAAGGTGGCCGGCAGCTCGACAGCTCACCAGGCCACTATAGGTGGCTGGCAGCCCGATAGCTCACCAGGCAACTATAGGTGGCTGGCAGCTCGACAGCTCACCAGGCCACTCTAGGTGGTTGGCAGCTCGACAGCTCACCATTCCACTGTAGGTGGCCGGCAGGTCGACAGCTCACCGGGCCACTATAGGTGACCGGCAGGTCGACAGCTCACCAGGCCACTATAGGTGGCCGGCAGATCGACAGCTCACCAGGCCACTATAGGTGACCGGCAGCTCGACAGCTCACCAGGCCACTATAGGTGGCTGGCAGCTCGACAGGTCACCAGGCAACTATAGGTGACCGGCAGCTCGACAGCTCACCAGGCCACTAAAGGTGGCCGGCAGGTCGACAGCTCACCAGGCCACTATAGGTGGCCGGCAGATCGACAGCTCACCAGGCCACTATAGGTGGCCGGCAGCTCGACAGCTCACCAGGCCACTATAGGTGGCTGGCAGCACGACAGCTCCCCAAGCCACTATATGTGGCTGGCATCTCGACAGCTTACCAGGCGACTATAGGTGGCCGGCAGATCGATAGCTCACCAGGCCACTATAGGTGGCCGGCAGCTCGACAGCTCACCAGGCCACTATAGGTGGCTGGCAGCCCGATAGCTCACCAGGCAACTATAGGTGGCCGGCAGCTCGACAGCTCACCAGGCCACCATTGGTGGCCGGCAGCTCGACAGCTCACCAGGCCACTGTAGGTGGCCGGCAGCTCGACAGCTCACAAGGACACTAAAGGTGGCCGGCAGCTCGACAGCTCACCAGGCCACTATAGGGGGCTGGCAGCCCGACAGCTCACCAGGCAACTATAGGTGGCTGGCAGCTCGACAGCTCACCAGGCCACTCTAGTTGGCTGGCAGCTCGACAGCTCACCATTCCACTGTAGGTGGCCGGCAGGTCGACAGCTCACCGGGCCACTATAGGCGACCGGCAGGTCGAAAGCTCACCAGGCCACTATAGGTGGCCGGCAGGTCGACAGCTCACCAGGCCACTATAGGTGGCCGGCAGGTCGACAGCTCACCAGGCCACTATAGGTGGCCGGCAGCTCGACAGCTCACCAGGCAACTATAGGTGGCCGGTAGCTCGACAGCTCACCAGGCCACTATAGGTGACCGGCAGCTCGACAGCTCACCAGGCCACTATAGGTGGCTGGCAGCCCGACAGCTCACCAGGCAACTATAGGTGGCCGGTAGCCCGACAGCTCACCAGGCCACTATAGGTGACCGGCAGCTCGACAGCTCGCCAGGCCACTATAGGTGGCTGGCAGCTCGACAGGTCACCAGGCAACTATAGGTGACCGGCAGCTCGACAGCTCACCAGGCCACTAAAGGTGGCCGGCAGGTCGACAGCTCACCAGGCCACTATAGGTGGCCGGCAGATCGACAGCTCACCAGGCCACTATAGGTGACCGGCAGCTCGACAGCTCACCAGGCCACTATAGGTGGCTGGCAGCTCGACAGGTCACCAGGCAACTATAGGTGACCGGCAGCTCGACAGCTCACCAGGCCACTAAAGGTGGCCGGCAGGTCGACAGCTCACCAGGCCACAATAGGTGGCCGGCAGATCGACAGCTCACCAGGCCACTATAGGTGACCGGCAGTTCGACAGCTCACCAGGCCACTATAGGTGGCTGGCAGCTCGACAGGTCACCAGGCAACTATAGGTGACCGGCAGCTCGACAGCTCACCAGGCCACTAAAGATGGCCGGCAGGTCGGACAGCTCACCGGGCCACTATAGGTGGCCTGCAGATCGACAGCTCACCAGGCCACTATAGGTGGCCGGCAGCTCGACAGCTCACCAGGCCACTATAGGTGGCTGGCAGCACGACAGCTCCCCAAGCCACTATATGTGGCTGGCATCTCGACAGCTTACCAGGCGACTATAGGTGGCCGGCAGATCGACAGCTCACCAGGCCACTATAGGTGGCCGGCAGCTCGACAGCTCACCAGGCCACTATAGGTGGCTGGCAGCCCGACAGCTCACCAGGCAACTATAGGTGCCCGGCAGCTCGACAGCTCACCAGGCCACTGTAGGTGGCCGGCAGCTCGACAGCTCACAAGGACACTAAAGGTGGCCGGCAGCTCGACAGCTCACCAGGCCACTATAGGTGGCTGGCAGCCCGACAGCTCACCAGGCAACTATAGGTGGCTGGCAGCTCGACAGGTCACCAGGCAACTATAGGCGACCGGCAGGTCGAAAGCTCACCAGGCCACCATTGGTGGCCGGCAGCTCGACAGCTCACCAGGCCACTATAGGTGGCCGGCAGGTCGACAGCTCACCAGGCCACTATAGGTGGCCGGCAGGTCGACAACTCACCAGGCCACTAAAGGTGGCCGGCAGGTCGACAGCTCACCAGGCGACTATAGGTGGCCGGCAGATCGACAGCTCACTAGGCCACTATAGGTGGCCGGCAGCTCGACAGCTCACCAGGTCACTACAGGTGGCCGGCAGCTCGACAGCTCACCAGGCCACTATAGGTGGCCGGCAGCTCGACAGCTCACCAGGCCACTATAGGTGGCCGGCAGCTCGACAGCTCACCAGGCCACTATAGGTGGCCGGCAGCTCGACAGCTCACCAGGCCACTATAGGTGGCCGGCAGCTCGACAGCTCACCAGGCCACTATAGGTGGCCGGCAGCTCGACAGCTCGACAGCTCACCAGGCCACTATAGGTGGCCGGCAGGTCGACAACTCACCAGGCCACTAAAGGTGGCCGGCAGCTCGATAGCTCACCAGGCCTCTATAGGTGGCCGGCGGCTCGACAGCTCACCAGGCCACTATAGGTGGCCGGCAGCTCGACAGCTCACCAGGTCACTATAGGTGGCCGGCAGCTCGACAGCTCACCAGGCCACTATAGGTGGCCGGCAGCTCGACAGCTCACCAGGCCAATATAGGTGGCCGGCAGCTCGACAGCTCGACAGCTCACCAGGCCACTATAGGTGGCCGGCAGCTCGACAGCTCACCAGGCCGCTATAGGTGGCCGGCAGCTCGACAGCTCACCAGGCCACTATAGGTGGCCGGCAGGTCGACAGCTCACCAGGCCACTATAGGTGGCCGGCAGCTCGACAGCTCACCAGGCCACTATAGGTGGCCGGCAGCTCGACAGCTCGACAGCTCACCAGGCCACTATAGGTGGCCGGCAGCTCGACAGCTCACCAGGCCACTATAGGTGGCCGGCAGCTCGACAGCTCACCAGGCCGCTATAGGTGGCCGGCAGCTCGACAGCTCACCAGGCCACTATAGGTGGCCGGCAGGTCGACAGCTCACCAGGCCACTATAGGTGGCTGGCAGCTCGACAGCTCACTAGGCCACTATAGGTGGCCGGCAGCTCGACAGCTCGACAGCTCACCAGGCCACTTTAGGTGGCCGGCAGCTCGACCACTATAGGTGGCCGGCAGCTCGACAGCTCACCAGGCCACTATAGGTGACTGGCAGCTCGACAGCTCACCATTCCACTGTAGGTGGCCGGCATCTCGACAGCTCACCAGGCCACTATAGGTGGCTGGCAGCTCGACAGCTCACTAGGCCACTATAGGTGGCCGGCAGCTCGACAGCTCACCAGGCCACTTTAGGTGGCCGGCAGCTCGACCACTATAGGTGGCCGGCAGCTCGACAGCTCACCAGGCCACTATAGGTGACTGGCAGCTCGACAGCTCACCATTCCACTGTAGGTGGCCGGCAGGTCGACAGCTCACCAGGCCACTATAGGTGACTGGCAGCTCGACAGCTCACCATTCCACTGTAGGTGGCCGGCAGGTCGACAGCTCACTAGGCCACTATAGGTGGCCGGCAGCTCGACAGCTCACCAGGCCACTTTAGGTGGCCGGCAGCTCGACCACTATAGGTGGCCGGCAGCTCGACAGCTCACCAGGCCACTATAGGTGACTGGCAGCTCGACAGCTCACCATTCCACTGTAGGTGGCCGGCAGGTCGACAGCTCACCAGGCCACTATAGGTGGTCGGCAGGTCGACAGCTCACCAGGCCACTATAGGTGGCCGGCAGCTCGACAGCTCACCAGGCCTCTCTAGTTGGCCGGCAGCACGACAGCTCACTAGGCCACTATAGGTGGCCGGCAGCTCGACAGCTCACCAGGCCACTATAGGTGGCCGGCAGCTCGACAGCTCACCAGACCTCTCTAGTTGGCCGGCAGCACGACAGCTCACCAGGCCACAATAGGTGGGCGGCAGGTCGACAGCCCACCGGGCCACTATAGGTGGCCGGCAGGTCGACAGCTCACCGGGCCACTATAGGTGGCTGGCAGGTCGACAGCTCACCAGGCCATTATAGGTGGCCGGCAGGTCGACAGCTCACCAGGCCACTATAGGTGGCCGGCAGCTCGACAGCTCACCAGGCCACTATAGGTGGCCGGCAGCTCGACAGCTCACCAGGCCACTATAGGTGGCCGGCAGCTCGACAGCTCGACAGCTCACCAGGCCACTATAGGTGGCCGGCAGGTCGACAACTCACCAGGCCACTAAAGGTGGCCGGCAGCTCGATAGCTCACCAGGCCTGCTCGATAGCTCACCAGGCCTCTAGAGGTGGCCGGCGGCTCGACAGCTCACCAGGCCACTATAGGTTACCGGCAGCTCGACAGCTCACCAGGCCACTATAGGTGGCCGGCAGCTCGACAGCTCACCAGGCCACTATAGGTGGCCGGCAGCTCGACAGCTCGACAGCTCACCAGGCCACTATAGGTGGCCGGCAGCTCGACAGCTCACCAGGCCACTATAGGTGGCCGGCAGCTCGACAGCTCACCAGGCCACTATAGGTGGCCGGCGGCTCGACAGCTCACCAGGCCACTATAAGTGGCGGCCAGCACGACAGCTGACCAGGTCACTATAGGTGGCCGGCAGGTCGACAGCTCACCAGGCCACTATAGGTGGCCGGCAGCTCGACAGCTCGACAGCTCACCAGGCCACTATAGGTGGCCGGCAGCTCGACAGCTCACCAGGCCGCTATAGGTGGCCGGCAGCTCGACAGCTCACCAGGCCACTATAGGTGGCCGGCAGGTCGACAGCTCACCAGGCCACTATAGGTGGCCGGCAGGTCGACAGCTCACCAGGCCAATATAGGTGGCCGACAGCACGACAGCTTTCCAGCCCACTATAGGTGGCCGGCAGCTCGACAGCTCACCAGGACACTATAGGTGGTCGACAGCTCGTCAGCTCACCAGGCCACTATAGGTGGCCGGCAGGTCTACAGCTCACCAGGCCACTATAGGTGGTCGGCAGGTCGACAGCTCACCAGGCCACAATAGGTGGCCGGCATCACGACAGCTCACCAGGCCACTATAGGTGGCCGGCTGCACGACAGCTCACCAGGCCACTATACCAGGTCACTATAGGTGGCCGGTAGCACGTCAGCTCGCCAGGCCACAATAGGTGGCCGGCAGCACGACAGCTCACCAGGCCAATATAGGTGGCCGACAGCACGACAGCTTTCCAGCCCACTATAGGTGGCCGACAGCACGACAACTCACCAGGGCACTATAGGTGACGGCCAGCACGACAGCTGACCAGGTCACTCTAGGTGGCCGGCATCTCGACAGCTCACCAGGCCACGGTAGGTGGCCGGCAGCTCGAGAATTCACCAGGCCACTATACGTGGCCGGCAGCTCGAGAACTCAACAGGCCACTATACGTGGCCGGCAGCTCGAGAACTCACCAGGCCACTATAGGTGGCCAGCTGGTCGAAAGCTCACCAGGCCACTAAAGGTGGCCGGCAGCTCGACAGCTCACCAGGCCACTATAGGTGGCCGGCAGCTCGACAGCTCACAAGGCCACTATAGGTGGCCGGCAGCTCGACAGCTCACCAGGCCACTAAAGGTGGCCGGCAGCTCGACAGCTCACAAGGCCACTGTAGATGGCCGGCAGCTCGAGAATTCACCACGCCCCTATACGTAGCCGGCAGCTCGAGAACTCACCAGTCCACTATAGGTGGCCGGCAGGTCGGCAGCTCACCAGGCCACTATAGGGGGCCGGCAGCTCGACAGCTCACCATTCCACTGTAGGTGGCCGGCAGGTCGACAGCTCACCAGGCCACTATAGGTGGCCGGCAGGTCGACAGCTCACCAGGCCACTATAGGTGGCCGGCAGATCGACAGCTCACCAGGCCACTATAGGTGGTCGGCAGGTCGACAGCTCACCAGGCCACTATAGGTGGCCGGCAGCTCGACAGCTCACCAGGCCACTATAGGTGGCTGTCAGCTCGACAGCTCACCAGGCCACTATAGGTGGCTGGCAGCACGACAGCTCCCCAGGCCACTATATGTGGCTGGCATCTCGACAGCTTACCAGGTCACTATAGGTGGCCGGCAGCTCGACAGCTCACCAGGACACTATAGGTGGTCGACAGCTCGTCAGCTCACCAGGCCACTAAAGGTGGCCGGCAGGACGACAGCTAACCAGGCGACTATAGGTGGCCGGCAGATCGACAGCTCACCAGGCCACTATAGGTGACCGGCAGCTCGACAGCTCACCAGGCCACTATAGGTGGCTGGCAGCTCAACAGGTCACCAGGCAACTATAGGTGGCCGGCAGCTCGACAGCTCACCAGGCCACAATAGTTGGCCGGCAGCTCGACAGCTCACCAGGCCACTAAAGGTGGCCGGCAGCTCGACAGCTCACCAGGCCACTATAGGTGGCCGGCAGCTCGACAGCTCACAAGGCCACTGTAGATGGCCGGCAGCTCGACAGCTCACCAGGCCACTATAGCTGGCTGTCAGCTCGAGAGCTCACCAGGCCACTATAGGTGGCTGGCAGCACGACAGCTCCCCAGGCCACTATATGTGGCTGGCATCTCGACAGCTTACCAGGTCACTATAGGTGGCCGGCAGCTCGACAGCTCACCAGGACACTATAGGTGGTCGACAGCTCGTCAGCTCACCAGGCCACTAAAGGTGGCCGGCAGGTCGACAGCTCACCAGGCGACTATAGGTGGCCGGCAGCTCGACAGCTCACCAGGCCACAATAGTTGCCCGGCAGGTCGACAGCTCACCAGGCCATTATAGGTGGCCGGCAGATCGACAGCTCACCAGGCCACTATAGGTGGCCGGCAGCTCGACAGCTCACCAGGCCACTATAGGTGGCTGGCAGCACGACAGCTCCCCAAGCCACTATATGTGGCTGGCATCTCGACAGCTTACCAGGCGACTATAGGTGGCCGGCAGATCGACAGCTCACCAGGCCACTATAGGTGGCCGGCAGCTCGACAGCTCACCAGGCCACTATAGGTGGCTGGCAGCCCGACAGCTCACCAGGCAACTATAGGTGGCCGGTAGCCCGACAGCTCACCAGGCCACTATAGGTGACCGGCAGCTCGACAGCTCGCCAGGCCACTATAGGTGGCTGGCAGCTCGACAGGTCACCAGGCAACTATAGGTGACCGGCAGCTCGACAGCTCACCAGGCCACTAAAGGTGGCCGGCAGGTCGACAGCTCACCAGGCCACTATAGGTGGCCGGCAGATCGACAGCTCACCAGGCCACTATAGGTGACCGGCAGCTCGACAGCTCACCAGGCCACTATAGGTGGCTGGCAGCTCGACAGGTCACCAGGCAACTATAGGTGACCGGCAGCTCGACAGCTCACCAGGCCACTAAAGGTGGCCGGCAGGTCGACAGCTCACCAGGCCACTATAGGTGGCCGGCAGATCGACAGCTCACCAGGCCACTATAGGTGACCGGCAGTTCGACAGCTCACCAGGCCACTATAGGTGGCTGGCAGCTCGACAGGTCACCAGGCAACTATAGGTGACCGGCAGCTCGACAGCTCACCAGGCCACTAAAGGTGGCCGGCAGGTCGACAGCTCACCGGGCCACTATAGGTGGCCGGCAGATCGACAGCTCACCAGGCCACTATAGGTGGCCGGCAGCTCGACAGCTCACCAGGCCACTATAGGTGGCTGGCAGCACGACAGCTCCCCAAGCCACTATATGTGGCTGGCATCTCGACAGCTTACCAGGCGACTATAGGTGGCCGGCAGATCGACAGCTCACCAGGCCACTATAGGTGGCCGGCAGCTCGACAGCTCACCAGGCCACTATAGGTGGCTGGCAGCCCGACAGCTTACCAGGCAACTATAGGTGCCCGGCAGCTCGACAGCTCACCAGGCCACCATTGGTGGCCGGCAGCTCGACAGCTCACCAGGCCACTGTAGGTGGCCGGCAGCTCGACAGCTCACAAGGACACTAAAGGTGGCCGGCAACTCGACAGCTCACCAGGCCACTATAGGTGGCTGGCAGCCCGACAGCTCACCAGGCAACTATAGGTGGCTGGCAGCTCGACAGGTCACCAGGCAACTATAGGCGACCGGCAGGTCGAAAGCTCACCAGGCCACCATTGGTGGCCGGCAGCTCGACAGCTCACAAGGACACTAAAGGTGGCCGGCAGCTCGACAGCTCACCAGGCCACTATAGGTGGCTGGCAGCCCGATAGCTCACCAGGCAACTATAGGTGGCTGGCAGCTCGACAGCTCACCAGGCCACTCTAGGTGGTTGGCAGCTCGACAGCTCACCATTCCACTGTAGGTGGCCGGCAGGTCGACAGCTCACCGGGCCACTATAGGTGACCGGCAGGTCGACAGCTCACCAGGCCACTATAGGTGGCCGGCAGATCGACAGCTCACCAGGCCACTATAGGTGACCGGCAGCTCGACAGCTCACCAGGCCACTATAGGTGGCTGGCAGCTCGACAGGTCACCAGGCAACTATAGGTGACCGGCAGCTCGACAGCTCACCAGGCCACTAAAGGTGGCCGGCAGGTCGACAGCTCACCAGGCCACTATAGGTGGCCGGCAGATCGACAGCTCACCAGGCCACTATAGGTGGCCGGCAGCTCGACAGCTCACCAGGCCACTATAGGTGGCTGGCAGCACGACAGCTCCCCAAGCCACTATATGTGGCTGGCATCTCGACAGCTTACCAGGCGACTATAGGTGGCCGGCAGATCGATGGCTCACCAGGCCACTATAGGTGGCCGGCAGCTCGACAGCTCACCAGGCCACTATAGGTGGCTGGCAGCCCGACAGCTCACCAGGCAACTATAGGTGGCCGGCAGCTCGACAGCTCACCAGGCCACTGTAGGTGGCCGGCAGCTCGACAGCTCACAAGGACACTAAAGGTGGCTGGCAGCCCGACAGCTCACCAGGCAACTATAGGTGGCTGGCAGCCCGACAGCTCACCAGGCAACTATAGGTGGCTGGCAGCTCGACAGCTCACCAGGCCACTCTAGTTGGCTGGCAGCTCGACAGCTCACCATTCCACTGTAGGTGGCCGGCAGGTCGACAGCTCACCGGGCCACTATAGGCGACCGGCAGGTCGAAAGCTCACCAGGCCACTATAGGTGGCCGGCAGGTCGACAGCTCACCAGGCCACTATAGGTGGCCGGCAGGTCGACCGCTCACCAGGCCACTATAGGTGGCCGGCAGCTCGACAGCTCACCAGGCAACTATAGGTGGCCGGTAGCTCGACAGCTCACCAGGCCACTATAGGTGGCCGGCAGCTCGACAGCTCACCAGGCAACTATAGGTGGCCGGTAGCTCGACAGCTCACCAGGCCACTATAGGTGACCGGCAGCTCGACAGCTCACCAGGCCACTATAGGTGGCTGGCAGCTCGACAGGTCACCAGGCAACTATAGGTGACCGGCAGCTCGACAGCTCACCAGGCCACTAAGGGTGGCCGGCAGGTCGACAGCTCACCAGGCCACTATAGGTGGCTGGCAGCTCGACAGCTCACCAGGCCACTCTAGTTGGCTGGCAGCTCGACAGCTCACCATTCCACTGTAGGTGGCCGGCAGGTCGACAGCTCACCGGGCCACTATAGGCGACCGGCAGGTCGAAAGCTCACCAGGCCACTATAGGTGGCCGGCAGGTCGACAGCTCACCAGGCCACTATAGGTGACCGGCAGGTCGACAGCTCACCAGGCCACTATAGGTGGCCGGCAGCTCGACAGCTCACCAGGCAACTATAGGTGGCCGGTAGCTCGACAGCTCACCAGGCCACTATAGGTGACCGGCAGCTCGACAGCTCACCAGGCCACTATAGGTGGCTGGCAGCTCGACAGGTCACCAGGCAACTATAGGTGACCGGCAGCTCGACAGCTCACCAGGCCACTAAGGGTGGCCGGCAGGTCGACAGCTCACCAGGCCACTATAGGTGGCCGGCAGATCGACAGCTCACCAGGCCACTATAGGTGGCCGGCAGCTCGACAGCTCACCAGGCAACTATAGGTGCCCGGCAGCTCGACAGCTCACCAGGCCACCATTGGTGGCCGGCAGCTCGACAGCTCACCAGGCCACTGTAGGTGGCCGGCAGGTCGACAGCTCACAAGGACACTAAAGGTGGCCGGCAGCTCGATAGCTCACCAGGCCACTGTAGGTGGCCGGCAGCTCGACAGCTCACAAGGCCACTGTAGATGGCCGGCAGCTCGAGAATTCACCACGCCACTATACGTGGCCGGCAGCTCGAGAACTCACCAGGCCACTATAGGTGGCCGGCATGTCGATAGCTCACCAGGCCACTATAGGTGGCCGGCTGGTCGACAGCTCACCAGGCCACTGTAGGTGGCCGGCAGCTCGACAGCTCACCAGGCCACTATAGGTGGCCGGCAGCTCGACAGCTCACCAGGCCACTAAAGGTGGCCGGCAGCTCGACAGCTCACCAGGCCACTGTAGGTGGCCGGCAGCTCGACAGCTCACAAGGCCACTGTAGATGGCCGGCAGCTCGAGAATTCACCACGCCACTATACGTGGCCGGCAGCTCGAGAACTCATCAGGCCACTATAGGTGACCGGCAGCTCGACAGCTCACCAGGCCACTATAGGTGGCTGGCAGCTCGACAGGTCACCAGGCAACTATAGGTGACCGGCAGCTCGACAGCTCACCAGGCCACTAAGGGTGGCCGGCAGGTCGACAGCTCACCAGGCCACTATAGGTGGCCGGCAGATCGACAGCTCACCAGGCCACTATAGGTGGCCGGCAGCTCGACAGCTCACCAGGCAACTATAGGTGCCCGGCAGCTCGACAGCTCACCAGGCCACTGTAGGTGGCCGGCAGGTCGACAGCTCACAAGGACACTAAAGGTGGCCGGCAGCTCGATAGCTCACCAGGCCACTGTAGGTGGCCGGCAGCTCGACAGCTCACAAGGCCACTGTAGATGGCCGGCAGCTCGAGAATTCACCACCCCATTATACGTGGCCGGCAGCTCGAGAACTCACCAGGCCACTATAGGTGGCCGGCATGTCGATAGCTCACCAGGCCACTATAGGTGGCCGGCTGGTCGACAGCTCACCAGGCCACTGTAGGTGGCCGGCAGCTTGACAGCTCACCAGGCCACTATAGGTGGCCGGCAGCTCGACAGCTCACCAGGCCACTAAAGGTGACCGGCAGCTCGACAGCTCACCAGGCCACTGTAGGTGGCCGGCAGCTCGACAGCTCACAAGGCCACTGTAGATGGCCGGCAGCTCGAGAATTCACCACGCCACTATACGTGGCCGGCAGCTCGAGAACTCACCAGGCCACTATAGGTGGCCGGCATGTCGATAGCTCACCAGGCCACTATAGGTGGCCGGCAGGTCGACAGCTCACCAGGCCAATATATGTGGCCGGCAGATCGACAGCTCACCAGGCCACTATAGGTGGCCGGCAGGTCGACAGCTCACCAGGCCACTAAAGGTGGCCGGCAGCTCGACAGCTTACCAGGCCACTGTAGGTGGCCGGCAGCTCGACAGCTCACAAGGCCACTGTAGATGGCCGGCAGCTCGAGAATTCACCACACCACTATACGTGGCCGGCAGCTCGAGAACTCACCAGGCCACTATAGGTGGCCGGCAGGTCGGCAGCTCACCAGGCCACTATAGGGGGCCGGCAGCTCGGCAGCTCACCATTCCACTGTAGGTGGCCGGCAGGTCGACAGCTCACCAGGCCACTATAGGTGGCCGGCAAGTCGACAGCTCACCAGGCCACTATAGGTGGCTGGCAGCTCGACAGCTCGCCAGGCCACTATAGCTGGCCGGCAGCTCGACAGCTCACCAGGCCACTATAGGTGGCTGGCAGCTCGACAGCTCACCATTCCACTGTAGGTGGCCGGCAGTTCGACAGCTCATCAGGCCACTATAGGTGGCCGGCAGGTCGACAGCTCACCAGGCCACTATAGGTGGCCGGCAGCTCGACAGCTCACCATTCCACTGTAGGTGGCCGGCAGGTCGACAGCTCACCAGGCCACTATAGGTGGCCGGCAGGTCGACAGCTCACCAGGCCAATATATGTGGCCGGCAGATCGACAGCTCACCAGGCCACTATAGGTGGTCGGCAGGTCGACAGCTCACCAGGCCACTATAGGTGGCCGGCAGCTCGACAGCTCACCAGGCCTCTCTAGTTGGCCGGCAGCACGACAGCTCACTAGGCCACTATAGGTGGCCGGCAGCTCGACAGCTCACCAGGCCACTATAGGTGGCCGGCAGCTCAACAGCTCACCAGACCTCTCTAGTTTGCCGGCAGCACGACAGCTCACCAGGCCACAATAGGTGGCCGGCAGGTCGACAACTCACCAGGCCACTATAGGTGGCCGGCAGCTCGACAGCTCACCAGGCCACTATAGGTGGCCGGCAGGTCGACAGCTCACCAGGCCACTATAGGTGGCCGGCAGGTCGACAGCTCACCAGGCCACTATAGGTGGCCGGCAGCTCGACAGCTCACCAGGCCACTATAGGTGGCTGGCAGCTCGACAGCTCGCCAGGCCACTATAGGTGGCCGGCAGCTCGACAGCTCACCAGGCCACTATAGGTGGCTGGCAGCTCGACAGCTCACCATTCCACTGTAGGTGGCCGGCAGGTCGACAGCTCACCAGGCCACTATAGGTGGCCGGCAGGTCGACAGCTCACCAGGCCAATATATGTGGCCGGCAGATCGACAGCTCACCAGGCCACTATAGGTGGTCGGCAGGTCGACAGCTCACCAGGCCACTATAGGTGGCCGGCAGCTCGACAGCTCACCAGGCCTCTCTAGTTGGCCGGCAGCACGACAGCTCACTAGGCCACTATAGGTGGCCGGCAGGTCGACAGCTCACCAGGCCACTATAGGTGGCCGGCAGCTCGACAGCTCACCAGGCCACTATAGGTGGCCGGCAGCTCGACAGCTCACCAGGCCACTATAGGTGGCCGGCAGCTCGACAGCTCACCAGGCCACTATAGGTGGCCGGCAGCTCGACAGCTCACCAGGCCACTATAGGTGGCCGGCAGCTCGACAGCTCACCAGGCCACTATAGGTGGCCGGCAGCTCGACAGCTCACCAGGCCGGCAGCTCGACAGCTCACCAGGCCACTATAGGTGGCCGGCAGGTCGACAGCTCACCAGGCCACTATAGGTGGCCGGCAGGTCGACAGCTCACCAGGCCACTATAGGTGGCCGGCAAGTCGACAGCTCACCAGGCCACTATAGGTGGCCGGCAGCTCGACAGCTCACCAGGACACTATAGGTGGTCGACAGCTCGTCAGCTCACAGGGCCACTATAGGTGGCCGGCAGGTCTACAGCTCACCAGGCCACTATAGGTGGTCGGCAGGTCGACAGCTCACCAGGCCACAATAGGTGGCCGGCATCACGACAGCTCACCAGGCCACTATAGGTGGCCGGCTGCACGACAGCTTACCAGGCCACTATACCAGGTCACTATAGGTGGCCGGTAGCACGACAGCTCGCCAGGCCACAATAGGTGGCCGGCAGCACGACAGCTCACCAGGCCAATATAGGTGGCCGACAGCACGACAGCTTACCAGGCCACTATAGGTGGCCGACAGCACGACAACTCACCAGGGCACTATAGGTGACGGCCAGCACGACAGCTGACCAGGTCACTAGGTGGCCGGCATCTCGACAGCTCACCAGGCCACGGTAGGTGGCCGCAGCTCGAGAATTCACCAGGCCACTATACGTGGCAGGCAGCTCGAGAACTCCCCAGGCCACTATACGTGGCCGGCAGCTCGAGAACTCACCAGGCCACTATAGGTGGCCGGCTGGTCGACAGCTCACCAGGCCACTAAAGGTGGCCGGCAGCTCGACAGCTCACCAGGCCACTATAGGTGGCCGGCAGCTCGACAGCTCACCAGGCCACTATAGGTGGCCGGCAGCTCGACAGCTCACCAGGCCACTGTAGGTGGCCGGCAGCTCGACAGCTCACCAGGCCACTGTAGGTGGCCGGCAGCTCGACAGCTCACAAGGCCACTGTAGATGGCCGGCAGCTCGAGAATTCACCACGCCCCTATACGTGGCCGGCAGCTCGAGAACTCACCACGCCCCTATACGTGGCCGGCAGCTCGAGAACTCACCAGGCCACTATAGGTGGCCGGCTGGTCGACAGCTCACCAGGCCACTAAAGGTGGCCGGCAGCTCGACAGCTCACCAGGCCACTATAGGTGGCCGGCAGCTCGACAGCTCACCAGGCCACTATAGGTGGCCGGCAGCTCGACAGCTCACCAGGCCACTATAGGTGGCCGGCAGCTCGACAGCTCACCAGGCCACTATAGGTGGCCGGCAGCTCGACAGCTCACCAGGCCACTGTAGGTGGCCGGCAGCTCGACAGCTCACCAGGCCACTATAGGTGGCCGGCAGGTCGGCAGCTCACCAGGCCACTATAGGGGGCCGGCAGCTCGACAGCTCACCAGGCCACTGTAGGTGGCCGGCAGCTCGACAGCTCACCAGGCCACTATAGGTGGCCGGCAGGTCGGCAGCTCACCAGGCCACTATAGGGGGCCGGCAGCTCGACAGCTCACCATTCCACTGTAGGTGGCCGGCAGGTCGACAGCTCACCAGGCCACGGTAGGTGGCCGCAGCTCGAGAATTCACCAGGCCACTATACGTGGCAGGCAGCTCGAGAACTCCCCAGGCCACTATACGTGGCCGGCAGCTCGAGAACTCACCAGGCCACTATAGGTGGCCGGCTGGTCGACAGCTCACCAGGCCACTAAAGGTGGCCGGCAGCTCGACAGCTCACCAGGCCACTATAGGTGGCCGGCAGCTCGACAGCTCACCAGGCCACTATAGGTGGCCGGCAGCTCGACAGCTCACCAGGCCACTATAGGTGGCCGGCAGCTCGACAGCTCACCAGGCCACTATAGGTGGCCGGCAGCTCGACAGCTCACCAGGCCACTGTAGGTGGCCGGCAGCTCGACAGCTCACCAGGCCACTATAGGTGGCCGGCAGGTCGGCAGCTCACCAGGCCACTATAGGGGGCCGGCAGCTCGACAGCTCACCATTCCACTGTAGGTGGCCGGCAGGTCGACAGCTCACCAGGCCACTATAGGTGGCCGGCAGGTCGACAGCTCACCAGGCCACTATAGGTGGCCGGCAGGTCGACAGCTCACCAGGCCACTATAGGTGGCCGGCAGATCGACAGCTCACCAGGCCACTATAGGTGGTCGGCAGGTCGACAGCTCACCAGGCCACTATAGGTGGCCGGCAGCTCGACAGCTCACCAGGCCACTATAGGTGGCTGTCAGCTCGACAGCTCACCAGGCCACTAAAGGTGGCTGGCAGGACGACAGCTCCCCAGGCCACTATATGTGGCTGGCATCTCGACAGCTTACCAGGTCACTATAGGT
Source organism: Eumerus sabulonum (assembly GCA_951905685.1). Classification (NCBI taxonomy): domain Eukaryota; kingdom Metazoa; phylum Arthropoda; class Insecta; order Diptera; family Syrphidae; genus Eumerus; species Eumerus sabulonum. The sequence continues at coordinate 144,763,028 of OX645060.1, read as the reverse complement.
GGCCGGCAGCTCGACAGCCCACCAGGACACTATAGGTGGTCGACAGCTCGTCAGCTCACCAGGCCACTAAAGGTGGCCGGCAGGTCGACAGCTCACCAGGCGACTATAGGTGGCCAGCAGATTGACAGCTCACGAGGCCACTATAGGTGACCGGCAGCTCGACAGCTCACCAGGCCACTATAGGTGGCTGGCAGCTCGACAGGTCACCAGGCAACTATAGGTGGCCGGCAGCTCGACAGCTCACCAGGCCACAATAGTTGGCCGGCAGGTCGACAGCTCACCAGGCCACTATAGGTGGCCGGCAGATCGACAGCTCACCAGGCCACTATAGGTGGCCGGCAGCTCGAAAGCTCACCAGGCCACTATAGGTGGCTGGCAGCACGACAGCTCCCCAAGCCACTATATGTGGCTGGCATCTCGGCAGCTTACCAGGCGACTATAGGTGGGCTGCAGATCGACAGCTCACCAGGCCACTATAGGTGGCCGGCAGCTCGACAGCTCACCAGGCCACTATAGGGGGCTGGCAGCCCGACAGCTCACCAGGCAACTATAGGTGGCCGGTAGCTCGACAGCTCACCAGGCCACTATAGGTGGCTGGCAGCTCGACAGCTCACTAGGCCACTATAGGTGGCCGGCAGCTCGACAGCTCACCAGGCCACTATAGGTGGCCGGCAGCTCGACAGCTCACCAGGCCTCTATAGGTGGCCGGCGGCTCGACAGCTCACCAGGCCACTATAGGTGGCCGGCAGCTCGACAGCTCACCAGGCCACTATAGGTGGCCGGCAGCTCGACAGCTCACCAGGCCTCTATAGGTGGCCGGCGGCTCGACAGCTCACCAGGCCACTATAGGTGGCCGGCAGCTCGACAGCTCACCAGGCCACTATAGGTGGCCGGCAGCTCGACAGCTCACCAGGCCACTATAGGTGGCCGGCAGCTCGACAGCTCACCAGGCCACTATAGGTGGCCGGCAGGTCGACAGCTCACCAGGCCACTATAGGTGGCCGGCAGGTCGACAGCTCACCAGGCCACTATAGGTGGCCGGCAGCTCGACAGCTCACCAGGCCACTATAGGTGGCCGGCAGCTCGACAGCTCACCAGGCCACTATAGGTGGCCGGCAGCTCGACAGCTCACCAGGCCACTATAGGCGGCCGGCGGCTCGACAGCTCACCAGGCCACTATAAGTGGCGGCCAGCACGACAGCTGACCAGGCCACTATAGGTGGCCGGCAGGTCGACAGCTCACCAGGCCACTATAGGTGGCTGGCAGCTCGACAGCTCGACAGCTCACCAGGCCACTATAGGTGGCCGGCAGCTCGACAGCTCACCAGGCCGCTATAGGTGGCCGGCAGCTCGACAGCTCACCAGGCCACTATAGGTGGCCGGCAGGTCGACAGCTCACCAGGCCACTATAGGTGGCCGGCAGGTCGACAGCTCACCAGGCCACTATAGGTGGCCGGCAGCTCGACAGCTCACCAGGACACTATAGGTGGTCGACAGCTCGTCAGCTCACCAGGCCACTATAGGTGGCCGGCAGGTCCACATCTCACCAGGCCACTATAGGTGGTCGGCAGGTCGACAGCTCACCAGGCCACAATAGGTGGCCGGCATCACGACAGCTCACCAGGCCACTATAGGTGGCCGGCTGCACGACAGCTCACCAGGCCACTATACCAGGTCACTATAGGTGGCCGGTAGCACGACAGCTCGCCAGGCCACATTAGGTGGCCGGCAGCACGACAGCTCACCAGGCCAATATAGGTGGCCGACAGCACGACAGCTTACCAGGCCACTATAGGTGGCCGACAGCACGACAACTCACCAGGGCACTATAGGTGACGGCTAGCACGACAGCTGACCAGGTCACTATAGGTGGCCGGCATCTCGAGAACTCACCAGGCCACTATAGGTGGCCGGCTGGTCGACAGCTCACCAGGCCACTAAAGGTGGCCCGCAGCTCGACAGCTCACCAGGCCACTACAGGTGGCCGGCAGGTCGACAGCTCACCAGGCCACTATAGGTGGCCGGCAGATCGACAGCTCACCAGGCCACTATAGGTGGTCGCCAGGTCGACAGCTCAACAGGCCACTATAGGTGGCCGGCAGCTCGACAGCTCACCAGGCCACTATAGGTGGCTGTCAGCTCGACAGCTCACCAGGCCACTATAGGTGGCTGGCAGCACGACAGCTCCCCAGGCCACTATATGTGGCTGGCATCTCGACAGCTTACCAGGTCACTATAGGTGGCCGGCAGCTCGACAGCTCACCAGGACACTATAGGTGACCGGCAGGTCGACAGCTCACCAGGCCACTATAGGTGGCTGGCAGCTCGACAGGTCACCAGGCAACTATAGGTGGCCGGCAGCTCGACAGCTCACCAGGCCACAATAGTTGGCCGGCAGGTCGACAGCTCACCAGGCCACTATAGGTGGCCGGCAGATCGACAGCTCACCAGGCCACTATAGGTGGCCGGCAGCTCGACAGCTCACCAGGCCACTATAGGTGGCTGGCAGCCCGACAGCTCACCAGGCAACTATAGGTGGCCGGTAGCTCGACAGCTCACCAGGCCACTATAGGTGACCGGCAGCTCGACAGCTCACCAGGCCACTATAGGTGGCTGGCAGCTCGACAGGTCACCAGGCAACTATAGGTGACCGGCAGCTCGACAGCTCACCAGGCCACTAGAGGTGGCCGGCAGGTCGACAGCTCACCAGGCCACTATAGGTGGCCGGCAGATCGACAGCTCACCAGGCCACTATAGGTGACCGGCAGCTCGACAGCTCACCAGGCCAATATAGGTGGCTGGCAGCTCGACAGGTCACCAGGCAACTATAGGTGACCGGCAGCTCGACAGCTCACCAGGCCACTGAAGGTGGCCGGCAGGTCGACGGCTCACCAGGCCACTATAGGTGGCCGGCAGATCGACAGCTCACCAGGCCACTATAGGTGGCCGGCAGCTCGACAGCTCACCAGGCCACTATAGGTGGCTGGCAGCACGACAGCTTCCCAAGCCACTATATGTGGCTGGCATCTCGACAGCTTACCAGGCGACTATAGGTGGCCGGCAGATCGACAGCTCACCAGGCCACTATAGGTGGCCGGCAGCTCGACAGCTCACCAGGCCACTATAGGTGGCCGGCAGCTCGACAGCTCACCAGGCCACTATAGGTGGCTGGCAGCCCGACTGCTCACCAGGCAACTATAGGTGGCCGGTAGCTCGACAGCTCACCAGGCCACTATAGGTGGCCGGCAGCTCGACAGCTCAACAGGCCACTATAGGTGGCCGGCAGCTCGACAGCTCGCCAGGCCACAATAGGTGGCTGGCAGCCCGACAGCTCACCAGGCAACTATAGGTGGCCGGTAGCTCGACAGCTCACCAGGCCTCTATAGGTGGCCGGCGGTTCGACAGCTCACCAGGCCACTATAGGTGGCCGGCAGCTCGACAGCTCACCAGGCCACTATAGGTGGCCGGCAGCCCGACAGCTAACCAGGCAACTATAGGTGGCCGGCAGGTCGACAGTTCACCAGGCCACTATAGGTGACCGGCAGCTCGACAGCTCACCAGGCCACTATAGGTGGCTGGCAGCTCGACAGGTCACCAGGCAACTATAGGTGGACGGCAGCTCGACAGCTCACCAGGCCACTATAGGTGGCCGGCAGCTCGACAGCTCACCAGGCCACTATAGGTGGCCGGCAGCTCGACAGCTCACCAGGCCACTATAGGTGGCCGGCAGGTCGACAGCTCCCCAGGCCACTATAGGTGGCCGGCAGCTCGACAGCTCACCAGGCTACTATAGGTGGCCGGCAGCTCGACAGCTCACCAGGCCACTATAGGTGGCCGGCAGCTCGACAGCTCACCAGGCCACTATAGGTGGCCGGCAGCTCGACAGCTCACCAGGCCACTATAGGTGGCCGGCAGCTCGACAGCTCACCAGGCCACTATAGGTGGCCGGCAGCTCGACAGCTCACCAGGCCACTATAGGTGGCCGGCGGCTCAACAGCTCACCAGGCCACTGTAGGTGGCCGGCAGCTCGACAGCTCACAAGGCCACTGTAGATGGCCGGCAGCTCGGGAATTCACCACGCCACTATACGTGGCCGGCAGCTCGAGAACTCACCAGGCCACTATAGGTGGCCGGCAGGTCGACAGCTCACCAGGCCACTATAGGTGGCCGGCTGGTCGACAGCTCACCAGGCCACTGTAGGTGGCCGGCAGCTCGACAGCTCACCAGGCCACTATAGGTGGCCGGAAGCTCGACAGCTCACCAGGCCACTAAAGGTGGCCGGCTGCTCGACAGCTCACCAGGCCACTATAGGTGGCCGGCAGCTCGACAGCTCACCAGGCCACTAAAGGTGGCCGGCAGCTCGACAGCTCACCAGGCCACTGTAGGTGGCCGGCAGCTCGACAGCTCACAAGGCCACTGTAGATGGCCGACAGCTCGAGAATTCACCACGCCACTATACGTGGCCGGCAGCTCTAGAACTCACCAGGCCACTATAGGTGGCCGGCAGGTCGGCAGCTCACCAGGCCACTATAGGGGGCCGGCAGCTCGACAGCTCACCATTCCACTGTAGGTGGCCGGCAGGTCGACAGCTCACCAGGCCACTATAGGTGGCCGGCAAGTCGACAGCTCACCAGGCCACTATAGGTGGCCGGCAGGTCGACAGCTCACCAGGCCACTATAGGTGGCCGGCAGATCGACAGCTCACCAGGCCACTATAGGTGGTCGGCAGGTCGACAGCTCACCAGGCCACTATAGGTGGCCGGCAGCTCGACAGCTCACCAGGCCAGTATAGGTGGCTGTCAGCTCGACAGCTCACCAGGCCACTATAGGTGGCTGGCAGCACGACAGCTCCCCAGGCCACTATATGTGGCTGGCATCTCGACAGCTTACCAGGTCACTATAGGTGGCCGGCAGCTCGACAGCTCACCAGGACACTATAGGTGGTCGACAGCTCGTCAGCTCACCAGGCCACTAAAGGTGGCCGGCAGTTCGACAGCTCACCAGGCGACTATAGGTGACCGGCAGCTCGACAGCTCACCAGGCCACTATAGGTGGCTGGCAGCTCGACAGGTCACCAGGCAACTATAGGTGGCCGGCAGCTCGACAGTTCACCAGGCCACAATAGGTGGCCGGCAGCTCGACAGCTCACCAGGCCACTAAAGGTAGCCGGCAGGTCGACAGCTCACCAGGCCACTATAGGTGGCCGGCAGGTCGACAGCTCACCAGGCCACTATAGGTGGCCGGCAGATCGGCAGCTCACCAGGCCATTATAGGTGACCGGCAGCTCGATAGCTCACCAGGCCACTATAGGTGGCTGGCAGCACGACAGCTCCCCAAGCCACTATATGTGGCTGGCATCTCGACAGCTTACCAGGCGACTATAGGTGGCCGGCAGATCGACAGCTCACCAGGCCACTATAGGTGGCCGGCAGCTCGACAGCTCACCAGGCCACTATAGGTGGCTGGCAGCCCGACAGCTCACCAGACAACTATAGGTGGCCGGCAGCTCGACAGCTCACCAGGCCACTATAGGTGGCCGGCAGCTCGAAAGCTCACCAGGCCACTATAGGTGCCCGGCAGCTCGACAGCTCACCAGGTCACTATAGGTGGCCGGCAGCTCGACAGCTCACCAGGCCACTGTAGGTGGCCGGCAGCTCGACAGCTCACAAGGCCACTGTAGGTGACCGGCAGCTCGAGAATTCACCAGGCCACTATAGGTGGCCGGCAGCTCGAGAGCTCCACAGTTCATTATAGGTAGCCGGCAGCTCGACAGCTCACCAGGACACTATGGGTGGTCGACAGTTCGTCAGCTCACCAGGCCACTATAGGTGGCCGGCAGGTCGACAGCTCACCAGGCCACTATAGGTGGCCGGCAGGTCGACAGCTCACCAGGCCAATATATGTGGCCGGCAGGTCGACAGCTCACCAGGCCACTATAGGTGGTCGGCAGGTCGACAGCTCACCAGGCCACTATAGGTGGCCGGCAGCTCGACAGCTCACCAGGCCACTATAGGTGGCTGGCAGCTCGACAGCTCACCAGGCCACTATAGGTGGCCGGCAGCTCAACAGCTCACCATTCCACTGTAGGTGGCCGGCAGGTCGACAGCTCACCGGGCCACTATAGGTGGCCGGCAGGTCGACAGCTCACCAGGCCACCATAGGTGGCCGGCAGGTCGACAGCTCACCAGGCCACTATAGGTGGCCGGCAGGTCGACAGCTCACCAGGCCACTATAGGTGGCCGGCAGTTCGACAGCTCACCAGGCCACTATAGGTGTTTGGCAGCTCGACAGCTCACTAGGCCACTATAGGTGGCCGGCAGCTCGACAGCTCACCAAGCCTCTCTAGTTGGCCGGCATCACGACAGCTCACCAGGCCACTATAGGTGGCCGGCTGCACGACAGCTCACCAGGCCACTATAGGTGGCCGGCAGCTCGACAGCTCACCAGACCTCTCTAGTTGGCCGGCAGCACGACAGCTCACCAGGCCACAATAGGTGGCCGGCAGGTCGACAGCTCACCGGGCCAATATAGGTGGCCGGCAGGTCGAGAGCTCACCGGGGCCACTATAGGTGGCCGGCAGGTCGACAGCTCACCAGGCCACTATAGGTGGCCGGCAGGTCGACAGCTCACCAGGCCACTATAGGTTGCCGGCAGCTCGACAGCTCACCAGGCTACTATAGGTGGCCGGCAGGTCGACAGCTCACCAGGCCACTATAGGTGGCCGGCAGCTCGACAGCTCACCAGGCCACTATAGGTGGCTGGCAGCTCGACAGCTCACTAGGCCACTATAGGTGGCCGGCAGCTCGACAGCTCACCAGGCCACTATAGGTGGCCGGCAGCGCGACAGCTCACCAGGCGTCTATAGGTGGCCGGCGGCTCGACAGCTCACCAGGCCACTATAGGTGGCCGGCAGCTCGACAGCTCGACAGCTCGACAGCTCACCAGGCCACTATAGGTGGCCGGCAGCTCGACAGCTCGACAGCTCACCAGGCCACTATAGGTGGCCGGCAGCTCGACAGCTCACCAGGCCACTATAGGTGCCCGGCAGCTCGACAGCTCACCAGGTCACTATAGGTGACCGGCAGCTCGACAGCTCACCAGGCCACTATAGGTGGCTGGCAGCTCGACAGGTCACCAGGCAACTATAGGTGGCCGGCAGCTCGACAGTTCACCAGGCCACAATAGGTGGCCGGCAGCTCGACAGCTCACCAGGCCACTAAAGGTAGCCGGCAGGTCGACAGCTCACCAGGCCACTATAGGTGGCCGGCAGGTCGACAGCTCACCAGGCCACTATAGGTGGCCGGCAGATCGACAGCTCACCAGGCCATTATAGGTGACCGGCAGCTCGATAGCTCACCAGGCCACTATAGGTGGCTGGCAGCACGACAGCTCCCCAAGCCACTATATGTGGCTGGCATCTCGACAGCTTACCAGGCGACTATAGGTGGCCGGCAGATCGACAGCTCACCAGGCCACTATAGGTGGCCGGCAGCTCGACAGCTCACCAGGCCACTATAGGTGGCTGGCAGCCCGACAGCTCACCAGACAACTATAGGTGGCCGGCAGCTCGACAGCTCACCAGGCCACTATAGGTGGCCGGCAGCTCGAAAGCTCACCAGGCCACTATCGGTGCCCGGCAGCTCGACAGCTCACCAGGTCACTATAGGTGGCCGGCAGCTCGACAGCTCACCAGGCCACTGTAGGTGGCCGGCAGCTCGACAGCTCACAAGGCCACTGTAGGTGACCGGCAGCTCGAGAATTCACCAGGCCACTATAGGTGGCCGGCAGCTCGAGAGCTCCACAGTTCATTATAGGTAGCCGGCAGCTCGACAGCTCACCAGGACACTATGGGTGGTCGACAGTTCGTCAGCTCACCAGGCCACTATAGGTGGCCGGCAGGTCGACAGCTCACCAGGCCACTATAGGTGGCCGGCAGGTCGACAGCTCACCAGGCCAATATATGTGGCCGGCAGGTCGACAGCTCACCAGGCCACTATAGGTGGTCGGCAGGTCGACAGCTCACCAGGCCACTATAGGTGGCCGGCAGCTCGACAGCTCACCAGGCCACTATAGGTGGCTGGCAGCTCGACAGCTCACCAGGCCACTATAGGTGGCCGGCAGCTCAACAGCTCACCATTCCACTGTAGGTGGCCGGCAGGTCGACAGCTCACCGGGCCACTATAGGTGGCCGGCAGGTCGACAGCTCACCAGGCCACCATAGGTGGCCGGCAGGTCGACAGCTCACCAGGCCACTATAGGTGGCCGGCAGGTCGACAGCTCACCAGGCCACTATAGGTGGCCGGCAGTTCGACAGCTCACCAGGCCACTATAGGTGTTTGGCAGCTCGACAGCTCACTAGGCCACTATAGGTGGCCGGCAGCTCGACAGCTCACCAAGCCTCTCTAGTTGGCCGGCATCACGACAGCTCACCAGGCCACTATAGGTGGCCGGCTGCACGACAGCTCACCAGGCCACTATAGGTGGCCGGCAGCTCGACAGCTCACCAGACCTCTCTAGTTGGCCGGCAGCACGACAGCTCACCAGGCCACAATAGGTGGCCGGCAGGTCGACAGCTCACCGGGCCAATATAGGTGGCCGGCAGGTCGAGAGCTCACCGGGGCCACTATAGGTGGCCGGCAGGTCGACAGCTCACCAGGCCACTATAGGTGGCCGGCAGGTCGACAGCTCACCAGGCCACTATAGGTTGCCGGCAGCTCGACAGCTCACCAGGCTACTATAGGTGGCCGGCAGGTCGACAGCTCACCAGGCCACTATAGGTGGCCGGCAGCTCGACAGCTCACCAGGCCACTATAGGTGGCTGGCAGCTCGACAGCTCACTAGGCCACTATAGGTGGCCGGCAGCTCAACAGCTCACCAGGCCACTATAGGTGGCCGGCAGCGCGACAGCTCACCAGGCGTCTATAGGTGGCCGGCGGCTCGACAGCTCACCAGGCCACTATAGGTGGCCGGCAGCTCGACAGCTCGACAGCTCGACAGCTCACCAGGCCACTATAGGTGGCCGGCAGCTCGACAGCTCGACAGCTCACCAGGCCACTATAGGTGGCCGGCAGCTCGACAGCTCACCAGGCCACTATAGGTGGCCGCAGCTCGACAGCTCACCAGGCCACTATAGGTGGCCGGCAGCTCGACAGCTCGACAGCTCACCAGGCCACTATAGGTGGCCGGCAGCTCGACAGCTCACCAGGCCACTATAGGTGGCCGGCAGGTCGACAGCTCACCAGGCCACTATAGGTGGCCGGCAGGTCGACAGCTCACCAGGCCACTATAGGTGGCCGGCAAGTCGACAGCTCACCAGGCCACTATAGGTGGCCGGCAGCTCGACAGCTCACCAGGACACTATAGGTGGTCGACAGCTCGTCAGCTCACCAGGCCACTAAAGGTGGCCGGCAGGTCGACAGCTCACCAGGCCACTATAGGTGGTCGGCAGATCGACAGCTCACCAGGCCACTATAGGTGGCCGGCAGCTCGACAGCTCACCAGGCCACTATAGGTGGCTGGCAGCTCGACAGCTCACCAGGCAACTATAGGTGGCCGGCAGGTCGACAGCTCACCGGGCCACTATAGGTGGCCGGCAGGTCGACAGCTCACCAGGCCAATATAGGTGGCCGTCAGGTCGACAGCTCACCAGGCCAGTATATGTGGCCGGCAGGTCGACAGCTCACCAGGCCACTATAGGTGACCGGCAGCTCGACAGCTCACCAGGCCACTATAGGTGGCTGGCAGCTCGACAGGTCACCAGGCAACTATAGGTGGACGGCAGCTCGACAGCTCACCAGGCCACTATAGGTGGCCGGCAGCTCGACAGCTCACCAGGCCACTATAGGTGGCCGGCAGCTCGACAGCTCACCAGGCCACTATAGGTGGCCGGCAGGTCGACAGCTCCCCAGGCCACTATAGGTGGCCGGCAGCTCGACAGCTCACCAGGCTACTATAGGTGGCCGGCAGCTCGACAGCTCACCAGGCCACTATAGGTGGCCGGCAGCTCGACAGCTCACCAGGCCACTATAGGTGGCCGGCAGCTCGACAGCTCACCAGGCCACTATAGGTGGCCGGCAGCTCGACAGCTCACCAGGCCACTATAGGTGGCCGGCAGCTCGACAGCTCACCAGGCCACTATAGGTGGCCGGCGGCTCAACAGCTCACCAGGCCACTGTAGGTGGCCGGCAGCTCGACAGCTCACAAGGCCACTGTAGATGGCCGGCAGCTCGGGAATTCACCACGCCACTATACGTGGCCGGCAGCTCGAGAACTCACCAGGCCACTATAGGTGGCCGGCAGGTCGACAGCTCACCAGGCCACTATAGGTGGCCGGCTGGTCGACAGCTCACCAGGCCACTGTAGGTGGCCGGCAGCTCGACAGCTCACCAGGCCACTATAGGTGGCCGGAAGCTCGACAGCTCACCAGGCCACTAAAGGTGGCCGGCTGCTCGACAGCTCACCAGGCCACTATAGGTGGCCGGCAGCTCGACAGCTCACCAGGCCACTAAAGGTGGCCGGCAGCTCGACAGCTCACCAGGCCACTGTAGGTGGCCGGCAGCTCGACAGCTCACAAGGCCACTGTAGATGGCCGACAGCTCGAGAATTCACCACGCCACTATACGTGGCCGGCAGCTCTAGAACTCACCAGGCCACTATAGGTGGCCGGCAGGTCGGCAGCTCACCAGGCCACTATAGGGGGCCGGCAGCTCGACAGCTCACCATTCCACTGTAGGTGGCCGGCAGGTCGACAGCTCACCAGGCCACTATAGGTGGCCGGCAAGTCGACAGCTCACCAGGCCACTATAGGTGGCCGGCAGGTCGACAGCTCACCAGGCCACTATAGGTGGCCGGCAGATCGACAGCTCACCAGGCCACTATAGGTGGTCGGCAGGTCGACAGCTCACCAGGCCACTATAGGTGGCCGGCAGCTCGACAGCTCACCAGGCCAGTATAGGTGGCTGTCAGCTCGACAGCTCACCAGGCCACTATAGGTGGCTGGCAGCACGACAGCTCCCCAGGCCACTATATGTGGCTGGCATCTCGACAGCTTACCAGGTCACTATAGGTGGCCGGCAGCTCGACAGCTCACCAGGACACTATAGGTGGTCGACAGCTCGTCAGCTCACCAGGCCACTAAAGGTGGCCGGCAGTTCGACAGCTCACCAGGCGACTATAGGTGACCGGCAGCTCGACAGCTCACCAGGCCACTATAGGTGGCTGGCAGCTCGACAGGTCACCAGGCAACTATAGGTGGCCGGCAGCTCGACAGTTCACCAGGCCACAATAGGTGGCCGGCAGCTCGACAGCTCACCAGGCCACTAAAGGTAGCCGGCAGGTCGACAGCTCACCAGGCCACTATAGGTGGCCGGCAGGTCGACAGCTCACCAGGCCACTATAGGTGGCCGGCAGATCGGCAGCTCACCAGGCCATTATAGGTGACCGGCAGCTCGATAGCTCACCAGGCCACTATAGGTGGCTGGCAGCACGACAGCTCCCCAAGCCACTATATGTGGCTGGCATCTCGACAGCTTACCAGGCGACTATAGGTGGCCGGCAGATCGACAGCTCACCAGGCCACTATAGGTGGCCGGCAGCTCGACAGCTCACCAGGCCACTATAGGTGGCTGGCAGCCCGACAGCTCACCAGACAACTATAGGTGGCCGGCAGCTCGACAGCTCACCAGGCCACTATAGGTGGCCGGCAGCTCGAAAGCTCACCAGGCCACTATAGGTGCCCGGCAGCTCGACAGCTCACCAGGTCACTATAGGTGGCCGGCAGCTCGACAGCTCACCAGGCCACTGTAGGTGGCCGGCAGCTCGACAGCTCACAAGGCCACTGTAGGTGACCGGCAGCTCGAGAATTCACCAGGCCACTATAGGTGGCCGGCAGCTCGAGAGCTCCACAGTTCATTATAGGTAGCCGGCAGCTCGACAGCTCACCAGGACACTATGGGTGGTCGACAGTTCGTCAGCTCACCAGGCCACTATAGGTGGCCGGCAGGTCGACAGCTCACCAGGCCACTATAGGTGGCCGGCAGGTCGACAGCTCACCAGGCCAATATATGTGGCCGGCAGGTCGACAGCTCACCAGGCCACTATAGGTGGTCGGCAGGTCGACAGCTCACCAGGCCACTATAGGTGGCCGGCAGCTCGACAGCTCACCAGGCCACTATAGGTGGCTGGCAGCTCGACAGCTCACCAGGCCACTATAGGTGGCCGGCAGCTCAACAGCTCACCATTCCACTGTAGGTGGCCGGCAGGTCGACAGCTCACCGGGCCACTATAGGTGGCCGGCAGGTCGACAGCTCACCAGGCCACCATAGGTGGCCGGCAGGTCGACAGCTCACCAGGCCACTATAGGTGGCCGGCAGGTCGACAGCTCACCAGGCCACTATAGGTGGCCGGCAGTTCGACAGCTCACCAGGCCACTATAGGTGTTTGGCAGCTCGACAGCTCACTAGGCCACTATAGGTGGCCGGCAGCTCGACAGCTCACCAAGCCTCTCTAGTTGGCCGGCATCACGACAGCTCACCAGGCCACTATAGGTGGCCGGCTGCACGACAGCTCACCAGGCCACTATAGGTGGCCGGCAGCTCGACAGCTCACCAGACCTCTCTAGTTGGCCGGCAGCACGACAGCTCACCAGGCCACAATAGGTGGCCGGCAGGTCGACAGCTCACCGGGCCAATATAGGTGGCCGGCAGGTCGAGAGCTCACCGGGGCCACTATAGGTGGCCGGCAGGTCGACAGCTCACCAGGCCACTATAGGTGGCCGGCAGGTCGACAGCTCACCAGGCCACTATAGGTTGCCGGCAGCTCGACAGCTCACCAGGCTACTATAGGTGGCCGGCAGGTCGACAGCTCACCAGGCCACTATAGGTGGTCGGCAGGTCGACAGCTCACCAGGCCACTATAGGTGGCCGGCAGCTCGACAGCTCACCAGGCCACTATAGGTGGCTGGCAGCTCGACAGCTCACCAGGCCACTATAGGTGGCCGGCAGCTCAACAGCTCACCATTCCACTGTAGGTGGCCGGCAGGTCGACAGCTCACCGGGCCACTATAGGTGGCCGGCAGGTCGACAGCTCACCAGGCCACCATAGGTGGCCGGCAGGTCGACAGCTCACCAGGCCACTATAGGTGGCCGGCAGGTCGACAGCTCACCAGGCCACTATAGGTGGCCGGCAGTTCGACAGCTCACCAGGCCACTATAGGTGTTTGGCAGCTCGACAGCTCACTAGGCCACTATAGGTGGCCGGCAGCTCGACAGCTCACCAAGCCTCTCTAGTTGGCCGGCATCACGACAGCTCACCAGGCCACTATAGGTGGCCGGCTGCACGACAGCTCACCAGGCCACTATAGGTGGCCGGCAGCTCGACAGCTCACCAGACCTCTCTAGTTGGCCGGCAGCACGACAGCTCACCAGGCCACAATAGGTGGCCGGCAGGTCGACAGCTCACCGGGCCAATATAGGTGGCCGGCAGGTCGAGAGCTCACCGGGGCCACTATAGGTGGCCGGCAGGTCGACAGCTCACCAGGCCACTATAGGTGGCCGGCAGGTCGACAGCTCACCAGGCCACTATAGGTTGCCGGCAGCTCGACAGCTCACCAGGCTACTATAGGTGGCCGGCAGGTCGACAGCTCACCAGGCCACTATAGGTGGCCGGCAGCTCGACAGCTCACCAGGCCACTATAGGTGGCTGGCAGCTCGACAGCTCACTAGGCCACTATAGGTGGCCGGCAGCTCGACAGCTCACCAGGCCACTATAGGTGGCCGGCAGCGCGACAGCTCACCAGGCGTCTATAGGTGGCCGGCGGCTCGACAGCTCACCAGGCCACTATAGGTGGCCGGCAGCTCGACAGCTCGACAGCTCGACAGCTCACCAGGCCACTATAGGTGGCCGGCAGCTCGACAGCTCGACAGCTCACCAGGCCACTATAGGTGCCCGGCAGCTCGACAGCTCACCAGGTCACTATAGGTGACCGGCAGCTCGACAGCTCACCAGGCCACTATAGGTGGCTGGCAGCTCGACAGGTCACCAGGCAACTATAGGTGGCCGGCAGCTCGACAGTTCACCAGGCCACAATAGGTGGCCGGCAGCTCGACAGCTCACCAGGCCACTAAAGGTAGCCGGCAGGTCGACAGCTCACCAGGCCACTATAGGTGGCCGGCAGGTCGACAGCTCACCAGGCCACTATAGGTGGCCGGCAGATCGACAGCTCACCAGGCCATTATAGGTGACCGGCAGCTCGATAGCTCACCAGGCCACTATAGGTGGCTGGCAGCACGACAGCTCCCCAAGCCACTATATGTGGCTGGCATCTCGACAGCTTACCAGGCGACTATAGGTGGCCGGCAGATCGACAGCTCACCAGGCCACTATAGGTGGCCGGCAGCTCGACAGCTCACCAGGCCACTATAGGTGGATGGCAGCCCGACAGCTCACCAGACAACTATAGGTGGCCGGCAGCTCGACAGCTCACCAGGCCACTATAGGTGGCCGGCAGCTCGAAAGCTCACCAGGCCACTATCGGTGCCCGGCAGCTCGACAGCTCACCAGGTCACTATAGGTGGCCGGCAGCTCGACAGCTCACCAGGCCACTGTAGGTGGCCGGCAGCTCGACAGCTCACAAGGCCACTGTAGGTGACCGGCAGCTCGAGAATTCACCAGGCCACTATAGGTGGCCGGCAGCTCGAGAGCTCCACAGTTCATTATAGGTAGCCGGCAGCTCGACAGCTCACCAGGACACTATGGGTGGTCGACAGTTCGTCAGCTCACCAGGCCACTATAGGTGGCCGGCAGGTCGACAGCTCACCAGGCCACTATAGGTGGCCGGCAGGTCGACAGCTCACCAGGCCAATATATGTGGCCGGCAGGTCGACAGCTCACCAGGCCACTATAGGTGGTCGGCAGGTCGACAGCTCACCAGGCCACTATAGGTGGCCGGCAGCTCGACAGCTCACCAGGCCACTATAGGTGGCTGGCAGCTCGACAGCTCACCAGGCCACTATAGGTGGCCGGCAGCTCAACAGCTCACCATTCCACTGTAGGTGGCCGGCAGGTCGACAGCTCACCGGGCCACTATAGGTGGCCGGCAGGTCGACAGCTCACCAGGCCACCATAGGTGGCCGGCAGGTCGACAGCTCACCAGGCCACTATAGGTGGCCGGCAGGTCGACAGCTCACCAGGCCACTATAGGTGGCCGGCAGTTCGACAGCTCACCAGGCCACTATAGGTGTTTGGCAGCTCGACAGCTCACTAGGCCACTATAGGTGGCCGGCAGCTCGACAGCTCACCAAGCCTCTCTAGTTGGCCGGCATCACGACAGCTCACCAGGCCACTATAGGTGGCCGGCTGCACGACAGCTCACCAGGCCACTATAGGTGGCCGGCAGCTCGACAGCTCACCAGACCTCTCTAGTTGGCCGGCAGCACGACAGCTCACCAGGCCACAATAGGTGGCCGGCAGGTCGACAGCTCACCGGGCCAATATAGGTGGCCGGCAGGTCGAGAGCTCACCGGGGCCACTATAGGTGGCCGGCAGGTCGACAGCTCACCAGGCCACTATAGGTGGCCGGCAGGTCGACAGCTCACCAGGCCACTATAGGTTGCCGGCAGCTCGACAGCTCACCAGGCTACTATAGGTGGCCGGCAGGTCGACAGCTCACCAGGCCACTATAGGTGGCCGGCAGCTCGACAGCTCACCAGGCCACTATAGGTGGCTGGCAGCTCGACAGCTCACTAGGCCACTATAGGTGGCCGGCAGCTCGACAGCTCACCAGGCCACTATAGGTGGCCGGCAGCGCGACAGCTCACCAGGCGTCTATAGGTGGCCGGCGGCTCGACAGCTCACCAGGCCACTATAGGTGGCCGGCAGCTCGACAGCTCGACAGCTCGACAGCTCACCAGGCCACTATAGGTGGCCGGCAGCTCGACAGCTCGACAGCTCACCAGGCCACTATAGGTGGCCGGCAGCTCGACAGCTCACCAGGCCACTATAGGTGGCCGCAGCTCGACAGCTCACCAGGCCACTATAGGTGGCCGGCAGCTCGACAGCTCGACAGCTCACCAGGCCACTATAGGTGGCCGGCAGCTCGACAGCTCACCAGGCCACTATAGGTGGCCGGCAGGTCGACAGCTCACCAGGCCACTATAGGTGGCCGGCAGGTCGACAGCTCACCAGGCCACTATAGGTGGCCGGCAAGTCGACAGCTCACCAGGCCACTATAGGTGGCCGGCAGCTCGACAGCTCACCAGGACACTATAGGTGGTCGACAGCTCGTCAGCTCACCAGGCCACTAAAGGTGGCCGGCAGGTCGACAGCTCACCAGGCCACTATAGGTGGTCGGCAGATCGACAGCTCACCAGGCCACTATAGGTGGCCGGCAGCTCGACAGCTCACCAGGCCACTATAGGTGGCTGGCAGCTCGACAGCTCACCAGGCAACTATAGGTGGCCGGCAGCTCGACAGCTCACCAGGCCACTATAGGTGGCCGGCAGCTCGACAGCTCACCAGGCCGCTATAGGTGGCCGGCAGCTCGACAGCTCACCAGGCCACTATAGGTGGCCGGCGGCTCAACAGCTCACCAGGCCACTATAGGTGGCCGGCAGCTCGTCAGCTCGTCACAAAGCCACTGTAAGTGGCCGGCAGCTCGAGAATTCACCAGGCCACTATAGGTGGCCGGCAGCTCGAGAACTCACCAGGCCACTATAGGTGGCCGGCAGGTCGACAGCTCACCGGGCCACTATAGGTGGCCGGCAGGTCGACAGCTCACCAGGCCAATATAGGTGGCCGTCAGGTCGACAGCTCACCAGGCCAGTATATGTGGCCGGCAGGTCGACAGCTCACCAGGCCACTATAGGTGGTCGGCAGGTCGACAGCTCACCAGGCCACTATAGGTGGCCGACAGCTCGACAGCTCACCAGGCCACTATAGGTGGCCGGCAGCTCGACAGCTCACCAGGCCACTATAGGTGGCCGGCAGCTCGACAGCTCGCCAGGCCTCTCTAGTTGGCCGGCAGCACGACAGCTCACCAGGCCACAATAGGTGGCCGGCATCACGACAGCTCACCAGGCCACTATAGGTGGCCGGCTGCACGATAGCTCACCAGGCCACTATAGGTGGCCGGCAGCTCGACAGCTCACCAGGCCACTATAGGTGGCCGGCAGCTCGACAGTTCACCAGGCCTCTCTAGTTGGCCGGCAGCACGAGAGCTCACTAGGCCACTATAGGTGGCCGGCAGCTCGACAGCTCACCAGGCCACTATAGGTGACCGGCAGGTCGACAGCTCACCAGGCCACTATAGGTGGCCGGCAGGTCGACAACTCACCAGGCCACTATAGGTGGCCGGCAGCTCGACAGCTCACCAGGCCACTATAGGTGGCTGGCAGCTCGACAGCCCACCAGGCCACTATAGGTGGCCGGCAGCTCGACAGCTCACCAGGCCACTATAGGTGGCTGGCAGCTCGACAGCTCACCATTCCACTGAAGGTGGCCGGCAGGCCGACAGCTCACCGGGCCACTATAGGTGGCCGGCAGGTCGACAGCTCACCAGGCCACTATAGGTGGCCGGCAGGTCGACAGCTCACCAGGCCACTATAGGTGGCCGGCAGCTCGACAGCTCACCAGGCCACTATAGGTGGCTGGCAGCTCGACAGCTCGCCAGGCCACTACAGGTGGCCGGCAGCTCGACAGCTCACCAGGCCACTATAGGTGGCTGGCAGCTCGACAGCTCACCATTCCACTGTAGGTGGCCGGCAGGTCGACAGCTCACCGGGCCTCTATAGGTGGCCGGCAGGTCGACAGCTCACCAGGCCACTATAGGTGGCCGGCAGGTCGACAGCTCACCAGGCCACTATAGGTGGCCGGCAGCTCGACAGCTCACCAGGCCACTATAGGTGGCTGGCAGCTCGACAGCTCACTAGGCCACTATAGGTGGCCGGCAGCTCGACAGCTCACCAAGCCACTATAGGTGGCCGGCAGCTCGACAGCTCACCAGGCCTCTCTAGTTGGCCGGCAGCACGACAGCTCACCAGGCCACAATAGGTGGCCGGCAGCACGACAGCTCACCAGGCCAATATAGGTGGCCGACAGCACGACAGCTTACCAGGCCACTATAGGTGGCCGGCATCTCGACAGCTCACCAGGCCACGAAAGGTGGCTGGCAGCACGACAGCTCACCAGGCCACTATAGGTGGCCGGCAGCTCGACAGCTCACCAGGACACTATAGGTGGTCGACAGCTCGTCAGCTCACCAGGCCACTAAAGGTGGCCGGCAGGTCGACAGCTCACCAGGCGACTATAGGTGGCCGGCATCTCGACAGCTCACCAGGCCACGATAGGTGGCTGGCAGCACGACAGCTCACCAGGCCACTATAGGTGGCCGGCAGCTCGACAGCTCACTAGGACACTATAGGTGGTCGACAGCTCGTCAGCTCACCAGGCCACTAAAGGTGGCCGGCAGCTTGACAGCTCACCAGGCCACTATAGGTGGCCGGCAGCTCGACAGCTCACCAGGCAACTATAGGTGGCCGGCAGCTCGACAGCTCACCAGGCCACTATAGGTAGCCGGCGGCTCGACAGCTCACCAGGCCACTATAGGTGGCCGGCAGCTCGACAGCTCACCAGGCCACTATAGGTGGCCGGCAGCTCGACAGCTCGACAGCTCACCAGGCCACTATAGGTGGCCGGCAGCTCGACAGCTCACCAGGCCACTATAAGTGGCGGCCTGCACGACAGCTGACCAGGTCGCTATAGGTGGCCGGCAGGTCGACAGCTCACCAGGCCACTATAGGTGGCCGGCAGGTCGACAGCTCACCAGGCCACTATAGGTGGCCGGCAAGTCGACAGCTCACCAGGCCACTATGGGTGGGCGGCAGCTCGACAGCTCACCAGGACACTATAGGTGGTCGACAGCTCGTCAGCTCAACAGGCCACTAAAGGTGGCCGGCAGGTCGACAGCTCACCAGGCCACTATAGGTGGTCGGCAGATCGACAGCTCACCAGGCCACTGTAGGTGGCCGGCAGCTCGACAGCTCACCAGGACACTATAGGTGGTCGACAGCTCGTCAGCTCACCAGGCCACTAAAGGTGGCCGGCAGGTCGACAGCTCACCAGGCCACTATAGGTGGTCGGCAGATCGACAGCTCACCAGGCCACTATAGGTGGCCGGCAGCTCGACAGCTCACCAGGTCACTATAGGTGGTCAGCAGGTCGACAGCTCACCAGGCCACTATAGGTGGCCGGCAGCTCGACAGCTCACCAGGCCACTATAGGTGGCCGGCAGCTCGACAGCTCACCAGGCCACTATAGGTGGCTGGCAGCTCGACAGCTCACCAAGCCACTATAGGTGGCCGGCAGCTCGACAGCTCGACAGCTCACCAGGCCACTATAGGTGGCAGGCAGCTCGACAGCTCACCAGGCCACTATAGTTGGCCGGCAGCTCGACAGCTCACCAGGCCACTATAGGTGGCCGGCAGCTCGACAGCTCACCAGGCCACTATAGGTGGCCGGCAGCTCGACAGCTCACCAGGCCACTATAGGTGGCCGGCAGCTCGACAGCTCACCAGGCCACTATAGGTGGCCGGCATCTCGACAGCTCACCAGGCCACGATAGGTGGCTGGCAGCACGACAGCTCACCAGGCCACTATAGGTGGCCGGCAGCTCGACAGCTCACTAGGACACTATAGGTGGTCGACAGCTCGTCAGCTCACCAGGCCACTAAAGGTGGCCGGCAGGTCGACAGCTCACCAGGCGACTATAGGTGGCCGGCAGATCGACAGCTCACCAGGCCACTATAGGTGACCGGCAGCTCGACAGCTCACCAGGCCACTATAGGTGGCCGGCAGCTCGACAGCTCGACAGCTCACCAGGCCACTATAGGTGGCCGGCAGCTTGACAGCTCACCAGGCCACTATAGGTGGCCGGCAGCTCGACAGCTCACCAGGCCACTATAGGTGGCCGGCAGCTCGACAGCTCACCAGGCCACTGTAGGTGGCCGGCAGCTCGACAGCTCACCAGGCCACTCTAAGTGGCGGCCTGCACGACAGCTGACCAGGTCGCTATAGGTGGCCGGCAGGTCGACAGCTCACCAGGCCACTATAGGTGGCCGGCAGGTCGACAGCTCACCAGGCCACTATAGGTGGCCGGCAAGTGGACAGCTCACCAGGCCACTATAGGTGGCCGGCAGCTCGACAGCTCACCAGGACACTATAGGTGGTCGACAGCTCGTCAGCTCACCAGGCCACTAAAGGTGGCCGGCAGGTCGACAGCTCACCAGGCCACTATAGGTGGTCGCAGATCGACAGCTCACCAGGCCACTATAGGTGGCCGGCAGCTCGACAGCTCACCAGGACACTATAGGTGGTCGACAGCTCGTCAGCTCACCAGGCCACTAAAGGTGGCCGGCAGGTCGACAGCTCACCAGGCCACTATAGGTGGTCGGCAGATCGACAGCTCACCAGGCCACTATAGGTGGCCGGCAGCTCGACAGCTCACCAGGTCACTATAGGTGGTCAGCAGGTCGACAGCTCACCAGGCCACTATAGGTGGCCGGCAGCTCGACAGCTCACCAAGCCACTATAGGTGGCCGGCAGCTCGACAGCTCACCAGGACACTATAGGTGGTCGACAGCTCGTCAGCTCACCAGGCCACTAAAGGTGGCCGGCAGGTCGACAGCTCACCAGGCCACTATAGGTGGTCGGCAGATCGACAGCTCACCAGGCCACTATAGGTGGCCGGCAGCTCGACAGCTCACCAGGCCACTATAGGTGGCTGGCAGCTCGACAGCTCACCAAGCCACTATAGGTGGCCGGCAGCTCGACAGCTCGACAGCTCACCAGGCCACTACGGGTGGCAGGCAGCTCGACAGCTCACCAGGCCGCTATAGGTGGCCGGCAGCTCGACAGCTCACCAGGCCACTATAGGTGGCCTGCAGCTCGTCAGCTCACCAGGCCACTGTAGGTGGCCGGCAGCTCGACAGCTCACAAGGCCACTGTAGGTGGCCGGCAGCTCGAGATTTCACCAGGCCACTATAGGTGGCCGGCAGCTCGAGAACTCACCAGGCCACTATAGGTGGCCGGCAGGTCGACAGCTCACCAGGCCACTATAGGTGGAAGGCAGATCGACAGCTCACCAGGCCACTATAGGTGGCCGGCAGCTCGACAGCTCACCAGGTCACTATAGGTGGTCAGCAGGTCGACAGCTCACCAGGCCACTATAGGTGGCCGGCAGCTCGACAGCTCACCAAGCCACTATAGGTGGCCGGCAGCTCGACAGCTCACCAGGACACTATAGGTGGTCGACAGCTCGTCAGCTCACCAGGCCACTAAAGGTGGCCGGCAGGTCGACAGCTCACCAGGCCACTGTAGGTGGCCGGCAGCTCGACAGCTCACCAGGCCACTCTAAGTGGCGGCCTGCACGACAGCTGACCAGGTCGCTATAGGTGGCCGGCAGGTCGACAGCTCACCAGGCCACTATAGGTGGCCGGCAGGTCGACAGCTCACCAGGCCACTATAGGTGGCCGGCAAGTCGACAGCTCACCAGGCCACTATAGGTGGCCGGCAGCTCGACAGCTCACCAGGACACTATAGGTGGTCGACAGCTCGTCAGCTCACCAGACCACTAAAGGTGGCCGGCAGGTCGACAGCTCACCAGGCCACTATAGGTGGTCGCAGATCGACAGCTCACCAGGCCACTATAGGTGGCCGGCAGCTCGACAGCTCACCAGGACACTATAGGTGGTCGACAGCTCGTCAGCTCACCAGGCCACTAAAGGTGGCCGGCAGGTCGACAGCTCACCAGGCCACTATAGGTGGTCGGCAGATCGACAGCTCACCAGGCCACTATAGGTGGCCGGCAGCTCGACAGCTCACCAGGTCACTATAGGTGGTCAGCAGGTCGACAGCTCACCAGGCCACTATAGGTGGCCGGCGGCTCGACAGCTCACCAAGCCACTATAGGTGGCCGGCAGCTCGACAGCTCACCAGGACACTATAGGTGGTCGACAGCTCGTCAGCTCACCAGGCCACTAAAGGTGGCCGGCAGGTCGACAGCTCACCAGGCCACTATAGGTGGTCGGCAGATCGACAGCTCACCAGGCCACTATAGGTGGCCGGCAGCTCGACAGCTCACCAGGCCACTATAGGTGGCTGGCAGCTCG
Source organism: Eumerus sabulonum (assembly GCA_951905685.1). NCBI lineage: Eukaryota > Metazoa > Arthropoda > Insecta > Diptera > Syrphidae > Eumerus > Eumerus sabulonum. The sequence goes on along the minus strand of OX645060.1, from coordinate 144,740,868 downwards.
ACAGCTCACCAAGCCACTATAGGTGGCCGGCAGCTCGACAGCTCGACAGCTCACCAGGCCACTATGGGTGGCAGGCAGCTCGACAGCTCACCAGGCCGCTATAGGTGGCCGGCAGCTCGACAGCTCACCAGGCCACTATAGGTGGCCTGCAGCTCGTCAGCTCACCAGGCCACTGTAGGTGGCCGGCAGCTCGACAGCTCACAAGGCCACTGTAGGTGGCCGGCAGCTCGAGATTTCACCAGGCCACTATAGGTGGCTGGCAGCTCGAGAACTCACCAGGCCACTATAGGTGGCCGGCAGGTCGACAGCTCACCAGGCCACTATAGGTGGCCGGCAGCTCGACAGCTCACCAGGTCACTATAGGTGGTCAGCAGGTCGACAGCTCACCAGGCCACTATAGGTGGCCGGCAGCTCGACAGCTCACCAAGCCACTATAGGTGGCCGGCAGCTCGACAGCTCACCAGGACACTATAGGTGGTCGACAGCTCGTCAGCTCACCAGGCCACTAAAGGTGGCCGGCAGGTCGACAGCTCACCAGGCCACTATAGGTGGCCGGCAGCTCGACAGCTCACCAGGACACTATAGGTGGTCGACAGCTCGTCAGCTCACCAGGCCACTAAAGGTGGCCGGCAGGTCGACAGCTCACCAGGCCACTATAGGTGGTCGGCAGATCGACAGCTCACCAGGCCACTATAGGTGGCCGGCAGCTCGACAGCTCACCAGGTCACTATAGGTGGTCAGCAGGTCGACAGCTCACCAGGCCACTATAGGTGGCCGGCAGCTCGACAGCTCACCAAGCCACTATAGGTGGCCGGCAGCTCGACAGCTCACCAGGACACTATAGGTGGTCGACAGCTCGTCAGCTCACCAGGCCACTAAAGGTGGCCGGCAGGTCGACAGCTCACCAGGCCACTATAGGTGGTCGGCAGATCGACAGCTCACCAGGCCACTATAGGTGGCCGGCAGCTCGACAGCTCACCAGGCCACTATAGGTGGCTGGCAGCTCGACAGCTCACCAAGCCACTATAGGTGGCCGGCAGCTCGACAGCTCGACAGCTCACCAGGCCACTATGGGTGGCAGGCAGCTCTACAGCTCACCAGGCCGCTATAGCTGGCCGGCAGCTCGACAGCTCACCAGGCCACTATAGGTGGCCGGCGGCTCTACAGCTCACCAGGCCACTATAGGTGGCCGGCAGCTCGACAGCTCACCAGGCCACTATAGGTGGCCGGCAGCTCGACAGCTCGACAGCTCACCGGGCCACTACAGGTGGCCGGCAGGTCGACAGCTCACCAGGCCACTATAGGTGGCCGGCAGGTCGACAGCTCACCAGGCCACTATAGGTGACCGGCAGGTCGACAGCTCACCAGGCCACTATAGGTGGCCGGCAGGTCGACAGCTCACCAGGCCACTATAGGTGGCCGGCAGCTCGACAGCTCACCAGGCCACTATAGGTGGCTGGCAGCTCGACAGCTCACCGGGCCACTATAGGTGGCTGGCAGCTCGACAGCTCAACAGGCCACTATAGGTGGCCGGCAGGTCGACAGCTCACCAGGCCACTATAGGTGGCCGGCAGCTCGACAGCTCACCAGGCCACTATAGGTGGCCGGCAGGTCGACAGCTCAAGAGGCCACTATAGGTGGCCGGCAGCTCGACAGCTCACCAGGCCACTATAGGTGGCTGGCAGCTCGACAGCTCACCAGGCCACTATAGGTGGCCGGCAGGTCGACAGCTCACCAGGCCACTATAGGTGGCCGGCAGGTCGACAGCTCACCAGGCCACTATAGGTGGCCGGCAGGTCGACAGCTCACCAGGCCACTATAGGTGGCTGGCAGCTCGACAGCTCACCAAGCCACTATAGGTGGCCGGCAGCTCGACAGCTCGACAGCTCACCAGGCCACTATAGGTGGCAGGCAGCTCGACAGCTCACCAGGCCGCTATAGGTGGCCGGCAGCTCGACAGCTCACCAGGCCACTATAGGTGGCCTGCAGCTTGTCAGCTCACCAGGCCACTGTAGGTGGCCGGCAGCTCGACAGCTCACAAGGCCACTGTAGGTGGCCGGCAGCTCGAGATTTCACCAGGCCACTATAGGTGGCCGGCAGCTCGAGAACTCACCAGGCCACTATAGGTGGCCGGCAGGTCGACAGCTCACCAGGCCACTATAGGTGGAAGGCAGCTCGACAGCTCACCATTCCACTGTAGGTGGCCGGCAGGTCGACAGCTCACCAGGCCACTATAGGTGGCCGGAGGTCGACAGCTCACCAGGCCACTATAGGTGGCCGGCAGGTCGACAGCTCACCAGGCCACTACAGGTGGTCAGCAGGTCGACAGCTCACCAGGCCACTGCAGGTGGCCGGCAGGTCGACAGCTCACCAGGCCACTATAGATGGGTGGCAGCTCGACAGCTCACCAGGCCAATATAGGTGGCCGGCAGCTCGACAGCTCGACAGCTCGACAGCTCGACAGCTCGACAGCTCGTCAGCTCACCGGGCCACTACAGGTGGCCAGCACGTCGACAGCTCACCAGGCCACTATAGGTGGCCGGCAGGTCGACAGCTCACCAGGCCACTATAGGTGGCCGGCAGGTCGACAGCTCACCAGGCCACTATAGGTGGTAGGCAGGTCGACAGCTCACCAGGCCAATATAGGTGGCTGGCAGCTCGACAGCTCACCGGGCCACTATAGGTGGCTGGCAGCTCGACAGCTCAACAGGCCACTATAGGTGGCCGGCAGGTCGACAGCTCACCAGGCCACTATAGGTGGCCGGCAGCTCGACAGCTCACCAGGCCACTATAGGTGGCCGGCAGGTCGACAGCTCAAGAGGTCACTATAGGTGGCCGGCAGCTCGACAGCTCGCCAGGCCACTATAGGGGGCTGGCAGCTCGACAGCTCACCAGGCCACTATAGGTGGCCGGCAGCTCGACAGCTCACCAGGCCACTATAGGTGGCCGGCAGGTCGACAGCTCACCAGGCTACTATAGGTGGTCGGCAGGTCGACAGCTCACCAGGCCACAATAGGTGGCCGGCATCACGACAGCTCACCAGGCCACTATAGGTGGCTGGCAGCTCGACAGCTCACCATTCCACTGTAGGTGGCCGGCAGGTCGACAGCTCACCGGGGCACTATAGGTGGCCGGAAGGTCGACAGCTCACCAGGCCACTATAGGTGGCCGGCAGCTCGAGAATTCACCAGGCCACTATAGGTGGCCGGCAGCTCGAGAATTCACCAGGCCTCTATAGGTGGCCGGCTGGTCGACAGCACACCAGGCCACTAGAGGTGGCCGGCAGCTCGACAGCTCACCAGGCCACTAAAGGTGGCCGGCAGCTCGACAGCTCACCAGGCCACTATAGGTGGCCGGCAGCTCGACAGCTCACCAGGCCACTAAAGGTGGCCGGCAGCTCGACAGCTCACCAGGCCACTGTAGGTGGCCGGCAGCTCGAGAATTCACCAGGCCACTATAAGTGGCCGGCAGCTCGAGAACTCACCAGGCCACTATAGGTGGCCGGCAGGTCGACAGCTCACCAGGCCACTATAGGTGGCCGGCAGGTCGACAGCTCACCAGGCCACTATAGGTGGCTGGCAGGTCGACAGCTCACCAGGCCACTATAGGTGGCCATCAGGTCAACAGCTCACCAGGCCACTATAGGTGGCCGGCAGGTCGACAGCTCACCAGGCCACTATAGGTGGTTGGCAGGTCGACAGCTCACCAGGCCACTATAGGTGGTTGGCAGGTCGACAGCTCACCAGGCCAATATAGGTGGCCGCCAGCTCGACAGCTCACCAGGCAACTATAGGTGGCTGTCAGCTCGACAGCTCACCAGGCCACTATAGGTGGCCGGCAGCTCGACAGCTCACCAGGCCACTATAGGTGGCCGGCAGGTCGACAGCTCACCAGGCCACTATAGGTGGCCGGCAGCTCGACAGCTCACCAGGCCACTATCGGTGGCTGGCAGCTCGACAGCTCACCAGGCCACTATCGGTGGCCGGCAGCTCGACAGCTCACCAGGCCACTATAGGTGGCCGGCAAGTCGTCAGCTCACCAGGCCACTATAGGTGGCCGGCAGCTCGACAGCTCACCAGGCCACTAAAGGTGGCCGGCAGCTCGACAGCTCACCAGGCCACTATAGGTGGCCGGCAGCTCGACAGCTCTCCAGGACGCTATAGGTGGTCGACAGCTCGTCAGCTCACCAGGCCACTAAAGGTGGCCGGCAGGTCGACAGCTCACCAGGCGACTTTAGGTGGCCGGCAGATCGACAGCTCACCAGGCCACTATAGGTAGCCGGCAGCTCGACAGCTCACCAGGCCACTATTGGTGGCCGGCAGCTCGACAGTTTACCAGGCCACTATAGGTGGCTGGCAGCTCGACAGCTCACCAGGCCACTTTAGGTGGCCGGCAGCTCGACAGCTCACCAGGCCACTATAGGTGGCCGGCAGCTCGACAGCTCACCAGGCCTCTCTAGTTGGCCGGCAGCACGACAGCTCACCAGGCCACAATAGGTGGCCGGCAGCACGACAGCTCACCAGGCCACAATAGGTGGCCGGCATCACGACAGCTCACCAGGCCACTATAGATGGCCGACTGCACGACAGCTCACCAGGCCACTATACCAGGTCACTATAGGTGGCCGGTAGCACGACAGCTCGCCAGGCCACAATAGGTGGCCGGCAGCACGACAGCTCACCAGGCCAATATAGGTGGCCGAAAGCACGACAGCCTACCAGGCCACTATAGGTGGCCGGCATCTCGACAGCTCACCAGGCCACGATAGGTGGCTGGCAGCACGACCGCTCACCAGCACACTTAAGGTGGCCGGCAGCTCGAGAGCTCACGAGCACACTATAGGTGGCCGACAGCACGACAACTCACCAGGGCACTATAGGTAGCGGCGAGCACGACAGCTGACCAGGTCACTATAGGTGGCCGGCATCTCGACAGCTCACCAGGCCACTATAGGTGGCCGGCAGCTCGACAGCTCACCAGGCCACTATAGGTGGCCGGCAGCACGACAGCTCACCAGGCCAATATAGGTGGCCGACAGCACGACAGCTTACCAGGCCACTATAGGTGGACGGCACCTCGACAGCTCACCAGGACACTATAGGTGGCCGGCAGCTCGACAGCTCACCAGACCACTATAGGTGGCCGGCAGCTCGACAGCTCACCAGGACACTATAGGTGGTCGACAACTCGTCAGCTCACCAGGCCACTATAGGTGGCCAGCAGCTCGAGAACTCACCAGGCCACTATAGGTGGCCGACAGGTCGACAGCTCACCAGGCCACTATAGGTGGCCGGCAGCTCGACAGCTCACCATTCCACTGTAGGTGGCCGCCAGGTCGACAGCTCACCAGGCCACTATAGGTGGTCGGCAGATCGACAGCCCACCCGGCCACTATAGGTGGCCGGCAGCTCGACAGCTCACCAGGCCACTGTAGGTGTCCGGCAGCTCGACAGCTCACAAGGCCACTGTAGGTGGCCGGCAGCTGGAGAATTCACCAGGCCACTATAGGTGGCCGGCAGCTCGAGAGCTCAACAGTCCATTATAGGTAGCCGGCAGCTCGACAGCTCACCAAGCCACTATAGGTGGCCGGCAGCTCGACAGCTCACCAGGACACTATAGGTGGTCGACAGCTCGTCAGCTCACCAGGCCACTAAAGGTGGCCGGCAGGTCGACAGCTCACCAGGCCACTATAGGTGGCCGGCAGCTCGACAGCTCACCAGGACACTATAGGTGGTCGAGAGCTCGTCAGCTCACCAGGCCACTAAAGGTGGCCGGCAGGTCGACAGCTCACCAGGCCACTATAGGTGGTCGGCAGATCGACAGCTCACCAGGCCACTATAGGTGGCCGGCAGCTCGACAGCTCACCAGGTCACTATAGGTGGTCAGCAGGTCGACAGCTCACCAGGCCACTATAGGTGGCCGGCAGCTCGACAGCTCACCAAGCCACTATAGGTGGCCGGCAGCTCGACAGCTCACCAGGCCACTATAGGTGGCTGGCAGGTCGACAGCTCACCAGGCCACTATAGGTGGCCATCAGGTCCACAGCTCACCAGGCCACTATAGGTGGCCGGCAGGTCGACAGCTCACCAGGCCACTATAGGTGGTTGGCAGGTCGACAGCTCACCAGGCCACTATAGGTGGTTGGCAGGTCGACAGCTCACCAGGCCACTAAAGGTGGCTGGCAGGTCGACAGCTCACCAGGCCACTATAGGTGGCCATCAGGTCCACAGCTCACCAGGCCACTATAGGTGGCCGGCAGCTCGACAGCTCACCAGGCCACTATAGGTGGCTGGCAGCTCGACAGCTCACCGGGCCACTATAGGTGGCTGGCAGCTCGACAGCTCAACAAGCCACTATAGGTGGCCGGCAGGTCGACAGCTCACCAGGCCACTATAGGTGGCCGGCAGCTCGACAGCTCACCAGGCCACTATAGGTGGCCGGCAGGTCGACAGCTCAAGAGGTCACTATAGGTGGCCGGCAGCTCGACAGCTCACCAGGCCACTATAGGTGGCTGGCAGCTCGACAGCTCACCAGGCCACTATAGGTGGCCGGCAGCTCGACAGCTCACCAGGCCACTATAGGTGGCCGGCAGGTCGACAGCTTACCAGGCTACTATAGGTGGTCGGCAGGTCGACAGCTCACCAGGCCACAATAGGTGGCCGGCATCACGACAGCTCACCAGGCCACTATAGGTGGCTGGCAGCTCGACAGCTCACCATTTCACTGTAGGTGGCCGGCAGGTCGACAGCTCACCGGGGCACTATAGGTGGCCGGAAGGTCGACAGCTCACCAGGCCAATATAGGTGGCCGGCAGCTCTAGAATTCACCAGGCCACTATAGGTGGCCGGCTGGTCGACAGCACACCAGGCCACTAGAGGTGGCCGGCAGCTCGACAGCTCACCAGGCCACTAAAGGTGGCCGGCAGCTCGACAGCTCACCAGGCCACTATAGGTGGCCGGCAGCTCGACAGCTCACCAGGCCACTAAAGGTGGCCGGCAGCTCGACAGCTCACCAGGCCACTGTAGGTGGCCGGCAGCTCGAGAATTCACCAGGCCACTATAAGTGGCCGGCAGCTCGAGAACTCACCAGGCCACTATAGGTTGCCGGCAGGTCGACAGCTCACCAGGCCACTATAGGGGGCCGGCAGCTCGACAGCTCACCATTCCACTGTAGGTGGCCGGCAGATCGACAGCTCACCAGGTCACTATAGGTGGCCGGCAGGTCGACAGCTCACCAGGCCACTATAGGTGGCCGGCAGGTCGACAGCTCACCAGGCCACTATAGGTGGCTGGCAGGTCGACAGCTCACCAGGCCCCTATAGGTGGTTGGCAGGTCGACAGCTCACCAGGCCACTATAGGTGGCCGGCAGGTCGACAGCTCACCAGGCCACTATAGGTGGTTGGCAGGTCGACAGCTCACCAGGCCACTATAGGTGGTTGGCAGGTCGACAGCTCACCAGGCCAATATAGGTGGCCGCCAGCTCGATAGCTCACCAGGCCACTATAGGTGGCTGTCAGCTCGACAGCTCACCAGGCCACTATAGGTGGCCTGCAGCTCGACAGCTCACCAGGCCACTATAGGTGGCTGGCAGGTCGACAGCTCACCAGGCCACTATAGGTGGCCGGCAGGTCGACAGCTCACCAGGCCACTATAGGTGGTCGGCAGGTCGACAGCTCACCAGGCCACTATAGGTGGCCGGCAGGTCGACAGCTCACCAGGCCACTATAGGTGGCTGGCAGCTCGACAGCTCACCAGGCCACTATCGGTGGCCGGCAGCTCGACAGCTCACCAGGCCACTATAGGTGGCCGGCAAGTCGTCAGCTCACCAGGCCACTATAGGTGGCCGGCAGCTCGACAGCTCACCAGGCCACTAAAGGTGGCCGGCAGCTCGACAGCTCACCAGGCCACTATAGGTGGCCGGCAGCTCGACAGCTCTCCAGGACGCTATAGGTGGTCGACAGCTCGTCAGCTCACCAGGCCACTAAAGGTGGCCGGCAGGTCGACAGCTCACCAGGCGACTTTAGGTGGCCGGCAGATCGACAGCTCACCAGGCCACTATAGGTAGCCGGCAGCTCGACAGCTCACCAGGCCACTATTGGTGGCCGGCAGCTCGACAGTTTACCAGGCCACTATAGGTGGCTGGCAGCTCGACAGCTCACCAGGCCACTTTAGGTGGCCGGCAGCTCGACAGCTCACCAGGCCACTATAGGTGGCCGGCAGCTCGACAGCTCACCAGGCCTCTCTAGTTGGCCGGCAGCACGACAGCTCACCAGGCCACAATAGGTGGCCGGCATCACGACAGCTCACCAGGCCACTATAGATGGCCGACTGCACGACAGCTCACCAGGCCACTATACCAGGTCACTATAGGTGGCCGGTAGCACGACAGCTCGCCAGGCCACAATAGGTGGCCGGCAGCACGACAGCTCACCAGGCCAATATAGGTGGCCGAAAGCACGACAGCCTACCAGGCCACTATAGGTGGCCGGCATCTCGACAGCTCACCAGGCCACGATAGGTGGCTGGCAGCACGACCGCTCACCAGCACACTTAAGGTGGCCGGCAGCTCGAGAGCTCACGAGCACACTATAGGTGGCCGACAGCACGACAACTCACCAGGGCACTATAGGTGGCGGCCAGCACGACAGCTGACCAGGTCACTATAGGTGGCCGGCATCTCGACAGCTCACCAGGCCACTATAGGTGGCCGGCAGCTCGACAGCTCACCAGGCCACTATAGGTGGCTGGCAGCACGACCGCTCACCAGCACACTTAAGGTGGCCGGCAGCTCGAGAGCTCACGAGCACACTATAGGTGGCCGACAGCACGACAACTCACCAGGGCACTATAGGTGGCGGCCAGCACGACAGCTGACCAGGTCACTATAGGTGGCCGGCATCTCGACAGCTCACCAGGCCACGATAGGTGGCTGGCAGCACGACCGCTCACCAGCACACTTAAGGTGGCCGGCAGCACGACCGCTCACCAGCACACTTAAGGTGGCCGGCAGCTCGAGAGCTCACGAGCACACTATAGGTGGCCGACAGCACGACAACTCACCAGGGCACTATAGGTGGCGGCCAGCACGACAGCTCACCAGGCCCCTATAGGTGGTTGGCAGGTCGACAGCTCACCAGGCCTCTCTAGTTGGCCGGCAGCACGACAGCTCACCAGGCCACAATAGGTGGCTGGCAGCACGACCGCTCACCAGCACACTTAAGGTGGCCGGCAGCTCGAGAGCTCACGAGCACACTATAGGTGGCCGACAGCACGACAACTCACCAGGGCACTATAGGTGGCGGCCAGCACGACAGCTGACCAGGTCACTATAGGTGGCCGGCATCTCGACAGCTCACCAGGCCACTATAGGTGGCCGGCAGCTCGACAGCTCACCATTCCACTGTAGGTGGCCGCCAGGTCGACAGCTCACCAGGCCACTATAGGTGGTCGGCAGATCGACAGCCCACCCGGCCACTATAGGTGGCCGGCAGCTCGACAGCTCACCAGGCCACTGTAGGTGTCCGGCAGCTCGACAGCTCACAAGGCCACTGTAGGTGGCCGGCAGCTGGAGAATTCACCAGGCCACTATAGGTGGCCGGCAGCTCGAGAGCTCAACAGTCCATTATAGGTAGCCGGCAGCTCGACAGCTCACCAAGCCACTATAGGTGGCCGGCAGCTCGACAGCTCACCAGGACACTATAGGTGGTCGACAGCTCGTCAGCTCACCAGGCCACTAAAGGTGGCCGGCAGGTCGACAGCTCACCAGGCCACTATAGGTGGCCGGCAGCTCGACAGCTCACCAGGACACTATAGGTGGTCGAGAGCTCGTCAGCTCACCAGGCCACTAAAGGTGGCCGGCAGGTCGACAGCTCACCAGGCCACTATAGGTGGTCGGCAGATCGACAGCTCACCAGGCCACTATAGGTGGCCGGCAGCTCGACAGCTCACCAGGTCACTATAGGTGGTCAGCAGGTCGACAGCTCACCAGGCCACTATAGGTGGCCGGCAGCTCGACAGCTCACCAAGCCACTATAGGTGGCCGGCAGCTCGACAGCTCACCAGGCCACTATAGGTGGCTGGCAGGTCGACAGCTCACCAGGCCACTATAGGTGGCCATCAGGTCCACAGCTCACCAGGCCACTATAGGTGGCCGGCAGGTCGACAGCTCACCAGGCCACTATAGGTGGCCGGCAGGTCGACAGCTCACCAGGCCACTATAGGTGGCTGGCAGCTCGACAGCTCACCAGGCCACTATAGGTGGCTGGCAGCACGACCGCTCACCAGCACACTTAAGGTGGCCGGCAGCTCGAGAGCTCACGAGCACACTATAGGTGGCCGACAGCACGACAACTCACCAGGGCACTATAGGTGGCGGCCAGCACGACAGCTGACCAGGTCACTATAGGTGGCCGGCAGCTCGACAGCTCTCCAGGACGCTATAGGTGGTCGACAGCTCGTCAGCTCACCAGGCCACTAAAGGTGGCCGGCAGGTCGACAGCTCACCAGGCGACTTTAGGTGGCCGGCAGATCGACAGCTCACCAGGCCACTATAGGTAGCCGGCAGCTCGACAGCTCACCAGCACACTTAAGGTGGCCGGCAGCTCGAGAGCTCACGAGCACACTATAGGTGGCCGACAGCACGACAACTCACCAGGGCACTATAGGTAGCGGCGAGCACGACAGCTGACCAGGTCACTATAGGTGGCCGGCATCTCGACAGCTCACCAGGCCACTATAGGTGGCCGGCAGCTCGACAGCTCACCAGGCCACTATAGGTGGCCGGCAGCACGACAGCTCACCAGGCCAATATAGGTGGCCGACAGCACGACAGCTTACCAGGCCACTATAGGTGGACGGCACCTCGACAGCTCACCAGGACACTATAGGTGGCCGGCAGCTCGACAGCTCACCAGACCACTATAGGTGGCCGGCAGCTCGACAGCTCACCAGGACACTATAGGTGGTCGACAACTCGTCAGCTCACCAGGCCACTATAGGTGGCCAGCAGCTCGAGAACTCACCAGGCCACTATAGGTGGCCGACAGGTCGACAGCTCACCAGGCCACTATAGGTGGCCGGCAGCTCGACAGCTCACCATTCCACTGTAGGTGGCCGCCAGGTCGACAGCTCACCAGGCCACTATAGGTGGTCGGCAGATCGACAGCCCACCCGGCCACTATAGGTGGCCGGCAGCTCGACAGCTCACCAGGCCACTGTAGGTGTCCGGCAGCTCGACAGCTCACAAGGCCACTGTAGGTGGCCGGCAGCTGGAGAATTCACCAGGCCACTATAGGTGGCCGGCAGCTCGAGAGCTCAACAGTCCATTATAGGTAGCCGGCAGCTCGACAGCTCACCAAGCCACTATAGGTGGCCGGCAGCTCGACAGCTCACCAGGACACTATAGGTGGTCGACAGCTCGTCAGCTCACCAGGCCACTAAAGGTGGCCGGCAGGTCGACAGCTCACCAGGCCACTATAGGTGGCCGGCAGCTCGACAGCTCACCAGGACACTATAGGTGGTCGAGAGCTCGTCAGCTCACCAGGCCACTAAAGGTGGCCGGCAGGTCGACAGCTCACCAGGCCACTATAGGTGGTCGGCAGATCGACAGCTCACCAGGCCACTATAGGTGGCCGGCAGCTCGACAGCTCACCAGGTCACTATAGGTGGTCAGCAGGTCGACAGCTCACCAGGCCACTATAGGTGGCCGGCAGCTCGACAGCTCACCAAGCCACTATAGGTGGCCGGCAGCTCGACAGCTCACCAGGCCACTATAGGTGGCTGGCAGGTCGACAGCTCACCAGGCCACTATAGGTGGCCATCAGGTCCACAGCTCACCAGGCCACTATAGGTGGCCGGCAGGTCGACAGCTCACCAGGCCACTATAGGTGGTTGGCAGGTCGACAGCTCACCAGGCCACTATAGGTGGTTGGCAGGTCGACAGCTCACCAGGCCACTAAAGGTGGCTGGCAGGTCGACAGCTCACCAGGCCACTATAGGTGGCCATCAGGTCCACAGCTCACCAGGCCACTATAGGTGGCCGGCAGCTCGACAGCTCACCAGGCCACTATAGGTGGCTGGCAGCTCGACAGCTCACCGGGCCACTATAGGTGGCTGGCAGCTCGACAGCTCAACAAGCCACTATAGGTGGCCGGCAGGTCGACAGCTCACCAGGCCACTATAGGTGGCCGGCAGCTCGACAGCTCACCAGGCCACTATAGGTGGCCGGCAGGTCGACAGCTCAAGAGGTCACTATAGGTGGCCGGCAGCTCGACAGCTCACCAGGCCACTATAGGTGGCTGGCAGCTCGACAGCTCACCAGGCCACTATAGGTGGCCGGCAGCTCGACAGCTCACCAGGCCACTATAGGTGGCCGGCAGGTCGACAGCTTACCAGGCTACTATAGGTGGTCGGCAGGTCGACAGCTCACCAGGCCACAATAGGTGGCCGGCATCACGACAGCTCACCAGGCCACTATAGGTGGCTGGCAGCTCGACAGCTCACCATTTCACTGTAGGTGGCCGGCAGGTCGACAGCTCACCGGGGCACTATAGGTGGCCGGAAGGTCGACAGCTCACCAGGCCAATATAGGTGGCCGGCAGCTCTAGAATTCACCAGGCCACTATAGGTGGCCGGCTGGTCGACAGCACACCAGGCCACTAGAGGTGGCCGGCAGCTCGACAGCTCACCAGGCCACTAAAGGTGGCCGGCAGCTCGACAGCTCACCAGGCCACTATAGGTGGCCGGCAGCTCGACAGCTCACCAGGCCACTAAAGGTGGCCGGCAGCTCGACAGCTCACCAGGCCACTGTAGGTGGCCGGCAGCTCGAGAATTCACCAGGCCACTATAAGTGGCCGGCAGCTCGAGAACTCACCAGGCCACTATAGGTTGCCGGCAGGTCGACAGCTCACCAGGCCACTATAGGGGGCCGGCAGCTCGACAGCTCACCATTCCACTGTAGGTGGCCGGCAGATCGACAGCTCACCAGGTCACTATAGGTGGCCGGCAGGTCGACAGCTCACCAGGCCACTATAGGTGGCCGGCAGGTCGACAGCTCACCAGGCCACTATAGGTGGCTGGCAGGTCGACAGCTCACCAGGCCCCTATAGGTGGTTGGCAGGTCGACAGCTCACCAGGCCACTATAGGTGGCCGGCAGGTCGACAGCTCACCAGGCCACTATAGGTGGTTGGCAGGTCGACAGCTCACCAGGCCACTATAGGTGGTTGGCAGGTCGACAGCTCACCAGGCCAATATAGGTGGCCGCCAGCTCGATAGCTCACCAGGCCACTATAGGTGGCTGTCAGCTCGACAGCTCACCAGGCCACTATAGGTGGCCTGCAGCTCGACAGCTCACCAGGCCACTATAGGTGGCTGGCAGGTCGACAGCTCACCAGGCCACTATAGGTGGCCGGCAGGTCGACAGCTCACCAGGCCACTATAGGTGGTCGGCAGGTCGACAGCTCACCAGGCCACTATAGGTGGCCGGCAGGTCGACAGCTCACCAGGCCACTATAGGTGGCTGGCAGCTCGACAGCTCACCAGGCCACTATCGGTGGCCGGCAGCTCGACAGCTCACCAGGCCACTATAGGTGGCCGGCAAGTCGTCAGCTCACCAGGCCACTATAGGTGGCCGGCAGCTCGACAGCTCACCAGGCCACTAAAGGTGGCCGGCAGCTCGACAGCTCACCAGGCCACTATAGGTGGCCGGCAGCTCGACAGCTCTCCAGGACGCTATAGGTGGTCGACAGCTCGTCAGCTCACCAGGCCACTAAAGGTGGCCGGCAGGTCGACAGCTCACCAGGCGACTTTAGGTGGCCGGCAGATCGACAGCTCACCAGGCCACTATAGGTAGCCGGCAGCTCGACAGCTCACCAGGCCACTATTGGTGGCCGGCAGCTCGACAGTTTACCAGGCCACTATAGGTGGCTGGCAGCTCGACAGCTCACCAGGCCACTTTAGGTGGCCGGCAGCTCGACAGCTCACCAGGCCACTATAGGTGGCCGGCAGCTCGACAGCTCACCAGGCCTCTCTAGTTGGCCGGCAGCACGACAGCTCACCAGGCCACAATAGGTGGCCGGCATCACGACAGCTCACCAGGCCACTATAGATGGCCGACTGCACGACAGCTCACCAGGCCACTATACCAGGTCACTATAGGTGGCCGGTAGCACGACAGCTCGCCAGGCCACAATAGGTGGCCGGCAGCACGACAGCTCACCAGGCCAATATAGGTGGCCGAAAGCACGACAGCCTACCAGGCCACTATAGGTGGCCGGCATCTCGACAGCTCACCAGGCCACGATAGGTGGCTGGCAGCACGACCGCTCACCAGCACACTTAAGGTGGCCGGCAGCTCGAGAGCTCACGAGCACACTATAGGTGGCCGACAGCACGACAACTCACCAGGGCACTATAGGTGGCGGCCAGCACGACAGCTGACCAGGTCACTATAGGTGGCCGGCATCTCGACAGCTCACCAGGCCACTATAGGTGGCCGGCAGCTCGACAGCTCACCAGGCCACTATAGGTGGCTGGCAGCACGACCGCTCACCAGCACACTTAAGGTGGCCGGCAGCTCGAGAGCTCACGAGCACACTATAGGTGGCCGACAGCACGACAACTCACCAGGGCACTATAGGTGGCGGCCAGCACGACAGCTGACCAGGTCACTATAGGTGGCCGGCATCTCGACAGCTCACCAGGCCACGATAGGTGGCTGGCAGCACGACCGCTCACCAGCACACTTAAGGTGGCCGGCAGCACGACCGCTCACCAGCACACTTAAGGTGGCCGGCAGCTCGAGAGCTCACGAGCACACTATAGGTGGCCGACAGCACGACAACTCACCAGGGCACTATAGGTGGCGGCCAGCACGACAGCTCACCAGGCCCCTATAGGTGGTTGGCAGGTCGACAGCTCACCAGGCCTCTCTAGTTGGCCGGCAGCACGACAGCTCACCAGGCCACAATAGGTGGCTGGCAGCACGACCGCTCACCAGCACACTTAAGGTGGCCGGCAGCTCGAGAGCTCACGAGCACACTATAGGTGGCCGACAGCACGACAACTCACCAGGGCACTATAGGTGGCGGCCAGCACGACAGCTGACCAGGTCACTATAGGTGGCCGGCATCTCGACAGCTCACCAGGCCACTATAGGTGGCCGGCAGCTCGACAGCTCACCATTCCACTGTAGGTGGCCGCCAGGTCGACAGCTCACCAGGCCACTATAGGTGGTCGGCAGATCGACAGCCCACCCGGCCACTATAGGTGGCCGGCAGCTCGACAGCTCACCAGGCCACTGTAGGTGTCCGGCAGCTCGACAGCTCACAAGGCCACTGTAGGTGGCCGGCAGCTGGAGAATTCACCAGGCCACTATAGGTGGCCGGCAGCTCGAGAGCTCAACAGTCCATTATAGGTAGCCGGCAGCTCGACAGCTCACCAAGCCACTATAGGTGGCCGGCAGCTCGACAGCTCACCAGGACACTATAGGTGGTCGACAGCTCGTCAGCTCACCAGGCCACTAAAGGTGGCCGGCAGGTCGACAGCTCACCAGGCCACTATAGGTGGCCGGCAGCTCGACAGCTCACCAGGACACTATAGGTGGTCGAGAGCTCGTCAGCTCACCAGGCCACTAAAGGTGGCCGGCAGGTCGACAGCTCACCAGGCCACTATAGGTGGTCGGCAGATCGACAGCTCACCAGGCCACTATAGGTGGCCGGCAGCTCGACAGCTCACCAGGTCACTATAGGTGGTCAGCAGGTCGACAGCTCACCAGGCCACTATAGGTGGCCGGCAGCTCGACAGCTCACCAAGCCACTATAGGTGGCCGGCAGCTCGACAGCTCACCAGGCCACTATAGGTGGCTGGCAGGTCGACAGCTCACCAGGCCACTATAGGTGGCCATCAGGTCCACAGCTCACCAGGCCACTATAGGTGGCCGGCAGGTCGACAGCTCACCAGGCCACTATAGGTGGTTGGCAGGTCGACAGCTCACCAGGCCACTATAGGTGGTTGGCAGGTCGACAGCTCACCAGGCCAATATAGGTGGCCGCCAGCTCGACAACTCACCAGGCCACTATAGGTGGCTGTCAGCTCGACCGCTCACCAGGCCACTATAGGTGGCCGGCAGCTCGACAGCTCACCAGGCCACTATAGGTGGCTGGCAGCTCGACAGCTCACCGGGCCACTATAGGTGGCTGGCAGCTCAACAGCTCAACAGGCCACTATAGGTGGCCGGCAGGTCGACAGCTCACCAGGCCACTATAGGTGGCCGGCAGCTCGACAGCTCACCAGGCCACTATAGGTGGCCGGCAGCTCGACAGCTCACCAGGCCACTATAGGTGGCCGGCAGCTCGACAGCTCACCAGGCCACTATAGGTGGCTGGCAGCTCGACAGCTCACCAGGCCACTATAGGTGGCCGGCAGCTCGACAGCTCACCAGGCCACTATAGGTGGCCGGCAGGTCGACAGCTTACCAGGCTACTATAGGTGGTCGGCAGGTCGACAGCTCACCAGGCCACAATAGGTGGCCGGCATCACGACAGCTCACCAGGCCACTATAGGTGGCTGGCAGCTCGACAGCTCACCATTTCACTGTAGGTGGCCGGCAGGTCGACAGCTCACCGGGGCACTATAGGTGGCCGGAAGGTCGACAGCTCACCAGGCCACTATAGGTGGCCGGCAGCTCTAGAATTCACCAGGCCACTATAGGTGGCCGGCTGGTCGACAGCACACCAGGCCACTAAAGGTGGCCGGCAGCTCGACAGCTCACCAGGCCACTAAAGGTGGCCGGCAGCTCGACAGCTCACCAGGCCACTATAGGTGGCCGGCAGCTCGACAGCTCACCAGGCCACTAAAGGTGGCCGGCAGGTCGACAGCTCACCAGGCCACTATAGGTGGCCGGCAGCTCGACAGCTCACCAGGACACTATAGGTGGTCGAGAGCTCGTCAGCTCACCAGGCCACTAAAGGTGGCCGGCAGGTCGACAGCTGACCAGGTCACTATAGGTGGCCGGCATCTCGACAGCTCACCAGGCCACGATAGGTGGCTGGCAGCACGACCGCTCACCAGCACACTTAAGGTGGCCGGCAGCACGACCGCTCACCAGCACACTTAAGGTGGCCGGCAGCTCGAGAGCTCACGAGCACACTATAGGTGGCCGACAGCACGACAACTCACCAGGGCACTATAGGTGGCGGCCAGCACGACAGCTCACCAGGCCCCTATAGGTGGTTGGCAGGTCGACAGCTCACCAGGCCTCTCTAGTTGGCCGGCAGCACGACAGCTCACCAGGCCACAATAGGTGGCTGGCAGCACGACCGCTCACCAGCACACTTAAGGTGGCCGGCAGCTCGAGAGCTCACGAGCACACTATAGGTGGCCGACAGCACGACAACTCACCAGGGCACTATAGGTGGCGGCCAGCACGACAGCTGACCAGGTCACTATAGGTGGCCGGCATCTCGACAGCTCACCAGGCCACTATAGGTGGCCGGCAGCTCGACAGCTCACCATTCCACTGTAGGTGGCCGCCAGGTCGACAGCTCACCAGGCCACTATAGGTGGTCGGCAGATCGACAGCCCACCCGGCCACTATAGGTGGCCGGCAGCTCGACAGCTCACCAGGCCACTGTAGGTGTCCGGCAGCTCGACAGCTCACAAGGCCACTGTAGGTGGCCGGCAGCTGGAGAATTCACCAGGCCACTATAGGTGGCCGGCAGCTCGAGAGCTCAACAGTCCATTATAGGTAGCCGGCAGCTCGACAGCTCACCAAGCCACTATAGGTGGCCGGCAGCTCGACAGCTCACCAGGACACTATAGGTGGTCGACAGCTCGTCAGCTCACCAGGCCACTAAAGGTGGCCGGCAGGTCGACAGCTCACCAGGCCACTATAGGTGGCCGGCAGCTCGACAGCTCACCAGGACACTATAGGTGGTCGAGAGCTCGTCAGCTCACCAGGCCACTAAAGGTGGCCGGCAGGTCGACAGCTCACCAGGCCACTATAGGTGGTCGGCAGATCGACAGCTCACCAGGCCACTATAGGTGGCCGGCAGCTCGACAGCTCACCAGGTCACTATAGGTGGTCAGCAGGTCGACAGCTCACCAGGCCACTATAGGTGGCCGGCAGCTCGACAGCTCACCAAGCCACTATAGGTGGCCGGCAGCTCGACAGCTCACCAGGCCACTATAGGTGGCTGGCAGGTCGACAGCTCACCAGGCCACTATAGGTGGCCATCAGGTCCACAGCTCACCAGGCCACTATAGGTGGCCGGCAGGTCGACAGCTCACCAGGCCACTATAGGTGGTTGGCAGGTCGACAGCTCACCAGGCCACTATAGGTGGTTGGCAGGTCGACAGCTCACCAGGCCAATATAGGTGGCCGCCAGCTCGACAACTCACCAGGCCACTATAGGTGGCTGTCAGCTCGACCGCTCACCAGGCCACTATAGGTGGCCGGCAGCTCGACAGCTCACCAGGCCACTATAGGTGGCTGGCAGCTCGACAGCTCACCGGGCCACTATAGGTGGCTGGCAGCTCAACAGCTCAACAGGCCACTATAGGTGGCCGGCAGGTCGACAGCTCACCAGGCCACTATAGGTGGCCGGCAGCTCGACAGCTCACCAGGCCACTATAGGTGGCCGGCAGCTCGACAGCTCACCAGGCCACTATAGGTGGCCGGCAGCTCGACAGCTCACCAGGCCACTATAGGTGGCTGGCAGCTCGACAGCTCACCAGGCCACTATAGGTGGCCGGCAGCTCGACAGCTCACCAGGCCACTATAGGTGGCCGGCAGGTCGACAGCTTACCAGGCTACTATAGGTGGTCGGCAGGTCGACAGCTCACCAGGCCACAATAGGTGGCCGGCATCACGACAGCTCACCAGGCCACTATAGGTGGCTGGCAGCTCGACAGCTCACCATTTCACTGTAGGTGGCCGGCAGGTCGACAGCTCACCGGGGCACTATAGGTGGCCGGAAGGTCGACAGCTCACCAGGCCACTATAGGTGGCCGGCAGCTCTAGAATTCACCAGGCCACTATAGGTGGCCGGCTGGTCGACAGCACACCAGGCCACTAAAGGTGGCCGGCAGCTCGACAGCTCACCAGGCCACTAAAGGTGGCCGGCAGCTCGACAGCTCACCAGGCCACTATAGGTGGCCGGCAGCTCGACAGCTCACCAGGCCACTAAAGGTGGCCGGCAGCTCGACAGCTCACCAGGCCACTGTAGGTGGCCGGCAGCTCGAGAATTCACCAGGCCACTATAAGTGGCCGGCAGCTCGAGAACTCACCAGGCCACTATAGGTGGCCGGCAGGTCGACAGCTCACCAGGCCACTATAGGGGGCCGGCAGCTCGACAGCTCACCATTCCACTGTAGGTGGCCGGCAGATCGACAGCTCACCAGGCCACTATAGGTGGCCGGCAGGTCGACAGCTCACCAGGCCACTATAGGTGGCCGGCAGGTCGACAGCTCACCAGGCCACTATAGGTGGCTGGCAGGTCGACAGCTCACCAGGCCACTATAGGTGGCCATCAGGTCGACAGCTCACCAGGCCACTATAGGTGGCCGGCAGGTCGGCAGCTCACCAGGCCACTATAGGTGGTTGGCAGGTCGACAGCTCACCAGGCCACTATAGGTGGTTGGCAGGTCGACAGCTCACCAGGCCAATATAGGTGGCCGCCAGCTCGATAGCTCACCAGGCCACTATAGGTGGCTGTCAGCTCGACAGCTCACAAGGCCACTATAGGTGGCCGGCAGCTCGACAGCTCACCAGGCCACTATAGGTGGCTGGCAGGTCGACAGCTCACCAGGCCACTATAGGTGGTCGGCAGGTCGACAGCTCACCAGGCCACTATAGGTGGCCGGCAGGTCGACAGCTCACCAGGCCACTATAGGTGGCCGGCAGGTCGACAGCTCACCAGGCCACTATAGGTGGCTGGCAGCTCGACAGCTCACCAGGCCACCATCGGTGGCCGGCAGCTCGACAGCTCACCAGGCCACTATAGGTGGCCGGCAAGTCGTCAGCTCACCAGGCCACTATAGGTGGCCGGCAGCTCGACAGCTCACCAGGCCACTAAAGGTGGCCGGCAGCTCGACAGCTCACCAGGCCACTATAGGTGGCCGGCAGGTCGACAGCTCACCAGGCGACTATAGGTGGCCGGCAGATCGACAGCTCACCAGGCCACTATAGGTAGCCGGCAGCTCGACAGCTCACCAGGCCACTATTGGTGGCCGGCAGCTCGACAGTTTACCAGGCCACTAAAGGTGGCCGGCAGCTCGACAGCTCACCAGGCCACTATAGGTGGCCGGCAGCTCGACAGCTCTCCAGGACGCTATAGGTGGTCGACAGCTCGTCAGCTTACCAGGCCACTAAAGGTGGCCGGCAGGTCGACAGCTCACCAGGCCACTATAGGTGGCCGAAAGCACGACAGCCTACCAGGCCACTATAGGTGGCCGGCATCTCGACAGCTCACCAGGACGCTATAGGTGGTCGACAGCTCGTCAGCTCACCAGGCCACTAAAGGTGGCCGGCAGGTCGACAGCTCACCAGGCGACTATAGGTGGCCGGCAGATCGACAGCTCACCAGGCCACTATAGGTAGCCGGCAGCTCGACAGCTCACCAGGCCACTATTGGTGGCCGGCAGCTCGACAGTTTACCAGGCCACTAAAGGTGGCCGGCATCTCGACAGCTCACCAGGACGCTATAGGTGGTCGACAGCTCGTCAGCTTACCAGGCCACTAAAGGTGGCCGGCAGGTCGACAGCTCACCAGGCCACTATAGGTGGCCGAAAGCACGACAGCCTACCAGGCCACTATAGGTGGCCGGCATCTCGACAGCTCACCAGGCCACGATAGGTGGCTGGCAGCACGACCGCTCACCATTTCACTGTAGGTGGCTGGCAGCTCGACAGCTCACCAGGCCACTTTAGGTGGCCGGCAGCTCGACAGCTCACCAGGCCACTATAGGTGGCGGCCAGCACGACAGCTGACCAGGTCACTATAGGTGGCCGGCATCTCGACAGCTCACCAGGCCACTATAGGTGGCCGGCAGCTCGACATCTCACCAGGCCACTATAGGTGGCCGGCAGGTCGACAGCTCACCAGGCCACTATAGGTGGCCGGCAGGTCGACAGCTCACCAGGCCACTATAGGTGGCCGGCAGGTCGACAGCTCACCAGGCCACTATAGGTGGTAGGCAGCTCGACAGTTTACCAGGCCACTAAAGGTGGCCGGCATCTCGACAGCTCACCAGGACGCTATAGGTGGTCGACACCTCGTCAGCTTACCAGGCCACTAAAGGTGGCCGGCAGGTCGACAGCTCACCAGGCCACTATAGGTGGCCGAAAGCACGACAGCCTACCAGGCCACTATAGGTGGCCGGCATCTCGACAGCTCACCAGGACGCTATAGGTGGCCGGCAGGTCGACAGCTCACCAGGCCACTATAGGTGGCTGGCAGCTCGACAGCTCACCAGGCCACCATCGGTGGCCGGCAGCTCGACAGCTCACCAGGCCACTATAGGTAGCCGGCAGCTCGACAGCTCACCAGGCCACTATTGGTGGCCGGCAGCTCGACAGTTTACCAGGCCACTAAAGGTGGCCGGCAGCTCGACAGCTCACCAGGCCACTATAGGTGGCCGGCAGCTCGACAGCTCTCCAGGACGCTATAGGTGGTCGACAGCTCGTCAGCTTACCAGGCCACTAAAGGTGGCCGGCAGGTCGACAGCTCACCAGGCCACTATAGGTGGCCGAAAGCACGACAGCCTACCAGGCCACTATAGGTGGCCGGCATCTCGACAGCTCACCAGGACGCTATAGGTGGTCGACAGCTCGTCAGCTCACCAGGCCACTAAAGGTGGCCGGCAGGTCGACAGCTCACCAGGCGACTATAGGTGGCCGGCAGATCGACAGCTCACCAGGCCACTATAGGTAGCCGGCAGCTCGACAGCTCACCAGGCCACTATAGGTGGCCGAAAGCACGACAGCCTACCAGGCCACTATAGGTGGCCGGCATCTCGACAGCTCACCAGGACGCTATAGGTGGTCGACAGCTCGTCAGCTTACCAGGCCACTAAAGGTGGCCGGCAGGTCGACAGCTCACCAGGCCACTATAGGTGGCCGAAAGCACGACAGCCTACCAGGCCACTATAGGTGGCCGGCATCTCGACAGCTCTCCAGGACGCTATAGGTGGTCGACAGCTCGTCAGCTCACCAGGCCACTAAAGGTGGCCGGCAGGTCGACAGCTCACCAGGCGACTATAGGTGGCCGGCAGATCGACAGCTCACCAGGCCACTATAGGTAGCCGGCAGCTCGACAGCTCACCAGGCCACTATTGGTGGCCGGCAGCTCGACAGTTTACCAGGCCACTAAAGGTGGCCGGCAGCTCGACAGCTCACCAGGCCACTATAGGTGGCCGGCAGCTCGACAGCTCTCCAGGACGCTATAGGTGGTCGACAGCTCGTCAGCTTACCAGGCCACTAAAGGTGGCCGGCAGGTCGACAGCTCACCAGGCCACTATAGGTGGCCGAAAGCACGACAGCCTACCAGGCCACTATAGGTGGCCGGCATCTCGACAGCTCACCAGGCCACGATAGGTGGCTGGCAGCACGACCGCTCACCATTTCACTGTAGGTGGCTGGCAGCTCGACAGCTCACCAGGCCACTTTAGGTGGCCGGCAGCTCGACAGCTCACCAGGCCACTATAGGTGGCCGGCAGCTCGACAGCTCACCAGGCCTCTCTAGTTGGCCGGCAGCACGACAGCTCACCAGGCCACAATAGGTGGCCGGCATCACGACAGCTCACCAGGCCACTATAGATGGCCGACTGCACGACAGCTCACCAGGCCACTATACCAGGTCACTATAGGTGGCCGGTAGCACGACAGCTCGCCAGGCCACAATAGGTGGCCGGCAGCACGACAGCTCACCAGGCCAATATAGGTGGCCGAAAGCACGACAGCCTACCAGGCCACTATAGGTGGCCGGCATCTCGACAGCTCACCAGGCCACGATAGGTGGCTGGCAGCACGACCGCTCACCAGCACACTATAGGTGGCCGGCAGCTCGAGAGCTCACGAGCACACTATAGGTGGCCGACAGCACGACAACTCACCAGGGCACTATAGGTGGCGGCCAGCACGACAGCTGACCAGGTCACTATAGGTGGCCGGCATCTCGACAGCTCACCAGGCCACTATAGGTGGCCGGCAGCTCGACAGCTCACCAGGCCACTATAGGTGGCCGGCAGCACGACAGCTCACCAGGCCAATATAGGTGGCCGACAGCACGACAGCTTACCAGGCCACTATAGGTGGACGGCACCTCGACAGCTCACCAGGACACTATAGGTGGCCGGCAGCTCGACAGCTCACCAGGCCACTATAGGTGGCCGGCAGCTCGACAGCTCACCAGGACACTATAGGTGGTCGACAGCTCGTCAGCTCACCAGGCCACTATAGGTGGCCAGCAGCTCGAGAACTCACCAGGCCACTATAGGTGGCCGACAGGTCGACAGCTCACCAGGCCACTATAGGTGGCCGGCAGCTCGACAGCTCACCATTCCACTGTAGGTGGCCGCCAGGTCGACAGCTCACCAGGCCACTATAGGTGGCCGGCAGCTCGACAGCTCACCAGGCCACTAAAGGTGGCCGGCAGCTCGACAGCTCACCAGGCCACTATAGGTGGCCGGCAGCTCGACAGCTCTCCAGGACGCTATAGGTGGTCGACAGCACGTCAGCTCACCAGGCCACTAAAGGTGGCCGGCAGGTCGACAGCTCACCAGGCGACTATAGGTGGCCGGCAGATCGACAGCTCACCAGGCCACTATAGGTAGCCGGCAGCTCGACAGCTCACCGGGCCACTACAGGTGGCCAGCAGGTCGACAGCTCACCAGGCCACTATAGGTGGCCGGCAGCTCGACAGCTCACCAGGCCACTATAGGTGGCTGGCAGGTCGACAGCTCACCAGGCCACTATAGGCGGCCGGCAGGTCGACAGCTCACCAGGCCACTATAGGTGGCCGGCAGCTCGACAGCTCACCAGGCCACTAAAGGTGGCCGGCAGCTCGACAGCTCACCAGGCCACTATAGGTGGCCGGCAGGTCGACAGCTTACCAGACTACTATAGGTGGTCGGCAGGTCGACAGCTCACCAGGCCACTATACCAGGTCACTATAGGTGGCCGGTAGCACGACAGCTCGCCAGGCCACAATAGGTGGCCGGCAGCACGACAGCTCACCAGGCCAATATAGGTGGCCGAAAGCACGACAGCCTACCAGGCCACTATAGGTGGCCGGCATCTCGACAGCTCACCAGGCCACGATAGGTGGCTGGCAGCACGACCGCTCACCAGCACACTATAGGTGGCCGGCAGCTCGAGAGCTCACGAGCACACTATAGGTGGCCGACAGCACGACAACTCACCAGGGCACTATAGGTGGCGGCCAGCACGACAGCTGACCAGGTCACTATAGGTGGCCGGCATCTCGACAGCTCACCAGGCCACTATAGGTGGCCGGCAGCTCGACAGCTCACCAGGCCACTATAGGTGGCCGGCAGCACGACAGCTCACCAGGCCAATATAGGTGGCCGACAGCACGACAGCTTACCAGGCCACTATAGGTGGACGGCACCTCGACAGCTCACCAGGACACTATAGGTGGCCGGCAGCTCGACAGCTCACCAGGCCACTATAGGTGGCCGGCAGCTCGACAGCTCACCAGGACACTATAGGTGGTCGACAGCTCGTCAGCTCACCGGGCCACTATAGGTGGCCAGCAGCTCGAGAACTCACCAGGCCACTATAGGTGGCCGACAGGTCGACAGCTCACCAGGCCACTATAGGTGGCCGGCAGCTCGACAGCTCACCATTCCACTGTAGGTGGCCGCCAGGTCGACAGCTCACCAGGCCACTATAGGTGGTCGGCAGATCAACAGCTCACCCGGCCACTATAGGTGGCCGGCAGCTCGACAGCTCACCAGGCCACTGTAGGTGTCCGGCAGCTCGACAGCTCACAAGGCCACTGTAGGTGGCCGGCAGCTGGAGAATTCACCAGGCCACTATAGGTGGCCGGCAGATCGAGAGCTCAACAGTCCATTATAGGTAGCCGGCAGCTCGACAGCTCACCAGGCCACTATAGGTGGCCGGCAGCTCGACAGCTCATCAGGCCACTATAGGTGGCCGGCAGGTCGACAGCTCACCAGGCCACTATAGGTGGTCGGGAGGTCGACAGCTCACCAGGCCACTATAGGTGGCCGGCAGGTCGACAGCTCACCAGGCCACTATAGGTGGCTGGCAGCTCGACAGCTCACCAGGCCACTATAGGTGGCCGGCAGCTCGACAGCTCACCAGGCCACTATAGGTGGCTGGCAGCTCGACAGCTCACCAGGCCACTATAGGTGGCCGGCAGCTCGACAGCTCACCAGGCCACTCTAGGTGGCTGGCAGCTCGACAGCTCACCATTCCACTGTAGGTGGCCGGCAGGTCGACAGCTCACCGGGCCACTATAGGTGACCGGCAGGTCGAAAGCTCACCAGGCCACTATAGGTGGCCGGCAGGTCGACAGCTCACCAGGCCACTATAGGTGGCCGGCAGGTCGACAGCTCACCAGGCCACTATAGGTGGCCGGCAGCTCGACAGTTCACCAGGCCACTATAGGTGGCTGGCAGCTCGACAGCTCACCAGGCCACTATAGGTGGCCGGCAGCTCGACAGCTCACCAGGCCACTATAGGTGGCCGGCAGCTCGACAGCTCACCAGGCCTCTCTAGTTGGCCGGCAGCACGATAGCTCACCAGGCCACAATAGGTGGCCGGCATCACGACAGCTCACCAGGCCACTATAGGTGGCCGACTGCACGACAGCTCACCAGGCCACTATACCAGGTCACTATAGGTGCCCGGTAGCACGACAGCTCGCCAGGCCACAATAGGTGGCCGGCAGCACGACAGCTCACCAGGCCAATATAGGAGGCCGAAAGCACGACAGCCTACCAGGCCACTATAGGTGGCCGGCATCTCGACAGCTCACCAGGCCACTCTTGGTGGCCGGCGGCTCGACAGCTCACCAGGCCACTATAGGTGGCCGGCAGCTCGACTGCTCACCAGGCCACTGTAGGTGGCCGGCAGCTCGACAGCTCACAAAGCCACTGTAGGTGGCCGGCAGCTCGACAGCTCACCAGGCCACTATAGGTGGCTGGTAGCTCGACAGCTCACCAGGCCACGATAGGGGGCTGGCAGCACGACCGCTCACCAGCACACTATAGGTGGCCGGCAGCTCGAGAGCTCACCAGCACACTATAGGTGGCCGACAGCACGACAACTCACCAGGGCACTATAGGTGGCGGCCAGCACGACAGCTGACCAGGTCACTATAGGTGGCCGGCATCTCGACAGCTCACCAGGCCACTATAGGTGGCCGGCAGCTCGACAGCTCACCAGGCCACTATAGGTGGCCGGCAGCACGACAGCTCACCAGGCCAATATAGG
This sequence comes from Eumerus sabulonum, assembly GCA_951905685.1. Taxonomy (NCBI): domain Eukaryota; kingdom Metazoa; phylum Arthropoda; class Insecta; order Diptera; family Syrphidae; genus Eumerus; species Eumerus sabulonum. Next base: position 144,714,389 of record OX645060.1, on the reverse strand, counting down.
TGGCCGACAGCACGACAGCTTACCCGGCCACTATAGGTGGCCGGCATCTCGACAGCTCACCAGGCCACTATAGGTGGCCGGCAGCTCGACAGCTCACCAGGAAACTATAGGTGGCCGGCAGCTCGACAGCTCACCAGGCCACTATTGGTGGCCGTCAGCTCGACAGCTCACCAGGCCACTATAGGTGGCCGGCAGCTCGACAGCTCACCTGGCCACTATAGGTGGCCGGCAGCTCGACAGCTCACCAGGCCACTCTTGGTGGCCGGCGGCTCGACAGCTCACCAGGCCACTATAGGTGGCCGGCAGCTCGACTGCTCACCAGGCCACTGTAGGTGGCCGGCAGCTCGACAGCTCACAAGGCCACTGTAGGTGGCCGGCAGCTCGAGAATTCACCAGGCCACTATAGGTGGCCGGCAGCTCGACAGCTCACCAGGACACTATAGGTGGTCGACAGCTCGTCAGCTCACCAGGCCACTAAAGGTGGCCGGCAGGTCGACAGCTCACCAGGCCACTATAGGTGGTCGGCAGATCGACGGCTCACCAGGCCACTATACCAGGACACTATAGATGGCCGGTAGCACGACAGCTCGCCAGGCCACAATAGGTGGCCGGCAGCACGACAGCTCACCAGGCCAATATAGGTGGCCGAAAGCACGACAGCTTACCAGGCAACTATAGGTGGCCGGCATCTCGACAGCTCACCAGGCCACGATAGGTGGCCGGCAGCTCGAGAGCTCACCAGCACTCTATAGGTGGCCGACAGCACGACAACTCACCAGGGCACTATAGGTGGCGGCCAGCACGACAGCTGACCAGGTCACTATAGGTGGCGGCCAGCACGACATCTGACCAGGTCACTATAGGTGGCCGGCATCTCGACAGCTCACCAGGCCACTATAGGTGGCCGGCAGCTCGACAGCTCACCAGGCCACTATAGGTGGCTGGCAGCTCGACAGCTCACCAGGCAACTATAGCTGGCCGGCAGCTCGACAGCTCACCAGGCCACTATAGGTGGTTGGCAGATCGACAGTTCACCAGGCCACTATAGGTGGCTGGCAGCTCCACTGCTCACCAGGCCACTATAGGTGGCCGGCAGCTCGACAGCTCACCAGGCCACTATAGGTGGCCGGCAGCTCGACAGCTCACCAGGCCACTATAGGTGGCCGGCAGCTCGACAGCTCACCAGGCCACTATAGGTGGCCGGCGGCTCGACAGCTCACCAGGCCACTATAGCCGGCAGCTCGACAGCTCACCAGGACACTATAGGTGGTCGACAGCTCGTCAGCTCACCAGGCCACTAAAGGTGGCCGGCAGGTCGACAGCTCACCAGGCCACTATAGGTGGCCGGCAGGTCGACAGCTCACGAGGCCACTATAGGTGGCCGGCAGGTCGACAGCTCACCAGGCCACTATAGGTGGCCGGCAGGTCGACAGCTCACCAGGCCACTATAGGTGGCCGGCAGCTCGACAGCTCACCAGGGCACTATAGGTGGCTGGCAGTTCGACAGCTCACCAGGCCACTATAGGTGGCCGGCAGCTCGAAAGCTCACCAGGCCACTATAGGCGGCCGGCAGCTCGACAGCTCACCAGGCCTCACTAGTTGGCCGGCAGCATGACAGCTCACCAGGCCACTATAGGTGGCCGGCTGCACGACAGCTCACCAGGCCACTATACCAGGTCCCTATAGGTGGCCGGTAGCACGACAGCTCGCCAGGCCACAATAGGTGGCCGGCAGCACGACAGCTCACCAGGCCAATATAGGTGGCCGACAGCACGACAGCTTACCAGGCCACTATAGGTGGCCGGCATCTCGACAGCTCACCAGGCCACGATAGGTGGCTGGCAGCACGACCGCTCACCAGCACACTATAGGTGGCCGGCAGCTCGAGAGCTCACCAGCACACTATAGATGGCCGACAGCACGACAACTCACCAGGGCACTATAGGTGGCGGCCGGCACGGCAGCTGACCAGGTCACTATAGGTGGCCGGCATCTCGACAGCTCACCAGGCCACTGTAAGTGGCCGGCAGCTCGACAGCTCACAAGGCCATTGTAGGTGGCCGGCAGCTCGAGAATTCACCAGGCCACTATAGGTGGCCGGCAGCTCGAGAACTCACCAGGCCACTATAGGTGGCCGGCAGGTCGACAGCTCACCAGGCCACTATAGGTGGCCGGCAGCTCGACAGCTCACCATCCCACTGTAGGTGGCCGGCAGGTCGACAGCTCATCAGGCCACTTTAGGTGGCTGGCAGCTCGACAGCTCACCAGGCACTGCCGGCACCACTATAGGTGGCCGGCAGCTCGACAGCTCACCAGGCCACTATAGGTGGCTGGCAGCTCGACAGCTCACCATTCCACTGTAGGTGGCCGGCAGGTCGACAGCTAACCGGGCCACTATAGGTGGCCGGCAGGTCGACAGCTCACCAGGCCACAATAGGTGGCCGGCAGGTCGACAGCTCACCAGGCCACTATAGGTGGCCGGCAGCTCGACAGCTCACCAGGCCACTATAGGTGGCTGGCGGCTCGACAGCTCACCAGGCCACTATAGGTGGCCGGCAGCTCGACAGCTCACCAGGCCACTATAGGTAGCTGGCAGCTCGACAGCTCACCAGGCATCTGTAGGTGGCCGGCAGCTCGACAGCTCACCATCCCACTGTAGGTGGCCGGCAGGTCGACAGCTCATCAGGCCACTATAGGTGGCCGGCTGCACGACAGCTCACCAGGCTACTATACCAGGTCACTATAGGTGGCCGGTAGCACGACAGCTCGCCAGGCCACAATAGGTGGCCGGCAGCACGACAGCTAACCAGGCCAATATAGGTGGCCGACAGCACGACAGCTTACCAGGCCACTATAGGTGGCCGGCATCTCGACAGCTCACCACTATAGGTGGCCGGCGGCTCGACACCTCACCAGGCCACTATAGGTGGCCGGCAGCTCGACAGCTCACCAGGCCACTGTAGGTGGCCGGCAACTCGACAGCTCACAAGGCCACTGTAGGTGGCCGGCAGATCGGAAATTCACCAGGCCACTGTAGGTGGCCGGCAGCTCGAGAACTCACCAGGCCACTATAGGTGGCCGGCAGATCGACAGCTCACCAGGCCACTATAGGTGGCCGGCAGCTCGACAGCTCACCAGGTCACTATAGGTGGCCGGTAGCACGACAGCTCACCAGGCCACAATAGGTGGCCGGCAGCACGACAGCTCACCAGGCCAATATAGGTGGCCGAAAGCACGACAGCTTACCAGGCCACTATAGGTGCCCGCCATCTCGACAGCTCACCAGGCCACGATAGGTGGCTGGCAGCACGACCGCTCACCAGCACACTATAGGTGGCCGGCAGCTCGAGAGCTCACCAGCACACTATAGGTGGCCGACAGCACGACAACTCACCAGGGCACTATAGGTGGCGGCCAGCACGACAGCTGACCAGGTCTGTTGACTATTCGCCAACAAAAAAAGGGGTGGAAGAGACGAAAAAAAGGAAAAAGAAAACGATCGCCAAAAAACGGAAATATCCCCAAAACCCAATATCACTAGTCAAAGTATATATATATATATATAATAAGTATGTATTCAAATAAAATAATGCACAGCCAAATACGTTATAAAATATATTTATATTGGATACTTATCCGCTGTTTACAAGGTGGTGTCCAAATTCCAAGTGCCCGAGACAAGCTCGCAGCGGCAGCCATCCACCTTCGCTTTCCACACACTCATCGAGTCTCGTGAACATCGAGAGCATCGGCAAGTTCAAAGGAAAACCCATTCCACAAGTGTGAACGAAGAAAATCTGTGTGTGAAAGCGTTGGATGATGAATGCTGCTGCGAGTTGTTTACATGATAATGACAATAAAGTAAGTAAGTAAGTAAAGTAAGTAATTAATGACAATGAATACATTTTAATCATAATCAAAGAAAAATAAAGGTATTCTTGAATCTGGAACATCCCGCCCCCCCTGGACTAGTTCAGGAGACAGGTAGCACAGCAATTTTAGCGATCGGCCGTATGAAGGTGCCTGACGACGTTTTCACTGATACCACCCTCACACGTTCGTCTCCGCCTGGACAGATATCAAGTATACGACCCATGGCCCATTGGGTTGGTGGTAGGTTTGGCTCCTTCAGGACCACTAGGTCACCGACCCTGATGTTTGTGGTCGATTTCTGCCACTTGCTTCGCTCTTGAAGGGACGTCAAGTACTCGACGTGCCATCGCCGCCAAAAGCCCTGCACCAAGCTTTGCAAGTGCCGGTAGTGATCTAGTCGGTTGGTTGGGACATCAATATAGCTCGGCTCTGGAATTGCGGTTAACGGTTCGCCTGTAATGAAATGTGCGGGAGTTAGTGGGTCTAAATCGGAATCGGATATGGAACATAGGGGACGAGAATTTAAGATAGCCTCAATTTGACATAAAATCGTGCAAAGGTCTTCGAACACGAGGACTGCGGAGCCAACGACGCGACGGAGGTGAAACTTCACTGATTTCACACCGGCCTCCCATAATCCGCCAAAATGTGGCGCCGAGGGTGGAGAAAAATGCCATGCGATTCCGTTAGCAGCAAGCTCAGCCGCAATGAGGTTGTTGTGGGCTTGTGACACGGCCAGCTTCTGCATTTCGGAGAGACAGCGCCGAGCTCCCTTGAAGTTAGTTCCGTTGTCGGAGTATATGTTGCTGCATTTCCCACGACGAGCAATAAACCTCCGCAAAGCCGCCAGAAATGCATCCGTAGTAAGATCGCTCACCAGCTCAAGGTGAATAGCCTTTGTTGCCATACAAATGAAGAGCGCGATGTAGGCTTTTGACGTCTTGGCGTTTCTTGTCTTCGACAACTTTATGGTGATGGGCCCTGCGTAGTCACAACCAGTGTTGGTGAAGGGGCGACAGGGCTGGATCCGACACGATGGTAAGTCACCCATCAGCTGTTGACTCGTTTCCTTCCGCTGCCTGAAGCAAGTCACGCACCTGAAGATAATGCTGCGGATAAGATTTCGGCAGCCCAATATCCAAAACTGTTGACGGACGATAGAGAAGGTTTCAGAGACTCCTGGATGTAAGTATCGGCGATGAAAATCCGTCACAATTAGGGAGGATATCAAGTGTTTGCTGCTAAGGATAATAGGATGTTTGATTTCAAGGGAGAGATGAGAATGTCGAAGTCGACCGCCAACTCGGAGAATCCCGTCCTGGTCGATGAATGGAGCTAATTTTAGTAATTTAGATTTGGGTGGGAGAAGTTTATCCCGTTGGAGAATCCGAAGTTCATTTCCAAAATCCATGTTTTGAGCAAGTCTAATGATACGATGTTTTGCCTCGCGAAGCTCATGGACTGAAAAGGCTGTAGTGCAACGATCAAGCCCAAGTTTATGGAGACGACAATTGGCGCGGTATCGAAGACAAACTGCAATTACCCGATACAAGCGAACCCACGACGAGAACTTACGAAAAAGAGAGTCGACGAAATCGAAATCTAAATTGGTTTCAGGATCCTTCTCTGCCTTTCCGGATGTTGCTTCATGGATGGAGGCGATCAATGAATGTTGAGGATGCAAACGCTCTTCGAGATCGGCGATGTTAACCTCCTCCATGTGGAATTTTGATTGCGGCCAGGAACTACGATCAGCAGAAAGCCAGGACGGTCCAGTCCACCAGAGGCGATGAGAAGCAAGAACCGATGGAAGAACTCCTCTAGAAGCGCAGTCTGCTGGGTTTGACTCGGACGAAATATATTCCCAGCAGTGGCGTGGAAGGTAATCCAAGATAGCAGATACTCGATTAGCGACGAAGGTCGCCCAACGACGAGGGGGTGAGGATAGCCAATGCAAGACGATTTCCGAGTCACACCACGCGAATATGCGACTGGGTTTAATGGTGAGAGACGAAGTTAGAAGCTGGAAAAGGCGAATCAACAGCAAAGCCCCACAAAGTTCCAAACGTGGAATGGAGATGGCCTTAAGCGGAGCTACCTTGGTCTTAGCAGCGATAATACTAACGCGATAATCCCCGGACTTGGTCTTGCACCTGGTGTAGATAACAGCCGCGTACGCTACCGAAGAAGCATCTGAGAATCCATGGAGCTCAAAATTCTCGGATGGTGCGAAGATATGTCTTGGGACTCGAATTGCCTCAAAGTGGTAAAGTTCTTCCCGATAATTCATCCAACGTTGGGCCAGCGTAGAAGGTAACGGATCGTCCCATCCCAAATTCAAAGCTGTCGACCAGAGCTCCTGGAATAGGATTTTAAAGAGTATAATGGATGGGGCCAGCAGCCCAAGAGGATCAAATATTCTAGAAACTTCCGAGAGAAGAATACGCCGAGTTGCTGATATGGGTGAATCCTGTTTGGACACGCGAAAGGAGAATTCGTCACTGGCTGGGTTCCAGTACATACCAAGAACCTTGATAAGCGAGTTCGATGCTTCGAGATCTAGGGCAGAGTATTCACATTCAGTAGGTGGCAGCGTAGAAAGTAAGGGTAAGCAATTCGAACTCCATTTGCGAAGTTGGAGTTTTGCCCTTGCCAGCAATGAAACTAACTCCGACTTTAGTGCGATCAACTCATTTGCGGAATCTGCACCCGTCATCACGTCGTCCACATAGACGTCCTCTAATATTGTCTTACACGCGAGGGGGTACTCAGCCTGGTAGTCTTCGGCCAATTGCTTTAACACGCGAACGGAAAGAAATGGGGCAGACGCGGTACCATAAGTCACGGTGCGCAAGCGATAGTGTCGAATAGGTTGGAGTGGGTTTTCACGCCATACGATGCGTTGATAGTCTATCTGATTTTCGTCTACCCAGATTTGGCGAAACATTTTAACAACGTCTGCCGCGAAAACAAACGGCCTCTGCCGAAACCGAAGACAAACCCCAAACAAATCGCGCTGAATTGGTGGACCGATTAACAACATACTGTTTAATGAAACCCCGACCGAGTCCTTTGCCGAACCGTTAAAGACGACACGAATTTTCGTGGTAGAACTGTCCGATTTCACAACTGCGTGGTGGGGTAGATAAAATTGCCGATCGCGATTGAGATGCACTTCACCGGGGGGAATCAAGGTCATATGTCCGAGGTGAAGATATTCGTTCATAAAGTCCGAGTATAACCGTTGTAGCGAGGGATTAAAACGAAATCGACGTTCTAGTGACCTTAACTGTGAGATCGCCGACGTAAGAGTGTCACTAAATGAGGGATTTTTTACTTTAAAGGGAAGCGATACGATATATCTCCCATCCGAGGCACGACCGACGGTTTCGCGGAAATGTTTCTCTGCAGGATCCGGAGGAAGTGAGTCCGGGTTGACAGGAGACACCTCTTCAATTGCCCAAAACCGACGCAGCATACAATCAATGTCCATGCTCGAATGCAGAGAGGACAGAGACATGGTACCAGGCTCAGGTGTTTTAAAGGCTTCTCCCGTCACAACCCAACCGAAGGAAGTATTGAGGGCAATAGGAGTACCCACCGGTCCGGTTATTTGATCTCCCTTAATTATTTCCCACAGTTTGTCAGCACCAAGAATGATATCTATAGGAGAAGGTTCATTAAAGTCTGGGTCAGCTAGGGTCAAACCCTTAAGGTGAGGCCAGCAAGAGGCATCGAGCGATTCCGATGGAAGGTTTGAAGTCAGCTTGTTCATTACATATGCATCAAGGAGTAACGAAGCCGAGCCATCAAGCGAAGACAATTGAAGAGTAACGCGGCCCCTTGTATAGCCTGCATCTACCGACGACAGACCGAGAATCGGAATTTTAGCATGAGTACGAGGATAACCGAGTTTTTGGACAAGTGATTCAACCACGAACGAAGACTGAGAACCGGAATCGAGCAAAACTTTACAGACGATAAGTTTGCCCAGAGAGTTTCGAATTGACGCAAGAATAGTTGGCAATATGGTTTGCTTCCTACGAACCGAGTCGAGTGATACGTTGTTGACGATTAGCGATGATGTTGGATTCGAATTAGGGCTCGATGTTGGTTGAAGCGACGATGAGGATAACGAAGAGGTTGAGTCTGTAGCGGATTGCAGCGAAGCCAATTTGTTTTTGTTCGATTCATCGGAATGGACGAGAGAATGGTGACGCGATTTGCACACGCGACAGCGAAATGTTGAATGGCAGTTGCCCGACGAATGCCCATACCGAAGGCAATTAAAACAAAGTGATTCAACCTTAACAAACTGACGACGCGATTGGATGTCTAACGATAGAAATTTTGGACACCGAGATAGATGATGGGATTCGTTGCACTTAGGACAATGAACGTTGTTATTGGTTTCAGCCACGTGCGCGCGAAGAGAACCCGACGACGAACTCGACTTTGGCCGCGAAAACGATTGACGATAGGTTAATTGACATGACTCGAGTGCGTCACATCTGGCCTGGAGGAATTTGAGGAGTTCCTCAATGGTACACTCATCGCGGGAACCGATATGTTCTGCCCAGGCTTGATTGGTTTCGGGGTCAAGTTTGGTGATGAGCAAATAAATAAGCCACGGATCACGACTGGTCTTATTTAGGGCTTTTAAACCGCGCACTACCTCATCGGCACCATCACTAATTCTTCGCAGTGTTTGGACGTTACTAGCGCTCATTGAAGGAAGGGACAGGTACGACTGGATAAATGATTTCACGATTACTTGTGGACGATTATATCGCGCCTCTAAGCGGTCCCATGCTTCTGCATAGTTCACGTCGCTGACCGGTATATGTTTAATTAGGTTGGCCGCATCATCTCGTAACGCTGACCTAAGATATTGAAATTTTTGCGTCGGCGTCAATGTTGTCTTGTTGCCGACCGATCCGAGATAGAGGTCGCGAAATGATGGCCAATCTTTATAGTTACCCGCAAACGATGGGAGAATTATTTTTGGGAGGCTCACATTAGAACACGTGTTCGATGAACAATTTAACCGCTCCAGGAAGCTCACTTGTTCGTTTGCAAGTTGCTGTAATACCGATTCGTTTGCATCGACCGACGGCGGAGATTGGCGTAGTTTTAGCGCGCGAGAAAGTCCCGAATGTGCATCATAAAATTTCGTCTCATAGTCCACGAATTCGCGTTCAACCTCCTCGGAGGTTTCACCACTCGGAATATGCCGCAAACACTCATCGTGCAACGCACGAAAGCTATTCCACGCTTCGTTTAATCGTTCTATGCGAACTTCTAATTGTTCGACAGGGGTAGAGTCATCGATGGCGTCGACGAAGTTGACCGCGCGCGTGATCTGTCCCTTGGCATTCGACCGTTTCAATTTGATCAACTCCATTGCTTAGGTTAGGTGAGCACGCGGAAAAACACGCGGATCCGGCTCGAAGGACCAGTAAATATGTTGACTATTCGCCAACAAAAAAAGGGGTGGAAGAGACGAAAAAAAGGAAAAAGAAAACGATCGCCAAAAAACGGAAATATCCCCAAAACCCAATATCACTAGTCAAAGTATATATATATATATATAATAAGTATGTATTCAAATAAAATAATGCACAGCCAAATACGTTATAAAATATATTTATATTGGATACTTATCCGCTGTTTACAAGGTGGTGTCCAAATTCCAAGTGCCCGAGACAAGCTCGCAGCGGCAGCCATCCACCTTCGCTTTCCACACACTCATCGAGTCTCGTGAACATCGAGAGCATCGGCAAGTTCAAAGGAAAACCCATTCCACAAGTGTGAACGAAGAAAATCTGTGTGTGAAAGCGTTGGATGATGAATGCTGCTGCGAGTTGTTTACATGATAATGACAATAAAGTAAGTAAGTAAGTAAAGTAAGTAATTAATGACAATGAATACATTTTAATCATAATCAAAGAAAAATAAAGGTATTCTTGAATCTGGAACATCCCGCCCCCCCTGGACTAGTTCAGGAGACAGGTAGCACAGCAATTTTAGCGATCGGCCGTATGAAGGTGCCTGACGACGTTTTCACTGATACCACCCTCACACGTTCGTCTCCGCCTGGACAGATATCAAGTATACGACCCATGGCCCATTGGGTTGGTGGTAGGTTTGGCTCCTTCAGGACCACTAGGTCACCGACCCTGATGTTTGTGGTCGACTTCTGCCACTTGCTTCGCTCTTGAAGGGACGTCAAGTACTCGACGTGCCATCGCCGCCAAAAGCCCTGCACCAAGCTTTGCAAGTGCCGGTAGTGATCTAGTCGGTTGGTTGGGACATCAATATAGCTCGGCTCTGGAATTGCGGTTAACGGTTCGCCTGTAATGAAATGTGCGGGAGTTAGTGGGTCTAAATCGGAATCGGATATGGAACATAGGGGACGAGAATTTAAGATAGCCTCAATTTGACATAAAATCGTGCAAAGGTCTTCGAACACGAGGACTGCGGAGCCAACGACGCGACGGAGGTGAAACTTCACTGATTTCACACCGGCCTCCCATAATCCGCCAAAATGTGGCGCCGAGGGTGGAGAAAAATGCCATGCGATTCCGTTAGCAGCAAGCTCAGCCGCAATGAGGTTGTTGTGGGCTTGTGACACGGCCAGCTTCTGCATTTCGGAGAGACAGCGCCGAGCTCCCTTGAAGTTAGTTCCGTTGTCGGAGTATATGTTGCTGCATTTCCCACGACGAGCAATAAACCTCCGCAAAGCCGCCAGAAATGCATCCGTAGTAAGATCGCTCACCAGCTCAAGGTGAATAGCCTTTGTTGCCATACAAATGAAGAGCGCGATGTAGGCTTTTGACGTCTTGGCGTTTCTTGTCTTCGACAACTTTATGGTGATGGGCCCTGCGTAGTCACAACCAGTGTTGGTGAAGGGGCGACAGGGCTGGATCCGACACGATGGTAAGTCACCCATCAGCTGTTGACTCGTTTCCTTCCGCTGCCTGAAGCAAGTCACGCACCTGAAGATAATGCTGCGGATAAGATTTCGGCAGCCCAATATCCAAAACTGTTGACGGACGATAGAGAAGGTTTCAGAGACTCCTGGATGTAAGTATCGGCGATGAAAATCCGTCACAATTAGGGAGGATATCAAGTGTTTGCTGCTAAGGATAATAGGATGTTTGATTTCAAGGGAGAGATGAGAATGTCGAAGTCGACCGCCAACTCGGAGAATCCCGTCCTGGTCGATGAATGGAGCTAATTTTAGTAATTTAGATTTGGGTGGGAGAAGTTTATCCCGTTGGAGAATCCGAAGTTCATTTCCAAAATCCATGTTTTGAGCAAGTCTAATGATACGATGTTTTGCCTCGCGAAGCTCATGGACTGAAAAGGCTGTAGTGCAACGATCAAGCCCAAGTTTATGGAGACGACAATTGGCGCGGTATCGAAGACAAACTGCAATTACCCGATACAAGCGAACCCACGACGAGAACTTACGAAAAAGAGAGTCGACGAAATCGAAATCTAAATTGGTTTCAGGATCCTTCTCTGCCTTTCCGGATGTTGCTTCATGGATGGAGGCGATCAATGAATGTTGAGGATGCAAACGCTCTTCGAGATCGGCGATGTTAACCTCCTCCATGTGGAATTTTGATTGCGGCCAGGAACTACGATCAGCAGAAAGCCAGGACGGTCCAGTCCACCAGAGGCGATGAGAAGCAAGAACCGATGGAAGAACTCCTCTAGAAGCGCAGTCTGCTGGGTTTGACTCGGACGAAATATATTCCCAGCAGTGGCGTGGAAGGTAATCCAAGATAGCAGATACTCGATTAGCGACGAAGGTCGCCCAACGACGAGGGGGTGAGGATAGCCAATGCAAGACGATTTCCGAGTCACACCACGCGAATATGCGACTGGGTTTAATGGTGAGAGACGAAGTTAGAAGCTGGAAAAGGCGAATCAACAGCAAAGCCCCACAAAGTTCCAAACGTGGAATGGAGATGGCCTTAAGCGGAGCTACCTTGGTCTTAGCAGCGATAATACTAACGCGATAATCCCCGGACTTGGTCTTGCACCTGGTGTAGATAACAGCCGCGTACGCTACCGAAGAAGCATCTGAGAATCCATGGAGCTCAAAATTCTCGGATGGTGCGAAGATATGTCTTGGGACTCGAATTGCCTCAAAGTGGTAAAGTTCTTCCCGATAATTCATCCAACGTTGGGCCAGCGTAGAAGGTAACGGATCGTCCCATCCCAAATTCAAAGCTGTCGACCAGAGCTCCTGGAATAGGATTTTAAAGAGTATAATGGATGGGGCCAGCAGCCCAAGAGGATCAAATATTCTAGAAACTTCCGAGAGAAGAATACGCCGAGTTGCTGATATGGGTGAATCCTGTTTGGACACGCGAAAGGAGAATTCGTCACTGGCTGGGTTCCAGTACATACCAAGAACCTTGATAAGCGAGTTCGATGCTTCGAGATCTAGGGCAGAGTATTCACATTCAGTAGGTGGCAGCGTAGAAAGTAAGGGTAAGCAATTCGAACTCCATTTGCGAAGTTGGAGTTTTGCCCTTGCCAGCAATGAAACTAACTCCGACTTTAGTGCGATCAACTCATTTGCGGAATCTGCACCCGTCATCACGTCGTCCACATAGACGTCCTCTAATATTGTCTTACACGCGAGGGGGTACTCAGCCTGGTAGTCTTCGGCCAATTGCTTTAACACGCGAACGGAAAGAAATGGGGCAGACGCGGTACCATAAGTCACGGTGCGCAAGCGATAGTGTCGAATAGGTTGGAGTGGGTTTTCACGCCATACGATGCGTTGATAGTCTATCTGATTTTCGTCTACCCAGATTTGGCGAAACATTTTAACAACGTCTGCCGCGAAAACAAACGGCCTCTGCCGAAACCGAAGACAAACCCCAAACAAATCGCGCTGAATTGGTGGACCGATTAACAACATACTGTTTAATGAAACCCCGACCGAGTCCTTTGCCGAACCGTTAAAGACGACACGAATTTTCGTGGTAGAACTGTCCGATTTCACAACTGCGTGGTGGGGTAGATAAAATTGCCGATCGCGATTGAGATGCACTTCACCGGGGGGAATCAAGGTCATATGTCCGAGGTGAAGATATTCGTTCATAAAGTCCGAGTATAACCGTTGTAGCGAGGGATTAAAACGAAATCGACGTTCTAGTGACCTTAACTGTGAGATCGCCGACGTAAGAGTGTCACTAAATGAGGGATTTTTTACTTTAAAGGGAAGCGATACGATATATCTCCCATCCGAGGCACGACCGACGGTTTCGCGGAAATGTTTCTCTGCAGGATCCGGAGGAAGTGAGTCCGGGTTGACAGGAGACACCTCTTCAATTGCCCAAAACCGACGCAGCATACAATCAATGTCCATGCTCGAATGCAGAGAGGACAGAGACATGGTACCAGGCTCAGGTGTTTTAAAGGCTTCTCCCGTCACAACCCAACCGAAGGAAGTATTGAGGGCAATAGGAGTACCCACCGGTCCGGTTATTTGATCTCCCTTAATTATTTCCCACAGTTTGTCAGCACCAAGAATGATATCTATAGGAGAAGGTTCATTAAAGTCTGGGTCAGCTAGGGTCAAACCCTTAAGGTGAGGCCAGCAAGAGGCATCGAGCGATTCCGATGGAAGGTTTGAAGTCAGCTTGTTCATTACATATGCATCAAGGAGTAACGAAGCCGAGCCATCAAGCGAAGACAATTGAAGAGTAACGCGGCCCCTTGTATAGCCTGCATCTACCGACGACAGACCGAGAATCGGAATTTTAGCATGAGTACGAGGATAACCGAGTTTTTGGACAAGTGATTCAACCACGAACGAAGACTGAGAACCGGAATCGAGCAAAACTTTACAGACGATAAGTTTGCCCAGAGAGTTTCGAATTGACGCAAGAATAGTTGGCAATATGGTTTGCTTCCTACGAACCGAGTCGAGTGATACGTTGTTGACGATTAGCGATGATGTTGGATTCGAATTAGGGCTCGATGTTGGTTGAAGCGACGATGAGGATAACGAAGAGGTTGAGTCTGTAGCGGATTGCAGCGAAGCCAATTTGTTTTTGTTCGATTCATCGGAATGGACGAGAGAATGGTGACGCGATTTGCACACGCGACAGCGAAATGTTGAATGGCAGTTGCCCGACGAATGCCCATACCGAAGGCAATTAAAACAAAGTGATTCAACCTTAACAAACTGACGACGCGATTGGATGTCTAACGATAGAAATTTTGGACACCGAGATAGATGATGGGATTCGTTGCACTTAGGACAATGAACGTTGTTATTGGTTTCAGCCACGTGCGCGCGAAGAGAACCCGACGACGAACTCGACTTTGGCCGCGAAAACGATTGACGATAGGTTAATTGACATGACTCGAGTGCGTCACATCTGGCCTGGAGGAATTTGAGGAGTTCCTCAATGGTACACTCATCGCGGGAACCGATATGTTCTGCCCAGGCTTGATTGGTTTCGGGGTCAAGTTTGGTGATGAGCAAATAAATAAGCCACGGATCACGACTGGTCTTATTTAGGGCTTTTAAACCGCGCACTACCTCATCGGCTACTACTACTACTACTACTACTACTACTACCTATAGGTGGCCAGCAACTCGACAGCTCACCAGTCCACTATAGGTGGCCGGCAGCTCGACAGCTCACCAGGCCACTATAGGTGGCCGGCAGCTCGACAGTTCACCAGGCCACTATAGGTGGCCGACGGCTCGACAGCTCACCAGGCCACTATAGCCGGCAGCTCGACAGCTCACCAGGCCACTAAGGGTGGCCGGCAGGTCGACAGCTCACCAGGCCACTATAGGTGGCCGGCAGGTCGACAGCTCACCAGGCCACTATAGGTGGCCGGCAGGTCGACAGCTCACCAGGCCACTATAGGTGGCCGGCAGGTCGACAGCTCACCAGGCCACTATATGTGGTCGGCAGGTCGACAGCTCACCAGGCCACTATAGGTGGCCGGCAGCTCGACAGCTCACCAGGCCACTATAGGTGGCTGGCAGCTCGACAGCTCACCAGGCCACTATAGGTGGCCGGCAGCTCGACTGCTCACCAGGCCACTATAGGTGGCTGGCAGCTCGACAGCTCACCATTCCACTATAGGTGGCCGGCAGGTCGACAGCTAACCGGGCCACTATAGGTGGCCGGCAGGTCGACAGCTCACCAGGCCACTATAGGTGGCCGGCAGGTCGACAGCTCACCAGGCCACTATAGGTGGCCGGCAGCTCGACAGCTCACCAGGCCACTATAGGTGGCTGGCAGCTCGACAGCTCACCAGGCCACTATAGATGGCCGGCGGCTCGAAAGCTCACCAGGCCACTCTAGGTGGCCGGCAGCTCGACAGCTCACCAGGCCTCTCTAGTTGGCCGGCTGCACGACAGCTCACCAGGCCACTATACCAGGTCACTATAGGTGGCCGGTAGCACGACAGCTCGCCAGGCCACAATAGGTGGCCGGCAGCACGACAGCTCACCAGGCCAATATAAGTGGCCGACAGCATGACAGCTTACCAGGCCACTATAGTTGGCCGGCATCTCGACAGCTCACCAGGCCACGATAGGTGGCTGGCAGCACGACCGCTCACCAGCACACTTTAGGTGGCCGGCAGCTCGAGATCTCACCAGCACACTATAGGTGGCCGACAGCACGACAACTCACCAGGGCACTATAGGTGGCGGCCGGCACGACAGCTGACCAGGTCACTATAGGTGGCCGGCATCTCGACAGCTCACCAGGCCACTATAGGTGGCCGGCAGGTCGACAGCTCACCAGGCCACTATAGGTGGCCGGCAGCTCGACAGCTCACCAGGCCACTTTACGTGGCCGGCAGCTCGTCAGCTCACCAGGCCACTATAGGTGGCCGGCAGCTCGACAGCTCACCAGGAAACTATAGGTGGCCGGCAGCTCGACAGCTCACCAGGCCACTATAGGTGGCCGGCAGCTCGACAGCTCACCAGGCCACTATAGGTGCCCGGCAGCTCGACAGCTCACCAGTCCACTACAGGCGGCCGGCAGCTTGACAGCTCACCAGGCCACTATAGGTGGCCGGCAGCTCGACAGTTCACCAGGCCACTATAGGTGGCCGGCGGCTCGACAGCTCACCAGGACACTATAGCCGGCAGCTCGACAGCTCACCAGGACACTATAGGTGGTCGACAGCTCGTCAGCTCACCAGGCCACTAAAGGTGGCCGGCAGGTCGACAGCTCACCAGGCCACTATAGGTGGCCGGCAGGTCGACAGCTCACCAGGCCACTATAGGTGGCCGGCAGGTCGACAGCTCACCAGGCCACTATAGGTGGCCGGCACCTCGACAGCTCACCAGGCCACTAAAGGTGGCCGCCAGCTCGACAGCTCACCAGGCCACCATAGGTGGCCCGCAGCTCGAGAGCTCACCAGGACACTATAGGTGTTCGACAGTTCGTCAGCTCACCAGGTCACTATAGATGGCCGACAGCACGACAACTCACCAGGGCACTATAGGTGGCGGCCGGCACGGCAGCTGACCAGGTCACTATAGGTGGCCGGCATCTCGACAGCTCACCAGGCCACTATAGGTGGCCGGCAGGTCGACAGCTCACCAGGCCACTATAGGTGGCCGGCAGGTCGACAGCTCACCAGGCCACTATAGGTGGCCGGCAGGTCGACAGCTCACCAGGCCACTATAGGTGACCGGCAGGTCGACAGCTCACCAGGCCACTATAGGTGGCCGGCAGGTCGACAGCTCACCAGGCCACTATAGGTGGCCGGCAGGTCGACAGCTCACCAGGCCACTATAGGTGGCCGGCAGGTCGACAGCTCACCAGGCCACTATAGGTGGCCGGCACCTCGACAGCTCACCAGGCCACTAAAGGTGGCCGCCAGCTCGACAGCTCACCAGGCCACCATAGGTGGCCCGCAGCTCGAGAGCTCACTAGGACACTATAGGTGTTCGACAGCTCGTCAGCTCACCAGGTCACTATAGATGGCCGGCAGCTCGACAGCTCACCAGTCCACTATAGGCGGCCGGCAGCTCGACAGCTCGCCAGGCCACAATAGGTGGCCGGCAGCACGACAGCTCACCAGGCCAATATAGGTGGCCGCAAGCACGACAGCTTACCAGGCCACTATAGGTGGCCGGCATCTCGACAGCTCACCAGGCCACGATAGGTGGCTGGCAGCACGACCGCTCACCAGCACACTATAGGTGGCCGGCAGCTCGACAGCTCAGAAGGCCACTATAGGTGGCCGGCAGCTCGACAGCTCACCAGGCCTCTCTAGTTGGCCGGCAGCACGATAGCTCACCAGGCCACAATAGGTGGCCGGCATCACGACAGCTCACCAGGCCACTATAGGTGGCCGACTGCACGACAGCTCACCAGGCCACTATACCAGGTCACTATAGGTGGCCGGTAGCACGACAGCTCGCCAGGCCACAATAGGTGGCCGGCAGCACGACAGCTCACCAGGCCAATATAGGTGGCCGAAAGCACGACAGCCTACCAGGCCACTATAGGTGGCCGGTATCTCGACAGCTCACCAGGCCACTCTTGGTGGCCGGTGGCTCGACAGCTCACCAGGCCACTATAGGTGGCCGGCAGCTCGACTGCTCACCAGGCCACTGTAGGTGGCCGGCAGCTCGACAGCTCACAAAGCCACTGTAGGTGGCCGGCAGCTCGACAGCTCACCAGGCCACGATAGGGGGCTGGCAGCACGACCGCTCACCAGCACACTATAGGTGGCCGGCAGCTCGAGAGCTCACCAGCACACTATAGGTGGCCGACAGCACGACAACTCACCAGGGCACTATAGGTGGCGGCCAGCACGACAGCTGCCCAGGTCACTATAGGTGGCCGGCATCTCGACAGCTCACCAGGCCACTATAGGTGGCCGGCAGCTCGACAGCTCACCAGGCCACTATAGGTGGCCGGCAGCACGACAGCTCACCAGGCCAATATAGGTGGCCGACAGCATGACAGCTTACCCGGCCACTATAGGTGGCCGGCATCTCGACAGCTCACCAGGCCACTATAGGTGGCCGGCAGCTCGACAGCTCACCAGGAAACTATAGGCGGCCGGCAGCTCGACAGCTCACCAGGCCACTATTGGTGGCCGGCAGCTCGACAGCTCACCAGGCCACTATTGGTGGCCGGCAGCTCGACAGCTCACCAGGCCACTATAGGTGGCCGGCAGCTCGACAGCTCACCTGGCCACTATAGGTGGCCGGCAGCTCGACAGCTCACCAGGCCACTCTTGGTGGCCGGCGGCTCGACAGCTCACCAGGCCACTATAGGTGGCCGGCAGCTCGACTGCTCACCAGGCCACTGTAGGTGGCCGGCAGCTCGACAGCTCACAAGGCCACTGTAGGTGGCCGGCAGCTCGAGAATTCACCAGGCCACTATAGGTGGCCGCCAGCTCGAGAGCTCAACAGTCCATTATAGGTAGCCGGCAGCTCGACAGCTCACCAGGATACTATAGGTGGCCGGCAGATCGACAGCTCACCAGGCCACTATAGGTGGCCGGCAGCTCGACAGCTCACCAGGACACTATAGGTGGTCGACAGCTCGTCAGCTCACCAGGCCACTAAAGGTGGCCGGCAGGTCGACAGCTCACCAGGCCACTATAGGTGGTCGGCAGATCGACGGCTCACCAGGCCACTATACCAGGACACTATAGGTGGCCGGTAGCACGACAGCTCGCCAGGCCACAATAGGTGGCCGGCAGCACGACAGCTCACCAGGCCAATATAGGTGGCCGACAGCTCGACAGCTCACCAGGCCACTATAGGTGGCTGGCAGCTCGACAGCTCACCAGGCAACTATAGGTGGCCGGCAGGTCGACAGCTCACCAGGACACTATAGGTGGTCGACAGCTCGTCAGCTCACCAGGCCACTAAAGGTGGCCGGCAGCTCGACTGCTCACCAGGCCACTGTAGGTGGCCGGCAGCTCGACAGCTCACAAGGCCACTGTAGGTGGCCGGCAGCTCGAGAATTCACCAGGCCACTATAGGTGGCCGCCAGCTCGAGAGCTCAACAGTCCATTATAGGTAGCCGGCAGCTCGACAGCTCACCAGGATACTATAGGTGGCCGGCAGATCGACAGCTCACCAGGCCACTATAGGTGGCCGGCAGCTCGACAGCTCACCAGGACACTATAGGTGGTCGACAGCTCGTCAGCTCACCAGGCCACTATAGGTGGCCGGCAGCTCGACTGCTCACCAGGCCACTGTAGGTGGCCGGCAGCTCGACAGCTCACAAGGCCACTGTAGGTGGCCGGCAGCTCGAGAATTCACCAGGCCACTATAGGTGGCCGCCAGCTCGAGAGCTCAACAGTCCATTATAGGTAGCCGGCAGCTCGACAGCTCACCAGGATACTATAGGTGGCCGGCAGATCGACAGCTCACCAGGCCACTATAGGTGGCCGGCAGCTCGACAGCTCACCAGGCCACTATTGGTGGCCGGCAGCTCGACAGCTCACCAGGCCACTATAGGTGGCCGGCAGCTCGACAGCTCACCTGGCCACTATAGGTGGCCGGCAGCTCGACAGCTCACCAGGGCACTATAGGTGGCTGGCAGTTCGACAGCTCACCAGGCCACTATAGGTGGCCGGCAGCTCGAAAGCTCACCAGGCCACTATAGGCGGCCGGCAGCTCGACAGCTCACCAGGCCTCTCTAGTTGGCCGGCAGCATGACAGCTCACCAGGCCACTATAGGTGGCCGGCTGCACGACAGCTCACCAGGCCACTATACCAGGTCACTATAGGTGGCCGGTAGCACGACAGCTCGCCAGGCCACAATAGGTGGCCGGCAGCACGACAGCTCACCAGGCCAATATAGGTGGCCGACAGCTCGACAGCTCACCAGGCCACTATAGGTGGCCGACAGCTCGACAGCTCACCAGGCCACTATAGGTGGCTGGCAGCTCGACAGCTCACCAGGCAACTATAGGTGGCCGGCAGCTCGACAGCTCACCAGGCCACTATAGGTGGTCGGCAGATCGACAGTTCACCAGGCCACTATAGGTGGCTGGCAGCTCCACAGCTCACCAGGCCACTATAGGTGGCCGGCAGCTCGACAGCTCACCAGGCCACTATAGGTGGCCGGCAGCTCGACAGCTCATCAGGCCACTACAGGTGGCTGGCAGCTCGACAGCTCACCAGGCACTGCCGGCACCACTATAGGTGGCCGGCAGCTCGACAGCTCACCAGGCCACTATAGGTGGCTGGCAGCTCGACAGCTCACCATTCCACTGTAGGTGGCCGGCAGGTCGACAGCTAACCGGGCCACTATAGGTGGCCGGCAGGTCGACAGCGAACCGGGCCACTATAGGTGGCCGGCAGGTCGACAGCTCACCAGGCCACAATAGGTGGCCGGCAGGTCGACAGCTCACCAGGCCACTATAGGTGGCCGGCAGCTCGACAGCTCACCAGGCCACTATAGGTGGCTGGCGGCTCGACAGCTCACCAGGCCACTATAGGTGGCCGGCAGCTCGACAGCTCACCAGGCCACTATAGGTAGCTGGCAGATCGACAGCTCACCAGGCATCTGTAGGTGGCCGGCAGCTCGACAGCTCACCAGGCCACTATAGGTGGCCGGCACCTCGACAGCTCACCAGGCCACTAAAGGTGGCCGCCAGCTCGACAGCTCACCAGGCCTCTCTAGTTGGCCGGCAGCACGACAGCTCACCAGGCCACAATAGGTGGCCGGCATCACGACAGCTCACCAGGCCACTATAGGTGGCCGGCTGCACGACAGCTCACCAGGCCACTATAGGTGGCCGGCAGCTCGACAGCTCACCAGGCCACTATAAGTGGCCGGCAGCACGACAGCTCACCAGGCCAATATAGGTGGCCGACAGCACGACAGCTTACCAGGCCACTATAGGTGGCCGGCATCTCCACAGCTCACCAGGCCACTATAGGTGGCTGGCAGCTCGACAGCTCACCAGGCCACTATAGGTGGCCGGCAGCTCGAAAGCTCACCAGGCCACTATAGGTGGCCGGCTGCACGACAGCTCACCAGGCTACTATACCAGGTCACTATAGGTGGCCGGTAGCACGACAGCTCGCCAGGCCACAATAGGTGGCCGGCAGCACGACAGCTAACCAGGCCAATATAGGTGGCCGACAGCACGACAGCTTACCAGGCCACTATAGGTGGCCGGCATCTCGACAGCTCACCACTATAGGTGGCCGGCGGCTCGACAGCTCACCAGGCCACTATAGGTGGCCGGCAGCTCGACAGCTCACCAGGCCACTGTAGGTGGCCGGCAACTCGACAGCTCACAAGGCCACTGTAGGTGGCCGGCAGATCGGAAATTCATCAGGCCACTATAGGTGGCCGGCAGCTCGAGAACTCACCAGGCCACTATAGGTGGCCGGCAGATCGACAGCTCACCAGGCCACTATAGGTGGCCGGCAGCTCGACAGCTCACCAGGTCACTATAGGTGGCCGGTAGCACAACAGCTCACCAGGCCACAATAGGTGGCCGGCAGCACGACAGCTCACCAGGCCAATATAGGTGGCCGAAAGCACGACAGCTTACCAGGCCACTATAGGTGCCCGGCATCTCGACAGCTCACCAGGCCACGATAGGTGGCTGGCAGCACGACCGCTCACCAGCACGCTATAGGTAGCCGGCAGCTCGAGAGCTCACCAGCACACTATAGGTGGCCGACAGCACGACAACTCACCAGGGCACTATAGGTGGCGGCCAGCACGACAGCTGACCAGGTCACTATAGCTGGCCGGCATCTCGACAGCTCACCAGGCCACTATAGGTGGCCGGCAGCTCGACAGCTCACCAGGCCACTATAGGTGGCCGGCAGCACGACAGCTCACCAGGCCAATATAGGTGGCCGACAGCACGACAGCTTACCAGGTCACTATAGGTGGCCGGCATCTCCACAGCTCACCAGGCCACTATAGGTGGCTGGCAGCTCGACAGCTCACCAGGCCACTATAGGTGGCCGGCAGCTCGAAAGCTCACCAGGCCACGATAGGTGGCCGGCAGCTCGAGAGCTCACCAGCACACTATAGGTGGCCGACAGCACGACAACTCACCAGGGCACTATAGGTGGCGGCCAGCACGACAGCTGACCAGGTCACTTTAGGTGGCCGGCATCTCGACAGCTCACCAGGCCACTATAGGTGGCCGGCACCTCGACAGCTCACCAGGCCACTAAAGGTGGCCGCCAGCTCGACAGCTCACCAGGCCACTATAGGTGGCCGGCAGGTCGAGAGCTCACCAGGACACTTTAGGTGTTCGACAGCTCGTCAGCTCACCAGGTCACTAAAGGTGGCCGGCAGGTCGACAGCTCACCAGGCGACTATAGGGGGCCGGCAGATCGACAGCTTACCAGGCCACTATAGGTGGCCGGCAGCTCGACAGCTCACCAGGCCACTATATGTGGCTGGCAGCTCGACAGCTCACCAGGAAACTATAGGTGGCCGGCAGCTCGACAGCTCACCAGGCCACTATAGGTGGCCGGCAGCTCGACAGCTCACCAGGCCACTATAGGTGGCCGGCAGCTCGACAGCTCACCAGTCCACTATAGGTGGCCGGCAGCTCGACAGCTCACCATGCCACTATAGGTGGCCGGCAGCTCGACAGTTCACCAGGCCACTATAGGTGGCCGGCGGCTCGACAGCTCACCAGGCCACTATAGCCGTCAGCTCGACAGCTCACCAGGCCACTATAGGTGGCTGGCAGCTCGACAGCTCACCAGGCCACTATAGGTGGCCGGCAGCTCGACTGCTCACCAGGCCACTATAGGTGGCTGGCAGCTCGACAGCTCACCATTCCACTATAGGTGGCCGGCAGGTCGACAGCTAACCGGGCCACTATAGGTGGCCGGCAGGTCGACAGCTCACCAGGCCACTATAGGTGGCCGGCAGGTCGACAGCTCACCAGGCCACTATAGGTGGCCGGCAGGTCGACAGCTCACCAGGCCACTATAGGTGGCCGGCAGCTCGACAGCTCACCAGGCCACTATAGGTGGCTGGCAGCTCGACAGCTCACCAGGCCGCTATAGATGGCCGGCGGCTCGAAAGCTCACCAGGCCACTCTAGGTGGCCGGCAGCTCGACAGCTCACCAGGCCTCTCTAGTTAGCCGGCTGCACGACAGCTCACCAGGCCACTATACCAGGTCACTATAGGTGGCCGGTAGCACGACAGCTCGCCAGGCCACAATAGGTGGCCGGCAGCACGACAGCTCACCAGGCCAATATAGGTGGCCGACAGCACGACAGCTTACCAGGCCACTATAGTTGGCCGGCATCTCGACAGCTCACCAGGCCACGATAGGTGGCTGGCAGCACGACCGCTCACCAGCACACTTTAGGTGGCCGGCAGCTCGAGATCTCACCAGCACACTATAGGTGGCCGACAGCACGACAACTCACCAGGGCACTACAGGTGGCGGCCGGCACGACAGCTGACCAGGTCACTATAGGTGGCCGGCATCTCAACAGCTCACCAGGCCACTATAGGTGGCCGGCAGGTCGACAGCTCACCAGGCCACTATAGGTGGCCGGCAGCTCGACAGCTCACCAGGCCACTTTACGTGGTCGGCAGCTCGTCAGCTCACCAGGCCACTATAGGTGGCCGGCAGCTCGACAGCTCACCAGGAAACTATAGGTGGCCGGCAGCTCGACAGCTCACCAGGCCACTATAGGTGGCCGGCAGCTCGACAGCTCACCAGGCCACTATAGGTGGCCGGCAGCTCGACAGCTCACCAGTCCACTATAGGCGGCCGGCAGCTCGACAGCTCACCAGGCCACTATAGGTGGCCGGCAGCTCGACAGTTCACCAGGCCACTATAGGTGGCCGGCGGCTCGACAGCTCACCAGGCCACTATAGCCGGCAGCTCGACAGCTCACCAGGACACTATAGGTGGTCGACAGCTCGTCAGCTCACCAGGCCACTAAAGGTGGCCGGCAGGTCGACAGCTCACCAGGCCACTATAGGTGGCCGGCAGGTCGACAGTTCACCAGGCCACTATAGGTGGCCGGCAGGTCGACAGCTCACCAGGCCACTATAGGTGGCCGGCAGGTCGACAGCTCACCAGGCCACTATAGGTGGCCGGCAGGTCGACACCTCACCAGGCTACTATAAGTGGCCGGCAGGTCGACAGCTCACCAGGCCACTATAGGTGGCCGGCAGGTCGACAGCTCACCAGGACACTATAGGTGGTCGACAGCTCGTCAGCTCACCAGGCCACTAAAGGTGGCCGGCAGGTCGACAGCTCACCAGGCCACTATAGGTGGCCGGCAGGTCGACAGTTCACCAGGCCACTATAGGTGGCCGGCAGGTCGACAGCTCACCAGGCCACTATAGGTGGCCGGCAGGTCGACAGCTCACCAGGCCACTATAGGTGGCCGGCACCTCGACAGCTCACCAGGCCACTAAAGGTGGCCGCCAGCTCGACAGCTCACCAGGCCACCACAGGTGGCCGGCAGCTCGAGAGCTCACCAGGACACTATAGGTGTTCGACAGCTCGTCAGCTCACCAGGTCACTATAGATGGCCGACAGCACGACAACTCACCAGAGCACTATAGGTGGCGGCCGGCACGGCAGCTGACCAGGTCACTATAGGTGGCCGGCATCTCGACAGCTCACCAGGCCACTATAGGTGGCCGGCAGCTCGACAGCTCACCAGCCCACTATACGTGGCCGGCAGCACGTCAGCTCACCAGGCCACTAAAGGTGGCCGGCAGGCCGACAGCTCACCAGGCGACTATTGGTGGCTGGCAGATCGACAGCTCACCAGGCCACTATAGGTGGCCGGCAGCTCGACAGCTCACCAGGCCACTATAGGTGGCTGGCAGCTCGACAGCTCACCAGGCCACTATAGGTGGCCGGCAGCTCGACAGCTCACCAGGCCACTAAAGGTGGCCGGCAGGCCGACAGCTCACCAGGCGACTATTGGTGGCCGCCAGCTCGACAGCTCACCAGGCCACTATAGGTGGCCGGCAGCTCGACAGCTCACCAGGCCACTATAGCCGCCAGCTCGACAGCTCACCAGGCCACTATAGGTGGCTGGCAGCTCGACAGCTCACCAGGCCACTATAGGTGGCCGGCAGCTCGACAGCTCACCAGGCCACTCTACGTGGCCGGCAGCTCGTCAGCTCACCAGGCCACTAAAGGTGGCCGGCAGGCCGACAGCTCACCAGGCGACTATTGGTGGCCGGCAGATCGACAGCTCACCAGGCCACTATAGGTGGCCGGCAGGTCGACAGCTCACCAGGCCACTATAGGTGGCCGGCACCTCGACAGCTCACCAGGCCACTAAAGGTGGCCGCCAGCTCAACAGCTCACCAGGCCACTATAGGTGGCCGGCAGCTCGACAGCTCACCAGGCCACTATAGCCGGCAGCTCGACAGCTCACCAGGACACTATAGGTGGTCGACAGCTCGTCAGCTCACCAGGCCACTAAAGGTGGCCGGCAGGTCGACAGCTCACCAGGCCACTATAGGTGGCCGGCGGCTCGAAAGCTCACCAGGCCACTCTAGGTGGCCGGCATCTCGACAGCTCACCAGGCCACTATAGGTGGCCGGCATGTCGACAGCTCACCAGGCCACTATAGGTGGCCGGCAGCTCGACAGCTCACCAGGCCACTATACGTGGCCGGCAGCTCGTCAGCTCACCAGGCCACTAAAGGTGGCCGGCAGGCCGACAGCTCACCAGGCGACTATTGGTGGCCGGCAGATCGACAGCTCACCAGGCCACTATAGGTGGCCGGCAGCTCGACAGCTCACCAGGCCACTATAGGTGGCTGGCAGCTCGACAGCTCACCAGGCGACTATTGGTGGCCGGCAGATCGACAGCTCACCAGGCCACTATAAGTGGCCTGCAGCTCGACAGCTCACCAGGCCACTATAGGTGGCCGGCACCTCGACAGCTCACCAGGCCACTAAAGGTGGCCGCCAGCTCAACAGCTCACCAGGCGACTATTGGTGGCCGGCAGATCGACAGCTCACCAGGCCACTATAGGTGGCCGGCAGCTCGACAGCTCACCAGGCCACTATAGGTGGCTGGCAGCTCGACAGCTCACCAGGCGACTATTGGTGGCCGGCAGATCGACAGCTCACCAGGCCACTATAAGTGGCCGGCAGCTCGACAGTTCACCAGGCCACTATAGGTGGCCGGCGGCTCGACAGCTCACCAGGCCACTATAGCCGGCGGCTCGACAGCTCACCAGGACACTATAGGTGGTCGACAGCTCGTCAGCTCACCAGGCCACTAAAGGTGGCCGGCAGGTCGACAGCTCACCAGGCCACTATGGGTGGCCGGCAGGTCGACAGCTGACCAGGTCACTATAGGTGGCCGGCATCTCGACAGCTCACCAGGCCACTATAGGTGGCCGGCAGGTCGACAGCTCACCAGGCCACTATAGGTGGCCCGCAGCTCGACAGCTCACCAGGCCACTATAGGTGGCCGGCAGCTCGACAGTTCACCAGGCCACTATAGGTGGCCGGCGGCTCGACAGCTCACCAGGCCACTATAGCCGGCGGCTCGACAGCTCACCAGGACACTATAGGTGGTCGACAGCTCGTCAGCTCACCAGGCCACTAAAGGTGGCCGGCAGGTCGACAGCTCACCAGGCCACTATGGGTGGCCGGCAGGTCGACAGCTGACCAGGTCACTATAGGTGGCCGGCATCTCGACAGCTCACCAGGCCAGTATAGGTGGCCGGCAGCTCGACAGCTCACCAGGCCACTATACGTGGCCGGCAGCTCGTCAGCTCACCAGGCCACTAAAGGTGGCCGGCAGGCCGACAGCTCACCAGGCGACTATTGGTGGCCGGCGGATCGACAGCTCACCAGGCCACTATAGGTGGCCGGCAGCTCGACAGCTCACCAGGCCACTGTAGGTGGCCGGCAGCTCGACAGCTCACCAGGCCACTATAGGTGGTCGGAAAACGTAATAATTTCTCATCGGTAACTGTTAAGAGAATTTCACCAAAATTTGCAAGAGGATTTTCGTAATTATTTGCGAATTGTTAGGAACGTATGATGAGTTACTAAGAAAAATAATTCCTCATATATGAAAAAATCAAACCAAAATTATTTTTCTTTGTTTAAAGCCATATCGTTCATTCCGCTCAAAGTTGGTGTTGTGTTCGAGAAATCATTAATAAAACCCATCTGCGTAATAAAAAATATTTATTTGCATTGTATTATCCCTACACTGCATTACCCCATACACTACCTTATTCCTACACTGCATTATCCCAACACTACCTTATTCCTACACTACAATATTCACATGATCATTGTCACTTGTCAGGGAGAATTTTGCGCCATTGTTCTTTGTCGTACCAAACCGATCGGTAGTAAAAGAGAATTTCCTCAACACAATAAAAAAGGTTTTTTATTTCACACGACACAAAGCTAAACATGTTGTTTCTCTGAACGCACAAGCAGAAGTGAAAAAATGCTCTGAAGTTGTACGACAACGGTTCACACTTAACGATAAATCGTTCAACCACAGCTGTCAAACAAAAATTATTGGTTTTGCATACACAATTTGTCGCTATTGTATTGAGTTTTTCGTACTTAACGGATCCCAAACTAAGAGCAGGACGGAATACTTTCAAAATAACTGCGAGATTTGTTATCTAGTCGCTGCTGAGTTCTCCGGTTTAACCTTGGTTTGAAATGTTGATAATGGATCTTAGCAGCGTTATTATTTTGGACGACGTCCGCCTAAATGCTAAAGTAAATTGGACGACACATTTACCAAAACAACTTAAATTTAAAGTCATTTATAGGCAAGTGAAGTATTCTTTCTAAGTCACCTGTTGGGCAATGAGGCGCTAACTTTATCCAAAGATTGGCCTGGAGGGATTTACACATCCCAGTTTAATTCTCCCAGAATGGACCAATTAATAGTTTCGTTTTTTTTTTCAGAGAATTTTTCAAGAACATTTCAAAATCATGCCACCGAATGTGCCTATTCCGTTCAATTCCAAATCCAAGAATAAAAGGATTTTAGTCACAATGTTCGAGACGGAAGAGGTTTCCGGCAATGTTATGTTCCTTTCCGAAGGTACATAGGTTGATAGTAATCATGTTGGCTTTATCATACGTCCGCTTAAATGCTAAAGTAAATTGGACGACACATTTACCAAAACAACTTAAATTTAAAGTCATTTATAGGCAAGTGAAGTATTCTTTCTAAGTCACCTGTTGGGCAATGAGGCGCTAACTTTATATAAAGATTGGCCTGGACGGATTTACACATCCCAGTTTATTTTCGATGTACTGCGCAGGAAGACACCAGTAATTCAGTCTATCATTCTCCCAGAATGGACCAATTAATAGTGTCGTTTTTTTTCAGAGAATTTTCAGAGATTTTAGTCACAATGTTCGAGACGGAAGAGGTTTCCGGCAATGTTATGTTCCTTTTCGAAGGTACATAGGTTGATAGTAATCATGTTGGCTTTATCATATAGGTATTCCTACAATCTTTAGACGGAACAACAACACACTACAATATTCACATGATCATTGTCACTTGTCAGGGAGAATTTTGCGCCATTGTTCTTTGTCGTACCAAACCGATCGGTAGTAAAAGAGAATTTCCTCAACACAGTAAAAAAGGTTTTTTATTTCACACGACACAAAGTTAAACATGGTCCTTCGAGCCTTTAATTATTAAAACATTTGTGCGGTATTGAACTTTTGATTTGTTGGGCTGTTTCGCTTAAGTAAAAAAATTCCGAGTGAAACTGTTCGAGTAACTCGAAGAATTAAGACTCTTAGACATTCTCGGATTAGACAGAGTGAGTTTCTGTAAAGTGCAAATCGGGCTCCCGCGCCGTGCAATTCCCCTCGTATGCACATAAACACCGTTGGGCACCGTTCAATACAACATAATCCTGCTACACCGTTTGATATCGGCAGAACCGTTGGCCATTTACCGCTGCTCCGGAATACTACCGTTGGCCATTTACCGCTGCTCCGGAATACGTGAGTCGTATTATTATTAGCGTATTATTGTACAATTGTATCCTCCCCCCCCCCCCCCCCCCCCTTTTTTTAATTTTCGAAATGAGCACCACCTTGCGGCTACAAAAAAATTTGCTCAAGCAAATTATGCGGGATGCTGAAAATTTTAGCAAGCGCACACCGAAAGAAAGAAGCAGAAATTACATCAACAACAGGATCGCCGTATTGGAAGAGAATTACAAAGCAAGTACTCAACAGAACATCGATGGAGTTTCTTGAAGCGAAAAGGAAGAAGAATTCGAGGAAGTATACGAGAAGATACGGGACACGTATCTAGAATATAAAACGGCATTGTTGGATAGCCTAGACAAGTTAGAAGGACTAACGGAAGCTCCGGTAAGTGCTAGTCTATGTTATACTAGCGATAAGATTCGTCTTCCCAAAATAAATTTGCCAATATTTTCGAGAGACTACCAGGCTTGGAAGTCCTTCTACGACCTCTTTGTGTCCCTTATAAACACGAATAAGTCACTAACGCAGGTTGAAAAACTCGACTACCTGAAATCAAGTTTGGGGGGCGAGGCTGAACGTCTTCTACATCATCTAGCCATCGATAACGGCAACTACACTTTAGCGTGGAATATTCTTGTGTCACGCTATGATCATAAGCGGGTGTTAGTCAACGCGCAACTCAAAGCGTTCTTTGAACAAGACTCCATCATCCAAGAAGACGCGGCTTCGTTGAGAAAATTGTTGGACAAATCAGTCGAATGCCAACATGCCTTGAAGAATCTTGGCGTTCCAGTGGAACACTGGGACGTTCTTCTCATATTTGTGCTCGTTAAAAAACTACCAACAATCACGCGACAACTGTGGGAGGAAAAGCTAGGGGCAAACAATGAGCTTCCGGAATTTAAAACATTCTGCACATTCCTTGAAACTCGATTCAGGACACTGGAGGCGGTTCAATTCCAGCAGGAAACGAGTTGCACCAAAGTCGCTAAGGGTCCTTTAGCAAAAACCAAGGCTATTCATGTGAAGCAGGGTCTAAAGGAACGGTTTAGTTGCAAGGTGTGCAACAAAGGCGCCCATTCACTCCGAAGTTGCAACAAGTTTCTGAAAATGGATATCGCTTCGCGTATGGGTGTCGTGAAACAGATCGGTGTGTGTCTGAACTGCCTAGCATATAGCCATGAGACTCAACAATGCCCAAGCAGGGTCCGATGCTACTTTTGTCAGCAACACCATCATTCACTATTACATCTAAGCCCTGCGTACAACACTCAACACCACACTACACAGATAGCACCTAATGCGTTCACCGACCCTACACAGCCATCCGTATCTACAGTTAATGCCAACGCTACACCATTTCAGCCTAATAAAAATGTAAATAGCTACCATTCTACTCATCAATCGCGAATTTTACTATCCACGGTTCGGGTTAAAGTTAAGACATCTTCCGGAGAAGAGATAGAACTACGTGGTCTACTTGATTCTGGTTCAGAGGCCCCATTTGTGACCAGTCGAGCAGTGAAGCGCTTGGGGCTTAAAGGCCAACGAACTTTGGTAGAGGTGTTAGGACTGGGCAAGGTCTGTAGTGGAACTTCCCATGACTATGTTGACCTCACACTTAGGTCACTCAACACAAGCTATAAGACGAACACAAGAGCCTTAGTTTTCAAATCACTCACGGCCAACGAATTAACACCCAATCAATGGAGTCATTTAGATGGCTTATCTCTTGCGGACCCCATGTATTTTAAACCCGCCGAAATAGATCTGCTCCTAGGGAATGATCTCTATTCTGAGGTAGTGCTTCCTGACATCATTCGAGGAAATTAACCCGATACTCCTATTGCCCAAAACACCCTGTTAGGATGGATATTGATGGGCAAAGTAAGTGGAACATCCCGAGGTCTGCACACCTTTTTCCAAATGTTGGATGTCAGCCGTCAACTGCAAAGGTTCTGGGAATTGGAGGAGACACCCTTCAAGGCCCATCAGACCCTCGAAGACAAGGCTTGTGAGGAGTTCTTCAACAGGACGACGAGAAGACTAGAGAGTGGACGCTATGAAGTTTCATTACCCTTTAAGGAAGGGAAGAGACCCAGTCTTGGATCTTCGAAAGAAGGAGCACTACGTAGATTTCATCAACTTGAGCGCCGCTTTTGTATCAACCCTACACTACACACAGAATATACGAAATGTATAAATGAATACAAACAACTTGGACACGTGGAAGAAGTTGATGTCATCAATGATAAGACTCTCTTAAGTCCGAATCATTACTTCGTGCCCCATCACGCCGTGTTTAAGGAGTCAAGTTCGACCACCAAACTTCGGGTAGTTTTCGATGCTGCGGCTAAAACATCGGACGGAACATCATTGAACCAACATCTAATGACAACATCATTGACATCGTTTTGAGATGGAGGCAACATAAACTTACCTTCACAGCTGACATTGAGAAGATGTATCGATGTTAGCTCCGAGGACTCATATTATCAATTAATATATTGATTAATATATTGGCGCGATTGTGAAGCTCAAGCGATCAAGATCTATCGTCTCCAAATGGTTACCTTCGGAACAAGTTGCGCTCCTTTTCTGGCCATTCGATCGCTGAACCAATTAGCTGCTGACAAAGAAGACACATATCCTCTGGGAGCACGCATCGTAAGAGAAGACACTTATGTCGATGACATATTTGGTGGAGGTAATACGGTGAAGGAAGCTTTGGTTTGTCGTCATCAGGTAAATGATTTGTTATCGTCAGGGGGTTTTCACTTGCGTAAATGGGCAAGCAATTCAAACAAACTATTAGAACCGGTACCCTTAGACCAGCGGGAAGCGGACGTTTCCTGTCGATCCAAATTTGTAGACATTCTTGGGATAAAATGGTTTCCGGTGGAAGATACTTTATCGTTCCAGAAAATTGAATTCAATGATGCTGAGCCGACGAAGAGAACGATTCTTTCCAACATTGCAAAACTCTTCGATCCCCTCGGATGGATTTCACCCTGCATAATAAAGGGCAAAATCTTGATGCAAAAACTCTGGTTTAGCAATCAAGGCTGGGATGATCACATTGCGATTGAGTTGAGGAAGGAGTGAAACACTTTGCGGGAAGAATTTTCACACTTGCAACAGATACGCATGCCTCGTTGGATCCATACTGACAACACCCATCAAGAGATGGAACTACATGGATTCAGCGACGCGTCGGAGAAGGCGTATGGTGCGGCAATATATCTAAGAGTTCTTGATTCGGAGAACAAGGTTCACAGTCAGCTGATTTTGTCGAAAACAAGAGTTGCTCCAGTAAAAACACAAACGCTTCCAAGTCTTGAACTCTGCGCAGCTGTTATTCTTGCCACACTACTCGATTACACATCAAAGGCGCTAAATAATCGGGTAGCTGAAATCCAAAGGCTAGTCAAACCAGACAGCTGGAGACATATTCCCAGCGAACTGAATCCAGCAGATTTAGCTTCAAGAGGGATAATGCCGTCTGCACTAATTTCCAATGACCTCTGGGGGCAAGGTCCGCAATTTTTACGCGAGGCATGGGATTTCCACTGTCCGAAACAACCAAAGGACCTACACACTGAAGAGGAAAGGCGTTCTATTAAAGTCCACACCATCGCACAGGCAACAAATGACTTCAACACTCTCATGTCAAAATACTCAAGCCTAACAAAACTCCTAAGAGTAGTCGCATATTGCAGGCGATTTATAGAAAACTGCAGAAAATCATCCAGTCTCAGGAAACACGATTCACTATCTGCAGAAGAACTTCAATCTGCCAACAAATTTCTGGTAAGGGTTGCACAATCAGGTATGTTCGCTCCAGGCGTAATGTTCAACTCTCCGAAATCGCTTTGCCCTTTCACGGATTCTGATGGCATCTTGAGAGTAGGAGGGAGGTTGCAGCATTCTGAGCTTCCTTTTGATCAACGACATCCGATCATTCTTAAAGGAAACCATTGGTTCACAAAGCTCTTAATAGCAGATGCTCACATGAGAACACTTCACGGAGGTCTTAATCAAACCACAGCATACTTGCGCAACAAGTATTGGATTTTAAAATTTAAGAATTGCGTCAAGGGTTGGATCCATAAATGTACTACTTTTTTCCGTTACAGAGCAAAGATATCACAACAGCTCATGGGTAGCCTACCCCCTCCACGGGTCTGTGAATGCCAGCCATTCGCTCATGCGGGTGTCGACTACGCCGGACCGATCGATGTCAAAGCCTGGAAGGGTCGAGGCAGCAAGACTTTTAAAGCATATTTTGCCATTTTTATATGCCTGGCTACCAAGGCCATACACATCGAGCTGGTAAGCGATCTAACAACCCAGTCATTTATTGCAGCCTTAAGAAGATTTACAGCCCGAAGAGGATTATGTTCGCACATATATAGCGATAATGGGACAAACTTTGTAGGCGCCAACACCGAGTTGAAGAAGCTTCGTGAAGAAGCCAAGTTTTCTTGGAAGGACGTCACAGACGCAAGCTCTAAAGAAGGTATTGAATGGCATTTCATTCCTCCCGCTTCCCCCCATTTTGGTGGACTTTGGGAGGCGGGCGTGAAATCAATAAAGTATCATCTGAAAAGAATAATTGGTTCAGACAAATATACATTCGAGGAACTCACCACACTTCTACACCAAATCGAGGCTTGTTTAAATTCGAGGCCCCTATGTCCATTAACGAATAATCCACAGGACTTCACAGCGCTCACTCCCGGACACTTCCTTATTGGACGAGCAATTAACACCATTCCTCAAGCTGACTTATCAGACGTGAACATAGGACACCTACAACGATGGCAACGCATACAAAGGTTATATCAACTCTTTTGGAAACAGTTGGAAATCCGAGTATCTCACACGACCGCAGCAGCGCCCAAAATGGCTTAAAACCGAGCTCCAACCCAAGATCGGAGATCTTGTTCTCTTAAAAGACGACAATTTACCACCAGCAAATTGGACTTTAGCGCGTATCACATCTCTTCACCCAGGAGCAGACAACTTGGTTAGGGTCGTCTCTCTAAAGGTCGGGAATGGCGAAATTAAACGACCGATCACAAAAATTTGCATTCTACCATCTAACGAGACATACGATGGGGACACAGTAATATAAAAAGGGGGGTACACGTCAAAGCGGAACAATAAAAGGGACGAACAATAGAAAAATATTTTAAAACCAATTCCAATATCATATCATCTTCCATTCCAATTTAATTAGCTAACTTAAAAATAATATTCATAACACCACACTTCTGTTTTATACAACGCCGCGAAACGATATCGTCGCCGTTCTTTATTACTACATAGATATGCACTTGTCTTCTCACTCTTTGAAAACAAAAAAAGAGCATTTATTAACGCACACACAAGTCTCTTTCGCCCACAGATACAGCTGTTCATTACAGACTTTGGAGTCAACTCCCCACAAGCAATCATGGAGAGGAAAACCCATAACACAACCTACACACGCAGCACCAACCTAGTCTAGTCGCTGCTGAGTTCTCCGGTTTAACCTTGGTTTGAAATGTTGATAAAGGATCTTAGCAACGTTATTATTTTGGACGACGTCCGCCTTAATGCTAAAGTAAATTGGACGACACATTTACCAAAACAGGCAAGTGAAGTATTCTTTCTAAGTCACCTGTTGGGCAATGAGGCGCTAACTTTATCCAAAGATTGGCCTGGAGGGATTTACACATCCCAGTTTAATTCTCCCAGAATGGACCAATTAATAGTTTCGTTTTTTTTCAGAGAATATTTCAAGAACATTTCAAAATCATGTCACCGAATGTGCTTATTCCGTTCAATTCCAAATACAAGAATAAAAGGATTTTAGTCACAATGTTCGAGACGGAAGAGGTTTCCGGCAATGTTATGTTCCTTTCCGAAGGTACATAGGTTGATAGTAATCATGTTGGCTTTATCATACGTCCGCCTAAATGCTTAAGTAAATTGGACGACACATTTACCAAAACAGGCAAGTGAAGTATTCTTCTAAGTCACCTGTTGGGCAATGAGGCGCTAACTTTATCCAAAGATTGGCCTGGAGGGACTTACACATCCCAGTTTAATTCTCCCAGAATGGACCAATTAATAGTTTCGTTTTTTTTCAGAGAATTTTTCAAGAACATTTCAAAATCATGCCACCGAATGTGCTTATTCCGTTCAATTCCAAATCCAAGAATAAAAGGATTTTAGTCACAATGTTCGAGACGGAAGAGGTTTCCGGCAATATTATGTTCCTTTTCGAAGGTACATAGGTTGATAGTAATCATGTTGGCTTTATCATATAGGTATTCCTACAATCTTTAGACGGAACAACAACACATTTGTACACTGGCATATTAACTGAAATCGGAGGACTTTTTAGAACCGTGTACGAACCGTAAAAGGATTTTAATAAGTGATAAATTGTTGAACAATATTCGAAAAGTGAAAGGTGTAAGAGAACCGAACGAATATCAATATCTTTAGCCATCTTACCTGAAATTCAGCGAACAAAAAGAAATTATTTAGTATCCCATTACCAACGCATATGGTTAATGATACAAAACCTCATAGAGAGGAAATAATTTCTAACCGATAGTGAACAGTGAGTGAAACAAAAACAAAATAAATAATAATAAACGGTAAGATACAAGCCGCAACGTGATCGAATACTAAAGAAGGAAGACAACTGGCTTTAGATACTTGTAGCCCAACGTGTTAATGAAGAAAAACATCAATCGAATCAGACAAGATTCGCAGCGTGAACAAAGAGCTGATTTATTCAACATTCAACGAAAACTCAACATTCAAGTCAACATGGAAGCAGCAGCAGCAGCCGTATCACCAGCAATAGGTAACAATAATAATAGTTTAAACTTAAGATGTTTAGAATTGAACCCACTGAAATACATTGAACGACTCCAAGACTTTGACGGCAAAACTGAAGATTTGCCAATCTTTATTCAGAATGTCGACGACATTATACCTACTCTACTAACATATAATGACCAAGGTCAACGAATGTGTATAAATCTGTTGAAATCTAAATTTATAGGTAGGGCCAGACAAAGCATAGAAATACATCCTCACTTGACAAAACGGACTGATATTAAGTCCATGTTAATTGAAAATGTTGGTGGCTTTAAAAATAGCAACCAATT
Source organism: Eumerus sabulonum (assembly GCA_951905685.1). Lineage (NCBI taxonomy): Eukaryota > Metazoa > Arthropoda > Insecta > Diptera > Syrphidae > Eumerus > Eumerus sabulonum. Next base: position 144,678,369 of record OX645060.1, on the reverse strand, counting down.
GTACGAAGAACTAAGAGGTTCTCAATATAGAGGTGATGTGAGTAAATTTTATAATTACATCCAAAAAACCCTTTCATTGTTAAATCAGAAATGCCTCCAAGAGAATAATATTTCTGATATTACTAAAAATAATGAAACAGCTTTTAATGTTTTTAAGGAACGCTTACCGATACACATGAGGACAATCCTCTATGCCCTAAAACCAAATACAATGGAATTAGCACTTCATGAACTTAATCATGCAGGTTTTATTACTCGTCCTCAGGAAATAGATAGGCAGGATAGATTCGAAATAAAAACTCGAGATAAAAATACATTTAACAATCGCAACCAAAAATTTAATAACTGGCAACCAAAACAATACATACCCAGAAACAATTATAGTAATTATCACGATACCAAAAATAATTATAATCATAACAGAAATAATTATAGACAATTTCCTCAAAAACCTGAACCCATGGATGTTGATCCTTCATCATCCCAAATTAGGCATGCACATGTAGCTAGTTATGTAGGAAAAACCCAAACGGAAGAAAATTTTCGGCATCCAGCCTCGGAACCTCTCTTCCCTATATTAAATTAGAAAAAGGGAACGTAACCATAAGACTCCTGATTGATACTGGAGCAACTAATAGTCTTCTGCGTTAACAGTCACCAAGGGAATATACAAAATGGCGTAGTAAACCAATGACAATAAAAACAGCAGGAAACCCAATAGTTGTCACAAAAGACGTCGTAATACCAAAGAATAAATTTGCATTATCGGTCAAAAATGATTGTGAATTCCAAGTACATAACTTCAATGAATAGTATAATGGACTAATTGGAAACAATATTTTGATTCCGAATGACGGAGAAATAAATTACAAAAATAAAACATTAAAATTGAATAACGAAATCATACCTATTTTCCTCAGTGAAAATGAAGAAAAAGAATATGAAGAAACGGTAAATTATTTTACTGAAATAAAACCTATGGATTCCATGCTAAATAATGAAATCAATAAGGATCTTCGAACAGATCACTTAAATAAAGAAAAAAAGGAAAATATTACTTAAAGTAATAAAAGAATGCTGATAAGCTTTTGCAATCTTCTTTTTTCCACGTCTTACAAGCTAATGAATTACATGTATCTATTGAGAGCTTCAATTCGCGCGGGATAATTTCTGAGTTCCCGCCAGAATTGACTTCAAATGACATTATATTATTTGACACATGTCACTTAATTTTAAGCTATAAATACAGGGTTAAAGTACAGGGTGTATCATTTAGCAGGCATCCTGCATTCGGTCGGATCTGATTCTGGTGACGTCGACAGTCTCCCATGCTGGTTTGAATTAAAAACATGCGTCGTCCAATGGTTTTTTTTATAACCCCTTCAATCCACTTCTCCCCATGCCCATACTGTCGAGCAAACACAGTTTGACCGACGACAAACTTCTGTGTAACTGGTTTCATCTTGACGAATTCTTTCACCGGCAGCATGGCGGACAGAAGCGTTCGATGTTGCCGACCATGTAATTTTTCCGCTGGCGACACACCACATTCATCCGGAGTTGTGCGAAAGGTAGCTAAGAATGTGACAAGCGCCTCTTCACTTCTTCGATTCTCCTCCATAGCCTTGAGAAAGGCTGTTTTGAAGGTTCTGACCATCTTCTCGGCTACGCCATTTGATTCAGGATTGAATGGTGCTGACGTCATGTGTCGAATTGAATGGCCCTGACAAAAATGTTGAAAGTCCTTGGATGTGAACTGTGTCCAATTGTCTGACACAATTGTTTGTGGAAGCCCTTCCAAAGCAAATATCGTACGTAGCGCTTGAATGGTTGCATGAGTGGATGCGGAGGACATTCGTACCACGAAAGGAAATCTTGACTTCGAGTCTACCACAATTAGCCACATAGCTCCTTGAAACGATCCCGCAAAATCCACGTGAATACGCTCCCAGACATTTTCAGGGGTTGGCCAGCTAGTGTATTCTTTCGGTGCATTCGACTGGCATGTTTTACATTTGGCCACCGTTTTTTCAATTTGGTCATCTATATTAGGCCACCAACAGTATCGACGAGCCATCTGCTTCATGCGCGTTATTCCCCAGTGTCCCTGATGCAGAAGAGCTAAGACCTTGGGTTGCAGTGCACCTGGTACGACCACTCTTGGATTATGGCTGAGAAGAGAGAAGAACATTAGCAGACAAACTTAAAGAGAACCTTCTACGAAAGTACGGACTCAATTGATCTTGAGTAGCTGACAGGCGATTTGGCCAGCCTTTTTGCACATAATAGATGACTGTGCGCATTTCTGCATCCTTCTGTGAACCCTTCGCAATCAAATTAGCATTAACAGGGAAATCGTCGATTGTAGCCCGCACATCTTCGGTTTGATGACAAAACTCCACTGTTTGATCAAATTCTTCATCTGGCCCCATGGGTAAACGTGATAGGCAGTCTGCATTCCCATGTTTACTTGTAGAACGATAACACAAGCAATCATGGAGAGGAAAACCCATAACACAACCTACACACGCAGCACCAACCTGGATTACGTCGATCAGCTGAGATGGTTGTTGTCAACAAGGGGCACCTGCGTTACGCATGTGAAGGGCATTTACGAACTACGTTCATAGCCGTGGAGGATGTTCGAGAAATCATTAATAAAACACATCTGTGTAATAAAAAATATTTATTTGCATTGTATTACCCCTACACTGCATTACCCCATACACTACCTTATTCCTACACTGCATTATCCCAACACTACCTTATTCCTACACTACAATATTCACATGATCATTGTCACTTGTCAGGGAGAATTTTGCGCCATTGTTCTTTGTCGTACCAAACCGATCGGTAGTAAAAGAGAATTTCCTCAACACAATAAAAAAGGTTTTTTATTTCACACGACACAAAGCTAAACATGTTGTTTCTCTGAACGCACAAGCAGAAGTGAAAAAATGCTCTGAAGTTGTACGACAACGGTTCACACTTAACGATAAATCGTTCAACCACAGCTGTCAAACAAAAATTATTGGTTTTGCGTACACAATTTGTCGCTATTGTATTGAGTTTTTCGTTCTTAACGGATCCCAAACTAAGAGCAGGACGGAATACTTTCAAAATAACTGCGAGATTTGTTATCTAGTCGCTGCTGAGTTCTCCGGTTTAACCTTGGTTTGAAATGTTGATAATGGATCTTAGCAACGTTATTATTTTGGACGACGTCCGCCTAAATGCTAAAGTAAATTGGACTACACATTTACCAAAACAACTTAAATTTAAAGTCATTTATAGGCAAGTGAAGTATTCTTTCTAAGTCACCTGTTGGGCAATGAGGCGCTAACTTTATCCAAAGATTGGCCTGGACGGATTTACACATCCCAGTTTATTTTTGATGTACTGCGCAGGAAGACACCAGTAATTCAGTCTATCATTCTCCCAGAATGGACCAATTAATAGTTTCGTTTTTTTTTTCAGAGAATTTTTCAAGAACATTTCAAAATCATGCCACCGAATGTGCCTATTCCGTTCAATTCCAAATCCAAGAATAAAAGGATTTTAGTCACAATGTTCGAGACGGAAGAGGTTTCCGGCAATGTTATGTTCCTTTCCGAAGGTACATAGGTTGATAGTAATCATGTTGGCTTTATCATACGTCCGCCTAAATGCTTAAGTAAATTGGACGACACATTTACCAAAACAGGCAAGTGAAGTATTCTTCTAAGTCACCTGTTGGGCAATGAGGCGCTAACTTTATCCAAAGATTGGCCTGGAGGGACTTACACATCCCAGTTTAATTCTCCCAGAATGGACCAATTAATAGTTTCGTTTTTTTTCAGAGAATTTTTCAAGAACATTTCAAAATCATGCCACCGAATGTGCTTATTCCGTTCAATTCCAAATCCAAGAATAAAAGGATTTTAGTCACAATGTTCGAGACGGAAGAGGTTTCCGGCAATATTATGTTCCTTTTCGAAGGTACATAGGTTGATAGTAATCATGTTGGCTTTATCATATAGGTATTCCTACAATCTTTAGACGGAACAACAACACATTTGTACACTGGCATATTAACTGAAATCGGAGGACTTTTTAGAACCGTGTACGAACCGTAAAAGGATTTTAATAAGTGATAAATTGTTGAACAATATTCGAAAAGTGAAAGGTGTAAGAGAATCGAACGAATATCGATATCTTTAGCCATCTTACCTGAAATTCAGCGAACAAAAAGAAATTATTTAGTATCCCATTACCAACGCATATGGTTAATGATACAAAACCTCATAGAGAGGAAATAATTTCTAACCGATAGTGAACAGTGAGTGAAACAAAAACAAAATAAATAATAATAAACGGTAAGATACAAGCCGCAACGTGATCGAATACTAAAGAAGGAAGACAACTGGCTTTAGATCCTTGTAGCCCAACGTGTTAATGAAGAAAAACATCAATCGAATCAGACAAGATTCGCAGCGTGAACAAAGAGCTGATTTATTCAACATTCAACGAAAACTCAACATTCAAGTCAACATGGAAGCAGCAGCAGCAGCCGTATCACCAGCAATAGGTAACAATAATAATAGTTTAAACTTAAGATGTTTAGAATTGAACCCACTGAAATACATTGAACGACTCCAAGACTTTGACGGCAAAACTGAAGATTTGCCAATCTTTATTCAGAATGTCGACGACATTATACCTACTCTACTAACATATAATGACCAAGGTCAACGAATGTGTATAAATCTGTTGAAATCTAAATTTATAGGTAGGGCCAGACAAAGCATAGAAATACATCCTCACTTGACAAAACGGACTGATATTAAGTCCATGTTAATTGAAAATGTTGGTGGCTTTAAAAATAGCAACCAATTGTACGAAGAACTAAGAGGTTCTCAATATAGAGGTGATGTGAGTAAATTTTATAATTACATCCAAAAAACCCTTTCATTGTTAAATCAGAAATGCCTCCAAGAGAATAATATTTCTGATATTACTAAAAATAATGAAACAGCTTTTAATGTTTTTAAGGAACGCTTACCGATACACATGAGGACAATCCTCTATGCCCTAAAACCAAATACAATGGAATTAGCACTTCATGAACTTAATCATGCAGGTTTTATTACTCGTCCTCAGGAAATAGATAGGCAGGATAGATTCGAAATAAAAACTCGAGATAAAAATACATTTAACAATCGCAACCAAAAATTTAATAACTGGCAACCAAAACAATACATACCCAGAAACAATTATAGTAATTATCACGATACCAAAAATAATTATAATCATAACAGAAATAATTATAGACAATTTCCTCAAAAACCTGAACCCATGGATGTTGATCCTTCATCATCCCAAATTAGGCATGCACATGTAGCTAGTTATGTAGGAAAAACCCAAACGGAAGCAAATTTTCGGCATCCAGCCTCGGAACCTCTCTTCCCTATATTAAATTAGAAAAAGGGAACGTAACCATAAGACTCCTGATTGATACTGGAGCAACTAATAGTCTTCTGCGTTAACAGTCACCAAGGGAATATACAAAATGGCGTAGTAAACCAATGACAATAAATACAGCAGGAAACCCAATAGTTGTCACAAAAGACGTCGTAATACCAAAGAATAAATTTGCATTATCGGTCAAAAATGATTGTGAATTCCAAGTACATAACTTCAATGAATAGTATAATGGACTAATTGGAAACAATATTTTGATTCCGAATGACGGAGAAATAAATTACAAAAATAAAACATTAAAATTGAATAACGAAATCATACCTATTTTCCTCAGTGAAAATGAAGAAAAAGAATATGAAAAAACGGTAAATTATTTTACTGAAATAAAACCTATGGATTCCATGCTAAATAATGAAATCAATAAGGATCTTCGAACAGATCACTTAAATAAAGAAAAAAGGAAAATATTACTTAAAGTAATAAAAGAATGCTGATAAGCTTTTGCAATCTTCTTTATTCCACGTCTTACAAGCTAATGAATTACATGTATCTATTGAGAGCTTCAATTCGCGCGGGATAATTTCTGAGTTCCCGCCAGAATTGACTTCAAATGACATTATATTATTTGACACATGTCACTTAATTTTAAGCTATAAATACAGGGTTAAAGTACAGGGTGTATCATTTAGCAGGCATCCTGCATTCGGTCGGATCTGATTCTGGTGACGTCGACAGTCTCCCATGCTGGTTTGAATTAAAAACATGCGTCGTCCAATGGTTTTTTTTATAACCCCTTCAATCCACTTCTCCCCATGCCCATACTGTCGAGCAAACACAGTTTGACCGACGACAAACTTCTGTGTAACTGGTTTCATCTTGACGAATTCTTTCACCGGCAGCATGGCGGACAGAAGCGTTCGATGTTGCCGACCATGTAATTTTTCCGCTGGCGACACACCACATTCATCCGGAGTTGTGCGAAAGGTAGCTAAGAATGTGACAAGCGCCTCTTCACTTCTTCGATTCTCCTCCATAGCCTTGAGAAAGGCTGTTTTGAAGGTTCTGACCATCCTCTCGGCTACGCCATTTGATTCAGGATTGAATGGTGCTGACGTCATGTGTCGAATTGAATGGCCCTGACAAAAATGTTGAAAGTCCTTGGATGTGAACTGTGTCCAATTGTCTGACACAATTGTTTGTGGAAGCCCTTCCAAAGCAAATATCGTACGTAGCGCTTGAATGGTTGCATGAGTGGATGCGGAGGACATTCGTACCACGAAAGGAAATCTTGACTTCGATTCTACCACAATTAGCCACATAGCTCCTTGAAACGATCCCGCAAAATCCACGTGAATACGCTCCCAGACATTTTCAGGGGTTGGCCAGCTAGTGTATTCTTTCGGTGCATTCGACTGGCATGTTTTACATTTGGCCACCGTTTTTTCAATTTGGTCATCTATATTAGGCCACCAGCAGTATCGACGAGCCATCTGCTTCATGCGCGTTATTCCCCAGTGTCCCTGATGCAGAAGAGCTAAGACCTTGGGTTGCAGTGCACCTGGTACGACCACTCTTGGATTATGGCTGAGAAGAGAGAAGAACATTAGCAGACAAACTTAAAGAGAACCTTCTACGAAAGTACGGACTCAATTGATCAATTGACAGGCGATTTGGCCAGCCTTTTTCACATAATAGATGACTGTGCGCATTTCTGCATCCTTCTGTGAACCCTTCGCAATCAAATTAGCATTAACAGGGAAATCGTCGATTGTAGCCCGCACATCTTCGGTTTGATGACAAAACTCCACTGTTTGATCAAATTCTTCATCTGGCCCCATGGGTTAACGTGATAGGCAGTCTGCATTCCCATGTTTACTTGTAGAACGATAACACAAGCAATCATGGAGAGGAAAACCCATAACACAACCTACACACGCAGCACCAACCTGGATTACGTCGATCAGCTGAGATGGTTGTTGTCAACAAGGGGCACCTGCGTTACGTATGTGAAGGGCATTTACGAACTACGTTCATAGCCATGGAGGATGTTCGAGAAATCATTAATAAAACACATCTGTGTAATAAAAAATATTTATTTGCATTGTATTATCCCTACACTGCATTACCCCATACACTACCTTATTCCTACACTGCATTATCCCAACACTACCTTATTCCTACACTACAATATTCACATGATCATTGTCACTTGTCAGGGAGAATTTTGCGCCATTGTTCTTTGTCGTACCAAACCGATCGGTAGTAAAAGAGAATTTCCTCAACACAATAAAAAAGGTTTTTTATTTCACACGACACAAAGCTAAACATGTTGTTTCTCTGAACGCACAAGCAGAAGTGAAAAAATGCTCTGAAGTTGTACGACAACGGTTCACACTTAACGATAAATCGTTCAACCACAGCTGTCAAACAAAAATTATTGGTTTTGCGTACACAATTTGTCGCTATTGTATTGAGTTTTTCGTTCTTAACGGATCCCAAACTAAGAGCAGGACGGAATACTTTCAAAATAACTGCGAGATTTGTTATCTAGTCGCTGCTGAGTTCTCCGGTTTAACCTTGGTTTGAAATGTTGATAATGGATCTTAGCAACGTTATTATTTTGGACGACGTCCGCCTAAATGCTAAAGTAAATTGGACTACACATTTACCAAAACAACTTAAATTTAAAGTCATTTATAGGCAAGTGAAGTATTCTTTCTAAGTCACCTGTTGGGCAATGAGGCGCTAACTTTATCCAAAGATTGGCCTGGACGGATTTACACATCCCAGTTTATTTTTGATGTACTGCGCAGGAAGACACCAGTAATTCAGTCTATCATTCTCCCAGAATGGACCAATTAATAGTTTCGTTTTTTTTTTCAGAGAATTTTTCAAGAACATTTCAAAATCATGCCACCGAATGTGCCTATTCCGTTCAATTCCAAATCCAAGAATAAAAGGATTTTAGTCACAATGTTCGAGACGGAAGAGGTTTCCGGCAATGTTATGTTCCTTTCCGAAGGTACATAGGTTGATAGTAATCATGTTGGCTTTATCATACGTCCGCCTAAATGCTTAAGTAAATTGGACGACACATTTACCAAAACAGGCAAGTGAAGTATTCTTCTAAGTCACCTGTTGGGCAATGAGGCGCTAACTTTATCCAAAGATTGGCCTGGAGGGACTTACACATCCCAGTTTAATTCTCCCAGAATGGACCAATTAATAGTTTCGTTTTTTTTCAGAGAATTTTTCAAGAACATTTCAAAATCATGCCACCGAATGTGCTTATTCCGTTCAATTCCAAATCCAAGAATAAAAGGATTTTAGTCACAATGTTCGAGACGGAAGAGGTTTCCGGCAATATTATGTTCCTTTTCGAAGGTACATAGGTTGATAGTAATCATGTTGGCTTTATCATATAGGTATTCCTACAATCTTTAGACGGAACAACAACACATTTGTACACTGGCATATTAACTGAAATCGGAGGACTTTTTAGAACCGTGTACGAACCGTAAAAGGATTTTAATAAGTGATAAATTGTTGAACAATATTCGAAAAGTGAAAGGTGTAAGAGAACCGAACGAATATCAATATCTTTAGCCATCTTACCTGAAATTCAGCGAACAAAAAGAAATTATTTAGTATCCCATTACCAACGCATATGGTTAATGATACAAAACCTCATAGAGAGGAAATAATTTCTAACCGATAGTGAACAGTGAGTGAAACAAAAACAAAATAAATAATAATAAACGGTAAGATACAAGCCGCAACGTGATCGAATACTAAAGAAGGAAGACAACTGGCTTTAGATACTTGTAGCCCAACGTGTTAATGAAGAAAAACATCAATCGAATCAGACAAGATTCGCAGCGTGAACAAAGAGCTGATTTATTCAACATTCAACGAAAACTCAACATTCAAGTCAACATGGAAGCAGCAGCAGCAGCCGTATCACCAGCAATAGGTAACAATAATAATAGTTTAAACTTAAGATGTTTAGAATTGAACCCACTGAAATACATTGAACGACTCCAAGACTTTGACGGCAAAACTGAAGATTTGCCAATCTTTATTCAGAATGTCGACGACATTATACCTACTCTACTAACATATAATGACCAAGGTCAACGAATGTGTATAAATCTGTTGAAATCTAAATTTATAGGTAGGGCCAGACAAAGCATAGAAATACATCCTCACTTGACAAAACGGACTGATATTAAGTCCATGTTAATTGAAAATGTTGGTGGCTTTAAAAATAGCAACCAATTGTACGAAGAACTAAGAGGTTCTCAATATAGAGGTGATGTGAGTAAATTTTATAATTACATCCAAAAAACCCTTTCATTGTTAAATCAGAAATGCCTCCAAGAGAATAATATTTCTGATATTACTAAAAATAATGAAACAGCTTTTAATGTTTTTAAGGAACGCTTACCGATACACATGAGGACAATCCTCTATGCCCTAAAACCAAATACAATGGAATTAGCACTTCATGAACTTAATCATGCAGGTTTTATTACTCGTCCTCAGGAAATAGATAGGCAGGATAGATTCGAAATAAAAACTCGAGATAAAAATACATTTAACAATCGCAACCAAAAATTTAATAACTGGCAACCAAAACAATACATACCCAGAAACAATTATAGTAATTATCACGATACCAAAAATAATTATAATCATAACAGAAATAATTATAGACAATTTCCTCAAAAACCTGAACCCATGGATGTTGATCCTTCATCATCCCAAATTAGGCATGCACATGTAGCTAGTTATGTAGGAAAAACCCAAACGGAAGAAAATTTTCGGCATCCAGCCTCGGAACCTCTCTTCCCTATATTAAATTAGAAAAAGGGAACGTAACCATAAGACTCCTGATTGATACTGGAGCAACTAATAGTCTTCTGCGTTAACAGTCACCAAGGGAATATACAAAATGGCGTAGTAAACCAATGACAATAAAAACAGCAGGAAACCCAATAGTTGTCACAAAAGACGTCGTAATACCAAAGAATAAATTTGCATTATCGGTCAAAAATGATTGTGAATTCCAAGTACATAACTTCAATGAATAGTATAATGGACTAATTGGAAACAATATTTTGATTCCGAATGACGGAGAAATAAATTACAAAAATAAAACATTAAAATTGAATAACGAAATCATACCTATTTTCCTCAGTGAAAATGAAGAAAAAGAATATGAAAAAACGGTAAATTATTTTACTGAAGTAAAACCTATGGATTCCATGCTAAATAATGAAATCAATAAGGATCTTCGAACAGATCACTTAAATAAAGAAAAAAGGAAAATATTACTTAAAGTAATAAAAGAATGCTGATAAGCTTTTGCAATCTTCTTTATTCCACGTCTTACAAGCTAATGAATTACATGTATCTATTGAGAGCTTCAATTCGCGCGGGATAATTTCTGAGTTCCCGCCAGAATTGACTTCAAATGACATTATATTATTTGACACATGTCACTTAATTTTAAGCTATAAGTACAGGGTTAAAGTACAGGGTGTATCATTTAGCAGGCATCCTGCATTCGGTCGGATCTGATTCTGGTGACGTCGACAGTCTCCCATGCTGGTTTGAATTAAAAACATGCGTCGTCCAATGGTTTTTTTTATAACCCCTTCAATCCACTTCTCCCCATGCCCATACTGTCGAGCAAACACAGTTTGACCGACGACAAACTTCTGTGTAACTGGTTTCATCTTGACGAATTCTTTCACCGGCAGCATGGCGGACAGAAGCGTTCGATGTTGCCGACCATGTAATTTTTCCGCTGGCGACACACCACATTCATCCGGAGTTGTGCGAAAGGTAGCTAAGAATGTGACAAGCGCCTCTTCACTTCTTCGATTCTCCTCCATAGCCTTGAGAAAGGCTGTTTTGAAGGTTCTGACCATCCTCTCGGCTACGCCATTTGATTCAGGATTGAATGGTGCTGACGTCATGTGTCGAATTGAATGGCCCTGACAAAAATGTTGAAAGTCCTTGGATGTGAACTGTGTCCAATTGTCTGACACAATTGTTTGTGGAAGCCCTTCCAAAGCAAATATCGTACGTAGCGCTTGAATGGTTGCATGAGTGGATGCGGAGGACATTCGTACCACGAAAGGAAATCTTGACTTCGATTCTACCACAATTAGCCACATAGCTCCTTGAAACGATCCCGCAAAATCCACGTGAATACGCTCCCAGACATTTTCAGGGGTTGGCCAGCTAGTGTATTCTTTCGGTGCATTCGACTGGCATGTTTTACATTTGGCCACCGTTTTTTCAATTTGGTCATCTATATTAGGCCACCAGCAGTATCGACGAGCCATCTGCTTCATGCGCGTTATTCCCCAGTGTCCCTGATGCAGAAGAGCTAAGACCTTGGGTTGCAGTGCACCTGGTACGACCACTCTTGGATTATGGCTGAGAAGAGAGAAGAACATTAGCAGACAAACTTAAAGAGAACCTTCTACGAAAGTACGGACTCAATTGATCTTGAGTAGCTGACAGGCGATTTGGCCAGCCTTTTTGCACATAATTGATGACTGTGCGCATTTCTGCATCCTTCTGTGAACACTTCGCAATCAAATTAGCATTAACAGTGAAATCGTCGATTGTAGCCCGCACATCTTCGGTTTGATGACAAAACTCCACTGTTTGATCAAATTCTTCATCTGGTCCCAGGGGTAAACGTGATAGGCAGTCCACGTGAATTGCCCATCTCTGGAATCGTTGAATAGTCATGTGGGGTAACTTTTTGTTGGGGTTGAAAATGGTCACTAACGGCTGATGATCTGTGACTAGCTCAAATTGACGACCATATAAATATTGGTGAAATTTAGTTACGCCAAAAATTATGGATAGAGCCTCTTTCTCTATCTGGCTATACCTTTTCTGAGAGATATTCAAAGTTTTAGAGGCGAAAGCAATAGGCTTTTCAGTCCCATCTGGAGAAATGTGTGAGATGACAGCGCCAATCCCATGAGATGATGCGTCTACCGCTAGGCTAATTCGTAAATCATCTCTAAAATGTGTTAACCTGGAGACTTGAGCGATTTTTTCCTTAAATTGATGAAAAGCCTTCTGTTGTTCTTTTCCCCATTTAAAAGTTTCACCTTTTGCGCGAAGTTTATTCGGCGGTGCAGCTATCTGAGCGAAATTGTCAATAAACTTATTGTAATAATTAAGTTTCCCAATAAATGCTTCTAACTCTTTTAGATTTTTTGGTTCAGGTAAGCTTGAGATGGCTTTAATCCGAGTCTCCGAAGGTCGGATGCCTGAACCGTCAATTATGTGACCAAGATATTCAATTTCGGGCTCCGCAAACTTGCATTTTTCCAGACGGCAACGTAGACCATGGGTCTCAAGTCTTTCTAAGAAAATTTTTAAATTTTCAAGATGTTCGGCACTTGTTTTGCCGGAAACGATCACATCGTCTATATATGACGTGCAAAATTTTAAATCTGTAGTCAATTGGTCCATATAGCGCTGAAAAATACCGGTGGAGCTGGATGTTCCAAAAGGTAACCGCTGAAATTCGAACAATCCAAACTCAGTACTTATAACACAAATCTTTTTCGATTCCTCATCCAGTGGGATTCGGGGGTAAGCTTCTGACAAATCGATTTTGGTGAAATACTGTCCCCCTTGCAATTTGTGGAACAAGTCTTCAATGCGGGGAACGGGATGGCCGTCTATCTCTAAGCAAGGATTTGTAGTTATTTTGAAATCACCGCATATGCGCAGTGCTCCATTTGCCTTATTGACTTCAACAATGGGTGTGGCCCATTGGCTTGTTTCTAATGGACGCAATATTCCTAAGGCTTGCATTCGCTCAAGCTCTTGGCGAACCGCTTCCTTTTGAGCGAAGGGTGTTGGGAGTATTTATAATACCTGGGTTGGCAATTCGGTTTCAAGGTGAGATGTGCCTTAAATGATGTACTACATCCCAACCCAGGCTGAAAAACAGATTCGTGTTTTTTGCAAAAGGTCATTGCTTCCGAAAGTAATCGGGCTCTAGAGTCTGTTTTTATTTGCCGAGTGAGAATCAACACTTTGAATTTGTAGTCCAAATGCTTGAAACCAATCTAAGCCCATAATGTTGGAACCTCGTGAAATGTTGCAAACTAGCAGAGGTAATGTTCGATTGTACGATCTCCACTGTGCACTCACGTTCAAAACCCCTTTGATCGGCGCGGGTATTTCTCCATATGCCTGCAGAGTTCTTGATGTCGGTTCGCATGGGGGCTGGCCTAGTTTCTTATAGCCGTCAAGACTGATTAATGATCAAGTAGCACCGGTGTCTAATTGAAAAACTAACCTACGCTGATTGACACAAAGATCTATGAACATTTTATTTTTGTTCACTTCCGTTTCATATTGAGCGGACGATACTATGTCCGAGAATATATCTGCATTGTTTAAATAAATTGAATTCACGGAGTGTGCAGATTCTGTCTGCTTTTTGTTATTGCTACAGTTCGGCCTGTTATGCGGTTTCTGGCATGCATTGTGATATTGTTGCTTCCTTCCCCGACTCTTGGAAAGAGCGCGTGGCTGAGACTGTGGGCTCACCACGTGCCTGGCTGATAAGCAAACGCTCCGAATATGTCCGCGTCGGCGGCAAAGATCGCAGATCGACTGAAGATGTTTGCATGCATTCCTCGGGTGTTGTGTGAAACAACCAGGGCACGATTTTCTCAAACTAAAACTATCATGCGACTTACTTGGTTGTGCGTAGTGTGATGCGTTGATGTGAATAACTTCCAAAGACGTTGCTACGCTTGTAGTGTTGCTCTCCTTCAATATGTTTGATGCCTGCTGCGTCGATTCATACGCAGTGGCCAGTTCTTCAACTTCATCCAACGTGGGGTTCTTCTTTTGTGTCGCGGCCATGCGAACAGCGTCGTGAGGAGTGTAGAACACGATCATGTCCCTGATCATAATGTCCGCGTATGACCTGTTGCAATCAGCATTGGGACACACAAAAGCGCAATCTCTCGCGCGACCTCTTAGATCTGCGATCCACTCCGCATAGGACTGACCCGGCACCATTTTTTGTTCAAGGAATTTGCATCTCGATGCCAAAATGTGCAGTTTCGATTGAAAATATTTCGTGAGTTTCATAGAAAGCTCTTTAAAAGTATGTCTACTTACGTCTTCAGTTCCTACCAGTTTCTGCAGTAAGTCGTTTACCTGATTTCCGCACGTGGATAAAAAATGCGCCTTCTTGAGGTTATCGTCATCCAACGAATTCGCCGTGAAATGTTGTTGGAGTTGGAAAAGGTAGCTCTCCCACGATTCTTTTTCCGAGTTGAACGCGTGAAATTGAGGAATGGTCGCAGGACGAGAAGATGGATTTTGACTCAGGAGTTGTGTCATTGTGGCTTTATTCTCGGCCAAAATTTGTTCAATCCACCGGTTTTGGGATGAAATTATTTGTTTCAACGCCTCTTCCATATTAAAAAAATACCTCGTCGCCACTTGATAAGTTTTTGCAATCTTCTTTATTCCACGTCTTACTGCCTGAACACAATGAGGTCGCAGTCGCTGTCTCCGTCGCAGTCTCGGTCACGGTCGGCATTGCTGTCGCTAGGATTGGCAAAATCTTACCCACAATGACGACGCTTTGTTATGTCAAATTTTAACAGCTGTTTTCACCTTTGTCCATATAGAAGGTGTCTCAAAAGAAAGTTTACATTTGTTTAGCTTATTGCGTGATCGCAATAAATTCGTGGGGCGCGGGAGGTATGTCAATCAATAGCCTGGCTCTTGGGAATTCACTCGCTATGGAGCGTTTCTCGGGTGCAGACTTTGCGTTGTGCGTGCGAGAGTTTGACAAAAACGGTGATTCGGCGACTGTGGCACGTAGAAAATTCTGCAATATTCGAATTTTACGTCATTTAAAGGATGCGCCAAGCATTCCTCTCATTCGAAAATGGGTAAAAAAGTTTGAAGAGACTGGTTCGACACTAGAAAAATCAACCAAAATCTGGACGGGCAAGGTCATCGATAACGTAAGAAAACGTAAAGAATGTTAATCAGTCTGTTCGCAGTGATCCCGACCTTTCGATTCGGAAGCGCGCAGAGCTGTGCCATTAAATGGTTGTCGCGAACGCGAGGACTTACATTTAGAAGACATTATTTTTAAGAACTAAATTCCCAAGTTGTGAACTTCAATGATAAATAAATTTGTTTTCGATAGAATGTTTAATTCGTTTTTAATCGATCCACTAAATATAAACTTTCTCTTGACACACATTGTACTTACAACGAACCGTCAACCGCCGATTTGAAGATTTCCTTGCGTTTTGGTTTTTTTCTACACAGCTGTCACAATGTCGTACTACCGAGTTAAAAGTTAGCCAACTCGCGCGACACACCCAACGACCGAGGCAGCGACCGCGACATCATTGTGTTTACATTATGGGATTTACGTACATTTAACTTTTGACAGGCGACCGAGAAAGCGACCGCGACCTCATTGTGTTCAGGCAGTTACAAGCTAATGAATTACATATATCTATTGAGAGCTTTAATTCGCGCGGGATAATTTCTGAGTTCCCGCCAGAATTGACTTCAAATGACATTATATTATTTGACACATGTCACTTAATTTTAAGCTATAAATACAGGGTTAAAGTACAGGGTGTATCAAATGCGTTAAAGCATTTTACAGAAAAGGCGATGATCTGTCGTTTACGAACCACGTAAAAGACAACATCCCTACGGAAGATAATTCTCCTATTTACACGAGGATATATATATATATAGTTGCCACTTTGCTGCAATAGCAGTAGATCTACTGCACTTTTCGCAAAAAATAAATCTGCTGCCACTAAATCCAATCTACTGCACTTTTTTGTTCGATAAACGTCTCGGACTGTATGTATGTTGGCGTTACAGTCCATGAAGAACCTGAGCCGAGCTTCTCTCAATCACCCATGTTGTGTGTGATTTAATTTTCCCATAGGTGAAAGGGACCTACAGTTTATTACCGGTTCCGAACGGTGAATTTCGAGAAGCTTTTCATGACATTTTTACTACAGGGGGTTTCGTCAAGACCCCGCTGAGGAGAAACACCGTAAAAAACACGTTCGATGACATGGCTGTGTCGGGATTCGATCCCGTGTCATCGGCGTCAGAGGCCAACACACTACCCACTGCGCCACGGTGCTCTCAACGTCTCGGACTGTTGGACAAAAATCCTGCATAAAAATAACCGTTGTACAGAACGTTTGAATTTGAACGAAGCCAACTTATTGTGAACTTGGCTACATTTGCATTAGGTTTTGACATATGAAATGAGTTGGCTGCTTTCGTTCATTAAACAAAACTCTGTCTCTGTTGTGTTATTGTGTGTGATCTTGTTTTCTGCTAAACTAACGGGATCCTGAGAGCTTATTTGAATTCGTGTAACGTGTATCGTGTGGAAAATCCTTATTTTACAGGAATTAAATTATCAAGACTAACATGGATAAATATTTATTGAAACCCACAGTAAAAAAGTAAATTATTCTGAAACATCTATTCAAGTGTTAACATTTTTGTTTTTTTTTATAGAGAAACACCTGGCTCTAGCCAAATGCAAATATCGTGCCCGTGAATGTTTTGTTTTAGCTTAGTTTTCTAGTTTTAAATTCTTTCCTTTTTATTTGCCAAATAATAGAAAAGAAAGCTCTATTTCGACAAAAATACAAGCAAGCATGGGAGCGAGAATATTCTTGGCTCAAGTGTGTCGATGGGCAAAGCTTTTGCAAAATTTGCTTTAAAATGCTTGACAATAACAAAACAAATTTGGAAAGACATAGTGCATCAAAATTTCATTTGGATAAGTCCAAAAATACAAGCCTTATACCAGATTTGTTTCTTCAGGTTTCCTCAAGACACAATAATAATTCAAAACTAAAAGCAGAGATTACTTATGTTATTAACTGTGTTACTCATAATTTACCGTTTTCCTTAATGGATAGTGTCCCTAATTTTTTGCAAGCAGTATGCCCAGATTCTTCCATCGCGAAAGGTATAAGGTAGCGTACCAAAGCTAGTTCCATGCTTAATTTTGTTATGGGGCCTTTTGCTCAAGAACAAATAAGTAACGTTTTGAGAACTCGAAAATTTTCTATTATAATAGACGAAACAACAGATGTTTCAACTAAAAAATGTTTAGTTGTAGTTACGCGTTGTTTCGATGAACAGAGCAAAAAGATTCGAGATAGTTTTTTTGGTCTTATAGAACTTTCGTAGTCAGATTCGAATGAAATTTTTTCAAACCTGAAAATATTTTTTGATAACAGAAATATTCCAATGACAAACATAATTGGAACGGCAACAGATAATGCATCTGTTATGAGCGGCAATATAAATGGGGTTAAGGCAAAAATGCAAAATGTAAATAAAGGCTTGTTTTATATTGGATGTACATGCCACTCATTGCATTTATGTGCTTCAGCAGCTACTAAAAATCTGCCTAACTTTATTGAAAAGAGTGTTAAAGACATTTACAATCATTTTTCCCATAGCCCTAAGAGATGTGGAGCTTTTTCAGAATTTCAAGAATATTTTAACATAAAAAAACATAAGATCTTAAACAAATCGTACATTAGATGGCTTTCAATTGAGAGTGTTGTAAACCGTCTCCTAGAGCAATGGAACCCATTACAACATTATTTTACTCTTCTAAGTTTTGAAAATGTAGATTCTGTAAAAGAAGTCACTACTTTTTTATCCAATCCTTTAAATAAACTTTACATTCTCTTTCTTTCTTATGTTTTAAATTTAATATATAAAAAAAATAAAATATTCCAATCAGAGTGCACTCAGATACATCTTCTTGAACAACACATTTTAAATCTTTACATGGACTTTCTTAAAAATTTTATAAATCTTGTTACAGTTAATGTAAACATTGATTTAAACGATTTTTCCCTCCATCAGCCTCTTTCAAGTATGTATTTCGGAATAGAGTTTCAAGAATATATAAATGAAAACAACTTCGATGAATTGGAAACCAATAAAGTAAAAAGGGATATTTTAAATTTTTATGTAGAAATCTGTAGGCAAATAAAACAACGTTTTGATTTTAATGATACAAAACTTATGCTGCTGAAATACATAGATGCTAAATTAGTGGTCGGTGGTGCTATGCCATCAACATTGCCTATTTTAAATTCCTTTCCCTTTACCGACTGCAATAAAGAAAATTTAAATAGTCAGTGGAGGTCTTTACTGGGCAACCAAGATCTGTTAAGTAAATACTATGATGCGCTAGATTGTTCAATATTTTGGTTTAGTTTACTCAATACAAAAAACGCTCTGGGGGAAAAAACATATGTCGAACTTTGCAAGTATATGTTGATTTTGTGTTCACTTCCCTATGGTAGTGCTGCTGCAGAGCGAAATTTTTCGATTGTAAGCCAAGTAAAATATAAGTTACGAAAAAAACTTAACGTAATTACCCTACAAAATGTAATTTTATGTGAAGAAATGAGCAATGTCAGCAACGGTTGCTGGACACCCTCAGACTCTCCGGGGCTTTTAGAGTATTTTCAAAATTTTAATTTTATTGATGGAAAGTTTATAAAAAACCATTGAAGTAATTAATTAAAGGCTTTTAGGACTAAGTTTGATCTTTGTTTCTTGTTAAATAAAAAATCTACTGAGAAAAGATCCAATCTACTGCACTTTTTTTAATGATCTACTGCGCTCCTCTTTTTTTGAAGTGGCAACTCTGATCCTGAGATCCACAAAAAGGAAGTGGATAGGCAAATAAAAGAAATGCTTGAATCAAAAATAATTCGGCATTCTACTTCACCTTATAACGCCCCAATCTGGGTCGTACCTAAAAAAGAAGACCACGCTGGTAATAAAGAGTGGCGCTTGGTTATCGATTACAGAAATTTAAATAATGTAACTAAGGAAGATAAACATCCTATACCAAACATGGACTCAATATTAGACAAATTGGGACATGCAGTGTATTTCTCTACACTGGATCTAACAAAAGGTTTCTATCAAATAGAAGTAGAACCTAAAGATAGAGAGAAAACAGCATTTAGCACTGTATCTGGACACTATGAGTTTACGCGGATGCCATTCGGCTTAAAGAATGCACCCACAACCTTTCAAAGACTTATGAATGAAGTCTTGAAGGACTACATAGGGAAAATATGCTATGTCTATGGATTCACTCCAAAAAATTCTAGATACACTTAAGAATGCAAATCTTAAAGTATCATTGAATAAATCTGAATTTCTACATAAAGAAACAGAAATCTTAGGGCATGTGGTGACTCCAAATGGTGTTAAGCCAAATCCCCAAAAAATTGAGACAATAAAGAACTTCCCTATTCCAAAGACAGTCAAAGAAATTCAATCCTTCTTAGGATTAACCGGATATTACCGCAAGTTTATCTCTGACTACGCAGCAATTATAAAACCAATGACGTTATGCCTTAAAAAGGGTAGCAAAATAAATACTGAGAACGAAAGCTACAGAGAATCTTTTGATAAATTTAAAACTTTAATGACAAATGACCTCATAAATAGACACCCAGATTTTTCAAAAGAATTTACTCTAACTACCGACGCAAGTAACTTTGCCATTGGAGCCGTACTAAGTCAAACACATGGGCCCCTCTCATTCGCTTCACGTACCTTAAATAAACATGAATGCAATTATAGCGCAATCGAGAAAGAACTTCTTGCAATAGTTTGGGCAACCGCACAGTTTCGTCATTATTTATATGGACGGAAATTCACTATAAGAACTGATCATCGTCCGTTAGTTTGGCTTTCAAATTTGAAAGAACCAAATTCAAAGCTCCAAAGATGGAAAATTAAGAAAACAAAGTAGCCGAAGCCCTCTCTCGCGTGAAAATAAATATGTTGGGAGAAGACGATCTAATTACGCAACATAGTGCCGAATCAGATAATTCAAATTTAATTCCTATAAGTGAGAAACCGATCAATATTTTCAATCGACAAATAATTGTTAAAGTCAGCGAAAATGACGAAGAAACAAAAATTATTTATCCACATATTGGGACGAGAAGAATTGTATTCACACGCAGAGAATTTAAGGAGAAAGACTTTGAAGATATTATTAAAGAAGTAGACATCAGTATGTTAAATGGTATTTATATAGAAGACGAAGGCACCTTTAAGAAATTCCAAGATAAATGGAAGTTGGAGAATATGAAATCTATTCAAATATTGCAAAGGAGCATGAAGCTCTAAAAAAATATTAAAATGGACGAAGTAAATGAAATAATAATTAAGACTCATAAAAACAACAATTATGTCGGCATAGAAAAGGTTTATTTAGAACTGATTCGAAAATATTGTATTCCTAATTTAGAAACCCTCATAAATAAACAAATAAATAATTGCCATCTATGTATGACCAAAATTGAAAGAAATCCAATAAAGTTACCTTATGAAAAAACGGAAACTCCCAAAAGTCCTAATGAACATTATCACATAGATATATGGTTTCTAAACAACAATAAAAAATAGCCTTCATGTATAGTTGAATTTAGTAAATATGCGGCTATTGAACCAATAAAACATAAAACATATACAGATGTTTTAAATGCATTAATGAAGATCTTTACTTATATTAAAAAACCTAAACAAATAACCCTCGATAACGAAAACGCTTTTGTCTCTGAAACATTAAAAAAAATTCTTACGAAATAATGAAGTCAATGTTCATTATTGTATAGCTAATCGTCATACAGGTAATTCTGACATAGAACGCCTTCATAGCACACTCAACGAACACTTTCGAATTTTGAGTCAAATACAAGAAGCAAATGAAGAGGTTGAACCAATAGAACATTCTACCAAAGCAAAAGACACTTATAATAATGTCATTCATTTAACAATCAAAGAGAAACCTATAGACGTACATTTCAATAAAATCGATAATGAGCTAATCTATAAGCGTATTGAGGAGAATAAAGCTAAAATATTAAATAAATTAAACATTAACAGAAAAAATGAAGAAATAGATGAACGTTATGCAAAAATAACGGAACCCGAGGAAATCAAAAACAAATTAACCCCAAAACATAAAAAGGTAAAAGTAATTAACAAATCTGATAAAAAATACACGCTAGAAGAAGGTAACAGATTTAAGAAAAATCCCAATCGTATTCTTTACAAAGATCAATTTAGGAAAAAGAAAAAATTCCAACAAATATCATCAAATTCTAGGCCTCCTGAAGGTACGGCATCAAATATCGCAACATATGGTGATAATGCGGAGAATAACTCTAATCTTGATGACTACTACGATCCTCAACCAAGTACAAGCGGAGTTAGAAGTAATAGACCTAAATAGAGGCAATGGTTTTGTCTTAATACAGTTAAAGGAGTACCAATTATTAAAACACTACGACAAAATACTTCAAATAATTAATTTGACAGAATATGCGAAAAATATCGAAATAAAGGAAAAAAATGTAGAAAGAATGCCTGAAGAAAACAGTGGTATACCTAGGAAAATGTTAGAACTACGTAAAGAATTTGAAACCCTTCTACCCCATCCTAGGCAAAATAGATACAAAAGAAGTTTATTAGATATAGTAGGAACAGGTTTAAAATTTTTATTTGGAACCATGGACAATAATGACAAGACAGAAATTGATGAACATTTAAGAATAATTGAACTAAACGACCATAATGAAATCAAAAATTTAAACAACCAGATAATAATTAATGACAAATTTAATAAACAGATACAAATACTGACTGATACCTTGAATAATGAAACTCAAAAGATTATGCATAGACTCGACAAATTTATAGGTAGCTACGACTACGTAAAAGATATAGCAAGATATAGAACATTGATTATTTGTATGAAGACATAGAAAAAATTAAAGAAATAATTATGACCTCCAGACTAGGAGTACTAAGTAGAGATATTCTAACCATAGAAGAAATGAACACTTACGACATTAATATTAACAATTTAGAAGAACTGAATCTCAGTCTAGCTTTATATAAAATGAACATTATATCCATCATTAAAGTACCAAGACTAACTGAAGAATTATACAATGAGATACAAATAATCCCTATTCCGAACAAAAACGATTATTTAGAAATACAAATTGATAATCGTTTTTATTAAATAAAGATGAAAAAATATACTTTCCCACAAAAACGATAAAAGATTTAACAGAAATGAATAATGAATGCATAAGAAACATATTAACTGAAAACATGACTAATTGTGTATATGTAAAAAATACAAAAGAATCTGTAAAAACAGTAGGAATGAATCACAATATTTGCTATTAATCTAAGAAAACAAAATCTGAAACAAAACTGTAATAAACAAAATATTGTATTGGAAAAAACATAAATGTTAAAGCTAAGAAATTGCCAAATTACAATAAATAATATAACATATCAAAATACAGAATTTAGACATGAGGTAATAATACCCAATACGATCAAAACAACTAATTATACTGAAAAGCCAAATCTAACTTTTGAAAAATTGAATTATAACAATATTAAAAACAATGAACTTATAGATGAGTTGACATATGAATAAAAGACAACAAAAACATATGTTTATTCCATTACAATATTAATAGTAATTATATTGACTATACCTATAGTATTTTTGTTATGTAAAATTTTTATAAAAAATGATAAGAAGATTGTAAATAACATCAATCTCCCACGAGTCACTTCCCGACCCGTAGAAGACTCTAAAGGGGGAGTGGTTATATCAGAGCCAACTTGTGTACACCCACAAGAGCTCGACTTCAAATTCAATAAAAATTAAAAATGTAAACAGCATTGATTTGATCCGTACGCAATGTAAACAAGCTGCGGTCAAATCATACGCAACATAAACAATTTCAAACCAATAGACGAGAACGATCATTGTTGACACAGCTGCGGCTTAATGGCAAAAATGCTTTTAGCCGATGTCAAGTTGATGCAGCTGCGTCGGCATAGTTCTCGTGATTTATGTAAGAAGATCAAAGTCCAACAAAAGGGACGCTGTCGAAGAACAGCACAAAGTATATAAGATAGGTACTTCATGTTAATTTTTGAATGAGTTCAGTTTAAGATGTGATCAGTTCAGTTCAAGTTCAAGATGTGATCAGTTCAGTTCAAGTTCAAGATGTGATCAGTTGGGCTTAATTTAGTTCCCAGTTCCAGTCTTCAGTTCTAAGTTAAGTTCTATGTCAGTTCGGTTCAGTTATTGTTCGGTTAAGAATAGTTTAAGTTCAAGCAACAAAAATATCATTTAAAATTAAAAGTCTTTCCTTTTGTTCGGTGATGTTCTCATTGGGAGAACATAACATCAATTTTTTTCCCGTTTATAAAAGTACAAACAATATATTATATACAATACATTTTTTGGGGCAAGAACGGACTCCGTCAATGGAATAAGATCAGACAGCCTCGTCAAGCCGAAGCCCATCGAAGAACAAGAGCGGACTTACATGGGTAGGCAAAGTTATAGGGAGACATTAAAACTAAAACCTCAACTAAGACCTCAACCTGGAGGTTCTGGAGTACAATGGACCAGTGAAGGCGTCTGAGTGCTCCAGCGGATAGCAGAAGCCTTCAACAAAAAAAAAAAAAAAAACAGACCTCAACCAACAAGCCTATCCAGTCGGCCAGCTGCTTCCAGTGCCGCACGCCCAGTTGGTTGAGGTCCCTTTCAACCTGTGCGCGCCACCTTAGATGCGGTCGTCCTCTGCTGCGTCGTTGGTTCCAAAGACGTCTTACTAGGCCGCTTTACAGCCCTTACAGTTCTTGGTTGAATCTGCTGCTCCACACAAACGGGACCGAAGATTGCACCCAGAATTTTCCTCCCGAAACGCCCAAGAGCCTCTTCATCCGCCATAGAGGAGGACCGGGATATTTAAAGTTTGGAGAGGGATACCTTGATTTTTCGAGAGATGGTTCTATTACTCAGTTGCCACTTGAGCCCAAAGAAGCAGCGGTTGGCAAGAGTTATTCGGCGTTCATCGGGTATGCATTCTTCTGACCATATTTTGCAGATGAGTTGATGCATTTTCCTGACCAGCTCATCGCCACCAGCTTTAAATAGTTCAGCGGGAGGTCCGTCTGCTCCAGCAGCTTTATAAGACTTAAGTTTCGATATCGCTATCTTAACATCGTCTAGATCGAGTGAACGGAATTCTCTTTCGTCTTCGTTCATTGTGAATGGTTCGTTCTGTCTGACAGCGTCATTTTGACTATCATCGCCGTTATACAGTCTGCAGAAGTGGTCCTTCCACTATCTCAGCATCGACTGTGACTCCACTATTAGTTGTCCGTGCTCATCCCTGCATGCTTCTGCTCTGGCTTTATAGCCTTAGCATGTTCGTTTCACTTTTTGGTAGAACTTTCGAACGTCGTTCCTGCAATAGCATCTTTCCATATCTATCTCTCCGCAATGTGATCAATTTGATTGGTTGTCCCCCAGGTCCCCCTTATGGATATTGAGGTGTGCCCGGCCATAAAGTCCACTAGCCTTAGTCCGTTTTCTGACGTGGTATTGTGTAAGCTGTTCTTTCCTATGACTCGTTCAAAGACATCTTATATATTACCCAGCTTCGCATTGAAATCTTCTAGAACGATTTTGGTGTCATAGCTGGGACATTGGGCATATGTTCTGTCTAGGAGATCATAGAAGGCGTCTTTATGTCGGTCGTCTTTCTCCTCTGTGGGGGCGTGGACACATATTAACATTGTATTACCTAGATTGGCCTTAATGCGGATAGTTAAGAGGCGTTCGCTTACATACTGGAAGCTTAAGACTTTTTTCCTGAATCTGCCTCGAATAACAGATCCGCATCCGAATAAGCGTTGTTTATTTTCTCTGTAGCAGTTTTCGTAGTAGATATCACAATTTTTCATCCGCTTTTTGTCTGGCCTTTTGGTAAGTCTTTTGGACTTTATTCCAACCCAATAGCCCAACAACAACAAACGCAACATACAACCCAACTCCCAATAGCCAAACAACAACAGCAAATATAACATAATTCCCGTCAACACCAGAGTCCCCCAAAAGGTGCAAACAAACGAAAACCTATCGTCAGATAACAGCACACGTAGTATAGTTCAATATTTATTTCTTTGTAATTGCACCGGTGAAGTTCTAAATTGCATTATCAGCGTCTGCTGAACATCCGGCCAGAACGATCACCGTTGCACGCGATAGCTTTCATAAAATCCAGCTTTTGTAAGATAAAGTTGATTTTTTACCGAACGTGTTGTGAGATTACTTTGTTCGCGCTTCTCATGCTCCTTTTTTAGGGTTCCGTACCCAAAGGCAAAACGGGACCCTATTACTAAGACTTCGCTGTCCGTCCGTCTGTCACTAGGCTGTATCTCATGAACCGTGATAGTTAGACAGTTGAAATTTTCACAGATGATGTATTTCTGTTGCCGCTATAACAAATACTAAAAACAGAATAAAATTAATATTTAAGGGGGGCTCCCAAACAACAGACATGATTTTCTTCCAAAAAATCCCCTTGGTCACATACTGACCTAAGGAGTCGACAATATCCAACAACCAGTAGCAAACTTCCCAGCTTGGACCCCATTTGTGTTTTTGATGTATTAATCCTAGCTGCAACCCTTTTTTCTATAATTACGAACAACCAATAGTAAATACCGTTTAAGCTTTGATGATCCCTATTGTGTCCCTGTTAAGTTAATCCTTGCTGCAAACCCTTTCGTACAGTTGCTATTCCCTCCTTTTCCATCCTGATAGGTTAAGATATCAAATGCTGCAACAAATTCAATTGTTGTGAAATTAACTTTCGATCATATCCCACAACCAATAAAACACTTCCAAGCATTTTTTTTTTTTTTATGGACACACACGCACTCAAGGCTAAGGCCTTATAACGTTAATCGTTCTGCGAGCAGAAGGTAACAGGGAGGGGGAGAGGAGGTACCTATTGACATTGGTCTTAAATGTCTGCATATTGTATTGAGGGGGGAAGACCGAACGAGGTAGCGCGTTCCACATTCGTGTGGTTCGGTTGAAGAAAGAATCTCTGTATTTGACAGTACGACCGAAAGTGGGCTTCAGAGTGAATTCATGC
This sequence comes from Eumerus sabulonum, assembly GCA_951905685.1. NCBI lineage: Eukaryota > Metazoa > Arthropoda > Insecta > Diptera > Syrphidae > Eumerus > Eumerus sabulonum. The sequence continues at coordinate 144,651,781 of OX645060.1, read as the reverse complement.
GCATTCCGGGAGAGACGTGTATCGCGGGAGAAGTTTTGAAGGGGCGGAATGCAACTGGCTATTTCATCAGAGCATTTATGTTTAAAATAACGATAAAACAATGAAAGCCAGGAGAAGTTCCTACGGTGACCCAGCGAGTGTAATGAGTTTGTGATGCTGGAATATCCTACGAGTTTTATCTCACGATATTGCATTTTGTCAAGTAAGTGCAGAGAGGTCTTAGATGCGCCAGACCAGACATGAGCGTTGAACTCCAATTTAGGACGAATGAACGCCTTATAAATTATAGCCAGATGGGTGGGTGTGAAGAATTTCTTGCATCTGTATAGGAAACCTAGGCATTTCGCGGCATTCTTAGCGACACTAAATATGTGATCGTTCCAACAAAGGTTGTCACTGATGCACATACCCAGGATGGAAAGTTTGTCGGTTTCAGAGATACAAGTGCCATTCATGTATAATGGCAATGGGACCGTGATACGCTTTAGCGACAGAAGACAGCATTGTGATTTGGAAACATTAAATTCCACTCTATTGTTTTTACCCAATTGGATGATGCTGTCAATATCGGAATTTAATGAGCTTAACATACGCTGCCGCTCACTATTTACAGCCGAAGTGCAGGGTCGTAAAGAAGTGAACGAATATGAAAAGCTGAGGGTACTGTCGTCAGCGAAGGAGTGGATTGGATTAGAAGTAACAGACAAGAGATCATTTATAAAAATGAGTAAGAGCGTCGGAGACAAAACGGAGCCCTGGGGAACACCAGCATTTACAAAGTGAGTGTTCCGTAAGCAATATGGGAGGATGAAAATATTAAACGCTGATTCTGGCAATTCTGGTTTATTATCTGTATAAATTACATAAATGATATAAATATGATAAGCGATATATATGTATATGGATACTTAATCGTCCTCCTCGTAGTGTGACTGCATCAGACGATTCGTGGTTTCCTTGGCGATCCGACTTCATCGATTGTGGTTAGGAAAGTGAAGGAAAACGTGTTACGCTTATTTATTTGTAGTAGAATAAAGTTCGAGTATCGAATGGATTAAGATGTAATGCCATATTCCTAAGGTGCTAACATCCCACCCCCCGTGAATCACTCTGAGCCCGAGATTCACTAATTTTGAACATCCAGCTTGGCTAATTTTGAGACTGGTCGTCTTAATTGTCCCCCAGGTGTCTGAACAGTAGCCGACCGCACTTGACCATCAGGTGCGGGATAAACGGCGATTACTCTTCCACGCTTCCACTCCCCCCGGCTTTCGTTGTCATCACACACAATAACAATATCTCCTACTTTTAACGGCGCTGATAGACGGTGCCACTTGGTGCGACGGGTAAGTGTAGGAAGGTATTCCAAGACCCATCTCTTCCAAAATGTTTGTTTCAGTTGCTGGAGTATGTGCCATTGTTTCCGCAAACATGTCTCTTCGCCCACGGTTGGAGTTTGTACGTAATTTGGACATCCTAACAGGAAGTGATTAGGAGTGAGTGGTTCGGCATCTGCGCTCTCAATTGGCAAATGTGTAAGAGGTCGAGAGTTTACTAAGTTTTCCGCTTCGATCAAAAGGCTTTGAAACGTTTCTAATTGCGGAGTTCTTTCCTTCAATGTAAACGATAATACACGTTTAACGCACCGAACCATCCTCTCCCAAACACCCCCTGCCGACGGATTTCCTGGAACGTTGAATATCCATTCGATCCCGTGGCGAGCACATTCATTTTCCAGTGTCTTTTCAGTTGCCAACCACTCTACTTTACTAGCTCCGACAAAGTTCGTTCCACGATCACTCCTTATTCGTACCGGGATGCCACGGCGGTTGATGAAATTTCGTAAACATATAATAACAGCATCCGTTGAAAGATCTTTCGCCAATTCCAAGTGAATTGCTCGTATTGTCAGGCATGTGAATATAGCCACCCACCTTTTTTCTTGCCGACGTCCGATGGCAACTAGTAGGGGTCCAAAGTAATCGATGCCAGTGTACGAAAACGCTCGGATGTATGGTGTGAGTCGATCGGAAGGCAGTTGACCCATAAGCGGCGGCTCGGGTACGGCTGATGCATTTTTGCAAATTTGGCAATTTGACTTTGCCGCCCTCACTAACCGCCGTAGATCCGGAATCCAATATTTCGCACGTATCGCACATATGATGGCTTCTTGGTTGTGATGTCTAAACTTCTCGTGGTAATACCTCACCAGGAGTTTGGTAACTGAATGATGCTTTGGCATGATAATTGGTCGTTTCGCGCTCATAGGCAAGAAATCTGCGTTGTCGATTCGTCCACCAAGTCTAATAACATTCTTTTCATCCAGTATAGGCGACAGCTTGTATATCGGACTATTTTTTGGCACCAATTTTTTTGATAAAAGGATTTTTACATCATTTGAAAATGCATCATCCTGTACCACACGACATAATAAAGATTCCGCTGAACTTATTTCTCCCACCGAAGGCTGCCTTTTATGTGTTTCGACTACACAATCAGTTTCCTTTTGGATAAGATGTTTGAATTTTGCAACTGCTCGTTGAATCCAGCATATCACTTTTAATAACTTATAGTAGTTGGAATATTTTTCTATCGGGAGCACTGTTGGACTATGGGATATGGTTAAAATACAGTTCGAGCGCCTTTCCTGGGCTATTTCGTGAGCGGCGATATCACTTGGGGGCTTTGGCCATTCTTCCTCTGGATGTTCTAGAAACAACGGACCGTTCAACCAAGACGCGGTGGAGGTGTTCTTATATGGTCTTGTGGCTTGATCAGCTGGATTTTGCTTGCCCGGTACCCACTTCCAATTATCCGTCTCTGAAGAATCCAAAATTTCAGAAATTCGATGAGCAACAAATTGCTTGTATATACGGGCATCTGATCTTATCCAGTGAATGACTGTCCTTGAGTCAGACCACAAAATTACCTTCTTCGGCTTCACATCATGTCCACTTAAGATGGCATCCTTTAGTCGAACCCCTAAGACGGCCGCTTCCAATTCAAGCCTTGGAATAGAAAGAGCTTTAATAGGGCTGCACCTTGTCTTCCCCATTATGAATACGATTTTAACCTCCTTCGCGTTGCTTATGCGCCAATAGCCGACTGCCGCGAATGCCACTTCGCTGGCATCAACGAATATATGGAGTTGGACATCAACCCAGGGTTTCGTTATGTTCGAATGGTAACATCTGGGAGCTCTAAATTCTTTTAAGTTATTCAGCCGCTTATACCATTCGTACCACTTGACATAAATATCTTCCGGTATTTGTTCACTCCAACCCACATTGGCTTTCCACAGTCTCTGAAGTAGCAACTTTGATTCAATAGTGACGTTGGCCAAAAATCCAAATGGGTCGAATATGGACATTGTAAGGCTCAATACCTGGCTTTTGGTAGGTCGAATCTTACCATTTAAGACCGTAATCGGCAGTCTTCCAAACTTCAATCCAAAACAAAACTGATCGGCTATTGGATCCCAGTACATGCCGAGTACCTTTTCGGTGTTGAGTTCGCTGTAGCTTATGTCCTTCAGCTTCGGTTGTGGCGATGAATGTGCGAGTGAAGTGTTCGTGTTTGTTATAGCATCTAGAAGCCTCGGCGAGTTGGATAATATGTTTCTTAGCTCGAACCCGGCATAGCTATGGATTCTTATAACTGCTTTCGTTATTGTGGTAGCTTCATCTTCTGTATCAAAGCTATCGACGTAGTCATCTACATAGTGGCAGTCAACTATAGCTCGTACAGCACGTGGATGGCTGTCTTTATATGCGCTAGCGTTCAGGTTCTTGATATATTGTGCGGAGCATGGAGAGCTTTTGGATCCAAATATCATGGCGCTCATGACGTATACCTCCGGCTGTTGGGATCGATTTCCGTCTCTCCACAAGAATCGCTGGGAGTCTTGGTCTTGCTGGCGGATCTTCACACGAAGGAACATTTCCCGTATGTCCCCGCACACGCCAATTTGCCTCTGGCGAAATCTAAATAGAATCGATAGCAGCGGCTTTGGCTGGTATTCGTCAGGACCTTTTAGCAGCATCGAGTTCAACGACGTTCCATTAACTTTGGCTGCGGCATCAAAAATAAGGCGCAGCTTATTGCCTTTATTTATATTGCAAGTGGCGAAATGTGGGAGGTACCAAGTACGGTCACTGTTCACGGAGGCTTCTTCTGGCGACAATTTCCTTGCGTAGTTTTTTCTCAGATATTCATTAATTTTTGACTTATACCATTTAGAGAATTCCGAGTTATTCGCCATTTTCGATTCTACTGATTGTAATCTTTTCAGCGCCATTCCATAACTCTCCTCAAATTGTATGTTGTCATGCTTCCAAATAAGTCCGGTTTCATATTGGCCATTCACTTTTCTCGTTGTCTCTTTTAAAATGACTTCGGCCCTTTTATCAACTTCAGATACTATACGCTTAGTTGGCTTCGATGGAAAGTGTTCAATCGCGAAGTATTCTTCTACCAGTCTATGCAGCCCATCTATTAGATTCTCTTCACTATCCACAAAACTGATTACTGCTTGTGATATGTTTTCTTCATTTGATCCAAATAGTGTCCATCCTAGCCTAGTCTTATGGACTGAAAAACCTTCATCAAAATTGATTACTTCCATAGGTCGAACCAAGTTTGTGTGAGGAATTCCAATCAGAATTTGTGGTACGGCATTAGCATAATCTTCAATTGGGAGCTTTTGTATTTGCGCGAATCGCTTCTGAAATTCCATTAAATTCAGGCTTTGAGGTGGTAATAGTAACCTTTTAATTGTTCGTACATTCTTCATTTGATATTTCATTGCATTAGGTTGCAAACCAGAAATTTCTATGGTTACATGCTGTGACCTTTCGCTTGTCGTTTGATCACCAATCCATTTAAGTGACAATAGATCTGATGCTCCCTTTATGCCGAGAGAATCTGCCACGCTCTCTTCGATCAACGAGATTTTTGCTCCGTCATCGATGAATGCGATGACAGTGCACGTACCTTTTGGACCTCTCAGTTGAACAGGCAAGAATTTAAATAACGTGGTCTGTTTATGACACTGTTTGCTAGATGATGTATTATTCTTTGTTAATGTTGGATCATTTATTGATGTTTTGATTACGTTTACGGCTGCTGCAGTGGTTGGAGTATTGTCAAACTCTAATGGAGAAATTGTTTTTTTCTTTTCCTCAGATTCGTGGAGCAAACGGTTGTGACACTTATGGCATGATAGAATTCCACATTTTCTGCGGTATGGGCATTTCGAGACACTGTGGCCAGAACGGAGGCAGCAGAAGCACAAGTGATTTTCTTTAACTATGTTCCATCGTTCGGTACTGCTCTTCGATTTAAACTTGGAACACTTGTATACGCAGTGCTCTTCATTACAAACCACACAATTTTCTTTTTGTTGACGATTTTCTGACACTAGGCAAACGGTGTTTAGATGTTTAGGTCTTTTTTCATATAATGGTGATTGAGTATGGCATTTCATTTCGGTGGCAATCATGGCGTATGTTGCAATTTGTTTTAGCCAATTACTAAACTCGCGTACATTTGGAAAGAGCAACGTATTTGTTATCGTGTGCTTAGCCCACTCTTCCCTTTTACCTAATGGAAGTTTTCCAACTAATTCATCGAGCAATGTTGGATTTGCTAGATGAGGCACTGCACATGCATTCTCCAAGAACGCGGCCAGGTTGGATACCACTGTACTGAAGTGTACGATCTCGTTGGGCCTGGACTCGTGTATAGCGGGAAAGGATCGTATCTTGGCTAACTGGCTTCTAATTAGGACCTCTGGCCGCCCATAGTGGAATTCCAGTGTGCTCATTATCGTGTTTACGCTATTGGGATGAATCAGCAATGCTTCGACTTGCTGTTTTGCTGTGCCCTTGAGAGCTTTCTGAAGACGTAATAAGTTCTCTAGGTCCGTGTACCCATGTGCAGTTGAGGTTTCTTTAAATGCGACGGAAAACATTGGCCATTGTTCTGGCAAGCCGGAGAACTCTGGTAAGTCTTGAAGTTTACGAATGGATTGTTGTGGCTGGTGGTGTTGGTACGAAGGGGTTGATTGGTTTGTTGGCGGCAGATGCATTGATGTGGCAAAATGTGAGTATGGTATTGGTATGGACGTTGTTGGCATGTAGGAGTATGGAAGGTGGCTGGCAGCTGTGGTGTTAGTTAAACTATTGTACGTACCTGGCAAGTATGGGTTCCAATTCACATTCCCTGACGTGATCGCAGTAGCATGGGATTGACCAATAGATATTGTGGGGTTAGGGCTGATCGAGGTTGCGGTGGTAGTCGACAGTACGGATGACATACCCGGGGGGAGGAATGGCTCCTTGGCGATAGGGGCGGCAGCTGGCGAAATAGTAGAACACGTGGGTGCAATCGCTGGTGGAATTGCATGCGCAGCTCCTTTGGCAATGTGGTTCTCTACAATTTTTTGTAGTCGTATCCTCTCCTTTTCGGATTCGGCAAACGATAGTTGCAACTCTTCAATTCGCTTAGCGAAGTCGGCTATCGCTGTAGAATTGTTGAGTTGCTCTTGAGTTGGCTCGGCGGTTTGGTCCGCATCCTCTTCTAGAGTGGCTAGTGGCGGGGATGGCATTTCTATGGCTCTCGTCTGACTTCTGGTGGCTGGGCGATTCATGTGTCGTAGATGATATTGCTGGCGGTGAGGCGATCGAGATTAAATAATAAAGCTGTTCCGTAAGCAATATGGGAGGATGAAAATATTAAACGCTGATTCTGGCAATTCTGGTTTATTATCTGTATAAATTACATAAATGATATAAATATGATAAGCGATATATATGTATATGGATACTTAATCGTCCTCCTCGTAGTGTGACTGCATCAGACGATTCGTGGTTTCCTTGGCGATCCGACTTCATCGATTGTGGTTAGGAAAGTGAAGGAAAACGTGTTACGCTTATTTATTTGTAGTAGAATAAAGTTCGAGTATCGAATGGATTAAGATGTAATGCCATATTCCTAAGGTGCTAACAGTGAGTATCAGACTTGAATCCGTCCAAGACAACTTGAATTGAACGATTCGAAAGGTAGCTTCTAATCCAAAGAAGAAGAGAGTCGTCGATCTCGAATGCACGCATTTTCGACAAAAGAGCTTCATGCTACACTCTGTCAAATGCTTTCGAAATATCAAGTGCAACTACTTTGCTCTCACCTGCCTGGTGGAGCGAACAATTCCACTTCTCGGTGAGATATACCATCAAATCACCAGTGGATATGTTGCTGCGGAAACCATACTGCGGTCATTGAGGAGTTTATGCGACTCGATATATTTCATTAGCTGACGATTTATCAGCGTTTCCATGACCTTGGAAATAAGGGACGTTAGTGCAATGGGTCGGTAAATTGGAGAGAGAAGAAGATTAGCCTGTTTTGGGAATGGGCTGGACAAATGCTGTTTTCCACCTACTCGGGTAGAGTCCAGAAGAGTAGAAAAGGTGAAAGAGCTTACGCAGTGGTTTTGCCAGCGTAGAAGAACACCTCTTCAGAATTATTGAGGAAATACCATCTGGACCAGCGGATTTGTGTATGTCAAGTTCTTTAAGAATTGCAAGGGTTCTTGTTCTGTACAAGTACGGAGGTAAGTTTGTCCCATGGCGGAATTAGCATACTCCAGAACAGGCGGAGATAACGATGATCTGGGAAGCTGTGAGCTTGCTGCGAAATGGGTAGCAAGCAGATTGGCTTTGTCTAAGGGTTTGACAGCTGGAATGTCATTGTGGATGAGCGTGGGTATAGACGACGAGATGGAGTTCTTGATATTTTTGACGAAAGACCAACAACTTCTGCTACCTTTGGGACATTGTAGGATCTTACGCCTCAGTTTTTGATCATGTAAAAATTTAGCTCGTCGAATGTGGGAGTTGCAGTCATTTCTGGCTTGTATATATATTTTTCGGTTTTCGGTTTCAGTAGTGTTTGCTTTATAATTCCGAAAGCTCATCTCTCTCAAAATAATAACCTCCTTACAGCTCAAGTCAAACCACGCATTATTCTCCGGCTTAATACTTTTTATCTTGTTGGGGATAAAGGTGGTTATGACAGTATGGATAATGTTTGTGATCATATCAGCCACGGCGTCAACGTCGTTGTCGAGGAAGCACAACGACCAGTTAAAGCTCCGAAAGAAGTTGTTAAGGCAACACCAATTAGCTTTATTATATATCCATACTATTCTCTTTGAAGCTATTTCTTTTACTGTGTGGAATGAATATGGGAATTTAGCTGATATGACACAGTGATCATACGAGCCTATATTAGATAATACTTTCAAAGTGTATTTATCAGGTTCAGAGGTAAGAAACAAGTCCAGGGTGTTGGCGACATGACTGGCAACATCCGGGATACGAGATGGCTTATTCACAAGCTGGGCTTATTGATTCAACTAAGCGAAAATTTCGACATACCTTCCTTCGGGAGTTGTCTGTCCAGAATGTCGAAGCCACTGAGAATTGTGAATACTGAAATCGCCCGCTATAACGATTTCAGTGCGAGGAAACAGGGAAACAATTCTTTGGATGGAGTCGGACAGTGCATCAAACGAGTCGAACGTGACGTCTCTGTCCAGGATTGGGCTTCTGTAAAGAAAACAGTAGTGAATTGTGTGCTTACGAAGAGTGAATTTGGCCCATAAGAAATAACACTCCGAGGAGGATGTTAGGCTATACTGCGGAAGCAGCTGGTAAGCGATATCACTACGGAAATAGATGGCGAGACCGCGGTGAGAAACGAATAATGGCACTAAGCTATATCCAGGAAGACTAAAATCCGAGGGATCGGACTTTTCATCAACCTGTGTTTCACAAAGTGCCAAAACAGCCGGTATGAACATACGTGACAAAGAAATTCTTTCTTAACCCACGAATGTTGCAGAATTGTAAGTCGAATTCCCCCATCAACACAATACGCAAAACATTGACGGACGCAACACCAACTAAGCAGAGCGGTGGAGTGGAGATCTACCGCCAGCGATGCAAAAACAAACTACCGTAGGTGTTATGCCCTTACAGTAGTAAGGTCCGCTTCACCGACACGAATCAACACTCACGAACCGCTATACGTCAGTAGTACTAGCACTCACTCAGTTTACGTAGTGAGTGCCAAAACCCGTCGAAGAGGGAAGGAGGGACTGCCCAATACACGTTTAAGCATTGATCCCTATTGTGTCCTTGATATATTAATCCTAGCTGCAAATCTTTTTCCCATCATTTTACCATAACACACTTTCAAGCTTTGATCCCTGTTGTGTCCTTGATATATTAATCCTAGCTGCAAACCCTTTTCCCATAATTACTGTTATTCACTTTTTCACCAACTTGCTGTCAAGTAAGATAATTGATTTGCTTTCAATGGACACTTTGATGATCAACTATCTCATCATGGAGATTTTTAATCATCAAAGTAATATGCCTAAAACCTGCCTGCAACCAAGATCTGTCATCATGCAAAAAATCATTTCAAACAGATTAGCCTTTTAATGTGATCACTGATAAGGTAACATACAACGTCTCTTTCATATTTTCATTTACATATGGTGCGGAACCCGTCATGCGCGAGTCCGACTCGCACTTGGCCGGTTTTTTTTGTCTTCCTAGGAAGCCGGTACCTTCCTTCGTTCGATGCGGCATAACCTTGTAGGCCTCATAGATAAATGAACAAGATGGAAAACCTTCGTACGTCTGCCCTGTGATCCCTGCAGGGATTGGTTGTTGCTTTTGTAATATACACCGATACTATACGTGTTATCTTCCGTTTAAAAACGACGCTTTTGACTAACACAATGATAGTCTTAAGACGTCGATGTGTAGAGTCAAGTGGTCGAAACCAGGTCGGAACAAGGCAGAATGACATAGTCAAGACCTGTCAAACCGCAACGCGTTTGTAGGGGCTATCTGTCAAAGTGCCAGTCAAAGCCATCTCTATGTATTTATCTATGGTAGGCCTCCTGTTTGGCGGCATGAGCCTACCTGCACTCGCCGTCAAACGATGGGTTTTTCCGTGGTGGTGTCGTAAAACTCAGCACATCAGTGGCAGTTTCTTTATGGCTGACATACATACATATGTATATGTATTATAGTATCTGTCACTTTCGGTTTATACTGATAAGGATTCCAAGCGATTGGCACATGCGACCTTCATCCATACAAGAGTAGAAACGCAGGCATATAAGCATTTCTATATGCTCATGTATGATGTTTTTAGTCAGGTACGTGGATTAAATGGATACCTCACATCTAAAACTCTACAACAATTGAGTGTCCTGAAAGATCATCCCGTGAATTTAATAAAAAGATATTGTTTATGTACCTCTAACGAAAACAGAAGAGGTACTCAGATTCATAGAATTGTCCATTATTTTCTACATAAATAACGCATATGTACATATGTATGTGATTATTTCATTTACATAAATTCTTTCTTGGTATTCGGATATTTTCAAGTAACAGGGATTGATTAGCCGTGTTCGTATTAATCTCAACTTAGTACCAACAGTCTTAAGTATGACTTTAATGTGTTCGTAGCAATAGGCAGTGAAGAGAATCTCAATTCAAATTAAAATAAAATAATAAATTTTAAGTTTTCAACAGACGGTCTTTAAAATGAGAGTTCAATGTATAGCGGTGAGTATTAATTAATTTAATTGTCCATTTTGACAACATTTAATAAATTGTGATTAAAAATGCTTTTTTTTTTTTTTTTTTTTGTTTAACAACATTTTCCCGGGAGTGAAGATACTATCGCCACGATTTTGAATTACTTTCGGTTTTTTTAAAGTTTAATTTATCATGCATCAATGTCTTCACTAACCGGAGCTCCGGGTGGAAATAGTTAACTAAAAGTGTTAAAATGAGTCCTGTTGTATACGGGTACAAAGCTACGTACAATGTACTGTATGTTCAAAATATTATTTCAAAACGAACGAATCTCTGTTTTCATTTAATTCCTTTTTTTGCAAATTTAAGTAAAAGATACGAGTATGTAGGTAAGGTAAGGCTATTATTCTATTTTAGATTGTTATACTTATCAAACCAAAAATATCTTTGTTTTGTTAACAGTTTGATACAGTATTGTACAGTGGTGCAACCTGTTAACCCAATTGTTCAAGATCTTTTACTGTTCTGGTTCTACTAGGGCGGTGCACGGAGCTGGTTATCCGCTCCTACACCAAAATATTGAGGCGAAGCGTACAAGAAACCTCTCTAACTGCTCGACATTTCTTTAAATCGTTTCACACAGCGCTTAAGTGTCTTAAGTGACGTGAGCTTCGCGGCCCTTTCAAATTTTGGAATGTTTTTTGCCTTTTCTGACCAAAGCGAACGCATTCGTGCTGTAATTCACACCTATTTAGGTGCTCTGTGTTGTGCTCTATCGTTACGGTTACCGCGGACGTGGGACGGCGTTAAAGCATCTCAAAATATAGGGGGCGTTCAAAAAGTAAACATTTTTGAACTCAATGAAAAATCGGCGCGCGCTCGAAAGTTTGGACATTTGTGACCATGGTTCGTGACCGACGCAAAATTTGGCCTTATCCAGAATCAATGTACCTGCGCAATGCTAAGATATGTCAGTGTGCAAAATGTGTTCTATGTGTCGAGAAGAAACAGGCTTCGCTTACGCTTCGCCTCAATTATATTCTATTTAAAGGCTTTAACCGTTTCTGCATTGCGCGTCGTCCTGCTAAAAGCAAACATTGTTCAAGTCCATGCTTCCGGTTTCAGTTTGCCTACATATACTCGTATTTTAAATCAGCTTGTGCTTTTTGCACACGAGCCATACACAATTACTTGCCTACGCCGACGACATTGAAGTGATTGGACGGACACAGCAAGACGTCAATGAAGCCTTTGTAAGCATTAAGGTAGAAGCGGCTAAGATGGGTCTCAAGGTTAATGAGGGTAAAACCAAATATCTGCTTCCATCTAAAAGAGACGGACAACACCGACGTATTGGTCAGAACGTCACCATGGACGGATATAACTTTGAAGTGGTCAAGGAATTCGTCTACCTTGGCTCACTGACCAGCGACAACAACACCAGCGCTGAGATAAAACGCAGAATCACTCTTGCCAACCGCAGTTTCTTAGGACGCAAGAGGCAATTGAGAAGTAGAGCCCTCTTTCGGAAAACGAAGGTGACACTATGTATGTTGGCGTTACGGTCCATGAAGGACGTGAGCCGAGCTTCTTTCAATCACCCATGTTGTGTGTGATTTAATTTTCTCATAGGTGAAAGGGACCTACAGTTTATTGCCGGTGCCGGACTGCGAATTTCGAGAAGCTTTTCATGAGAATTTTACTACAGGGGGTTTTGTCAGAACCCCGCTGAGGACTAACACCGTGAAAACACGTTCGATGACATGGCTGTGTCGGGATTCGATCCCGTGTCATCGGCGCCAGAGGCCGACACACTACCCACTGCGCCACGGTGCTCTCAAGGTGACACTATATAAGACCCTAATCATCTCAGTCCTCCTTTACGGCGCAGAGGCTTGGACCTTAACAAAAGCGGATGAAGATGCACTTGGTCGTTTCGAGAGGAAAATTATGCGCGTCCTGTTTGTTCAAACGGTGTATGGAGAAGAAGATATAACCAAGAACTGTACGGGTTGTACAGCGACATCGGCCTGGTACGACGTTTACGGATACGGCGTCTAAGGTGGCTAGGCCATGTACAGCTTCGACCCGAGGAGGAGGGCGCGGTGGAGGACGGCCGCATCAACGGTGGCGCACGCAGGTGGAAGGGGACCTTAACCAACTGGGCGTGCGGCGCTGGAAACAGCTGGCCAAAGACCGTGCCAGCTGGAGACGCTTGTTCTTTGAGGCCCAGGTTCACCACGGACTGTAGCGGCATCTTCATCTTTTGTTAAGGTCCAAGCCTCTGCGCCGTAAAGGAGGACTGGGATGATCAAGGTCTTATATAGTGTCACCTTGGTTTTCCGAGAGAGGGCCCTATTTCCCAATTGCCCCTTGAGCCCAAAGAAACAGCGGTTGGCAATAGTGAATCTGCGTTTTATCTCAGCGCTGGTGTTGTTGTCGCTGGTCATCAGTGAGCCAAGGTAGACGAATTCCTTGACCACTTCAAAGTTATATCCGCCCATGGTGGCGTTCTGGCCAATACGTCGGTGTTGTCCGTCTCTTTTAGATGAAAGCAGATATTTAGTTTTACCCTCATTGACCTTGAGACCCATCTTAGCCCCTTCTACCTCAATGCTCCCGAAAGCCTCATTGACGTCTTGCTGTTTTCGTCCAATTACGTCAATATCGTCGGCGTACGCAAGCAATTGCGTAGACTTGAAATAAATCGTACCTCTTGTGTTGGCCAGTGACTCTCGCACGATCTTTTGAAGCACGAGGTTGAAAAAGTTGCACGACAGCGCGTCGCCCTGCCTAAATCCTTTTTTAACATCAAAGGTCTCGGTTTGCTCATTACCGACCTTAATGGAGCAGCGAGAATTCTCCATTGTCATCCTGCACAGTCGGACGAGTTTGACAGGGATGGTAAAACTAGACATGGCTTTGTACAGCTCGTCTCTATATACGCTGTCATACGCGGCCTTGAAATCGACGAAGAGGTGGTGAGTGTCGATTTGGTATTCCTGGGTCTTCTCCAAGATCTGCCGTAGAGTAAATATTTGGTTTATTGTGGATTTACCTGGCCTGAGACCACACTGATAAGAGCCGATCAGGTTATCCACAAACGGTTTCAGGCGTTCACACAATACGGCAGAGAAGATCTTATATGCGATGTTAAGGAGACTTATTCCCCTATAGTTGGCGCAGTTATAGGGGTCTCCTTTCTTATGGACCGGGCAAACGATGCTGAGATTCCATTCGTCGGGCATGCTTTCCTCCGACCATACCTTGCAGATGAGATGGCGCATGCACCTTACCAGCTCATCTCCAGCTGCCTTAAAAAGCTCAGCAGACAGGCCGTCTGCGCCAGCGGCTTTATTAGACTTAAGTCTTGATATCGCTATTTTGACTTCGTCTAGGTCGGGTGGACTGAATTCTGTTACTTCGTGGTCCATTGCGAATGGCTCGTTCTGCCTGACAGCGGTATCTTGTCTATCATCGCCGTTATACAGTCTGCAGAAGTGGTCTTTCCAAATCCTCAGCATCGACTGCGACTCTACTACCAGATCTCCATTTTCATCCCTTCAGGCCGCCACTCTGGCTTTGTAGCCATGGCATGTTCGTTTTACCTTGTTGTAAAACTTACGGGCGTCATTCCTGCGGAAGCATCTCTCCATCTGCTCGATCTCACGCTTTCCGTGCTCTCTCTACTTTCTTCTGAAAAGCGTGTGTTCCTCTCTTCTCTTCTGCTCATAGATTTCGCGAGCAGCTCTCGTTCGTCGTTGCAGCATGGCTTTATATGCCTCTTGTTTTGCTGCATGGGCTTGTTCGCATTGTTCATCAAACCAGGGGTTTCTAGGTGGTGGCTGTTTGAAACCCAACACCTCTGAGGCAGCATCTTTGACGGCGCTCTGGCAATGAGCCCATTCCTGCTCTATTGTTTGTGCTGCTGTGGGCGGATTTTGAGAGAGCTTTGAGGAGACACGATCGGCAAAGATTCTGGCAGTCTCTTGCGATTGTAACTTTCCAACGTCAAACTTACGTAGTCCTACTCGACTCCTAATGTATGTATGTATGTATGTTGGCGTTACAGTCCATGAAGAACCTGAGCCGAGCTTCTCTCAATCACCCATGTTGTGTGTGATTTCATTTTCACAAAGGTGAAAGGGACTTACAGTTTTATTGCCGGTTCCGAACGGCGAATTTCGAGAAGCTTTTCATGACAATTTTACTACAGGGGGTTTTGTCAGGACCCCGCTGAGGAGAAACACCGTGAAAAACACGTTCGATGACATGGCTGTGTCGGGATTCGATCCCGAGTCATCGGCGTCAGAGGCCAACACACTACCCACTGCGCCACGGTGCTCTCAGTACTCTTGGCTATTCACATGCATTCTTAGATTCACGGCCTTCCTCTTCGCTCGTGGAATTAGAGCGGCTGGTATGCTGATTAAACTCCTACATTGACAGCACTATTAAATGGGGAAATTTTAACCGGGTGGAATTTAATGCTTCTAAAATATGTATAATGTCTTCAGTCCTTAAAGCGAAATGTTCAGATCTAGCTGTGCTTGGTGTCATTAAAAAAATATATAATAAAATCGAATAATAAGTACATAATCAGTATCGTTAAAACTGCTGCGAAATGTTTAGGTTTCCTTAAGTGATGTATAAAAATCTTCCCCCCTCTGATCTGGCTGCAATATACAAGGCATTTATAAGCCCCAAGCGAGAAGTTTAAAACAAATGTTCGTCGGTTTCTTCTTTTCTCAACCTCCTATATATCTTACGCTTGCGCTGAGCTTTAACTCTATGATATGTGAGTAACCTCTAGTGCGTCCAAAAATTATTAAAAAAAATTAACCCAGCTTTTAACCTAACCTGACCCATGCAATTTCCTGGTTTCATATTTAATATATCATGTGCATGTTCTTATACGAGTAGGTTTTGGTACATTTCAAACATTGATTTACATAGTTGTCTTTAATGCCAAAATCTGATCAATTGCGATTTACCAACAAACGGAATATAAGCCTATTTATTCCTCCACACATTTCTAGCAGATAAAAAGAGTATTCAAGGTCCTGACCAAAGAGGTCATTTGTGTTTTTAAAGCAACGCAAAGTGATAAGAAATATAATAAACAAATAGCATAAGATTGCAATAGAATTTGTCAACTGTTTATTGAATGTCGTGATTACACATTGTATTTTAGGTGAAATAACATGTCTGATAAAGAAATAAGTTTAACTGAACTAAAAAACTAAATCTGAAACATAGGGTAGACTGGGTACTGTTGGGACCATTTCGCTTATATCGTTCATAATACATAGTAGTACATAGTAGAAGCTGTTATATCTAGGTTCGTTCCGGTTAAGAGATCTGCTTGTTCCAATAAGCCCATATGGTTCAACAGAAGTTAATGCAGACTTAAAAATGTCTTGAATAAAACATCTAAGAGATGTGCTACCGACAATTCACAACGTGGCGTATTGTATCGATTGCGAAAAAAATATGAATTTCTAAAGAGATTTGTTTACAGGCAATTATTTTTTTCTCTCGAGCATAAGATCAAACAGAACTCCAAGACTTTCTGGACGTTTATCAACACTAAACGTAAGTCTGTTGGTATACCGTCCAATATGTATTACGAGGATGTGTCTACTGATGACCTTAAGCGTATATGCGATATGTTTGCATTACATTTCCAGTCAAATTTTGTTGATCTAGCGATAAGTTGCAACTCAGGACTATTTGCAACTACAATCACTGATTTAGGGCTCTTAGAATTTACATATGATGAGATTCTTTCTGAGTTGTCCTCTCTAGATTCTAGTGTTAGCCTCGCTCCTGACAATCTTACACCACTATTTCTCAAAATGTGCAAGGGCAGCTTGGTTAAGCCCCTGACCAACTTATTCAATATGTCACTCGCTTGTGGTGAATTTTTGGATTGCTGGAAGGATTCATTCATTTCTCCAATTCATAAATCTGATTCCAGGAGATCCATTGTCAACTACAGACCTATAGCTAAGCTCCAATTGATACCCAAATTATTCGAGGCTATTGTAAAGAAGAACTTCAGTATTCTGAAGTTCGTAACCATAGATCTGAGTTTCAACATGGCTTTGTGAGTGGAAGATCTACTTCCACCAATTTGGTTATTTTCACTAATTTTTGTTTACGTTCCATGGAAGCCCGACTTCAAGTGGGCTCGATATACACTGATTTCTCGATGGCATTTGACCGGGTTCAGCATAATGTTCTTATAAAGAAGTTGGAGATGCTTGGTTTCCATCCTAAATTGTTAAATTGGTTGGCGAGTTATCTTATTAATCGGAGATCTTATTAATGAAGATAGGAGCTAATCTGTCTAGGGAAATTTTTAATTTCTCTGGGGTGCCTCAAGGTAGTCACCTTAGCCCTCTTCTGTTACTTCTTTTCTTAATGATCTGCCTTCTAATGTCTCTCACTCTAACTGCCTTTTATATACTGACTATTTAAAAATGTATAAATCAATACGTTCATTGGCTGATGCAAGGGAGTTACAGAGTGATATCGCATCAATACAAAATTGGTGTAATTTGAATGGATTACATTTTAACATTAGTAAATGCTCGGTTATGACATTCTCTAGAATTATGTCTTCTTTAGTTTAAGAGTATGGGATTGGTAATGTAGTCCTAACAAGAGTCTCTTCTCATAAAGATCTTGGTGTTATATTCGATGTTCAACTAAACTTTTCAATGCACATTGACTATATTATATCTAAGGCCAACTCCATGCTAGGTTTCTTGTTTCGAAACTCGAAAGATTTTCATGATCCTTACACTCTAAAAACCTTATACATTTCTTTAAGCCGCTCTATACTAGAATACTGCTGTATAGTATGGTGTCCGTTTTATAAACAGCAGCGCGATTCGTATTGAGAGAATACAAAAGAGATTTACTAAGTTTGCTCTTCGAAAGATCGCATAGATCTCGAACATTCCGAATTATAATGCTAGATGCCAGCTTATTGACCTTAAGCAACTGCATATATTGATAATGCTGATCACATATTGCAGTATTCCAAGTTATATTTTAATTTTTATGTAATAATAATCCATGTAAGAAAAAATAAGTAAAAAATCAACAGTATTTTAAAACAAAACGAAAATAAATAAATAATCCACATCTTTACCAAACAAAACAAACTTAACGAAAATAATTTCGAAGCCGGCCGAAAGAAAACCTTACTTCAAACATAATTTTTTACAAAAAATAATAAATTAATCGGAATATTCCGAATCGCAATTGTGGCATAGATATGAGTTTCCACCTTCAGCGCACTCTTCGTGAGCCCACAGTTTACAGACAGTGCACTGTATCCACTTTTCTCCAGATCTGCTTTCTGAAAAGACAGAAGCTTTCCTGTTGTCTTTTTGTTTTCTTCCTTTCGGTATTTATATTCCTTTGTCCATCCAATCTTTTTTTTACTTGTTTAACTTTTGTTCGGTTTCTTGATTCATACTCCTTTCTTATCTGCTCTTCCTCCGGAGTGTCAGTGTAGATGGTAGACTTCCTGGTTTTTCGCCCTTTGTTAGATTTTCTCGAAAGTGCTTTCGGGAAAAGGCGCAATGATTCTGCTGTGAAACCAATGGGAACTATAGGAGTTAGATGTTGGGCACTTGTGGAGGGTTGGCTTCTGTCACGCTTAGATGGTGTTTTGAAAGTTTCTGAGCTCTCAGTCTCTATTGATGGTTCACTTGTTAAAATAGGAAGTGGAAGTGGCAGCGTTTCATTCCCTGGTGGTATGGGAACCTCTACGTCGGTGGCATTTTCCGGTAATGGCCTATCCGTAACAAAGGAAGGAGCGAAATCCAGCTCTGTGAACAGATGCCTATTGAATGAATAAATTTCCGTCTTACGAAAGCTGGTTTGAATGTTTGATGAGGTCAGGGCAAGCGGCATCACAGATGCCACAATCTCGGTATTGTCATATATTGACATAGTCTTTTCTGGATGACTTCTCATCCAAGCATCGCTGGCGAAGTTAACAGCTTTCTTCCAAGGGCCGAACGCAGTTCGATCAAGCGGCTGGAGTTTGTGTGAGCAATAGGGTGGAAAAGATAGTAAGACAATACTATTGTCCTTACAGAAATCCAGTGCGTTAGTGTGAATGGGCGAGGAATGATTGCCGAGCACAAGCAACACTTTATGGGAGGGAGACACATTTGAATGTTTTTTGAAATGGTTGAGAAAACTCAAAAATGATTCATCTTGCATCCAGCCAGAAGGGTTTGCAGTTCCAACAGATCCTAAGGGCCCATCCCTTATAAAGTGGTCTTGATAACGCACTCTCGGAAAAACGAAGAACGAAGGAATAACATTTCCGATGGTATTCGCAGCACATGCTACTGAAACTAAAGTACCTCTTTCTGCAGAAGTCATGGAACCTACTTGATGTGCACCACGCATAGCCACCACTTTGTCAGGCTTTTGAACAGTTGTTACTCCTGTTTCATCTGTATTGTAGATGTAGTCGCCCTTAAAAGGCTGGTAGTTTGTGCTGCGCGTACGGATAGTTCACGATTCCTCCTCATGAAATTCCGAAAGCATTCCTCCCCGGCCATCTCATTTTCATCCCAAGTGCGAGGCCGTGACCAGTTATATTTAAGGGCAAGTTCGAATGATAATTTTCTTACCTCTTTTTTGTTTAGGTCAACATATACATATGTATATCAGCACATCTCTTCTTCGATGAGAGCTCCCGCTCTTGCTCCTCCGTAAAAACTCTGTCGTGTGATATATGTATATCCCATGGTTAGATTTTCTCCCTCACCAGAAGCATCTCGCTTTCGTATCTTTCGTATGTATCTATGAAGCGAACAGTGATTTACTCCATGCTTCTCCGCCGCATTTCGCAACGAATCGCCTGCTTTGACATCGTCATAGGCCTTACTGTAGTTTGTCAAGTCAGTCTGTCCTCTGGAAGTCTTTCTTACCCGAACTCTTGGCATCTGGAAAGCTAGAAAACCGAATAAACATTTTGTTTCAACCGTGCCCAGAAAAAATGTTTCAACCGCCCCCAACCCCGCTTTAGTTACAAAAATGTATATAATTGCGGTCACGTTAACAACACGTTGAAACAAGTCACTGCTATGCGTTCTACACTCTTCGTTTCAAACACAAGCACATACTCAAACATGAATAGAAACACAGTTATAGAAAAAAAAAACGCACAAAAATACTTACTTAATGATATACAAAAAGTGTTCTTTTAGGCCAGGCGTAAATTGAGACACGTTTAGCGTGCGTGAGGTGACATGACACGAGTGTCATGACGCATACGTGCAAAACGCGTGGCGTGGTGATCCGCAAATTGAGACGCAGGTACTCGCAGATCGAACGCATAAGAGTGGTCAATTCATAATTTTGTCTTCATATAGTTGACACATTGGGTATATTATAGTTCTTTATGAGCCCTAACTGCCTTCATTCATTTTTCTTCTGCCATTACTCCAAAACCAAGAACCACACGCGAGAGAATGGCACGTGAAACTGTGTCTCGACTACTGCGCCGCGCGTCGGTCGGCTAGAGCGGGTCGCGGCATGTCACACGTGTCTACCAATTTGCGCCATTCGATTGAATGCTGTAGTTTACAAAAAAAAAAATGCGTTACGCTGCACCACCTCACACGCGCTATACGTGTCTCAATTTGTGCCTGGCCTTAAACAACTGCCACGTGCCACGTGCTAAGCAAGACTGACGATTGTTCTAACATGTTTTCGCCTCGTGTGCCTTCGGGAAACATTCGCGTGCCGTTGAATCCGGATTCAACTAGGATCGAAATCCATATAAACGCGGATCGAGTTAAAATAGAGTCAACTCGACTCGATCCAACTAGCAGAGCTGGATCGAGTTGAAAAAATGCATGTAAACCTGGGTCGAGGAGTCGAACTGACATTTTGTCTCTGTATACGTGAGATATCTTTTTTGCTTTTCTTTCTTTTCGCTTGCTGGTTGGCACAACGCAGGACTAGCACAATCAAAGTAAAAGGTCCGTATATACATACTATCTGTCACTTCAACTACGATTGAACTCTTCGATCTTTCGACTACGTAGCAGAAAAACCTGGGTCGAAATTTCAGCTCAGTTTCGACTCGATCTTTCGACTACGCATGTAAACGGGGTAAGAGTTGCCCAAGTTGGATGGTTGTGAGTTTAACTTACTTACACACTTAGGTGACGCTACAGTCCGGTGTGAACCTCTGATGAACCAAGAAACTGCCTCAGCTGGCACGGTGTTCTGCCAGCGCCTCATTAGATTCGGTCGTCCTCTGCTGCGTCGTCCTTCGGGGTTGAACTCGAAAACCCTTCGGGCCGGAGCTGTGTTATCCATTCGCTCTACATGGCCTAGTTATCTTAGACGTTGGATCCGTAGACGCCGTGCTAGGCCGATGTCGTTGTACAGCCTGTATGTTCGTCGTTGTATCTTCTCCTCCACTCTCTTTTTATACAAAACGGGATCAAAGATTGAACGCAGAATTTTCCTCTCGAAACGACCAAGGGCCTCTTCACCTGCTTTCGTTAAATTCGTTAAAGTTAGGCATCTGTGCCATATAGGAGGACCGGGATGATTAAGGTTTTGTACATTTGGTCTTTCGAGGGAGGATTCTACTTCTCAATCGCCTCTTGATCCAAAGAAGCAGCGGTTGGCAAGAGTAATTCTGCGTTTGATCTCAGCGGTGGTGTTGTCGCTGGTCACTATTGAGCCAAGGGAGACAAAGTCGTTGGCCACTTCTAATTTGTAGCTGCCGATTGTGACGTTCTGACCGAGACGTCGGCGTTGTGCGTCTTTTTTGGATGACAGCATCAATGTATTTCGTTTTACCCTCGTTAACCGAAAGACCCGTTTTAGCCGCTTTTGCTTCAGTTCTTTCGAACGCATCATTGACGTCCCGCTGTGTTCGTCCAAATACGTTAATGTCATCCGCATACGCAAGCAGTTGTGCAGACTTGTAATAGATCGTACCTCTTGTGTTGGCCGGTGAGTCTCGTATGATCTTTTCAAGCACGATGTTGAAGAAATTAAATGACAGTGCATCACCTTGTCTAAATACCTAACCATATCATCCCTAGTCGCTTTAAATAGCTCGGCAGACAGCCGTCTGCGCCCGCGGCTTTATTATTCTTCAGCTTAATTTCATCAAGGTCGGGTGGACGGAATTCTCTTGCATCTTCGTCCGTTGCGAACGGATTATTCTGCCTGACAGCGGTATTAGACTGTTCGTCGACCTTATACAGTATACATTCGTCGCCGTTATACGGTATACATATGTGTTTCTTCCATATTCTCAGCATCGAGTTTGACTCTACTACTATAGTTGCCCATCTTCATCCCTAGAGGCTTCCGCTCTAGCTTGTTTGTTTTACATGTTTGTTTTACTTTTTCATAAAACTTGCAAGCACTATTCCTGTGATAGCATATCTCCATCTCCTCGATCTCACGCTTTTCAAGCTGCCTTTTTTTCTTCCGTAAAAGCGGTGTGATCCTCTCTCCGTTTCTGCTCGTAATGTTCACAAGTGGCTCTCGACCGTCTACGTAGCATGACTTTGTAGGCGTATTGCTTTGCTACATGGGCTTGCTCACATTGCTCATCAAACCAGGTGTTTCTAGCTGACGGTAGCTGGCAATGCTCCCACTGTTGTTCTGTGGGTTGTTCCGGTGTCACTGGAGTTTGCGAGAGGTTAGGTTAGGTTAATGTGGTCGGCATAAGCTACACGTAGGCCTAAGTCGGCACATTGTGATACCACATGGATCGTGCTACCCAGATCCGCTACCAGAGAACCAACCGGTGCTTCTGATGCAGCGATGGAGTTGAACTATTTTTTGATCTGATAGCTCACTTAGATTATCATAGAAGGGCGCGCGGAGGTAGATCCTCCTGCGATTCGCAAAAAAGGGGTATGAGCAGAGGAGGTGATGTATTGATTCCTCTTCCTCCTCGTCCATGCAGCCGTGACAGAAGTCGTTGGAGGGCAGTCCTAGCCTGGCGGCGTGTTTCCCAATGATGCAGTAACCTGTAATGACACCCACCAGAGTACTTAAGTTTGCCTTTTTGGTTGCCACTAGATCCCTGGTTCGTCCTAGGTTTAATTTAGGCCAGAGTTGTTTGGTGATAAAGCCGATATTACCTACTCTCATTCCATTGGAGGTCGGTCGCCTCAATGGTTTGGAGTTTTATCATGTGCTTTACCGTACTTATTGGTGTTTCTAGGTACCCGAGGGTAGGTAGGCTGAGTGTGCTAGACCCTAACTTTGCCAGTTCGTCGGCCGTGCAGTTTCCTGGAATATCCCTATGTCCGGGAACCCACATTACTTTAATGTTGAACTGCTCAGCCATCTCATCTGGAGATAGGCGGCAGTTAAGAGATGTCTTTGATTTGTGGGTTACCGCTGCCAGGGATTTTATAGCAGATTGGCTGTCCGTGCAAATGATAATATCCTGGGCGGATATTACATTGATCCTGAGCCATGCAAGGACCTCCGTTATCGCTGTTATTTCAGCCTGATACACACTGCAGTAATTTGGGAGTCTAAAGGATAGGCTGGTGTTAAGCTCCTCTTGGAGAAGACTCCACTGCCTACACCCGACTCCATCTTGGAGCCATCGGTATAGAGGGAGATCGAGTCCTTTGCTATGACTTTCCCTTCACCCCATTCCTCCCTGGATGGAAAGACAACTTCGAAGTTCCTAGTGAACACATTCCAAGGGTACTTTGAAGTGCTTAAGAATGGTAGTATGTCCTTTTTATAATGTGGGCCATTTTCCTATGCCCCTAATTCGTAGGGCCGTGCAGCCAGCAACTTGCTTGCTGAAGACGTCCAACGGTGGAAAATGTGATAAGATATTTAGGGCCTCCGTGGGGCTTGAACTGATCGCTCCGCTTATATATAAACAGGCCGATCTTTATACCTTCCCCAGAAGGTTTCGGTAGACTGCCTTGTCCAGAGCAGTCGACCTGACTACGATGCCATGTAGGAGGATGGGCCTTATGACTGCTATGTAGAGCCAATGCATAATGCTTGGTTGGAAACCCCACTTCTTGCATACCACTTTTTTGCAGCTGTAGAGGGCAACAGTTGCTTTCTTGACGCGGTCAAGAATGTTGGGTTTCAAATTCAGCCTATTGTCAAGGACTAGGCCTAGATATTTGGCCTGCTCTTTGATTATTAGTTGGGTTCCACCCAGCCTCGGTGGGTTGAGGTGCGGAATTTTATTATTGTTAGTAAACAGTACTAGATCGGTCTTCTTAGGGTTTCTACTGTATGTAATGCACTCTGCATAAGGTCGCAAGAGTGAAATTTTCCTGTGGCGGCAATAACAATGTCATCTGCATAGGCGGTCACAGCGTACCCTTCCTGTTCAAGCAACAGCAGTAGCTCGTTGACCACCACGTTCCAAAGGAGAGGGGAGAGTACTCCACCCTGTGGTGTATCTCTGCTAACCATTCTAGTTGAGACGGCTCCAGCGAAGTTGGTTTTGACAACTCTTTGTCCTCCAAACCATTTTTTCATTTTTGGAGAAAGAAAGAAATCACTGGGAGCTAGGTCAGGAGAATATGGTGGATGGGGAAGCATTTCGTAGCGTAGCTCCACCAACTTGGCCGTTGCAATGGCGGAAGAATGGGCAGGAGCATTTCTACTTGGCAAGATGAGGCCGTCCAAGAGTGTAGCGTACTACTCTCCATTTATTAAGATTGTACCTTGTGCGTCCCAGAAAACTGTAGCCATAATTTTGCCTGCTGATGGAATCACCTTGGCCTTCTTCGGAGCACAGCTACCGGCTTCCACCCACTGCTCAGATTGTTGTTTTGTCTCTGGTGTGTAGCCATATTTCATCTACAGTTATGAAACGGCGCAAAAACTCATCTGGGTTTCGTTCAAACAATCGCAAATTCAAATATCGGTATGAAATTTCGTTATAACTTGTGTACTAGTAATGCCGCTTTATTCATTTTTCCCGGACGTATCAATTTGCGGTAGTTCTATAAGTAAAATCAATTAAAGGCATGATATCTATCTCCTAGGTGCTTCTAGCAGTATGTGTTTCAACTGTAGCATCAGTAGCCATTCATAACCAAGGAGTAGAACAACACAGGGATATCGACCCGATAAGGTAAGTTTTTTATTTCAAATAGAAACCATTAACTTCCAACTAATTTCTCTCATTTCTTGCAGATATTCTATTAAACTGTCTAAAGATGAATATGAAGCAGATGAAAAATCAAACATCCAGTCCAGATCAATAAGCATGCTGCAAAAGCTACACGACTTTAACATCTACAAGAGCTTCGCACCGTTTGCAGCTCACAGCGAGCGTCGTATGCACGAGCGTCATCGTCACAACCCCCATACACGTCCACATTGGCGACATCGTCATCATCATCGTTGTAAGCAAGAAAATGTATACTCGTCTACGCCTAAAGTCACGACTGAAAGTATTCCCGGACTACGGCCTGTAACACAAGAACAAGTTGAGCACGCCATTAACGATCCCACTACACGAAGACCTAGTAAAAAACCTATAACTACCACTAGTACGTCAACAACAACTCCACGCTATAATGATCCCGACAATGAGCTAGTCGATCCAATTGACCTAAGGTTTGGAAGTGATTAGGTGATTTGGTTCAATCACACGAAGTTATTAAAAGTGAATGTTGTTAAAATGCATCAAAGAAATACACATATGTACGCATGTACTTGTATTCAAATATATTAATAAATGCGTAGGCGAACACTTCATAACGACAATTTTAACAGCCACTTGGGAAAAGATCGATACGTTGTTGTTTCTAAACGCTTGTAGAAACGCTGATTGGAGCCTCTGTTCTTTTTAACTTCTCAGTGGGAAGTTATTGTAATTTTGCGCATTCCAAATTTTAACATATCTCCACGTTTCAAGGTCACCAGAATCCAAATCCAAGGTTTTTATAGAGATGTGTATGTGTGTATGTGAGTATGTGCGCATGTACGGATGTATATATCGGAAATTTAGTCTTGATTATCTCGAGAAAGATGATATTGACATAAGATAGGGTTCATTGCACGCGTTGTTACGCAACTTAGAGCGGAGTAAGTTTTCAGAAAAAAACGTTGTCTGACGTTCTCGGGAGCGTTAGATCCTGAATGTCATTCTGATATTTTCTCCGAAATATTTTATTCATCTGCGGGAACATATTCGCGCTGTTGGATTTTACAGCGCGAATTCTGTTGCTCCAGTGCAGACTTATGGCTATTTTGTAATTTTCTTTAATTATCTGTCGGAGATTTTTAATCACTGACTTTAGGGTCCTGACCTCCGAGTTTTGTCTGTCGGTAAACCACCTGTACAAGAGTTTGAGTCTTGACAGGTGTCTACTTTTCTGTCTGTGAAGTACGTCTATGTACGCGTTTCGGTACACGTCCGTGGTGTCCTAATGCCGTTGGCGTGGTATCGTTCTATCTATCGTTTGTTTGATTATTTCGTCCATTTGTTTTAGGTGCCTATCAATTTCGTCATTTGATAGGTTCCTATTATTCGGTGGGGATGAGGCACTCGAAGTGAGTGCTCTCGTCAGGCAGTTGGCAAAGCGTAGCCAGCGTGCCCTACTTTAATCATAGTGGTACGTGTGGACATGCTCTGCCATTTCTGCGAATTCATCCGGTATTTTAATTACGGCACTAAGTCCGCAATGGTCATTGTCATACTCAACGGTACGTAAACAGTTCGTAGACCATTCGTTCGTGTCAGCCAGTCTCAATTGTGAGTCAAGGAACATTAAATCCAGATAGGCGCCGCTTCTAGCAAACGACGGACTATCCGTTGCCAGTAACTTTAGTTTATACTCAATATTGTGCAGGGCCCACCAATGGCTTAGTAGGCTCCCTCTAGTTTTGGGTACATTATTGCCCCAATCACTATGTTTGGCATTTAAATCTCCGGCCAAAACATAAAAGTTTTCTGCCGCGTCTAGGCGCAGAAATCGAAAAAGTATTTCGAGCTCTGCAATGAAGATATTGGACTGAGGTGCTTCAGGTGCATAGGCCGATACTATGTATATCCTCCTTCCGTTCCGAAGGGGGATACACACAACACATGCATCTAGCCCCTGGAATCTCCGCACTTCACTGCTATATATAATTTCATATTTAATATTATTTTTAATGAAGATCGCGACACCTCCGCCTTGGTGGCATTGGGTCGGTCTCTACGTGTTATATTGTAGGAATTGTGCCGAGTTTTGTGCCTCTGGTTTAGCTCAGTCAGCGAGAAACACATCAGGGCTTTCTTCCTGCAACAGGTTAAAAAGAACGGTGCGTCGCTCGATCCTAATCAGTGAATTTACATTCACAGCCAGGATCTTCAGGAAACTGGCGTATCCATTAGGACTGTAGAGGCGCTAAGCTCAGGAAAGAGTAGAGCCTGCCCACTCGTTTCGTCTGCTCTTTGATCTGCTGCTGGATCTGGCCAATCTGCCCTTGAATGGCGAGCAGAATCGGCAGCAGTTCCGCCTCGGCCCCGGTGCCTTAGGAACAGGCACTGGGGCCTTGGCACCAGACTTCCGTAAATGGGAAGTAACGACTGAAGAGTGAATACCTCTCGAGGGAGGTATCTTTTCGATATTCTGTCGAGCTTCTCTTAGTTGCTTTATGTATTGGAACTTAGGACAGCCCCGATAATTTGCAGGGTGCCCGTTGTTCTCACAGAGTGCGCAAAAGAGTTGTTCCCTTTCGAGAACTTTCTCTGGCCTCCGGTCGCATTCATCGCATCTGTGGTTCAGCACATACTTGACACATCGATGCTGCGTTTCGCAGTTCGTAGCGGCGTGCCCGAACCTCTGGCAGCGGATACATTGTATCATGTTTCCGCGCCTATCTAATTTTTCCCATCGCACTCTCTAGGTGTCTAAGATGTTTGTTTTCTTTAGACCGCTTCTCCCATTTACCCGCAACTGTGGTGAACGGCTTAGCCCCCACGAACTTGGGGTCATCGCTCTCGAACTTTTTGAGCAAAGAGAGCAATTCCTCGGGGTCAGTGGTAGATTCCACGCCTTTGAGGAGCATTGTCTGCAACCTCTCGGCTTTCGGAGTGAACGTGTAGTACTCCGTTGTGGAATCCTTTAATAAGGCACGCATTTTCTTATATATTTCCAGTGTTTTACCCTGGAAAACGTAGCATCTAATATGTAATTATTCTCACCTATGTATGTAATATTTGCACATATCTACTGTCTGCCTAACAGCTAGGGTATGTGCGTAGATGGGCGGCACCTTCTCCTTCTTCTTGGAGTGTCGGCTTCGTTTCCTCTTCTGTTTTGTTTGTTGTTGATGCTGCTTTGGTTCTTGCTGCTGCATTTGTTGTTGTTGCTGCTGGCTCGTTGGCCGCGGCTGTTGAATTTGTTTTTGCTGCTGGGGTTGCTGTTGTTGCTCCCGCTGCGGTTGTTGTTGCTGCTGTTTTTTTCGGCTGCGGCTGTTGTTGTTTTAACTTCTGCTGCTGGGGCTGCAATGGCTGCTCCCGCTGCGGCTGTCGTTGTTGCTGCTGCTTCCTCGGCTGCGGCTGTTTCTGTTGTGGTTTCTGCCGCTGGGGCTGCTGTTGCTGCTCCCGCTGATATTGTTGTTGTTGCGGCTGCTTCGATTGTTGTTGCTGTTGCAGCTTACGCTGCTATTCAGCCTACTTTTGCTGCCCGATTTCGGACAGCTTGTCCCCCACGGCTTAATGATGCCAACTTCACTCTATAGAATTCATATCATTCTTTTGTTTGTTTTTGTTGGAGGCTTCTGCTATCTGTTGGAGCAACAGATGCAATTACTGGGCCATTGTACTCCAGATAGATATCTTCTTCTTTGGTGGCGTTATAGCCCATGAAGCACCAGAGCCAAGCTTCCCTCAATCACCCATGTTGTGTGTGACTTATTTTTTACACAGGTGAAAGGGACCTACAGTTAAATGCCGATTCCGAACGGCGTGAGTCGAGAAGCCAGTACCCCGCCGAGGAGGAACGTTCGATGGCGTTGGGGTTATCGGGATCCGAACTCGCTCATCGTGCGCCAGAGTTCAACACACTAACCACTGCGCCACGGCGCCCTCAGAGAATAGACATCTGACATTAATGTAATTTTCCCGTTTCCCAGAGAAAAATAGGAAGGAGCTTGAGTGATGTAGAGCTAAGAGATTCGGCACACACCACGTCGGCAAGGCCGGAGAGTCGCAGAGGAAATGCTCTGCTGCGTCATCCTCCTCGCAACATGCAGCAAAAGTAGGCGTCTCACTGATGCCTTTAGGACAGCAGGAATGCTACGGATTTCTTGCAGATATGAGAGCATACGCGCCTTATCAGCCTGCATCCTGGATAATCCCCCCCACTACGGTTGTGTGTATTAAACACCCAATCGATAATGTAGGAATTTACGGTGGTAGCAGGTAGACCTAGAGCGGGTTCAGGTCCTGAGAAACTCTCCTCTGAATCCGTTCTGGCGAGCTCATCAGAGATCCCGTTTCCTGGGATCCCGGAGTGACCTGTTTAAGAACGTCTTGAGTTCATGCATTAATTTTGAGCTAGTTGAGGGGTTGGACACAGCTTTGAGTACAGCTTGGCTGTCACTGCAGATGCATATGCTTTTTCCCCTCCACCTGTGCTTCGCAACATAGTGCATGGCTACTAGAATATAATTAGAATAAATTGGGGGGTGAGACAAGGTCGCCTGATCACTGTGGCCACTAATGGGCTTATTATGATATCACCCAGTTACAGTTCATGCAAAAATCCTGAGTTCATAATAAAACTTAGTATGCTTTTGACTGAGCAGTATCGATGCTTAAGTGTCGATGACTCGTACTGACAAGGCAGTTACAGTGGCATAGTATGTGCTCTGCTGTTTCTTCATCCTCATTACGCATTCTGCAGGTGTCATCTTGTATAATGCCCATGGTTTTGAGATGTTTGTTGATTGGCCAGTACCCAGTAAGGAAGCCTACGACTGTGCATATTTGGCTCCTAGAAAGCATGAGGAGTTGTTTCGTTCTTATAAGGAGAGAGGTTGACTTGGCTTGTCTGCTACTGTTCCTCAACCATCTCTTTATGCAGCATTTGGTGGTGTGCTGCAGAAAGGCCGTGGCATCATAAACCGTGATGCGGAGCCTTTCCTTGCAAGTAGGTCTGCTTTTTATAATAGAGGAGGAAGAAGTAGGCTGCAGAGGCTCTTACTCGTTTTTTTAGCAGACCAGCACCGGCGGGAAGTCTTTGTCTGTTAGTCTTTTACTTTTTCAAAGAGAAGTAAGCGCTGGCTGGTGTCATTGCCGCTTGTTACTAGTGATCCAGGGTAGACGAAATCCTTAGTGAGGTTCTGGCCAAGACGTTTTCACAAAAGATTCATTGACGTCTCGCTGCCTTCTCCCAATCCTGTCAATGTCATCAGCGTATGTGAGCAATTGTGCCGGCTTGAAATAGATCGCGACTCTTGTATTGGCCAGTGAAATCAGTACGGTCTTTTCGTGGATGATGGTGAAAAAATCACATGACAGTGTGCCGCCCTGTCTGAATCCTTCTTTGATATCGAAGGTCTCGGTTAACCCCGTACAGAACTTAATGGAGTAACGAGAATTCTCCATTGCAATCTTACGCAACTTGACAGGTTTGGCAGGGATGTCAAATCACACCATAGCCTTATACAGTTCATCCCTAGAGACACTGTCATATGCGGCCTTAAAATCGACGAAAAGGTGTTGTGTGTCGATCTGAAATGCATGGGTCTCCTTCAAGATCTGCCGCGGTGCGAATATTTGGTCTATCATGGATTTTCCTGGCCTGAAGCCACATTGATAGGAACCTATCAAATGGTCCACTAATGGTTCCAGGCGTGATTTCTATGTGCGACCCGAAATCGCCAATGAGGGCTGGATCTTATACTACAACAATGCGTGGACTTATCCGCGTTAATTGTGCAAGAGCTTTGGCGAAAAAAGCATTACAACGTTGTCGTATCCATCCTATAGCCCCGACATTACCCATGCATACTTTTTTTTTCCCAAGAAGAAATCACATTCATCAAGGCGATCGCGATGTAGAGATGATCAAGCGGTCTGTAACCAAGGTTCGGAACGAGCTGATTGGTATTCATGGTATTGGTATTCGTTCATTGGTTAAAGTACAAGTTTATCATGGACTTTTATGTTATACATATGTGTAAGTATAGTACGTATATAATTGGGGACAACTCCAGAGGTTTAATATTTTTTGTGACCATAATACAATACTATGTATAACGAGCTTGCTTTAAAGAGATGGTGCCAATATTTTTCTTCTTCAAATTGTTGCATTTTTTAAGTCCTATATAAGAGGAAAGTAGGTATCTATCTGGAGGGGAGGGAGCAAGTAAACAGAGCAAAGAAAGTGATCGCGTTTAACATGGCAAACGCCAGCTTCGATCTCTGTCCCTGCTCAATCTAAGTTGACACACAGCCTCCGCGTGGCCTCCCCTGGATAGCTATACTGGCACCCGCCAGGTAGTGAACCAATGTGTGCAGCGACCCGACCCCTTGTTCCTGGGGAAAGAGGAACATGGCCCTCCAGGTTGGGGGTTGTGCTTAGGGGTAACATCCCTACCAGGCAAAAGACGGATGATAAACTGCGACATCTACTACGGGAACTGCTACAAGGAGAACAAACAGCGCCTATTCGGGTGCGGATTCGTTATTCGAGCAAGACTCCGACAAAAAGTCTTAAGCTTCCGAGATATAAGCGAACGCCTCATAACAATCCGTATCAGCTAAATTGGAATTTGGAAACGTTAGCTTAATTGCGCTCACGGCCCAATGGAAGAAAAGGACGATCGACTCAAAGAAGAATTCTACGATCTCTTAGACAGAACATATGCCCAATGTCCCAGTTGTATGTATGTATGTTGGCGTTACAGTCCATGAGGAACCTGAGCCGAGCTTCTCTCAATCACCCATGTTGTGTGTGATTTCATTTTCACATAGGTGAAAGGGACCTACAGTTTTATTGCCGGTTCCGAACGGCGAATTTCGAGAAGCTTTTCATCACAATTTTACTACAGGGGGTTTTGTCAGAACCCCGCTGAGGAGAAACACCGTGAAAAACACGTTCGATGACATGGCTGTGTCGGGATTCGATCCCGAGTCATCGGCGTCAGAGGCCAACACACTACCCACTGCGCCACGGTGCTCTCCAATGTCCCAGTTACGACACGAAAATAGTCCTAAGAGATTTTAATGCAAAACTGGGCAAAGAGGACATATTTGAGTCGATCATAGGAAAGCATAGCCTCCATAACATCACATCCGTAAACGGACTTAGGCTAATCGATTTCCTAGCGGGGCGTAATCTCCTTGCAACAAGCACGCTATTCCGCCATCTCAACATCCACAAGGGTACCTGGCGGTCTTTTGATCAATCGACCACCAAACAATCGGCCGCAACAACGGTGGCGCACGCAGGTGGAAGGGGATCTTAACCAACTGCGGGCGTGCGGCGCTGGAAGCAGCTGGCCAAAGACCGTGCCAGCTGGAGACGCTTGTTGGTTGAGGCCCAGGTTCACCACGGACTGTAGCGCAACAAATATGCATCCGATCAGCTATCGCAATCACTTCTGACAAGACAAACACACAGCAAAAAAGAAAATTAATTTATTTCATATTCAATTATAGCGTATATCGTATAAATGAAATTAAATGATGGCCAATAGTTTTATTTCGGGAAGTTTAAACGATTTTAACTGACTGTTTCTGTTGTTCATTTTTTCACTTTGTACCGAATTGGCACGTTTCGTATTAAGTTTGCGGTAAACAAGCGAATTGTATCTCCCCAGATTTTTGAAATTACTCGCTGAGCGAAGTTCACTATTTTCTTCATGAAGTTCTTGTTGATTACCTCGAATCTGACTACTACTTACGTCTCCCAAATTGATAACCATCTCGTCGCCTTCATTGAATGCCGTTGCATAAAAACCTTCGTTACGGTTTTGCGAAGGTAGTATCTCATAATATTGCTGCATTAGAGAATCATAGTAAAAAAGTGGTTCCGATGCTTCATAAGTTTCTGGATAGGAGTCTACCGCATCAAAGTTGTCCTGCTTCTTTTTGTTTTTGTTAAGCACTGGTTTTTGTTGTGACGGTGGATTTTCGTTGGGATCCGTGCCAGGTGGAAAATCGACTTTGACCACATATGGAGTGAAAAGTTTTGTGAATGGATTTGATATGTTCAAGTTGGGAAAACGAGCTCGCTTTAGAAGATTAGACCAATACT
This sequence comes from Eumerus sabulonum, assembly GCA_951905685.1. Taxonomy (NCBI): domain Eukaryota; kingdom Metazoa; phylum Arthropoda; class Insecta; order Diptera; family Syrphidae; genus Eumerus; species Eumerus sabulonum. The sequence goes on along the minus strand of OX645060.1, from coordinate 144,618,879 downwards.
GGAATATAGCTGGACGAGATGTGTTTGTCTCTGCGTCCTTTCCAACAGCAGAATCGTTATAGTCATAATATTCATAGTCATCGGAATTGACTTCTTCCACTCTGTTATTGATGATCTTTGTTACAATCAAACACTAAATGTACATATATCTTTCAGGTACTTACAGATTTGGCGGGCGTTTCAATTTATACGCATTTAACCCGGAGGCACCAACCAAGATAATTAACAACTGAAATGAGGTATAAAAAAGTGATTGGATATATCTGTATATATGACGGAATATGTATATATGTATCTTACTTACAACGTAGCGCAACATCGAAGGTTCTGGATGAATTGACGGCAAGAAACCAACTGATGCTTATTCCTATCGTTTTAGTGTCTTCGACAAAAGAGAATATCATTAGATGTTATGGTTCTAGGATTTTAACCCAGATTTTGTGAATCGGTAATCGGTACACATTTTCTTTTCTTTTCTCTTTCAATTCTCAATAAAATCGACAGAAAAACTACTTATTGGAGAGGGAACTGCATTTATGTATATGGTGGGATGAAAGCATATCTGTTCGTGTAATTAAATAAGAATCAGAAGAAAGCTTGTATCGGTGAAATCAATTTGCATACACACAATCGTTCGAGTATATTCAATATTCTTCGCTGCTTATAGATGGGTCCGCAATCAAATAGGTTTCTTTAGATCTTGCCTTAATTTGGGTGGAGGAATCAAGTTTCCGGATACCGTAGTGATATGTACAAATAAAATAAAATTAAAAATACAACAAAAAAAGTAAAGAGGTGGGTCGGGAGGTATTTGGAAGATCTCGCTTATTCAAGTATTTATTGCGTACGTTGACTTTTGGATTGATTGGCCTGTTAACTTAACTGGGGCACTTGTGGAGATGGAAGATGATTTCTGATTTTTGACAGAGAGATACGTAAATAAATAAAGTACAGTTTAAAAAAAAAATTAAATTTGTTTTCGAGTAGATGGCAAAATATGGCGATAGATGTTTCCACATTAAAAAGTAAGAAATAATGGGCATCTTCTCTTCTTCTTAACGGGCGCTACAATTCGGGGGGAATCTGGACCTCAACCAACATGCCCCTCCATCTAGCACGATCTTTTGCTAGCCTTACTGCCTCACACCCAGTTGGCCACCTTAAATGCGGTCGTCCTCTGCTGCGTCGTCCCTTCGACTCTCCGGGCTGGAGCGGTGGTGTCCCTTCACTCTACATGGCCCAGCCATCTTAGGCGTTGAATCCGTAGACGCCTGACTAGGCTTATGTCGCTGTACAGCCCGTAAAGTTCGTGGTTGAACCTTTTCCACCATCCCCCGTCTGCGTTTATAGGCCCGAAAATCACGCGCAAAATCTTTCTCTCGAACCGACCAAGGGCTTCCTTGTCCGCTTTTGATAGTGTCCATGCCTATGCGCCGTACAATAGAGTCAACTTTGTCGTTCGGGAGAGGGCTCTATTGCTCAATTGCCTCCTGAGCCCAAAGAAACAGCGATTGGCAAGAGTGATTCTGCGTTTGATTTAGGAACTGATGTTGTTGTTCCAGGTCAAGGAGTCAAGGTACGTTCTGGCCAAGACGTCGGTGTTGAGCGTCCTTTTTTGATAACAGCATATATTTAATTTTGCCCTCGTTTACCGCCAGACCAACTTTCGCCGCCTTAAACTCAATACTCGCAAACGCCTCATTGATATCTCGCTGTGATCTACTTATTATGTCAATATCGTCGGCGTATGCAAGGAGTTGCGAGGATTTGAAATAGATTGTACCTCTTGCATTGGCCAGTGATTTTTGCACAATCATTTCCAATATGATGTAGAAGAAATCACACGACATTGACATCAAAACTATCGGTAATAAGGTGTTCACCGATTCGGATGGAGCAGCGAGCATTCTCTAAAGTCATCCTGCATAGTCTGATGAGTTTAGCAGGTATGGCAAAGGTAGACATAGCGTTGTATAGCTATTGAAGTCGCAGTGTCGACTTGAAATTCATTGTTTTTTTCCAGGATCTGCCGTAGTGTGAAGATTTGGTCGATGGTGGACTTCCCTGGCCTGAATCCGCACTGATAAGGACCTATCAGCTTATTTACAAAAGGCTTCAGGCGTTCACACAAAACGGCAGAGAGGATTTTGTAGGCGATGTTAAGGAGACTTATTCCTCTATAGTTGGCGCCATCAGAGCGGTCTCCTTTCTTGTGGATCGGGCATACGATGTTGAGACTCAATTCATCGGGCATGCTTTCCTCTAAGCATATCTTACGGATGAGCTGGTGCATGCTCCCAACCAGGTCATCCCCAGCTGCCTTGAAGGGCTCAGCAGACAGTCCGTCTGCGCCAGCAGCTTTATTCGACTTGAGCTTCGATATGGCAATCTTATCTTCGTCGAGGTTAGGGGGACAGAATTCTCTGCGGTCTCCGTCGATTAGAAATATATCATTCTGCCTGACAGCGTTATATTGACTAACATCGCCGTTATACAGTCTGCAGAAGTGGTTTTTCCATATTCTAAGCATCGACTGCGGTTCTACTACTAGGTGTCCGTTCTCATTCCTGCAGGCTTCCGTTCTGGCTTTATAACCTTGGCATGTTCGCTTTATCTGCTGATAAAACTTTTGAACGTCACGCCTGCAGTGCCAACTCTCCAAATCCTCAATCGCGCGCTTCTCGTGCTCTTTCTTCTTTCTTCTAAGAAGCTTATGCTCCTCCCTTCTTTTTAACTCGTAGAGCTCACGAGCTGCTCTTGTTCTTTTATGCAGCGAGGCCTTATATGCAGCCTGCTTCGCTGTATGAATCCTCCTGCACTCGTAATCGAACCAGGTGTTTCTTCGTGGTGGAGCCTTGAGCTTTTCAGGGCTTGATTGGAAAGGCTGCACTGCTGTTCTATTGATAGTGTGGAGGATTCAGGTGTATTGGAGAGCTTAGGGGAGACGCGATCGGTAAAAGCACGAGCGGTTTCTGGCGATAGTAGCTTTTCGACGTCATAACGTTGTATTCTTACTCTACTCTGCTGCGTTCGTGATATCCGTAAGCGCATCTTGGCTACTACAAGATAGTGGTCCCAGTCGATGTTAGCCCCTCGGAAAGTTCGAACATCAAGAATAGTGGAGGAGTGTCTGACGTCGATCGTGATGTGATCAATCTGATTTGTAGTCGATTGATCAAAAGACCGCCAGGTGCCTTTGTGTATATCGAGGTGCGGAAAGCGCTTACTGGCTAGAAGGAGATTTCGCACCGTTGCAAGATCAATCAGGCTGTGTCCGTTATCGGATGTGGTATCGTGTAGGCTATGTTTGCCGATGACTCGTTCAAAGATGCTTTCCTTACCCAGCTTAGCATTGAAGTCTCCTAGTACAATTTGGTGTCATAGCTGAGACATTGGGCATACGTTCTGTCTAGGAAATCGTAGAACTCATCTTTGGTGGAGTCATCCTTGTCTTTCGTGGGGGCGTGGACGCAGATCAGTCTGATGGTAAAAAATTTAGCCTTGATACGGATTGTTATGAGGCGTTCGCTCACAAAGCTTAGGACTTTTTGCCTTAGTCCACTTCGAACAACAAATCCGCATCCGAACAATCGTTGTCCTCTCTCCCTATAGCAGTCGCCGTAGTAAATATCGCAGTTTTCATCCGCTTTATACCCGGTCCATTCCGTCGCATTTCCTGGATGGCGGTTATGTCCGCTTTATAGCGGTCTAGGGCGTCCGCAAGTTGTTCGGCTGCGCGTGGCCTGTTTAGGGACCTAACATTCCACGTTCAAAGCCGAAGATCATTGTCCTTTTTTCGTTTTTTGCAAGGGTAGTCAACATAAATCGGTTCCGTTATATCCGGTTATGGTTGTTTCGGAGTTTGCTGTTTTTTTACGCTTATGGCTTACTAGGCCGTAGCCCAACCGACTAATCCTGTTTTTTTGGCGCAGAAGGCTCGCCATTCGCCCTTCCCCGTCTGCAATTTTCATAAGAAATCTCCAGATGGCACCACGATGACTTACCATGGCACTATGGCACCATGGGACTTACTAACAGTGCCGCAAGATGTTCGACTGCGGTGGCTCTTCTCGCTTTTTAGCAGGCCAGCATCCGTCGGATAGATGCTACCCCTACGAGGCCTTTGTTAGTCCTTTGTAGTTACACGCATACGGTGGGAAAAACTACAGAGCAGTGAGGTGCGGCAACACTTCGCACGACACCTATCCGAAAAATGTGAGCAAATTAGAACTGTTCCATCGCATGTAGAGGAAGAATGGCGATTATTTTCAGCAGCTGTCATTGCCTCTGCACGTGGTGATTAAAACACCCGGAGCTCAAGAAGACATCAGCGAGAAGAAGAAGGCCTACAGAGACTGGATTTTCATGGGGGACTCTAGTTCTCGTGACCAATACACTGTGGCGCGAAGAACTTACAAATTTGCTGTGCGAGCAGCTAAAGAGCAGTCCTGGAAGGAGTTCGGCGAGAAGTTGGAAGGCGACCATAGATCGGCGAAAAATGTGTTCTGGCAAACCATTCGCCGGCTCGGAGAAGGGAAATTCAACATAATCGCAGGAGTTAAATCCAAAGATGGTGTGTTGCTTTCCAATGAGATGGACATCTTACGCAGATGGAGCGAGCACATTTCGGAGCTGCTCAATCCCGAACAGGGCACTGAGGGGGACAGACCTATAGTCTTGAGTGTGGCGGAGAATAGTCCAACGGCGGAGGAAGTCATTTTAGCGATTGAATCGCTTAAAGTTGTTAAATCCGGCGGTTTGGATGAAGTTCGGCCAGACATGCTTAAGGCTTGGGAGTACGCCAAACCAATCTACAGCTGCTTTGTAGATTTGCAAAAGGCGTATGACCGAGTTACTCGAGGTAAACTCTGTAGTGTCCTGCAGAAGTATGGGATTGATTGTCCTCTGTTGAGGGCCATACACAAACTGTAGCAGCTGCGTTCGGGTTAGCGGTAGTACCCGACTTCGCCAAGGGTGCGTCTTGTCACTTCTCCTTTTCATTATATATACAACTTCCGAAGCGTGCCTTGGATGCAATACCATCAGGCAGGCGACCGCTTGGCAGACCCTGGACAAAGTGGTTGGACCAAGTCCAAAAACTCGCCTGGGTGCACTTGGATATAGCTCCTGGTGCGCCAGAATCCAACAAACTAACCACTGCGCCACGACGCCCTCCTGAAAATGTATGTATGTATGTGAAATTCACAACAGAAAAAGACCAATAGTAAGCTTTCTGTACTGAATAGTATTATTATCGTGGACGTCGGACTCGAAAATTCTACGTGCTTTCAAGACTTATCACAACCACAAAATGGATCATAAATAATTGCCATTTTTTAGAAAAAAAAAACCGACTTAAGGACTGAACCTATGTACATACATCTACAAATTTAACCTAAAAAGTAAAACCATTATGCCTGATCCACAATACTGCGTTAGTGCTAGCTGAGACATCTAACACAAGCAATTCAATGGGGTAGTCATAAATACTGCGTTTGCGTTGGCGAGTTTACGTTCATTAAAAAAATGAGAGGAAATAATAAAAAATGAGAGCGAGAGAAAACGTAAGCTCACGTAACCAAAGGAGACAAAAGTCAAACACGTCGGAAATTTCTATGCGTTTGAACGACTGTTGCTGTGTATTGATGTGTATGCTGCATTTGTGTATTTTACGGTTTGTGTTGTGTACGTTTACGTCAGTGTATTGACATGGAACAGCTGATAAAATTGAAGTAAGCATGCGTCGAAGCATTTCTCGTAACACGTAAAGTGCCTCGCACCAACGCAGTATTGTGGATCAGGCATTAAGACCATGAAGCCTAAATCACAATACTGCGTTAGTGAATTGCGTTTTTACGTTACGAGAGATATGCTTCGAACGTGCGTTGCAGTGACATTTCAAATTTATCAGCTGTTTTCAAGTCAAAACTGTCAAAAATTATCAAACGCCTTTTTGTGTTTTGTTTACGTTTCCAAAAGGTTACTAAAAATGAGTACCTAATAAAATTGTTTTGGAAAATATTGCAAAAGCAATAACAATAGTGAAAGTAGCCTACCACTGCTACAAAGCATATGAAATGTTTGAAGAAATGGAGAGAACGACAGAAAGACGATGGTGGATTCGCGAGCTTAATCTCTGCAGAGAATCAAATGGATTCTATGAAACAAATTTCAATCAAATGATGGAAAGAGAACCGGAGCATTTTTATAAAATAACGAGAATGTCTCCACAAACGTTCGAAATTCTACGCTCGCTGATTGAACCCTGTCTGGTAAAGTCGTCATGGAGGAAACCAATCGAACCGAGTGCTAGATTGTTTTTGGTTCTTCTGTATGTATTCTATTATAAAATACACCAAAAGTAAATTCTAGGTATCTGTCCCAAGGAGTACCCAGGCAAAACCAGGCGTGGATGTTTCGAATGGGATACTCAACAGTGCTGAAAATAATATACGAAACCTGCGACATTCTGTGGGAATCATGGATGCCTCTCTATTTGTCCCCACCAAATGAAACTGACTGGGAAACAATTTCAACAGGTTTCGAGCAGCTGTGGAATCCTCCGAACTGTGGGGGCAAACATATAAATATACAGTGCCCACCTGGAGCCGGATCAGAATTTTATAATTACAAAGGTCACCATTCGATCGTTCTTCTCGCTGTCTGCGATGCCTCATATACTTTCACTTCAGTAGACATCGGAGCGTATGGAAGTCAAAGTGACGGTGGCATTTTCGCACAATCACCTTTTGGACGCAAAATTATATCTGGGGAGTTGAACTTACCCCCACCAAAGCTACTTCCCCCCTCGGATTTTTATTGCAACCACTACTGAGTTGGTGATGCAGCATTTCCCTTAAAGCCATACCTAATGCGTCCATATCCAGGTAGAAGGCTAAACGCCGAACAATATTATTTTAATAAACGGTTGTCCCGAGCCCGCCATGTGATCGAAAACGCGTTTGGTATTTTGGTAGCAAAGTGGCGTATACTTGGAGCAACACTTAATATGCTACCAACAAATGCTGACAAAATTGTAAAAGCCACCACAGTCCTGCACAATTTCGTCAAGCTGACCGAAGCTGCCTATTACACAGCTGAGTTCGTCGACTCATATGATGAGAATGGTGATATTGTTACCAGAGGTCTTTGGCGAAATGAAATTTCACCGCTTCCTCAAGCAGATCTAGTAGGAGCTCCCAACTCATCCAGAATAGCCTTTACTATGAGAGATCAAATAAAAGACTACTTATATACAAACAAAATATGATATGTAATGACGAAATAAAAGAAACATTTGATGAGAAACATTTAGTTATTATTAGAGATTTCCTCTATAATTGCATTAAAAATTACACAATGAAATCTTTCTTTGGCATCATCCGGGAGATGCTTCATACGTCGAGCCATGTTAAGCATGAACTCTTCTGAGTATTCTAATGCCCCGTTTGACATGCTTGCGTTGAGTGTCGAGGTTACGTCGTCCAAAAATTTCGAGAATACCCTCTCAGACCCCTTAACCGCTGGCTTCCGTCTTGGTGTTTCTTCGGCACCTTCCTGAGACGTGAAGTCTCCGAGATCCAATGGGGATGAAGCGTCTTGCGTTGAGTTGGTGTCTCCCTGGCTGTTGAAATTTCCAAATTGCCTGATAATGAAAAGAAAAACATTCAAAAGCAAATTCAAACTGCATAAACGCATGTTAATATACATATGTATTTCTACGTACACTCTATTTTGCAGCGATGCATTTAAAAATTGCATGGAGTCGAAAAACTCCCAACTCTCCAGATCCGCAATTCCACTTCCCGAGGGGAGATCCAATTTTCTTTTCTCCCTCACGTTTCTATCCCGGAGACTTCTCCAACGTTGTTTGCATTCTTTTTCTAAAGGAAATATCAATTTATATATGTATGTTTAAAAGAAAAGATTTATGCAATATGTTATGTACTTACATACATACATGTATTTTGTATGATATTTACCTGATCTGTTTAGCTCCTTCCCAATTTCATCCCAACGCGAATTCCTCTTCAACACATTTTTAAACATTTTTGATTTTGTGTTGTTGTCCTTTACCAGGGCAATCTGCTTTTTTTCGAAGGACATCTGAAATAATGTTTTTGTTTTTAAATGCACGCTTTTATTTAATAATATTAATAAATTCTTACCTTCACAATCTATTCCAAAGATGTGTTCTCATTAAAATTCGCAAAAAAAAGGAAACGTAATTTTCGCCGACAAATTCAAATTCAACGAGAACTGTCATCAAAACGCACGAAATTTTCAACGGGTTGGACTTTTGCATGCTTTGTTACGTCAGGTTACGTATTCTCACCGCTCTCATTTTTTCGTATTTTCTCTCATTTTACAACGAACGTAAGCTCGCAAACGCAGTATTGTAGAGTGTCCCATTAAATGATCTATGTTGAATGTTAGACGTCGCACAAAGCTAGCGCTAACGCAGTATTGTGATATGGGCATGATATACAAACTAAGGTGCTAAAGGTACCTTTCACAGGACCCCTTTCAATAATTCGGAGACAAACCTACACCTACACAAACGGATCAAAAATTCATAGAACAAAGCCACAATCCAAAACGAGCCAAAGAAGCCATAACAGGAGACGGGGGGTGCATTTACCATCCTTACAAATTGGCTCTCAATAGCACAGATATATGTAGGCGATGTAGCAATGCTAAAGAAACCTTGAACCACATACTAACTGTCTGCCCAAGTCTTGCCCGAGAAAGATTCAAAATGACAAACAAGGCAATAGTAACTGGGAAGACTTTCAAGAAATCCTATCTAGAGACCTAGAGACCTATCCTAGACCTAAGAAGGGGATACAATAGACCTTTATAATCGCATTTACTTAGGTGCGCTACAGACCAGTGAGAACCTGGGTGGCCGTGGTGCAGTGGTTAACATCATCGACCGCCGAGCGAAAGGTCTATGGTTCAAATTCGCTTCGTAGCCAAGAAAAAGTAATTCCTATACGGACAAAAAGTATGCAACACAGTTGTGAATGGAAAGTGACCAGACGTACTGCTGCAGGCATAACACTCACAGTGTATGGTCAACTGAAAATCATCCTCTGCGTATGCAATACTAAAGTGCTCGAACGAATTACTATGAACTTTAACCAACGCGGAATTCGGTCGGCTCTCGTCCTATCTAGGTCTAGGACAACCACCCCTGAGAGTAGTGAACAAACACCAACGACCCCAACCACTGCGCTCCGTTCAGGTTGTGTGTGTAAACACATCATAAGAGAATATAAAAACTCTTGAACCTGTGCGAGTCTCTAAAAAAAAAAACAAAAAAACTAACAAGCCTCTCCAACTGGAACATTATTTTGCCAATTGTTTTCAGTGCCGCACTCCCAATTGGCAATTGGTTAAGGTCCCCTTTCACCTACATACATATGTACATACATATGTAAGTGCGCCACCTTATATTCGGTCGTCCTCTGCTTCGTCGTCTCTCGGTGTCGGATTCGAAGACTCTACGGGCCGGAGCTGTGGTGTCTGTTCTCTCTGTGTGACCTAGCCATCTTAAAAGTTAGATTTGAAGACGTCGTACTAGGCCGATGTCGTTGTACAGCCCGTAAAGTTCGTCGTTGCATCAAAATTGCACGCAAAAATTTTCTCTCGATGCGGCCAAGGGTATCCTCATCTGTTTTCGTTATGGTCCATTCATTGATGTTTCGCTGCATTCATTCAATTACGATAATGTCATCCGAACGCAATTGCTGCTGCGCGTAGCTCCGTGACAATTGCTCACCTTGTCGTGGTACGTAGGCTCAGTACAGATAATGACTCTCGAGAATCCATCTCTAGAGGAACCCGAGCTAAGAAGCAATTACGGACCCCTCCCCACCTCTCCGCTTCCTTGTACCCATCACTCCCTCACTCCCCTTACTCCAAGGTGGAACAGAATACATGCATCTGTCGCATGGCTAAGAGGGTGCTTAGCTATTAGATTGCGAACTTCGGATACCGCGCGACCTCCGACTTAAATAAAGCCTTCCTGCAGTGTCTCGGGCTCCGCTGCAGGTGACCGTTCTTTCCCGTGTGTTCGTGGGAACTATAAATAAATTAAATATTTTTGAAGAGACTGATGACTCTCTAACGTCATCGCCGGCTAGGGCTGGTGAGTCCTCAGCGGCTCAAAAATCGGAAGTGATGCCGGCACCTTTCGTCGGCATTGCAGTCGGACGGAAAGCAGGGGATGTGTCTTCACTTTCCGATTCCCACACCACACTTGGCGGGGATTCTGTGAGTATGCTCTCAGATGAACTTCCAAGTGTAAAAAAGAACGAAACCATCAGGCAGGTAGAGGAAAAACCTGTACCACCTGGTGGCTTCGTCAAACTTAAATCGTCGGAGCAGCGAGGATATTAGGGATGAGGCTCTAGCTTATGCAAAATCTACCCCTGGAACCAAAGGTCCGAAACTGAAACTTGATCGTTTCGTTGACACTACTCCACCAAACCCGACTGCTAAATGCAGCAAAATCGGCAACCACCAGGTCGATAAAAAGAGCTACAGTAGTGTAGCTGGAGGATCCGACTCGGCATCGTCCCCAAGGACTTGGGAACGATCCCTCTTACAACAGCGCAGATGGCAGCCACTCAGGAGGCTGTAGTCGACACATCCATCGAGCTGCTGGGCAAGGCACCCAAACCTCGCTTCAGGGGATCGACCTACAAGTCAGGGTGATTATACCTTGTGTGTGACAACCCAGCTACGGCTGATTCGATGAAAACCAATTTTACGGCCATCAAGGACAAGAGTGGACTTGATATTATGCTTGTTGAAGAGGAAGCTTCCCCGAAGCCACATATCGTACGGGGCTACTTCCCACTAACCGGCTTACCCATCACGAAGGTGTTGGCGACGGTGGATTCTCAAAATGACGGCTTACACGCACAGAACTGGAGAGTCATGCAGAGCACGTCAAATAAGAAGAAAAACCTCCTGCACTTAGTTCTGGCAGTCAGCGACAAATCCCTGGCTCGACTAATAGAACTTAAGTGCCAAGTGGCTTACAGATTTGAAATCATAAAGATGGTTATCAAAAGCCAGGTGAAAACATCCACCAAAATATGTAGTACCAATCGCTGTAGGAAACCCACCAGTATGGTGGGTGCACCTACTGCCGCAATAGGAAAACCTACAACCAGTAGTATGGTGGTTGACCTACTACTGTAGTAGAAGAAACCTACAGCCAGCAATATGGTGGTTGCACCTATTGCTGTAGTAGACACGTCCAGATGTGACGAGCCAAAACCCGCTGCCATATTTGGGCCGGCGACCACTAATGGTCGCCCAAATAAAAGAAATAAACGTGCCCCAACCAAACAAGGGGAATCTTCGATGGGAAGTAGAGCAGAGGATCACTCCCATCGGGCCGGAAACTTCAGGCGCGGAAATAACAAGCCTTACAGAACGAAGGATCCGGCCTACGGTCGCAAATAATGGGATGCGACGCCAACGCGCACCATACGGAATGGGGCAGCAGCAATACCAACAAACGAGGTGAGTCACTCTTTGAATTTTTAATCATTAATGAACTCACCGTTGCCAATAGAGGCAACAAACACACATTCATCAATGCGGTTAGAGAAGAGGTGCTTGACCTCACCATCTCCAGCCCATTTATCTCAAATGCGATTGGGGACTGGAATGTCTCCAATGATGCCTCACTGTCTGATCACCAGTACATCAGATTCAACATCTCCGGTTAGGTTAAAGAGGCTGAGCCCGCATATCAGCCCAAACGAACGAATTGGGCTCGGTTCCAAGCTCAACTCGCCGCCAAAGAGGATATGTCGACTTAATCGACAGACGATATCGACGAAGCGGCTTACCAGTTCAATGCAGCACTCATCTCGTCCTTTAGAGACAGCTGTACACCCAGGTGGAATACTCAGCTTGAGTCCCTAAGGAGACAGGTGAGATCGCTGTTTAACAGAGCTAAACGGTATAATAGTTGGACTGATTATAGATCTACTCTAACTAAATACAACCTCGAACTGAGGAAATCCAAGAGAACATCTTGGAGGAAATATTGCGAGAACATAGACTCGCTTCCAACTGCGGTCCGACTCCACAAAGCGCTATCTCGAGAGCACACAAATGGGCTCGGGCTGCTTCGCAAATCAGACGGCACCTTCACCGTCAATCGCAGGGAAGCCCTGGAGACTTTGCTCGAGGTGCACTTCCCTGGTTCTACTCCATACTCGATGTCCTCTGACTATCAAATGAACGTCACAGAGGGCGCCGTGGTGCAGTGGTTAGTGTGTTGGACTCTGACGCACGATGAGCGAGTTCGGATCCCGATAACACCAACGCCATCGAATGTTTATTTCGCGGCGCCCCTCCTCGACGGGGTACTGGCAAAACCCCTCGTAGTATACTTGCCATGAAAAAGCTTCTCGACTCACGCCGTTCGGAATCGGCATTAAACTGTAGGCCCCTTCCACCTGTGTAAAAAAAAATAAATCACACACAACATGGGTTATTGAGAGAAGCTTGAAGAAGATAACATCGACAGTAGAACAAATAGCCTCTCTGGTAAACTCTTCAGCTCTGACAGGGTTAAATGGGTAATTGGTTCATTTAAACCCTACAAGGCTCCAGGTAAAGACGGTGTCTTTCCTGAGATCTTACAGAAAGACTTGAATACAATTCTATCACCACTAATAGTTCTTTTTAGGTCCTGCTTCAACCTGGGATATGTACATACCCCAAATTTGGAGAGAGGTCGATCTTGTTTTCATCCCCAAGATTGGGAAACCAAGTGAGCAACCTAAATCCTATCAGCCTATCAGTTTGACTTCATTCTTCCTAAAAACAATGGAGAAACTGATAGAGCTGCATATTAGAGGTATCTTGCAGAATCAGACACCTCTGCATCCCAAACAGTATGCATATCGCAAGGAGCGATCTACCGAGAATGCGCTACACCACTTGGTGACGCGTATTGAAAATAGCTTCACACAAAAGGAGATCGCAATTTGCGCCTTCCTCGATATAAAGGGAGCCTTCGATAATACTGGGTATGATTCGATCACCACTGCACTATCCTGCAGGGGTGTGGACCATCCCACTAATTACTGGATTAGGGCGATGCTAAATAACCGTGTCATATCAGCCATATGCGGAGAGGTCTCACTGACAGTGTCGGCGGCTAGAGGATGCCCGCAAGGGGGAGCCTCTCACCACTGCTTTGGTCGATAGTCATCGATGATCTACTACGCAAGCTAACCCCTCGGGGCTACGAGGTCATCGGATATGCTGATGACCTAGTAGTCATTGTTACAGGCAAGGGTGAGATCACTGCCTGTGAGCGCATGCAGCTTGCGCTCCAACTTATCTCTGACTAGTGTGGCAGAAAGGGTTTATCGGTCAATCCTAATAAGACAATCTTAGTCCCATCTACAAGGAGGAGAAAGGTACAGCCCTGCTCAATCTTTCTAAATGGCACACGCATAGGATTTTCAGAGAAAGTAAAGTATTTAAGTATTGACCTAGACCGTTGAGCAAAACACTCAAATTGTTAAGCTTCAACGCCTTCAGAGACTAGCGTGCCTCGGCATCACAACCTGCCCCACGGCAGCCCAAGAAGCACGCATTGGACTTTTGATCAAAAAGGTGGCCTTACGCAGTGCATGCAGAATTCTCTGCTCGGGAACAAATATGCCATGTAGACCCGTAGGTCACGTAATATGGACACAAACGTTCCCGAGCTGGATATGATATGATGATATGATTACTACGGTCTCGGGCGCATTGCCACACACCTTCACCTTTGACAAGAGATTTGACATATTGATCCCAAATCGTTCAGCATGGGAAAACAGTGATCCCCTGCTAAATGTCAAAGGCCTTAAGTGGTACACGGATGGCTCCAAGATGGCCTCCGGCGTTGGCGCCGCCATCTTTGGACCAAATCGCAAGATCTCGAAGGCCCTGGGAATGAGTCCTAGCATCTTTCAAGCAGAGCTGCATGCCATCCTAACATGCGTCAATTTAAATCTCGAGGCTGTCATTAGAAGAGTAACCATCAACATACTCTCTGATAGCCAAGCAGCGCTTAAAGCGCTGGGTTCGTACAGCACGAACTCAAAAACCGTCAAGGAATGACCTCGCCAAAAGAAACGATGCTAAACTTTGGTGGGTGCCAGGACATAAAGGTATTAAGGGCAATGAAATTGCTGACCAACTTGCCAGGAAAGGTTCCAGCGATAAATATATAGGCCCGGAACCATTTTGCGGCTTTCCAGGGTCTAAGATAAATTTCTTTTTAGACAAGTGGGAAAAATTGCAACACCTGTCCTTTTGGAACAGCGTTCGGGGACTCCGTCAATCGAAACGACTTATACGCCCCTGAACAAGCACTCTAGTGATATACTCAAACTCAATAGGGTGGATATCAGAAGACTAGTCAGCTACCTAACAGGACACTGCGGTCTGAGATATCATCTAAACAAAATTAGCCTCTCGTTCGAAACTGAATGTCGGCTCTGTCTCGAGGACGAAGAGACGGCGGAAAACATACCATGTGAGTGTGCTGCTCTCTGCCATCTTAGGAAGCGTATGCTCCTCAGTGAAGTTATGACTCCTGAGGGGATCACCTTGGCTCCTACGAGAAGCATTCTCAACTTTATTATAGAAGTGGAGAGGCTCCTCGGCTAATCGGCTAGCAAGCACAATAGATCTGCAAAGGTCGCAGTGCCATATGCTAATGGTAGCACTAGCCCCATAAAAAAAAATGAAAAAATTCATATCATATAATCTAGTCTAGTCTATTATCGGATGAGTATCCAGATTGAAGGGTTTCAATAAAATACAAATTTGCGTTAAAGGAATTTCCATCCTAAGAACATCCTAAAAAAATAAACACAATTTCTTCAGTTTAACCTCACTTTATTAGTGTATCTGAGCTCTCTTTATGGACCGAACATCGATAAAGTGCCGTTTGTCATTATAAGGAAGATCTTCGGGAAACACAAAGTCGTTGCTATTAAGGTTAAATACTGTAAATATTGTCGCAAGGATTCTGCCCCTTTCTTCTTCACTCAACTGTTCATCTTTTATTTCTGAAATATCGACTTTACCTTGGTCAGCAACCTCTTTGTGATTTTCTTTGATTTCCACGGAATCTCTTTTAGCTGACTCTGCTTCATGCTGCTTAAGCTTGGTTACGACTGATTTGGTATCGTCTAGTTCTAGAAAGGACAGTTTTGATATTGGATGACCGAGGTTAGCTGGATATGGATCGCTCGGTTCCGTTCGCTTCGACTTTGATGTGGATGGTTCCGGTGAAGCAGATTCTGGCTGAATTTCCCGACTTGCATTACCTTCGGGATAATCGATACCCAGTATTGACGCCAGAAGATTGTTCAATTCAAAGTCATCAATGTTGGCTTCTTTTGGTAATTCTGGCTCATTTTTCTCTGGTGTTGATTGAGTTACTGGCGGTAGTTTTGGCTCTGCATCGGAAGGGTTAAATGGTGCTGGCTTTGATGTTTCTGGCAAAGATTGCTTCGATTTAGCAAGTTCTTGCTTGGGAGGCTCCGATTTTTGAAGTTTTGGAGTAAGGTGCCCCTGTTTAAGTGACGCTGTCTTAGGAGCCTCTGATTTAGGAGTTTCTGGTTTAGGGAATTCTGACTTAGGAGTTTCTGTTTTAGGAGTCTGCAGTTTTCGGGTACCTGTTTTAAGGGTTTCTGAATTTGAGATTTCTGGGATAGTCATTGGGTTAGGGATTTCCGGTTTAAAAGCCTCTGGCTTAGAAGTATCTGGTTTATGGATATCTAGGATAGGAGACTCTGAAATAAGCGTTTCTGGTTTTGGGATCTCTGGTTTCGGGGACTCTGATTCAGGGGTCTCTGATTTAGTGGTCTCTGGTTTTGGGGACTCCAGTTTTGGGGTCTCTGCTTTAGGAATATCTGATCTAGAAATCTCTATACTAGGGGCATCAGATTTAGTTGGCTCTGGCTTAGGAGTTTCTGATTTAGGGGACATTGGTTCAGTGATATTTGATTTAATTGCTGCTGGTTTATAGATTTCTGGCTGAGGGCGTATTGAGCTAGGAGATTCGGGCGCAGTGGTTTTTGGATTAGAGGTTTCTACCTTATGGGTCTCTAGTTTCTGTGTCTCCGACTTAATGGTCTCTAGTTTGGGAGTCTCTAGCTTAGAAGGCTCTTGCTTAGAAGTTTCTAACTTAGGGAACTTTGGTGTGGGATGCTGTGGAATAGAAAATCCTGGTTCAGGATGCTCTGAATTATAAATCTGAGACTTAACAGACCCTGGACCATATGGATCTGGCTTTGGTTCAACTGGTCTATGTTTGGGAGACTCTGGATTAGGAGGTTTTGATTGAGATAAATTCGGCTTAGAAAAATTAAATTTAGGAGGCACCGTATGCTGTTGTTCTGGACTAGATGGCTCTGATTTGGGTTGATTTAGCTTAGGCTTATTTTCCTTTGGATTAGATGGCTCCCTTGATTGCGGGCTTATAACCAGCGGCTTTTGCGGCTCTAACTTAGCGGGTTCTATTTTTTCTACTCCGTTTAGTATTTCAGGTGTATTTGATGGATTTTTAGCAAACTCTAAGAAAGGATTTTTAGGTGGATTTGATTGAGACGTTTGAGGTATTAAACTATTCACTCCTCCAGCACTCAACATTTCGTGCTCGGGCTCAGTTTTGTTGAAAAAGTGAGACCGAAAGAATGGATTAGTTGAAAGAGTTGATTTTTTAAAGAAGTCTTCTATAGTGGTTGGTTTTGATATTACTGGCATTGTTGGAGTTATTGCTAAAGCTTCCAGTCCGCTTGCCTCAGCCCAAGGAGGGAAACTGGGATGTTCAGTGTTTGCTTTATTGAAAAAATGTGATATGAAAAAGGGATTGACTGGTTCTGGGGACATTTTTGGCTGATGAGCTAGGAAATGATTTGGTTTATCATGTGGTTGAAAATATTTAACAGAATATGGTTGAAGAAAAGGATTATTCGCTTTAAAATTTTGAGCGTTCTGATCAGATGTCCTTTTTCCGTTAAACAAGTTATCTTGTGCGGAGATATTTGTTTCAATTTTATCAATATTTTTCGACCGAGTATACTGGGGAAAGTGGGATTGGAAGAACTTATTATTTCGATTTGGAAGAAAGTGTTCCCGCTCAGCTATTTTCGTTACCAACTGTCTTGGATTTATATTTGAGTAAACTTGACTATACGTGGTTGCAGCGACATTGGGATTTGGAAAAAATGGAGCATTGTAGGTTTGTTTAAAGCGACCAGATTCATCCAGAAAAGAAGGGTGAACATTGTCGAAAAGTTTATCGGCGTTAAAATCTTGCGCATGGGAATTGGAAGACCTGGATTGATAAGAGAAGGAATAACTGTGGTCATATCTGAAAACAATGTTTAGAAATGTTAGGCAATTATTTTGCAACGGCGGTCATAGTTTTTACTTACTGCGGTGAAGCGTGACAAAAAATTGTAAGCGTTATCTGCAAAGAAATTATTGTTGATTGAGAGGAAACAGAACAAAGTGATTTGGTCATTAGTCAGGGATATCTTCCATAAGGCTTATGTCAAAAGGTTCGAAAGCTAGAATGAATTAAGCTTTCATATGGTGAGGAGTATGTCATTAAAAAATGAAGAAACATTTCTTTTTTAGTGAAAAAACAATGAACACAACGTATCTCATATGAAACTACTCTTACAAGAAAGTGCTACTTAAATACATCTATATTTCTTGATATGACGTATGAGAACAATATCAACTATTCAAGGCAGAGAATAGCATACTGGGTAACGTGTTTGTGCAGAAACCTGTTCAATCAAACAAATGATACAAATGAATCTTACAAGGCCTGTATAGCCAGGAAGCCAAAGAAGGGCTCGTATTAGCCTCCAAAGTTAACAATACCATTGTTTCTAGCTAGATTTTGAAGCATATTCTTGTCAAAGTCCTGAAGTATTTTTGCACATCATGCTCGTTCGCAACAAGGAGTTTAAATGAATAGGTCTAAAGCTCTTGGCTTCTCTTTCCATACCAAAACCGACTATTCAGTGAAGATTATACTGCCACCCGTATGCTTTCTAAAGTGTTATGTTCCATTAAAATCTTTGACAAGTTGAATAGAAATGTAAGACTACGACGAGTCCAGAAAATTAACCTAGTGTTACGAATATTTCCAAGCACATTTGAACAATAGCGATGTAAAGTAATGGAAAATAGTTCCAGATGGTAGGAACTCAGCTTTTATCTTCTTCATCAGTTTTCTGTTCTCACAAATACGGGAAAGTCCTCTAGACTATATATTAAAGGTATGTATGTTCCATGAGATAATACAAAGAATAAATATTCATATTTTGTAGAACTTGAAAAGTATGCAGGACAAGGGACTTATAAATATGTATTGCGAATTGCCGCAATTGTTTAGAATTGTTCGATTTTTTACTTCAAAAAGAACTAGCTGTAGAGCGTATGTGTAATGCATCTGTGCCCAAAGAGTTGAGCATTTGTCACTGTAATCAACGGGCTATAGACTGAGACCACCGTGGCGCAGTGGGTAGTGTGTTGGCCTCTGACGCCGATGACTCGGGATCGAATCCCGACACAGCCATGTCATCGAACGTGTTTTTCACGGTGTTTCTCCTCAGCGCGGTTCTGACAAAACCCCCTGCAGTAAAATTGTCATGAAAAGCTTCTCGAAATTCGCCGTTCGGAACCGGCAATAAAACTGTAGGTCCCTTTCACCTAAGTGAAAATGAAATCACACACAACATGGGTGATTGAGAGAAGCTCGGCTCAGGTTCTTCATGGACTGTAACGCCAACATACATACATACATACATAGACTTTAAAAGAATATTTTCCCATAAAGTTAAACTCTGCGAAATATTTATAAATCGAATACTGAGCTGAAGGTTGAATCCGTTCGTGTTATCAATTAACATTGTTTTTATTCAGGGTCATCAAAAATTATTTTGAAAGGAGAAGAAAATTGCACGACAGCAAATAGCTTTTTTTTTGTTTTTTTATAAGAACTGTGAAATGTATCTAATTTATGTCCTACCCATGTATTCTCAAAATGAAAAAGTCAGTTTTATTTAACACATTCCTTTCAAGAAACTATTATTGTAGCTCCAACTTACCGCCAAGTAAACAAACACTCCTTGTAACACCATCCTTAAACGGCAACCGAAAAATACATAAGCTACAACTCGTAAATCTTTTGACACTACTGGAAATGTTCTAAACAGAATGAGTGCAACCACGTATTGACTTGTTATAATAGTGACAGTCGTGACTTTGTGCGATTTAAAAAGTTATATATTAAAATATTATAAATGGAGAGAGAAATTTCGTATTTACTCGAGCTGATAAGGAAATTCGACCTGACTAACAAAGCCCGCTTGAAGCTTGTGTTATGACAGCGTATTTACTGTACTCGTACATGAGACAAACCAACCTACAACATACATATATGTATATACGTACGATCCCTGCGTAGATGATAAGTTATAATTGGTATAATCAGCTAAAATGGGAATCCCAGCTAATGGTAAAGTCCATGTGAATTTTTGTTATAGAGCAGATGTAAAACATCTACATATATTGCTGCTATTTACTTATCTTATTATTTTAATTATAGTAATAAGTAAAGAATATATGTATGTACATAGATATTCAAAAATAGAATGGGAAACAAGCTAGCATTTTTAATAGAGGCTGTTTGACAATGGAGCTACAGGATATTATTTGACGTATCGCCATCGTATGAAAACACAATGTATCTTACAAGTAATACATATTATATTAAATTAGATTATTTCGTTCGATTGCCAAGTCGATCTAGTTACTTAAAACTTAAAAGATTTTTAATATTGATATGGTCACTATAAGATGTTGTTAGGTTAGCTAATTACGTAATAACCTAAGACAGAAGGTCCCTTAAGTAGGGACTGAATAAATTACCCGACTTGGTATTACATGGATCTCACAACTTTTTACGGTAAAGGAACTGAATTGCGAGACTTGGTTTTTTTTACAAGTTATGTTTTTCATGGCATCCCATTTCTTTTTGTAAATAGTCGTACCTTTTTTCCTATCCGGTGCCTTCTACTTCTTGAATACCAACAACGGATTTTCTTAAGGCCCACTCTATGTCTTATGAGTTTCTTTTATTTTTGTAGTTTAAAGTTAATCCTTATGTAAAAATGCTACCTCTTATTCACTATAAATACTGTCAATGTACTTAACTTAAAATTACAACATCAAGCTTATGACAGAATTAACTTGAACTAATGTACGGAAGACAGGAGACCCTTATAACTGCGCCAACTATAGGGAAATAAGTCTTCTTAACATCGCATATAAGATCTTCTCTGCCATATTGTGTGAACGCCTGGAACCGTTTGTGGATAACCTGATCGGCTCTTATCAGTGAGGTTTCAGGCCAGGGTAATCCACAATAGACCAAATATTTACGCTACGGCAGATCTTGGAGAAGAATGTTTCAAGGCTGCATATGACAGCGTGTATAGAGATGAGCTATACAAAGCCATGTCTAGTTTTAACATCCCTGCCAAACTCGTCCGACTATCCTGCACAGTCAATGGAGACAATGGAGAATTCTCTCTGCTCCATTATATATCTCTTTGTATTTTGTATGTTTGTAAGCATTGAGGTAGAAGCGGCTAAGATGGGTCTCAATGTTAATGAGGGTAAAACCAAATATCTGCTTTCATCTATAAGAGACGGACAACACCGACGTATTGGCCAGAACGTCCCCATCGGCGGATATAACTTTGAAGTGGTCAAGGAATTCGTCTACCTTGGTTCACTGATGACCAGCGACAACAACACAAGCGCCGAGATAAAACGCAGAATCACTCTTGCCAACCGCTGTTCCTTTGGGCTCTAGAGGCAATTGAGAAGTAGAGCCCTCTCTCGGAAAACCAAGGTGACACTATATAAGACCTTAATCATCTCGGTCCTCCTTTACGGCGCAGAGGCTTGGACCTTAACAAAAGCGGATGAAGATGCCCTTGGTCGTTTCGAGAGGAAAATTCCGCGCACTATCTACGGTCCCGTTTGTTCAAACTGTGTATGGTGGAGAAGATATAACGAAGAACTGTACGGGTTGTACAGCGACATCGGCCTGGTACGACGTCTACGGATACAGCTTCTAAGGTGGCTAGGCCATGTGGAGCGCATGGAAAATACAGCTCCGACCTGAATAATCTTCCAGTCCACCCCGGAAGGAAGGCGTGGCAGAGGACGGCCGCATCAACGGTGGCGCACGCCGGTGGAAGGGGACCTTAACCAACTGGGCGTGCGGCGCTGGAAACAGCTGGCCAAAGACCGTGCCGGCTGGTGACGCTTGTTGGTTGAGGCCCAGGTTCACCACGGACTGTAGCGCCACCTAAGTAAAGTAAGTAAGTCACTGCCGTACTCTAAAGTTTTTTTTTTAATTAATAAATTACTTAACCCATTATTTTTCTCTAGAACTAGATTTATATTAAGATTATTTAAATCTTTATACCTGTTATGCAACGCTTGGAATTTCCTATATCTCACCTTTAAAAACATCAATACATCTGGCTAACCATGATTTCTTGTAAACACTAATGCTGCAAAACATTAATTTATTAACATTTTACATACACTTGTACTGAATTCTACCCATTTCTGTAAACCGGTTCTATGGTTTTTGCTCTCATTTAATTTGGTTCATAGATTCTCACTGGAAGCATTGCTACCGCAAGTAGAGTTGGCGGCTTTGTTATACGATAGCGAACCTGCTAGATCTTGTGGGAGTAATACTGTGTATGCATCCACTTCACTTTGCTAACAACCACCACGCGTTGCACATCTCGAAGAACCATTGATCCGGTATTGCTTGAAGAGAAATTGTACAGTCCACTATTAGAGCAAATATATTTGATTCATCGAAATTGGAGTTCTCTCATTCAATACCCATACTGATTGATACGATGTACTTACTTACTTACTTATCAGGCCACCGATCTATGGAGGATCTGAGCCTGAGCTATAGCTGCCTTCCATCCTTGACGGTCCCGGGCACGCTGCTTCCAGTTATCAAGACCAAGATGTCTTACATCCGCGATTGTATGTATGTATGTACAATCACCCATGTTGTGTGCGATTTTCCCTTAGGTGAAAGGGACCTACAGGTTTATTGCCAACCGGCGAATTTCGAGAAGCTTTTCATGACAATTTTACTACAGGGGGTTTTGTCAGAGCCCCGCTGAGGAGAAACACAGTGAAAAACACGTTCGAACATGGCTGTGTCAGGATTCGATCCCGCGTCATCGGCGTCAGAGGCCAACACACTACCCACTGCGCCACGGTGCTCTCTCCGCGATTACTTGGTATTTATACCGGAGGTTCGGTCTTCCGCTTCTTCTCGAACCAGGAGGCTCGGTGTCGAAGACCGTCTTAGCTGGAGCGTTGATGTCCATGCGCTCGATGTGGCCGAGTCAGTGTAGTTGATGGATTTTTGCCTTCCGGACTACATCCACATCTTTGTACAGCTCGTAGAGTTCGCGGTTGTGTCTTCTTCTCCATTCACCTTCTTCACAGGCAGCACCAAATATCCGGCGCAGAAGTTTTCTTTCGAAAGAACCCAAAATCAGCTCCGCCGTCCTGCTTATCGTCCAGCTTTCGGCTCCGTACAGCAAGACTGGCAGTATGAGCGTTTTGTAAAGCATGACTTTGGTCTTTCGAGTGAGGAGTTTTGACCCAGTTGTTTGGACAAGCCGTAGTAGCAGCGGTTGCCAAGGGCGATTCTATGCCGGATCTCCACTGTGGTGTCATTTGTGGAAATTACGTTTGCCCCGAGGTAAACAAACTCCTTAACTACCTCAAAATTGTAGCTGACAATTGTTATATTTTGTCCCAGGTGTTGAGCGACGGATTGGTTTTTGCTTGACAGCATGTACTTCGTCTTGTCCTCATTGACCTTAAGACAAACTCGTTTCGCCTGTTATTCAGTCGCCGTGAATGCTTCCACAATGCCATGGCGAGAACACGCGATGATATCGATATCATTTGCGTATCCTAGCAGCTGGACGGACTTGTAGAAGATAGTGCCTTCCCTGTTGACGCCTGCCCGTCGCACTATCTGCTCCAGCACCAGGTTGAAGAAGTCACATGACAGCGCATCTCCTCGACGAACTCTGGTGCATGTTTCAAACGGTTCCGAAGTCCTAGAACCGAGTTGCACGGAGCATCGCGTATTTTCTAGCGTGGCGCGACACAACTGGATCTGTTTTCCCGGGATCTCCTTCACGATGAGTGATGTCGTATGCCGCTTTGAAATCGATGAAAAGATGGTGTGTATCGATTCGAAGCTCGTTGCATGCTCTTATCCAGGATTTGTCGAAGTGTGAAAATTTGGTCTATAGTCGATTTGCCGGGCCGGAAGTCGCACTGGTAGCTGTCGATTAGTGCGGTGCAAAATGGGTTTAGACGTTCACACAATACGCTGGACAGGATCTTGTATGCGACATTGAACAGGGATATACCTCTATAGTTCTTGCAAGAGGTAGGGTCGCCTTTTTTGTGGATGGGGCATATAGAGCTGGTATTCCAGTCGTCGGGCATGCTTTCATCTTCCCAAATTCTGCAGACGATCTGGTGCATGCCCCTTACCAGGATATCGCCGCCAGCCTTGAAGAGCTCTGATGGCAAGCTATCCGAGCCTGCGGCCTTGTTATTCTTCAGCTTCTGAGTAGCTGTGACGACTTCTTCGAGCCTTTCTTGAAAAAAGGCTCGTGTTTTATGCTTATCCCTAGACTCCTCGATATCCTTGAGCTGGGAGACTGCGAAGATTCTTTCCTTTTGTTGCAGTAGTATTTTCTCCTCCCTTTTTCTGGCTCGGTACACTATTTGCGCCGCCCTGGTTTTCCTCTGCAGCGCCTTTTGGTATGCCTCGTCGGGTGCTGCCTTTTTCTGTTCACACTCGCCATCATACCTCGGGTTCCTTGTCGGGGGTGGTAGATATCCTAAGGTGGTTTCGGCTACTTCCTGAATGGCTGAGCAGCAATGCAGCCACATATTATTGGCATTTGTGCTCAACGTAGGCATACCGTAGAGCCTTTCGCTCAGCTGCTCGCTGTAGACTCTGGTAACCTCCGGTGTGCTCAGGCGCCCAATGTCGAACCTCCTCCTGGTGGGCTGGTGCAGCTTTCTGACATAGGACAGTTGAGCTCTGAATCTTGCTGCTACGAGGAAGTGGTCAGAGTCGACATTTGCCCCTCTGAATGTTCGCACATCCAAGATGTTTGACGAGTGCCTTGCGTCAATGAGCATATGGTCGATCGCCAGGTTGCTGTGTGGATTCGCTTACAAGGAAATCTTGTGCTATTTATCACCGCACTACGGGCTGTCGCAAAGTCCGTGAGTCGGAAGCCGTTATCTGTTATCGTGGAGACTGTGCTTTCCGATCACACCGCCAAGGGTGTTTTCCTTACCGATTTTGGCGTTGAAGTCACCAAGCACGATTTTAACATCGTACTCCGGGCAAGCTCCGTAGGAGGTCATAGAAATCCTCCTTGATAGGGTTTACAGCCTCGTCGGTAGGGACGTGTGCACATATAAGGCTGATGTTATAAAATATGCCTCTGATGCGGATCACAGCCAGGCGATCACTTATAGGTTTAAAGTCGATGACCTTCGACCTTAACCGCTTTCCCACGACAAATCCACATCCCAGTAAGTGCAATCTTTTGTGACAGCTGTGGTAAATGTCGTATTTTTTTCTTCCTCATCATACCGTCGTATTCAGCGTATTTCCTGGGCCGCAGTAATATCCGCCTTGTACTGCGTGAGGATTCTTTCTAGTTCATGAACAGCTCCGGGAGTGTACAGGGTTCTGACATTCCAGGAGCATACTCGCAAATCGTGTTCCTTTTTCGTGCGTTGTCGTCGTCGATTATCCGTTCGTGTAACCGAGGTATCTTGCTAATTCATAATTTTTGTGTTTTTTACGTGGGCGGATTGTTAGCCCGCCGCACAACCGCCATACTGGTCGGGGTTAAAAAGGATTCACACTTTAAAAAACATCGTGTACTACTCACTGGGCAATATACGTAAATTAATCTGATAAATACAAGGAGAGGAGATTAAGGGGAAAGGTGAAGTTGGAAAAAACGACATTTTTTTCTTTCAAAATTTTTTAATTTTCTTTATTAGCTAATTAAGACTAAGCCGAACTTCGTACATCAATATCGTAGATAAGACCCTTAGTATTGGTCGTCGAGGTAGGCGCTGATGTTGTTGATCCCGCACCGGTATTAAAAATCGACTCAATCAAGTCATCCGTAGGTTGATTGGCAGTTTTCGGTTCCTGTTTATTAGAAACTGGACTCGTGAATATCGTAGGAATATTTCCTGTGTTAGCGGGCGGGTTAGTAGGCTTGAGACCCTTGAAAACGGATACTATTAAGCCACCTTCGCCTGGAATCGTTTGCCCTGTAGGACTAGGTTTTACTTCATGTGCTTTTGTCGGTTGACCGAAAATGTCACTGATTAAGTTGTCGGTATTTGTCGGATTGGGAGATTCTGGCTGAGGATTCCTATCTGTCGTCTTTGGCGTTGGTCCAAAAATATCGCTGATTAGATTGTCCGTATTGGACGAGCTTGTGGGTTGTGGCTGAGGCTGAGGTTGTGGTTGTGGTTGGGGTTGAGGTTGAGGCCATGGCCGCGATTGTGGTTCAGGTTGTGACTGAGGTTGTGGCAGTGGTTGGGGTTGCGGCTGAGGTTGTGGCCCTGGTCGGGGTTGCGGTTGAGGTAGAGGTTGGGGCTGTGGCTGAGGCTGTGGTCGATTGCTGTTGTCACAAAATCCGATGCATCCATTATTTCCTTGGTATCCATTGTTGTCTAGATTATTGTTTCCATTATCTGAGACTGGGAAAGTCCCAGGGAAATTAGGAAAATTTGGCGGTGGATGTGGTTGACGGGGATAAGGAGGGGAATAAGGAGAATCTGGTCCTTGTGGGAAGAAGGGAGGACCGGGTGGTTTACCGAAAGGATTAAAAGGGGGTGGTTGTGGTCCTGGGTAGCGCTGATGATATGGATTATCTGATGGGGGTGGTGGACCATGGTGATGGTGATGATGGTGACCAGGGGGTTCACGGTAGCCCTGTCCGCCGTAGGGGTTACGGTATTCTTCGAATTTATGTCGACCAGTTAAGTGTTGAGATAATAGTTTCAGCGGTGCTGTGAATGTATTAATAACATGCGACAGAGGGGAATTAACCGGCCTGTAGTCATATCCACTGAAAGAACTTAGAGATAAAATAAAAGTACGTGTATTAGATCAAAACCAGACTACTTACTTTGGATCGTCATAATTGGAGCCTTTGTTTAAAACACCAGCCGAGCATCCAACTGATAGGAAAAGTACCTGAAAATAAATAAGAATTATGTGACCTTTATTGTTCAGATTTATTTTTTTTGAGCGTAACTTTGAATAATATTCATACCTGGCCTTGAGTGCTCTAGCCACCTGAACTATATTGTTTTGTCAAAAATTGATTTGTGAACCTAATACAAGTCATAATATACCATCGCTAAGTGTAAACATCACCTTATAACAACACATTATTTTATACAGGGTATTTCATTAAGCGCTTCCTATCTTTAAATTTAAGTTAAACACAATGGTGTGAGGTAATTCTGGGCGGCTCCTTTAGGTGGCGCGCAGTGTCCAGTTTTCCATGACTTGGCCTTGAGGGCCGCTGTTATTCGCATAGACCTGCGAAAACCCCCCAGGGAAAAGTCAAACGGAGTAAAATCGCACGATCTCCGTAGCCAGCTCACATCACCTCCACATGATACGACCTTCGAATCATTCATGCTGTGTGGCATATAGCGCCATCCTGTTGAAACCACTTGTGGTTGGTGTCCATATCATCTAAATCAGGCCATTATCATTGACCTATAGCTCTCGTTGATGAAGGTAATTGCCTGGCCTACGTCGTTCGTTCTGAAAGTAATATGGACCGATGACGCCGCCAGCCCAGAATCCACAAAAAACATTGACTTTTGCGGGATGCATTGGACGCTCTTGGATCTCATGTGGATTGGTATCGTCCCAAATTTGACAATTTTGTTTGTTGACGTATCCATTCATCTAGAAATGGGCCTCATCGCTGAAAATGATTGTTCGATGAAAGTTAGGGTCAGTTCCCAACTGCTCCAGAGAGGTTTTCGTGTGTAATAAAGTGTAAAGTGTTCAATATGATGTGATAAATAAATAAAAGTGGTGAAGTACTCAGATAATTGATCTTCGTTGGTGGCGAAGGACCAGAGCCAAGCTTCTCTCAATCACCCATGTTGTGTGTGATTTATTTTTCACACAGGTGAAAGGAACCTACAGTCTAATGCCGATTCCGAACGGCGTGAGTCGAGAAGCTTTTTCATGGCAAGTACACTACGGCGGGTTTTGCCCGTACCCCGCCGAGGAGGGACGCCGCGAAATAAACATTCGATGGCGTTGGTGTTATCGAAATCCGAACTCGCTCATCGTGCGTCAGAGTCAACACACTAACTACTGCGCCACGGCGCCCTCAGATAATTGATCTGAGGCGAAATAATAAAATTGTGTGTGTATTTAATTCGAATAAAAAGTAGACAGTTGTAGTTTATCGCAATCCAGTGATAAGAACCCTATTCGAAGTGGGATCAAATTTCGTAACAATATGTTAGCGTTACAGTCCACAAAAAAAAATCAGAGGCGAGCTTCTCTCAATCACCCATGTTGTGTGGGATCTTACGTAGATGAAAGCGACCTGCAATACAATACAATCGGCAATAACCGATTCCGAACGGCGAATGTCAAGAAGTTTTTCTTGATTATTATACTACAGGGGGATTTGTTAAAACTCCGCTCGATAGCATGGCTGTTGTCGGCATTGGATCTCATCGGGATGTCAAATACCCATGCGCCAATTCAATTCATTAGTCTGACATTTGTTTGTGTATAATATTTTTGCAATTAA
This sequence comes from Eumerus sabulonum, assembly GCA_951905685.1. Lineage (NCBI taxonomy): Eukaryota > Metazoa > Arthropoda > Insecta > Diptera > Syrphidae > Eumerus > Eumerus sabulonum. The sequence continues at coordinate 144,590,830 of OX645060.1, read as the reverse complement.
TATCCCCACCGACAGCCCCGCAGCACCTCGATCACTGAATTTACAGACTATCAAGTCAAAATCCGCCAATCATTTGAGGCCATTGTAGTCGTAGATACCATATTCATAAACTAAATCTCTCCTCTAAAACTGAGCGTAGCGTAACTCTGGATGATGACGAGACATCGCACAGTATACGATTTCGCTGTTCTCTGCCACCACCTTGAGACGGTTCTCACCGTGCGGGGAACTTGTAACCTCTATCGGTTGCGTCCCCCGGGTGACTCATACAGGAATGCTCATTGGCTGTATCGAAGACGTAAAGTCAACGAATCAGACAAAGGGTAAGAAGGAAATAAAATACCTCATGTGGACCAACCAGAATAAAAATCCCGGTAGCCAGGCCAGCAGCCTCCTACCGGGTTACTATATGCTCAAAGAACTACACAAAGCCTCGGATATAAAATAAAAGAAACAGCAATAACGAATCAGCAACGACAGACGACTAAACGAAACAAAAAATATAGCATCTTGCGAATTGGACCATGGAATATAAAATCATGGAAGAATAGAGATCAGGAGATTATACTAGAAATTAACGTGAAATATACATATATGCGTTACTCTCAGAAAGGAGAAGAAAAGGAAAAGACAATGCCATCATTGATGATTATATCTCAATATACAGCGGGGTTTTCAAGGACACGAGAACGAAAGCTAGGGCGTGATACCTGCGGCATGCAAAACCTCAACAACGCATTTCTGAAATAAATAACATAAATGAAAATATACTTCACAGAAAACGTATAGATAACTAAAGTCACAGACGTAGTTATATTTATTAGATCAAGAAGACGCGCTTGGGATGAACACCCAATACGAGCGTCTAACAGCCGCCTCATCAACATCGCGAGAGTCGGAAGACCAGCAGGAAGGCAACGGCGACGCTCTGGAAGACCACTATCGAGATGGGCAGATAGCTGAGTCTCCAGATCAATAGAAAAGGTTTCAGATTAAATCCCAATGACAATTTGTAAGCCCTTTTGTAAAGAAAACGGGTAAAAACGTAAAATAAAGAAGAAGAAGAGAAGGGTCGCGGTATTCCGCTGAGGTAATCACCAACCTCATCAAGAATGTCTTAATAGCACAATAGCTCTATTCAGGTCGCAGTGTCTTTTAAGAATAGCAAAACACATGATACAGCCATGTCATCGAACGTGTTTTTCACGGTGTTTCTCCTCAGCGGGGATCTGACAAAACCCCCTGTAGTAAAATTGTCATGAAACGCTTCTCGAAATTCGCCGTTCGGAACCGTAGGTCCCTTTCACCTATGGGAAAATGAAATCACACACAACATGGGTGATTGAGAGAAGCTCGGCTCAGGTCCTTCATGGACTGTAGCGCCAACATACATACATACAAAACAAACTAGTGACGTAAACCAGTGTCAATATTCGTTGGTTGAAAGCTAGGTGGACACCGACCTGTAGCATAGAGGCAAGTACATATGACTATACAAATGTAGAAGTATGTAATCTTCGTATTAAAGTAGATTTTAAATAGCAGGTTCGATAGTAGTTGAAATCGTTTAGCAGATAATAAGACATCGGTTCATCACAGTGTAACTAATAGATTGAAAACAAAAAGTGGCGAAAACCCGAAAATCTGCTCGTTCTTTCTGTATAGTATGGTTTTTGTAAGAATATACATATCATCGTACTCGAAATTATGTGCCTTACCTACAAGTTTGGGGAGAGGGAGCGAGCACATAGAGTTCTTTACTCTGATAACTGACACCGTTTAAAATGGCAAACGCCAGCCTCGTTACCGTAGGAATAACGCTCGCAAATTTTACGGAAAAGAAAAACGAACAAAGCCAGAGCGGATGCCTGAATGGATGAAGACGGACAACTAAAGGAATACTTCTGTGGACTGTTTAACAGCGATGAAAGATCTAATACCAGTACCAATACCATACTAATGTCAGGCAGAATGATCCATTCACAACGGACGCAGACGTAAGAGAATTCCTTCCACCCGACCTGGATGTAGACAGGGCGCATGCTCATCTGTAAAATATAGTCGGAGGAAAGCGAGCCCGACGAATGGGATCTCAGTATCATTTGCCCGGTCCCAAAGATAGGTAGCAGTACTTAACATTGCATATTCTCTGCCGTACTGTGTAAACGCTTGCATACACGGATAACATTGACGTTATTGGACGATACAGCGGGACGTCAATGAAGTGCTCGAACGCATTGAAGAAGAAGCGGCTAAAATGGGTCTTTTGGCTAACGAGGTTAAAACGAAATATATGCTGTCAACCAATAAGATGTACAACACCGACGTCTCGGCCAGTATGTCACAATTGGCAGCTACAAATTCGGAGTGGTCAAGGGCTTCGTCTACCTTAGCTCACTAGTGACCAGCGACAATAACACCAGCTCTTGCCAACCGCTGCTTTTTCGGGCTCAAGAGGCGAGCCTAATCATTCTAGTCCTCCTCTATGGCGCAGAGTCCTGCACTTTAACGAAAACGGATGAGGAGGCCCATAGTCGTTTCAAGAGGAAAATTCTGCGTTCAATTTATGGTCCCGTTTTTTTATAAACGGAGTGTGGAGGAGAAGATACAACGACGAACTATACGGGCTGTACAGCAACATCGGCCTATTACGGCATCTACGGATCCTACTTCTAAGGTGGCTAGGCCATGTAGAGCGAATGGATAGAATAGCTGCGGGCCAAAGAGTAGTCGAATCCAACTCCGAGTGAGGACACAGCAGAGGACGATCGAATCTAAGGTGGGAGTGCGTCGCTGGATATAGCTACCAAAAGATCGTGCTCGCTGGAGAAGCTTATTGGTTGAGGCCCAGGTTCACACCGGACTGTAGCGCGATCTACGTAAGTAAGTAAGTAAGTAAGCTACAAGTTTCTAGTATTACCTAAAACATATCAGCAGTACCACTAATAACTCATGTCTGCTGTAACTCTATGGAAAATGCAACAATAACTGAAATTTTGCCGTTGATTCAGCAATGAGCTGGAATCGAAAATATGTTGATAAATATCATCAATATTTTTCAAAAGAGATCTGCCGTTGCGTACGTGTGATACAGCTGCTGGTAGATCACTACATTTTTAGTATTCGTGTAAGTTTACTCAAGCAAGTTCATACCATGTAAACTGATATTGTATTCTTCATCGTAGTGTTAAATCAAGTAAAGCAAATATTATCTAGTTTTTTACTTCCTAAAAACCGTTAAATTAAAGCTTGACTTTACATTGTTGTTGAGATACCTGCTAAATCGCTTACAGGTTTCTTGCTATCAGAAAGTTTGTTTGGGGTGGAGTTCAAGTTTACTTATGGCTAAAAAATAACCACAATGTATTGTGTTCTGCTTATAGATATACATAGATCAAGGAAGGTGTTAAAAAAGTGAATTCGCTGTCCCATGATGTTTCTTTTGTGAGTAATATCCAGATTGAAAGCAAGTAACAAGTCATCCAACGAGTAAACTTTTGTTTCAAGTATTTGACTTCAAACAGGTTTATAAATTACTGGACGCTACTGGATCTTGTGTCATCTGGGCACAGTAAATTAGCATATGATTAATGATAACCAAACGGAACGCAGCGCACTTTGGAGTCGTATATTGGAACATGTCATACTTTTGGTCATTCCCTGATAAAGTATTTCCTGTCAGGGCAAAATTGTAAAGAAATTCATAATAATTAAAATCAAGACTAGGTTAATTGTATCGACAGTATTACACCAGTAAATAATACCTTGTTTGGAATCTGATTGATTACATCTATTTATAATGTCACAGTACGATGATCGAAGGTGTATCGAACATAAATTAGATCGACACTGAAAAATATACTAGAATTAGAAAACAACACAATGGGATGGCGAGGTTACCAAGTGAGGATGATTGATTGAATTTGCACATTTGAGTAATGCCCTGTTTTAAACCCTGATGAGAGTAGACACATGGCTTAATTATCTGTGCATTGACCTCGTGTGAAAACTATACTATGTATTGTTGAGATTTGCCGCGGACTGCGGCTTAAACTCGATTAAAAGAGTTGTTCAATTTAACGTATGGTACGCTTGTACCATGTTCATCGTTTTTTAAGAGGACGCGATCAGGCATGCATTACAATTTAACTTTCAACTGCGCATAACACTTAAGTAACCCAAACAAAATAAAAGATGCTTCAGCTCTTATAAACCACTGAATACCCTATTTCGTTTATTTTCACAACAATAATTCCACTAATTAACTTCATTAAGATTTTTGCTTATCGTTTTTGTAATGACTTTTTTATTTCACCGAATATCAGAAGGCCGCTTAAAGCACGGGGAACTTTATTTAACACTCACCCAAAGTAGATTCTGAGACATCTTTGCTAAAGGTGTCTTTTACTAAGCACTATGCTTAGGATATCCGATAAATTGTAATTGTCAAGACGTTTGTATGATTGGGCGTAAGAATAAGCCCAAAGTTAAAGTGTTAAAGTAATCCGAATCAAGTTTAGAATAGCGAACGCTGGTAAACAGACTATGAGCCGAGGGTCCGGTTCGAGATAAGATGAGACCCGATGATCACACGTCCAGCGCAGGGATTTGATTGTTGTCGTATTTGCTGGAGCGCTGTACGCTGGCAGCATCGATCGTGCTTTTTAATATTGACTAGCGCTTTGTTTGCTCTTTATTGTGATAGCCTTGATGTTCTGGCAGATTAAGAGAGAAAGAGAGAGAAACAGAGAAATTACATAATCCGTCAAACATATATTTATGTAGTTTGCGATACTGATACTGCGGGAGGGATTGAAGCGATGTGATGTATGGATAGATACTCGAACGCGATACTGCGTGAGGTTAATTCACTTATGAGTGACTTCAAGTCTTAAGTCAATCTTGATGCGGTGACCTTATGTGTATTGTATATTGACCCACTACGTTTTGTGATTATGCGGAATTATTTCTGTAGTGAAAGAACAGAGGTACGAGTAGCACGGCTGAATCACATTTGCTTTTGGGGAATTTTATGGTTTTTTACCATGGACTGACGAACAAACTGGTTCGTTACATTTTGAAGCATGGTCGCGTTGGAGTTGTGTTAATAGTGGCCTTATCTTCTTACCTGCCGCCATGATTTGTTAGGTTTTCTTTTTTGCGGATACTGTTTCACAAAGATGCACTGCCTGATCATTTATAATTTAAATTACTCACCTTGTCTGGCAAAAAAAAACCCAACTTGGGCCAATGCAAGCTCTCGTAACGGAAATGTTAAATTCTTGAAGTCACATTCAAATCCCAAACGTGGTAATTATTGCAAAATGGTTAAACTCTCTTAGATAGGTAGGTAGTTAGGATCGTAGCCTTCCCAGAAATGAGAAGAACACACAGGGAGGCCCGTTGTGCAGCTACGAGGGGGCTTAGCCCCCTATTCGTGGAACCATTTTGTGCTTCTTAAGAAGTTTAGAAGATCAGCTATCCCTACTTGCTGAATCTCTGTCAGTTCGTTAAGGAAGTAAGAGCCTAGGTCTCGTTTCCTGATTGTGCTGAATGCCGGGCAAGTGCAGAGAAGGTGGTGAATGGATTCGACCTCCTCCTTGTCTAGACAGCTTCTGCAGAAATCATTCGGAACTATACCTAGTTTTTCCGCGTGACTGCCGATAAGGCAGTGTCCGATGATGACACCTATAACTTTGTAGATGTCAGTTCTTTTTAGGGGGATTATACTCCTTGCCCGTTGACTGTCGAGCCGGTGCCAGATTTGCCAGATGTCACTGAGTCCATCTCCGGTTCGTCTCGGTCCTGGCGAGATTAGTAAGATTAAGTTTAATGGTTGCAAGGGGTATTCCCTCACAAGCCGCGATTGATTGTAGCGTCGTTCCCTGTTTGGCGAGTGTGTCGGCTCTTTCATTCCCTGGAATGTCGCTGTGTCCTGGTACCCAGATAAGTTGTATGTTAATATGTTTGGCAATCTCGTTAAGAGATAGACGACAGTCGAGACTAGTTTTTGATGTCTACACATAGGACTCCAAGGACTTTAAGGCTGCTTGGCTATCCGTGAGAATGCGGATATTCGTAGCGGATATCACGTTCCACTTCAGCCAGGACAAGGCCTCTTTTATTGGCAACAGTTCCTACTGAAAAACGCTGCAGTAATTTGGTAATTTTAATGCTTTATTCAGCTGAAGTTGTTCGCAGAAGACTCCACTACCCACCTCGCCCTTGGTTTTAGACCCGTCAGTGTAAAAGTCTACGCAGTATCTGCGGGGTTGAGTTTGGCGGGTCCAGTTTTGTCTGTCTTACCCGGATTTACCCAATCGTCATGAAGATTTTTTCCAAGACCGTGGTGGGTTCTGTGAGGTCCAAGTTTACTGCCAAGTTTCCTGTTGTTTCCTGTTGTTCGAGTTTGCTTTTAGTCTAACGGCCGTGTGTGTGGCAATTTGCTTGCCGAAAACATCGAGTGGTGTAAGGTCCAGTATCGTCAGTGTAGAAGTCTACGCAGTTTCTGCGAGGTTGAGTCTGCCGAGTCCAGTTTTGTCTGTCCAGGTAGGTCGTTGTAAAGTTTTTTCCAAGACTGTGGTGGGTTCTGTGAGGTCCAGGTTTTCTGCCATAGTTGACCTGTTATTCAGGATGGAGGAGTGGCCAGTGACATAGCTCGACCAGTTTGAGTTGACTTTAAGTCTAATGGCCGTTTGTGTGGCAATTTGTTTGCCGAAAATATCGAGTGGTGTAAGGTCGAGCGCAGCCGTTGGGATGGACCTGAGGGCCCAGTAATGCACATACACGCCAACCTTTGTACCTTCTCGAATTGCTTGAGGTATGTTGTCTTGTCCAGTGCTGTCCACCAGACTGTCACTCCATCCATTAGTATGGGTCTGACGACCGTGATGTAGAGCCATAGGATGATCTTGGGGTTGAATCCCCATTTTTCCCCTATGGCTTTCTTGCATGTGTGGAGAGCTATAGTTGCTTTTTTTGCTCTTTCGATTGTGTTGCTCTTCCAGGTTAATTTCCTATCTAGTATAATGCCAGGGAATTTGGTATTGGAGGAATAGTTTAATCTAAGCAAAGTGTTAGGGCAGTGTTCCGGGATTTTATGCTTTTTGGTGAATAGCACGAACTCCGTTTTCTGGGGATTCATACTGAGCCCGTTGCTATGCGCTCACTTGCAAAGAATTGAGAATGCCGTTTGCATACGGTCATTCAATGTGGATAGATATTTACCTGAGATTGAAATGGCAACGCCATCAGCGTAGGCAATCTTCTTTCTCCAGTCTAATTAGTAGTTCGTTTATAACTACATTCCAGAGAAGAGGGGAGAGAACCCTTCCTTGCGGGGTTCCCCTAGTACCCACTCTGGTGGTTACTTGGCTTCCCCATTGGAGACTATCTAGCGTGTTAATAATAACTCGCTGATCAGCTCTATCAGAGTCCTCTCCACCTTTAGCTTTTCTAGCCCTTCTATTATTGCTTTCGGAGTAACGTTGTTAAAAGCGCCCTCTATGTCAAGGAAGGCTGTTATAGTGTATTCCTTAAGATGGTTTGATCTTTCGATTTTCCTCACAAGTGTAAGCAAAGCTGTTTCGACAGATCTACCCTTACAGTAGGGGTGCTGGGCCTTTGAAATTAGTGACAGATCCAAGTTGTGGCGTATGTGTAAGTCTATCAGCCTTTCCAAAGTTGTAAGTGCAAAGATAATTGACAAATAGGCCTTAGATCCTTGGGGGAAGTGTGAGAATTCTTGCGGGCCTTGGGGATGAAATGCACCTTTGCGCACCTCCACTTTTCTAGAATGTGACTCCAAGCTAGGCATCCTTTAAAGATAATCTCTATCCATGGTAAAGTCCATTCCATAGTTTGTGTGAGTTCGATAGGGTAAATTCCATCCGGACCTGGCGATTTGTAGGGCTTGAAGCTTTTTAACGCCCATATAATTTCCGCTCTGGAGATGATATGATCGTACTTTCCCACTGTCGCGGAGGAGAGGTGGGTTCCTCACAAATGCACTGTGCTTTGCGATTCATAGCAGCCTGGGAAGTGCGTGTTAAGGAGAAGACTTAGCCTTTGTTCTTTCCTCAAAGTTTGCTTGTACACTCTGAGTGAATGTTTGTGTAGGCTCCGTACAACCTGAACGGAGTGCAGTGCAGTTCTTGCGGAGCTTGCTTAGATCTGCGTTCCACCAAGAAGGGTAAGAGTTTTTTCCTGATTTGTGGATTGCGCAGTTGTTGACCCGTGCGTTGCCCAAAGTAGTTGTTATGATATCGACCATATTGTTTATATCTACCGTGGACCGCGGGGTATCAGGGGTCCTGTTTACTTTAGATTTGCAAACGAAGGCTCTATAGCACTCCCAATCAATTCTTCTTGGGTTGTATGATGAGTCAAGTGGGTTTGGGACCGTAACAGCTGGGTTGAACACCAGGTGTCGATGATCAGAGAAGGAGTGTTCCTCAGAGACCTTCCATTCTCTTATTCTATTAGCGAGATAGGGGGTTGCTAGAGTTAAGTTTAATACCTCCCTTCGGTTTTTAAAAATAAATGTGGGTATATGACCCTTGTTACATATGTTAAGGTTAGAGGTAAGAATGAATTCAATAACCCCCTCACCTCTTTCGTTTATATCGCTGCTGCCCCAAATAGTGTGATGCGCATTCGCATCTGCACCAATGAGGAGCCCAGCTGGATGTTCTGACGAGTCCCTCACCAGTCTTTTCATCTCGTCCGATGGAATGGACTCTTCTTGCGCCATGTAACTAGAGGCTATTCATAGCTTGTCCTCGGGTGATCCTTGGCAATCACTGTGGTGTCAGGGCAGCTGTAAATTGGAAGAAGTTAAGCGTTTTTGTGAAGTAAATAGGTTGTAGGCTGGAGTTCTTAATCCACGAACCTCGTGTTCATATACCCAAGGCTCTTGGATTAGGGCTGTGTCTTCTTCTCCTTTGTCTAGCCTGAGGAGAATGTTCGCGGTTGCCGCTTTCGAATGATGGAGGTTAATCTGAATTAATCTCAGCACCATGGCTGTTATCAATTCGATTAGCCTCCACCATGGTGGTGTCGACGTCTTCGAGATCTAAGCTCAGAAGATCGTCTTCCATCGGCGAGCTAGTGGAATAGTTTTCGCTTCCGGATTCGAGCAATGACTCCTGGTCTTTATTGACCAGGGATGTTGCCGGGATTTCAGCTTCAATCGTCGCAGGGCCCTTGCTACCCGAGAGGATTGGGGGTTCCTGCTCCATTGAGCTTTCATTTTGGACCTCGGTGTTAGCCGTGACTTCGCTGCCGGATGGTGGCATTTCCTCATCCTTTTTGTATATACTGAGTTTGATTTTCTTAAAGCCAAACCTAATATAGTGGTCACATTGGGCCAGAAGTTCCAGGGCTTCACAGTTCAGTACAATAATTGCCTGCCTTGATCGGCCCTTTGGTTCCTCCAGCTTCGCGACTCTCCAATCTCTTGTTGGCAGACTGGGGTTGCAGTAGTTGATTGTCTCAACTATTTCGAGGGGGTTATCCGGTAATAACGGAAGCCAGCATCTAGCTCGCGGTTGTTTCGGGATCTGGTCCTTAGTTACGACCTTGAGCCTAGCTCCCTCCCATATTTCCCCAATTTCGGCAACTGTAGCTTTTAAAAGATCAATTTGAAACTGCCTTGGTACCATCCAGCGTTATCGCAGATGGGCGGTGACCCAGGGTTCTTCCTAGCGATTTTGGGGAAGTTTGCCGATAGTGCTTGATCGACATCCTTCCATTTCTCGGTCGTCTGGGTCGCTATCATCGCTGATTGCTATCGTCAGGCACTCCCTCGTAACCTCGCCGAAAGGTTTTAATAGCTTGGCCGGTGCTCCCAGCCTAGCCTTCTTAGCCTCCTGCTTTGGTTCCTCGGGGGACGATCCTGGGCCAGGATTCCTGTCGCCCAGGGGACCGACTCTTTAGCTTTGTCTGGAATGTCGGCTTTTTGGCCCCATCGAAGCAATATTCTCAAGGCCGCCTTTCGGTCTCTGTAGGCCTTGGTTGTACTCTTCTAGAGTTTATTGTCTTTTTTGTCATTCCCCATCAGGTCCTTAAATCCACAAATAATCTTCCTTTGACAACAACCAAGAAGTCTCCCATTCGTTTTAAATAAAGTTTCAGTTCTTATGGCATATGGCAAGAGCAGGTTGATTGGGATTTCTGTGCGTTGTATTGTGTCACTTTAGTCAGGCTTCTATGTCCGTAAAACCAGCGATGCGTCATAGTGTGAGAATACCACATGTTGCAGAATTTCTTGGTCTGAAATTACATTTGCATAGACAAACCAGCGTATTGATGAAATGATTTAGACATTGACACGGCGACATATTGAATTGTAAATTACTGAGTGAAGGTCTTTAAGAGTAAGTAGGTCAATTCAATCTGACATCGCTAGAAGAGAACCTAATTGACAAAATCACTTACGGATCCGGTAGAACGATTACAGTTCTTCAATGAAATATTTTTACAAAGTTTTTCGATGCGCGGGACCAGATGTGAGCGCTTAACTCCTATTTAAGGCGAAATAAGGCCTCATAGAATGAAGCATGCTTTGTGACACTGAATAAGTGATCATTCCAACTAAGATTATACAATGCTAATCATGTATAATGGCTGCGAGTCGGTGGCACACTTGGACGACATTAGACATTCATCTGTTGACCTTGGATGGAAGGGACGTTAGTGCAATGGGTTGCTAGCTGAGAAAGTTCGTCTTTTTTGAGGATGGGCTGGACAAATGCTATTTTTTCAGAACACTGCGACATGGCGCAGTGGGTAGTATGTTGGCCTCTGACGCCGATGTCACGGAATCGAATCCCGACAATAGCCATGTCATTAAATGTGTTTATCACCGTGCTTCTCCTCAGCAGGGTACTGACAAAACTCCCTGTAGTATATGGAAAAATAAAATCACACAAAACATGGGTGATTGAGAGAAGCTCGGCTTTGGTCCTTGATGGACTGTAATGCCAACATACTTACATACAGTGGTTTTGTTAGCATGGATACAATTTCTTCAGAGCTACCGACGAAATGCGACCTGGACCGGCGGATTTGTGTACGCTGAGTATAGGCGGAGGCAAAGTGCACGCTGGGAGCTGCGAGCTGACTGCGGAGTGGGAAGCAAGCAGGTTAGTTTTGTCTAAGGGAGTGTCATTGTGGAAAAGTATCGGTATTATAGACGATGGCGTCTACGTCGTTTTCAAGGTACCAAAATGATCAATTCTACTTAGTTGGCGGTGAACTAATATTGGGACCGCCAAGAGGAAGGATTTGCCTTAACAACGGCCTGAAATCGATTACCTTGAAATCATTGCGGGAAGTGGTATCGTAAAAACTAAACATTCCGACCAAGCAAGAGTTAGTTTTTAATTCGTTAATTTGTTTAAACGGAATTTCTTATTCAAACGCGTTGAAAATGTTGGGAAAGCCTAACTATTGTGAAGTTGCACAGTTTTCAAGTAGCCCATTACTTTCCCATTTTCGATACTCAAGCTAACACTTCACAGGATTCATTTTAAGACGACTCAAGGCTCAAGACCCAAAAAAAAAAATCGTCCTTAGAACTGAAGGCAAGGCAAAGTCTAATTAAAAGACCCAGAGTCAAAAACATTAGGGATTTTGTTTTGGAATCATATACTCTTAGTTGTATGCCTGATTTTGTGACGAATAACCGTCATTTGCGGGAAGTGTTGATTTTCTTCATTCATTCGAAGAAAACTGCATCTGGAGCGCATCGAGAGTACCAAAAGGCTTACGGAGATGCTGCTCTAAGTGAAACAAGCCTCCCGTCTTCGGGCGCCTTGTCGTGGCGGGAGGCTGAAGAGGTCATAGACCCCGAACTAAGACCCCAAAAATGAATGGACAAACAAAAGGAATTGAGTACCCGCAGCAGCGGAAATCCACCCGCGATCTCCTTGATTGCGGCTGGGGCACGGATTCTGGAAGCCCCGACATTCATTTTTAACACTACGGCAGCCCGGAACGACACCGACTCCTGCGGCTCACTGACTGACCACCTGGTCGGACTGAGCATGAGCGGTGCATACAGCGGAGGCGACACCAACGATGGCGTGGCACGGGAAACCGCAAAGGTGGAACGCGCCCAGAATTGGGACGTACCGCTGAATGCACTACTAAGTGCCAAAAAAGAAAGGGAAAGAGGCATGCCCGAAAATTGCGCAAAGAAGCTAACAAAGCTGAAGGTGCATCGGTCGAGTCTATACCTCTGGGGGAACCAGTTAAGAGGGTCAAGTCGACGGAGGTATCTCCTACCGAAATTCATCCGATCATCTTTCCTGAGGTCCTTCCCTCTCTCGAAGGTGCGCAACGCGGTAAACGTCGGTCGGTGATTGGGAAAGACTGCTGATGGAGGCGTAAGCATGCTCGCACTTTCGGTATGCGCCTCCAACCCCCTTCCTCTTGCTGGGACGGTTCAACCACCCAGTAATAGCGTGATCAGTTCCCTTAACGACGGGGCCGGAAGCGCTCAGGTTTCTGTCATGGCTGGCACTGCCGCCGAAAAAGGTGGCGGGGCCGACATACGGACTCTGAACGCCGAAGGCCAAGTCGCTACGGGTTCTAGCAGTCCTCAAACTGGCGAGGCCAGCCAAAAGAGGTGTCCGAAGGGAGCGGGAACTCTATCCGAAAAAGGTAAAAGCCTCCGCAAACGGAAGACGGCCGGCAAAGATAACCTCGTTGGGGAGAGAGTTTGTGATGCCGCCCTCTCCGGTGGGGCGGTGGGAAATCGGAGTCTAATAGCAGATGTGGCGACCCAGATGGATCAAAGCATTGACCAGAAGACGAAGATAGTCCAAAACTGCTCCTCAGAGGCGGGGACATCACTTAAAAAAATCCCTTCCTCTGAGAAGGAGATCCAAGTGACCGTAAGGAGTCGAGAGAAGCAGCCCTCTTATAGAGAGGCGGCCATCTCCTCTGAAAAGGTCAGGATAGGGTAAGCTGGCAATGATAGTAGAATGACCAATGCAGACTGCAAGCACTCTGAGGATCGTCTACTGGAGCTAGCCCCGGCAACGGGTTTCTGCTAACAGGCAGAGAAGTCAGCTTTGATGAATGGCACATTTGTGGTGAGCTGTTTATAACAGCAGACATCGGCCTGGTTCAGGAACACGGTGCCGAAAATCCCCCCTCTGGGAACTGCTACTTACCAGGTAGTTAGTCTCCCGAAATTAACGCGCGCCATCTGCCGAATTCCAGATAAACCTGGAAATAAGGTGGATGTGCTGACGCACTTACGCACACAGAATCCAGGGCTTGACACGAGAGCTTGGGTTATCTACTCCTACAAGGAGAGTAAGGGCTCTCTGAAAAAAAATGACTCTACTCTGGTTGTGGGGATGGATGAAGCCTCTGTCGGGACTCTGCAATTTGCGTACGATTCACGTCCCTACTTCGGCCTTGGTAGGATCTCTTTCTATTATAATGTCAAGTAGTCGTGCCCTGCAGTATGAATCTATGATTTTTACTCAGATCAATCTACAGCATTGCAAGGCTGCTACCGTTTTTTTAAGTAGCGGAATTGCATGCAGTAGTACAAAACCCCTCATCGTAGCTCATGTGTGTGGAATAAATAATAATTCGGTAGATGACTGGAACAAGTATCGGTCGAAGCAGAAAGAATATAAGAAACTTATTCGAAAATCGAAGAGCGATTCTTATAAGACCTTGTGCGAAGAGATCAGGTATCTGAGTGCGACTAGCAAGTTGGTTAAAGTCCTCAAACGGAGAAAACCGACAAAGCTAGATGCACTCAGAAAATCTGATGGCATCTTTACTGAGTCTAAAGCGGAAACTCTTAGCTTACTGTTTGGGACTCATTTCCCGGGAAATCAGATCGACATCGGCTCGTTGCACACTCCTTCAAGGGAAACGATGAAAACAACTTTGCGTAGCTGGTATATTGCGTCGCGGGTGGTAACGACCGCCATTGAATTTGCTGTGGCATCCTTCGATGGTTTCGAATCGCCGGGTGCCGACGGAATATATCCTGTTATGCTGCAAAAAGGTATAAGGTGTCTAGCACATATCCATTCCTTGGCGCACAGTGAAAGTGGTCTTCATTCCCAAAATAGGAAAAGAGGACTACTCACTTGCCAAGAGATTCAGACCAATTAGTCTAACATCCTTCCTGCTGAAAAGCATGGAGAGACTGGTAGAGTTGCACCTGCGCAAAGTTGCCCTTCGAATGCACCCTATTTCGGAGATGCAACATGCTTACCAGCGCGGAAAATACTGCGAAACTGCGCTTCAGAACCTAGTGGGGAGAATTTAATGCGCGCTCGAAAGGAAAGAGTAAGCGCTGGGCATTTTCACCGACGTTGAGGGAGCTTTTGATAACGCAACTTTTGACAGCATATGCAACGCTGCCAGACATTATGGCGTCGATGATGCAATGGTCCTATGGATCAAAACAATGCTTATGCGGAGGACATTGACCGCTGATGCAGGCCTCGACCAGTGTGTCAAATCCGGCGTTAACATGGGCTGCCGTCAAGGTGGCGTCCTGTCTCCGCTTTAATGGCGCATGGTGGTCGATTCTCTGCTCGGTGCTCTCAGTGCCTCTGGAATCTATGCCCAGGCCTATGCGGATGACATCGCCATTCCTTCTGTCGGCTCATGTTTAGCCACTGTCCGTCTCAAAGGACAAGTGGCGCTAAATATGATCGATGATTGGTGTACCAGAAATGGGCTGTCAGTCAATCCTCTTAAGACCGATAGCGTTCTCTTTACGAGAAGGAGGAAAAATACTGATATGACTCAGCTGGTACTAAAAGGCACTTTCATCCCAATATCCAAGGAGGCTAAGTATCTAGGAGTCATCTTAGATAGTAAGCTTCTCTGGTCAAAGCATGTTTAGTCAAAAACCACCAAAGCGCTCTCAGATTTCTGGCAATGCAAAGAAGCAAAGGTCCTCTGGATCTACGCTGCAATGATAAGACCTATAGTCTCATATGCATCGATTGTCTTGTGGAATAGACTAAACACGTCGTAGCCTCTTTCACCAAACTCCAAAGAACAGTTTGTCTCAGCTGCACGGAGGTTTCCCCAGCACGCCGGGCGCTGCTCTAGATTGTATAATGAACCTTCCACCTCTGCACCCGCTCTAGGTCTACCTGCGTCCGAGGTAAATTCCTACATTAAGGATTGTGTATTAAATACACACAACCGTAGATGGAGGGATTGTCCAGGATGCAGGATGACCAAGCGCGTATGCCCTGATGTCTGCAAAAAATCTGCAGCATTCCTCCTGTCTTTAAGGAGAATCGACTGTAGAAGGCTTGTGGGAGTTATCACGGACCATTACACTTTTGCCAAGCATCTCTACATGTTTGGCATCAGTGATACGCCTACCTGTGCTGCATGCTGCGAGGAGGAGGATGACACTGCAGAGCATTTCCTCTGTGATTGCCTCGCCTTTGCTAGGGCACGGTGGCGCACCCTTGGAGCCGACGTGGTGTGTGCCGAATCCCCTAGCTCTACATCACTGAAGCTCATTCAAATTTTTCTCCGAAAAACGGGGAAAATACAGTAATGTAAAGTGTCTGTCTGAGTGCTCCAGCGGATAGCAGAAGCCTTCAACAAAAAACAAAAAAAAAGTGAAACAACGTGCCGTGATTGCAGTGGTTTGGGTCGCTGATGTTCCTTCACTACTCTCAGGGGTGGTTGTCCTAGATAGGACGAGAGCCGAACAAATTCCGCGTTGGTTATAGTCCGTAGTAATTCGTTCGAGCACTTTAATATTGCATACGCAGAGGATGAATTTCAGTTGACCATTATACTGTGAGTGTTATGCCTGCAGCAGTACCGTGTGGTCACTTTTCATTCACAACTGCGTTGCATTCTTTTTGTTCGTATAGGAATTACTTTTTCTTGGCAATAAAGCGAATTCGAACTATAGGCCTTCTGCTCGGCGGTCGATGATGTTAACCACTGCACCACGGCCATCTAATCCTCATACAAATAAAAATGTGTTAGCATTTTCTGTTGAAGTTACACCCGACGCAATACCATCCATCCAAACACTCATCAGAGAGCCATTTAGCTGCAGTTGTTGCGGTTGTAGTCTTAGGTCCTGACACGGGACTCCTTAAAGGGTCGGACATAGTTTCACTGCATTTCCAGGACACTTTATTGAGAGAATCCGGTTTTATTTAACTATTGGTTTGGACATTGTAATTTAGTGTCATAATTTGAGTCCAACAGGGAAATTGGAGTTGGCTGATTTTGGGTAAGTTGCGAATGTAACTGGGGTTGAGTGAATTAGTAATATATTCATCCCAGCATGTTGAGGCCAGGCGCTAAGGTTATAGTATCAACATTTCATTTCTTACTTTTAAATCTTCTACACTGAGGTTAAAATACGGTTGGTTATATGATTACAAAATAGAAATATTATTGTCGGAACACAGCTTTATTTTGCGGTGATAAGCTTTCGTTCAATTTACTTTATTTATGTTTCCTTGACCTCATTGGGTATAAATTACGTTCCTGATTGCAATATCAGCGAGGTGCTGGTAGTTCAATGTAGACTTTTGATTTAGAATTTTTATTCCATGGTGATTTGAAAAATTCACAGACAATCATACTTTTTCTTATTTTGAATTTGTTTAGAGTAGCTCTCTAATTCCGGGAAAGAGCGTCAAAGTAAGTGGCTCATTTTTGTAACCATTTTGAAGGTACTACCTTGTTGCCTCTCTAATGGGAGACTCGTTTTTAATAAGCCTCTTTCATGGCAACATTTTTATCAGTATAATCCTTGGTCATGGGGAAAAGCTAGTGGTAAGGCCTTGGTGCTGTGGCGCAGTGGTTAGTGTGTTGGACTCTGGCGCACGATGAGCGAGTTCGGATCCCGATAACACCAACGCCATCGAATGGTTATTTCGCGACGTTTCTCCTCGGCCGGGCACTGGCAAAACCCCCCGTAGTAAACTTGCCATGAAAAAGCTTCTCAACTCACGCCGTTCGGAATCGGCATAAAACTGTAGGTCCCTTTCACCTATGAGAAAATTAAATCACACAAAACATGGGTGATTGAGAGAAGCTCGGCTTTGGTCTTTCATGGACTCTAACGCCAACATATGTACATATGTACAGCTGCTTACTACTAACTAGAAACGCTATGTCATTTTATGTTTTTTGGATTTCGTTCATACATTTGAAAAGATATTGTTTGATTTTTATTATTGACATCCTATTTTCTATTGTTATAAATAGAGAAAAGAAATGTTATGCTTGGGTTTAATTATTTTTTTTTAATTTTGGCAGGTGATATATTGAAAAAGACCTGAAGCAAGTGGGACACCTAAATAGAAATTTCTTACTTTGAGGCGCTACAGTTCGGAGTGAACCAGGGCCTCAACCAAAAAGCCTCTCCATCCGGCCCGATCTTTGGCAAGCCGCTTCCAGTGCCGCACGCCCAATTGGATGAAGTCCCTTTCCACCTGTGTGCGCCACCTTAATCGCTGTCGTCCTCTGCTGCGTCGTCCCTCGGGATTGGAGTCGAAGACTCTTCGGGCCGGAGGGTTGATGCCCATTCGCTCTACATGGCCTAGCCATTTTAGACGTTGGATCCGAAGACGTCTAACCAGGCCGATGTCGCTTTACAGGCCGTACAGTTCTTGGTTGAATCTCCTCCTCCACTCTCCGTTTACACAAATGTTACCAATGATTGCACGCAGAATTTTTCTCTCGAAACGCCCAAGAGCCTCTTCATCCGCTTTTGATAACGTCCAAGCCTCAGCGCCGTAGAGGAGGACCGGGATGATTAAGGTTTTGTAGAGGGATACCTTTGTTTTTCGAGAGAGGGCTCTACTACTCAATTGCTTCTTGAGGCCGAAGAAGCAGCGGTTGGCAAGAGTTAATCTGCGTTTTACCTCAGCGATTGTGTCGTTGCTGTTTGTAACTATCGAGCCAAGGTAGACGAAGTCCTTGACTACTTCAAAAATATAGCTGCCGAAGGTGACGTTCTGACTAAGACGTCGGTGTTGCGCGTCTTTCTTGGATGACAGCATATCTTTGGTCTTGTCCCCATTTCATCTAGGACTCACTTTAGCCGCATCTGCTTCAATGCTTGCGAACGCCTCATTGACGTCTCGCTTTGTCCGTCCAATAACGTCAATGTCATCTGCGTAGGCAAGCAATTGTGTGGACTTGAAGTAGATCGTACCTCTTGTATTGGCCGCAGAGTCCCGCACGATCTTTTCAAGTATGATGTTAAAGAAATACATGACAGTGCGTCACCCTGTCTTACTTACTTATCAGGCCAGCGATCAATGGAGGATCTGAGCCTGAGCTATAGCTGCCTTCCATCCTTGACGGTCCCGGGCACGCTGCTTAGCTGGAGCGTTGATGTCCATGCGGTCGATGTGGCCGAGCCAGTGTAGTCGACGGATCCTTGCCTTCCGGACTACATCCAAATCTTGGTACAGCTCGTAGAGTTCGCGGTTGTGTCTTCTTCTCCATTCACCTTCCTCACAGACAGGACCAAATATCCGGCGCAGAATTTTCCTCTCGAAAGAACCCAAAGTCAGCTCCGCCGCCCTGCTTATCGTCCAGCTTTCGGCTCCGTACAGCAAGACTGGCGGTATGAGCGTTTTGTAAAGCATAACTTTGGTCTTTCGAGTGAGGAGTTTTTACCCCAGTTGTTTGGACAAGCCGAAGTAGCAGCGGTTGCCAAGGGCGATTCTATGCCGGATCTCCACTGTGGTGTCATTTGTGGAATTTACGTTTGCCCCGAGGTAGACAAACTCCTTAACTACCACCAAATTGTAGCTGTCAATTGTTATATTTTGTCCCAGGTGGTGAGCGACGGATTGGTTTTTGCTTGACAGCATGTAATTCGTTTTGTCCTCATTGATCTTAGGACCAACTAGTTTCGCCTGTTCTTCAATGGCCGTGAATGCTTCCACAATGCCATGGCGAGAACACGCGATGATGTCGATTTCATCCGCGTATCCTAGCAGCTGGATGGAATTGTAAATGACAGTGCCTTCCCTGTTGACGCCTGCCCGTCGCACTATCTGCTCCAGCACCAGGTTGAAGACGTCATATGACAGCGCATCTCCTTGCCGAAATCCGGTGAACCGAGTTGCATGGCGCATCGCGTGTTTTTTAGCGTGGCGCGACACAACTGGATCAGTTTTACCGGGATCCTGAATTCGGCCATCGCCCCTAACAGTTCTTCACGATGAATGCTGTCGTGTGCGGCTTTGAAATCGATGAAAAGATGGTGTGTATCGATTCGAACTCGTTGGTCTTTTCCAGGATTTGTCGAAGTGTGAAAATTTGGTCTTTAGTTGATTTGCCGGGCCAGAAGCCGCACTGGTAGCTGCCGATAAGTGCGGTGCAAAATGGTTTTAGACGTTCACACAATACGCTGGACAGGATCTTGTATGCGACATTGAGCAGGGATATACCTCTATAGTTCTTGCAACAGGTAGGATCGCCTTTTTTGTGGATGGGGCATATAGAGCTGGTATTCCAGTCGTCGGGCATGCTTTCATCTTCCCAAATTCTACAGATGATCTGATGCATGCTCCCTACCAGAACATCGCCGCCAGCCTCGAAGAGCTCTGATGGCAAGCCATCTGAGCCTGCGGCCTTGTTGTTCTTCAGCTTCTGAATAGCTATGCCGACTTCTTCGATGCTGGGTGGAAGGACTACTTCAGCGGCTGGAGTTGGGATTTCCTCGGTCCCTGTTCGAGCTAATTACGTCACACGCTGGTGACATCTTCCGTGGAACCCGATATGTTCCAGCGAATGATTCATCGGCTATTGAAATCCAACAAAAAAAACTACAACAATTTTTAAAAATGTCAACCGACTCATCAATTATAATATATACTATATACAGCGAATAAAGGAAAACGATCACCCTTTTTTTTTGTCTTTCTTTTTTTTCATTTTTTTAACAAAATTCAAGTTCAGTCACGAACAATTTTTGGTCCTTCGTGCCGAATTTTGGACAACATAAAATTATAAAATAATACAGTGGGTCTAACAGGTGTGCTGCGTCAACGCTGGAAATAGTGTGTGCAACAAGTGAGTACGTTCGACATTTTCTTTTTTTGCCTCGTCTTACATCGAGAAAAATATTGCAAATATGCTAAAAGAAAGTGGGCTCACTATAACTTTGCGACAATTGGAAAAGGATGTGTCCAATTTCAGTAAAACAGGTGTGTCCAGACGCACAATTAACTATTTAAAGGGTCGTTTGGCAATGCTGGAAAAATCCATGGAGACTGCGGATGGACAATATTCGAAGGTTTTGTCTGCATATGGCGATGACGATGAGCAGGAGCTTGCGGCTGTCGAGGCCGTATATGACAAAATACGAGAAGGCTATTTCGAGTATCGAAGCGATCTGCTCGATTCTATCGACAAAGCCCAGGCTTCCAAAGTGGCTTCAGGTGAACTATCACAGGATCATTCGCTCTCTGTCCCCCCAACATGCAGATCATCGGAGATAAGATTACCGAAAATTAACCTTCCAACATTTGCAGGTAATTATGAAACATGGCGTGCCTTTCATGATATTTTTGTGTCACTCATACATAACAATACCGCATTGTCCGAGACACAGAAGATGCACTACTTGAAGTCAAGTGTGTCGGGTGAAGCAGAAAAGTTGTTAGCGCATCTTGGATTAGAACGTGGAAACTACGATAAGGCTTGGGAGATCTTGACAGATCGATACGATCATCAACGCTTTTTAGTAACCAGTCAGCTGAAATGCTTATTTAATCAGCCGGTAGTAGTCCAAGAGCAAGCCGAAGCAATCAAACAACTGCTGGATACATCCACAGAAGTAATACACAGTCTGGCCAAGTTAAAGGTACCCGTTGACCAGTGGGACATTTTATTGATCTTCGTGTTGCTTCAGAAACTCCCGGTAAGGACACAACAGTTGTGGGAGGAGAGACTAGGCTCCAAGACTGACAGCAAAGCGTTACCAACTTTCTCGGAGTTCTCTCAATTTTTGGAAACTAGGTTTCGCACCTTAGAAGCTGTTGCCCAACAACAACAAACTCGAACTTCATCAACTTACAACAAACCATTGCCCCGTCGAAATGCGCTTCATATAGCGACAAACTCGTCACAATACTCTTGCCAGATTTGCAGCAAGGGTCAACATGCCGTTAGAAAGTGTGGTAAGTTTTTGAAGATGAGCATTGATAACCGCCTCCGACAAGTAAATAGAATAGGACTGTGTCGCAACTGCCTAGCGTATACTCACCACAGTGAATATTGTCCAAGTAGCAGACGATGCTATTACTGCCAACAAGCACACCACTCACTTTTGCATTCCGGTAATGTCCCATCTATAAGCACTTCGGCTGGCTTATCTCAACCATCACATAATTCAGGGCATCCTGCTTCCCCGCTGCAACCTACTGCACCTTCCTTCCAACCAGCAGAAACAAGAAAATCACAGAACGTCAACGCACTTTATTCGTGTTCTACTCATTGTGAGACACAAGCGCTATTAGCAACTGCTGTGGTCAATGTAACTTCAATCACAGGTCAACCCGTTTCGTTGCGCGCCTTATTAGATTCAGGATCCGAAGCAAGTTTCATAACCGCTTCAGCCGCTCATCTGCTTGGTCTTCCCCTAAGGTCAACCTCCGTCGAAGTTTCTGGGTTGGGTTTGGTCAACAGCGGCGTTTGTTATAAGATGATAGATATTGTTCTGAAATCTCATCAATCAGACTTCCAGACATCTATTCAGACGCTGGTCCTCAAGACGCTGTCTGGCCATCTTCCAGCCCAAACTCTGACCACAATAGACTGGGAATATCTAAATGGCTTGGGTTTAGCCGATCCATATTTTAATAAGTCAGCCAAGGTAGATCTTTTGTTAGGCAGCGATATTCTAGCGGAGGTTGTGTTGCCAGAACTCATCAGACCTAACAATGAACACCTGCCCATTGCACAGAAGACTAAGTTAGGATGGGTTCTGTTTGGTAGAGTTCCCATACCGCACAGAGTCAATAGTTTTCTTCAAACCTGCCGTGTGGAGGCAGAACTCCGCAAGTTTTGGGAATTAGAGGAGATGCCACTTCAGTCATACACCAAACCAGAAGACATTGAATGCGAGAAATACTTTCTTAAAAACGTAAAACGACTGACAGATGGACATTTTCAAGTGGCTCTTCCGTTCAAAGGGACTATTCGTCCTCTTTTAGGCAGTTCTAAGGATGGTGCTCTTAAACGATTCAAGAGTTTGGAGAGGAAGCTCGAGGCGAATCCACAACTAAAACAACAATACGCGGACTGTTTAGAGGAATATTTGACTCTCGGGCATATGGAGGAAGTCCAACAGAATTCGATATCAGACTTACATCACTATTTTTTGCCACACCACGCTGTTCTCAAAGAGAGTAGTTCAACCACCAAACTACGAGTTGTGTTTGATGCGTCATTTAAAACAGCAGATGGAATATCATTAAATGATCAGCTGATGATAGGCCCTGCGCTTCAACACAACATCACTGACATCGTCCTTCGATGGAGACTTCATCGATACTCGTTCACGGCGGACATAGAAAAGATGTACCGACAGATCTGGGTACCACACCGTGATTCACAATACCAGTTAATACTATGGCGGAGACAGCAACCTGACCCGTTGAAGATCTATCGTCTCAAGACTGTGACTTTTGGAACTGCGTCAGCACCATATCTTGCTATACGCACACTTCTAGCATTAGCGGAGCAAGTCGATGAAATTCACCCTGAAGCGGCTAAAACAATCCGCGCCGAAATGTATGTCGACGACTTAATTTCAGGAGCTGAAACTCTACAAGAAGCTAAATTGAAAGTTCAAGAAATTAAAAACGTGCTAGGCGCAGCTGGCTTTCATTTACGAAAATGGACGGCAAACGACAAAGGAATTCTCGACGACATTCCTTCTCAGGATCACGAACAATTATTTTCCGTTCCTATGAAATCTCTAGCGCATGTCAAGACATTAGGTATACAATGGCTCCCTCTTTCCGATGTGTTCTCCTTTGAATACAGTTTGCCAAATATCGAGCAGCCGACAAAGAGATCAATTCTTTCTTCTATTGCACGATTGTTTGATCCTATGGGTTGGATTGCACCCTCCATAATCAAGGCAAAATTGATTATGCAATTGCTTTGGGTTCGTAAACAATCATGGGACGATTCAGTTGACCAAGATATTTTAGAAGAATGGATAACTTTCCATAAGGATTTGCCGTCCGTAAATAACTTGCGTATACCCCGGTGGTTGCATACGAAGAAAACTATGAAGCGGATCGAATTGCATGGATTCTCTGACGCGTCAGAAAAGGCATACGGAGCCACAGTATACCTCAGAGCGGAAGATGAAAATGGGACTATTCACATGCATCTCCTTATGGCAAAGTCAAGGGTAGCACCTGTGAAGCCGGTCACACTTCCGCGTCTGGAGTTATGTGGAGCATTCCAGCTTGCTAAGTTGCTCGATTACGTCACCCAGACTCTGGAGTGGAGAGGAATTCCCACCTTTGCATGGACCGATTCTACGATCACTCTCTGCTGGATCCGTGCGGAACCTTCGAAGTGGGACACCTTTGTGCGGAACAGAGTCGGCGAGATCCAACAACTTACTGATATTAGTATATGGAATCACATCCCTTCCCAAGAAAACCCTGCGGACTATATCTCCCGTGGCTTATTGCCCTCTACATTGTTACAATGTTCTTTATGGTGGAACGGGCCCACGTTTTTGAGATCATCTTGGAAATTCCAACTCCCCAACCAGCCGAAGAACTTAGACACCGATGAAGGAATAAAAAATGTGACAGTTCTTTTAGCAGATGTCGAGATCATCGAAAACAGTGTACTTGACTTAATTCACCGTGTTTCAAGTTGGAAAAGGCTCTCCAGAATAACGGCATACTGTCAACGTTTTATTGCAAACATTAAAAGGGATAATGCTGAGCGTAGCACCGGACCCCTTGAGCCAGTTGAAATTAAGCGAGCAGAAAAGGTCCTAATACGCATAGCCCAAATAGATATGTTTCGACAGGGGACGTTTACAAGTAAGGGTATACGTTCTTTAGCATGTTTTACGGACAGTGATGGTATAGTTAGAGTTGGAGGAAGACTTAAGAATGCCGGCCTTTCTTACGATCAAAGACATCCGATACTTTTGCAGCCCACTCATTTCCTTACAAGGTTACTAATTCGTGACGCCCACGACAGAACGTTTCACGGCGGCATGCAGATGATGATTGGGCACCTTCGAATCAAATATTGGATTATCCAGGTAAAGAGGGCTATTAAAAAACATATTCATGGATGTACGATTTGTTACAGGTATCGAAGCAAGGTTGCTAATCAACTCATGGGAGATCTTCCCAGTCCTAGAGTAAACATCGCAAAACCCTTCACACACACTGGTGTTGATTATGCGGGACCTGTCGATATCAAAGCGTGGAAGGGCAGAGGATCTAAAACACACAAGGGATATTTAGCCATATTTATTTGCTTAACCACCAAAGCATTACACTTGGAGGCAGTAACGGATCTCACCTCCCAAGCTTTCCTAGCTGCTTTTCGCAGGTTTGTTGCACGAAGGGGATTCTGCCGTGAAATCCACAGCGACTGCGGTTCAAATTTCGTTGGAGCTGAAGCAGAACTTCATCGTCTGCTTAAGAATGCAATGCATGATTGGACGGAGGTAGCAGAAGCCCTAGCTAACCAAGAAGTGCACTGGAGGTTTATCCCTCCAGCCTCACCACATTTCGGTGGCCTTTGGGAAGCCGGTGTGAAGAGTGTAAAATACCACCTTAAGCGAATTGCCGGTAACAGCTTACTCACCTATGAAGAACTCGCTACACTCTTAACACAAATTGAGGCATGCCTAAATTCTAGGCCATTATGCCCCTTATCGGAGGACCCTGATGATTTCCGAGCCCTTACTCCTGCTCATTTTTTAGTCGGCCAAGAATTGCTAACCATCCCGGAACCAGATATCGGATCAAACAAAATCAACTTCAACGATCGATGGAAATTAATTCAGCTTCGCATGCAGACATTTTGGAAGCATTGGCAACAGGAATATCTGTCAAGGTTGCAACAAAGACCAAAATGGTTGAAACAGCAACCCTCTTTAAAAATGGGGGATCTTGTGCTCCTAAAGGACGAAAGGCTTCCGCCTTCAAAGTGGAGACTTGGTCGCATCTTAGAGACTTACCCAGGAGCGGACAACTTAGTCAGAGTTGTAAAAATAAAGACCCAAGCCGGTGAGTTCAAAAGACCCATAACGAAGCTGTGTCCACTTCCAATCAACAACATCTACACTGAAGACATCGCTAAAACTTCGACAAATGACACAATATAATTTCCATAATCAACACACCGATTCATACTTAACATACTCAACGTACTTCAATTTCACAATGGAATCTTTAATTAACAGCACATTCGCATTTTATACTTAGAACATTATTTACGTTCAATTGCACAGAGAGCCTTCACGAAGTACAGATACAGTCCATTTATTGATGATGACAAACAGACCCATCCATAAGTACACATCCAATCCTGCGGCAATTACTCATTTGCGTTTACCCATGCAGGTACCTGACCACCAAACATCCATATACATATGTACAATCATATTCATTACACTCCGAGGTTGAGACACACCCTACACATCATGCAATTTATACGCACACACCTGTTAAAAGACATAATTTACTTTTTAAATTCTAAATCCCTATATTACATATACATACATATGATTAATAAACCAAATCACATTCGACGTATAAAATGAATACCAAACGAATTCATAAAACATAAACCAATTATCACAGCTGAACATTTCATTAACACAAAATTAAATTAAAACAAAACAAAATACAAATGTAAACAAACCAAACCAGTGGGCTGACTGACGTACCAGCCCTTGCTCTCCACTTGTGGTTCCAGTCCATCGTCCACCAAAATGATTGACACAAAATAGATCGTGTCACTGCATCAGACTTCCAGTGGAACAGCCGTCGAGATGAACTACACTAATCTTCGTTTCCCTGCATGAAGTTTCTGGAGATAAGAAGAAGCCGCCAACCGATCATGGATCAACAGGTGGATCTTGTTCATCGAGGTGGGGGAGAATGTTCGAGCTAATTACGTCACACGCTGGTGACATCTTCCGTGGAACCCGATATGTTCCAGCGAATGATTCATCGGCTATTGAAATCCAACAAAAAAAACTACAACAATTTTTAAAAATGTCAACCGACTCATCAATTATAATATATACTATATACAGCGAATAAAGGAAAACGATCACCCTTTTTTTTTGTCTTTCTTTTTTTTCATTTTTTTAACAAAATTCAAGTTCAGTCACGAACAGTCCCTACCACTCTCTCTTGGTCATGCTCGTTAAGCAGCTGCTCGAAACGCTGCTTAAATACATCTACTATTCCCTGCGGGTCGGTGACAAGATTACCCTTGCAGATTCGAAGAACCTGGGTGCCCTTTTTGAAGCCTCCTGCAATGCCTTTGGCTTTCATGTAAAAGGCTTGTGTTTTATGCTTATCCCTAGATTCCTCGATAT
Source organism: Eumerus sabulonum (assembly GCA_951905685.1). NCBI lineage: Eukaryota > Metazoa > Arthropoda > Insecta > Diptera > Syrphidae > Eumerus > Eumerus sabulonum. The sequence goes on along the minus strand of OX645060.1, from coordinate 144,564,222 downwards.
CCTTGAGCTGGGAAGCTGCGAAGATTCTTTTCTTTTGTCGCAGTCGTTTTTTCTCCTCCCTTCTTCTGGCTCGGTACTCTTCTTGCGCTGCCCTGGTTTTCCTCTGCAGCGCCTATTGGTACGCCTCGTCGGTTGCTGCCTTTTTCTGCTCACATTCGCCATCATACCACGAGTTTCTTGTCGGGATGGTAGGTATCCTAAGGTGGTTTCGGCTACTTCCTGAATGACTGAGAGGGAATGCAGCCACATATGATTGGCATTTGTGTTCGACGTAGGCATACCGTAGAGTCTTTCACTCAGCTGCTCCCTGTAGACTCTGGCAACCTCCGGTGTGCTCAGGCGCCCAATGTCGAACCTCCTCCTCATGGGCTGGTGCAGCTTTCTGACATTGGACAGTCGAGCTCTGGAACTTGCTGCTACGAGGAAGTGGTCAGAGTCGACATTTGGCCCTCTTCGCACATCCAGGATGTTTGGCGAATGCCTTTCGTCAATGAGCACATGGTCGATTTGGTTGGCGGTTCGACCGTCCGGAGATCGCCAGGTTGCTGTGTGGATTCGCTTGCGAGGGAATCTTGTGCTACTTATCACCGCATCACCCTGACTAAAACCGTTTTTAACATCAAAGGGGTCGGTTAGTTCCCCTCCGACCTTAATGGAGCAGCGAGAGTTCTCCATAGTCATCCTGCACAATCTGACGAGTTTGGCAGGATTGTTTAAACATGACATGGCTCTGCATAGCTCGTCTCTATAAGTTCTGTCATACGCGGCTTTAAAGTCGACGAAAAGATGGTGCGTGTCGACCTGGAATTAATGGGTCTTCTCCAAGATCTGCCGTAGTGTAAATATTTGGTCTAGCGTGTATTTTCCTGGCCTGAAACAACACTGGTAGGAACCTATCAGATTATCCACGAACGGCTTCAGGCACTTGCATCCGTCGATGCAATGTGGCCATGTATGCATTCTGTTTCTCTACGTGGGCCTGACAGCACTCATCATCAAACCAGGGGTTTTTCGACGGTGGTGGCTCGAAACCGAGTACATCTGGGGCGGCCTCTCTAATGGCGTTTTGACAACAACTCCATTGCTGTTCTATGGTTTCTGCAGATTGCATCGGGACTTGAGAGAGCTTGAAGGAGACTTGATCGGCGAAGTTCCTAGCGGTCTCCTGCGATTGCAGCTTTCCGACGTTAAATTTTGGTGTTCTTACTCGACTCCGTTGATTCCGAGAAATTCGCATCCGTACCTTGGCTGCAACAAGGTAATGATCCGCGTCGATTTTGGCTCCTCGAAAGGTTCGGATATCTATAATGCTGGGGGAGTGTCTGCCGTCGATAGCAATATGATCAATCTGGTTGGTTGTCGATTGGTCGAAAGACCGCCAGGTCCCCTTATGGATGTTGAGGTGTGGGAAACGTGTACTTTCTGCTACCAGATTATGTCCCGCCATAAAGTATACTAGCCTTAATCCGTTTTCTGACATGGTGTTGTGTAGGCTGTGCTTTCCAATAACCCGTTCAAGGACAGCTGCCTTACCCAGCTTCGCATTGAAATCTCCTAGAACGCCTAATTAGAAATGCTGAAAAAAATTTTATAAAACATAGGTTTAGTTAATTTTTACCTGTGTTTTCATTAGTATTTCGTAGCCAAACCTTTCTGCTTCAATATTGCTAGGCATCGCTTAGTCTTTGAGCTGATTGAACTTTGGCATATTCGACTGGAGGGCATGGGCTCGGACATACAGGGTAAAGTTGTTGATTGCTCTCAACCTGGCGAGATGCCAGCAACGATCCCTGTTTAAATGCCCGGGTCAAGTTGACATACGGCCTCCTCGCGGCGCCCTCTGGATAGCCTCTTCAACAACCGTTGGGAGGTGAACAAACGTATGCAGCGAAAAAAACCCGACCAGAATGGCGGTTGTGCGGCGGGCTAACAATCCGCCCACGTAAAAAAACATAAAGTTATGAATGAGCAAGATGCCTCGGATACACGGACGGATACTCGACGACGACAACGCACGAAAAAGGAACACGATTTGCGAGTATGCTCCTGGAATGTCAGAACCCTGTACACTCCCGGGGCTGCTCATAAACTAGAAGGAATCCTCACGCAGTACAAGGCGGATATTACTGCGCTCCAGGAAATACGCTGGATAGGAAACGGTATGATTAGGAAGAAAAATTGCGACATTTATTACAGCTGTCACAAAAGGTTGCACTTACTGGGATGCGGATTTGTCGTGGGAAAGCGGTTAAGGTCGAAGGTCATCGACTTTAAACCTATAAGTGATCGCCTGGCTGTGATCCGCATCAGAGGCAGATTTTATAACATCAGCCTTATATGTGCACACGCCCCTACCGACGAGGCTGAAGACCCTATCAAGGAGGACTTCTATGAACTCCTGGACAACGCCTACGGAGCTTGTCCGGAGTACGATGTAAAAATCGTGCTCGGGGACTTCAACGCCAAAATCGGAAAGGAAAACACCCTTGGCGGAGTGATCGGAAAGCACAGCCTCCACGATACAACAACAGATAACGGCTTCCGACTCGCTGACTTTGCGACAGCTCGTAATGCGGTGATAAGTAGCACAAGATTCCCTCGCAAGCGAATCCACACAGCAACCTGGCGATCTCCGGACGGTCGAACCGCCAACCAAATCGACCATGTGCTCATTGACGCAAAGCACGCGTCAAACATCCTGGAATCTTCGCAGCCTCCCAGCTCAAGGATATCGAGGAGTCTAGGGACAAACATAAAATACGAGCCTTTTACAAGAAAGCCAAAGGCCTTACAAGAGGCTTCAAAAAGGGCACCCTGGCTCTTCGAAACTGCGAGGGTAATCTTGTCACCGACCCGCAGCGAATAGTGGATGTATTTAAGCAGCACTTCCAGCAGCTGCTTAACGAGCATGACCAAGAGAGAGTGGTAGGGACCGAGGAAATCCCAACTCCAGCCGCTGAAGTAGTCCTTCCACCCAGCATAGAAGAAGTCGGCACAGCTATTCAGAAGCTGAAGAACAACAAGGCCGCAGGCTCAGATGGCTTGCCATCAGAGCTCTTCAAGGCTGGCGGCGATGTTCTGGTAGGGAGCATGCACCAGATCATCTGCAGAATTTGGGAAGATGAGAGCATGCCCGACGACTGGAATACCAGCTCTATATGCCCCATCCACAAAAAAGGCGATCCTACCTGTTGCAAGAACTATAGAGGTATATCCCTGATCAATGTCGCATACAAGATCCTGTCCAGCGTATTGTGTGAACGTCTAAAACCATTTTGCACCGCATTAATCGGCAGCTACCAGTGCGGCTTCCGGCCCGGCAAATCAACTATAGACCAAATTTTCACACTTCGACAAATCCTGGAAAAGACCAACGAGTCTCAAATCGATACACACCATCTTTTCATCGATTTCAAAGCCGCATACGACAGCATTCATCGTGAAGCACTGTTTGGGGCGATGGCCGAATTCGGGATCCCGGTAAAACTGATCCAGTTGTGTCGCGCCACGCTAAAAAACACGCGATGCATCGTGCAACTCGGTTCTAGGACCTCGGAACCATTCGAAACATGCACTGGATTTCGGCAAGGTGATGCGCAGTCATGTGACTTCTTCAACCTGGTGCTGGAGCAGATAGTGCGACGGGCAGGCGTCAACAGGGAAGGCACTATCTTTTACAAGTCCATCCAGCTGCTAGGATACGCGGATGATATCGACATTATCGCGTGTTCTCGCCGTGGCATTGTGGAAGCATTCACGGCGATTGAAGAACAGGCGAAACGAATTGGTCTTAAGATCAATGAGGACAAAACGAAATACATGCTGTCAAGCAAAAACCAATCCGTCGCTCACCACCTGGGACAAAACATAACAATTGACAGCTACAATTTCGAGGTAGTTAAGGAGTTTGTCTACCTCGGGGCAAACGTAAATTCCACAAATGACACCACAGTGGAGATCCGGCGTAGAATCGCCCTTGGCAACCGCTGCTACTTCGGCTTGTCCAAACAACTGGGGTCAAAACTCCTCACTCGAAAGACCAAAGTCATGCTTTACAAAACGCTCATTCTGCCAGTCTGGCTGTACGGAGCCGAAAGCTGTACGATAAGCAGGACAGCGGAGCTGATTTCGGGTTCTTTCGAATGAAAAATTCTGCGCCGGATATTTGGTCCTGTCTGTGAGGAAGGCGAATGGAGAAGAAGACACAACCGCGAACTCTACGAGCTGTACCAAGATGTGGATGTAGTCCGGAAGGCAAAGACCCGTCGACTACACTGGCTCGGCCACATCGAGCGCATGGACATCAACGCTCCAGCTAAGAGGATCTTTCGACTCCGAGCCTCCTGGTTCGAGAAGAAGAGGAAGACCGAACCTCCGGTATAAAGACCAAGTAATCGCGGATGTAAGACATCTTGGTCTTGACAACTGGAAGCAGCGTGCCCGGGACCGTCAAGGATGGAAGGCAGCTATAGCTCAGGCTCAGATCCTCCATGGATCGGAGGCCTGATAAGTAAGTAATATTCGACTGGGATGGATTCCCATGCTGCCTTTACTTTTTCAAAGTGCTCTTCAAAGTTGGCAATATTTTACGCGCTAACAGCCTTCTTAACATCGCCCCACAAATGCTCGAATAGATTTAAGTCTACACGACGGCCAGTCAACAACTGTAACTGAGTTGTCTTCGAAAAACTTTTTGTGAGCTTTGCGGTATGTTTGGGGTCATTGTCTTGTCCAAACAACCGGTAAATTTTCTTCTGCCCAAGGTACCATAACGTTTTACAGAATGTCAACATATTTTTCTTTTGTGAGCAAATCATTAATACAGTAGAATGGCCCACCTCCCCTCCAAGAAAACACATCGCTACACATTAATCGATCCTGGGCCGTGCTTGACAACTGTCGAAACATACTTCGGATCAGTAGCAGCATTTTTTGGATGTCGTACATACTTTCTACCATCCGGACCTGTATGATTGATCTTTGTTTCGTCAGACCAAAGTATGTTTTTCCAGTTGTTCGTCGTCCATGAGACATGTGCTTTGGCGAATTTGACTCGTCGTTTTCTTTACCTTTTTGTTACAAGCCTTAACTAAGCGACGAGCAATCTTGCGGCTGGGTATTGTGTAATCGGCTCCAGTGAAAACTTCACGCATAACGTCAGCAGCACTTTTTCATGGATTTGCATCTGCCAATCGAACGATCTTACGGTCCATTTTTTGCAGTGTTTTTCGAGGCTGTTTTTCACGCAGGATGTTCTCAGCGGTCTGTTTCAAACGGAAATGTCCCGGCGCATTAAAAACCATCTTCTTGCAGCATTGCAATTGTATCCCTATTTTTTTATATGAAAGGCCAATTGAATGAAACTCTACAATTGCATTTCATACACCTGGCGTAACAACTCTTCGATTTTCCCATAATCTGATTTACTAATGTTAAGATTTTCTCTTTAAATGTGAACTTACCAACAAAAGTGCAGTATATATAAAGGATATTTAGTTTTTTTACAAAAATTGTGAAGTCTTTTGATTAGTTGTCCTGCCTAGTTAGGTACAAACAGCAACTGCGTACTAATTTCGTATGAATATGTTTTTTATTATTACTTCCTTGTTATCTTAAGACAAACAATGAGCACAGCTTACTTACTTAGGTGGCGCTACAATCCGTGGTGAACCTGGGCCTCAACCAGCTGTCTCCAGCGCCGCACGCCAAGTTGGTTAAGGTCCCCTTCCACTTGCGTGCGCCACCGTTGATGCGGCCGTCCTCTGCCGCGCCTTCCTTCTAGGGTGGATTCGAAGGCTCTTCGGGTCGGAGCTGTATTTTCCATTCGCTCTACATGGCCTAGCCACCTTAGAGGCTGTATCCATAGGCGTCGTACCAGGCCGATGTCGCTGTACAACCCGTACAGTTCTTCGTTATATATTCTCCTCCATACACCGTTTGAACAAACGGGACCGTGGATAGTGCGCAGAATTTTCCTCTCGAAACGACCAAGGGCACCTTCATCCGCTTTTGTTAAGGTCCAAGCCTCTGCGCCGTAAAGGAGGACTACGATGATTAGGGTCTTATATAGTGTCACCTTGGTTTTCCGAGAGAGGGCTCTACTTCTCAATTGCCTCTTGAGCCCAAAAAAACAGCGGTTGGCAAGAGTGATTCTGAGTTTTATCCCAGCGCTGGTGTTGTTGTCGCTGGTCATCAGTGAGCCAAGGTAGACGAATGTCTTGACCACTTCAAGGTTATATCCGCCCATGGTGACGTTCTGGCCAATACGTCGGTGCTGTCCGTCTCTTTTAGATAAAAGCAGATATTTAGTTTTACCCTCATTAACCTTGAAACCCATCTTAGCCGCTTCTACCTCAAAGCTTACAAGGGCCTCATTGACGTCTCGCTGTGTCCGTCCAATCCCGTCAATGTCGTCGGCGTACGCAAGCAATTGCGTAGACTAGAAATAAATCTTACCTCTTGTGTTGGCCAGTGACTCTTGCACGATCTTTTCAAGCACGATGTTGAAAAAGTTGTATAACAGCGCGTCACCTTGCCTAAATCCTTGTTTAACATCAAAGGTCTCGGTTTGCTCATTACCGACCTTAATGGAGCAGCGAGAATTCTCCATTGTCATCCTGCACAGTCGGACGGGTTTGGCAGGGATGTTAAAACTAGAAATGGCTTTGTATAGCTCATCTCTATACGCACTGTCATATGCGACCTTGAAATCGACGAATAGGTGTCGATTTGATATACCTGGGTCCTTTCCAAGATCTGCCTAAGCGTAAATATTTGGTCTATTGTGGATTTAGCTGGCCTAAAACCACACTGATAAGAGCCGATCAGGTTATCTACAAACGGTTTCAGGCGTTCACACAATACGGCAGAGAAGATCTTATGTGCGATGTTAAGGAGACTTATTCCCCTATAGTTGGCGCAGTTATAGGGGTCTCCTTGCTTATGGATCGGGTAATCAGTTCTGAGATTCCATTCGTCTGGCATGCTTTCCTCCGACCATGCCCTACAAATGAGATGGTGGATGCACCTTACCAGTTCACCTCCAGCCGCCTTCAGAAGCTCAGCCGACAGGTCGTCTGCGCCCGCGGCTTTATTAGACCTAAGTCGTGATATCGCTATTTTGACTCCGTCTAGGTCAGGTGGACTGAATTCTGTTATATCGTCGCTCTGGCTTTGTAGCCATGGCATGTTCATTTCACCTTATTGTAAAACTTACGGGCGTCATTCCTGCGGAAGCATCTCTCCTTCTCCTCGATCTCACGCTTTCCGTGGTCTCTCTTCATTCTTCTGAAAAGCGTGTGTTCCTCTCTTCTCTTCTGCACATAGATTTCGCTAGCAGCTCTCGTCCGTCGTTGCAGCATTTGTTTATATGCCTCTTGTTTTGCTGCATGGGCTTGTTCGCATTGTTCATCGGACCAGGGGCTTCTAGGTGGTGGCGGTTTCTAGAGGCAGCGTCTCGGACGGCGCTCTGGCAATGCGCCCATTCCTGCTCTATTGTGTGTGCTGCTGTGGGCGGATTTTGAGAGAGCTTGGAGGAGACACGATCGGCAAAGATTCTGGCAGTCTCTGGCGATTGTAGCTTTCCGACGTCAAACTTACGTAGTCCTTCTCGACTCCTAAGCAGGAGAACAAACCGAGAAAAAAAAATGTACCTTAATAATGGAAACAGTTACTGAACGAAGCGTGCGGATAGCAAACATACATATGTAGTATCGTTTCTAATTAGTTGACAACAGCAGTACATACAGGTTCGCCATAAACTGTAGCGGCGAAGAAAAAGAAAAAGATAAGATGTTTACAAAAGGTTGAGTTAGCATACGCTTAACAGTTCAGAGATTTGAAATTTCACATCTTTCTTCTGTAATATTAATGTATACAAGTGGAAATGTAAATTATGTGTATAAATATTAAAATTAACTGAGAAAGAGAAAAGCAGGAAAAAACCCTTCACTAAGAGAGAAAACAATTTTCATTATTCGTTGGTACAACAATTATTTATTACCAATTTCAGTCGATATTTTAACTTTATATCGCCTACCAATAATAGTTTCAATATTATGTATAGCAAATTGGGTTTGGTACGAATAGGCTATTCATATGACTTAGTTCAATCAAATTTCCCGGAAATCGTTTATTTCAGGCTAATCTCACAACCAAACCACTCCAGAACCACTGGAAAGTACATTTAGTCCGGTTACAAACCAGACTATGCGAAGTCAAAAACCACATTCATCTCGATTAACCCAATTATTGGTTTAATCCTGAGCTCAGTACAGACGATAACCACCTGGACCAGTCAGCATTAGTACCATTTACGATGCTTAAAAGGGGCGCAGTTTCGAAGAAACAATCATTAAAATATTGAATCAGACTGTAATGATTTGACTTCATTGAATTTTCCAATTTGTACACATAGACAAGGGTGGGCCTTAATCTGAAATTTTTTATTCCTTATTGTCATATTATTATTTTTATTATTCGCTCACATATCAACAATCCAGCCTCGGGGTCGTATACTGAATTTTTACAGACCATTGGATAACTATACATATGCCAAAAATCGATTTGACTAAGATGTATGCATGGTTAAACGCCACTTTCTTCCGTGTATTTATTACTGATTTAGATTATAAGGAAAGCCAACAATGGAATTTGTAAAAATTCAAGGCCGACTGTGTTTTTCGCGTTTTATTTTGCTCGTGATTTTCCTTGCCATGCGCGACAAGTTCCATTTTTCCATATATGTCATTCGCAAAGTCCACACGAACCGGTAGTCACTTATGGTCTTGATACATATTGTAGTAAAGTTCATTCATATTTTCAAAGTGAAAAACGAATTCAGAAGAATCGCGTGTGTTGCAATGGGTGTTAGTCTCACGTGTCTGATTAAATAGCAGCAATAATGATACAAGGAGCATGTGTATGCTTCAGTACATGTAACGTCACTATCAAGAGCCTTCGTTTGTCACCGGTTAAACCTTAACTTAAGGCATGATGTTAACTCAATTTTAAGCAGGTATTGATTTTTTTTAGGAGTTTGGAATCACGTGGTTTAAAATCAATACTAGCGAAATTGTGTCGTCGCTATCTGGTGGGTAATTTCAGAAATTATTCGGCAAATGTTGGCTAGTGCATACATAGGTGTTTTATGATTGGCTTTATCGTCTTTTTATTTTTTTATTTTGTATGTTTAACAAAAAAAACAGCTGTAGCGTTATTGAAATACTTAACTCTGACAACGATATTAGGCAATGCTCTATTTACATTCAGTTGACGCACTGGTTGATCATATGAACATTTATTTGGGTGGGAAAAGGCTCGCAATGCTAGTTATATTTGCTTTTAATAGCTGGTTTTTGGGAAGTACACATCAGGTTTATAAAACGAAACAACTATCTTCATTTAACTAGAAGGAACGTCTTTTGGGATGTTATTAAATGTTGTGGAAATTGGTTTGAGGTTATCAATTCGAGGTAGTTAAGGAGTTTGTCTACCTCGGGGCAAACGTAAATTCCACAAATGACACCACAGTGGAGATCCGGCATAGAAACGCCCTTGGCAACCGCTGCTACTTTGGCTTGTCCAAACAACTGGGGTCAAAACTCCTCACTCGAAAGACCAAAGTCATGCTTTACAAAACGCTCATTCTGCCAGTCTTGCTGTACGGAGCCGAAAGCTGCGCCGGATATTTGGTCCTGTCTGTGAGGAAGGTGAATGGAGAAGAAGACACAACCGCGAAATCTACCAGCTGAACCAAGATGTGGATGTAGTCCGGAAGGCAAGAATTCGTCGACTTCACTGGCTCGGCCACATCGAGCGCATGGACATCAACGATCCAGCTAAGAGGGTCTTCGACTCCGAGCCTCCTGGTTCGAGAAGAAGAGGAAGACCGAACCTCCGGTATAAAGACCAAGTAATCGCGGATGTAAGACATCTTGGTCTTGCCAACTGGAAGCAGCGTGCCCGGAACCGTCAAGGATGGAAGCTATAGCTCAGGCTCAGATCCTCCATGGATTGCTGGCCTGATAAGTAAGTAAGTAAGTATCAATTCTACAAGTCCTTGGCTTATGTCTTGATTTTGTAATACAATGGTCAGAAAATCGTCAGATTTGACCAAACTTTCTATCAATCATATCTATTAAAACTGGTAGTTTAAACGGAACATTCTCTGTTGAAATCATAAGCACCAAAGTTTTGGCTTTTTCCGGAGATACTGATATTCATAACCAACCCCTATTTCAACTGGGATAAATAAGAGGTATACTCGATTAAATATTTGTACCAGAAATGAATTACATCTACAAATGTATGTATTCATCCAAATGTCGTTGTTGTATTTTTAATTCTAACTGAATGTAAGCCACAAGAATAACTTATTAATTTATCCATGATTTATGAGTTGAATGAATGTTTCGATTAAAGTGTTGTGGACAGGATAACCGAGCTACGATCCTAATGTCCTACAGTTCAGTTTCAGCAAACATCTCGAATTAGATAATCAATGTCCCTTTTCACCTGTATGCCCCACTGTCGTGCTCTACTACACATCCTCTACATTGCACAGCCATCGGATGTCATTTGAAAGGTCACATAGTTCACGGTTTTATGTTCTCTCATACTCCACTAAGAGCGAGATCAACCGTAACAGGAAGAACTATTCTCTCGAATCGATAATTGTCTTCTTAACAAGGTTCTAGCAACTGCGCCAAGGAGGAGATTTGGGACGTATTTATGGATATATTTGGTCTCACTTTAGCCTTTTGAGCTTGAATGTTTCGCTGTTTCCACTTTGTGTTCTCTCAATTACGACAATTTGACAGGTGGAATACAAACCTTTGCCAGCATCCTAACTCGGCATATTAACTCGGTTAAGGGATTCTTTTTCCTATGGACCGGGTAACCGAAATGGATTATCGGCATGTTTTCCTTCAATCATCTCTCACAGATGAATTGTTACGTGCTTCACAAGTGACTATCATAGCCCTGGCACAGTCTGCAAAATTGTTTACTTAATTATTCTAAGTACCAATCTAAGCCCAGCTACTATTTACCTGGGAAAAACCAATGAATTTCAAGTCGACACTCATCACATATTTGTCGACTTCAAAGAGCCGCATACGACAGCGTAATTAGAGACGAGCTATACAACGCTATTTTTTTTTTTTTTTTAGAAACTCGCGCAGGTTTTTATTTATATATTCTCTTATGACGTGCTATGGACACACAACCTGAACGGAGTGCAGTGGTTTGGGTCGTTGATGTTCGTTTACTCTCAGGGGTGGATGTCCTAGATAGGACGAGGGCCGACCAAATTTCGAGTTGGTTATAGTCCGTACTAATTCGTTCAAGCACTTAAATATTGCATAGGCAGAGGATGAATTTCAGTTGACCATATATTGTGAGTGTTATGCCTGCAGCAGTACGTCTGGTCACTTTCCATTCACAACTGCGTTGCATACTTTTTGCCGGTATAAGAATTACTTTTTCTTGGCTATGAAGCGAATTTGAACTATAGACCTTCAGCTCGGCGGTCGATGATATTAACCACTGCACCACGGCCACCTCTAGACGCTATGTCTACCTTTGACATACCTGTTAAGCTCGTCAGACTATGGAGGATGACTTTGGAGAATGCTCGCTGCTCCATCCAAATCGGTGAACACCTTACTGATTGTTTTGATGTCAAAAAAGGATTTAGGCAGGGCGATGCGCTGTCGTGTGATTTCTTCAACATCATATTAGAAATGAATGTGCAAAAGGCACAAGAGGCACAATTTATTTCAAATCCTCGCAACTCCTTGCATACGCCGATGACATTGACATAATATGTAGATCACAGCGAGATTTCAATGAGGGTTTGCGAGTATTGCGATGGAGGCAGCGAAAATTGGTTTGACAGTAAACGAGGGCAAAACTTAATATATGCTATCATCAGAAAATGACGCTCGCCATCGACGTCTTGGTGGACGTCTTAATGACTTGGTCTACCTTAGCTCCGCAGTGACCTGGAACAACGATATTAGTTCCGAAATCAAACGCAGAATCACTCTTGCCAATCGTTCTTATTTTGGGATCAGGAGGCGAGCCCAAGATGGCTAGGCCATATAGTGCGAATGAACACCACAGCTCCAGCCCGGAGAGTCTCTGAATTCAACCCCGAGGGACGAAGAAACAGAGAACGACCGCATAGTTGGAAGGGGATCTCAGCCAACTGTGTGTGCGGTAATAGAAAATGCTAGCAAAAGATCGTGATCGATGGAGGGGCATGTTGGTTGAGGTCCAGGTTCACCCCGAACTGTAGCGCCCGTTAAGAAGCTATTCGTCTATGGTCATCCTTGCAGGCTTCTGCCGTGGCTTTATAATATTGGTACATGCGATTTACCGAGCTTCATTACTGCGATTGTATTTCTCCATCTTTTGATCTCTATTTCTCTGCATGGATTTCTATGTTATCACCGCCGTAGTTAGTGTGTTAGTTTCTCACATCGATGACACGGGATCGAATCCCGAATGTTATCGGATGTATTTTTCACAGTGCTTCACCTCAGCGGGATATTGACGAAACCCTTCTGTAGTATAATTGTCATTGTCATAATTGGCCCTTATGGGAAAATAAAATCACATACAACATGGGTGATTGAGAGAAGCTAGACATAAGTTCTACATGAGCTGTAACGCCGCATACGTACCAGTACATACGAGTACATACCAAACCATGGATACTTTTAACAACGTTTTGTCCTGGATTGTTTACATTTGATATCCAAAACTGTTACTCAGAATGCCCTGGTTAAGTGGGTAATCGTATTTGCTTCTGACGTTGATGACAGGTGGATCGTGTATCGGCAGCAAAAGAGCGAATGTATATGTATTTGCAGTGTAATTCTTCGGAAGGGTGTTAAGAAAGCCTTGAGTAGTAAAATTGTCAAAAAATTGTGTATTCATATGTAGAATAAAGATGAACGAATAGCAAGAGGAAGCCATGTAAAAGTAACTTAGTCGATAAGGTATATCATCAAATCTTTTCCTTCACACAAATGGGACCGAAGATTGTACGCAGAATTTTCCTCTCGAAACGACCGAGATTACTTCATCCATTTTTGATAAGGTTCAAGCCTCTGCGTCGTGTAGGAGGACCGGGATGATTAAGGTTTTATGGAGGGTCACCTTCCAAAAGAGGGCTCTACTACTCAATTGCCTCTCGAACCCGAAGAAACAGCGGTTGGCAAGAGTTATTCCGCGTCTAACCTCAGCGCTGGTGTCGTTGCTTGTTACCAGTGTATGCGCAAAAACAAAAAAGGAAAAATAATGACCAGAAAGAGAATCATATCCTTATTTTCGTACAATTCATATACTTTCTTTTAACTAAAGATTTTGTCAAAATGTCCGCAATAATCTCACTAGTGGGTTCATATGCTTCTTCGATTTCGTTATTTTGTTGCTCTTCACGTGAAAAGTGGAAATGGATATCAATATGTTTCGATTTCCCCTTATGGGCAGGAACCTTCGACAATCCTACTGCGCTCTGATTGACAGTTGACAGTTGGTTTCGTCGTTGTCATGTTTAAGCTCATTTCGTATAGATGACCTTCTTGGCGACTTCAGATAGTGTCATATATTCGGCTACCATTTAATATAAAGCAATAGATTTCTGCTTCTTGGATTTCCAATAACTAGGTTTCTCCCCAAAATCAATAGGTAGCTAGAGCAGGACTTCAGAACGCTGAGGTCATTTGCCCAATCTGTGTCTACATAGGTTGAAAGATTTAGATGTTCGTGGGTCTGTCAGTTAAAAGCCAAAACTCCCTTCAAGATATCGTAGCACTTTTCTCGTTACTATCTATGATAAAACAGATTTTGCTTAGAAAACTGCAAAGCGATATCTGGTCTCGTGAAATTAGCACGACATTTATTTCGTTTCCTTTTCGGGTATGTTGCATCTTTCTAAAGCTGTCGAAACTGATTTTGAGTCGGTCATATTGAACCTCTCAAGTAGCTTCTCGGCATAACTCCACTTCTAATTTTACCTGTGCCTCCTTCTTGGCAAACGTTTATGCTTAACCTACTTTTCGCTTTACCGAAATCTTTAATTTAAAATTGTGCAGATAAAGCTTTCTTAGTTTTCTTCAGTGACTCTAAGTTATCTCATGTGATCAGTAAGTCGTCCACATAAATAGCAATGATCATTATCTCATATTTATCTATCTCGTAATTATCTGTGGATCCCATGTGCTTTGTTGTAGACCTAATTTATTTAGATTTTCGTACAACTTTGTATGCTCATGTCGACCTGCTTGTTTCAAAATATAGAGTGGGCGACGAAGTTTAGAGACCTTCTATTGAGCGACTTATTTTGACGGTTATTTAGGCTGCTCCAATCTCCAATCAGCTCTCCTTTAAATAGAAGGAGAATAGGTTAGATGTTATAAGGCACTGGTAAGCAATTCTGTAGTGAAATCCATCCCAGACACTCCACACTCTCCGTCGGTTATAGACATGCTGGTCGATATCCTAAAACAAACATTGAGCAACACACGAACTACCAGAATTGGCCGGATAGAATTTACCTCGTTGAACTTGCAAAGACTATGGAATGGATAATACCATGGCTAGAAATCATCTTCAAATGTGGAAAAGTGGAAGTCCGCCAGGGTAATTTTCATCTCAAGGCTGGTAGAAGTTCCCACATTACATCGATCCTATCTGTCTATCTTCCTTTGTACTAAAAGCCCTGAAGAGGCCGATAAACGTACACATTAGACACAGCTTTGATCCAGCGTCAATCTGAAAGGCACAACATGTCTATTGCAAAGATAAATCGGTCGAAACGGCCTTGCACACCTTGGTGAGGAAAATTGAAAGAACACACCTTAGTAGCGTTTTTGGAAATAGAGGACGCCTTCAACAACGTCACACCGAATTACGGAAGGGCTTGAATACTTAAAAGTGAAGGGGACTCTAGTAGAGCTGATTGGCGAGTTGCTTTAACACGCAAGATTTTCTTTAATGGGGAAGCCAAGTAACCAAAGATCGGTTACTAGAGACACTCCACAAGGGTGAGTCCTTCTCCTGTACTCTGGAACATAGTCTCAAATGAACTACTAACTAAACTAGAGAAAGAAGGCTATTGTGATCTCAGGCAAATACATATCTGCCAACGCTGAATAACATAATGGACTCAGGATAAGCCCCCAGAAAACGGAACTTGTACTCTTCACTAGAAAGCACAAGATTCCGGACACTTGTCCAATCCCTCTACTCGATAACAGGCTAACCTATTCCTCTGGTGCCAAATATCTAGATAGGAAATTAACCTGGTAAGAAGATATTACCGAGCGAGCGAGCGAAGGTAACCAGAGCGCTCTAAACTTGCAAGAAAGCCATAGGAAAAAAATTGGGCTTCAGCTCCAAAATAATCATATAGTTGCACATCTCAGTCGTTAGACCTATTCTTATGTACGGTGTTTTAGTCTGGTGGATTGCATTAAACACAACAACATACCACAAGCAAATCGAAAAGGTACAGAAGTTAGTAGGCATGTGGATAATCGGAACCTGAGGTCTATTCTAACGGCGGCGATCAACATGCTACTCCACCTAAACACACTTGATATCCACAATAAGCAGCTAACCACATATACGGCTGTGAGATTAAACGCCAGCTCAAAATGGATGAGCTATATTGCTGGCCACGCTTGTATCCTGAACGACAGGACAATTTTGACAGAGAACTCCGACTAGATTAAGTCCACCACGGTCTTTGACTAAAAGTTCAAAATAACCTACCCAGAAAGAAAAAATTAATACCGACAAACGCGACCCCACAGGGGCTCCGTGGACTTTTACACAGATGGGTAAAAAACTGTCGACGGGGTAGGTAGCGTACCTTTTGCAAACAATTGAAACCGAACCTGGCCGAAAACTACCAGATCTTTGCAGCATCTTTCAGGCGGAGCTGCTAGCAATAAAGGGAGTCCTGTCTTGGCTAAGGTGGAACGTGATGTCTGTCACAGATATTCGTATTTTCAGTGACAGCCAGAACTGCCATGAAATCGCTGGAGTCTTATGCCTAGGCATCCAAGGCAAACCTTGACTGCCGCCGATCTCCTAACGAGATGGTTGAACAGTTTAACATTCACCTCTTATGGGTTTTTTTTCTTTTCGTTTTTTTTTTTTTTTTTTTTTTTAAGGCTTCTGCTATCCGCTGGAGCACTCAGACGCAAACACTGGTCCAATGTACATTGACACTCTACATTACTGTATTTTTCCCGTTTTCCGGAGAAAAATTTGAAGGAGCTTCAGTGATGTAGAGCTAAGGGATTCGGCACACACCACGCCGGCTTCAAGGGTGCGCCACCGTGCGCGAGAAAAGACGGGAAAATACGAAGACAATCCTTTCCAGGTTCAGTATCCAGCCACAGCCAATCCTGACGCCATGGAAATTTGACTGTGAAATTACGGCGCAGTAGGATAACGGGCGTCAGTGCGTCAGAAGGCATGTCCATGAGACAGGGGTCGCAGTTGCGCAAGCACGCCGTTATTTCTATACGAGTTATACCAAAAGCCTTTTCTCTTCAGACGAGACATGGCTTTCAGAGCACACCCTATGATAAATATATCAAGAGGTGGAAGGTTCATCATAGCATCTAGAGCAGCGCCCGGCGTGCTGGAGAAGACCCCCGTGCAGCTGAGACAAACCGTTCTTTGGAGTTTGGTGAAAGAGGCTACGACGTGTTTGCGTTTTAGTCTGTTCCACACGACAACCAATGCATATGAAATTATAGGTCTTATCATTGCCGTGTAGATCCAGAGATTTGCCTCCGATAAACCCCATGTTTTGCCAATAGCTCCTTTGCATTGCCAGAAAGCTGACAACGCTTTGGTGGTTTTTGACTCAAAATGCTTTGACCAGAGAAGCTTGCTATCTAAGATGACTCCTAGATGCTTAGCCTCCTTGGATATCAGGATGGAAGTGCCTTTTAGTACCAGCTGAGTCATGTCAGTATTTTTCCTCCTTCTCGTAAAGAGAACGACATCGGTCTCAAGAGGATTGACTGACAGCCCATTTCTGTTACACCAATCATCGATCACACTTAGCGCCGCCTGTGCTTTGAGACGGACGGTCGCTAAACATGAGCCGACAGAAAGAATGGCGACATCATCCGCATAGGTCTGGGCATAGATTTCAGAGGCATTAAGAGCATCAAGCAGAGCACCATTCACTATAACAGCGGAGACAGGACGCCACCTTGCGGGCAGCCCCTCTTTACGCCGGATTTGACATACTGGTCGAGGCCTGCATCAGCGGTCAATGTCCTGTGCATGAGCATTGCTTTGATCCATAGGACCATTGCTTCATCTACGCCATGATGTCTGGCAGCGTTGCACATGCACATCCTCTTATGGGTTGGTACCTGGTGGACATGGCTACATTTCAGGAAATGAGAGAGCTAACATGATCGCCAAACAAAGATCGACGCAGCGAACATGACATACCCTTACTTACCTACTTACTTACTTTGATGGCGCTACAGTTCGGGGTGAACAAGGGCCTCAACCAACAAGCCTCTCCAGCCGGCCCGATCTTTAGCCAGCCGCTTCCAGTGCCGCACGCCCAGTTGGTTGAGGTCCCTTTCCACCTGTGCGCCCCACCCTAAATGCGATCGTCCTCTGCTGCGTCGTCCCTCGGGGTTGGAGTCGAAGACTCTTCGGGCCGGAGCGTTGATGTCCATTCGCTCTACATGGCCTAGCCATCTTAGACGTTGGATCCGAAGACGTCTAACCAGGCCGATGTCGCTGTACAGCCCGTACAGTTCTTGGTTGAATCTCCTCCTCCATTCTCCGTTTACACAAACGGGACCAAAGATTGCACGCAGAATTTTCCTCTCGAAACGTCCAAGAGCCTCTTCATCCGCTTTTGTTAACGTCCAAACCTCAGCGCCGTAGAGGAGGACCGGGATGATTAAGGTCTTGTAGAGGGATACCTTAGTTTTTCGAGAGAGGGCTCTACTACTCAATTGCCTTTTGAGCCCGAAGATGCAGCGATTGGCAAGAGTTATTCTGCGTTTTATCTCAGCGCTGGTGTCGTTGCTGCTTGTCACTATCGAGCCAAGGTAGACGAAGTCCTTGACTACTTCAAAAGTATAACTGCCGAAGGTGACGTTCTGACCAAGACGTCGGTGTTGTGCGTCTTTCTTGGATGACAGCATATATTTGGTCTTGTCCCCATTTACCCTTAGACCCACTTTCGCCGCTTCTGCTTCAATGCTTGTGAAGGCCTCATTGACGTCTCGCTATGTTCGTCCATTAACGTCAATGTCATCTGCGTAGGCAAGCAATTGTTCGGACTTGAAGTAGATCGTACCGATCTTTTCAAGAATAACGTTAAAGAAATCACGTGACAGTGCGTCACCCTGTCTAAAACCGTTTTTAACATCAAAGGGGTCGGTTAGTTTACCTCCTTACCTTAAGTTTCGATATCGCTATCTTAACATCGTCTAGGTCGGGTGGACGGGATTCTCCTTCGTCTTCGTCCATTGTGAATGGTTCGCTCTGCCTGACGGCGACATTTTGACTATCATCGCACAATGTCCTTCCACAATCTCAGCATCGACTGTGACTCTACTACTAGTTGTCCGCCTGGTATACCACTAGCAGCCATTAAATTAGAGCTAATGAACCAAGCCATGGCTGAGATGATCCTATGATGGAACTAAGGGCATACCAGCCTAACCGCCAGGCAAATCTGGCCACGACTTGAACGACAGCGAACCACGGAACTAATCTCCCCAAAACGAACTGTTGTATTGGCAGTCATGCGCAAACACTGACTTCTGCAGGAGCTGCGAAAACGAAGAAGAGGTTGAGTCCATTCAACACCTGCTCTACGCCTGTATATTCCTCTGTCATAGTAGGAAACAATACGTAGGATTCTACTTCCTTAACGACCTGACTGAAGTTCAGCGGACAAGGATAAATGATCTTCTTAATTTCGTAAAAAGTATAAAATAGTTCCATGAATAAGGGGTCAACCCCCTCGTCACGTATTACCTCTACCTACCTACCTAGGCTGCTCCATATAGATGTCGTCTTTCAATTCCCCTTGTACGTGAGCTGTAATAATATCCATCTGGTGAAGATGCAAATTCAAACCCGTACACACTACTGGAGTGAAGACTTCATCGTAGTCTATCCTTCTCGCTGCTCGCAACCTCGAGCAACCATAATGTTTAAAAGACCAATCCTCTTTTCCTTTGATGTGCGAAAAACCCACCTATTACTTATGCCATTTTTCTTTAAAGGACGGTCAACCAGTTTCAAGGCGTTGTTTTTATTTAACGACTATAGTTCGGAGTTCATTTCTTCTATCCACTTTTCATTATCATTCCTGTTCATTGCCTACTTAAAGATAAAAGATCCCTTAATACATTGCTGATGACAAAATGTATTCCATTAAGATAAAGCTTTTTTCCGCATCGTAAAGGTATCCCAGGTATATTCTCGTCTTTTTATCCTTTTTGCCACCGTCGGATAACAGATATGGGCTATAGTTGTCTGAATTGAATTTTACAGGTAGTTCTTGAGGACATTCAGCTTTTTGACTGCGTTCTTAAACATTCGCTTCCAGTTCCAATGTTGATCTGTTTTTCATTGCATAATTCACCGGGTTATTTCTTAAGAAAACTTGACTCTTTGTTGAATTTCCCGAGTGGGCATCCCAAAATCTATACCCCTTATACGCCATAACTGACTAATCGAAAATCCTTTATTCGGATCAAGCTTTGTTCTTCAAGGACCCTTCTGAAGGCCGATGGCTCTACTCCTAAACGATTGAAGAAAGCTTAATTAAGGGCTTGTTGCCGCTCCATACTTCCAAAGACGTTTTGTATTTTAAGACATTGGTGGGCATTTCTTCCAAGTAAATGCAGCGGTGCTGACAGATTCGGCTCATAAGGACTATGGGAGCTTGGCCTCGATTAGCAGATGCATGCAGTCTCTAGGAGGATTTGGTTAAACTGCTCAGTAACCCCGATCTATGGTATTTTATAAATATTTTTCATTTTGTTTACCCTAAGTTTTACCACATATCATGAGAAAAATAGATACTGCTTGCGAAATGATCAAATTACAAATATGTTATTGGTTTAATGCCAACAGAAATATGGAAGAGTCTCATGCCTGAATAAAGCCGAATTTAATTATTCTTTCAATATCAGTCTGCGTCACCCGTGATTGTTTAAATAAGGAAAAAACATTCACCGTGAGTTTCTAATAATATCTCTAAACATTGTTTAAAATTTTAACACTTTTAACCCTCTTGTGATTTTTTCGAAAATTAAGGCAGAGATTTCTGTTGTTTGCTAAGCGTTAATTTCCACTTGTTTTTGTATATAGACGAGTAAGCAGCAGATTATGCCATGGAATTCTTCGTCCTCTTGCTGGGCCTAGTGAAACACTCAATTTATGTCTGTTATTATCTTTTTCTGTTCTTATTCTTCTCTGTTCTTCAGTTTCTTCTTGTCTTCTTTCAATTATCTTCTGTCTTTTGTTCTGAATTTGTTCTTCTGTTCTATTCGCATACTATAACTGAGAGAGTATGAGAGAGACTGTGTGTGTGTGAGAGAGAGAGTATGAGCACATGTGCTTTTTGCTACAAACTCTAGCTTTAGATTGTACCGTTCTAGGTTAAGCGGCCTACACACACGCTACGGATCGAATGGATCTGTTTGAACTCATTTCGCCACACACTTGTGGATCAGTATACGTTCTTCATTTCACGCTGTTCGCCGTCGAGTAAGGATGGATCGCGGAGAAAAAATAATTTTGTTGTGTGGTGTTTATTTGTGTGGAAAAAGAAAAGAATGGATAATGAAAAAGAAACGTTCACTGTGGATGCAGGAGTGGTTTCTGATCCTAATAACTTATTCATATATAGATACATGCATTCACAAATATGTGAATGAGGTTCTCATAATTCTATTGCCTACTGCCTGCGGGTGTTTATTGCTTGTTTCATTTTATGATTCGATGTTCACAGTTTCAAAACATACATTTGTGCACATATGAATCATAAATACAATCATAAACATATAAACAGACTGCATAGATGCACTCTAACAACTTCGGGTGGACGTTTCCTAGGCATCGTCAACCGCGCCACACACATGCTACCGATCGCAAGAATATCAAACTCATATGATAACTTGCGATCTGTAGCAGACTGTGCCACACACACGACGATCTGTTTGAATCGCAACATTTTCAACCACGCCACACACACACTACCGAATGCAAGAATATCAAACTCATTTGAAAATTTGCGATCTGTTTCGGAAACGACATAAAGCCTCGGATACGGACGGATGCAAAGCTGACGACCCATGCAAACGACTAACGGACTTGAGAGTCTGCACCTGAAATGTGAGGTCCCTTAACAGACCGGGTGCATGCGATCAATTGGAGCAAACCCTCAACTGCTATAAAGCAGATATAACCGGACTCCAAGAAGTGCGATGGGATGGACCAGGCAAAAGACGGATGAAAAACTGCGACATCTACTACGAGAACTGCTACAAGGAGAAGAAACAGCGCCTATTCGGGTGCGTATTCGTTATTCGAGGAAGACTCCGACAAAAAGTCTTAAGCTACCGAGATGTAAACGAACGCCTCATAACAATCCGCATCAAAGCTAAATTTGGAAACATGCGCATAATATGCGCTCACGCCCCAACGGAAGAAAAGGACGATCGACTCAAAGAAGAATTCTACGATCTCCTATACAGAACATATGCCCAATGCCCCAGCTACGACACAAAAATAGTCCTAGGAGATTTTAATGAAAAACTGAGCAAAGAGGACATATTTGAGTCAATCGTAGGAAAGCATAGCTTCCATAACACCACACCCGACAACGGACTTAGACTAATCGATTTCCTAGCGGGGCGTAACCTCTTTGTAGCAAGCACGCGATTCCCCCATCTGAACATCCACAAGGGTACCTGGCGGTCTTTTGATCAATCGACCACCAACCAGATTGATCACATTGCGAGTGGCCAACATCAACTCGGACCACTACCTTGTTGTAGCCAAGGTACGAATGAGTAGATCAAGAATGCTTAGGAGTCGAGTAGGACTACGTAAGTTTGACGTTGCTACAATCGCAAGAGACTGACAGAATCTTAGCCGATCGTCTCTCCTTCAAGCTCTCTCAAAATCCGCCCACAGCAGCACAAACAATAGAGCAGGAATGGGCGCATTGCCAGAGCGCCGTCAGAGACGCTGCCTCAGAGGTGCTGGGTTTCAAACCGCCACCACCTATAAACCCCTGGTTCGATGAACAATGCGAACAAACCCATGCAGCAAAACAAGAGGCATATAAGTCCATGCTGCAACGACGGACGAGAGCAGCTCGCGAAATCTATGAGCAGAGGAGAAGAGACAAAACACACGCTTTTTAGAAGAAAGAAGAGAGAGCATGGAAAGCGTGAGATCGAGGGAATGGAGAGATGCTTCCGCGGGAATGACACCCGTAAGTTTTACAATAAGGTAAAACGAACGTGCCATGGCTACAAAGCCAGAGCGGCGGCCTGCAGGGATGAAAATGGAGAACTGGTAGTAGAGTCGCAGTCGATGCTGAGGATTTGGAAAGACCACTTCTGCAGAGTGTATAACGGCAATGACAGACAAGAAACCACTGTCAGACAGACCGAGCCATTCGTAATGGGCGACGATGTAACAGAATTCAGTCCACCCGACCTAGACGAAGTCAAAATAGCGATATCAAGACTTAAGTCTAATAAAGCCGCGGGTGCAGACGGCCTGTCTGCTGAGCTTCTTAAGGCAGCTAGAGATGAGCTGGTAAGATGCATGCAAATTATTTTAAACAACCGTGTTGGTTCGATTTCAGTCTATGACTCCTCTTTATTTTCTGTATTTCTTAAATCTACCTTAATATGATATGGGATAGCTATGCTTATTCGGCAATGTGTAGTGGCAGAGAAGAAGTGTGAAGTGCAGAATGTGGAAAAGGAAATGTGTGAAGTGCAAAATGTAGTGTGAAAGGAAATATAATATGTGTGCAATTTCCTGGCAGTGGGTCGTGTGGCGGAAATATTACTCAAGTAATGAAGGTCATCGCTGCTTTGGGCTTTTGACCTTAATTCCTCCCCTCCTTAAGATTGAACGTCCTCGTTCAATATTTGGCTTAAACGCATTTTCAAATTGTCATTATCGATTGATGTCCTGATTGTAATGGGATCGGCTTTAGTAGTAACATTAATTTTTCTTGGTTTTACTTTGACATAAAGTAAAATAAGAATAAACATTATGAGTGTTCCAACAACACCATACAATATCCAATTGTTCGTTTCCAATGAAGTGCTAACTTCTTTAATTTTTTCGTTGTTAATGAAGTGCAACTTATGTAAGAAAGGCAACGATATTTTTTCGTTGAAAACAACTTCTTCTAACATTGTCTTCTTTGGAGCTGGCAGATGAACTATATCGGCTGGCTGCTTTGCATGATATTCTTTCCCATTTATTACAATTGCATCTTCGAATGTTATTAGAAACGATCCGTTTAATCCGAGGTGCTGGCCTTTGTCTTGAATGGTGATGTTTTTACCCCTGGCGATAATCAATCCATCCGCAACCACTTCGATGTTGTCCAGATGATAGGCGTGCGTTGTTGGGCAATGAGCTGTGTGATTGTTTAGGAGTTGTGAGAGGCAAGAGTTTTGGTGATCTAATTGCCAGTAGTAACGGAGTGGTGTTTTTGTACATGTTTTAAGAGGAAAGAAATTGGTGTGACAGTTTGCCGATAAATTTGATTTTAAATCTATAATTCTATCATTATGAATAACAGGAGCAATTTGGAAAATTTTACATATTTGTTCAATTTTTGGAATCTTAACTAAATATATAAGAGTTTTATTTTGATAATACATTTTGACATCTGCGACATTGAATAAATCGTACAATTCAGTTGTAATACTTTCTTTAATTTTAACTAGTTCTATTTCCTCAATATTTAAAATTAACGGGTTAACAATATTGTTTTTTGCTAAAATTAATGAATAAATGTTATTATTTAAATCGTCTATTACAATCCTATTTCTTTTTGATATTATTGTATACAACGACTCACAATCATCAGCTGGAAAGTATTTGTGAATCGCATTAAGTTTGTTGATTCTGTCTGTAATTTCATCTGATTTAAGTTGAACTTGAGTGTTAATGTCAATTTGCCTATTATTAGATCTGATCAATTAATTTTCCTGCATTTTTAGTATCTCAAAATCGCGGTGGTCTGGTGTACCTGCTATAAATTTGATGGTGGATCCTATAAAATCTATGGCTCGTCGGGTTCTAATAGGAGTTCTTAACAATTGAAATAAACGATTAGTTTATTTCATGTCTTCTTTCAATAATTCTTCATATCTTGTGCCCTTAAGCTTATTCAATATATTTATATTTTGGGTCATAATATCTTGGATAAATGAAAGATTTGTAACGTGTTTCAGATAGAAAAAGTCTTGATAAATAGTGACACTGCCTGTTGGTATGGGAATAAATAAGGCTGAAGAGTAGTCAGCAATCCTTGCAGAGCATAGCGATATTTGAACTAGTAGTATGATGGTATTCATCGTCTTGCTGGTCCAGGTAGGGGTCCACTTTCTCCTTGGTAGACAAAGCAAGTTCGTTGGGAACTTTTTATTATTTTTTTTGATGATTTTTTTTTTATTTCAATTCAAAAAAAAACCGTCGCGTTTCTTGTGTGTAAGTACTCTATTGTCTTCCTACGGAGACTTTTGAAGCATACAATACTTAGCGAAAATTTCGGGTGGGTGGGTGTATAAATTTTGTATATTTATTTGATATCCGTCGCGTTTTTTTTGCGTACAATTGCTCTATTATCTTTCTATGAAGATTTTAGGAGCACGCAATACTTAGCGAAAATTACGTTGGGCGCCAATTATTTTAAACAACCGTGTTGGTTCGATTTCAGTCTATTTCTTAAATCTACCTTAATATGATATTGGATAGCTATGCTTATTCGGCAATGTGTAGTGGCAGAGAAAAAGTGTGAAGTGCAGAATGTGGGAAAGGAAATGTGTGAAGTGCAAAATGTAGTGTGAAAGGAAATATAATATGTGTGCAATTTCCTGGCAGTGGGTCGTGTGGCGGAAATATTACTCAAGTATTGAAGGTCATCGCTGCTTTGGGCTTTTGACCTTAACTTGCACCATCTCATTTGCAAGGTATGGTCGGAGGAAAGCATGGCCGACGAATGGACTCTCATAATCGTTCGCCCGCTCGAAAGGAGGCCCCTATAACTGCGCCAACCTTAGGGTAATAAGTCTCCTTAACATCGCATATAAGATCTTCTCTGCCGTATTGTGTGAACGCTTGAAACCGTTTGTAGATAACCTGACCGGCTCTTATCAGTGTGGTTTCAGGCCAGGTAAATCCACAATATACCAAATATTTACGTTACGGCAGATCTTGGAGAAGACCCAGGAATACCGAATCGACGCTCACCACCTCTTCGTTGATTTCAATGCTGCATATGACAGCGTGTATAGAGATGAGCTATAAAAGCCATGTCTAGTTTTAACATCTCTGCCAAGCTTGTCCGGCTGTGCAGGATGACAATGAGGAATTCTCGCTGCTCCATTAGTGTCGGTAATGAGCAAATCGAGACCTTTGGTGTTAAAAAAGGATTTAGGCAAGTTGACGCGCTGTCATGCAACTTTTTCAACATCGTGCTTGAAAAGATCGTGCAAGAGTCACTGGCCAACACAAGAGGTACGATTTTTTCAAGTCTACGCAATTGCTTGCTCAACCAACAAACCTCTCCAGCCAGTACGATATTTTGCCAGCTGCCTCCAATTGCACTCATCAAGTTGGTTTAGGTCCCTCTCCAGTTGTGTGCGCCATCCCAGTCGAGGGCGTCCTCTGTGGCACTGCTCCCTCGGCTCAGATTTAAGGACTCTTCGTGCCGAAGCTGTGTCGCCCATGCGCTCTACATGTCTTAGCCATCTTAAGCGTTGTATTCGTATACGCTTAACTAGGCGCATTAATCTTCCTCTCCATATGCCATCAACTCAAACAGGACCAAAATCGCATACAGAACTTTTCTCTCGAAAAGACTAAGAGTTTCCTCATCCAGTTTCAATAGCGTCCATGTTTCCGCGCCATAGAGCAGGTCAGAGATGATTACAGTGTTATATGAAGCCAACTTGGTCTCTCGAGTGGGCGCTTTATTATTCAATTGCCTCTTGAACTCAAAAGAAAAGGCGATTGGTAAGAGTAATTCTGAGTCTGATTTCGGCACTGATGTTATTGTCCCTATTTATTGCGGAGTCGAGGTAGACGAAGTCCTCTACTACCTCAAAGTTTTCGCCGCCCATTGTGACGCCCTGTCCGATACGTCGATGTTGAATGTCCTTCTTTTATGACAGCATATACGTACTTTGTTGTGCCCTCATTTATTGCCAGACCAACTTTGGCCGCCTCCGCTTCAGTGCCAACAAATACTTCATTGACGTCTTGCTGTGTTCGACCAATCACTTCAATGTGCCGCATTGCCTACAACTGTGTCAAAATTAGACATGGCACTATATAGCTCGTTTCTATGTACGCTGCCATATGCTACCTTGAAATCGACAAATAGGTGAGTGTCGATTTGCATTTCTCGGGCCTTTTCCAGAATGTACTGCAGTGTGAAGACCTGGTTAATCATGAACTTCCCTGGCCTAAAACCACACTGATCTGGACCTATCAGATTTTTGACGAATGGTTTCAAGCGTTCACACAAAACGGCAGAGGGGATCCTGTACGCGATGTTAAGGAGACTGATCCCTCAGTAGTTGGCGCAGTCGATGGGTTTCCCCTCTTGTGGACCGGAAAAATGTCCCTGAGATTCCACTCGTCGGGCATGCCTTCCTCCCACAATATGTTACAGATGAGCTGGTGCATGCCCCCCACCAGATCATCTCCAACTATTATAAGCAGTTCTGCAGACGTCTGTCTGCATCCGTCGTCAAAGCATGTGTTTTTTCTTGGTGATGGCGTAAACCCCAGCACATCAGTAGCAGTTTCTTTGATGGTTTCTTGACAACGCGTCCATTCTTTTTCGATTTTTATTGCAGGCGGCGTCGAACTTTCAGAGAATTTCTGGGAGATTAAGTCGGCAAAGTTTCTAACGACCTTTTGCGATTGTAACCTACCGACGTCAAATCGTGATGTAATTTTTCGACTCCGTCTTTCTCTCGATACGCGGGTTCTTACCTTTGCTACAACAATGAAATGATCCGTGTCAGTGTTGGCAACACGGAAGCTTTGGACATCGAGAAGTGCCTGCGTCGATCGCATTGTGATCAATCTGGTTGATGGTTGATTGATCAGCGGACCGCCCCCTAGTCCCTTTATGGATGTTGAGATGGCGAAACTGCGTACTAACCATAGAGATGTTCCACCCCGAGGCAAAATCTACCAGCCTAAGTCCGTTTCCCGATGTGTTGTCGTGCAGAATGAGCTTTCCGATTACTCTGGCAAAGACTTCTTCCTTTCCCAGCTATGCATTAAAGTTTCCTAGAATGATTTTGGTGTCGTAGTTGGGACATTGATCGTATGTCTTTTCAAGGAGATCATAGAAGTCATCCTTGTGCGAATCCCGCTAATGTTTTCGAAATTAGTCTTGATGTGATGGCGCGTGCTTGTGTACTTTAAGCTTAAGACTTTTCGCCTTAGTCTGCCTCGAACAACAAATCCACATCCAAATAAGCGCTAATTATGGCAATCGCCGTAGTAGGATTGCAATTTCTCAACCTCTTTTTGCCTGACCTATGTCTTGTACCAGTCCAGGGCGTCCGGCAGTTTATCGGCTGCACGTGGTCTGTTAAGGGACCTCACATTCCACGTGCACCTCCGAAATTCATTCGTTAATTTTTTCGTTTTCTGGGGTCATCACCAGTATATCCGTCCGCATCCGAGGTTTTTTGTTATTTCGTAGCCCGGAAGTTTGGGATTTAGCTACTCACACAATCCCCAACTGGGAGTATCCGCCCTCGGGCGATCTCAGCATACATTTGTTCACCACACAACATGTGTTCTGATGGCGCCGCGAGGAGGCCGTATGCCAAATTGACTTGCGTACTTACAGAGATCGTTGCTGACATCCCGCCAGGTAGGGTACAATTAACGACTTTGCCCTATGTGCACAAGCGCATACCGCCGTTAAACTACATTGCCATAATTATAATATTGGGTAATTGAGCGCCGTGGCGCAGTGGTTAGTGTGTTGGACTCTGGCGCACGATGAGCGAGTTCGGATCCCGATAACAACAACGCCATCGAATGGTTATTTCGCGACGTTCCTCCTCGGCGGGGTACTGGCCAAACCCCCCGTAGTAAACTTGCCATGAAAAGGCTTCTCGACTCACGCCGTTCAGAATCGGCATTAAACTGTAGGTCCCTTTTACCTGTGTGAAAAATAAATCACACACAACATGGGTGACTGAGAGAAGCTTGACTCTGGTCCTTCATGGGCTGTAACGCCACCAAAGAAGAAGTGTTATATTTTTGAAAGCTCATGTATATTTCGTCCCATATAACCGAGCCAAACATGCTCAGATAGCCTCTTATCATACAAATACATAGCAAAGCTTAAAAAGTACTGCATTTTACTATCACAATTTGTAGTATTTGAAAAGTACTACTGAGAACATAATTGATTTTATTTGTTCAACTTTAAATGCTAAAAATTCTAGCCTGAAGTGTTCTAAACTTATAAAAACCGGCCAAGTGCGAGTCGGACTCGCGCAAGAAGGGTTCCGTATCATCTGTATATATAAATATGAAAGAGACTATGTATGTACTATCATCATGAAGAGATATAGTTGATCATCAAAGTGTCCATTGAATTCAAATCAATCATCTTACTTGACAGCAACGATGTGAAAAGGTGAATAACAATAATGGGAAATATGGGAAAAAGGTTTGCAGCTAGGATTAATTCATCAAAGACACAAACGAGATCAAAACTGGGAAGTTTGCTACTGGTTGTGGGATATTGTCGACTAACCTTAGTTCAGTATGTGACCAAGGGGATTTTTTGGATGAAAATCATGTCTGTTGTATGGGAACCCCCTTAAATATTCATTTTGTTCTGTTTTTAGTATTTGTCGTGGTAGCGGCATCAGAAATACATCATCTGTGAAAATTTCAACTGTCTATCACGGTTCATAAGATACAGCCTGGTGACAGACGGACAGACGGACAGACGGACGGACGGACGGACTGCGAAGTCTTAGTAATAGGGTTCCGTATTACCTTTGAGTACGGAACCCTAAAAAATGAGAGCGAGAGAAAACGTAAGCTCACGTAACCAAAGGAGACAAAAGTCAAACACGTCGGAAATTTTTGTGCGTTTGAACGACTGTTGCTGTGTATTGATGTGTGTAGCGGCAACAGAAATACATCATCTGTGAAAATTTCAACTCTCTAACTATCACGGTTCATGAGATACAGCCTAGTGACAGACGGACGGACAGCGAAGTCTTAGCAATAGGGTTCGTTTTACCTTTGGGTACGGAACCCTAAAAAAGGAGATGCCTCAACTTTGAAATATGTAAATTTGAAAATTGGTGCTCCAGTCAGACATGCCAACATTATTTATAATTCAAATTTTTGGCCTAATGATGTACAAATTCGTCCTTTTGTTAATCTTCCAAAAAACTAATTGTCAATGAATGCTCCACTTCACTTTTGCGTATTCTAGATAGATCAAACCTCAAAGTTTACTATCATAATGCCAGCGGTATTCGTACTAGGACCTATAAATTATTTAATTTTTCTAGTCTTCTTGACTATGACGTTATTATTATTATTGAATCATGGTTGTATGATGGTATTTCTGACTCTGAAATGTTTGATGAGTCGCTTTATCAGGTTCTCCGCCGTGATCGGTGTAAAAAAAATAGACTCCGCCGTGATTGGTGTAAAAAAATAGACGATCGCGGGGGAGGAATTATCATTGCTGTGCGTCGAGGTATTACCTTCAGACAGATTCCTTTACCAGATTGTGAAGTGGAACAACTCTGTTTTTCTTTGGGCGTCTCAGGTGTAGTGAGTTCACTTATTTTTATTGTAAGTTATGTCCCATCTGGGAGTGGATTAAATATCTACGAAAAACACATAGCTAACATTGATTTTATTTTTAATAATCATGATAATATTTCCAATAGTA
Organism: Eumerus sabulonum; assembly: GCA_951905685.1. NCBI lineage: Eukaryota > Metazoa > Arthropoda > Insecta > Diptera > Syrphidae > Eumerus > Eumerus sabulonum. Next base: position 144,533,972 of record OX645060.1, on the reverse strand, counting down.
CCTATATGTATCTTGGGTGATTTTAATGTCGGATACCTACATTGCTTGGTCTTGGTCCGATGATGAAAAAATGCTAATGCCGTGTAACTTAAAGAAAGATATTGATATTTTGATTGATTCCGTATTTTCTCATAACTTATGTCAAATCAGTTCAATTCAGTTAAAAAAACTGATTTTAATTCTTTGAATCGCTACCTCCAAGACATTGATTGGAATAGTATTCTGAGTCAATTGTCCCTTCAGGGCTCATATAATTGTTTCAAGTCCATGTTGTTTAATGGATTTAACTCTCTTGTCCCTCTTAGGGCGAAGAAGAATTTATCTAAGCCTCATTGGTACACTAAAAGGCTCTCACACCTTAAGAACCTTAAAAACGAGGCACACAAAAAATTCAAAGATTCCAGTTGCCCTTTGGAATATGTATATTTTGACAAACTGCGTAAAGACTTTCTTGCGTTAAGTAAATTTTTCCAGAATAATTACTTAATTCAAATTGAAAATGAAATAAAAACGGACCCGAATCGTTTCTGGTCTTTCATAAATAGCAAGAGAAAAACAACCAGTCTGCCTAAATCCATGGTTTATAAAAATACTGTATCTAATAACGTCAATTCGACTCTTGAGCTTTTTTGCGAAATTTTTTGAATCTGTATATTCTGAGCCATATGCCCCTAGTTTTGTACCAGCTACTGAATGTAGAATTGATACTGGCCTCATCCAAATAAGCCTTCACGACATTACATTGGCTCTTAACTCTTTGGACTCAAGCCCAATTCAAAGCCTGGCACCGATGGCATTCCCGCGATTATTCTTAAAATGTGTTCTCAAGCAAATTTGTAATCCTCTTCTGCAAATTTTCAATTTCAACGTTTCAGGAATGGAAACGTCTTTTCTTATTCCAATTTTTAAGTCTGGTTCTAAGAACGATATTGAAAATTATAGAGGAATTTGTAAATTATCTGCTTTGCCTAAGCTTTTCGAAAGGAATATACTTGAGATTCACAGCATGGATTCGTCTCTGGTAGGTCTACTACCTCTAGTCTAACTTGTTTCTCGAATTATACCATTAATGCTATTGAGAATGATCATCAAGTTGACTGTGCCTACACCGACTTCGGTAAGGCTTTTGATTCCGTCAATCATCATTGTCAAAATAACTCCGGGAGTAATCCGACTGATTCAAGTTTCTTTATGAATGCAATTAAAAACTCAATTGATCTGTAAATTTCATTTATATTATATGTATATTGGAAAGAAGAAATTAAATACAAAGGTAAGGACAATTCAAACACAAGTTAAACTCGTCGCCTTCGAGGTCGGTGAAACTGTGTGGAAGATATTTCCACCTCAGCTGTTGAATAACCAGTCCACTAGTGGTGAATTCTGAAGATCGGCGACAGGGATGTAAATTTGCCAGGGCTGATAAAACACTAGTTTACGACAATCATATTTTGCTTAAAAAACTTGAAAGTTTTTGGCTTCACTCATCAATCCTTGAGTGGATAGCATCTTATTTGATTGGTAGGATTCAAACGGTCTAAATTGAGGAACACCTTCCAAGACCTTTTGGGTGCAGCTCCGGCATGCCACAGGGCAGTCATTCGGGACCACTACTCTTTATCATTTTCTTCCCGTCTTATGTTTCAATACGAAATATGTAGATTGTATTGTTCTTAACAGCGTTAAAGAGGTCAAAGATCGAAAGATTGTTATTGATTCGAAATTCACCTTTACATCTCACTTAGATCATGTTATTGCTAAAGCATATAAAATGTCTGGTTTTATAAAAGGAAACAGGATACAATTTTCTGACCCTTACACCCTTATCTCACTTTTTTTGCGTTTGTACGATCTCTGCTTGAACATGCTGATGTAATTTGAAACCCGTCTTACAAAACTCATTCTGATCGCCTTGAGATAATCCAAAGGCGTCTCTCAAAATACGTTTTCCAGAAAATGAGCTGGGATTTCGAAATTCCTTACCGGACTCGATGTCAATTGCTAAGGATCTCATCTCTAAGCTCAAGAAGAAAAGCCCATGACATCATTTTTGTAAGGGATGTGTTAAATTACCACATTAATTGCCTCTTTTGGCCCTAATACCGATGCTCCGTCTAGACCTCTGAGGGAAAGATAGCTTCTTCTTCGATCTGTACATAGAACTAACTATGGCCAAAATGAGCCTATGTCGAGAGCTATAGTTTCTTTCAACAGTGTTTATAATTATATTGATTTATATTTTTCTCGAGAGCTTCAAAATGATTTTACTTAATCTATTGGCTTTCTCTTAGTTCATATGTGGGTATATATTTATATATTTTCTTTTTTCTTTGTTCTCCATATTTTGTAATCTGCAGAGCCCAACTAATAGATGAAATAAATAAATAAATAAATAAGTAATTTCGGGGCTTTCTGATAATTTCGCGGTCATCACAATTGAACTACTTGGTAAGCAATTCATGTTATAGTGACAACATTTCGCACCAATTTCACGCTATTGGACATCATACCTCCGTTTGCGTAGACTGTATTCAAAAGAATATTGTATATTACTGCTATATTCGACAGTGTTAATAAAAACCTTAATTTGTTCGTTCGTTGCCGTTCTCAGTAATTGGGATTGTGTAGCCTAGCGTGGAAAGATTTACGTGACTCAAAAATTGATATTTACACGACATTTACAACAACAATTGATTAATCGACTCAAATACAAATTGCATACACACATATGTATATAGTTTTGCAACTGAAAACTAACCGCTTAAAAATGCCCACACTATATAATTTTGACGGGGAGATTGATTATCGCGGCAGATGGCATTCTTTGTCCGACAATCTTTGATTTAACTGTTTTGTAACTCTTTTCTTGTTTTATACATATATAATTATTTGCCTAATCATACATATTTGCAACACTGTCGAGTGTGAAGTATGTAATTCTATGTCTGTCCATAGCCAAGAAATACAATTTCTAAAGGGCAAAATTGTGCAATACAGCTGTTGTGAATGAAAAGTGATCAAAATATTGATGAAGGCATAACGAATTCATAGTCTGTGTGTGCAGTTCTAAATTCAGTCGAGTTCCTCTCGAATCCTATCTAGGACAATCACCCCTGGAGGGTAGTGAGCGACCATCCACGACCCAAACCATCTGCACCCCGCGCAGGTTGTGTGACAAACATAATAAGAGTATGACTCTCGAACCTGCACGATTTATAAAAAAAAAAAATAATAAAAAATGGTACGAAGCGTATGCAGAGGACAACCACAGCCGTCCAAACCATGTAAAACGGTGGCGTTTGAGGTTTGGTGGTCAATGGAACGATACGATCATTTCCCATTGTTTACGGGAGAGAACGGTACAGGATTATTTACTATTCTCGTGCAAGCGTAACCGCTGCTTTCATTTCAACATACATATGTAAGATAGCCCCCATATTGAAGCTTATAAATTTTCAGTAGGAGTTCATCTATTAATATTTGTATACTCCAATACGGACAGCGTAAAACAGAGATGCAAATGCTTCTTGCGGTTATAAATTACTTATTATTATTTACTAATTATTCTTTCCATAAGAAAGAGGAGGTGGAAGGGGAATTAGTCTCCTTAACATCGCATATAAGATCTTCTCTGCCGTATTGTGTGAACGCCTGAAACCGTTTGTGGATAACCTGATCGGCTCTTGTCAGTGTGGTTTCAGGCCAGGCAAATCCACAATAGGCCAATTATATACGCTGCGGCAGATCTTGGAGAAGAACCAGGAATATCAAATCGATACTCACCAACATTTCGTCGATTTCAAGGCTGCAGATGACAGCGTGTAAAGAGATGAGCTATACAAAGCCATGCCTAGTTTTAATATCCCTGCCAAACTCGTCCGACTGTGCAGGATGACAACGGAGAATTATCGCTGCTCCATTAAGGTCGGTAATGAGCAAACCGAGACCTTTCATATTAAAAAAGGATTTAGGCAAGGTGACGCGCTGTCATGCAACTTTTTCAACATCATGCTTGAAAATATCGTGCAAGAGTCACTGGCCAACACAAGAGGTATGACTTATTTCAAGTCTACCCAATTGCTTGCGTACGCCGACGACATTGACGTGATTGGACGGACACAGCGAGACGTCACCATGGGCGGATATAACTTTGAAGTGGTCAAGTAATTCGTGTACCTTGGCTCACTGATGACCAGCGACAACAACACCAGCGCTGAGATAAAACGCAGAATCACTCTTGCCAACCGCTGTTTCTTTTGGCTCAAGAGGCAATTGAGAAGTAGAGCCCGCTCTCGGAAAACCAAGTTGACACTATATAAGACCTTGATCATCCCAGTCCTCCTTTACGGCGCAGAGGGTTGGACCTTAACAAAAGCGGATGAAGAAGCCCTTGGTCATTTCGAGAGGAAAACTCTGCGCACTATCTTCGGTCCCGTTTATTCAAACAGTGTATGGAGGAGAAGATATAACGAAGAACTGTTAGGGTTGTACAGCGACATCGGCCCGGTACGATGTCTACGGATACAGCAGCTAAGGTGGCTAGGCCATGTAGAGCGAATGGAAAATACAGCTCCGACCCGAAAAGTCTTCGAATCCACCTCGGAGGGAAGGCGAGGCAGAGGACGGCCGCATCAACGGTGGCGCACGCACGTGGAAGGGACCTTAATCAACTAGGCTGGGGACGCTTGTTGGTTAAGGCCCAGGTTCACCACGGACTGTAGCGCCACCTAAGTAAGTAAGTAATTATTCTTTTAAAATTACAACCTTATAAAGTTGGTTACAGAGCAATAGGGCAACTCTTTGCATGAATACTTAAAGAACCAGAAATTTAACATCTTTTTTACCCTTTTTTCCTTAAAACGCTAGTATCTTCTTGTCATATTTTTACTTTATTCATTTTTCCATATTTTAACATTTCTTTGGGGATGTTAGGTTAGGTACATGGGTGCCCTTTTGACGAATAGGCAAGGCTCACGTAGACTACGTAGAGTACATTGTACCCAATTGATTTATTTAATATTTACCGTTGAGCTGAACCATCCAGACGAGGATAAGAATCCTAGTATTCTGTTCAGCCCAATATTACCTACCTCTTCTAGTCCCGAAAGGAAGTATCTTCCAAAGAATGTATTCCTTTTTGGGCTAGCGCCGGACATTCGCACAGCAGATGACGAATGGATTCAACTTTCTCTTTGTCCCTGCAGCTTCTGCAGAAGTCATTGTAGGGCTGGCCTAGTCGAGCTGAAAAGTAGGATAGCATGCATTGCCCGGTGGGGGCACAGACTGCCAGTCGAATGTTCCCACGATTGAACTTCAGCAGATTTTCCGTCCTTTTCTTATCATAAACGGGCCAAGTAGACCTCGTCGTTGCGCAAGTATCATGGCTTTCACTAATAGCTCCGTCTCTATATCTCTGTAGAGCGCACTGTGTGGTGCTTTGGCCTCAGTTGAGATCTGCGCACAGTTTGCACCAGCCTAGCAAGCTCGTCCGCCCTCTCGTTTCGAGATATATTCACAAGACCAGGTACCCAGCATAGGGTCACCTCTTTTACATTTGATATCTCTTCTAACTTCTCTTTGCAGAGTTTGGCGAGTTTGGATCTTATCCATGCTGCCTGCAAAACGGCCGCCTGGCTGTCAACATAGATGCTGATCCTTTTTCCTGAGATATTCCCTCTGCTGATCAGGTCCGCCGCCTTCTTGATAGCGAAGACCTCAGCTTGGAAGACACTGCATCCATCATCGAGCCTATAGGAGCGATGCACATCTCGAGACTCAAAGTAGACTCCGGCATCTGTGCCAATATCCATTTTGGATCCATCGGTGTAGAATGCCAGTTCACTTTCCGCGCGTACCAAATCACCGGTCCATTCCTCCCCGTAGGGAATTCTAATAGAGAATCTCCTCTCCCACGAAGGAAGTCGGGTGACATAGTCCGTTACGGTTCTGAATCTCGAGACGGCCCATCGATCCAAGACTGATGCATGTCCGTGAGTACTCCTTTTCCAGAGACCGGATCCCTGTAGTCTTAGCGCAGTTCTGGTTGCGGCGCTCTCGTAGTATATGTCCAGGGGTGGGAGGTTCAGTAAGACTTCAAGAGCCGCCGTTGGTGTAGACTTCATAGATCCCGTCACCGCCAGACAGCCTGCCCTTTAAGCCCTTGACACACTCTGAAGATGACACTTTTTCTCAAGCGCTTTTCACCAGACAACCGAGCCATAGACTAGGATAGGTCTTACCACCGCAGTGTACAACCAATTTACTAACTTCGGTTTGAGGCCCCATGTCTTTCCAAAGGCTACCTTTCCTCAATATTTTCTCTCCAACTAAGTTAGGAGTTCCTGATTATGCCAAGATATTTTGCAGAGTTTCCAGGGATCAGATCTATACCATTCATACGGGGGTAGGTGTATCTTGATACAGATCTTTTCCTTGTAAAGAGTACTACCTCTGTTTTCGCCGGATTTACTCCCAGGCCTCGCCCCGTGACCCAGTTATCCACTAACGTCAGTGAATAGCTTAATCTATCGCTGAGGACCTGCGGAAATTTTTCAAAGACTAAAATGGAAATGTGATCGGCGTAGGCCGTGACATTAAAACCCTCCGTCTTCAGAATCTTGACCATTCCGTCGACTACAAGGAGCCAAAGGTGGGGTGACAGAACGCCACCTTGTGGTGTACCTTTATTTACCCTCACCCTTCCGTATGCTCTTCCCATCACCGAATTTACTATACGAGTACCCAGCATTTGCCCAATCCAACTACATACACCCGGGTTTATTTGGGCCATATGAAGGCTGGACACTATTGCCTCGGTACTAACGTTATTAAAGGCACCCTCAATATCTAGGAAGGCACCTAGAGTGTGTGTGTGGCAATGTTATTACTTAATAGGTAGTTTGTTTTACTTTTTATACTCATGACAAATGCCTGGATCCCGGCAATAGCATGTGCGTTCCATAGTGCCCCTGACAAACCCTATATTATATTATTCCTCTTAATGAAGATTTTGTTTTTTCGAAATTCGCTGTCCGCAGCCGCTCTAATCGTGTAAATGTATATGTATTTGGGCACATCAGAGTAATATTTACATACATTACACTCTGTTGTTTGTTTTTCTTTTTTCAAAACTTTTATTTGCCAAAAACCAGTTTACAGTAAAATAATATAGCAGCTTGTAATACTGTGATACTAAATTAATTTTTCCAATCTTTCGTCTATAATAATGTGCATATTAAATATTCATTTTTTCATATTCCACATTCTATAAGAGACACTTTGGTTACCAAATAACAATGGTGATTCACACTATTCAAAAATTCATCTATGTATGTATAATAGATATTTTCTCAGACTCACGTGGACCAGTTGTAATATGTTAAAATATCTGAGACATTTAACTAACTCGTTCTTTTGCGCTTTGAGGAATAGTAACCAATATTCTGTGAAATCGCAAAGCGCCGTTAAAAATAGATGACATCATCTTGGATCATTGCCGTTTGATTTGGCCACAATCTGCAATATCATTAATGTTATTTTCCCAAACTGGAATAAGTTTTCTTTTTGTAAATAAATTTGCTAACTTAGAAATGTACATTTAGATCAGCATGCAATATTTTTTGGTTGATGTACATATGTATACCTTTCACTTAGAGATTCGGTAGAGGCTTCCACTGGAAGGTACTTATTAGTTGGCCAGAAAAGCTATGATTTCCGATATCATTGACCTTGTCTTGCTTTTCTTAGATCGGTGTTGTGACTCCCAGGGAATTATTATAGAAACAATTTGCGTCAAACACATCTTTATGTACGTGTGTAAAACGTGACTGGCTTTGTTATATTGTAGACGGTAAGCCACGTGGTTGTTGACAGCCCGTCAAGTTGTAATCATTAGTTATTTTTTCCAACTATGGTAATGTAAGTAATGAATTAATGCGACGAATAGAAATTCTTTATTTTGATTAATGTGTTTACGAAAAGGAAAAACTAGTCCTTGCTCCCAGGTCATATGATTAGTGGAAAAAACAATTTGCTTTTCCCTATTTTTTTTTTTGAAAATGTAAAGCTTAATCGGAAGATTGAGAATTTTTATCGATTATTCAATCGATATGTAAAGGTCAGAAAAAAACTATAGAGTTGCCCGTTTCCTGTATTTCAGGTAATTTCAATTTAATCTAATTGTTTCTCGGAAAGAGTCTGAAATAAAATAACTTAAGTATTGTAATCACCATTAATTTAAACTTAGCTCAGTTGTGTGAAAATGGATCAATTGTATGAATCACTAGGCTACCGTATCAAAGTACTCATTAGGGTCCGGATTTTCACTTGGCTTTTGTTACCATTAACTTACTTACTTACTTTGATGGCGCTACAATTCGGGGTGAACCAGGGCCTCAACCAACAAACCTCTCCAGCCGGATCGATCTTTGGCCAGCCGCTTCCAGTGCCGCACGTCCAGTTGGTTGAGGTCCCTTTCCACCTGTGCGCGCCACCTTAAATGCGGTCGTCCTCTGCTGCGTCGTCCCTCGGGATTGGAGTCGAAGACTCTTCGGGCCGGAGCGTTGATGTCCATTCGCTCTACATGGCCTAGCCATCACAGACGTTGGATCCGAAGACGTCTAACCAGGCCGATGTCGCTTTACAGCCCGTACAGTTCTTGGTTGAATCTCCTCCTCCACTCTCCGTTTACACAAACGGGACCAAGGATTGCACACATAATTTTTCTCTCGAAACGCTTTTGTAACGTCCACGCCTCAGCGCCGTAGAGGAGGACCGGAATAATTAAGGTTTTGTAGAGGGATACCTTAGTTTTTCGAGAGAGGGCTCTACAACTCAATTGCCTCTTGGGCCCGAAGAAGCAGCGGTTGGCAAGAGTTATTCTGCGTTTTATCTCAGCGCTGGAGTCGTTGCTGCTTATCACTATCGAGCCAAGGTAGTCGAAGTCCTTGACTACTTCAAAAATATACATAGCTCCCGAAGGTGACGTTCTGAAAAAGACGTCGGTGTTGCGCGTCTATCTTGGATGACAGCATATATTTGGTCTTGTCCCCAATTACCCTTATACCCACTTTAGCCGCTTCTGCTTCAGTGCTTGCGAACGCCTCATTGACGTCTCGCTTTGTCCGTCCATTAACGTCAATGTCATCTGCGTAGGCAAGCAATTGTTCGGACTTGAAGTAGATCGTACCGATCTTTTCAAGAATAATGTTAAAGAAATCACGTGACAGTGCGTCACCCTTTCTAAAACCTTTTTTAACATCAAAGGGGTCGGTTAGTTTACCTCCGACCTTAATGGAGCAGAGAGAGTTCTCCATAGTCATCCTGCACAGTCTGACGAGTTTGGCAGGAATGTTGAAACATGACATGGCTCTGTATAGCTCATCTCTATAAGCACTGTCATACGCGGCTTTAAAGTCGACAAAAAGATGGTGCGTGTCGACCTGGAATTCATGGGTCTTCTCCAAGATCTGCCGTAGTGTAAATTGATGGTCTATTGTGGATTTTCCTGGCCTGAAACCACACTAGTAAAAACCTATCAGATTGTCCACGAACGGTTTCAGGCACTTACACAGTACGGCAGAGAGGATCTTGTACGCGATGTTTAGAAGGCTTATCCTTCTATGTCTCCTTTCTTATGGACCGGGCAAACGATAGTGAAATTCCATTCTTCGGGCATTCGTTCTTCCGACCATATCTTGCCGATGAGTTGGTGCATGTTCCTGACCATCTCATCATCAGCCGCTTTAAACAGTTCCTCGGGTGGACGGGATTCTCCTTCATCTTCGTCCATTGTGAAGTGGCCCTTCCAGAATCTCAGCATCGACAGTGACTCCACTACTAGTTGCCCGTGCTCATCCCTGCAGGCTTCTGCTCTCGCTTTATAGCCTCGGCATATTCGTTTTACTTTCTATTAAAATTTTCGAACGTCGTTTGTACAGTAACATCTCTCCATCTCCTCGATCTCGCGCTTCTCGTGCTCCTTGTTTTTCCTTCTCAGAAGCGCATGCTCCTCCCTCCTTTTCTGCCCTCGCCCGTCGATGCAATGTGGCCATGTATACATTCTGTTTCTCTACATGGGCCTGTCTGCACTCATTATAAAACCAGGAGTTTCTCGACGGTGGTGGCTCGAACACGAGTACATCTGAGGCGGCCTTTCTAATGGCCTTCTGACAACGACTCCATTGCTGTTCTATGGTTTCTGCAGATTGCATCGGGAGAGAGCTTGAGGGAGTCTTGATCGGCGAAATTCCTGGCGATCTCCTGCGATTGCAGCTTTCCGACGTTAAACTTTGGTGTTCTTACTCGACTCCGTTGATTCCGAAAAATTCGCATACGTACCTTGGCTGCAACAAGATAATGATCCGAATCGATGTTGGCTCCTCGAAAGGTTCGGACATCTAGGATGCTGGAGGAGTGTCTGCCGTCGATCGCAATATGATCCATTTGATTGGTTGTCGAATGATCGAAAGACCGCCAGGTCCCCTTATGGATGTTGAGGTGTGGGAATCGTGTACTTGCTACTACTTTTTCTGCTGTTGTGTAGGGTGTGCTTTCCAATGACCCGTTCGAAGATAGCTTCCTTACCCAGCTTCGCATTGAAATCTCCTAGAACGATGTTGGTGTCATAGCTGGGACATTGCGCATACGTTCTGCCTAGGAGATCATAGAAGTCGTCTTTATGTCGGTCATCTTTCTCCTCTGTGGAGGCATGGACACATAATAAACCTCTATTGCCGAGACTGGTCTTGATGTCGATAGTTATGAGGCGTCCGCTTACATACTGGAAGCTTAGGACTTTTTTCCTGAGTCTGCCACGAACAACAAATCCGCATCCGAATAAGCAGTTTCCGTAGTAGATATCACAGTTTTTTCATCCGCTTTTTGCCTGGCCCATCCCATCGCACTTCTTGGAGCGCGGTAAAGTCTGCCTTATAGCAGTCCAAAGAGTTGACCAGTTGTCCGGCTGCACCTGGTCTGTTGAGGGACCTAACGTTCCAGGTGCAGATCCGGAATTCGTTTCCTTTTAGACGTTTGCGGGGGTCGTCAACATGTAATCCGTCCGTATCCGAGGCTGTTAGTTACCACCAACACGCGAGTTAAATGCGTGCCAAGGGTAAAGTCATCATCTAATAGCCGATATCATTATCGTTTAAGTGATAATTGATATACTTTGAAATAAGTTTTATACAATATTTTAGATACTTTTGGTGTTTGTTTAGCAGGGGCTCGTGCTTGCACTTTGATGGAATCAACCATCGTGTTCTTCGACTTGTGAGTCAATATGCAGATTAGCAAGTGAGCTTGGTAAAAAGTTGTTCGTGATTATATGAATATACGTATTACTATTATCACCTATGTCTATTCTGGGCCTTTCAAATATTAGTACTTTTATACTTGTTTTTTTTTTTAAGAAGTGCGATATCACATAGCATGAATAATCACGATGTATGGGGCCAGTCATAGGATTTTATCCAACATTGGCAAGAATTGTTTGGCTATGCAATTAATAGTTTCAAGGAAATTCACTACTTGCAGTACATCGGTAAGAAAATATGGAGTTGGTCGCCTGTATATCCATAAATAGAAAGAGAAAAATCCCATTGACATAGCTATAAGTACATTGTACTATCCGGCCAAGACCCAACGCTAGTCTATATACCACGTTTTTGCAGAGCTTCAATGATGTAGAGTTAAGAAATTCAGCATACATTACCTCTTGTCGTTATTTATGTGAATATATGTAGGCAGGACAATTACAGCACAGCAGCACAGTGGGCGTTTAATTAACTTTTAACATTGTAGAGTGTTTAGTCAAAATATCCATACGTTTCCTGTTTCGGCAAACCCTGAGCGATTCCTATTCGAAGAAATGCCGGGGGTGGCCGTGGTGCAGTGGTGAACATCATTGACTGTCGAGCAGAAGGTTTTTTGTTCAAAGTATGTCCATAGCCAAATAACTGCAACTCCTATATGCAAAAATTGTGCAACACAGCTGTTGTGAATGGGAAGTGCTCAAAAATACTGATGAAGGCAAAACACTCACAGTATGTATATGGTCACCTCAAATTCATTATCTGTGTGTGCAGTTCTAACATAACACCATAATGGCATGGAACATTTACTGGGAACTACAATCAACGTGAAAATTCAGCCAAGTTCCTCTCCTCCTGTCTAGGACAACCACTCTTGAAGACTAGTGAACAAACACGTACGACGCACACCATCTAAACTCCATCCAGGTTGTGTGACAAACATCATCAGAGTCTGACTCTTGAACGAACTATAAAAAAAAAAAAAATCACATGTGGACATCTATTAAATCAGTACTCCATCCACGCTTTGCGTTTCAGCAACTTTTCAGATATTGTCGTAAGTTGAATTATAAAAGGAGTTGTTGACACAAATATCCAGCCCTAACCATATCTCCTCTTCGTTAGGCAGAAAACATATAATGAAAAAGATTCCTCGGCATGGTAACTTTATAAATGTAAGTGTAATTCTACTATTGTTCCCATACCCTTCAGTAGAAAGGACATAGTACAAAACTAGTATAATAGACAGAGATACGCAGACGTCAAGGGTTAAAAGTCCAGCTCTGCTCATATAGAAGCAGATTGAATACCCGTCAAACATTTTGTCATTTATCCAATTATTCAGCATAGGACATACATATAAGTTCACTCTATCTTCAGTAAGTCGTGAAGCTTTCTAGAGAAGTCCAGACCAAAGTTATCCTTCTAGAAAGAAAAAGCTTCTTACAAACAATATTGCATGTCCAGCGAAGAGCACGTATATTTAACCTACAGTAAAACAAACCAATAGCATTACCAAGAAATGTTGCTGCAGTCGGAAAATATTTTTCCGTAGACTATAATATCGTATTCATAAGGAAATACGGCGAACGTGCGGGACTATCTTGTATCCTCAAGTCATATAATATACATATATCGTTGGAATAGTACGTATACGGCGTAACAACTCATGGAGATCCTAAGCTTGGCTTCTTTCAATCACCCATATTTTGTGTAATTTTATTTTCCCATAGGTGAAAGGAACCGATTCCGAACCGCGAATTTCGAGAAGCTTTTCATGACAATTATACAACAGGGGGTTCTTGTCAGTACCGCGCTGAGGAGAAGCATCGTGAAAAAAACATTTGATAACATGGCTGTTGTCAGAATTCGATTCAGTGTCATCGGCGTCTGAGGTCAACACACTACGCACTACGCCACGGCACTCACATCGTTGGAATAGTAAACCTGGAAAATATGAGTATTGAGTAGAGGCTCTTGCAACGTGAACAATTAGGGGCCTCATGTGGCATTTGAACCATTTGTATTCATAAATAGACCAGAGCGTTTAAAGAGGGCCGTGTACTGTTGAAAACTTGCTTTATCAGACAAAGGCTGCACCAGCTATTATTGAAGAAAATGTTACCCTAAAGTCGTTACTCTAGTTGACAGATCTCTCACTAGAACTACGTGTTTTTTTCTCACGACTTAATTGAGTCAACAGGTTGATAAGAGATCCGCCACAGCAAAATGTGCTAAATTTACTTCACGAAGCGCATGAGTCAATTGAACACATAAAAGAAAACATGAAACATGAAAACTGATGGCACTTCCGGAATATGAATGTATCTCCTTCGTTTTGATGGAGATATAATAAATTTTGATAATTTACGATGTTGTTATTGATCCTACTCGAACGAAACATTCATAGAGAGCCATATCAATGTGGCTTTCTCCTACTTACCTAAATCGTGCGCCCTATTTTGATTATGAGCAATCAAAATACCTACTCGTATTAAAAAGTATATACTCATTTTTTTCTCCTTCTAAGTTGATATCCATATAAGGATATATATGTGTGTTCCTTAAAAGATTTATTGATTGATTTTAGCATGGCGTTACTTAAAGTCCTCATTTTTACGTTAGTTTGTCACCTGCATGTTCGATAATGTTGTTGATTGATAATGCTATGAAAGTTGTGGGGCATTGTATAACATCAAATTTATACTCATTTAGTATCTTGTCGTCGTCACCTTCCTGAGCTGGATATGGTTACCACGGCCTCGTACGCATTGCCACACACCTACAATTTTGACAAGAGATTTGAGGTATTGATCCCAAATCGCTCAGCATGGCAAATAAGTGCTTTCCCGCTTAATGTCAAAGACCTTAGGTGGTATACTGATGGCTTCTGGCGTTGGCGCCGACATCTTTGGACCAAATCGTAAGATCTCGAAGGCCCTGGGAGTGAGTCCTAGCATCTCTCAAGCAGAATTGCATGCCATCCCAACATGGGTCAATCTAAATCTGGAGACTGGCATAATAGGAGTAACCATCAACACACTCTCTGAGCTCGTACAGTACGAACTCAAAAACCGTCAAAAAACGTACAAGATCTCGCCAAAAGAAACAATCTCAAACTCTGGTGGGTGTCAGGGTACAATGGTATTAAGGGCAATGAAATTGCCGGTCAACTTGCCAGGAAAGGTACCAGCGATAAATATATTGGTCTAGAATCTTTCTGCAGCACGCCCAAGTCTAAGACCAATTTCTTCTTAGACTAGTGGGCAAAATCGCAACACCTGTCCTTATGGAACAGCGTTCGGGGGTTTCGCCAATCGAAACGACTTATACGGCCCCTGAACAAACACTCTTTTAACATACTCAACCTTAATAGGGTAGGTATCAGAAGACTAGTCAGCTACCTGACGGGATATTGCGGTCTGAGATATCATCTTAATAAAATCAACCTCTCGTCAGAAACTGAGTGTCGACTCTGTCTTGAGGACGAAGAGACGGCAGAACACATACTGTGCGAGTGTGCTGCTGTTTGGCATCTTCGGAAGCGTATCCTTCTTAGTGAAGTTATGACTCCTAAGGGGATTACCTCGGCTCCTACAAGAAGCATTCTCAACTTCATTAGTGCAATGGAGAAGCTAATCGGCTAGCAGGTACATAGATCTGTAAAGGTCGCAGTGCCAAATGCTATTTGATAGCAATAGCGCCTCATTAAAAAAAAGTATCTTGTCGGGTTTTTGGAACTTTCACAATTATTAAGAGATTCTATTGTGTTTTTAGAGGTCTTACTGATAACATCAGCCTTAATAGCTAACTAACTTAAGTGATACTAGTCATGCATGTTCAGGGATGTTTCCGTTATTTGCGAAGTCTCTTTCGAAGGTGTTGATTTAATCTTTTGTCTAGATTATGGGAACATTTTTCGTTAATTGTACAGCACTATGTCAATCATAAGATTGACATACGATCTATTCACGCTTCAATCTACAAATATTTTTTTAACGATGGGATGTAGAAAGGGCGAATGGATAACACAGCTCCGCCCCGAAGAGTCTTTAAATCCAACCCGGAGGAAGGACGCAGCAGAGGACGTTTCACCCCGGACTGTAGCACCAAAAAAGAAGAATACGAGGTTATTTCCCGTATATACAGAGATTCCTATAAACTAGCTTAAAACTAATTGATATATCGTAAATTAACTCCACTCAGTTAAAGAAAAAGCCCCTAAAAGATAAATATGGGTATATAAGAAAGCTGATGGGTGCGACAACGACGCGGACGTCGCAGATGATATGACCATAAGCATTGTCCTTACTGACATAACCAATTCTATAGCTAGCAGGATAAAAAGTCTTAAGTCCGAGAATAATGCGTGGTTTGACTTCAGCTGCAAATAGGTTATCAGGTCGAGAGAGTTGGAATTATAAGGGAAAAACACTGAGGAAAACCTAAAAAGTTATATACAAGCCAGAAATTACTGCAACTCCCACATTCGACGAGCCAATTTTTACACGACCAAAAACTGAGGCGTAAAATCCTACAATGATAGCAGAAGTTTTTGTTCGCTCGTCAAAAACATCAAGAGCTCCGTCTCGTCGTCTATACACACGCTCAGTCGCAATAACATTCCAGCTGTCAAGCTTTCAGAAAAAGTCAATCTGCTCGCGGTTCACTTCGCAGCAAAGACACAGCTCGCAAAATTATCTTTGCCATCGCCTCTTCTGGAATACGTTAATTCTATCATGGGACAAATTTACTTCCATACTTGTTCAGTTGCAAGGGTTCTTAAAGAACTTGACATACACAATTTCGCTGGTCCAGATGATATTTCCCCAATAATTCTGGAGGGGTGTTCTTCTACGCTGGCAAAACCACTGCGTAAGCTTTTTCACCATTCCTACTCTTCTGGGCTCTATCCGAGTAGGTGACAAGCAACATTTGTCCAGCCCATTCCGAAAAAAAGCGAATCTTCCTTTCTCTCCATTTACCAAACGCTAATAAATCGTCACCTAAAGAAAAACCTCGAGTCACAGAAACTCCTCAATAATCGGTAGTATGGTTTCCGCAGCAACATACTCACTTGTGATTTGGCGGCGTATCTCACCGAGAAGAAGAATCGTTCGCTCGACCAGGCGAGTGACAGCTAAATAGTAGTTTGACATGAAGCTCTTTTGTCGAAAATACGTGCATTCGGGATCGATGACTACCTTCATCTATAGACTAGAAGCTACCTTTCTGATACTCAATTTGTAAATGATCGTGTTCCCCAGGGCTCCGTTTTGTCTCCGACACTCTTTCTCAATTTTATAAATTATCCCTTGTCTGTTATTTCTAATCCAATTCACTCCCTCGCAGAGGAGAGTACCCTCAGCTTTTCAAAATCGTTTACTTCTATACGACCCTGCACTTCGGCTATAGGCAATGAGCGACAGCATATGTTAAGCTCATTAAATTCTGATATCGATAGCATAATCCAAAAGAGTAAAAACAATAGAGTGGAATTTAATGCATCCAAAACACAATTTTGACTTCTGTCGTTAAAGCATAACACTGATTCAATGCCATTATCCATGAATGGCACTTATATCTCTGAAACCGACAAGCTTTAGATTATGTGTATGTGCATCAGTGACAACCTTTGTTGGAACGATCACACATTTAGTGTCGGCAAGAATGCCGTGAAATGTCTAGGTTTCCTATACAGATGTAAGAAATTCGTCGCATACATCGATATCGCTACAATTTATAAGGCTTTCATACGCTCTAAGTTTGAGTTCAATGCTCATGTCTGGTCTGGCGCATCTAAGATCTCACTGCACTTAATGGACAGAACACCAAATCTTACGATAAACCCCCCATAGAAGATTCCAATATCACAAATTCATTACACTCGATGGATTATCGCAGGAAGGTCTCCTGCCTTTCAATGTTTTATCGTTTTTCGGTACTGGTCCGTTAAAAAAAAGCGAGAAGGAGCCTCTGCAGCCGAACACCTTGCAGCTCTGTTAGCCAATTCTTACTTCCACGTACTCGTGGTACTATCTGGAAATTTCCAGCCCTTGGAAATCATTAACAGAAGATGACGCTGGCGAGCATCCTGCTCCACAAAACAGGATTAATATCGGTTGGCCTAAGGTCTAGCAAACCGTGATCGGAAAACCCCACAATTGCTCTGAAGCAACCACAAGCCTCGATAAGACCGGCCGGAATAATGTTGACGACCCTTGCAAAAAGGGAAAAACGGACAATGATCTTCGGCTCTACATGTGGAATGTTAGCTCCCTAAACAGACCACGTGCAGCCGAACAACTTGCGGACGCCCTAGATCGCTAAAAAGCGGACTTGACCGCCATCCAGGAAATGCGATGAAATGGGCCGGGTATAAAGCAGATGAAAAACTGCGAAACCTACTACGGCGACTGCTGCAGGGAGAGAGGACAACGATTGTTCGGATGCGGATTTGCTGTTCGTGGACTAAGGCAAAAAGTCCTTAGCCTTCGGCATGTGAGCGAACGCCTCATCACGATCCGTACCAAGGCAAACTTTTCTAACATCAGCCAGATCAGCGTCCACGCTTCCACGGAGGACAAGGATGACTCCACCAAAGACGAATACTACGATCTTCTGGGCAGAACGTATGCCCAATGTCCCAGCTATGAAATTCGTACTAGGAGATTTCAATGCTAAGCTGTGTACGGAAAGCATCTTCGTCATCGTCATAGCCTTACACGACACCACATCTAATAACGGACACAGGCTGATTGATCTTGCTACGGGGCGAAATCCTCTTCTAGCCAGTACGCACTTCCCACACCTGGATATAAACAAAGGCACCTGGCAGTCGCCAGATCAATCAATCACTAACCAGATTGATCATATCGCGATCGACATCAGGCACTCCTCCACTATTCTTGATGTTCGAACTTTCCGAGGAGCTGACATCGACTCTGACCACTATCTTGTAATAGCCAAGATGCGCCTACGGATATCACGAACGCAGCGGAGTAGATCGTGAATATTGGTTTTACGTGAACACCTGCCTTTACAGCCTAATCCCACGGTGGGCCTACCCACAATCGGGACCAAGACAAGCATTGGTCGTTGCCCCATAGTAGTAAACTACTGATGGTTCAATTAGTGAACATGTTTGTGGCATTTTCACCGTCTTTGATGAAGACCGAGGCCTACCCACACCTCTTGTATTTGACGCATTAGACAAGTCGTACGTCATATGCCGACACCTCTTGAATCTGACGCATTGGAAAAGCCTACGCCAGATACCATTTGTTCCCGCATTTGGGATAACCACAGCCCCCACGAATCCTTCCTCATCCGACAGGGCCGGAACATCCAGCGAATGACTTAATACTAAATAGTAACCGAAATGTTCCGGTGGCCCCCTGTCCCCATGGTACCAATTTCGTTCAAAGTACTTTGGTTTTTATTTCGCGACCGAGGTCACTTACAGATGAGCTCCACAAAAACTCAAGCCTGTCCACTTACCTCCTTTCAATTCTGAGTGTGCTTGGATTTTAGAACACTTCTACCGGGATATATCTACTAACTTGTCGGCGAGCATAGGAGACTAGCTCCTTTCTCACCGTTCTCACCTTACGTTACTGACCTTGTACCCCGGCGCCGGATTTTAGTCGCCTCTTACGACAGGCATGCCTACCCCAGGTATATTCTGCCCCCTACCTGGTGGGGGACGCACCGGAGTAGATTTCGTCTGGGGTTTTACGTGGACACCTGCCTTGTCGGCTTAATTCCACGGTGGGCCATCCCACATGGGGTGAATATAATGCGTCCACCAACGCCCCTTCCTTAGATGACCAAGTCTGGTCTCAATTTGGAGTCATGCTTGGGGACATGAACTCCACCCTTGATAAAGGCCGAGGTCTACCTAACACCTCTTGCATCTGATTTAGATCGAAGACGAAGTCTTCATTGATCTTGTCAGATACCATGCGTTCCCGCGATGTTGGGATAACCACAGCCACCACGATGCTCCCACAAGGGGGCCTACCTCAAACAGACAGGACCGGAGCGAATTTCGGCTACTGAGTGTGCATATTATTTGCTACTATCACAATTAATTTTCATCATTGGCACAAAGTGCCTCTTGGCTGTGTTTCTTTTAATCATTCACACACTCACTCACCTAGTTCACTCCGGGGGCTTCCTGTCCCCGTGGTACCAATTATTTTAAAGTGCCTTGGTTTTCACTACGCCACTGAATGAAACCAGTCACTTTCAGTTGAGTCCACCCAAAACTCAAGCCTGACAACTTACCCTTCCGTCAAATTCTGAGGTGCCAGGATTTTAGCACGCTCAATTGGATTTTAGTCGCCTTTTACGACAGGCATGCCTTACCTCGGGACTATTCTAACCCCGTACCCGCAGGGGGAGCACCGGAGTAGAGTAAGAATATAATGTTATGACGTCGGAAAGCTACTATCACCAGAAACAGCTCGTGCCTTTACCGATAGCGCCTACCCGCCTACCCGCCGGACTGGCAGCTGGAGATGACCTGGTTATGAGAGTGCACTAGCTCATCTGTAAGATATGGTTAGAGGAAAGCATGCCCGAGGAATGGAGCCCCAGCATCGTTTGCCCGATCCACCAGAAAGTAGTATAAGTCTCCTTAACATCGTGTCCACCATCGACCAAATCTTCACACAATGGCAGATCCTGGAAAAACTAATGAATTTGAAGTCGACACTCACCACCTAAGCTGCACACGAGAGCATAATTAGAGACAAGCTATACAACGGCATGTCTACCTTCGACATCTCTGCTAAACTCGTCAGACTAAGCAGGATGACTTTGGAGAATGCTCGCTGCTCAACCCGAATCGGTGAACACCTGACCGATAGTTTTGAAGTCAAAAAAAAATTTAGGCATGGCGATGCGCTGTCGTGTGATTCATTCAACATCGTTTTAGAAATGATTGTGCAAAAATAGCTGGCCAACACAAGAGGTACAATATATTTCAAATCCTCACAACTCCTCGCATACGCGGATGACATTAACACAATCGGAAGAATATAGCGAGATGTCAATGAGGCGTTTACGAGTATTGAGGGGGAGGCGACGAAAATCGGCTTGGCAGTAAACGAGGGCAAAACTTATAATATGTTGTCATTAAAAAAGTACACTTCGTCTACCTTGGCAGTGACCTGGAACAACGACATCAGTAAGTAAGTAAGTAAGTATGTTGGCGTTACAGCCCATGAAGGACCAGAGCCGAGCTTCTCTCAATCACCCATGTTGTATGTGATTTGATTTTCCCATAGGTGACATCAGTTCCGAAATCAAATGCAGAATCACTCTTGCCAATCGCTGTTACTGTGGGCTCAGGAGGCAATGGAGTAATAGAGCCCTCTTTGAAACGACTAAATTGACTCTATACAAGACCCCTATTATCCCGGTCCAGCTGTACGGCCCAGAAGCATGTGCACTATTAAAAGGTGGTCCTTGGTCGGTTTGAGAGAACTGGTCCATTGTACTCCAGGCAGACACCTTACGTTACTGTATTTTCCCCGTTTTCCGCAGAAAAATTTGAAGGAGCTTCAGGGATGTAGAGCTAAGGGATTCGGCACACACCACGTCGGCTCCAAGGGTGCGCGAGCAAAGGCGGGACAATCACAAAGGAAATGCTCTGCAGTGTCCTCCTCCTCCTCCTCGCAACATGCAGCGCAGGTAGGCGTCTCACTGATGCCAAGCACGTAGAGATGCTTAGCAAAAGTGTAATGGCCCGTGATAACTCCTACAAGCCTTCTGCAGTCGATTCCCCTTAAAGACAGGAGGAATGCTGCAGATTTTTTGCAGACATCGGGGCATACGCGCTTAGTCATTCTGCAACCTGGACAATCCCTCCATCAACGGTTGTGTGTATTAAATACACAGTCGTTAATGTAGGAATTTACCGTGGACGCAGGTAGACTTAGAGCGGGTTCAGGTCCTGAGATGCTCTCCTCTGAACCCATTCTAGCGAGTTCATCAGAGATCTCATTTCCTGGGATCCCAGAGTGGCCTGGAACCCATACAAGCCTTATTGAATTTAGTACTCCGACTCTGCTCAAGAAGAACTTGAGTTCAAGCACTAATTTGGAGCTAGTTAAGGGGTTACACACAGCTTTTAGTGCAGCTTGGCGGTCACTACAGACGCATATGCCTTCCCCTTCCACCTGTGCTTCACAACATAGTGCATGGCCATTAGGATTGCGTATATCTCTGCATGGAAGACAGACGCATACTTTCCTAACGAGAATTGCAGTCGGATGTTTTCGCGCTCAAGGAAGACTCCAGCACCGGACCCCCGCCCAGAAATGCGAAGACTATCCTTTCCAGGTTCAGTATCCAGCCATAGCGAATCCTGACGCCATGGAAACTCGACTGTGAAATTACGACGCAATAGGATAACGGGCGTCAGTGCGTCAGAAGGCACGTCCATGAGACAGAGGTTGCAGGACAATTCTTGCGCAAGCACACCGTTATTCCTATGTGAGTTGTACCAAAAGCCATTTCTCTTCAGACGAGACATGGCTTTCAAAGCACACCCTCTGATAAATATATCAAGAGGTGGAAGGTTCATCATAACATCTAAAGCAGCGCCCGGCGTGCTGGGGAAAGCCCCCATCAAAAGCTCCCTCAATGTCGATGAAAATGCCCAGCGCGTACTCTTTCCTTTCAAAGGCGCATTCAATGCGCCCAATTAGGTTCTGAAGCGCAGTCTCACAAGATTTTTCGCGCTGGTAAGCATGTTGCATCTCCGAAGGAGGGTGCATTCGAAGGACAACTTTTTTGCACGTGCAACTCTACCAGTCTCTCCATGCTTTTCAGCAGGAAAGATGTTAGACTCATTAGTCTGAAGCTCTTGGCAAGTGAGTAGTCCTCTTTTCCTATTTTGGGAATGAAGACCACTTTCACTGTGCGCCAAGGAATGGGCATGTGAGCAAGTGCTAGAGTAGCAGTGAACATTTTTTTCAGAGTAGGAAGCAGCTGCCTTATACCTTTTTGCAGCATAACAGGATATATCCCGTCGGTGACCGGCGATTTGAAGCCATCGAAGGACAGCAAATTCAATAGCTTCAGTAGTAACCAAGCACGACGCAATATACCAGCTACGCCGAGTTGTTTTCATCGTTTCAGTTGCAGTTTCCCTTGAAGGAGTGTGCAACGAGCCGATATCGATCTGATTTCCCGGGAAATGAGACTCAAACAGTAAACTAAGAGTTTCCGCTTTAGACTCAGTAAAAGTACCATCAGATTTTCTGAGTGCATCTATCCTAGTCGGTTTTCCCCGTTTGAGGACTTGCTAGTCGCACTCAGAGACTTGATCTCTTTGCAGAAGGACCCATAAAAATCGTTCTTCGATTTACGAATAAGTTTCTTATATTCCCTCTGCTTCGACCGATACTTGTTCCAGTCATCTTCCGAATTCGATTTGAGTGATATATTCAGAAGAATTCTGGCTTCCTTGCGAAGACTTTGGAGCTCGGCATTCCACCAGGGGACCAATTTCCTGCAGGGAGGTTTGCTGACAGGACATGCGAGTTCAAAACAACCGGTGATGACACAATTGTTTCGTTCTAAGTTTAGGTAGGGCCTGAGTGGATTTCTCAAGCTCCTCTCTAAACCGTACCCAGGCCGTCCTTCTCGGATTCCGTCTAGGTTGCAAGGAAGGATCCCACAACCTAATCGGAATTCGATATATTTATAGTCCGACGGCGTAGCTTCTTGCCGAGTTTCTGGACGCTATGTAGATACACTACTACACTTCCAAAATAAAGCAACAGCAAAAACGTTGGGTTTTTGAAGAGAATTGAAATTGAACCCCGAAGACAGTAATCGGCCGATGTGATGTTTGTAATCTGTCATCGCATTTAGTAGTAGTAGCGCCGACATTGGGCGCCTGAGCACACCGGAGGTTACCAGAGTCTACAGGGAGCAGCTGAGCGATAGACTCTACGGTATGCCTATGTCGAACACAAATGCCAATAATATGTGGCTGCATTCCCGCTCAATTATTCAGGAAGTAGCCGAAACCACCTTAGAATACCTGCCACCCCCGCCAAGAAACCCATGGTATGATGGCGAGTGTGCGCAGAAAAAGGCAGCAACCGACGAGGCGTACCAAAAGGCGCTGCAGAGGAAATCCAGGGCAGCGCCAGAAGAGTACTGAGCCAGCAGAAGGGAGGAGAAAAAACTACTGCGACAAAAGAAAAGAATTTTCGGAGCCTCCCAGCTCAAGGATATCGAGTAGTCTAGGGCTAAGCATAAAACACGAGCCTTTTATAAGAAAGCCAAAGGCCTTGCAGGAGGCTTCAAAAAGGGCACCCAGGCTCTTCGAAACTGCGAGGGTAATCTTGTCACCGACCCGCAGGGAATAGTGGATGTATTTAAGCAGCATATTCAGCAGCTGCTTAACGAGCATGACCAAGAGACAGTGGTAGGGACCGAGGAAACCCCAACTCTAGCCACTGGAGTAGTCCTCCCACCCAGCATCGAAGAAGTCGGCACAGCTATTCAGAAGCTGAAAAATAACAAGGCCGCAGGCCCAGATGGCTGAGGGCGCAGTGGTTAGGGTGTTGGACTCTGGCGCACGATGAGCGAGTTCGGATCTCGATAACACCAACGCCATCGAATGTTTATTTCGCGACGTTCCTCCTCGGCGGGGTACTGGCAAAACCCCCCGTAGTAAACTTGCCATGAAAAAGCTTCTCGACTCACGCCGTTCGGAATCAGCATTAATTGTAGGTCCCTTTCACCTGTGTGAAAAATAAATCACACACAACATGGGTGATTGAGAGAAGCTTGGCTCTGGTCCTTCATGGGCTGTAACGCCACCAAAGAAGAAGAAGGCCCAGATGGCTTGCCATCAGATCTCTTCAAGGTTGGCGGCGATGTTCTGGTAGGGAGCATGCACCAGATCATCTACAGAATTTGGGAAGATGAAAGCATGCCCGACGACTGGAATACCAGCTCTATTTGCCCCATCCACAAAAAAAGGCGATCCTACCTCTTGCAAGAACTATAGAGGTATATCCCTGCTCAATGTCGCATACAAGATCCTGTCCAGCGTATTTTGTAAACGTCTAAAGCCATTTTGCACCGCACTAATCGGCAGCTACAAGTGCGGCCTCCGGCCCGGCAAATCGACTATAGACCAAATTTTCAAACTTCGACAAATCCTGGAAAAGACCAACGAGTTTCGAATCGATACACACCATCTTTTCATCGATTTCAAAGCCACATACGACAGCATTCATCGTGAAGGACTGTTTGGTGCGATGGCCGAATTCGGGATCCCGGGAAAACTGATCCAGTTGTGTCGCGCCACGCTAAAAAATACGCGATGCACCGTGCAACTCGGTTCTAGGACTTCGGAACCATTTGAAACATGCACCGGATTTCGGCAAGGTGATGCGCTGTCATGTGACTTCTTCAACCTGATGCTGGAGCAGATAGTGCGACGGGCAGGCGTCAACAGGGAAGGCACTATCTTCTACAAGTTCGTCCAGCTGCTAGGATACGCGGATGATATCGACATCATTGCGTGTTCTCGCCGTGTCATTGTGGAAGCATTCACGGCGAATGAAGAACAGGCGAAACGAGTTGGTCCTAAGGTCAATGAGGACAAAACGAAGTACATGCTGTCGAGAAAAAAACAATCCGTCGCTCACCTCCTGGGACAAAATATAACAATTGACAGCTACAATTTCGAGGTAGTTAAGGAGTTGGTCTACCTCTGGGCAAACGTAAATTCCACAAATAACACCACAGTGGAGATCCGGTATAGAATCGCCTTTGGCGACCGCTGCTACTTCGGCTTGTCCAAGCAACTGCCTTACAAAACGCTCATACTGCCAGTCCTGCTGTACGGAGCCGAAAGCTGGACGATAAGCAGTACGGCGGAGCTGATTTTGGGTTCTATCGAAAGAAAAATTCTCCGCTGGATATTTGGTCCTGTCTACGAGGAAGATGAATGGAGAAGAAGACACAACCGCGAACTCTACGAGCTGTACAAAGATGTGGATGTAGTCCAGAAGGCAGAGATCCGTCGACTACACTGGCTCGGCCACATCAAGCGCATCGACACCAACGCTCCAGCTAAGAGGGTCTTCGACTCTGAGCCTTGGCACAGGTGCCGGAGTCTACTTTGAGTCTCGAGATATGCATCACTCCTATAGGCTCGATGATGGATGCAATGTCTTCCTAGCTGAGGTCTTCGCTATCAAGAAGGTGGCGGACCTGATCAGCAGAGAGAATATCTCAGGAAAAAGGATCAACATCTATTTTGACAGCCAGGCGGCCATTAAAGCTTTGCAGGCAGCATGGATAAGATTCAAACTTGTCAAACTCTGCGAAGAGAAGTTAGAAGAGATATCGAATGTAAATGAGGTGACCCTATGCTGGGTACCTGGTCATGTGAATATCTCTGGAAACGAGAGGGGGGACGAGCTGGCTAGGCTGAGATCAAGTGCAAACTGTGCGCAGATCTCAACTGAGGCCAAAGCACCACTCAGTGCGCTCTACAGAGAGATAGAGACGGAGCTATTAGTGAGAGCTAATAAGCGATGGTGTCGCTTAGATACATGCGCAACGGCGAAATCTATGATAAGAAAGGGACGGAAAATCTGCTGAAGTTCTATCGTGGGAACTTTCGACTGGCAGTCGGTGCTTGCATGCTATCCTACCATGCAGCTCGACTAGGCCAGCCCTACAATGACTTCTGCAGAAGCTGCAGGGACGAAGAGGAAATTGAATCCATTCGCCACCTGCTGTGCGAATGTCCTGCATTCCTAGGAAGATACTTCCTTTCGGGACTAGAAGAGGTAGGTAATATTGGGCTGAACAGAATACTGGGATTCTTATCCTCGTCTGGGTGGTTCAGCTCAACGGTAAATGTCTAGGTATCAACGGGTTAAATAAATCAATTGGGCACAATGGACTCTACGTAGTCTACGTGAGCTTTGACTATTCGTCAAAAGGGCACCCATGTACCTAACCTAGTAGTTTGTCTTCGAAAAGGCTTTTCTGGTTAGTACACTTATACATAGTATCACTTTCTTGTTAAGTGGAAAATCTGTATAAAGCATCTTCGATTATTGTTTTGTTGGCAAGACTTGACTCCATGACTTTGACGTCAGTAACCAAAAATGTAGCAAATATTAGTGAAGTCGTTTGAAATAATTTTCAAACTTAATCATGTGATTGCAAATATGTCATGTATTCTTATTAATAGCTATGCAAATTTGATGTTTATTTGAGATACCAAAATAGTTTGCACAAATATTACCGTCCAAATGGCTTGATGCAAGCGAAATCACTCATGTTGGGAAGACGTAAATTCTCACCACAATTAAATTGTTTGTTTGCGATTTGGGGAAGAACAAACTCAGGGAGATTAAATCACTTATCCTCCTACTACCCTAATTCCGAATCACGGTTTATTCTTTGAATTTTGAATATCCAGTGGTACAGGGCGCAACTTTTATTTTCTAAATAGCGAATAAGCGCTGCGTTATCAAGGATGACGAATACTATATTTGCTGTGTACGAAGTAGAAGAAATCTTCATTATCTAGCGTTAATGCTTGTGTCAAGTTAGCGTGTGCATAAGCATTAAGACTTTATATGGTTTCCTTACAATTAGAGCTTTATACTTGCTGTGAATTCCAAGTAACATGCCGCGTCAGTTTGGTTATTTCTTGCCAATCGCGTCATCCGATTTCCATTGAACAGAGTTTAGGAATAGTCTAGGCCAAGGCACATGCAAAGGACAATGATGCTGTACAGCTTGTCTTCATGCCTTAAGTCTTATAGAGTGTGAGTTCTTCTTAAATTATTCCGGTTATGACGTATTTGAAAGAAGCAAAAAACATATGATTTAGCTCATGAAGTAAAACAAACTACTTACGCCACAGAAAAGGACCTGCTCATGAATTGTGCAAGCAGAAAAGAAGTAAGAACCTAAGTTTCTTAGGGAAGATTTCAAGAAGGGCGCGGTTGAGGAAATTGAGGTATTTTACTGTAGGGAGTTTTACCGAAGTCTAAAATGAACATGTGTGGGATTGTAAGTCCGGCTGAGGTGAGCGTGGATCTGTCGTTGTAGTATCTGTCGGTGCTTAATGTAGGCACGAACCATTTTTGTGGCACTCAGGCGGAACGTACCATTCCTACTAGACGAAGAAGAGATTTTTTAGCCTAAGCTAGGCCCTATGGTATTTCCACAATTTTTCTAATTCAGTTAATTGAACAGTTCCTATAAATACGCTTCTTTCCGCTTGACATTAGTCCTGGTTTCAAGGACTGCAGTTGTTCAAAATGAGATTCTTTAAACAGTTGTTCATATTGTTGAACGCATGCAAATAATTTCAACTGTTTTAGATTGCCAACTAATATCAATGACGCATTTTGAAAACTTTTATAGACTTCATACTCATTGCATATAGATTTTGCAATTGTTCTTTATAACTATTCTTTTTATTATACATCCATTGGTGAATGACGTGCTTCTCCCTAATTTCCAGACACTACCTTGCACACCTAATCAGATATGTGAGGTGTGCGCCAGATGTTTCTATGTCGACAATGTTTCGAGGGATTGTATCGTTTACGTAATAAGAATTTTTTTTAAAAGATTCGCTGAAGCATCTGATATAGGATTTTTCCGTTTAACCACATCTGTCAACAATATCTTTAGATTAGCTTAATTAGCATGTAATAAATATCTCTAACTTAATATCTAAATGTAGCACGAAATCTGTTTGCTACTCTATAACTAGGTAAGTGTTAATATACGTTTTTGACTGTATGGTGAGCCTTACTTCCACATAACAGAGAAATTATTTATATCTATCCACTGTCCACTCATTCTGGGTCCATCGAAATGCGGAATATTGTGATTTTTATTTTTATATGTCCTAATTTGCTTAAATTAAATTCGAGTACAATGAATGACTCTCGACACGTTTGCTTCTTATGGATTTATTTGTGATAAAAAAACAGTTCCTTGTCCTCGTTTTGTTCTCGAAAGAGACACATAAGTTTAAGTGGAGTGAATTGTATGATTGTGACCTATCAATTAAATAATAAATAGAAAGTGCGAGTTGTTTGTGAAGTTGTCGGGCTTACATACTTACTTATCAGGCCTGCGATCCATGGAGGATCTGAGACTGAGCTATAGCTGCCTTCCATCCTTGACGGTCCCGGGCACGCTGCTTCCAGTTGTCAAGACCAAGATGTCTTACATCCGCGATTACTTGGTCTTTATACCGGAGGTTCGGTCTTCCTCTTCTTCTCGAACCAGGAGGCTCGGAGTCGAAGACCCTCTTAGCTGGAGTGTTGATGTCCATGCGCTCGATGTGGCCGAGCCAGTGTAGTCGACGGCTCCTTGCCTTCCGGACTACATCCACATCTTGGTACAGCTCGTAGAGTTCGCGGTTGTGTCTTCGTCTCCATTCACCTTCCTCACAGACAGGACCAAATATCCGGCGCAGAATTTTTCTTTCGAAAGAACCCAAAATCAGCTCCGCTGTCCTGCTTATCGTCCAGCTTTCGGCTCCGTACAGCAAGACTGGCAGAATGAGCGTTTTGTAAAGCATGACTTTGGTCTTTCGAGTGAGGAGTTTTGACCCCAGTTGTTTGGACAAGCCGAAGTAGCAGCGGTTGCCAAGGGCGATTCTACGCCGGATCTCCACTGTGGTGTCATTTGTGGAATTTACGTTTGCCCCGAGGTAGACAACTCCTTAACTACCTCGAAACTGTAGCTGTCAATTGTTATGTTTTGTCCCAGGTGGTGAGCGACGGATTGGTTTTTGCTTGACAGCATGTATTTCGTTTTGTCCTCATTGATCTTAAGGCCAATTCGTTTCGCCTGTTCTTCAATCGCCGTGAATGCTTCCACAATGCCACCGCGAGAACACGCGATGATGTCGATATCATCCGCGTATCCTAGCAGCTGGATGGCCTTGTAAAAGATAGTGCCTTCCCTGTTGACGCCAGCCCGTCGCACTATCTGCTCCAGCACCAGGTTGAAGAAGTCACATGACAGCGCATCTCCTTGCCGAAATCCGGTGCATGTTTCGAATGGTTCCGAGGTCCTAGAACCGAGTTGCACGATGCATCGCGTGTTTTTTAGCGTGGCGCGACACAACTGGATCAGTTTTACCGGGATCCCGAATTCGGCCATCGCCCCAAACAGTGCTTCACGATGAATGCTGTCGTATGCGGCTTTGAAATCGATGAAAAGATGGTGTGTATCGATTTGAAACTCGTTGGTCTTTTCCAGGATTTGTCGAAGTGTGAAAATTTGGTCTATAGTTGATTTGCCGGGCCGGAAGCCGCACTGGTAGCTGCCGATTAGTGCGGTGCAAAATGGTTTTAGACGTTCACACAAAACGCTGGACAGGATCTTGTATGCGACATTGAGCAGGGATATACCTCTATAGTTCTTACAAGAGGTAGGATCGCCTTTTTTGTGGATGGGGCATATAGAGCTGGTATTCCAGTCGTCGGGCAGGCTCTCATCTTCCCAAATTCTGCAGATGATCTGGTGCATGCTCCCTACCAGAACATCGCCGCCAGCCTTGAAGAGCTCTGATGGCAAGCCATCTGAGCCTGCGGCCTTGTTGTTCTTCAGCTTCTGAATAGCTGTGCCGACTTCTTCTATGCTGGGTGGGAGGACTACTTCAGCGGCTGGAGTTGGGATTTCCTCGGTCCCTACCACTCTCTCTTGGTCATGCTCGTTAAGCAGCTGCTGGAAGTGCTGCTTAAATACATCCACTATTCCCTGCGGGTCGGTGACAAGATTACCCACGCAGTTTCGAAGAGCCAGGGTGCCCTTTTTGAAGCCTCCTGCAAGGCCTTTGGCTTTCTTGTAAAAGGCTCGTATTTTATGTCTATCCCTAGACTCCTCGATATCCTTGAGCTGGGAGGCTGCGAAGATTCTTTTCTTTTGTCGCAGTAGTTTCTTCTCCTCCCTTCTTCTGGCTCGGTACTCTTCTCGCGCTGCCCTGGTTTTCCTCTGCAGCGCCTTTTGGTACGCCTCGTCGGTTGCTGCCTTTTTCTGCTCACACTCGCCATCATACCACGGGTTTCTTGTCGGGGGTGGTAGGTATCCTAAGGTGGTTTCGGCTACTTCCTGAATGGCTGAGCGGCAATGCAGCCACATATTATTGGCATTTGTGTTCGACGTAGGCATACCGTAGAGTCTTTCGCTCAGCTGCTCCCTGTAGACTCTGGCAACCTCCGGTGTGCTCAGGCGCCCAATGTCGAACCTCCTCCTGATGGGCTGGTGCAGCTTTCTGACATTGGACAGTCGAGCTCTGAATCTTGATGCTACGAGGAAGTGGTCAGAGTCGACATTTGCCCCTCTGAATGTTCGCACATCCAGGATGTTTGACGCGTGCCTTGCGTCAATGAGCACATGGTCGATTTGGTTGGCGGTTCGACCGTCCGGAGATCGCCAGGTTGCTGTGTGGATTCGCTTGCGAGGGAATCTTGTGCTACTTATCACCGCATTACGAGCTGTCGCAAAGTCAGCGAGTCGGAAGCCGTTATCTGTTGTTGTATCGTGGAGGCTGTGCTTTCCGATCACTCCGCCAAGGGTGTTTTCCTTTCCGATTTTGGCGTTGAAGTCCCCGAGCACGATTTTTACATCGTACTCCGGACAAGCTCCGTAGGCGTTGTCCAGGAGGTCATAGAAGTCCTCCTTGATAGGGTCTTCAGCCTCGTCGGTAGGGGCGTGTGCACATATAAGGCTGATGTTATAAAATCTGCCTCTGATGCGGATCACAGCCAGGCGATCACTTATAGGTTTAAAGTCGATGACCTTCGACCTTAACCGCTTTCCCATGACAAATCCGCATCCCAGTAAGTGCAACCTTTTGTGACAGCTGTAATAAATGTCGCAATTTTTCTTCCTAATCATACCGTTTCCTATCCAGCGTATTTCCTGGACCGCAGTAATATCCGCCTTGTACTGCGTGAGGATTCCTTCTAGTTTATGAGCAGCTCCGGGAGTGTACAGGGTTCTGACATTCCAGGAGCATACTCGCAAATCGTGTTCCTTTTTCGTGCGTTGTCGTCGTCGAGTATCCGTCCGTGTGTCCGAGTTGTCGGGCATGGAGTTAAATTTGAAGAAGCTAAGAGATTTCTTGCCCTGTGAAGCATTATTTGAATCGTGAATTAATAAATAAATAAAACACCTAAGACAATATTCAAGAGCGAGAAAGAGTAGAGTGTGACATTTTACTAAAATTATTTTACGAGTTCCTGTCGTAAATTACATATATCAAATTGTTTTGAAAGAATAGTGTATCAAAGATTTGATTAATCCATCTGTAATATTAAGCTTGAAATGTGCCTACAATCAAGCTCACTAAAAACATATCCAACAGAGATATGTATACAATGTCGATTTGTCGAAACGAGACTCAAAAACAGACATTCTGCTCACCTTATGAATCAAGATGTTTATTTATTCACAAATCCTTTAACATTTTATCCTCAAATTCAAAATCTGAGCGCAGTGGCCCAGTGGTTAATGTGTTGGCCTCTGATGCCAATGAAACGGAATCGAATCCCTACAATGGCAATGTTATCGCATGTCACGGTGCTTCTCCTCAGCGGGGTACTCATAAAACCCCCTGTAGTATAGAATTTTCAGGAAAAGCTTCTCGAAATTCACCGTTCGGAATCGACAATAAACTGTAAGTCCCTTTTACCTATGAAAAAATAAAATCACACACAACATGTATGATTGAGAGAAGCTAGTCTTAGGTTCTCCATGAGCTGTAACGCCACGTACATATGTATGTACGTACGTCTATACGACTCAAAATCTATATACTTTCTTACAACCATAACTGAAAAACTATAAAGAAGTGTACCACTGCAGTCAGTTCTTTTTCAAGGATGCCATAATACGACTACGGCAGATCGTGTAGGTAAAACTATTTGGGACAACCAATTCGACTGATATGACTTTTGTAAACGAGTGAATAGCCACGGCCTTCAGCTTTAGATGTGTAACGGAAGGTGTATTAACCATTTATTATCTAAAAGAGTAATGGCTGTTTTCGACCTACTCGGAAAGAGCCCAGAGGATTAGGGAAGGTGAAAAAGATTACGCAGTGGTTTTGCCAGCGTAGAAGAACACCTCTTCAGAACTATTGTGGCAATACCATTTGGACTAGCGAATATGTGTATGTCGAAGTCCTTAAGAACCTTTGCGACTGTAGGAGTGTGGAAGTGGATTAGTTCCATGGTGAACCTTACGCACTCCAGTACAGGCGGAGGCAAAGTACAGGCTGGGAGCTGAGAACTGGCTGTGAGGTGGGCAGCAAGTAGGTTAGCTTTGTCTGAGGGAGTGACAGCTGGAATGTCATTGTGGATGAGCGTCGGTATAGACGACCTAGTTGAGTTTTTTACGTTTTTTACAAACGACCAGAAACGTTTGACTGCGTGTTGCAGTCATTTCTGGCTCGTACGTGCCTTTTTCGGTTTTCCTCAGAACTGTTTCCTTATAGATCCGAAAGCTTATCTCCTTGAGCCTAATAGCCTCTTTGCATCTCGAGTCCAACCACATATTATCCTTTGGCCTGGTGCTTTTAACTTTGCTAGGAATAAAATTTGCCATGCCGATTCGGATAATGTTTGCGATAGTATCAGTTGCGGCCTCCACGTCGTTGTCGAGGAAGCACAAGTCCAGTGTGTTGGCGATATGACCAGCAACATCGGCTCATTCACAAGTTGAGTTAATTGATTTAACTCAGCGAAAAATTCAACATACCTTCCTTCGGGTGTTGTCTGTCCAGAATGTTGAAGTTACTGAGAATTGTGTACATTGAATAGAGCATACGATGGCAAAGATTCAACTAACGAAATTATATATAAAGTAGTTTTTAAGGCAGTTAGGAGTGCATTGCTTTAGATGATTTTTAACCATATTTGGAAATGCAATAATATGAAGAATTGATTCAGGTCAGAACTACTACCGACTACTACTACATGAAAGAGTGATGTATTAGTTAGCCTTCTAGGTTTATTAATAATAAGCTGTCAGATAATAACTGAGCTACAAACTTTAACCTCTAAGTTTAAAGCGAGAGGTTGTTGCTGAGATCCTAGCTACGTTGCGATCATGCCTTCTTCTTCTTAGTTTATGTCCGGTCGTGGGAGCATTTTCCGTCACTTTGCGAAGTGTTGCGGACTCCAAAGTGGCTATTTTGCGTCGAATAATGGCCTTGAGCTCTGGCTTGTTGACGTAGACTTCGGACCATCTTGTTGGGACCAGGCATGTTGCGATAAAAAAGGCAACTAAGAATCCGTTATCATCGCTCGATAACGTTCGCCATTAACGGTGGTGGGCATCCCATCGTCGTCTTCAAAAAAAAAAAAAAAAAAAACAAAGCGGTCCAAAGTCCCTATCCGCACGAATTCCGGCCCAAACAGTCACGCGTTGGTCGTGAAGATGTTCTTCTTGGATTAAGTGAGGATTTTCAGCAGCGTAAAACCGACAATTTTGTTTGTTGACCGTTCCATTTAACGAAAAATGGGCCTCATCGCTCATGGAGATTTTTTCCCAAAAATCGGTATCGGTTTGAGCCAAGTTCACGACGAATTTCGCATAATCTATGCGACGTGACCTATCGGTTGGCAATTTTGTACGGAAATAACTTCCAATCATAACGAATCATGCATTGCAGTGAGCTGCGACTGATGCCCAACTGAGCGGAAAGGCGGCGAATCGATGTTTGTGGTGAGGTGTCAACTAAGGCCCGTACAGCCTCAATATTCTCATCGGATCATCTCGTACGCTCTCTCCCTTGATGACTGGCATTGCCAAGATTACCGGTGTCCAAAAATTGTTGGTGCAAACGCCTAAAGGTCATGTGAGAAGGCGTGCATCTCACTTCAAATTTTGAATGGTACGCAAATTGTGTTTTCACAATTGAGAAATTTTTTTGAATGTAAAGCTGCACAGTAACAGTGCGTTTTTGTGGCGTGTACTGTTCCATGGTAAAAATTCGCAAAGACTAACGCTTTGAATGCGGGTGTCGCAATCCGTTCTGCCAACCGGTGTCAAAGATATTGGGTTGCCTGATCACTTTGATTGGGCCACCCGTTATATCCAACCATTATTTGTATCTAGTTTTAATTGCTCATTGTCCATTTTATTATAGGTACATATAACACATATGTACATGCCATCTAATAAATACTCGACGTCGACAATGCCAAGATCGACATCCAATGATGACGCTATCACTATTCACAGAACTGTCTCCACATTTTTCTTATCATATCACGTTATCAAGCGAAGGTTAAGCATGACTGCTGATATTTAATTCATCTTTGCTAATGTGATCATGTCTTCGTTCAAAATGTTTATTGTATCTAGTATCAGTTGTACTTACCAAATCATTTGAAAACGATTGGATAACCGAAACGTTTCCACAACTATATATAATCCCTTAAAGTAAATATTTGATTGATAAACGCTATAATATATATTTGAGGACGACTTAGTCATTATGTGCCTTGAAAAGCTGCAATTAATTGAGTTGTTTGTTGTTAAAATGTAGCGTTGTTGTGAGGTTGGCAAAAGCCGTATGCAAATAAGTGCAAGTAGTTGGTAATAGATTAGCTCGTCTGGCTGGTTCGGAATGGTATTCTGCATTTTAGAAATGTCACATGACTTTAGAATGTCCGACTAAACGTAAACGTATCTGTGCGAAGTTCAGTTAGATTGTTAGTTCAATACAAAAGTTAGTGAACAACAACGGATAGATAGGTGTACTGTTTCTCAAAATAATTATATAATTCACATTACGACATACTACTGTGCTTGAGTTGTTTACTTTTGAAAACACCCATTTTAATTAAGCCGCAGGAAAATTCAAGCAAGGAGCGCATACCTTCATTACATGCAGATTGGTGAATCACATGGTTCTCAGATAACCTGCGAACAATCGATTTTACACAGGCGGAATTGATTTACCTGTAACCAGTTAAAGCATCGATATATCTACTGTCTTGTCGAAATTAAATTACCCTACTAAATGCCGTTTAAATAACGATAGCTTCTTTTTGGCTAACAATTATCTGAAAAGGCATTAAAACAGCTCCATTAACGAATGTCAACTTTTCTGACGTAAAATATTCCTAGATATGATGTTTTTCCTTATTTGACTTACTTGTCAATTTTGTTTTTCTAAACATTCGTGCGCCGTAATCTTCGTTAATTTTAACAGATCCTCTTTTACTAGTGAAATCACAATAATCATCGTCGCTGGTGATATCTTTATTACTGATCTTTATAATGTTTTGCTACTAAATGATATACGAAATATTGTTTTGAATTTGGGCAATAGATAAGCAATTTCGACTGTTATATTCTTTTCTTGATGGAACTAAAGACAATGGGTTCTTTTAATGTTCTTCGTATACGTATAAAGAATCACTGAAAACCTACTTACAAGATGTAAGCCATCATATTAAAGTCAGTTTGTCTTTATTTTGCTTTTACCTCCTCCGTAATAGATGCAATGATATTACAAATAACACGTGGCCTAAGATATTAAATGCATTGATATTTAAATGATATTTAAATCAGAGCATGGAGTTAGTTGTACCTGTATTGAAAATAATTAAAGAAAATTTACAAAGCCTTGTTTAAAAAATACTTAATAACTTTCGCAAATTCTTCAAACCTCTACCAACATGCCCCTTCAACTAACACGATCTTTTGCTAGCCTTTTCCATTGCCGCACATCCAGTTGGCTGAGGTCTCCTTCCATCTGTGAATGCCATCCCAAGTGCGGCCGTCCTCTGGTTCTTCATCCCTCGGGGCTGGAGCTATGGTGTCCATTCGCTCTACATGGCCTAGCCATCTTAGGCGTTGAATCCGTAGACGCCTGACTAGACTCATGTCGCCGTGCCGCCCCTAAAGACCATGGTTGAATCTTTTCCTTAGTGCCCCGTCTGCGTTTATGGGCCCGAAAATCAGGCGCAAAACTTTCTCTCGAACCGACCAAGGAACTCCTCATCCGCTTTTGGTAGTGTCCATGCTTCTGCGCCGTACCGGCAGGACCGGGCTGATAAGGGTCTTGTATAGAGTAAACTTTGTCGTTCGGGAGAGGGCTCTGTGATGATTCTGCGTTTGGTTTCAGAACTAATGTTGCTCCAGGTCAATTCGGAGCCAAGGTAGACGAAGTCCTCAACTACCTCAAACTTACAAACATTCTTGCCAGGACGTCGGTGGTGAGCATTCTTTTTTTATGACAGCATATATGTACATATTTAGTTTTGCCCTCGTATACTGACAAAACAATTTTCGACCGCCTCCGGCGGCACATTTGCTGTGTTCTATGTTCTTCCGATTATGTCTATGTTATCCGCGTATGCGAGGAGTTGTGAGGATTTGAAATAAATTGCGTCTCTTGTATTGGCCAGTGATTTATGCACAACCATGGCCCCCGTTTACTGCCAAATCAGTTTTTGCCACCTGCGCCCCATCTCACTGTGCTCTTCCGATTATGTCATTGTCATCCGCGTATGCGAAGAGTTGGGAGGATTTGAAATAAATTGTGTCTATTGTGTTGGCCAATGATTTTAGCACAATCATTCCTAAAACGATGGTGAAGAAATCACACGACAGCGCATCGCCCTGCCCAAATCAAAACTATCGGGAAGGTGTTCAGCGAGCATTCTCCAAAGTCATCCAGTATAGTCTGGCGAGTTTAGCAGGTAGACATAGCGTTGTTTAGCTTTTCTCTAATCTCGTATGCGGATTTGAAGTCGACCACCACCTATTTGGTGAGTGTCGACTTTAAATTCATTGGTTTTTCCTTGGCCTGAATCCACACTGATAAGGACCTATCAGCTTATTTACAAAAGGCTTTAAGCGTTCACACAAAACGGCAGAGAAGATTTTGTTGAGAAGACTTATTCCTCTGTAGTTGGCGCAGTGAGAAGAGTCTCCTTTTTTGTGGATCGGGCATACGATGCTGAGACTCCATTCCTCGGGCATGTTTTCCTCTGGCCATATCTTACAGATGAGCTGGTGCATGCTCCTAACCAGATCATCCCCAGCTGCCTTGAAGAGCTCAGCAGACAGTCCGTCTACGCCAGCAGCTTTATTCGACTTGAGTTTCGATATGGCGATCCTTACTTCATTGAGGTCAGTAGGACGGAATTCTCTGCTATCTTCGTCGTTAAGAAATATATCATTCTGCCTGACAGCGGCATATTGACTAACATCATCGTTATACAGTCTGCAGAAGTTGTTTTTCCATATTCTCAGCAAAGTCTGCGATTCTATTACTAGTTGTCTATTCTTATCCCTGCAGGCTTTATAACCCTGGCATGTTTGCTTTATCTGTTGATAAAACTTTCGAAAGTCACACCTACAGATACTCAATCGCGCACTTTTCTGAGAAGTCTATGCTCCTCCCTTCTTTTCAACTTGTAGAGCTCACGATTTGCTGTTGTTCTTCTATGCAGCGAGGCTTTATATGCCTCCTGCTTGGCTGTGTGTATTCTCCGGCATTCGTCATCGAACCAGGTGCTTCTTCGTGGTGGAGCCTTGAAGCCCCAAAACTGCAGATGCAGTGCTATTCAGGGCTTGTTTGCAAAGGTTCCACTGTTGTTCTATTGACAGCGTGGAGGGTTAAGATGCATTGGAGAGCTTAAGGGAGACGCCATCGGTAAAAGCACGAGCGGTTTCTGGCGATAGTAACTTTCCGGCGATCGCTCACATGCCGAAAGCTTAGGACTTTTTGCCTTAGTCCACCTCGAGCAACCAATCCGCATCAGAACAATCGTTGTCCTCCCTCCCTATAGCAGTCGCCGTAGTAGATGTCGCAGTTTTTCATCAGCTTTATACCCGGTCCATTCCATCGCATTTCCTGGATGGCGGTGATGTCCGCTTTATAGCGGTCTGGGGCGTCCGCAAGTTGTTCGGCTGCACGTGGCCTGATTAGGGACCTAACATTCCACGTCCAAAGCCGAAGACCATTGTCGTTTTTTCGTTTTTTGCAAGGGTCGTCAACATTAATCCGGTCCGTCATATCCGAGGCTTGTGGTTGTTTCGGAGTTTGAGGTTTTTTTATGGTTACGGCTTACTAGGCCGTAGCCCAACTGCATGTTTTCATATGAACAAATCTTCCAATAGACTAAATTAACCTAAACTTGTTCTACCGAACATTCCAAAATCAAATACGGTGGTTTAAAAAAAATTAAGATTTGCTTTAATACGGCAAATTGGCAGGCTAGATCAATTCACATTAGCCAAAGGCATAAGACTCTCTGTTGCTGGCAGTCTCTCCGATCGAAGTATATATTTTTTGTTTGCATGGGAGTGCCTTGGCTGCTGACTGTTATACAAACATTCATAAATGTATTCGTTGTTTTTTTTTTTTTTTTTTGGAGGTATCTGCTTCAAAACGATCAGTTCAATCTGCTAAATATGTACATATATTATGACTTAAATGAATTGGAAAAAACCGGTACAAGACCTCTAAGCATGAATAATTTTCGAGCCATCTTTCATTAACTGGAAGGAATAGTTTTAATACTCTCATTTCGCATATCTGCATACATACGTAGAACGATACTTAAAAGGTACGCCTTGCTTAAGGACATAGTAAGCCGTTTCATAATGACAAGCACAAATATTTACATCGGTTCCAAGTTAAAATACGGGCGCCGTGGCGCAGTAGTTAGTGTGTTGGACTCTGACGCAGGATGAGCGAGTTCGGATCTCGATAACACCAACGCCATCGAATGTTTATTTCGCGGCCTCCCTCCTCGGCGGGGTACTGGTAAAACCTTCCGTAGTATAACTTGCCTAGAAAAAGCTTCTCGACTCACGCCGTTCGGAATCGGTCCCTTTCACCTGTGTGAAAAATAAATCATACACAACATGGGTGATTGAGAGAAGCTTGGCTCTGGTTCTTCATGGACTGCAACGCCACCAAATAAAACAAATTGTAATTTTAATTTTCCGTCTATTTTCACTTTTTAAATCAAAGTTCTGCGGACAACGTTCGTTCGCAATTGCTGCTCGCGACTGAGTGATCGTGCTTCTACTTCTTACCTACCATCTTGGCCAACTGGGATCGAACAACCTTTAGTGATTGATTGCCAACGTGCCATGATCATCATTGGATGCCATTGAGATTTATTTTCTATTTCGTTCTGTGGCGGCCGTCAATAGCCCCACCATGCCTAACGTATTCAGCAGACAGTACACACCACACCACAGTCGATGCGGTTATCGGTGTCTGCTGCCAATGTTAGCAAGGGAACTAGTTCGGAATACAACCAGAGAATCAGTCACAGTAGCAGCTGTTTTCATTGCTGCCGTCGTTGTCGCGTAAACGTGTTGTATTCCTCGCCTTAAAATTGTTAAAACGGTTATAAGCCGCGGTAGTCTTTAAGCAACCACCGAACCTGTTAGGCGGCGATCTAGAACGCTTCCTGTTTATTTGTTTGCTTATTTAAAATC
Source organism: Eumerus sabulonum (assembly GCA_951905685.1). Lineage (NCBI taxonomy): Eukaryota > Metazoa > Arthropoda > Insecta > Diptera > Syrphidae > Eumerus > Eumerus sabulonum. The sequence continues at coordinate 144,494,142 of OX645060.1, read as the reverse complement.
TTTCTTCAGTTCTTGTTTCTCGTTTTTTGTTTTACCGCCTCCTCTTTAACTCGACTCGTACTTTTACAGTGAAGGCATTGGGAATGTGTCCTGACAATAGGAAAAAGAAATCAATGTAAGTTTAACGATCAAAACAGTCGGAAGAGTGTGTGGTTGTGGTTAAAGCGATTTGTTCTCGCTAATCAGTTTGCAGCTCTAGCATTTCCGGGTAATCGGCATCTAACTTTTTTGCGCTATCTGCATCTCGCGAATGCCATAAAAACTTGGCACTTTGTCAGCGAAGAGCAAAAAAGCTGACAGATAGTTGTATACCGCAGCTGTAATAACGACCCAGTGTACGAGTATCTGGTCAGGAAGATCGCGTGTGCATCTCTTGTGCTGTAACGAAACCATAAAAAAGAAATTATTTTCAATTTTTTTCTCCGTATAGTCATCCATTTTACTGCATGACTTATTTTTAGAGTAATACGTTCAATCAAATAGTAAAAAAGTAATTTGAATGAGAAAAGAACGCAGAGTCACTTGTTAAAATAAAATAAAAATAGATTGCGCAGTTCAATTGTTTGCAATTATAAGTGACATTGACTCGTGGTGGTATTTTGGTTGTGTGAACTTTATGATTTTGAACTTGGATTTTGGCTATCTCGTTGCCTCGTACATAGTATTGACTACATAGAGGCGATCGTTAAAGCCCTTTGTATCTATCTACCAATTGCTCAGTTATTGGAGTTTCATCGACCAAAGCGATCTACATGCAAGTCGTTGTATCGTGTTTCATTGAAAAGTCCAACGCTTCCAACGCGGGATAAAATAGTTGTACGAATCGACGGGTGGTAACATAAAAAGTAAGTGGTTGTATCGATAACTACGTACATATTTATATGCATATGAAGGGCAGGGAAACAAAAGAAATAAGGAATTTGTAAGGTGTAGGCTGTACGACCTTGGACAAATTACTTTACAGGGTGATGAGAAAAGAGTTGATTTGTGCCTGGTAATCGTATGTAACAAATGCAATATCTACTGCAAAACAGTTTTTTTGTAAAAAAAAAAAAACAAATAACAAAACAACTTAGTCAGCTTGAATGAACAAGAAATGGTGAAATTATATTGTTCTACATCGTTGAACATAAGATAAAAATTACGGTGACAAACTTTGTTGGAAAACGTAGATTTTGTTACAGGAATTCCAACGTCGGACTTGGAACAGTAACTATAAATGCCAAAAATAGTGATTATATATTCTACATTTACTATAAAATGTAAGTGATTAGAGTGTCTTCAAATATCTTTGCTCCATTATTTATGAGCTAGCTTACACAAATCTCGGAAAGATACGATTTTCAGAATTAATTAAAATGGATGCTTAATGTGATTTAATTTGGACAGTCATCTTGAGTGGGCAAATCTAGCTTTGACGGAAAACTTTCCTAATAACGTGATGCTTCGAATAAATTAAACTTATTTTGTCAATATTTTTTGTTATTATTTCTTTGTGGGGTTTTGTATACAAAATAATTTCAATTCAATAAAATACGTACATTTTATTGTTGGCTTAAAATTGATCAGATTCGACGGTTTGAGTCACGTGCTCAATTGTTTATATTTAAAAAAAAAAAAATAAACGGTATGCAGTAAAGAAAAATAATTAAAAAATTATTTTTCAAGCCCACGTACCTTGAATATACTTTGGAACCTGAGTTAAAAATTCGGGAGACAGTTTAACAACCCTTTCATACACCGCAAGTGTTTGTATTCAGCTACTTTCCATATATCCTGTGTTCTACATCCCACCAGTTGGCTTGTCAATTATGCGAGACTATTTATTTTCGTATGGAAAGACAAGGACCTTAGTATAAATCAAGGAGTAATTGATAATATACAGGGTGCCCCACGAGCAGTGTGCCAAAAAGCTAGAGTGTGTAGGTCTGGTCAAGACAATCAGAAAATCGCATGGGAGGGGGGTCTACCCCCTCCCCCCCCCCGGTTAACCGGGAGGGGCAATTTTCTTTAAAAAAAATACTTAATTTGGAAAAAATATGTATTAAAAATTAACGGTTACATCCGCAATGCCGTGATATACTTTTTTGTAAAGCCAGAAAACTCTTCTTTCGTCTTGTTTCTAAACGAAACTGTTTTAGGGAATAGTTGTCAAACTCAAAATTTAAAAATAAATCGAAAAAAAAAATGTCGTACTAATTTTTTTTCAAAATTTTATGTAATTAAGTACTAATTTTTTTTCAAGAATACATTTCTTTTATTAGCTTTTAGTTAAAAACAGAAAACCGGATGCCAAAATGTCTTGTAGTTTTTGAGAAATCGAAAAAAAACCCAAACCAAAGAAAAACCTTTTTTTTTGGTTTTAACGCGGCTAGACTTGTAGGCGAATTAATGTGTGAAACATTGGGGCAGTACAAGCATAATAGCTATCTTCCTTGTATTAAGGGAGGGATTACGTCGGACCAAATCCAAAATTCTTTCATCTAAGATTGCTGATCCATCTGTAATTGATCCTTCGCTTCTTCGATGCTCTCGCACTCCGTGCTCCCGCAGACGTCGGTGGATTGTTGAGATCATGCTACGACTGGGACACGTCCGATTGGCATATCTTTCAGCGTAGAGTCTTTCGGCTTCACGATCCCGAAGAAGCATGTCCGTTTATTCTTCTCGAAAGTATGAATTTGACATCGTAATGTGTTGATGAGTTAACATCCAATTTGGAAATGTTTTTTTATTAAGAATGCGATGCGATTTCAATAAAGAAAAATTGCGGTTTTATTGTCTTAAGAGGGTAGAACTCATCCTCGCGAGCGGACCCAGATGAAATTGGCAGGACAGTTTTCAGGCGGTATCAATGAAAAAAAAAAAAACGATTAATCCAGGGCTACTCCAATACTGTGTCACTTTATTGTATCCTCATAAAACTCTGGGGGTGGCTGTGGTGCAGTGGTTAACATCATCGACCGCCGAGCGAAAGGTCTATGGTTCAAATTCGCTTCGTAGCCAAGAAAAAGTATTTCCTATACGGACAAAAAGTATGCAACGCAGTTGTGAGTGAAAAGTGACCAGACGTACAGCTGCAGGCATAACACTCACAGTATATGGTCAACCCAAATTCATCCTCAAGGACCCAAACCACTGCACTCCGTTCCGGTTGTGTGTCTAAACACACCATAAGAGAATACAAAAACTCTTGAACCTGCGCGAGTCTCTAAAAAAAAAAAACATAAAACTCTGAATTTTTTAAAAATAATAAAAGAGAGGTCAATGTTTCATATGTTAATTTGCCTACAAGTCCAGGCGCATTAAAAGCAAAAAAAAAAGGTTTTTCTTAGAAAAAAGTGGTTTTTTAAGTTTCTCAAAAACCGCAAAACATCCGGTTTTCTGTTTTTAACTAAATGCTAATAAGAGAATTGAATTCTCGAAAAAAATAGTACTTAATTACACACAGTTAGTTCGATTTCTTTCTTCTTTTTTTTTAAATTTTTGAGTTTGAAAATTAATTTCTCAAAAACTATTCCCTAAATTAGCCTAGTTTAAAAACAAGATGAAAGAAGAGGTTTCTGGCTTTACAAATAAAGTATATTACGGCATTGCGGATGTAACCGTTGATTTTAAATAATTTTTTTTCCAAATTAAGTGATTTTTTAGAAAATTGCCCCACCCGCCCGAACGGGGGGGGGGGGGGGGATCCCCCTCCCACACGATTTTTTTCTTGTCTTGACCAGACCTGCACGCTCTAGCTTTTTGGCACACTGCTCGTGGGGCACCCTGTATATAAGATAATAAATAAGAGAATGCAACAATCCAAATTAAATAATTATATACCAGAAACCATATTTTAAACTGAGCATGATGACTGCCAAAGTTTTTTGTTCTTTTTTTTAAAAACGTACATTTAAAAATAATTCAAAATGAAATAAATTCAGCCCTAAATAGGTCTCCTGTCTTCTGAATGACCACCAGAACCTCCTACATCATTACCAGCAATTTCACTCTTCAATACCTTAACCTTGGATGAGAGATTATCGATAACATACAAAGCACTCCAACTCCAGTTGGGAAATAATATATGCAATATCAAGCATTTTTGCGGGAGTGTACTCAGTATAAGTAGTCCTTCCACTTTGAAGGTATTCTTCGACGGCCGTTTTATTGTTTGATGCTTTTTATTAAGTATTAAGCTGTCCGGTTTGTTGATCCCATATTTTGTAGGGCGGTTGTATACCTACTTAACAATATCATAGTATTTAAGCACTGACTTTTATATTTCGGTTACGTGCATATACATATATATTTCGAAAAGTCAGAACTTATTTTCATCATATAAGAAGGAAAATTCCTATAATCACTATCTTATTTAATGTGTTTGTTTAGATAATTTAATAATGTACTTAACATTAAAAGAATGAGAGCCGTGTTTGTGCATTTTATTTTTTCAAAGAGGTTGGTCGATACCTTTTAGAATATTATTCTTTATAGAATAAGATGGCAAGTTATTAACTTTCGATTATCTACTTCGATTTTCGACACTTCATATTTCAAAGAAAAAATCTTCTTAATCAATGCTTTATAAAGTCTTTTGGACCGGCAGCCTGTAATTTGGGCTACTTCCTTATTGGTTTCCTTATTTGGAGAAAAAGGTTGTCTTTTGTTTCTGTGTGATACCTTTGTCCTTAAAGCTCTAAGTAATTTTTTTTATCTTATACTAGCATTTCAAATCATATTCAATGTGTTCTGTGGATTTAAGTTTACCTACAGACTTAAAATTATTACACAACAGGCAATTTTGTGTTATTGTTTGAATTATGTTATTGTGAAACGCTGAAACGCAGTATTCTTAATCTCAAATAGTAAACAAAACACTCATGTGCAAAGACGGATATTTCGGAACACATTTTTTACATTTTTCGTATATTTTTTTATGTTAGTATTTTATAAGTTTTATTGATGCACATAAAAATGGGTTCATATTTTGGTGTTCAAAAACGCCACTTATAAATAACAATACAAGAATAGGAGCATTTTTCGTACGACATTAACATAGGCTTCTGCATTAACGTTTACGGGCTTATAGATTGCTACAGTAGTCTTCCGGCACATCACTCCATAGCTGTCTAAGTGCCATGTAATGCAATGTGGCATGTGATTTACTTCTTCTTCCTTAGTGGCGTTGCAGCCCTTGAAGGGGCAGAGCCAAGCTTCTCTCAATCACCAATGTGAAAGGTGAAAGGGACCTACAGTTTAATGCCGATTCCGAACGGCGGGAATCGAGAAGCTTTTTCATGGCAAGTATACTACGGGCAGTTTTGCCAGTAGCCCGCCGAGGAGGGACGCCGCGAAACAAACATTTGATGGTGTTGGTGTTATCGGGATCTGAACTCGCCCATCGTGCGTCAGAGTCCAATACACTAACCACTGCGCTACCGCGCCCTCTGTGATTTATTACATATGGCGAGCAAAACTGAATACCAAAACCGGAAAACAAATGATATTATCTTATTTATAGTAGATAGTGGAGTATCTTAATTTATTTAATTTTATTTACTTAGTACGGTTTAGTAACTATGCATTGAAGTAAAAAAGTAATTTGATTTTTAAAAATACAACATTAAAAAAAAACAAATTTAGTTCACAGTCAAAAGTATTCGCTTTCGATTCTACCAATCCCTGGATAGTTTCATCAGGAATCTTTTCCCATTCAGTCTGAATCCTAGTTCAGAGCTCGTTCAGGTTGGTGGGGTCTTTCGTATCCCAGAAGCTGACGTTTAACAATGGCCCACAAATTCTCTATCGGATTCAAATTCGGACTTTGTGCGGGCGATTGCTACTGTGAAAAAGTTTGTTTATCAAGCCAGTTTTTGACAATTTTGGCAATGTGTTTCGAATCCCCGTCCTGATGGAAGATAATATCTTCAAAAGGATAATCACATTTCTCAATAAAATTCGGAAAATTTGCCTGGAGTATTTGAAGATGATTTTGCTTTTTCATTATACAACCGATTTTCATCAAAGGTCCTACATGCCACCCAGTAAAATACCCCCCAAACCATGTCCTCCGTGACACACGGTCTCTTTGACCTGGTGCCTTAGAATTCTTTCATTAGGTCTGTGCCAGAAATATTTCTTTCCACCTGATTAATAACTATTGACTTTGGTCTCATTAGACCATTGTAACTCTCTTCCAGTCTTCTACCGTCCAGTTTTTGTGATCTTTGCAGAACTTTAACCGTGTTTTTACGTTTTTATCGGATAATGCAGGCTTTTTCTGCTTGATGGTCGATACAACACCGATTTGTTTATGAGTTCGCCTGGCAGTCCATTCGCTAACGTTTTTATTTATAGCCTTAGAGGCAGCCTTTGGTGTTTGTTCCTAATTAGTTCTAGGCATCATCCTTTCCATGACACGAGCATTGCCGTCCGTTAATAACCGAGGTCTTCTACCTACATTTTTAGGGGTCTATAACTCTTTCTTTTCTGGACCATAAGTACTGTTCTCTGAGACAAGTTGCAAATTTAGGCCATTTTTCTTGAGCTCCAGCCATGGTTTAACAGCGAAACAATCTTTTTTTCCAGGTCTATTGTAACCTTCCCCATTGCCCTATGAAAGCTTGCATTAAAAAATATATCCATCGTTTTTTTTTTTTTAAATACCCCACAAACACACTTCGAGCTCTGAATAACTGAAAACTAATATTATAAAATCAACAACTGCGAAAAATGTTTCCAAATAATACTAACCACTGAACAAGACTAAAATGTGCAAAACTTCTTTGAATAATATTAAGAAAGGAAAAAACAGATGTAGAAAACGTGAATTTACATTCATTTGTATTCGGTTTTGCTCGCCACTGTATATATAAAAGGTATATTGGACTCTGTCTGCCTCAAAGCACAGGCGGTGCTAAATGTGATCGATAATTGGTCGACGAGAAATGGGCCGTCGTTTTATCCTCCTACGACAGATGTCATTCTTTTCACGAAAAAGAGGAAAAATACTCAGCTGGTGCTAAAAGGCAAAAGGGAGCCATTTTAGCAAGCAAGGTTCTTTGATCAAAGCATGTTAAGTCAAAAACTTCTAAAACGTTGTCAGCTTTCTGGCAATACAAAGGTGCTTGGCAAAAAATGGGGTTCATCGCCGGCAAAGGTACTCTGGATCTATATGGCAATGATAAGACCGATCATCTCATATGCATCGGTTGTCTGGTAAAACAGACAGAACGGTTTGTCTCAGCTGTACGGGGGCTTTCCCCAGCACGAAGGGCGCTGCTCTAGATGCTATGATGAACCATCCACCCCTTGATATACATATTTATCAGAGGATGCGCTCTGAAAGCACTGTCTCGTCTCAAGAGAAATGGTTTTTGGTCCAACTCATAGAGAGTGAAGGACAGTGCGCTTGCGCGAGAAATATCCTGATATCTGATGGATATGTCTGCTGACTCAATGACATCTTTCATTCTAATGCGCATCAGGATTGGCTCGGGCCACTTATTGAACCTGGAATGGATTGTCTACGCATTTTAACAGGTAGCTCCAAGTTTACACTGGGGTCCGGTGCTATGATTTTTTTTCGAATTGAAGCATAGGTGGAAGGGAGGTGAGTGTCAATCGACACTCAAAGCTGTATCCAACTCTTTAACCAGCTCCAAGTTAGTGCATGAACTTACGACCTTTCTAAACCAAGTCGGAAGACTATACTTGCTTGGGTCCCAAGTCACTCTGGGATCCCAGGGATCTCTGATGAACTCGCTTAAATGGGCTAAGAGGAGAGTTTCTCAGGACTTGATCCCGTTTTGGGTCTACCTGTTTCCATGTTCAATACCCACATCAACGATTAGGTCCTCTATTCACACAATGGTAAATGGAGGGAAGATCCAGGATGCAGGATGACTAACCGTCTTGATGTCTGCAAGAAATTCGCAGCATTATTTCTATCCTTAAGGAGAATTGTCTGCCGAAGACTTGCAGGCGTCATTATGGACCATTAGACTTTTACCAATCACCTCTACATGCTTGGCACTGAAGCTCTTTCTCATTTTTCTACAGAAGACAGGGAATTAGTGGTAAAAGTAGGTGTCTCTCTGGCTGTACAATGGACCAGTATTTTTGTCTGAGTGCTCCAACAGATAGCAGAAGCCTACAACAAAAAACAAAAATACACAAAAAAAGTAACTCGTCAATACCGAGATGAGAACGTCATTGCCTGATACAGAAAATGACTACGAAGACTATGCCAAGGATTTAGGAATTCGGTTTTTGACTTAATCAGTTTTTTATGTAATGAGTCAATCTTAAAAGAACTTTCTTTCTGCACCGGTTTGGCTAATACTTGCTTTCAGCACACTTTATAAAGAAGTAGGAGCAATACCAGGTACATACCTTGCTTTACATGCAATCATTCAAAAACGTTGTCTTGATCAAGTGTGCCCACACTTACTCATTAAACGAAAGTTGAGTATTTCCGCATCGGCGACAAAATACATATGTTCATAGGTTTGTTAACTATCCATTTCAATAGTACGAGTACAGACCGCCATAAGTAGAAAATTAAGTTCTCCATATCTTGTCCCACTGAAAACACTTAATGTGTAACGTAATTTAAAAGAGATCCTGCCTTTAAGCATGTTGCTAGAGCGTAACCGGTATCATTTTTGAATGTGTTTATAAAATCTTAACCAGTCTCGGAGCTGGTATATTCTTATGTCAATACATAATAAAGTAAATATACTATGGCCTTTTGCAGATTAAACGTGTTGCAGACTATAACGTAATATCTATTTATTGCGTAACAAAGTGTTAAGCATCAACAACTATTAGACATTTAGATAATAGCGGTGTCTAAACAGACAGATGGCAAAGAACTAACAAAGGCCTCGTAGTGGTAGCATCTATCCGACGGATGCTGGCCTGCTAAAAAGCGAGAAGAGCCACCGCAGTCGAACATCTTGCGGCACTGTTAGTAAGTTCTATCCCCACCTCCTCGTGGTACCATCTGCAGATTTCCTATGGAAATTGCAGACGGGGAAGGGCGAACGGCGAGTCTCCTGAGCCAAAAAACAGGATTAGTCGGTTAGGCTACAGCCTAGTAAGCCGTAACTGTAAAAAAAACAAAAACTCCGAAACAACCACAAGCCTCGGGTGTTTCGGACCGGATTAATGTAATGGCAATGATCGTCGGCCCTCTACGTGGAATGTTAGGTCCCTAAACAGGCCTCGTGCACCCGAACAACTCGCGGAGGCCCTAGACCGCTATAAAGCGGACATAACCGCCATCCAGGAAATGCGATGGAATGGACCGGGTATAAAGCGTACTAGGAGACTTCAATGCTAAGCTGGGCAAGGAAAGCATCTCTGAACGAGTCATCGGCAAACATAGCCTACACGACACCACATCCGATAACGGACACAGACTGATTGATATTGCTACGGGGCGAAATTTCCTTCTAGCCCGTACGCGCTTCACGCACCTCGATATACACAAAGGCACCTGGCGGCCTTTGGGGCAATCGACTACCAACCAGATTGATCACATCGCGATCGACACCAGACACTCTTCCACTATTCTTGATGTCCGAACTTTCCGAGGGGCTAACATCCACTCGGACCACTATCTTGTAGTAGCCAAGATGCGCTTACGGATATCACGAACGCAGCGGAGTAGAGTAAGAATGCAAAGTTATGACGTCGGAAAGATACTATCGCCAGAAACCGCTCGTGCCTTTACCGATCGCGTCTCCCTTAAGCTCTACAATACACCTCAATCCTCCACGCTATCAATAGAACAGCAGTGTAGCCTTTGCAAACAAGCCCTGAAAAGCTCTGCATCCGAAGTCTAGGATTTCAAGGCCCCACCACGAAGAAGCACCTGGTTCGATGACGAGTGGAGGAAGCACACAGCGAAGCAGAATGCTTATAAGGCCTCGCTGCATAAAAGAACAAGAGCAGCTCGTGAGCTCTACGAGTTAAAAATAAGGGAGGAGCATGGGCTTCTCTGAAGAAACAGCACGAGAAGCGCGTGATTGAGGATTTGGAGAGGTGTTACTGCAAGCGTGACGTTCGAAAATGTTATCAACAGATAAAGCGAGCATGCCAAGGATATAAAGCCAGAACGCAAGCCTGCAGGGATGAGAACGGACACCTAGTAGTAGAATCGCAGTCAGTGCTGAGAATATGGAAAAACCACTTCTGCAGACTATATAACGGCGATGTTAGTCAATATACCAGTTTCAGCCTCGTATGCCCGATCCACAAGAAAGGAGATCCCTCTGATTGCGCCAACTATAGAGGAGTAAGTCTCCTTAACATCGCTTACAAAATCGTCTCTCTCTGCCGTTTTGTGTGAACGCTTAAAGCCTTTTCTAAATAAACTGATAGATCCTTATCAGTGCGGACTCAGGACTGGGAAGTCCACCATCGACCAAATCTTCACGCTACGACAGATCATGGAAAAAAACCAATGGATTTCAAGTCGACACTCATCACCTATTTGTCGACTTCAAAGCCGCATACGACAGCGTAGTTAGAGACGAGCTATACAACGCTGTGTCTGACTTTGACATACCTGCTAAACTCATCAGACTATGCAGGATGACTTTGGAGAATGCTCGCTGCTCCATCCGAATCGGTGAACACCTTACCGATAGTTTTGATGTCAAAAAAGGGTTTAGGCAGGGCGATGCGCTGTAGTATGATTTCTTTAACATAATATTGGAAATGATTGTGCAAAAATCACTGGTCAATACAAGAGGCACAATTTATTTCAAATCCTCGCAACTCCATGCATATGCCGACGATATTGACATAATAGGTAGTTCACAGCGAGATGTCAATGAGGCGTTTGCAAATATTGAGATAGAGGCGGCGAAAATTGGTCTGGCGACAAAACTAAATATATGCTGTCATCAAAAAGGGACGCTCACCACCGACGTCTTGGCCAGAACGTTTGTGTTGGCAGATATAAGTTAGAGGTAGTTAAGGACTTCGTCTACCTTGGCTCCGCAGTAACCCGGAACAAAGACATCAGTTCCGAAATCAAACGCAGAATCACTCTTGCCAATCGCTGTTTCTTTGGGCTCAGGAGGCAATAGAGTTATAGAGCCCTCTCCCGAACCACGAAGTTGACTCTATATAAGACCCTTATCATCCCGGCCCTGTTGTACGGCGCAGAAGCATGGACATTATCAAAAGCGGATGAGGAGGACCTTGGTCGGTTCGAGAGAAAGATTTTGCGCGTGATTTTCGGGCCTATAAACGCCTACGGGGGATGAAGGAAAAGATTCAACCACGAACTTTACGGCTGTAAGCGACATGAGTCTAGTCATGCGTCAACGGATTCAACTCCTAAGATGGCTGGGCCATGTAGAGCGAATGGACACCACAGCTCCAGCCCGGAGAGTCTTTGAATCCAATCCCGAGGGACTAAGAAGCAGAGGACGGCCCCACTTAAGATGGCGCACACAGGTGGAAGGGGACCTCAGCCAACTGGGTGTCCGGCAATGGAAAAGGCTAGCAAAAGATCGTGCTAGTTGGAGGGGCATGTTGGTTGAGGCCCAGGTTCACCCAGAACTGTATCGCCCGTTAAGAAGAAGAAAGAAACAAACAAAATTCCAAAGTCAATATAATGAGTCACGTTTAGTTTCTTTTTAGATGAAAACAATTAATACAACTTTTGTTGTAGTTGATTAATCAAAAAATGTTTCTTAATGTTTTGTTTTTTTTTTCCCAGCATTTTTAGTTTTACGCACCCTACGATACCATCAATGTATCCATTTTGTTCTGAGCGCATTGATGTAAACAATCTCGCGGAAGCCTTTATCAAGGCTATACTTAATGGATATTTCAAAAATAAGATGAAGCAAGCGGTATTTTCTAACAGACTACCACTCGTCATGGTCATGTTCGGAAAATATTGTTTTCCCCATAGCAAGGTCGTATTGAAAAGACGAAAATATTTCCACCAACTCACATACATACATACATATGTATGTATGTATTATATTTACCACAACAAAATATCCAAAGTTCACATGAAAAGAACACGAATACGTACGCTAGATACCGCTATAAATATATGTAAGTATATATCATTCGGTAATAAAAACAAACAGATCGTTGCTCCTTATTAATTTATCGTTCCAACCTTGTCACCTACGCTTTGTTTACATTTCAAACGATCAAAATCGAGATATGTACTCGTACTCGTATCTCTGACGTTTGTCGCGAAATGTTCTTCCGATTATCATCAGTGCCATGCATGAGTCTTTCTCAAAGAAAACAGAAAGAAATGGTTTGATGACACATTGGCAGATATGTATGTATGTTACTAGACTGGTGCCAAAAAAAATATAAATGTTATTTGGAATGGAACATTTCACTTTTCTTTTTTTCTTGATCTCATTTGTGATGTTGTTCACGTGATGCGTTCATGTGCTCATGAATTTGGCAGTTTTTAAAGCTTTCTGCGTGTGTTTCACTACCCGGTGCCTGATGCCTGAACGTCTAATCTGTTGACCTTCCCATATAAATGTGGACACACATACCTATGTATGTTTACGGAACGAATTCAATCTCTAAATAAAAAACAAATCTTTATAGCTTTATCTTTATAACATTATCTGACTAATGTTTCCCAAATAGTATTTTAAACCACACTTGTACGCAGTGTCGTTTAAACATATTCAAGTAAACCAAACCGTGATGATGGCGACCTTCGTCTCACGTAACCAAACCACTGAAGCATAGTCCTTTCCGTTCGGAGTAGCAGCGGCTCAACATTGAGCTCCCCGCTCACTGCCGTGTTTCTGACCCTATCCCGGCGAGTAACTCTCACAACAGCACAAAGTAATCTCATTTCGGCAGCTTGTATTCGCGATCTTATTCTTTCGGCCCATAACCCAAATTTCATGACCATAGGTAGGAGTTGGAACAAATAGTGAGTTGAAAACCGCTAACTTGGCTTTGACACCAAGCTCGGTCTTCCTGATTACAGATCTTCCAAGCTGTTTCAAAATTGACCTAGCTTGGCTTATCCTGCAGGAAAGCTCAGTATTACTCTTCCCATCACTCGTGGAGAAGACCCCGAGATACTTACACTTCTCCACCTGCTTCAATGCGACTCTACTAACACGTAGAATGCATTGGACAGGTATTTTGGAAATAAACATACTCTCGGATTTTTCTACGTCAACCTTCATTCCAGCATCAGCACATACGGCCACAAACCTATCTAGCGCGCGCTGAAGTTCCATCTGGGAGGATGTGAGGACAACTAAGTCATCTACAAAAAGAAGACGGCTTACCCTCAACTCTCCTAATGTGAAACACTCCTCGCCACGACTCCGCTGCAACATCCAGTCCATATAATTAATAAAAAGGAGAGGCGACAAGACGCACCCTTTGCGAAGTCCAACGCCCACGGTGAAAGGTGGTAATTTACTACCGTTAACCCCAACACAGCTGAATGGCCCTCAACAGAGGACCATTAATTCCATACTCCTGCAGAACACTCCAGAGTTTACCTCGGGGAATTCGGTCATACGCCTTTTCCAAATCTACAAAGCGCCTGTAGATTGGCTTAGCGTACTCCCAAGCCTTCTCAAGTACCATTCTTAGAGTGAAAAACTGGTCGGTTGTACCTCTGCCATGACGAAAACCGCACTATTCATCCGCTATCCTGGACTCGACCATAGCTCTAGAGCGCGCCTCCAACACCTTAGCGTAGACTTTACCGGGGACACTTAAAGGAGATATGCCCCTATAGTTGGAGCACCCTTTTTTATCCCCCTTTTTGAAAGGAAGGACAATTACCCCTGTCTGCCAATAGCTTGGTGTCTCATCGCATTCCCAGGCCACCTTAATGACACGAGAGAGCCATAATACTCCGTTTTACCCATTGCCTTAAGCATTTATGGCCAAACTTCATCCACACCGGCGGATTTGCCAATTTTAAGCGATTCAATGGCTAAAATGACTTTCTCAACCGTTGGATTATTCTCCGCCCCACTCAAGACTATAAGACTGTCGCCCTCAGCGCCCAGTTCGCTCGCTCCATCTGTGTAAGATGTCCATCTTATTGGAAAGCAACACACCATCTTTGGATTTAACTCCTTCTATAATGTTGAATCTCCTTCCTCTGAGCCGGCGAATGGTTTGCCAGAACACCTTTTCGCAGATCTATGGTCGCTTTCCAACTTCTCGCCGAACTCCTTCCAGGACTGCTCTTTAGCTGCTCGCACAGTCAATTTGCAAGTTCTTCACGCCACAGTGTACCGGTCACGGGAAGCAGCGTCTCCCAAGAGAATCCAGTCCCTGTAGGCCTTCTTCTTCCCTCTCATGGCTTCTTGAACTACGGGCGTTTTAAACCACGCAGTTTTTTTCTCACCATCAGCCACACCAAGCCGCTTCTCTCCACAAACATCACGTGAAGAGGCGATGACAGCTGTTGAAAATAGTCGCCATTCTTCCTCTATATGCGATGGAACAGTTGGAATTCGCTCAAACCTCTCGGATATGTGTCGTGCGAAGTGTTGCCGCACCTCACTGGTCTGTAGTTTCTCTCACCATATACGTGTAACCACTCTTGGTTTCCGCCTTGGCAGACGAGGTACTCTATCAGTAAGACACAGCTTACACCACACCAGGTGATGATCAGTTGACAGTTCAGCCCCTCTTAACACGCGAACGTCACAAACCAACCGTTTCACACACGATGTTACCACAAAGAAATCTTTCAACGATTTCTGTTGAAGACTCCGCCGATACCACGTATATTTATGAATGTCTTTGTGCGGAAAGGTGTTCATAATGGACATGCCATTTGCACAGCAAAAATCAAGCAACCTCTCTCCGTTCGCGTTTTGATGAGGATCACCGTTCCTCCCAATCACACTCCCCCATGTCGTTTCATCCACACCCACGTGGGCGTTGAAGTCATCCATCAGGATATAGGAATCCATCTCAACCACCCTATCAAGGGCCGCATCAATTTCATCCAGGAAAGTCGCATACTCAGACTCTAGATTTGGTGCATACACCTGCACCAGAGCCAAAGTTGATCTTTCAAACTTGAGTTTTAAGATCGCGACTCTCCCTCCTAATGGTATCCACTCCAATACCCTGTCTGCCAGTCTAGGACTTATGAGTATCCTCACTCCCGCCTATGCAGACATTTGAGGTGCAACTCCCGACAAAACCAAACCAAACCAAACTTTAATAATAATAACCGAATCTTACTTACGAGTACTTATGTGGCGCTACAGTCCGGTGTGAACCTGAGCCTCAACGAACAGATTTCTCCAGCTGGCACGGTATTTTGCAAGCTGTTTCTAGCAACGCACTCCCAGTTGGTTAAGGTCCCCTTCCACCTGTGTGCACCACCTTAGATTCGGCCGTCCTCTGCTGCGTCGTCCCTCGGGGTTGTACTCGAAGTCTCTTCGGGCCGGAGCTGTGTTATCTATTCGCTCTATATGGACCAGCCATCTTAGACATTGGATGCGTAGACGTCGTACTAGGCCGATGTCGCTGTAATGCCCTTATAGTTCGTCGTCGTCCACTCCCCGAAAAGCGGACCGAAAGCGGTCTCTTCATCCGCTTTCGTTAAAGTCCATGCTTCTGCGCCATAAAGGAGGGCCGGGATGATTAAGGTTTTGCACAGCGCAACTTTAGTCTTTCGAGAGAGGGCTCTACTTCCCAGCTGCCTCTGGAGCCCAAAAAAGCAGCGGTTGGCAAGAGTAATTCTGCTTTTGGCCTCAGCGCTGGTGTTGTTGTCGCTGGTCACTAGCGAGCCAAGATAGACTAAGTCCTTGACCACTTCGAATCTGTAGTTGCCAATTCTGACGTTCTGGCCGAGACGTCGGTGTTGCGCGTCTTTTTTGGTTGCCAGCATATATTTCGTTTTACCCTAGTTAACCGAAAGACCCATTTCAGCCACTTCTGCTTCAATGCTTTCGAACGCATCACTAAGTCCCACTGTGTTCATCCATTTACGTCAATATTATCAGCGTACGCAAGCAGTTGTACAGACTCTTGTGTGGTCCAGGGAGTCTTGTATAATCTTTTCAAGCACAATGTTGAAGAAATTACATGACAGTGCGTCACCTTGTCTAAATCCTTTTCTAACATCAAAGGTTATTTCGCTACGGACCTTAATGGAGCAGCGAGAGTTCTCCATTGTCATTCTGCGCAATCTGACGAGTTTGGCAGGGATGTGTATAGCGCTGTATAGCTCGTCTCTATGCACACCGTCAGACGCGGCCTTGAAATCGACGGAAAGGGATCTGCCTTAATGTGAATATTTGGTCTATTGTGGATTTACCTGGCCTGAAAACACTCTGATACGAACCTGTCCGATTATACACAAAGGGTTTCAGGCGTTCATACAGTACGGCAGAGAAGATCTTGTATGCGATGTTAAGGAGACTTATTCCCCTGTAGTTGGCACAGTTACAGGGGTCTCCTTTCTTGTGGACTGGGCAAACGATGCTGAGATTCCATTCGTCAGGCATGCTTTCCTCCGAACATATTTTACAGATGAGCTGGTGCATGCGCCCTACCAGTTCATCTCCAGCCGCTTTAAATAGCTCGGCAGACAGCCCATTTGCGCCCGGGGCTTTATTATTCTTAATTTTTTTTTTAATTCTTTTTTTAGAGAAACGCGCAGGTTCAAGAGTTTTTTTTTTATATTCTCTTATGATGTGTTGTTACACAAACAACCTGAACGGAATGCAGTGGTTTGGGTCGTTGATGTTCGTTCACTACTCTTAGTGGTGGTTGTCCTAGATAGGACGAGAGCTGACCAAATTCCGGGATTGGTTATAGTTCGCAATAATTCGTTCGAGCACTTTTAATATTGCATACTCAGAGGATGAATTTCAGTTGACCATATACTGTGAGTGTTATGCCTGCAGGCAGTACGTCTGGTCACTTTCCATTCACTACTGCGTTGCATACTTTTTGTCCTATAGGAATTACTTTTACTGGGCTATGAAGCGAATTTGAACTATAGACCTTCCGATCGGCGGTCGATGATGATAACTACCACGGCCACCCCCAATCTTTGTATCTTTGATCTTTGTATTACTAGCTTAATTTCATATAGGTCGGGTGGACGATATTCTCTTACATCTTCGTCCGCTGCGAATGGATCATTCTGCCTGACGGCGGTATTAGATCTTTCATCGCCGTTAAACAGTCTACAGAATTGTACCTTCCATATTCTCAGCATCGACTGTGGCTCTACTACTTCTTCTTTGCTGGCGTTACAGCCCATGAAGGACCAGAGCCAAGCTTCTCTCAATCACCCATGTTGTGTGTGATTTGCATCCGTTCTGGTCTTATATCCCTGGCATGTTTGTTTTATTCGTTGATAAAACCTCCGAACGTCATTCCTGCGATAGCATCTCTCCATCTCTACGATCGCGAGCTTCTCATGCTCCCTTTTTTTGTTTGGAGAAGCTTATGTTCCTCCCTCCTCTTCTGCTCATAATGCTCACGAGCAGCTCTCGTCCTTCTATGCAGCGCCTCTTGATAAGCTTGCTGCTTTGTTGCGTGTGCCCTCTTACACTCGTCATCAAACCATGGGTTTCTTGTTGGTGGTGGTTTGAAACCCAGTACCTCAGAAGCAACACTTTCTAAGGCGTGTTGACAACGGGTCCATTGGTGTTGTACGGTCTGAGCAGGTGTTGGAGGGTTTTTCGAGAGCTTAAGGGAGACGCGATTGGCATAGGCTGTGCGATTGTAGCATTGCGACGTTGTACGCCGATGGCCTTAGTCGATTTTTCTAGGCCAGGCATATGCGAAGTCGCAACCTGGCTGCCACAAGATTATGGTCCGAGTCGATGTTGGCTCCTCTAAAAGTTCGCACATCCAGAATGTCGGATGCGTGTCTGCCATCAAGCGCAATGTGGTCAATCTGGTTGACGGTTGATTGATCCGAAGATCGCCAGGTCCCTTTGTGGATGTTGAGATGTGGGAAACGCTTGCTAGCAACTAGAGGATTTCGCCCCGTTGCGAAGTCTGTCAGCCTAAATCCATTTTCGGATGTGGTGTTGTGTAGGCCGTGCTTGCCAATAACCCTATCAAAGGCCACTTCCTTGCCCAGTTTTGCGTTAAAGTCTCCCAGTACGATTTTAACATCGTAGCTGGGACATTGGGCATATGTCCTTTCTAGTAAGTCGTAGAAGTCGTCTTTTGTAGCGTCATTCTTGTCCTCGGTAGGGGCATGAGCGCAAATTAGGCTGATGTTTGCGAATTTAGCCTTGATGCGGATTGTCATGAGGCGTTCGCTTACATGCCTGAAGCTCAAGACTTTTTGCCTAAGTCTACCTCTAGTAACAAATCCGCATCCGAATAAGCGTTGTCTTCTCTCCTTTTAGTAGTCGCCGTAGAAGATATCACACTTTCTCATCCTCTTTTTGCCCGGTCCATCCCATCGCACTTCCTGGATTGCGGTAATATCTGCCTTATAACAGTGTAGGGCCTCCGCAAGTTGTTCGGCTGCACGTGATCTGTTGAGGGACCTTACATTCCACGTACAAAGCCGAATATCATTCTTCCTTTTCCTTTGGTTAAAAGGAAAATCTACTAGAACTATTTTTGTGCCATAGCTGGGACATTGGGCATACGTTCTGTGTAGGAAATCGTAGAATTGTTCTTTGAGTCGATTGTCCTTTTCTTCGGTTGGGGCGTGAGCGCATATCAATCTAATATTTCCAAAATTAGCTTTGATACGGATTCTTATGAGACGTTCACTTACGTCCCGAAAGCATTTTGTCGGAGTCTTCCTCGAATAACGAATCCGCATTCTAATAAGCGCTATTGGATCTCCTTGTTGCAGTTCCCGTAGTAGATGCCGCAATTTTTCATACGTCTTTTGCCTGGTCCATCCCATCGCACTTCAGGGAGTGCGATTATATCTGTTTTGTAGTAGCTTAGGGCTTGCTTCAACTGATCGCCTGCGCCCGGTCTATTAGGGGGACCGCACATTCCAGGTGCAGACTCTCAAGTCCTTTAGTTGTTTGCAGGGGTCGTCAGCTTTCTATCTGTCCGTATCCGAGGCTTGTGGTTGTTTCGGAATACTTGTTTTTTTTCTGTGATAGGTATGTTACCCCTATGCACAATTCCCAACCTGGAGGGCCAGATTCCTCTTTCCACAGAAACAAGGGGTCGGGTCGCTGCATACATTGGTCCACTACCTGGGTTGTGCCAGGGCAGCTATCTAGGAGAGGCTACGCGGAGACTGTTTGCCAACTTGGATTGAGCAGGGATTGAAACTGGCGTTTGCCATGTTAAACGCACAAACTTCATTGCTCTAATGGCTTGCTCCCTCCCCCCCAATAATAACCGAATAGTCATAAAAAACCGTATTTGAGCAATGGTGTACTAAAATACATACATTTCTGTCCATTAGTTAAGAGGCGTACAAGACAAGAGATTTAACTTGCACTACACGCACAATTTTCGAGTTAAGAAAACTATTTGGATCACCCTGTATCACTCACACTCAATTGCAGCACACGCACGAATATTACATATATCTACTATGTGTCTCTTTGATTCACAGACCGTCATCATCGCCGATCATGAAGTGAAACACGAACTAATCGATGAGCGACAACGCCAGGTTGTACTGCGAATCGTGTATAAATACTCGTTTTTTCCTTTTTGCATTATTTTTAATCTTTATTTACATACTTACTTGACTTCCCTAGTATTGTAAATTGCATCTCACGGTTTGTGAGGAGCAAGTTCATGGTCTGTCTCTCAGACTGGTTAACGAATTTTCTATGTTTTCGAATACACCTAGTATGTATTTTATTTTCATTTAAATTTAATTATTTTTTCATATTGCGCAATAGGCGATCGAGCATTTGCAATGCAATCATTGGATATTCAAATTAACATATAGCACTTGTGTACTCGTATGTGTAAGCTTTGAGCTTTGTACTTTTTATGAATGAATGGAATAGAACAGAGGAGAGGGTATTTGGGTTAGGATTTTGTGATTTTTCCACTATTTAGAAAATGAAGAAAAAGTGAAAAGCGACTAACATGAATTACATTTGAATGCGGATTGGCAAGCGGTCGATATTAATTGTGAATAATAAGTTTAGACTATAGTGAGATATTCGTCGGAAAAGACAAATCTTTTAGTGGTCGTAAAAAGACGTTTACAGCTTGCATGGCATTTGCAGCATGTAAGATAATGGAAGTTCAAAGGTTTCCGAGGTTTTTAAGCGTCATGAGATTATGCAAGATTCGTTGATATTATTAAAGCTTAAGAGAAAAGTCATTGCTTACGTCGAACGACGTGCTTACGAACATCGTAATGAATTATTTTCATAGAAGACTTGAATATGGGCATCAAACAAATTGTAGATATGCAAAATGTGACCCAGCAATAACAGTTTTAGTTTAAATATTTAAAGTTCATATAGGTAAACTAGCTTCATATTACTTTCAACACTTTTCTTATTTTTGGTGCCTTTTATTATAAAAAGGGGTGACCCTTAGTGACATATCTGCCGAATGCACGTCCTATTCTTTGTCCTCAAGATCTTCGCTCAGCATTTAGTTTGATCATTGTACTCTTAGCGTATGACATATTTACACCGACTTTTTGACTGTGGAAAATATATTCCTATGAACTACAATGAACCTGGGCCTCAACCGACAAGTCTTTCCAGCCAGCACTATATTTTCCTAGCTGTTTCCCGTGTCGGGTGTAGGTCCCTCTCCACCTATAGCACCCGGAACTGTGCTGTCCATCCGCTCTACATAGCTCATCTTAGTAGTTGGTTCCGTAGACGTTGCACTAGGCCGATGTCGCTCTACATCTCGAGCAGTTCGTGGTTGAATCCTCTCCTCCACTCTCCGTCAACACAAATGGGACCGAAGATTGTACGCAGACTTTTCCTCTCGAAACGACAAAGATCTTTTCATCCATTTTTGATAAGGTCCAAGCCTCTGCGCCGTAGAGGAGGACCGGGATGATTAGGGTTTCTTAGTTTTACGAGAGAGGGCTCTACTACTCAATTGCGTCTAGAGCCCGAAGAAACAGCGGTTGGCAAAAGTTATACTGCGTCTAATCTCAGCGCTGGTATCATTGCCGCTTGTGAGCCTAGGTAGACGATATCCTTGACTACATCAAAGTTATACCTGCCAATAGTGACGTCCTGGCCAAGACGTCGATGCTGTCCGTTTTTCTTCGACGACAGCATATATTTGGTTTTGCCCTCATTTACCATCAAACCCACCTTAGCCGCTTCAATGCTCAAAAAAGCTTAATTGACGTCTCGCTGTATTCTCCCAATCACGTCAATGTCATCAGCGTATGCGAGCTTTGTGCAGACTTGAAGTAGACCGTGCCTCTTGTATTGACCAGTAAATCCCGCACGATCTTTTCTAGGTTGATGTTGAAAAAATCACAAGACAGTACATCGCCCTGTCTGACCCCTTTTTTTGACATGGAAGGTTTCGGTTAACTCCTTACCAACCTTAATGGAACAGCGGGAATTCTCCATTGTCATCGTGCACAACCTGACGAGTTTGGTAGGGATGTCAAGGCATAACGTAGCTCTATATAGTCCGTCCCTATAGACACTATCTTATGCGGCCTTAAAATCGACGAAAAGGTGGTGTGTGACGACCTAAAATGTATGGGTCTTCTCCAAGATCTGCCGCAGTGTGAATATTTGGTCTATCGTGGATTTTACTGGCTGGAAGGAACCTATCAAATTGTCCGCGAATTGTTCCAAGGGTTTACACAGCACAGCAGAAAATATCTTATACGCGACGTTAAGGAGATTTATTCCCCTATAGTTGGTGCAATTATAGGGGTTTTCTTTTTTACGAACCTGGCAAACGATGCTGAGATTACATTCATCGGGCATACTTCCGAACATGTCTTACAGACGAGCTGACACATATTCCCAACCAACTGATCTCCAGGTGCTTTAAATAGTTGCCTGCTCAGGTAAGCCGTCTGTTCCAGCAGCTTTATTAGATTTCAGATTTGATATCGCTATCTTAACCTCGAAGGAAGTCTCTCTCGTCTTCGTCCAGTGTGAATGGTGCGTTCTGCCTGACAGCGGCATCTTGCCATCTTCGCCGTTAAACAGGCCGCAGAAGTAGTCTTTCCACATTCGCAGCATCGTCTTTGATCGACTGCGAGGTGTCATCAATGCACGCTTTCGTTCTAACCCTATAACCTTGGCATATTCGGTTTAAAACTTGGTAAAAAAACCTTCGAACGTCGTTCATGCTCTTTATTTTTCCTTCTGAAAAGCGCATGTTCTTACTTCTTTTCCGCTCATAGAGCTCTTGAGCAGCTCTCGTACGTCGGTGCACCGTGGCCATGGATGTGTATGTATGTAAGTATGTTGGCGTTACAGTCCATGAGGGACCAAAGCCGAGCTTCTCTCAATCACCCATGTTGTGTGAGATTTTATTTTCCCATAGTCGAAAGGGACCTACAGTGTAATGCCGGTCCCGAACGGCGGAATTCGAGAAGTTTTTCTTGACAACTATACTACAGGGGGTTTTGTCAGTACATCGCTGAGAAGAAGCACCGTGAAAAACACGTTCGATGACATGGTTTATTGTCGGGATTCGATGCCCTGTCATCGGCGCAAGAGGCCAACACACTACTTAATGCGTCACGGCACTCACAACGTGGCCATGGATGTGTTCTGTTTTTCTGCATGCACTTGTCTGTGTGTAGGGTTTGCTTTCCCATAACTCGTTCAAAAATATCCTCCCTACCCAGCTTCGCGTTGAAATCTCCTAGAACAATCTAGGAGGTCACAGAAGGCATATAAACGTAGCAGTCTACATAAATGTTATGAATGACATAATTTCAAAAAATGTGTAGATATGAAAATATTGGTAAAGTTTACTACTCTTTTCCGCCTCTTTATCTGGCTTACCCAGCTTACCCCCACTTACTCAGCCTGATGACTAAAAAGATGCACTAGCTAGAGAATAGTATTTTTTCTAAAAATAGATCCAATTCATACCGTTTCTAATGACAATACTCTCATCTCACAAAAATCCACAAAACCACTGAAATAAATTCACAGCTCATAGGCTTCCCAAATACGGTGTGAATCAGTTGATAACACCTAGGTGTGTATCTGATGAAATGAATTTGCAATCACGTGTTTTACAGCAATCCATTTAATTAGGAAATGAATAATGAGATTATCACCAATACGAATTGGTCATCAACGATTACCCTTCAGTGTGGATTTGTACATGTAGAGATATTTTTAACAAATTTTCTCGTTTTTTCCATGTTGGTTCGGAGAAGTGGAGTTCTTTTGGGTTAGCCATGACCTAGAAGTGAACTAATGATCATATGCTGTTCGGCATCAGATCACGTAGGCAGTTTGCCTGTTTCGTTTGCTTTTGATATGCCGGTTTAGAGCTTTGTCTTAATGTAGTGTTGGGTGTCATATACCATTATAATATAAAGCTTGAAAATGGTAAGCAGTGATAAGTACTTCATAGAGTATCAGTGAGAACGTAAGTGTGATTAATTTTTTTCTCGTAACTGTTTAAATTATGTAAACTCACTCAAGTAGGTTTAACCTTACTTAAAAATAATACCAAGATTGAATGTATGTAAAACTCGTCTGTGATTTTTCACTCGACATATTGAAGGTTTGAGCTTTTATAGATACTATCACGGCTTTAAACTTTTACGGTAATGGATCTGTATTCGAAATGATCGATCGGTAATGTCGTTGGTATTACGATGTGTACAAAGTTCCTGGTTGTCGGAAAAAAGTAACTCGAAATTAAACGTTCGGTGTTTTTAGTAGCAACCTATCTACAGAATATTAAGTCTTGAAACTTTGAATCGAGACTGTATAAAAAGCTAAACTGTTTCTTATAAACCTCCTTTGCTGTTTGTGCGTGCTCAAAATATTTCCTAAACAGGCTAGATCGATAAAAATTTAAATGAAAATTAAAAATAAATGGTTGCAGTAATCATACATTTAAGTGGTTTTCGAGTGACCAGTCTTAGCACGAATACATACGTTTGTAGGTGTAATTATTTCACAATGTTTTATTATTACGGCCCGCAACTCGTCTGGTGCAGTTTACTAACATTTTCTGCAAAACGTTTGTTTTCTATGTAGTTTTCCACAAAACGTTGATCTCTAAAGTCAACCTTATTGGTTTAAGATCCGCCCAATATGATCATTCCTGTGACGTGATAGAATTTGAAGTGGTTTAAAACTAAGTTCCTCTTTTCCTCGAGTGCTCCTCGTTGGTTACCAGTACGAAGTCATTGACTTTCAATTTGTAAGATTGTTTAATTGCATCCACCTGCCTTATAAATTGTAAATCTTTTTAGCACATCCCAGCCAGCGCACTTAACATCTCGCACACGTCACACGCTCAGATTGAGATAATAACTTTGTTTTTTGCTTACAATACATTGACGATGATGAACGTCGTTTTCTCAACAACATTGCGAATAGGAGTGATCCTTAAACAAATTCTTAATACAACTTAAATATATTCCTTGACGTGCTCAAACTATTTTTGGGATTTACTCACATCCAATCAAAAATCAGTCAATTTAATTGCGAAACATGAACCGCGTCTAATTCATGTCTGCCACAATAGCTATTTTGATTCGCAATCCTGCTATCGCGCAAAATTAGGTATTATCAAAACGTTTCGTTTATGCAAATAATTGGAGTTCTGCAGAGATTTTGTAAGACCATGGTAATGATATGATTCACTCCGATGAGATATAATAAAAGTTAATCTAATGGAAAACAATTCTGAGAAAGGAAAGTTTGTACTTTTTTATACCCATGGCTAGATTGGATAGATAATTGTGTAGTCAGTGGTTGTAGCTAAGCGACTGAATTGTTTTTTATTAGTTTATACGGATCTCAAAGTTAGTGTCATGTGAAAGGAATGCGTAAGTGATTCGAGACGATAACTAATATGAATGAGATCAGTCGACTGCATTTAATAAGAATTCTATAGTGACTTTGTATCTGGGATTAATTAGTCGTTGATCGACTGCTGAGTCAGAATCTGGACTTGACAATATAGCGGCTGTAAATATTGCTTTGCACAGTCTTGTTAACATTCAGCCAGGTGATGGCGGCTATTAACAAACAATTACGTGTAATTGTTGCTCGATTGTATATGCAAACTCAATGCGATCTCGGTCTTTCACTTCGAGACTAGTAATACCACCAGAATTGCAAGTAGAAGTAAAATTCCTCCACCAATCACTACTTTTTATAATACACCAGTGTTTTGCAGAACTTCAATTACCTCTTTTAGGAGGTACTTCAAAAGTTGTAAGACGCAGCATGTTTATTAGAATAAGATCATGGCCTCGAATTTAATCAGAGTGTAAAACAAAATAAAGGGGCATGGGCTCGGACATACAGGGTAAAGTTGTTGATTGCTCTCAACCTGGCGAGATGCCAGCAACGATCCCTGTTTAAATGCCCGGGTCAAGTTGACATACGGCCTCCTCGCGGCGCCCTCTGGATAGCCTCTTCAACAACCGTTGGGAGGTGAACAAACGTATGCAGCGAAAAAACCCCGACCAGAATGGCGGTTGTGCGGCGGGCTAACAATCCGCCCACGTAAAAAAAACATAAAGTTATGAATGAGCAAGATGCCTCGGATACACGGACGGATACTCGACGACGACAACGCACGAAAAAGGAACACGATTTGCGAGTATGCTCCTGGAACGTCAGAACCCTGTACACTCCCGGAGCTGCTCATAAACTAGAAGGAATCCTCACGCAGTACAAGGCGGATATTACTGCGGTCCAGGAAATACGCTGGATAGGAAACGGTATGATTAGGAAGAAAAATTGCGACATTTATTACAGCTGTCACAAAAGGTTGCACTTACTGGGATGCGGATTTGTCGTGGGAAAGCGGTTAAGGTCGAAGGTCATCGACTTTAAACCTATAAGTGATCGCCTGGCTGTGATCCGCATCAGAGGCAGATTTTATAACATCAGCCTAATATGTGCACACGCCCCTACCGACGAGGCTGAAGACCCTATCAAGGAGGACTTCTATGACCTCCTGGACAACGCCTACGGAGCTTGTCCGGAGTACGATGTAAAAATCGTGCTCGGGGACTTCAACGCCAAAATCGGAAAGGAAAACACCCTTGGCGGAGTGATCGGAAAGCACAGCCTCCACGATACAACAACAGATAACGGCTTCCGACTCGCTGACTTTGCGACAGCTCGTAATGCGGTGATAAGTAGCACAAGATTCCCTCGCAAGCGAATCCACACAGCAACCTGGCGATCTCCGGACGGTCGAACCGCCAACCAAATCGACCATGTGCTCATTGACGCAAGGCACGCGTCGAACATCCTGGATGTGCGAACATTCAGAGGGGCAAATGTCGACTCTGACCACTTCCTCGTAGCAGCAAGATTCAGAGCTCGACTGTCCAATGTCAGAAAGCTGCACCAGCCCATCAGGAGGAGGTTCGACATTGGGCGCCTGAGCACACCGGAGGTTGCCAGAGTCTACAGGGAGCAGCTGAGCGAAAGACTCTACGGTATGCCTACGTCGAACACAAATGCTAATATTATGTGGCTGCATTGCCGCTCAGCCATTCAGGAAGTAGCCGAAACCACCTTAGGATACCTACCACCCCCGACAAGAAACCCGTGGTATGATGGCGAGTGTGAGCAGAAAAAGGCAGCAACCGACGAGGCGTACCAAAAGGCGCTGCAGAGGAAAACCAGGGCAGCGCGAGAAGAGTACCGAGCCAGAAGAAGGGAGGAGAAGAAACTACTGCGACAAAAGAAAAGAATCTTCGCAGCCTCCCAGCTCAAGGATATCGAGGAGTCTCGGGATAAACAGAAAATACGAGCCTTTTACAAGAAAGCCAAAGGCCTTGCAGGAGGCTTCAAAAAGGGCACCCTGGCTCTTCGAAACTGCGAGGGTAATCTTGTCACCGACCCGCAGGGAATAGTGGATGTATTTAAGCAGCACTTCCAGCAGCTGCTTAACGAGCATGACCAAGAGAGAGTGGTAGGGACCGAGGAAATCCCAACTCCAGCCGCTGAAGTAGTCCTCCCACCCAGCATAGAAGAAGTCGGCACAGCTATTCAGAAGCTGAAGAACAACAAGGCCGCAGGCTCAGATGGCTTGCCATCAGAGCTCTTCAAGGCTGGCGGCGATGTTTTGGTAGGGAGCATGCACCAGATCATCTGCAGAATTTGGGAAGATGAGAGCATGCCCGACGACTGGAATACCAGCTCTATATGCCCCATCCACAAAAAAGGCGATCCTACCTCTTGCAAGAACTATAGAGGTATATCCCTGCTCAATGTCGCATACAAGATCCTGTCCAGCGTATTGTGTGAACGTCTAAAACCATTTTGCACCGCACTAATCGGCAGCTACCAGTGCGGCTTCCGGCCCGGCAAATCAACTATAGACCAAATTTTCACACTTCGACAGATCCTGGAAAAGACCAACGAGTTTCAAATCGATACACACCATCTTTTCATCGATTTCAAAGCCGCATACGACAGCATTCATCGTGAAGCACTGTTTGGGGCGATGGCCGAATTCGGGATCCCGGTAAAACTGATCCAGTTGTGTCGCGCCACGCTAAAAAACACGCGATGCACCGTGCAACTCGGTTCTAGGACCTCGGAACCATTCGAAACATGCACCGGATTTCGGCAAGGAGATGCGCTGTCATGTGACTTCTTCAACCTGGTGCTGGAGCAGATAGTGCGACGGGCAGGCGTCAACAGGGAAGGCACTATCTTTTACAAGTCCATCCAGCTGCTAGGATACGCGGATGATATCGACATCATCGCGTGTTCTCGCCGTGGCATTGTGGAAGCATTCACGGCGATTGAAGAACAGGCGAAACGAGTTGGTCTTAAGGTCAATGAGGACAAAACGAAGTACATGCTGTCAAGCAAAAACCAATCCGTCGCTCACCACCTGGGACAAAACATAACAATTGACAGCTACAATTTCGAGGTAGTTAAGGAGTTTGTCTACCTCGGGGCAAACGTAAATTCCACAAATGACACCACAGTGGAGATCCGGCGTAGAATCGCCCTTGGCAACCGCTGCTACTTCGGCTTGTCCAAACAACTGGGGTCAAAACTCCTCACTCGAAAGACCAAAGTCATGCTTTACAAAACGCTCATTCTGCCAGTCTTGCTGTACGGAGCCGAAAGCTGGACGATAAGCAGGACAGCGGAGCTGATTTTGGGTTCTTTCGAAAGAAAAATTCTGCGCCGGATATTTGGTCCTGTCTGTGAGGAAGGTGAATGGAGAAGAAGACACAACCGCGAACTCTACGAGCTGTACCAAGATGTGGATGTAGTCCGGAAGGCAAGGACCCGTCGACTGCACTGGCTCGGCCACATCGAGCGCATGGACATCAACGCTCCAGCTAAGAGGGTCTTCGACTCCGAGCCTCCTGGTTCGAGAAGAAGAGGAAGACCGAACCTCCGGTATAAAGACCAAGTAATCGCGGATGTAAGACATCTTGGTCTTGACAACTGGAAGCAGCGTGCCCGGGACCGTCAAGGATGGAAGGCAGCTATAGCTCAGGCTCAGATCCTCCATGGATCGCAGGCCTGATAAGTAAGTAAGTAAGTAAAACAAAATAAAATGCATGCAGTTGCCATGAATAGCCATAGTCGTCCGGCGTAGTCCAGTTCACTGCATTTTGCGATTAAGACGAGAATGGCTTCAAGACCCCATCCCTATCCATTCATTACAGCATCGAAAGCAGGCCCCGGCATGCTGAAAAAACTCAGAGGGGCTGCAATGGGTTGGCGGAAAAACGTATTTTAGCCGACAACCAATAAGTATGAGATATGGTGTCTCATCACTACTGTATAGATCCAAAAAAGTCTGTTAAGACATTGCGCTTACTTACTTACTTACTTTGATGGCGCCACAGTTCGGGGTGAACCAGGGCCTCAACCAAAAAAGCCTCTCCATGCGGCCCGATCTTTGGCCAGCCGCTTCCAGTGTCGCACGCCCAGTTGGTTGAGGTTCCTTTCCACCTGTGCGTGCCGCCTTAAATGCGGTCGTCCTCTGCTGCGTCGTCCCTCGGGGTTGGAGTCGAAGACTCTTTGGGCCGGTGCGTTGATGCCCATTCGCTCTACATGGCCTAGCCATCTTAGACGTTGGATCAAAAGACGTCTAATCAGACCGATGTCGCTGTACAGTCCGTACAGTTCTTGGTTGAATCTCCTCCTCCACTCTCCGTTTACAAAAACGAGACCAAAGATTGCACGCAGAATTTTCCTCTCGAAACGCCCAAGACCCTCTTCATCCGCTTTTGATAACGTCCAAGCCTCAGCGCCGTAGAGGAGGACCGGGATGATTAAGGTTTTGTAGAGGGATACCGTAGTTTTTCGAGAGAGGGCTCTACTACGCAATTGCCTCTTGAGCCCGATGAAGCAGCGGTTGGCAAGAGTTATTCAGCGTTTTATTTCAGCGCTGGTGTCGTTGCTGCTTGTCACTATCGAGCCAAGGTAGACGAAGACCTAGACTACTTCAAAAATATAGCTGCCAATGGTGACGTTCTGACTAAGTCGACGATGTTGTGCGTCTTTCCTGGACGACAGCACATCTTTGGTCTTGTCCCCATTTACCCTTAGACCCACTTTAGCCGCTTCTGCTTCAATGCTTGCGAACGCCTTATTGACGACTCGCTTTGTCCGTCCAATAACGTCAATGTCATCTGCGTAGGCAAGCAAATGTGTGGACTTGAACTAGATCGTACCTCGTGTATTGGCCGCAGAGTCCCGCACGATCTTTTCAAGTACATATGATGTAAAAGAAATCACATGACAGTTCGTCACCCTGTCGAAAAACTTTTTTAATATCAAAGGGGTCGGTTAGTTCACCTCCGACCTTAATGGAGCAGTGAGAGTTCTCCATAGTCATCCTGCGCAGGAATATTAAAACGTGACATGGCTCTGTATAGCTCGTCTCTATAAACACTGCCATACGCGGCTTTAAAGTCGACGAAAAGATGGTGCGTGTGGACCTGGAATTCATGGGTCTTCTCCAAGATCTGCCGAAGTGTAAATATTTGGTCTATCGTGGATTTTTCTGGCCTGAAACCACACTGGTAGGAACTTTATCAGATTGTCCGCGAACGGCTTCAGGCACTTACACAGTACGGCAGAGAGGATCTTGTACGCGATGTTCAGGAGGCTTATCCGTCTGTAATTGGCGCAGTCATATTGGTCTCCTTTCTTATGGACCGGGCAAACGATACTAAGATTCCATTTATCGGGCATGCCTTCCGACCATATCTTGCCAGCTGTTTTAAACAGTTCCGCGGGGAGTCCGTCTGCTCCAGCAGCTTTATAAGACTTAAGTTTCGATATCGCTATCTTAACATCGTCTAGGTCGGGTGGACGGGATTCTCCTTCATCTTCGTCCATTGTGAATGGTTCGCTCTGCCTGACTGGGGCATTTTGACTATCATCGCCGTTATACAGTCTGCAGAAGTGGTCCTTCCACAATCTTAGCTTCGACTGTGACTCCACTACTAGTTGTCCGTGCTCATCCCTGCAGGCTTCTGCTCTGGCTTTGTAGCCATGGCATGTTCGTTTTACTTTCTGGTAACATTTTCGAACGTGGTTCCTGCCGTAACATCTCTCCATCTCCTCGCGCTTCTCGTGCTTCTTCTTTTTCCTTCCCAGAAGCGCATGCTCCTCCCTCCTTTTCTGTTCATAGAGCTGGCGGGCAGCCCTCATCCGTCGATGCAATGTGGCCATGTATGCATTCTGTTTCTCTACATGGGCCTGTTAGCACTCATCATCAAACCAGGGGTTTCTCGACGGTGGTCGAGAATGGAGTTTTGACAACGACCCCGTTGCTGTTCTATAGTTTCTGCAGATTGGATCGGGACTTGAGAGAGCTTGAGGGAGACTTGATCGGCGAAGTTTCTGGCGGTCTCCTGCGATTGCAGCTTTCCGACGTTAAATTTTGGTGTTCTTACTCGACTCGCGCTTACTGATTTGTTTTCCTTGGCTGATGGGAACACTCTACTAGTAAACTGTTAAGGAAGTATGTCAGGCCTGCACAGAAAATGGCAGTGAGGTGGAGCAGATGATTATCAGGACAATTAGGCGATAAGGAAAATGTGTTTATCAGACATTTCACCTAGGTTTTGGTCTATTGGAACTGTTGCATGTTTGTAACCAAGAAGAGCTATTATAATTGCAATAAATTAAGATAATCTGCGGAGTCTCAGGATTCAAATTAGGCATCAGTTGAGCTTGGTTGAACTTGTCTTATTCAATAAATGTTCACTGTATCACAACCTTTTTATAAAAATAAGGAAGTGGCGGAACCCCATCATCCGATAATTGGTGGATATCTCTGCTCATACATACGTATGTATGTATTTAGTACTGACGTTCTGCTCATCGCCAGCGGTAATTTACTACAACAGCAATTATCACACGTGCCTACCGATCCCTTTGCCAGCAATATAACTATTCGTCCAACTTGTCATCCTATACGAATACAGTCAACAGCCTTTGCACGATTTCAGTCACTTCACTCTAATCACATGTAATGACTACTACCAAATAATCATTCATTAACCCTTTGTTGACCAAGCTATCAAAAAAGCAGTATAAGATTATTTTTTTTTGATAATTCTTGATTTAAGAATGTTATTAGATGGAAAATTCATGTTTTGATTTCTCAAGGACTCTCAAGGTCGAATACTGATGGTGGTACTCAAAAGTACCGTTGGGCTGTCGGAACACATTTTTTTGAGAAAATATATTTATATTCTTTTGCTGACGAAGTTGTTATAAATTAAAAAGAAATAGCTTTTTTTGTTTATTATATTTAATTTTAAGGTGTCTTATGAAAGATACCTAATTGTAGATTTTCAATGCACATTTTAGCACGAAAAGAAAACTGAATGGTACTGTTTGGCCCAAGGATAAAAAAAAATTCTAGTTAACAAATTCAAGTTATTTTTTTATTTGTATTTGGAACTTATAATATTACAAATATAAAGTACATATTAAAAATGTATTCCGTGATACAAAGGAAAGCAGTTTTTTTTGTCATTGCAACAGAGGTATATATTACAATGACTGCATTTTGAAAACGGCTTCGATTGGATTTTGTTGATGCTGCATAGTTCGCACCTTCCGCGTGACTTAACAAATTTTGGCCAGTGAACTCCCAGGTTGCCCAATCGAACATCTTTTGAAACGGACTCTCCTTTTCCCCTTGTTTTTTTGCTAGATTGTGGGGATTCACTCAGTAATGTCCTTTTAAGGCTTCGTCTGTCAACAGCTAAATCCTTTTGTGATAAAAGTCCTAAAGTTACACGTCTTTTATACTCGAGAAGTGGTACCTCTTCATGCATTTGGGTGTAAACGATGAACGAATTAACAAAAAGTATTTCTATCATTCCCCAAAAAAGGCGATGCCACCACTTCTTTGACCTACGATCCAGGCCATATGCAGACCTTAGTTGATCAGCATGATCTACTCCTCCCATAAATGCATTATAGTCTTTGACAACTGTAGGACAATTGACATCATGTTGCGCTCCTGACTTGTCTCTTCTGGAAACAGATGATGCCTCGTTGCCATGGTAGTTGGAAGCCAAAAGCACAGTTCTCGTATCTTTCCACTTAAAAAAACTGATCCCATCCATCGAAGATCGATAATCAAAATCGCCTCTATTCATTTTCTTATCATCTCTTAGGTTCTTCGGATTGCCTTTTCTATTTGCTCTTATCGTACCACACGCTAAAGTTTTCTCCGTTTTTAATTTCTCGAGCAGTCTCACCGATGAAAAATAATTGTCGAAAAAGATCATTTTTTGTTTACCCCATTCTTTTTCAGTCATTGATAAGACAACTCTTTCGCCAAGACCATAATTTGCGTATTTGGTTTCAAGATGCTCATCCTTTCCCTGATAAATAGAAAATTTCTTGATGTAGCCCCGTTGATCAGCTAAGCACCATAGTTTATAGCCCCTTTTAATGGGCTTCATGGGGTTATACTGTTTCATGGAGTTTCTGCCTTTAAAAAGAATCATGGATTCATCAACAGAAAGCTGTCTTGTCCCATGGTAGGAAGAGCTGAATTTCTCATTCAAACAATCAATCATTGGACGAAGCTTGAAGAGTCGATCTTGATTATCTCTTGGAATAAGGCTGTTATCGTTTACATGAAGATTACTCAAAATAGCGTCAAATCTATTGCGGCTCATGGTTTTGCCCACTAACGGAACTCCCAAGTCCTCACTTTCACTCCAAAAGTGTCTCCAGCTGGGTAATTGATGGTATCCCATAAGAGAGTTGATTCCTATAAAGGCCAAGAATTCACTTTTCTTCAAATCCAGCACCTTATTTTTTTGAATAGCGTAAAGATTAGATTGATATACTATGTTATCGACCACAGTTTCAAGAAAATTTATGAAAAAATCTGTTGGACTGATACAACTCGCAAACACATCCTCAACGGGTCCATCGGGCAACAAAAATTCAGGAATAACTGACTCATGATCCTTTGCTCTCCAGTGGCGATTTGGTTCTTCTTCGGGAATTTTTTTCTTCGACAAACTGCATTCTGGACGATCATCCGAAACATTTTCTTCATCGTCCAACAACTCGTCAAGCTTCGCTTGAAACAAAGTTTCATCTTGTTCCTGATTCATCTGGGTGATATCTCTTGTTCCTGATGGTAATGTAGGCAAATCTATTTCATCGTCAGATTCAATATCGGTGTCTTCTTTATTGTCCAAAGGTAAATCTTCAAGCATCGCCAAAATCTCATCATCCTTTAACAAAAAGGTCCTCACAGCCGACATAATGCACTATCACTTTATTTTACAAAAGATGTACACTCACTGAGCACTAAAAAAAGAATGACAAAAAAATTGCTAAAATTGTAATTGCAAATAGAAAAACTAACATAATCAGTAATCGTATGATAAGTTAAGTCGTTTGACCTGCAACAGATTTTATTGCTTTTATGAATAACTTGAAAAAAAGGGATGGAATGAGGAAAAGGATATGGGTAATAAAAACATTGATAGCCATAAGTAATAAAAAAAAAACAATAAAATGAAATAAAAAAATAAACCGAACATTTTACAACTTTGTCTATCGTACAATGAATTATGTCGGCCTCTGTATATTCACAGAACAAACAACAAAAATAAATCACACTGTCCTAACACCCACAGTAAAAAAAAAAAAAAAAAAAAAAAAAAAAAAAAATCGACGACCACAGGGCCCAGCGGTACTTACCAGTCCACTTTAGTTTTTCAATGAAAATATATGAAAAATTCTTATTACTTCAGGTAATTTCGTGTTTTTTAAATAGTTAAATATGCCAATCAACTATAAACCGAAAAAAAGTTAAGCAAATTTACTATAGCTATTTATTACGACAAAAATAAAAATCAACTAAAATAGATCTCTTCAAAGCCTAAGGTGCTGTCAAAAAAAATTCGTTAAAACTGTTAAAAAGACCAATCTAAGTAAATATGCAACAGAAAACATGAAGATAATATGCTAATTAAAAGTACCATTGGTCGCAAGTAACAAAACATTTTCGTTTATAGGTTTTATTTGAACTTTAACATGGTGGTACTTGTAAGTACCGGTGGACGACAAAGGGTTAAATCTACTCGCGGATGACATGAATGCAAATTCATTCATTCGTATTTCAGAAAAAAAAAAATCCACAACAAAAAGCAAAAAGTGTATAAAAAGATAAAACGATTTATCACACCTACTGACTTGTTTATTGTGCTTCGTATACCGCGGCTGATTTCTGTGGACACACATCCATACGTTGTTATTCCACGCATACATGCTGCCATCGTAAACTGCAGTTACTGCCGCGCTTTAATTAGCAGCTTCGATAGCATACGTACTGGTTTCTTTTCGGTATGCAAATTCAATCCAGGCGCAGAAAAAGAAATCGAACGCGGGTGTGATACTTGGCTTCAGATACGAAGCCAACGATTGTCGATTGTGGTCAAACCCAATAGACAGGTGAATTGTATGTACATATATAGATAGATATTGATAGTCGGAAATCGATAAAGCTAGCGCAGACTTCTAGAGTAATACGGCGCTACTTGGTTTGCTCTTGGTCATGAATTTTACGACTTTGAATATATTTTCGTCGTACTGTAGTACAAGCTACGGAGAGTAGACGTGGTCTTGCCCACGCACGTTGATTTGCCATCCGGATAGATTGAATTGGTGGAGGTGTGGTTCATTTATTTTATTAATAAAATTCTAGGATGCTGTATAGAGTAACAGGTTGACTAAGTGATCAGATAGAGTTAGTGGACGATTAGTTCGTTGTCCTCCCTGGGCAAGTAGTATCATGGTATAAAAATAGTTTCGACCTCGGTATTCATCAGTTGACATTGGTTAAGAAAGCGATGAGTTTGTTATTCTCTGCGAATGCGGTCCAATGTGGTCAAGCAAGATTCCAATAGTATTTATGATCGTAGTTGTTGGATTGGTAAACACTTGAGAAAAACAAATCGCAGTAGGCTGCAAAGTGATTCAGTTGTACACATTTGTCGATATGTGTACATACATACGTATATTAATATGAATATGTATGAACACATTTATAACAAGAGTTATACCTAGTTTTTCTTAGAATTTGAAGCTTCTTTCAAACACGTGGTGTGGCTGCTTCTTTGTCGAGGCACTCTACACCCTGCGAATTTATTATTGCCGATATTTATTGATTGCGCACTTAATATAAATATGTTTGCGCAATATATGTATGAACCTTCCTAAGACAATGTTAATATCCTACTCAGCGAAACGTGTCCCGTGACACGTGCATATCCATCGTAAACAAAGTACTCGATCTTGTACTCACATGTGTAATTTTTGCTACTTACTGAAATGAATAATTCAAGAACTTCTAGAGTGTACATTACTACGAGTGGCATGACAGTGGGCACCTAGATACTTGTTTAAATGCAATATGATTTAATGACGATGTTAATATAAAATCTGCGATTGAGGTGAAAGTTGGGGATTTTTTTCTTCGGGAAATTAATTAAATAAAATTCCTTGGATCCCCACAATAACTTATATGTATGTACATATGTACATATTCTCAAATAAAATGTCGTTTTCTAATTAGATGGAAAAATAGCAAACAAAATACATTTTTTCTATATCTTTTTAGCTGCTACTTAGTATTAACGTTGAAAAGTAGATACATACAAACCTAGCAGCTTTAGATAATTACGGAAGTATGGCAAGGACATTATACATATTATCTTGATGCAACAAGTTTAATATAGACCTAAGGTCTTATTGTTTTATTCCTTTTGGAGAATAAAAAAAAACGGTTAAGTGCGAGTCGGACTCGCGCACGAAGGGTTCCGTACCATCTGTAAATACATATAAATATGAAAGAGGCTATGTATGTATGATAGAGTAGTTAAAAAAATCGATCCGATAGATTGCACTTTTGCACTGATTCTGTGGCGCATCTGATCGCGTCGGCTGTCCAGGATCAATTCCTTTTTTCTTCAGCATACACAGATGCCTGTGTCACAATGTGAAGTTGGAGGTGAATTCTATAGAGTGAAGTTGGCATCAGTAAAAAATTCGAAGATTGAAACCGAATTTAGGTCATAAATGCATCAAAATAATTTGAAAAAGCATTATTGCTAACATGTGCGGTTGCTTTAGCCTATAAAAAGTTAAAAGCGAAAACAAAAGTCAGAAGAAGGTGGTGGGTTAGACCAAGTTATCAAACGTATTCCTCCAATGTCGAATTCGAAATGGCAAAACGCCGTGTAGTTGGGACAGTTTTTCAAATTTTCGAAATTACAGCGTAGCGACACGACTACATACGTGCCTATGTGACTTACTCCATATGATTCCATCGAATGAATATGGATTTGACAGCTACGGCGTTTGTAGTTGCGCTGTCGCCGCGCCGTGTAGTAGCATTGTGACACAGGCAAGATTCTCTAACGGGGCACTCGTTTCACGCAACCAAACTCACCCTTAAAATACTACACAGTGCGGTCTATGCACGGTGTGATCGTAAACTCAGCCAGTGTACTTCAACACACTTAGTCGTTCACTCTAACATGTATGTTACCTCATCAGTCATCACATTAAATCACAATTTTTGTATGATGACAGATCTTGGTTGCAGGCAGGCTATCGGCATGTTACTTTGATAATCACCATTGAATTCAAATCAATTATCGTACTTGACAGCAACGATGTGAAAAGGTGAATAACAATAAATATGGGGAAAAGGTTTGCAGCTAGGATTAATTCACCAAAGACACAAATATATTGTCGACTAACCTTAGTTCAGTATGTGACCAAGGGGATTTTTTTTTTGATAAAAATCATGTCTGTTGTATGGGAGCCCCCCTTAAATACTAATTTTGTTATGTTTTTATTATTTGTCGTGGTAGCGGTAACAGAAATACATCATCTGTGAAAATTTCAACTGTCTAACTATCACGGTTCATGAGATACAGCCTGGTGACAGACGGACGGACGGACGGACAGCGAAGTCTTAGTAATATGGTTCCGTTTTACCTTTGGGTACGGAACCCTAAAAAGATCGAATTCATTTCGTCTAGTTGTTTACCTGATTACCCACCTTACCTTACAAGGACATTGAGCCTTGAATTAAAGTTAATATGATTGTGATCTTAGTATACTACATAGAATTTTTGGGAATGGTTTGACTTTTTATTTAAAGTTAGAATGTTCGGTATTTTTCTACAAAATACTCTTAAATTTCCTTAAAAGTTGAATAAATGTCTATCTAATAGTGTTTTACATGCCTCTACATAGGCATTTGCTGTGCATAATTTTGGACATATGTATGTATGTACATACGTATACATTTTCAGTGTCCCGCATGTTCCACTAAAAGGGTCGCGGTGATAATACGCGCACATACGAGATCCCCAGGCCACTCGATTCTCCGCCATTGACTCTAACTCATCAGGAGCTTTGCTCAAGCGCACCCAGGCGAGTTTTTGGGCTAAGTCCAACCACTTCGTCTTGGGTCTGCCAAGCGGGCGCCTGCCTGATGGTATTGCATTCGAGGCAGGCTTCGGAAGTCGTGATGACGGCGACATTCGTCTCACGCGACCAAACCATCAAAGCATAGCCCTTTCTATTCGGAGAAGCAGCTGCTCAACATTGAGCTCATTCCAGCGAGTAATTCCCACAACAGCACGAAGAAATCTCATTTTGGCATCTTGTATTCGCGATATTATCATTCGGTCAATACCCAAATTTCATGACCATAGGTGAGAGTTGAAACAAATAATGAGTTAATAACCGCTAGCTTGACTTTAACATCAAGCTCGGTCTTCCTGATTACAGATATTCCAAGCTGTTTCAAAATTGCCCCAGCTTGGCCAATCCTGCAGGAAATCTCAGTATTACTCCTCCCATGACTCGTGAAGAAAACCCCGAGATACTTAGACTAGTTCATCTGTTCATATGTATATACATAGAGTCCATTGGACAGGTGTTCTGGAAATAACCATAGCCTCGGATTTGTCCACGTTAACCCTCAATCCAGCATCTGCACATACGGCCACAAACCTATCCAGCTCGAGCTGGAGTTCCGTCTGGGCGGATGTGAGGACAACTAAGTCAACTGCAAAAGAATATGGCTTACCCTCAACTCTCCCAAAGTAAAATACTCCTCGCCTCGACTGCGCTGCAAAATCCGGTTCATAAACATTTATTTATAATGAAAACCAGAGGTGACAAAACGCACCATTGGCAAAGTCCAATGCTTAATGCAGCTGTAGATCGGCTTGGCTAACTCCGAAGCCTTTTCGAGTACCATTCTTAGACTGAACAGCTGGTCGGTTGTACTTCTGCCGTGATGAAACCCACACTGTTCATCCCCTATCCTGGATTCGACCATAGCTCTAGAACGTGCCTCCAACACTTTAGCGCAGATTTTACCTGAGGCACTTAAAAGAGATATGCCCCTATAGGTGGAGCACTCTTTTCGAAAAGGGGGGCAATCTCCCCAGTCTGCCAATCGCTAGGTGTCTGACCGCATTGCCAGGCTACCTTTATGACACGAGAGAGCCATACTCCATTGCCATTGCCTTACGCATTTCTGGCCGAACTTCATCCACACCGGCGGATTTGCCAACTTGCCAACTCCCCCGTTGGACTATTCTC
This sequence comes from Eumerus sabulonum, assembly GCA_951905685.1. Lineage (NCBI taxonomy): Eukaryota > Metazoa > Arthropoda > Insecta > Diptera > Syrphidae > Eumerus > Eumerus sabulonum. The sequence goes on along the minus strand of OX645060.1, from coordinate 144,454,903 downwards.
CGCCCTACTCAAGACTATAGGTCTGTCCCCCTCAGCGCCCTGTTTGGGATTGAGTACCCCGGAAAGTGCTAGTTTCATCTGCGTAAGATGTCCATCTCATTGGAACGCAACACACCATCTTTGGATTTAACTCCTTCGATTTTGTTGAATTTCCTTCCTCTGAACCGGCGAATGGTTTGCTAGAACAAATTTTTCGCAGATCTCTGGTCGCCTTCCAACTTCTCGCCGAACTCCTTCCAGGACTGCTCTTTAGCTACTCGCACAGCCAATTTGCAAGTTCTTCGCGCCAAGAGAATCCAGTCCCTATAGGCCTTCTTCTTCTCTCTGATGGCTTCTTGAACTCCGGGTGTTTTAAACCATCACCAGCCGCAACACCAAGCCGCTTATCTCCACAAACATTACGTGGAGAGGCAATGTCGAATATTGAAAATAGTCGCCGTTCAGCCTCTACATGCGATGGAACAGTTGAAATTTGTTCGAACCTTTCGGATAGGTATGTGTCGACGAAATGTTGCCGCACCTCACTGCTCTGCAGTGTCGCCCACCGTATGCGTGTAACCACTCTTGGTTTCCGCCTTGGCAGACGAGCTACTCTATAAGTAAGATACAGCTTTCTTAATACCAGGTCAGTCGAAAGTTCAGCCTTTCTTAACACACGAACGTCACAAACCATCCGTTTCACACACCACAAGAAATCTATCAACGATTTCTTTTGAAGGCTCCAACGGTACCATGTATATTTATTACTGGCTTTGTGCGGACAGAAGCTGTTCATAATGGACATGCCATTTGCACAGCAAAAAACCACAGAAAAAAAAAACAAAAGGACCAAAGCCGAACTTCTCTCATTCACCCATGTTTATGTGTGATTTTATTTTCTCATAGGTGAAAGGGACCTACACTTTATTGCCGGTTCCGAACGGCGAGATTTGAGAAGCTTTTCTTGACAACTATGCTACAGGGGATTTCGTCAGTGTCCCGCTGAGGAGAAGTACCGTGAAAAACATATTCGATGACATGGCTGTTGTCGGGACTGGATCCCGTGCCTTTGCTTCTACTCCTTATTTATTCAGATTTATCTAGACTCGCTTGATTGATTTATTTTGTTTTGTTTTGTAATTTAATGGAATTCACAAATAATACTTTCAGTTCGTGGTTTTTATAATAACAGGACTTAAATTCCTGTGTCTTCTTCTCCATACACCTTCTTCACAGACAGGACCAAATATCCGGCGCAGAATTTTTCTCTCGAAAGAACCCAAAATCAGCTCCGCTGTCCTGCTTATCGTCCAGCTTTCGGCTCTGTACAGCAGGACTGGCAGTATGAGCGGTTTGTAAAGCATGACCCTCTAAGCTGGAGCGTTGATGTCCATGCGCTCGATGTGGCCGAGTGTAGTCGACGGATCCTTGCCTTCCGGACTACATCCACATCTTGGTACAGCTCGTAGAGTTCGCGGTTGTGTCTTCTTCTCCATTCACCTTCCTCACAGACAGGACCAAATATCCCGCGCAGAATTTTTCTCTCGAAAGAACCCAAAATCAGCTCCGCTGTCCTGCTTATCGTCCAGCTTTCGGCTCCGTACAGCAAGACTGACAGTATGAGCGTTTTGTAAAGCATGACTTTGGTCTTTCGAGTGAGGAGTTTTCACCCCAGTTGTTTGGACAAGCCGAAGTAGCAGCGGTTGCCAAGGGCGATTCTATGCCGGATCTCCACTGTGGTGTCATTTGTGGAAATTACGTTTGCCCCGAGGTAGACAAACTCCTTAACTACCTTGAAATTGTAGCTGTCAATTGTTATATTTTGTCCCAGGTGGTGAGCGACGGATTGGTTTTTGCTTGACAGCATGTACTTCGTCTTGTCCTAATTGACCTTAAGACCAACTCGTTTCGCCTGTTCTTCAATCGCCGTGAATGCTTCTACAATGTCAGGGCGAGAACACGCGATGATATCGATATCATCCGCAGCTGGACGGACTTGTAGAAGATAGTGCCTTCCCTGTTGACGCCTGCCCGTCGCACTATCTGCTCCAGCAGCAGGTTGAAAAAGTCACATGACACCGCATCTCCTTGCCGAAATCCGGTGCATGTTTCAAACGATTCGGAAGTCCTGGAACCGAGTTGCACGGTGCATCGCGTGTTTTTTAGCGTGGCGCGACACAACTGGATCAGTTTTCCCGGGATCCCGAATTTGGCCATCGCACCAAACAGCCCTTCACGATGATTGCTGTCGTATGCGGCTTTGAAATCGATGAAAAGATGGTGTGTATCGATTCGATACTCGTTGGTCTTTTCCAGGATTTCTCGAAATGTGAAAATTTGGTCTATAGTCGATTTGCCGAGCCGGAAGCTGCACTGGTAGCTGCCGATTAGTGCGGGGCAAAAAGGCTTCAGACGTTCACACAATACGCTGGACAGGATCTTGCATGCGACATTGAGCAGGGATATACCTCTATAGTTCTTGCAAGAGGTAGGATCGCCTTTTTTGTGGATGGGGCATATAGAGCTGGTATTCCAGTCGTCGGGCATGCTCTCATCCTCCCAAATTCTGCAGATGATCTGGTGCATGCTCCCTACCAGAACATCGCCGCCAGCCTTGAAGAGCTCTGATGGCAAGCCATCTGTGCCTGCGGCCTTGTTGTTCTTCAGCTTCTGAATAGCTGTGCCGACTTCTTCTATGCTGGGTGGGAGGACTACTTCAGCGGCTGGAGTTGGGATTTCCTCAGTCCCTACCACTCTCTCTTGGTCATGCTCGTTAAGCAGCTGCTGGAAGTGCTGCTTAAATACATCTACTATTCCCTGCGGGTCGGTGACAAGATTACCCTCGCAGTTTCGAAGAGTCAGGGTGCCCTTTTTGAAGCCTCCTGCAAGGTCTTTGACTTTCTTGTAAAAGGCTCGTGTTTTGTGTTTATCCCTATACTCCTCGATATCCTTGAGCTGGGAGGCTGCGAAGATTCTTCTCTTTCGTCTCAGTAGTTTTTGCTCCTCCCTTCTTCTGGCTCGGTACTCTTCTTGCGCTGCCCTGGTTTTCTTGTCGGGGGTGGTAGGTATCTTAAGGTGGTTTCGGCTACTTCCTGAATGGCTGAGCGGCAATGCAGCAGCACTATTGGCATTTGTGTTCGAAGTAGGCATACCGTAGAGTCTTTCGCTTAGCTGCTCCCTGTAAACTCTGGCAACCTTCGGTGTGCTTAGGCGTCCAATGCCGAACCTCCTCCTTATGGGTTGGTGCAGCTTTCTGACATTGGAGAGTCGAGCTCTGAATCTTGCTGCTACGACGAAGTGGTCAGAGTCGACATTTGCCCCTCTGAACGTTCGCACATCCAGGATGTTTGACGAGTGCCTTGCGTACATGAGCACATGGTCGATTTGGTTGGCGGTTCGACCGTCCGGAGATCGGCAGGTTGCTGTGTGGATTCGCTTACGAGGGAATCTTGTGCTACCTATCACCGCATTACGAGCTGTCGCAAAGTCCGTGAGTCGGAAGCCGTTATCTGCTGTTGTATCGTGGAGGCTGTGCTTTGCGATCACTCCGCCAAGGGTGTTCTCCTTACCGATTTTGGCGTTGAAGTCCCCAAACACGATTTTAACATCGTACTCCGGACAAGCTCCTTAGGCGTTGTCCAGGAGGTCATGGAAGTCCTCTTTAATAGGGTCAGCCTCGTCGGTAGGGTCGTGTGCACGTATAAGGCTGATGTTATAAAATCTGCCTCTGATACGGATCACAGTCAGGCGATCACTTATAGGTTTAAAGCCGGTGACCTTCGACCTTAACCGCTTTCCCACGACAAATCCGCATCCCAGTAAGTGCAATCTTCAGTGACAGCTGTAATAAATGCCGCAATTTTTCTTCCTCGTCATACCGTTTCCTTTCCAGCGTATTTTTTGGACCGCAGTAATATCCGCCTTGTACTGCGTGAGGATTGTTTCTAGTTTATGGGCACCTCCGGGAGTGTATAGGGTTCTGACATTCCAGGAGCATACTCGCAAATCGTGTTCCTTTTTCGTGCGTTGTCGTCGTCGAGTATCCGTCCGTGCATTCGCGGCATCTTGCTCATTCATAACTTTATGTTTTTTTTTATGTGGGCGGATTGTTAGCCCGCCGCACAACCGCATTGTGGTCGGGGTATTGTCGCTGCATACGTTTGTTCCCCTTCCAACGGTTGTTGAAGAGGCTATCCATAGGGCGCCGCGAGGAGGCCGTATGTCAACTTGACCGGCGCATTTAAAAAAAGATCGTTGCTTGCATCTCGCCGGGTTGAGAGCGATCAACAACTTTACCCTGTACGTCCGAGCCCATGCCCTCCAAAGGTGGGCATATAAAATTTATTGATGTGGTTACTCCTGTAAATAGGTTATGCATTGTTTCCTGATTGAAATCCGTTGTTAATAATTGAAATATTTCAAGAATGGTCAGTATGATTAGGTTTGTTAACTTCAATTCTGTTTTGCATCTTTTATCACACACATGACCTATCCTTTCTTTCAACCTAAATTAGCTATTTACGCTATCACTACTCGAGTAGACAATGTATTTCTACATATATATAGACGCCTTAGCGCAGTGGTTAGTTTGTTGGCCTCTGACACTTAATGAGCGAGTTCGGATTCCGATAAACTAACGCGGTGAAAATGATCGATATTTAATGTGAAAAGTTGTTCATATGAAGTAGATAGGAGATAAATAGAGAAGTAACCGAACGAGTTACTGTGTTTTGGTATCAAATAATCCATTTAATATTCTTCGCCTTCTATATGTGCATATGTGTATTCAACCACAGTGCATCATTGCATACCAAACAGAATGTACATAGTATCCAGTTAATGTACTAAAGTTTATTTTTAGAAAACCGGCATCGGGCGGTATTTCTATAGTAAGCCACCAACCGACAACGACCAATTAAGGTAGATACTTAATCAGTTCGAAAACCAGATTAAGAAGCAGAGAACAGAGTCAATAGCGCCACTTATAATGGCTCTTATCTATTCATTCTGAGTTTATAAGACGTTGCTGTCGGGTGTCATGGTGGGCTACCCCAAGTGATTTAGAAGAAAAACGTCAGCACGATGAGGCACTTCCAGAGTAGCACCCTTGTTTCGCGTCGTCTTGCGTACTTTGCTCGCGTTTATATAAACAAATACGCCAGAAACATATCCATCTATATAGATGTACTCTTAGTAAGAAGATCGCGTGACCGCAGCCAGCAACATCACGGTAAAGTTTCGAGTTAATGCAATGAAAACCAAAGATATGGACTTATAAAAAAAGCTAAACCAAGGATGTACTGCAGCCACACAGTATGGTTATGGTCACCACAAACCTCAGGGCAATTACCTATTATCTCTGTTTGCTGTGGCTTCGAATTCGGCAGACGTTAAGACGAGTGGCGCGGGAGCCCATGTTGATACAGGATTATTTATAAACCAAACATATACATACATTCCAGATGATCGCGTGCTAAGTTGTTTCGTTCTGGATTAAAAGTATGTTACATGTACATATATCTTAGATATATATTGTATGCTTGAAACTCTGTTTGGTTTATTGTATGTCTAGAAAGCTTAGCTTTAACACTTTAGTAGACTCTGGAGTAAACATTTGCTAGGATTGGAAAATATTTATCTATAAGTTTCTACTAACAGTCGATATAAGAATGGGGTATTTATTTGAACTTCTGTCTGTCATCATTTATTAACAACTTGTCAAAGTTGCTGACAATTTATCACTTTCCCTTGTCGATTAATCTTAGCTAGACATAAATGATCGCGGAAGTTTTTTTTACATTGCTTATTGTATATTTTATTCACCGTATCTTTTTTTAGAAATGAATCAGAATAATTCAGTCGCTAATAAGATGTACAGAGTGACAGCAGGGGTCATACTATCGTAGAAATTTATTCCATTTTATACTGCAAATATCAGCAGATATTGATTTAGATTTATTCATATTGATTTAGATTTTTTTTTTGGAAAGTCAACCTAAATCCCAACTATTAAATTACTACTTTGACGTTCTGTCGGCTGTTGGTGATTTTTTTTAAACAATGCACACAGTTGCTGGAGTCTATTTCTACCCTTGTGCATAGTATACTGTATCATCCCTTGTGGTTCATGTCAAAGACTCTCCTTGTCGGAACTGTACTTACTTACTTAAATGACGCTACAATTCGGAGTGAACTTGGGTCCCAACAAACAAGCCTCTCCAGTTAGCAAGATCTTTTGTTAGCTGTTTCCATTGTCGCACGCCCAGTCCCCTTCGTAGAGCTCACGAGCAGCTCTCGTTCGTCATTGTGTTGTGGCCATGTATGCACTCTGTTTTTCGGCATGTCCGTCATAAAACCAAGGATTGCTCCTAGGTGGTGGCTGTGGACCTAATATATTAGACGCAGCATTCCTGATACCGCTTTAAAACGTTGTTCTATTCATTGCTGTTCTATGCTTTGTGCAGTTTGCATCGGCTCTTGAGAAAGCTTTAGGGAGACACGATCGGTGAATGTCCTGACAATCTCTTGCGATTGCAGCTTCCCGACGTCAAATTTTGCATCCTACTCGACTCATTCGTACCTTGGCTGCAACAAGGCAATGATTCGAGTCAATTGTTCCTCGAAAGTTTCGGACATCCCAGATGCTGGAGGAGTATCTGACTTCGATCGCAATATGATCAATATGGTTAACTATTAAATTGATAAGGAGAACGCCAGGTCCACCTACGGATATTGAGATGTGGAAATCGTACGCTATTTTATTTAATTTATTATATTTATTAGCCTAAATCCGTTTTCGGACGTTGTGTCGTGTATCGGGTAGGCCGCGTTTTCCTGCGACTCGTTCAAGAAAGTCCCCTTTACCCAACTTCCTGTTGAAGTCTCCTAGAACAATTTTAATGTCATAGCTGGGACATTAAGCATATGTCCTATCTAGGGGTTCCTAAAAGTCTTTGACTCTTCGGTCTTTTTCTTCTGTGGGGGCGTTAACGCATTTAAGAATAATCTTCCCGAAGATAAGTTTGGTGCGGATTGTTATGAGGCATCCAAATAGGCGTTGTTTGTTCTCCTTGTAACAGTTTCCGAAGTATATGTCACCTTTATACCCGGTCCATCCTATCACACTTCTTGGAGTGCGATAATGTCTGCTTTATAGCAGCTTAGGGCTTTTTCGGCCGCACTTGGTCTGTTAAGGGACCTAACATTCCAGGTGCAGAACCGATACTCTTGTCCTTTCATGCGTTTGCGGGGGTCATCAACAAGTCCGTTCGTTAAATCCGAGGCTTGTGGTTGTCTCTGAGTTCGCGGCTTTTTACTCTCATGGCCTACTAGGTCGTATCTCAAATTACTAAACCTGCTTTCCGGCGCAGTTAAACCATAGCATCCATTATTTTCTGGCAAACATCTGGGAATTGGACATGTATTGTTGATCACAGGATACATTTAGGTTCAGCACTCATTACATTCAGATCCGCTTTAAACACTTAAGTTTCAATGTTCCACTTTATGTTGAAAGCATCTGTGTGTGAAAGGAAGAATGATTTTTATTTTTCACATTCGATATTGCAAATGTTGCATTCAAGTTAGCCACTAACGAAGAAAGCATTTCATAGATCGATTAGCATTCCGAACAGATTTATGTACCCTGCATCAAAAAATTGCACATACAATGGGTATTTTGGCGCATAAAAGCATTTACATATTTTCAAAAAAAAAAAAAACCGTAAACTAAAAGAAAATTATAATAAATATTATTCTCTGGCTTAAATGGCTTCCCTTAAACGATTTTTCATTGATTTAACCAACTTGTTGGTTTCGGCAGGGGTCATTTTGCCCCACTCTTCCATAATGACCTGTTTTAGCTGTTGCTTGTTGGTAATATTATGTTTTCGTATCTTGCGTTCCAGGAAATCCCACAAATGCTCAATCAGATTCAGATCAGGAGATTGAGGTGGGTGTGGAAGAACTGACGTACAATTGTAGATCAACCAAGTTCGTATTAATTCAGAGTTGTGTTTATCTTGCACCATTAGAAATTTGTCTTCTAAGCCTACCTTTTTCTTTTAAAATCGACAGGTATTGAAATCTGTTCATCGTGGATTCAACAAAAGTTAAGTTTCCCACACCACCAGCTGCCCTAGCACCCCAAACCATAATACTACCACCGCCATGTTTGATGGTTGGAATCAAGTTGTTTTTATCCATGGATGTATTGGATTTACGCCACACAAAACGCCGGCTATCCAAGCCAAATATGATATATTTACTCTCGTCAACAAAAATTACTCGTTCCCAGAACTCATCTAGCTTGTTGACATATTCTTTTGCATATTCAAAGCGCTTTGAGGTATTTTTCTTCGATATAAAAGGTTTTTTTCGGGCTATACAACCTTGGTATCCTTTAGTATGCAGTCGATTCCGGATGGTTTGAGGATTCACTGCTGGTCCTCCAGATTCTTGAAGGCTTGCAGCAATTTGAGGTGTTCCAACTTTTAGATCAGCATTGACCATTCCTTCAACCACTCGCTCATCTCGCCCACCGCAGCTTCGTAAGAGCTATTTTTTTCGAAATTTCTTACGACGGATTGAATAGTCGCTATTAACTATTTTGCTAATTTCCGTTTCACATTTATGGGCACTTTTTTGTGATCATTTTCATTTTTTCTATTTTACTTAATCGTGTCTTAACGGATGAAATAAAAGATACGTACCATGATTACGAAAACTACTGCATTTTTGTTTTTTAAGTATACTTTTTTTTTCAAAAAAAAAGAAAAAAACGTTTCTTTGATAAATCAGCCGGTGTATGTGCAATTTTTTGATGCAGCGCATATCCCCCTCTATCATGACATTGGTCATTTTCGTTAAATCTCTCTACTAATTGGTAGAAATAATACTTAGAATATACTACAAAGATGCAAAGACTGGTAACCCTTGACAAAACCCATTATTCTGTATGCTCATGCGACATTTTTGTGAATCACGTCAATCCTTTGGTCCATTACTTACTTACTTACTTATCAGGCCAGCGATCCATGGAGGATCTGAGCCTGGGCTATAGCTGCCTTCCAACCTTGACGGTCCCGGGCACGCTGGGCAATTGTTAAATTTTGTCCCAGGTGGTGAGCGACGGATTGGTTTTTGCTTGACAGCATGTACTTCATCTTGTCCTCATTGACCTTAAGACCAACTCGTTTCGCCTGCTCTTCAATCGCCGTGAATGCTTCTACAAGGCCACGGCGAGAACACGCGATGATATCGAAATCATCCGCGGACGGACTTGTAGAAGATAGTGCCTTTCCTGTTGACGCCTGCCCGTCGCACTATTTGCTCCAGCACCAGGTTGAAGAAGTCACATGACAGTGCATCTCCTTGCCGAAATCCGGTGCAAGTTTCAAACGGTTCCGAAGTCGCGTATTTTTTAGCGTGGCGTGACACAACTGGATCAATTTTCCGGGATCCCGAATTCGGTCATCGCACCAAACAGTCCTTCACGATGAATGCTCTCGTATGCGGCTCTGAAATCGATGAAAAGATGGTGTGTATCGATTGGAAACTCGTTGCATGCTCTTTCCAGGATTTGTCGAAGTGTGAAAATTTGGTCTATAGTCGATTTGCCGGGCCGGAAGCCGCACTGGTAGCTGCCGATTAGTGCGGTACAAAATTGCTTTAGACGTTCATACAGTACGCTGGACAGGATCTTGTATGCGTCATTGAGCAGGGATATACCTCTATGGTTCTTGCAAGAGGTAGGATCGCCTTTTTTGTGGATGGGGCATATGGAGCTGGTATTCCAGTCGTCGGACATGCTTTCATCTTCCCAAATTCTGCAGATGATCTGGTGCATGGTCCCTATGAGAACATCGCCGCCAGCCTTGAAGAGCTGTGATGGCAAGCCATCTAAGCCTGCGGCCTTGTTATTCTTCAGCTTCTGAATGGCTGTGCCTACTTCTTCGATGCTGGGTGGCTCACTACTTCAGCGGCTGGAATTGGGATTTCCTCGGTCCCTACCACTCTCGCTTGGTCATGCTCGTTAAGCAGTTGCTGGAAATGCTGCTTAAATACATCTACTATTCCCTGCGGGTCGGTGACAAGATTACCCTCGCAGTTTCGAAGAGCCTGGGTGCCCTTTTTGAAGCCTCCTGCAAGGCCTTTGGCTTTCTTGTAAAAGGCTAGTGTTTTATGCTTATCCCTAGACTACTCGATATCCTTGAGCTGGGAGGCTGCGAAGATTCTATTCTTTTGTGGCAGTAGTTTTTTCTCCTCCCTTCTTCTGGCTCGGTACTCTTCTTGCCCTGCCCTGGTTTTCCTCTGCAGCGCCTTTTGGTACGCCTCGTCGGTTGCTGCCTTTTTCTGCTCACACTCGCCATCGTACCATAGGTTTATTGTCGGGGGTGGTAGGTACCCTAAGGTGGTTTCGGCTACTTCCTGAATGGCTGAGCAGCAATGCAGCGACATATTATTGGCATTTGTGTTCGACGTAGGTATACCGTAGAGTCTTTCGCTCAGCTGCTCCCTGTAGACTTTGGCAACCTCCAGTGTGCTCAGGCACCCAATGTCGAGCCTCCTCCTGATGGGCTGGTGCAGCTTTCTGACATTGGACAGTCAAGCCCTTGCTGCTACGAGGATGTGGTCAGAGTCGACATTTGCCCCTCTGAATGTTCGCACATCCAGGATGTCTGAGGGGGCCTTGTGTCAATGAGCACATGGTCGATTTGGTTGGCGGTTCGACTGTCCTGAGATTGCCAGGTTGCTGTGTGGATTCGCTTACGAGGGAATCTTGTGCTACTTATCACCGCATTACGAGCTGTCGCAAAGTTCGTGAGTCGGAAGCCGTTATTTGTTGTTGTATCGTGGAGGCTGTGCTTTCCGATCACTCCGCGAAGGGTGTTCTCCTTACCGATTTTGGCGTTGAGGTCCCCGAGCACGATTTGAACATCGTACTCCGGACAAGCTCCGCAGGCGTTGTCCAGGAGGTCATAGAAGTCCTCTTTGATAGAGTCTTCAGCCTCGTCAGTAGGGGCGTATGCACATATAAGGCTGATGTTATAAAATCTGCCTCTGATGCGGATCACAGCCAGGCGATCACTTGTAGGTTTAAAGTCGATGACCTTCGACCTTAACCGCTTTCCCACGACAAATCCGCATCCCAGTAATTGCAATCTTTTGTGAAAGCTGTAATAAATGTTGCAATTTTTCTTCCTTATGATACCGTTTCCTATCCACCATATTTCCTGGACCGCAGTAATATCCGCCTGGTACTTCGTGAGGATTCTTTTTAGTTTATGAGCAGCTCCGGGACCGTACAGGGTTCTTACATTCCAGGAGCATACTCGCAAATCGTGTTCCTTTTTCGTGCGTTGTCGTCGTCGAGTATCCGAGGCATCTTGCTCATTCATAACTTTATGTTTTTTTTTTATGTGGGCGGATTGTTAGCCCGCCGCACAACCGCCGTTCTGGTCGTATGTCAACTTGACCCGGGCCTTTAAACAGAAATCGTTGCTGGCATCTCGCCAGGTTGAGAGCGATCAACAACTTTACCCTGTATGTTCGAACCCATGCCCTCTCCGTTGGTCCATTTCCAACTCAAATACCAACTTCATCAATCCCATTTACATATGTATGTAGGTACAACGCAAGACGCCAACTACAAAAACAATTGTGTCACATTCTTACGAATTCACAACACGCTAAGTAAGTCCAATGTCACATATGTATGTATGTATGTATGTATCTTCAACTGCATTTGAGAGTTTGGGACAAATGAGTACATACATATGTATGTAGCTATGTACATACATAGGTACATATGTGCATATATCAACACCCACATTTGAATTTGGACCGTCACATAAAATAAAAACAACACAAGTGCGTGAAATATTTAGTAATTTGCACGTCACGTCAAGCTCCGTTTCGAAAATATTTGTCTACAACAAGGTTGTCTTGTGTGTTGATTTAGCTTTAGTCAAGAGCTCGATATCCCCCAAAAGCACACCTTTTAGCAACAGGCTCGTCCAACATCGTAGTAAAGTGAAATGTCGAAAGTTACCGTACATACCTACATATATATATGTATATAGCCGCCAGTTTAAAACAAATTCAACGTCAGCGAGATATGAGTTCAAATTTTGGCAAATTATAACTCGACAAGCACAACCCTGTCAACAGATCTGTTAGCATATATGTATGTACATATCAATGGATTTCTACTACGTCAGAGTACCAATTTACTTCCTCGTTGGTAGGTTTTTATTTATTTAATTTTTTTTATGGGTAGATGTTAAACATCATTTCTGGCGTTCCATAAAAACAAGATGAGCAATATGGGGGTTTAAGCGAAATTGACTGATTCGTTGTTGTAAGTTGAAGTTGACCGATTGATTAGCACATTAGTTGTGTGACAGTTGATTGCAGATTTAACGCTTGTCATGATACATAAGTCGCATATGCAAAGCAAATGTGTTAATGAGAAGAAAGCGCATATTCAAGTTGCTTCACTACGTTCTAATTAGAATGTAACGGCTTTGATGCACTCGTCCGCACCATTTCTATTTTCGAGCCCAACTGGCTACATTCAATTACTAAGATAAAAATGTGATCTAGGTGCGACACGACTAACTTGCCAGTGGGAAAAATGGAAACACCCATTTCATTCCATTTATTTTTTCATTTTCAACCGCCGACGCAAAAAGAAGGGGTGTTATAAGTTTGAGGTGTCTTTGTGTATTCTGTGGCATCGTAACTCCTGAACAAATGGATCGATTATACATAATACCTTTCTGTTTTTCTTAGACGAATAATGGGTAATGTATTGGTTCTCGTCCGATCACCGCAATCAACCAGCATCGGGTGCGGTCAGTACTTAGATGGGGAACCGTTTGGAAACACTGCGTGTTGTTCATTTTTTGCCTATTTTTATTTCTAACAAAAAAGCAGCTGCACCAGTACTAAGTTGCGTAATTACGCGTGGAATGAACCCAATCCTATGTCATTGCCACTTTTGGTTCTCGAGATAATCGAGCGGGAAATTCCGAAATGTGCGCACGTAGGTACATACACATACTGCACACATACACACATAGGGCACGCTGCTTCCAGTTATCAAGACCAAGATCAAGAGGGCATGGGCTTGGACATACAGGGTAAAGTTGTTGATCGCTCTCAACCTGGCGAGATGCCAGCAACGATCCCTGTTTATATGCCCGGGTCAAGTTGACATACGGCCTCCTCGCGGCGCCCCCTGGATAGCCTTGAGCAAGATGCCTCGTATACACATAGATAAACATCTCTATAAAAACCTTGGATTTGGATTCTGGTGACCTTGAAACGTGGAAATATGTCAAAATTTGGAATTCGCAAAATCGGCCCCATTACAATAACTTCCCACTGAAAAGTTAAAAATGCGTAAAAAACAGAGTAAACAACAAATACACGTTGTTCACAGCGTAAAATTGGACTGATTTTACGCACAAGTTGAAAACCTCACCGGAGTACGACATATGCAGTGTTAAAGTCTTATCACAGGTCTAATCCCAATATTGGTTTAGATTATAAGATTTATTTTGGGATTTCAGACTCAATGAGAATCAGCTATAAAGAAGTGTTAAAATGTGATTTCGAGTTGCTGAACTTTGGATGTTTTTCCTTTCGCAACGTTTTGATTATATTGCTCGAAAGTATAGTATCATTAAGTGATTTGTTTGATTTACAAACAAGGTGATGACACGCGCCCTCGGATAAAGTATGTAGATGTCAACTAGATCTTAAAAAAAAACAAATACGATTCTCATTGAAAGGCATAGAAAGTCGTTGAAGCATCAATAAAGACTCAACGACTGCTACGTATTAAATAGTCATAACTATTTTTCGCAGTTCCTTTTTTTTGTTTTTTTTTTTGTTGACACAAATATAATTTTTCAAACGCTAGTCCTTAAAATTCTTGAAACTCCAGTCCTTAAAATTTTGAAATATTTCAAGCTTTCTAGATAGCAGCTAAGTTAGAAAACACCTGAAGGTTTAGGTTAGATTAATGTGGTTGGCATAAGCCCATTGTGATACAACATGGATCGTGTTACCCAGATCCGCTACCAGAGAACCAACCGGTGCTCCTGATGAAGCGATGGAGGTGAGCTATTTTTTGGTCTGCTAGCTCACTTAGATTGTCAAAGAAGAGCGCGCCGAGGTTATTCCTCCTGCGATTCGCAAAAGAGGGGCATGAGCAGAGGAGGTGGTGTATTGATTCCTCCTCCTCCTCGTCGATGCAGCCGCGACAGAAGTCGTTGGAGGGTAGTCCTAGTCTGGCGGTGTGTTTCCCAATGATGCAGTGACTTGTAATGACACCCACCAGGCTCTTTTGGTTTAATTTAGGCCAAAGTTGTTTTGTGATAAAGCCGATATTACTCTCATTCCATGGAAGTTGGTCGCCTCAATGGCTTGGAGTTTTATCATGTGCCTTACCGTACTTATTGGTGTTTCTAGGTACCTGAGGTAGGGAGGGTAATTGTATTAGACCCTAACTTTGCGAGTTCGTCGGCCGCGCAGTTTCCTGGAATATTCCTATGCCCGGGAACCCACAATACTTAAGAGATGTCTTTGATTTGTGATCGCAGATTGGCTATCCGTGCATATGATAATACCCTTGGTGGATATTACATTGATCCTGAGCCATGCAAGGGCCTCCGTTATCGCTGTTATTTCTGCCTGATACACACTGCAGTAATTTGGCAGCCTACAGGTTAGGTTGAGGTTAAGCTCCTTGGAGAAGACTCCACTGCCTTCACCCGACTCCATCTTAGAGCCATAGGTATAGAAGGAGATCGAGTCCATTGGTATGACTTTCCCTTCAACCCATTCCTCCCTGGATGGAAAGACAATTTCGAAGTTCCTAATGAACACGTTTTGCGGGATGTTATGGTCTGTGTCCATGGGTACTTTGAAGTGCCTTAGAATGGTTGTGTGGCCTTTTTGTAATGTGGGCCGTTTTTCTATGCCCCTAATTCGTAGGGCCGCGCAGGCAGCAAATTGCTTGCTAAAGAGGTCCAACGGTGGAAAATGTAATAAGATATTTAGGGCCTCCGTGGGGATTGATCTGATCGCTCCGCTTATATATAAACAGGTCGATCTTTGTACCTTCCCCAGAAGGTTTCGGTAGGCTGCCTTGTCCAGAGCAGTCCACCAGACTACGATGCCATATGGGAGGATGGGCCTTATGACTGCTGTGTAGGGCCAGTGCATAATGCTTGGTGGGAAACCCCACCTTCTGCCCACCACTTTCTTACAACTGTACAGGGCAGTGGTTGCTTTCTTGACACGATCAAGAATGTTAGGTTTCCATTTCAGCCTCCTGTCAAGGGCAAGGCCTAGGTATCTAGCCTGATCTTTAATTACTAGTTGGGTTCCATCCAACCTCGGTGGGTTGAAGGGCGGAATTTTATATTTATTGTTAAACAGTACTAGGTCGGTTTTCTTAGGATTGACCCCAAGACCACAGTACTGCGTCCAGATTTCTACTGTACGTAATGCACCCTGCATAAGGTCGCTTAGAGTGCTGGGAAATTTTCCTTTGGCGGCAATAGCAATGTCATCTGCATAGGCGGTCACAGCGTACCCTTCCTGTTCAAGGAACAGCAGTAGCTCGTTGACCGCCACGTTCCACAGGAGAGGGGAGTGTACTCCACCCTGTGGTGTACCTCTGCCAACCATTCTAGTTGAGACGGCACTAGCGAAGTTGGCTTTGACAACTCTTTGTGTTAGCAGTTGTCGTACCACGTCTATCACTGATCCCGTAACACCCAGATCAGTCAGCGCTTTGGTGACGGCCCATGGTTCAACATTGTTAAAGGCACCTTCAATGTCGAGAAAGGCGACTAGAGTATATTCCTTACGTTCCAGTGACCTTTCTTTTTTGCTGACCAGTGAGTGGAGTGCTGTTTCCACCGATTTGCCTTTGTTGTAGGCATGCTGATTATCCGAAAGCCTTCCTGAGAGGCAGCTGTAACGAATGTGTGCGTCTTGAATCTTCTCTAGAGTTTTTAATAGAAAATAAGTAAGACTAATAGGCCTCAAGTCATTTGCATACGTGTGGGAGCTTTTGCCTGCCTTGGGTATGAAAATGACTTTGGTTACCTTCCACTTGCTAGGGATGTACGATAGGGAGAGGCAACTCTTGTATATGACCACAAGCCAGGGGAGGATTATATCTGCAACCTGCTGGAGCTCAGCTGGTATTATACCATCCGGTCCTGGGGACTTGTAGGATTCAAAGCTTTTTATGGTCCATAGGACATTGTTGTTGTTGATCAGGTAAACCTAAAGGTTTACCCCTTAGATAATAGTTGCACGACAGCGCGTCACCTTGCTCGGTTTGCTCATTACTGACCTTAATGGAGCGGCGAAAGTTCTCCATTGTCATCCTGCACAGATGGACGAGTTTGGCAGGGATGTTAAAACAAGACATGGCTTTGTATAGCTCGTCTCTATACACGCCGTCATACGCGGCCTTGAAGTCGACGAAAAGGTGGTGGGTGTCGATTTGGTATTCCTGGGTCTTCTCCAAGATCTGCCGTAGCGTAAATATTTAGTCTATTGTACCTGGCCTGAAACCATACTGATAAGAGCCGATTAGGTTATCCACAAGCGTTCAGGCGTTCACACAATACGGCAGAAAAGATCTTATATGCGATGTTAAGAAGACTTATTCCCCTATAGTTGGCGCAGTTATAGGGGTCTCATTTCTTATTTTATCTTAGTCACCATGTGCTATTTAACGTTACGTTTTTGTCTTATTTTACTCTTACTTGTAAGATTTGTTGGCTTTTTGTCTTAAGCATTTTGTCGGTCAGCTGGTTGCAACTAGTATGTCGCTGCTAAATGATATAATAGTATATACGACAATTTCGTCTAGACCAAAGCCATTTGTTTACCTTAGGAGTCGGCAAGTACTACTTGCGTCAGAGACGGAGACGAAAAAGTTACAAGAACAAAGAGAGAGTCACACTCGTGATGGATGGAAAGTATATTACGAATACAATATTTGCAACAAAGGACCTTTACTATGAAATCGGATCGTAAGATTATCAATTGGACCCAATTAAGTCATGGAATGAAATGATATTTGGCCTTAAGGGTGATCTTATTCATAAATTCTATTTAACAGGATTAGTTGGAAAAGTTAACTCGGTTTCATATACTAAACACAAGTTTTCTGATAACATGGTACACAAGTGGTTGCAGCTAATGAAATTGAATCAGTTTGTGATAGATGGTTGACCAAGAGAGATGGTCTGTGGAAAGAGTTTTAAAGAGTTCTGTGTGTTTTGTGACTTGATAAGAACGTTCTTATTAAAATGTCCTAGATTTTGGCTACAACCTCAGGAGTTATTGTTATAACAGTAAACACTAACGAAAGTTTTTGCCAGACCATAGCGAGTTTCTACTTACATGTTTGGTTGCGTTTTTATTTGTTTAAGATCGGCATCAGCATAGACTGTGATGGTAGATTAGTCTGATCAGGTATGATGTGCAACCAATATATCTCAATGATGTCCTATTATCGCACCCAAATAAAAGATTTGTGTGATTTAGCATAGTGTAATTTTCATATGTTAGAGTCTATTCAATATTATTAATGAAGTGCTCATGATTTAGACTGTGTTTTTCAATACAAATATACCACAATATTACTTAGATACAGCACAGGTGCTTAACCATTGTGAGGATATATGTATGTATGAATCAGTAAAATGTTCATCTTCGTTAAAGCTATCATTTTCTAAATATTTTGTTGGAAAAATAGTAAATTATTCAGTCATCGGCAAGGGAGTCGGGAAATGTAATTTTATTTTATTTCAAAGTTCATATTAAAAGAGTTTCATTCCTACAACATATATGCATGTCCTAGATATTGTGTTTGAAATATATAATACTGTCATAGAAATTAACCATATATCGGATGAATTGATACTGATTTCCTTTACTACAGTTTTAGCTAATCAAAGAAAGTCACATAATCGCTACAAAAATAATGAATCATATTAAAGAACACGTTTGGTTGTGCGTCAGGATGTTAAATACGAACCGACACACTGACCCAATTTGTAATTAATTCCAAGCCGACGGCGAAAAGCCGGCGCTTTCGAAACCCAGCCATTGAACTTGCAAATTTAAGCACAATTCTGGTACTTATCATCATCATCTTAAATAAACCAAAAGGTAGCTTTTATGCCAGCAGATTAACCGCAAACATGTCGACGACTACATTAGTGTTGACTGATGATTCTAAACTATGGTATAAAATATATATGCTACTTAATTAAATATTAATAGCTACTCATACCAAGAAAATCAGTCAGTCAGTCTATAGACTGCGGTCAGTCAGTAGGGGTATTGAGTTAGGCAAAGCTCAAGCGATAAATTTCCCGGCGTTTAAATCAATCGACATTCAATTAGGGCCGGTAAAGTTTTATTTTTCCGGATGCAGTTGAAAATTGGTCGAGTGAAGTTAGTCATGCACATGTGATGAGAATTTAGAATTATGGTAATGAAGACACTAGAGGGTAATTACACATACTTTACGTAAACCAAACAGTAATTGCAGTTTAGCGATCCTTTGCGTCACAGACAAGTTTTGTGATAAATAAATGTAATTCTGTGTTTTCACCGCTGATTACAGAATAAGTAGGTTCGGATGAATATTGGTTGTAGCATTACTGATAATTCTGATATTTAGGTTCTTAACCGGTTTAGTGATTATTCAAATTCAGCTTGTATGATAGGACGGTTGAAAGTTACCCAGGTACTGGTGTTTGTTTACGATTCGAGGCGAACAGAATTCGTTTTTATTTTCTAAGTTATAAGCAAAAGCCTAACTTGTTTAATTGCATGTAAGTTACGGTCGACACTATCGGTGGATCGAATTCTGGTTTCTTCTTAGTACACACATATTTGTAATGTGGAAAAATACCAAATTACTCTTATGACCTTTAGTTAAATCATATATATGTTCTGATACACGTCACATTTTACATGATTTTACAAATATCCTTATAGAGTCATATATGTATGTATGTAGTAACGTAGCTATTTCTATTTTCATTTCAGGATAAAAATATTGGTTGCATAACTGCGTAGATAACGTCTTAAAAATCCTCCCTGTAAGGTGAGTACAATCAGCTTATTTACTTACTTACTTAGATGGTGTTATAGTCGGGTGAGCCTGGCCATTATTTTATTCGGGCATTCTTACAATCACACTATTTGTGAACTACGAGTAATTTACCCTTGCTTTTCATACGAATATAGTAGTCAATGAATTGCCATTCGTCATGTAATAGAAGGATGAATATTTCCTACTGCCAATTTCAACTTGTATCATAGAAATGGTGTGGTTTAAGTAGGAAAAAAGGTAAAAAAAGGAGTGTTACGCAATGCATTCTCTGTATCATTCGAGACACGAACGAAAGGTTACAAAAAGGAGATACCAATCTTCACTTTTATAACTTTGTCCTGGACTAAGTCCTCCAATCAAAATCGAAAAGTAAAGACTATTTAATAAAAATACGTTGGATATGGGAGATCTAGGCGATCCCAGAATCTTTGCTTTGCGTCGATTTAAATTGATCTTGGATCAATCTTGTTACCTATTCTCATTTTACAGTGTTTTTCGTATTCAATTTTTTGTAACGCTTTAATAACGCGTAATGTAATATTAGTCTCAATTTACTTATTTACCTTGATGGCGCTACAGTTCGGGGTGAACCAGGGCCTCAACCAACAAGCCTCTCCAGCCGGCCCGATCTTTGGCCAGCCGCTTCCAGTGCCGCACGCCCAGTTGGTTGAGGTCCCTTTCCATCTGTGCGCCCCACCCTAAATGCAATCGTCCTCTGCTGCGTCGTCCCTCGCGGTTGGAGTCGAAGGCTCTTTGGGCCGGAGCGTTGATGTCCATTCGCTCTACATGGCCTAGCCATCTTAGACGTTGGATCCGAAGACGTCTAACTAGGCCGATGTCGCCGTACAGCCCGTACAGTTCTTGGTTGAATCTCCTCCTCCACTCTCCGATTACACAAACGGGACCAAAGATTGCACGCAGAATTTCCCTCTCGAAACACCTAAGAGCCTCTTCATCCGCTTTTGATAACGTCCAAGCCTCAGCGCCGTAGAGGAGTACCGGGATGATTAAGGTTTTGTAGAGGGATACCTTAGTTTTTCGAGAGAGGGCTCTACTACTCAATTGCCCCTTGAGCCCGAAGAAGCAGCGGTTGACAAGAGTTATTCTGCGTTTTATCTCAGTGCTGGTGTCGTTGCTGCTTGTCACTATCGAGCCAAGGTAGACGAAGTCCTTGACTACTTCAAAAATATAGCTGTCGAAGATGACGTTCTGACCAACACGTCGGTGTTGCGCGTCTTTCTTGGATGACAGCATATGTTTGGTCTTGTCGCCATTTACTCTTAGACCCACTTTAGCCGCTTCTGCTTCATTGCTTGCGAACGCCTCGTTGACGTCTCGCTTTGTCCGTCCAATAATGTCAATGTCATCTGCGTAGGCAAGCAATTGTGTGGACTTGAAGTAGATCGTACCTCTTGTATTCGCCGCGGAGTCCCGGACGATCCTTTCAAGTATGATGTTAAAAAAATTACATGACAGTGTGCGTCACCCTGTCTAAAACCTTTTCTAACATCAAAGGTGTCGGCTAGTTCACCTCCGACCTTAATGGGGCAGCGAGAGTTCTCTATAGTCATGTTATGTTAAAACATAACATAGCATAACAAGTCATGTTAAAACATGACATGGCTCTGTATAGCTCGTCTCTATAAATACTGTCATACGCGGCTTTTAAAGTCGACGAAAAGATGGTGCGTGCCGACCTGGAATTCATGGGTCTTCTCCAAGATCTGCCAAGATCTGTGTAAATATTTGGTCTATCGTGGATTTTCCTGGCCTGAAACCACACTAGTAGGAACCTATCAGTTTGTCCATGAACGGCTTTAGACATTTACACAGTACGGCAGAGAAGATCTTGTACGCGATGTTCAGGAGGCTTATCCCTCTGTAATTGGCGCAGTCATAAGGGTCTCCTTTCTTATGGACCGGGCAAACGATACTGAGATTCCACTCATAGGGCATGCGTTCTTCCGACCATATCTTGCAGACGAGTTTGTGCATGTTCCTGACCAGCTCATCGCCAGCTGCTTTAAACAGTTCCTCGGGGAGTCCGTCTGCTCCAGCAGCTTTATAAGACTTAAGTTTCGATATCGCTATCTTAACATCGTTTGTGTCGGGTGGACGGGGTTCTCCTTCGTCTTCGTCCATTGTGAATGGTTCGATCTGCCTGAAGGCGGCATTATGACTATCATCGCCTTTATACAGTCTGCAGAAGTGGTCCTTCTACAATCTCAGCATCGACTGTGACTCCGCTACTAGTTGTCCATGCTCATCCCTGCGGGCTTCTGCTCTGGCATTATAGCCGTCGCATGTTTGTTTTACTTTCTGGTAAAATTTACGAACGTCGTTCCTGCCGTAACATCTTTCCATCTCCTCGATCTCTCGTTTCTCGTGCTCCTTCTTTTTCCTTCTCAGAAGCACATGCTCCTCCCTCCTTTTCTGTTCATAGAGCTCGCGGGCAGCCCTCGTCCGTCGCTGCAATGTGGCCATATATGCATTTTGTTTCTCTACATGGGCCTGTCTGCACTCATCATCAAACCAGGGGTTTCTCGACGGCGGTAGCTCGAAACCGAGTACATCTGAGGCCGCCTCTCTAATGGTATTTTGACAACGACTCCATTGCTGTTCTATGGATTCTGCAGATTGCGTCGGGACTTGAGAGAGCTCGAAGGAGACTTGATCGGCGAAGTTCCTGGCGGTCCTCTGGGATTGCAGCTTTCCGACGTTAAATTTTGGTGTTCTTACTCGACTCCGTTTATTCCGAGAAATTCGCATCCGTACCCTGGCTGCAACAAGGTAATGATCCGAGTCGATGTCGGCTCCTCGAAAGGTTCGGACGGGTTGGTTGTCGATCGATCAAAAGACCGCCAAGTCCCCTTATGGATGGTGAGGTGTGGGAATCGTGTACTTGCTACTACCAGATGATGTCCCGCCATAATGTCCACTTGCCTTAGTCCGTTTTCTGACGTGGTGTTGTGTAGGCTGTGCTTTCCAATGACCCGTTCAAAGATAGCTTCCTTACCCAGCTTCGCAATGAAATCTCCTAGAACGATTTTGGTGTCAAAGGTGAAGTTGCGCATACGTTCTGCCTAGGAGATCACAGAAGTCGTCTTTATGTCGGTCAGCTTTCTCCCCTGTAGGGGCGTGGACACAAAATAATCTTATATTGCCAAGATTGGCCTTGTTGCGGATAGTTATGAGGCGTTCGCTTACATTCTGGAAGCTTAAGACTTTTTTCCTGAGTCTGCCTCGAACCACAAATCCGCATCCAAATAAGCGTTGTTTATTTTCTCTGTAGCATTTTCCGTAGTAGATATCACAGTTTTTCATCCGCTTTTTGCCTGGTCCATCCCATCGCACTTCTTGGAGCGCGGTAATGTCTGCCTTATAGCAGTCCAAAGAGTTGACCAGTTGTTCGGCTGCACCTGTTCTGTTGAGGGACCTAACGTTCCAGGTGCAGATCTGAATTTCGTTTTTTTTTTTGACGTTTGCGGGGGTCGTCAGCATGTAATCCGTCCATATCCGAGGCTGTTGTTGTCTCTGAACAATAATTAGTCTCAATTATTTAGCATTATTCATTCTTGAGATATGGTTGACGAACAAGAGACTCATGCAGATGCTTAAAAAATAACTCTAGGTACCAAAGTTTTTATTGGCGACATCGGAAGCAATACAAGAACTTCCAAATGAATAGTGACACTTTATAGATGTGAACCTGATCTCTGCCTTTGTCTTTTCTTTGGTGGCGTTACAGCCCATGAAGGACAAGAGTCAAGTTTCTTTCAATCACCCATGTTGTGATTTACTTTTCACACAGATAAAAGTTATCTACAGTTCAATGCCGATTCCGAACGGCGTGAGTCGAGAAGCTTTTTAATAGCAAGTATACTACGGGTGGTTTTGCCCGTACCCCGCCGAGGAGGGACATCGCGAAGTAAACATTCGATGGCGTTGATGTTATCGGGATCCGAACTCACTCATCGTGCGTCAGAGTTCTTGCCCCACGGCACACTTCTGACTAGGGAGAAGAAAAATAGCTATTGCATCTTTGAAAAAAAAGCTTTAAAGAACATCCATAGCAAAAACCTGAACAAAGAGAAAGGGAAAGAGGAAACTACGCAATCAAGAGCTCGAGGTACTTAACCCAACCTCAAGCATTGGAGGAATAATAAAAAAAAAAAAAACAAAAAAAAACAAACATAAAAAAAAAATATAAGAAATGGAAAACCTGAGATCGAAATTATAGAAAATATTAAACGATTATTGGACCTTTCAGTGCGTGTATTTAACAAAGTTATTTAAAACAAAGAAAATTGTCGAACTAGAAGTATCTGCTATTCAGCTATTCGGATCGCGAATAATTTGATGTACTAAATATGAGCTGTTTAACCACATCACTATCCCATTTTATGCAAAATAATAATGTGGAGGAGTTCTCACCCTAAAATTCAATTACAATAGTCAAAAGTAAGGGCATGTTACCAATAGGCTTTTAACATCAAAGTTGAAATTATCAGACAAAATCAAAAATTGCTATAACGAACTGTTTACGGACACCGCTCTAATGAGACGTCTGGGAATCAAACATTCAATATGGTTAGGTAATTGGCTAGAGCTCAGGTTAGGTTAGGTTAGACTTTAAACCTATAAGTGATCGCCTGGCTGTGATCCGCATCAGAGGCAGATTTTATAACATCAGCCTTATATGTGCACACGCCCCTACCGACGAGACTGAAGACCCTATCAAGGAGGACTTCTATGACCTCCTGGACAACGCCTACGGAGCTTGTCCGGAGTACGATGTAAAAATCGTGCTCGGGGACTTCAACGCCAAAATCGGTAAGAAGAACACCCTTGGCGGAGTGATCGGAAAGCACAGCCTCCACGATACAATAACAGATAACGGCTTCCGACTCGCTTACTTTGCGACAGCTCGTAATGCGGCGATAAGTAGCACAAGATTCCCTCGCAAGCGAATCCACGCAGCAACCTGGCGATCTCCGGACAGTCGAAACGCCAACCAAATCGACCATGTGCTCATTGACGCAAGGCACTCGTCAAACATCCTGGATGTGCGAACATTCAGAGGGGCAAATGTCGACTCTGACCACTTCCTCGTAGCAGCAAGATTCAGAGCTCGACTGTCCAATGTCAGAAAGCTGCACCATCCCATCAGGAGGAGATTCGACATTGGGCGCCTGAGCACACCGGAGGTTGCCAAAGTCTACAGGGAGCAGCTGAGCGAAAGACTCTACGGTATGCCTACGTCGAACACAAATGCCAATAATGTGTGGCTTCATTGCTGCTCAGCCATTCAGGAAGTAGCCGAAATCACCTTAGGATACCTACTACCCCCGACGAGAAACCCGTGGTATAATGGCGAGTGTGAGCAGAAAAAAGGCAGCAACCGACGAGGGGTACCAAAAGGCACTGCAGAGGAAAACCAGGGCAGCGCAAGAAGAGTACCGAGCCAGAAGAAGGGAGGAGAAAAAACGACTGCGACGAAAAAAAAGAATCTTCGCAGCCTCCCAGCTCAAGGATATCGGGGAGTATAGGGATAAACACAAAACACGAGCCTTTTACAAGAAAGCCAAAGACCTTGCAGGAGGCTTCTAAAAGGGCACCCAGACTCTTCGAAACTGCGAGGGTAATCTTGTCACCGACCAGCAGGGAATAGTGGATGTATTTAAGCAGCATTTCCAGCAGCTGCTTAACGAGCATGACCAAGAGAGAGTGGTAGGGACCACATCGGCCACATCGAGCGCATGGACATCAACGCTCCAGCTAAGAGGGTCTTCGACACCGAGCCTCCTGGTTCGAGAAGAAGAGGAAGACCGAACCTCCGGTATAAAGACCAAGTAATCGCGGATGTAAGACATCTTGGTCTTGACCGTCAAGGATGGAAGGCAGCTATAGCTCAGGCTGAGATCCCCCATGGATCGCTGGCCTGATAAGTAAGTAAGTAAGTAATTGGTTAGAGCTTGTGCCGGTTGGAACGGCTTGTTGATGATGTTTAAGGCTCGAACTGTACGTAATTAAATAATTTAATAAACCTCATTGTTTCGGGTAAGCGATAATGTATCTATCGGTTCATTAAATTTTCCCTTGCTATAAAACTTAGTTAGGGTAGAGACAATGGGGTAATAATAGCTATTTTCACATGAACTCTTTGGAGAAAATTGGATCTTCTATACTTTATAAGCCTAGAGAAGAGTAAAGTGCAAACATAGTCGTTAGATGGAGGTCAGTTTTAGCTAAATGAAATGGGCCTTATGAAATGTAGCTCTCTAGCTCAGTAATCTAATTCGATTTTTTCTTTTTTATTTTTCTAGATGGCTAAAGATTTCTCTGCATTGCGCTGGGATTACCTGACGTTTATTTTATTCATTATATTCTCAATTTTGACGCCACTATGGGGACGCCTGTTCGGCAAGAAAAAGGAACGCAGCAAAGCTGATTATGTTTTTGCAACTGGCGGGGTGTCCATGATAGCAATTATGTTATCGATAGCAAGAGGAACTCTGGGCATACGCTCTGTCTTAGGTAAAGACACAAAACTGTGATGGTTTATATCACGTTAACAATTACATAATAACGTTTAATTT